>JACAZE010000002.1:0-2400000 GCA_014461115.1 Mycena chlorophos | reverse complement strand
GCGTAAAGCTTGCAATTGCGAGCGAAATGATAAGGGCTAGTGCAAATGTAGCACGACGCTCCCTCGGGAGGAGGCGGGTCGCTCTTGACAGAATCGTCTCGCTTCCAAGATCGCCCCATCCATTCGCGCCCCAACGGCCATCTTTCTTCGAGGCTGCCTCGGGCCCGCGGTTTCCGACGGGCTTCGGCCGCGAAAGCTTCCTTCGCTGCGGGATCCGTCAGCGAATCGAGCTCCTCCAAAACTGAAGACCGTTCCTCATCAATATCCGCGTCAGCCGCGTGAGCTCGCCTGCGGAAGAAACCCTTCGATTTGGACTCGTCCTTGTCCTTGAGTCGATCCATCAACAAGGTCGTCTCATAGGCGTACTCCAGATTCTCGCTGTAATGCTCGGCCATCCGAAGCAAAGAGCGAACATCGGGGCATCGCGTGTCGTTGATAGTGTCGCGCCAAGCGAGAGGTTGGGTCTTGATGATACGCCGGACAGCGTCGCGCGGGAGTTCGTGAGAGTACAAGAACATCTGGTGCATGGTACGTCGCTGGAAAAAGTCGACGGGGCGTTCCTTCTCGTGTCCCCTCTGCCGGAAATGCATGTCTTCGAAACGGTCCACCTCGGTACGTTCCCACTTGTCCGTAAGGAACTGATTGCTCAGTCCCACGAGCAAGGTCGTCCAGTCGGTCTGCAACGCAAGCTTCTCAACCTCCGGCAACACGTTCCACCAGCTCAAGGCCGCGCCTTCAAATAACGTGGGAGCAATCTGGGCTAGCTGAACGTGTACCGCAGGTCCCAGGCGAGCTAGATTGCTCATAGCCACGACCCAAGAGATGATGGAATCCGGCTTTCCGTCCCAAGAAGGTACCGCGCTCGAATTGATTTTCGAGTTGATCTGCCAAGGCATGACGCCCCCCAGCGCGTGGTTACCTCTTCCTTGGTCCGGTCCAGCAACCGGGGCCGGCGGAGGGGGCGGCGGCGGAGGTGGCGGAGGAGGAGGCGGCGGAGGCGGCTGATAGTAGCCATGGTACGCGGGACCTCCAGGACCGCCTCCAGGAGGACCACCGCCTCCAGGAGGACCACCGCCTCCAGGAGGACCACCTGCTGGAGGGAACCCTCCGGGAATACCGGGAGGGCCTCTCCCAGGGGGACCGCCTCCGGGAGGACCTCCGGGGAAACCAGGAGGTCCTCCTCCGTTACCTAGTCCGCGCCCACGGCCATTGCCTCTGCTGCTGGCTCGAGAAGGGTGCGATGAGCCCCCAGCCGAAGGTGGGTGTCCTCCGCCCGCGCCGCTCCGGAGCGCATTACCAAATTGGTCTTGCGCCCGGTGGACCGCCGCCTGCGCAGCCAAAGAAGGACCGAACTCGGCCGGGTTAATCCCAGTCCAGGTTTGTTGAACGGTAGGCATCAGCAATGGCCCCCCCACCTCCAGACGTCGCGGGAACCGCAGACTCGGGGAACTGGATACCAGTTCCAGGCAGAGTACGCACAGCTGGTCCTGGGATAATCGAGGCTTGTGGAGGAGGTGCGAAACGCGCGGTGCTCGAGACCACGGCTGTTGCGGTAACGAAAGGACGCTGCGTTGAGGCCGCTGAAAGGGTCGGGTCCGCGGAACTACCAATCGGACCGTCCAGGCTTGGCTTATCTAGAGGGCGAGAACTCGGGCCCGTCGCGTACCAGACAGGAGCGCGCTCTTGTTTATAGTAGCTCGAGCGTTTACTCGTTGACTCGGGAACCGAAGTCATCGTAGAAGACGCATAAGCGGTCGACGGATTAGTGTGGAGGTAAGCCAGGTAGTCAGGTCGTTGCAAGTAAAGCTGTAGGTTCCAGTCCCTATCAGCGAGGGCGTGTTCTCGTCGCAACGACGAAGTGGTTGAAGCCTCAGAGCTCATGCGTTCCAACGCTTCGCCCATAAGGCTGGCTCCCAGTTGCCGCATGGTTTTGGCTGCGCGACGATCGGCTCTATGGAGGCTAAGCTTGAGAACTCCCAAAGCCATAAGAACTTTATCAGCGTCGTTGGCCATTTCCAAGAAGGACACGAGCTTATACCCGGGATCCGGGTGGAAGCTCGGCCGCGTCCCGTTGCCGATAAAGGAGTGTAGACCCTCGAGGATCTGATCCAATGCATGCAGCAAATGGGCAGTGAGCGCGAAGACTTGCGATTCTAAGCGCCACGCTTGCACGCCAGTGGTAGTGACTAACGGATGGACGACCGAACCATCCGTCTTGCTCTGCATAAGCCTGGAGACCCCTTCATGCACGTTGTCGAACAGGAAGTTCCGCAACGGCACTCGGTATCTCCGGATAATAGCGCGAAGGATGTTCAGCGATTCCTCGGAATGGTATCGCAACACCTGCGCGTCAACTCCAATCAACGACAAGGGATCCGGGTCGTTGCGGGGGTCGAACGGCTGGTGGTGCCGGAGGACGGAATCCTGAATGGGCTCGAAATATATGCCCAGTACCTCTCCAGCGTTATGGAACATCGATCGAGGTTCATTCGCTTCCTTCCTCTTGTCTGCTTGGCGACGACTACCGCGGATACCAGCGGTAACTGAGTCGCCGAGCAAATCGGGGCTAGGAGAGTTATCCTCGGGATCGTCGAGGAAGGCGTTTTCCGAGGGCTCCGAGAGCAAGGAGGGTTGCTCCGACGCCGGAGGCGAGGCTTCAGTGAACGATAAGGACGACGCCGGTGTCGACAGGGAAGGTGACGACTCGTAAAAGGTCTCTTCAGGACCGCCTTGATCTGGGCGTAACGTAGAGACGGAGGCCCCGCTAGCCGCCCTGCTTCGCCCCTCCTCTTGCGGCGACGAACGACGTTCGGCAGCTCTCTGTCGAATCGCCTCGAGCTCGGCAACCGAAGCTCGCGACGGAATCGCCTCGAAGGGAGGAGCGGGGATGGGTTCACGATGAGCTGGGGTAGGAGGTTCTGAAGCGGTAACGTTGGAGAGCGGGGACGCGAAGGAACTGGCCCAGACACTAGGGGACTTGGAAGGAGCGGTCGACTCCCCGGAATCCGCAGGAGGCAGGTTGACCGAAGGCGGGGGAGGCGTCGACTGCATAGGATGGTCTGTAGTGGAGGACGTTTTGCGGTTCGAACGATTGGCCGAGTTGTTGGGCGGAGCGAATCGTCCACGCGCGTTTTGAGACGAGGTCGAAGAGGGCGCTCGGGACATGGTGAATGTTAGAAACAAAACTGGGCGCACCACTTCCTTAAAAACTCTCGATCCCTAGATGATGCTTCATCATCTCACCGCGTGGAGATGCTCGTATCGTCCGAAAACATGCGGAGGGCTTGACGACCATCGTAAGAAAAGTCCCACACGGGGAGGGAGGCCGAAATCCGGTGTCCAGGACTCCAGCCCCCCATGGTGCCACTCCCTACTCCCGGAGAGGCACCCTCACGAACGAGGTTCGTGTTAAGTCTACGCCTGGCGGAACCCCCTCGCGGTGGGCTCCATTGTGATGCTACGTGAATTCGTGGAGAATTCCGCAGGCGCGAGGCCCTCGAGATTAGGGTCTTAACACCGTGAGATGCTCCCGGATTCCGGGAGCATCGAGCGGGCGACCGTAACTCGAGGGAATCCAACAGGGCATTCGAGGACAGGTGTCCGGGTCGACTCGAATGCCCGTGAAGCCGACGAACTCCGGGAACCGAGAGTTCGTGGCTCCTCGCTGGCGGTCGTCGTCAACGACGCCGAAGTCCGTCTAGGACGACGTGGAAGGTACAAGCACGAAGATGTGATACAGATAGTAGATACAGAGGCGTGTAATGGACGTACGGCGTCCGAGACGGGGTGGCGAGCGGCTCGATCGACAAGAAGATGAGAGTCGAAGTCAAGTTAAGCGCGCGTGACATCTAGTCACGCGGCCTTAGTAAACAAATACAAATACAGGTCACTTGGACCGTCCACGCCACGCCTTCTCATCACAAATTGTCTCTTGGCCTTTCTTCCCTGACGCTGCAGCGCCGTCGGTCTTGATCCGCAAATATAGACTCTTCATCCCAACGGGAGGTAACTGTGCGAAATCTCCTGCAAAGATGATATTGACACCGCCGAACAGAGTCGATTTTCCCTTCGCCTCGATGAGAGCCTCGCTGATCTGCAGAAGAGGGGAACAGCCGACCATCGAGACCTCGTCAATAAAAAGATAATCAACACCTTCCCACATTGCTGTCAAATCCCGGCGCGTCGCTGCTCCAGAACTGTTTCCCCGGGCACGATTTAAACACAGAGCTGCATGCAAGGTCATTCCGCGAATATTCCGAGCAGCCACACCAGTGTACGCTGCCAGCCGCATCGCCGCCCCTCTCCCCTTAGCTCAAAAAAGTCCTGAAGCGCATGAATAACTCGGGATTTGCCGGTCCCTCCCGGCCCAGACATCAACATCCGTAATTGGTCTGCATTTGGGGTAACACTGTGCTCAGCAATGACCTTGAATGCGCGCCGCTGCTCGTCGTTCAAAGTCCACTTCAAGGCATGAGCATCGATGTCAACACCTGCAACTGGGTCATTGCAAGGGATATCTCGGCGAACGCCTGCAGCAAGATCCACTGATTGGAATGCGGCACGGAATGTGCTGCCATCATTTAGCGGTGCACTTTGCCCGGCACCTGAGCTGACTGCCGCCTGATCCGAGGAACTTGTGATGCCGGATGCTCCACGCTTGCTTGCCTCCTTCCGATCATCGTATGCTTTTCGCCAGCTGTCTTCCAACGAGGTGTTCTGGATCTCACAAACCTCGTCGCCATCACCATGTTCGGACACGACCCATGGCGCAGAATCGGCCGGGACGTTGAACAAACCAACTTCCTCGGCGTATGCCATGCACTCAAGCACTGCTTGATTTGATGTTGCCTTTTTTATTGAAAAGCGCTGTGAAATTTCCTCGAGATGCTCCAGAATCATATCCTCAGTGATGTCTCCGCCTGTAAAATCATCCGAGCTCTTGCCATCCTTCCGTTGCCGGCGTCGCACATCATTCACTGCTCTCCGCGCCAAGTACCGCTTCTCCGCAAAATGGTCATCCCGGCTGTCACGGCACGTGCAGAATTTGCATGTTGTCCATCTTTTCACGCACATCACCCGAGCACTTCTCTGAAAAAATCTTGAATGCATCTTCCCATGACTGGCCCTCATCCCTCAAATCCTGTGCGTGCCGCCAAGGCTTGAAGAAAATCAGCATCAGCCGACAGTACCGCGGAAACATCTCGGCCCGATCACGCCGTGGGATTCCCGGCCCGATCGGGACCGTAACAAACGCGTCTGCCTGTGTGCGCACGCCGAGCTGATGTGTCTGAAATTGATCATGGGCCTCCAACACTGCAAAAGTGGCCTGCTTTCAGCTCGGACTGAAATACCAGCAAAAAATATTTGCTTTTTGTAGGCAATTTAGATCTGGACAAAATCAGTAGTTCTTGTTGGTCTGAAACGGCGCCTAAAAGAGCTGTTTTTAGCGCACCTTTTCATGTGCACTGAAATTCCTCATTTCAGCAGGCATCTGAAATGTCTGCTGAAACAAGGTGTTTTAGCTTGGCCAGAATGCAAACCAAAAATAGCCCTGTCAGAGTTTCCAAAAGGCTGGCTGAAAGCTTGGATTTTTGCTGGCAGTTCTGCAAATCAAAAATGACTGCTTTCAATCCCGCTGAAATTTCCCTTTGTTTGAACAAAGGGAAATTTCAGCCAGGCAAAAACCTTTGCTTTCTCTGCAACTGAATTGCCATCAAATATCCATTATTTTGGTTGCCCTTTCAGGCGTGCTGAAAGAGCTACTTTCAGCTTACATTTCAGCAAGGCAAAAACTCAAGACTTTAGTGGCTCTTTCAGCTAGCCGCTGAAACTAGAAATTTCAGCACCGGTGAAAATGCCCACTAAAAGTAGTCATTTTAAATAGCAATTCAGCCGTATAAAAAGTCCTGATTTTAGCTGTGGTGAACATGGCTACAAAAAACATCTCTTTTAGGCAAGCTTTCAGCTCGAGCTGAAAGTAGCTCACAATTGCAGTGCAAGAAACACACCCGGGGCGTTTGTACGAGTCGGTCTCCATGATATCATCCGCGTCGAACTGGCACTCATCATCAGAGGCAGCATCATCCATCAGATCAGCAACCCCTTGATCCGGGGATTGATGTTTCCTCTTGTCACTGGATTTAGAGACACGATCCACTCGAGAAACAAAATCCCACACTGTAACTCCCGCCAACTCCGTGCCCCCGCATTTGGTAGTCTGCAAGCTGGCTTCCCGTCGGTTTTAGCTCACCGTTTGTGCTAACGGACACGGTTATTTCCTCACTCGTCCGCCAGCGGCTCCTGCGGATACGCATCAATGGGATCATCAGCCAAATCATTTAGAAATGGGAGCTCGGGAAGATCTTCAGAGTCGGAATCATCATTGTCGGCAGCCATGTTTGCTGAGCCTGACTGTTCCTCTGTGTTCTCGGGCTGATCAGAAGATGGTTTAGTTGTGTAGCACTCAGGGCCCGGTTGCTCGCGCTGAATAAAATTCTCGAACGGGAGCCAGTGGAGGTTGCGATAAGTGTGGCTGGTGAAATGATCCTCAAAATCAAGGAGGTACGAGACAACCTGCTGCGCCGAAAGTTCCTGTTGAGAAAGCATTGCATAGGCACACTTTTGCAGAAGCTGCTTAGCGCGAACACTTGATTCGGTCTCCTGGGGGTTAAATTCTCCGAGTTTTTTTACTGCGAGCTCAAGCATGGCAAATGCAACGTGAGTTTTGAGCTGGGATTTTGTGATGTAGTCAGTGATATAGTAAAGGATTGCTTTGGCAGACACGCCGGAGCCCACAAATTTTATGTCCATATTATTCCGGATCACTTCAAGGATTGTCGCGTTGAAGTTGTTCACCAAACCATCTAAACATCTCAGCTTGATTTCTCCCGTCTCGGGATCAAAGCAGCTGTGCTCCCGGAAATTGTCTTCATGCAAATCAAAGCGGCAGGTTTTCGGCTCTGGCGGACCACGCCAGTATTTAAAGCATGTCTTCGAGTGTTCGTGGGATTGACACTTAAGCACAACATTCCGTAGATCTTTCTGACGCTTGAGCGAAAAGAACGGGTTGTCAATCGGAATTCCTCGAACCGAGCACGGGTGCTGAGAACTCGAGGGGACCTGGAGGTCCGCATCGGGGTCCGGCGGGATATGATTGGAAATTGTGTCGTCCAGAAACTCCAGTAGGCGCCGGCAGAACATTTGGTTCTCCCTCTGTTTGGCTAAGGGCACGCTCCCTGATCTCGTTAGGATTCAACCCTCCTTCAACCCAAACTAACATGTGGCAGTGAAGCGTTCCACGGCCTTGCGCTCGACACACCCATAGTACCCGTTCACCACTCCCAAAATCCCACCTTCAAGCGATTTTTGCTCTGGATCATAGCCAAGAAGGGACGAGATGAAAGACTTCATGTAAATGTTGAAAAACTGAGCAGCCACCACAGGATTTTTGGCGATCAAACATGACTGATCCCAGTAGTTCGGCACATCTTCAGGAAGTAGAGCATCAAGATCAATTTCGGCACCGGCCAAAAATTTCAAGACCGGGTTGAAGACATCGGCCGGATTAATAGTGATGTAGAAGCTCGGCAAACCCTTCTGCACCATCAAGCCACGAATCTGATTGCGCATCAAAACGCGTGATGCCGATGATCCGGGCACGGCACCCGCGACTCCATTCACCTGCTTTAGTAAAGTAAGGACCTCTCGCTCTTCAGCGGATTTCGGCACTGCAGAGCCACTCTCAGCTACTCTGCGGGCAAGGTTTTCAACAACCCTAGGAGAGACAGAGGCAAAGGTCTCCGCGACGGCCGGAAAATTCGAGCGCTTCACTTTCAAGCTAGTGTGCAAGAGCATCTCGTGGCGTTGGATGATGTTGAAGGCGGTGAACGAGAATGAACTGTGTTCTTTGAATCGGGGGTCAGATAAGCTGAGAAGGTGCTTGATATGGCGTTTGAGGGAGACCGCCGCATCACGTCGTGTGTTGGAAGGGCCGCCGATACCATACGGGAAGAGAGTGGGCAATGTGTGCGGAAATAATAAACCGTCCTTCCGAAACTCGTTTGCGGGTGTCTTATTGTGAGGAAGGTCAATGCACGCACCACCTTTTTTCTTGACATGCCGTAGGGCCGCAGCGGCGAGCTCGTTGGATGAAGCATGGCAATCCACGTCAGTAATCACAACATTCTGGAATTCGATTGAATCATCAAACTTTGTTGATGGATCAGGCACTGCGAAAGTGACCTGCTTTCAGCTCGGGCTGAAATACCACCAAAAATATTTGTTTTTTGTAGGCAATTTAGATCCTGGATAAAATCGGTAGTTTTTGTTAGTCTGAAACGGCGCCTAAAAGGGCTGTTTTTAGTGCACCTTTTCATATGCATTAAAATGGCTCGTTTCAGCAGGCATCTGAAAGGTCTGCTGAAACAAGGTGTTTTGGCTTGGCCAGAATGCAAGCCAAAAATAGCCCTGTCAGAGTGACCAAAAGACTAGCTGAAAGCCTGGATTTTTGCTAGCAGTTCTGCAAATCAAAAATGACTGCTTTCAATCCTGCTGAAATTTCCTTTTGTTTGAACAAAGGAAAATTTCAGCTAGGCAAAAACCTTGGCTTTCTCTGCAACTGAATTGCCATCAAATATCCATTATTTTGGTTGCCCTTTCAGGCGTGCTGAAAGAGCTACTTTCAGCTTACATTTCAGCAAGGCAAAAACTCAAGACTTCAGTGGCTCTTTCAGCTAGCCGCTGAAACCAGAAATTTCAGCACCGGTGAAAATGCCCGCTAAAAATAGCCATTTTAAGTAGCAATTCAGGCCTGTAAAAAGTCCTGATTTTAGCTCTGGTGAACATGGCTACGAAAAACATCTGTTTTAGGCAAGCTTTCAGCTCGAGCTGAAAGTAGGTCACAATCGCAGTGAAGAGGCTGCACTGCATCATATCTCGATGTTGCGGCTTCGCTGGCATCGCTCGGTTTGACAACCTCGATATTGAAGGGTAAGACAGGATCTCTCTCCAATTCCTGGAGACACTCCTCGCTCACACGGACATTGCGATACAGTGGGTTGTGCGCCCCAACCAAACCAGTGCATCACGAACGTGTTTGGATTCACTGCAAGAGGTTTTGCATGTTCTCGGAGCCATTCCGGGGTCGGACGCGAGGACCCGACAAACAGAACACACACCGGAGCCACAATCTCGTCTACCGACGGAGGAAGTATAGTTGCAACTCGGGACGGCTCCTGCGGATAGATCAACACATGCCCTTTCATGCCCCGTTGCGTGCTCTGAAGCTCTAAGTCCTGGTTTTCCTCCCGAAGTTTCACAATCCAACACTTGGCTCGGCAGCAGGCAATCATTGATCCTTCAATCATAGTCAAATCTTTCAGTACATCCGGGACCGGCCCGAGGTAATTTCTGTTGGCAAGCGCGAGTGGCGGAATTTTGCCGTGTTTCAAAGGTGAATAACACGACTTGCAAAACTTGAAGATAAACTACGCGGAGAGCCATCCTCAGAAAATGCAACCCCCTCCGGATCAAGCAGAATATCACGGAGCGGGCCGTCGCTGAAGGGCATTGGTGGGGCTGTGCATGCCGGATCTAGCCAACGCAGCCGAGTCGCAGTATCCGATTCGTCCGAGCGAACGTCTGGGCGCGCAAGAACATCCAGATCAATTTCATCAGATGGCAAACTTACGGTCTGGAGCTCATTCTCAAAAATATGCTCAGCGCAAGAAGCACAAGTGAAGGATGCGAGTGCAGTGGAGCTTGTCTGGGATCGGAAGTTGCGGATGAGCTTATTTTTCACAGATTGCGGAACAAGTTGGGGCCATTCATCGCGGATGCGTTGGAGATCTTCAGCGTGTTTCTGTTTTGCTGCCTCATCCTGCTCCTTAGCACGACTGTTGCTTTTGCCACGGTTGAGCCGACCAATTCGGCGCGTAATTTAGCGTGGAGCTGGCTTTACGATCACTAGAATCAAAGTCAATATTGAGGCTGGTGAGGACGCGGCGCAGGGAATTCAGTGAAATGCGGCTGCCATAAATTGTGGACAATACATGAAGTTGTAAATCTGAATTTTCAGACTCGGTGCGCCACTCACCACAGACAGAGGCACAATTTGGCAACGGCAGCTGGTCGTCTGCCTCTAGGCGTGGCAGGGCTTCCACATCAGCAAACTGACTGCATTCACCGGAAACCAGATGTTTAGTTATCCTATCCCGCAATTTGTCGACGGAGCGCAGTCCGGAGGTATCAATTTGGTGGAGGGCAGCGATGGACAATAGCACAGGCCGACGATGCGACTCGAAGGAATTAAAGAAATCTGCAATCCGAGCAGATGTACCATTATCCCCGACATCTGTATCAAATGAAAAACTGTAGCGCTTGAGCGCGGTCCGCAATTTAAACCTTAAATTTCGCTTTCCGCACACTGAAATGTCGAGAGCTGCCGCCACGTGCAACAATGCCTCTGTCGGAATCTCCTTGTCCGTCGCCTGCAAACAAACATCCAAGGCAGGCGTGAAAGACTGGCGGCAGCATCGAAATCCCGAGATACCACTCGATAGGCAGTGCGGTCCGCGCGGGGCAGTCGCAGACGTCCACCTTGTAATCACAGCAGGCACCGGTAAAAAGATGGTGAAGGAGCAGCCTCCGGCACTGAACGAGACTCAAACCCTCGCAAGGGATTGCATGGAGGCGTAGCGCACGTTGTACTGCGGCATGATCGGCGTGGAAAACCGACGACGCTGCAGGCGTGCGACGCGGCAACGCAGCAGGACATCACGCAGAATGTCGAGCGAGGAGCGGGGCACGGGGGTTTCAAGTGGTTCAAATAATTCATTTATATTCATATGGTCATGGTCATGGTCTACGTCGTCCCAGAGATGCGGCGGCTGCAACGAAATTGTGAGCAACGAGGAAGAAAAGCACAGGGAGAAGGTGCTTACACGGCGGAGAAAGATCCATGTCTATGGGCTGCGGGGGCATTGGTGGAGCTGTGGAAATGGTCGACAACGGCTCACGCGACAACGAGAACGGAGAAACGCACCCGCAAGGCCGCCAACACTCACGGCGCCCATCGAAAGCATAAACGCGCTGCCTGGAAGCATCTCTCGGCAGAAGCCGAGCCAATCTCGACCCAAAATGAGGTCTGCGGCGGGCGAAGAGCGAACAGCGGCGCTTATGTGCATCGTCGCGAGGCCGCTGACCGTTGTCGGAACGCAAAGAGGGCCGGTAACAAGCCCAGCCGTCGTACGGATGTCGTGCGCGAGAACCCAGTCGAGCGAGACACAAGAGTCGGCGGTGGCGGCATCGAAGGTGGCGGTGAGCGGCAGCGAGCAGAGCGAGACGGTGGACGGCGCCAGGGGAGGGAGCAGCGGTCGGCACGGAGGCCAAGAGCAAGAAAATTTGGGGCGAATCTCACGAACGACGCAAGACCTGTGAGTGTGATTTAGAAGATTGAATGGCTTTCACGCAAGGAGGCTGACTGAGAAATTCGGAGAAACAGACGAAAAAGTGACCAAAACAATACAGTTTTCGCTGATTTGGCTACGGATTTACGCATTTCCGCTGACAAAAATGTGTGATTTACGGCCATTTGCTCGAAATCAGGCGCCCTACAAGACATGTACCTAACGGTAGCAGGAATCAAGAGTATGTCCACTATCTGGCTACCAAATGGTTAGCAAATGTCATATAAACGTAAGTGTTGTAAGGTCGAATGTATTCAGTATAAGTTATTGATGAATCTATCACCTTTTGATGCAACTAAGTGCTTGAATAATATTGATGACACTGATTCCAGCTTATGTGTGTGCTATTTGATCGCATCAACAGGCATTGATAACAAAATTGATCAAGGAAAACAGTAGCTACATGATAGTACCAGCCATCAGTGATCATTCTGTATTTTGATGTTATTTGATGCGGGGAGCTTGCTCCCCTTTATCAGCTTGGTGCTCCGTTTTCCAGTTGTGTCGTAATGTGCGCTGGAATCAGATCCCGGATATATTAGCTAAGAATTAGTCAGCAGCCAGCGCGCAGCCAAACCGCGAGCCCAGCCGCCAGCGCACGGGTGGTATTGATCTTCCTTGGCTCTCTGAGCTGTCAAACGGGCGCTCCGACTGTCTCCGGCTCTCAATCAACTTCATGCCCCGGCGTCTCTGTTTCTTTTCCGACCACTGATTTTTTCTACAGAACTGCTGCAAACTTGGAATCTGTCCAAGTCATGGAACTTCTGGGAGCCAAATTCCCATCAGTCTGAGTGTTGATGTAGTGGATATGCCCCCAGGAAAAACTACAAGGATAAAAAATTGAGGAGAGCCTATTTGAAAAGTCTGATGCATGTGATAGGTCATCAACTAACCAAAAGTACATCTTGCAACACTGGATCAGAGAAAAGTCACCTGGCAGATAGATCCACCTTCCCACTGTTTTGTTACTCTCTTTTGGTTTGAACATGATGTTCAGACAGTTCAGTTTATATGAATACTACAGCATATACGGTATGATGTTCATATACAAAGGACCTGTTGGTTCAATCAAACTACTTTTCAATGCCTGTACTTGTTGTGTATTTTTTTTAAAATACTTATGATGCTCAACCAGTGTAGTGAAACATAGGGACAAATGTACCTGTTTGGTCAAGAGATATTCGTAGGATCACATTCAGCATACCTGAAAACTATGCATCAATGAATTTTGATTGTTTATCTCTGTTTAAACTCAAAATCGAAGGTGAGGTTGTGCATCCTTGGTGGCCCATTGCTGTAAAACTGTGACCAAATCATGCTCAGCAATAATAGCCATATCAGTCCCTATCACAGTGACAAAGGGTCAGTTTCAGGTCGCGCTAAAACTACGCGTTTTCGGCCGGCCGAAAACTTGTGGTTTTAGGTCAACCTGAAACCACGTCTTTGTCATGGTGTATCAAGAGAAATTTAGTTTTGTTTCATCTCACATTACATGAAGGAACTTACTATTAGCTAGATAGACCCTGTTTCCTATTCTAGTACTTCTGTCTTGATAAATGCCTCAAGCTGTGTTTGGTATAGTAGCATGAGTTCCGATCTTCAACTTCCAGAGAGGAATGATAGCATAAAAGAGGAAAAAGGGGGGTAGGTTGACTCAAAACTTTGGATTCAGCAAGCTTCCCCTCACATGTGGACCATTGTTCACATCGACATATTATGTGCACTACAATTGCGTCCATAAGAACTGCCACTTAGTGTAGTGGCTATATTGTACGCTAATATCCTCTGAGCCTAGTTACTGTAGGTCAAGTGTTTAAACCCGGCTCTTGCTGCTTTTCCTTCTCTTTTCTCTTGTCTTTGCTCCAAAATTTCCTTTTGGGCCGGGGACTTGCTCGGAATTGTCTGGCTTGCTTCCTAATAAAAAAGGGGTAGATCCCCAAAATTTTGCACAACACCTACTGTCTGAACCTCCAACTTTTTGCAAAAAAATGAGTGAACCGGCTGCGACAACTGGCAGAGGGGAATCCGAAGGTCAATAGCAAGTGGAAACCAGCTGGCCAGGCTGGAAACACTGCGGGCTACACACACAATTCAACAGAACCGTTGTGTATTCTTGAGCGGAGGCAATGGTGGTACAGTGTAAAACTAAGGGAGAATGTATGATGATGATGATGTAAGTATGTGATGGACAGGCTTACAGCAGGCTACATACATACAGGGAGAGCGCACCTGGCAGAGGGGAATCCGAAGAGAAAGAAGACTAAGAATTCTCATGCAAGGCCAGACTATAAGTACATCTACGTGCGGTGGCGCGGCATGAGTCGGAAGTCGTTGTGAGTCATGATGACGCCATGTGTTGCGCATCTGAGTTAGGCTGGCTCGGGGCTGACTCACAATGACCGAGGCACATGACTTGGCGGACGAGTCGGGCTGAGTTACAAGAAAGGTTGACCAGCGGAGGGTGGTGTGACGAAGATGCGCGACAACAGAGCCTGTGTCGGAGGCACCAGAAGGGGACTGTGATTGTTAGAATAGCTAACCACTAGACTACTCGTGCGCAAAATATGGACTCTCTACCGCATTATCCAGCGGCAGAGGATTGTCACATACCCCAGGCTCTTTTCCTGCCCAGTATTGCGCGCGGCTGTGGTTGCTAACGGCCCGGCCTTTCCCGGTTTCTACCTCGTTCAGTGCGGGACTTAAACCGGAGGCCTGTCAGCACCCCATCATAGTAGAGTGTCCATATTTTGTTAGAATAGCTAACCACCAGCCTACTCGCACGAGTAGTCTAGTGGTTAGCTATTCTAACAGTGATCGGTGTGATCCAGAGCGCAGAGCGGGTCATCCCCCTTACAGCCAGGTGGCAGCCAAGCTGCAGCTCAGCTGTATATAGCATGGCCGCCAGTATGGTAGAAATTGCTCAGGTTCTGTATTTTCTTGTTTGTAGCCAATGAATGTATCATAAAACCTTGTTATTAGTTAACAGCAACTAAGTACCATGGTAGCAAACAAGAAGAAATAAAGTGCTACGGCACCATGAGACACTGAACCACCGCTGGTCGAGTGCAAGGTCAAGCACTGCTGAGGCCGAGGGAGCTCCATGTGTAGACAGACAGCAACGAAGCCACAAGCCTCATTGAGCTATCGAGGGAATCAGGATTCAGAACGATCTCAAACAGCGTGGAGGCAGATACTCACCTCTTGAACATCTCCCAATGCACATTGCTTGGCCGGCGCGCGCACTTGTTTTGGCGCAACAATGATATGTGATGCTTGTTTTGCCGAGTCAACATCTGTCTTCATGAGCTGGTTCTCAACGGTGCGGCAGAAGAGTCGGTGCTCCTTGAACACTTGATTGGGTTGATTGACGATGCTTGTAGTGGCGGTTGTGGTTTGGGCTTAGAATGGTTAGTATAAGGTCTTGAAAGTCCTTTGCGCTGCGCTGCCCCGAGAGCTATTGATGGGATCAGCGAACCATCACTCACATCTGTTGTGTCAGGGATTCCGCGTTGTTTGAGCATTTTGTGTCAGGCTTGCGGACTTTGTGTCAGTCTCCGCACTTTGTGTCAGCCTTGATTTTGTGTGTGAGTGTCAGATTTGTTAGGTCCCAGGGTTGAGATGGGCTCAGGGTTGAGGAGGCTTGGATGTCATGGCTTGAGGCACCTTGTAACGTCGGGGGCATCTGGTGTGTGGGGGCTACTCGGCGGCGGCGGCGGCGGCTGAGCACAATAGTGCTTGAAGGCGCACAGAGGGCCAGGCAGAGGTGGAACTGGGAGTGGTGTGCACTGCCGCAAAGGTCGTGTGGGTTGACAGGCATTAACGGCGACGCGGTGTGCTGCTAACTGTGGTCGATGCGTGTCTTTGCGATGGCGGCGAGGATGAATGTCGCATGATGAATCATAATGTTGAAAGCGCGGGCGCGGGTGCAGCAGGGAGCATTCTGGGTGCGCGAAGTGGTTGGAGGGAAGAGAGAGAGAGAGAGAGAGAGAGAGAGAGAGGTGGTGCCACGTCGTTGACAGCGGAATTGATGGACGTCATCACAGACTTAGAGAAATTTCGACATGTCGACGTGGTTTGTGGCAGAGGTAAAATTTGTATTGTGGTGCTGCTTGCGCAGTTCGAATGAAGTCGACTAACATTTACTAGCGTAGTTATGTCCCCAAAACTCGACCAAGACTACTACTCCCTGCGCAAAGTGGCTCAGCCAAGGGCTCAGCCAAGGGCTCAGTGCCGCTCGGCATAGGTGAGTATATATGGAGGGCAGTCAGAAATACTTAAGGATTCCAGGTGGATAGTAAGCTGGTTGGTAGCTGGATCAACGACAGCTGTCGACGAGGTTGGCAAGACCTAACAGCCAGATGTCGATCCGGCTGGGCCCCAGGTGGTGTCTCAACGTGGCGACAACCTGACGGCCATTTTGTGGTGTAAAATGCCATCCATTTTGCAACTAACGTACACCTGCTAAAAAATCCCAAAAAACATACTGTTTTTTCAACAGACTGGCAGAGTGAAGAGAGGTGTCGCACTGGACCTATTGTGACTATGGCTGACTCATTAATCGAAAGAGCAGTGCTTGTCCAAAAATGGAAGAAGATCATGTGGTATAAATACTCCCTGTGGCCATCGGTCACAATCGCACTTGCTGTCCTTCAACCACCATGGAAGCAACAGAATGGTTCAACATCGGAAGTGATGTTCTGGCTGGGTCGCCTCGGAATCTCTTTCCTACAGAGTGCCATCATACCCAATCAGCAACAACCAACACCCGGTTAAAATGCTACAAAAGGCATTTCAACTCGCCCTGCTTCTCCGATTATCGTCTGCATATTGCTTCATTACGCCTCAAGAGATTCCAGCTTCCACAAGTATCATCATCGTGTGTTACTACCTTTAAGATCTCATTGCTTGCTAAACCACATCCAGCGCCCCATACCCTCAAAAATATGTCGAGCCCGTAGTGGACTTTTTCCGCAATGTTATTGCCGCGGCGCCAGGCGCGACCTATTCTCCAGTATCTTGGTCGCACACAAATCAGCCTGGAGAGCTGCTGAATCTGGATCTACCTGGTCTTCCGAGTTCCTACGAGATTACGCGGATTCATTTCGAGAAGGACGACATGATGCACCTGCTGTGTCTCATTATCTGGGTGGTGAGTGGAATTCTTCGGAGTACTTAGACAGAAACTAACAACTCACAGTCCCCGGGGACTATCTGCTGGCAGGGCTTAGAAGGTGTTCCAAGGCCCGGTCCGAACTATGAGAAGGCCGAGGACTTGAAATCCACATGTGGTCTCCAGTTAGTTGAAACTTGGACCCACTTGCAGTATGCCGAAAACCCTCAATTCATCGTCACGACCGACGAGCACCAGACTCGCGTACTCCGCGAGCTTCGAGTCACGTATTTCGGGACAAAGATCGAGTGGTCCCAGTATGGCGCCGAGTCTGGAATACATTCTCTTCGAAATCTCATCCACATCATGTTGCATCACGTTCCCGGACGCGATTTCGGTGGTTACCCGTGGCGGAAGGATTTACAGGGAGCCCTGAACGCGGAGCCGCGTGCAGGATGCTCCCTTGGGCCCTCGTGGCGTCCGCAGACCTTCCGAGACTTTGACCTCTTCACACTAGAACGCAGTCTCTTCGAAATGAGCCTCTTCCTGGCATGGAAGCAATCGGAGTCCGAGAGAATGGGGGCATCTCTCCTTGGACCGGGGGCTATCATGGCCGTCACTCCTTGGGCGTTCTCTTCCGAAGAATCTGTTTGGCGATCCATCTTTCCAAATCCTCCCATCCCCGACAACACGCGGCGGGTCGTTCACCGAAATACTCGGCCTTCGCTTTCCGCCGTCAAGGACATTCTCGCCGCGGATGGGCCTATTACCTTCGAGGTCACCGAAGTCGTGCGACATCGCGTGGACGCGTTTTCGCAGGTCTTCTTCGGACGGCTCAGCACTGCGAATGGCGATTTGTCGCCGCCTGTGTGTCTCAAGCTATTCCTCGACGTTATGTTCCCCGTGGACGCGGATGAAATTTTATCGTCCTACGACAAGAAGACACCACCATGGAGACGACTAGCAACTCTGCACTATCCTGAAGACCTTGTTCGGCGCGAGGAAGCGGCGTACAATCGCCTCCAAGACTACCAAGGCGGTATGATACCGCACTGTTACGGTTTCCATCGGGCACGTCAATAATTTCTGCGAAGCCGAGGCTTGCTGAATCAGGACGCAGTTCGCGATCGAGGGCCAGTTCAGTGCGTACGGTGCATTGCTCGAGATCATTCCAGGGCCCATGCTTGCCGAAATCGACCCTGCACAATGGAGCCTCGCAAGCCAAACAGCCTTTGTACGAACTCGAAAATCCCCGGTTATCCTTGCTCCCGCTGACGTTGCAAACAGGCGTACAATCTTCGTCAATGTGTCCGCGCTATCCTGTATGCCGGCGTCGAGCAAGGCGACTTTCACGAGGGCCAGATAATTCTGCCACAGGGCCCCGAATACGTCGAGGGTCATAGCATCGTTTTGATAGACTTTGCATTCACTACTCATCGTTTGGGAGATGAGCAGGCACCAGGTGTGATGGCCACTCTCCCGAACAAGAGCTGCGTCGATGTTGGTATTATGCTGCTGGATTGTGGCTTCACTGCTGAAGCCGTGAGTGACCTCTTCTGGTCAGAATCGTTGTATATCCACGAGATGTGATCCGCTATAAATGCGCTATCGTTTTTGCTGTCGTTCGCCTTATCTACTGCTCTGTAACAGCGTCGTGGAGTTTTAATGCGTTGAAATTGTCTAGCAATCCGCTCACTCACTGGGACTACAACTCCCACACCTTCTCTTCCTCAGCCACAACATACCGCCCCCGCTCCACCATACTCCGTCTCTTTCTCCTCGCCTCCTCAATCCTCGCATGCCACCTCCGCACCTCCTCGTCACCGGGTATACTCTCCACTCCCAACCACCCTTCCAACCACCTCACCAACCTCTGATACTCGTCCCCGCGCTCACCCGCAATCGCCGCAATGAACGGCGCCTGCACGCTCACCTCGGCCCAGAACCCCAACGCGATCCCCACCGTCTTGCGACGCGGCTGAACGCCCAAAGCATGCATCCAAACGAGCACGCGCGCAATCTCGGGGGCACGGCGCGTCATTCCGAGAAGGAGGATGTACTCTGCCCAAATGTGTTCGTGCATATTAAGTTCGGCGGCGGTCGGTGGGGCGAGTGGTGGTATGTGGTTGAGGAGCGGGGTTGTTGTCGGGGAAGTGGCATCTTCGTCGAGAAGGGGAAGCGGCGTCGAGTACACGACGCGACCACTCTCTGCGTGTGGGCGTACAGCCAGTGCAGGCACGTCGAGCTCGAGTAGGTCCTGCATGCCCACGTGACCACCCAGCCCGACCTCGTAAAACACCTGCGACGCAGCCTCCGTCGCAGAGTGCCCATGCCATACCCCAGACCGATATTGCATGGCCGCATGCCCACTGAGGGACTTCAGCACCGCCTTGCGGTCCTCGTCGTTGGTGGGCCGTCTGCGGAACGGGTTCTTCGATGCCAGGAGCGCCATTTGGCCGGAGAACGAGTCGTCGAGCAGGTGCGGCAGCTGCGCAGCCCGAAGCAGGATCCTGAGCGTCCCCGGTGACGGACGGAGCCGGTACAGCGCCTCCGTGCTATCCCATAAACGAAAAACGAGGTCGGGGCGGAGGATCTCGATGAACGCGGACATGACCGCGTTGATGAGCGGTGGTGTGAGCTTGACCGTCGAGCGCAGTGGTAAGGAGCCGTTGCGTCCGTAGAGTTCCAGCAATGCTACGACTTCATGGGTCCGCCTTGTCAAGGCAGTGGCGCGCAAGCCTTCAGCAAACAAACTTGCAGTAAGAGGCTGTCCCGTTTGTAGAAAAGCGATCCAGAACTCGTACGTGGCCTCGAGTTCGTCTCGCTCCAACAGCCCGCGGATGAGGATCCGATAAGTTGCTGCAGTTGCGAGGTGCTCGATGAAAGGCGCTCGCATGCGTTTGAAAACACCAACCATGCGCCTGGGAGTGACTGTACGATGGTCCGCCGCTCCAATGGCGAATACAGCATTCCAGTCGCGTATATCCACGGCGCGTTTGCCGAGCAAGTTGCGCGGGTGGTTGAATGGTACGCGTACGAACGGCTTCTCGCGGGTAGCCCGCTCAAGGAGCACCAGGTTGAGATATCGGGCAGCCTGGTTGAACGTCCTTCTTGAGCGGATGAGCTGCGTGCGAGCGGTGTTGATGCGATGGGCACGAATATCGCGCTTGACGGCGCTGAGCTTGTCCGCGGCCGGCATGCTCCCACGCATTGCATGGAAATATTTTTCGGCGAGACGTAGGTTGCGTTGGAACGCAGCGTTGCGCAATAAAACGAGAAGTTGGGAGGCGGTGTGTGGGGTCTGAACACGCCAGGCGCGTCTCCGAAGGTACGGAGCCAGTTTGAGCGTCGAGTGGTGGTCGGACATCATGGCCGTCGCGGTACGGTCCCAGAGACGAATGCCGCGTTGCTCCATGGCCGTGAGGATCTGAACCGCAAAGACGCGACTCTGGGGAGAATGGATGGTCGTTGTTGCGAGGAGAATGTGGTTGAAATGGACGCCGTCCAGTGGTGATGACGGGGCTGCGAGAAATGCCTCGACTACGCTTTGCATTGGCGTCAAGATGCTGAAGCGGGCCAGATGGATCATAGAGATGACGAGTAACGGCGCTTGTTCCTCTGTCGGTGCGTCCAGTGCGATGGTGAGGGCGGGTCCCGAGGCGTGTGTTGGTGTATGGACTTTGAAAGCGAGCAGATACACCGCAAGCCATTGCGGAGGTCGCTCTACGCGCGCCTGTTCCACGTTGGGAGCCCAAATGGCGCGCCGGGCAACGGCAAACTCGTCCACGGACACATTGGTGCGTTGCAGGACGTTGGAGAGGGAGATTTCGCGCGGAGCAGACAGCCCGAGCGCGAGTGTGGCTGGTCTATCGCCCCGGAACGCGAGGTCGCGCAGGTAGCGGGTGAGCCGCGTGGTCCGCTGCATACATGGGCGAGGAAGCGAAAGAATTGTACATGTGACCTAGTCGAGGTTTTTCAATTTCGACGACCACCATCCATGCGACGCATTCTGCACGTCCGGGGGTTCCATCCAAACACCCGCGCCAAAGACCTTGCAGTTCGTGTTTTTTCTCTCGTTCCTTTCGTCTTTGTACTCAATTTTCGCGCTCTCCAGCACGAATTTGAGCGGTACGTTACCCTCTCCCTCGCTAGTCAAACACCAAGCGCCCACTAATATCAACCTTAGCTTCGGGCCACTTGTCCGCTGCGACGTGCCTGCGCCGCGCAACCCACACGCAAACACCAATCCGTGAGTTGCCTCTCCGCCTCTCTTTCACGTTGCCAGTCCCGAGCCCGAGTCATGGCCGAGCCGAACGAGACGCGATTGCGATTGCGACTCGATGTCGACGCGATGCGAACGAATCCCGATTCGAAAAATAAAAGAAAACCCTCCCTCCGTGCCTTGCCCGTCCCGCACCGTAGCCACGAGCGCTCAACGAACGATTCGAATGGCCTCCCGCAGTTATGCTTTCGTGGAATTCCGCAGCACACGCGACGCGGAGGACGCATACCATGAGATGTGCGTCGTTTTCACTCTTGTCTTTGTATGTGTCTTGCTGACCACCGCAAAGGCACGGTAAAAACTTTGAAGGCGCGCGTTTGAGTGTCGAGGTGCGTTGCACTTTTGGTCGTGGCCGAAGCTGACGGAAACGTTCTTGTCCTGTAGTGGGCAAGACGCCCGCCTTCGACGATGTGGCGTGTCCCAAATCGCGACCGGTCTCGCAGTCCCCGTCGTCGCGACGACCGCGACCGCGACCGCGACCGCGATCGGAATCGCAGCAGAGACCGTGAACGACGCCGTCGCTCTCGGACCCGCTCTCGTTCGAGGCGCCGCAGCCCATCTCCCAAGCCCGACGATGGTGACCGCGACCGTGAAGCCCCCGCTGCCGACCCAATTGAGGGCACGAACGACAATGCACGCCATCTCCACGACCGCGACCGTTCCCCAACCAAGGCAGATGAGGCTTGAACCCTTTCTTTGCATGAGCATGATGAGCACAAAAACCTAACCCATCCGTCGTCGTCTTTTTTGTCCAGAATGCTTCTGACTATACTTACATCCATTGCATATTCACGTATAGCTTCGGCTTGTATTTCTTGTTTTCTTGTTTCTTGGCCCAAATCGTAGCCTGTACTTGTCGTCTGCACCAAATGAAAGTGATCTTTATATTTTGCGAGTGTGGTTTCCAAGCTGGGGCGCGTCGACGTCCATGGGCATGTTTTGAGAGACAAAAACAATTGGCTGTGTACAAATTAGATTAGATTATGCTGCTGTTGCGACCGCAGTGGGGAGCAAGTCCAGCTCGTGCGGATCGACACCCGAAAAATCCCGATTCTTCACCCTCCTCGTCGCCAGCTCGCGTTGCGTGAGCCATAGATGGAACAGCTGGATACAGTCTTTAGCCTGTCGCATAAAAATGTGAGCCCAACTCCAACGGCAAAGACAAATAAAGGGCCAACGCACAACCACAAACAACCCAAACCCAATCGAATTCCGCCACCAGACCGGATCGCAGTCATCCAGCTTCCGCACATCACCCCACACCGCCCGCAACACCAACTTCGCGGCTTTGCCGACGTCAAACGCACTCTCCCCACCGAGCTCTCCCGCAGTCTTGCGCCAGAGCTCTCGCGCCGAGTATGGCTTCAGCGGCGGGGGCGGGAGGAAACCCTGCCATGCGGGCCGGATAGCGAGGAACGCGCGCAGGAAGCTAAAATGGGGCGAGAGGCGAAAAAGTAGACGGCCCATGTTGCTCGCGATAGCGGGTGCAAGCAACGCACCGCCAATCAGGCGTCCGACCCGCCGCATGTCGACCGAGATGTTCTCGTCGGCCGCGTTGTTCCCGTTAGCATTGTTATTGGCGTTGTTGGCGTTGGCGTTGGCGTTGGCCTCCCGACCACCGTCCGCTGCGCGCTCCATATTGTCTAGTAACCGCTGTAACAGCGTTGGCCGTACCCCCGGCTCGTTATTCCGCAGGCGGGGACCCGGGTTCGGAATGCCCAATACCCAACGCGAAAAGCGCGCGAAATGGTGCTTGTAAAACGCCGTAGCGAATGGGAGCAGGGCACCGAATAGAAGTGGAGAGGGTGGCCAGAGGGCGCGCGCTGCGGCGGGTAATAACTCAGGCGAATCGGCTGGCGGAAGGGCGATTGTGGATGGCGCTGTTGCTGTTGAAGGCGCAACAAACGAGATTATTGCGGGCCAGGACGCTAGGATTGCGGCGAGTGCTTGCATCGACCCAAGACGGGCGAGGATAAGGGAGGCAGGGATGCAGACTATGTTAAGTCTGGCAAAGAGCGGCCATGCGGAGCTGTCGTTAGAGAGCAGCAGGTCGAACGTCCTGTTCCGTTCTCTTCAGCATTTCTCGTTCGCAAGAAGAAAGAAACGCACTCTTCGCCGATATACGTTCGCAACGCCCACGCGCCGTAGTTCAGCTGCGCCCTATAGACCGCTTTCCACCGCGGTCAGCTTTCTCCGACAACGAAAAGAAACAAACTCACCTCGAATAATAAATCCAATCCCGACAATATAGAACCCGAGGTCCACCCCGCCCAAGTTCTTATCGATGGCGCGCAAGAACCGCAACACGAGCGGATTCCGGCTCTCCACCTCATACGGCGTCTTGCACTGCGGACATTGACGCGCGCTTGCCTCGCGGGTCGTGCCCTCGCTGGAGCGGATCCACTCCAATAAGCACGTTTCGTGCGCAATCAGGGTACAGCTGCATGGGTGCACGAAACGGCGTGGCGGACGGCTCGGAGCGTCGACTGTACACAGGTTAGGTTGTTTGCTCGATTTCCGAGGTGCATTTTGAGTAATACCTGTCTCCTCCTCTCTGCAGATGTAGCAGAGCTTGACACGGAGGTCGGCGACGGTTGGCGGGCGGTCCCTGGTCATGGTTGGTCGAGCCTGCAACGAGGCAGGAGGCAAGCCCGTCACCCCGTTTATTACTGATCCGCTTACGCTGTCATTGCCCGCGAAAATCCGGACACTATTTGGCGGCTCCCTTGCACTGTGGCTTGCCAAAACATGTCTTGCACAGATATACACCATCTAATCGACCTCTAACACCGTTCCTCGTTGCACACTTCCCCACCCGACAAGCCGCCAGTGCTTCTCGATTCTCCTGGACAGGGCGACCTGAGGACCGGTTCAGTACAGCCAAAAACGTGCAGGAAGTAGCAGGCCGAACCTTCTCCCCGATTTCCGTGCACGCAGGCGCGGTCAGCTGAATCTTAGCCAGGTCGGCCTTGACGCTGAGCACGCGCCCACCGGTCGATGTCGACCCGATGTTGATGAGCAGTAGCTCGTTCTTGACGAGCTTCGACACCTTGGTCTGCTTCTTGTCGTCTGTCTTGACACCAAGAAGACGCCGGAGCAAGAACAGGTTGATTTCGAGCTCTGTAGCGATTGAGTGAGTTGGACCGAACTCGAAGGGATGCGCCAACGCACCAGTGTAAATCTTCGGCAGCTTCCCGACCGCACCCAATACCTGCCCCACGAGCCGATCTGCTCTGCAGAGCGTCGGGTCTATCCTCGTGCCCACACCAATCAGCCCACCAGGGACGGCAAAGTCGAGTAGGTTGTTCTCCGCATGCAGCGACATGATCTTGCTGAAAATCGGCTTGCACTGGTTCCTCCCCTGGTTGTCCTTGGTGACCACGCCGGGCCGAATCTCGACGTCCATCCCAATCTTGAGCACACCGGTCAGGATCGAGCCACCAGCGACGCCGCCCTTGAGGTCGTCGACTTCTGCACCAGGCTTGTTGACGTCGAAGGAGCGGATGACGATGAGCCGCGGATCGGACGTGAAGTCGCGAACGGGGATGGGGATGCGCTTGACGATGTACTCGTTAACCGCGTCGATGTTGTATTTGAGCTGGGCGGATATCGGGACGATGGGGGACGACTCGGCGACCGTACCTGGATGGTGTTAGTATGATTTCGCGAATATCGAGTAGGAACACACCCTTGACGAACGCCGCGATACTCTTTTGGTGCTCCAGCGCCTGCGTCTCCTTGATCAA
The DNA here is from genome assembly GCA_014461115.1 of Mycena chlorophos. Taxonomy (NCBI): domain Eukaryota; kingdom Fungi; phylum Basidiomycota; class Agaricomycetes; order Agaricales; family Mycenaceae; genus Mycena; species Mycena chlorophos. The sequence continues at coordinate 2,375,397 of JACAZE010000002.1, read as the reverse complement.
GTCGACCTTGTTCTGGAGGATGATGATGTGCTCGAGTTTCATGATCTCGACGGCCGCAAGATGCTCGGATGTCTGCGGTTGCGGGCACGTCTCGTTCCCGGCAATAAGCAGCAGCGCGGCGTCCATCACCGCGGCACCGTTCAGCATGGTCGCCATGAGAATGTCGTGGCCGGGACAATCGACGAATGAGACGTGCCGGATGAGCTTCATCCGTGAGTTGCAGCCGGGTCGTTCGCAGGGCGGACTCTCCTCCTTGTCGGAGCGATATGAGCGATAGCAGCCTGGTCGGGGGCAGGCAGGATTTTCGCATTTGTAGATCTTGCACACAAAATTAGAATGGGAACAAGACGAGCAGAGACCACGCACCTTTGCGTTGGCGTAGCCAAGCTTAATTGTGATATTCCGCACGAGTTCGTTCTTGAATCGCACAGTCATAACGCCAGAGATGGCCTTAACCACTGTCGATTTGCCGTGCGCGACATGTCCAATCGTCCCTGCACATCTTCAATCAGCCCCCCGGCCAGCCATCGTCGGACAAATGCGATACCCAAGTTAATCGTAGCCTGGGTGCAGATGTTAGACGCGTCGGAGTGAGGAAACACGACGCACTTGTTTTGAGATGACCTCGGGTGAGAGCGGTGTAAGCTTGGTTACATCGATCTCCACATTTGGGACCGTCTCCTCCACCTCCTCGTCCGAGCCAGACTCTTCGTGTTCTTTTTGCAGTGTCTCGTCGCCGGCCATAGTTGGTGGTGGTGGTCGAGGTCCAGAAACTTGATCGTGACTCGTCTTCTTTGGGTCTGATCTCTTTTCTGCTCTCGACGCCCATCGAGCCTTTTTAGCCTTCCTTGTTTTGACTCGACTCGACTCGGTTTCTGTCTCCTGAGCGGAGCAGAGGGAATAAACTTGGCGCACCAACTCGAGATCGCTGTTCCTCTTCGATGTGCTCGTCTCATCCAGACTCGGAATCCAGATAATCCAAGCCAACTGTACGCTGATATTTATTTACAGTAAGGCAAGCAGAGCTCGCTGCGTCAACTTGACGAATGCACCACCCCTTGTAGCGTGAGCTGGTCCGACCATTCCTCTTCCGAGTGTTGTCAAGAATAGCCTTAAGAGCCTTTCCTCCTCGAACTATGGCCAGTATACATTTTTTTGCACAACTTCTCATCGAACGCGTGTAGATGCGGAGGCGACAATAATTCTCAAGACCCGGTTAGGCAGCGCGCGCATTAACTATCGGCGTCGCTGGCCAGCTGCCCGCCTCACATCATGTCCGGACCTTACAAGAAGCTCCCTTGTATTTTCCCCCTCGTGTACATCTAACTGACCCAGGTCGACGATATGGACATTTGCAGCTCGATTCCAGGGCCTCAGAACTCCGTTTCAATAAGCAATGCATCGGTCATTGAGAGTTTCAAGAGAGTTTCTTCGTTATCACGTCGTTCAGTGTCGGGGTCGGGACCCAGGCATTCTGAAATCCACAAGAATGCAACCGAAACAGAGTCCTTCCTACCTACGTAGCTTCACCGTCATATGCGGTCTTCGGACCGTCGTGTAGCATCACCCATCGGCGCCCACAAGCGGTGCTATGTCATGAATGCGCTCATAGGCTCAAACTAGCCTCATAGCCGCGGACGCGCGAGCTGTGTGACAACCACCTCTTGCTCTCAACTCTCATGTCGCAAGGCTAGTATGAAGGGCCCCCGTCGCGGCTGGTCGTGTCCCGTACGACGACTAACCCTTCCAAGGCTTCGATTTGGACTATTTGAGCCATACAACCAATGACATGAACAATCGTCCTCCGTCGCCGTGCGCCGAGAACCCGGGCGGGGTGCGTCGCGTGTCTCGTTGTTCTCTCTCATGGCTCACAACCACTACCTTAGGTTTACCCTCGCTCCGATCCCTCCAAGGCCGTGCGCGTCCCCAACTTCGAGCGTCATTCCCCACGCTACGTCGGCAACCCGTATCTCATGAACGGTGCCTTCAAGAAGCTGGACCACTCTCTCGGCGAAATCATCGCTATTCTCGAGGGCGAAGAGGCCAGCTCGTTGCTCGACGAAGAAGAGAATCCACTTCTCGCCAAGTTCCGCACGTGGCGCGACGAACTCGACAACATCCGCGCAGGTGGCGGTCGCAGCCCCGCAAGCGCGTCCGCGCTCCAGCTGGCGACGCCTTCCCGCAGTCGCTCGCCCGTTCGTCGCGATGGAGGGCTCTTCGTTGATTGAAGGAAGGGAGAAGCGTAACTCTTTGCATTTCGCATAACGACTAGGGAACCTGTACAACACATCCACCGATCCTCACCCTTGCACAATACATGGTAATTTTGACGCATGTGGCCTCATAACCATCGCGCCCGCCGTCGGCACTGTATTTCAACTTGGTGCGGGGCATCTTTTGGGGTTCGATCGGGAAAGACTTGGGGTGTTCTTTAACCCGAAGCCGCGGCGCTGACGACGGCAAATTCACGCGCCTTCGCACGCGAATGGCGTTGTACGCAATGCCGAAGATGGCCACCGCAAGTTTTGCGCAGCGTGTCGCGAACGTTCCACGGCTCGGGACGAGCAAAGTTGCAAACGTGAGGTGCAAGAAGCTAGAGAAGATCAGTTTGATCGCTTAGATAACCGTGATCATCAGTGGAAACTCCAACGTCTTTGTTTGCTTTCAAGTCGATAAGATGGTCTGCTGCTGGTCCGCTTTTGGCCTGAAGCTACGCGCTGAACAGTCCAGACAAGTTCATTTTTTTTCAGTGAAGATATGGTACGATCAATGAAACTTGTCGCATATTCATAACCGCTTGGGTTGTATTCACAACGAGGAAAAGAATCAAACACAAACGGAATATTGCTACAGCAAATTGATAAGTACCCCAAAAAAATCCGATGCTCGTTCATTCCTGCGCGCCCATCACGCCGGTCGTGCCCGCCCCGAGTAGCTGTGCATAGATCCCTTCGGCGTGCAAAATATTCCAAATCTCCCAGCGAGCGGTCGAGAGGCAAGTTTAAACCGAACACTCGTCGAGTCGCCACCATCCAAGTTGCTTCCAGGCTCCGACTCAGCGGAATCAGGACCGCCGACGACGACTTTTTCGGTTTTTCGGGTATGGTGGTGATGGTGCTTTCGAGGCCGAGCGAGCTTGGCAGCACGGCGCAGCTCGCGCGCCTCGTCTTCTCCCATTTCTCGTTCGAGCTGCGCAAGGACAGCAGGACACGGTGGATCCCGCGTCCGAGCGTGTTTACGCGCGAACCGTGGCGGAAGGTTGAACCCCACGACGGATGGCGGCGCAGAATGTGGCGGCGGAGTTTGCGCGCGACTATCCTCAGAGGATATCGGGCTGCTGCACGAATTCGCCTCTTCGTTGTCCGAGTCTTCTTCAGTCTCCCAGTCGATTGAGCGAGAGCGCTGCTGGCGGCGATATTTAACAGCGACGGTACTGCCTATGATTTCCGACGGTCGACAAGAGTCCTGAGATCCCGCGCGACCAACGTATTTCTTCGTGAAAGCATCAGGCGCTGGAGAAAAAGGCCCATCAGTGTTCGTGGATGAAAATTGATGGCACTAAAAAATCGCGCGAAAAATAGACTCTGGAGCGGCCACTCACGCGGCATCAAGGAGACTAGGCGGGCGGACGTGTCGGGCGGAGATGAATAAGATTTCGATGATGGTGCACCGGCCAAGCGCGGACGGGAGATGATCTCCGCAGGTTCCGCTCCTGGTACCCTCGGTGACGACGCCCGAAAATGGTGTCCAGGCATCGAGAAACGAGGTTGTCGGACGGGTAGACGAGTGTTCTGTGGGCTTGACCAGCCTGCTATGGAATCATCGACAGCAGGCTGGGTCGCGCCATCTTGGCGTCGGATCTGGAAGTTGCTCGATAAACGCGCGAGCAATGCGTTCATCCGTCCTAGAGAAAGAATATTGGGTCAGAAATCAGGCTGCAGTCTCGGATACGAGGAAAGTGAGCTACCTGAAAGCGCAGGGTCGATATCGTCGCGCCTCGAGGCCACAATCCGCAATAAATCAAAGTACGCGTCCTTGCGCTCTTGCCTCCGCTCTGGGCAAGCTGCGAACGAGTACAGTGACAGGCCAATTGCCTGCAGCGTATCTCGAGCGGTCTGAAGGGGCTCAACTAAATACGACACGCTCAAAAATGAATGCCTCCTGCGTGTACCTCGAGTAAACGAATGATCTACGAGCGACGTGTCAGCCTTGCGCCGTGTGGCCAATCGGAGGGAGAAATATTACCTTGCGGCTGTGTCTGCGGAGATCGGCGCTGGAGAGGTTCGACGGAGAGAGAGCGACAATGAGATTCCGCGCCGCCTCCAGGAATATATGCGCGGTACGTGAGCGGAGGCCGAAATACAGTCCGTCGACGTCCGTATCAAGCGCAAGGGATAAATGCGGGAGCCGCACGAGGAGACGGGGCGGGGAGCCTCGTGTTGGGGCGGGGGAGGGATGTGACATGGGTGTTGGAAGCAAGCCGGATGGCGTTTGGCCTTGTTTGTTTGTGGCCCCACCGCGGACAAAGCTGTTCGGCGTCTATCGTCTGCCTCGTCGCTTCTATCAGCTCTGAATCTTGTTTTTAACACCTATCTACAGTATGACGACGCTGACACCCTCTCAGATCCGGCTGCGCCTGCTCACAAAGACGGGGGCGACGCCTGCCTGGAGCCACGCTATTTCGGGCGGCACGGTGGCGTCAAGCTTCATGAGCAGCGAAATATGCTTCGCGCAGTCGAGGAAGGTTCTAACACCGTCGTCGTCAACAAGCGACTTCGCCAATTGCCCGCACAGTGCAGCAGCATTTGTCTGTCCTCTCTAGCCTTGAGGACTCGAAACAGCGAGTGGCGTCTAACACGCCCCAAGGCACATGTTTGCATCTCCGGAGTGGATGGCTCGCGCCACATGTTTTATGAGGCGAAATGGCTTTTGAGCCCGAAAAAAGGCGACGGCCCGGGTGCTTGGCGACTTGTTGTGTCCGCATTACGACACGCCGCCACCCATCAATTTTTGATCAAGTCGCCCGCACTCGACCTGGGAACGTTCCTATCTGGGCAGAAAGGCAGGCACATGAGTCCTGAACCGAGGATCCTCCAAATTCCTCACTCATCGGCGGCGGCCAGTCCTTTTTTCAGTCTTTGATGTCTGTGCTGAGATCCGAAGGTAATTTCGTGCGCACCAAAGGCGCGTCAAGGAAGGAGATCTACATAAACTCTGCTATCTACCTCGTTCTACGAATAAACTCTCGAGTTCCGGAGCTCACAGGCCCATCGATGGGAAAATTACATTGATGCGAGGGAACTAGGAATATTTCCTGTCCTGAAGTCATATGGACCTCTGCTGAGACCCTGCAATGGATAAGCACACGTAGATGCTACCTCAAGACCTCGGATGGACGCGCAGAATATTTTTAAAGCTCCGGTAGATGTTCTCGTCAGGCCTGTTACCTCTTCCACTGAGCAGTTGTTCAGGGAAGGATATCACAGCCAGCAGAGGGAGTAGAAGACGTCCGCGGAGCTTGGTATCTATGAGAGCGGATAGACTAAGCTCTGCGTCTAACGGGCACCGTGTACTAGACATTCATCTTCCAAAAGTTTATTTCGTGAAAGTCACCTGGGGTCTAGAGAATCGCTTTGATGGCCACAACGTGTCGTTTCTACTTCAGAGAGTTTCGTGGTAGCGTTGAAATGTAAGGACCAGCGGAGGACGTGAGCGAGAACGGAAATCTTTTACGATTTGATGGTGGTCGTCCAAAAGAGGAAGCAGTGCCACGGTGTTACGCGACGTTGACCGTCACTTGACCACCGCGTCGACCCTCCTCACGCGACGCCCATGGAGTTCATTGCCAACACCGAGCGGCAGGAGAAGCAGAAACGCGCCGATTTGAAGCGGCAAATCGCGCAGCTGCAGGCGCAGATGGACGGCATGCCCGACTCGGACCCAGACGAGCCTCCGTCGCCGAAACGGCAGAAGATAGACAATGTGCTCGCTCCTGCAACCCCGTCTCCTAGTGTGTGGCATGCAATCTACCTAAATCACTCTAACCGAGGCTGTATAGAGAAGAAAACACGTCCCCCACAACAACAAACACGTCCTGCCCTCCAATCCCTCGCAAAGACGGCACCGCCCAAGGACGCATTCGTCCCGTTCCGACCAACTGCTTCAACAGTCCTGTCCCGTCTGGCGCACGCCAAACCATCTGCTCTCGAAGCCGAAGTCGAGACCGTTCCACGGTCTGGCGCGTTCACGGATGCCCCCAAAGCTCCAAATCCCGTCGCGTCGGCGTCGGGTTCCTCGCTCCAACGCGACGACCGTCTCGCCATCGTGGATAGTCTCGAGATGGGCCCATATGAGCACAAGCCACCGTTCGACGACCCGCGATTCGAGCAGGTCGAGCCAAACTCAGGGATTCGCCTAAGGTGTGTTTTCTACTGCTGTCGCGCTACGCTATTGTTGAAGGAGAATCGTCAGCTCGCGTGTAGTTTCGCATGAAGACGTCCAAGACTACCTACGCGGTCGCTACTACCTCTCCCCATCCAAACTCTACTCCTGCATCCGCCTCTTGCCCAACAAACAGGGTTACGATGTTCCAGTGGACGCGGACTGGATCACCATTGCCGTCGTCGCCGAGCGGGGACCCTACAAGTACAGCAGGGCTCCCGTTGAGATCAACGGAAACGACGACGACAGCGAGGGGAAGAAGAAGCCCAACGGCAAGGGCAAAGAGAAAGAGAAGGACGAGCCGGAGCGCAAATCAAGCGGAAAGCGCTACGTGAACATCAAACTCGTCGACTTTGGACGCGGGTCGCGGTCCAAGTCGTCTGCGAGTGGTGGCAAGACTCTTATTGGCGGCGACGCGCAGCTTTCGTTGCTGCTCTTCGAGTCGGATGGGTACGACCTCATCGAGGAGGACGACGGGACGAAGAGGAAGTTGTATCGCGGCGGCAGTCGCGGTGCATTTGAGGAGGTTTGCGACGTCAAAGAGGGGACAGTCCTTGCGTTGCTCAACCCACGGGTTCTCAAGCCGTTTCAAGTACGTTTCTCGGTTCGTTCTTTGCCTCACTAACCTATCTTGACTACAGCGATCCAACGACAACCCACACCCAACGAGCAACATCCTCGCTGTCTCCCCCGATTCCGCGTCCGCAGTGCTTGTGCTCGGCCACGCACGCGACCTGGGGCGTTGTTCTGCCGAACGGCGCGACGGCAGCGTCTGCGGGAGCTGGTTCGACAAGCGCGTCAGCGAGGTCTGCGACTGGCACGTGCAGTACGCGGTCACCCAGCGACGCGCGGGACGTGCCGAGTTCTCTGCCGCCACGTCGGGGCTCGGAACATCTGCGAAGGCGCCGAAACGCAAGAATAACAACAGTGATTACGACCCGAGGAGGAAGTGGGGGCTGGCACCGTTGGATGCGGACAAGGGCCCGACGTATGTGATGGGCGGACATGTTGTTTTGAGCGGGGGTGGTGGGGTCGACGCGAAGGAGTCGATGCGCGTGACGGAGAATATGGGGAGGGAGGGGCAGGCCAAGGCGAGTCGGCAGATGGCTGCGAGGGATGATGAGAAGCGGTTATTGAGGGCGTTGGGCGAGAGGCTGCCTCCGAGCAAGGAGAAAGACAAGGCACCGGCACCAGTGCCACCACCTACAGCAGCAAAACCCCGGCCGACAAAGAGCGCGTACACTCCCGAGTTGATTCAGCGGATTGGGTTTGACCCGACGCTCAAACCCGGTCAGCGGAGGGCCATTGGGTTGGGGTCGCGCGACAAGGTTTGTTTTTCTGCTTCACAACAACTGCTGCTGAAGACTTTTTAGATGGATCAACTCGAGCGTTTGACTGACGGACGCGAAGTCAAGCTTGGGCCTACGCCTGGAGAACGGCTGAGGACGACGGTGAGGGTGCCCGACTCGGCGCTCAAGGCGGCCGTGGCGAAACCGGATGTAGACTTGGATTCGGAGGACGAGTTGCCGCCTGCAATAACCCTCTCGAAGAACGAGCCGATGGTAGATCTAGACGACGACTAGAGAGTCGTACTTGCGTAGCACGCAATGCAAATCTCAAAAGAAAGCTGTAGGACAAACGCACCGTGTCGACGCGAAAGCCGTAGCATGCAATCCGAGAAAGACGAGAAAAAGAGCATGAGAGCGTATGTTTTTGGATTTCAGGGCATACAAAGCATATCATCGACGCGACCCTGCTCTACCGCACCCACTCCTCCTACCACACCGCTACGCTCATGCAATGAGGGTGCTGGCAGTGGCCGAGTCGTATTTGAATGTCGGCGGGATCTGTTGCTTGGTCTTGTAGTACCGTGCGAGACGGTGGATACGCGACTCGATGAGAATGAGGCGGAACTTGGAGTCCTTGTCCTTCCGGTTGGTCTCCAAGTGCTTGCGGACAGCGACGGCCTTTTTGATGAGGTGCCAGAGATCCTCAGGGACGGAGGGACCGAGACCTGCAAAGCACGACGAGAAAACGAATCAATGACGAGGGCAGCAATGGAAAACGCGACTTGTACGCACCCTGGCCCTTCAGGATACGCAGGATCTTGTTTCCTGTGAGGAAGCGGACCTGGGGGATGCCGTGCGAGTCGCGGAGGGTGACACCGATTTGGGATGGGGTCAGGCCCTTGCGCGCGAGCTTGACGATGTGCTCGACGACCTCCTCGGGAGTCGTCTTCAGCCACGTAGGCGGCGCGCGACGGTACGGGAGAGCAGAGGACGCTGGAGGACGTCAACTCTTGAGACGGGATTGTTTCTGCTGGATTTCGCGGCGACGTACAAATGCCCTTGCCAGGTGCGTGCATTCGCCCCATGTTTGGCTCTGGAGGAATGATAAGAACAAGCCGGTTGTCGAGAGCCACGGGACGCACGAGTTTTGTGAGGGTCTTGAGGAAAAGGTCGGGGTGGTTGTCGGAACGATGAGCAAACCCAATCGAGGACGCTGTGACACTGATACTGGACAGTTTGCACTTGTTGTGCTGCAGCTCCGATCGGACATCAGCCGGCACGACGACCAGCACCATCCTCCATCGCGCCTCTTTCTCTGAGAGTCTGAATCATTTTTACTCTCTTCCGCCTGCGCGTTCAACGTCAACGCGTTCACAGCGCTGTAGGCACATCGATCTGTCACGTGTATGTTGATGACATAACAACGAACAGCTCACTCTCGACGCCGAACTCGAGATTCCAAGCGGCTAGGCTAAGCTCCCACTTTGCCCATTTGTGCCCCTTTATTCCCGTTGCTGGCGCCTATACTCTATTACTGATCAGCGCCATGGCCCGTTGCTCGCGCAAACTTGAAAGGGTCATTTCAGTCTGAACTGTTGAGCACATCCTCTTTTACTTTCATATGGAGTGGCCGCCAGATTTCGGCTCAGCGCTCAGCGCTCATCCGCATGGTGTCGCTCAACAGCTGAAAGATCTGCAGATTTAGAATAGACGGAATTTTTGGAATCCGCCAACCACCTGCAGCGATTAGGACGAACGGCCTCGCGACGGCATTCTTTTTCTCGCCATTCAAAGACAAGACGCCCCCGGCTGACTCGTCGCAATTGAGATGCTTGACGCCTGTACGGAAGGCAGGAAAAAATCCCCATGCCCATACATTGGATGCTCGGCCTATCGCTAAGCGATGGCCTGAGGTTCTGTCGCTGGGCCCTTGTCATCGTGAAAACATCGCACTTTTAGACGCCCTGCATCGCGCTCATAAAATGCCTCAAGGCGCCGCGGGAATAGCATCCCTCACCCACTCTCAGGGCCATGTTTTCCCGACTTTTCGTACCAACTTTCATCCTTCTGTGGTTGGGGCTTTCGCTCTCAGCGACTGCCTCGTCACTCGTTCCCTTCAAAAGGAGTCCCTCTCTGTATGCACGAAGCACCTGGAAGCGCGATATCGTCCCTCGCGATGTCGTTTCCCTGCAATACTCTCAAGGTTCCTTCGTTGCTCACTGTTCTCTTCGCATCCTAACGCGCTTCACAGTCGGCGCATCGCGTCCCAGCACATCTCTTACCTTTCCTGCCCAACCCCAAACGCCGATTATGCTTTTAGAGGACATCGACTTCCTCATCGACACCGTCGCCTGCACCACGGATGACTCCATTATTGCGATCACCTTCAGCTCGAACGACGCGTATGCTGCGACCTTCGCTGCATGGTCGTGGCTTGAGCAGTTTATCCTGGTGACCGCGCACTTTGGCTGCAATCCACATGATCAACGGGGTGCTTGGCGGTATGTTTAACAAAACTTCATGCCAAGTATGGATGAGTTGTTGACTGATAGCCAGTGTGTTGGGGGTTGTTGGAGAGAACAACGCGCACAAAGTCGTTCTCGCTGTTCAGCCTGTTCCTCTTCGCCGCCTCGGCGAGGGCTACAGGATTATCCACAATACGGGTTCGTTTGCCGCATTTTCGCGTCTAAACGGGTCTCTTACCGCGTCTTAGAGAGCGTTGTAGCTGCGTGGGGCATGAACAACTCACCCCAACTCCTTCGACGCGCCGAGATTGACAACGTCACGCAGTTCGACTGGTCCATCGACTTCGAGCCGCGTCAACAACTCATCCCCATCACCAACACCCAGCTCGGCTCTACCGCGCTCGTCCAAGACGTCGAAGACGATCTCCCGGAGGGGCTCGAGGTGTTTTGCACCAACTGTGTCTCCACGACCAAGTTCTCCATCGGCATGGAGCTCTTGGTCTCTCCAGCGCTTTCGTTGTCTGATCCGCTCAAGGTCGAGACGGCGTACGTTAACTTGACCATCGAGCAATTTGAGCAGGACATCTCGCTGGAGATTTCGTTCAACAAGAGCATGAATTACTCGAAGGACATCGATATCATGCTCATTCCTTTTCCCGACTTGGCAATGTCGATCTCCGGTGTTGCTGACGTCGGTTTCTTCTGGGGCGGGGCGGTGCGCGGAGACCTGGACATCGGAGGCGAATTAAACTTTACCGTCGGTGCCAGCGCAACAGTAAGTAGCATCGAACCCAAAAAACACAGAGTTCTGACGCACCGGGTGTTTAGATTCCTTCGGGCTGCTCGGCCACATTCAACTTCCTTAATCAGTCTTCCGCATCTGGTTGGAACGATGGGACTTTCGATGTGCATCCCTTCCGGCTCAACTCGGGACAGTTCAGTGCCACGGGCAGTCTTGCTTTGTCTCCCTTCCTCCAAGCGGCCATCAATATCGACGACAGTATCGGCGGTGCGACTGGTCGAGTCTATCTTAACACTCCGCGTTTCGATGCCGCCGCAAGCCTCACCACCACACGCGTCAACCGGCAGTGCGAGCCGCTTGGGTCAAATGACTATGAGTACTTCGACATTGCGCTGACATTCGGCGCGGGGCTGAATCTCACCATCGACGCGACCGTTGATACAGAGGGCCTTGGCTCTTTGTTCCTCAACGACTCCGACACGAAGTTGTTTGCGCATGCATTTTCGTTCAGCGCCCTCCCCCGCTCGCTTCTCCCGCGTGTATGGTCGTGGTCGACGACCATGCGACCACCAGTCTTGCGGGTGAGGTCGTTGCTGCAACCGGCACACTACTCTCCGCCGCATCCGCCATTCCGAGCTTCAACGTTTCGGCGATCCAGTCGTACTATTCGGCAAACAGCGCGTTGCCGACCGGAGTTAATTACTCCCAGATGTTGAAGGCGACCGCTGTCCCTTCGGATATCTTGAAGGCGGTCCAGAAGGCGAACGCAAGGCCGAAATATGCTGCGATCGGCGGCCTGGCGGTGATGATTTCTGCGGTGGTCGGAGGCGCAGTCGTGCTTTTGTAGAAAAGCTTCGTATTATTCTTTGCCCTCCATTACTCTGATTCTTGTGTCGTATAAAGTGTTCTGTATGCTGCAACGTAAACTCTCCTTCATACCCGTTTTTTGGATATATGTAATCTTAGCGGCTGGAAACAAATATCAGCAAATGAGACGCAGTTGCATACCTATTCCCACTTGGGCTTCTCTTCTTCCATTTTCTTAGATATCTGTTGAAAATCTTGACGACTGGTTCGATATTATACTGCTGAACACTCGAGTGACAGAAATGTCAGCAGTTGCTACTGAATTGGTGCAAGATACGCGTAAATCATGAGCAGCATGAAGTTGTGGGACCTCCTTGAAGCGTACACCCGCCACGATTTGCTCGTAGATGAGCTCCGGCGGGTCGAGGTAAGGTTGTGTGTCTTACGCGGTGTAGGATCCAGCGGATGTTGGCAAATCTGCATGTCGGAGGTGACTTGGTGCTGAGGAACTCCGCGACATCTATGGTTGAAAGAAATGCACTGTGACTTGGATACCTCGGGCATTCAGGTCTAGTGGCTTCTCTCTCCAGCACCCCATCCCAGTCCATATCCATACATATCTCGCAAAGGAGCAGTAGAAATAAAAATCGTACATCGTAATAAGTTATAGGTACGTAGAGGATAGCGAGGTAGACAGAGATGAGATGAGCAGAGAGTATGAAATATGCTGACGAGACTGCGTGCATAGTGTACGAGCAATGACAGATACGAATACACAGAGCTGGGAGCAGGCGTGTGCGCATGAGGCGGGGGTGTGGTATACATACATGAGCGTAGCAGCGTGCGTGGTCGAGCGTGAGTGGGCGGATGGTTTTACATTAGGTCCGCGCGTCGGAGGTGGTCTCGCAGGATGGATTCCTCCACTAACGAGGACATCAGCACACATTGTGGGGAGAGTACAATGGGAACGCACCAGCACCGAGAGTGACTGCAGTCGACTTGGTGTCCTTCACAAAGCTGAGCAACCAGATAACAAGAGAGAACGAGGAAACTTACGATGACTGAAGTAAGATGAACGTAAAATGGTCGTTGCACAGGCGAGAACGTCCGTTGGATCTCTTTGAAATGCTGCTGGAAATCTACAAACAACAAAATCATTGTCAGATAACCTGAAGACCAGACACGCAACATAGCGGTCCTAGGACAAGAAATGAATGAATGGAGCAAAAGCCCCGGCTTGCTCCCGCACATGCCGGAACGAATTACCCGGGCTTCCGGCGTGTGAAGCGAAACCGGGTAGAAAGCCTGCTTCATTCGCGAGCGAACGGGAGTCGTTTATGCCTTCCACTAGCTGAAGCGAATGGTGGCAACGAGCCCATAGTCCAACAACGCCGAGTTCGGCGTAATAAAGCTGGTTAAGCAGCAAAGTAGGTGGGCGATCCCGCGACGGGTTAGCGAGTGCGGTGGGTCGCACTTGGGCTCGGGCACGGTTTTAACGCGGTCCCCGATCCCTTTGCCTCGGCAGGCATTCATCCCGAACACCCACTGAGGGGTGAAACCAAAGCATAAACACAGAGCCAGAGCAGAAACATGCTCCAGCCAGGGCATGTCCGCAAAGAAACGAAAACGAAACGAAGAGAGCAGAAGATCGAGACAAGAATGGAGGAGAAAACGTACATTTGGTCGCAGTCGCGACATCGTTCCTCCGTTCCCCAAAACTAGGGACCGAGTCACGGATCTTGACACCACGCATGAGCTTGGCTTGTAAGAGATCGCATTTATTGAGGACTGGGAAGGTGAAAGTGAGCGATTTGCGGCAGAACCGAGGGATGTGCCATACACAAGACGAGTTGTGTCCTCGCTAGCAGTTTACAAGAGCAAACGCTCTTCCATAGCATGTAGCTGTCTTCGAGCCTGTTGACGCGCTTGTCCTCGGCCAGCTTCTCGTCGAAGCAGGAGACGGGGCTGGTTGTTTTGGTCAGTATTGAGCAGAAACCACAGCAAAGACGTACGCAAGGAAGATGATCGCGTCGCAATCGTCAAAGTAGCTGTACCAGACAACTCGCTAGCCGAAATTCAGAACGAGGAAGCAGGAAATGACGAGAAACGCACGCTACTCCTGGTGCCGCCAACGTCATACATCCGCCATTCATTACCAGCTGAATGACCTATAACCGATGAGTGTAATGCGCATCCAAACGGACGAGCAACGTACCGTGCTCGAATGTTACTCGATATTCTTGTACACCAAGTGTTCGTAGTCGGGCGCGAACAATATCGTCGTCCGTTATTTGATAATCCTCGCGCGCGATACGCTCGACGTCGTTGAGGAAACTACTGGATCGTTAGCTGCGATCCAACGAAAGCAAGCAATAGCCACGCACAAGCCAGCCGAGTCTTCTATGCGGACCTTCCGCCTTGCCATCATCTGCCGCACCACGCGGTCTTCCCAAAGAGCCCGGATGTCCTCTCGGCAGCCAGCAAGCACGCTTAACACTTCGTCCTCCAAATCCCGGTGCGCGCCCCTCCGTAACGTCCCATGCCCGTCGTCACCACTACGGCGCGCGGCCCTGAATCTCTCGAGGGCAGATTTCCATCCGTTGCGCGAATTGATACTGAACTCGGTGTGGTGGGCGCGTTCCTTGCCCTTTGCCAGTAACGAGCCTTCCGCCTCGGGGTCGAATGGGGCAGCGGAGGTGGTGTTGGATGTGTACAGTTCTGTTGCGGCAGCGCCCAGTCGCCCTTCGAGATCTGCTTGTACGCGTCGAAGGGGAGCAAGACGCAGACGAAGTAGCCGATGGGTGTCCCTGAACTTGAGCGGCGGGTGACCGGTACTGCTCGGCCCTACACCGATGCTGGCTCTCCGGACTTCGACGACGGCTTCGTCATCCGAGGAGAGTGGGGAAGAGTCCGGGGAATCGGCGTTGGAGGTTGATATCCCCGAGGGCTTGGCATTTGGATGGGAGGACGATGCAGCAGGTAAGCCGGCGGTCTGCGCCGCAACCATCTCTCGACCGAGCATGTCGAGGATGTCGTTGACGTTCCGGATTAAGTTGAGGAGCACGACACACGTCCACGACGACTTGTCCTCGGCCCATTGTCGTCTTGCGTACAGGAGCTGAAACTAAAATTTTGGCGTTAGTCGACGCGACATGGATCGCTGTGGGGAGCGTACATCTAAGGACATGCAGTCAGTAGGGGAACGCGCAGGATGCGATGAACTCACTCTTCAGCGTCGCGGTCTTGCCGCTCTCACTCTGTCCCAACAGCAACAGCTTGACGGGCTTCTTCTTCTTCTCCGTCTCGCGTTCACGGCGCAGTTGTGCGTCGATCTCGTCGCTTATGCGACTTGCTTCGCGTTCGGCACGTTCGCGTGCTTCCCGCTGTGCCGGCGTCTCGTTTGGCGGCGGGGCCATGGCGAGGGTGAGGGGGTCATCCTCGTACGAGCGGACCATTGCGCGCTACGAGGGAAAAGGTGGGGGGCAGAAAGAAGGAGGAATGCCGGAAGCAAGAAATAGATATGCTGTGTGGTGGTGCAGAGGAAGTCCAGTCGATGTGACTGCTCGGTCCTGGGTGCTCGGACTCTCTCGATTCAACTTGATGCACGCCACCATCCACTTGATATTGCCGTACTTCTACTTTTCTCCTCTTCGCTCTAACTCGCCCCCGAAGGACCCGTGCTCAGTCTAGACCCCAGCCGCGGTGGTCGCCTCCCAACTTGGCCTGCCACAATTCTGAAATCCCTGGCTGGTCCCCTGCTTCAGCGGAGCAAGCTACAGCGATCTGTTTCATGAAGACGTCAGTATATTGTTAGCTCTGTCGAAGAGGCACATCCTCTCCTCATCGTGAGAGCCACCCCAGAGCAAGGTACACATCTTCAACCAGTGCCCGTCGTGCTGAGCACGGCGCCAGTTGTCTAACAAGAGATGTACGAATGCCTGGGCGGGGTCCCGAAGGCTCCGAGTCGGGCGTCGCCGCGCCGAACTGCTTTGTTTGGACGCCGGGGATCCCCGTCTAAACGCTGGTGACGACGACACCCGGCGGTTGAGGCGGAAAAATCCGCCCCCCGCCTCTGATTCGATTTCGCCGAACTAGCCTCGTCCCTCGCACTGCAGCACGATGCGCAAGCACGATAATCTAGCCGCATCTTGATCCCAGCAAGTACCAAACGGACGCCTGACCACACCAGTCTCTACTCCCCAATCAAGCAATCTTTGTTTGGGCGGCGAAGCTGATCGCGCCAATAGCCATGGCCCGTCGTTCCGGCTTACCGTCCATGACACACACGCCCATGAAGTCTGACCTGTTTATAGCGGTGAGAAGGGATCTTCGGGGGAACCTTGCCGGAACCAATGCGATTATGGTGGGTACAGCCAGCTGACAGCAGCGCTGCTTCTGCTGAAAAGGTTCAATGATGACCTCCGAACGCCAACCGGACTCGGAGCAATCCCGCGTTCGTTATGATCTTTTACAGCTCAAGCTGAGCCCCAGCGTTTCAATAGCCCTCAAGTCGACACCGACCGACCTTTTCTCGCGATCCCCGCCTCCGTCCGCAGCACATCGCCCCCAAACGAATCGATAGCGTGCTACGACAGGCCAAGATCAACAGTAACTCGGCCACTCACGCGATCGATGTCCTTTGTTCGCCCGCAACAGCGCATTATCAGATAAATCTTGCTTACCCACTAGGTTCTCTGACGAGGAACGCGTCCACGGTAATCATTCATCAGTTTGGAAGGCCAGTCGAACAGCAAAACCTTAGACTTGGCGGTGTTAGTGGCAAAATATGGCACTCTCCGCGTAGCTTCCGCGGCCCGCACCGAGTCCATTTCGGAGACAACGAGGCTGCGGTCGAACATCCGCGGGAACGCTTTTCCCATCGAGGTTAACGTTCGTGCGCACGTTCTAAAGGCTCACTGTGTTTTGTGCTGTGCCTGCGGGAGAAACCTGAGTCTAATCTGGCTCGAGTTTCTTTGTTTCTTTTCGCCAACTCCGCGTCGGAATTGATTTGGTCATCTCGATGCTACCGGTACGGACCGAGTTCGCGTGTATAAGTAGGATCCGTGGCTGCCTGCCCTCCCCAGCCTCAACATGTTCTGGTTCCACCGTTATACATCCTTTTTTTCTTGCTGTAGGCACTCTTCTATGCGCCCTAACCACCATGGAAGATACGCGCCTTCCCCCACACCCAATATAATATCTACCGTGCCAGGCCTGACCGCGTCAAAGTGTGAACTACGTGACCTTTAGCAGGACCCCGGAATATGCCTTATGTCGTCCGATCCTGATGCGGACACATTTGGTCCGAAAAAGGCGAATGCGCACATATTTGGCTGAAAAATTGCGTACACAAATGGTCAAAATCAGTGATTCCGGATCGGACCTCTAAGCATATATTCCGGGGTCCTCCTTTAGCTTGCGTCACCACGACGCGTCTCCCTCGCACGTAAAAATCCACACTCTTCGTCTCCGACCACCACCACCACCACCACTATCATCTACACACCTACTCCACGATGGCGCCGCTCTCCGTAAACATCAAACACGCGGGCAAGACTCACGCCGTCGACCTCGACCCCGATCTGCCTCCAAAAGCGTTCAAAGAGGCAGTCTACCAGGTCACCGGCGTCCCCGTCGACCGCATGAAGGTCATGGTCAAGACCGGGGTGTTGAAGGTGCGTGTGGCCACACCCGCTCAACTGGACGCTGATCACCTTGATTCCGCTGCAGGACGATGCGCAGTGGGCGAAGATTAACCCCAAGGCCGGGCAGACGTTCACCGTCATCGGCGCCGCTGGGGAGCTGCCCAAGCCGCCCGAAAAGCCGATCGTGTTCCTCGAGGGTGTGTTTGCGCTTGCGTATTGTGTGGTCACTGAAGAATCTAAAACACAATTTGCAGATATGGCTGACGATGAACTCGCAGAAGCAGTGAGTCTCGATTCATCTTGAGAGTTATGGCTGAACGCGTCGGTCGCAGCTCGCGAAACCGGTCGGTCTGCGCAAGTAAGCAAACCGCCACACCTAATCCAAACCCGTTGAAACGCATCGCAGCCTCGGCAACACTTGCTACATGAACGCGACGCTGCAAGCCATGCGAGCCATCCCCGAGCTGCAGACCGCGCTCAATGTAGAAAAGTGCGTTCTACATACTTACCTCGGACTGTGATACTAATACAAGATCGTTATAGACCGACACCCACACCAGCCCCGAGCGGCTCCAACGATGCAGCCATGCCCGGACTAGAAGTCGTCGGCGCACCCACACCCACACCCGCGCCCGCCCCAGCCGGCCCCCGACCCGTGCTCGCAGCCCTCCCCGCAGCACTCGGCTCGCTCTACTCCTCAATGGTGCAAACAAGCGACACCGTCACCCCCGTCACCTTCCTCTCCATCCTGCGCGACGTGAACCCCCAATTCGCCGAACGTGACCGCGGCGGTCACTCGCACGGGATGATGGGCGGCGGGTACGCGCAGCAGGACGCAGACGAGTGTCTGACCACGATCGTCACCGCGCTCGGGACGGTCCCGGGGCAGGACGATAAGGGTGCGCTGGACACGAACAAGAAGTTTGTGGAGCAGTTCATGACGGGGCGTATGGTGCGGACGTGAGCCAGCTATGTGGTAAAGCGAAATGCTAACTGAACTGGCGTAGACTGAAACCCGCCGACGCGTCAGTCGACGAGGCGCCCTCGACGACGCTCGAGAACGTGCTCAAGATCACCTGCAACATCGACGGGACAGTCAACTTCATGGCATCCGGAATCCAAAAATCCCTCTCCCAAACCGTCGTCAAACGCTCCCCGGCCCTCGGGCGTGACGCAGACTACACCCAAGAATCGCGCATCACGCGCCTGCCGGCGTACCTCTTCGTGCACATGGCGCGCTTCTCCTGGCGCGCCGACATCAACAAGAAAGCCAAGATCATGCGCAAAGTCAAGTTCCCGACCGAATACGACGCGCTCGATCTGTGCAGCGACGAGCTGCGCGCGAAGCTGCTTCCTGTCAGTCGGAGGCTGAAGGAGCTGGAGAAGGAGCGCGATGAGCGGAGGAAGGTACGGAGGAAGACCAAGGTTGCTGTTGCTGTTGCTGTTGCTGCTTCGACGGCACCTGCATCCACCAGCGGGACCGCAGATGTCGAGATGGCCGACGCTGCTGCAGCCGAACCCGCTACAGCCACAGCCACAGCCACAGCCGACCAAGGCGGCGACCTCGAACCCGAGCCAGCCTACCGCGCGCGCGAGCTAACCGAGCTCGAAGCCCTCGTCGACCCATCGCTCAAAACCGACGTCGGCGCAAGCGTCAGCGGGCTGTACGAGCTCGTCGCCATCGTCACGCACAAAGGCGCCGCGGCCGATGCGGGCCACTACATCGGTTTCGTCAAGAAGAGCGTGTTCCAGCCGCCTGTGGTTGGCGAGGAGACCGAGGGCGATGAGGATTGGTACAAGTTCGATGACGATAAGGTGTCGGTGTTCCCGAAGGATAAGTTGGCGACGTTAGATGGCGGAGGGGAGGACTCGTCGGCGTATGTGTTGCTGTACAAGACCAAGCCTTTGGCGTAGAGTAGTGGTTCACGTGCTCACCCATTTCTATCTCGAAAAATCGTGAAAATTATCAAGTGGCTGAGAAGAAAGGCGTGTGGGTAGGGCTTACTCGAGACGAGCTGTATTAGCCTGTAATGAAGCAGTATTTTGTGACATGGAGTGACTGTTCGCGTCCTTGCGTGTCTGCTCCTGCCACCATGTCCATCGTCACCATTCGCGTGCGTAGCCCTTCTCAGCCTCACCGCACCTCACCCGCACTCTCCAGAACGTCGAATTCCTCAACAACCCCGCCAAATTCTCCGACCCGTACCGATTCCGCGTCACCTTCGAGTGTATCGCCCCGCTCAAGGACGGTGCGTGGCATCGCATTCGCATTCCCCTCCCCGCACCTACTCACTCACTCTCCCTCTCCACAACACAGACATCGAATGGAAACTCATCTACGTCTCCTCCCCGGGCGACGAACAGCTCGACCAAGAGCTCGACGACTGCCTCGTCGGGCCCGTCCCCACAGGCGTCAACTCGTTCGAGTTCTCCGGCGACGCACCCGACCCCTCCAAGATCCCCGCCGAGGACGTGCTCGGCGTCGCAGCGCTCATCCTCACAGGCTCGTACCGCGAGCAGGAGTTCGTCCGCGTGGGATACTACCAAAACACCGAGTACGACAATGAGGAGATGAAGGAGACGCCGCCGAAGGATATCATGTGGACGCGCCTTGTGAGGGATATCAGCGCCAAGCCGAGGGTGACGAGGTTCCAGATAAAATGGTGTGTGTTTGCGTGCTCTAGGGCTGGTTGCTGTTGCTGACGGAGAGAAAAGGGACGTGACGCCGCCCAATGCACAAAATGCTATCGGCTCAGCGGCCTCTGCAGCAGTCCCATCGGCCGATGCGCTCGACGAGGGCGGCGATACCAACATGGAGCCAGTCGCAGGAGCATCATCATAAATCGTCTTGTATCTCTTTGCGTGTTGTATTTTTATGGAAACGAGCGCTAATGAGCCCTTTCAATCGTTTCTTTCCTGAGAGTTGCATGAGAGAGGACGCGCAGGCCCGAGGACATCCAGATCACGTGTTCATACTGTACTCCTCCCTCTCCGAAAAGACTTCTAACCTTCTCCATTTGAATTTGCATACATAGTTAGAGGGGAACAAAAAAGTGGGGGGAAAGTATTCCGACAATGCAAAAAAGTGGGGGGCAGTCTAGATATGTACGATAGCAAAAAAAAAACGAGCAAGGGGGATCGGGACAGAAAAAAAGAACGAACGAACGAAAGCAAACCATCCCAGCATCCGCCTCACGGGAACGTCTCCAACGCGGCCCTCATCCCCTCCGCATCCAACCCCCTCAGCCTCAAACACTTCTGATACAGCCTCTTCTCAATGGGAAAGTTGAACCGACTCGCAAGGTGCTGCCCCGCAACCATGTTCTTCACCACGCCCGCAATCATGCGCTGCTTGTGCACGTTGATGAGCGGCTCGAGGTGGATCGCCGGCGGGAGCGGCGCGAGCGCAGCGAACACCTCGGGGTGCGCCGGCGCGTCAAAGTTGCTCGTCACGGGGTCGATACCCACCGCCTCCGTCGGCGCAGTCGGGTCGATGAGGTCCGGCAGCTTGCTGTGCCTGTGCAGCTGCGACAGGTACACGCCGATAAACGGCACGCAGGCCGTCGATGCAGCCGGCTTGGGCTCGGGGTTGTTGTTGTTGTTCGAGCTGGGCACGAACGACCGGCGCCTCTCGCCGCCGCCGCCACCCCCGCTCGCCACAGACGCTTGCGAGTTGGCGTCTTGCGACTTGGTGTCCGCAATTGCGCCGCGGATAAACTTGAAGTCGTCCGCGCTGGTGCAGTACGCCTTGAGGTCGGCAAACACTCGCACCTCCCATTTCGGGATGCTCTTCCACCGAACGGCCTGGCCAACCACGGGGCTAAGCAGCGCGGCGACGATAGCGACTAGCGTGTTGAAGCTGTTGATCAAGTACGATTGCTGCCAAGAAAAAAAAATCAGCTTCGGTGAAAAGAAAACCTCGGACACAAAACGCACCCAAGCAACGCGGATGAACTTGGCCATGACCAACGGCCGCTCCGCTGGCGGAGAAAGCACAATCTCCGACGCGACAAAGTTCGCCATCAGGTTAAACCGTGCCCGTACCGCCGCCAACGCGCTCAGCTTATCCGCCCACTCAGGATCAGCCTTCAACCTCGCCCGCTCCTTGAGGAAATACGCCCAATCCAACGCCGGCTCGTCATCAACCGACGCCCAATCGTCCAACACCTCCTCGAACTTGACGCCCATGAACAGCTCGCGGTCGATCATCGCGAAATGACCAGCGATGGCTTGCGAACGGAACCCATGCACAAACGACTGGTGATAGCGCGACTCGGCGCCAGGAACGACAAACTTGGAGACTTGAGGACGTTGCGGGGCAGGTTGGGATGGCGGTTGGGGTATCGGAGAGAGCGTTCCGGCGGGCATTCGACTCTGGAGGATTTCCAAAGGGACGGCGTCCTCGGGAGCGGGTTTGGCGTCGTCGGCATGTCGTGGCGGCGACATTGGACCGCGGGGCAAAACTGGCGTCTCAGCTGCACCCTCTGGCGCACCATTGTCGTCGTCGTTGGCGCCCACAGCACCCAATCCAGGTGGCGCGGCAGGGTTCTCCCCATCATCCTCTTCGTCCTCATCCTCGTCCCCATCCCAATTCCTCGGCTCCTCCGTATCGTCATAATCGCCCGTCAAGAACCGCTCCCGCATCGTGCGCATCCACGTATTCACCTTGGACGCCTTCTCCTGCACCTTGCCCTTATCAATTTGCCCCTCGAGCGCCTTCAACGCAGCCTCCACATCCCCGGTATCCTCGTCGTCGCTCAGCGAATCCACCAACGCGTTCATCTGCCACTGCTGGATCGCCCCGCCGCCGATAGGCGCATCCGAAGACGACGAATGCTGCGACAGATGCCCAACAGACTGGATGCCCATCGACGACACGCTGTCCGGCCGCTGCACGAACTCAAAGTCGCGCCGGAGCGGTAACCTTCGAACGGGTTGCCTCAAACCAGGCGGCAGCGCCGGTTCGTCGTGCTCGTCTGACGAGTTGTCCGAAAGGTCGAGCTGGTCAATCGACATGACCTCGAACTGCCATTGCGACTGCGCGCCGTTGGGGAACATCGCCATCCCTGACGAAACGGGAGCACCGAACGAGTCCGTCGACGAAGACCGGAAGGACTGGCGCGTGTCGACCGACTCGGCGAATGACTCCGGTCGGGGGTCACCCAGGCCGGGAGGCAAAGGGACAGATCCGCCCTCTTCGTCGTCGTCAGCCACCGACTCGGGTTCGACGATGGAGGTCGTATCAGCCACAGAAGCCGTGTCGACGGCAGTGGTCTCCCCCGAAGGGTCGGATACGACACTTTCCGCATATTCCGGAGGCGCGTCTCCGGGTGGTGTCGATTCTGTTGAAGCCGATTCGGCCGCCTCCACACGCGCAGGCGCCTCGGTCGACGGACCCGCAGCAACAGCAGGACCGGAAATCGCGGGCTCGATCATCTTGAGATACTGCTCCACGCCCCCATTCACCGTCAGCAAATCGCCGCCAACCGACACCTCCAAATCAATCGCATCCACATCCGCACAAGCGCCCAACGGCACCCGATGCGGACTACCCCCGCCACGTTGCTGGTTCAGCACACGCTTCCACCTCCCCAGCCGGCCCATGGTCTTGACGAGGACGCGAGAAAGTGTATTATGGTGATGCACGGGTAGCGTCGCGGAGCTTTGTATGAACGGCGTTATCGGGTTGGGGTCCGCAAGATGGTCTGTCCGTTGTAGGATCGAAAGCGAGGAGAGCGGCATCGTGGTGCTTGTCCGTGTAGCAGCTCCGAGATGGACAGCCGAGAGATGAGCGTTTGCGATGTTGCCCCCGTTGAACGGCGATCGAGTATCGACGACGGCCTCCTCGTCGGGAAGGAAATCGAGATCGACGTCCGAGTCCTCGTCGTCGACTTTGCGAGTGGCGGCAGCGAAATGCTCTCCCAGCACGTGACCGGGCTTGTTGTCTGCGGACGCGGCCTTGACGGAGGTGGGTCGAGAGGTCTTGGGTTTGGAAGAACTGCGCGTATGGACCTGCTTGCAGTCCTTTGCGACCTTCTTGAGCTTTTTAACGATACTCTGCGTAGGCTCGATCAGCACTTGGATGACAAAAAGAAGAGAATTTTGACAAAGTGGAGAGAAAACAAAACGCACCAAGCCATCAGAATGCTTCTTCAAGATCGGGTCTCTTGAGAGCGTATTCAGCCAGTCGGCCAGCAGCAGCCTCAGCTCGCGATTCGGCAGAAAGTCGACCGAAAAGAACGTCAACAGCCAATACCGAAGCGCCACGAACGTTCGCACGCGCACAACACGACGAACGGTCTCATCTTGCGTGTTCGGCGGGTGCTGCAGTGCCCAGTGGAACCGGCAGATAAACAGATGGCACAGATCCACCGCGTTGATGTACGTCCGGTAGGTGAGGAAAAAGTTGAGCAGCTCGTCGTAGTTGAGGTCGCTCGTTAACTGGGCGATCCACCGTTCGATCGTCGCAGCGACAAGCACCTTCGGCGCGCCGTCCTCGGGGGAGAGTTTCAGCACAGGAACCTCTGGCGTCTTGCCCTTGCTCATGATGCTCCGCTTTTTCGAGAGGTTCGAGGACAACGCGGAAGACGACCCATCTGTATGGCTCGTCTGCGATTGCTCGTCTGGCTCGCGTTCCGGCACAAGCTCGCCCCATATCACGAAACGGGGGTCGTCACGTGGAGCAGCGGTGTTGTCCGCGGACAGTGAGAGCTTGATAACCGTCGTGTCTTCGCCCTGGGTCAGGTTCTCCAACAGCGGCAGCCCTCTGAAGGTCTGCAGCACGTCGAACACATCCGTCGAGTACCGCGAGTACATTGCAGTCTCTGGCGCGGGTCCATACATCTGCTCCTCGATGGCAGCAGGGTCAGAGCCGTTGGTCATGTCCGTCATAAAAGATGCCGCGGATGTCGAATCACGGACGCGGAGCGCGGAGGGTGGACGCGTGCCATCTGACCCATTCAGCGAATCTGCGGTAGATAATCGCCGCACGCTGTCCGAATCGCCCTGCTTGGCGGTCAACCCGGACTCGAACGACTGCATCTCGCGTAGCAGACGCGGGGTAGGCAGGAATTCGAGCATGGGTTTGCGCGCAGGTGATTGGAAGAGAATGGAATGACCGAAGGGGTGGCGGATATTGTTTCCGCTGCGACCGCTACCGTCGGCCGAAACACTCGAGGATGTGCCTCCATGCCAGCCCATGATGTCTCCGAAGATGTCGCCGATACGCGGAGTGCGGTCTGTACGCGCGGGAGCAATAAAGTCGGCCGCTGTGACGCTCTGCGAATGGCCGCGACCGACACGGGCAGGTGGAGCACCGTTAGCGGTCGCCATCTCCGAAAACGACCGCGTTTTTCGCAACTTGTTACGACCTGACGCGGCCAGGGTTGTTGGCCGGATGGTTGCCGGCTTGGTAAACAGGCCAACGCTAACACGGGAGGCGCGAGGGGAATGGGCACGCGAGGACGAGATGGATTGAGAAGCACGCTCTTCTGCGTCGACACCGGAAGCAGCTGGCGGACGTTTGGTTTCGCGTTTCCTGGAAAAGGAACAATGTCAGGACAAAGTCATGCAAAGGAAAAGCGTGATTGCGCACTCGACTCGATACATAGACCTCCCGTGCTGATTCACGAAGCTGGTAATGGTGTAGGGCGAGCGGACGCTGACGCTGACGCCGTAGTGGGCATCGTAGCGTTTCTTGAGCTCCCGCGCAGCCGGTCCGGAAGAAGTTTCGACGAAGCTTCCATCGGCTGTGGATAGGCTTGTGAATTAGCGCGTTCTCGGAGACAAGTAGGCGCTACGCACGGGCAATCGAGAGGTCTGCCGTAGCGATATCGAGTGGCAGAGGCTCGAGGGGCGTTCCGTCCACATCGACATCGGAGAAGGTGAAGGAGGCTTGGGAGCCGTTGATGGATGGAGTTGGAATGGGGAGCAGGACACGGCTGCTGTGCGAGTCTACCGACGAGGAGGCAGACGAAAGAGCGGACGTGTCGTCCGGGCTCGTCGAAAGGCCCGGAGGCGAAACGGGCTCAAATGACAGCCTCGCTCCGGTGGAAATTTCCGGCAGAAACGACGGTGGTGAGTCGGAGGGTATGTCTTCTGAGGTCATGACTGGATGGATGGTGGGCGGACTAGCAGGACATGGTATGCGACGAGCGGCGGGGAAGGCTTGGATGTCAGTGATGTATGATGGAGATCCCGGTCCACGAGACCAGCTTCAGCTATGCAGGGCGTAAGGGTCGTGCGCGGCTGCGAGCGTGTGCGGCGCCGCGGTCGTGGTCGTCGAGAGCAGCAGCGCTTACCGACCAGTCACGCCTACGCCACTTTTTGTTTACGCCATCATCAGCCTCAGAAACATTCCAAACACAACGTCCGCTTGCCAATCTGCCCGAACGCTAAACCGCAAGCCAAGTCCACACAGTACCAGACCTAGGGAGACAGACCAAGTCCAACGCAGCTGTATCTTGACAGATGATTCCGATTATCCCAGCATCTAGGAAGGGGACATGGATGCAAACAAACCACCAGCATGCCTAGAACTGCGTCTGACATCCACAGATAGAGTTCGGCTACTGTGTGTGGTCGAACTGGCCAACACGGAGTTGCACGACTCGGTTCCGCGCTTCCACAGCAACTCCGGAACGGTTTCGGGCCGAGCCAACAAGCTCCCGCACATCTTCCCAGCATGTGGTGAACAATCACCGAAACACTCGCGCCACGAGCCTCAATTGTTGTCCCCAATTAACCAAGTTCAGCATACGACTTCCACCATTCGAACGACCTTCACATATAGCGTGCGATAAAAGCTACTTTTCGTGCTTCTTGCTAGTACCTCTTCTAATCGGAAATTGGACCAACTTGAAGTGAACCCTCCATGGTTTCTCTCGGCACCACGAGCCACAAACAATCGGTTTTACTGCCCGTCCCACCCACTCACACCTCCGTTGTCACAGAAAGTTGAGAGGAAGGTGGTGCCTCCACCTCCACATCATCCAACTTCGCCGCAACTGGAGAGCTGAACAACTCCGTGGTCCAAATTGCCGGGATCGTCTTCGCGGCAATAAAGAGCCAAAGTAGGGCCACAGAAACTCAAGAAAATGTCAACCGCATCACTGCGTGAATAGGTATTTTCGCTCACTGGAAAATATCGCACCAAGGTACCGAATAGCCGGGCTTGCCAACATAACACCTAGCTCAACCTATACAGACCAGGGCCGTCGTTCCGTGAGTTACACTGGTAGCCTGAGGCGAAATAACATGAACCCGACCGTGAGCAATGCATAGACACCTGAAGGGAAGACCAAGCTCCAATACCCTATCGAAAACGGTACCGCCGTATGTCGGGCGGATTTATAAATCATCAGCAGCGCTAGCGGAAGCCAGAGCAGGCCAAGCGCCCAGAGCATCCACGCCGCGGAGAACGTGACGGCGGCTACGGCTTCCGCCGACAGGGCAAGCCCAGTCACCGGACTCGGACCCAAGCCGACAGTACCGCGAGCAAGGCATTGCCCAATCGTAAGCAGCGAAAAGCCTCCCTGACCAAAAGGTCCAAGTGGCACCAAGGACGAAAGGATGAGCCCGGTATCCGGCGGGCCATGGATGACCAGGCGGACGAGCAGCGCCGCAAGCACCATCAGCGCAACCACCAGGCCGACCAGCACGAGGATGCTCGACACGGCGATCGTAAGCTCTACCTCCGATTTCTCGGGCAGGACAGCAGCCAGTAAACCACCCGTCCCGGACGCGACGATGCACGGCAGCACAGGCATCATCCAGAGCGCCGTCAGCTGGCTGAAGGCGTGTTTCTGCGTTGAGATCATCGCGTTCAGCATCCCCACTGCGATAGCGGCGGACACCGCAACGTCGAGCCACCACAATGCCCACAGGAGATGCAGGAACGCGCCCGACCTCGGATGGAATCCGTAGTCGTGTTGTGCGACGAGCGCGATGTTGATGAGGCTACATGCGCCCATTGGGAAAGCACTGATGAAAAGGCTTTGTGTTGGGTGCTTCAGCATCGCGAGCCATAGCTGGAACAGCAGCTCAGAAGTGCATAAACATTTTGAGGGATGCGCTGCGCACCTCCGGAAAGAGCAAATATCGCGCCAGAGTCGCCACGCAGATCAAGACGAACGACACCAGATTCACGAAGAACAAAGCCAGCGTGAGGATCTTGATGCCCTCACTCGAGGCGCCCCAGTTGAAGCGGCTGACCAGGGTCGAGACCACACCTGTCCCCATCACAATCTAGTGTACGACGGCTCAGCTTGAGCCTGGGAGGAAAAAGCTACAGACGGTGAACCAAGCTGGAGTGATATGGCGCACACATTGCTTGAGACTTTTGCGCTGGACAGAAGCCCCCATTGAGGGTACGCGGACGCCAGGTGGCTAGCGGAACGTTGGCGTCGGCGACGAGGGGTCCAATCACTGCCCCACGGAAGAGATGCCGTAATCCACGCGAAAGGTTTCCGGAGAGCCGAAGATCTGATTTTATCAAGCCGCTCATGATCCGCTACAACTTATAGCTCAAGACACCAGCTACAGCCGAAGTTGACCAGATTTCGACTGCAAAAGTGCGATCGACACTCAAGCGCTGCTCATCTTCGACTGGGATTTTTTTTTTTGCCCAAGCCGCAGGCATCATAGGGCCTCTCGCAAGAGTCGCTTGCTTCATCTCAAGGATTGCCGGGGTCTATATTGCAGGGCTGCAACAACAACAAAGGCCGTCAGAAGATGGAGAGTTCGTTCCCGACTCGAGGCAGCGCGGTCAAGTACGGCTGAATGGAAAATAATGGCACAAGAAAACCAAAAGAAAGGGAAGACAAAGGCGGCGGATAGATTACTGGTACACATTGACTTGGAAATTTGCTCTCGCTCTCGTATCGCAGAAAAGATTGGCTGGGTCTACGAGCGCCGACCCTGCTGCTGTTGCTGCTTCTTAGCCTCGATCTCTGCGGTCTTGGCTACAACGAACACAGCGTTAACACACGGACATAAAGAGTGAAATGAACAGCATCGCACCCTCAGCTTCGGCCTTGCGCTTGGCTTCTGCCGCCGCGCGCTCTTCGCGGATCTTGGCCAGACGTGCGAGATCGGACTTGGCTTGGTCGGTCTTGCCTTGAGTGTGGAGCTGTGGCAACGATGAGCACAACGAGATCGCAACACAGACGGAACGCAGACCTTCCAGTACCGGTCTTGAGCCTCCTTCTTCTCCTTCTGCTCCCTACATACCGCATTTAGCATCGGCACCCACAACAACGAAGATAACAATAGCGCACCTCTCCCGACGCGAAAGCTCCCTCGGTGCACCCAAATCCGAGATATTGAGCTTCTTGGTGACGTGGTTGGGGTTAATGAGGTCGGCATCCTCGGGGTCGCTCGTCTCGCCCTCGGCGGCCTTCTGCTTGGCAGCCGCCTGCTTCTTCTTGAGATCCCGCCGCTCGGCCCTCGTCAGCTCGGGTTTCTCCTCTTCCGAGCTTTCCTCTTCCGATTCCTCCTCTTCCTCTTCTTCCTCGGACGAGTCTTCGTCGTCATCCTCGTCGTCTTGGCCGCGTCTGCGATTGATAAATGAGCGAGATCAGATTGGCGGCGATTAGCGCGAAGGCGACCACACACCGTCTTTGGCGGTCGACCGAGACTGCGGTGCCGTTCTCGTCTAGCACCATGTTCTTGCTGTAGATATCCTCAGTCCTGGTCGTGCTGCAGGAATGAGAGCCTACCTGAAGTTGCGCCCTCCGCCGCGTTTTTGCTTGAACTTGCCTGTGGCCAAAGACGATTAAACCCAGATCGGAGCAGCTCATGAACTAGTACACGCACCTGTTCCGCGGACCATGGTGGGCGATGGAGGCTGGAGACGAGTTCGGCTGACGAGGAAGAGGGAGGAAGAGAAAGAGGCACGGACCCGATAAACCTCGTGACTCGACACTGCTTTCGTCCATGTCGCATGCAGCGGTGACGATTCCCGCCCGCCTGGCGCAGGCCACCCGCGCATCCACAAGCCCCGCAGACGCACGCACACGCGTAATCCAGATGTACCGCGACTGGTACCGCGCTGTCCGTCCATCCCCACCAGTCCCCGACAACTCGCTGACCAGCAGCCTCCCAGGCCCCGGAAATCGTCGACCAATACTACCTCGACGCATCCACCACCCAACTCCGGCACGCCATCCGTCTGCGCTTCGAGGCTAACCGCAACCTCACCGACGTTCGCGCCATCGACGTGCTCCTGCTCAAAAGCAGGCAAGAGTACCAGGAGACGATGAACATGTGGAAGCAGCCAGACCACATCTACGGCATCATGCTCCAGCCAAAGGAGAGGCCGAGTCGCAGCTTTCTGCAAAAGTTTTACGAGGGTGCGTTCCGGTGCTGGTTGGAGTAGGCTCAAGTTGCTGACGCGAACCTGCAAACACAGGCAGAGACGAGGACGCGATTACTCCGGCCGCGTCTGGTGTCGTATAGACGAATGTACCACTGCAACAACCATTCCTTCGCTTTCCCTTGTAGTCCGCTCGTACCCCGACTTTCCTCGTTCTTGAGTAGACATGAAGAGGCTGTCGGTTCAGCTCCGGGCTCTTTCGCATCCACACGTTTCGAAGCATCCTCTTGGCCAAGCCTGAGAACGCCTTTTGCGTCTTGGGGCTCTCTTTCGACACCAAGGTGCAGGTTAATGCGCATCTACGTCGAAGCAGATTGGCTCGGCGGGGTCCTCCGCGAGGCAGCTCTCCCCATGTGGTAGCTCCCAAAAAATAGAGACGAAGATGCAGAATGCTAATGTAGGACAATCCAAACAGCACAACAGCACAACAGCCTACTTATATTCCTTCCATTCATTTTCCGGCGAACAGCTCAGTCCTTGCGCTTGTTGCTCACCGCGCCCGTCGCCTCGTTGTACTTTGTCGCGAGCCGGTCAAACTCGGCGGCTTGTTGAGCAGACTGCTTCTTCAGCGTCTCTGGAGACGAACAAACGAAATGAGCAGGGTTGGAGCAATGACGACACGACCCCGACAACGCACCGAAATCGCGATCCTTCTTGTTGAGCTCGGCGATCTGTGCCTTGAGGTCGGCAATCTCTTTCGAGTCGCTGCCGCTGCTGGTTCCCGGGGACGCGCCGCCCTTGAAAAGAACGCGTCAAAACAGGCGGAAGTTTATCACGAACGGAAATCAAGGAACCTGGACTTTCGTGTACTCTTCCTGGATGTGGATGAGGTCGAGCGTGAGGGAGAACGTGCGCGTGAGCACGAGCGAAAGGAAGAGCGTGAACCCGGTCAAGTAGGTATTGCGCTGCGAGCTGCATCTTATCAGTGACCACGTCGACCACGCACACGACACGTACTAGAATTTGCGCGCAGCGAGACTGTTGTCGACGCCGGGCATCCCCGTGTGGGCCGTGCCGTGCTGCTTGGACATCTCCGCCTCGGCGGTGACGCGGAACATGCGCTGGAGCGCATCGAAGAATAATATGGCGACGAAGATCTACGATGGGCGAGCTCAGACTGCGGAGACGAAGGGCAACGTGGCGTACAAAGGATATCTTCAACGCGTATGCGACCTGAAACGGCGAATGAGCCACCCGTGAGCGACCAAGGGAGGACGTGGAACGCGTACCTTGGCCACGATGGGGCTCTCGCTGAGGAACTTGAACACTGGCTTGCGGACCCGGTGGGGCAGCGGGAACACGAGTAGGCAGAAGGTGACCATCTCGGAGGCCAGGAGCATGAAGGTAAGCGAGTAGCTGGGTTTTCGTGAGCGAGTTGGCCTCGACGAGGAGCAGGGGAACGCGTACTAGATGGTCATGGTTGGTGGTTGGGTGCAAGTGCGTGTGTTGACGTCAGGGCTGGGCTCGACACAGGCCATCAACAGGACCCGAGGGCCGATCACTTCACGTTTCACGGCCCTTGTAAAGAACCACCACCAGCCCTCCAGTCGCCGGCTCTCCTCGTACGCGCAATGGACCGCCCATATCTCCCCACAGAGATTATCTGCGCGATTCTCTGCTTTCTCGACGTACAGGACCTGCTACACTGTGTCGCGGTGCGTGTCGAGCTCTCCCCTTCTTAGTCTCTAACTTTCCCCAGGCAAGTCGATTCTTCCGGGCACTAATACAAGACTCTTCTCGTCTACAAGTCACCATCGAGCTCGCAAAACACCGCATGCTCTCGCTCCTCCCACCAACCCACGCCCCACCCTTCTCGTCCCGACTAAAGCTCATCCGCGAACGCGAACGCAACTGGCGGTCGCCCCAGGCCTGGGGTCCACTCACCAGCCTCACCCTGCCACCGCCCACAGGCACTGTCTACGAATTCGTGGGTGGCGTCTACGCGAACGGCTGGGAGGACGACACGGCCGGGATAACCTTTTGCGAGCTGCCCTCCACCGAGCACGATGAGCCACTCACGAGTTGGACACACTCGATTGGGCCGTTGAAGTTGGCCGACTTTACGATGGACCCGGCGCAAGATCTGCTGGTGCTGGTGGCTTTGGCACCACCAAGGTGCGTTCCGTCAACGGTCTACGGGATCCATCTCCGTTCCGGTGCCGTAGAAGGCTGGGAACGCGTGAATGAAGAACCCGTAGCCGTGTCGTGCCCAGGCTCAGTCCCTTTCATTTTCTCACATCCCAACAGCAGCGCCCACGTCTATAACGTGCATCTACGCTCATTCAAGACCAACGACCCTCATCCAGACGCCGCGCAACCGCTCGGTGTCCTTCCATGTCTCCCGCGGATGGGCGATCAACAACACCCGACGTTCGAAGCGACCGGGGCAGTTCGGGTCCAGGTTGCTGGCGATCTGGTCGCGCTCCTGGTCAAGGAGGTGCACGACAGCGTCAGCGCGCATCTGCAAATTTGGAACTGGCGATACGGTGGCCCGGGTCACTCGGTGAGTGTCCACCTATTCCCGCGGACACGATGCAATTCTCACACGGCCTAAAGTGCTCCCTGGGCACGCGGACCGGCATCGAAGACTTTACGTTCCTGACGGACGACACATTCCTCATCGTGCGGCCATCGGGGCGCTTCGAGTGCTACACTTTTGAGAATCCGGTATCGTGCTCGACCACACCGACGCTACGCAGCAGCTACAGCTTGCCAGCCCTCCAGGACGGGTACCTATATTGGTGCGTGTTGTTCCAGTCTCCATTGAATTCGCGCTCATCAAGCATCAGGTACATCTGCATGAGCAGCAACCCCGCACCCGGCTATCTTCCGCGGCGCGAGAACAACACCCACCGCGTCTACTACCCCCGCCCCGAGGAGCGCATCCATGCCTGCTGTCTCTACATCTTCAAACCCACCGGGCCAGGCGACCACCGCGTCCACTCGTTCGTGTTCTTCCTCAACGTCAAGATGTTCCTCGAGGCACCGCCGCCGGCACCACGAGACAGCTACCCGCTCGCGCCTTATGCGATGCGCTCGCAACGAACAGCAACGCGCGAAGCGCATCTACGTTCCCTGCATAGCATGGCCTCGAGCGCGCCCGTGCGGACCGTCCCTTGGGAGGAATGGGGCCCGGTGAACACGCGGTGGTTCGACGACAGGCTGACCACCGACTGGCAGCACGCGTTATACGGCCTCCGCACGGTCGAGTGTATTGCCGATGCCGGTATCGGCTCTGAAGCGCCCGCGGTCGCGCCTCCCATAGACCCGAACACGCTCCCGACGGTGAACGATCTGTTAAATGGGAACGGGTTCCAGCCGCCACCAGCCCCAACTGCCAACGCCAACGCGAATGGTTCTAACGCAGATACGTGGCGAAGACCAACACAGCGGTATCTCCGGATACGCGACTACAATCCCTACGCGTTGCGGCTCGACAACGACGCGAGCCCTAAGCCGAACTCAGACTCGAACTCTTCCTGCTCCTCTGAAGAGGACTCGGACGAAGAGGAAAAAGAAAACACTGCATCTCCGAGGCGTCACTGGACGCGCCGGCTCGTCACCACGCCCTCTACCACCGCATCGCGCGGCGTATTCGTGCAGGACATCGTCAGCGCGCTGCCCTACAGCGAGGTCGTGAGCAGAGAAAAGTACCACGTTACGGACGTGATGATGGACGACTGTCGGATTTTGTTAATGCGGGTATGTTTTCCATTTTTTCTTTCATTCTTTCTCCAGACGAAGCTGAATGCTTCGACAGAGGGGACGCGGCGGACGGCTACAAGGCGTCGATGTACTAACAATGTAGGATGGACGACATCATAGAACACCACTACACATCATTTTTGCATCTAATGGAACGCATTTCGCATTCGTATCGCTAGGTCCACCAGGGCACATCCAAAGGCATATGCAATGCTGCATTACTCTCCAAGCGATCACAGCTTGTTAAGCTCTTCGTCCACAACCGTTCGAAACCACGAAAAAACCACCCTAGAATCCGCGCCTCGCCGACTCCTCATCAGAGTCCGACGATTCTTCGTCTTCCTTTTCGTCGCCTTGAAGAGCGCGCAGCGAGTAGCGCACATAACCACCGCGGTTCCCCAGGCTGGTTGCGCGTACTATCTTGGAGTCATTGGGCCGTGGTACGTGGACGAGCACGTCGGTTTGGAGCGATTGAAGAATCTTCTGGATAATAACGGCGTCGAGGATGAATCTGGAGAACCCCTGGCGATGAGCTGGTGGACCCGCCAAAGACGGTCTGGATGCGGCGCGTCCTGGGGAAGAAACCACATCTCGAGGCGGAAGCCCATGTAGTTCCGATGAAACGTGGATCCCAAATCCGCGTTTCCCCTGCCATCGCCAAGCAACAAGTGGTATCTCGGGGGAATGAACGTCGGGGAGAACAACATTTGGCTCAACAACTGAACCAGTTCATGCATCGCCATGAGGCAGAACATGAGTCGGTGGTAGAGGTGCAACCGTTGGCGCCGTTCTGCTGTCCAATAGGGAGGTGTCTGGCGTTGGGCATGAGCTCTAGAGCGGGCATTGAGGGTGATACCATACCATGGCATCTTCGCGAAGTGTTGCGCAAAGGTCGGCAGCTATGGACATCCCCTCCTCGAGCCGGTTCCTCTCCGTCCCATCAAGCAGAATCCATTCGTCGTTGGCGCCGAGGTCCCGCACTACAGATTTGAGCTCCCGACTCCTGAGAAGGCTGCGTCGTCCGTAACATCGCGGATTTCGTCACTTGTTGTTGCGTCGTGGATGCGGATGTGAGATAGGTCCAGTCGTGGGGCCAATTTCGGGATTGCTGGAAGAATGCGCCGGGGACCAGCGTCGACTCGTTGTTGCATGAGCGCAGGATGCAGAGTTCCGAGCCCCTCTCTTGACCATCATGGACCCAAAACGCATCGTGCTCAGCGAGTATCTTGGTGAGGGCAGCTACGTGTGTGGCTTCGTTGCCGGGCTCGCCACAATCTAATGGTTCGTTGCAGTCAACCATCTTTCGGGGCACGGTGTCTTCCTCCAGGGCCATCGTTGCAGTCAAGAAGTCGCGCGTCTCCTTGTGGGTTAAACGGCCAGGGCTTCAGCATGAGGCGCGGATTCTTCATATTCTTCAAGGCCATCGCGCGATCCCCAGACTCATTGGCTACTATCGCGGGCTGCATTTCGAGTACATCGCCATGGAGTTACTTGGCGACACAATCAAGAACCAAGTTAGAGAGGATCGAGGTCTGCCTAACATGACCGTAGTTCGAGTCGGTTTGCAGCTGGTCGGTTTTCACTAGGCTATTTTGTGCGAGGCTAATGTGAGCAGCTCTCTGCACTCGCCTTCCTTCTCGACATCGGTGTGGTTCATCGTGACATCAAACCCGCGAATATCTTGCTCTGTCCTGGGGATCGTTCAAAAATCTGTCTCATCGATTTCGGGCTCTCTTCTCTTCTTGGGCTCGAAGTTCCTGGCGTACGAACTCAGAGAACCCGCAAATCCCCAATCGTGGGCACGCTGGACTGGTGCAGCATAAACGTTCACGCTGGACGATATCGTGTGTGTTCCAAGTAAAGTTCTCCTCCTCCCGCATATTTAACCAGATTCTATTTTAGCTCTTGGACCTTCCGACGATTTCGAATCTGTCGTCTACGTGCTGCTCTTTCTGCTCGGCGGCTCGCTACCTTGGCGTATTCGCGCGCGAAACTCAAGGCCGGAACCCGAGTATCTTGCCTTATCCCGCACGTACGAGTCCAAGAAAGCTTTCGACACCACGGACGTAGACTCGACGGTGGGCGAGCTACTCGGGAACATTCTCACGTGCGCCCGCGCCCTGGATCCGGCGGACAGACCCAAGTATTCGGAAACGGCCCTGCGTTTGGAAGCGGCTGTGGGCACCGCGATCCAGACGAGTGACCCCCTGGATTGGACGCCGTGCGAAGTTCCTCCGATCTTGAAGCGCAGACTCGAAGCCGCTCCTCCGAGTCGCCTTCCCGATGCCTCTTGTACAACCCCTGGTGCGGACACTGGCAGCGACGATTCGGATGGCTCGTCCATCTACTCGGACAGCAATAGTGGGCTCAATGAACAGGCGTGGTCTCCCAACTACGACCGCGATGCGAGCTTGACGTTCCCTGAGGCTCAGGCCAAATTGTGCGATGGAGAGGTCACCTTGCTTTGCTAGGTCCCCCGCAGTGATTATTAGCTAAGATATTGATCTTGATGAGCTCGCAGCCAAGCATGACCACACACCGTGTGTGTCTGGCTCGCCTGGGTCAATACTTGCCGCAGTGTGCCGCAGTTTTCCACAGTTCTTGCGCCCTCATCAATATATATGCCAACCCGTTCTTATTTCCCCTCCACCATATTCTCCCGTCACCCCCGACCCGCGACATCACGAAGAGCGCTCTTAGCGCGCTCCTCCTCGCACCAAGAAACTAAACACGATTGTCCTCGCTCTTCTGTCCATCTCTCGCTGTTGTGAGTGGGGATTATTTATTTGCTTGCGTCTTTTATCTACTAATAGCTACCTACATCTCGCTCAGCTCCGTCAGTTCCGACGTCCAATCTTCCTCATCTATCAATAGCTCCTCCTCAATCTTCACAGTGTCCCCAGCCGCCGTATGGTTCCACAACAACGCCCGCATTGATTCGCTCTGCTTCGTTAATCCCGCTCCTCCTTCATGAATTCGACACAGGTATTCCGCCTTCAAAATCCAATGCTGCTATTTGTGTTAGCACCTTTTCCTTCCCAGATCCTTCACTCACCAGGCCGTTAACATCGACGTCGTTCTCCTGGTTATCCTTGCTCTGGATGCGCAATAGATATGCCGTGCAATACACGCTGCCCCCGATATCAAACGCGTGCGGCGCCCCCGCCCGCGCCCGACGTTCTATCCACAGAGGAACGGGATTTTCATTCCAAGCATGCGATGTCTGCAAAAACTCAGCATCCCCTCAAACGAACGCCGTTCTTCTTACCGTCGATGTCGTCCCAGTGACATGAACGAATATCATGCCGGGCCCTTCCCTCGTCGGACCGCTCACCCACGAGTCCCGAACCTTCGCAGGCTGCAGAAAAGTGAGTCGTCTTGCAGCTTTCCTTTCCGTAACTCACCAAGTCCGACGCCACTTGAACCTGCTCTAAAGTCCGCCGGATGCGATTAAACTCCTCCTCCATCTTTCCATTCCTTGGCGGTCGAAAAACCAAAATCTGCCCCGCATCTTCAGTCACTATACCTTTCATGCGAAAGCACGCACCTTCTGCATTTCTTTGCGGATGATTCCAACGAGCGTGCCGGCGAAGGTTACCTTGCTGTACGTCCCGCTAACTGTGTCCACAAACGGCACAATCGCCCCACTGGGCAAACTGTCCCGCGCTCTCGTTTCGAGTGCTTTCTCCCTAACCTTGACGTTGGTCGGTTCTGAAGAGCTGTACATGGTGCAAGTGTACATCCCCTTCGATGCTGCTACCGGTAGCGCCGACGGCCTTTTGTACACGCATGCGCGCTGCGCCCACAACCCGCAGTTTTCTCACCTTCACTGCGCGCTTCACCTGCGCGCTGACTCGATTCATGCACTTCTTCCGTAGTTCCTCCGCGCGTCGCATCAGCCGCCTCATCCACTTCTACACGCCATAACGTTCCCTCGTATCTCGTACATGCAAACTACACTATGTCCTACATGTCTCTCTAATAAAAGCGGGTCTGTGTGGTCCATTTTCCATCTACGTTCGTCGATCGACATAAACTATCTCGCGGAAACCAACACACCCGTGGCGAGTCCTTCTGCGTCGCTTTCTGCAACCGCACCTTAACACCAAGCTCCTTCCCCGGCTCAACATATCCGTACTGCCCAATTTCCGACATGCTACCCACGCAATCTGGTCCAATGATTATAACCCGCGTGGCCATGTCTGCGACGTGCACGAATGCCCCGCGCCGTTGATCCATGCAGTATCGCATCGGCCGTACCATGTCCACGCTGATAAGTCTCCGTCGAGTGCCGTCGTCGGGCTGCACGGCAACACACGCGTTCGTCTTCCCCAGGGGCCGTGTCATCTCCACGAAGCCGCTGCTGACCATGGGCTGTCCCGCATCGTTGCCCTCCACCACACAAACATCCACGCGTTTGTACAGGAGCCGCGAATCGCTGAGCCACGCAGGTTCCCAGCGGTTCTCGCCGTCCCGTGTACCGTCGTCTTGCCGAGGGACTCCGATCCATTCCAGGTCTTGACTTAGCACCTGAACGACCCCCTGGCCGCGTGTTAACGCTTTCCGGAAAGCGCCCAGAACACACACACACCTCGTTTCTCGTGTCTCCGCTCATGGTGGTCCCTGTCTAATTTGCGTCAGCGTTAGATTGATCCCTCAAAGGCTCACTTACCACCGCAACCTCGAAGGCCCCGACGCACCCCGTCCTTTCCAGCATGTTGCTACTCAACGCGATGCAACGCTGGACTATGCCCGTCAATCCCGCAAACCGTCCCCCAACGACCTCCACTTCGTCTCCAGCAAGAATACGGCGTTGTAGGTCTCCGAGTGGAACCTCCACAACTTCACCCGCATCGCTAATCAGGCTCGCAAGCCTTTGGTCCCCGTCGACTCGCACACCATCCACCACGCCTCGCCGATACGGCGCGACACCGCGTGTAGTCTCAACGCGGTCTCCGACTTCTGCGAAGCAGCGCCCACCGAGGGCATGTGGCCGCAGAGTCGTCCGTTCTACGATGATAATATCGTCGTGGTCTTCCGTTGGCCACATGAGGTCATCGACCAAAGTGCCTCCGTCGTGCTGGTACGCGTGGTTGTTCGTCCTGAGGCGCACCCGCGGCGATTCGTGATGTAGTCCACCAGATAC
The DNA here is from genome assembly GCA_014461115.1 of Mycena chlorophos. NCBI lineage: Eukaryota > Fungi > Basidiomycota > Agaricomycetes > Agaricales > Mycenaceae > Mycena > Mycena chlorophos. The sequence continues at coordinate 2,336,784 of JACAZE010000002.1, read as the reverse complement.
CCGTCTTGGTCGGTGCGCAGGAACTGGCAGTCTTTGACGACTACGCGACTGCCGGGCGCGATGCAAAGTCCAACATCGTCCCGCGGCGCTGCTTGAAGAAGACCTCCGCTGTCGAAGTTGTCGCCACCGTCGGCGAATGTCGTACGGGACTTCGCTGACCTGTCCCAGAGCTTTGCGCCACTCATCTGTCCATCCCATCTCGTAACGTTCCAGCCCGCCCGCGACCCTCCACGATCATGTCGTTCTTGAGCACAACGACCCAGCTATACGCCGCGACGTGTCGCAACGGCGACCGTAGCTGGTACCAGCCGTCTTCCACAATTCCGCTGTACACGCTCGTGTTGCTGCTGGTACTGCGCCGTTGTCGTTTCCCTGGGGCTCCCCGTTACTCCTGTTCGGTCCACATCTATGCACTCACAGACCTCCAGGCTGCCCGAAGCCACTGCGGGTAGAGCTTCTGTCGCATCCTCTGTGCTTCGTGGTATTACTACGCATTCTTGCCGGCCGTAGTGGCTGCTCACCGAGAGAACCTCCCCAGAGATCCGCCCTCCCTTCCTCTCCCTCCGAAGCCGCTCGCAGCTGGCGCCCGATAGCGAAGGTCCCGCGAGGTGTTGATCGCTCATGGTCGTCAGGGTCAAGGCGTGTGAGATCACATGTGCTTCACTCCCCTTCTTCCTCCCGTCACCGATGCTTGTTGCGCGTGGCTACTGTACATGCGTCCAGACGTAGATCCTCACTCCGCAACTTCTCCGATGGATGAACAGTGAACAATCGCGTGTCAAATCCTCGCAATATTCGAATATTTTCTCGCCCGTGACTCCTCGACAGCGCGACGCACGCGTTGAAGGGCGTTAGTCTTCCGCTCGGCGGTGAGCCTAGATCCACCACAACGTGCCCAATAGTTTGCCCTTGAGACTTGTAATCTGTGAACGCGTACCCGGGAGTAATTGCGTACTGGCGACGCTTCACCGTAATCTGGCTCGTTCCGGATGGAATGGTGAACTTGGCTTGACTCGGGACGATCGGAATAACGCCGCTGGCAGCCCCTCGAACGCCGGAAGCCTTCCGTTGTCGGGTTTGAAAAGTACGACTGCCGGAGGGTATTGCAGCTGAATTTCCCCGTCGCTCGTCTCCCGCAACGGCAGCGCCTCCCGCCCGTCGAGAACAATCTCCACGATCTCTCCTCGTGTCCCGTTCGCCAGCTCCGCTCGGTGGAGATATTCAAGATCACCATGGCTCGCATGCCCACCGCCAACGGGACTTCTTCTGGCAACATCTTCGTGTTTCTACTCTTGCTGACGACTGTTGCCAATCGCTCGCGCGGTGAGTTCCCGTCCTGTCTTCGACACGCAATCTTCGCTTGGGCTGAGGTAAACGCGCTGTCCAGTCTTGGCCGAATGCTTTCGCAAGCTTTCCCGGTTCCATTCGACGCGTGCGCTGTGTCGGGGTGTTACCAGTACAGCGCCGCTCCACGGTGCGCTCTCCCAGTCCACGTCCTTCTTCTCTCCCCGCTCATCCACTACCAGCCCTCGCAACATCTGAATGTCATCTTCGTTGCAGGCACCGACTCTTAATCGCCGCAACATCTCCATCCACCCCACATCTGTCACTCTCCGCTGCTCGGTGAGCGTGACAACGGTGGTGAACTGCTCATAGAGGCTACCACCAATACAGGTTTCTCCTGCCTCTTCCTCAAAAAAAGAGCGCTTGTCGGATGCTTCCCACTGGTGGAAACTGGTGAAGGTCACCAAATAATATGATGTTCACATTGCCAAATGAGTCGCCAGGGCCTGATTCACCAAGGCCATCCTTTACGTTGCCAAGTATGTTGTGCAACTTTTCAAGGACGTCCTTTGTCAACATGGAATACTCGTCGACCACTAAATACCGCGTGTGGCGGATGTTGCGTTCTCGCTTCCTTCGTCGCGGCGGAACTCTTCTTCGACCCCTTCTTGAAAGGGATGCCCGCCCAGTTGTGCAGGGTTTGTCCCCCGAACAAACTGGCCGCTACACCAGTGGTCGCTGTTTTGGCCAAGCATTGCGGACGCGTCCAGCACGGCAAAACTTTCCGCAATCGCATTCAGCAAGACCGTTTTCCCCGTCCCTCCGGCCCCCTGCACAATCATCAAGAGCTGGTCCGGTTTTCGCCCCGCCAACGTTTCTTGCAGGTGCCCAACGATGATATCGTGCGCGCGTCGCTGCTCCACATTCAGCTGTGTGTGCAAGGGCGTCGAAACTTCCGGCGTTATATCCGTTACTCCGCCGTCATCTTGCTCGCCCGCTCCAACCACTGTACCCGACTCGCCGAGCTCTTGCACCGATCCGCGGCTTGCGGCGCCGACATGCATGTCCATTTCCTCCGCGAAGTCGTCACGCCGAGTGTAAGAAAGGACCTTCTCGCCCCACTCCTGATATGTCGCCATTTCCTCGGCTGTCGCTACGCGCGCGACTGGCTTCCGCATAACCTCTGCGTAGGTATCGCGAAAAATGCCGTTCCTTGTCGCAATCTCGACTGCTGCAGCCCCATACAGCCGCTCCCTAGCGGCGCACCGCTCCTTGCGTGCTCGCGATTTCATCCTCGGTAGGTTCTTGAAGGCAGTCAAAGGCAGTAGGTCGCCGGTATCGGTTAGTGCCTGTCGTTGGGTATCCCCCCTCCGCTTCTTCGTCGCGCTTTTGACGCGCCCGATCCGAACATTCATAGAAATAGGCGATGTTCGCGACGATTTGTCGGTGCTGGGTGCTTGCCGTCTGCATGAACTCCTCGAATGCTGCTCGAAAACTGCGGTGACGTCCAGGAAGATCCCGAAGGCCTCGCCACGGCTGCAAAAGCAAAAGCATTTGAGCGGCATGATACTCCAGCGACCCTTCCTCCGCTCGCGAAACCACTTGCCCACGGTGTAAGTTGACTTCTTGCCGCACATGACGGAGCACTCGACAGCGATTTGGCCGTCGACCCGGCAAGTAAGGAACGCGTTGGCTCTGCGGACGTCCACCGACAGCGACCCGCTCCGATTGACCATCCGCGTCCTCCTGGCGCTCTATCATCTTCCCCTCGTAAGTTTGGCTGAAGAAATCGTAGAAATTCATGGTTTCCAACTCCTCTCCTCGATCCTCATATTCCTTCAGCTGATCTTTAAGCACAAACACCCCCTGCTCGTTTCTAGCAAGTGTGCACATTTCTTCCTGATGCAAGTAATGAGCCATTCACGCTGTTCACACTCAGACTTCAAGAATACCTGCTCTGCGTCCGCTGTCGCACTGGTCATTGTTGAATCAACTCCTTCCCCACTTCTGAAAATTGCCCATCTTAGGTTTCGCTACTGAAGCCGCGTAAAAGAGCACTCACAAAGTTGTGAAAAGAAAAGGGTAAACGCGTCGAAGCTGCCCCATAATCTGGTCCCAGTATATTTTGACGAAGGTGTGTGAGATCAAGCGATCACCCCAGCCCATCAGATAGCTGATGACCTCGGGCGCACTCAATTCGTGCTGGCGCGAAGCGTATTAGCGCAGCGCTGAAGCAATCTTTTGTTCCGATCCGCGTCAAGCTCTTGCCGCGCATTCCGCTTCTCGGCGAAGACTTTGGACTTCGCGAGTAAAGCCGATGCGTTCGACGCCTGTATTTGGCGCTTAGCAATATACAAGGTAATATAAAAAGTTATATCCTTGGTTTCGCCGCCGTTGGTTACCAATTTCATATCTTGGTTACAACGAGCGACTTGGAGGAGAGGTGGGTTCCAAGCATTAATCTTATTATAGAGGCGCTTTGGGCCCCATTCCCCCGCCTCCGTGACCCACTCCTCGGGCGCCGTGATCCAAGGCGCTCGTCGCTTGCAGACGGTGCGACCGCGCCGCATCTTGAGGCACGTCCACGGTTTGCAGTCGTGAAGTTGAACCGCCCGAGCGACGCGGCACTCCATGGCTTCCGCGCGCTTCGTAGTTCGGCAATCGCGGGTCCTCAGGCCGACTGTAAGCGATGTTGACGCCCTTCGGGAGCTTGGGGAGGGTGTCGCCGTCGGTACCGGCGATGTGTGCACGGATGTTTTGAGCAATAAACGCCCGCATCTTTTCGCGAAACGCCTCCGAGCCCAGCGCGTCCTTCATCACGGCCGCTGTCGGTGCGCCACGCAACCAAAAGAGGATATGGAGGTGGAGCGTCCCGCGCGCTTGAGCTTCGACCGTTCCGATGTATCCGTTGACGTGCCCAACAATTCCGCCCTTCCTCTCGATGCTTCCGCGTGGGTTGACGCAAATCCCGAACAGCTCCTCGAGGAGAATCCGCACAAACACGTGGAAGAACTCTGCCGCGGCGAAGGGGTCGGGCGGCAATGATCCGACTACGGGTGTCGCTGTCGGGTCCCGCTGTCGCAATGAATGTGTTTAAATCGATGTCTTGACCTGCGAGAACTTGGGCGACAGGGTCCCCAGTGTCAGATAAGTTGATCGTCATCCACAGAGTAGGGGGGTTGTAGCGGAGCGTCATCCCCCAGACTTGGGAGCGGATTGCAATCCGGCTTTCGTCGGTCCCCATCACCCGCGCTCGCACAGCGGTGAGTTGCTTGCGCAGATTGCGAATAATGGGATTGGAAATTTGTCGCTTCTCCGTCTCTTCCTTGGCTGCGGCGACGAAATCTGCGGCCGAGAGGCGAAGAAAAGCCCGTTCATTGGCGATGTAAGTGCTTCGCTTCACTTGTATCACGGCCGAACACGCGATGCTGCGCTTCAGAAGAATTCCGAAAACTTGGAAGACAAAGTGCAAGTGCTTGCGGAAACGCCCATCGTCGTGTTGGAGCGCCCACTTCAAGTGCGCTTCATACGTCACGGTATCCTCCCGATCTACCTCTAATCCCCCAACGCCGCACGGAAAAAGGGTTGGAAAGGCGCCGAGCGCGTGGTTTGGGTTCTCGATTCCGCCATCCGTCCGTCGTTTACCCCTCGGTTCGGGGATATTCGTTGACGTATTGGTTTCCAGGTCGGACCGCGTGAGTCGCGTTGCTGGGGCGCAGAGAGCAAGTTGACAGCGGCATTGTGAAACAACGCGGCGTCGCTGATTCCCTCGCCATCCAGATCGACACAACCATGGGCCTGGAGCGGGAACACGCGTGGATCTGTTCGCTGATCAGCCGAAACAACTCAAAGTCAACTCTGCCTTACCTATGATCTCCTGGTCACCGTCATCCTCGTCATCAATGGCCACGGGCGGCAAATCTGCTCATTTTAATTCGCTTCCGCGTCCGTGAATAAAGCACCTACCCGTCCAAGCCGGTACGTCCTGTCGTTCCTCGGCTTCGTCCTCCGCGCCATCTTCCTCCGCTGGCGCCCGACCCTCCAACACATCACCCATGTCGACCGGCACGTATCCGGCATGCTCCTTGTCCAACACGGACTCGTCCTCGACGTAGCGCGCATTGAGTAAAATCTCCTCCGGGACCCCACACTCAGGGAGTTCTCGGAGACGATCCGCGTCTATGTCGATGTCCGCATACAACGGGTTGTTGGCTTTGAGCCACGCCAGCGCGTCCCATACTCGTCGGCGACGGACCTCAAACACGTCAGGTAGGACAAACAACGGGATGTTCTTTGCCCCCACGAATGTAACGCCGATGACGGCGGCGAGCAAACCCACGGGCCGGGGCATCAGATTGCCCTCCACCATCTCGGCGATCTCTTCGGTGTTCAAGCGGTACGTCGAGACGTTGCCGCGTAGGCCCGCTGTTGATACTGTCCGCCGTCCCATTTTTGTCGTCCGGGCTTTTTTGGGAAGAGCTTCACAATGTAGGCGGCAGGGAAATGAAGCCCGATCAGGATTCGCTCCGGGAGAGTGAGGATGGCGAGGGCAAAAGGGACTCGAACCAATCCACATGTTGTTCGACAAAGACATGGGCGGTCTTTCGTGGTCGGACCAGCCGCGTGCACGGCACTCGGAACAAACGTGCCGAGGTCCGGGGTATCGCAGGGCGGGTGTGTGCAGCAGTGCGCCATTGTGCAGCTCATGAGCCGGATGGGGATGGGTAGGAACAAGGAGTTGCAGATTGGGGATTGCCTCCGGCTCGCAGACCTCCAGCTTCGCCAAAACGAGACGACGCACGCAAACTATGCACACGGCTTTCTTCATCGCCGCGTTCCCAGTTCTGTCGATAAATCTGCGCCAGATGTTACCGAGAGACGAAGATATGGTGTTTTCACACTAACCTTGCGATACATGATTCAATGACGCTGTCGGGCATGGTCTTCAGGAATGGTCCTGCGACGAGGTCTTCCACCGAGCCTACGTGAACACCAGAACGCGCTTCACCGGCATCCGCGAACTCGGGCACGTTTGGCTGGTGGCAAATCCCTGCCGCCTTCCTGCCGCTTTCGTTTGGTCCCAGTGGTTTCGTGGACGCTGCGAACTAAAGCGGCGTGTTGTTCTTCAGGGAGAGACTCCGCATAGCGAATGAGGCGCTCGCGCGTCCAACGCGGGAATCGTGCGCTGGGTTGGATGGCTTTGAGAAGCCCAATCACTTGGGAATTGTCCGGTCTGCCAAAAGTTCACGTGTTTCTGCAGTAAATCAGAGCTCTTCGCGTTTGGAAAGAGAAGAAAGCCGCACGTCGCGTCATTGAAGCCTTCCTTCGGTACCCACATCAACGCGAAATTGCGCCGCGAAATCCAGCTCCAAGCTACCCACCTTAAGTCGGTCCAGACGTCGCAGCATGCTCAGTAATCCAGCGGACGGACGCAGCTTCCGCCTCGCTGCAGCAGCAACGCACGACGCATACCCAACAGGCGTATCCACGCAGCCCCGCTGCTAGCAACGGTAATGCCATGAGAGTCGCCGACGGAGCTTACTTCACTTTCTCCGCAGCCGACGCCGCAGCGGCGGCGCAGCGATGGTCGCCAGATAACTTATACCGCGCCCGCACGTTGCGGCGCCGTTGCCAGCGCATAAATGACGCGGAGATTTCGCTGCCAGAGTGCTTCGAACTCGCCGAGGGTTCTTCAGCGAGTGTTCACGCTAGCCGGAGAGTACGATCTTGGATCTTGCGGTGAATGCAACGAGCCAACAGCTCAACGAATGGGTGGCATTTGAGATGGAGGATGCAAGTCAAGAGGATGACGTGGGACTATCACCGCCCAACTCCGCCCGATCAAGCATCCACGGATCATGATGATGTGAACAAGCCGCCCTTGTTTGGTGGGATGGGCCATCAACTGGAAAACTTTGGAATCGATTTACTCGTACAACTTGCAGCGAAGTCTCTCTACTTTCCTCTCCTTTGCAGCTTGCGGTACTCACAATATTCATTAATGATGTCACCAACCCCCGGCGCGGGGTCAGCAAACGAAGGCATTCTTCTCCGCTGCGATGAAACGACATCCACAACGTAGCCGCTCAATTGACGCCCAGCTCTTATCGCTCCAAAGCGCTGTCGGCGCCGAAACGCGACACATCGCGCGGAAGTCCAGGCAAGTTCTATACTCGCACGTATCCCATCACACCAACGGTGGAACTTTCCGGACAAGAAGATTTGATCCCGATGCAGTCTTCATTCGCTCCGTTTAGCGCGTTGTGGGACGCAACTTGATATTTTTGCCTGAAAAAGACCCAACTAACTTACAGGTCTCAGCTCCGCGCTATACGCGTCAAGGAGCTATCGCGCCGCGATAAATCGCGGAGTTTCTCTCCATTTTTGCCCCCATTGGCTACTCTCACGAACGCCAGGTTGTTTGCCCTTGTCGTCGTCTAAGGACGACTCAGCCGAGTCACGGCGCCTTTTGGCATCACTGCCAGCGCGTGTCCTTCCCTTCCTCAACCCACCTTCTCCCCGTCGACAACAACGTCCAATGTCTCGGCGCGACTCGTCCCCGGATGCCGCTGAGCGTCAACAAGGCCACTATGCCCTCTCTCGGGCTGTATTCGTGGCATTGGGCCGCGTCGTCGCCGTTGCTGTGGCGTATGGCGCTCTGTTGCTGGCCGCGTCGGGCGGCTGCATCGGCGGGTGGTTCGGCCTCGTCGGCGGTAGTGGTGATGCCTTCGGTTGCCGAAGATGACGGTCTGGAGAGTGCAAAGGTATGCCTTGTTATCGAACCCTTTGTAGTTTGCTCATCGCTCGAAGGCGTTCGTGTCTGGTGTCCTGCCCGCTGGGCCGCCGTCGGTCAAAACAGAGCGCGGCCTCGTCTCGGATCGTCGGCTGTCTGATAGCGTGCGCCGCAGTTATTTCTCTCCTTGAATGAATACTCAAATTCGCGTACCTAGCGTTTTTCTCGCGTTTGCGCATTACCACGGCCACCCCTCTTTCTCCTCGTCCCTCCCTGCTGTCTTTGACACGCGATTTCGGCACTCTGGCCATCATTACCCAGCCGTTCCCCGCCTCCTTGGCGTTCCCGGCCGTGGGTGTCGTCGTAAACCCGCTCTCCCTGCTCGCCGTGGCTGCGACGCCGTCGCAAAAGAGTCCCAGCGGGGTGACGGCGCTCGTGGAGCGACTCCTTGCCGCCAACGCGGTCCAGCGTGCGTTTGGCCGCGGCCTTGGCCACCACGCCCGCCCATCAAAACCTCGAGTTTCTCTCTCATCGGGCGCAGACCCGTCGCCTCATTACCTCAGGGTCAGAGGGAGGAGACATGCCGCCGAGCTTGCGCTATAGGATCGAGGCCTGGCGTATGCGCGTGGCGATGCGCAGGCGCGCGCGGAGGAGGTCGAGCGGAACAGCGTCTTCGCCAAGATTCGGCGCTGGTTGACCGGGCACGCGTCAATATTCTCTGCGCGTGTCGCGATGATGCTTGAAGTAAGCCAGGTACCGATTTTGCCTAAGCCAACCCCCACTCAATAACGCTCCCTGCATTTGTCGTGCCGCACCACTGTACCATATTGTAGCCATAGCTTCTTTCGCGCATCCTTTCTCTTCGAGTACATAGTCATTAGTTATCGTAGCCCCGATTAATCGATCTCACCTCATATTGGCTTTGGAGAACGTCCTTTTGCGAAGTTGGACGAGCGTCAGATAAGCGCCGACATAGCCGACATCGCCGATAGCGCCGACGTAGCGATAACGCCGACATACCCGACAGCGTGTACAGCCGACGTTGCCGACAAGCGTGTCCTCGAATACACAATGCTGGTCGGTCGCGCAAGATTGGAATACTGACCAGGAAACTTGCTGCAAGAGAGAAAGCTCAGAACGTAGATGGAGACAGCCAAGTGGCCGGAACCCTTCGCAATTGCCGCCACCAGAGTGTTCTACGTCCCTCACGAAAGTCGGTGAGGGACACGGTCGAGGCTGAGGTTCCGCCCCACGAGTGTGTCGACGCGGGAATCCACTCCTCCATTGACATCGTCCGTCGTCCAGGTGGTGGCGCGGGTAAAGCCGGGCTTAGTTGATGGCAAAGATTATGTAAGACTACTTCCAGACCTCTCCATCTACTTCCATGGCACAAGCAGACACCACCGCCGTTCCAGTGTTCACCGACGCCGTTCAGGAAATCGTTGACGATGAGCTGAACGCTCATCTGCCCGCACGCCCCGTTAACCGCTGCTACCTTCCACCATCTCATCCGTCGCCACAGCCGCAGACGACGTTCTTCACCGGTTTGCTCTACCCCACGACGGGTCAGCCTCTGCTCGTCGAGGTTCCCCCTACGGCTCGGTGTCTCTCAATGTAAGAGTGCGTCATGATCTGGACTTTACATGGTGGATAGGCATGGGCACGAGCACCGCGGCGTCTTCTCTGGACATGGATGACTGCTCTCTCTATGTCGGGCACTGGCCGCTGGACGACCCACAGCGGTTGAAGCACGCCTACATCGTCTTTGCGCATCACAGGCGTCAACCGACCTCAGAGCTGCTGGCAATCTCCATCCGCCAAACGAGTGGGTCAACGCGAACACCACTTTGCAGGGTCGGGGTTGGCGCGGGAACGTGCTGGTGATGCGCAGTGGAAGCACGGACGGCGGCGCAGACAAGTTTACTGCGGGGGTGACGAATATGTCCATCCGCGACGTATATTCCGCGCACGCAATCGTCAAGTGGTACGTGGCCCACTGCGGATCCGCCGCCCACTCACACGCCCGCAGCATGGTTCAGGAACAGCTTCTGGGGCGGTCGGAAGGGGATTTCTTCGCGGTCTGAATATAAAATCCTCGTTCGTGTACTCCCCACTCAAAATCGTTCTCTCCATGCAACCCCCGGCCCCTGTCCTCCCGCTGTCTGCCTGGACATACATTCTCCAACTTTCATCATGGTCGGCGTTCGTGGCCCTCGGACAAGTGTGTCGCCAGAGTCGACGCGCCGCGAAGTCTGTCTTCTACCGTCGCCTTCACAAGCGCCTCACGCGCATTCTCGCGCCAAACGATCTCCGCCACATCTCCGTTGGTATCCGTGCCGACATGACGATCGAATTCCTCCGCCTGTTGCACACGACGAACGCCGTTCTCGTGGGCTCCATTCCGCTGTCACTGCTGACACTTACACACGCAACCGACGACGAAGTCGATATCCAAAACATGAACATTTTGGTCCCACTAGAATCAGTCGGCAGATGGTACCGCTACCTGCTCGAAGATGCAGGGTTCCGCATGTAAGTTTCGAGAATTTTATCTCTCCTTGGAAGTCTGTCCCACTAAAGACCCTAACAGAGCTACGCCGCCGCGCCTGCGACACGAACATAAAAACCACGCACGCTCCTTGGGTCGCTTCATTCGCAACGCACGCTTGCATTGAATCCAATTAGTACCAACACCTTATCTTTTGCAGGGAAAAGAAGTGACTGTGAGCGGAACGATTGCTCGCTCCGTGTTGCCTGCCCTCTTCGCGGGACGCCACACTGGCCAGATGAATTTCCTCACACAGACGACAATCTATTCATGCTACCCCAAGCTCACGATGGAGCACAAAGCTCTACGCGGATGGTGCATGGCCATCGATCCCACCTCCTTCCAAGCCATCAGCACTCGTCGACCTCTCGGGGTGGTAACAATCCTCCCTAACACGGCGAATTTCACGAGGAGCTGCGGCGTAGAATGCCCACGAACGCTGCGCAGCGCGCACGGATTGTCCGGAGTCGGTCAATTCAACCGGAGACAAAGTTGAGAACGAAAACATTGGACAGACGGGGAGGGTGCTGTGGAGGTTGTCTGGCGGCTGCGAGAATCCGCACTGCGCACATCTCGGACCGCGGCGTAGTATTCTTTAGGTACAAAGTCCGTTAAAAAGCGCATGAATATCACCGTCCCAGCTCTCCATTGGCTTGTCATGAACTCGACCATCCCCGCCGACGTGCAACTGCTCATTCTACAGAGGTTGCCATTTGCTTCGTTATTGGCCTTTTCGCAAGTCTGTCGGGCATCGCGAGTACGCGTGCAGGAGCTCATGCAGCATCGCGTCAACGTCCTGTTGAACCACTTCCACATCCCAAGTTGCGAGCGTGGGCTATTTTGGTCCATCTTGGCCGGCTGCAACGGCGGAATTACCGGCTCCGCGCTATTCTGGCTTACCCGGCCTGATCCGCAGTGGTATCCGACGGATCTTAACGTCCTCGTCGGGCGCGGGGGCGCAGTGCCGTTCCTGGAACTATTCCGGGGACTGGGTTGGCGTGGCGGAGCGGACTGCCTCGCGCGTCCCGGTTGTCATCCCGCCCGCCGATTCACGGCATGACGCCATACGAAGGCACCTCGGCATGGGCTGCCGAAACGTGGTACCTACGCTCCCCAGGCGGCCAAATTGTTACTTTGACCTCTAGCCGCGAGGAGACCCCGATGCGCCTGCTCCTCGAAGTCGAACACACACTTCAAACATGCATCCTCACGGCCGCGGGCCTCATCTCATTGTATCCCCCGGCACTTATTCAGCGGCCGCGGCACGATGCGCGGGTGCGGAATATACCGACCGGCAGAGGACGATCGAGTTTTGGACGGGCGGGAATTGCGCGCTCAGGGAGCAACAGTCCACATGATCGTCTACCCGCGCTACATCGGACCATGCAAGCCGTCGACGTGTCCTGGGATTCCGCGCCCGATTGCGAGGCGCGCAGAGGTTGTTTTGTTTCGCCTGGAATGAAGCGCAGCTGCCCCTCGATCCACTGTGCGAGCACGCCCTTCAGCGGTTCACCTCCGGCCAGTTTGCTCTAACGTGGACGTGGGGTATGTGCGAGAACTACTTCTGCGCATTCTTTCGCCAACCCAACAACCTCGTTGTCCACGACAAATATTCTGCTGCCGACGGCTTGGGACCGAAACACGCGATGATACTTGGAAAGTGGAGGGTGTGTACCGAAACCAACCCGTTCGTCGACTCTCTTTCGCTACATGACAGTGATTTAAACCACTCTTTTCAAGCAATTTCGCAAGATCTTTCGGGGTTACTTGTTCCCCACTTCCTGCGGCCATCCCGTCATCGTACCGGTTCCCCTCGATCACCATACTTCTATCTACAGAACAATCGACGATCTTCGCTCGTATACTTGGGTGAACGGGACCCCTCGAAACGCTCCTCGAATTCCACTGTTCCTCCCGCCCAACTTCGCAGCCGCCAGTCCCACCTACACCAGTGCCACAGCGACGGTTGCACGTGGAGGGCGATCGCAGTATTGTGCTGTTCCTACAAGACACTGGCACCACCCAGAGACGAAATTTATTATTGTTTCCAGGCAAAAAGACCTGGCGCCGAGTTATCCATGGAGACGCACTTGTGATGTGCTTTGAAGGAGAGAGCATCGTGTCTCCGAGCTATTTTTCGCTGGAGGCTTGTCGGGAAACAATCCAAAGGTGTGTTTGTTCATTCGCCGCGGACGCGCAACTAACGCCAGTGAGAGCAGATGGTGGGCTACAGAGCCTTTCTTTGACTCCGCGCAACACTTGCCGTCATGGAGAACTGCAACGTAGAAAATGTTTAATGTAGCTTGTCGTGAATAAACAATCTCCGCTCACTTTCACATTTTGAGAGAACGGCGACCGTTGCCGCGTCCCGCTAAAATCGACGACGCATTAGGTTAATTGATTAATTGATTGAATCAAAGTGATACCTACGCACGGCCGCTGTTTCGAGAAACCGGCCATCAAGCCGGGCGGAGCCCGGAAAGTTTAACATCACGTCTAATGGATTGATGGAATCACGGTGAGACCCACGCACCTGCGCTGCGCCGCACCTGGAAGGAATCGTTTGAGAGTACCGCAAATGGCCCGCTCGGCACACTGCGCCGCAGAAAATTGCATCAGCCGCGACAAAACAATGCTAAAGCACGCACCTTGAGGAGTACCGGCAAGCGGCGGCCGCAGTTTTGCCCAGCGGCAAAAGAGGACACAACAGATTTAAGTCGCGCGAAGAGAAACGCGCAGGCACCGTAGTCCAGAAAAATGCGCCGCGGGGACAGCTGGTATCTGCGGGAGTGCCGGATGCGAAGGCGAGGATCTGCGGCACAGTTGACGCGCTGTGGATGTCCGACCTGCGGCACGGCTGACGCGCGGTTCTGCGTCGCAACCCCGAGAGTATAAAGAGAGTCTCTGTTGTTCACACTCAATCCACAACCGTCTCATGGAGGAGCTTCGTCGTCGTTACCTGCTTTCGCGGCAATACGCCGCTTCCCCTTACACCCCCAAAGTTCACCTCTGGAAGAGAAAGGACAATGGTCACGCACTGTCCTGCAAAGACCAGGCCGGCGAGTTCCAACTGTCCGTCCTGACCGTCATCGGAAAGGTCAGCGACACTGCGCTCTTCGTCGAAGGATTAGGCGGTTGGCGACATACCTACGAAACGCCTATGGAGAAAGCGAAGTATCAAATGCAGCTTGAGCGTCCCGGTAAGCGTCTCAGCATCCAGCTCAAGTTAGCACTCACTTCGTTGAAGAGGGAACCGTCTTCGCCTCCGACTGGGACGCAGGGGTGAAACATCTGGCGTCCTTCCAGAAAGAGATCAAGAAAACCGGCAAGCTGAAGAAGCTCATCATCGACGATAATCCCAACGAGTCCCACGTCCGCTTCATCAAGCACGCTTTTCAAGCAAAGACAGCGGATCAGCCGAGTGAATTTCGAGCGCCAAACGACGCAGGATAGCGACTGACTTGGCCTTTCCAGATGGATACGACACAGACAAATGGCCTATTGCAGAAGAATATGAGCTTCAGTTCTACCAAGTGGGACAGAAGATGAACTTCACGCCGTTGGAAGTTATGGATCCCGATGGGGACGCGAGTCGGCGGAGACGCCATAGTCGACGCACTACACGGCAACATCGTGGAGGTTCATTTCACCATTCGACACTACAAGGTCAAAGACAGTCACGGCGTGTTCTACGATTCGTTCACTGGTCAGTCTTCCTCTCAGGCGTCATATAAGACGAGCTCACCGAACTCTAGGCGAAGCGGAGCAAATTTGGGTCCTCAATCATGCGCCGACGATGACGAAGATGCGCTTCAGCAACTGGCGCCAAATGTTAGCTACTGCCACGCCAGTTGTCCCCGTAACTCCGACGGCCATGCAGCCCCCGTCTTTGCCAGCAACGCCGACATCGACTCCGCCTGTGGCGAACCTCACTACACCGCGTCGTTTGGTAGTGCAAGCTCCGGTCACTCCGTCGCCGGTGGTCCGCAAGAGCAAAGGGACCACTGGGCGGATGAGAGTGGGCGCGGCCCCTCCTCGGCTCCCAGCTCCTGCTCCTCAGACGCGAGCATCCAGCCGTCGCGCGTCCTCGGTTACGAGTGTCTTCACCCAAGAAATAGACAACGCACCTAACGATTCGCTCGCCACGACTTCGTCGTTGGACACTGGCGATATGTCGCCACAACCAGCGAGGACGCCATGATGGCTTCGGCTGAGCTTGGCGAGTCGGCTGTTGCGGGCCCGAGCAGCGGTGTTGCGAGGAACGGGTCGTCTGCAACGGAGCTCGCTTGGCCGGTGCGCATGCCGTTGGCGGCACGCGGGAGCTCACGGTAGCTGGGCAAATATCCGGAGCGATTTGAGGCTTGTTGGCGTCAACATGCCGACGGGTATCAGCACCGCCGAAGGCCATATCCACGAGGACGGCATGGAACAAGACGAATCCGATCTCACTGGTGTGTATGGCGCGTTCCAGCTCGATACTAGCCTAATAATCCATCAGAACCGGAAGAAGACGACTACGATATGGTCGCCCCGCAAACGGAGACGATGCCGCCGCCGCCGCCGCCGCCGCCGACCCCTGTTAGCCAACGCACCTTGCGCAGCGTCCGAGGCCGCGGCCGTGGTGATGGCGTTGCGCAGGACGAGCCGGACGTGTGAAGGAACAGCTCCGTAGTAAATCCGCAGAATTGAATGTGACGTAATCAGCGATGAATAACACCCCACCTCACTTGCTCTTCCCCGTCATCGTCCCGCACACACACACAACTCCGCTCGACCCAAGCTGCGCCGCAAGCCCTGCCTGCAGTTTATAACTCGGCTCGCCGCAATGGGGATCGTCCCCGATACGACCTTAGCGACTCGCTAAGAACGGCGGCCTTCCTGACTTCGACTTCAAATGGCTTTCTTATTCGCCAGTCCGCAAACCGAGGTTGAACTTTGCGACGAGCCCATCACCAAAGCCGACGGCAGCGAAATTTGGCCATTTTACTCTGGACCAACGCCGGCATCGTATACCATTACGGGAAGGATTCAATGCGTGGTTCGGACGCAAAACGAGACGGTGCGTGGTCGTTTCTCAGGTGAGATTATGGAACTGATGCGCGGAATAGTTCGCGATGGTCGGCGTCCCAGGGGACGCGCCCAAGACTCGCGCTTCTACACAGCGATGGAACATCTAGACGACCACTATGAGAATTCCAGAGCCGATAAGGTACGCGGCCGCAATCTGCGCAAATACCCGCTGCGGAGACTAACACAACGACATCCCAGCCGCATATCGATACCCGCCGATGGACCACCCCGTTGACCGACGGCGCGCTCAATGAAATTTGCATTCACATGAACACATCCACGGAACTGGTCAGTGGACAAATTTCGGTAACTTGCCGTTTAAAACCTCGAGCAGCATCGATTCCAATGTCCGGATTTGCCCTGGATACCCACTGCGGACGAGGAGGATCCAATCCTGCAGCCAGGAGCCGTCGTGCGTTGCACTTTTGCGCTGGAGCGCCGTGATATACCCGAGGAGAAAAGTAACGACGGAGAGGTGTTACTCTGGAAGATTGTGAGTGACGTTCTATGCCAGCGCGGCTTACTTATACCACGACCTCGCCAGAGCTGGATTCTGAAGGCGACGCAAATTTTCCGCCTCGTCCGGCCTCCGCGAAAGTCCCCAGCAGTGGTCGAAGGAGGTACCCATCGCATAACGAAGCAGTTGCTGGACGAAGAGGCGCACGAAGGGTGGCGAGTGTGCGGAGGAGTACTCTCTCCGCGCGTTATCCCCGCTTTAGCTTAGCCTGTTGAGACTCGAGAGCTTTGTCGCAACCCTCTACTTGCAATATAACGTTGAAAACGCATTGCCTGCCATCCCAACTCGCCTTGAGTGATTTCACAGCGTTAGAGTTGTGCCACGACAGAAAGCGGTCGAACATATGGGCAACAGGTGAACGCACCACAAGAGAATTGACGCGTTCTATAGGCACGAGAGAAAATTAACTGCCGGAGAAAAACGACGAACACCGGGGCCCGAACGCGGCGACGTCCGGTTCACCGGAACCGGTTGCCACGAACCGCGCCGCTGTCAACCACTCTCTGCAAGCGACGCAGTGGTCTGCGGACGCGCGCCGCAGGCATGCGGCCAGCGGCCCTGCGCACCCACGCCGCCGCAGCAGCGCACCGGCGGCGTCTTGCTTCTTCAGCCTTCAATAACGATATATGAGCGCCCAACGACTTGAACAGACGTCCTGGCCCTTGCGCTTCTCATCCTCAGCCAACGAATGTTTCGAGCTCTCGCGCCGCCACCCGTGCTGGATCTCCCTCCCGTCGTCGCCGTGTCGGGGAAGATGGTCGCGCATGCACCTTCTGCCAGGAACCCGACGCCGCTTGCGTTGCGACCGTTGTGGGGGTCCTCTGTATTGCAACCTCGGACTGCCAAGCTCAAGACTGGAAGAGACATGGTTTCTACTGCGCAGCCAACATCGAGGTCGCTGAAGAATACACTGAAGATGAGCTCGAAGCTCTCAACGCGACGAGCTCTTTCCTGCACCGCTGGAGGCCGTCAAGTGTCCGCTGGGCCTTTCATGCGGGTAACACGACGCTCCTCCACGACCTCGATTTTCTCCAGAGTCATGCGCACGTTTTAGCGTGTAGAAGACAAGATTCGACGATCGTTGACGGTCCCGGGGCAGATTTCTAGTAATTTTTGACGACAAGGAAGAGCACTTGGGCAGCCAGCTCACGATGAGCTTCACTGTGAGCATCTCAACTGCATCCGCTATGAAAAAATTAATGGGCGTAGCTTGGCTCAGCAGGATTCGTGAAGAACGCCGACCTACTCAACTGGTTCGACAAATTCCCCGGCCTCGGCCTGCGGCGCCTTGCGAATGCGTTTGAAGAGCTGCCTGCGCAACGCCACACGCTGCGGGTAGTGATGGGGACTCGGCGCATGTGGAATATCTTCGGTTCCGCTGGAAGACGGTCTGAGCTGTGGCTACGACCCGTTGAACGGCAGGCTTTTGGGAGCTCTTCTCTGTCGCGCATTTTACGACGCAGGCGATTCTCGCGGGCCGTCCGAAATGGAGACGGTGAGTGTCGCGTCCCCAATCATCTTCAGAGAGACTAACCGAGCACAGTGGATCGTGATAGAACGCTGGTGCACCAATACAAAGAGCAGTTGACGAGGGCGATAATCAAGCGACTGGAGAAACTAAGGACGTAGAAGGAAATGTACTCAACTTTATATCCCACCTCAACGCGAAAATATTTGCATTCCACACGTTGCCAGTTCTAAGCTCAGAACTAAGGTCGAAACTGAGCTCGGGCCGCCGGATACAAACGGTGCAAAATCAACGCAGCAACCTCAGCCTGTAGAGATTAGATACCATAGGATACTGAGACGCTACAGAGAAGTAATGGACCAAGAAAGACTCTAAAAGAATCGGGCGAGATGAGACAAAAGAAATCCCACAACACATAGGGTGAGAGTAGGTTATCAGGGAAATATTGGGGACCACGCCTTTGAGTAAACAGCGCCACTTTCCAGCCGCCACGACCGTGCACGCGTTGCTGCAGAAGCGCCCGACGCAGTCGCTACTTGGATCCATGCCATCAGCTGTGCCGCCTCCGCATGGGCGCGGCGCGGCTGCTGCTGCGTTCCCAAAAGCTGCGAGACTTTGCATGATCGAGTCAAAAGCAGCACTATAAAAGGGGACAAGAGGTGAGGTTTGCATCCAGCATGGAGGAACTCGCCGACGTCACCTACTCTCTCGCCACTACCTTGCGTCTCCGTACATGCCGCGAGGACATGTGTGGAAGAGGAAGAACGCGGGCCATATCCTCTTCGCTGACCAGCAAACGACCAACGCTTTCTTCCCCAATCCAGAGGGAACGGAGGCTTCGTCGCCCGCGATTCTAACTGTGATCGGCAGGGTTCGCGAGGCCGGTTTTGCGGTAGATGGCCTAGGTGACTGGAAGAAGGGCGACGAGAGACCTATGGGGAAGGCGAAATATCGGCTTCAGTTGGAGAAGCCGGGTGAGCAAATCCTTTACTTGCACCTGCCAGCCCATTCATGCCGCCCAGAGCACACCGTTTTCGCTGCGGATTGGGAACCTGCAGTCAGAGAACTGAAGAAGATTCAGTCGACAGTCCAGCAGACGTCGATTCAGCGCCACTTTATTGTGAAAGAAGATACGGGCGAAACGTACCTGCGCTTCTTCAAGGCGGCGTTTACGGAGAAGACCCCACAGAACCCGGGTAAGCCGCGAGTCGGCGGGGATCGAACGCGACGGCTAAAATGCACTTTCAGATGGATACGACACTGACCTCTGGCCTGTGGGAGAGGAACATGAACTCGAATTTTGGGACACGACGCAAAGGCTGAATTTCACTCCCATGCCAGTAATTGGACAAGACGGGAAAGAGGTCGGTGCCAACGACATAGTCAAAGCGCTGAGTGGGAGCGTCGTCGAGGTGCACTTCTCCGTGAGGCACTATAAGCTCAAGGACAAACAAGGGGCGTGGTACGACTCCTTCACGGGTAAGTGCGCTGCCGAAGAAAACCACGCGAGGTGACGTTGCCCATACAGGCGACGTTGAAAAAATCTTGGTGGTTGAGAAGGCGCCCGTTTTGACCAAGGTTGCGTTCTCGAATTGGAGCGAAATGCTGCACGAAACGGACTTGCTCAGGAAGGGATCGCCGACTGAAGACGAGCGCCAGGCCGCACAGGCGATTATCGGAAACTTATCGCCGGGCACGACGGCCAAGTCGCGAAAGGTGGAGCGCAGAGTGCCAACCGACATAGTTCGGCTCGGAAAAGTGGGGTTTCTCTTGAAATCGAGCAAGACGAGTGGGAGAAAGTTGAAGGCGACGACGAGATGGAGCTGGAAGGCAAGCGTTTCTTTTGAACGTCCGAACACAGCATTGACACCGCGTAGACGACGACTGGGACGCCATCGAGGTAGACCACACCGATATCGTGATGGAAGTAGCAACGCCGGAGGCGTAGTGGACGTCAGAAGAGAGAAGCCGCGGGCGACGTCATCACCGTGATAGATATCGTGTGTTGATGGATACCTGTGTCAACCCCAACTTTGACCAAAACTGTGGCACTGCGGCAGAACGACCGATCCTGCGGCGCAAGCGGACCGACCGCTAGCAACTGCGACCGCTACTGTTGCACTATAAAGACTTCTGCCGTCAAAAACAGACACGCCCATGCCTGCGATTTTTCAAGTTGACTTCGACGACGTACTGCTCACAGAAAGACCTTTCGTGGATGCGAACCAAACCGAAGTCTGGGAGTTCTTACAGGGCGACGGAATAGCCGAAATGACGTTCATCGCAAAGGTGGCCACGGTTGTTCGCCGTGGGCCCGGAGTAAGTAAAGCATGATGCACCGTCATCCACGCTTCACTCTGATTTCAACCTTTGCCAGAAGGACTACCTAATGCTCAGAACACCCGGCTCCCCGCGCTCAGACACCAAATTTGCAACGATGCACGCCGACCTGCATGAACTTTTTTTTGAACTCCCGTCCGAACAAAGTGCGTGTCGGCGGCTCGAATTTTGTTGCGCGCACCGGCTTAGGTCTCTCGAGGCAGTGATTGATTTTCGCCGGTGGACAACGAGACAAACTGGGGCGGAAGCCCAAATTTGCATTCACGTTGACATAGCAACACACTGGGTCGAGTATTTTTTTTTACAGAGGAGCTTGCGGCGCTAACGCTAGCAGGAGGACCCGCGACGAGACAGCGGGCACCAGGTGAAGCCAGCGCGACAGCATTGCCGGAATTCGAACAGGATCCTTGATCGGATGCACGGTCAGCCTCAAACGCCTAGACGACCCGCTAGTCGCGCAAAACGGGAACATTCTGCTATGGAATGTGGTGGGTTTTTGGCAAACTTTGGCGAAAGACGTTTCCTGACAGCTTTTCAGAGCTGGATATTACACGCAGAAGAAATCCGTTGGCTCGAGTGAAGTGCTGGACGGTTAGGGTGCGGCGGAGGGCCGAGTTTACTTTATCTCTCGACTGGTTTCCATGAAAATCTATCCCCCTCTGCGAACGTCCGGCGAGCGCGGGCCGCGGCTTGCTTCGTCAGCCTGCAATCACATCAAGAAGCTGCCACACGTGGGAGCGGCGACTCACACCCAGACGCGACTCACACCCGACTCGACTGCGGGCGTCGGTCCACGGCGCAGTGTGCCCACGGCGCAGTGCGCCCACTGCGCAGCGGGAAGCGACGAAGCGGCGTCGTCGCTATAAAGTCATCTCGAACGATGGTACGTGCTTCCTGTGGCAACCGAACGTCGATGAGTCTCTCTCTCAGGTTTCCTTCCGACAAACTCTGCGGCTTGTGCTCGCAGCCTGGCGCGCAGTGGATCTGCGAGCTTTGCGGCCGCGTCGCCTACTGCGGGCCCGAGTGTCAGAGCGACCACTGGGAAGAACACGGCTTTGGCTGTATCGACAACACCGACGGAGCGACGGCGGTCTTCGGCAAATCGCCGCCCGCCAACCTGCGCGAGCTGGACGATGACATCGAATGTCTTCTGCGCTGGCAGCAGGCAGCCGCTCGATGGGGCCTTCATGGCGCAAAACCTAACCAAAGACCGCAGGGGATTTTTTGCGAAATTTGCGTGAGTCCATTCCACGCCATATCTGCTTCTGTACTCATCGAAACAGGCTCCTAGTCCTGTTTGAAGAAGCTGAAGGCCGTCCGCATGTAGAGCCGCACCAGAAGTTCAAGGTGAGCGCTTGCGCGGCTCCCGGCGCGAAGACCTGAGCACGAACAGTTATCATCGGCATGTTTTGTAACCAACGACTATATCATCGACTGGATCCAGTCGACGCAAGCCGACGAGCGGGCGAAGGTGCTCATCGAGGGATGGCAGTCTCTGGGCCAGCAACCGAACGAACTCGCCTGCTCACAGGAACCAAGTCTGTCTGGAATATCTTCGTGGTCGACACTGCCAACGCCTCCCCACCGCGCCTATGAACGGCATAGTGCAACGGCGGTCGGTGAACTAATGGCGATAGAGTTTGAGAAGGACGGGTTCAGGACAGCAGTGGACGTCGGCGAAGGTATGTGCTCTATCTTACAGCTCCATCGTCCCATTAACACGTTGCTCAACAGTCAACTACGACGTGCTCCTTGCCCGGCAATACCAGGAGGAGGACTTGCAAACGCTGCGGCGCGCGTATCGTAAAGGCGAGTAGGCGATAGGCTCCAGTTGATAGAAGATGAATTATCCCTACTCTCCGAATAGACGCGGCGCCGATTTTGACCGCACATCGTGAACATTCAATACGTCTGCGCCATCTGCTGCGCACTGCCGCTGCGGGCGACGTGGGTGCGGCATCATCTGTGCCACGCAGCGGGCTGTCGCGCCACGTCTGCTGCGGGCGTCCACTTTAAATACGGCGGTGATGACCACGAGCGGCACAGACCTCTGCCTCTTCCCAATGTCCGTTCGTCCGGTCGCAACATTGGCTTCGTTGATCCACATGGGTCGTTGCTGGACCTGCAACTTGCAGTGCGCAGGGCGGAATTGCAGCGACTGCGGGTGGGCGTTCTATTGCGATGTGGAATGCCAGTCGCAGGATTGGGAGAGACACTCCAACTGGTGTGGTAACGTGCAAGCCGGGACCCGGTGGTCGAGGGACGAGGTGAGAAGGCACGACGAACATGAGATGTTCCTCCATCGGTGGGCGGAGCCGACGACGAGATGGGCTGTCCACGCTGCGGTCCTCAATAACCCAGTACAGTACAAGGACTTCTTGGCGAATCACGCGCACGTCTTTCAAGTCGAAATCATGCATTCCTTCTCATTAACTTTCTCGACGCGCCAGGTTCCTGGTTTTATACGAGCAGCGAAATGCTGCAGAGGGCGCTGACGCCATTCAGAAACTTAAAGTAAGTCCAATATCTGAATACACTCCCGTCCAGCGATCCAACGCGCCCAGGTGCACCACGCGGGTTGGCTTCCAGAGTCCAACGTGAAGATCTTGATAGGCGGAGCAAGCGAGGCACCTGCGACGTTCCAACAACTACCGTCCTCGAATCAAACGGTCCGCATCGCAATGGGTACCCCGCTGATGTGGAAGATATTCAGCATCGAGTTGTCGGCGGTGGCGGCAAAACTGCCGTACCAGCCCTACATGCACGGCGGCCTCAAGAAGTGGATAGCGCTCACGTTCTACGAAGACAAGCTCTACTCGCGAGCAGTGTTGGGCGCCAAACGCACGTTTGCCGAGTTAGCTTCAAAACGAAACTGACGCCTACAGTCGAAGGGGATTTGTTGATGATGACCAAGTACAAGGAGGAAATCGAGAACGGCGATACGGGGGTGGAGGATACAGCATGAAAAACGCAAACTGTCTAGTACACCAATACAAAACCTACCCCCACTCACAAAGCGTGTTTGCGTCCGCCGTTGAGTAGCTAAGCAATTGCGTGCCGTTGGGAGCGGATTGAAGGACACAATTCCAAACCGCGACTAGTAGCAAGATCTGTAAGAGTGAAGCGCGCAGACAGACGGTGCTGCGCCGCACGAAATGTGCAGCTCCTGCGGGATGCGCTGCGTCGCTGCGGGTACATCATGGCTGGAGTATAAAGTCAACAACTTGACTTGACGGTGACCGCACCGTCTAATGGAGACGACTACAGAAAGCCCATCCGACGCGCCCATGACCGTGGCCGTCACACCGCTGGTGTTCTTCTTTCAATTAAGTCTGGATGCGACGATTATCTCCGAACCAGCAACGGGAGCGGGCGGGGTAGTACCACTACTGGATAATAATTTTACGCCACCCCATACCCAGTCGTTTGGTGGTTACCGGGCGGTGTATTAGTATGCAACACGTCCAGGGAAAGGTCATCTCCGGCACGGACTGTAAAAACGCGCCTAACGCACAGCAGACTTTGTTAACTCTCGGACCTCCGGGCCATGGCACAGGGCAGGCGCAGCAGCGCCTTCAGCACAATCGCGCGGAATTTAAGGATGACCATGGATCGTTTCGAGGAGGCCGGAGAGGTGCGTAGTCAAGACGACGAGAAAACCCGGTAAAGTGACGATGGCACTAGCTGGTCATATCCAATCCCGCGCAAAGATGGACAGCACCAGGAGACTCCGAGGAGAGTCCTTTGCTTCTCCTGGAGTATGACCCTGACGCAACGACGCTGGTAAGGTTACATTCAAGGCAAAACCGCTGAAGTTAACATTTGTCCTAGAATCACCGAGTATTAAACGAAATCGGATGGTTGCCGATGCACTCGCGGCAGCCGCGTGCCGTGATCACAGTCGGAGCCATGTTGCGATGTTGGGTTTATGTCCGGGCGTAGAGAAGTCGTCTCGCAGCACATCGCCAACGATAGTAGCCCAAACGAGCATGAAGAAACACGTGTCACGGCGAGTGATCCCATCATCCCGTGATCGTTTCGCTGATGTAATCTCAGGCTTGGGTGTTGGAAGCGACACGGCTCACGCGCTGCTTCCAGAAACCATCCTTCCTGCGAAGGGGAGAGAACACAATAATTGATTTAACGGTGGAAGCAGATAACAATTTCCTGCGGGGTTCAGAACGTGGCCAGCTCCCGGAGGTAATAGATTTAACAGGAGAGGAAAGTAATTAAGAGCAAATACATGTTGTAGATAACGCAACGAAATCCCAACTCACGCCATAAGTAGAATCAGGGAAAGCCGAACGAGCGGCAGAGGACGGCGGGCATCGACCAGTGGGAACACCGAGCGCGCAGCTGAGGGCGCGGTGGAGTTGCACAGGCTGCAGCGGTGAGCGGGCGTGGCCCGCAGACCGCAGACCGCAGAAACAGCAGTAACCTGCGCAAACGGTGGGTGGGAACTCAGGCGTTGCGGTACATAAAACATCAACGTCGTCCAGAAGAGAAGAAGCATGAACGAATTCTTTTACCGACTGCCCCAAACCATAGAGCTGGACGACAATCCGTTGTTCGAGGTGGTGCCGTCCGAGCTGCGGCGCCCGTTACTTTGTCAGCACCACCAATCCTCTGTTGACCAAGCTTTTTATCAGCGGTCGAATTCTGGGGCGGCGACAGGATGAAGTGTTGGGAGTAAGTGAAATCTGACTACCCACTTGCAGTTCTGATCGGTTAAGAACGTGATTTTGCTGGGCCGACCAAAGATGAAGGAATTCGACGAAGATTACGGACGTTGTGTCGCATTTTTGCAAGCGGCAATCACCAGTACAATGCCCACCATCGCGGACATCCAGGAACCAGGGAGCCCCGGCCAAGACGACGGAGCTCTAGAGAGAGCGATGGAAAACAAGCGACAGTTCCTGGATTATATTTTCTGTATTCCGCCGGAAGAGGAGACGGAAAACAGCAACCTGCGGATCCGACTATGCTTGGCAGAGCCACCGGTGCGCGTCGTTGGTGCAGCAAGGAGTCATGACTGAAACAACAGAGATTCGATTGGAATGTAATAACGTGTCGGGATTGGGCTACGCCAGTAGCGCAGACTCGTGTATTGAGCCTGGGTCATTCGTGCGGTGCGCGCTGCAATTCATGCGCGAGGAGGTCGGTCTAGTGCGACAGTGGAAAGAAGACGTGGCGAATGGTAATGGACGTCTCCGTCGCTTCAGCAGCATTGCGTATTGATCCATCGCCAGATTTGGGCGTTGCAGGCAACTCAGATATGCCGATGTTATAATAGCGAGGAGCCGGACTTGCGAGAATCGAAGGCCGACGCCGGTACGAAACCCGGAAGTAAGAAAGAGGGCGCCAAAGAACAAGTGTCGGCTGGAGGCGGCGAAGAAGCGCAGCTCGTTGGAGCGCAAGGAGAGGAGCGCTTGACCACACCGACAGAGGCGGAGTGGAACTACATGTACGTTGGAGAAGCAGAAGGGTCCGGGGTTGGAAGATCAGACGGCGCAGGGGAAGAAATCCAGGATACGAAGTCAAGCGATTAGTTTCTGGATGTAATGACAGGATAGCAACAACGAGGGCTGTGGAATGTTAGTGGACGAGCAGATAGCCTTGAAGCGACCGACGTAGAAGAATCGCAAGCGTAAGACGGATGCCAAGGCGCTGCGTAAAGGAATCTCGACTCGAGAAATAGCGAGGGCTTCACGGCTTCTCAGCGGAAGAGTAGGGCGCGATAGTACGATACGGCGCGGCAGCGGAGAGTTGCCAAGAAGGTCGAGGTCGAGGCCGAAACGAGAGATGACATGCGAAAGCGTCAGAGACGTGAAAGTGGTGTCATGGCCCGGTCACATTTGCCCCTTGACTCCCTCTCTCATCTACACCAGGATCGCAACCGACATGGGAATGCGCGTTGCGCAGACGCATGCAGACACACGCAGCTAACTGCGGGCGCTACGTCGACGCCGACGGTATCGGCAAGCATCAAACCAGCGCTGAAGGCCATAGAAGGGCATGGAACAACGTCGCGACAGCGCTTGCGAGGGCGGGGCGGACTCACACGACGGTAGCGTAGCCCGAAGGAGATATGCCCGGTGCGTTTTAAAGAGACGGCGCGAAACAGTGTTAACTTATGTTTGCAGCGCGGATCCCCGATTTCACCTTCCCTTCCTCAAGCTTGCCCGCGTGCAGATGTTGGCGGGCGCACCCAGCCGCGGTGCGGATGCATGCCTATCAGAACGCGTACCACATGACGGAACTGAGCGCTCAAATGGCGGTGAAGGCGAAAGTTGTCCGGCGAGCACAAGAAGGAAACGACGAGGTCGGCTGTAACGCGTTTTAACACACGACGCTGACACCGATTGCAGGTGTTGTATGTTGGAGGACAAACGGAGGAATACGGCGACTGCACGGCGTCTTCGAAGAGTTGATGAGGGTAAAAGGAGAAGCAGCGCGAGTGAGAGTTACGTCTCGCGCAGGACAGTACACCGCTGACTTTGGCTCGTGTAGGGTGTGCGGAATGTTACGCCATGGACGCAAGTCTCCGAAGAGGGCGAATATATGGTGAAAATTCACGTCTCGAAGGGCGTGCCGACGGTGCTTTCTTCGGAAGACGTCGTTGCCAGCACTGACGAAGCACGACAGAAGAGTTATCAACACGGCGCCGGCGGCGAGAACGGCGTCGCCATGATTGAGGACTTGCAACCAGGGATGCTAGTGGACTGCGTGTTTACAATGCACAACGTCGGTGTGCAGGAAGAGGAAGAGCGCGCATCGGAAAAGGCGTGGGGTTCGGTAAGTGAAAGTGTCGCAGGTTAAGGCTGTTCTAACACTCGTTAGGCGTGGATTCTGCACGCCGGGCACATACTACATTACGGGCAGCGAGCGATCGGCATACAGGCCAAAAACGCGACCGCGACTGCTGTTGGGGACGTGGTCGGCAGCGGACGGACCGTCTCAGTTGCTAGACGTGTTGGAGGAGCGATTCACAACATTGGAAGCGGAGAGGCGACCGTCGCGGAGCGTCGAAGCTAGTGGTGGAAGCGAACCGGAGCCACGGGGGGACATTGGCGATGAACAACGATAGCAGAGAAGTACGAAGACATCCCCACTCAAATGTATACGCTACCAGACATGCAACGATTGGCAAAACTGGAGACTGGCGATAGCCGCAACGGGAGCGAAAAGCAAAAGCCCAAAGCAAGGTCCTAGGGCGGCCGACAGGCCCCCACTTTATACCACAATGCTTTGTGGAACTTGTTAGATATTGGTAACGAGTCTGTTATGAACCGAACGATACCGATGGACGCGAACGAGTGTATGAGACCGGTGTACACGACACAGGAATTAGAGGAATGGAGCGCAAAAAAACTACGAAACTCTTGTACATCTACAAGAGCACGACTGCGCCTCCGACCACGGCAGAAATCATCACCGCCAGGCCGCCCGATCGCAGCATATTTCGGCCTTGCGCTCGCCTTCTGGACCGCCTTCAAGATATCCGAAGGGACAGCAGTCGCCTTCAACATCTGGGAGTAATTAACTCCAGTCGGCAACGCGCTGTTCGCCGAATAATACGACTGAATTGCCGAAACGTTGAAGCTCGGGATGGCGGACGCGGCGGAAACCAGCGTGCCAGTCGCAGCGACGACCTCGCCCGCAAGACTGGTGGTCGCTTGGTCGTCGACCACGACCATACACTCGGGAGTAGCGAGCGGGGGGAGGGCGCTGAACGAAATTGCATGCGCAAACAACTTCGTGTCCGAGTCGTTTAGGAACAAAGAGCCAAGGCCCTCTGTATCAACGGTCGCGTCGATGGTGAGGTTCAACCCCGCGCCGAAGGTCAGCGCAACGTCAAAGTACTCGTAGTCGTCTGGCCCGAGCGGCTCGCACTGCCGGTTGACGGGTGTGGAGGTAAGGTTCGCGGCGGCATCGAAACGCGGAGTGTTCAGATAAACTCGGCCGGTCGCACCGCCGCGATGCTGTCGTCTATGTCGATGGCCGCTTGGAGGAAAGGAGACAGGGCGAGATTGCCCGTGGCACTGAACTGTCCCGAGTTGAGCCGGAAGGGATGAACATCGAATGTCCCATCGTCCCAACCAGACGCGGAGGACTCGTTGAGGAAATTGAAGGTGGCGGACGTGCCCGAAGGAATCTAAGCGCTCGATGCATTAGACCTCTCCATTATTGTGTTGGAAGCTACTCACTGTTGCGCTGGCGCCGACAGTAAAGTTCAATTCACCTCCTATTTCTAGGTCTCCGCGTACCGCTCCGCCCCAGAAAAATCCAACATCGGCAACACCGGAAATCGACATGCCCAAGTCGGGGAAAGGAATGAGCATAATATCGATATCCTTCGAGTAATGCATGCTGTCGTTGAACGAAATCTCCAGCGAGATATCTTGCTCAAACTGCTCGATGGTCAAGTTGACATACGCCTTCTCGACTTTGAGCGGATCAGACAACGAAAGCGCTGGAGAGACCAAGAGCTCCATGCCGATGGAGAACTTGGTCGTGGAGACGCAATTGGTGCAAAACACCTCGAGCCCCTCCGGGATATCGTCTTCGACGTCTTGGACGAGTGCGGTAGAGCCGAGCTGGGTGTTGGTGATGGGGATGAGTTGTTGGCGCGGCTCGAAGTCGATGGACCAGTCGAACTGCGTGACGTTATCGATCTCGGCGCGTCGAAGGAGTTGGGGCGAGTTGTTCATGCCCCAAGCAGCAACAACGCTCTCTGCATTACAGTCAGAGGCGCGTATGAAAACAGAAATGCGGTGAACTAACCCGTATTATGAATGATCCTATAGCCCTCGCCGAGACGGCGAAGGGGGACGGGTTGAACAGCGAGAACAACTTTTTGCACGTCGTTCTCTCCCACAACCCCCAACACGCTTGCTATCAGTCAACAACTCATCCATAGCACGAAGCATTGCTTAACGTACCGCCAAGCACCTCGCTGGTCATGCGGATTGCAGCCAAAGTGCGCGGTCACCAGCATAAACTGCTCAAGCGATGACCACGCAGCGAAGGTCGCAGCATACGCGTCGTCCGAGCCGAAGGTAATCGCAATAATGGAGTTATCCGTGGTGCAGGCGACCGTGTCGATGAGGAAGTCGATATCCTCCAGAAGCATAATCGGCGTTTGAGGTTGGGCAGGGAAAGTGAGAGATGTACTGGGACGCGAGGCGCCGACTGTGAAACGCGTTAGGATACGAAGCGAACAGCAAGCGACGAAGGAACCTTGAGAGTATTGTAGGGAAACGACATCCCGGGGGGACAATATCGCGCTTCCAGGTGCTTCGCGCATACAGAGGGGGACTCCTTTTGAAGGGAACGAGTGTGGAGGTGGCCGCTGCGGAGAGCGCGAACCACAGAAGGACGAAAATTGGGCCGAAAATTCGAGAAGACATGGCCTTGTCGAAAACTTGAAGAGGCGCGAAAGAGTGCGGATGGAGAATGCGATGATCCCGGCGTCTTCGTGCGTTTTATGAGCGCTATGCAGGGCGTCTAAAAGCGCGATGCTATCATGATGACAAGGGTCCAACGCAACAGAACCCTAGTTGCCCAAGCCATCGCTTAACGACGCGCACCACGAGCTTGTACCGGCTTCGGGATTTTTTGTGTCGCCTGGACAGACGTCAAACGTCTCAATTGCGACGGTGTATTGGTTTGCTGCCGTCGAGCCGCGGCGTCTTGTCTCTGAATGGCGAACGCAAGAAAGCTGTCGTGAGGGCGATTCGAGGACATGCTCCACATCTGGATCCTTTCCAACATTCGGTTTCGTGGGTAGGAGAAGCTTCTAGGAAGTCTTTGCACGCCTGGCGAGTATTCCCAGCTTGAATTCGCCCAAATCGCTGCAGCTGCCAGTGGCAGTGGATGGCGGTATCGATTCTAGGTCTGCGGATCTTTCAGCTATTGAGCGACAGCATGCAAATGAATAGGGAGCTAACCGCCAATATAAGTGTAGAGACTGCAGAGAGCGCTCAGCCGTTTAGACTGAAACGGCCCGGGTGGAATGGACCCTTTTTGGACCTCAGCGGCGCCATAGCGCTTGCTGGTAATACGGTACAAGCGCCAGAAACGGCAGTGGAGGGGAATGGTCCAGATGGGCAGATTGGCAACCTACCCCCCAGCAGCGTGGTTGGCGTTCGAGAGTGAGCTGTCATCAACATGCACGTGCTCCGAGTGTCGGCCGAGATGTCGATCCGCACACTGTTCGGATCAGAATTGATCGGATCACAATACTGCCGGGTCGGCATGTTCGATTGACTAATGTACAACAAGCGATTCGATGGAGACGCGGGGCCTAGTTCGTTTCATCCATGGTGTGCGCGGTCATGGCCATGCCGAGACGGCAGTTGGTGGTGTCGTAGGCCGAGTAGAAGCGCTGGAGGAACGCGTAGCCGTCTACGCGAACAGCAGATCAATATTTTTGACGCGACATCGGCAAGAAGAAAGAAGAAGAAAACGCACTAATGAACTGAAGACCCGGCTCATTGCCCATCTTGCCCATGGACGCGAATGCGAGGTAGTTCTTGTCGGCCTCTCCACCGAGCGTCGTGTTCTGCGCGCGAGGCCAGAGCTGAGCGTTCGGGATGAGCTCGTACTCATGGTCGCCGATCTTGAACATCAGACTCTGCATCTTGGCCAGCTGCGCGTCGGTGACCATCGGGAGGCCAGTCGCGTCATCCATGACGGCTCCGGTCTGCTTCATGTACTCGTTAAATGCGGCGTCGGGAAGCATAATCAGCGTAGTGCCGCTTCAACGCGAATTAGGTGGACCGAAGAACAAAGAAGCAGGAGAACGAACGTGTCCGAGATACCCGCGCAGGTGGCCATGAGCGTGGGGCCGCCGCGTCCGTACGAGATCGACTGGTCAATCCCCCAGTAGGAGTTGGCCGGCGCCTGCTTCGTCAGTGGGACCCAGTTGATGTCACCCTTAAACTTGGACGCGTCAGGGCCGCCGAAGCAGAGGCTGCCGCTGTTTGCGGTCGAGTTGGGCTTCGTGGGCGCGTAGTAGATGCCGATACATTCCTCAGGGATCTTGCCCTGCTTCATGAGGTTGTCCGTGACAGTGAGCTGCTCGCCCGAGTCGGAAACGGTGTCTTGAGAAAAGAAAATGACGCGTAAATCACGAAAAAAAAAGTTCAATACGACGCACCCTTGGTCAGACCAGTTGGCCCAATCCCCAGTATGCCTTGCATACCGTCCATCTGGTCGGCGCGTGAGGCGATGCCAATGGACTGGTTCTTGATGACGAGGTTGTCGCCGAGAGTGACGGTGTCGAGGTCTAAAGACGCGTCAAACGAGCAGCAGCGAGCAGAAAATACGCGTACATTCAGTACCCTCACAGTCTCCCCGTCCGTAAGACAGCTTGAAGTGCTTGCGCATGTCCTGGACGCGTCGAGTCAGTCAAATCATGAAGAAATTCGAACAGTTGAAACACGAAAGGCACCGTGGCGGTCTTGGTCGGCTTGTACTCCTCGTGCTCGCTGAGAATCCACGTGTTGGACGAACCAGTGTCGATGAGGAGCTGGAAGTTCTGGGCAGGCTCGCCGACACCGACGTTGGCGAGGTAGGTGACGCCTCAACAGCGATTAGCAGAACAGTCAATAAACAAGAAAAAAGATGACACACTGGCATTAACAACGTTAACGGACTGTGTGTCCTGCGGCTGGAGATGCTTGTGGCCTCCGGTGGCCTCAAGAGCCATCATCGCCGCGACAGGGCCATGAGGGTTAGCGCCGGCGCGGAGGTGGCGGCTGCGAAGCATGTCGTGGTCGACGATGGTCTTGCCCTCGGCGACGCGGAATTGAGTCGTAAACGCGCAGGAGCGGGAGCTGGCGTTGTTGGTGCTCATCGTTTGAGCAAGAGTCAAGCGAGAGGCGTATTTATTGATCCCATCAACGAGTCCCCACATTCCTTTCATCTCTCCTCGCAATCTTCACCGGAAAAATATACATAAACGCCCACAAGTGGCT
Organism: Mycena chlorophos; assembly: GCA_014461115.1. NCBI lineage: Eukaryota > Fungi > Basidiomycota > Agaricomycetes > Agaricales > Mycenaceae > Mycena > Mycena chlorophos. The sequence goes on along the minus strand of JACAZE010000002.1, from coordinate 2,304,843 downwards.
CCCTGCAATCTCTCGAACTAAGTCTCACTCAATTTGCATCCGCGGGAGTATTTTCGCATGCTGCTCCCAGCGACTGATGAGCTCGCTTATCATAACTTGAGAAGCCGAGAGACAAAAGCGGGCGACGCAGACAAGGAGCATTCAGCTCGAAGAATATTTTTGTACCACGACAGCGCGACTGAGCTACTGTACGACTAGCTAGAATTACAAGAGTATGCAGAGTATGTATCCAGTCTATGATCCAAGCGACGACGAAAGCAAACGCGAACGGGACCCAACCATCCAACCACTGGCACAGCACACACCAAACAAATCCGAAACGATCGACAATGGCACGGTATCCGCCCTTATATACATACAACGCCCCGCCGCGTACACCGTTCCGGCGACGCAGGGGAGCGGTGGTATCAAAAAGAGTGGACGGTCCGCTCAGAGGCGACTGTTGAATGTAGGCTTTCCCAGCTTCTCGCGGATCGCCTGCCCTTTGTACATGAGGAAGATGACGGGGATGAAGGTCACCAGCGTAACGAGCGCCAGCGTCAAGCCCATGAACTGGAACCCAATCTTGTCGCCCATGGGGATTGCCCAGAAGCCGAGCGTCATGCCGAAGACCTGGCGCGCAAAGTTGAACACCTGCGCGGTTTCGGGCGTTTGTGGCTTATAGCAGTCCGCGGTGTAGGAGTACAGGACCGTCGAGATGATCTGGATGGCGAAGCACATAATGGTGAAGCCGAGTGTAGGACCAATCCAATGCGCTGCAAAACGGTGTCAGCGCCAATCAAGCATCCACAAATCATACAGCGCACTCTTATACTGCCAGCAGAAGCCCCAGATGAGCAAGCCAATGGGCTGCAGGATCGCGCCGGCCCAAATACCGTGCAAACGAACTTCTGGTACGGGGTCCTGGTTCGCGTGTCCCTTGCGGCTGAGCAGCATGCTACGGTCGACGACGATACCGCCAAGCAATTCGCCGAGCGTCGAGCCAATAAGCGTGCCGAAACCGAGAGCAAGACCGGTCTTCGAGGGCGTAAAGTCGTGCTTGATTTTGAAAACTGGATAACGCGATTGAGTGAGTTTGCCGCGACACCGAGAGGAAACCTACGCGTAGCAGACGTAACAGCAGGCAGAATCGACGAGAACGAGAACGCGACGCAATAGTAGAATGCAGAGATCGTGACCGCGGGGTAAGCAACCCTATAAACGAAAAAGTCCGTGTCAGCGTGGAACTCGGGTGGCCGCAGCCTGAGAAATAAGGTCAGGCACACGAACATTTGGAAAGGCCGCCAGAAGTCAATGAGCTTCAAGTGCTTCTCCGCCGGGCGGTGGCCCCAGAGACGCATACGCCGGAGTATAGGCCGGTCGGTTTTGACGATAACTGCTGAGTTGCGCATGTAGAGCGTCTCGGGGAGGCAGAAGAACATCATGACGAAGAGTGTGAGATCCAGGATCCCCGGGAGGTAGTAGCACCATTGCCAGCCAACGAATTGGCCGAGGAACCCTCCCGGAATCGGCGCAACATGCGCAGAGTTCGTCACTGTTAAGAAGGACCCACATATCAGTCCACAACGCTCACGGACGATTCCATACACAGACTCACGGAAGACAGTGAAGACACCGAGCGCACGACCACGTTCATGTAGGAAGAACATATCGGTGACCATTCCAGCGCCAACGGTAAAGAACGATGAGGTTGCGATACCGTTAAGCACCCGCGTGCCGATGAGCTGGGACCAGGTCTTCGCCTGGCCAGATGCGAGACATGACGCAGCGGACAGCAGCGCTGTGAACAACAAAACGGGACGACGTCCATAGGTGTTGGCCAGTGGCACCCACAAGAACGAGCCGACGCCAACGAAGGCGATCTGTGGGGGCATTCATTGGTACGCAAAGAGAGAGCAAAGTTTGCGCACAGCAATGGTGGTCTGATATGACGCGACGACGGTCGTTTTATGGAAGTGAATGGCCAGAGGAACGTACGCTGCGCAAGTAGCAGTCAGAATCACAGGGGGAAGCAAAACCAAAACGCGCATACCCGGGTTGATCACGGCCTGGTTGAAGGGCCCCAAGCCCACCAGAAACGAAACCTGGAGAAGTATGGCGATCTTCAGCCATTGGGGAAAGTTGAGCGGGTCGGAAGGGTCCGACGAGGGCTGCGGGATGAGCGGCAGCCCATGCTTGTCAAGCTTCGTGCCCTCCGCGATCTCGGGCGCGCTGTCCTCCTTGTGCAGACTCTGGGCCGTTTCTGTGTTCATCGCAGTCAGCACCGAGGACACGAGTGGGCCTCCCGCTCCACAGGGACGCAATCAAGAAGAACCACTCACGCGACTCGACCTTGGAGGCCTTCTCGTCGATGGCAAAGTCAGCGGACATGGTGGGTGCGGGAGGCAAGAAGGGCGCTCACCCGTGTATCTTTCTCGCGTGCGTATTTGTATCTTCCGTCGGTGGGTCCCGCGTCTGGGAATCCAGGCCCCGCTTTCGGTCTGTAATCTATCGCGTTGGCTTCTCTGTCAGCAGGGTGCAATTCACCTGTGATGGGTGGAAAGTTCAGAGAAGGCTGCCAAGGTTCCTAGATTTCAACGAAAGCCACGGTCGGAAACTTGTGGGGACGGCGACGGAGACTTTGCGTAGTGTATGCTCAGGGATGAGCGAAAGGACGCGAAACTTGTTGCAGTGCCCAGCGGCATGTTGTTTGGAGCAGAGGAAGAGCTAGTTTTTTTTTTACTTCCGCGGGGAGAAGCGGAAACAACAAGACCCGGCCATCAGTCACGTCAACGCTCGGCATGCGTCCTAAAGCCCGCCGAGGCCAATTTGTCCTCCGGCAGTATTCCCTTGCCTTGAAAGTGGCCACCAGACCCTCGTAGACGAATGAAGTAGCCTTTAACGCGGTACGAAAGCTCAAACTACAGGGGTTCGAATACTACAGCCCGAAGCCGATCTGCGAACGGGGAAAGCACCATGCGTCCACCATCACTGGGAAATTTTCCTGCCGCGGGGCACGAGCCCGCTAATCTCCGCCAATTCGTCCTATCGGTTCTCTGTGTCTGCGCAAGCGTCGGCGTCAAGTCGGCGTACCAACGACGAGAAGGACAATTGAATTTTAACGGAGATCTCGGGCTCGCGATAAGATGTGGCGTAACAAAGATCGGGCTTTCGCTGAGCAGTATCTGTCCAGTTGCGAAGATCGCGCAGAGAATTATCCTCGGAGGGCTACCAGTTGAGCATCCGCGCCTCATACGAACAACGAGTGAGCTCATCTTCCACCACCTAGTAACAAATCCTGCAGCGGCGCAGTGCGACTGCCGGTGGATCGGTCCTTGCGTCAACCTTCAGACACTCCGCTCGTGGTGCAGCTATTTCTCCGACGAGCCACGGTTGAATGGATCTGGGCAGTTGGTTTGCACTTTGTTCATTCCCGTCGGTACCAGCTATCATACACAGATAAACGAAAAGACGATAAATAGCAGAACAACTGGCCACAGACTCAGCACACAACACACCCTTCTTGGCCGCCCAGCATGTCAAATCCAGCAGGCATTGGGCCCATGAGCTCAGTCGGCGGCGAACCAAACGACTGCATCTCTGCCATAAGAGCCACGACGCTCTCGCGCGCCTTTGGGTCCTGGTCGGAGTAGGTCGGTTTTTCGAAGAGCGCGATGATGGCTTGAACGCGTTCGAGCTGGTCTTCGTAGCGTTTGCGATCGTCTGCGGAGATGGGACTTGGTGGGGATGCGAGGTAGGGAGGGAACTGTTGGGCATTGGTTCTCATCCAGGAGCTGAAGATATGTTTGCGCACCTTTTCTGCAAGTTCCTTGAGTGGGTCGTACAAGATCTCCTTCGACATGAGTTCACCCATCATGTTCTCCAGGAGCCCTGCGAGCTCGGCCTCGTTCGCAGGAAGATCGCCGTCTCCATCGCCGAAAGATGCAAGCAACGCCGCGAGCGGGTCAGCACCAGCAGCCGACCCATCCGAGCTTTTCAGCGCATCTTCGCCCTCTTTGAGTTTGCCCATCGCCTGCTTGATTTTGGCTTGGAAGTCATTGGCTGCGCCCGCGCTGCTGCTGCCCCCCTGCTCGTCGTTGCCACCCATTCCATTCATGCTCTCGATCAGCATGGCCTCCCAAGCCGCCTTGAGCTCTTCCTCGTTCGGGACCGGCTCCGATGCTCCGCCTTCTCCAGAGCCCGAGATTTCACGCATGAGGTTCTCCATCCCACGAGCCAGCTCAGCAGCAAAGTCTGCCGCGAGTGCATCAGCATCTTCCTCACTCTCAGCCACCCCAGCCAGCCCGTTGCCCGGTATCGGTACGGGCGGCGCATCGACGCGTGTGTTCGTCCGCGGTCGTCCGGTGGCAAATGAGCTGGCTGTCGCAGTTGGTGGGGGCGGCGGTGGGCCGGTCACTGGAGATGTCGGTCCTAGTTCAGACGTAGCCGATGGGGGTTCTGGCTGCTGCGAGAATTGCTCGAGGACATCTGGGAATGTCGTTTAGCTGGTTTTTGAGAAGAATGTAGCGGGCTTGCCGTCGAGATCGTCCAAATCGTCCTCGTTGAAGGGAGGCATTCCTGATCACCCTGGGAGCCCGTTGCCATTCCGGGATATTAGAGCCCCTAACACTGATGGCTGCTTGCTCGTGTGGGCGGTAGATTTTCGCAATACAGAACATATTCGCACTGAGTTTCTTCGCAAGTATGTACTAATTCGAGCTCAACAGGCTATCGTGTTGAGTCCGTAGCGTCCCTCGTCCGTAGTCCTCTAATCTCATCCGCCAACTCGAGCGCGCGTTTGCCTTCCAGCCAAAGCATCGCTTCTGTAGTCTCTTAATGAATACCAGGACCGAATTTCATCTAGAAAACACACCTTTATACGTCCGCGGCACGACCTTTCTTCTTGGTACGACCTCCGGTACATCATCCCGACACCAAGTAAAGCGGAAATCATTCGTCGTGACCTCCTCACCCGTCGCGACGTCCACGACGTTCGCAACGACCTCGACGTGCTGAGATCGCGATGAACTTTAAGCTAGATCGCAAATGCTGGATAAACGCTTACCACAATGAGTGGGAATTCGGCAGACTGCGTCGAGTAGAGGACATGCGAAGTTAGTCGCAGAATCGAGCCAATGGGCACCGGCTGGCAGAATTGGATGCTGTCCAGGGACAGGAAGCGCACATGGCCGCCGCGCATGAAGAGACTCGCGCTGGAGAACCCGAGCTGAACGAATCAACGCATCGGCTTTGAACTCGGGAAGAGGCGCGAACCTCATAGGCAAGACGCATAAGATAACCACCAAAAACTTTCTGGTGAACGCTGGGGGCAATCTTGAGCAAAAATGGCGCGCGGAAAGAAATAGACGTGGCGTACTTCCGCTCTTGCGGGAACATCAGCATGGTTTTTTCGAGCTTCGTATCGCTCATCCACACCCGGTCTCCCGAGGTGTCTCTAGAGGCCTCTCCCTGTTGCAAGTAATACGTGTGCAGCACTTCAGCTTCTTCAGAGCTGGGTGGAACGCGTGAGAGGGCACGAAGGGCCTGGGTTTGTCGGCGTTGCTTTATGTCTACGAGGGATTTAGAAAAACACGTACAGCGCGTCTCCTTCGCTATTCGTACTTACCTTCGCCGAAGGAAAACAGTGCCTGCTCTTCCGGTGTCGAGATAATGAGTGGGAGCACAGTGCGCGCCTTGTTGGTAAGCGCGTCGCGACAAACCATCGAAAAACGGCCTGCACCGGCGTTAAGCGGAGATCTTTACCAGAAGAAGTTGCCGCACCCAGCAAGACGGTCTCATCGAACCCTTCTCCCAGTATGGTCTCCATCTTGACCGCAACCTCCATCGACGAGCGGCCCGTGTAGATGACCTGCCCACTAATGCGCAGGTCGCGCGTCGGGTCGAGCGCAGAGAGCATGTCCAGTCTGTTGTTTTCTAAGCGCATGTGCCATGCAAACGCGCAGAATAAGAGGCTTGCCGGTCGACAGACGCAGTGACGATGTAGAATCCGCGCTCCGCGATGCTACCGAGGCTCGCGACACTCGGTCCTAGCATATGCTTGTACGAAATCGAGCCGGCAAGCGAGTCCAGATGTTCCATGAGCATGCCTGTATATTCATTCATTCTCAGTGAAACTGCTTTGGAACAAGACAAAACCTGTCCGAATTCCACCGTGTACGTTCGTATACTGCTCGAGCAACCGCGGGTCAGAGCCAAAGGGCAGCACAAGCTCGCAATACGAATCGTGCATATTCCGATGCGCGGCTTCGCTGGCCCCGCTTGGAGTCGAAGTCGTCTGGTTTTCTGCCGCCGGTGGATGTTGCTGGTGCAAGACCGCGCTGGCCCACATCTCCGGCACCCGCATCGGAAGCACTCTGTTCCTCGCTCATGAGCCCAACGAATCCGAACCCGAATCCGCGCACACACGTACGTGTTAAACGTTGGGTCTGCTTTCATTCCTTACGCCTCAAGTTAACAATCCACGGTGCCGAAACCACAAGACGCGCTCACTAACTGCTTTGAGAAGCGCGTCCATCGAGTTGACGTCGTGCAGCTCCTTCGCGACGGACGGCGCATTCGCGTCCATGCTGAGATGTTGGCGTCGTTGTCGAAGGTAGAGAGAAGAGCGTAAGCGCAGGCCGCGCGCGCCTGGCCGTAAGAACTTGGAGGACATAACCAAGATGGATCGGCCGATGGATTTGGGATTACCCGGCTGTCGGCCGCCGATAACCGGAGGTTCTCCGTACCTTCCTACATGCTGCACATGCAGCCTACAGTACCTCACCTAAACCTATTCCAGCGTAATGTACAAATGCTTGCTCGTCAACACCGCCTTTGCCCCAGGGACCAACACAATCGTCTGCGTGTCGTCAATAATCATCGCCGGGCCCTCCACCGCGTCGCCCACGTCCAGTCGGTCCAGTTGGAACACAGGCGTATCATCCACGCGCCCGACTCGGTCAAAGTACACGCTATACCGCGTTGACTCAGCCTTGGCGTTGATATCGACGGCAGTCGTCTTCAGCTGCGCGACCTCGGCGTAGACCGATTGCCCGAGCGTGTCGAAGGTCTTGCCAATCCCGCGAACCTGCCAAGAACGCGTCAGAAATTCAATTCAGCAGAGAAAGACCAGAAACTGAGAACAGACCTTGACGTCGTCAACGATGATGGTCTTGTTCTCCAACAAGAACCCAAACTCGCGCTTATACACCCTCTTGAACGCTGCCTCAAAGTCCTCCTCCCCGTCCCCATCACCTTCAACAGGCAACACCATGAGTGCCGTGTCCGTCCCATCGAACCGCATATTCAGCATTCGCTCGACACGAATCCTTTCCGGTTCGAACCCCTGCTTCTCCAGCTCACTCCTCACATCCTGAGTGAGCTTATCCAGCCGCGCCGCAAGCGACCGACGCGTCGAGGGCGAGTAGAACGCCGAGGAAGGTTCCTGAAGCTCGAATGCACGGTCCGCCAGCGCGAGTCCGTATGCAGAGAGGATCGAGCTGTACCGGTGGATGAGGATTGTCTTGATGCCAAGCAGGCTCGCGATTTCGCAAGCATGCTGTCCGCCCGCACCACCAAAGCTAGCCAATCTGTATTCGAGGTTGAGTATCGGTTGAGATAAGATAAGATAAAGGAAGCAAACATGTGACTGCCGGTCGCGTATCCTTTTGCCTCTGTAAGGGCACGAATGGGACGCGCCATCGTCTCGTTGGCGACTTTGACGAAACTGCAAACAAGTTGGCGGAGGGAAAGCAGGAAGAGATGGGAGGAAACGGACCCATAGACGATCTCATCCAAGCTGAGGTTGCTGTTCTCGCTGCTGCTGGTGATCTCCTTCGCAAGGGTTTCGAACGCCGAACGTGAAGCTTCGACATCGAGCGGTTCTTTCTCGGACTTGCCGAAGATCTTCGGGAAATAGTCCGGGATGAGCCGGCCAAGCAGCAGATTGGCGTCGGTGACCGCGAGTGGACCGCCCTTGCTGCTCTTCGTAAGGGTCAAGCAACAGGGGTTGAAGTAGAAGCTCACCGATAACACGCTGGCCCCGGTTCTGCGCCAGCGCTATGTGGTCCCGCGAGGAATAAACCATTGCGGAAGGTCAAGCAAGAGCCGCCACCAGCAGCCACGGTGTTGATGTCTAATTGCGGAGACTGGATGGTAACGCCAGCTGTTGTGGTCTCGTAGACGACTTCGTAACGACCCGAGAAGCGCGAAACATCGCTGGAGATCGAGGTTAATAATATGCGATGGTTAATTCCAGGACCCACGTCGAGGTGCCTCCAACATCCAGACCTATGATGGGTCGCCGGTCCTGCTCGTCCCAACTCGTAAGGGCGTAACTAGTAAAGTGAGCTTTGCACGAGAAAAAAAAGGCAAAAGGACGGACCCGACCACACCACCCGCAGGACCACTCAGGATGCTCTTCAACCCAGAAAAGTTATCCAGATCCAAGAGACCGCCATCGCTCCCCATGAACTCGACTCTTGGACTGCGCACTTTGCCATCCTTCAGCTTCTCGTCAAATCCACCAAAGAACCCATCCAAGTAATCGCGCAAAATAGGCGTCAAGTACGCATCCGCCGTGCTCGACACGCCCCGCGGGACCATCTTGATCATCGGCAACAACTGCGCCGACTCGGAGACGTGTGTGAAGCCGACCTTGCGTGCAAGGTCTCCGACGAGTCGCTCGTGGTCCGGGAATGTGTAGGAGTGGGCGAAGACGATGGCGAGCGAGCGGTAGCCGTCGTCGTAGAGCGCCTGCAGCTGTGAGGTGATGGCATCGGCATCCGGGCGAGCAAGGATGCGGACTGCTTCGCCAGACAGTCCACGGACTATATCGCCCGGCCCTTCCGCGTCACCGACACCGTCCCAGCCTTTACCACGATATCCGCGAGAGACGTTGCCAGCGTCGTCAAACTGGACAGCGTGCTCCTCTGCATTTGGATCGGACGTATAACCCACGAGGGTTACGCGTTCGTCCACCTCGATAACGACCGAATAAAGCGGGTTTGGCCGGCGAATGTTCAGGTCGAATATCTTGGGCCTCGACTGGTTGCCAATTAAGAGCAGGTCCTTGAATCCGCGCGTGATGAGCAGAGCGTGTTTGTGCCCTTTGCGTTCGAGGAGCGCATTGGTTGCGACGGTTGTGGAAAGTCGAATATAGTCGATTTTCGCTGTTTCGAGGACGGCGCCGCGAGGAATCTCTGTTCCCGTTACGATTTCGAGAACGCGGCGGATGCCTTCTGTCGGCGCATCCTTGTAGTTTGCTGGATCTTGCGATACTGAGGTTGCGATTGAGCGGGATTCTTGACGTCAGAAAACGATAAACACACAAAGTTTCACGACGAGGTCTTTGCGTTGTCCGTCATTATCCGGGTCGGGATACGACCTTCGAGCCATAAGGATAAAGACAGATACGGCTCGGATGGGTCTTACGCGTGCACATCGCAAAAAGTCCCTCCTGATACCGTTCGTCAGCATGTAAGGATTGAAAGCAATGACAACGTAGCGCGCCTCTATCAGCGCATATGCGAATGGAGCGGTCGGGAATAGAGCGCTGCATCGTTCTGAGAACGAGTTGCCTGAGGGCGCAGGCGCACTTTTATAGTGGAGGGCTCGGGAGACATGCGGAACGACAAGCGATAATCCCCGGAACAGCAGCGGAGCGAAAGAAATGCAGCTGTGCCACCAGGAACGAGTTATCTGCGCAATTCCAAGAGGAGACTGCGTAGAGGGTGGTGGTTGGGAGCAAGAAGGGGCGGTGTTTGTGATCATTTCTCTTGGTCTTGACCGTCATCTTCACACTCGAGGCTTGGCCAACCTCATCTTGCCACCCTTCACGACGGTAGCCCACGATGGAACATGCTGCGTTCAAGATGCTCGAATCGGCCACGCACCGGACGGTCCATGCCACGGGTTTCTCCAGAACCTCATCCCACGCGTCGGCCGTCCTCACCGACCTCCTCGCACGCTACATCTCGCTGGCATCATCGACGTCGGCCAAATTTGCGCAGCACTCAGGCCGGACGACGGTGACGTTTAATGACGCATTGGAGGCGCTCGACGAGATGGGGTTCAGTCTCGACGACCTCATCGTGTATATGCGGGAAGGGAAGGAGCTGGCGCGGTACGCGCTGTATTCGGGGCGCCGGGTTGAAGAGCTGCATGAGTTTCGCGCACATGTGGGGAGGCGGATACGCGAAGACTCGTTTCCGCTGAAATACGCGGAATACGACGGGGATAAAGAGGAGCAAGAGGCTGTTGAGGACGATGAAGATGAACCACCACTGAAACGGCAACGCGTAATGGACTGGGAGGGACACATCCCCGACCACTTGCCGCCATTACCCACTCCCGACGTTCCTGACTCGCCGAGAGCAGAGTCACCCGAACCGATGCCTGCGATGGGCGCTGCTGGAGCGTTGGGTCTTCAATTGACCGCAACAGCAACAACCGCGGCGGACTACCTCGAGCAGGTTCCGTACGACGAGTCAACACTCGCCGACGTCCCTGCCTGGCATCTACCTGGTGCTGCCCCTCACGTCCCATCACGACCACCCGCCGCGCCAACACAAACAACCGAATTCGCGCTCTACAAAGCGTTTCACCACATCCTCAAGAACCCCCAACGCACGCCGGGCCAACCAACGCCGATGCGGCATCGCGTCGTCGTGGCGCTTCTCACCTACACACAACTCGTGCCGCGTTGGGACCTCCCTGACTCGATGTACGCCGCCTCCGGCCACGCGCCGCCGCGAGCATGGCCCATCGTCCCGACACATGCAACCCCCATCGACGACAGCCTCGGCCCACGGCGCTTCCCACCAACAGCACGGACCGTTGCTGTTCCCGAGCGCATTGTGCCGATGGTCGGCGCACAGGGCTCGCGATTAGCAGAGCTCGCGCGTCGGGTGCTTCCTCCGCAGATCTACGGTCGCGTCACGAGACTCGTGCACCCACCAGTCCTCAGCCGTGGCCCGCGTCTGATCACGTACGGGACAGGCGTTCCTGCACCGTGGAATTCCTCCGAAGACAAGAACCGAGACGCGGCAAAAGACGGAAAACCGCGGTTACCCGACGCGAAGATGTTCCAGACCTGGGAGAGCGAGACGAAGGACTTTGCGGCCCCGATAAAACGACCAAGAGGTCATCTTACGAGCAGTAGTAGTTCGACGACGGTGATTCCACCACAGGCATCAAGAAGAAGTAGTCGCGCTTCATGAGTGTCTGTCTATGTAGATTATACAAGCAAGATCTTCTTGAGCGTCCGTCGTTTGTCCAGTGTGAACCTAATCAAGTCGAGATACGCCTCGACTCCGCCGTATTCCTCCTCTAAACAGTTCCATACCGCCTCGACGACCTCTGGCGGGGCGCGCGTATACGCCTCGTCCATCCCGATTTCCTCTACTTCCTTGATCATCGACGCGCGCACCGGCGCCAATCCAGCATCGGACAGTGCGTACTCGGCTCTAACGAGTTCCAGCGGCACCCCCACTGCGAACAGAGCCAGCATCACGACGAGGCCCGAACGGTCTTTGCCTTGCGTACAGTGCACGAGGACCGGTGCTGAGTATTGCGGGAGGACGAGCACGTCTAGCGCCGCGCAGATTTCTGGTTGGCAAAACCGTAACGAGTCTTTGCTGAGCCCGACTAGGCCTCGTGGGCCAAGCACGTTCTGCCCTAGGATGCGGATGGCTGCTAGGCGGAAGCGGAACAGCATAAAGAGGAGGAATTGTCTGTTTTGTTTCGTCAGATTCTCATAGCCACGGACTAAGTAGACGAACAAAATTTGCCACCACGCGAGCTGGCCCAACATATACATCTCGAACCTGCGGCTCACGAAATAGATCTGGACCGTCTTCCAGACATCCAACCGTGGCCTTTGAGTTTGCTTCTGCTTGATATGCTCGCTCTTGGTTCGAAGATCCACGACCGTCGCCAGACCGTATTCGTCAATGAGCCTTGCGCGGTCAGCGATAGACGCGTCGTCCAAGCGCCCAGAGCGATAGAGTGTCTTTTCTTGCAGCAAGGGCGCATGGCGGAGGGCGTTGATCGCTGCACCGACGTCCCGGAAGTTGTAGATGCCGTCGAAGGACGTGTCCGCCATTCAGGCGAGAGTCTACGCGCAGCCCATAACGCTGTGACACCCTTAATCCTGAATCACCACCATCCAAGTCCTGGCTGCCATGAGCACAACAAACGTGAATAAACGAAGACGACATCCACGGGGGCGAAAGCGCCGGCTGAACCGCCTTTTGTTTCTGTTCTAGAAAACTACTGCGAGCACCGACAATGACTGGGTCCGGATAACGAGCGAGGACGGGTATACGTTCCTTGTGCGACGCAGCGTCGCGTCTGCCAGCGGGACGATGAGCGACAGTCTTGACGCCGAGGGTATGCTCGTTCTATTTCGCGCTTTCTGCGGCGGCGCGTTCATGACTCTGGGGCATGTAGGGAACTTTGCGGAAGCCATTGCGCGTCATGTTAGCATGCAACAGCGGTTCGTTGGTATATTCGCTTTCGCGGGCTGGTCACTCATGGCGCGGGTTATGTAGCGCCGTCATCGTCGATAAGATGCTCGACTACATGCTCTTCAAAGCCCACTACGAAAATTCGACGGACGATATTCCGCTGACCGAGTTGCAGGATAGGCTGTCGCCGGAAGTCGTGCTGGAGCTGTGAGTTCGAGTGGTTTTCTTCGAGCTTAGCGTGTTTTAATGGGGTTTTTACTACTAGGCTGTTGGGTGCAGATTATCAAAACAGTAGGTCGTTCTTTCAGTTGGTTTGGCTTGGGATTGACGAGTGGGACAGTGTAAATCGGAACTTCAACGACTTATTTGTCACCTCTCCTTCGTGCGGTGGTTTGCCTTGGTGTTTGTTCCAATCCCGGTGGAGCAAAACACCTTCATGGAGGCGTATCATTCTTGAAGCGCAACTTGAGGGTCCAAACGCGCATACTTCGAGCTGTGCGTGGTTTGTTGTACTCCCTCGGCACTCGCTTTCAAATCTGCAAAAACATCTGGAAGACTGCGCCACTTGTCGAGGCAGTTCACAGACATCGGAAGTATACAACTCGACTCATCCAAAGCAACGCATGGTCCGTGCGCAGACTCCCCCCAATAAATACTCTTTTGCGCGCTCTCTCAATCCTCACGTACCAGAGCAGCTGCGATCCCCTCAAGAACGGGGTTTCTAATCCACTAACGCTGTCCATTGCACGGCGACCACGTCCGCAGAGAGCGTTTGCGGTTTGGACAGGCTGTTGCCGCCGTCCACTGCTCTAATATTTCCCTGCTCCGCATAGGCTACTCTGCCTGCGGACCTCTCTTTTTTGTCGGGCTGCGGGGCTAACCCTAACCCTGCGCTCTGGTAAAAGTTGCCAGTGGGTGAACCGTAGAGCAAAAGTTATATTATTGGTGCGATGAGAGGCGAAAAGCGCATGATGTCCAACCATCGATATCTTAAATCTCCGTTATGAAGACGTTTACGGTAGTTCATTGCCCATCTTCGTGCCCTGACTTGAGCTGTGTGCGGCTTGCTGGGACGCCATCAGTCACATGTCACATCAACATCACGTGGCTCACTCTCCTGCTCCCGACCCCCATGAGCTCAGCTCGTTCCATCCTGAATCTGTCGTTCTGTGATTGGGCCGCTGAAATCCGAGAACGTCTTATCATCCGACGCAGACTGCTTCCCTGAGCGCAAGAACTGAAGCGCCTAGAACATCTGGGTCAGGCACGAGAAATGGCCGGTGCGATATCCGCTCTCTTGCGTTGGGATGCTAAAGATAGAGCCTAAGTGGACTGGTAACGCCCCTCTATTATTATTATTAGAAGGCAATGCTCCCGCGCGGGGTAGCGCCCTCTATCTTATGGAAAGCTTATTACCGGTGACTGCCGCTAGCGGCTTGCAGCCTGGCCGTTCCCCTAACGCGCTTTCCGTGGGTCTAGGCCGAGATGGCCGCGGTTTCCCGGGCTCCCCGCTTTAATAGCTCGTAGTGAGACATCCAAAGGCAAGGTCGCGTCTGTCAAAGAATCTCCGGACCTCCTATGCGGTCTCGCCCCCACGCTCATTCCCTAAAAACGACGCAGTCACTGGCAGCTGCAGCCTCTCTCTCAGCCCGGCCATGTACACGCCCTCGATCATCTCGAATACCTCGAGCAGCAGCGCCGGAGCTGGATCCATCTGCACATATTGTCAAAGCTCGTCCAATCCTTCATCCCCGACGATCGCGACTACAAGCGAGCCAAGTCAGTTCCCTGGATTTTCACTCCGTATCTGTCTCGCTGAACTTCGCCAGGCTCGCCGAGCAGCACGAAGTTCCGGTATGGCGGACGTGGGGGTGCGGGTTCTCGCATGCGTTCTCCCACGTCGCTGCCGGCGAACTCAATGCCTTCAAGTCCTGCATGCACGTGCGGGCGGAAGATTCCCGTCTCCCGGACGATGTCGGCTTTGAGCTCCTCCACTGCAAGCTCTTCCGGTGCGTTCTTTTACTCGAATTTCGTCCTTTCTCAACGCGTTTCGCCAGAAAACACGCCGACCAAAGTACGATACGGCGGTCGAGGTGGCGCAGGATCCCGGACGCGTATTGTTTCTCCCGCTCCTAAAAGTCCGGCTGCCCAAGTTCGTGTCTCATCTTTGCCCTATCCATCGCTCCTAACAACTCTTGTGTAGCTACCATCGCTACGCAGGACGAAGAGCGTGCCCAAGCTCGCCTTGCCACCAGCGCCGACGAAGGAGCTACCTCCCCTGCCTTCTTCCGAAATGTTCTCGTCCGAACTGGCGAAACGACGCGGTACCACACCTGCCCCGCTAAATCTGCGTCGTCAGCCTTCGATGGTGTCATCGCCTCCACTATCGGCTTCCTCGACGAGCTCATCTGCGAGCACGAACAACGCAGATGCATCAGGAACACCGCGCACACCCTACTTTTACTTCGACGAGGCGTTCGAAGCCATAGAGACACCGGCAGCCCCGTCGCTCGTTCGAAAGCCGTCCAAGGCAGCATTTTCGCGTTCGTTGCGGGGCTTCAAGTCGAGGACGCAAGTTCTGCTATCGAGCTCGAAGGACCTGTTCAAGCCTCCCTCGAGCGCGCCTCCGTGCCTCCTCCCCGCGCAGACTACCCCGGTTCTCGTCATGGACCTGCCACCAGTCTCGCCCATCTCCCTCGAGCAGACGCAGGCGCAGGTGCAAATGACCAAGCCACAACCGTCTCCGACGTTCTCTACCTCGTCATCCTCAGACGAGTCGTCCGTCCACTCGCAGTGGTTCGACCCGCCCGAGTCGCCAACCCACCTCGAGGATGGCGAAGCAGATCTAATCATGGTCGAGCTCCCGCCGCGCCGGTCACGTAACCGTTCAGCCTCGCAGGCGACTGTGAAGGCCGCTGCCGCCGCCGCGTCCACGAAAGGCGACCGTCTGTCTGCCTGCAGCGGGAGGTGGAATCGGAGCGATATGCGGGAGGTAATCAAGGAGCTGCGGATGCTCTGACGGACGGACGGACTGGCAATTATGTTTCTTTCGTTGCTACAACATTTCCTTCCCCTCGTTTTGTCCAGATACACTCGTTTTGTTGATACCATGGAAAGAACACGGAAGTAATAATGATAAGCAAACGTGTAGCAAAATGGGCACCGATACAATACATGTAAAGTGCAATATAGAAAAATAAGTAAGTAATCTACCAACACAGTCCTGCATTCATCAAGACGAGGATCATGCAGCGGGTGGGGGCCCTTCCTCGGAGTGTTCGTACGGCGGAGGCATGTACTGTGCGACGTGCGCCTCGAGCATGGCGAGCCGTTCCTCGAGATAACGTTCGCGCGCAGACGTGGTCGACGACATCACGGCGCTGACGCTGTCGCCGGGGCTGATGAGCGTAGACCCCTCCGTGTCTACCGGAGTCTCGAGAGGCTGCTTCTCTGGGGTCGAGGAGTACCCGAAGTGCGCTTGAGAGGGTTGACGCGTCAAGTTGTTGGTGGATGTTTGGGCTGCACGTGACCATGTAAGTGGGACTCGAAAGCAAGGAAAAATGGACGCGTACGCAGCGGTGTCTTCTCGATGGGGTACTGCTCCGTCGCTGATGCACCTGCGACAGCGGCCGCTTCGTTCGCGCCCTCTGCTGATGACGAGTTCGCAGCGGCACCAGCAGCGAGCGTGTCTCTCCGAAGAGGGACCAATGCAGAGGCGGAAGCGTTGTTGGACGACGACGCCAACGCGCTTTGCGCAAAGACATTGCCAGTCGGGCCCGTCTGGTTATCCTGCACGAAAGGATGGAGTGTATAATTCCCCGCCTGGATGCGGCGCATCATGGGCTGCGGAGGCAACGGCGGAAGACCCGCCGCGGCGCGTTCGGCGTCGATCTGGGCCCGCTGACGTTGGGCCCGCCGTCGGCAGAGGAAGAAGAAGATGAGGGCGAGCCCGATGGCGAAGAGCGCGGCGAGGAGACCGCCGACGATGGTGCCGGTGTTGTTGCTGGTGTGGCTGGTGTTGGATTGAGTCTCTGGCGAGGAGGTGCCGACCGCGCCGGAGATGGCCCTTGGAGAATGTTAGGACGAGAGGAGACGCGGTGAAGAAGACTTGCGATGAGGTTCTGCGGCGGAAGATGTTAGTTGGGCATCCGCTGGGAAGAGAATAAACATACGAAGAAGGGCTCGACGCGGGTGAGCTGAAGATGAAAGTAAGCCGTCATTCCGGCGGTAGGCGACAAGAACATACGAAGACCTGATTTTCTTAGTACGACGTTTAACAGCCTTCGTGAAAACTCACCTGGCATCTGACAGCGAAACAGCATTCGTCCTGGAAGTGGAGTGAGCAGTGGAACAACCAACGAGAGTGAACGTACGAGAGGGACCTAGAACGCTTGAGCTGAAGTTTCAGAGGGAAGTGGTGGAAACTTACGATGAAGAGTGCTGCGCTGAGGAACCAGTTGAAGGTCCGGTTTGTGTTTGTGTTCTTTCGAAGCCACGTTAGCGCCATAGGAGATGGTGGGGTCAACGCTACACGTACTGCGTGGATGTTTGCGACGAAGCTGTGGCCCTGTAACGCGAAGTTAACTCGGCGGAACGAAAACAAAACCTGCGTTGACCCACGTCGTCACGTCCGGGTTCGGAGCAGCAGCGTTGTCGGTCCCACTCGTTACGACGGCGTAGTCGAATAAAGCCTCCTGGACGCTAACCCCAGTGCTTTGGTCCAGCTCGTAAACCCAGCTGACGGTCTGCTCCGTAGAAGCATCGAGGCCCGCCGCGGAGAAGAACAGCGCGTTGTAGGCGAACTGCTCCGTCCCGGTGTAGTGGTGTGTCGACTGAATGTCACCAAGCGTGAAAACGATGTTGGGCTGACTGGTGGCCTGGTCGATTCCGTAGATGTAAACGGCGGAGCCTGCAATGGAACGGTAAGTTATCCCTCCGCTTTCATCCGAGCGAAACGTGGCACGCACCAGTGAACGTAAACGTCCCCGTAGTCTGCTCTCGTGCGTTCGAGGCATAATTTCCATCCTCCCAGGTTTGGTTGTACGTCTGGGATGCGTCGGGTTTCGACGAGCAGTAATCGCACGGGCTCGAAGGGGAAATTGCGGTCCATCCACCGGAAAACGTGAATTTGGGCGAGGTGTTATCGAAGGTGGTGTTCGTGACGGCGCCGTTCGCCGAGGGTGCATTACCGACGAGGAGCAGTAAGAGTAGTGGGGATAACGACAGAAGTAGGTCGGGGAAAGAGCGTGGACGGCCCATTGGGCCAAAGGAACGAGGAGCTCAGTGCTCAATGTCGTCAGGAAGAGAGACAGAGCCAAGCTCGGGTTGCAAGCCCGGGTACTGTATCATCGCGGCGCAATGAATTGACGCGCGACCGCAGATCACGACAATCTGTTGCGAACTTGGCCGAATTTGCGCACGATGCGCCGCTGGGTTGGAGAGGAGACGTGCGAGGGCAATGGCGGCAGGTCCAAGGATGCAGAGAGGTTATACGAGGTAGCAAGCCGTTAGTGGTGGAGAAGAGCAAAGTCTTGGTTCGCCTCAAATTCCACCTTGGCCCGGGATGGTGCCTGACAGTGTGATGCTGCGCCAGAATTCAGATGTTTCGTGTCCGCCAGCGTAAGATCGCAAGTAAATCAGCACTCTGCAGTCTGGGCCGCAAGTGGGCCGCACCAGAGGTTACCGGAGGGATGAAATTTCGATAAATTCTTCGCGGCGGTGGATTTGATGTCGGCATGTCTCTTGCTCTCAACTCTCATGATATGAGTGATTCCTCGAGTTCATCCGGCGCGTCTTCACTCTTTGCTTTCGATCTCGCGTCGGACACGGAACAGCCAGAAGCCTACGTCTCAGGCGGATTCCTTCCGGTCGATGTCGGTGACCTTTTAGGCCCGCAAGCCGATTCCTCCCTCCGGTACCGTGTGTTGGGAAAGCTTGGTCACGGCGCGTATTCGACTGTCTGGCTTGCCCGCGACAACGTCGCAAAGACCATGGTCGCCGTCAAAACACTCCGAGCGTCCGAATCCACGAACAGTCGCGAATTGACACTCCTGCAACGTCTACGCAACTCCAGTCCCGACTCGTCTGCGGTTGTCCAAATCCTCAATGCTTTTACTGCACAGAGTCCCAATGGTATTCACCAGATACTCGTCACGGAGCTGGTGATTCCTCTGCGGGAGCTGCTAGAAATGATTCGTCTGGTCCGCGGCCCTGTAAATGCATACAGCATCGTTTCACAGCTACTCCAAGGCGTTGCTTTCCTTCACGAACGCGGTGTTGTACACGGAGGCAGGTGGTCACTGTCTAGATCCTTCTGAGCGTCTGACGAAATGCAGACCTACACCCTAATAACATCGGCGCGCATCTTCGTAACCTGGACAATCTCACTGAGAAGGAGTTTTGGAAGCAGTCTGGCTCTCCAAGTGTTGTGCCGATGATTTCAATGGATTCCGAACGCGATCCCGGCTCTTTTCCAGCTAACCTCACGAGGGGGATTCAACTTGGTCGTATTCTCGAGCGCGTCGAACCAGCCTCTCTCCAGCGCGAAATCCAAATTCGTATCATTGATTTGGGCTGCGGTGTGCTTTTCGTCATGCTTCGATGTTTCCCATATCCTGGTCTAACGCAATCGCAGGACGCATCGCCGAAGACACAGCTTGTCCGCGCTGGCATACACCTCTTCCGTATGTTGCACCAGAGCTGGCATTCCCCATGCTCGTCGAAAACAATCGGGACGCGTTTTGGGGTGGGCCCGTTGACATTTGGTCGTTAGCGTGCACGGTGAGCATGTCATCGATCTCTCCTTGTGGAATACAGTATCGCTGAGATAGTATCAAGATCTGGGAGCTGCTAGCCCAGCAGCCTATATTTTCTTGGAATAAGAACTGCCTTTTGCACGGTATGGCCAGACTCTGCGGGCCCGCCCCGAGCACATGGGTTGCATATCTAGAAGAAACGGCGCCGCCAACCCATTCATGCGGTTCAAGTTCCTTTTGTGCTGCACAAACTTCGCTTATATTCCTCCAGAGTATGAACACGACGGACAGTCTGCTTGGGAGCGGAAAGTAAAGTGGCTACATGATCGTGGTCAGCCCGTCGAAGTCTCACGCGCCGTCGTCGCCTTGTTGCGCCGCATGCTCTCGCTCGAAACGTCGAACCGTCCGCGAGCATTAGACCTCTTAGATGATCCGCAATTACTGAAGATGCGAGGGTCCGAGCTCACGGCCAGGCCATGAGGGAGGGATACCAGTTTGACCTTCGCAAGCCCTCTCGCGCCCTCGAGGTCATTGACGGACCGAGTGTCCTGCCGAGTCGTGCGCTGCTCGCTACTAGTAGCACACAATGTTAAGGATGGACCAGGTGTTATGATAAGCGTATGCACACGCTCATAAGATCTTTTATGGGAGACAAACAGTCAATAAATATTTAGCGTCTGGAGGGGAAAATCACGTGCCCAGGTCTTGATTCTGACGGTCATGAGCGACTCGTCTCTTTTCGCCTTCACTCCCAGCTCCCGGGCTGAAATGGAATCTCCCAACAACTATGTACCTGGTGGCCTTTTCCCAGTCATAGTCGGTGATGTTCTCGGTCCACTTCGCTATCGCGTCCTCGCCAAACTAGGGCACGGCTCTTATTCGACCGTGTGGCTCGCCCGCGACACAACTCGGCAAACCATGGTCGCCGTCAAAGCTATCCGAGCCTCGAATTCAGTCAACAGCCGCGAGGTCGCCATTCTGCAACGTCTGCGTTCCTCCGGCTCTGAACACTCGCCAGTCATTGAACTTCTCGACGACTTCACGGCCCTGAGTCCCAACGGGCTTCACCAGATGCTCGTCACCGAGCTTGTTGTGCCTCTGTCTGATCTGCTGGGAAGGATACGTCTCGCTGTCGGAGCCGTGAACGCATCCAACATCGCCCGCCAGTTGCTGGAGGGAGTCGCCTTCATCCACGACCGCGGTATCGTCCATGGAGGTAAGAGTTGCCTGCGCTCGTGAAAATAACAACTAACTGCATCCAGACCTGCACCCCGGCAACATCGGCGCGCGTCTCTGCGACCTTGACAGCTTCTCAGACAAAAACTTCTGGTACAACTTCGGTACTCCCAACATCGTCCCGGTGGTTTCATTGGACTCGACTCGGGATCGAGCCTCAACTCCGGCGTATCTGACCGCCGACGTGCCGCTGCTGGGAATCATGCAACAAACCATGCCTCAAGTACTGCATCGAGAGCCGCAGGTTCGGATCCTCGATTTAGGATGCGGTGCGCGCGCTCGTTTCTTCTCTCTTTTCTATTTTCCCTCACAGGCTCTCAACCAAGCAGCACGTTTTGCGGAAGAGGCGTCTTGTCCACGCTGGCATGCCCCATACTCTTATGCGGCGCCAGAACTGCTCTTCGGCATGATCGCACAGAAAACGCGGGACGTGATCTGGGACTGGCGCGTCGACATTTGGTCGATGGCCTGCACGGTATCTCTGGCTGGTTTTCGCTCTCGCTCCTTTCTTAACAATCTCAGATTTGGGAGCTTCTCGCAGCAGAGCGCCTTTTCACATGGAACGAGAAGTATATTTTCCGCAACATTGCTAGATTATGCGATGGGGCTCCGGCTGAGTGGTTGCCCTGGATAGAGGCAAAAGAAGCCGGTTCGTGATCCCCCGTTCTCTGCATCGGCGACTGAAGCCGTCCTTAATAGCCTACACAGACGCTCCTTGGGAGAAGGAAAGGAAGCGCCTCCAAAATCGGGGTCAAAAACCAGCCGCAGTCGACGCGACAATCGCTCTGTTGCGTCACATGCTCAAGATAAATCCATTAGACCGTCCTTCTGCCGCAGACTTACTATACGACCCCTTCCTCCAAACGGATCCTGTACAATGAGGATAACTGCGCCGGGTATAATCAGAGTTACAATACAACAGCCGCCTCGACCCTCGCAGCTTTTACAAGCGGCGCATGGATCGCCATCGGACCAATCCGTACAACCAGCCCGCGCTCCAACAACCACTCGGCGTACCTCTTCCAACTCCTCAGCCCCTCCTTGTCGCCGCTGCGAGCCAGGTTCTTCTTCTGGGCCTTGACCTTGAGGGGTTTCTCCTCCTTGGCCGGGATGACCTTGACCTCGCCCGGCTGCACCACAACCGGCTCGCGCTCGCGCTTCGTGGCGTTGGCGTTGGCCTCGATAACACGCACACCGCGCCCAAGCGTGCTGAGGCTCCCAACAACGAACAACCCGCGCTTCGCACGCGTCAGCCCAACGTTCAGCCGTCTCTGGTCCGCCAAAAACCCAATATGCCCGCCCGCGTTGTTGCGCACCGTCGAAAAGATGATGACCTCCTTCTCGCGCCCCTCGAAGCCGTCCACGGTCCGCACCTCGATGTTCGCCAGCTGCCGCGCGCGCTGTTCGCCCAGAACGTTCACAAACCGCGCGAAGTACTCGGGGCGACTGTTGAGCAGGCGCGTAATGAGCGTGATTTGCGCTGCGTACGGCGCGATGATCCCGATATCGTCGCCTTTCAAAGCCTGTCGCATACATGAGCT
The DNA here is from genome assembly GCA_014461115.1 of Mycena chlorophos. Taxonomy (NCBI): domain Eukaryota; kingdom Fungi; phylum Basidiomycota; class Agaricomycetes; order Agaricales; family Mycenaceae; genus Mycena; species Mycena chlorophos. The sequence goes on along the minus strand of JACAZE010000002.1, from coordinate 2,282,865 downwards.
AATAATCCCTCGCGCACGTGACTAGACCGCATACGGGATTATTGAGGAGCAGGTCCTCGATGACGCCTAGGACAATCCGCGCCTCGTTGTGGTTGACGCGGCTCTTGTCCCGGATCGCCTCGTTCCCCGTGTGGTCTAGGAAGATGACCGCAGGCCGGTTCCCGTTTGCGTCCTCTTTGAGGTGGATCGAGTTTGGCGGGGCGAGCCGCGGCGAGACGTTCCCCGAGGCGTCGATGGTTCCGTCTTGGAGGAGGAAGTTGTAGAACTCTGATGAAGGAAAGAGGGAGATTCCGGGGTGCATGCGGTATTGCGTATCGAGCATGATGGTGGGGGCGACTACAGCAGAAGTAATGAGAAGAAGAATAACAGGGTTGTGAGATACATACCTCCTTCCTCGGTCAGACGCTCGAAGAGACTCTTGCCCAGACCGAGATCTCGGGCCTCTTCGCTGCTGATGATGGGTGGTAGCTGCTTGTGGTCACCGATGAGGGCGACATGCTGCGACTGGTATGGAAATGAGCGACAGTTCTCCACGACCGACTCGAAAGAACATACTCCTTTCATCAGCGGGATGAGAGACGCCGGCTCGGTTGACATCGACGCCTCATCGAGGAAAACAACAGGGAAGTCGATAAGTTCAAGCCACCACGAAGCAGACGTAATGCAGGTCGAGCAAATCTAAAAACAAATCAGCTCGTTCGGGGACAGGACCAGAAGAACTCACCACATCAGATTCCGCAAGTATGTCCCTCCTCATTTCCGACTGCACAGCAAATATACGCGCCTTGAGCGAACGCAGGGTGCGCTCCTTGACCTCAATGTCGCTAGCCATGTTCGCCAAGATGAGCGCCGCACGTTCCCTCGCCTTCTCCGTCGTCATCTTCTCCTTCCTCTTCTCCAAATCGCGCGCCTTCTCCGCGATCTCGTTAACAGTCGTTCTCAGAGCCTTGCTCTGCTCGCCGAGGGCGTCGAGCGCGGGCTTGAGTGGATGCCGCTCCATCTTATAGTCCACCGTATGCTGCATCAGCGATTCGCGCACCTGGCCCGCAAAGCCCACGCGCAGCGGCTTCAGGCCCGTCGCCGCGAGCCCCTCGACGAGGTGGTCGACCGCGACGTTGGTGTAAGTGCACACGAGGAGCGGATGTGGGACCTCGAAGTGCATCTTGAGCAGCTTGATAGCCTCAATGATCGTCTTCGTCTTACCCGTCCCGGGCGGCTACAATCATGTTAGAAAGAATGAAAGGAAAAAGCAAGGGGATAGCACACGCACCCCTTGAACGAGACTGATTCGTTCGCTGAGCATCATTGCGATTGCCTGGATTTGAGAACGATTCAAGCCTTCCAGCGGCGGGTCGCCTTCCATAACGAGCGGAGTAGGCATTGAATACCGGCGCGCCCAGCTATGAATCCGCTGGTCGTCCTTGAACGCCCCACCACTCTCCGAATCCAACGGCGCGTCCTCCGCGGCGTCGGGCTGCGAGCTGCGGAGCAGCACATCCCTCAGATGCGTCCCCCGCAGAATCAGCTGCCTTCCATCTTCCACAGGCGCAGCAGCCTCGAGCTCAGCAGGATTCTGGTTGAGATGCATGATCGCCGCGCGCATACGATCATACGTGATGTCCGAATGCCCTACGTCCATGCGCCATTCGCCCTCGTCCAGGCCGTCGAAGGGCTCCCAGAATGCGATGCTAAGCTGGTGCGCGGTGCGCGCGACGACGGTCCCGCGCGGGCATTCGAGCTCGGTGAGTGGGTCTGCGCGAGAGAGCAGTACTTGGGTGCCGATTCTGTGGTTGGCGATTGAGGTTAGTTTGGTTCGCTTGGAAAGAGGAATCCACGCACTCGAATCGGTGCTCGGGAAGCCCCATACCAGGCCCAAGCATGAATATCGCGACAGGGCGACTGAACCGGTTCTCCTCGACCCAGAACGCAGACAGCCCCAGGATGCAGTATCCCTCGTCCTGGAGACGCGCCAGTTTCCAAGTTGAGAGCCGCTCCTGCATAACAATCTCGCTTTCGCTCTGCTCGCACTGCACCATTTCCAAGAATCTGTGAAAAAAAACTTGTTGGGTATGCTGTCGTGAGGGGGGAAGATACGCACCGCTTGGAATACGCGTCGATAGCTTCATAGTACGGCTCCCCTTCGAGCGGAGTGACTATTTGCGGCGGCGCTATTCGTCTGATGAATTTGCGCTTCTTGTTGGCGGATGGTGGTTCTGCGACGCGAGAGGAGGCTCTCATGCGCCAGTCGAATCGTCTCGGTGTCTCCGTCGCCCTCTCGAGAGGAGCCTCTAAGTCGCCTGCTCCATGGACAGCGAAATCGTCTTCGGCGGCATCCCGGCGACCATCTCCGTCGTGAACAACGTCGTAGTCCCTTGGCTGAAAATTTTTGCGCTGGGAGTTATGGCTAGAAAAGTGCCTCAGCGCAGCAGAGAGCTCCGCCGCGACGTTTCGGTGCGCATGGCGGCCGCCAACGCGCGTCAGTCGGTGTATCGCGGCCAGAGCAGAAATGTGGGGGGAGGAGGCAAGTGACTTCGCGTAACTTCTTCCCAAACAGTCATCATCATCTCCTCTGCGTTGCGCCTCAAGACATGTGTGGCCGGTTCAGTCTTCGCGTCGCCCATGAAGAAATCGAGCAACTCGAGGGCCACGACGCGGCCCCAGCAGCTTGGGAGCGGCGCGACGCCTTCGTACCGCGGTACAACCTCGCCCCACACACAAACGCCCCCGTCCTCCGCCGTCGTGAGCACAACAAAGACGAGCTCGTACTATCCACGATGCGCTGGGGGCTGATCCCGCACTTTGCCAAGTTCGAAGACAAGAACCTCAACACCACCAATGCGCGCTCGGAGAACCTCATCGACGGGGGCGGAATGTGGGCGAGTATCAAGGGTGGCAAGCGTTGCGCCGTCCCGTGTCAGGGATACTACGAGTGGCTAACCAAGGGGACGAAGAAGACACCACATTATATCAAGCCCAAGGACGGGAGGTTGATGCTCATGGCGGGCTTGTGGGATGTTGTGCAACTCCGGGGTGCGTGGAAAGCTCAGAATCCCCGTCTTATCTTGGACTGAGTGCAGCAGACCAGACCGAGCCTCTATGGACTTTCTCAATCGTCACCACAGCCTCTGGCTCAGCACTGTCGTGGTTGCACGATCGCCAACCCGTTATGCTAGACACCCCAGAGGCGCTATCAACATGGCTCGATACTTCCTCGCAGAAGTGGACTCCAGAGCTCGGGAAGCTGCTCTCGGCAACAAAGTCTCCGCTAGACTGGTGTGCAATCCCTTTTACCCAAGAAGTAAATGTCTTACTTGCGTCTTTTAGCTACGCCGTTCCGCCTGAAGTTGGGAGAGTAGGCGTCGAGTCGCCGACGTTTATCGAGCCTGTTGCCACCCGCAAGGACGGCATCCAGGCCATGTTCGCCAAGCAGACGCAGGCGGCCAAGACAAAGCCTTCGCCTTCCAAGGCCGCGGCGACGTCGAGTCCAAAACCCCCGCCTTCGTCGTCCAAGCAGGCTGAGAAACGGCGGCGGCACGACTCGGATCTGGGCGACGACGAAATTGAGATCCTCGACAGGCCGCCGTCACCGAAAAAGGTGTGTGTTTCTAGTGGGTCGATGGATATGCTGCTGCTCACTCGATTCAATTTAATTAGGCTAAGCCGGCGAGTTCGAAGGCGTCTCCTTCGAAAAACGCCAGTCCTGGCAAACCTATAACATCTTTCTTTTCAAAGTCTTGAGCTGTTTGTATCTGTATGTAGTCCTTTCGGTGTTGTAAATTTATTAGGTGGTCGAGTACGGTCACCTCGCAGTGTAACCCAAACAATTGAACAAGGCATTCTATTCATGTCGGCCCCGTCGGTCCCAGTGTCTGGCTGACTGAAGTGAAGTAAGATGGTTCCGAACTCCGCGAATTCGAAGCTGATCAACTCCTCGTCAAGACCAAATGCTAAGCACAAAGCTGGCCTAAAGAGGCTAAACCAGGGTTTCCTGACAAAAGTTCTGACATCATGGGGGAGACTGTCCTGATGTGGTAGGCGCTGATTAAGTGAGGTCAGCCTGGCTGACGCGCTCATCTGCTTAAAAGCTCGCGATCGTCCGCGTCTTCATCTTCAAGCACACAGACCTGGCGCGCCGCGTCTTTCTCTTCCTGCTCGTAACCGCACTCTCGGCCATTCTCCTCACGAAGCGCATCCAGTCTGTGCGAGACGCATTCCGCTCCGTCGCCGTACCTGCTCAGAAGAACTTAACCATGTCTTCCACCGTTCCCGCACTGGAAACCGACATCCCGACTCTGCAAGCTGCATGGCGCGCAGATCTTGCCGCGCTGCCCTCGACGCCGGATAACATCCCGTCCTTCTTCTTCGGACACGGATCACCTATGCTGGTCGCGCCGCCGTCTTTCAACCGCGGTTCGCGCTTCGAGGCACTTGCCAAGTGCGTTTAATAGCAGTCAAATTTCCAGAAATACTGACAATAACTTTTGCAGGTGGGGCGGACCGCAAGGCGCACTAGCAACCTTCCTGAAAGACTTCGGCCCAGCCCTGCTCTCGAAATACAAACCCAAAGCCATCGTCGTCTTCAGCGCACACTGGGAAACAACCCGGGAACGGCTCGTTACCGACTACGGCGCCTCCAACCCGCTCCTCATGGACTACTACAATTTCCCGCCCGAGATGTACGACATCACCTTCAAATCGCGGGGCGACAGTGCGATCGCACAACGCGTCGTGCAGCTGTTCAACGCCGCCGGCATGCCCGCGCGGCTCACCCCCGCGTCCGAAGCGCGCGGCGAGGACGGACGCGGGTTCGCCGGCCCCGGGCTGGACCACGGCGTCTTCGTGCCGTTCTCGGTCATGTTCGGCCCGGAGCTGGCTGAGGTCCCCATCATCCAAGCCTCCATCGACGCGTCGCTCTCCCCGGAGACGAACATCGCCGTTGGGCGCGCACTCACCCAACTCCGCAAGGAAGGCGTGCTCCTGCTCTCGGGCGGCCTCACGACGCACAACCTGCGCGAGATCACGTCGTTTTCGCCCTTCTCCGCGAACGACCTGCACAAGGGGTTCGACAGGGCGATTGTCGAGGCGCTGAAGGGAAAGGATGAGGAGGAGAGGAAGGAGAAGTTGATTAAGCTTACGCAGCATCCGGGATTCCGCGCGTCGCATCCACGGGAAGAGCATTTCGTCCCTATTTATGTGGCGCTAGGTGCGGGTGAGCATGGCGAGGCCAAGTTGATTGGGGATTTATATGGGGCCAAGACTGTAGCGTTTGGGTTGTAACTCGTGGAAGCGCAAAGAACGGACGACGAGTATAAAATACTGTGATGCGATAAGATGCGATTAATATTCTGGCCGTCACAGACATAATTTCTCTTCCCGACCATGAGCTCCACCAATTCCTTGATAACCTGGACCATCACGCACCTAACAGACCTCTACTCGCGCCCAGACACCCCAGAGCCCACCGGCGAAGCGCAGCCGCACGTCGACCTCACAACCCAGCTTAACACCAACCTCGACGCAAGCCTCGCGCCCGATGCCGAGCTGTGGCTGAACCATAGACGCGTGTCGCGCGCTGAATTTGCTGAGTTCCTGGGTAAAGGCCGCGGGCTGACGAAGAAGGGCGAGGTGGAGTGCAAGAACGAGGACTGCATTGAGAGTTTGGTCGAGGAAGGGAAACCTGAGGTGTGTTTGTGACGTCATGATCGCGCCCCAGCTCAAGTATTTCCTGCGTAGGAGGGCAGCGTCGTTGCTGGCACGGCGACGATCGTGCACACGCATCCGTGGCGAATCCGCGCTGCACCAGCCAAGACGCGTGTGGTCGTCGTATTCAGCGCCAAGATCCAGAAGAACCCAGAGCCGCAGATCGTGCAGCTCTTCCACACATGGGCCTCGAAACCATTCCCCATCGTCATGCCCCACCGCCAGGTCGACGCAGACGCGCTGTGAATCGCATGCGCAGGAGTAGGAGGATATATCGTTTCGTCGTGTAGGATATCGTGTACAACAAGCAACAAGAAAAGCGTCATTAACGTTACAGTCCTTCGACAAACTTGGTGCCGCCTTCAAAAGTCCGTATGGAGTTGAGCGAATCGACAGACATGTGCCGGTCCGCGGCCTGGGGAATCACAGTGTGGTCTGAAACCGTTTCCGGAGACGCAGAGCGGGGAATCGTGTTGAGGTCGGAGAACGTCGAATGCGACGCGGTAAAGCGCGGTGCCCAACGAATCTCGGGGTCCTGACCATGGTAGCTGTGGATAGAGGACGTGGGGCGGCTGCTGGTGTCGTACGGGTCCTCAACAGGAGGCTTGAACGGCGCGTCCTCGTATCCGTGCCTGAGCCCCATCTCGCGCTCGACCTCGTCCGCTTCCCAAGCATCGCCCGACGCCTGTATCCACCCGTCGTGGCCCGTATGCGTGCGGAACATGCGCGAAAGCGACGTCCACGCACTTGCCGTGCTTGCGTTCGCCTCGCGTCGAGCAGGCCCTGCCGCCGCCCGATTCGCCGTGATAGCAGGTACCCCAAACGCCCGCTCAGACGTCTCCCGTCGCTCCCGCCGCATAGCCCGGTCCCGCTGCGTCGGCTCGTGGTGTCGCAGGAGGTAGAAGATGCCGATGGAAGCGCCGACGACGATGACGCTGAGCGCGACGACGAGCCCTATGAAGCCTAATCTCGGATCGTCAGGAGTCGGTTCGCGCGGCGCGTGTTGTTATGGCTTTACCGCCAGCGCTGCCCCCAATCTCGGGCGTATCTCGTCGTAGCAGACCGATGTCGAGCAGAGTTGGCATGGCGGGTGCAGGAGTGAAAGAGCCTCACACACTGATCCTTGGAGCCAACCTCTGACGCGCCCGATCACATGCGTTGGCCTGTCGGAGTATGCCAGCTCGGCCATCAACACAATTCAACGCGACGGAGGTCCGTGCACCTCTTGTGTCTGAATAAAAGGACGAGGGTGGGCATCGCGCTCTTCACTCACCTAGGCGGCACGGATCCCCTCAAAAATCGGGTCTTTGGACTGCGAGCAGGCTTCATTTGCACATCGAGGCACGCACGCGGCTTGGGCAAGCTTTCGGGCTTGTCCACTGCTCTAATATTTCCCTGTTTCGCAAAAGACCACTCGGTCTGCGGACCTCTCTTTTTTGTTGAGATTTGGGGCTGACCCTAACCCTAAGTACGGCCTCAGAAAATGATGTTCGAAGCGATCAGAATGGTGACTGACTCCAACTCAAACCGCAGCCACAATGTCAGAACTGAGGCCCCTCCTCGAATCCAACCTCCCTCCCGACGCTCAGCAGCGGCTCATCGTTGAGAATCAAATACAATATCTCGACTTCGAGATCGGCAAGCAGGAAATGGACTTTTTCTTCTTCGAATCCACCTACCGCGGCCTTCTCGCAGAACGCGCCCAAGTCAAGCGCATCCTCTCTCCGATCCGCCGTGTTCCAGCCGAGCTGCTTGCCGAGATATTCCTCTACTTCGCGCCGTCGTTTCCTCCCGAGTCGGAGCTGTATGCCAACCGCAGTCACCGTCGTAGTGACGACAAGATTCGACGACCTGACATCCCCTGGTTCCTTGCGCACGTCTGCAGGTCTTGGAGAGCAACCGCATTGTCTCTTGGCCGCTTATGGGCAATAGTCCATGTCGACCTCCCGCTGGATGGCCTAGACTGGCCGGAAGACCAGCCTATTTGGAAGCAAAAGCCTTTTGGGTCGCTCATCTTCGCGGAGGAAGAAATGGACTTGGACGTCCCATACGTGATTCCTGGCCCGGAGCCAGATGAACACGATGACGATGGCGCGCGCGTAGAGGCCGCGCTCGAGAAAGCAGAAGCGTGTTTCCGACTATCCAGAAGCGTCCCTGTGGGCGTGTTTCTGAATGTCGGTACCGCTGCGGAGTACCCGTTCCTGCATCTCATACTCCGCTACTCGTCGAAAATCGGGGAGATGATCATCTTTCAAATCTCCACCGCTGGCGCCCACTCGTTGAATACGGAGGAAAGCTTCCCGCGACTCCGCCGCCTCGTGCTAACAGCTCAGGTCAACGAGGGGACGGGACAACCGCAGTTCATATTTCCCTGGGCTAAGGCTCCAAATTTAACGGACCTTTCCATCGCTAACAGCGGCACGGTCAGCGCCGATACACTCAGGCTGGCAGACATCCCGTTGGCGCACCTCACCAGATTCTGCCAGATAGACTCGGAAATCGACCACTCGTTCTATCAGAATTCCACGAACTTGGTGGAACTTGTTTTCCATACGAGCTGGCCGATTACACTGCTTCCTAGCGAAATTGGGGCCATTACGCTTCCACGGCTCCGTGCGGCTGCAATCTCGCTCGACACTTATGCTCCCGGACCGTACACTCCCTTCAGTCATATGTTCCGCATGCCCAGTCTCGAAGTTGTCAGCCTCACAACAAAGTTTCTGGACAGCATCGTCGACGGAGTACCGTTCGAGGCTACGGGGCTGAAGGTCTTGCGGATAGCGGCTTCCAGCATTCAAAGGGACGCTCGGGTTGGTGTCTCTTGGATGATGTCCAAGTTTTCTGAGCTGCAAGAGCTCTCAATCGTCGTCCCGGATGCGTTCTCGGAAACCGCGCTCCTGGACCTCACCCGCGCTGGCGGAGAGAACGCCGACGCTGACGTCGACGCCGACGCGTTGCCTCGACTTCCCAAGCTCCAAACACTCCGACTATCCAGCACCGCGCTCGGCCAAGCGCGCTGTCGCTGGTCTGTCTTCATCAACATGCTCCAGACGCGCTTCGAGCCACCTCCGGAATTGCGCGCGCGTGGGTTGATGCCGCTCCGTGTGTTTGAGTTCCCGACGGCGCAGGACCATTTCGCGAAGTTCGAGGCGCCAGTGGATAAGCATGTCGTTGCTGCGTTGCGTGCGCTTGCCGAGCGGAATGATTATAAGTGGGATATCCGAGCGGACGATGCGTGTCGAGTGCCGAAGTGGGATGATCTTGAGATTCGCGGCTAATGGTAGCCTAGTAGAGGGGAGCCGCTTGAAAGTAGTCCATGGTCACTGGCAGTGCGATCGGAGACGCGTAACATGTACTTGCGTAGAGCTGAGGGGTAAATTTTCGCCATCGCGCGAATTGATGATCACATCACTCATCTGATGAATCTCCATGCGTGATACGTTGTTGTTCTCGACACTCTCACCACTACATGCTCCAGAATGAGAGTCACTAAGACGAGGCAGCTTCCTTGCTAACCTCCTACGGAGCTTTACATGGGCAACCAACCGTTCGGCGCCAAGGAACTTCCTTCGGCCGGCACAAACTCAGGTACCGCCGACCGCCACCCAACAAAATTTCGAATGTCCGCCTCCTATGTGGCCTGCACTACGCGGCTAGGCCTCGCGGTCCTTGTACTCTACACCCATGCCTGCTCTCCAGACCCACCCAGCGGTCAACGACGATGTGCCAGTGCAAGCGCAGCTTCCGACCTTTCGACGCAAGTTGAGCCCGAACGAGCTGTGAGTCTTTGTTATCACTTTGCACGCGTCCTCGTTTTTGCTGACGGCCATCGCGCAGCTCGTATTTCCTCCCCAGCCGGGCTAATGGCGCGAACGACATGTTCCGTATGTCTCTTACGAATTCGTCGTCGGAAGCCTTCTAATGTGCTCCCAGTCCTCGGTACGATTCACGCGCCGGAGGTTCTCGTCACGTCGCACCGTCTCCAAATCGTCTGGGCCATTGTGAGGCTCCGCCACCCGCTTATGGCCTGTCGCGTCCAGATGGAATTAGGACGATACGACAGTGCAGAGTTCATGTCCGTCGTCGGTCTTCCTCAAATTACTCATTCTTCTCACCAGCGAGCACCAGATACACACCACCATCCAGCCCAACAGAAGCCCTACGTGAAACGGGACATTCATTGCACTTCCACAACAACATCCCAACCCCGAAATTCACGTCCGACTTCCTCAACGCGCCGCGCAAGCTCTCCTCCAACATGCTCTCCCGCCTCGACATCCTCCGCCAGAAACAATTATCCGCTGGGGTCCGCGAGTACACGCTCTTTCTGACCCTGCAACACGTCATCAACGACGGACGCGGTATCTGCAACATCCTGGACCTGGTGCTGGAGTTGCTTGCGGGTTCCGCGCAGCCTGGGTCCGTCCAACCCAGGACGGATGCCGAGCTTTATAGCGTGCTGGAGGCCGAGTGGACGAAACGGTGGGGAGTTTCCGCGCCACTGGCGAATTGGGACGTGCTGCCGCGCGCGATGGAGGACCAGCTCTTGACAGCCCCGCGTACAAAGCTCCAGCAAGCAGCAGACCGTGTCGACAACGAATTGCTGCAACGCAAATACATCGTAAGTGGTATTTCTCTTGTGCGAAGTTCCGAGCTGAAGTTCCGCAGGGTGGCCAGTCCTTCAAACGCGTCGACACCAAGCAATCCCACACCCGACTCGTGCAAATCGGGTTTGACGAGGTCCAAACGGCGACGATCCTGGCGAATTGCAAGACCCAGCGCGTCACGCCCGCGAACGCCATGTGCGGCGTAGTCAACGTCGCGTGGATGCGCTTCGCCGCTGCGCATCCCGACCTCGTCGACGCAGACCCCAAGCTCCCTATGCTGCTGTACACGGCACTCAGCCTCCGTGGTAGTCTCAAGCAGGGAACGGCCACGGAACTGAGCTCGGACATGGAGTTGGCACTGGGGTACCACAACGTCGTCCTTCCGGCGTTCGCACCCACAGAGAGGCCAACGAAGGAGGTGTTCTGGACACGGAGCAGGGAGGCACAGCGCCAAATGCGCACGTTCAGCACCAGTCCGCTCTTCTACAACAGGACGTTGGTCACCTGTAAGGAACGCGAACGACGCGCAAAAGCTTGGGCGCGAATCGACGACGAGACGGCTGGCTTGATACCCCGAGCACCGAAACCTGCCGCTACTGCGCCTGTCCAACCACGGAACCCCACTGCCTCGATCTTCCCATCGACCGCACTACTGGGACTTTCCCAAAGCGGCGACACCAAGCACTCCTTTCACATACATCGCTATCCCAGCATCGACTTTGTTGATGTCCTCGGCGGACCGCGACGCGGCCGCGGCGCCCGGTTCTTGCTCTACTCCCTCACGTTCCGCGGCCGATTCAGCTTGCATATGTTCTGGGACGACGCGTCGTTTCCGAAGGGCGTAGCGGAGGAGTTCTTGCGATTGATCGGGGATGGGGTGAAGGAGTTTGTGCTGGAGGATACGCGTGCGAAGGCGATGGTTATTGACCGCTGTGGTGACGAAGAGTTGACGGCGAGGTTGTAGATGGGACCCAGGAAGTAATGTTGTGAAACGTTCATGGCAGCCTTTCACTTCCGAGTCATTTAGTCTTCATGGCCCGCCTCGTCTAGTGTTCACGATTCAACGGAACGGAATCCACGGATTGAGAGCTTGTCACGTGGGCAGTAAGTGGCCGCTTGGAGGGATGTCGAAATAGGGATCCTGAAGCAACACTCTAGCGCTGGGGCGATGGGACGCATCGAGTTGGAGCATGCGTCGCAGCAATGCAACAAGTGCCTGCGCGGCGCCCCATGAATATCCCTCTTCGGTCATTTGCTGCACCTTGTCGTCCCAAAACTGTTTTATCGTGTCTGGTGTTCGTTCTATGTAAGATGTGAGAGACCCGAGAAAAGTGAACTTGAATGTCGGCGAGACGTACCAAAGTCCCCACACTCTGAGGTAACTCGCTGAGAGAACGAGAACCACGTCGTCGGGATATTGTCGCATGCAACCATATCTTCGAGGATTGGACGAGAAAAGAGGGCCCTCCTTGTGGTGATCGCCCAGATCTACGCATACATGTTACGCTGAAGAAGAGAGACAGTTGCTGGAGAGCTCACGGTGCATCCCAGCGACCAAATGTCGACCGGCCAACCCCAAACGGCGTCTCGGTTGTTCTCTTCCGCCTCGGCATACAACAGTTCCGGCGCCGCATACTCGACGGGGGTATGCCAGCGGGGACAAGGTATCTCGTTTGCAAAGCGCGCTGATTGCAAGTTCAGCTGATTGGCGGCTAAACGCAAAAATTGTGCAACGAACCACAACCAAAATCTATGATGCGGACGCGCGGCTCTTCCCGTAGCGTTTCGGGAAACTGCTCTTCAAGAAACTGCGCCAGTTGGATGTTTTCGGTGATGATGTAAGGAGGGAAAGAGTCCGGCTCGCGCGTAGGGTCGCGCGCCACGACTGGAATGACCTCCGGGGCACCGGTTCTGTCCCAGAAGTTCATCTCGGAGAACACGTCCAAGCACGTTACGGCCACTCCGATATTACTTGGATGCAAGTCTGGCAAGAACTGTGAGTTAACGACTTGTTAGGTGGACACAGACTCACCACCGTGGACCACGCCGTGCTCATGAATGAAAGCGACGCCCTCGAGTAGCTGTCGCACGATGCTGTTCGTAAACGCTGTTCTGGTAGGAAGATGGCGAAGCAGGACGAGGGGTTCCGTGACAATCATGCTGTGAATCCCATTTGGACTGCGTGCAGAAAAGGCGTCGCGGAGTTGGAGGATGTTGGGGGATTCTTCCGCCTGAGGGGTCCGGAGACGCTCCAGAATCTCCACTTCGCGACTGCTCTCCGAATCGGATGCTCGGACGGCTTTTATAGCAACGATTTTCTTTGCAGTGATATCCCGCGCGAGCCAGACCGTCGAGTACGAGCCGCGTCCGAGTTTGCCCATAATTCGATATCGAGTAGCAGATGCGAGTCCTGGGCTGAAGATGTCGCCGAGCTTGACGGGCAGTAAGCCACCCGGTCCGTAGTCCTCGACATCCTCAGCGCGTTCAGTCATAACGAATGCGAATGGATGGTCGTCGCCGTCGCTGAGAGTCATGATGGTCGTTTGGTTTAAGGAGGGACGCGCACGTGATCGCCATCAACGCCCACAAAAGTGAAGCAAAAACGCGACTGTTGTGGGATTGCAGGCCAATATGTCGATAAAACAGGAAAGAAATACACATGCTCACTCTTCCATAGCCGAGTCCAGGTCGCGCGAGTCGTCTCGTATATCTTGCATATCCAGCGCAACCGTGTCGACCAGCTCTTCTGGCTCCTCCGCATCATCCCCTTCATCAGCCAGTTCCTCCTCCTCATCTTCATCCAAACGCTCGGGGTCATTCTCCTCGTCGTCGACCTCCATGTCGCCTACAGGACCCGAGCCAGACGACATGGATTCGCCAGCCGGCGTACTAGCACCGGTGGCGCTGGCGCTCGGTGGTGCCAGTAGATGTGTTGCACGCTCCTTGCCCTTGGCGCTTGCACTAATACTCGGTGCAGGCGTCGAGGCAGAGGATTCTGAGGGAGGTGCCGTCGACACCGCGGTAGCCTTGCCTTTCGCGCTGGGCACGGCAGCACTGATGCTGGTCCCTTTCTTGTTCTTGTCTATCCTGGCCAGGTCTCGGTAGACTAAACGAGGTATGAATGAAAGGATTCGAGAAAGAGGAACGAGTGGAAACGCACCCAGCAACTCCATCTGCAGCTTGTCCACCAAGTCGCCGAATTCAATCGTCTCCAGTGCTTTGAGCACATCCGACGCGGAGATGCTCTTGTGCTGTTTCGAGAGAGCCACATCGTGCGCGCTGAGGAGAATGACGCGTCAAAGAGAGAAATACTGCAAAGACGCGACTTGCGTTGCAGCTGCAACGCGTTCAATTGCTAGAAAGACGCGCTGCAAACAACGTACCGAGATAGTTTATGAACACCGTGGACCCCTTGACGAGCGAGAGCACCGTCTCCTTTTGCATTTTCACGTTCTCCGGAAGCTGATTGTTGCTTGAATGCGACGAGAAACACGAAAAACGCGACCGACGCACCACCGACTTTGCGATTCTCGTGACGATGGATTTGGGAAGCTCGAAGTTCTCGATGCCCTCTGAGCCGACGTCCTGCTGGGCTTGAGCAGAGATGGAGCCACCGGCGTCTTTGCGAGGCATGGTCGTTGGTTGTTGTTTGACGGTGGAAGACAAGGCTAGTGTGTGTGTGTGTGTGACTTGCCTCTTGCTCCCAACCTCGACATCGTTTTTAGACCAGACTGCGCGTATCTCTATCTTCTCTGCCATCCGCCACGCCCAGAGAGGGCATGTCGACTATGACACGAGCAGAACGTTGGCATCGTGCCACAGTTTCGCTGTGCCTGTCTAGCTCCTGTAATCCCCTCAATGCACACCTCCTCCGAACCACCAGCATACCAGTCGATGGCTTCTGCTCCGTCGACTCCGGCGAAAAAGCACGACAAGTACTATTACGACGACGGCAACCTCGTCATTCGTACTAGCGATGCCATCCTCTTCCGTCTCTGGGATGGTACAATTCGCCGCCATGCGACCGCATTTCCCCCTCCCAAGCGCAGAGAAGCCGAGTTCAGACGAGAATCCGCTCGTTCTGGAGGACGTCTCTAGTGCCGATTTCGAGAGACTGCTCTGGGTGCTCTTCCCTCCGTGCGTATCTCATTCCACTCATGAGCTCCTACACGAGTGCTCATTTCTCAGCAGCATCCTCGGCCAATGCCAAGCAAACTCCTTCCCCGACTGGTCCGCCATCCTGTCCCTCGCCACCAAGTTCGGCGTCTCCGACGTGCGCGACCTCGCGATAAAGGAGCTGGGCAAGCTCCCGCTCGAGCCCGTCGACAAGATTTCGCTGCAGCAGACCTACACGATCGACAAGAAGTGGGCTGCTGATGCGTTCGTTGCGCTGTGCACTCGTGCACCAGCGCTGGAGGTCGACGAAGGGAAGAAGCTGGGTATCGAGATGACGGTGCAGGTCGCTGCGGCGCGGTATGTGACAGCGCTTTATTCTGGAGTTTTCTAAATCTTGGGCTAGCGAGAAACTCGATAAGTGGGGTCGCAAGAAGCCGGAGGAGGTGAAGAAGGTAGTCACCGAGGTTTGGGGCGTAGCGGTGGAGTCGACTTGAGCTCTCAGAGCTCTTGGTATCCTTTTTTGGCCTCCTCTACTTCTGGCGCGCTGTTTCTGTAACTCTGAAGCATCTCGAGGTGTTCTGGATCGCGGATTGGAAGCACGTATTAATCGTACTCAACGTCTATGGCTAAATAAGTTTCGTGGCTCTGAGACGCCCTTGCAATGTCCCCTGCCGGACAAATTTCCCGATACTGCGAGCGGGGACATCGACGCGACTAAAACCTGGTCGCAGGCCAGGTCACGTGTTCTGACACGCGTATTGGCGGAACGATGGAAAGCTCAAGTTGTCTCGTCGACCCAACCCAGCTCCTTGGACGAAGAGTGCGCTGTTCGAGCCATCTCCTCCTTCCGCGCATCGCTCGCCCACTTGAAATAATCACAGCGCCACTGGTCGTCCACTTCATGCCGCCTCCGATTTCCCTTGCCCGCGTCGTATCCCGGACCAACAGGCCTGCAAAGAATCATCAGAGGACAAGCAATCCTAAACTCAAGAGACGAACCTCGAACAGATGAAGAAGCTCTTGCCCTTATTCGGCCCCGTCTTGGTCACCGTCATCGCCTTGGCAGGCTCGTTATGAACCGTACATCGCGGAGGTGCAGGCGGCGCAAGGAGTCTGCCCCACGCTTTCGCTTCGGCGTTTCGGTCCTTGGGAGGCGACGAAGAAGGCGGTGCCGATTCCTGGGACAGTTTGAGCGCGAGGCGGTAGTCCGCATCGTCGTCGTCGTCGAGAACGATGACCTCCGTCGTCTCCCGCGCCTTGCCCTTCGTCTTGGTTGTCGATGGCTTGGCGAAGAACGACGCGAGGCTGGTTTGCCCAGTGCCATTCTTCTTCGGTGCCGCTGCGCCTCCAAGTTTTTCGTTCTGTTTGTTCTTCTCGACTTTGGTCTTCTTCGCGGGAGGCTGAGATGACGAAGCAATAGGCTGTTCGGTCTCGACTTTGCGTTTGGGAACGGGTGAGAGTGTGGGCGAGGGCGTTGGCGGTTGTGGTGCCTCTGGCGTCGCAGCAGGTGCCACGATGGCCGCTGATGGTATTGGCGCTGGCTTCGCGACGAAAAACGTGCTCAAAAGCCGCTGTTTGTACTCGTCCCAGAATTTGGCTGCGATCCTAGGTGGCTCTTGTGTCGTTCCGGCCCCAAGAACATCGCGCAAGTGGACCTCGCGGCCATGTTCGTCGACGATGAAGTCGTGCAGCTCGATAAAGACCGGGCAATGGTCACTGCCTTTCAACTCAGGCTGGATGTCGCCGGTTTTGATCCAAGGTAACAAGCCTGGTGAGACGAGGATGTAGTCGATACGCGTGCCGTAGTTGGACTCGCGGGCAGAGATTTTCGTGTTCCAGCCTTACAAGAACAACGGTCAGAAAGGGCCAGACAGAGAGAAGGAATACAACACGTACAGGTGTACATTCCTTTGCGGTCCGGATGGAAACGACGAACGACGTCTACGAGAATGCCGCTCTCGTCCGCGATGAGATCCTTCAGCCACTGGCGCGCCCCGCCGAGCCAAAACCCTTCGTCGTCCTGAATTCCTTGCTCTTGTGCCCGCGCCACTATGAGTTTGCCCTCGGCATGGTCGATAACTGCGGCACAGGCGTTCAAGTCGCCCAGCAGAATGACCTCGCGCTTCTCCTCGAGCAGCCCACGGACCCGCGCCTCGAGAAGGGCGTGAAAATCCGACTTATATTGGATGCGTTCGTCCGCGTCTGTGCCGTCGTTCGGACAATACACGTTGATCAGGACGAAGAGTCCAAAGTCCACCACCAAAGCGCGTCCTTCGGCGTCTAGTGCGCGATGGTCGAGATCCTCGCAACCTGGGCGCTCGGTCGGATACGCGTCGGGCCTGGAAACACGTTCCGACGCCGAAAGAGGTGGGGTTGGTTGGAGGAGCCCGGTAATGCCTTCTTCAGCCTTGAGCGGGAATGCAGACGCGGCTTTCGCGTAGACTGCGACGCCGGAGTAGCCGCTCTTGCGTTGGGGGAAGGAGAAGAACGAGTGGAAAGACGGCGGGATGCCAACTGCTTTGGGGAGTTGTTGTCGCGACGACTTCATCTCTGAGAGCTTCCGTGAGCGAACTTAGAGAGAATTCGGGTGCCACGCACCTTGGAAGCAGATAATATCCGCGTCTAGATGGTTCAGAATCCCTTCGAATTCCTGGGTTTTGAACGTGTTCCATCTGCGGAGAAGTTGGTGGATGTTTGACTGACTCGGTGGGCGTACGGATGGTACTGGGGTAATGTCCTGACGCCATTCTGTCCCAAAATTAGATGAGGTGCGAGGAAGACTGCTGCGACCTACGATATTCCAGGTCAATATTCGCATGGTCGCGGTCAGCGGGCAAGAGGGTGTGTGACTGACGCGTGCGCCTCTTGCCTTTCGTCCACAGCGCGTTTGCGAGGGCCAAAACCACTTCTCCGCACCGAATATCCGAACCACATACTCGTCGCTTGCAGAAATAGAATATTGGGCCCTCACAACCTTATGGCAACACAGTGGATTCTGACTCTCGACAGAGCTCTCGAGGATGACGAAACAACCGCCAGTGCCGTCAATCGCCATGCGATCCAGAGAGGGCAAGAGGGCAACTTATCGCAGTCAGAACTGAAGACTCGGACAAGACAGCGTCTCTGTAATCCGCAGGCCCAATTCGGTGTTCCCGAGAAAATAACTGACGAACGCGCTTCCATTCCTGCCATCCGACGAGCCACCTCTCCATCCTGTGACTCGACTTGCAGCAACAGACGCAAGGTTTTAGAAATCCGCAGCGCTTCTAGCACGAGCGACAAACCTTCGTCGGTGTCTGTCTTACCAATCAATTTCGCCGCCAACGCTGCGACAGGACTGCTCTTAAAAGCCCTCTTTTCACAAGTGGACAAACAACATCTACGTCGGAAGCCCACTCTCGAAATATCTCATCCATACAACTATGCGCGCCATCGTCGTTCCACAATTCGGCCCCGTCGAAACCTCGCTCAAAATGCAGCACGACGTACCCGCCCCCGCTCCCCGCCCCGGTTACGCCATAATCAAAGTGAAAGCCTTCGGGCTGAACCACGCCGAGATGCACATGCGGCGCGGGGAGTGGGCAGAGAGCATGCCCATCATCGGGATCGAGTGTGTCGGTGTGCTCGTTTCTTCTCTCCCCAACCCCAACAACCGTGCGGAGGGTGCCGCTATCGAGCCCGGCACGCCGGTGGCGACGCTCATGGGCGGTCTGGGCCGCACGATCAACGGCTCGTACGCCGAATACACCTCTGCGCGCCTGGACAACGTCGTCCCCATCCCGATCGAGGTCGTCGAACGCCTCGGGTGGGCTGCGCTGGGTGCGTTGCCTGAGACGTTCGCCACCGCGTGGACGTGTCTCTTTCGCAACCTTGATCTCCAGTCAGGCGAACGAGTACTCGTCCGCGGTGCCTCGAGTGCCTTCGGCCGCGCCGCGGTCGCACTGGCGTTGGAGAAAGGCGCCATAGTCAGCGGGACAGTCCGTTCCGCGGCGCGCGTCGACGAATTCAAGGCTCTGGGCCTCGAAGGAGTATTCGTCGAAGCCGGGGACGCACTCACAACCTCCCTCGTCGCCAGCCACACCAAGTTCGACAAAATCCTTGATCTGGTCGGCAACAGCACGGTCATGGGCTCGCTCACCCCTCGTCCGCCCGCGGAGGACGCGTCTGCCTCGCAGGCTGGCTTGGGGGGCTCGACGGGATCAAAGAGTTCAACCCGCTCCTGCAGAAGATGCCGAGTGACGTGCACCTCTCGTTCTTTGGGAGCTTCGCATTTGGTGAGGAGGGATTCCCTCTGAACGATGTTCCGTTGGCGGAGATTGCGCGGTTGGTGGCTGACGGGAAGTTCGGAAACGCGGTAGACAAGACGCCGAAGCACGTCTGGGAGTTTACGGAGGAGCAGGTAAGGGAGGCGCATCGGGTGATGGAGGCGGGGACGGCGGGAGGGAAGATGGTCGTTGTGATTGATAACTCGTAGGACACAGTACTAGTCCCTTTAGCTTTATGCTGCTCAGACAAATGAAAGGAGATTCAGATTCTGAGGGGGAAAGCTGAAAGGACAAGGGACACTAGCCTTTATGCAAACAATAATAAAGCTAACATCTCGAATGAATGATGCACTCGCATCTAGGCCCCTCAAGCTCTCACCGATTCGCTGACGAAATTAGCAACTTGGGCAACAGGCGGATGACACACGGCTTCCTTCTTGCCTCTCACCGCGATGTCGACGACGCCTGAATCCCACTCGATTGCGCCTCCCGTTGTGGAGAATAACCCCAGCTTGGTGGAATCTGGACGGACCATTGTCCATAACTTGACAATCCAAAGCATCAGTGGTATGTCTAGTCAGAACCAGTAAAAACAATAATATATTGCTATAGGTGGAACTGGTGGCTCAGGAGGCAATGCCATTGAGCAAGGCGGAACAGGCGGAATTGGTCAAGGTCCTCAACTCACGATCTTCAGCCAGTATACCACAGTTGGACCACCTCAGTATGCAATTGCTATGCTTCCAGAAGATATACCTATTGACTTTTGCATCTTTTAATAGGAATCAAGCAGGTTTGGATTAATATGCATGATGGGTTAACTGCTCAATGTCTTCTAGCTGAAATAATTCCTACTTACTGTCCTCAACCTTCAAAATATTTTCAGGGTCGCCAGGATACTTTCTTGCAACTTCAGTCTGTCTTTGGAGACACAAGTCAGAAAGAGCAGATTGTTGTACTGCTTCATGGATTAGGTGGAGTTGGAAAAACACAGATTGCCCTCAAGTTTATTGCAAGCTCTTCACATAGGTGTGTTTTTAGTGACAAAAGATTTAAGAAAACATCATAAATGTTTCTAGATTCACCAAGAGTTTCAAGATTGACACAAGTAGCGCAGAAAGCATTGAAGCTGGTTACCAGAGCATTGCCAAATCAAACCAGATCGGAACATCAATGCAGGAAGGACTGGTCTGGCTCCAGTCTCTTCACACAGAATGGATTATTCTGCTTGACAATGCTGACAATGTGGACCTCAATCTATATCAGTACTTGCCCCATTGTGGGCATGGCAATGTTTTGATCACATCTCGAAACTCAACCATTAGATGTTTATACAGCCAGCCCAAGCAGGTCCATTCTGATTCCAGACCTACAAGTGGATGAGGCTACAACTCTCTTTACAACTCTATCCAAGATGGATACAAACAACAAGCAAAATCAAGTAAGCCTGCATTCCCTGCTTGAAGTGAGTTAATATCGGTCTTCATGTAAAAAAAAAAATCTAAATTTATGATAGGATCTTCATTTCTTTCCACTTGCAATTGTTCATGCAGGTGCCTATGTTTCTCAGTCTCGTGCTTTACAGCAAGATATATCATCATATATCAAGCGTTATCAGGAAAACAAGAGCAAAGTTCTCTCTTACAAGCCTCCACAAACAGCCTGGAACTATGAATTAACAGTATATACTACTTGGCAGATTTCCTTTGATCAATTATCTGCCATTGAACAGCGATTTCTACAGCTCTGCTCTTTCCTTCACTTTGATGGAATCACAGAGGACATATTCGAAGAGCATCAGGATATAAGCCTTCTGACAGTCCACTTGATCCTAAAGAGGAGCATCTGGTACCCATCCGAGAATTTCTAGCATATTTCCAGTCAGGAGAAGAGTGGAATACAGAGAGATTCTCAGAAATGCTATACAATATCTGCAAGTATTCACTACTTAGTGAGCAAGATAAAGGATACTCAATGCATCCTCTTGTTCATGAATGGATGAAAACTACCAGTAAAGGAGATCCAATGCAGAAACTGGCTATCATTCTCATAGGAATGTCTGCTCATGGCAGAAATGACATAGCTGACAAAATGGCATTAGTATTGCATTTGATCAGTCTTGATAGTGATGAAATCTTGGTTGAAGTGGGGTTTTTTGAAAATATCTTTAGCATTTATAGAGATGCAGGATATTTTTCTCGTGCAAAGAAAATTACATTTATGTGGAGAGAAGTGGCTACAAAAGTCCGTGGCAGTGCTCACTGGGTAACTTTGCAAGCAACAGCAGGCTTGAGTATAGCTTATAACTGCCTGGGTAAATATGAAAATGCCTTGAAAATACAAGAGGAGGTACTTAAAAGACACCAAGAGATATTTGGAGAAGACCATCCTGAGACAGTTGTATTTATGAATCTTTTGGCAAACACATACAAGTATCTTGGGCACTATCAGGATGCTTTAGATCTCCAAGAGCAAGTTCTGACAAAGCGTAAACAGACCCTTGGAGAAACCATCCTGACACAATTGCATCTATGAGCAACCTGGCAAATACATACAGTTGCCTTGGCTGCCATCAGGATGCCTTAGACCACCAAGAGAAAGCTCTGAAAAGCGCAAACAGATCCTCGGAGAAGATCATTCTGACTCAATTGCAACCATGAGCAATCTAGCAAATACATACAGGGATCTTGGCCGTTATCAGGATGCATTAGACCTCCAAGAGGAAGCTCTGAAAAAAATGGAAACAGATTTTTGGAGAAGACCATCCTTCTACAATTGCTTCCTTAGGCAACCTGGCAAACATGTATAGTGATCTTGGCTACCATGAGGAAGCTCTGGGCCTCCAGAAGCAAGTTCTGGAAAAGTGCAAACAAGTTCTTGGACAAGACCATCTAAATACAATTGCAGCCATGGACAACCTGGCACATGTTTACCGAGATCTTGCCCGCTATGAGGATGCACTGAGTCTCCACAAGCAAGCTCTGGAAAAGCATAGACAGATTCTTGGACACGACCATCCTCATACAATTTCTTCTATAAGTAGTCTGGCATGCACATATCATGTAGTGGACCGGCATGAGGATGCTTTGGACCTCCGTGAGCAAGCCCTAGAAAAGTGCAGACAGATCCTTGGACAAGACCATCCTAATACATTGACTTCCATGAATGACCTGGCAAACACATATAGTAATCTTGGCCGCCATGAGGATGCTCTGGGCCTCCACAAGCAAGCTCTGGAAAAGCGCAGGCAGATTCGTGGAGAAGACCATCTTGACACAATCTCTTCAATAGGCAACCTGGCAAACACATACCGTGATCTTGGCCGCTATGAGGATGCTCTGGACTTTGGAGAGCAAGCCCTAGAAAAGCATAGACAGATCCTTGGACAAGACCATCCTTACACAATTACTGCTATGCACAATCTGGCAAACATATACCGTTCTCTTGGACGCTATGAGGATGCTCTGGGCCTCTATAAGCAAGTCCAGGAAAAGTACAGGCTTGTACAAGAGCACCCTCACATCATCATGTTTATGAACAACCTAGCAAGCATGTACTATAGTCTTAACTACCACGAGGAAGCTCTGGACCTCTACAAGCAAGTTCTGGAAAAGTGCAAGCAACTTCTGGGAGAAGACCATCCCGAAACAATCTCTTCCATAGCTTGCCTGGCAAATATGTATAGTGTTCTTGGCTGCTATGAGGATGCTCTAGGCCTTCATAAGCAAGCCCTGGAAAAGTGCAGACAGATATTTGGAGAAGACCATCCTCACACAATTTCTTCTATAAACAGCCTTGCAAAGACATACAGTTATCTTCGCTGTCATGAGGAAGCTCTGGACCTCTACAAGGAAGTCCTGGCAAAGCATAGACAAATGCTTGGAGAAGACCATCCTTCTACAATTGCTTCCTTAGGCAACCTGGCAAACATGTATAGTGATCTTGGCTACCATGAGGAAGCTCTGGGCCTCCAGAAGCAAGCTTTGGAAATGTGGAGACAGATCTTTGGGTATGAGCACTCAAATACAATCCCTTTCATGAACAATCTAGCTATCATATATGCTAGGACAGGAAGAAAGATTGATGCTTTCCACTTAAGAAAACAAATGCTTGAAATGCAAATCCAGCGCCTTGGCTTAGATCATCCTGATACAATTCAGGCCCAATGTAACCTGGCATTTACATCTCGATCTTTAGAAGGACCACATGATGCCCTCAATACCTTTCACCGAGTATATCAGGGGCAGCTGAACCTTGGCCCTGACCATCCTTATACTCTAGATGCTGCATCTAACTATGCAGAATCTGAGAGAAACCTTGAATCTTACCATAAACATCATAACCACCCCAGGGTAGGGTTCAATCCCAACATTCTGTCCACAAAACCTATTGTCCTGCAAGCTATTGATTGGATTCATTCAAAAAATCATATAGAAAATACCAATAGCAATGCTGACGAGGTGGACTGAGCCGAGACTACATAGAATAACATTGTTGTTAGTATTTAGTTGGTGCAGTGGAATTCTCTGTCAATTTCTGAACAACCGCATTGCCTAGCTCAAGCAACTACATACTATTATATCAACATTTTTTCCGTTCAAATTTGCAGACTTTGTCGCACCACTTGCCATGGCAGTTAACATTAGTACTGTATGTGCAAACCTGTATTAGATTTTTCTTCTGGCCAAGCATGCGACAATTTTTGCACCTGTCCTCGAGCCTAATCATTGCCACTTAGAAGTCATCCACTGGCACCAGAGCCGCTATAACTTGAAGTTGCATTTGTCAAGATCTAAGGGAATACAATAATAGCTCATACAACAGGACTTCTCTTTATTCATCATCGGTGAACGACGCCGTCCGATCAAAGTCGCTCGAGCCACCGTTGCTCGCCGCATACAGCAGGCCGTTATAGTGACGGAGTAGTGCGTCGGATAACCATACGAGCGATTGAGTTGCCTTTTCCCGTTCTTGCCGGTTTGCGGGCACCAGCTCGGGTCCTACGAGAATGATGAGACTGAGCAAGAAAAAAGGTGGGTGGGGAAACGACGCTGGAAAAGAGCGGGAGCCCGTCGTTGGCCTATATACAGGGGTCAGTTGAAGCAGTCGACACATGAATGCTGAGCATACGTTGACGAATAGTTCAAAGCCCGAGTGCCAGGATGAACTTCCAGGGCTCGCCACGGACTCAGGGAGACACATCCAGTCGCGGCGGTGAGCAGGCGGCAACCACATTCCAGCTTGCAGCAAGCTTTGTGGTGCTGTTCGAGGAGCTCGTCACGGGCTCGATCTGAGCCTGGGCCATCGTCCCTCTGCTGGAGATGTAGTCCGCCGTGCAACACGCGGTCGTAGCTGGAACGAACGGTCGAGCCGACGGTGACCGCGGGGCCAGGTGGCGGCCGAAGTGGTGGCATAGCCGGCCGCGACGATGTTGGCCTGGACTGCGTTCTCCGTGGCGTCACTCGGGAAGCCCGACGTCAGGACACCCTCCGTGACCCTCGTAGAACGTGCCCACAGCACCGTCACTGTTGTCGCCTCCGATGCCGAGGATGATCGCTCCCCACGCGACAACTCAATATGCAGCGGACGAGAAGAAGAAGAAAACGAGCACTCTTTCGACATGGGGTTATATCCGCCTGGTCGGACGGGCTGGCGAAGATGCTCGTCAACGTGCCTGAGGCAGCATTCCCGCCACGGAGGGCCCAGCTATTGCCCAGTTGCCTTTGACGATGGCTGTGACGAACGGTCGGCGAAGCGTCGGGTTGTTGGGGTTTGTTGGTTCGCCCCGAGTTGGAGGCGAAGACGCCATTCTCGAGATCAGCCTGGAGATCGCGGTTATTATTCTAGGTGCGCAGTAAGATGAAGAAATGCAGTACCTTGATCCAAGGCCCAGAACCAGTCCCACCGCCGGCGAACGTTCCGAAGTAGATGGCCTGAAAGATAAGCCTCCTCCTCACATAATCAAGCCGACGACCGTACCTCCATGTGTCCATTGCCATTATCGTCGTTGTTGACCTCTGCGTTCCCGTAGTCGAAGCAGCATACGTTGTTCACGTGTGTCCCGTCGAAGACAGCGTACAGACCCTCTGGTTCGTCGCCCTGCGTTGAATAATCAATCCAACGACCAAGAAACGAAAGAGCACGCGTCTTACAGTCGCTACGCCCTGATCATGTTCAACAAAAGTGAGGCCATCTGACCTAGAATCTGACGGAGAAGAACGCACGGTGGTGGCATCGTTGGATATCCAGTTCCTGAAGTGACGTCAGGCGACGGCCAGCGGGACCACGGGACCGTGAGCGTCTCTGGCTGATGAAAACACCATACGCCTTGCGTCACTGGCGCGCCATCGGCCGCAGCAAGTTCGTCCTTCCCGCCGGGCTCGGACCCTTGGGCGCACCTCCCCGGGAGCTTGTGCGAGGCCGTTGTTGTGGCCCGACTGAGAGAGAAAAAACGGTCAACCCGACGCTGCGTACGTAGCAGTCTGCCCCACGCCGCGCCGGCGTTTCGGTCCTTGGGAGGCGACGAAGAAGGCGGTGCTGATTCTTGGGACAGTTTGAGCGCGAGGCGGTAGTCCGCCTCGTCGTCGTCGTCGTCGTCGTCGTCGAGAACGTTGACCTCCGTCGTCTCCCGCGCCTTGCCCTTCGTCTTGGTTGTCGATGGCTTGGCGAAGAACGACGCGAGGCCAGTTTGCCCGGTGCCAGTTTTCTTGCGCGGCTGCGCCTCCAAGTTTTTCGTTCTGTTTGTTCTTCTCGACTTTGGTCTTCTTCGCGGGAGGCTGAGATGACGAAGCAATAGGTTGCTCGGTCTCGACTTTGCGTTTGGGAACCGGGTGTGAGTGTGGGCGAGGGCTTTGGTGGTGGTGCCTCCAGCGTAGCCACAGGTTCCACGATGGATGCTGACGGTGCTGTCGCTGGTTTCGCGACGAAAAACGTGCTCAAAAAGCCGCTGTTTGTACTCGTCCCAGAATTTGGCTGAGATCCGAGGTGGCTCTTGTGTCGTTCCGGCCCCCAAGAGCATCGCGCAAGTGTACCTCGCGGCCATTTTCGGTCGATGATGGAGTCGTGCAGCTCGATAAAGACCGGGCAGTGGTCGCTGCCTTTCAACTCGGGCTGGATGTCACCGGTTTTGATCCAAGGCAGCAAGCCTCGCGAGACGAGGATGTAGGTCGATACGCGTGCCGTAGTTGGACTCGCGGGCGGAGATTTTCGTGTTCCAGCCTTACAAGAACAACGGTCAGAAAAGGGCCAGACAGAAGGAAGTACAACACGTACAGGTGGCACATTCCTTTGCGGTCCGGATGGAAACGACGAACGGCGTCACGAGAATGCCGTCTCGTCCGCGATGAGATCCTTCAGCCACTGGCGAGCCCCACGGAGCCAAAACCCTTCGTCGTTCTGAATCCCTTGTTCTTGTGCCCGTGCCACTATAAGTTTGCCCTCCATGGTCGATAACTGCGGCAGCAGGCGTTCAAGTCGCCCAGCAGAATGACCTCGCTTCTCATCAAGCAGCCCACGGACCCGCGCCGAAGGGCGTGAAAATCCGACTTGTACTGGATCCGTTCGTCCGCGTCGGTGCCGTCGTTCGGACAATACACGTTGATCAGGACGAAGAGGCCAAAGTCCACCACCAAAGCGCGTCCTTGCGTCTAGTGCGATGGTCGAGATCCCGCCAACCCGGGCGGTCGGTCGGATACGCGTCGGGCCTGGAAACGCGTTCCAACGCGGAAAGAGGTGGGGTTGGTTGGAGGAGTCCAGTAATGCCTTCTTCAGCCTTGAGCGGACGCAGCGCGGCCGGCGATACTGCGACGCCGGAGTAGCCGCTTGCGTTGGGGGAAGGGAGAAGAAGGAGTGGAAAGACGGTGGGATGCCCACTGCTTTGGGAAGTTGTTGTCGTGACGACTTCATCTCTGAGAGCTTCCATGAGCGAAGTCAGAGAGAATGTGGATGCCACGCACCTTGAAAGCAGATAATATCCCGCGTCCAAATGGTTGAGAATCCCTTCGAAATTCCTGGGTTTTGAACGTGTTCCATCTGCGGAGAAGTTGGTGGATGTTTGACTGACTCGGTGGGCGTACGGATGGTACTGGGGTAACGTCCTAACGCCATTCTGTTCCGAAAGTGAGCAAAGAAACGAGGAGAGCTATTGCGACTGACGATATTCCAGGTCAATATCCGCATGGTCGCGGTCAGCGGCCAAGCGTGCGTGTGACTGACGAGTGCGCTTCTTGCCTTTCGTCCACAGGCGTTGCGACGACCAAAACCACTTCTCCGCACCGAATATCCGAACCACATACTGCGTCGCTTGCAGAAATATAACATTGCGCCCTCACAGCCTTATGGCAACACAGTGGGTTCTGACTATCGACAGAGCTCTAGAGGATGATGGAACAACTGCCAGGTGTCGTCAATCGCCAGGCGATCCAGAGAGGCCAACTTATCGCAGACAGAACTGAAGACTCGGACAAGATAGCATCTCTGTATTCCGCAGGCCCAATTCGGTGTTCCCGAGAAAATAACTGACCAACGCACTTCCATTCCTGCCATCCGACGAGCCGCTTCTCCATCCTGTGACTCGACTTGCAGCAACAGACGCGAGGTTTTAGAAATCCGCAGCGCTTCTAGCACGAGCGACAAACCTTCGTCGGTGTCTGTCTTACCAATCAATTTCGCCATCCAAGTATGCCAACGCTGCGACAGGACTGCTCTTAAAAGCCCTCTTTTCACCAACGGACAAGCAACATCTACTTCGAACGCCCACTCTCAACTTATCTCACCCTTAGAACTATGCGCGCCATTGTCGTTCCGCAATTCGGCCCCGTCGAAACCTCGCTCAAAATGCAGCACGACGTACCCGCCCCACTCCCCACCCCGGTTACGCCATAATCAAAGTGAAAGCCTTCTGGGCTGAACCACGCCGAGATGCACATGCGGGCGAGGGAGTGGGCGGAGAGCATGCCCATCATCGGGATCGAGTGTGTCGGTGTGTTGCCTCTCCCTCCCCGACCCAAACAGCCGCAGGCGGAGGGTGCTACTATTGAGCCCGCACGCCAGTGGCGACCCATGGGCGGGCTGGGGCCACGATCAATGGCTCGCACGCCGAATACACCTCTGCGCGCCTGGACAACGTCGTCCCCATCCCGCTCGAGGTCTGTCAAACGCCTCCGGGTGGGCGCGCTGTGCGCTGCCTGGAGACGTTCGCCACCGCGCGTGGACGTGCCTCTTCCGCAACCTTGATCTCCAGTCGGGCGAACGAGTGCTCGTCCGCGGTGCCTCAGTGCGTTTGGCCGCGCGGTCGCAGTGGCGTTGAGAGAAGGCGCGACTGTCAGTGGGACAGTCCGTTCCGCAGCACGCGTCGGCCGGGTTCAAGGCCTGGGCCTTGAGCAAGTCTTGGTCGAGAAGAGGGGGACGCGCTCACAACCTCCTCGCCGCTGGTCACACCAAATTCGACAAAATCCTTGATGTGGTCGGCAACAGCACCATCATGGGCTGCTCGCCCCTCGTCCGCCGCGGAGGACGCGTCTGCCTCTCAGGCTGGCTCGGCGGGCCTCGACGGGATCAAAGAGTTCAAACCCGCTCCTCCAGAAGATGCCGAGTGACGTGCACCTTTCGTTCTTTGGGAGCTTTTGCATTTGGCGAGGAAGGATTCCTCTGAATGATGTTCCGTTGGCAGCGATTGCGCGTTCGGTGGCTGATGGGAAGTTTGGGGAAGGGGGTAGACAAAAACGCCCAAGCGCGTTTGGGAGTTTACGGAGGAGCAGGAGGGGAAAGCGCATCGCGTGATGGAGGCGGGACGGCGGGAGGGAAGATGGTCGTATTGGTTGATAACTCATAAGACGCTTACAGTACCTTCAACTTCATGGTGCTCAGTCGAATGAAATACTGGAGGTTCGGGAGACAGCTAAAGGGACAATCCTATGCAAACAATGATAAAGCTAACGTCTCCAATGAATGATGGATCGCATCTTGGCCCCTCAACCTCCGAGCTCTCACCCGATTCGCGGACGAAATTAGCAACCTGGGCGACAGGCGGATGACAAGCGGCTTCCTTCTTGCCTCTCACCACGACGATGTCGAAGACGCTTGACCCCCACTCGACCCCGCTTGCTACGGTGGAGAGTAACCTCGATTTGGTGGAATCCGGAAGGTCCACGCTTCAGAACTTGACGATCCAGAGCATCAGTGGTATGTAGTCATCAAATCAGATAAAAACAATAATTTATTGCAATAGGTGGAATTGGTGGCTCTGGAGGCAATGCCACTATGGAAGGCGGAACTGGCGGAACTGGTCAAGGTCCTAAAGTCACCTTTATCAGCAAAAATACTTTCATTGGACCTCCTCAGTATGCATTTGCCCTAATTTTCCACTAATGAGCTCATTTTCTGGTAGGAATCCAGCAGGTTTGGGGTTATAAAGCAATGATAGTGCAATAACTCAAATGACTTGCAGTTGAAACAATTCCTATTGACTGTCCTCCACCTTCGAAATACTTTGAAGGCCGCAAATATATTCTTCTTCAACTCAAGAATTTCTTTGGAGAATCTAGTCAGACCAAACAGACTGTTGTACTGCTTCATGGATTAGGGGTGGAGTTGGAAAAACACAGATTGCACTAAAATTCATTGAATGTGCTTCTGAGAGGTATGTCGATAGACAGGCAACTATCAAGATTTAATAAGCCTTCTTCAGATTCACTAAGAGCTTCAAGATTGATGCAAGTAGTGCAGAAATGATTGAGGCCAGCTACCGGAGCATTGCTCAAGCAAACAATATTGGAGCTTCAATGCAAGATGTACTAATGTGGCTCAATCTATTCACATGGAATGGATTATTCTACTTGACAGTGCTGACAATAGGGCTTGATCTATATCAATGCATGCCCCACTGTGCACACGGCAACATTTAATCACATCTCACAATCCATCTTTGAATATCCACACCGGCAATCTAAGCAGGTCCATTCTGATTCCAGACCTTACAAGTGGATGAGGCTACAACTCTCTTTACAACTCTATCCAAGATGGATACAAACAACAAGCAAAATCAAGTAAGCCTGAGTTCTCTTCTCAAGGTTGGTGAATATGAGATCTACATGTATCAATGCCCTCAAATTTAGTATAGGACCTCCACTATTTTCCACTAGCAATTGTTCAGGCAGCTGCATATGTTTCTCAGTTTTCCAAACTGCAGCAGGAGATATCTGAATATCTCAAACTTTACCATGATAACCGAAGTAAAATCCTCTCCTACAAGCCTCAACAAAGAGCATGGGACTATGAGTTGACTGTATACACAACCTGGCAGATTTCCTTTGACCACCTCTCAGCTCTTGAACAGCAATTGCTACAGATTTGTTCTTTTCTTCACTGCAAGGAAATCACAGAGAATATATTTCGAAGGGCTGCAAAATATAAGCCTTCTAATGGTCCACTTGCTCCTAAAGAGGAAGACCTTGTACCCCTTCGACGGTTTCTTAGCAAATTTTCAATCAGGAGGAAATTGGAATAGTATGATATTCCTGGAAACACTAGGGAATATCTGTAGATACTCACTTCTTACTGAGCAAAGCAAGAGGGATATTCAATGCATCCTCTTGTTCATGAATGGATAAGAACTACTTGCAAAAAAAGTGAAATACATCGACTGGCTATTTTCCTTATAGGAATGTCTGCTAGGGGTAGAAACAATATAGCTGACCAACTGTCATTAATCCCTCATTTAATCACTCTCAACAGTAATGAAAACTTGGTGAATGAGGGGTTTTGTAAAGACATCTATCATATTTATTATGAGGCTGGATATTTCTTTCATGCTAGGGACATTGCATGCAGCTGGAGAGAAACAGCTACAAAAGTCTGTGACAATGATCACTGGCTAGTCTCCAAAGCAGCAAGATGTCTAGGAGTAGCCTATAGCAGAGTGGGGGAGTATCAAAAAGCCCTAGAGATAGAAGAAAATCTACTACAGAAGGAGAGACTCAATCATGGCCAAGATCACCCTGACACAATTATGTCCATGAACAACCTTGCTTCTACATACGGTCATCTTGGCCGGCATCAGGACGCTCTGGGGCTCAAAGAGCAAGTTCTACGGAAGCATCAACAGATTCTCGGCCAAGATCATCCCAAGACAATTATGTCCATGAACAACCTGGCTTGTACATACAGTGATCTTGGCCGTTATCAGGATGCTCTGAGTCTTGAAGAGCAGGTTTTGGAGAAGCGCCAACAGATTCTTGGCCAAGATCATCCCAAGACAATTATGTCCATGAACAACCTGGCTTCTACATACAGCGATCTTGGCCGCCATCAGGATGCTCTAAGTCTCCAAGAGCAGGTTCTAGAGAAGCACCAACAGATTCTTGGCCAAGATCATTCCTGACACAATTATGTCCATGAACAACCTGGCTTCTACATACAGGGATCTTGGCCGGCATCAGGATGCTCTGGGTCTTAAAGAGCAGGTTCTGGAGAAGCGCCGACAGATTCTTGGCCAAGATCATCCTGACACAATTATGTCCATGAACAACCTGGCTTCTACATACAGGGATCTTGGCCGGCATCAGGATGCTCTGGGTCTTAAGGAGCAGGTTCTGGAGAAGTGCCGACAGATTCTTGGTCAAGATCATCTCAGCACAATTGAGTCTAGGAACAATCTGGCTTCTATTTACAGTGATCTTGGCCGCCATCAGGATGCACTAGATCTTCAGGAGCAGGTTCTGGAGAAGCGCCGCCAGATTCTTGGCCAAAATCATCCCTGACACAATTCTGTCCATGAACAACCTGGCATCTACATACAGCAATCTTGGCCGGCATCAGGACGCTCTGGGTCTTAACGAGCAGGTTCTGAAGAAGCACCCACAGATTCTTGGCCAAGATCATCCTAAGACAATTGTGTCCATGAACAACCTGGCTTCTACATACAGCAATCTTGGCCGGCATCAGGATGCTCTGGGTCTTAAAGAGCAGGTTCTGGAGAAGCGCCGACAGATTCTTGGCCAAGATCATCCTGACACAATTGTGTCCATGAACAACCTGGCTTCTATATACAGCAATCTTGGCCGGCATCAGGATGCTCTGGGTCTTAATGAGCAGGTTCTGGAGATGCGCCGACAGATACTTGGCCAAGATCATCCTAAGACAATTATGTCCATGAGCAACCTGGCTTGTACATACAGCGATCTTGGCTGGCATCAGGATGCTCTAGATCTTCAAGAGCAGGCACTACAAAAGTGCAGACAGATTCTTGGGCAAATTCATCCTGACACAATTCATATGATGGCTAATTTAGCTGTCATATACCATAGGCTACAGAGGAATTCTGCTGCCTTACATCTAGAAAAGCGCATATTTCAAGTGCGGACCCAGCTTCTAGGTCTAGACCATCCTCAAACAATCTGGTCCCAATATAGCCTAGCATTGACATATCAATCTCTTGGAAGATTATTTGATGCCTCTGATCTATTTCGCAAAGTGTATCAGAAGCGGCTAAACCTGCTTGGTTCTGAACATCCTGATACAGTGAATGCACTCTCCAAGTATTCAGAGGCTCAGAAGAAGGCTTCAATCTCAACAAGGACATCTTAATTCTCCAGGTGTAGGACTCAATACCCATATCTTTTCAAGCCAGCCTTTCCTCTTGCGGGCTGTGCATCAAACTCATTTGGAAAAACATGAAGAAGAAAATAGGAGCCATGTTGATGATTCGGAAGTGGACTGAGACTGAGACCATGTACTAGTAGACAGTTGTCGTTTTTGTTGATGTACAGTAGTCTAATTATTGTGATTGTCCGGTGCTGTGCAAAAAAAAAAAATAGTTTGAGCCCCTACCTTGAATCCTGATTCGGCAGAATAAACCACACCTCATAATTTCGGGATAAGAAAGAGTATTGCTGGGGTCCTCGAAACTCCCAGTTGGCTTAATCCGATTCGGAGTCATGCATTCGCATTACTGTCTCGTACTAGGCCCAGTCGAAGGCTGCTCCAGCTTCAAGTAACGCTACTAACATGTACTTCTTTCATTTGTTTATTTACTTACTCCCTGAGGGCTACGCGAACGCGCTTCCGACAATGAAACTAACGTCGTCGGTGAACGACGCCGTCGCATCAAAGTCGCTCGAACCGCCGTTGCTCGCAGCGTACAGCAAGCCGTTATAGTGTCGGAAGTAGTGCGTCGGATAGCTGTACGAGCGCATTGAGTTGCCTTTCCCGTTCTTGCCCGTTTGCGGGCACCAGCTTGCGTCCTACAAGAATGATGAGACTGAGCAACAAAACGGTGGGCGGGGAAATGTACGCTGGAAAAGAGCGCGGAGCCGTCGTTGGCCTGTATACAACGGTCAGTAGAAGTAAGCGACGGAGGAGTACTCGACATACATTGACGAAGAGCTCGAAGCCCGAGTGCCGGATGTAGCTTCCGGTGTTCGCACGTGACTCGAATGAGACGCAGCCTGTCGCGGCGGTATTGAGCGCGGCAACGACATTCCAGCTCGCAGCGAGCTTCGTGGAGCTGTTCGAGGAGCTCGTCACGGGCTCGATCTGAGCCTGGGCCGTCGTCCCTCGGCTAGATATGTAGTCGGCGGTGCAGCACGCGGTCGTAGCTTGGAACGAGACGGTCGAGCCCACCGTGACCGCAGGGCCGGTGGCGAGCGAAGTGGTAGCATAGCCGGCCGCGACGATGTTCGCCTGGACTGAGTTCTCCGTGGCGTCACTCGGGAAGCCAGAGGTCAGGACACCCTCGTAGAACGTGCCCACAGCACCATCACTGTTGTCGCCTCCGATGCCGAGGATGATCGCTCCCCTACGCGACAACTCAATATGCAGCGGACGGGAAGAAGAAAACGACGCACTCTTTCGACATGGGGTTATATCCGCCGCTGGTCGGACGCGGGCCGGCGAAGATGCTCGTCAACGTGCCTGAGGCAGCATTCCCGCCGCGGAGGGCCCAGCTATTGCCCGAGTTGCCTTTGACGATGGCTGTGACGAAGCGGTCGGGGAACGACGGGTTGTTGGGGTTTTGTTGGTTCGGCCCCGAGTTGGAGGCGAAGACGCCATTCTCTAGATCAGCCTGGAGATCGCGGTCATTATTCGAGGTGCGCAGTAAGATGAAGAAATGCAGTACCTTGATCCAAGGCCCAGAACCAGTCCCACCGCCGGCGAACGTTCCGAAGTAGATGGCCTGAAAGATAAGCCTCCTCCTCCTCACATACTCGAGCCGACGACCCTACCTCCATGTGTCCATTGCCATTATCGTCGTTGTTGACCTCTGCGTTCCCGTAGTCGAAGCAGCAGACGTTGTTCACGTGCGTCCCGTCGAAGACAGCGTACAGACCCTCTGGTTCGTCGCCCTGCGTTGAATAATCAGTCCAACGACCAAGAAACGAAAGAGCACGCGTCTTACGGTCGCTACGCCCTGATCATGTTCAACAAAAGTGAGCCATCTGACCTCGAATCTGACGAGAAGAACACACGGTGGTGGCATCGTTGCGATATCCAGTCCCTGAAGTGACGTCAGGCGACGAGCCAGCGGGACCACGGGACCGTGAAGCGCACCCTGGCTGATGAAAACACCATACGCCTTGTGGCCGCCAACAGTCACGGGCGCGCCATCGGCCGCAGCGAGTTGGTCCTTCCCGCCCGGCTCGGACCCTTGGGCCGCACCACCGCCAGGAGCTTGTGTGAGGCCGTTGTTATGGCCCGACTGAGAGAGAGAACGAAACAGTCAATCGACGCGTTACAACGGCAAACGCGTCCCGTCCCTGGTCGAAGATGGTCGTAATAACGCAGGTTGTTCCCTAAAAGCATCTCAGTGTGCAGCTATCTGGTAGTAGCATGAAGCGCACCGCGCAGAACGAGTCCTGGGCAGAAGCATTAGCCACACCGCCCGCCGACAGAGGCGTGATGTTCAGCGTCTTCGAGTCCGACGCGCGTTGGACTTGGTATAGCGAGCCGGTGTACGCGCTGAACAGCGCACGCGTCGTGCTATGCGCCGCAACGCAGGGTGTTCCGCCCGAAGCGTACGAGTCGCAAGGACCGGCGGCGACTACCGTCGCAGCAGCAAGGACGAAAGGCAGCAGCAAAGTTGGGTGTGGCATTGTAGATATTCGAGCGGGCGGTTGCGCATTTTATACCCCTCACTCGCTCGACGAAAGCCACTAATATTCCCGGCGTCATACTCCGCGGGACGAGGCTCGTGGTGGGGTCACCTGGGGTAGGAGGTGGGGCACATCTGCTTCGAGATGCAGTGCGATGCCAGTGCAGCGCTACGGTTCAGCATTTTAGTTGCTAAATGTTGTTGCGGGTACCGGAGTCGAGCCCGACCCGCGGCTCGGGAGTGCGGACCAACACCAGTGGAGGGAGACGATGAAAGAGTTGATGACTGTGCAAAGAATCCGTGACGCTCATCAGTGATTTGTGACATTACCATCAAATAATACTGATGGAGAGCTAGGAATTGACGGTGGTTGAGAAAGAAACTCGTCAAAAGTCCTGAAAAAAACCGAGCTGTCTCCCGGACGATACCTAAGTAAATCTACATGCGTCGAGCTACGGCCTCTAACGATCCCCGTCTCACAGCCGACTCAATACAGCCCCGCCATGAACATGCGCCTGAACCTTTTCGAGGGCCTGCGCGAGCGCATGTGCAGTACCAATCGGGTTAATTTGCGGGAACTGCGACCGACATTAATGCATCCACAAAATAACTTGAACGCAGTAAGGTGAGAGGCACGAAACGCACCATATGGCCGCCTTCGATAATTTGCACACTCCCGTTACGCATGCGTTTAACGTGGTCGATCTGGAATTGCTTCATCTCCGCGCCTTTACCTCTTCAGAAGAAAAAAGAAAAAATCAGCGTCTGCTGGCGACAAAAACGTAGACGAACGCACTTGTACTCGTCATTCAAGCAAATGATCGTATGTATCGGCGTGATGTCTTCCTTTGTCAATTGCAGGAAGATCTGCGTAGGTTCTTCGACGAGGTCGGCGGTTGGAGCGAGGTAATAAGCCTGCCAGTGGGGAAGACGCGTCAGGAACGAGAAACACAGTTTCCGAGTCAGCGCGGTCGTACAGCTTCCTGGCGCGGCGAGCAGCACAGTGTAACCTTGGCGCCTTCTGGTAATCCCTCGTCGCGCTCGTCAACAGGGCGTAGTGCGTGTCTCTGTCGAAAGTTGTGTGTTTATTAGCCACAGGAAAAATCGAGGAGGAGTCGACCGCAAAACGCACCACAAACAGATCCAAAGACTCTTCATCCCAGCCGCGATAAGCCGTCTTTCCTAATAACCGCCTTGCATGCTCAATTCCAGCGAACGTATGCGGTTTGGACTTTGCCCAGTTGCCGAAAAGCGTGCATAAGACCTTGGTGGGCCGCGTTCCGATAGGGAGGATGGCAGCGTCCATGAATACGAGGCCGGCGAATGCGAATGGGAGCGGTCGACGCTGGAGCATGAGCCTGCGAGTGGATGAGTCTAAAGACAAAGATCGAGGGCCCGGGAAGCGTAGCGACTTGCAATGGTGCTGAAGCGGCGGAATGCGCGAGTCCGACGACGGTACGTGAGCGAAAGTCGACGCCATGGGCGGTGGAGGAAAGGAATGCGAAGGCGGCGCGTGTGTATTCTTCAGCGGTCCCTGGAATACAATTTAAGCGCGCCAGTTCCAACAGAACGGAGAGTATGCACAATAGTCCCGGTATTGGTCGCTGCCGAGCAGGCCGCGATTTCGCAGCGCGCTACCACCGTGGTTTGGGCTCTCTAAGCTTGACAGTGAGCAACGGAAACGAATACCGAACAATGTTTACACACCGATGCACCACACGTCCCGTATCCTCACTCCTGTCCCGTCGGCAGCGAAGAAGTGCTTTAGGACCACCTCGTATTGTTCCTTGTGCATGTTTGTCGCGTGGAGAAAGATGAGCGTCAGCCCGTCGCGGAAGCTGCGTTCGGGGAGATACTGGACAGCTTCGACATGGAATGGGCAGATGGAAGAGGGCGAGAGAGAGTGGACTCGTTGCTGGAGCATAGACTGGAGGAGAGGGGACAAAACGCGCAGACGACGTGGGACGATGAGAGAGCGGAAGAGAGCAGGGCTCTGTTGCGAGGTGGTTTTTGCCTCCGCATCGCGTTGTCCTTCCTGCAGCTGTCAGTGTCATTCAGCAGAAGTCCCCGCCATGTGGGAGCCCGTACTGTGTATCTCTGTTGGTTGCGAGGATCAGATGATAAGATGTAAACTCCTATTTTGCGATTTCAGGTACAAGCTGGCCGGCCACCCGTCGGATGCACGATTTTTCCTTCCAGGCGTACTCCATCTCGGAAGGCGGAACGAGAGCCAGGGATCCGGATGTGTTCATGGCAGACGAAAACAGCAAAACTGATAGATCTTTGACACCAATTTCATATGCTCTCTCGACTTGGACTTGGATATTTTCGTCTGGTTGGCGAGACCACGACGATTGCTGGATGGAGGGTCTTGATGGTGAGTGCTTCCATGAAGCTTCTTCGGTCTCTGGCTCCTGCTTGGCTGGCGAAAACTTCCTTATTTGGCGACAGGCGTTTAGTAGAAAGTTCACGTGATCAGCGATTTGGGCTCCTGCGTCTCGGCTCCCAACGCAGGCAGTGCGAT
This sequence comes from Mycena chlorophos, assembly GCA_014461115.1. Taxonomy (NCBI): domain Eukaryota; kingdom Fungi; phylum Basidiomycota; class Agaricomycetes; order Agaricales; family Mycenaceae; genus Mycena; species Mycena chlorophos. The sequence continues at coordinate 2,245,566 of JACAZE010000002.1, read as the reverse complement.
CCTGCAGAAGCGTCGCCAACCATTGAGGGAGTGTCGGGGGAGTAGAAGATGGTGATGAAAACGGGGAATTATTATGCATGAGTACACACGCCTCATTTCTAGCGTTATAACTTGTCTCCCAAACGGCCGATGTTGTCCACGGGTGGCGCGCCCCAAACGAGGGTTTTTCTTCTGGGGTCCAGCAGCGTTGGATAACGCGTGTCGAGCACAGCGGCAAGCACACCGCGTGGTGGCGGAGAAGAGAGCGACGGTAGGTTGGTTTTCGTTAACGGAGTGGTGTTTGGGGTTGGTTTTGCCGTGAGAGAAGCAGTAGCCGAGGCAGCCGCTGCAGCCATTGCGCGTTTTTCGTCCTCCACACTCAACGCGGTCCGCTTCGCCTCCAAAACCGCGCGTTCCTTCACTTCCTCGTCCAGATCGTCAAACACATCTTGCTTGACGGCCGCAATGGAGTATGTGAACACTCCAACGACGAACACGAGCAGCAGCGCTCCAGCAAGGGCGTTTTTGGTGCGGAATTGTCGCCGTGCGCGGAGAAGGCCGGGTGACATGCGGCCGTTTTTCCAGTACGAGGCCGCGACCTCTTTGCGGTCGACGTAGCGCAGCGTTTCGGGCTGCCATGAGGCGCGCGTCGGGAGTGTGCCACGCAGCATCCGGCACTGTGTGTGGTGGTGGCGGTAGTGGGAAGAAGACGGAAACGTCACTTGGCTCTTGATTCCATCCTTCCGAGTCGAAATTTCGCGACTTGACTCCAGGCTGGGCTGGGCTTTATATCGGTGCATGAACCCGTGTCTTCGACGCGCCATGTCGTACGAATCCTGGTCCAAACAGGACCTCATTGCCAAACTCGTCCAGCTCGAAGCTGCCGCGGACGCTCCGCCTCAACCTGTCGCGTCCACCTCCTCCGCCAACAACCCACGGCGACCATGGAAGGACTTTGACTTTTCCTCGTACCCGCGACGCAAAATTGCGCTCAAATTCTGCTACTCCGGTTGGGAATACAACGGGCTAGCAATCCAGGCAGACCACACCCCGCTACCAACGGTCGAGGGCGTCCTGTTCGATGCTCTAGCAAAAGCCCGCTTAATCGATGGAGACGCCGGCTTCGATGGATGCGAATGGGAGCGCTGTGGGCGCACAGATCGAGGAGTCAGTGCTGCAGGGCAGGTCATTTCGCTGTGGGTGCGAAGCGCGCAGAATGCACACCAAATACGACGCAGTACGCCTTCTCCCGAGCCCGAGGAGGCACCCCCGTCAGATGACGACACGTTCCCTACCCTTTCCGCGTCCGATTTCGGTACTCTAGACCTTCCGGTCCCGGACAACCACAACAAGCCGCGAAAGCGCAACAAGGAACCCGATCCAAACCGCCCTGAACACAACTATCCCTCCATCCTCAACCGCCTTCTACCACCGACCATCCGAATTCTGGCTTGGTCACCCGTGGCCCCGACGTTCTCCAGTCGCTTTGCATGCACCTCGCGACACTACAAGTACTTCTTCTCGCCGTCTCTCGACGGCCTGGATGTCGCGAAAATGCAGGTAGCAGCCAACTATCTCATCGGGCTACATGACTTCCGAAACTTCTGCAAGATCGATGCCGCAAAACAGCTCACAGAATACCATCGTAGAATTCTGCGCGCAGACTTGTCCCCGGTCAGCCCAGACTCGCAGATGTACGTTCTGGACCTAGTCGGGACTGCGTTCCTCTACCACCAAGTCCGGCATATCATGGCCATTTTATTCCTCGTCGGCGCAGGGCTCGAGGAACCCTCCATCGTACCGACACTGCTCAACGTAGCTCCCAACGCTGAGCAGCTCACCAACTCCACTGAACCACTCCCGGTTCTGGACACGCGCCCCGAATACCAGATGGCCGACGGGCTTCCGCTCATGCTCTACGCATGTCATTACCCCGACGGCCTGCTCGACTGGCGCGTCGAGGCGCCCACCAAGGCGCCGACGGTGCAGAAACATGACCCGTCAGCGGACTCAGACGCGTTTGCCCAGCTGCACTACGCGCTGGCCCGTTCGGACATGTATGCGATGCTCAATGCGGCATTTTGTGATGCGGCGGAGGAACACCACGTCGAACTGCCGGCGGTGCCGACGGGCGCAGCGGAGAGCGTGACGACGGTTCCGTTGGGGGCTGCGACGTTCCGCCGCGCGTCGAAATACGTGCCGCTGCTGCAACGGAAGCGAAACGACCACTTCGAGGTTGTCAATGAGCGTTGGAGGGCGAGTAAGGGCGCGAGGAGGGAAGCTAAGAGATCAGCAGATAAACCACAATCATAACGGTTATTACTCGATGTATTCTTTCGTAGCCTTGGCCCTGCTCAAGACCGGCTAAGCACCCACAATGCGCACCCACAATGACGAGGCAGTCACGCCGTGAGAGATCAGCTCGCTCTTGACTCCCGCCGCCATGGACTCTTTCGACCGCGTTCTGCGATGCAACATCGAACCGACGGCGGACGAAAAAGCCCGCGCTCAACACGCAGTGGACGACAAATGGCTCGAAATTTTGGAAGTACAGGGCGCGATGGACAACCTTCGCGCCGCTCTATGGGCACTGCAATCGCGGCACATCAGGCTCTTTGACGAGTTCAACCAGCTGCAGAATGTCTTGTCCCCCATTCGACGTGTTCCGCCAGAGTTGATTGGTGAAATATTCCTGTACCTTCGCCCAGTGGTGGAACCGCTACTTCCAGGAATGTTCCGGCAACACGCTCGCGTCCCTTGGGAACTGGGTCTTGTTTGCCGTTCATGGAGGGAAATTGCCCTTGGAATCTCCCAGCTCTGGTCTGTGATCGATATCATGTACTTTATTGCCGCTGCAAATAGGCAGGCACTGCGAAGAAGACCCTGGAATTGGACCCGACCAGATTCCCCAGACATCTATCGCTACATGCACGAATATGATGACATTGAGTTCACAGATCACATTACCTTGGAGCAGCTGAAGCATGAAGAACAGGACTTTTACCTCGAGGATGCAGTTGAACGTCTCCAGACTTGCATTGCTCGTTCACGAAATCTTGGCTTGACCATCTGGCTGGTACAAATTTACCAACATCCCGCACTAATGGTACTCTTTGAGATGCTCGTCAAGGAAGCGTTCCGCTGGGAAGTTGTCATTATCTCGTTTCCGCTCCAAGCAAGCATCTGTCACCGCCTGCAAGCTCTAAAACATCAATTTGGGCGTCTTCGTCGGCTAGAATATGACTGGCTTCATAGCCTTGAAGATACTACCTGGGATTTTACTGTGTTTCCAACATCCCGCACCCCACATCTCACCGAGTTGACCTTGGTAGAACAAAGACTGGCCATCTCTCCAAATGTTGTGTCTTGGAATACCCTGGAGAAATTCGGGGACATATTATCTTACATGATGCCTGATGAGCGGCTAGGCATATACCAACAGCTCACAAACTTGGTGACCCTATATATTGATCTCTCCTCGGATTGGTCTCTAGGAGAGACTATCATTTTGTTTCCTAACCTGCGTGTTGGATGGTTGAGAATCAATCCAAACTTTCCTGAGTCTGTGTGGCGGCCCAGCCCTACAATTCTCAACAACTTTGATATGCCAGTTCTTGAGGAGCTTATGGTGGAAGGACTGAACATTGATTGTCTAAGCAAATTTATGCCCCGTCACTCTCATCAACTGCAGAGACTTTCATTGGTCTTTCGCTTTATGAAGGAAATTCCTGGAGACACTGAGCAAACATTAGCTTTATATCCTGCCCTAAAAGAACTCTCCTTATGGGGTCCAAATTACCTCACAGAGGAGACACTTCAATGCTTGACCCCAGGCCACAGTCTAGATAACAGGTTTTTGCTGCCAGAGTTACAAGTATTGCGAGTCTCAAGCAGAGCATTTGCTTGGGACAACTGTAAGTGGACCACGTTACTGGGCATGGTTCAGGGTCGCTTTGCTCCCCCCAATGGAACAATCAGACGGCTCCAAACATTTCAACTTGCCCATGATGGTCATCCTAGCTGGCCTGATGATGGGGTGTGGGATAAACATGTTGGACAAGGGTTATGTGCATTGCAGGAGCGGACACACTGGGATATTCAAGCAGATGGCAGAGCGATGAAGCCAATATGGACTGCTTATGGAGTGGAATGGGTGAAAAACTATTAGTCTACCAACCTGTACAGGGGCCCGGTCCTGGACACAAGCCCCTACTTGCTCAGATCTATGTTGTACAATGTCAATCTATATAGCATACTACTTCATATGGATCTGGGTCAAACTGAGCTTTTCAGCTCAGATCTGGGTGGAGCATAGACAACATGCACCAATCTTTTTGGGCAGACTTAGTTAAGTATTTTTCATAAGATATATACTGTGCAAAAACAGCTTTTCACAACTTTGAGGTATTTTCTCTATTTTCAGTATAACTCTTCATTTATGGTGAGTTTGGTACAACTTTGAAATCCTTCTGTTGACAACTTTTGAAAGAACATGTACACCTTTTTATAGCGGAGATACAACTTTCTAAGTGATAACTTGAGATTGGGGTCAACTTCCCAAGTGATCTACAACTTGGCCTATATCACTGTGATATCACTCGGGTAACAGTATATCTCCCATACATTTCTATGGACTATTCTGATCTAGGCCCAAAGTTGAATCTGCAATACAACTTCTAGATCTAGTTTTGACTTTGCACCCGGGCCTATGGTCATGAATTTTTCTTGCTCTAGCCTAGAACTTTGTGGGTCTAAGTACTGTACTATTTCACTTAATTTAGCGGCCATGTTCACATTCAAGTTTGGAAAACCTTGCCAATTTTTTTTTTTTTCTGATGAAGGTTGATTCATCAAATTCTATGATAGGGCTGAATTGAAGGAGATCCACCTAGATCCATTGGGTCAAATCCACAGTGGCAGGACTTTTGTCCAGGACCAGCCACCAGATATCCATCCAAATAAAATTTTATTGTTTACAGTAGTTAACTGGGTTCCAAAACAAACTAAGTGTCATACAGATTGTGAGCCCATACTGTACCCGATCCCAACAGAATTTTGTGGATAGGTGGAGGGTCATTGGCTCCATCGACTGGCAAAAAAAACATAGGGCAAACGGAGCAGGTATAATGGCAAACAAGCATATTGTTTTTGACTATCAATATGAGCTATCTACGTGAAGCCGAAACAGGATGTGATTCGGCATCAGTTGTCATCTATTTGACCCAATGATACTGTAGGCGTGAAGTACACTGTCCTTCTATATAAAAATGCATGAAAATATGGTTTCAAGGGCCCATGAGAGTTTTGCTTCCTTCACGCTACACTGTGCGTTTGATGGGATCCAAATTATATCAGTAAATGTAATAAGGTCCTAAATACATATTGCATTCTTGCAAGACATCAGAATAAGCTCTGTCGCTATCAATTTGAAGACCGTTTCGGAACCCGGTATGTTTTGGAAGCCGGTTAACTACTGTATATCAAGGTCACTGACAAAATCATCCCATTTGATGGGAGCAAGTTCACCCAGGTAGTAAACTTGCACATCTTTATTAAATCTAATGAAGCACCTCGGTTTGGTCCGGTTAAGTTCGGGTTCGAACCAAAAGGCCGAACCGGACCTGAGCATCACTAGTTCACACAGTTTTCTTTCATGCAATTGGGCTAAGTATAAGTATGTGCACATGAACATAGAACATTGGGCACATGGATTCTGATACCTTATTGTGTGTGTAGCATTGAAGATGCATAAACAGAACAAGATGTATCTGAAACCTTATCTACTTCTACATTGTGCTGGGTTGCATCAAAGGCAAGAAAAGCGGCCCGGAGAATAAGGGTGCAGAAGGCAACTCCGCCAAATAGAAGTCAAGGAGTTGAGACGCAGCCGGGCGGTCCAGCGGATCAATGCGAAGCATGCGACGCAGCAATGCAGTGATAGCACGAGCATCCTCAAGTGTGTGGCCGCGTTCTATGAGTGCAGCGTTCTTCTCAGCCCAAAAGAGATCCGGTGTGGTGGCTTGGGCTGCTGTAATAGTAAGCATCGGAAAGCAAGACCCTCGAGAAACAGACCACGAGTTTTTGCCATGTCCTCAGGCTGGAGGAATGGTGTCCATTCAGACGGGGCATCCCCACAAACGCACGCCATCTGATGGAGGATCGAGTTCTCTCCCGAAGGAAATAGCGGTCCTCCAAGAAAATACCAAATCTGGGTGGCCTTAGTAGCGGCTCGACACAGAAGTAAGTAGGGCACAACATACCGTGCACGCTAGGGACCAGATATCAGTAGCTCGATCCAACGGTGCCTCCAGATATTTGTGCGCGATCTTGGGGAAAACCAACTCCGGGGCTGCAAATTCGAGGGGAGTGACCCACGAGGAGCTCGCAGCCTGATCCGCAAACCGAGCTACACTGTTTAAGTGCATTCAATGCGTGAAAGCTGTCCTTAATACGCACCTGAGCCCAAGTCCATGATGCGTACCCGCGGCTCACAAGCGAGGATATCGGGCAGTGTCTTTCTGAGAAGAGACGAAATCTCCATGTTCGCTGTGAGGAACGTAGGGATGGATGCTGGATTCCGCGCCGGGTCCTTGGACACAACGGGAACGACGGTCGGATGGCCACATCCACGCCATATCTCCATGTCCGATAGACGGTCGAGGGCGTGGTCTTGAATGGAGACACCGATGTTACTAGGATGCAGGTCTACCAACGCACATGAATGACTGGTGTAGAGTAGAAGAAACACGGACCTCCGTGAACGACTCCGCGCTGATGTATGAAAGCTAGACCTTCAAGCAATTGGCGGACGAGGCTGCGAGTCTTGACGCCTAACGCAAAAGGGAGGTAGGGCCAGATTTCTTTGACGGGAATGACTGGTTCCATGATGAGGACCTGGTGAACACCATTGGGACTCTGAACCGTGAAGGCATGCAGCATTTGCACAACTGGAGATGCATCTGAATCATCCGAGTCGGAGTCGGAGGAACGGAGGCGGTCGAGGATGGCTGCTTCACAGCTCGTTAGCGAAGAATCCGCCCTCGCAGTCTTCACAGCAACGACAGAACCCTCTGTCATATCTCGCGCGAGCCACACGGTTGAGAATGCCCCGTAGCCCATCTTCCCTAGGATGCGAAATCGAAGGGTGTGGATGTTCGACTCGGAGTCTCCAGGGACAAGAATGTCGCCGAGTTTAACTGGAAGCAGTCCGCCGGGTTCGTAGTCCTCCACGTTCTCGAAAAGTTCGGGGAGCATCGCGCTCATGAAAGGATACGGCTTGTCGGAAAGGGGTCGCATGGTGGCGAAAGGCAGGAGGACCACGCGCCGGTCACAGGCAGTCTTACGCCGCCTGAATGCTCTCGTACTTGCAGCACTCCCCAAGAACTCGCAAAACGCAAAACCAAATGAAATTCATCCAGAACCTCATCGACTTCTACATCGTAGCTTCGTCAGAACTCGGAGAGTATACGTATACGGTGTACAACGTTAAGATGCGTAGCTAAAAGCGTGAGCGTAAAGCCATTGAAACATCGCGTTCGTGTTCGTGGGTGGTGAGCGTACGCGTATGGTGGTGGTACAGACAGTGACATAAAATGCATGCGGCACCCGCCCGCCGAGGCAAGCAAAGCAAAGCAAGAGAAAATGTACAAAATGCAGATGCAAGGTTTGGTACAAGATAGCAAAGCAAGGCAAGGCAAGCAAGCAGGGACAGCGCATGGGTAATAGATAACAGAGCATGGGGAGGGAGCCAAAAAGAAAAGGGGATCAAGACCATAGCTGAAGAGAAAATAATTGGTGTTTTTGGGTGACAAGAAATGGAATGGAATGGCTTTCGTCAATCGTGAAGGGCGTGCGTGCGGGTGAGTGAGGAGACGTGAAGGGTGTGTGTGGTACGTCAAGAACGTGAAGCGTGAATGCGTGAGGAAAGGCGTTAGGTTAGAGGTCACGTGAAAAGGGAGCGCTCAGGCTCAAGCCACAGGAACTGGCCGACGCGCACTAGCGGGCGTAGGCCGACCACGAGGGCGAGGCCGACTGATACGCAGAGAATCGTTGGGCCTGGATGACATCGATCAGTATTCTGGACGTACAAGACAAAGAAAAAGAAAAAAAAAAACAACGCACGACATGATAAACGAGATACCAGACGTATTGAGGACATTGACGTTGTTCTCCTTGAGATCTGACGAAGCCTTGGTGCTCCGCTTCGCCCAGCCCAAAGCAGAACGTCGTGCAGCCGATGGGACGCGCGGACGCGGAGGCAAGCCCCAAGCTTTGCCTGCAATCTTCTCCTGCTTCGGCGAGAGCAGCATGCTCGTCGAGAAGGAAAACGACGGGTCGCCGCCGCCGCCACCGCCGATGTTGGCGTCAAACTCAACGTTCTGCAGCGGGCTCATGAATGCACGGTTGAGCTCTTCCGGCGAGGGCCGCGGCGAGTTGGAGAACACCGTGACGTTGGGCGACTGTTGTGCGAGTGCTTGACGCGCGGGGTACGGCGACGGGCGCGACTGGGTTCGCGAGCGAACACGACGGTGACTACTGGCAAATTCATGCGGCAGCGGGCCATAGCTCTCGACCGAATGTTGCAGCAGCGCCTGCATGCCCTGGTGGTTCTTGGGCGGTTGGAATGCTACAAGGTACATCAGAAACAGAAAAAAAGAACAAGACACGAGAAGCTCACACTGCAGTGCAAACAACGAAAACGGCGTATCAAGCCACATCCGCTTACTCTCCGTCACCGCATCCTCGGCTTCATTACGCAACGCATAGTACTTGCGCAGCGCAACGATCCCGCGCTCGTCGTCCCAGCCCGTCGAGGCACCAGGCGTCCAGTCAATCGACCCCGAGTCCGCGGGCACGACAAACACTGCCGTCGGGCTGTTGTTATTACTCTTCTTCGACGCCTCGGAAGGCGCGGGGCTCGCGACGGGGTATTCCTCGTGGATCGTCTCGTAGACCGAGGCCCGCGAGGCGCGGCTTTGCGCAGCCGACATCCGGCGCCGATGGCCGTTCCCGCGCGCACGCGTGCGCGGTCGGACGGCGCTACCGCTGCTCGGGACAGGATGCGTCGTATTGGCGAGACGAATACTGAGCTCGGACATGTCGATACTCGAGAGGGAACCGCTTTCGGACATTGACTCCGCAGACGACAACGGGGGCGTGTCGGCACCTGAGCTGGAGGACGTGATCGTGGACGAGCGCGAACGCGCGTCGGGACTCGGTCGCGAGAAGACCGGTGCTTGGCGCACTGAAAACCCGTCAGCAAAAGATACTTCCTGGTCACGTGGGGTATGCTCACGTGAGAACCCAATCTCGCCATCCGCCATCAACGCGCTCTCTTCCAAGCTCTGACGAACGAGCAGACCCTGCTTGGCACGAATCATGCGCTCGTCGCCAAACTTGGACGACGCAGTCGACGCGATCGACGGTTGAGGGAGGATCCGCGCTTTGTGAGGGCCGCCCTCGTTGTCCTCCTGGAACGTCGCGTGTTTGCGCTTCTCGGCGCGGACGCATGGCGAGGCTTCGAAGACCGAGCCGATGGAGCTGCGACGGACGTGGCCACCGCCGAGCATCTATGAACGCGTCAGAAGAGGAACGAAAGTAACATAAAACAACAAACCGTGATCATCGTCTCGTCCTCCCTGACCGAGCCATTCGACGACCCATGGCTCATGCTGAGGATCGAGAGCGGGCGGAACTGGTTCGGCGGGAACAAATGCCCATTCGGCTGATGATGGTCATCATACCCAAACACCGAGTCCGACGACATGGACGACCGATGGCCCGTCTTCTCAAACAACGAGTCCTCCGTCGACCCCGATTTGTTCTTGTCCGACGCGCCTCGCGTAGTAGCGCCCAGGATCGAGTCGATGTCGTACGACGAGCCCGCAGGCGACGCGGAGATGGTGTTGAGCGGCATACTCCGGTCGTACGCCGTGTCGAACATCTTGTCGCCAACTCCAGGTCGGCCAAGCCGCACGATCGAAAGATCGCTGAGCACAGAATCGACCGACGCCTCCTGGTGGTGCTTGGCCCACGCCGCACGTCCACCAGCAGCACCCTGCGCCGCATACTGATGCGCAAGCGAGCTCCCGCTGGTGCTCGTGTCCGCCTCGCTGAGTCGGTGGCTCGCATAGCTGCGGTTGTAGTTGTAGAAGCTGATGGGCGGCCCGGCCTGCGAGGAGACGCTAAAGTTCGAGTCGCGATGACGATGACCACGCGTGGCCGACGATGGTTGCTGCTGTTGCTGGCCCGGCGCTTTGAAGTAAAAGCTCGACGCATCGCTGGCGACACGCTTGCGCCGTGGGTCACGTGCCAAGAAGGAGAAGGTATCATCCACGTTGAGCGAAAGCGACACCGACAGGTCCTCCGAGGAAGGCTGCTCGCGCAGACTCGGCATCGGCAGCCCATACTCGAAGGGGTCGCTGACTCCAGGGTTGGTCACGTGGCCGTAGGACGAGACCGACGCGATACTGAACACCGAATCGTGCTGGCCATGGTACGCCCGAGAGTGGTTGCGCGACGCTGCCGGCGGCGGGTAGAGCGTCGGACGGTTGGGATGATACTCGAATCCGCGCCGAACTTCGTCGAACGAGTCAAAGCCCGTGAAGCTGATCCCCGACGCCGGTCTCGAAAGAGCCGCAGACCGTACACTCGCCATCGAGACACGCGAGTTTTCAATCGCCGACCGACGCAGGCTCGAGTCCGAATTGACGCGCTGACGCGCTGATTGAGCTTGCGGAATGTCGGCAGCATGCGCAAAGATGGACTGTAGCACCGAATCGTCCTCCTCCATGAGCATAGTGAGCGACTGGGCGCGCCCATGCGCATGCACCGGCGGCGGGACCAAGATATCCGACAACGTAAGCGGCTTCTTGGGCGGCTGCGCTTGAGGCGGTTGTCCGCCAAACTTGAACCGGACGTTGAGTTCGCCGTTCCCGGGACTGGGCAGGCTGTCGTCGCTGGCGAGACTGTCCGAGCCAGGTAGCAACGTCGGCTCCTTGAGGTCCAGGATCGGCGACGGGTACTCGATAATCGCGCGGTTGCTGATACCCTCACTGGCACCATCACCCTCACCACTCGACGCCATCGTCGGCTCCGAGACGTCCATGAGCCTCGAGCTCGGGCCAGACACATCCACCACCATCGACGCATCCACATCCTCCTGCAGCAAAGGCATGGGCGGGACCGGCGGAACATCAATCGGCAACAAGTTAAAGTTGCGCAAATCAATCTTGGCCGGCGTCTTGAACGCATTCTCCAACTGCTCCACAAAGCTGCGGCGATCCGAGGCACCAGACTCGTTGAGCTTCTTCAGCTCGCCCGTAAAGTCAAACGACTTTTTCGTGTCCTCCTCCGAAAGCACCCCGTCATTGTCGTCGATATCCGCGTGGTGCCCCTCGTCGTCTGCGAGCTGCACGTTGAACACCGGCAACTCGAGTTTCGGCACAGACAACGAAGAAGAGGACGGCGGTGGGGGCGGCGGCGGGAGGTGCGCAGGCGGGAGGCCGGGCGAAGGGAGTGACGTGCTGTTGGCTTGGGGGAAGAACGAGAAGGTATCATCGGTAGGCGAAGTCGCACGTGACGCCGACAGAATAACCTGCAGTTCGCCGGGGATGTCTGAGTCTGGATCCGACGCGTCGAGTTCTTGCTCCTGGTAGTCCGACGCCTGCGACCCGCCCATCGTACCGCCCATGCCCAAGGTCCGCTTGACGTCACGTGCCAGAGGCATGCTCGAGCTGCTCTTGCTGCTGCGAGCAGACGATGATGCCTCTGCGTCGGGCAACAACGACGAGCGGTTGCGTGTGTGGCGCGTGAAGACCGGCGGGAGCGGCTTGGCTTGCTCCTCGACCGACCCAGACGACGAGCGCGACCCGAACGTCAACGATGACGGTGCGCGCATATCCACCTGCTCGTCCGCAACCGACATCGGGGGCGACGGGGAGGCTGAGGTCGCAACCGTGATCGCAGGCCGGATACGCGACGGGCGCAATCGCAGCGGATGGAACACCGGCGCAGCCTCGGGCTCGGGACTCGGCGTCATCGTCCGGCGATGCGCGCGCTTGAACGTCGATTCCGTGCTTGCTTTCGGTGCGATAGTAGCACGCGGCCACGCATCGGGAGACGACGACGACGACGCGGGCCAAGGCGCGATTTGCTGTCCGATGAGGTTCGCATGCGAGTTCTTGGCCGCCAACTTCCTCATCGCAGCACGTTCGGCGTACGGCCGGAGCGAGCTGACCGAACCTTCGCTGGGGCGGAGTGTCTTCTTGCTGGTGGGGCTCGCCTCGACGCTGTCGGGGACAGTGAGCGCATCGCGAGCGGGCGACGGCGTTGCGTCGAGGTCGAGGAACGTGACCAGTTGAGCGAGGTCGTTGGTGACCGCATCCAGCATGTTCAGAACCCCTTCGAAAACAAAGAATCAGTACTCAATTCCTCAAAGAATAATCAAGAAACTTACCACCACTTGTGGAGTTCTCCACGAAACCCCGCGGTCTCGGCTTGGGCTGCATCATCTCGTCCGATATGGGTCGCGGTCTCCGACGCTTGAGCGGCGTCGACGCAGCAGCCGAAGGTGCCGCAGTCGCAGCCGCCGCCGAAACCGAAACGATCTGGAACTCAGCCTCCTCCAAATCCATATCCAAATCCATCTCGTCATACTCTTCCTCCTCCTCCTCCAACGAATGCCCATCCGCAGTGGCCTCCTCGAGAGTAAGCATCGGCGGGCCATTCATCATGCTCTCAGCAGCGGACGACCGACCCGACGAGCGTCGCGAGAAACTGGGGAACACATCGCTCAGCGGGGTCCGTCTGCGCCCTTCGGCCGAATGCATGCTCCCACGTGACGCCGCCGAGTCGCGTTTGCCGTCGTCCCGGTCCCGCTTGCCAGAGGCGGTCCGCATCTTGTCGACGACCTCCTCCGCCCAGCGAACACTGCTCCCGCTGCTGACCCTCGACCCCGACGAGCTCCCACTCGACAAAACAGAAACAGGCCGGAGACTCGAGTTGGTGCTTTCGCGACGCGGGTTGGTCCCAGGCGCGTCGGCGCTGAGCCGGTTAGGATTGATGATGGGGTTGGTCGGGTTCGCATGCGCGACGTATCCCGTCCCCGAGCCGCCCACACTGCTCGCGGTGCTGGCCTTGCCACCAGTATTGCGACCAAGGCTCAGAGCGCTGGGCAAGCCCATCCCGATCCCGATGCCGGTATTGCTCGTGGTCGAGCTCTTGCCCAGCGTCCCGCTCATACCCAGGCCAAGGCCCAGAATACTCCGCTTGCGCTGCACAGGCGACGCGCCCAACGCCCCAATCTCAAAGCTGCTCCCAGAGCTCTTCGGCACGCGCTTGCCCTCCTTGACTTTCTTGTCCTTCTTCTTCTCCTCCTTCTCGCGCTTCTTCTTCTCCTTCTCCTCCTTGCCAGCGTCCTCTTTCTTGCTCTTCTTCCCCTTGAGCGTGCCAGTCCCCGTCCCACTCTGTTCGTTGCTCCCCTCGTCCTTCTCGTCCCACAGCCGCGCCATGCTCTTCACACTCCGCATCGCGCGCAGCGCAATCGAGCCTTGGTTGTCTTTATCCTTGTCCTTGCCAGGCACGTTCAAGAACCCCGGCGTCGGCGTACCCGAGCGCGGCTGCTGCTGCCCAGACACCGGCGTCGGCGCACGTGACAGCGGTACGGGCGTCGGCGCCTGCCCGAGCGTCGAGGCAGGCGCACCAAGCACGATCCCACCACCCACCAGCGCGGTCAAGCTCCGCTTAAACTCGGGCGGCGCATTGTTCGAGTAGACGCCCAACGCACTGGCGCTGCGCTGCGGCGGTTTCGGTTTCGACTTGCTGGTCTCGGGCGGTTGGTACGTCTCGGCACGCGTCATGGTCGCGTATGGCGTGGCTGCGCCTGTCATGTGCGCGTATTGCGGAAGCGGGTGTTGTTGACTTTGAGTGAGGAGGGCGGCGCTGCCGGCGCTGACACTGCGGTGGAACTCGGTGCGTGGTTGTGGGTGGGCTGGTGCGAGGGCCGACGACGCGCCCAGGGAGTTGTAGCGCTTCTGAGCAGGGAAGTGTTGTGGAGGAAGGTCTGGAGACGCGTCAGGACAGAGCAAAAACAGAGCGCGGCGAATGTGCTTTACTTTGAACGACGGCACGACCTCGGAGACTGGGGACCTCGACCATGTCAAGTGTACAGTCGGGATTGGGATCGAGGGTTGGTGTAGGAGGCAACGAGCCTGGGCCTGGAGCTAAACGACGCGTTAGACGATATACGAAACACGAAACCAATGCTCACATTTGCCTCGGCGCATCAACCCAAGCACACCACCGTCCTTGGGACCGGTATCCTTGCGACCACGCGACAGCGTCCACCACTTGTCCTTGGCGCCGCCCTCGACGGGCTGGGGCGACTCCGAGCGCGTATTGGTCGCGTCTGCAAAGATACCGTCTATCCGTCCGCGCGTCTTGACCTTCTTCTTGATGAGCACCATCCCCTCGCCTTCAGCCGACTGTCTCCGCACAGTCGCGTCGTTTTTGTATTCGCCGCTGTCGACATGCACCTCCCAGCCGCGTCCAGAGACGGAGCCATCACCACCGCCGGCAACACGACGGACGATGTCGCTCAAGTCGCCTGCGCCGCGTGCCGTGTTGTACGGAGTCTGGGCAGACGACACCGAGCCGCCGAACATGCCCATGACGGACTTTTTCTTGGTCGGCGCGCGAGATGCGAGGGAGGAGTTGGGGTCCGAGATGGCAGAGACATCGGGGGTCGGGACGATGAGGCGGATGCTGGGAACGTTGGAAGCCATGTATGTGTGTTTGTTTGGGTAGATGGTCGTAGATTTCGTGAGGTCAGTAGATGATTCTGGGTAGGGCTCAGAACGAGGAGAAGGGAGGATTCGGACGCACCTCGTGAAGAGACTGTACTTGCCGAATCCTGTTTGGTCGCACAGTCGACGCGTTACTGCAGTATTTTCTGGGGGTTGCTTAGCGTAGTCAGAGACAGAAGAGCGGATGCACCTTGAGAAAGGAGGACCCTCGACGCGCCGGGTTCGACGTGGTGGTCGAAGCAGAGCACGCGAAGAACAACGTCCGTCACCGAGTCAACAACGCGTGACACAGTCCAAATCCGGTATGATCCCATCGGTCTGTAATCAACTCCAAGATCAGGCCCGGCCTACTCAACCGCGTTCGCGACGTCCGGCTTTGCGGTACTGCGCGAGCCCAGAGCTGTCACACGCTCTTTCACAATAATTCTGGCTTTGCTCTTGCCAACGCGAAGTCATGCTCTCGCAAAGTCATGCTCGAGTCCGACCCCCCTCTTATATATGTTTTCGGCCGTGTTCGTAATAATTCTCGTGAATAATGCCGTTCCTCGTCGCTTGGCCCGCGCAGCGGAGGAAATTTGGCTCATTTACGGCTTGCAAGTGCCTGAACAAGGTGTTCCGAGGCCGTGTTCAGGGTCGCGGTGACGACAGCTAATTCGCTCCAAGTCCCAGCTCGCGGCGCACTCGTTGTTTCAAGCTCAAATTAAATTGAAAAGTTCATGGGTACAGTTTCTAAGTACTCTCCCTGCCTCTGTCTGCTCAAGTCCAGCCACGCGTTCGCCTCCGGCGGCAAAAACCTTGCAAAAATTGAGCACTTTTGGCGCAATATTATTGCAAAAAAGCACTCACTTTAGCATCTGATGGCGCATCAAATACGGCGAGCGCGGTAGTCGGGGTCGGCATCTCGAGGCGCTGGATGTCCGAAGCGCATCGGGAGCGCGTCGCAGCGGTTCAGCGCGGTGTCGTCGACGTAACAAATACAGCCAGCGCGTTAATTGGCGGGTCGGGTCTGGGAGTCGGCGCGGCGTCGAGTCGCGGCGGGACTGCCGAGAGCCAATAAGATGGTTGGCGTGGCGCGCGAGGGATGCACTGCACAGGTGGTTCGTCGGCCGTATCTCCGGGAAATACGCAGAGACACTCACCCGGACATTGGCGACGGCAGGCGGAGTGCGCTGAAGGTCACAGAACGGCGCAACGGTGGCTCGAGTCCAGGAACGGTGCCGCTCGCCGCGGGGCAAAATCCTGGATTCAAAAATCAGCTTTTGAGGCAAAAAAACACGTCCTCGGAACGGACCTTACAACGCTGAGATGCGCTTAGTACCGGCCCCGACAATGTTCTTGCGAGGTCGTCGTGCTCGGCGCGGGAAAAACTCTGCGAGGGATACTACACATGAGCAGAGGCAGGGAGACCAACCCTAACCTTGGAGTTGACGTGCTGGGCGGAGCGGAATTGCAAGAGGTTGGCGGTTCGGCGAGGCGTCGGATTGCGGGACCAGACGGCGGAGCGCCGTCAACGCAGCTTCGAAGGCCGACTTGGTTGCCGCTCGCCGCGGGGCGAAAAGCTCTGACCAAAAGTCAACATTTTCCACTGGGAAATCGAGGCCAGAGCACACCTGAATGCATTTGCCGACGGTCGGGTTTACGTGCCGAGTTGATGCCGGCGCTGACGGCGCGCTGTCGCCGCCGCAGCATTGAGCCCTGGGGCGGGATGCCGCTCGCCGCGGGGCAAAATCCTAGGGAAAAAAGTGAGCATTTTTCGATTAAAAAGTGCTCCAAGATCGCACCTTAAAATGTCGGCCTGAGGTATGATGTAAGTGTCGTACAGACGAGGTCTGCTACAAAAGCAGCGGTGCGCCGCTGTCGACGCAGTTCTGCGTCTGGGGGTTCTGCCGCTCGCCGCGGGGCCGAAACACTGCAGCAAACTTGCAATTAGCACCTCGTTACGCGGTTTCCCAGCACAGTGAAACGAACCTCGGAGATGACGATCCCGCGAATATCCTGGGACAGTGTGATGCAGAAGGAAATCCACCGCGGCCGGTGCTCGTTCCCGACGGACATCCAAGTCCTGGAAACTGGTCAGTGGAAAGTTCAGCAAGCTGTGGAAACATCTCACCTGAGACATTGCAATGTTGGTCGAGGCTGAAGCAACCCGAGCGTGAACGTGCGACTCGAATAAGCAGTGGGGATGGTGTGCTGGAGTCTGGTGTGGCTCGGAGCGGCGCGCGTAGCGCGGCCAAATAGAGAGCTCTGGAGAAAATGCCGTTGTTAGGAAGAAGTTCAGAGGCAAACCGGGCAGCTTACCGCGCTCAAGTGGGCGACGAGGCGGAGTCGGAGGCTCGAAGAGCATCAAGTGCAGCGAGCGCACGGAGCTCAGAGTCCAGCCGACACGCTTTCGCCTCATTTGAGTCTACTTGAGAGTGGGGACTGAAACAACGAACAAACGCGAACGAGCTGACTTACGGGTTTAAATGGCCCGGCCGAGCAAGGCGGAGCTCGGTGGTAGCGCCTAAACAGGGTAGCAAAAAACTTTGAGCGTGAGTCGAAGATGTTCTGCAAAAAAAGTGAGGCTCACTGGTAGCGGCTCGTTCGAGACCAAAACAACGAACTTACCTCGGCCTTAGGTGGGTCCGAGTCAAGGGCAGTGCGGAGACGGTGCAAGCAAAGCTGCGCTGAATTGACTGCGACGGCCATGGCCAGAGCGTGAAATGGCAGACGGAGGTGGTGGTGTGAAGAGAAAAAGAATGATGCCGTCAGAAACTTGGTGACAGCACGAAATCAGAAAGGCATGGCGAACTCGAGGGGACTTGAAGAAATGGCTGAGGCGAAGGAGGCGAGTCAAGGAGATGTATGAGGGGAATACATGCTGTATTTGGTGGGCAATGGACGCGTCGCTGCGCTCCGAACCGGGTTCAACTTGGGCAAGGCGGGCCGTCGCGGGTATCCTTGCCCGCTTGTTTCCTCCGCCAGCGTCAAATTATTGACGCATGGATACACCGCGGATATCTGGATGCTCCGACGGAGCTCGGGCGGAGTCAGTGGAATCCAGGGTCAACGGCGAACTCGCAAGTTATCCTGGAAACATTTACGCAATGGAGGATGTGGGCATGACATGTGGGCTCAGCTCGCGCTCAACTGCGTGGATCCATGGCGTAATGGTATAGGCCCTGGGCGCTCCCGCGTACCTCGTATGGTGCTCGTTTTTTTGGCCCCGGTTCAAGCCTCAATTTTTGCTCAATATTTTCTTTTCTTTTCCAAATTGTTTTATTTACGAGATCTTGGCGTGCCCGCATGAAATATGGGCAGAAAGCTCTGTTTTTGAATCGGCGCTGAACATAGCAGCTGCGCGAACCTGCGTCTGGCCTTGTGGGCGCTGCCTGCCAAAAAAGGAAATTCCACCCCTCCTCGGTAAAGCCGCGCTCATGCGCCGCGACCTAACTTGGGTTTGGACTAGAGATATAAATAGCCATTCTACTCCACATTTGGACCACTTGCTCCCTCTGTATTTAGCCGCGATCCTCTTCAGATTGCTGATAAACTCCCCATAGATGGCGAACTCGAAGAGCATCGGCAGGGCCGATAAGCCCGATGCTTTAGCCCAGTCATGTGATGAGGTAATTATTGCCCTCCTCCACCCAAACCAGAGCCAATCGCGCCAGGCTACGCTCACAAACCTTCTTGCCGCGTTTCCGCACGACGAAATCTCCCCGATTCCGCCGCTGGACATCTTCCAAACACCGCCCGCCGCCTTTCTGACATGCTCCACTGACGTGGGAGCCATGTTTCAAGGAGGTTGGTCGAGGTTCGTACGTTCAGTTTCCTTCCTCGCGCTTTTCTCATTCCTTCATTTCAGAACCTCCCAGCGGACTTGGATTCGTTGGGACGGCGCTGAAGCAGGCTTCAAATGCATACCATGTAGCGGTAGCAGCGTCCGATTGGATTTTAAATGCGCTCAAAGCGAATGTTTGGTATGTTCTCGTTATACTCTACCCGACCAAGGCACCGTCTCCAAAGGCGGTATCCGTTCCCCGGCGCTCAACCAACGTTGAATCTGCCGTATCCTTTCCACCAGGTATAAGAGCCGACCCGACTCGACGTTGTCTGCATCAATCCTTCCTTCCCTCCTTCTTTCCTCCCAACCCTCGAACTCGACCATGTGGGTCTTGAACTCCCTTTCGAGCTCGTCGTCGTCGCTCACAACGTCCCTTCAGCCCCGTCGTACTCTGACTCGGGATGGTCGTCGCGCGTCGGTGCGCCCGCGGTCCCCAAGGTGCGTCGTCGTCGTGGCTTCATTACATTTCACTTTCCCAACCATACTCTCGCATGTATCTTCTCATTGAATCCGCTCGCTGACAACCCTTCTAGCCCGACGTCAACGACGACGAGCAAGACTCCACCACCGTCACGGCGTCCGAGCCCAGCCGGGTTCGAGCTTCAAACAGGTGAGTTTTGCGAAATTCTTGAGTAAGTCGACCGCACTAACCTTCAATCCTTGCAGACTGTCTCCGCACACGTATCCGCGCCAACACGTTCGTGCTCTGTAGCTGCGCAGGTTAGTCCGCGCATATTGGACATAAAAAAAAACCGCTGCTGACCTTGCTATTCAAGTTCTAGACCTTTTGGCGCTAACCTCGGCGTCGGCCACCCGAGTGCGTAGGGCGGAACGACGGGGTGCCGCCAGGACCGGGTCTGTTCGCAACGCGACTGGCCTTGTTAATACAGGTCAGTTCGCCTCTCACCCCTCAAAACGAAGAAAAACTCACCTTACAATCGCCCACAGTCGTCCCCAAACGCTATTCAGCATTCGCCAGCACCTCGTAGCGACCCCATTCGGGCGACGCCATTGGTTCTTAGGCGTTAATGTACCCTTGCACAAGGTCAGTTTCTCTTGTTTCGGGTCCAACTCAACACAAACTGACCTTCTCGTTGTCCAGATTGGTCTCCAATACGTGCACCGGCATCCCGGATCAGCTCCATAGACGTCGTGCGGCTTTGCCGTTCCTGCTCGGGTGCCGACTGACTGATTCAAAGGTTAGTTTTGGCTGTCTCGGCTCACAACGAACCCGAACTGACTTTCATTCAGGCCCAAATCGTCGCCAGCACCATCCCGTCGACCCGGATCGATACGCGTGTCTTGGCTGAGTCTCCGAGTCGCGGTGCTAGACTCGCGCCGTGTTTTTCCGCGTCACGGAGGGACCAGCGGGCCGTTTTTTCGAGTTTGTAGTGGTAGAGAGTGCGTGTTTGACGGCTGGGGTTGTACGGAGTTGGTGTAGGAGGTAGTTGGTAGTGGTTTGCCGAGCAGTTACGGGGAGATGCCAGCGAACGGCTCCAAACCAGGCTGGGGTTGTTGAGCGCGGCTGGGCACAGACGGAAAGAACGGTGCTGGGGCCGTAAGCGGACCTTTGGGAGTCGCCTGGACTCGGTAGTGGATGGGAGAGGCGTAGGACGAGAGCCGTGGTGTGTGTGTGTGCGGGTGACTGTGCCGACGAGTGCGGGATCTGCAGCGTTTGCGGATGCAGGTGGGCCTTGGACGGCAAAGTCGGGCTTGCGCGGCATGTCGTTGTTGCCTGGCTCGACGGAGACCCTTGCCGGGTCATTCTGAGCCGGCGTCGACGCGTACCGCAAGGGATTCGAGGTGCTGGGGCGGCGGAATCGCGAGTTGGAGTCGGAATCGCGGTGCGCGGTGCGTGAATGGCGTGAGCAAGCCGCCAGTCTTTGGCCGGGCCTCAGCGCCGCGAAGCATACGATGGCAAGAATGTCGGTGCCAACGCTGGTGAGCAGTGGGTCGCTGGTTCAGAGCCAGAGCACGACGTCCGAATCGGTGGTGGGCGTTGGAGATCAAGATGCTGATGATCACGCGCAGATTTTTTTCCCTCCGAGGTAAGTTCTCTCTCTTTTCATGCACTTTACATCTGACTCGGCTACATTTACAGGTGCAGGAGGATAACTGGCCGACACTCAATTGCACTGTCCTTTGACGCAACCCGCCAACGGACGCCTCTGCGGGCCGCCGTTTACCCAGTGTCGTGCGCGCGCCGACTCGATAAACGCCGACGCGTTCGTGCAAGCCCATCCCGATCCCAATACCGGTATTGCTCGTCGTCGAGCTCTTGCCCAGCGTCCCGCTCATACCCAGGCCAAGGCCCAGAATACTCCGCTTGCGCTGCACAGGCGACGCGCCCAACGCCCCAATCTCAAAGCTGCTCCCCGAGCTCTTCGGCACCCGCTTGCCCTCCTTGACTTTCTTGTCCTTCTTCTTCTCCTCCTTCTCGCGCTTCTTCTTCTCCTTCTCCTCCTTGCCAGCGTCCTCTTTCTTGCTCTTCTTCCCCTTGAGCGTGCCAGTCCCCGTCCCCGTCCCAGTCTGCTCCTCGTCCTTCTCGTCCCACAGCCGCGCCATGCTCTTCACACTCCGCATCGCGCGCAGCGCAATCGAGCCTTGGTTGTCTTTATCCTTGCCGGGCACGTTCAAGAACCCCGGCGTCGGCGTACCCGAACGCGGCTGCCCAGACACCGGCGTCGGCGCACGTGACAGCGGTACCGGCGTCGGCGCCTGCCCGAGCGTCGACGCAGGCGCACCAAGCACGATCCCACCGCCCACCAGCGCAGTCAAGCTCCGCTTAAACTCGGGCGGCGCATTGCTCGAGTAGACGCCCAACGCACTGGCGCTGCGCTGCGGCGGTTTCGGCTTTGACTTGCTGGCCTCGGGCGGTTGGTACGTCTCGGCACGCGTCATGGTCGCGTACGGCGTGGCCGCGCCTGTCATGTGTGCGTATTGCGGAAGCGGGTGTTGTTGCTGGCTTTGGCTTTGGGCGAGGAGCGCGGCGCTGCCGGCGCTGACACTGCGATGGAACTCGGTACGTGGTTGTGGGTGGGCTGGTGCGAGGGCCGACGACGCGCCCAGTGAGTTGTAGCGTTTTTGAGCAGGGAAGTGTTGTGGAGGAAGGTCTGGAGACGCGTCAGCAATGAACGGAACACGACCAATGCGTTTACTTTGAACGACGGCGCGACCACGGAGACTGGGGACCTCGACCATGTCAAGGGTGCAGTCGGGATTGGGATCGAGGGTTGGTGTGGGAGGTAACGAGCCGGGGCCTGGAGCTAAACGACGCGTTAGACGATGTACGAAACACGAAACCAATGCTCACATTTCCCTCGGCGGATCAGCCCAAGCACACCACCGTCCTTGGGACCGGTATCCTTGCGACCACGCGACAGCGTCCACCACTTGTCCTTGGCGCCGCCCTCAGCAGGCTGCGGCGACTCCGAACGCGTATTGGTCGCGTCTGCAAAGATACCGTCTATCCGTCCGCGCGTCTTGACCTTCTTCTTGATGAGCACCATCCCCTCGCCTTCGGCTGACTGTCTCCGCACAGTCGCGTCGTTTTCGTAGTCGCCGCTGTCGACATGCACCTCCCAGCCGCGCCCAGAAACGGAGCCATCTCCACCGCCGGCGACTCGGCGCACGATGTCGCTCAAGTCGCCTGCGCCGCGTGCCGTGTTGTACGGAGTCTGGGCAGACGACACCGAGCCGCCGAACATGCCCATGACGGACTTTTTCTTGGTCGGCGCGCGGGATGCGATGGAGGAGTTGGGGTCCGAGATGGCAGAGACATCGGGGGTGGGAACGATGAGGCGGATGCTGGGAACGTTGGAAGCCATGTATGTGTGTTTGTTTGGGTAGATGGTCGTAGATTTCGTGAGGTCAGTAGATGATTCTGGGGAGCGGTCAGAACGAGGGAGGAAGAGGAAGAGGACGCACCTCGTGAGGAGACTGTACTTGCCGAATCCTGTTTGGTCGCACAGTCGACGCGTTACTGCAGTATTTTCTGGGGGTTGCTTAGCGTAGTCAGAGACAGAAGAGCGGATGCACCTTGAGGATGCTGGGCGGGAGTACCCTCGACGCGCCGGGTTCGACGTGGTGGTCGAAGCAGAGCACGCGAAGAACAACCTCCGTCACCGAGTCAACAACGCGTGACGCAACCCAAATCCGGTATGATCCCATCGGTCTGTAATCAACTCCAAGATCAGGCCCGGCCTACTCAACCGCGTTCGCGACGTCCGGCTTTGCGGTACTGCGCGAGCCCAGAGCTGTCACACGCTCTTTCACAATAATTCTGGCTTTGCTCTTGCCAACGCGAAGTCATGCTCTCGCAAAGTCATGCTCGAGTCCGACCCCCCTCTTATATATGTTTTCGGCCGTGTTCGTAATAATTCTCGTGAATAATGCCGTTCCTCGTCGCTTGGCCCGCGCAGCGGAGGAAATTTGGCTCATTTACGGCTTGCAAGTGCCTGAACAAGGTGTTCCGAGGCCGTGTTCAGGGTCGCGGTGACGACAGCTAATTCGCTCCAAGTCCCAGCTCGCGGCGCACTCGTTGTTTCAAGCTCAAATTAAATTGAAAAGTTCATGGGTACAGTTTCTAAGTACTCTCCCTGCCTCTGTCTGCTCAAGTCCAGCCACGCGTTCGCCTCCGGCGGCAAAAACCTTGCAAAAATTGAGCACTTTTGGCGCAATATTATTGCAAAAAAGCACTCACTTTAGCATCTGATGGCGCATCAAATACGGCGAGCGCGGTAGTCGGCGTCGGCATCTCGAGGCGCTGGATGTCCGATAGCGCGTCGCAGCGGTTCAGCGCGGTGTCGTCGACGTAACAAATACAGCCAGCGCGTTAATTGGCGGGTCGGGTCTGGGAGTCGGCGCGGCGTCGAGTCGCGGCGGGACTGCCGAGAGCCAATAAGATAGTTGGCGGTTCGGCGTGGCGCGCGAGGGATGCACTGCACAGGTGGTTCGTCGGCCGTATCTCCGGGAAATACGCAGAGACACTCACCCGGACATTGGCGACGGCAGGCGGAGTGCGCTGAAGGTCACAGAACGGCGCAACGGTGGCTCGAGTCCAGGAACGGTGCCGCTCGCCGCGGGGCAAAATCCTGGATTCAAAAATCAGCTTTTGAGGCAAAAAAACACGTCCTCGGAACGGACCTTAGAACGCTGAGATGCGCTTAGTACCAGCCCCGACAATGTTCTTGCGAGGTCGTCGTGCTCGGCGCGGGAAAAACTCTGCGAGGGATACTACACATGAGCAGAGGCAGGGAGACCAACCCTAACCTTGGAGTTGACGTGCTGGGCGGAGCGGAATTGCAAGAGGTTGGCGGTTCGGCGAGGCGTCGGATTGCGGGACCAGACGGCGGAGCGCCGTCAACGCAGCTTCGAAGGCCGACTTGGTTGCCGCTCGCCGCGGGGCAAAAACCTCGGACCAAAAGTGAGCATTTTTCACTGAAAACCGAGACCAGAACACACCTGAGAACATCTGCCGACGGTCGGGTTTACGTGCCGAGTTGATGCCGACGCTGACGGCGCGCTGTTGGCGCCGCAGGGTTGAGCGCTAAGGCGGGATGCCGCTCGCCGCGGGGCAAAATCCTAGGGAAAAAAGTGAGCACTTTTCGCTGAAAAGGCGCTCCGAGATCGCACCTTAAAAATGTCGGCCTGAGGTATGATGTAAGTGTCGTACAGACGAGGTCTGCGACAAGAACAGCGGTGGGCCGCTGTCGACGCATTTTTGTGTCCGGATGGTTCCGCCGCTCGCCGCGGGGCCAAAATGCTGGAGCAAACTTGCAGTTAGCACCTCGTTACGCAGTTTTCCAGCACACTGAAACGAACCTCGGAGACGACGATCCCGTGAATATCCTGGGATGGCGCAATGCGCAAGGGATTCCACCGCGGCCGGCGGTCATTCACGACGGGCGTCCTTGAATGTCCGAGTCCTGGAAATTGGTCAGTGGAAGAGTTCAGCAAAATGTGGAAACAGCTCACCAGAGACATTGCAATGTTGGTCGAGGCTGAAGCAACCCGAGCGTGAACGTGCGACTCGAATAAGCAGTGGG
The DNA here is from genome assembly GCA_014461115.1 of Mycena chlorophos. Lineage (NCBI taxonomy): Eukaryota > Fungi > Basidiomycota > Agaricomycetes > Agaricales > Mycenaceae > Mycena > Mycena chlorophos. The sequence goes on along the minus strand of JACAZE010000002.1, from coordinate 2,220,910 downwards.
GATGGTGTGCTGGAGTCTGGTGTGGCTCGGAGCGGCGCGCGTAGCGCGGCCAAATAGAGAGCTCTGGAGAAAATGCCGTTGTTAGGAAGAAGTTCAGAGGCAAACCGAGCAGCTTACCGCGCTCAAGTGGGCGACGAGGCGGAGTCGGAGGCTCGAAGAGCATCAAGTGCAGCGAGCGGGGTTCACGGAGCGCGGTTCAAAGTCCACCCGACACGCTTTCGCGTCATCTGGGTCGACTTGAGAGAGGAATGAATGAAAGAACAACGTGGATGAGCTGACTTACGGGTTTAAATGGCCCGGCCGAGCAAGGCGGAGCTCGGTGGTAGCGCCTCAACAGGGTAGCAAAAAACTTTGAGCGCGAGTCGAAGATGTGCTGCAAAAAAAGCGATGCTCACTGGTAGCGGCTCGTTAGGGACCACAAACAACGAACTTACCTCGGCCTTAGGTGGGTCCGAGTCAAGGGCAGTGCGGAGACGGTGCAAGCAAGGCTGCGCTGAATTGACTGCGACGGCCATGGCCAGAGCGTGAAATGGCAGACGGAGGTGGTGGTGTGAAGAGAAAAGAATGATGCCGTCAGAAACTTGGTGACAGCACGAAATCAGAAAGGCATGGCGAACTCGAGGGGACTTGAAGAAATGGCTGAGGCGAAGGAGGCGAGTCAAGGAGATGTATGAGGGGAATACATGCTGTATTTGGTGGGCAATGGACGCGTCGCTGCGCTCCGAACCGGGTTCAACTTGGGCAAGGCGGGCCGTCGCGGGTATCCTTGCCCGCTTGTTTCCTCCGCCAGCGTCAAATTATTGACGCATGGATACACCGCGGATATCTGGATGCTCCGACGGAGCTCGGGCGGAGTCAGTGGAATCCAGGGTCAACGGCGAACTCGCAAGTTATCCTGGAAACATTTACGCAATGGAGGATGTGGGCATGACATGTGGGCTCAGCTCGCGCTCAACTGCGTGGATCCATGGCGTAATGGTATAGGCCCTGGGCGCTCCCGCGTACCTCGTATGGTGCTCGTTTTTTGGCCCCGGTTCAAGCCTCAATTTTTGCTCAATATTTTCTTTTCTTTTCCAAATTGTTTTATTTACGAGATCTTGGCGTGCCCGCATGAAATATGGGCAGAAAGCTCTGTTTTTGACTCGGCGCTGGACATAGCAGCAGAACGAACCTGCGTCTAGCGTTGTGGGGCGCTGCCTGCCCAAAAAGGAAATTCCGCCCCCTCCCCGGTAAAGCCGCGCTCATGCGCCGCGACCTAACTTGGGTTTGGACTAGAGATATAAATAGCCATTCTACTCCACATTTGGACCACTTGCTCCCTCTGTATTTAGCCGCGATCCTCTTCAGATTGCTGATAAACTCCCCATAGATGGCGAACTCGAAGAGCATCGGCATGGCCGATAAGCCCGATGCTTCAGCCCAGTCATGTGATAAGATAAGTATTACCCTCATCCGCGCAAACCAGAGCCAAACGCGCCAGGCTACGCTCATAAAGCTTGTTGCCGAGTTTCCGCACCCTGAAATCTCCCCGATTCCGCCGCTGGACATCTTCCAAACACCGCCCGCCGCCTTTCTGACACGCTCCACCAACGTGGGAACCACGTTTCAAGGAGGTTGGTCGAGGTTCGTACATTCACTTTCCTTGCTCGCGCTTTTCTCATTCCCTCACTTCAGAACCTCCCAGCGGACTTGGATTCGTTGGGACGGCGCTGAAGCAGGCTTCAAATGCATACCATGTAGCGGTAGCAGCGTCCGATTGGGTTTTAAATGCGCTCAAAGCGAATGTTTGGTATGTTCTCGTTATACTCTACCCGACCAAGGCACCGTCTCCAAAGGCGGTATCCGTTCCCCGGCGCTCAACCAACGTTGAATCTGCCGTATCCTTTCCACCAGGTATAAAAGCCGACCCGACTCGACGTTATCTGCATCAATCCTTCCTTCCCTCCTTCTTTCCCTCCCAACCCTCGAACTCGACCATGTGGGTCTTGAACTCCCTTTTCGAGCTCGTCGTCGTCGCTCACGAAGCCCCTTCAGCCCCGTCGTACTCTGACTCGGGATGGTCGTCGCGCGTCGGTGCGCCCGCGGTCCACAAGGTGCGTCGTCGTCGTGGCTTCATTACATTTCACTTTCCCAACCATACTCTCGCATGTATCTCCTCTCATTGAATCCGCTCGCTGACAACCCTTCTAGCTCGACGTCAAAGACGACGAGCAAGACTCCACCACCGTCACGGCGTCCGAGCCTCAGCCGGGTTCAAGCTTTAAACAGGTTAGTTTTATTCTCGAGTAAGTCGACCGCACTAACCTTCAATCCTTGCAGACTGTCTCCGCACACGTATCCGCGCCAACACGTTCGTGCTCTGTAGCTGCACAGGTTAGTCCGCGCATATTGGACATAAAAAAAAACACTGCTGACCTTGCTATTCAAGTTCTAGAAAACTCAGCGTCGGGCACCCGATCGCGTAGGAACGACGGTGCGCCGCCAGGACCGAGTCTGGTCGGCGTTGCAACTGGCCTTGTTAATACAGGTCAGTTCGCCTCTCACACCTCAAGACAAATAAGAACTCACCTTACAATCGCCCATAGTCGTCCCCAAATGCTATTCAGCATCCGCCAGCACCTCGTAGTGACCCCATTTAGGCGACGACATTGGTTCTGAGGCATCAATTTGCCCTTGCAAAAGGTCTGTTTGTCTCGTTTCGGGTCTAAGTTAACACAAACTGACCTCCTCGTTGTCCAGATTTGTCCCATTATGTGAACCGGCGTCTCGGATCGACTTTAAGGACGTTGCGCGGCTTTGCCGTTCCTGCATGGGTGCCGACTAACTGATACAAAGATTAGTTCTAGCTGTCTCGGCTCACAACGAACCCGAACTGACCTTCGATCAGGCCCGAATCGTCGCCAGCACCCTCCCGTCGACCCAGATCGTTGATTCGTGTCTTGGCTGAGTCTCCGAGTCGCGGTGCTAGACTCGCGCCGTGTTTTTCCGCGTCACGGAGGGACCAGCGGGCCGTTTCTTCGAGTTCGTAGTTGTGGATAGCGCGTGTTTGACAGCCGGGGTTGTACGGAGTCGGCGTAGGAGGTAGTTGGTAGTGGTCTGTGGTGGCCGAGCAATGACGGGGAGATGCCAGCGAACGGCTCCAAATCGGGCTGGGGTTGTTGAGCGCGGCTGGGCACGGACGGAAAGAACGGTGCTGGGGCCGTAAGCGGACCTTTTGGAGTCGCCTGGACTCGTTAGTGGATGGGAGAGGCGCAGGACGAGAGCCGTGGTGTGTATGTGTGTGTGTGGGTGATTGTGCCGACGAGTGTGGGATCTGCAGGTGGGCCTTGGACGACAAAGTCGGGCTTGCGCGGCATGTCGTTGTTGCCCGGCTCGACGGAGACACTTTCCGGGTCGTTTCGAGTCGACGTCGGCGCGCGCAGCAAGAGATTTGAGGTGCTTGGGCGGCGGAATGGCGAGCCGGAGTCGGAATCGCGGTGCGCGGTGCGTGAATGGCGTGAGCAAGCCGCCAGTCTTTGGCCGGGCCTCAGCGCCGCGAAGCATACGATGGCAAGAATGTCGGTGCCAACGCTGGTGAGCAGTGGGTCGCTGGTTCAGAGCCAGAGCACGACGTCCGAATCGGTGGTGGGCGTTGGAGATCAAGATGCTGATGATCACGCGCAGATTTTTTTCCCTCCGAGGTAAGTTCTCTCTCTTTTCATGCACTTTACATCTGACTCGGCTACATTTACAGGTGCAGGAGGATAACTGGCCGACACTCAATTGCACTGTCCTTTGACGCAACCCGCCAACGGACGCCTCTGCGGGCCGCCGTTTACCCAGTGTCGTGCGCGCGCCGACTCGATAAACGCCGACGCGTTCGTGCAAGCCCATCCCGATCCCGATACCGGTATTGCTGGTCGTCGAACTCTTGCCCAGCGTGCCGCTCATACCCAGGCCAAGACCCAGAATACTCCGCTTGCGCTGCACAGGCGACGCGCCCAACGCCCCAATCTCAAAGCTGCTCCCAGAGCTCTTCGGCACGCGCTTCCCCTCCTTGACTTTCTTGTCCTTCTTCTTCTCCTCCTTCTCGCGCTTCTTCTTCTCCTTCTCCTCCTTGCCAGCGTCCTCTTTCTTGCTCTTCTTCCCCTTGAGCGTGCCAGTCCCCGTCCCCGTTCCCAGTCTGCTGTCCTCGTCCTTCTCGTCCCACAGCCGCGCCATGCTCTTCACACTCCGCATCGCGCGCAGCGCAATCGAGCCTTGGTTGTCTTTATCCTTGTCCTTGCCAGGCACGTTCAAGAACCCCGGCGTCGGCGTACCCGAGCGCGGCTGCTGCTGCCCAGACACCGGCGTCGGCGCACGTGACAGCGGTACGGGCGTCGGCGCCTGCCCGAGCGTCGAGGCAGGCGCACCAAGCACGATCCCACCACCCACCAGCGCGGTCAAGCTCCGCTTAAACTCGGGCGGCGCATTGTTCGAGTAGACGCCCAACGCACTGGCGCTGCGCTGCGGCGGTTTCGGTTTCGACTTGCTGGTCTCGGGCGGTTGGTACGTCTCGGCACGCGTCATGGTCGCGTATGGCGTGGCTGCGCCTGTCATGTGCGCGTATTGCGGAAGCGGGTGTTGTTGCTGGCTTTGACTTTGAGTGAGGAGGGCGGCGCTGCCGGCGCTGACACTGCGGTGGAACTCGGTGCGTGGTTGTGGGTGGGCTGGTGCGAGGGCCGACGACGCGCCCAGGGAGTTGTAGCGCTTCTGAGCAGGGAAGTGTTGTGGAGGAAGGTCTGGAGACGCGTTAGCAATGAACAGAACACGACGAATGTGCTTACTTTGAACGACGGCGCGACCACGGAGACTGGGGACCTCGACCATGTCAAGGGTGCAGTCGGGATTGGGATCGAGGGTTGGTGTGGGAGGTAACGAGCCGGGGCCTGGAGCTAAACGACGCGTTAGACGATATACGAAACACGAAACCAATGCTCACATTTGCCTCGGCGCATCAACCCAAGCACACCACCGTCCTTGGGACCGGTATCCTTGCGACCACGCGACAGCGTCCACCACTTGTCCTTGGCGCCGCCCTCAGCGGGCTGCGGCGACTCCGAACGCGTATTGGTTGCGTCCGCAAAGATACCGTCTATCCGTCCGCGCGTCTTGACCTTCTTCTTGATGAGCACCATCCCCTCGCCTTCAGCCGACTGTCTCCGCACAGTCGCGTCGTTTTCGTAGTCGCCGCTGTCGACATGCACCTCCCAGCCGCGTCCGGAGACGGAGCCATCTCCGCCGCCGGCGACTCGGCGCACGATGTCGCTCAAGTCGCCGGCGCCGCGTGCCGTGTTGTACGGAGTCTGAGCAGACGACACCGAGCCGCCGAACATGCCCATGACGGACTTTTTCTTGGTCGGCGCGCGAGATGCGAGGGAGGAGTTGGGGTCCGAGATGGCAGAGACATCGGGGGTCGGGAACGATGAGGCGGATGCTGGGAACGTTGGAAGCCATGTATGTGTGTTTGTTTGGGTAGATGGTCGTAGATTTCGTGAGGTCAGTAGATGATTCTGGGGAGGGGTCAGAGCGAGGAGAGGAGGAGGATTCGGACGCACCTCGTGAAGAGACTGTACTTGCCGAATCCTGTTTGGTCGCACAGTCGACGCGTTACTGCAGTGTTTTCTGGGCGAGTGCTTAGCGGAGCCAGAGACAGAAGAGCGGATGCACCTTGAGAAAGGAGTACCCTCGACGCGCCGGGTTCGACGTGGTGGTCGAAGCAGAGCACGCAAGAACAACCTCCGTCACCGAGTCAACAACGCGTGACGCAACCCAAATCCGGTATGATCCCATCAATCCACCCAAATCGCAGTCTTTTTGCGTCGGAATATTCAGGCTGAGCCTCCGGAGAATGCCCTTGCAATGAACTGCTCACTGAGCCTCTGAAAACGAGTATGGTTGGTGTCCGCGTAATCCTGCTTACGCGATCAATGATGTATCCGATGACGACAACGCCGCCGCTCTTCGCCATCGTCGCTCGCGATGAGCACGGCACACAGGGCCTATCTGCGGACGCGAGCACCTAGTCCACTTTGTTATCAAACAAGAGATCAGGTCCGGACCTACTTAACAGCGTTCGCGTGTTATTCAGCACCATTCTGCCTCTTGATCTTTGACCACCACCATGGTTCGTTCTTCTCTCCGTAGTTGCCCGTCTTGCTCATCCCCGATTTCCCAGTCGAACACTCTCCCTCCCCTCGACTACCCGTACGATGCCCTCGAACCGTACATCTCGCAGCAGATCATGTATGCGATTACCCACACAACACAAGAGAATCAAAGCTAAACACGATCCTTCTTTCAGGACGCTGCACCACACCAAGGTAACTTCGCAGTCCCGGTAGTCACCCCGATCGAACCCTCCCAGCACCACCAAACCTACGTCAACGCCCTTAACTCGGCCGAGGCCGCCTACGCCAAGGCCTCCACCCCCAAGGAGCGCATCGCCCTCCAAGCCGCCCTCAAGTTCAACGGCGGAGGTCCGTCGCCTTCCTTCCCTACTATCTCATCACCCATCGGTGCTTATCGCCCCAGGCCACATCAACCACTCGCTCTTCTGGCGGAACCTCGCGCCCTCGAGCGCCAAGGGCGGCAACGGCGGTGTCCTCAAGGACGGCCCGCTCAAAGAGGCCATCACCGCCCAATTCGGCTCCCTCGATAACCTCAAGAAGGAGTTCAACGCCGCCACCCTCGGCATCCAAGGCTCGGGCTGGGGCTGGCTCGGCTACAACCCCACCACCAAGCGCCTCGAGATCGCCACCACCGCTAACCAGGACCCCCTCCTCACCCTCGTCCCCCTCGTCGGCGTCGACATCTGGGAGCACGCCTGTGCGTATCCGTCATCCTTGGCGATTTGCTGCTTGCTTGCTTTGTTATCTCGAGCTGATCGTTACCTTCACAGTCTACCTCCAGTACCTCAACGTCAAGCCCGATGTCCGTGCTCCCTCCCTCGCTCCCTCTCTCTGTCTCTTGTCATCGCTCACCCACTCCTCACAGTACCTCAACGCCATCTGGAACGTGATCAACTTTGACGAGGCCGAGAAGCGTCTCGCCGAGGCGCACTGTCAGTCCCCGCGGTTGCTCACAATCTCACTTATGTACTGACCAAGCGCAGAAGGAAGGACCGACGATAAAATCGAATCGAGACCACGAACGAACGATTGTAAAATTGTAAACCAATATATGATGTCTGCGTGTGCACAGTTTGGTGTGGATTCGCGAGGGAGCTGAAAGGCACTGATCCTCCTCGACTTTCTGGCCTTCTGATTGCAACGACAACTAAGTAGTACAACCATCTTTTACTCACTGCTAGCCATCCCATCGCAGAACAAAGTCGGGCGAAAGAAACAAGTGTAATAAAATCACAGACAAATGAGGACAGAAAAAAAGAGGTTGTAGCGTATAAGAATATATAACCGAGTGGTAGCGGCGTACATCGCAGAGAGGAGGATGAGGAGAGAGAGATGGATACGTAGACGAACACGTATGTGCGTGGCGCGCGCAGGGCGGATGGAGAGCAAGTAAAGGTACATCACATCACAACAACAAATGTCCGCCGACCCGCTCACTGCTTCGTCTTGAACCGTAATAGCGGCGCAAGCCCACCCAACGCACACGCCTTCTTCAAAAACTCGTGCTATACGCGCAATTCAGCACACGGCCACAAACACACGAAAAAGAAACACACCTCCAAGAGCTCGTTCGCAGTCGCCCGACTGCTCACATCCACACACAAACACACCGCCAAGAACCCCTTGAGCTCGCGACTGAGCGCCTCGGGCTTTTTGAGCGTCGGCGTCCCGTTCGTCGCAATGAGGTACAGCGCCTTGAGCGGCTCCTCGTCCAAGTACGGCGGCTCATTCTCGATCATCTCAATCGCCATGATCCCAAGCGACCAGATATCGACCTTGGCGCCATACTCCTTCTGCTTGACGACCTCGGGCGCCATCCAGTACGGCGTCCCCACCATCGTCGCGCGCTTGGACTTTTGGTCAGTCAGTTTGGCGCAGAAGCCAAAGTCGGCTGCGAAAAACGTCAGCCAGGCTCGGATACACGACGAGGTGACTTCGACGCACTAATTTTGACGCGCCCACTCGCGTCGAGAAGCACGTTGTCCGATTTAATGTCACGGTGGATGATACTCTGGCTGTGGAGATGGCCAAGACCCTTGCACGTCTGCGCCGGCTGAGCGACTGGCCAAATTCCAGAACAAAAAACAACACACCTCCAAGCAAATCAAGCTGATTTGGTCCTCCTCGAGTGTGTTGTTCTCAATGATATCAGTGAGCGCACCACCCTCCATGTACTCCATGACGACCCAGAGCTCGTTGCTCTTCACGAGGTAGCTCTCCAGGAAGTTGACAATGTTCGGATGTTGAGACTCCTTCATGACGAGAATCTCGTTGACGATGAGCTCCTTGCGTGGCTGGTGTGCAAGGTCCATCTCCTTGATCGCGACCTTCTTCCCAGACGCAAGCGTCTTCGCGACGTACACGTGACCCGACGCGCTATTTCCGAGCTCAGCGGGAGAACAACAAACGAGACGAAACGAAACATACCCCTGGCCGACCTTCTTGATCTTGCTGTAGAGCGTCTTTGGATCGTCGTCGGACACGACCTGCCGCAGCTTCTCCATAATCTGCACCTCCGTCATGGTGCTTATCCGCTTCTCCTTGAGCTCGGCCGGCTTCTTTTCCAGCGCCGCCGCGGCGGCAGCCACACCCTGTCCGCCCGCGTTCGCCTTCTCTTCGAACTGAATCGCAGGCTTCTTCGGTTGAAGAGGCTTGACCGGCGGGGGACCGGCCGTCGCCCCCGCTGCGGTCGCTGAAGACGCATTGGGTACGGGCGCGGTCTTGCTCGGCGGACCAAGAGGTGGCCGCTCTGGCTGCTCCGATTGTTCGCGTTCCCTTTGGGCCTGAAGTTCCCGCTCGCGCTTGGCAGCCGCCTCGGCTCTTTGCTCTTGCCTTTGCTGTTGCGCAGTAGGCGTCTGGAGCGAATCTTTCCGAAGCGGAAGCGCGTTGCTCGCGGGTGTTGGCGGCCCGGTGGCCTTCTGTCGCATCGAGAGATCTGCAGAAGAAGGGAAACTGCTCCCATTCTTGGCCGGAACAGCAGGACCGTTGAGCGGAGGGGCGGCGGGGGCAGGCCGTGTGCCTGTGAGAAGAGGTCGTGGGGGAGCGGGACGTGTTGAGGTAATGGTTTGTTGTTGAGCAAGCCGAGGTGGTGTCGAATTGGCGGTGGTGTCGATCCCAGGAGGAGCAGAGTCTTGCCGCTTCATCCCCGGTCGGTCCGTTAGTGACGATGTTGAACCGCCCATGTTTGCCCCACCGAGCCCAGTACCGCCGAAGCGAGCGGGAGCACCAGTGTCTTGCATCATGAGCATCTCGCGCTCTCGTTCCCGCTCCATCTCGCGCTTCTGGTGGTCCGTATAGAACTCGAGCACGTCAAGCACGGCCTGCGGGTCCTTGGCGTAATCCTCGCGCGTGATGGCCGATTTCGTGAGCAGCTTGCTCCATTGGTCTGGCATGCCCTGTAGTTAACGTTCAGCGGCGAGTATGAAGCCGGAGCCGGGTAAAAATGGTACGACGAACCGTAAACGCCCCGCTAACAGGATCGAACCCGACGTGGACCTTGTGCACAAAGTTGGTCGGGTTGCTGAAGCCCATGAGCGGCGAGCGCGAGTAGATGTCGTCTTGCCAGCCTGTTATCACGATGAGCGGGAACGACGAAGATCTACCGACGGGCCAACGCACCATAGAGTTCCTCGTCGCTCTTGAGGGAAAAGTAGTACCGCTTCCTGTCCTGTGTTTCAAGCAGGAGACAATACGGCTTGAGGTCTGTTCGCTCGATGCTGGTGATGTCGCGGAGAAGGATGACGGATTGTTGAGGAGAAGTCTGTCGTCGGGCATTAGCAAGCAGGCAGACTCGGGCGTGTGGCGATAACGAGCAGAATATGGGCGCTGACCTCGGATTTGTGGAGGGTGAGGGTGAGGTCCTTGAGGATGAGCCATTTGACCTTCCAGATCCAGCTCGTCAACGTCCCATCCTCCTTGACGCTGACGGGGCCTTGTCGCACAACAGCGCCGGTGATGCTGCCCGACGACGATGGAGACCCGCCGATTCCCGAGTAGGACGTGGAATAGGACGAGCCCGAGGCGGAGCTAGGGTTGAAGGTGAAGTTTGGGTTGTATCCGCCGTTTGTGGAGAGCGATGACTGGGATGAATACATGCTCGGGGATGGCGCGGGGCGACTGGGATTGAGCGCGGTTGGCCCCGTATACGACATTCACCGCCGGACGCGAGCGGACGAGAAAGCAGGCGTCGGCAACGACGGGCTGATGGTGGTCGGAGGTTAGCCTGATCACACTCGGCGCGGGTCTCATGCAACACAGCACAAACACATCTTGCTTTCCGCGTTGCCACAGCTTGCCTCAGATCTTCGCTCGTCTCCGCTCGACAACAAACGTTCTTGTACAGCTTTACAAAAACAAACAAGTTACAATTAGCTTTTACCCGATTCTTCTGCTTTCAATTTCAGGTACGCCCGACTGACGAATACGTTGGATTGTCCGTTGTTACACCCGGGACTCCGCCATCCAGGATGCCGTCCAATACAAGTTGCAGATTCGGTGTCACCGGCGTGTTTTCCATCGACCACAATGCCACCGCAACAGTGCTAACTCGCGCATCAGCGGGATCTCGAGATGGAGTAGAGAAAAACCGGCTTACTTGTTGCCCTGGAAGTTCAAAATGCCCTGGTGGACTGGGAACTTGAACTGCGGGCCAAGGTTGCCCACCCTCTTCCCTTGCATCCACCCATTCACAAACAGGTAGACGCGGTACGCCTGGCCGAGCGGCTCCTCGAACGTAAACGAAAGGAACGCATCAATCCCGGAAGGAATATCGAGCGTAAACGTCGTCACGAAGAAACCAACGCCGGCAGTACCATTCGGTAGCCCCGTCGCGAGGTCGCGCGAGGTCCACGAGGAAGTGTCGAATCCAGGAAGATGCCAGCCTTGTCGCTCGCCGAACAAGCCGCCTTCGTTGAAGACACCGCGCGTCTTGTCAGGGAACCTGGCAACGCAACGATGAACCCCCTCCAATTCATGAAAAGCGGTCCGTACCCAGTGTACCCTCCGACCTTGCCTTGTACCTTCCAGGCTCCGAACGAACCGGTGTCGAGCTTGAAGCCACGTACCCCTCGAGGACTCTTGGAGCTATCAGTGGTGCTGCCTGCGGTACCTCAGTTTTGCGTTCCATAGAAGGTTAATAACTGACCCGATTCATTCAAGCCCATGTTATCTTGCACGATGGTAATAACGTTGTCCCCAGAGACCAACGCGCCAGCTGGGAAGGTGAACTTGTCGTCCGTCTCCTCGAGGATGTGTGCGTCGTTGGTCGAGTTTCCGAACGACGTGTTGAGGAAGACATCGTTCAGCCAAACGCTCGCAGCAAAAGCTTGAAAGCTGTCAGCGAATTTTTGCGGTCCAGGATCCAGCTAACCTTCTCCGCCGTTGATCGACAAGTTCACGCTCTGCTGGCCAGTGTTGTTGAAATGCCCGCGCCAAAGCACGATATTCTCGCAGCTACCGCATATTCAGAAACGCACAACCAAGCCAGGAAAACCACTTACAAGCCATAATCGCATCCATACAGAATCCTTCCGTCGCCATAATACGGCGGGAACGGAATATTCGTGGTCGTATGGTTAGCAATCGTCCAAGCCGAGTCGTCAAAGCCGGCAGTGACCTCAGGCAATGAGTCGTTGAACTTCCAGCCAGTGAGTTTCGGGATCGTGACGCTCTTGACGACTGAACGCGGCGTCAGGGTCCCCGTGAACCCGCCCGCCGTCGACGAAACGCCAGAAGACACTTTGACGCTGGCGCCGTTCCAGGTCACTGCCCTGACCGTCGGGGGTGCGACAACCGTCAGCGGGACGGTCCCGTTCAGGTCTCCGGTCAACGCAAGGGTCGAACCTGAGATCGTCGCATTGCGAACGAGGTACGGGCCACCAACGAGTACTGTGGAGTTGCTCCCCAAGGACCAGTAATGCGGGAAGGTCGACGTTCCGGGGATGACCGGCGCGAAGAACGTGGTCGCAGTCTCGTAGTCGGCGTACAGGACGAGCTGGGTTGACGAATCGTACACCGTACTGAGCCCAGTCAACCCTGTCTGGAACGCGAAGATCGTTGTTCCGCCAACGCTCGACTTCTTCGTAATCAGCGAAGATTTGGAGAGGTGGCTGCTGCTTGCGGTTCCGGTCAACGTCAAGCGGATTTCGTGCGCCTAATTCACGTCAGAAAAGGCAATGTAAGGAACTGACTTTGCCCACCTGCGTCGAGTTTCCGTAGAGGAATAAAACGTCACGCGAGCCGATGGTACCCGCAAAGAAAATTTGGGCTGTCGTGTAGTCGACCTTTGACTTGCCGAATGTATACCCGCTGATCACAAGCTTCGACTCGCGCCCACCGAGAGTAATCTGCGGAACAACGATTGGGACTTGAGTGTTCCCCGAAGCTGGCGTCGTGATGTTTAGCTTGAAGTTCGTTATCGCTCTACAAGAAAGTTATCACTCGCAAATCCTCCGAGCCATACACACAACTCACGTCGACGTCGAGTCCGTCTGGCGCAGAATGTAGAACGCGGTCTTGGTATCCGGATTCTGGAGGAACGTTCCGAATGCGGCTGCATTGGATGTCGCGAAACCGCTGCTGCCATCGGAGATGAAGTTGGTCTTGTAAAACTCGGGCGAGCTTCTGAGGAAGACCCCTTGTAGCTTGAGCTCGCCAAATTTGGTGCTGAGAGCGCGCGATTCGGTGATCTGTGGAGGCATCAACGACACGTGACTGAAAGTGACAAGGCACTAACGGTCGCGCCGTAGTCGTATCTGCAGAAGCAGAGTGATGAGTCGCTTATGAATCCTCTTGTGAAGGCGCTTACGATGTGTAGACACCACTGAAATCGCTTGGTGAGACCAGAAATCAGCAGAAAAGGAATCGACTGACGGGAATGGAAGAGCGCCCCACGAGGTTCCTCTGAACCTTCATTCAGCGAACTGCGCTGGAAAAACGAACAAAATACATACCCGTATATCATGTAGTAGCTGATAAGTTTCGCATTAGCCGCCCAGAGCTGCCTGTTGAACACCGATTGGAAGTCCGGTCCCGTCAGCACTTGGCACTGTGCATAACCAGGAGCACCCGGTCCCCTGGTCAAATCATAAGCAGATGACCGCTATCCGTTGGGTGGAAAGTACCAAGCATCGAAGCTCCCGCCCTGGAATTCGGGGAAGTAGAACGGTTGCGACGGGCTAATCATCGTTAGTTCCTGCAATGGAATACTGCAGTCCAACGCACTTGGCACTTTCGTGGTACGTGTGATAGTTCGTTGTTACTGGGTTCCAGTTCTGAGGGTTCGCGCAATCGAAGCCTTGTGGGTACGAGTCGAGTCTGCTCATACGTTCAGAAACTGTGCCGGCCACAATGGGGACTCGTGTACTCACCCGTAAAGATCCACCGCGCCAGTCCCGTTGATGAAGTTATCGCCTTCGCCAGGATCGTTGTACGTCAACGGCACAACGATGCTCGAGTTGCGGTAAACGGCTTCGAGCTCCGCGAAATATGCTCCCGTCACCGGGTTTTGCGAGTATTCATTGTCTGCATCGAGGTCAAGGCCGTTTAAAGACACTCAGCCGCCGCCACGAACCAACTTGAACGGCTAAGCAGGCATTAGCGGAAGGAACAGCGACAAAGGACCCTCGTACCAATCACCGGACCACCATTGCTGATCTGGTACGGCGCAGTCTGCGTTATGATGCCTTGAATATAGTCTTGCCATGCAGCTCGCCAGTCGGTCGCATTCGTCCGCAAAGCTCCAGCGACTTGACTCGTAATCCAGTGAGCAATACCGCCAGCCGTTGTCTGACCTTGTTAATGCATTGTCGACCAGGCAACGAAAAACAGTACGTACCTCGGCATTGATATACGGCCCAGGTCGAAGCACGATCCAAATACCCGCCGCTTTTGCCGCTTCGAAAAGCGGTTGAAGGGCTCGGAAGCTATCGAAGTCGACGACGCCGGGAGAAGGGTTTATGAGGCCCATGGCAGTATAGACGCTCACGCCGTTGAGACCCATTGCTTTGACTTTTTCGAGGATGTCGGGCCATAGAGACGGAACGGGTAGTCGGTACGTGTGGAACTCGCCAGAGCTAGTAAAACGCGTCAGAGAAGAACAACATGTGGATAGTCGAGCACGTACTAAAGGAAAATCCGCTGTCCGTTCAAAAAGAGACTGTAATTGTCGAACTGGACGTCGGGCATTCTTGCAAGAACAGGCAGGTCCTCCCTGGCCAAGATGGGTAGACTGTCGATGTCGGGGATGAATTCCGGAGAGATGGAGTGCGCAGCCGGGAGGAGCGCAGTCAAGAGCGCGAAGGCTCCGAGCATGCGCCCCGGCATGGAGCTTTTGCGAAGGAAGCGCATTGCGAGGTCGTCCCATCGAACGCGCCGCGACGCGTATTTATACACGGCGAACGGTGACGCCACCCCCCAGCCAGTCGCGTCACCTGATAATGAGGGCGGCGCGGATGTTCACTGGCCGCAGGTGGTGCAGCGGGCCGTCCGGGATGGGCTCTCACGAACGGAAACATGTGATCCTCGCAGGATGGCCCCCGCGCTTCCACTGAGTTTCAGGTTGAACATCTACGTCGGAGAACGCGACTCGGAGAGCGACCTGGAAGGAGTACCATGGTCCTGGCAGGAATTTGAGTTCTAAAAGGCAATTTTGGTGCTGCTCTACTCACTTGGCATGCAACCAGACGCCCGTTCTCGAACGCGAACCCCGAACCGCGGAAGAAATATAGTCCTCCCCACGTCGCTTGAGAAGGCTTCTCGGCGGCCCCGCAATTTTTATTCAATCGCTGGCAGTCGGCAAAGGCGTGGAGAGTCGCAAGACGAATGATTGTAGGAGAAACGGTTGAGTTTCTAACGCGTGTCGCCAACCCCCTCGCGGTGCAGGATCAAGATGAGGACAGTCACGTGCGAGGACATCGATTTATTCTTTCAACCACAACCTTAACTTCTGCCCCAATAAGTTGAATAACTCGGGCGCTGGGTCACCCACTCCAAGCCAATTTCCGTCCACATTGGCGTCGTTGGCAGCCGATCTGCTTGAATGTCCCACCCAGTCCTCTTCGCCAAAGCAGACAATCCCCTCCCAACATGTTCATCCCAGACCTCACCTCCGTGCCACGAGTCGCCCGCATCATACGCAAGGTGAAACTTGCGCAGGCGGGAGACAGCGGTTTCCGCGGGAGGATCAAAGCGTCCGCGAACCATCTCGAGCAGTGTAGTCCATTGACATTCTTCCGGCACAAAACTGTGGCTCGAGATGCATAGTGTCTCCAGCTTGGGAAGGAGGACCTTATCGTCTAGAGTTTGACCTGGAGTCAAGCAGCGAAGTGTTTCCTCAGAGAGGTAGTGAGGGCCCCACAAAGAAAGGTGGCGCAGGTTGGGATAGAGCGCCAGAACTCTTTCCGTGTCATCGGGAGAGTGGTAATTTATGATCAAGCCAAAAACCAGCGACAGTTTCTGGAGCTGGGGAGAGAACTGGGGCATGAATTGGGTGAGGGCATTGGTGTTCTGTCCTTGAATCACCAGTTCTTCAAGCATGGGCATATCGAAGCGGGCGAGAAGTGTGGTGCTAGGATGCCACGACGGGTCCGGAAAACCTGTCATGAAATGAAACCAGCCTACACGGAGGTTGGGGAAAGAAAGGGCAGTGTCGTCCAAGGAGAGATGGGAAGAGAGCTCGAGGTGAAGGAAAAGCAGATTGGTGAGCTGGCGATAGACCGCAACTCGTTCCTGGAGAGCAATGTCGCAGTGAGTTTCACGGAGCCTCTTCAAGTTCGACCAGGACACGGGTAAACGGTGGAAGCCTGTTGGCGTCGTTCGCAAGTATTGCACCTCGAACTCAACGAGATTTGGGGCGCGTTCTGGACCAAACATGTTGTAGTCCCATGTAGTCCTGAAAGTGTTCCCCCAGTCGTACGCGAGGCGACGAAGACGTCCAAATTGGTGTTTGATGGCCATTAGTCGCTGACAGAGTTCGAATGGCGGAGAAAGGAGCATTAGACTTTCCCAACGAAAAGCCTCTTTGATGAGTGCTTCAAAGAGAAGTGCGAAAGCGGGAGGGCGCGCGGGGTTGTTGTGGACACAGATCGCGAGGCCGTGGTTCCGAGAACGCGCCAGACACGTCTGAAGGCGGTCGGCGACATCCTCCAATTGGAATCCCTCGTCTTCTTCCGCAGACTGCTCTGCGGTAATTTGAGGCGTGAATACATTATCGTCACCTTCATCGTGGACCTTTCGACGATGGTGGATGACCGCGCCCCTTGGACCTCGCTGGATGACCGCAGGCCTCAAGAAGTCCGCCATATCGAGTACTGACCACAGCCGAGAGATTCCGAGCGCCGTTTCTCTCCATGAACGACAAACGATAGCCAATGCCCAAGGGATGGGGGTGCCTTCTCCACGCGGACCAAGGCTAGGGCGAAGCAAGAGGAATATCTCGCCGATGAGGTCTAGCGGAACGCGTCGAATCGGGGATAGGACGCTTTTGAGTTGTTCGAGCTCTGTCCACAATTTCGCGCGGCGCTCGTACAACGTCCACACAGCAGCGTTAAGATGGTCAATCGCGCTTCCTATCTCCGATATCTCGTGCGTCTTGTCGTCCACAGCACGCTGGGCACGGGTCTTTTCGTCCGCGTTAGGCTCGATGTTGGTTCGTAGAAAGTGGTCCAAAGAGCTGTTCATGATGGTTTGAAGCAAAGTTGACCCTTGCATCCGACCATCATGTGGTTTCGCAAGTTGTAGCAGCTACCCACGGCTGCGGGATCCCAACTGCCCAACACAAGCCCAGCCTCCTCTCTACAGCATATAAAATACAGCCTTCAAGCTGAGCTTCTCTCCACCGAGGCACGAACATGACCACCGGCCGCGTTTTCGGACTCTGCTACCGCCATGAACACAGCGTCATCGCGCTTCCCCTGCTCAACGTGCGGGCAGATGCGACAATCAAGGAGCTCGCGGCGCAGGTGAAGCTCACGCAAACTTACGCCAACGATGCGGACGTCCCTATCGAGGCGACGTATGCGTTCCCGATCCCAGCGCGGGCAGCGGTCTGCAGCTTCGTTATGGTCAAGCAGGATGGAACGAGAGTTGTGGGCATCGTCCAAGAGAAGCAAGAGGCCCGGAAGACATACGAGACCGCTGTAGCCGCAGGTCAACGGGCGTCGTTGCTGGAGCAGCAAACTCCAGATGGTGTGTTGCTCTGCTATGTACTTCTCTACACAGTTCTGACGCTTCTTTCAGTCTTCCATATCTCAGTAGGCAACATTCAACCCCAAGAGCAAGTCCAAATCGAGCTGGTCTATGCGACGGAATTGACCGAAGACGAAGAGAGCGATTCCATTCGCTTTCACCTGCCCGTTCACATTGGCTCTCGCTACGGCGTGGCCCCAGCGACTCCTCCTCCTGCTCTGCATTCATTTTTTCTCTCTACTGCGTCACCGGCGACGTTCCTGATGCTTAGATTGAGCGTCGAAGCAGCAGCGCCTATCGCCAAAATTGGGTCTCCCTCCCACACGATTTCGACTGAACTCGGCCCCGATCTCACTCTCCCTAACTTCAAGGACCTGCCCATTTCGAACTACGCGCGGATTTCGTTATCCTCCGACGCGATGCTCGACAAAGACTTCATCCTGACCGTCAAATCCGCCGGGCTTGATGCACCTCGTTGTATCGCCGAGCCGCACCCTACCCACGAGACCGTCGCACTGGGACTCACTCTCGTCCCGCGCTTCAAGCTCCCGGACGTCTCGCGCCAAGAGTTCATGCTCTTGGTCGACCGAAGCGGGTCCATGCGCGGTAAACGCATCCAGGCAGCGGTAAAGGCGCTCGTCGTCATGCTCCGCGCGATCCCGCACAAGGACTCGTTGTTCCAGATCATGTCCTTCGGTAACCGCTGCACGGCTTTGTGGCCCGAAGGAAGCAAGCCGTACAATCAGGAGACCCTCGAAGAGGCGACTCGACACGTCGACTCGATGCAAGCTGATTTTGGCGGGACCCAAATCCGTGCCGCGCTCAGCGAATGCTTCCGCTTCCGTAAAACCGACCGGCCATTGAGCTTATTCGTGCTCACGGATGGCGACGCGTGGGACGTCGACGGCGTACTCGCAGAAATCAGAACGGCGGTAGAGAAAGCACCGCAGGACGCATATGTGCGTGTTTCGGTGCTGGGGATCGGGAATTCCGCGTCGACTGCGATGTGTGAAGGGATGGCGCGGGTTGGGAATGGAGTATGCATGATGGTTGGCGAAGAAGAAAGCAGCTTCACGGGCAAGATATCCCGCCTGCTCAAGGCTGCCAAGTCGCCTCCGATTTCGGATGTCACCGTCCATTGGGGTCAGTCTGCGCCCGCTGTCGCTGTCCTTCAAGACGAAGATGACTTTGAAATGGTTGAGGCCGAAGTTAACGAAGAGCCTAAAGCGCCTGTTGATCTTAACATATTCGACGAAAGCATCGTCGACCCGTTAGCGGTTGACTCGACCCCTCCTCCTCCTCCTCCGCCAGTTGTTCTTCCACCACCAGCACACATCCAGCAATCTCCATTCAAGATTCACAATATATTTCCCAACGTGCGGTTGAATGTCTATGCGATCTTGCAAGGTGTGTTCTGCGAGACCGTCTATATCACGTGTCCACTGATAATCAGTCTAGGGAAAACCCTCCCTGAGATCGTTACGCTTCGTGGGCGCTCCAGCGACGGTGCAGAGATCGAACTGCCCATCCCGGTCACCGTCAGCCACCTCCCTAACACTTCCGGCGCTCCTCCCGCCATGCATGCGCTGGCCGCGCGTAAAATCATCCAAGACCTCGAAGATGGCCGCCACGATGTCGCGCAGTTGGTTAAGAAACCAGAAGACGCAGATCTGGTTGCGCGTACCGTCAAAGCGTTGGTTGTTCGTCTAGGCACGACGTACTCCATCGCATCGACGCATACGTCTTTCGTCGCTGTGGATGAGAGCAAACCGGAGGCGGAGAGGATTGCTCAAGCTGTCCCTGCAGCGGTAGCGCAGCCTATGCCGCAGATGGTCGTGGGAGGCTCGCTCAAGGGTCTGAAGAAACCGAGGAAAGCTATGATAACAAGTGCATCACGGTCTGCCACCACAGTCGAACTATCCGAGCGGGTACAGAAAGGGATAGCCCAGCCTCGCGCAGCGGCTCCGATGTCGCGCGCTGCGGATTCGTCTGCCAGTGTGCAGGGCCGCCGAGCGTTGTTGTACTTTTCCGCTTCGCCAGCCAACGCCGATAGCGGAGGTGGTTGGCAGGCGCCCGAATCCTGGTCTGTTGGGGAAAGCTCAAGTACTGCCCCAATTCCGACCGCCCCCAGCACGTCGAAGATGATTCAGATTTCCTCTGGAAGTCCTCGGACGCGCTCCAAGCGGGGTGAAGTACGGGGTTCCCAAGCGCAGTCGACGCAACCACCACCATCAGCACCAGCACCACCAGCAGACACACTCGAGATGCTAGCACGCATGCAAGCCTTCGATGGACAGTTTGGCCTGTATGTTCTCGACGTCGTCCGTCTGGGACCGTCCACCGATGTCGACGCCGTACGTGCGGCTTTGCCGGAGAATGCGTCGGATGCCGTAGTGGCGACGTTGCTCGCAATGGCGTTCCTTGCCAACAAACTGGGTGCGGAGATTGAGCGAGATGCATGGGAGGGGCTGTACGAAAAAGCAAAGGAGTTTGTGGAAGGGCAGTTGGCGCAGAGCGAAGATGTAAACGCGCTCGTCGAGAACGTCGTGGTTTTTATTCTGTAACCCCGTGACGCGCAAGCTTGTTTAACATTTGATCGGATCGACCGCGGCTTATCCTGGCTTGACTCTAACCACCACATTCTACTTCCTTTCTTGGCGTTTTGGACCCTCCTGGGTGCCCATGGCTGGCGCATACAGCAGCCACATGTTGTCCAAATTCGAAGAATCCACTGTGCCACCGCCATCCATCTGCACCTCCGGCTTGATGTCCTTCGACCAGAGTATGCACGGCGTCAACATGTTCAGCACGCAGCAGTCGATGGCCCTCGGCCCCAGCGCGTCGCAAGCGTCAAATATGTCGGGCATGTCGGCTGCCGCGTTCTCCGACTACATGTTCGAGCGCGTAAACCGCCTTCAGGCCAAGCTCAACCAGAAACTCGGCCCGGAATATATCTCGCAGCGACCAGGACCGGGCGGAGGGGCGAAGCTCACGTATGCGGAGGGCTGGAAGGTCATCAACGTCGCGAACGAGGTGTTTGGGTACGAGGGCTGGAGCTCGAGCATCGTCAACATGACGACGGATTACATGGACTACAATGAGGAGACGCGGAGATACAACGTGGGCGTGTCGGTTATCCTGCGGGTGACGCTGAAGGAGGGCGTCTCACACGAGGATGTGGGCTACGGGATGATTGAGAACGCAAAGTCGAAAGGGATGGCTCTCGACAAGGTGCGTTGTCTGTCTGGAACTTGTTTTCTCCGACCGACGCGTTTTTTGTTTTCGCAGGTCAAGAAAGAGGCAGTAACCGACGCCTTGAAGCGTACGCTTCGGACATTCGGGAACGTGCTGGGCAATTGTCTCTACGACAAGCAATACACCGCCGAGGTCGTCAAAATTAAAGTGCCGCCAGTGCGTCCCATTGTTTCTACGACAGCATATACTCACATTTTTGGAAGATAAAATTCGACAAGGACGCGTTGTATCGCGTTCCCGCTCTTGCAGACCAAATTCCTCCTCCCGCTGCCGCCTCTTCTTCCGTTTCCACAACCGTTCCTCAACCACAACCGCCGAAAGGGCAGGTACCACCACAAGCACTACCACGAGCCGCTGCACCGAACCCACAACCGCCCAGACCCGTCGCCGCATCGTCCACCACGACCGAACGCAGAGTTTCTTTTGCGCCGCAACAACCCGTAAAGCCACCACTACTTCCTGCGGTCAAGAAAGAGGAACCCGTCGCGGTCCCGATCCCAGCAGCGCCGAAACCCGCAGGCGACGACGAGTACGATAACTACGGGTTTTCGGACGACGACGCGTTGTTTTCAGCCGTCGATTTGGGCGATGCTGATTTGGGACGGCCGATTGATTTCGAGGAGGGATTGGCTGGCGGGAGCGCGTTGGAGGAGCAGGAGCAGGCTGAAGCCGCCGCAGCTGCAGCGGCAGCAAAGACTTCAGCTGCAGTCGCGCCTACAGACAAGCGGTATGGGCCGATGGGGCTCGGCAGGACCGGGGCGCAACCAGCGCAACAGCAAGCACGCAGTAATATGGGCCCGCCTGCGTTGCCTGCAAACTCGAATCGGCCACCGACGGCGCATGGTCAGCGTCCGAACCCAGCCGGCGCCTCTTCTACATCTCGACCTCCGACCACTGCAGCATCGGCACCAGCACCCGTCGCGGTTCGACAACGTCCACCGTCAGCGGGTGGCTTCCATTTCCCACCTGGTATGGAGGTTTGTTTGGCCCTGTCTGATCCTTCGTCGACGCGTTGTACTCATCCCTGCTTTTCCAGGAGATGTTACTGAGCCAGAGTCGTAACCCGAACCAACCACCACCGCACCTGAACGGCGGCGGCGGGCTCAAACGCACTGCGGATATGATGAACGCGCCGTCGTCGACGTCGCGGCCGGGAATGGGGTTGAGTGTTGTTTCGAATGGCAGTGGCGGCGGGGCGAGACAGCCGCTTGGGACGATTGCGTTGGATCAGAGCGTGAATGTGGGCGGGGATGCGAAGCGGATGCGACGATGAATGATGTTGGGACTCGGATTGCTTTGTTCTTGCTATCGGCGCGGATTCGCGTTAGACACCATGGATGATTCTGTACATAATATTTTGTAGCGCTACTTAGCACACTCTTGGAAGGCATTTGCAGTTCGATTGTTCACGTCCGAGTCATCACCACGCAGCAAGTCAGGTCATTGCACGTCGTTGTCGACGTGTGCTCCTGACGGAGAAAAAAATCTTGGACATCTGGGGAAAGACCTGGTACACCTCCAGCTCTTTATGCTGGCTCCAGAGCCTTTTGCGAGCCGAGTTCGCATCCATCACTGAATCATGTGTTGGCATCACCTTGCTAACGGCTTGCCGCGGACCCTCAACTTTTTCGACTGACTCCCGCAATGAATACCGCTCCTGCACAGCTCCTAGAGCCACGTCAGTCCTGTATGACTTGGAAGACAGGGGTGCTGCGGGGTAGCATATAAAGCCGACTCACGCCACGTTCGTCCTCTCACCCCACCCACCATGCACTACGGAATCTTCGGCCTCTGCTACTACCACGAATATCGCGTGGTCTCGCTCCCCCTGCTCAACGTGCGGGCGGATGCCTCAATCAAGGAGCTCGCTGCGCAAGTGAAGCTCACGCAAACTTACGCCAACGATGCGGACATCCCCATCGAAGCGACGTACACCTTCCCGATTCCGGCAAAGGGAGCTGTGTGCAGCTTCGCTATGATCAAGCAGGATGGGACGAGGGTCGTCGGGGTGGTTCAGGAGAAGCAGGAGGCAAAACAAACCTACGACAACGCCGTAGCGGCGGGCCAACAAGCATCCTTGTTGGAGCAAGAGACACCGGACGGTGAGTGCTCTTCACTATGTTTCTCGTGTAGCTCTGACTCTCCCTGCAGTGTTCCAGGTCTCCGTTGGCAACATTCCGCCGCAGGAACAAGTCCAGATCGAGCTCGTGTATGCGACCGAGCTCGCAGAGGACGAAGAGAGCGATTCGATTCGCTTCCATCTTCCTGTTCACATCGGGTCTCGTTACGGAGTTCCTCCAACCGCTTCTCGACCCTCTTTCCGCAATTTCTTCATCTCCGCGGCATCACCGCCGGCATTCCTTACGGTTGGGTTGAACGTCGAAGCCCAGGCTCCCATCGCAAAGATTGGTTCGCCCTCTCACACCGTCTCGACTGAACTCGGCCCCGATCCCACCCTCCCGAACTTCAAGGAGCTGCCGTTCTCGAACTATGCACGGATCTCGCTGTCGTCGGATGCTATGCTCGACAAGGATTTCGTCTTGACCGTCAAATCCGCTGGTCTCGACGCGCCTCGTTGCGTGGCCGAGCTTCATCCCAGCAACGAGACTTTGGCGCTTGGTTTGACGCTGGTGCCGCGGTTCAAGCTCCCAGATGTCTCGCGTCAAGAGTTTGTCTTGCTGGTGGACCGCAGCGGGTCTATGGGCGGCGCGCGCATCGCGGCAGCCAAGAAGGCTCTCGTCGTCATGCTTCGCGCCATCCCGCACAAGGACTCGCTCTTCCAGATCGTATCCTTTGGCTCGCGCTCCACCTCCCTGTGGTCCAACGGGAGCAGACCTTACAACCAGGAGACGCTCGAGCAAGCTACGAAGCACGTCGACTCCATGGATGCGGACTACGGCGGGACAGAAATCCGCGCAGCGCTGAACCAGTGTTTCCGTGACCGTAAAACCGACCGACCGCTGAGCGTCCTCATGTTGACGGACGGCGACGCTTGGGACCTCGACGGTGTTCTGGAGGAATGCAAGACTGCCGTCGAAGGCGCCCCGAAGAATGCTTACGTGCGCATCTCGGTGCTGGGGATCGGCAATTCTGCATCCACCGCCATGTGCGAGGGTATTGCGAGGATCGGGAACGGTGTTTGCATGATGGTTGGCGAGCAGGAGACGAGCTTCACTGGCAAGATCTCGCGCATGCTCAAGGCAGCCAAGGCGCCTCCGATTACCGACATCACCGTCGATTGGGGAGCGCCTCCTGCTGCATCCGCGACAGCGTCTTCGGCTAAACCCGACGATGGCGATGACGACTTCGAGGTCGTCGACGCAGAGGTTAGCGAAAAGCCGAAGAAGCTCAACATCTTTGACGAGTCGATCGACGAACCTATAGCGGTTGACACGACACCCGCGCCGCCTGCGCCGGCTGTTGTTCTGCCGCCGCCGGCGTATGTGCAGCAAGCGCCTTACAAGATTCGCAACTTGTTCCCGAATGTGCGGTTGAACGTGTACGCAATCCTCCAAAGTTCGTCGCATTATTCCAGTCTATCCTGATCACGTGCTTATGAGATTCACAGGCAAAAACATCCCTTCGACTGTCATCATTCGCGGGCGCACCATCGACGGCGCCGAGATCGAGCTTCCCATCCCCGTTACCCTCAGCCACCTCCCGAATGCCCCCGGCTCTCCTCCCGCCGTTCATGCCTTGGCGGCGCGCAAGATTATCCAGGACCTCGAAGACGGGCGCCACGGTGTTGCCAAGCTGCTCAAACATCCCGATGACCCGGACCTGGTGGCCCGTACCGTCAAAGCAATGATCGTGCGCCTCGGCAAGACCTACTCGATCGCGTCCACGCACACCTCATTCGTTGCGGTCGACCCGAGCCGGCCTGAGACGAAGCCGTTGTCGGTGCATGTCCCGGTTCCTGTGGAAAGCCCCAATGTTCGTTATAAGGGCTCCAGCGGTGGTGCTCCTGTTCTGCGATATCGTCGCGCGGTGCCTGACGTTGCTCCAATGGCCCAGTACAGTGCGGCTCCGCCGGGGGTGTTGCGCCAAAGTGCACTACCGACGCAGAGCATGACAACAAAGTCGCGCAGCGCTTACGGAGGACCTCCTCCTGCTGCTCCTGGTGGCGCATTTGCCTTTGCTGGTGCTGCTCCGGGTTCAACTTCGAGTTATATCTCACCGAGCGCGAGAGGTTCTGCTCCAAGCCCTACTTCGGCGCTCCCGAGTTCTGTTTCGGCGCTCTCCGCGCTGCCCCAGCCCATGTTCTCCGCTATGGCTTCACCCGTAACCCGAGCATATCAAAGCTCGTCGGCAATGCCACCCCCGCCTCCCGCGCCACCTGCGCCCACCGACAAGTTGGAAGTTCTTGCTCGACTGCAGTCCTTCGACGGGTGTTTCTCGCTTGAGGTGCTCAAGGTCATCCCGCTGGCACCCTCGACGGATGTTCAGGCTGTTCGCGCCGCGTTGCCGGCGAACGCGACTGATATCGTTGCCGCGACGTTGCTCGCGATGGCGTTCCTGGCGAACAAGCTTGGTGCGGGCGTGGAGCGGGATGCTTGGGAGGGTGTGTACGATAAGGCTGCTGAGTATGTGGAGGGTGAGTTGGGTGGTGATGCCAAGGTCGATGTGCTTGTTGCGCAGGTTTTGAAGTTCCTTGCTTGATTCCTCGTGTTGTACTGTCTGTGTAGTTGTACTGTATGTAAGTATGTAAACGAACGTTCTCTACCTAAGCCGCACACGAGAGTATGGAACTAATCTTGCCCAACACAACCGCCTGCTGCGCCGCACTCGCATCGAGCTTGTCGCTCGGGTTGAACATGCTCACGGAGATCTGGCAGCTCCCATTCGCGCCCAACACGTCCGACTCGAGCGGGAGGTGGTCCGACCCGCAGGTCTCGACGTCGTCGACGAACGGGTCCCAGAAGATGCGCGTGAGCACCCACGTGAACGCGTCGACGGTGCTGCATGCGCTCGAGTAGGCGGGGTAGTTGATGTCGAGCGCGACGCCGCTCGGGAGGATCGGCGCGGGCGAGGCGAGGAGGACGTTGAGGAATTTGACGGTGAGCTGGGAGTAGAGCAGCGCGGCTTTGGTGTTGGGGGATGAGGTGTTGGAGAGGGTGGTGTAGGAGACTTGGTCCCCGAAGTCTGCGGAGAAGGCGGCGGCGGGGATCCCGGCGAGAGACGAAGCGGAGGCAGCGCCGCTGAAGAATAATCAGAGAGTTGAAGCGACTAGAATAGAACAGACGCACATGGTTCCAGAGAAAAATGCCGACAAGCCGATGTTGCCTGCAAATTTTGTTCAGAAACGTGGGTTTGAAAACGAGGAACGAAACACGCACTGCCAACGTTCGGCCCGCTGACGACGAAATCCGGAGCAGATCCTAAAAGTTTGGGCGCGAAGGTCGAGATGCCATAGGTCGCCGCATCCGCTGTACCACATTTTCAGTCCGCTTAAGCAAGACAAAACAGAAGAAAAAGGACCTGGGTACGCGTTGACGTAGCAGAGATTAGGGCTCGTCGCGTTACAGCCCGTGGCGGGAGACCCGACGGGGCATGTGTTGTATTCGCATTCCGACGTAAGTACAGAGGGCGTCTCCGAGTCTGAGCCCTTGCCGGATTGGTTCTCAGCCGGTGCGCTGAGGACGACCTGAAGCCCAGGTCAGCTGGTTTGTAGCTTGAGGTGAGAAGGAACACGGACGTCGTAGCCAGCCTCGGTCAGTGCATTGAACTGAGCGCGAATGTTCGCGACCGCCCAGCCTACATGGCGCCTGTGAGCTTCAAGCACGTCCGGAAAGATGATGAACGTACCATCGTCGTTGGCCAAAACGATTTTGCTCGCAGCTGGTGCTTGACGGTCGGCCAAGACGCGTGCACCAGGGACCGCCAATGCAAGGCCAAAGGAAGAAATCACAACGAAAATGTGGCCGAGCATTCCTAGGAAAGAGAGTGGGGGTGGTGGTGGTCGGGGGGGAAGTGAACTTGGCCGCCGCGCGACAACGGTTGCCGCCATGTCGCGGAGATCATGACTGCAGCACATGCACGCGGTCACATGTTGTGTGACAAGAATCTATTTGAGTCTACTCACTTTAGCTGCCGCGAGTGAGCCACAGTGGATTTACTCTGACTCGACTTGTACGCGCTCCCCCAAAGCCGATACCCAAGCTCGTCCCGTGTACATTCACTGCTGGACTTGCTCGGGTCCACACGTCCCGCATCGCGAATTTTAAGCTCGTGCGTGGGGTCTTCCCCAATGGCCCCCTCTACACGCAGCCCTGGGTACAGCGGAAACGCCTTCGGGAACAGCGCACGGCGTTGCGCGATGAGGATATTCGGGTTGGAGAAGGTTGGATGAGCCGCCGAGAATTCCTCGTGCCATTTGATGGCAGTCGCGAGAGTAGATTCTTGACGAGGATGGATGAGTTGGCGCAGCAGAAAGAGAACCGAACGACAAACCTGGCTTGGCCGTTATCTTCCCAGCGGGGAAACTGAACCCCAGGACGATCGCCGCATTGTACAGCTCCTTGCACCCGATCTCGGGCTGCGACAGCAGATCGCGGCCAAACGGGAGCAGCGGCACCAAGCGCTCGCACGCGTGCAGCTCGGCGTACGCGAACCCGACAATGTAGCAGCGAGTATGACCATTCTTGCGCAACGCGGGGTCGGCGCGGACCTGCGGGGCATCGAGGTCGATCAGGATTTGACAAAAGTCGCGCGGGTTGCCCATCGACTGTTCAGGTTCGCGAGAGTCGAGAAGGAATCCGAGGTCGTGAAACATCTCGAGAGTCCGGTCCACGAGCAGTCTGCTGTGCGCGTTGGTGCTCTCCGTGAAGAAAGTAAATCCCACGCACCTGTTCGCCCGGGTGTCGAATTCAGAGCCCATAATCGTCTTCCACGGCGTCCCACACCACTGTGTGAGGCTGACCAGCACGCGGCCAGCCCATTGGCCCGTCTCGAAAACCCAGAGCCCATAATGATGCGGCACGATGGTTCCCGCCACCTGCAAGAGATTCTCGGCGCAGAAATCGGCCTCTTGAACGAGTCTATCGAGGAATTGGACGTTCTGCGACCGACGAGCCGTGTCGAAATTGAAGATGAAGCGGAGGCAAAATCGCTTGCCCTTCTCGTTGGTGGCGCGCGCGAACACGATTCGCCCTTCTTCTCGAAGGCCCCATTCGGGGATATGTTCTACGGGGAATACGACGCGGTTGTCCTTCTCGTAGCTGTTGATATAGATGGCCTTGTTTGGAATCTTGAGCACCTCGGCGTCTTCTGTCGGGAGGGCGCAGAACGGCCCGTTCTTCCCCGGGGTGCGCCATGTCCTTGCGGTGAACCGCTCGTGTTTGCGGGCCTCGAACTCGAGTTGGAATTGCCGAGGCATTGTGTGTGGTGAGTGGCAAACAGGGACTGTCACGCGTTGGTCACGGTCACGAGATCGATCCAGTCATGACCGCGTCTACACATAACAGCCTCGTCTATCCTCACCACTCTACCGCGAACAGCTTCTCCAATACATATCGCAGCAGCGAAGCCAAAAACACCACAGGGTTGTCCAACTTCAAAAGCAAGCGTCGTTCTAGAAAAAGCCACACCGAAAAAAAGGTTACAGCAAATCAACATTCGACCTTGTTCGTACACGGGGGAAAAAACCAAAAACACTAACTCGAGCAGCTGAGAATCGGAGACAGCTTCGCCAGCACGACGGCCTGGTTCGCCTCGGTCGCGTCGCCCTTGTTGCTCGCCTGCATCACGCTGATGCTCACGAAGCACCCCGACTTGGCGACGACGGAGGATTCGGTCGGGAGGCGGTCGCTCCCGCAGGTCGTCACGTCGGCGGGCGTGCTCGACGTCGCGGCGTTGATGCGCGTGAGCACGTACTTGAAGTCGGAGACGGCGGTGCAGCTGCCTGAACCCGCCGCGGGGTAGTTGACGTTGAGGAGATGGCCGGAGGGGAGGAACGGCGTCGATGTTGAGAGGATTTGGTCCAGAATCACGACACCCAGCTGAGCGTAGAGCAGGGCTGCTTTGGTGTCGGTGGAAGTGGGTGATGATTCGAGAGTGGTGTAAGAGATCTGGTCTCCGGTGTCACCAGATGCCGCGATAGCGGGGATTCCCTCGAGAGCTGCCTCCGTCGCTGCTCCACTACAAAGTAGTCAGTAAATGAAGAACAGTTAAAGGGAGACAGACATACACGGTGCCCGAAATCAACACAGTCGAGCCCAGGTTGTCTATTTCTTGGTCAGACCGTCTCTTCGACACATATTCCAAGACGCACTCCCGACATTCGGACCACTGAACACAAAGTCCGGAGCGTCACCATCGAAGAACTCCGGCGCCAAAGTCTGGATTCCGTAGCGCACCGCGGTCCACAGGAAACGCGTTGACGTAGTTCTCGCGCGGGTTCGACGCGTTAAAGCCCTCTGCTGGAGACCCCGTAGGACAGGTGTTGAATTCACAAGGCTCCGTGAGGACTGTCGGGGTCTTTGAGTCTGAGCCGGTACCGGATTGGTTCTCTGCTGGAGCGCTGAGAATGACCTGGAAGTCTTTAGATGAAGACCCAGCACCGAGGATATGCGCCTACGTTGTATCCCTCGTTATTCAGTGCCGTCTCTTGCGCGCGAATGTTAGCAACCGCCCAACCTATATGTCGCGTTATTGACCGCCAAGAAATCGCAAAGTTTCGCCCTACCATCATCGTTCGTCAACACAATTTTCTGCCCGCTTTGCGCGCAGACGGCAGACACCAGCGCAGCGAAAGCCACAGCACGAGCAAGGATAGAAGTCATGCTTCACGCGCGAGCGGGGCGTATGCATCGTCGACGTCGCCTTTAAAAGGCCGCTTTGGGGGACAGAGCTAACACACGTTCGCTCGCGGTGTGCGCACATGCGCCGTCTCGATCCGTCGTTTGCGGCCATAGAGCCATTAACCGAGGAGTCGAAGGCCTAAAGACGAGCAAACAGGCTGCAGGAAGGCTGCCAGTCATTGCAGGATACGTGCTCAGCAAGTTCAAGTTTGGGTGATCTGGCCGGAACTCACTGAGTTTTCGCCGCCTTCCTCTCCTCCACTACTGCGGTGACATGTTTGCCGCCTTGTACGGCCAGCACCGAATATAGTACTGAATCCAAGCACAGGGTAAATAACGCTGTGTGAAGCCCGCTACAACTTGAAGTTGGCAGGAACCTGGAGCCGGAGCAAACAGTGTTGGGGCGTGAACTGCTGTGCCTTTCGGCCACCACGACCTGCAGAGAGAGGAGCCCAGGGCGTTCGCCGCTAAGCCAAGAGGTTTGCATCGCGAGGTGGTTCTCCTCGAAAGGAAACAGTCACGTTGCTCACTGGGTTGCCCCCAACTCTCATCTGCAGACACCCAGACGGCCCTTCCGGGCCGTCGTCTCGACGTTGCATGCATGGCGGCGCTCCACTACTTCCCGGCTATGCAGCCACACCTGCCCGCGGCCGTCCATCGACGGGAAAAATCCCAGGAGAATTCAAGCCCCCCAAAATAATACAAATACGCGGGTGGGAATCCCAAACCCCCGCCGTCCCTTATCGCTGGGGATTCTCCAGCGCGATGGCTCGTTGGGCGCTCCCCTCGGCTGCTCTCGCTCTCGTCGGTGCTCTGCTTTATTCCAACCCTGCCTGTGGATTTTCCGTCGTCAAACGAGGACCTTGGGAAGGCGTGCGACAAACTTGTACAGGTCGTACAAGACCGACCGCGGTTGCTGGCTTACTACAAGTCGGAGGCGTATCAGACGAGCGGATGTGTAATAACCCATTGGTAAGTCTTCGTTCTCCTCTCCCCGCAATTCCATCGACCTCGTTTGATTAGTGCTCCAAGGTCGTCCCAGGAACCCGACTGCTGCGCTGCTCTGCCTGCCTCAGCGCCTTCTTCTGCACCAAAGAATGCGCGCGCACAGCCCGAGAAATCGAGCACTGCCATTTTATTCCACGACTCCAGCAGTCACGTGCGCCACACTCAAACGCCGACCACTTCCTGCGCGTTATTCTGTTGCGGGACTACCGCGCGCGGAAACTAGAGATCCTCCTCATGATGCTCGCGTCGCCTGGCATCCTGCGCGTGGCCACGGACCGCCCGTCATCGAAGTTCGACTACAACTCTGGCGCGCTTCGTCTCAGGCACACAACCTCTTGAGATCTCGAAAGCTTGTTCGCGCAATGGGTCCCGACGGGCTGCAGCGCGGTATGTGCTCAGTCTGCGCCACGTCGTGCTCGGCCTCTGCGGCGGCAGTATCCTGCGGCTCGACTACGTGCTGTGTTCGCCGCGAGCGGAGGAATTGGTTGGTGCGTTGCGCAAGATCGCTGCGCGGGCCCGGGTGCCGAGGATCTGGATCTGGATGCGGGTGTGTTAAAGGCCGAGTAGCCTCAGCTGTAAGCGGAGGGGGTTAAGCTGAGCGAGACGCAGTGGGATGAGGTCTATCGATAGTACTGGCAGGCCCGGGTTTGAGTTGTGTGATAATGGACATTTTCAAGTTGAGAAATGTTGTGATGGTCAATGAATGTCAATATACGCTCTCCAGTCAATCGGAAACGAGAGCGATATTCGAGCATGCTTGAGTCCACACAGGGCTGTTCCTTTATCTGCACAGCGAGCGGCGACTTCCCATCTCGCCGATTCGCGGACGGAATTAGCACCTTGAGAACTTGGGGCCTTGGGCGACATGCGGATGACACGCGGCACGCGGCTTCCTTCTTGCCTCTCACCACGATGTCGACGACGCTTGACCCTCACTCGACCGCGCTTGCCGCTGCGGAGGATAATCTGGTGACATCTCTGATACAGAACTTGACAATCCAAAGCATCAGTGGTATGTAGTCAGAACCAGTAAAAACAATAATATATTGCTATAGGTGGAACTGGTGGCTCAGGAGGCAATGCCATTGAGCAAGGCGGAACAGGCGGAATTGGTCAAGGTCCTCAACTCACGATCTTCAGCCAGTATACCAACAGTTGGACCACCTCAGTATGCAATTGCCCTATTTTCAGGATATATCCACTGACTATCCTATTTTCTTGCAGGAATTCAGCAGGTTTGGGTTATATACAGGGCAGGTAGGGCACTAGCTCAATCACTTTTAGTTGAAACAGTTCCTGTTGACTGTCCTCCACCCTCAAAATATTTTGAAGGCCGCCAAGATATTCTTCTTCAACTCAAGAATTCTTTTGGAGAATCCAGCCAAAAAGAACAGATTGTTGTACTGCTTCATGGATTAGGTGGAGTTGGAAAAACACAGATTGCCCTCAAGTTTATTGCACAGGCAAGTTTGAGGTATGTTGAATAGACTAGCAACTATCAGCATCTGACCATCCTCTTTAGATTTACCAAGAGCTTCAAGATCAATGCAAGCAGTACAGAAATGATTGAGGCTAGCTACCAGAGCATTGCAAAAGCAAATCATATTGGAACATCAATGCAAGATGCACTAGTGTGGCTCCAATCTATCTACACAAACTGGATTATTCTGCTTGATAACGCTGACAATGTGGACCTCAATCTATATGACTACTTCCCACATTGCAGGCATGGCAATATTCTGATTACATCTCGTAA
Source organism: Mycena chlorophos (assembly GCA_014461115.1). Taxonomy (NCBI): domain Eukaryota; kingdom Fungi; phylum Basidiomycota; class Agaricomycetes; order Agaricales; family Mycenaceae; genus Mycena; species Mycena chlorophos. The sequence continues at coordinate 2,188,760 of JACAZE010000002.1, read as the reverse complement.
TCCATCATTGGATATCCACACCGGCAACCCAAGCAAGTCTATCCAAGTGTCAGACTTGGAAGTTGAAGATGCTACCACTCTTTTCATCAATCTATCAAGGATGAATATAAACAATGGAAACAATGAAATAAGCCTAAGTTTTCTGCTCAAGGTGAGTAAATATATGGATTCGTGAGGATGATTAACAATCTGTAATAGGAGCTTCATTTGTTTCCACTAGCAATTGTTCAGGCAGCTGCATATGTCTCTCAATCTCAGGCTCTGCAACAAGATATATCTCCATATATCAGGCTTTACCAGGAGAATAGAGGCAAATATCTCTCTTACAAGCCACGTCAAAGAGCCTGGGATTATGAGTTGACAGTATATACCACTTGGCGGATTTCTTTTGACGAATTATCAGCTCTTGAACAGCAATTTCTACAGCTTTGCTCTTTTCTTCACTTTGATGGGATTACAGAGGATATATTTCAAAGAGCAGCAAGATATGAGCTTTCAGATAGTCCACTTGCTCCCAAAACTGAGAGCCTTGTGCTTGTTCGAGAATTTTTAGCAGGTTTCCAATCGGAAATGAGTGGGACACAGGAATATTCTTGGAAATGCTGTTCAATATTTGCAATTATTCACTTCTGAATGAACAAGGCAAAGGATATTCAATGCATCCTCTTGTTCATGAATGGATGAAGACTATTGCCACAACAAATCAAATGCATACCTTGGCTATTTTTCTTGTAGGAATGTCTGCCAGGGACAGAAATAATATTGTTGACCAGCTGGCATTGATATCACATTTGATCAGCTTGAATAGTGATGAAAGCCTAGCTGATGAGGGATTTGGTGAAGAGATATTCAATATTTATGAAGAGGCTGGATATTTTTTTCATGCTAGAGACATTGCATACAGCTGGAGAGAAACAGCTACAAAAGTCTGTGACAATGATCACTGGCTAGTCTCCAAAGCAGCAAGATGTCTAGGAGTAGCCTATAGCAGAGTGGGGGAGTATCAAAAAGCCCTAGAAATACAAGAAGATTTGCTACAAAAAAAGAGACAGAATCTTGGGCCAGATCATTCGGACACAATTATGTGCATGGATAACCTGGGCTCAACATACAGTGATCTTGGCCGCTATCAGGATGCTTTAGGTCTTGAAGAGCAGGTTTTGGACAAGCGCCGACAGATTCTTGGCAAAGATCACCCTAGCACAATTTTGTCCATGAACAATCTAGCTTCTACCTACAGGGATCTTGGCCGCTATCAGGATGCTCTGGGTCTCCAGGAACAGGTTCTGGAGAAGCTTCGACAGATTCTTGGCAAAGATTACCCCAGCACAATTTTGTCCATGAACAATCTAGCTTCTACCTATAGGGATCTTGGCCGCTATCAGGATGCTCTAGATCTTCAAGAGCAGGTTCTGGAGAAGCGCCGACAGATTCTTGGGCAAGATCATCCTAGCACAATTGTCTCCATGAGCAATCTGGCTTTTACCTACAGGGATCTTGGTCGCCATCAGGATGCTTTAGTTCTTCAAGAGCAGGTTCTAGAGAAACGCCAAAACATTCTTGGGCAAGATCATCCCAGCACAAGTATTTCCATGGGCAATCTGGCCTCTCTCTACAGGGATCTTGGCCGCCATCAGGATGCTCTACATCTTCAAGAGCAGGTTCTGGAGAAGCGCCGACTAATTCTTGGTCTAGATCATCCTGACACAACTGCATCCATGAACAACCTAGCTTTTATTTACAGGGATCTTGGCCGCCATCAGGATGCTCTAGATCTTCAAGAGCAGGTTCTGGAGAAGTGCCGAGAGATTCTTGGCCAAGATCACCCCAGCACAATTGTGTCCATGAGCAATCTAGCTTCTATCTACAGTGATCTTGGCCGCTATCATGATGCTCTAGGTCTTGAAGAGCAGGTTTTGGAGAAGGGTCGACAGATTCTTGGCCAAGATCATCCCGGCACAATTGGATCTATGAACAATCTAGCTTCTACATACAGTGATCTGGGCCGCTATCAGGATGCTCTAGATCTTCAAGAGCAGGTTCTGGAGAAGCGCCAACAGATTCTTGGCCAAGATCATCCCAGCACAATTGGGTCTATGAATAATCTGGCTTCTACATACAGTGATCTTGGCCGCTATCAGGATGCTCTAGAACTTCAAGAGCAGGTTTTGGACAAGCGCCGACAGATTCTTGGCAAAGATCACCCTAGCACACTTCTGACCATGAACAATCTGGCTTTTACCTACAGAGATCTTGGTCGCCATCAGGATGCTCTAGATCTTCAAGAGCAGGCTCTGGAGAAGCGCAGACAGATTCTTGGCCAAGAGCATCCTGACACAATTGTGTCCATGGCCAATCTGGCTTCCATATACCACCAGCTAGGAAGGAATACTGATGCTTTACATTTACAAGAGCTTGTTCTTGAATTTCAAACCCAGCTATTTGGTTTAGACCATCTTCAGACAATTCTGTCCCAATTCTCCATAGCATGTACATATCAAGCTCTTGGAAGATCATTTGATGCCTTCAATCTATTTCACAAAGTATATCAGAAGCGGCGAAGCCTGCTTGGTCCTGAACATCCTGATACTGTGAATGCACTCTCCAGGTATTCAGAATCTGAGAAGAAGCTTCAATCTCAACAAGGACACCCTCCAGGTGTAGGATTAAATACCAATATTTTGTCAAGAAAGCCTTTCCTCCCTGGGGGTGTTCATCAGATTCATCCAAAATCTCATGTGGAAGAGAGTAGTAGCCATGATGAAGAGGTGGACTGAGGCTGAGACCATATAGATAATACTGTTGTTTTGTTGATGTAGTATAATTGAGATTACTATGCTGTGCACAGAAAGTAAAGTCTGAACCCCTACCTTAGAACTAGGGTTCTGTAAGTTAGTCAATCCAAACTTACACATGTAAGCTTGAGACGTAACTTACATGTTAGTTACACATGTAAGTTACATGGCTGGGTTGGAGGTCCATGTAAGTATGTAAGTTAGTATAAATTGGCACGTGATGGCTGGGGATGGCATCAGCGAGAGCAATAATCATTTGGCGCGACAGAATTTATCACAGTGTTCAAATTGGCCTGTCATGCATCCAACCCATTCAAGTTGACAAAAATTAAAAATCTCATCAGCCTCACATGTCGGGTCTGTTGGCTATGGTGGCAGAGGAAGCTCCAGTGTTGACTGCTTAAGTACATCCTCCAGTGGTCCAGGCAGATTCTGGAAGGGATACAGCAGTTAGAATTGCATGTGTGAGCTGTAATGTTGATTGGACAGTACTAACCATGTAACTTATCTACTTACATACTTACATTTTCTCAAACTTACATGTAACTTACATCACGTGATCATATGTAAGTTACATTGTAAGTTACGAGCCTCAGATTTTTCAGATGTAAGTTACATATGTAAGAAATGTAAGTGATGTAACTTACGGAACCCTACTTAGAACCAGGTTTACTAGTAGGCCTCAGCCTACTTAATAGTTTAGGAATAAGAAAAAAAAATTCCTAGGGTCTGTAAGGGGACACGCCATCACACTGGTCACGCATCACGTGTCACATCACTCATGACACATCCTACACCACCTCTGGCATTGTGCAGCCTTGCTTCGTCGTCCTCATACCTTTGTCGACTCCTCGGCACTGCACACTCCCCCAGTCCTCTCATCACCATTTCCACCGCCATCATCGTGTTCTGATCATGGATCATGATCCTCCTGGCGCTCCGGACCTGGGCTGGACTGCCTGGCTTCCATCTGTCGTAGGCTGTTCACATGCTGCGCTCTTATCTGCATGGCGATAGCCTTCCCATCCTTCTCTCTCTGTAAGGGCACCAGCCATCACAACTGTGACTGGCGTGACCAGTGCCCGTCAGCCACACACACAACCACACCAAGGGCGGCGGAGGCTATAGTAATGACCGTACCGGCAGGGGGACCGAGGGGATGACCAATGGTGGGGATGAGACCATGGCTGAGAGTGATCGCACCACAGCAATGGGGAGGAGATCGCGATGATGGACCAGGAAGAGCGGGACGACCTCGAAGTCGAGCAAGAGCCGGGATACTGACGAGAAGGCGCGTCGCAGATACCCAGGCAGGAAAGAGAGGCCAAGCACCTAGTCACCAAAGCAAGTCTAGCAACAGCTGCGCAGCCGGGACGGCGCGGTGAGCAATGTCGCGACAAGCAAGGCAGCCAGTGAGTAGGTGCCATAGCCAAGGCACAGAGCGGTGTCAAGGCCAGTACCAGAGTGGGCAACTGGAGGGTGATGTCGCCAGGTACAATAACCACCAGCCTGATCACATGCCAGGTCCCATGGGTCCAATAGACACTGGAGTCAAGGAGTGACGGGTGTCACGAACAAGGCCTTGTCTGATCTGATGTCAAAGTCACACAGTATAGTCACGGTATGATGTGACGATGGTAACCAGTAACAGTAACACAGAAGTAACAAGAGGCACCAGAGTTCAGATGACTCAGAGTAGGTATGAGGGAACTCTTTGAGAATCAAAGAACTGGGGTATGCTACACTACAGCTCCTTCTTATATACTGTATCTAGGTTCCCACGATCGTCAGATCGGCATCATTAATCTCATTAATGTCAATGTGAAACGGATCCAAGCGTCCAACTAGCATTAGCCTTGCGTCAACTAGTATTAGCCTTGCATCAGGCTAGCTGTGATGCCGCCTGTACAGGGCTGCCAGGGCTCGAAGGAGCCTTCGGGTCGACCATCGCCGAGACTGAGAGGTTACCGAGAGGCGGGCAGCCTCACGGCGCTCCGCGGACTCGGTATCGCGTTGTAATGGTACCCTTATCGTAGGGTGGACGGAGCAGTTAGCCGCGTGCTCAGGCCCTGCGGGGGCTCTAACCTCGTGGTTCGCGTGTAAACCTTCAGCTACATCGAGGGAGAGTGAAGGTCGAGATCAAGATTCAAAAGCACGTGACGTATGTCACGGCCGTCTACAAATACATCAATTAAGGCCCGCTGGGCGTGTCTACTATATAACCCCTCACAGTGCCCCCCACATGTCCAGCGTTGCCTTAATTCTTCCTCTTTTTCGCGAGCTACCCTCTTCCCGGTCACTAGAGCCATCTTCGTCGTCGAGGAACTCCGACACGTCGGGCGCCAGCGTCTTTCAGCTTCGGCAGGAATTCTTTTAACATCCGCCGCAGACGTCGAACCTTGCCCGACGCGACTCCGCGCTTCCCGTTTCCGCGCCCTGAGAGCTCCTGGACGCTCTGGAGAGGCTGGTTCATCCGTTCTTCCAGCGACGGGCGGATGGTTTCCCGCTCCCCGATACGGACTTCCAGGGAAGGCCTAAGCGCGCCATGAACGGAAGCGGCTCGTCTTCCCGGGTAGCCCTTTCGTCGGCCTAGAACGGCTCGTCGCGGAAGCGCTCCCTGCGCGTTGAGGGCCGCGTCCACTGCTGCGCAGCCCTTCCCGATCCGCTCGTGGAGCCCTTGGCGGCGACTGCGGTCGTCGGAAGTCCTGCTGACGCGGCTGAAATGGTCGGGCGCGAGGGCGGAGAACGACGTCCCAGAGGGGATGGGCGACGACGAGTTTCCCTTGCGCCGTTCCGTGCCCCGCCGGATACTCGGGCGGCGACCGCCGTCCGTTGAAGGAGCTCTTGGGCTTCGGCGAGCGTTCGCGCCGCGGCGACCTGGAACTAGCCGGGCGAGGATCTACCGCCGTCTGGCTTCGTGTTGTCTCCTTCCGCACAGCCGTCGTACCCTCGCCTGTTGCCGTTCCTCGTGTACCGGGAGGCGACCCTCGTGTCTGGGACGACCTAGGCTGAGTGGGAGTAGTTCCTCCAGCTCGGGAGGTGCTCTCGAGGAAGAGTTACCGGGACCCTCGCGACCTTGATTACTGGGCGTGTCGGTCACGATTTTCTTGGCCGGCGCGCCTCGTGGAGCTTCGCGCTTCTCCTCCATAATTGCAGGCGCCCTCGGCAGCCCAGTTGTTGTCGCCTCAGGCGCACTTTGCTGCCCAGGAGGCGGGAGCGGATCTCTGGTCCCCTCCGTGATGAGGTTGCCCAGGAACGGGTCCCATCTGTCGTGCGAGTAGGTCCACACGTCCTCGAACTCGCCCGTCCTGCCGTAGCGGAATACCATGCGGTCGCGTGCATGCGTTCCTGCAACCATCTCCGTTCTCGCTCGCGTCGCTGCATTTCCGTCCGCGAACTCCAGCCAGAGTGCTCCTTGACCGACAACCACCCGGGTGGGTGCGGCTCGCACGCTAGCCAGACGATCGCGCACGACGGCTGCGAAGTTTGGCGCGCTGATGTCCACTCCTTCGATTCGCACCGTTCGTGACAGAACGCGCTCCTCACGAGGCGTCGGCGAACGCATCCGCACGTCCGAGGTCAGCCCGCCGCTTGGCGTGTCGTCCAGGCTGACGACGTCGTCGTCGGACACTGGTCCTCTCCGCGGAGACTCTGAATCGGCCCGGGCCTTGCCCTTTCCCTTGCCCTTGGGTACTTCCGAGCTGGCTCGGCTCTTGCCCTTGTTTTCCGTAGGGGCGTGCCGACGACGGAGCGGGGATGGTCACCTTCTTGCCAATGAGGTGTCGGTGTTGCGAGGGTACCTTGTCCTGGAGGTACACCCAGTCGGAGGTGCTCTGCCGGTGCTTATTGTTCAAGAACGGCAGCTTCGGAAGCTTGAACCCATAGATCTCTGGGTTCCAGGCTCGTTCGGGACCTGGAACTCCCGCGGCAGCGCGATGATTCGCTTCGCTGGCGGTCGTAGACGCGGATAGGGTGGTCGAACTCGCGTCCTGACCTCGGTATTCGTAATGGACGTTGTCTTCGTCGTCCCCGTCGCACTCGAACTTGGACCATTTGCCTTTTGCTGGCGCTTCCCGCAGGGGAGGAGGCACGTCGTACTCCTGCTCGGCAGTGGCGACCGGAACACTGAGTTCATCCTCGCCGAAGTCGTCGCCGTCTTCGTCGACGTCCATGGGCGTGCCTCCGAGGCCAGAGGCTTCCGGCGGGGCCCAGTTCAATAGAGCCGGTGAGGATCGGGCCAAGCTCGCGTTCGCGCGAGGGGGAAGGACCACTCGTTCCCCGAGTGAGCGGCTCCAGGCTAATCGCCCCCCTTCGAGGTTGTTGCAAGGATGGGTAGCGTAGTAGGACGACCAAGTCGTCGATCCTTCCGTCCAAGCACTTTCGGGTAGTGAGCCGATGTTTTCGCCGTCCGGCACCGCGTGTGCAATGAAAACCGGTATGTTGTGGTATACCAGATTAAGGATATGCTCCTCCTTGCCTTCGGGGATCCAGCAGCCCATATACTGCTCGCTAGCCTCCCTAGAGACGACTAACTCGCAGGCGCTCCACCGATTCTTCCTCCTCCACCCAGCACTGGATCCATAAGAACCAGGCGCATCGCTCCCTCAACGAGTACTGAACCCTCACGGCTCGGTCCAGCGCGTTCTCCCACAAGTCGAGTCGAAGAAGCGCTTGCAGCTGCCCATGGAACTCGGCGACGACCGGGGACGGTTCTGGTCTCCGAGTGCGACGAATCTCGCGTGAGGGTTCCGGGAGTCCCGTCCGCCATTCCTCTGACACTCTTTCCAGCTCGTCGTGGTGTTCTTGCATAGCCTCGACCCACTCCTTCGACATCCTTCCATAGGCGCCGTTGTCGCCGATACCCAGAACTGGTCGGGGAACCCGTGCGCTACGTACCACGGATCCCCTTCTCCGATCTCCGACGCTCTGGCGATGAACGGCCAGTGGGGGCGAGTGTATTTCCAAAGCTGGGGGGTGACGAAGGGGTCGTATATCCCCAAGGAGCCATCTCGTCGACGAGTTCTCCTCGTGGGACTGGCGGTAGGAGCAAAGGCGCCGGGCCCGGGTACAGCGGCAGCTGAGAGGAGTTGAAGGACCACAGGTAGTAGTGGCGATCGTGGACGTAGACGCGGCGAATGGAAATGACTCGTAACCCAGCGGGTAAGTCGAAAGGGAGCCCGGTGACGACAGTTGGCAGAACGTCGAACCCGGCGGGGGCAACTGGTGCGGATGGGAGTACGCCTGGTCGCACAGACATTATGCTGTCGAGACTAGTATGCAGCCCACAAAGGCGCGATAGCTAGTGGTGGTGGTTTCGGGCAAGGCGAGTCACTGGAAATTTTCCATCAACTCGTGGCGTCTGTCATTAACGTTGACAGCTGATGGCCGTTCGCAAGATCTAGACCGGAGGATTAAGCCCTGCGCGCAAGCCGAGCATCCGCAAGTATTCGCGCTTGAGGACCGGGGCGTTACGAAGTCGCATCCGACACCCAGCTATCCGCCGTAGGGCCGAACCCTTCCCATCGCACGAGGAAGAACCGCTGCTGTTGACCCCGGCTTTTTCGGACGTCATGGCCTAGGATAGCCTCCACGACACCTTCCTCCGACGCCTGCAAATAGTCTCGCGTGTCCGGCAGTTCGGTGCGCACGCCCCATTTAGCATCCGAAGGACGGTACAGGCGTAGATGCTCCAAATTCAGTACGGGATGCATCGGGAATTTGTCGGGAAGGCGGATGCGGAACACCATGGGGTTAACCCTCTCTATGACCTCGAAGGGCCCCATAGTACGCTGTACCAGCTTCTTCCCTAAGCCCTTGGACTCAACGAAGTTCCAACGTGTGCGGGTTGACTAAGACCAGGTCCCCGCGTCTATCCGCCGAGTGGGACGGCGCGATTTATTGTACGCTTTCGCCTGCCTTTCCTGTGCCAGCACTAATGCGTCACGGGCCTTCTGTCGGTGCGCCTCCAAGGTATCCTTGAAGTCGTCGCTCTTCTGAGACGCCAGGAAGGGCCGCAGGACGGGGTCGGTCTTGGGATTTAGCAGCCCAGTAACTCCTTGCGGTTTGTAGCCGAAAAACAAAAAGTTAGGCGCGTAGCCCGTGGAGGAATGCACGTTGGAATTGTACGCAGCGTTAACTTCCCCCAGCCAGGTGGCCCAGGCGGCTCGGTCCCCGGCGACATAAGCCCTGAGCATTTGCTCGATCAAGGCGTTCAAAATCTCTGTCTGCCCGTCCGTCTGTGGGTGGTGCGCGGAGGACAGAGCCATCTTACTTCCGTATTGCTGCACCACAGAACGCCAGAATGCCGTGGACCAGTGGGAGTCCCTGTCGGCGATGATACGCTCGGGCATGCCGAACCGGTTGACCACATGGTCTATGAAGAGCTTGGCGAAACCTTCCTGAGAGAGCTCGTTATGCGTCGGCACCATGATTCCGTATTTCGTGAGTTTGTCCACGAACACCAACACGGCGGTGTACTTCTCCTTGCCCGACGGAGGCAGTCCAGTGATTAGGTCCAACGATACCGTGGCAAATGGCCTGGCTGGTATATGAGCCGGTCGAAGTCCTCCCATCTTGCGCCTATGGTCGGTCTTAATCTTCTGGCACACATCGCAGCTACGCGCAAAGTCATCGGCGTCGTCATTCAACGTCGGCCAGTAGAACAGCTCGCGCAATCGCGCTACAAGTTTGACGGGACCGGCGTGAGCCGTCTCACGCGCCGACTCATGAACAAGTTCCAACACGTCCTTGACCTTGGCGCGCGGAACACATAGCCTAGTTTCCCAGTTGGCGTCGATGAAGTAAAGCAGCCCTTCGGGGCCCTTGACGAAGCGGGATGGCGTGAGGCAATGGTCTGCTCCCTCCGGACTGCTCTTGTACTTGTCCACGAAGTGTCGGTCCTCAAGGTATCCCTGCTTGAATTCCGCAATCACGGACGGGTCAATGGATACCAAGAGATGGGCCTTCTGGTTCCAATCATCCGCGGGGAACTCAGCTGGTCCCGTCGACCCCACCGGAAATGACCATTGGTCGGCTGGATCATCTTCGTCTTCGGACTCGACGGTAGCTTTCGGAAGGTGCTGAGCCTGTGTGCCCACAGCCCTGGTTGTACTGCTGCTCGGTTCATTTTGTAGGCGCTGGACCTTCGCGTCCGCAGCCTCTGGAGCCTGAGCGGGCTCTAGGGTATTCGACGCTTCCTCCTCCTCGCGCCGCTTGTGTCCTCTTGTCTGCATAGGGTACGCTTCTCGTTCCACCACATCATCCCACCACCACACGGAGAATGCAGCCCTTTGAGCGGACGCGAACTCTCCCTTCAGCTCCACCTTCTCTGCCCTCTCTCTCTTCTCCTCATCCTGGGTTATCGCGTCCAGGTCGTCCCGCAGAGGGGAATTATGTTCCGGTATCGCGGGTCTTTGGACAACATTAGTGACCTCGATTGCCCGAGCTAGCCGCGACAGCGGGTCCACGTTGGAGTGAACGCGCCCCGGACGGTGTACGATTCTCATCCCAGGGAAGGCGGAGAAAACAGCCCCCCAGGCGGCTAGGCGACGATTGGTGTTGTCGTATGATTTTGACCATTGCAGGGCGGAATGGTCCGTGACCAAGAGGATTTGCTCTCCTTCGATGAAGGGCTGGAATTTGATGAGCGCTTCTTTCGCTCCCAGCGCTTCCCGCTCGGTGGCGCTATAGTTCCGCTCCGCAGATTTCAAGGTGCGACTCCAGTAGCAAATCACTCGTTCCACGTGCACTTTGGTTTCATCCAGGGAAGCTCCCCATTCATCTGCCTCCTTGACCTCTTCAATCTCCTTAGTGTAGGTGGTGAAGAGTTTAGGTACCGTGATACCGAGATCGTAGGCGTGCTTGAGGCGCTCGTAAACCGGCGTGCCCATTAAGTCCCCTACTCGTATTGGCTGTACTTGTTGTAGACTTGCTCCAATTGCATAGTCCGAGGTGTCCATGTACAGCCGGTATGGACGACCTGCCTTCAGATGTCCTAGTACAGGCGCTGAAGTTAATGCAGCCTTCGCATCTAGGAATGCGGTTTCGTGTTCCGCTCGCCACTCCCATTTGACCCCTTTGGCGAGTAGACCGTACAAGGGCTTCATGATGTAGGCATGGTGCGGTATGTAGGCGGCGAAGTGGTTGATCATTCCCATAAACTTCTGGAGGTCATGCACGGAGGACGGCCGGCTTAATTCCTGTATCGCGGCTACCTTCTCCCGATGAGTGGAGAGGCCTAGACGCGATACCTTCTGGCCCAGCAGCAGGATCGAATTATACCCCAAGTAGCACTTCCGCGGCTCCATCGTGATGCCAGAGTTGGATATCGCGCCGAGTACCTTGTCCAAATGCTCTAGGTGTTCCTCCCAGGACTTGGAAAACACGACAATGTCATCGATGTAGACCAAAGTGAATAGCCAGAGGAAGGGGGGCTAGTACGCTCTGCATGATCCGTTGAAAAATTGCGGGACCGTTACGCAGCCCGAATGGCATCCGCTTGAATTGCCATAAGCCGCGGTGCGAGCGGAACGCTGTTTTCTCCTTGTCCTCTTCCTCCATGGCCACCTGATTGAACCCGGCGAGGGCGTCAAATGAGGACAAGACCTGCGCTCCGGATAGAGCCTGCACGATCTCCGACTGTCTCGGTATGGGGAATTCATCCGCGATGGTCTGGGCGTTTAGGCGGCGGTAATCCACCGCAAGTCGCGCCTTCCCGTTCCGGAAGACTACCACGCAGGGGGCGGCCCACGGACTTGTCGAAGGCTCGATCACGTCCCGAGCGAACCAGAGATCCATTTGCTTATCAATCACGTCTCTTTTGAGCGGTGAAGCAGCGTACATGGGCAGGGAGATAGGCTGCGTGCCAGGCTTCGTGGGGATGGAAGCTTTCTCCTTGACGGATCCGAGACGGCCTCCGACTCCAGCGCGTTCGTGCTTGCGTAGCAGATCTACCAGCGGCTGCCGGAACTCAGCGGGTATATCCGGTCCTAGGTTCACGGCCTCCGCAACATCTTCCACGGGGGGTTTCTCCGCCTCGTCTAACGCCACCGTTTTGGGGGCCTTCCCAGAGCTCCTCTTCCTCATTGTCCTTAGGCGCTGGGGTGGACCCGCTGCCTTCGTAGGCTTCTGAGGTTGCCCGGATGACGCGCTCCAACGATTCCGCGCCGCGGTCATGCGTTCTAGGTCTTGCTGGGATTTCGGGCGTCCCGCGAACTTGGACGGGTCCCTGAGCTTACCCACTACGTCGCCCTTCGTATAAACCAGGGTCGCGCCGTCGGGTTAGCTATCGGAAGTAAAGGCGCTGCCGTCGTGACGAACGCCGATGGCGCAGCCAGCACACTTCCGTCGTCCGTCGAGATGAGGACCTTTTCTACCAGCCAGTCCTCCCGGCCTTCGAATCGCCTCAATCCGGACGTTATGCACAGATCCAGGTGAAAGCAGGACGTCACAGGCCGCGGTCACGTGGCGGTCCGCCGCTCTTAACACCTTCCTTCGATCCGCTTTCTTAAACCGTCTAGAGGCGCCGATTCGCAGCCCAGGTGCGACGGGGACAGGAGTTTTGTTGTCTGGAAGGCGCTCAGTGTTCACCGTGTCGGCTCGCTTAACTTCAAACCCAAGGTCGTAGGTCTGAGAAGACGACGCCGGCACGGAGACTCCGGACTGCCCAATAATAAGAGTGCATTCCCCATCTGCTCCGCGTACGACGCTTATCTCGTACGCCGTCTGGAAATCCTCGCCCAGTAGAAGCGGCACTCGCATCTCCCGCACGACATATGCTTCCACTCGAATGAGACCGCCGCGCCTTGGTCCGAGGTCATATACAACGGCACCTTGACGTAGCCGAGGACTTTGGCTTGTCCGGTCAGGTGGTATAGCTTCATCCTGATGCCTTCCTTGGGTTTCGGCTTGTCCGGGAGCGCCGCCCAAAACTCCTCCGACATCAGGGTGATATCCGCACCCGAGTCTAGTCGTCCGCGAACTTCTTCCGCCTCTAATGAACCAACCCGCACTTTGGTGTGCAGGGCATGCGTGCCCAAGGAAGCCATGCCATCAGGCAAGTCACGTCCCTTATGTGCGTGCAGGACCTTGCCGGGCTCCGTCTCAACTTTCTTGCCTTCTTCGGACGTAACCGCTAGCGCTCGTCTCCGGCGTGCTCGTCTCGGAAGTGGCACCTCGCCCGTGTCCTTCTCCCTTACCCTTCTTCTTCCACCCGGGCGTTTTAGAGAACTTCTCGGCGCGGGCGCGCATTACGGTGCATTCCACGGACCGCAGAGTGGGCCTGGGAGATCACGCTCGGGCGGGATTTCGGACGCGGAATCACTCGTCTCACACAAATAGGCGGAAGCGCTTTGAATTTCAACACACATGGCTAGGTACTCCCGGTCCTCAGCGTCCCATTCTTCCCGTGACATGCCTCGGTCAATCAGGTTGGCTTCCACCAGGGCTTGCCACTGGCCAAAGTGCGAGCAGTCCCTCATGAAGTGTTTAGGGCTGGTGCAGATGAAGCAAGCACCGCGCTTGGGAGGACGAGGGCTAACCCTCGAGTCGTCTCGCTTGAAGCTGTACCCATTGACGACGCCGCCGGCGGGGTATTCGACCTTCTTCGCGGCTGGCTTCCGCCTATCCACCGCTAGCGCGGTAGCCTTGGCTTGGGATCCGTCACGTGGTCGTGGCTCTCGTGCGCATGCTCCTCCTCCTCCTGGTTTCCGACACGTTAGCGCGTCTATGGAACTTCCGGCCCACGAACCCTTGACCCGTGGAAGTGAGTCGCTCTAGCTTCCGAGCGTGATCCGAGTCAAGTAGCTGTCCTCCAACGCCCTCTGCTCACTCTTAGCGTAGTTGATCAGGTCGTTGATGGTCCGGAAGTTCCTTGGCTTAACGAGGGTATTCCAGGCGACAGGCTGCGTGGCCAAGATGCGTTTAAGCGCCAAGAACACCTCGTTAGGATCCTCCAAATTGGCCGGGTTCAGGGAAGGAGTTGTACAATATGCGACGGCGGAAGAACTTCATGGGTGCCTCGTCCTCATGACCGGGCTGCCTAAACCGCATGTTCTCGAAGACGAGAACCTGCTCGGCGCGCCAGTTGGCAGTGATGAAATGGTCGAGAACGGCTGGGAGCAAATGCTGCCAATTCGAGCGGAATTGCGTCTTGTCCGTGGGCGAAAGGTGGGTCCACCATTCACGCGCTTCCCCGGTGAACTCGTACGGCGCTAAATGAGCGACTTGCCAGGGAGTCTTGGGGCCCATGATGGACAGTTCGTCCATAACGCCCACCCACTCAAGGATATTGACGCCGTCGAACGCTGGTATCAGATCCCGAGCGAGTTTATTATTGAATTGCCAGTCGGGATCCCCCGAGGCGCCATTGCTGCCCGCATTGGGGGACCGCTTGGAGGACCACCCGGGTTACCGCCGCCGTCGCCGGGGTTGCCGCCGGGATTGCCGCCGGGATTACCGCCACCGCCTCGGCCTGGAGGGCCTCCAGGGTTGCCGCCACCGCCTCCGCCTGGAGGGCCGCCTGGGTAGCCGCCACCGCCTCTGCCTGGATTGCCACCGCCACCACCGCCTGGAGGACCGCCCGGGCGACCACCGCCACCACCGCCTCGAGGCGGGCCGCCTGGGTTTCCGCCGTCGCCACCTTGGTTAGGGAAACCGCGCGGAAATCCTCCGCCATTACCACGGTGGGGGTGACCTCTGGGGGTGGTCACCACCGTCTCGGCCCTGCGTCCCAGGTACCGGCACGAGACCTTGTCGAGTGACTTGGTATTGAGCGAGTAGCCGTCGGGCGCTGTTCTAGGCGGCGCCGTTGGGATCGCGAATGAGCCGGGGCCGATAACGTTAGCGCGCATCGACAATGGCCCCCCCACTATCCCTATGGTTTGGGATATTCCGGACCCCCGGTATAAAGCTGAGTGGCGGAGGAGGATGAGCGTCGTCCGCAGCCCAGTCGGGCGCAGGAACAGAGCGCCCAGCAGCCTGGAAGGCTGATAGAGCGGGCAATTCGAGAGGGAGGGTCGAACGTCGACCTGCTCGAACTCGTCGATCTCCTTGATGGTCGGGATATCATCCCCGCCCATTACGTTCCGTCGGCGGTATGGCCACCGGTTGAGGCCCTCGTCTGATTCGATGGCGGATTGTAAAGCCTCGCCCATCTGTCCTTCGTGTCCCGGAACGTCGCTCATAAGCGGGGCGTAGTCCTTGCGGGCGGCCATCCTCCAAACTTCCTGCTCAACCGGGAGCGAGCCGTAGGTGTGCCGTATCTCCAAATCGTGGAGTTGACGGAACTCTCATACTGGGACACCGTGCCGGTGGTCTGCAGACGAAGGTCCCGCAGGAGGCGACGCGCATGCTTCTCTGCTCGTCCCAATCGGACTTGCAGACTGTTGAAGGTAGCGGATACGAGGAGTTTATCGGTGTTGCCGGACAAGAGGATGGTGAAGCGATAGCGCGGGTCCAGCATGAACGCCGACGAAACGCCCCGGTGCTCGAACGCCCAAGCGCTACCAAGACTTGCTGCGCGGCATAGACGACGTGCGCCGGTGCCGCAACCCCGGCAGCGACAACGCCCAGACGAGTTCTCCTTCATCGTCCGCGCTTGCACTAGCCCGACTTCGCCAATGCGTATGCTACGCATGGCGGTAATAGCCTCCGGCAAGCTTCTCCACAGGCCATCCTTGCGCGGGCTGAAGAAACGAGCTAAGACGCCACGAAGCCTCTCCGTTTGCTCCGGAGAGAGCCCTGGCACTGCGCCTGTGTCCCGATCCGCCCCATAGTCGCGTATCGGGTCGTAGTCCGTTGGATCTGGGCGAACGTGAAGTCGCTCGACGGCTTGGAAGATTGCTTCGTCGAAATACACGTCCCACGACGCCAGCCAGCGACGGTATGATCGGGCGTACTGCTAGCCGGAGACGCGTTGCTCAGCCTCGCCTGCAGGGCCGCAGTTACGCTCTCGTTATTCCCAACCGGGGACGAGGGGCGCTGGTGAGTCGGGCTGGGGGCTGCATTGCGCGGCGTAGCATCGCTTGACGCCTCGGACGCTTGCGACGACGCCTTCCCAGTAGACGGGGAGAGAGTGCTGACTGTCGAGGGAGAACGACTAAAGATCGTCCGCAACTCGGCTTCGACCCGCCCTTCGGAGCTACCGCTGCTCATTGACGAAGACGTGGAAAGGACGGCACTTGCACCCGCAGCCACACCGAAGGCTTCCGGGCGCTAGCCCTTCTCCTTCCAGACGGTAATCCGGTGGGAAGGGGGACACGGCTTGAAGAGCAGCGGCTGCTCCCTGCAAGGGAGAGCTAGGGCGCCGAGGATGACGTGGACGTCGCCGGCGTGCGCCTCAGCACTACGAAGGGGGCTAGGAAAGGCGCTGGAAGGTTTCCGCAGCCCAATAGCAGCCGGCCGCACTACCGACCGGCGAACGGGTGTCGGGGGTGGCGCATTGATGTGCTTCGCCGCGGAAGCCGCAGTCTGCGCCGTCGCCGAGCTGGGTACGCGGGGCTTCTTCGGGGCGTACATGTCGATTTGCTCCTCGCCGGCCGCCATGGAGTTCTGCGTAGAACGCGGAGGGCCCTTAGGTCGCCGCGTGTTTTCGTCGTCGCTTTGCGTTTGCTGGGGGCTCGGTTGCGACGACATGGGGGTAGAGGAATAAGAGTAGCGAATCTCACGGTGCCAGCAGCGGAAAATTTCTACCGCTGGCACCTATGGTTGATACGCGAGACTCGGGTAGGGTATTATCAACTTCCTCTTCCCCGGAAGCCCCCAGCCCCGAGAGGGTCGTGGTGTTCCTAGCCCGACCCGACTTTCGTTCCTCCTCCTGCCCTAAGCAGCCCCTCGCGGTGGGCTCCATTGTGATGCCGCGCTGTACAGGGCTGCCAGGGCTCGAAGGAGCCTTGGGTCGACCATCGCCGAGACTGAGAGGTTACCGAGAGGCGGGCAGCCTACGGGCGCTCCGCGGACTCGGTATCGCGTTGTAATGGTACCCTTATCGTAGGGTGGACGGAGCAGTTGACTGCGTGCTCAGGCTAAACGGGGGGTCCAACCGTACGTGGTTCGCGTGTGAGATCTTCGGTTACATAGAAGTAGATGGAAGTCGAGATCAGGATTCAGAAAAGCACGTGACTCTGGTCACGGCTACGTACAAATACATCAATTAAGGCCGCTGGGCTTTCTACTATATAACCCCCCACACTAGCGTTAAGCTGAAACCAGTCCAAGCGTCGCATTAATGCCAAGGTGAAATACACCAGACAATCCAGGCACAGTCACAGTCACCTAGACAGTGACGGTCATTTGATGTGATCATCTGATCTGGCCATCAAACTGTGACATTACCCCCTCTCTAGGGTCAATGTCCCCATTGACAGAGAATGAATCATGTCAAAAGTTCCGGTTGCTGGATTGAAAACTTTCTTGATTGGATAGGGAAGTGATTCACTGGCTGGTTTGTAACGACCAAATAAGTGGTCCCAGTACCCTCAAGGGAACACAGGAATAGTTTGTACAGCACGAGTGTGCAAGGCATCCTTCTTCTTGAAGTCTGCTATGATCTTGTGTGCATTGGTAAGATTCCGTGTTGGTTCCCAGGTATTATTGCTGTGAGGGTAGTCTTTCCACTTTACCAAATATTGAACACCCCTTCCACGCTTTCTTGACTTGAGGATTTCCTCCACTTCATACTCTTCACGGCCCTTGACAAGCCGTGGTGGTGGCCGTTTTTCACGTCGATGAGCTGGCGGCTCTGCATATGGAGTAAGAAGCTCCTCATTGAACACAGGGTGGTGCCTATCTGTTTCTGGCAGTCTCAGCCGATATGCAGCTGCTCCTACCTTCTCCAGAACTTCATATGGTCCCAAGCGCCGATCAGAAAACTTCTCTGTTGGACGATCTTGCTTGATATTCTTTGCTTCCAACCATACCTTCTGCCCAACAGTGAATTCGGGTGCTGGTACCCTCTTGCGGTCATAGGATTTCTTCATCTTTTCCTTTGCCTTCCGCATAGCAGTACCAGCTTCCTCCCTTATCTGCTTCATCTATTGTGTAAACTCCTGTGCAGTGTCATTTTTTGATTCTAGCCGACCTTCAATTCCCTTCCAAGGGTGATAACCATGGTCTGCAAAGAATGGAGACACCTGTGTTGAAGTATTGACCTTGTCATTATATGCAAATTCTGCCATGGCCAACCACTCAGCCCAGTCTGACTGCCGCTGGTTGACATAGATGCGAAGATAGTGCTCAATCTCCTGATTCATCTGTTCGGTCTGCCCATCACTCCAAGATCGGTAAGCGGTAGTAGGATTCATCTCTGTTCCAAGCAGCCAGTTCAGTTCCTGCATGAAAATAGAGACATAGCGCTTATCACGATCCGAGATGATTTTTCGAGGGACACCGTGGTACCAGATTATCCTATCACAAGTCAGTCTTGCCACCCCTTCACTACTGAGCTCCATATCCACGGGCTCAGCATGAATTCTCTTGGTAAACAAGTCAACCCATACTTGAATTGCATTGCAGCCATTGCTCTCCGGTAGAGGTCCAATCAAATCCATAGAGATTGTCTCCCAGGGTCCACTTGGTACGGCATGTGGATTCATTAAGCCCTGGGTACGACGTCGATATCTTGTGCACTGACATGCTTCACAAGTCCGGACATACTCCTTGATCTGATTTCCCATCCTTGGCCACCAAAAGTTCCGTTCAATTAGCTCTTGTGTGCGGAAACCTCCGGGATGACCATTTAGAGGAGTATCATGGTGCAGGTGAATGATCTTGTCTCGGAGATCATCATCTCGTGGGACATAAACTCTGTCCTGATACAGTATAAGACTATCTCTCCTAGTCCAGTAAGGTAGGTCTTTTTCCAATGCAAGTTTTACTGAGGTATCCAACTGCTTGTGTCAGGGGAACGCCCGTTCGGATCAATTTCATCACTGATCCGACCTCCGATCCCATCTCCGCACCTCCGGAAGCGTCTCCGGGAACCGTCCAGTCCCACCCCCGTTCCTCCGGTGCGCTCCTCTCGCTCCGAGTCCAACTCCGGCAACTCCGGCAACTCCGGAGTTCGGGTAATCAATTTGCCGGATCGGGCGTTTGCCCTCGCAACCATCAAGATGGGATCACGCATGTGATCGAGCTCGTGATTACTGCATATGGCGCCGCAGCGCTCTTAAATAGTTGGCCACCTGTCAGGGGTCTCCAGAGTTTCTTCTCTTTGGATCCCCCCTGCCAGGTGCGCTCCTTGTACTAGTTAGAGCGTTATTGACCTTTGGATCCCCCCCCTGCCAGATTGTCGGGTCACACCACGTCACAGGGGTTGCCCTTACAGCAGAACAAACTCTCTAAGGGATAACCGGTCAAGATTGCGACCTTCCGCGCTCCGAGCGACTCCGACGTTTCGTCCGAGTACTCCGAGGCTTCGTCGCAACTTGCCCCCTCCTCTCCTGAACCATCGACGGTCATGGACGGCGTCCAGCAAGCCGCTCCGGCCGCCGGAGCTGCTCCGGCCGCTCCGGACGACTTAGCAACGCGCATGACCAACATGGAGAATGCTCTCGACCAAATCCTACAACGAATAACTGGTCTCGCTAATGCCCCGCCCGCACCGCCTCCTCCTGTCCCAGTTCCACCTCCGGTTCCTGCCGGGAACGCTCCGGCGCAACCCGGAGCCGTCCGCGCCCCGCAGATCCGTGCGAATCCTCCTCCGATCTACGATGGCGACCGCACAAAGGGCAAAGCCTTCCTCCACGCCGTCCGGACCTACGTCGGACTTGTTCCGGAGGCGTTTTACGTCAACGGACAGGTCTCGGAGACCAAGGTCATCCACTTTGCGCTTTCGTACATGTCCCTCGGGCAGGCGCAGAAGTGGGCAGAGCGTAGGGCGAACGCTCCGGTTCTCCCCTGGGCCGACTTTGACGCATTTGTCGCGGACTTCACACCCTGGCACGTGGAGCCCAACACCCAGGAGCGCGCTATTGCCAAGCTCGAGTCCGCGACGTACTTCATGGGCAAGAAGGACGTCTACGACTACACCGACAAGTTTGAGGAGCTCTGGGCTGCCTCCGGCTTCACCGACCCGCTCGTCAAAACGACCAAGTTCCGTTCCGGGGTCGAATCGCGCATCAACCACGCCATAACGACCTCCGGAAGTGCTCCGGCCGCAGCGGACTACGAGGAGGGCGGAACCGCGCATACCAGCAGTACGAGGCCAACATCCAAGGCGACCACATCGCCCGGAGTGCCAACCGTGGCGCGGCTAACCCCTTCCGCCTTGCTCCGGCCTTTGCTCCTGCTCCGCCTCGCCCTCGTAACGCTCCGGCCGCTCCGGCTGCTCCGGCCGCCATCCCTGCCCCGGTCCCCATGGACGTAGATCGCGCCGAGCCACCGGAGGGCGGATTCGCACTTGCTTCCGCTGCGGCAAGCCCGGCCACTTAGCCAACCAGTGCCCGGAGCCCGCGGACGTGCGTGGTGTTGACTTCCTCGACGAGGTCATTCGCCACTGGGCCCGGACCTCTCGGAGGAGCTCGTGGCACGCTTCCAAGATGCCGAGGATGTTGCCGAACACGAAGCGGAGGTCCAGGAGGATTTTCTCTCCCGCGGCAAGTGAGCAGTACGCCCTTGTCCGCGTCGTATAATCGTTTCGCCTGCCTGTACCCCCAAGACATACATCCAGGTGCACCAGACGAGCGATAGACGTACCAACTCCTCCCGACCTTCCTTCACCTCCTCCGGCCACTCCGGACCCAACTCCGAGCTCGGAGACCGTCCGGATTGTCCTCACCCGCGTGCTCCCTAAGCGACCCAAATGGGAGAGACGCCTTCCGGAGTCGTACCAAGTCGCTGCTGCCCCCGGTCCAAACTCCCTTCACCTCCCTCTTGAGATTGAGTCGACGGAGAACGCCCTCAAGCTCTCTGTCCAAGGTCTCGTGGACTGTGGAGCAACCTCCGACTTTATCGACTTGGACTATGTCGCACGGAATGGGATCCCCGTGCGCGACCTGTCCCGGCCCATCCCTGTCTTCAACGTCGACGGCACGCCAAACGACGCCGGAGCGATCCGGAAGATGGCGGACCTCGTAGTTCACTACAAGGGCCACTCCGAGCGCATGCAACTCGCGGTCACCGGGTTGGGGAAGCAGGATGTCATCCTCGGACATTCCTGGCTCCGCCGCCACAACCCGGAGATCAACTGGGAGACGACGAGGTCAAGATGAGCCGTTGCCCTGCCTCCTGCTCTACCTGCCGCGACGAGCAACGCTCCGAGAAAAAGGCCGCACGTTCCGCTGCCGCAGCACTCCGGAGACTTCGTTCCGATCCGTTCCCGGATTCCGGACCTCCGGAGGACTCGGAGCTCGAACCTTCGGACCTACCTGGGCTTATGCCGGACCCGGACGACGACGAAGAGGACTCCGACGATGACCTTGAGGATGGCGATCGAGTCTTCTATACGACGTTCCGGCCTCCGGATGAGCTCCGCGAGGAGATACGCGCCAGCACCACGGTCTCTCAGCGCCTCGCAGAGGCGTTTGCACGCAACTCTGCACCACCGAGCTCGGAGATTCCGGACTGGGCTGCGGAGTTCTCCAACGTCTTTGCGGAGGAGGCCTTCAACTCCCTTCCGGAGCACCGCGCGTGGGACCATGCAATCGAACTCGTTCCGGATGCTAAACCCGCGAACTGCAAGGTCTACCCGCTGTCTCCCCTGGAGCAGAAGGAGCTTGACGCCTTCATCTCCGAGGGCCTCTCCACCGGCCGGATTCGTCCTTCGAAGTCTCCGATGGCTTCTCCGGTCTTCTTCGTCAAGAAGAAGGACGGAAGACTCCGGCTCGTGCAGGACTACCGGGCGCTGAACGCAATGACCGTCAAGAACCGCTACCCCCTTCCGCTCATCAACGACCTTGTCAACCGCCTCCGGAAAGCGCGTTACTTCACTAAGTTGGACGTCCGCTGGGGCTTCAACAACGTGCGCATTAAGGAAGGCGACGAGTGGAAGGCCGCGTTCCGGTGTAACCGCGGACTCTTCGAACCCCTGGTGATGTACTTCGGCATGACGAACTCCCCCTCCACGTTCCAGACCATGATGAACGACATCTTCCAGGACCTCATCCTCTCCGGCGACGTCATGATCTACCTTGACGACATCCTCGTCGCTCACTCCGATCTCCGGAAACACCGGGAGATTGTCCGAGAGGTGCTCCGGCGCCTCGAGCAGCACAAGCTCTACCTCCGGTTGGAGAAGTGCGAGTTCGAGAAGACGTCAATCGAGTACCTCGGAGTTATCATCTCCGAGGGCCGCGTCGAGATGGATCCGGTCAAAGTCTCCGGAGTTTCCGCCTGGCCTACCCCGCGGAACAAGAAGGATGTGCAGCAGTTCCTCGGCTTCACAAACTTCTACCGCCGGTTCATCCGGGGCTTCTCCGGGATCGCCCGTCCCCTCTTCGACCTCACCAAGAAGGGCGTCTCCTGGGTGTGGGGCGCCTCCGAGGCTGCCGCATTCGACGGACTTAAATCCGCCGTAACCTCGGAGCCCGTACTTCTCCTCCCGGATGACGCGAAACCCTTCCGGCTCGAGCGGACAGCTCGGACTTTGCGACGGGGGCGGTACTTTCACAACAATCCGCCCCGGATGGGAAGTGGCTTCCAGTTGCGTTCTATTCCAAGAGCTTAAATGACGTCCAGCGCAACTACGAGATTCACGACAAGGAGATGCTCGCGATAATCCGTGCTCGAGGAGTGGCGACACTTCCTTGAAGGCGCGGAGCATCCGGTCGAGATCTGGACCGACCACAAGAACCTGGAATACTTCCGCAAGTCGCAACAGTTGAACCGGAGGCAGGCACGATGGTCCCTGTACTTGTCCCGGTTCGACTTCACGCTCCACCACGTTCCGGGTAGCCGGATGGGTCGTCCGGATGCGCTGTCCCGACGTCCGGACCACGGAGTTGCTTCCGACAACTCCGACGTGACCTTGCTCCGTCCGGAGTTGTTCCAGGTCCGTGCGTTGGAGGCCATCCGGGTCGGTGGTCCGGAGGGTCCTATCCTCCGGGACGTCCGAGACGCCCTCTCCGGAGATCCGGACTTGGAGGAGCCAGTTGCACTTGCTGCCCGGGACCTGCTCAAGGCTCGCGGAGCGAAGTCCACCCGGTCGTCGGAATGGCACGTCTCTGACGGACTTCTGTACTTCCGGGGTCGGATCGTCGTCCCCAAGGACAAAGACCTTCGCCGGGATCATTGAGCAGCACCACGACACTTGTGTCGCAGGGCATGCGGGGGCGTTTCAAGACGCTGGAGCTCATCTCTCGGAATTACTGGTGGCCCCAGATGTCCCGGCACGTAGGTCGCTACGTTGCTACGTGCGATTTATGCTGCCGGACTAAGGTCCTCCGGAAGCTTCCGATCGGAGAACTCCATCCCACGGAAGTCCCTCCGGGAGCGCTGGCATACTGTGTCAGTAGACTTCATCGTCGAGCTCCCGGAGGCACACGGCTACGATGCGGTTATGGTTGTTGTCGACACCCTTGGTAAGCGGGCACACTTTTCAGAGTGTCATACGACTCTCGACGCTGTCGGAGCCGCCCGCCTCTACTATCGGAATGTCTGGCGACACCATGGACTTCCAGAGCGGTACATCTCCGACCGTGGGCCGCAGTTCATTGCGGACTTTACGCGTGAGCTGTGGCGCCTCGTCGGAATTGAACCTGCTACGTCGACCGCGTACCACCCGCAGACCGATGGACAGACCGAGCGCGTCAATCAAGAACTCGAGCAGTACATCCGGATCTTCACCAACTACGCCCAAAACGACTGGGACGAGCTGCTTCCGACCGCGGAGTTCTCGTACAACAACCACATCCACTCTTCGACGCAACAGGTGCCGTTCATGACGGACACCGGGAGGATTCCGAGGATGGGCTTTGAGCCCGGAGGACTCCGGTCAAAGGTGGAGTCGGTAAACGAGTTCCGGGATCGGATTGCTAGCGGAGTTTCGGAAGCAAAGGCTGCGTTGGTGAAGGCAAAGGACGAGTACAAGCGGTACTACGATCGGAGGCGCACCGCAGCTCCGGACATCAAGGTCGGAGACCGTGTCTGGCTCGATGCCTCCGATATCCGTGACGACTCGTCCTTCGGAGAAGTTCTCGCATCGACGCCCGGTCCGTTCAAGGTTATCCAGGTGGTCGGGAAGGGTGCGTTCAAGCTTGAACTGCCCACCAAGTATTCGCGTCTCCACCCGGTATTTCCGGTTGTCAAACTCGAGCTTGCGCAGGAAGAGCCATTTCCGGGACGTCCGGGCTACGACGAACCCCCTCCGGAGCTCGACGACGAGGGTCACGAGGTCTGGGAGGTGGAGGAGATTTTGGACGCGCGTGTGCGCTACCGGAAGCTCAACTTCCTCGTGCGCTAAGGTAGACGTCAGTCAAATGCTGATAACGTTCCTGATTTGGAAGTAAATGGTCAATAAATATGTGTAAATATTTTCCGGGCCTCATATGGCAATTTGGCTCCCTAGCATTTGCAAACAAACATCAAAACTGCCTAATTAGCATCGAAACTTGCGCATCCACACAGTTTGAGCCGAGATATTGAGCGATTGATTGCTGCAGAGTCCTGTGACATGGGAATTGGGTGTCGCTGATGCGACCTTATTTCTCCCTCAGTCCGGCAGCTTCGGGGCTAGTTTTTTCACAGAGTGCAGTTCAGATGTCTCTCTTCAAAAGCTAGGAAGCAGATTTTGCCAAAGGCTCTCTATTGCTTCAAAATACACTGGATGATTGCAAAATTCCAAATCGGGAACGTTATCAGCATTTGACTGACGTCTACCTTACAAGGGATACGGTCCGGACCATGACCAATGGGTCCGCACGATCGACTGCATGCTCCGGAGCACATCGCGGAGTACTACCGGAGCCACCCAAATGCTCCCCGGGTTATTGGCGCTGCCCTCTTCGATGCCATCCCCTTCCGAACCCTCTCCGAGCCTATGCGTCGAGACGCCGCATTCCAAGGGGGGTGATGTCAGGGAACGCCCGTTCGGATCAATTTCATCACTGATCCGACCTCCGATCCCATCTCCGCACCTCCGGAACCGTCTCCGGAACCGTCCAGTCCCACCCCCGTTCCTCCGGTGCGCTCCTCTCGCTCCGAGTCCAACTCCGGCAACTCCGGCAACTCCGGAGTTCGGGTAATCAATTTGCCGGATCGGCGTTTGCCCTCGCAACCATCAAGATGGGATCACGCATGTGATCGAGCTCGTGATTACTGCACATGGCGCCGCAGCGCTCTTAAATAGTTGGCCACCTGTCAGGGGGTCTCCAGAGTTTCTTCTCTTTGGATCCCCCTGCCAGGTGCGCTCCTTGTACTAGTTAGAGCGTTATTGACCTTTGGATCCCCCCTGCCAGATTGTCGGGTCACACCACGTCACAGGGGTTGCCCTTACAGCTTGCATGACTTGATCGAATCAACCAACTGCTGATCCAAACCTTCAAACTCAAACTCTATTGATCGAAAGAGTTCTGATTTGAGGAGGACCACATCACGATTATCATCCTTACCTTGGTCATGGTCAGATCGTCGTGACAGCAAGTCAGCCTTTCGGTTCAGAGCTCCCTGGCCTATGATGCAGTGTGAAGTCATACTCAGACAGCTCAGTTACCCACCGTGCTTGTCGTCGGTTGAGTTTCTGAGGCTTCTTGAAGTACTCCAGGTTCTGATGATCAGTGAAGATCTCAAATATCTCACTGGCACCCATAAGGAATGGTCGGTATTCCTCTAAGGCTGCCATGATTGCGAGCATCTCTTTGTCGTAGATCTCGTAATTACGTTCAGTCTCAGAGAGACTATGAGACATGAAACCCACTGGACGCCAAGCACCATCCTGAAGCTGACTTAGAACAGCACCAATTGCTCCTTCAGAGGCATTAGCCTCAAGTCGGAATTTACCCTGATCAGCTGGTAGAGCAAGAACAGCATCCTCAGCAACTCGAGCCTTGATTGCCTGGAAAGCCTTGCGTTGATCATCAGCCCAAACCCATCCACCTTTTCCAGTAAGCCTTGTGAGTGGACGTGCAATTTCACTGTATCCTTGAATAAACCGACGGTAAAAGTTGGTAAATCCCAGAAATGCTTGCACTTGTTTCACAGAGCGTGGTTCTGGCCAATCCATGACTCCCTTGATCTTGACTGGGTCCATTCTCATCGAGTTGTGGGAAATGATCATACCCAGGTACTCAATGGAAGTCCTTTCAAACTCACATTTCTCTGGCTTGAGGAAGAGTTTGTGTTGTTCCAGAGTTGACAGAACCTTGCGAACAATATTACGGTGCTCATCAAGATCATCAGTGAAGATCAGAATATCATCGAGGTAGACAATGACATGTCCTTCATTCACCAAATCCCGAAGAATATCATTCATCATGGTCTGAAATGTGGCAGGAGAGTTTGTCAAACCAAAGAACATCACCAGAGGTTCAAAAAGGCCACGGTTAGTGCGAAAAGCACCCTTCCATTCATCACCATCCTTGATACGGACATTATTGTATCCCCAACGTATGTCCAACTTGGTGAAGAAGCGGGCACCCTGCAGCTTGTTAACCAGTTCTGAAATGAGGGGTAGAGGATATCGATTCTTGATTGTCATGTCGTTGAGCTTCCGATAATCCTGTACAGGTCGGAGAGTTCCATCTTTTTTCTTGACAAAGAAGAAAGCAGATGCCATGGGCGATTTTGATGGTCGTATACGCCCAGTGCGGAGATTCTCTTCAAGGAACTCATCCAGCTTCTGTTGCTCATTCCGTGACAAAGGATAGATCTTGCAATCTACTGCCTTTGAATCTGGTTTTAGCTCAATGGCATGATCCCATGGACGGCGTTCAGGAAGACTGTCAAAGGACTCTTTTGCAAACACACCTTTGTATTGGCGATAATGTTCTGGAATATCCTCCTCTGACATCTTGTCTCTTCCTTTGTTTGCCTGCTCAGCAAACCTTTGAGACTGTGTCTCTTTTGAGCGAATTTCGATTGCATCGCTGAAGTCAACCAGCAATAAAGACTCTCCATCTTCTATAGTTGGTTCTTCTCCCCCGGTATGATACTCAGTGCCCTGCATATTGCATTCCTCTGGACAGCGAGAGAACGAGAGCTTCTGATTTCGCCAGTCAACCTGTGGGTTGTGCTTCAGAAGCCAATTATAGCCAATGAATACACGTGCCTTCCCCAGGCCAGCCACTAAGAAACGCAATTTCTCGCAGTGTGGTCCAACCCCCATTTGTAATTCTACATAATGAGTAATCTTTCCTCTGGCATTCTCAGTTCCATCTGCGTTCTTTGCAACAATGTGAACATCCAACTCCTTTAACTGAAACCCTTGGGCATGGGCATAGTCTCGGTCAATAGCACATGACATGCAGCCGAGTCCAGCAGGGCCTTCACAGCACGGGTTTTGCCAGTGACAGGATCAGTGAGCACAATTGGTACAATCATCTCATGTCGCTTCCTGTTAGCATGAAACTCCTTCAGCTCTTCTGTAAGACGAGAAGGCTTAGGCTTCTTCAGTTGTTGTGAGATTTGTCGGATCCGAGTTTTGGTAGATGGTCGGATAGAGGAAATGTGATGTGTAACCGGCGCTTCCTCGTTGGACAACGATTGAGCCGTCGGAGCCGAGCTCCCCTTTTCCTTGTCTGTTGATGCAGTTGTCCCTCTGCAGGCCTTCTTAAATGTACTCCACTGCTGATCCCTTGCATTCTGCCTTTGATTCCGCAGTTTCTACAAGTATGTCCTGTTGCGCCTGATCTTCTCTTCATATTCCTTGCCACCTGAGTTACTAACTCCAGCAACTGAGGTTAAAACAGTATCCTGAGAAGCATCAGAGAGATATTGGGAACCTCCTAACACAGTGAAGTGACCATATTGATGTTTCCGCTCTGTCTCCTTGGCCTTAGGAGAAGAGCGCATCAAAAACCCTTTTCTCTGAGCTTTGCAGCCAAAGACGTCAGAACCTCACTTTGCGGATCCATGCTGTCGATTTCCGCAGTTAGTGAACGAAGGTTAAGCTTTCCCTTTGGTGGTTCTGGACAATCTCGTTTCAAGTGTCCAAATTTACCACAGTTGTAGCAACGGAAAGGCTTTGAACCTTGCTTCTGTCTGTCGACGTCCATGGGCACATATTGCTCAGGCGAAACAGAAGTTGACACAATGCCTTCCATGGCAGGAGCTCGTCTAGCAATTTGAATAACCTTTGGCTTTTGAGCAACAGTTGTTGATTGTCGCTGTTGACGAATCTTAGCACGTTGAAGGTTGCCATCAATTTGCACAAGACGTTTCTTGAACTCCACATATTTGTCTGGCACCACAGTACCTCCAACATAAATCTGAGACGTGATCTCAGAGTTCACATTGTCTTCCAACAGTTCAATAAGAAAGGCATCATAGTCTCCGAGAGAATCATGGGGAGAGTAGCCAGCCTGTTCTGCATTAAGTTCAAACTGTTGCAAAAATTCAACAAGCGACAATTTTCCTTGACGAGTGTTTGTCAATTTGATGTGCGCAAGTTGAGCAAGGTTTTGGTCCATAAAGGCAGTATCAAGTTCTGTCATGAGGTCCACAAAAGTATAGGATGCACGAACAGTCCCATCAGCATTCAGAGTGCGCTTTTTCCAGTTGCGCACCCAATCAGATGACAGACATTGTGATCCAGACTCTTGTCGCAGAAAAGAGATAGTGAAGAAGACTTTCTTCTTGTCGGTATCAAGTTCATCGCTATAAGCAGCAATGTATGTGGTAAGATAATCCTTGAAGTTTTCATACTTCGCAGAGTCGCCCGACGAAGAAAGGTGGTAGTTGAGCAAGAACAACTCTAGGAGCCATTATGCAAGAGAGGTATGAGGTTGGTAGGATAGGTCGGATGGTAGTGATGGATTAGGAGGTTGGATAGAAGATGATGGTAGTTTGTCGAAGTGTGTGAAGGTTGGGGAGGTCGGAGGTAAGAGAGTAATTTGTTGAGGGTTAAAAGGTGCGAGGGTATGAAGGGAGTTCTTTGATTATGTCACGAACAAGGCCTTGTCTGATCTGATGTCAAAGTCACACAGTATAGTCATGGTATGATGTGACGATGGTAACCAGTAACAGTAACACAGAAGTAACAAGAGGTACGAGAGTTCAGATGACTAGACTAGGTATGAGGGAACTCTTTGAGAATCAAAGAACTGGGGTATGCTACACTACAGCTCCTTCTTATATACTGTATCTAGGTTCCCACGATCGCCAGATCGGCATCATTAATCTCATTAATGTCAATGTGAAACGGATTCAAGCGTCAACTAGCATTAGCCTTGCGTCAACTAGAATTAGCCTTGTGTCAGGCTAGCGTTAAGCTGAAACCAGTCCAAGCGTCGCATTAATGCCAAGGTGAAATACACCAGACAATCCAGGCACAGTCACAGTCACCTAGACAGTGACGGTCATTTGATGTGATCATCTGATCTGGCCATCAAACTGTGACAACAGGTGACGTGACCACCAGAGGTTGGGAAGCCGAGGGTGTCACATGTGACAGTGGACTGTCTCGGCTTGGGGTGAACGGGTACTGGGGAAGAGCGAACACCAGGATCACCCAGGGTACAGACCGCAGCCGAGTCGGTATAGCTCGACATACGAGGATGGAGGACGACAGGATGACAGATGCCGTTGGAAGAGGGGAGGCGGTACAAGGGCGAGACCACCCAGGTAGAGAAGGGGGAAAGACACAGTGTAGACTAACACCGTGGGGGGGGGCGCGACATAGAGTGCATCGCGGAGGCAACATATGATGGGCGTCGCCAGGGGGCGGAGAAGTTGTACAACAACCAACCACACAGACGAAGGGGGTGGCGGGTCGAGGAGAAGGGCAAGGTTTGCCAAGTGGTGACGAAGACCCCAGTACCCCGAGTAGCTTCAGCATAGCCCGCATGACACAGACGGCCAGAGGCGAGAGGCTTGGAGGACGAAGGACAGAGCGCCTGCCGACAGCAGCTGGGACAGAGCGGCCCGACTGGTGGACGACCAGAGCGCTTCACCGATGCAGCGGCTACTAGGACATCCGGTAGGTCATACCAAGAACGAGGCAACCTAGTGCACTACCTCTATGCGGGGGTGACGACCACGATAAGGGAGACAACGACCCAGGGGTGATGGACCCAGGCCGGGCGAGGAGGAGAGTGGGGAAACCGCACTGACAATGCGAGCAAGCGGAAGAACACGAAGCAACCGGCTAGCGAGCGGAGAACCAGAGTAAATTAGCAAGCCCCAAGACCATGTAGCTCTAAGACACACCTAGCGAGCGGAGAACCAGAGAGATTAAACCCAAGTGTCTCTGGTGCTCCCCTTCGCCTCTATATACTGAGCTACGATGCGAGAAGAGAAGCCTGTGCACCACAAGGTCCGGCAGTGCAAGGCAATGCACATGCGGCAGAGCACGTGGTGCGCAGCATGCTCACATAGCAGCCTGAGAACGAAGATGTGGTAGCGTGCTAGAAATGGTCTGGAAGGGGCACAACTGGAAAGAGGGGAGTCTGCTGAACACAGTGATACCACAGACGAAGGAGAACCGACGAGGGGAAGTGGAGGAAAGGGAGGGAGAAGGATGGAAAGGCTATTGCCATGCAGATAAGAGCGCAGCATGTGAACAGCCTTCGACAGATGGAAGCCAGGCAGTCCAGCCCAGGTCCGGAGCGCCAGGAGGATCATGATCCATGATCAGAACATGATGATGGCGGTGGAAATAGTGATGAGAGGACTGGGGGAGTGTGCAGTGCCGAGGGAGTCGACCAAGGTATGAGGGCGACGCAGGGAGGCTGCAGAACGCCAGAGGTGGTGTAGGGTGCAGCACAGGTGTTGTGACATACAACACTTAACACCATTAATAACAGTGCCTGGAACAGAGCCCTCCTTGAGGATGGACCTTGCTTAGTCAGCTTGGCCAACCGGTCATGATGACAAGCAGAGGACAGTGGCGAGTGGTGTGTCCACACACATGACGTCTGAGGTTGCTTGGTAAGCATGAGACACTGGCTCAGGCTTTACTAAGTGAAAGGGGTGTTTCCCTGACACTCTCTCCCTTTCCTCCACTTCCCCTCATCCGTTCCCCTTCGTCTGTGGTATCATTGGGTTCAGCAGACTCCCCTCTTCCCAGCTATACCCCTTCCAGACCATTCTCAGTACACTACCACATCTTCGTTTCCAGGCTGCTGCGCGAGCATGCTGCGCACCACATGCTCTGCCGCATGTGTGTTGCCTTGCACTGCTGGACCTCATGGTGCACAGGCTTCCCTTCTCGCTGATACGTGTGCTATCGGCCTAACACCAAAACACCCAAAACAACACTCCAAAACCACCAACCCAAAACACTTATAAAGCGCGGTAGGGTAATATAGTGGAGCAAGGTCTTAATCGTAATAGCGACCAATGCGAGTAGTCGGCCTCTTGCAAGGCTAACCAGTAGTATGCAAGGGGATAACAGGTAATTGAGGCAAAACTCAAGTATGAGCTTCAAAAGCTAGTTCGAGAGGATTCAGAAAACCCAAACGCAATTTGAGAAATCTCGATTGAGCTGTCTGAAGACAATCCAACAATGTATGTAGGTGTGGGTGTGTTGGGGTGTTTGTGAATCCGCACCAAGTGTGGTCTGAAGTTCTCGATTAAGAGAGCTCAAACAACAAATACGGCAATTCAGGTAAAGGGAGCGCTAAACAGCCAGCTCAACCTTAATCGCAATCTCTGATCCTTCGCTCTACTCGTTTGCTTAAAGCCCACTCGGTGTGGCTTAGTTCCAAAGTCGATTTCCTTCAATTCTCCAAGTGGGTTCTCTCCCAAATATGCGGCAAACTCCAATTCCAATCCAAATTCCAAACTCGTTGTTACAACTCAGCAATCCGAGCATCCCAAATCAAGTCACGTTCCTTTCCCTTGGCTCCGGGGAGGTATTCGTGTCGACTTGAGGCCCCCCAGGCCTACTTAAATACATGAACCGTGAGATAGAAACTAAATATGTTGATACAAGTGCGCGCTGCAGTCCAAAATATGTGCCTTCCCATTGGTTCGGGAGGATCCCCGAGCCGTGTTGCAATGCTTGGCGTCCTAGAGTCGCATGCTGGTCGTGTCGAGACCATCCTGGTGTCAAGATGGTGTTTTGCTCCCGATTTGGCCATCCTCAAATGGCAAGTCCCTTGAGCGATCCATTCGGGATCGCATAGGGGGCAATTATTCCGGTTTGAATGGTACTAAATTCGTCGTTATCATCCAAGAGGTCGTCCCTATCGATGGTGTTTTCCTCTTCACTCCTGTCCCTGATTGCCGTAGGCAGGCGCACCCATGACTGATCTCCTTCGTCATCCTCATTATCCAACTAGCCGTGTTTCGCCGGTAGGCCCGCCCAGATCGTCCCGCCGCTGTCCGACCCAAATGATCCGATGTCAGAACCGCCGCTCGCCTAAGTCTCCAGTACAGAGTTCCCGAGTTCACGATTAAGCATTTCAGCTAGTCGCGCTTCATCTAAGCTCTAATACCGATTTCTCAAATGGTATCTGCACGCGACAGGGCTCTCCGCATGTCGAGTTCCTCTCCAAGCCGCTATAATTACAAGGCAATTAAAGGAAACTGGGCTTCAGCGCTTTTACACGTGTTGGGCGCAGATCCCCACTTGTAGATTAGCTCTAACTAACCACGCGGGAATATGTTAGTCCTATTTGGAACCTGATTTAGCCCAGAAAAGCGCAAAAACGTGAGTTTTTGGCACCATTCTGTTTTATGGCTTATCACCGTGTCGTAGCTCAGTATATAGAGGCGAGGGGAGCACCACAGACATTTGGGCTTGATCTCTCTGGTTCTCTGCTCGCTAGGTGTGTCTTAGAGCTACATGGTCTTGGGCCTTGCTAATTTACTCTGGTTCTCCGCTCGCTAGTTGGTTGCTTTGTGTTCTTCCCCTTGCTCGCATCGTCAGTGCGGTCTCCCCACTCTCCTCTTCGCCCGGCCTAGGTCCGTCACCCCCTGGATCGTTGTCTTCCTTATCGCGGATCGTCCCCTCTGCTGTCGTGCCTGTTTTATGTTTAGCAAGAAGAAGAGAAGGTATAGCTCAACCCACATCTTCAAATTCAGCAACTCGTACTGTGCAGCGTTAACGCCAGTGCCAGCTGAAGAGGCCGGGAGCGAATTGCCTAATTAGGAAGTAGTGACACCAGTGACATGACATCATTGCGGAGTAGGTGGAGCATCACCGTCGGCCATCAATGACGTCATTGCGGAGCACCGTGCATATAAAAGGACCCGTACGTAAGTAGACAAAAGCTTTTTCCTCCCCACTTTACCTCTCTGTCTGTATGTAGGCTTAGGCTTGAATATACCTGTGACTAGCCATTGAGCTCACTTTATTAGTGCACTTGTTGGTTTTCTACTGCATACTCAGACTCCTCTTTGAGTACGCAGACCCTTGGAACAAAAGCGAAAGCCAGTCGGAGACTGACTTGATAGTGTGAACTGCTTGCTTTTGCGAGACTGCGTCTGTGACCGAGTTCGGGCGGGCCCTTTAGTCTGCGCATTACCAAGTAGCAGAGGAATTGCTCCCTTCCAGAGTGCTGGGGAATTCTTTTTCTACTGATCAAGCCCTCTTCCCTCTATTTTCCTTTTCTCCATCTCCTACCCCTAAACCCTATCCTTTCTGGATAAAACCCCTTTCACCAACTCACCGAACTTACGTGTGTTTGCTTGGACAAAGTCGCTCCCAGCTGCGTACATTGGATAACAATAAATCCAGCTGACACCGCGTAGAGGTGGTGCATTGGGTTCCTTGTTCTTGGGTATGACCCACCAGACAACCTAGTAGCCGCCACGCTGGTGAACACACTCTGGTCGTCCACCAGTCAGGTCGCTCTGTTCCAGCTGCTGTCGGCAGGTGCTCTGTCCTTCGTCACTCCAGCCTCTCGCCTCTGGCCATCTGTGTCGTCGCGGGCTATGCTGAAGCTACTCGGGGTACTGGGGTCTTCACCACCGCTTGGCAAACCTTGCCCCTCTCTTCAACTTGCCACCTCCTTTGTCTGCATGGTTGGTCATTGTACAACTTCTCCGCCCCCTTGGCAACACCTGTCATACATCGCCTCTGCGATGCACTCTGTGTCGCACCCCCTCACAGTGTTGGTCTGCACTGTGTCCTCCCCTTCTCTACCTGGGTGGTTTCACCCTTGTACCACCTTCCCTCTTCCAACGACGTCCGTCATCCTGTCGTCCTCTGTCCTTATATGTCGACCTGCACTGACTTCGGCTGCGGTCCGTACCTTGGGTGGTTCTGGCGTCTATTCTTCGCTGGAACCTCACACTTCGACTTGGCTGTTCCCTCCTCCTAAGGCTAGGTCTTCTTCATGCACCTTTGACCAAGCTGTCGCCTCTACAACGCTCGGTCCAGCTCATCTTTGACTGCGTGTATGGTCTTCCCCCTACCCACCGCGCGTACTCTGGTACTGGTCTTGGCACCGCTCCTTGTCTCGGCTGTGGTGCCTACTCGCTGGCTGCCTTGCTTGTCGCGAGATTGCTCACCGTGTCACAGTTTGATGGCCAGATCAGGTGATCACATCAAGTGACCGTCACTGTCTAGGTGACTGTGACTGTGCCTGGATTGTCTAGTGTGTTTCACCTTGGCATTAATGCGACGCTTGGACTGGTTTCAGCTTAACGCTAGCCTGGCGCAAAGCTAATACTAGTTGACGCAAGGCTAATGCTAGTTGACGCTTGGATCCGTTTCACATTGACATTAATGAGATTGATGATGCCGATCTGACGATCGTGGGAACCTAGATACAGTATATAAGAAGGAGCTGTAGTGTAGCATACCCCAGTTCTTTGATTCTCAAAGAGCTCCCTCATACCCACTCTAGTCATCTGAACACTCGTACCTCTTGTTACTTCTGTGTTACTGTTACTGGTTACCATCGTCACATCATACCGTGACTATACTGTGTGACTTTGACATCAGATCAGACAAGGCCTTGTTCATGACATAATCAAAGAACTCCCTTCATATTCTCGTACCTTTTAAACCTCAACCACTCTCTTACCTCCGACCTCCCCAATCTTCACACACTTTGATAAACTACCATCATCTTAATATCAGACCTTCTAATCCATCACTACTATCTGATCTATCCTACCAACCTCATACCTCTCTTGCATAATGGCTCCGCATAATGGCTCCTAGAGTTGTTCTTGCTCAACTACCACCTTTCTTTGTTGGCGAATCTACGAAGTATGAAAACTTCAAGGATTATCTTACCACATACATTGCTGCTTATAGTGATGAACTTGATACCGACAAGGTGAAAGTCTTCTTCACTATCTCTTTTCTGTGACAAGAGTCTGGATCACAATGTCTGTCATCTGATTGGGTGCGCAACTGGAAAAAGCGCACTCTGAATGCTGATAGGAGTGTTCGTGCATCATATACTTTTGTGAACCTCATGTCAGAACTTCATACTGCCTTTATGGACCAAAACCTTGCTCAACTTGCACGCAGCAAATTGACAAACACTCGTCACAGAAAATTATTGCTTATTGAATTTTTGCAACAGTTTGAACTTAATACAGAACAGGCTGGCTACTCTTCTCATGATTCTCTAGGAGACTATGATGCCTTTCTTATTGAGCTGTTGGAAGACAATGTGAAGTCTGAGATCACATCTCAGATTTATGTTGGAGGTAACATGGTGCCAGACATATATGTGGAGTTCAAGAAACGTCTTGTGCAAATTAATGGCAACCTTCAACAGGCTAAGATTTGGCAACAGCGATAATCAACTACTGCTGCTCAAAAGCCAAAGGTTATTCAAATTGCTAGACGAGCTCCTACTATGGAAGACATTGTGTCAACTTCTGGTTCAACTGAGCAATGCGTGCCTATGGACAATTGATAGACAGAAGCAAGGTTCAAAGCCTTTCCGTTGCTACAACTGTGGTAAATTTAGACACTTGAAACAAGATTGTCTAGAACCACTAAAGAGAAAGCTTAACCTTCATTCACTAACTGCGGAAATCGACAGCATGGATCCGCAAAGTGAGGTTCTGACGTCTTTGGCTGCAAAGCTCAGAGAAAAGGGTTTTTGATGCGCTCTTCTCCTAAGGCCAAGGAGACAGGGCAGAAACAACAATATGGTCGCTTCACTGTGTTAGGAGATTCCCAAGATCTCTCTGATGCTTCTCAGGATACTGTTTCAACCTCAGTTGCTGGAGTTAGTGACTCAGGTGGCAAGGAACGTACAGAGAAAATCAGACGCAATAGAAAATACTTGCAGAAGCTGCGGAACCAAAGGCAGAATGCAAGGGATCAGCAGTGGAGTACATTTAAGAAGGCCTGCAGAGGGACAACTGCATCAACAGACAAGGAAAAGGGGAGCTCGGCTCCGACGGCTCAATCGTTGTCCAACGAGGAAGCGCCGGTTACACATCACATTTCCTCTATTCGACCATCTACCAAAACTCGAATTCGACAAATCTCACAACAACTGAAGAAGCCTAAGCCTTCTCGGTCTTACAGAAGAGCTGAAGGAGTTTCATGTCAACAGAAAGCGACATGAGATGATTGTACCAATTGTTCTCACTGATCCTGTCATTGGCAAAACTCGTGCTGTGAAGGCCTTGCTGGACTCTGGCCGCATATCATGTGCTAGTGACCGGGACTATGCCCATGCCCAAGGATTTCAATCAAAGGAGTTGGATGTTCACATTGTTGCAAAGAATGCAGATGGAACTGAGAATGCCAGACAAAAGATCACTCGTGGAATTACAAATGGGTGTTGGACCACACTATGAGAAATTACGTTTCTTAGTGGCTGGCCTGGGAAAGGCATGTGTATTCATTGGCTATAATTGGCTTCTGAAGCACAACCCACAGGTTGACTGGCGAAATCAGAAGCTCTCATTTTCTCGCTGTCCAGAAGAATGCAACATGCAGGGCACTGAGTATCATACCGGTGGTGAAGAACCAACTATAGAAGATGGAGAGTCTTTATTGCTGGTTGACTTCAGCGATGCAATCGAAATTCGCTCAAAAGAGACACAGTCTCAAAGGTTTGCTGAGCAGGCAAACAAAGGAAGAGACAAGATGTCAGAGGAGGATATTCCAGAACATTATCGCCAATACAAAGGTGTGTTTGCAAAAGAGTCCTTTGACAGTCTTCCTGAACGCCGTCCATGGGATCATGCCATTGAGCTAAAACCAGATTCAAAGGCAGTAGATTGCAAGATCTATCCTTTGTCGCGGAATGAGCAACAGAAGCTGGATGAGTTCCTTGAAGAGAATCTTCGCACTGGGCGTATACGACCATCAAAATCACCCATGGCATCTGCTTTCTTCTTTGTCAAGAAAAAGGATGGCACTCTCCGACCTGTACAGGATTATTGGAAGCTCAATGACATGACAATTAAGAATCGATATCCTCTACCCCTCATTTCAGAACTGGTTAACAAGCTGCAGGGTGCCCGCTTCTTCACCAAGTTGGACATACGTTGGGGATACAATAATGTCCGTATCAAGGATGGTGATGAATGGAAGGGTGCTTTTCGCACTAACCGTGGCCTTTTTGAACCTCTGGTGATGTTCTTTGGTTTGACAAACTCTCCTGCCACATTTCAGACCATGATGAATGATATTCTTCGGGATTTGGTGAATGAAGGACATGTCATTGTCTACCTCGATGATATTCTGATCTTCACTGATGATCTTGATGAGCACCGTAATATTGTTCGCAAGGTTCTGTCAACTCTGGAACAACACAAACTCTTCCTCAAGCCAGAGAAATGTGAGTTTGAAAGGACTTCCATTGAGTACCTGGGTATGATCATTTCCCACAACTCGATGAGAATGGACCCAGTCAAGATCAAGGGAGTCATGGATTGGCCAGAACCACGCTCTGTGAAACAAGTGCAAGCATTTCTGGGATTTACCAACTTTTACCGTCGGTTTATTCAAGGATACAGTGAAATTGCACGTCCACTCACAAGGCTTACTGGAAAAGGTGGATGGGTTTGGGCTGATGATCAACGCAAGGCTTTCCAGGCAATCAAGGCTCGAGTTGCTGAGGATGCTGTTCTTGCTCTACCAGCTGATCAGGGTAA
This sequence comes from Mycena chlorophos, assembly GCA_014461115.1. NCBI lineage: Eukaryota > Fungi > Basidiomycota > Agaricomycetes > Agaricales > Mycenaceae > Mycena > Mycena chlorophos. Next base: position 2,150,850 of record JACAZE010000002.1, on the reverse strand, counting down.
ATTCCGACTTGAGGCTGATGCCTCTGAAGGAGCAATTGGTGCTGTTCTAAGTCAGCTTCAGGATGGTGCTTGGCGTCCAGTGGGTTTCATGTCTCATAGTCTCTCTGAGACTGAACGTAATTACGAGATCTACGACAAAGAGATGCTCGCAATCATGGCAGCCTTAGAGGAATACCGACCATTCCTTATGGGTGCCAGTGAGATATTTGAGATCTTCACTGATCATCAGAACCTGGAGTACTTCAAGAAGCCTCAGAAACTCAACCGACGACAAGCACGGTGGGTAACTGAGCTGTCTGAGTATGACTTCACACTGCATCATAGGCCAGGAGCTCTGAACCGAAAGGCTGACTTGCTGTCACGACGATCTGACCATGACCAAGGTAAGGATGATAATCGTGATGTGGTCCTCCTCAAATCAGAACTCTTTCGATCAATAGAGTTTGAGTTTGAAGGTTTGGATCAGCAGTTGGTTGATTCGATCAAGTCATGCAAGCAGTTGGATACCTCAGTAAAACTTGCATTGGAAAAAGACCTACCTCACTGGACTAGGAGAGATAGTCTTATACTGTATCAGGACAGAGTTTATGTCCCACGAGATGATGATCTCCGAGACAAGATCATTTACCTGCACCATGATACTCCTCTAAATGGTCATTCAGGAGGTTTCCGCACACAAGAGCTAATTGAACGGAACTTTTGGTAGCCAAGGATGGGAAATCAGATCAAGGAGTATGTCCGGACTTGTGAAGCATGTCAGCGCACAAGATATCAACGTCGTACCCAAGGCTTAATGAATCCACATGCCGTACCAAGTGGACCCTGGGAGACAATCTCTATGGATTTGATTGGACCTCTACCAGAGAGCAATGGCTGCAATGCAATTCAAGTATGGGTTGACTTGTTTACCAAGAGAATTCATGCTGAGCCCGTGGATATGGAGCTCAGTAGTGAAGGGGTGGCAAGACTGACTCGTGACAGGATAATCCGGTACCACGGTGTCCCTCGAAAAATCATCTCGGATCGTGATAAGCGCTATGTCTCTATTTTCATGCAGGAACTGAACCGGCTGCTTGGAACAGAGATGAATCCTACTACCGCTTACCGACCTTGGAGTGATGGACAGACCGAACGGATGAATCAGGAGATTGAGCACTATCTTCGCATCTATGTCAACCAGCGGCAGTCAGACTGGGCTGAGTGGTTGGCCATGGCAGAATTTGCATATAATGATAAGGTCAATGCTTCAACACAGGTGTCTCCATTCTTTGCAGACCATGGTTATCACCCTTGGAAGGGAATTGAAGGTCGGCTAGAATCAAAAAATGACACTGCACAGGAGTTTGCACAACAGATGAAGCAGATAAGGGAGGAAGCTGGTGCTGCTATGCGGAAGGCAAAGGAAAAGATGAAGAAATCCTATGACCGCAAAAGGGTACCAGCACCCGAATTCACTGTTGGGCAGAAGGTATGGTTGGAAGCAAAGAATATCAAGCAAGATCGTCCAACAGAGAAGTTTTCTGATCGGCGCTTGGGACCATATGAAGTTCTGGAGAAGGTAGGAGCAGCTGCATATCGGCTGAGATTGCCAGAAACAGATGGGCACCACCCTGTGTTCAATGAGGAGCTTCTTACTCCATATGCAGAGCCGCCAGCTCATCGTCGTGAAAAACGGCCACCACCACGGCTTGTCAAGGGCCGTGAAGAGTATGAAGTGGAGGAAATCCTCAAGTCAAGAAAGCGTGGAAGGGGTGTTCAATATTTGGTAAAGTGGAAAGACGACCCTCACAGCAATAATACCTGGGAACCAACACGGAATCTTACCAATGCACACAAGATCATAGCAGACTTCAAGAAGAAGGATGCCTTGCACACTCGTGCTGTACAAACTATTCCTGTGTTCCCTCAAGGGTACTGGGACCACTTATTTGGGCGTTACAAACCAGTCACTGAATCACTTCCCTATCCAATCAAGAAGCTTTTCAATCCAGCAACCGGAACTTTTGACATGATTCATTCTCTGTCAATGGGGACATTGACCCTAGAGAGGGGGTAATGTCACAGTTTGATGGCTAGATCAGGTGATCACATCAAGTGACCGTCACTGTCTAGGTGACTGTGACTGTGCCTGGATTGTCTAGTGTGTTTCACCTTGGCATTAATGCGACACTTGGACTGGTTTCAGCTTAACGCTAGCCTGACGCAAGGCTAATACTAGTTGATGCAGGGCTAATGCTAGTTGACACTTAGATCCGTTTCACATTGACATTACTAAGATTAATGATGCCAATCTGACAATCGTGGGAACCTAGATACAGTATATAAGAAGGAGCTGTAGTGTAGCATACCCCAGTTCTTTGATTCTCAAAGAGTTCCCTCATACCTACTCTAGTCATCTGAACTCTCGTACCTCTTGTTACTTCTGTGTTACTGTTACTGGTTACCATCGTCACATCATACCGTGACTATACTGTGTGACTTTGACATCAGATCAGACAAGGCCTTGTTCGTGACACACCGCGCCGTCCTGGCTGCGCAGCTGTTGCTAGACTTGCTTCGGTGACTAGGTGCTTGGACCCTCTTCCCTGCCCGGATATCTGCGACAACTCTTCTCGTCGGTATCCTGGCTCTTGCTCGACTTCGAGGTCGTTCCGCCCTTCCTGGTCCATCATCACGATCCCCTCCCCATCGTCATGATGCGATCACTCCCGGCCATGGTCTCATCCCCCCCATTGGTCACCCTCTCGGTCCCTGCCGGTACGGTCATTACCATAGCCTCCACCGCCCTTGGTGTGGTTGTGTGTGTGGCTGACGGGCACTGGTCATGCCAGTCACAGTTGTGACGGCTGGTGCCCTTACAGGGTCATTGTTGACTGAGCCCAGTTGACTTTCAAAAAATAGGTTCGGATCAAGCCCCGCGCTTGATCGAGTCTTCGCTAGAAGGGGCTTGCGACAAAGTGCGCCGATCAGAGGGGGTTTCTCGCGGGCATTTCCTGCCTCATCCGTTAGATTATCCCGCTGAGATGGGTGCTCGAGAAATAGACAGGAAAAACCCCAAAACAAAACCACATATAAAACACACACAAAACCCTCGAGAGAGACGAGGACCGCAGGGTCAAGTGGATAGCTTCTCTGAGATCTCCGTACGCTGCCGCATACCGAGCGAGTTCTGGCTCTAGAGACAGAGCCTTTTAAGGTAAAGGTTGTAGAGACTGGATACGGTTGGTTGAGTTTTTCAGATTAGTTGTATTGGTGGTTTGTTGATTTGTAGCGTAGGTGTACTGTCCAAATGTCTCCTCCAGGCGGAGTGAAAGACCAGACCCATTGCTTCTGCGCGCGTAGATATAAAGCCTCTCAATTATAGCCCCAGATCACAAATTGACAAAATCAAATAGACGTATAGAACACTTCTCCGACTTGTCCGAGTTCTCCGCGTGGAACACTACAATGTTGCCGAGACTGTATGCTCTCAAAACATTATCACTGCCAAAACCAGAGAATGCTGCCAAGACCATAGAACACTGCCAAGACAATAGACGCCGCCAAAACCCAAAATGCGATTGTAACCGACAAGGCTGTAGCAATTCTCAACCCCACAAAGTACGAGTGAGAGACCCCTAACGCCCGCAGCACTCCGGCGCGATAGGATGCCTCTCCAAGTCCCCTACTATCTACTTTATACCCTAATCCGTCTGCTGCCGCTCCCAAGCCGATCGTTCCGTTATCCTGGCTCGTGTCTATCCCTTGCCTACCTAAGTCCGGCTTCTCGGGCTTCTCCAGGTTTGATGTGTGTTGCGGGCGCGACCGACAGGACTTGTCCGATCACATCCACCGGTGTTACCCGTCCAGGTGTACTGTTGAGGCCGCTCAGCGCGAGTCTTCTGCTGTTCAGGCTGTTCCCTCTCCGAGGAAATCTTCTCCTACTTCTCCGCGACTCTCGTGCCGTCCTGTTCAATGTCCAAACATCCCAATTAGCCCAGCACTTGACGGAATCATCCTTTCTAGGCCTTAGGCAACCCTCCCTAATCCCATCTGGCACCTATCCAATCCTCACCCTGGCTCTCCAATCAGGCCCGTGTCATGCGGATAATCCGGAGATTCGGTTGGCAACATCGTCATGCCCCATGTGATGCCCAAGGTACGGTCACACGCCTACTCCCATGCGCGGATCCCCCTGTCGGTGTTCTCCCTCTGAGTCTGGGCTGCCACACCCCTTCTCCTGGTTCTCCAGGTTCTCTGGGTTCCCCAGGTTGCTCCCCTTCTTGGTATTTTGCGAGGTCTTGGACTGGACCCAGCTTGGACTCTGGTTTGACAAGGTTTACCGACGAGCAGTATGCTCTTCTCCTGCACGCATGACACCTTTGCAGATAAGTCCACTAGCCGTGCAGGGAAACACGCTAGTTTTAGATGTGCGCAAATATCAAGATGCGCAAAATGTTGCCATTCTACGTGTGTTTTCAAAAGCGGCTTATCCCGCTAGGTACTTCAGAGAACTATGTAGTCAGGAATCATACGGACGTCTTCGCAAAGAAAAAAACCCTTAAATAACTTTCCTGGTTGACCCACAGGACACGCAGTGCCAAAAGAAACCTCACTCATTTGGAACCAATGACTCTCAGAATAAATTCGGTAAATTTGATATTTGGGGGCTGAAAACTGTCCTGAAATCGCTCAAGTGTTTTATTCTCCGGCGCGAGCACTGGGAGCCGAGTGGGATGGACGAGGGAGCAAAGTGTGACGGTTGTCACAGGCCCTTAACAAGACCGAGCATCTCAGAAGCGAAGAACGCGACCGCAATGGCAGCTGCATTGATGGTCATCTGACGTTGCTGGATGAGAGAAATAGGGATGGGCGCGGGTCTGGGTCGGGTTGGCCGAGCATCAACCCAGAACTTGCACCCGGAAAACCCGCACGTGTTACATGGAGTGACTACATGACATTTACGCCAGAAGACCCGTCGGATCCCGCCGGTCCCAAGACCCACCAGAACCCGCTGCACCCAATCAGGGCCTAAATAAAGAGAAGGGTTAAGTACTGCTTGCGCTGCGGCATTTATTTACTAGCTGGATATGCAGCAATTCAGGTGATCCTAAGTACCGTGCTACATCAACAACGACAAATAGTATATGCACTAGTATATCAGTCCACCTCATCTGAATCATAGCTACTACCCTCTTCCACATAGTTTCCGGGATCAATCTAATGAACAATGTCCGAGAGGAATGGCTCAATATCATGATCAAATCCTATACTATATTCAGAGCCAAGGCTCTTTTTGCATCTTGAATAGTTATCTGCTGCATCCACAGTGTCAGGATGCTGAGCACCAAGCAAGCTTAGCTTCTTCTGATATACTTTGTAAAAAAGATTAGAGGCATCAGGCAAATTTCCTACAGATTCATAGATGACTGCCAGGTTGGATTGGGCCAGAACTGTATGAGGATTATCTAAACCTAGCAGCTGGGTCTGCATCTCAAGCACCTGTGCTTGCAGATGGACAGCATCATGATACATCTCTAGTTTGTAGTACATATTAGCTAGAATGACCATGGAGTGAATTGTGTAAGGATGGTCTTGTCCAAGGATCTGTCTGTGCTTTTTCAGAGCTTGCTCTTGGAGGCCCAGAGCATCCTCATAGCGGCCAAGATCACTGTATGTGTATGCCAGGTTGTTCATGGAAGTAATTGTATGAGGATGGTCTTGTCCAAGTATCTGTCTGCGCTTTTCCAGAGCTTGCTCGTGGAGGCCCAGAGCATCCTCATAGCGGGCAAGATCACTGTATATGGCAGCCAGGTTGCTCATGAATATAATTGTAAGAGGATGATCTTGTCCAAGAATCTGTTTCTGCTTCTCCAGAGCCTGCTCTGTAAGCCTTAGAGAATCCTGATGGCGGCCCAGATTGTTGTACGTAGAAGCTAGGTTGTTCATGGATGTAATTGTAGTGGGATGGTCGTGTCCAAGAATCTGTCTATGCTTTTACAGAGCTTGCTTGTGGAGACTCAGGGCATCCTCATAGCGGCCAAGATCACTGTATGTGTGTGCCAGGTTGTCCATGGCTGCAATTGTATTAAGATGGTCTTGTCCAAGTATCTGTCTGCGCTTTTCTAGAGCTTGCTCATGGAGGCCAAGAGCATCCTCATGGCGGCCAAGATTCCTATATGTAGAACCCACATTGTTTATAGCTGTAATTGTGGCAGGGTGGTCTGGTCCAAAAATTTGTCTGCGCTTCTCCAGAACTTGGTTTTCAAGATTTAGAGCATTCTGATAGTGGCCAAGATCTCTGTACATAGAAGCTAGATTGTTCATGGATGTAATTGTGGCAGGATGATCTTGCCCAAGAGTCTGTCTGTATTCCACTAGAATTTGTTCTCCAAGATTCAGAGCGTCCTGATGCCGGCCAAGATGACCGTATGTAGAAGCAAGGTTGTTCATGGACATAATTGTATTAAGATGGTCTTGCCCAAAGATGAGTCTATGTTTTTCCAGTAACTCCTCTTGTATTTCCAAAGCCTTCTTATATTCACCAGTGCTGTTATAAGCGGTTCCTAGACATCCCGTTGCCCTGAAGATTAGCCAGTGGTCATTGTCGCAGACCCTTGTAGCTACTTCTCTCCATATATATGCAATGTCCCTAGCAAGAAAGAAATATCCAGTTTCATCATAAATATAGTAAACTTCTTCACAAAAGCCCTTATCAACTAGGCTCTTATCACTATCAAGGCTGATCAAATGTAATGCTAATGCTAGTTTATCATCAATCTTGTTTCTACCACTGGCAGACATTCCTATAAGGAAGAGAGCTAACTTATGTGCTTGATTTTCTTTGCGAATAGTCTTCATCCATTCATGAACAAGCGGGTGCATTGAGTATCCTTTGATTTGTTCACTAAGCAGTGAATAACTGCAGATTTCCATTTCCAGGAATATCACTGAAACCCAGTTTTCTCCTGATTGAAAATTTGTTAAGAATTCTTGAACAGGTACAAGGTCCTCCTCTTTGGGAGCAAGTGGATTATCTGAAAGTTTATACTTTGCTGCTCTTTGGAATATATCCTCTGTGATCCCATCGAAGTGAATGAAGGCACAAATCTGGAGAAATTGCTGTTCAAGGGCTGATAGTTGATCAAAGGAAATCTGCCAAGTAGTGTATACTGTCAACTCATAATCCCAGGCTCTTTGTCGAGGCTTATAGGAGAGGAATTTGCCTCTGTTCTCATAATAAAGCTTGAGATATGGAGATATATCTTGTTGCAGAGCCAGAGACTGAGAGACATATGCAGCTGCCTGAACAATTGCCAGTGGGAAAAAATGCAGTTCCTATCACAACTTTATAAGTCTCATCACAGAGTCATATATTTGCTAACCTTGAGCAGAGAACTCAGATTTGTTTCATTCTGCCTCTTATTTGTATCCATCTTTGATATTTTGATGAAGAGAGTCCTAGCTTCCTTGGCCTCTAAATCTATAACTGGAATAGACCTGCTGGGGTTGCCAGTGTGGATGATCCAAAGATGGATTACGAGATGTGATCAGGATATTGCCATGTGCACAGTGAGGCAAATACTGATGTAGATTGAGGTCTACATTGTCAGCATTGTCAAAAAGTATAATCCACTCCATGTGAGTAGATTCGAGCCACATTAGTGCATCTTGCATTGAAGCTCCAAAATTGTTTGCTTGAGCAATGCTCCGGTAGCTGGCCACAATCATTTCTGCACTGCTTGCATCAACCTTGAAGCTCTTAGTGAATCTGAAGATGAAGAGGCTTATTAGATATTAATAGTTGCCTGTCTATCAACATACCTCTCAGATGCCTGTGCAATGAATTGAAGTGCAATTTCTGTTTTTCCAATACCACCTAATACATGAAGTAGTACAACAATCTGGTCTTCTTGGCTAGATTCTCCAAATAAATTCTGGAGTTGAAGAAGAGTATCTTTGCGGCCTTCAAAATATTTTGAAGGTGGAGGACAGTCAATAGGAATTGTTTCAGCTGGAAGTCATTGAGCTGTTTCAATCTCATCCTGTATAATCCCAAACCTGCTTGATTCCTGAAAGAAGCTAATTAGTGGAGATATTCTGAAAGTACACAAATTGCATACTGAGATGATCCAAATATAGTATTTTGGCTGTAGATTGTGAGTTGAGGACCTTGACCAATTCCGCCTGTTCCGCCTTGCTCAGTGGCATTGCCTCCAGAGCCACCAGTTCCACCTACAATAATATATCATTGTTTTTCTTGGAACAGCTGGGCATACCACTAATGCTTCCGATGGTCAAGTGCTGAACCCCGGTCTTTCCAGATTCCACCAAATTGGGGTTATTCCCCGCGACGGCAAACGCAAACGGGTTGGGGTCAAGCGTCGTCGACATCGTGGTAAGAGGCAAGAAGGAGGCTGTGTGTCATCGCCTCCCATCCACCATCTTGAACTCGCAGTGGACGCTGGCCACGAATCGGCAAGTCACCGCTTTTGCCTTTCTGGGACGGACATGGTTCTCTTTCCTTCCAGATGTGGCGAGACAGCTTCTGTCGATATCCATTGACCTTCATTCCTCATTCAGCACGAGCATTAGATACATTAATATTGTTAGCGATAGACCTCATCCCACTGCATTTCGCTCAGCTTAACAACCTCTGCATAAAGCTGAGGCTGCTCAGCCCGTAACACATCCACACCCGCATCCAGATCCAAATCCCGCGGCACCCGGGCCCGGGCCCGCTTCGCAATTTTGCGCAACGCACCGAACAACTCCTCCGCTCGTGGCGAACACAGCACATAGTCGAACCGCAGGACACTCCCGCCGCAGACGGGGAGCACGACGTGGTGCAGACTGAGCACAAATTTCGCGCTACGCCCCGTGGGGGTCCATCGCGTGAACAGGCTTAGGGAGCCATCGAGGTCCCGGGGAGTGGTGTGCCTTAAACGGAGTGGGCCAGAGCGGTAGTTGAACTCGATGATGGGCGGTCCGTGGCTGCGCGCCGGATGGTAGATCATCGACGCGAGCATCATGGGAAGGATCTCTCGAGTTTGCGTGCGCGGTAGTCGCGCAGCAGAATAACGCGCAGGAAGTGGTCGAGGCGTTTGGGCGCACGTGACTGCTGGACGAGGTCGAGCCCGCGGAATAGAGGGCAAGTATGGCGGTGCTCAATTTCGCGAGCAGCGCGGGCGCAGTCTTTGGTGCAGAAGAACGCGCTAAGGCAGCCGGAACAGCGCAGTAGTCGAGTTTCCGGGACCACTTTCGGACACTTAACGAGGCATTTCATGTGAAAAGAGGCAGAGGAGAGCAGAAAGAACACTTACCAATGGTTTACTGCACATCCCCTTCGTCTAGTACGCCTCAGACTTGTAGTAAGCCAACAATCGCGTCCGGTCTTGTACGACTTGTATAAGTTCGTCACAGGCCCTTCCAAGTCCCTTGAAGGTCCTCGTCCCAGTATTTTCCGCCTGCGCTGGGCAACGGAACGCGACAATTGGCGGCCGCTTCGACGACGGGATACAGCATCATCCCTTTGCAAGCGACGTTCGTGATGAACAGCTCCAAGGCGTCTTTGGCTTCGTCCATACGCGGGTGCCGAGAGAGGCCAATCAAGGCACTCACCAAGCCCGCGCGCATCGCTGCAGGGAGGAGTTCCGACAGCGTCTCGTGGAGCTCGAAAGCGGTCTCCAAGATAGTAAGAATAAGCTCGACGACCATCGCGGTGGGAATCTCGGGGTCGAATTTGCGTGTCGACAGGATAAGGAGTGTGTTGACGAGTGCAGAGATGAAGCTACTGTCGTAGAGTTCCTGGTCCCGAAGGGCGTAGCAGATGAGGAGTAGCCCATGAAAGCGCACAGCGTCGCTGTATTCCTGCGACTCCGCAAGAGCGACCAGGCGCTGGTTGATGTACGCGTTCCTGTTTACTTTCCAGTCGAAACTTTGAATGCCTTCAGCGACCTCCCGGGCGACTTCATCATCCAGCGCGTCCATCTCCCCATATACCAAGAAATCGTAGACCGCCAGGATCGTAGCGTGCTGCGAAGACGTCTCCGGATGGTGCACCAGCGCAGCCCACAACTTGCCGAGAAACCTGGCGACGTCGGGTGTTTCGAGGACCTCGACGGCCAACTTCGGAAAAGCGCACATGTATCTGACGCTCTGCAGCATGCGCCCACACATCTGGCCGAAGTATTTCGCGTCTTGCAACGTCGAATACACCTCGAAGAACTGTATCCAGGCCCAGACGCGCGGCCACAATGTGCGATGGACGGTCTCGGGGAGATAGGACGCCCACCAAAGGATGGCGATGGCTTGCTCGGCGATATACGCTGTGCACTCGACACCGAACCGCGACGCTTCGAACATCTCGGGAGTGGGGATGTATTTCGGGTCGAGCAGCGCGTATACGACGGGGAGGTAGTCTTGGGCCACCTTCGGATCCTCGGACTGTTCGCAGCGTTTGAGGATGAGGTCTAAGTCTCCTAGAGAGCCTTCGGCAGCAGCCAGCGCAATTCTCTGTTGAGTGGAATGGTGAGAAGAGGTTCCGAAACAATTAGATGGGTCACTAACGCGAGCGGTGAGCGGGATCTTCTCCAACGCCTTCAAGCGCAGGGCGGACGGGACGTTGGACGACATGGCAGTGGCGAGGCAGAGCCCGATGTTGCACGCTTTTATACCCAGCACCGGCCATGGCAAAGCGCGGTGGCAAGTCCAAAGCGTGGGTCAACCCAGCACCAAAGTCAAAGTGCGTTGTTGCTTTTTGTTGTGTGTTTCCACTGGCAACGGACCTCCATAATGGCGACTGGCACCGAATCCAACCACAGGTAAATATCGCTTCGTGAAGCGCGCTACAACTTGAAGTTGGCAGGAACCTGGAGCCGGAGCAAACAGTGTTGGGGCGTGAACTGCTGTGCCTTTCGAGTAGCAGAAAGAGAAGCCCAGCGCATTCGCCGCTAAGTAAGCTAAGAGGTTTGCAATGTGCATTGCGAGGTGGTTCTCCTCGAAAAGGGAAGGGTCACGTTGCTCACTGGGTTGCCCCCAACTCTCACTGGCATCTGCAGACATCCAGACGGCCCTTCCGGGCCGTCGTCTCGACGTTGCATGCATGGCGGCGCTCCACCACTTCCCGGCTATGCAGCCACACCTGCCCGCGGCCGTCCATCGACGGGAAAAATCCCAGGAGAATTCGAAGCCCCCGCCGAGATAATACAAATACGCGCGGTGGGAATCCCAAAGCCCCGCCGTCCTTATCGCTGGGGATTCCCTAGCGCGATGGCTCGTTGGGCGTTCCCCTCGGTTGCTCTAGCTCTCGTCGGTGCTCTGCTTTATTCCAACCCTGCCTGTGGATTTTCCGTCGTCAATCCGTTCAGCATTCGGACGGTCGAAAGAAACGCCGCGGCGGAGCCGGTTAGGCAGAGCTTGCCGCTCCAGGCAATGTCGACGCCAGCATTTCCGGACCTCTATGAAGCCTCCGTTCGGGAGCTTCAGTCTGGGCTAGACTCTGGAATGTTTACGAGCGTTGACCTCGTCAAGGTATGTGTAGAAGCTCATTTGCATCGCATCTTCGTTGACATGGAACACAGGCGTATTTCGCGCGAATCGACGAAGTCAACCTCAAAGGTCCCGCTCTTCGAGCAGTGCTTGAGATGAATCCTTCTGCCCTTGCACAAGCCGCGGCGCTTGATGAGGAACGGAAGACCTCGGGCAAGCGTAGTGAATTGCATGGGATACCGATTTTGCTCAAAGTGATTTTTTTCGTCCGCAATTCAAGGCTTTTTCTCTAACATGAAGGACAGGATAACATCGCGACTCTTGCATCGGAAGGTGAGCTCTTCATAATACAACGAAATGCCGCTAATAGGTGAGTGTTTAGGAATGAATACGACTGCTGGCTCGTTCAGTTTACTCGACTCGATCGTTCCCGACGACGCTGGCGTGGTGAAACGTTTGCGGGCAGCTGGAGCCATCATCCTGGGTTTGCTTTTTCAGTCCACGAGTAGACGCGACTCGCTCATCATGTCGCCAGGCAAAGCGAATCTCTCCGAATGGGCTCACTTCCGAGGCAACATCGCCTCGGGATGGTCGGGACGAGGCGGCCAATGCAAGTAACCATAGCGCAAACTCTAAGCCTGGCTAATCTCCGAGTGCAGCAACAAATCCATACTTCCCAAGTGCTGACCCGTGTGGTTCATCGTCTGGGTCGGGCATCGCAGCGGCCATTGGTCTCGTCACCGTGACATTGGGCTCAGAGACAGACGGCAGTATCACCTGTCCTGCAGACCACAACAACCTCGCTGGGATCAAGCCGACTGTGGGGTTGACTTCGAGAGCGGGAGGCATGCATTGCTTTATTTTCTCCTCATCCCTTTCTGATGCGCCCTCCGCCCAGTCATTCCCATCTCCGAACACCAAGACACCGTCGGCCCACTCACCCGCTCACTCACCGACGGCGCGATCGTGCTCTCCATCATCGCAGGAAAGGACCCCAACGACAACTTCACGCTCGCACAACCCTCCCCCGTCCCAGACTTTACCAAAGCCCTCAACAAGGACGCGCTGCGCGGCAAGCGGATCGGCGTCCCGCGCAAGGTGTTCTTGAACGACAGCATAACGGGGAACGACCCCTCGGTGAACGTCGCGTTCGAGGCGGCTTTGGTGACGATTAAGGAATTGGGTGCGACTGTTGTGGATCCGGCGGATTTGCCTTCGGCGGAGGAGTTTATTACGAGTAACAACGAGACGATTGTTTTGAATGTGGATTTCAAGGCAAGTTCTGTGAGGTTATATGTGACGTTGCGCTGACGCTGACAACAGATCCAACTGAACGCCTGGTTCCAATCTCTGCTCAAGAACCCTTCCGGCGTTGAGAGCCTCGCGGACTTGATCGAATTCGACAACGCGAACCCTACGCTCGAGGAACCCGCTGGCTTCGAAGACCAGTCGCAGTACGTGTACTATACTCTGCACTCGATTCTCCGTCTGAAGCCGGCCAATTGCAAAGGTTAATCCAAGCGGAAGCCACAGAGGGCCGCAATGCGACGTTCTTCGCTGCGTTGGCGGCCGACCACGAACTAGGGAGCACGCAGGGCATCGATTTCGTGCTCAAGAAGTTCAACCTCGACGCGCTTGTGCTGCCCGCGCCTGGTTTTACGACTACTATTGCCGCGGTGGTTGGGTACCCCATTGTAACTGGTGGGTTTCGAGACCTCTTTGGGTACCAAGTTGACCTGACTTGTTTTTAACGGTCTAGTCCCGCTCGGTTTCTATCCCGACAACGTCACGATTGGAAGCGCCGGCCCAGAAACGGTCTACCCTGCGCCAGGCGTACCCTTCGGTCTCTCCTTCCTCGGCACGGCATTCTCGGAATTCGACCTCATCAGCTTCGGCTTCGCCTACGAACAGAAGACACAGACTCGCCTCAAGCGGAAAGCGTTCCCTGCTGCTATCCCCACGACGCAGCTTGCAGATGTGGTTGGTCGATAAGATAAGATTGGATCAAAACGCGTTCAGTCACAGATCACGTGTGTGTATTATCATTGCAAAATATTTGCTACTTTAGCAGCACGAAAAGCTACGAGCTCGGAGGAAGACAGCTCAAGATCCTTTCGAGCTTTTCCAGAACAAACTTCTGCGTCGCCGCATCCACATCCGCCTTGGTTGATGCGTTGAACACACTAATCGTGTTGATGCATGCGCCGGCGGTGGCAATCGCGTCCGACTCTGTCGGCAGCTGCGTCTCGCCGCACGTCTTGACGTCTACCGTGCCCGCAGCCGGAGGGTTGATGCGCGTGAGCACAAACTTGGAGTCCTCCACCTTGCTACAGTTTTGCGTCGACGGGTAGTTCACATTCAGCGCAATGCCCCGAGGCAGGATGGGCCCCGGAGACGCGAGGATCGTGTCGACGACCTTGAGGCTGAGCTCAGCGTAGAGGTTGGAAGCGAGCGTCAGGGGGCTGCTCGTGTTGGAGAGGGTCGTGAAGCTGATTTGGCTCCCAGTGTCGCCTGAGAAGGCGATTGCGGGGATGCCTTCTAGTGCGGCTTCCGTCGCGGCGCCGCTGTCAGGTTCCGCGTGAGCGCGGCTCCTCGGGTTGGTGGTCGAAAATACTTACACCGTGCCTGAGATGAGAACGGTGGGGCCCAGATTATCTGGAAACGCTGAGAATGATATCGAGGTCGAGATAAATGTGGCTCACTTCCGACATTAGGACCCGCGAATACGAGGTCGGGCTTCGAGTGGAAGAACTCGGGAGCCAGCTTTTGGAGTCCGAACTTGATTTCGGTTAGGCTTTGTGCTCGGGTATGTACTGCTACGTACCTCCACAGAGCTCGCCGGGAAGCTGTTGACATACCAAAAAATCGCTGGACTAAAGTTGAATACCAGAAGCAAGCACAAAACGAGAACCCACGCTCGGAATGGTTGAATCCTAGCGAAGGTCAGCTCTGGTGGTACGATGTCCCTCGAAAAGAAGTCGCACCTTCAGCAGGAGCTCCGATAGGGCAGGTGTCGAACTCGCAGGTGGTGTTCAACACTGTCGGTGTAGCCATGCTTGATCCCGTTCCGGACTCGTTGTTCGCCGGGGCAGACATGAGGACCTGGGTTCCGCATTTAGCACGACGGGATAGCAAAAAAAGCCAAGGAGGACGTAAGTACATTGTAGCCGGCCGATCTCAATGCCGCAAACGCAGCCCGGATATTGGCGACCGCCCAACCTGCAAAGCCGCGTCAGAAAAGGTGCGAAATAACCTGTAAGGACACGCACCGTCGTCGTTGGACACCAAAATCTTGGTGGAAGCAGCGAACGCGCTGGACGCGTGGAGGGACAACGAAACCGCGAGCAACAGGGACAGCATTTTCGCGTGAGGCCAATGGAGGGTCGCCAGACGAATGGAATTCCCTCCCGGACGGCCTTTTAAGTGGCGAACGACGAACGATGCGGGGACCAGGATTCTCAGACCATGACTTGAATCACGCACGTTCTCTGACCGGGAATCCACCAGGATACTCTTCTTGGCGCATCGTTGTTGCTACTTCTTCGTGGATCTTGCGGCTGATAATTCGGCTTGCCATGCGGGGTAAAGGCGGGCGCGCATGGCCAAGGACGCGCGGTGAAAAGAACCGGACCCCAACGAGCGGGTGGGTTGACCTCGTTTGGACCTCGTGAGGGTTTCTGGTAAACAGAGTTGATGCGGCAACTGTCACCAGGGGACAGCCTTCCGGGCTGTCTAAGACCTTGCTTTGCGCGTCACCTTTCACTCAATAGCTGGTCAGTTCAGTCACTCCCGACTTTCCTAGTGTACCTTTCGCATTATTCTGTTCATTGTAGTCTATTAGCCATCATCGTTGAGAATTGGATATATTGCTGGAGTGGGGGTATGCTGCGTTTCCTCCTCAATCTGCCTTCCTTCTGCATCACTTCTCCTCACATTGCGACCAACGCCCCAGTTAATACATCATGCAGTTCACGCTTTCCCTGCTCTTCTCGAAATATGAGCAGTCGTGGGGGCTGCGATGGGTACATTGCCCTGTCGAATGTCGCGTACTTGATCACCCGCGTTGCTTCGAGGACCCATTTCTGTCGAGCATCAGTTTCGCAATTCGCCACTTGGTGCTTTCCCAACGTACGTATGCGTATCCGTATTTTCCTTTCCCGAATCGTTTGACTCTGCGCCCCACGATATGCAGATGGAACACGCAGTCGACGAGCATGCCAGGCATGAATAAGTGATCTGCCGGCTGTGGCTGAGATGGATCCAGGAAATTGTAGTTCTCCTGCGTGTTGCTCCGTTACTTTTCAACTAGCTGCCTGTTCATGTGCTCACCACCATAACTCCCTCCGGCACCGTCAGGGTGATCAAGTATTCTCCTTCTGCCGTCCTCAACGTCCAGGGGACAGTCAGGCATGCGCTCTACACGTCTGTGAGTTTCGCTCAAAGGCTGTCGCTTCCTCGTACCGTCGTCTCTGTCTTGTCGCCCTCGAATATCGCTTGCATCGCGTCGTGCAGGCTCTTGCATCCCTCTTCCTCTCTTCCACCAATGTAAAGCAACTATTTCTCGTCAGCCCAATCTTCCTTCTTCCACAGGCGTATAAACATACCTGGCGTCCACTATGAACCTCAACCATTCGAATATACCCCTTAACGAGCATGGTGCTGAGTTGGCGGTGTTGGTCGGCAGCGAAATACGAGCGGTGAATCTCCAGTTTGTCGTTCGTTGGTACGATGCGCGGCACCAAGACGCAGTGGTGCTCTGGTACAGATGTCCGCACAGGTTCGTCCACAGGAGATAATATTGCGGAGAGGGCGCTCATTGTTGCGAATCCTGGCGAAGGGCGGAGGGTAATGTTTTCGCTCCCCTGCTCGCCCTTCTTATATAGCGCTGCTGGCGGCCGAGCTGACGCGGCTCAACGGCGTGTGTTGTGAGCGCATTATCCCGAGCCCGTGCGTCTACCGCAAGCGCTGTCGCCGCGTAATTTTTGCCTGACCTGCCGACACTCTCTCGTTATCTCGCGCAAGACTCACTGACAGCACCGTTTGCCTGCATTCTTCTCTCCCTCCACTTTAACGCTGGCCATTGGTCGTCCGCAGTGGTGGTTCACTTCCAAGAAATGTCTTGGTCACGCTCTTCTCTCCGCGCAATGATACACCAAGTTACACCTCTATTTAGCAACGCCTATTCTTCGTCCTTCTCGCACACGTTCTCCTCTATTCCATTTCTCCATTACTTCCGCCACGGGAGGTGACAGATAACAAACGCCGTGCTTAGCGCTCGCGACGATGATGCGCACCCGATTGCGCGACCGCTGTAGCGCCCGAAACTGTCGTCTAATCTCCGGCTCCAGGCTTGCCAAAGACTCCTCCATGCTGTCCTCCACCGCCCATGCCTCCTCGTGAAAGGCGATATCCGTTTGCTGTATTCCTCAGCGCCTGCCCTGAAAACCGGAGTGTCACTCACGATGTGCTGTCCCCGGACCCTCGTCTCGCGCATCGTACTGCAACTTCACGACGAGACTAAGACACGGTCAACCGCTGGCCCCTCGTCAAAAAAAACTGCCCACGCACCAGTGTTTCAACAGATAGTCCTCATCCTCTTGCGCGTTGGCGCGTTGGACTCCCCATGCCGCAAAGTACAGCATATGCCTCTCGAAATGCTTCGCGAAATCGAGCGCCTCCTCTTGGGCATTCGCCGTCAAGTACGCCAATGACCGTCGCTGCTTTTTGCACGCTTCTTGATGTTTCGGCCAATCCTTCGCCTGGCACTGTCGTCCACAGTAGCGGGCTATTGAGCAACCCGCGCAACGGCTGGGCGGGTTTGTGGCATGGCATGCCCAGCAAGCTTCGCCGCAGTTTGGGACGTGGAAGGAAGTGTAAGAGAAGGTGGTCGCCATGAGTGACGACGCTCTCACACGGCTACCATTTATACCCGCCCCGCCCCGCTCACGCGGCGGTGTTAGCCACGTCAATTTCTCCCTTCCATGTGCTCCGCCATTCTCGCCCGCCTCACGTTCCTCTTGCGCAATTATGCCCCTCGGGCTCTCCGGCAACTCTCTGCCGCTTTCTTGGCTTGTTCCGCTTCGTGAGTGGGGACTTCTTCATTAATCTATCTTCAAATGATTTCCAGCGAAATGGAGCGGCTCTCGCTACCATCGTGCCTCGCCCGCTTGCGCATCCGCTCTACTTCTTCGTCCTCAACATCGACCTCCCACGCCCGTTTCAACACGTTGTCTTGCCAGGCCTCCAACACTTTCCCCTGGTGCTTGTAGAACATCGCGGCGACTTCTGCAGACATCAGACCATCTTCAGGAAGAGCGGCGTTAATGAAGCTGCGTCTGTCTTCTCGATCTTCCTCCGCCGTCGTAATGCACCGACAAACTTGAAGCGCCTCGAGCATCCATGTCTAACACCTCGTTAGCCTGCGGTCCACACGGCATTGCGCATTCACTCACCGACGACCACGAATCCGTTCCGTCCGAGTATTGTTGCTCAGCTCGATCCTCGCGCAACAGGTACACCACGCAACGAACGTTTGCGCCAAGTCTCAGGTCGCCCGAACCCTCGTCGACGTAACTGAAACCTTCCCCTTCGTCGAACTCCAGTCGCCCCTTCTTCAACATTAGACGCAAGGGCAGCCTCCGCGTAACCGTCTACTCACAAAGTCTGTCCGGGCCGTTCTTCGCACTCGCAGCATCATGTCCTTCGCATGTGCATTCGCCGTCGTGCACGATCCAATGTCGAATACTTTCTGCTGCGAAGTGAGTCCCCTGAATTCGCATTCAGTGCTTGATGCTAACCTTCCAGGGTGCCGGTGGGTGCCTAGCAGTCTGAATTTCGACCTCGCGCACAAAACTCTGGAAGCGTCCTTGCAAGTCACCGTTGCGCGGTGCCGCCAGGTGCAGATACTCCTTGGAAAACGTTAGCACTGAAACCAGCTGCAGATGATGTCCTACCCCGCCTAAGGAACGCGACACGCCAACCAACGTGCCGGATATGTACAAGCGCGCACGCTCGCCGCTTGCCCCGTCGATGAAGTAGCGCCGATGAGTGTCGTCGCCCATGATCACTCGGTTTTGGATCCTGACTCCGCGAGGGAAGGATATCAGGCAGTGCTCGAGACTCAGACCGTCGCTCATGGCGCCAAAGTTGACTGCTGCATTTTCGCTACGCGCCTTTTTATACGACGTCGCCGTCCGCCTACGCGTCTTGCCGCAGCTCGTCACATGTATCCGACGCGTATGCCAACATCACAATTGCCATTTGTCTTCCGTTTATACCCGCTGTCGTGACATGCCGGCGACGTGTCCTCGACGCACACTGCACTTCATACAACTGCATCGCACTAACTCTGAGATGAGGTTGTATTCTGAACTAGTTATCTAGGAAAGATTTATGGCTGTTTCGACCCTCCCCCCGCGAACTCTGCGCCCTCGTGCATGTACCTCCAGTCTCTCGCCGTCATTCTCGCGCCTGAACCTGAGCTCAAGGGGCTGCTCAAAAGGAGCCCTTGTGTAGGAAAATTCAAATTTGCTGCAGGGTCAGCCGGCATGCCGACCGTGGGCCCGACGCGGATGCGGCCTTCCGCGTTCGTGCGTTTCTCTGTTGTCGCGCTCTCGGGAGGTGCGCTACTGATTCTTCTTCCCGGTGGACCATCTGGCCGCCTTTTCTTTTTAATCGTGTGCTGAATATCGGAGTTGTAGCAGCGACAAATTTGCGTTGCTTGCAAAATCCAAATCTGCTATCGATGAGGAGTTGCGCTAAACGGAATTGATCTCTCACCAATCTCCACGAAACTCGACCCTCATCGCGCGTTAAAGCGACGTCGTCTCGCATGAACCGTAACGAGCAGCGCACGAAAGCTCCTGGTTGGATTGGTGCTTCTGTCTCCCCCAAATAACCCAATTCAGGGATGTTATTGCATTCCAGTCGTGTCTATGTCCGTCAGCCCGCAGGAAAAACTTGGAGAATGTTCATCCATCAACGCACCGCTGGGTCTGCCGTAGGAACGCGAACTCGCAAGAGCGTTTTGGCTGGCTCATCGTCCAGCGGCACCGCGCTGATTCGGTCGAAGACAAACTGCGACACAGGGGTGAGTCGCAGAAACACATTCCTAGCAGTTGAAGCTCACACTGTTTGTTTTTCCAATTGTTGCTTTAACGGCGTCTTGTAGCAGCTTCACCGCTTCTGCGAATTTCGCGTCCATGCCCTCGATCTTGGGTCGCTCGAGCACAATCACATCCTGGTAAGGCGTCAGTCCGCTCGTGTAACCAGTTGGGAGGACAAACCCCAAGAATCACGTCGTTAACGCGCGCGATAATCCGCCCGCTGAGGAAGATCTTCGCCGGCAGTTGGGAGTCTTTTCCAACAAAGTAGCGCCGATGCGTGAACGGCTGGAGTTCGATGAGCTCAACCTCGTCTAAATGGACCCTTTCCGGCCACAGATAAAAGAACGCCGTCATCGAGGCTTTCAGGATCTGCTCAAAACTTGAAGGCAAGGCTGAGCTTTGGGCCGTACTTGAGTCTTGGACGCTTGTCGAGGTCTCCGCGCCTGTCGCGTTCTGGCCGGGGGTCGTCGCCATGACTTTGTCTGCGTCAGTGGGTCGCCTTTATATACGGTGTAGACGACAGGCCGCGCGGCCTTGCGCCACATGAGTGTGTTCTAACATTGCGCGGATTTCTTGCATGACTGCTTGCGCAGGCAGATCCCATCATTGATGCGAGTTTAGTCAGGATCTTACCTTGCCTCCGCACCGTCACTGTTGCTCTTTTTTTTTCGCTGCTATCTCGCATGAGTTGGGTGTTTTGCGTCTACGGTCCACAAAGCGTCTACGCGCGGAGAATCATCGCCCCCACTTTCGCCCCCTCGCTTGCGTCATCCTCTAACTCGGTGTCATGCGTTAAGTCAATGACCATGCTGCGCGCCGGCCCGCCATCCACGACGCTCTTGCCCGTCAAGTCAATAACCTCCGCCGCGATTTGCCTCCGACTTCCTCCCGCATCTCTCTCTGCTCGTTTTGTAAGTCGGCTTCCGCCACTGGCACCGATTTGCCGATAGCAACGGGTGATTCTCATTGGCTCCAGAACCCAGTCCTATCGTCGCTTAATGACCTTTTCAAGAGGATTCGGCCTTGCGCCCACCTTGACTTTGTATTCCCCGCCCGCCTCCACCGCTTCGTTTTCGAAACGAGTCAAGAGCATGAGCTTGCAGCGCAGAAACGCGCCTACTTCCACGACGTTCGTCGGCACATGACGACCCTGCGGGATCCAGGTCATAAAGAACGCCTCCCGGAAGTCCTTCGCTGCGCGTTAATCCGATGTGCCACTCGCATGCCTCACGGCGCACCTCTGCAATCTGCGGCCCTTGCTCGTAAGTGACGCGGATTTCCCATCGGTTCTCCGTCGTGCGTCCACTCCATCTCTTGTCTAGAGTAACATCCTGTTCAACAGTCAGCGTGTGCCCGTGCAACTTTACGAGCGCCGCGATGGTTACAGGATGCAGGCGTTCAATGATGCCGTTCAGGTTTTCGGCGATGGTGTCAAAGGCGTACTGTGCGTTGGCCGGTGCGTGCGACGGAATTTCCAAGGTGAATCGAGTCTTAAAGCAAGCCCACATCAGCTTCAATGTGAGTGCAGGACTTTATGGACGACTCGCCTTGGTTCCTTGGACCGTCACCGACGTGCAACGTCCTGTAACGATAACGCTGCAGGGCTCCGCTGGAATGAAATTGAAGTCCAGCAAGGCACACAACGCGTCTGTGGGTGCGTCTTCTTGTCGGGAACCAATCTCTATCCTCTCTGTTGATAGCTGGAAGAAAAACACCAGCGGAACGACGGCGGAGTTGCGGATAACGGGTCTCGCAGACATGGCAGCGCCCGACCTCCGTCTCGGACTCCTCCTTATATGTGGCAGGTGAGTATACGCGCAGCTTCGGCAGCGGAGGCACGGGAACACTAAACGACGCGTCCAGTCCCCCTGGCGATACAACTGGACAGCGAACGCGTGACTTGCAACGCGTCCCTTTCACACTCATCTCCGTACAAGCGGTCGCTGTTCTCGCAGCACGGTATGACAAAGAGTAGGGATAGAATTAAGATGTTTGCTATCCGTCCTATACACCAGTGTGCCTTGTGCCTCGTTTCTCCAACCGCGCTATAATTGCATTGGTCAGTCGGGCGCGATAGTCGGCGAGTAACTGCAAATCTCGCCATGCTGCAGGAATTGTTAGTCCGTGTTGGCGCTAGGAAAAAATTGAGTGGACGTACGCTCCCCCGCGCGGACCGCGCTCGCGAACTCTTTCTCGAAAGTTCGCAGCATCAGAGCATTGAGCAGACTCCCTCTCATCGGGTCATAGAATGTGGGCGCGAACACGTCTCGGACGTCCACGCTGTACCACGTCCAAAGTGCACCCGACCCTATCAACAGGCGGAGCTGGTACCGACCCATCGGCATCTTGGTACCCTGCAAGACGACCTGCTCCGCCATGGTGGCCGAGGAAACGGTGGCGATTGTCTCTCGGAGGTACACGTCAGGCATCAACCCGGCGCTCGCCAACTGATATATCGTTAGGTATGAGTGGATGGCCCCGGGATGAGGGAGACTAACCTCGTACGCATAGCGACACGAATTCGATGGTGGATCTTCGCGGCGTCCAAACACGGCCAAGAACCTGCGCAATTTTGCCGTCAGCTATGCACAGTCGCGCGGGAATGAGACAGCATACGTGTGCTCCAGCAGGAAGTCTACCTCGCGGCAGCCGTAGTTGAGAGTGTGGATACCCCAACGGAATAGGTGTTCGCGCCAGAAGTCGAGGAAGCTCGTGCCCTGGTCAACGAGTTGGGCGTTTCTTGCCGACAGAGTGCCCATCGTGGCCCGTTGCTTGGAGCAGCCCGGTTTGTGTATCTCCCAGTCTTTCGTTTGACAAGTCTTATCACAGTAGCGGGCAACCAGGCAGCCGGCGCATAACTTCGTCGGCCGAGGTTTATCGCAGTAGTAGCAAGTTCGTCTGCGGATGAGCTGGAATATTTGCCGGACGCCGGGTGAAGGAGGGTTTTCGGACATGGTGCTCCAGGGCTTGCACCGGCAAAGTCAGCCTTTATAGTGGTCGGGCGATGTCGGGTGGTTGCGTGTCTTGGTGAGAGCGGGCTAAGCGACGGTAAGTCAGGCGCGCAGGAGTGACGCGTCCTCTGTGCGTGCTCTCCGGTTACGCCATTTCGCACATGAAATGCCGATGCCCGGCGTCGTTGCAGCCGATGTCGGGCGTCGTTGCGGCGAGCTCCAGACGTTCATGGTTTCATGGAGGCGTGCGTCAAGAGCACGAATGCACGTGAGGCTGATGACTCATTGAGTACGATAAGATAAGATACACCCAAAGTACGCCTCAGCAATACCGTTTCACCCACTCCTGGAACGGGTTCACGTCGGGAGAGTCGTCTAAATCTTCCCCGTTGTCCGGTATCTTTCCGGAACACAAATAGTCGCTTACTTTAGGGCAAACGATCCCTTCTGTAATCGTCGCTCTCTGAAGGCGAGAGATGAAAACCGCCTTGAGAACCCAGCTCTATATGAAACTCAACAACGGTTACACCAGGAGGCATTCATTTAGCTCACGGTACATGCAATCTGAATTGCGCCCATTGCGGGAATCACGCTCTGTTCCACTCGAAGCGGAATAACCGTGCACATGAGCGTCGCGCCAAGCTCTAATGTTGGAGGTTTGGTGGTTGCCGGTTCTAGCCAGGGCTCGTCTGTCTGCAGAGCTGAGAACGTCTGCTAGAATCAGCATACGCCTTCGCCTGAGCAGCGGCGTACCATATATGTCTTCGAGCACAAATGGACGTAGATGTATGGACACCTACTCGCGTCTCCGAGGTCAATCCACGATTTGCCGCCTCGAGATGCCTGGTACACGATGAAAATTTCCGTTGAGAGGGGAAAGAAAACTGACATGTGGCGAGCCGCCGAAGTCGCAGCTCAGAGCAGCCAAAAAATGTAACGTGGCGCGAAATCCTTCGTCAACGTCGAGGCCGAGTACAGGCTCCATAACAAGATACTGAACGAAGTCAATATTGGTTCTATCTCGAGTGGTCTTGGAACCTGCTAACCTTCTCTTCGTTGTTGGCCACGATTGCGACGAGTCGCCCCGTGAATAGGACCTTACATCCGGCAGCTTTTTGGATTCCCTTCCCGACAAACGGATGTGCATTGCCTGGGGGCAAGGTCACGTCCAATGGCAGAGCCGCGGCACGCAGAATAACTTGGTCGCGTTCGGGTCGCGAGAACATGAGCGTCTTGATAGCTGCCTGCCCTTTTGTACTGGCTCAGGAACTCCGCGCAATACTAGCTGCATACTTCAGACGCGCGGCAATGTCGCGTGCTTCAGACGCGCGTTTCTGATCACATGCTCGGACTTTTGTTGACGCCTCGGGGTCTGCGTGCAAGGATTTTATTGAGAGGAGGGATAGTTGTTGCAAGAGATGGACAAGAGCCAGATCACTAGGCAACGAGAACTTCAGCAAGAAGGTTGTTCAACATCTGTGAGCTCGACCACGGGGTCGATTCGTCCACACATCGCCCCGCTTGCGCTTGCTGCGCTGCCACCGGTTGGATCGGCAACGTTTGGCGGGGTAAGATCTGCTTCCTCGATGTCGTCCTACGGTAGAGCCGGCTTATATGATGAGCAGTAGCTTTCCAGGACTACCTTTGAGTTAGCGAACGTTTCGTGTACTTGTCGCAGGCACGCACGACTTTCCAAAGCAAAATATCGTCGCCTTCACGCGCAACGGGTTCATCGACTCGCTGCAGATGCACGGCGCATCGCAGAGTCGCTCCGCGTTCCAACACGGGCGCGTCGTCGTTGCATTGGTCCAACCACTCCACGGAGTTGTCGCATCTGTACCGAGTCTATGGCAGATTAGCGTCCGCTGAATAAAAAAAAGTCAGGGACACCTACTTCGCACGTTGAGGGGTGCAGATGTACGCAGATCTCGCCCCAATTGTTGTCTGTACTGGGTGTTGTCCACCGGTGGAAGTCGACAAGGCGCTAAACAGAGTATGAGGAGCAATGAATAGACAATCCGTGAACATACTTTGGGAGGACGAGACTCCAAATATGCGTCGTCTAACATGTCAACTGCGTCGAAAAATGGCACGCTCTGGTCGGGATCGCGAGGCGCTTCCAAGAGAAGATACTGAGAGATATTTCAGTTTGTTTCTTGACGTTATAACAGCGCCATGCCTTCTCATTTCCTTGCGCGACGACGCAGAGCACGCGCCCAGTGATAATCATGGTTGTAAACCTGCCATTGACGCGGAAGAAACGAGTTTCCGTGGCGCCAGCGGTGAGATCTGGAAGTGCTGGAGCTCGGAGGTTTCCGTTTGGCAAGACGAAAAGCTCAGGCATGACGGGGATGCGTGGCTTGTGCCATAGTTGAGCGCAGACGTTTTATACGCCCTCGGAAGAAGTCGGGGCGAGGGCGCGTGATCTCGCAGAGCTTACGCGTTGCGTGCGGCCGCGCGCCGTGCCGGGGCGGGACGACGAGAGCAGTGGGCCGTAAGACAGACAATGTGAGTGGGGATTGAAGACAAGCGATGTCGTTACGCTGTCACTACTTTCGACCTTCCCGCTTCTTGCCCGATGAGCTTGTCTGCGCCTCCTGTGCCTCCTGCGCCTCCTGCGCCACCGCCATGGGCGCAGCCACCATTTCGAAGTCCAACCCTGTGGCATCGTCCGGCGAGGTTTCCTGGGTAGCGAGCAGGGACGCTGTGAACGCATTCACGGGGCCGTTTTGCTGTGAGTCGTTCCCAGTGTAAAAGATGTCGTTGTCCTGAGTCGTGTGTCCCACTCCCTCAGTGCTGGGTCCCTGGCCGAAAAACTCTCAAATATTCCCCCGATTCCAGCATGGAGGCGATGTCGGCGGAGCCAAGCGTCGTGTTGGTCGCAGCATAAGGGCTGCCTGTGGCGCTGGGAGACGGATTGTCCAGCAGGGAAGCGTTCTCAGCCTCCATCGAGAACTGCGCCATTGGCAGCATGCTCCGCGGGCCACCTTCCGGAGCGAGTGCATGCCGTTCCCCCAACCCCGCGACTTCCCAAGTGCAGGATGACGCGGCGCGCTCCGCTTACCGGGCGATGGCGACGCGACGGGGACGGGCTGCGGAGAAAGCGTGGTGCTGTCCGGCTGGTCATCCGCAGCGCTCTGCTCTAGCCCGGGGGTTTGCGCGATGGTCGCAATATCCTCTGTCTCCATAGCGGCCTCGTTCTGGAGTTGGCCGTTGTGCAGAAGAACAGGCGTGCTGGTAGCGACGGGCGACGTTTGAGCTGCGAGCAGCGATGCTGTTCGTCGAGGAGTTGGGGTGGCGGGCGTGTAGCGAACACCTGCGGCGTATCGACCGCCATCTCGTCCTCATGCATGTTGGGGGTAGCGGGCGTTTCTGGCAGCAGCGGTGGATCTGCGCCGGCCTGGCGTGTCGGGGAGAGCGGGGACCACAGGCGAGACCTTTGCGAGGAGTTGCTTCCAGTTGAGATGGGGCACGGCGGTTATTGGGGCGCCGTGCTCTATGACCCAAATGTCCTTGATATTGCCTGTTCTTTGGTGAGTACGACCGCCATCTTTTGAGATCGCAGCTTACCAGTGAACGAATCATAGACCTTTCCCATGTTGTCTTTCAGCTTATAGTGTCGCAGGTCAAAGTGGACCTCGACGATATTGCCCCGCAAGCCGTCCGCCAACTCTCCGCTTTTCATAGGTGTGCCGTCGATCGTGTACGCTTGAATGGGCGTGAACGCCAATTTCTGGCCGAGCTCATAGAACTTCAACTCGTATTCTTCAGGTACGTCCCATTTGTCGGTATCGAATCCCTCTGAGAGACGATCAGAAAGTGAACCTCAAGGATGCGGCACCATTACCGGGTTTGCCGTTGACGCGCGGCTCGAAGGCATGCTTCATGAAGCGCAGGTACGGCTCACTGGGATTCTCATCCAGAATCAAGTTTCGCGAGCTTCCCGTTGTCGCGACCTGTTTCTGAAAGTGTCGCAGGTTGCCCACTGCCGGAAACCAGTCCGCGGCGAACTTGAAGCCATCTATGAACGTTTAGCGTCGACCGGATCCTACGCGGTCGCCTTACCGGCACGCTCTAGTTGGAGCTGGTACTTTGCCTTCTCCATGGGTGTGTTCTCGAAGGTATCTTTCCATCCGCCCAAGCCCTCTACGAATAGGCCAGCATCGCTGACTTTGCCGATCACAGTCAGTGCGGAAACGGCGAAGGCGCCGTTCTTCTGTTTGTGGCATAGGATTTTGCCGGACTCCTTGCGCTTGAAGATGTGGAACTTGGGGGCATACGCCGATGCGGCGTACTGCGGCTCGAGCAGATAGCGGCGTCGAATTTCGTCTTCCATGAGCGACGGTGAGAGTACATTCAGTCACCGTCCGTCTTCCTTTTATACTTGTGGTCGTCAGGCTATGTCAGCATCACGCGAGCTGGGAGCGCGTCCCTTGTTCGAACCGGTGGAGTTAGAGGCGCGTCCTCGCTGCGCGTGGTTTCACGACACGTCCATCTCCCACGTGACTCAGACGCGCGTCTGAGGGTCCCATGTTCTATGGGCGGCTTATGCGCCGTAGTCTCTATCTGCGTGTATTGTCGACTTCACGACGCGTTGGAGGGCAATGTGTATTCAATCTTATGTATCATGGACAGGATAGGTAGATTTTTTTTGCTTGGCTCTACATTTATGCATTGAGTGTGGGTGCTTGGATAACTCTCGTCTATTAGGGCGAACACCTTCAAACAGCTGTGTGGAAGGAGGGAAGAGCCCTGGCGTGATCTATAATGCGTCCGACTTGCCACCAACTAAGCTGTGTGTGAATGGGTGTGTCTAAGAGAGAGACGGACTCACGAGCGAATGGCATCACGACAGGTCTGCTCTCCAATTTTGGATGGATGAACTATGTCTGCACCTTCAAAGCACACCACCAGCACATCTCCGTGAATGGCCAATCCCGGGGCATCTGTACCGGGGAATAGCAATAAGTTACGCCGTTCCGTGGACCCGCCAGATTGCAGGAACACGACCAAGGAGAGCTGATCGCGAATGTGAATCCGTCGCGCGGTTGAGTTGGGAAAAGTCACCCCGCCGCCAGTAAGAGAGGGGTCCATGAAAAGTGGAACACGGGGGGCCCCCAGTGGGCGAGCTTTGATCCAGGAGTACGTCCGTAGGTCGTCGATTGTGCGATATCGCGTAGCGTGGTGATCAAGGGGAACGCATACCAACTGGCTGGTTGGCGTCGATGTCGGGAAAAGGATTCCGGTAAACATTTGGGAGAACTCCTGATGCGCGTCAGATAGCGGCTAAGCAACCAATGCGCCCCATACCGGTGAACTATAGCGCAGGGCGTGATCTGTTTGAGCAATCCAGCTGAGCTTGGGATGCCCTTCGACGCGGGGATCCTCCTCGTACGCGTTCTTGACCCGTAGCACTCGCGGTTGGCAGTGAAAAACGCAGCGATAGTTTTCACACAAACCCCAGGACCACATAACCGCGACACGACCATCTTTGAAGCCTGCGTACGCGTGCTCCGCAAGTACGTCGTGAGAGCGGGGGGCCGACCAACGCATGAGTAGAATCCCTTGTCCGCCTCGTAATCTTCGTAGCAGACCCGGGCAAGTAGAACGTCGGCACGGCGCCTCGGGTCTGAAACGGAAAATGGGTGCGAGGTCAATCCCCCTCGAGCGAATTGTATCGCGGTCCAATGGACGGTCCCTCCCAGAGCGTCGCTCGACTCCGCCGCTTCGCAAAATGGATCGGCCAGTAAGGAAGTGTGCTGGATATGCAAGGATGAGGGTCGTTCCCGTCAAGATGCCGGCTTGTAGGGAGTGTTCGCATTCGAACAAAAGTCGGACAGGAATGTCTTCGTAGGTTTCGGTGAGGGTAATGCGGTGGCGAGTGGGAGTGTCGATGATAGTTGTCGTGGGGCACCATAACGATCCGAGGGCATATTGGGGAATGGAATTTGCGCCGGGACGTGGCACCACTCGAGACATGCGCGTCGGAATCGTGTCGATGCGAAAGCCCATCCGCGCGAACATGTCGATGAGCGGGTCGGAACCTCCGAAGCCGACAAGAAAATTCAGGTCCGTAGGATACCAGCCAGGGTCGCATTGGGTTATCCAGAGCAGCGATGAACCGGTGAGGCCGCCGCCGAATCGTTCCAAATGAGTCCAAAGCATAGCGCGACGATCGACCGGGATGTGGAAGTGGTGAAAGAGCAGACCAATGCGGTGTTGGATGACATTTTTGACGCGCTCACGTGTGCGGCGACACACCGCATTGTACGCCAACAGTGAGGCGAAGACCAGCTGGTTGACGATGTGGAACTCGACGTCAAAAGGCAGCAGGTGCAACATGAGCGGGGGGGTGGGGGGGGGGTTTATTTTGCAACAGACAACAGGGCTTATATATCAAGGAATAGCCCTCGCCGGGCCGCGATACGCGCAAGCGGGATTCTCGCACGCGCCATATAGACGCCAGAGGATACGCGCGGAGAGACCAAGGGTCGTGACTTCGTCCGCGTCACCATAACTAAACTGAGCGAGCCCTCGAGTCCCGGCTACCAATCTCCAAATGCGCGGACATTCCATGCCGCACTGACGACCCAAGTTCGCAGTGCTGGTCAAGACGACGACGGTGCCATTGAGGGGCAGCGACCCGTTTGCGATATTATTTTGTAGGTACCCCGGTAGGGACGTCGTGCACCATCCTGGAAGCGCCTCCTTATGCGCCGTGAGTGTAGGATAAAATGAGTAGATATGATTTTTGGTGAGGAGGTTCATTTGACTCGTCAGCTGGCTGGAGAGCACCGCGGGCAGTATGGACCTGCTTTCTGTGCCGCTGATAGTGATGAACATGCCCTTTTTTACGGTCAGTGAAAGCGAGAGGACACCGAGCGCTTTACCTGGCGGCTTTGGAATCGGGCAAACAAGCGGATGTGATCTTGATATTCTGGCCGCAGTCTCCCCGCGGGCGCCCTGGTTGAGGGTTCGTGAGTTCATGACTTGGGGAGCAGCAATGGTTCTACACACCATGTGAACGACAATGTTTCCAGCAAGAACTGATACCACACGGAGACATTGTGCATGGGTACCAAAACGTTCATGTTGTTAATGTCGATGTCGCCGTCTTCGGCGGGGGTCAGCGTCAGCATCGTCAGAGGAATGGATCCGACAATGGCGGCGTTGGTTGAATGTAGGAGCTTGAGCAACGACAAGGACAGGTCGGCGCGTAGCCGGTCAGGACACGACGCCCCAAGAATGATGTGGCCGAGGCGCCTGGCAATACGATGAAATATCTTCTTCTTGACGACGCGCCGCAGTGTCCTACACGTGTGGGACAGGGCCATGGTTTCCGTCCATTGACTGTGGTCGAGGATGAGGGTCCAGGTGCACATGGGGAGAGCAGCAGGGAGGGAAGTCATGATTGGGGTAGGTACGCGGACGCTATTTTATACCTAGGCGGCGAAAAACGGGGCCGAGTCGCGACCCAACATTCCCTCTTGCACGACGCTGCAAACGGCATGAGGTGGCGCTCGGCATTAGGTGGTGTACGCGTACCAACGAACGATGCTTTCCGCAACGTACATATCCCGCTCCGACATGCTCGTGACTCCCATTGCGTATTTATCCTTCTTGCCGAAGTGCGCGCCGCTCTTGGTCACGAGGATATTGCCGCGCCAGCCATCTCCCGGTAGCGTAGTCATGTCGTTGACGAGGGAGTTTAAGGGATGGGCACTCTGAGCAGCAGTCAGGCCCGCGCTTGCCTGAGGAGCGCAGAACAACGTATAGGACCGCTTCAGAGGTTTGGGGTCGTCCAGCGGCCAATACTTGACCGTCAAGGAGGTCGCGTCTTGGTCGACCGA
Source organism: Mycena chlorophos (assembly GCA_014461115.1). Lineage (NCBI taxonomy): Eukaryota > Fungi > Basidiomycota > Agaricomycetes > Agaricales > Mycenaceae > Mycena > Mycena chlorophos. The sequence goes on along the minus strand of JACAZE010000002.1, from coordinate 2,120,475 downwards.
GGAGGCCTGTGGTCCACCGCCGACGCCAATCCACCACAAGACGTCGAGGTCGTACGGGCTTTTCACGTCGTCGCAGCCCAAACGAGGCGGGATATCGACGAACATAGGCTCGCCGGCAGTGGGATAAAGAATCCCCTTGAAGAAGTGCGGAATGCGCTATGGAAGTGAGTGCCCCGCAGGCCATACGAATGAACGGTCAACGCACCGGTTCATGGCTCGTGAGCTCCGCGTCAACAAGGTCTTGAATCTCGTCGTTATAGGTGGGGACGCCGAACCCTAAGGGTTGTGGGCCGGCCATGCTGGTGGTTGTCGACAGGAAAGACGCGGGAGAGCTGAGCGTGCAGGTATGGACTGTTAGAAATCGTCACCTAGTCCTTTTTCCGCGAAAGGAATGCTGCGTGAGGCCTACATGGAACGATTTGGCGACTCGGAAAGCGCCCAGTGGGCAATACTGCAATCGCGCAGCGTCAAAGTCAGCAGGGATTTGGCAAGACGAGCGTAGAGGTTTGGTCGCGGGCGAGCGGGCAGGACTGAGCAGCGCTGGTGTCGCGTTGAAGTTCGTCTCGAGACGCCGTCGTAGTCGTCGTGGAAGCAGAGAGCGGTCACGGGATATTTGTCATGATCTCTGAATGATGAAGCGCGTCCTGGTCCCCAAAGAGAATTGTTGTTGGAAGGACCAGCAATGAACCGAAAGGATTGAATTCAAATTGCAGTCAAGTAAAGTAAGATAAAGAAGACATGAATGAGCAAAAGAAACTTAGAAAACGCATGTATCACGTGGGTCTTTTTTTTAAGCAGCTGCGACGCACTCGTACTATCGTTGCACCACGCCAGGAGCCACCATCTTGTCAGGTACACTTCGCCAATGCTCCTCTCGTAGACCTTCGGCGGGAACGCCGTCAAGCCAAACCGAAGAGGGAGCGTACCGCGTACAAGAGACCCCGTTGGCGATCCTCATTGGCGCGGCGCGCGAGATCCATGCCGACGTCGCCCACGAGACGCGGAAGAGTGTGTGGGTCGGAGCCCACAGACGCACTGCCCGATTGCACCAAGCCGTTGTTGTTACTGCCAGAGCGCTTGTTACCGGGAATGTGAGCGGGGTCCAGCGGCGGGCATTCGAGCGACGGCGTAACCCACAGAAGGCCAAGCGAGGATGCGGCCGGCGTGTTCTTGAACATCGTAGTCACCTGCAGTGTAGCGACACCCTCGGTACCGTCCGGCATGAGGAAATAGGTGGAAACATCCTTGCGAACAACGAGCGTGGTGGTGGTGGTGGTCCGCGTGACAGCCGCATCGGAGCTCAAGTAGCCGGCGCCAGAGACCGCGAAGGGGTCGAAGCGAGAGTCCAGTAGAAGGAGGCGTTAGACGAAGGTGGCTCTGTTTGGGCGGCGCGACGGGAAACGCGCTAAGAAGAAAGCATGTGAGCGTTCGTATGTCTTGCAATGCAGAGCGGAGACGCACCTCAATCCAGTCGGGCGACTGCAGTCGGCCGCCGAGACGCACGCGCAGACCGCGCATAGTAACCCAAGCGCCAAACCAGAGCTTTATGTTGCTTGTGTCCTTACGAAGATATTAGCAAACGAGCGTCGACGGAATCGAATTCAAGTTGAAAGCCATACCGTTGGGTGCACATTGCGCGCAGACGCAGCGTCCGTATCGTTGATGGACGTCGACAACGACGACGAGCGATCCGTGAAGGCGGCTTGGATGGTGGACGAGACGAAGTCCGAGAGGATGTTGACCACAGTTGACCGCACGACGCGAGCCGCGAGGTCGACGAGCAAGCGGGGAAGAAACATGGGGGCGGGGGGCTAGGGTGGTGGTGGAAGGAAAGCAAGAGGAAATGAGGCGGCTGTCAGGGCCGCACGCCGTTACTCTGGCATCATTACCCAACGCGCCTAACCGACGCCGGCGCGTTCCGATGCCGAGATAAGTTTGTCGTTTCATTTACAGCTCCCTTGAACACTTCGGAGTTTGTGAAATCATCGTGCAGGGAAGCCAGCGTCGGTCTCATGGAAAGTGGGTCTCTGAGAGCGCCGATTGCGCTGAGGCGGAGACGTTTCATTGTGCGTGGCAAAGCGAGGACGGGATCAGCGGCGGCTGTCATTTGTAAATGAATAGAGGGCGGCGACTGTCGCAAGAGATTCATATCGCTGGGGCAAATAGATTTGAGTGGAGGACTCCGGGGTGGTAGGAAGTTACCATCGTTTGAGCGAGGAACGTCCGTCAGCGGGGAAGTGAGCAAGGCAGGAAAAGGGCGAAAAATGAGTTGGAAATCAGTCGTTTGAGGCTGTGTGAAGATCGCGCTGACAGCAATCTCCGTGCCGTCTTGTGCTTCCCTCCCAACTCTCATCCCGGTCTCGTCGCGAACGCGGGCAAGCGCAGACACGCCCAGATACGCGGGGTCTGCTCAATGGGCGACGGAGCAAAGCAACTTGAGGCGCTGCGGCGCTGTCGACAAGGGAATCTCAGCCGATTTACGGAACCCCGTACCGAAACGCGCTGGCGTCGACTACCGTCACGTTTTCTGCTTGGGAAGCAACTGCTCGTGCAAGTCTTGACGGCGTCGCGACGCGTTGTGTGGGCGGATGACCGGCGATGTCACCGTGAAATTTTCGCGTGGTCAGGGCGCTGTTGCTAACTTTTTCTTCGACCTTGAAAACTTACCGACGCGCAGAGGACCGAGCGGCATGGACGAAGAAGAGCGCACAAGCAACCAATCGAGCGGTGTGTTCTCCTCGTAGTCGAGATGGCGCGGAAGCTGACATGGGGATAGGCGTTGAGGCGGCGCTGGAAAGCCACACTGTCCCGGAACTCATTGCGCTGCTTCAGCGTTTCGCCACTGTACCTCGGGGAGCAAAGCGCCGTCAGAGCGATCTCATCTCGGTCGCAGAGGGCCTTTCTGAGCCATTGAAAGTGGCTCTTATTGCGGCGGCGACAAGTGCACACGGAAGCAAGCGCCGTCGTGCTCCAACCATGTCGGAAACACGACCTGCAAAACGTCGCAACGTCGACCGCGTTACTCGCACCAACGAACAGCCCCCCGAGCTCAGCGCGGTGCATACGGGCGACGTGGAGTCGCTGATAGCGGGTCCCTTTCTCCAACCTATCACGCCCGCCACCGTTTCATCTTGTATTGCGAGGTACGCCGTGTTTCTGTGCGTCGGTGTAGGAAACTGAAGCGAAGAGTAGATTTATCGACCGGACCAGCAACGCAGCGTTCAAGAAAGGTGTCTGCCTCGTCTGCGCGCGGCGGTTGTTCGTCTCGGAGCTTACCGAATGCTTGCCGGACGACATTCCCAACAAGAACCTGCTGCAGCCGACGCATCCCCATCCCCAGCATGTGCTACACGACGGTGCGCTTCTCCATCGGCCCGCGTTGAGCAGAGGAGCCCCGTACTACGCTTGCGACTACTGCCTATCGCGCCTCAGGATCCACGAACTTCCGCCTCTCGCGCTCGCAAACATGTGGATTGGGGAGGTGCCCTTCGTGTTGGACGTCCTCACGCTCCCCAAACGGCTCCTGGTTGGGCTATACTTTCCGGCCGCCTACGTGGTCAAGCTTTTCCCTAAGAAAGCTAGTGGTCGCAAGTGGGACCCCGAGAAGGTCAATAGCGGGATGAGGGGCAACGTCTCGACATATCGCTTGAATACCAAAGATATCAGCGAGATGGTGTCCGGCAACCTAATGCCACGGCCTGTGGGCTTGCTTGCATCCGTTATCGCGGTTACATTCATTGGCGCCAAGAAACTGCCGCTGATGATCCTCCCCAAGATCTTCGACGTGCGGCGCTCCCACGTGCACGACGCGCTCGTCTGGCTGAAGCAGCATAACCCGCTGTACAGCCGAGTTGAGATATCGATGGAGAGGCTACAAGAACTGCCGGAATGTGGGGTGCCGGACGAGATAAGGATGAACGCGAGATACTCGGAGGACGAGACAATATTGGATAAAGAACACGCCGGATACGTGCCTGTGGACTTGGGGGACGTTGTGGACTTGGATAGAGATGAAATGCTGGGAGGGGAAGGGAATCGTGAGGACAATGACGAGGACGGTACACGGATCGTTTCAAGTGCGGTTCGGTGAACGTCTCACAAGCCGCAGATGCGGAACTCCCTGAAGTTGCGGACGGCGAAGAGCGAGCACCCATGGAAGATGAAGGTAACCTGCACTTCGTCTGGGAGAATACTCACGAATCATTGCAGACGTAGACATGTTCGAAAGCAAAGAGCGGGAAGGATTGAGGGAAATTCGAGGTACGGCGCATCGGCACGTGATGGCGAAAAAGTTGATGGCCATTGTAGGACGCCTTCCCGTTGCGCCGGTGAATGAGGAAGAGGACGACTACGGTAATGTTCAGTTTCAGTTGCTAGTAGAGGTCTAACGGAGTGCAGAGGCCGCAGTATTTCCTCTCCAAGCACATGGCTCGATCGATGTGGCTGGAGACGGCATCTCAGCGGAGGATGTTTTCATGAGCGCCGCACAGAACCTGCTGCCCAAACAGCGAGGGGGAATGGCGCGAGATGATCAAGCAGTGTCGACGGCGGCTCAGGCCGACTACGGCATCCGTCCCAGCCGTTCATTTGTGAACGAGTATCCACGGGTTCAAGACAACGAGAGGACCGACGGTGGAGCGGAGAATCCAAACCACATGCTTGGCTCGTTCCCAGTTCTATTCCCGTACGGGTTGGGTGGATTCGAGGTTGATCGAAAGCTGCCGGTCACCTATGAAGCACATATGAAGTGGGCATTGCAATACGATAACAGTCGTTTTCGCAAGGACCTTTACTTTGTGTTTGAGGGCTTTGGCGTTCGAATCAAGCGAGACTCGGCTCGGTCTGCGTCGATGCAAATCAAACGCAGCACATATATCGCCAATGAAGCTGCATTTCTACGACTCAAAGCAGCCGACTTTGTGGTTGCTAGTCGAGAAGAGGCAAACAAACAACCAATCAGCAACCCTACCATCCGCAGTCTTCGCAAGCAAATTACCGCGGTTCGGGCACGTGTTATGGGAACCGACGAAAGCCGTGTATCCATTCGCGCTCAGGTGTGGGGCATGGTCCTACGCTTCAATCCGCCATCACTATGGACAACAATCAACCTTGCCGACACTGGGGACCCAATCGCCCAAGTGCTTGCAGGTCAAGAAATTGATCTGGATCATTTTGTGGCCACTGCGGGTCCCGACAGCGATGCATGCAGCCGCATTATCGCCAATGACCCATACGCCGCCGCGGAGTACTTCCATATTGTTGTGCGCATCCTGCTCGAGGAGATGTTTGGCATCACAATCAACCCTCGTGGGGGTGCTGAACGGCGGCTGGGAATTGTGGGATATGTGAATGGCTACATTGGAATAGTGGAGGCGCAGGCACGGGGAACATTGCATCTCCACATTCTATTCTGGCTTCGGGGTGCTCCTACGGCCAGAATGATGCGCGAAGCTTTGGCTTGCGACAGATTTCGGGCGAAGATGAAATTCTTCATCAGCCAGAATATTCGAGCTCATATCCCAGGCACTGATCGAACAACACTCATGAAGTTACCTCTGGGACGAAACATTGCATACAGCCGGCCAGAAGATCCACGTTTGCCAAATTACGAGGCTCGTGCAGCAGTGGCTGAGGCACGTATTGCCCGGGCCGTGCAACCTCACGAGTGCAAGCCATTCACATGCCTGAAGCTGAAGAAGGGGCGCTTGGTCTGCAAGCGCCGAGCACCATGGCGAACTGCAGCAGAGGATTGGGTCACAGAAGCAGGGGACTGGGGACCCAAGCGCCTGTTCAATCTGATCAATGCTTGGAACCCTCCTTTGTTGCAGGTTACCCGTTCAAATCATGACATGAAACTGATAACCAATGGAGCAGAAACAAAGGATATCACATTCTATATCACCCTCTACATTGCCAAACGACAAATCCAGGCAGCCAATGCATCTGCTCTTCTTGCAAAAGGTACTGCATTCCAAGAGAAGTATGCAGGCAGGGCAGAGAGCAGCCTCAAGCGCAACAAGCAACTTCTGCAACGATGTGCAAACACACTCAGTCGGCAGCATGAATTCAGTGCACCCGAAGTTATAAGCTATGTCATGGGTTGGGGGGACCGAATGATCTCACATACATATGTGCGGATCTATTGGGACCAGGCCACAGCACAGCTTCGGAAGACTTTTCCGTATCTGGTTGGAAGCGAGTAAGTGTTGAAGGCTACAGCTGTATGAGGGGAAATGATATTGACCATACTATAGCTATATGCAAGGAATGGATTCAACAATGGTTGCACCATCTGAGTTGGTGGATGTGGTATGTTGAATTGACACTCACATAGTCTTACTGACTAAGTTAATAGGATGCACCATGTACCTTGACACAGACAGATGAGGGCATCTTTGTGCTCAAAGACCAACTCAAGGAATATCAAGACCGCGGAGAAGCACTGGAGACGATGAATTTCTACGATTACTTCACGAAGACCTACGATGGAAGGCAACTCGGGAGTCGCCTTGTGCCAAGGAATATGGGAGAAGCAGAGCAGGAAGAACAGGCGGATGAACATATTGGAGCAGCGCCTGAGGCAGCACGACGAACAGGGGGCCGACCTCCAAGTGAGCGTGTCCCATATGCAGGAGGTGCAAGACCAACACGCTGTCGAATCGTTCGGAGTGGAAAGCAGGAAGTGAATCTGCACTTCATTGGCCGCTGGTTTCCACGTGACGACGAAGGGTCACGTGAATACTACTGCGCGCAGATGTTAATGCTGCTTTCGCCGTGGCGCCACTTGCGGGACCTGCCTGGATCTCACTTGTCATTTGACGCGGCATTCCGAGCCTTCCAGAGGACACCAGAACAAGAACAAGTCCTGCAAAACATCAGTTACTTCTATGAGTGCTCCGACCGGGCCTCACAGCGACGAGAAGAAGAAGCTTCCGCGGAGGAAGCTCGGCGGACGCAGGCGAATGATGGACCGGGACCGACAACAGTGGCGGCAGCGGACGTGGTGATGCCACTAGCGCATGAACCAACGGAGGAAGACATCCAGCGCGCACGAGATGAACGGTACGCTGCGCGGGAAAGAATCTATGGGGAGGGAGCCATCGGAGTTGCTCTAGAGACAGGAATATTCAAAGAGAATTATTCCTCGACACCGACAGTTGGATTAGCGAACCAAGCGACACTGGCAGACATGGTCACGTACCAGGAATGGGGGCGTACAGTGGCCAACTTTGTTCGGGGGCGAGGAGCCACACAGGACGAGGCCGGTGTCTCCGAACAACAGGGGATGGAGGAGCCGGACGGGGGGGGGTCTGTTGAAGCGGCTGTGGTAACGGCGAGCGATCCGGAGGGCGATGGAGCCGTGGTGCCTCTTCACGCCGAGCAAGAGTCGGGAGCGGAAGCAACGGCGGTGACGCTGAACACGGAGCAGAGTCGCGCTCATAAAATCATCGTGACACACCTGGAGCAAACACTCGCCGGACACAAGCCGCCTCAGCTGTTAATGGTTGTCCAGGGAGAGGGCGGCACGGGAAAAACCGTCTTGCTGAACGCGATTTCGGAGGCCTTCGACGAGCGCAACGCAGGACACTTGTTGGCAAAGACAGCGACGACCGGTGTGGCAGCAACCATGCTCGGTGGCCAAACACTTCACAGCTGGGCGGGCATTGGCATCAGCGATAATAACACGAAGATATCCAAGGCAACAAAAGAAAAACGAGAGCGCAACATGGGCCCCGTGCGGTACTTGGTGATTGACGAGTATTCGATGCTTACCAAGAAGTTGTTGACGACGCTCTCCATCATGTTGGGCACGGTGAAAGAGCCGTTGCATGAATGCGAACCCAGCGACTGTTTTGGAGGAATCAACATCATTCTATTTGGGGACCTACACCAATTCCCGCCTGTTGGGAACCCACGACATGCTCTATTCTATGACGGCGAGGGTGCATCCGAGAATTCACCTATTGGCCTCGACCTCTACCGACGATTCACGACGGTGGTGACGCTCAAGGAGCAGCGACGGGTAACTGATCCGGTATGGATGAGTTTCTTGGGGCGGCTTCGGCACGGAGCTTGCACGGCGGAGGATATGGTCATGTTGGAGGCGCTGAAAGTCGGAAGGCAAGAGCAAGATGCAAGGATCGACTGGAACACGAGCCCATGGATAGATGCCGTCCTGGTGACGCCGCGGCACGCAGCGCGACAGCGGTGGAATGAAGAGGCTCTGAGGCGGCATGCGGCGCGAACGGGCCATCGCGTGTATCGTTTCCCGTCTGAAGACAAGATTAGCAAGACCGGAGCGGAACTCTCCAAGTGGGAGCGGTACCTTGTGGCACAACGGAAGGCGCGGCAGTCTGGAAAGCTCGAAGACTCGATTGAGATCGCGATCGGGATGCGCGCGATGGTGTTGCTTAACATCTCGACGGAAGCCGAGCTGGCGAATGGAACACGAGGTGTAGTGGACGACCTGGTTCTGGATTATCGGGAGAAGATGCCGCTGAAGGAGTCGGTGGACAACGTGGTGGAACTGGAGTACCCACCAGCAGTGCTCCTGTTTCGGCCCGACTCCACGAATTTCCCGCAGCTGCAGGGACTGCAAAAAGGAATCATACCCATCGTCCCGTCGTGCGCGAAGTTCACGGTTCAGCGACCGGACAAATCGACGTTCACGGTTGCGCGACGGCAAGTAGCGGTGACGGGCGGGTACGCCTTCACGGATTACAAGGCGCAAGGGCAGACAATTGTGCACGTAATCATCGACCTCGCGAGTCCGCCGAATGGTTCGTTGACGCCGTTCAGCGCATATGTGGCGCTGTCGCGCAGTCATGGGCGGGAAAGCATTCGGATTTTGCGGGGCTTTGACCAGAAGCTTTTCACGGTGCACCCGTCGCGTTTTCTTCGCGTAGAGGATGAGCGATTGGCGCAGTGTACGGAGGCGACGAGGAGGGAGTATCCATAGATGAGAGGAAAGAACAGAAAAGATGTCACACAGCCACAACGGGACGTTGTTTAGCACGGATGAGAAGCCAAAGGCACAAGGAATAGACACGGTAAAGGCTAACGTTGTGCGCTAGAGACACGAAACGGGCAAGGGTAGCACCAAATAATGTCATTGGAGTTGGGGTAGCGTAGGACAATGTACAGGGTAAAAGCAATCAAGATGAGGGCGCGTAGCTCGGGGGATCAAGCGCTTTGGCGAAGTCGATATACAAGGCGAGGGCCTCCAAGCGAGTACGAATGGTTTGCATCTCGCGCATGACATTGCGGAGAGGTTTGGTACGATCGCTCCCGAAGAGCAAGTCGCAGAGGTCGCAAATGTCGGTAGGATGGGAGTAGGCGACGTGCTCGATGTGGCGCATCATGCCCTCGTGTGAACTTTGAGCATCCAAGGAAGGAGGCGGCAAGTGAACGGAGAGGTGCAGGAAGATGAAGACGAGTGTGCCCGCAGAAAGAGGCGCAAATGCGGCGACAATGACTGGAAAGCGTCCGTGAGCAAGGGTAAGAGGGAAGAAGGGGAGAACGGACCACGTATATTGACGTCGAATACAGCTTGGTCGGCGGAAGAGAGGGAGGGATACATGGTGTTGGGAGACTCGGTGAGGAAAGGGAATTTTGGGAGCAGTGAGTTGTTTGGGAAGGGGAGCAAGGCAGCGGCATTATTATAGGACGGAGAAGAGGGGACGCGCGGCGAGCGGCATCGCGCATGAGCACGAGCACGAGCAGGAAGCGACGCGGCCGGCAACGTTGGTGAGGGCGCTGACGCAAGAGGAAAAAGGAGGAGCCGTTAAGCGATTACGGCAGTAGAGCCAACTCGGGAGAATTGAGGGCGAGTGGGGGCAACTAGGATGGAGAACGAGTAAGAAGAGGGGGACGTTGCAGAACACATGGGAGAAAGGAAGGAAGAAATGGCACGAGTGAAAGAAGGGAGAGTTGGTGGAGATGATCGTCGGAGCTGGCAGATCGGCCGAAGGGGCGAAAGCAGTGCAGCTGCAGATGTAATTGTTTGTACAGGTGGGATTAAGGACACAAGAGCGCCGTCGACGGGTAGTTTGGTACTATTTGGCTGGGGTGGGATCAGACATTGATAGATACGTAATATCGGCGGTGGGGGACCTTGCAAAGCAAGGTGACTCCGGCTTTCCTTGTGCAAAACATTCAACCAGCTACAGACAACCTACGCAAGGACACTAGCGGCCTTTTCCAACAGTTCATCGACAGTAATGGACTCCCCTCCGGCCAACGAAGCCTCCATAAACGCGCGCGCCTTGTCGTACACCGCCTCCCACACATCCTTTTCGACCTTCAGCCCAATTCTCGCATTCAGATACGCCGCAGCGAAAGCAGTCGCAATTACAACCTCGGCAAGTCCTTCGGGTAGCGTGGCGACAGCCTCTTGGGTGGGGACGGTAAACTCGAGGTGCGAGAGGACCTTCTCGTTGAACGATCCGTCGAAAGATTGGAGTCGGATGAGGGCCTCGACGGCATCGAGCGGGTCTGCCCCAGTGCGGAGCTTCTTGAGTGCAGGCTCGGAATCGCCTTCGGCCTCCTCTTCGTCATGTTCGCTTTCGGACTGAGCATCGTCTATGATGAAATCATCTTGACCGTCTTCCTCTTCCGAGCCGGTACTCGCAACGCGTCGCTTGTGAACAGGAACCGAGATGGCGGTCTTGCGAGCTGCAGTAGCGGCAAGCTGCATCCGAGGTGCCTTGCCACCGGTGCTCTTTCGAGCTGTCTGACGAGTACGGCCGCCTCTGCTGCCACCCGGCACCACTCCCCCAACGGTTCCGAGGGCGTCGACCTGATAATGCGCGCGTGTTTGGACATCTTCCCCAGACGCTTCGTCGACGGCAACGAATGACGTTTGGGACGACGCGATCGAGTAGGTCTTTCCCAAACGGACGATGCAGGCGTTGACCGTACGCTGTCGCAGGTCCTCGTCGGAGATTTGGATGGCGTGTTTGCCGTCTTCGAGGTCTTGGATGATGTTGCGCGCTGCTAGAGCATGGACCACAGGCGGCGCGTCCGGTTCGTTCGGGAGGTTGCTGAGAGTAACCTTGATAGGCAAGCGAATTTCTGCCCCGGCGGCCGTCGTTCCGGTGAGCGTCACCATGTCGGGAACGAATTTATCTGCGCGATGTCTGAGAGATGCCCAGAGAAGAGAGTTAACTGAAGCTACCTTGAATGATGGCGTAGATATTGAGACGAACACCGGGAGAAATGGTGTGGATCTTGAATGGCGACTGCTGGATGTGCGGCACCGGAGGAATCTCAACGGGCGGTGCAAGCGGCACCACCTGCTGGTCAACGTGCATTGGGTCGACACTCTCGTCGAAAATGTTGAGCGGAGCAACCTCGCTATTCTTGGCCGGTTCCTCGACCTCTTTCTCTACAATCTCAAAGCCCTCATCTTCGTCGACCGACGCCGATGCCGATGTGACGCCCCAGTCCACCTTCACATCGGAGATCAAAGGCATACGTGCAGCCTTGAGCATCCTGGCGATCTTGCCAGTGAAACTCGCCTCGTTGTCGCCAACGAGCTGGCAGGTACCGTTCCCGACCCGCGCAATGCCCTGGCACATAGCAGTCGAGACCGAATCGCCGATGCCAAGCACAGAAACGCGCAAATCAGCCTGCGCGGACCCGGAAGCCGTCGCAGCACCAACCGCCCCTCTAACCTCGTCCAAAACTCCTTCTAAATCCCAGGCTTCACCGTCAGTGAGCACAATAACGCTGGTTGGGCGATCGCTTTGGCGCGCCTTGAACACCTGCGCAAGCGCGTTGCGGATCTCCGTTCCGCCCATGTCGGCGCGGAGACGGTCAACGTGCTTCGTAGCAGTGTCGAGGGTGTCTTGGTTGTATGCGCGACTGCCACTTTTCCAGAGGAAAGTGCAGTCGTTTCCGAAGGACGCGATTTGAACGAGCGTGTCGGCAGCCGGAAGGGAGCGCAGCATTACCACGAGGGCCTTGCGGGCGGCTGAGATTCGGTCGCCCTCCATTGAGCCACTGCGGTCGACCAAGAACACGAATTCCTGGCGCGGAATGTCCGGAAGGGTGAACCGGGGTACCATGCTCAACGAGAGTGCTACAGTGGGTTCGTTGGGATGGAGCTCTGCGACGCAGCGAGGCGCATCGACTCCAGCGGACTTGAGAGTGAGGACAAAGTCCTTGTCAAGGGCAGAGCCCGAGGTGAGAGAGATGCGCGCGTATTGGGCGAACGGGAGATCGGCAGCATTGGGCAGAGCAGGGTCCGGGCCCAGTTCTGTGTCGACGGTGTGCGACGGGCAGCCGATCTTCGCGATGGGCGCGACGGTTTCGATACTGGTCTTGATCTCCAGGAACTGCGGGACCGCCGAAAAATACGGCTGCAGATCGAACGTGGGCGCATCACCGTACCGAGCGCCGATGCTAGTCGGGAGATGGAAGCGCCATGAGTCGTTTTCTCCGTCCTCGGAAAGCGGCGTAGCGTAGACGAGCTCGACGACGACGAGGGCTTTAGGCTTGATGTTGCCGACGGCAACTTTGAACACTGACGTGATGGCATCAACTGAACTTGCTCCGAAAATTCGCAAACAAAGAACAACAAACCATCTGGGGTGGTCTGCTCCAGCAGTGCAGCCGTTTTGCCCTCGCTGACCGCCTTGTCGTACTGCTCTTTGGCCTCCTTCTTCCCCTCAACATGTCCAATCACTTTTCGGTCCTCCTGCTTGAGCACGAAGCTGCAGACGGCAGCGCGCGCGGGGATGGGCAGGGAGTACGTCGCATCCACAGCCGCCCCGGTGTGCGCACGCTCATAGGCGAAGGTTTGCGTAATTTTAACCTGCGCTGCCAGGTCCTTAATGGTCGCTGCGACGTCGACGCTGAGCAGCGGAATGTTAGCTTGGACGCCGGGCTGAGCAGCGGGGCGGTAGTAGAGTCCAAATGTGTCGACGGAGGCGGGGTGATATTTCGTCCTCATGGTCGCTGGTCAAGAGTCACGGACCGTGAACGAGAGGAGCGCTCGCCCTTATATATGCCGGGCTCGGATCTGCCAATCAGTCGTGATCCGCTTACGCAAGATAAGAGCAAAGTGCGTTACACAGCGTGGGCACGGGGTCGAATGGCTGCGAAAGTCGACTGAAGAGGCTACATAATGTGTCCTTTCATGCCCTTTCGTGTTCACGCTAGATTTGGAGCTCGTTTTCGAGTCGTCAGCGACGACGAGCGTTGGTTCGTTCATCAAAGTCTGATCAGCCTATGCATTTCGTCCTTTGCAAGGCCACCAAGCATCCTGCCGTTCAACGAGAGGAATATCGACGCTACGCTCCATGTTTCACTTCTTTACCACCTCCACTGAGAGTCTACGTGAGGTTGCATTGAGACTTTCTCCTAGTCATTCTGCATACGAAACGGCGCCCCAAAAATCTTTTCGCTAACACTCCCCAGCAGCTCACACCGCTCATCCATCATCCGTAAGCGCTCCTGCTCCGCATCATGAAGAGTCATCACGCCCTCTGCCCCACCAACGCAGCTCCTCACAATATCCCTCAGCTCCTGCGGAATAAAAGGCAGCTTGCCCACAGTCCTGCTCCCGCTGTCACTGGCAAACGCATCCGAGTCGAACGCCTCCATCAACGCGTCGGCAGCCCACTCTGACTGTTGTGGGGCGACGTCGCTGGTCGACGTGACGCGCTCGGCGCTCGGGTCGACGAGGAATACAGTAAATAGTTTGCGGTAGCCCGGCTTGCGGAGGTCGGCGAGCGAGCACGGGTTGGTGAGGTGCTCGAAGAGGTTTGACCATGCGACGACGCGGCCGCCCTGCGTGGAAACGGCGCCGATTTCCTGTACGCACGGGTCGTCGCTGTGGTTGTTTAAGCGCGGGAATTATGGGTATATACGAGCCCCGTGACTTACTCGTCGATCCCGTAGAGTGCTTGCATGCAGTCGTTGTCGAAGATCTCGTGCGCTTCGGGCTCGTCTGTGGATACTCGGAATTTGAACAGAGCATTCTTGATGTTCTCTTCTTCGTAGCACTAGATATTGGTGAGCTGCGGTAGTGTCGACTGTAAAGTTCTGTACGTATGTAGCGCATGCAGCGATGCGTTCGTTCGCCATTCCCAAAGTTGATTAGAAAGGGTACAAGCGCGGACAAGCGGAAGAATTACCCTCGATCTCCCAGTCGCCCGACTCGTATTCAGGCTTTTCAGGCGTCAAATAGATGTTGGCCATTTGGATGATGCACTGGATCGTTCGCTCTCGAAGAGGCAGCCGCTTATACCGTTTCTCGAGCTGCCCATCGTACACCGTGGCCTCCGGCAGATACTTAGGGGCCATCTTGAGCACATTCTTGATGACGATATCCTCGTCTTCGCCTTCGGGAATCTCCACCGGATATGGTTCGCCATTTGGGCCCCAGACACAGCCAACGGGCTTCATCCTGCCGCTGCGATGCCACGGAAAGGTCCGGCCCTCGGGGTTCGCGTCGCCGAGAACGCGCTCCCATAGAGGAACGAATGTCGCAATTATTTCTTCGATTACGCGGTAGAGCGGCTCGTACCGCTCAGGGTGCAGATTGTTGATATACGGAGAAAGAAGTTTGACCGCGCCCGTCTCGTCGACGAAGAAATCGGACGGCAGCCACATGAATTTCTGCGAACGCCAGCTGTTGTCGACTGTGTCAACCCACTGCGGGATGGCAGGGAGGTAGTTGTCGCGAATGCGTGGCTCGTTGGGTAGATATGCGTGCGTGCGGCCGTAGACGATGCCGTAGAGCGAGTGGTCGATGAGCACGACGACCTGGCCGTCCGAGCCGGGATGCCAGTCTTTTGTTTCTTCGTCTTCGAGCACACGAACTGCGTTCTTGAGTCGCTGCAGGGCTTCGGCCGAGACGATCCGGTCGGAATACCAGATCCCTTCGAAGCAGCCGCGTTCGATCCCGGTCTCCTTGTCGGAGATCCTGGCGTGGCCATCCAACTCGGCAAGAACGTAGTCGATCTGTTGTGGGTTCAGGAACCAACCGACAAGTAGAAAACGACGCGCCATGGATTCTTTCATGAGACTCTGATTCAAGAACTCGGATTTCTCTTCGTTGTTCGCAGCTGCTATTGCTTCTTCGCGCCACTGGGCGCGTATGGTGGGGTCGGCTGCTTGAGCTTGCCAATCTGGTTTGCTCCGCAACGTCCAGGAAAGTTGATACATCAAGAGTTCGGAGCACTGCGATCCTCCTCAGCAGCGAACTTTGGAGACGAGGGCCGACGAACCGTAAGTGGCGGAGCGCCATACCACTCAAACGGAGTTGGTAGTCGGCGCGGCATCGTGCTGTCCTCGAAGATAGCTTCTGGCTCAGGCCCGAATGGCTCCGAATGTGTGGACATGTTGGTGGGTCGCAAGTTGCGGAACGGGCATCAGCATTGCCTACATCGCCGCCGAGACCAAGGCAGATCGGATTATGTAACTCGCCAATGGACGACTTGCCCTTGACTCTCTTTGCTGCAAATTGTTTCACTTTGCTGTCTCGAAGCCAGAAACTTGCGCGCTACACAACCACTGAATCCGGAACTCGCACTTTTCGAGCCACCAAGTACAAAACTAAAGCTCACTAGATTCTGCTGCTCTTACGCTTCCTACTAAAACAACGAACCTTGCCAATTCACGAGAACGCGCGTTATGGACAAAAGTGGGTACCTGTGAGGTGGCCTCCTGCTATCGACGGGTTCTCCACGCAAGTCACGGACTCAGTGGTGGTTCGGCCATTCGGAACGCCTGCGAAGTGGGAGTGGGAGGTCCGATTCCGTCCGTTGAATTCACGCCGACGCTTCTGGAGTTCTGTGCCAGTCGCGAGCGACACCTTGAGCTGGTGTTGTCGGTTCGGTGGTAGGGCGCGTGATGCATCGTCTGGGAGTACTGTAGAGCTGAGATCGCGTCCGAAAGGCCTGCGATCTCTCCCAATACACCAATTTCCCGCATATATGCGTGTTGGATGCCCAAATCGCGAGCATAGAAGGTGGTAGAACAAAGCAGATTCGGATAAGCGTCCGACTAAATGAGAGTCACGTTAGACCCTTGCTTCGGACCGTCTCTGCCTAAGCGGCCACTGCTTGTCCTTGAACCGCCACCACCGCCCAGCCCGACACCATGTCCAAGCCCGGAACCCCAGGAGCCGCCTCGAACACCCTGCTCCTCCGCAGACAGCTTGCTGAGCTCACCAAGCACCCCGTCGAGGGCTTCTCTGCCGGTGCGTCGCCACAGCGTCTGCGTCGACGCGGACGCTCACCGTGGTTCCGGATAGGTCTCGTCGACGAGAACGACTTCTACGAATGGGAAATTATGATCATCGGGTTCGTCCTCGCGCTTTCGTTGCTGTGCGTCGACTCACCCGCGGCCGTTGCAGACCCCCCGACACCCTTTAGTGCGCCGCTTCTCTTTGTCTGTTCGTTTGTGTGTAGCCTCGATGGGCTAATGCGCGACCGCACCGGCAGTGAGGGCGGCATCTTCAAGGCACGGCTCAGCTTCCCGAGCGAGTTCCCCCTGCTGCCACCCAAGATGCGCTTCATCACCCCGATGTGGCATCCCAACAGTATGCGTACCGCACAGAGGTCTTGCCCGACGCGCTCACAGTGCATCTAGTCTACCCCGATGGTGTCGTGTGCATCTCGATTCTTGTGCGCAACCAAGCTCCTTGCGTTCCGACGTCCGGCTGACTGTTCGTTCTCCAGCATGCGCCGGGAGAGGATCAGTACGGATATGAAGACGCCGGAGAGAGATGGATGCCTGTGCACACCGTCGAGTCCATCGTGCGTGGTTGCCTGTGCCTGTTGCCGAGTCGATCGAAACTGAGAAAACCTGGATTTGCAGCTTGTCAGCGTTATCTCCCTCTTGTCGTCCAACACGCCCAATCTCGACTCTCCGGCGAACCTGGACGCGGCCCTCGAAGTGCGCAACGATATCGCAGGCAAGTGCTGTGCTGGAGTTGATGTGGGCGCGGGCGCTAACCGTGTTTCTTTTTCTGAAGGGTACAAGAAGAAGGTGCGGCGGCTAGTGCGTCGGAGCGCAGAGGAGGCGTACGATTGAAGTGTTCCTGTATTGCTGCTGTCTGTTTCTTGTACTCTCACAACAACGGTTTCTTTATCGCATCGAAACACGTAAATAACCTGATTTGCTCTCCACCTTGACCACCAGCATGCAAGCACGCTCCACGACACACCTGCCTCGACGTCATGGTGCTAGCATCGAGCGGAGCTATATTTATTGTAATCGCGCTTGAACAGCCGCAACCACCTGCACCGGGACCATTTTTTTGCTGTTTGAAATTTTTCGGTGGGTGATCTCTCTACCCTTGTCCTCCGGTTTCCTCCGCTAACCGCCATGTCCTCCCCCAAAGGTATCTTCGGATGGCCGAATCCAGCTCCCAGTCGCCCACTGAGCCCTCTTCCACCACAGGAATCATGGCGGGCTCGTCCAAGGATCGGGACTCCGGCCCGGATTCAGAGGCCACCAAGACGAGTTCTGGCACAAAGACACCACGCAAGGTCCAGTGGCTCGACGTGCGAGCACGAGCCGACGGCGAGAGCGGCGA
Source organism: Mycena chlorophos (assembly GCA_014461115.1). Lineage (NCBI taxonomy): Eukaryota > Fungi > Basidiomycota > Agaricomycetes > Agaricales > Mycenaceae > Mycena > Mycena chlorophos. The sequence goes on along the minus strand of JACAZE010000002.1, from coordinate 2,102,924 downwards.
AGAGTCGATGCATGAGTTGGACGAGCACGGGAACGACGTGCGCGTTTCTTTTTTCGTCTCCTGCGGCGATGGGTACTGAACGAATGACGACAGCCAAACGCCTTCCAAAACCTCACAGACGCGCTCGAGCGGCATTCCTCAGGTTCTCCGAAACCCAAACCGCGGATCCACTACTTCCCACCGCGGCGCCCCACTCAGCTCGCGAACATCGACACGAGGCCGATCGTGCTCGACGAGCAGAACTCCCATTCTGCACCCACAACCGCCACGACCTCTCCGTCAGATAACTCGCGTCCGCCTTCGCCGCTGCGCAAGAAAGTCCCTGGGGCCTTCATCGACCCGCACGAAAGTGCCGGGTTGCCTGGGACCGGTGGTGCCGACCTCAACGAGCACTCTGCCAACCGTGCTGCCGCCAAGGTCGTTCGTGCCCATACGCGCAAGGGCTTCTTTGGCGGCTTTGGTCATCGGAGCAAGCATGGCAAGGAGAAGGCTGCGGACGATAAGAAGAAGACTTCCCGGAAACCTGCCGATGCGGAGCAGAGCCTCGATACCGTGGAGTCGGCGAATCCGCGTCTGGCTGCTGGGGGTGGCGTCTTGTCCGCGCTCTTGTCGCTCTACAACGACCAGACTGCGACCAACTCCGAAGCTTCGACGCCTGCTGCTGATGTTCCTTTCGTTGCGCCGCCTCGGCCAGCTGCGAAGAAACAAAAGTCGGCACCGGCTGCGGCCCAACGGCCTCCTGAAGACCAGACGCCGCTCATGGAACCTTTGACTCCGCCATCGGGTGCCGAGTCCGTTGGTCCTTCGAATCCTCGGACAGGCACCGCGTTATCCGCCACGATGAAGAACATCCTACCGCAGAAACCACAGCGCAACAGCGCCGGTGTGCTAGGCGCTCTGATTGCGAGCACGGGCAACATTACTGGTGCGGCGGCCCCGACGTCCTCTCAACTCGCCCCGAATATCAAGCGACCGGGCTACCACCTCTCGCGGTATTCGCTTGACGAAGACGACGAGGCGCTCAAAGCTGCCATTGCGCGTACGAAACCCAGCAGTGGGTATACTACACCAGCGCGGCCGGTCAGTCTGCCGCCTGTTTCTGCGACCGACTTCGGTGCGCTCCCGCCGCCGCAACGACCGGTGTTGAAGGAGACTGCGAGCATGTCGTCGCTTGCGGACAGCACGTTTGCGAGTAAGCGCGGTTGGACGGACAAGCTTCGGGATATGGAAGCGTTTGCGTTTGGAACGGGCACTCGCAGCGGTCGGTCGACGCCTTCGACGGCGACGGATGAACAGCTGGAGTGGTTGGATGAGAAGTGGACGAGAGAGCAGGAGAGGAAGAAGAGGGAACGCAGGAAGCGGAAGAAGGCTGAAGTTTATGTGGGTGCCTGTTTGTTTTTTTCTTCGAGACGCTGATGCTTCGAGTGCAGATCACGCGTCACGTGGCTCAGATCATCCAGCGACAAGAATTCATCCTCAAACTCGCGCGCGCGTTGATGATGTTCGGCGCACCTTCGCATCGACTACAGACACAAATCCAGCAGACGGGTCGCGTCTTGGACATCCAGGTCAACTGCATGTACCTCCCGGATGTCATTCTCATCAGCTTCGATGACTCTTCGACTGGCACCAGCAACCTCAAGTTCATTCGGCAAGGTAGCGCGCTCAACCTGGCCAAGTTGATAGAGGTTTACGAGCTGTATTGGAACGTGCGGTTGTTTCCGTTTCTCTCGTCTGTGCTTGCGTGTTGATCATCCTTTGCAGGTCATTCACGATGATATTTCTGTCTCGGAGGCGTCGGCGGCATTGGACGCTCTTATGCGGAAGCAGCAAGAATACGCGTGGTGGCAGCTCATCTTCATGGGCGGGATGTGCTCTGCGTCGATATGCTCTGTCGGCTTCAACGGCAGCTTCGTCGACTCGCTGGCCGTGTTCCCGCTTGGCGCATTGTTGGTCGCCATACAGCTCTTGAGCGTGCGGAACGAGCTGTATTCCAACGTGTTCGAGTGAGTTCAAGCGAGTGCATGAAAATGCTCGAAGCTGATTGGACCCTCTAGGATAACGGTTGCTACTCTGTTCAGTTTCGTCGCTGCTGCATTGGCACAAACTGGGAAATTTTGCTACTCGGCTGTCGCTTCCAGTGCTGTAGTCTTGATTCTTCCCGTGAGCCACCTCGTCGTCATCTGCGTTTCTGCCCTCGCTAAGCGTATATCAGGGCTTCATCGTACTCTGCGGCGCCCTCGAAATCATGTCGCGCAACATTGTATCTGGCTCTGTGCGGATGTGCTATGCTGTCGTCTACTCACTCTTCCTCGGCTTTGGGCTGGCCATTGGCGCCGAGGCGTACGAGCGGATCACCTCGAACACCATCGTCGGCGGGACGGACTATACTTGCAGTAAAAGCCATCATTTGGACGGGCCTTGGTGGCAGCAGACGCCCAGTCTGCGGTGGGGTGTGTACCATCATCCCTTGCTGCACGTGATCGTAGAGATAGCTAACTCTGAGCCTTAGCCTTTTTGACTGTGCCGATGTACTCGCTCTTTTTGAGCCTGCGCAATTTTGCGCCGTGGCGTCGTCGGGAGTTTATCCTTTTGGTTGTAATTGCCGCTATAGGCTGGACGACGAACCACTTCTCTGGGGTCAGTGTTCCGCTCGTCCATTGTCGGCCGCAGAACTAACAAGCTGTATAGCTCAGGTTCCAAAACCAGAACTCAATTACAGCGGGGGTGGGTGCGTTCACGGTCGGCGTCGTCGCCAACATGTGGGCCCGCTTCTTCAGTGGCAATGCATTTGTGATTATGGCGAGTCTTCACATGTCTCTTCGATCCTCAACTCATCCTCTTCCACAGATCACCGGCATTCTCTTCCAACTGCCCTCAGGGCTCGGGAACGGCGGTCTGCTCAACTTTGTCTCGGAGACGACTGCGAACAACTCGACATCGTACCTGTCGGGCTTCCAGACGGGTTTGCAGCTCATTTCTGTGGCGATTGGGATGACGGTGGGGTTAGGCATCAGTCTTGCGCTGGTGCATCCGATACCGTCGAGGAGAAGGGGTGGGGCCGTGTTCAGTCTGTGAGCTGATCTAGAGCGGGCCCGGGGAGGTGGTACGAAACGAAGCTTTCTTGAGATTTGACGCATAGACCTTAGACGATTGGACTTAGACTAAAATGTACTTGTACTTGCATGTAGATACGCTTTCTTGGACTCTGTAAGTAGAGAATAGACATTGTAAAGTTTAGCAGAGATACAGGGCCCTCGTATAACCAGGTATTATTCGTTCCTGAAGTACACAAAAGTTTTACAGGTCGTGAAAGATACAGCCAACCGCGTCGTACCGTACATTCTTTCATGTTGGTGGTGTCGTATCGCTACTCGTCGGCTCGGACCCGGCCTCAGAGCTAGGTCGTAGTGTTAGCGCTTTCATGTTTAGAGGTGCTTGGACGTCGATGTAGCCAATCTCGAGATGTGGGAGGTATCTGTCGTCGTCTGGTATGGGTTCCGAAGAGGGCGCGGGCCTTTCTTCCGCTGCGAAGGGCATGCAGATCATGGTGGAGACGTGAGCCCTCGCGGAGACGCCTGAGGGGTCCAATTCGTCTCGACCGACAGAAATGGGCTATTGGGGGCTCGTTTAGTGCGAGCTTTTGCTAAATAAGTGGGCTTACCATCATCGAGTCCCACTCTACCAGTCTGCGCGGCGGTGAAGGCCAAGGCGGGGGAGGATCCTCGATATATGCGTCGAAAAGTACTGGTGGAGGGCCCCAGTCTCTCTTGTTATCACGTCCGCGGACTGGAAGGTTCGCGTGTAGGAGAGCCAGTCGCCGCTGGGTGATGCGCGTTCTGTAGCAGATCAGGGCGCCAACCACGAGCACGACGCAGAGGACCGCTAGAATCGCGTAGCCTATAGCGATCCTATGAGCGACCTTGACCCCGCAAGGTGCGGCTGAACGCACGGAAGGCTGCGGAGTTCATTAATGCGGGGACCCCGCCGTCTCCGTTCGGCGTGGACATGGTGGGGAGTGCTGAGCAAGGGTCGCGTGGGAGTAGTCGAGACTACATATCAAGTGGCGAATAAATTTAGACGTTCTAGCAGGTTGTGCACTCCGGTCCACTGGTGGGACTGCACCCGGATATGAGGACGCCGGCGTCGAGGTGTGCGAGCGCGTGAATGCAAGCAGTCTCCCGGAGTTTCCCTCATCCCGGCCCGGCCTCTCCTGCCAATCAACAGACGCGTCAACTCTGCTTCGAACCACCATGAACAGCTCTTTGGACCGCGTTTTGCGAGCCAACATCGAACCCAGCGCCGACGAAAAGACCCGCGCCCAGCGCGCCGTGGACAACAAGACGCTCGAGATATCGGAGATAGGAAGCGCGATTGAACATCTTCACGCCGCTCTGTCGACGTTGTACGAGCGCCGCGCGAAATTGTCCACAGAGCTCGAGGAACTCCAAAGCGTCTTATCTCCAATTCGACGCGTCCCACTAGACCTCATCGGCGAGATATTCCTCTTCCTTCGCCCCGGCGTGGGTCCGCCTGGAGAAGGTACCCCCATCCCGTGGGCATTGGCTCTTGTTTGTCGTTCATGGAGAGAAACGGCACTCGGAATCTCTCGGCTCTGGTCAGTGCTCGATATGGCGGAGTTTGTGAGGGTCGGGTCTATTCGTCGCAATAGTTGGGGTGCTCGTGACACTGCATACATCCACTATCGTCCGACGAATGAAAGTGACGAAACCGAAGTCCCAGAATGGATTTCTCCGGAACAACACGATGACGACCACAAGAACTTCTACCTGGAGGATGCTAGCGACCGTCTTCAGACGTGTCTTGTGCGTTCTCGGAACCGCGGCCTCGCGATCGTTCTCGGAAACAATCGCCCAAATCACCCCGCGTTCACACTTCTCTTCGAGACACTCATCAAAGAGGCTTTCCGTTGGGAAAGCGTGACGCTGATTTCGCCGTCGCAAGACCTCTGCCAACGGATAAAAGCTGTCAAGCATCGGTTTGGGCGTCTTCGTCGCATGGTATATAACTTGGGGCACCTTCACGGCGATGCAGCAGAATGGGATTTCGACGCGTTCGGCCCAGAGCGCGCGCCGAATCTCGTCGACCTCGATCTGCAGCACTTTGGACTCGGGATCATCACCGAAGAAATCGCGTCCTGGTCAAGCTTGAAGAAGTTCCGCGAGGGTTGCTGTTCCTTCGCTCCCAGCGACCGAGTCGCCATTTATCGCCAACTTACCAACCTTGTTGTCCTCCATATCGATCTCGCCAACGATTTTTCTTTGGACAACACTGTCGTCGCCTTTCCCAACCTCCGCGTCGGCTGCTTCAATTTCGTCCCAACTTACTCCGGCTCGGCGTGGTTGCCAAGCACCACAATTCTCGCCAGCTTTGATATGCCCAACCTTGAAGAGCTGGCAATACAAGGCCAGAATACCACCTATCTCAGCCAATTCATGCCTCGCTGTGCTCCTCAACTTCGGAAAGTCTCACTGGCTTTTCGTTTTATCATGACATCTCCAGGAGACACGGAAAGAGTTTTGGCGCTGTACCCCAACCTGCGCGATCTTTCCTTGTGGGGCCCCCACTATCTCTCGGAGGAAACACTTCGCTGCTTAACACCAGGTCAAAGTCTTGATGAGAAGCCGCTCCTTCCCCAGCTGGAGATATTCCGAGTCTCGAGCTACAGCTTTGTTCCCGAAGAGTGCCACTGGACCACTTTGCTCCAGATGGTTCGCGGACGGTTTGCTCCTCCAAAGGAATCCGCTATCCGCCGCCTCCGGACATTTCAACTCGCGTACTACGAGAAAAGCGATCCAGCAGGCTGGGATTATGCTCCAGGTAGAGACGGGGTCTGGGATGAACACGTTGGAAGAGGGTTGTCTGCTTTAGCAAAGCGGACTGGGTGGGACATCAAAGCAGATCGGATATCGGTAACACCAAAGTGGTCGGAATTGGGGTTGGAGTGGGTGCCCAGGACGTATATGAGCTGAAGTTTAACCTAGCACCAAAGACATTGTATAACTGAAACCAACGCGTTCTGGATCGCGATCATGGCTTCACGTGGTCCGGTAACTTCCTTCCGCCACGAAACATCGGGATCGTGTCTACACGCTCTACAGCCTTTGAGATGTAGCTCACAGCGCCGTTAAGACTCTTTATCTCCCCACCATGTACTCGGGACACTACGGCCTCTGCTACTACCTCCAAGGCGGCGCCGTCGCACTTCCCCTGCTGGCCGTGCGGGCGGATGCGTCCATCAAGGACCTCGCTGCACAAGTGAAGCTCATTCAGACGTATGTCAACGACGGAACCGTCGCCATTGAGGCCACGTACACGTTCCCCATCCCAGCTCGGGGAGCGGTATGCAGCTTCGCCATGATCAAGCAAGATGAGACGAGGGTCGTTGGTGTTGTGAAGGAAAAGGAGGACGCCAGAAAGATGTACGATGCAGCAGTTGTTGCCGGCCAAAGGGCATCACTGCTTGAGCAACATACACCGGATGGTTTGTGCTTTGCGGATTCCATGAAATATGCTCATCGCCGTTCCCAGTCTTTCAGGTTTCCGTGGGCAACATTCAACCGCAAGAGCAGGTCAAAATTGAGCTGGTGTATGCCACTGAGCTTGCAGAGGACGAAGAGAGCGACTCGATCCGGTTCCATCTGCCCGTCCATATCGGCTCTCGTTACGGAGTTTCTCCAACAGCTCATCGACCTTCCTTCCGCTTCATCTCCCTGTGGACGTCCCCGTCGGCCTTTCTTACCGTCGGGTTGAGCGTCGAAGCTCAGGCTCCCATAACCAAGATTGGCTCGCCGTCCCATACGGTCTCGACTGAGCTCGGCCCCGACCCGAGTCTTCCCAACTTCAAGGACCTGCCGTTCTCCAACTACGCGCGGGTCTCTCTGTCTTCGGACGCCATGCTCACCAAAGACTTCGTCTTGACCGTCAAATCCGCTGGTCTCGACGCGCCTCGTTGCGTGGCCGAACTTCATCCCAGCAACGAGACTCTGGCGCTTGGTTTGACGCTGGTGCCGCGGTTCAAGCTCCCAGATGTCTCGCGTCAAGAGTTTGTCTTGCTGGTGGACCGCAGCGGGTCCATGGACGGCCGGCGGATCGAGGCCGCCAAAAAGGCGCTTGTGGTCATGCTGCGCGCCATCCCGCACAAGGACTCGCTCTTCCAGATCGTCTCCTTTGGTTCGAGTTGTTCGTCTATGTGGCCCGGTGGTAGCAAGCCTTACAACCAGGAGACACTTCTGCAAGCGACCCAGTACGTCGACTCGATGGAAGCCAACTACGGGGGGACGGAGATTCGTGTCGCACTCAACCACTGCTTCCGCATGCGCAAGACGGACCGACCGCTGAGCATCCTCATGCTTACGGACGGCGACGCTTGGGACGTCGATGGTGTCCTGGAGGAATGCAAGACTGCCGTCCAAGGCGCTCCGAAGAATGCTTATGTGCGCATCTCTGTGTTGGGGATCGGCAATTCGGCGTCCACTGCGATGTGCGAGGGCATTGCAAGAGTTGGGAACGGTGTCTGTATGATGGTCGGGGAACAGGAGATGAACTTCACTGGCAAGATCTCGCGCATGCTCACGGCCACGAAGGCGCCTCCGATTACCGACATTAGCGTCGACTGGGGACAGCATGCACCAGACGATGATGACGATGATTTCGAGGTCGTCAATAGTCCCCCAAAGAGAGATCCAGTGCCGCCGACCAAGTTCAACATCTTTGACGAAAGTATTCTTGACCCACTGGCAATTGCCGACCACTCGACATCGGTGCCTCCTCCTCCACCAGTGGTCCTTTCCCCGCCACCATACCTTCAACAGTCACCATTCAAGATCCGGAACTTGTTCCCTAACGTCCGTTTGAATGTGTATGCCATCCTGCAAGGTCAGTTTAGAGTCACGGCCGATCACGTGATGCTGACTTGGAAACTAGATAAAAACGTTCCGAAGACGGTTACCGTCCGTGGCCGTACCCCGGACGGAGCAAATATTGAGCTCCCAATTCCTGTCTCTCTTAGCCACCTACCGAACGCCGTTGGCGCGTCTCCCGCCCTCCATGCCCTCGCAGCGCGCAAGATCATCCAGGACCTCGAAGAGGGCCGCCATGATGTCGCAACATCGGTCGGGAACCCAGATGATGCCGATTTGGTCGCGCGGACGGTGAAGGGTATGGTCGTGCGTCTTGGTACGACCTATTCGATCGCGTCAACGCACACCTCGTTTGTCGCGGTAGACGAAAGCAAGCCGGAGATGAGCCTGGTCACTGTGGCGCCCGTAGATTTCAGCTCAAACGCGCCGCCACTCCGCATGTACCCGGGCTCGGTGCCATCTTCTCTGTCCTTGTCGTCTTCGAGGCGAGCTCTGCCCTCGCCGCCGCAGCCCAAACTTAACTCGAGCGTTCCCGCCGGGCGTTCGAGGCACAGATCTGGTGAGTTTGTCGTCCCCAGCTCCCTCCGCGGAGGGTCTGCGCGTCTGTCAATGCGGAGCGAAGCCCCGCCTCTTCTTGGCCAATCGTCCAGCAGCTACGCTCGCGAAGCCTATGCGACCATCGCGACCCCTCCCCGACAGTTGGATGAATTTTTACTAGGGCAGCCTTCTCGGGATGTGGCGTCACAATTCCTACCACGGGGGAAGCCGACCCCCGTTAGTAGTAGGCCACCCACTGGCAGCAAGCCGCTGAAACCCATGCAGCCCCCAGCGCAGCAGCAGCAGCAGCGGGTTGACCCTCTCGAGGCGCTCGCGCGTATGCAGTCCTTCGACGGGCGTTTTGCTCTCCGCGACGTTCTCACCATCGTCAAGCTGGCCCCATCGGCGAGTATCGAAGCCGTGCGGGCGGCTTTGGCCGGGACTTGGTCCGATGGGGATATCGCGACGCTGCTGGCAATGGCGTTCCTTGCGAATAAGCTGGGTGCGGAGGTCGAGCGCGATGCATGGGAGGGAGTTTACCAGAAGGCCAAGCAGTATTTGGAGGACAAGTCGGTGGAGACGGTAGACGGGCTCGTTAGGAAGGTTTTACAGTTCTTGGTTTGATGTACTAATGTTTTTACTCGCGAATCTCTGCATTTTAGCGTCGAGGACGTTGCGGACTGGAGGCTGTTTTGTTCGTTGCTTGTTTGAGGAAGGGATGATGGTCACAGACTGATGTGACTGATGTGAAGGAGCGGTACTTGAGCCTTTCGCTGTCGCCCTCGCTGAGCACTTCAGCTCTCAGCCAAAGCCCCCCGCTAATCGCGAACAAATCCCCCGCCACGCCCCAGCTTTCCCTTTCGACTTGAGTGAGTCCATCCACTTCCTCCATGACTCCCGCGGCCTCCCTTTCGCCCGATAAGCCTCGTCGTCGTCGGGGGCGACGGCCTGCAACAGCGCAGGCGCGTACTTGAGCCAATCCAAGACGCGTCCACTGGGCGTCAAGCTCTGGCTTCCCCCGTCTTCCACATCGCTTCCTGGGTCCCCACACTGTCTCTCGTCGTCGACAGCGAGCTGATACACGCGTTTTCTTGTTCTAGCAATGCCCAAGGAGACCAAACCCAAGGTGAGTTGCACATATGCCATCATCTCGTTCTGCCCTCTCTTTCTCCGTCTCCCTGGCTCTACGCCCTCGTCGCTGGGTCAGAGCAGGGTCCGAGATCGCCCGTCCATCTTGTCCGTCGTCGCCTGGCGGCGATGGAGCAGGCGGCGAGCAGATCAGCGGTCCCCTCCAAGTCACTCTTACCCCACACTCCATCCACCCATCCCCACCTCCCTCGTCGCTCTTCGCAGCGTCCGTCGGCGCTCGGCGCTGCCACGTCACGTTGCCAACGAGACGACGAGGGCCTGCTGACGCATTTCGGTCTTGTTTTCGCGTATATGCTGACGCATTTTTCTGCTCCCAGCGCAAGGCTGCCGAGAAGGCGGAGAAGGGCGGCCGCAAGAAGAAGGACCCCAACGCGCCCAAGCGTGCACTCTCGGCGTACATGTTCTTCAGCCAGGCCGCGCGCAAGGATGTCCAGGCGGAGAATCCCGACGCGAGCTTTGGTGCGTTGCTGATCTCGCTTGGTACTGTTTAGCCTGTGCTTACACGCGTTTGCAGGCGAGGTTGGCAAGCTGCTCGGCGCGAAATGGAAGGAGATGGACGAGGAGGAGCGCAAGCCCTACACCGATATGGCCGCCGACGACAAGATACGCGCTGAGCGGGAGAAGAACGAGTACGAGGCCAGCAACAAGTCGGCCAATGCCTCTGGTGGCGACGACGACGATGACGAGGAGTGAAACTGCTGCCTGCTGCTTTTATTATCTTACTGTCGCCCACTCGTAAACTCTCTCTCTCTCTTTCTTGTCCCCGATTCGATTCACCGTGTACATATAAAGCTTTAGTATCCTGGCCGTACTATAAACCGACTCGTCTGTGCAATTTAGCTGCTTCATGTGCGTCTGTACTGTGCTTCCCATTGACTGTCGCGCCGTCCCCTCAGTTCGTTGGTCTTCGGTATCGTCCGGAATCCATCCAGATGCATCTTTTGCGGTGATGTACAAAACTCTGCGCTCAAAGACGCGCTCGGGGGTAAGCGGCGGAGTTACCGATCCTTTGACGGAACATTGAGCGGGCGAGTTTGGGGCTCTACGACCAGAAAAAAAAATCTCCAAATAAATTGGGAGAGTCCCCAGAACGCGGATACACGCTTAGATTCTCTTTCCGAGTACACTGCCGCGACGTGGCGCCTGAAGAAAAGAAGAAAAAAATGCGGAGATGAATGTGGATGCGTCGATCACCGCCGACACGCGACGCGTCAAGCCAACAGTCAAACAAAAGGTCCACGGCACTGAGCGGCCTCTCTCACTCAAACCACCACCACCACCCTTACCCCGACCCACTGCGATGCACCGCGCCCTCCGAGCCGCGCGCACTTTCGCCACGTACACCACCCTCGCAGGCGCCGTCGGCGTCGGCTCCTTCCTCGCGTACCACCGCAAAGCCGAATTCGTCGACTTCCCGCTCGGCGCGGACCAGCTCTTCCGCTCCGCCGCGTACATCAAGTTCAACCCGCTGCGAAACGACGGCGTGCACGACTATTGCGTGCGCCGCGTGCCGCTGGGCGAGATCAAGCCCGAGTATCTGCAGGACGCGGCGGCGGGCAAGGGGACGCTGGTGGATCGGTTCGCTGGCGGGGTTTGGGGGGAATACGGTGCGGACTGTTTATTCTTGGGATGCGCGCGTGTGTGTGTTTTTCTGATGCAGACTGGCATGCACGCAGGGTTCGCCATCCAACGCAACCTCGAGGCAAAAAAGCGCAGCCCAGAAAACGACAGCGACCTGTGGGAGCCCGCGGAGCTCAAGACGGCGTCGTACCAAGTCGGCACGCGCGTGACGAACCACTTTGAGGTGCTCGAACGCACGCCGACGAGCATCGCCTTCCGCGCGGGCGACACGCCGCTCAATCCCGGGATACGCGCGTCGGACGGGATCGTCGAGCTGAGCGCCGAGGTCAAGCCCGAGGAGGGGTACGCCGAGTTTGGGTTCAAGTGCGTGTTTTACAGGGGCGACGGACCGGGCGAGGCGTTCCCTGCGCCGGTGGCGTTTTTGCATCGGATGTATACCAAGTTGTTGGTCGAGGCGGCGTTGCGGAACGTGTGCAAGTAGCGTAGCGTAGGGGTTAGGGAGGAAAGCCCCAGTCCATTCATTTGTGTCTGTTTTTGAGCTTTTTTGTATGTTATTTTTATTCCGGATCTGAGTCGAGGACGAGTTGTGCGAGACCGAGGTCGTGGAGGCGCGTCATGCGGACGAGCATGCCTAGCGCGAGACTCAGACGCGTCTGGTCGCCATCCTCGGGGCTCGTGTTGAGCAGTGTCCATGCTTGCTCGTCCATCTCCTCGGCCATGGTGCCCCAGGCGGACGTTATTGCGGCGGGGTAGTTGTATGCGGCTGCGATGAAGCAGAAGGTCGAGCCTGGGGAAAGTTAGACGCGGCGGAGAGCGGAGTCTGCCACGCACAAAGACCGCTTATTTGTTGCTCACGCAATAGTTGCGGTAATGGTGGCTGCGACGGCGCTTGTTCGTCTTCGTCGTCGTCGGGATCCGACAGCTTGAACACGTCGCCGAGTCGGTATAGGCGCTGACAAGCGGGACAAACGCGACTCGTCGCGCGGCTTTTGTTGTACCACAGCGTCTGGAAAGCAGTTCGCTCAGTAAGTCGCCTATTCCACTAAGAAAACACGCACCAGTGCCATTTCCTCGGTCAACACGCCGCCCTTGTCCGCCACGAGCAGCAGCATCTCCTGCACCTCCATGCTCGCGAACTCTGCCGCGATCGGGTCCTCGTCTTCTCGCGCCGGCGACTGCGCGAAGAAGGAGGGGATGAATTGGCGCATTGAGCGCACGCGGTGGCCGTTGCCGGGGTCGTGGATGAACGCCTCTGGTGGGAATTCGGGGAAGGGGGATGGTGGTTTCGTGTACCCGTCGTATACAGGGCCGTCGGGAAGGATTACCGGGTCCATGCGAGGGTCGGCCTCTGTGTAGTCGTGGTATGGAGACCGTTCGTCGTCATTGTAGGTGCCAACGTTGACGGTGATGTCTCCCGCGGACAACGGCGAAGGGGTGCGGACGTGGCTGGCAGACGACGCGGTGCTCTCGAGGGACGCGCGTGGTTTCTTGGTCTGCTTCTTGGTTTTGCCGCCGCGTCGGTTGTTTGGTCCAGGCATCTTGGCGCGTTACGTCACATGCGATGGGAAGCCGTGTTCGCCGATGATCCTCGTCGCTTCCGTGGAGATCTTCAATCCAACCGTCACCTCGAGTTGGCTTTTCTGCGCTTTCTTGCACTCTCGTAGCCTTGTTCCCGCACTCGTCGGCTTGAAGAGCTCCACGACGCCATCGCCGCTCCGCCCCCGGGCCCAAGCAACGTTAATAACGAAAATGAAGACTCCAACGGCCCCAGCTCGCACTGCAACTTGACGCAGATTGTCCCGCAGATCCTACCCCAGGTGACCCAGCCACGAGCCGATTCGCGGGACATAGAGGCCGCGCTCAATGGTTGCCGCCCAACCGTACAAACTATAAAAGGTGGATCGACTCGACCTGGGGTCCCTCATTAACAATATGCCGCACCCAATTTCGCTGCTGCCTTTCGTTCTTGCTGCTGCTACGTCCGTCGCGGCTGGTCCTTGCGACTTATACGCTTCCGGCGGAACACCATGCGTTGCCGCGCATAGCACAACGCGTGCGCTGTTCAGTGCTTATAGCGGCTCGCTCTACACCGTCCAACGTGCTTCGGACTCGAATACACTAAACATCGCACCTTTATCAGCAGGCGGTGTGGCGAATGCTTCTGCTCAAGACTCCTTCTGTGCGGTACGCCTGAGCACTCCTCCAGGTGACCATACACTGAGGTACTTTTTCAGGGAACAACCTGCGTCATCACGAGAATCTTCGACCAGGTATGCGACGCACATATCATCCTAACACCTTCATTGACTGCTACTTCTCTCGCAGTCGGGCCACGACAACGGCCTCACACAAGCTCCCAGCGGTGGCGCGGCCAAAGGGACGGCCCCCAATGGGAAGGACATGCTTGCTGCGGCCGATGGTGCGCCCGTGACTGTCGGCGGCCACAAGGCGTACGGCGTGTTTATCAGCCAAGGTGTGCTTTCAAGTCCCAGACCCGCTTTTTCCATTGTTTGACATCAGTGCAGGGACTGGATACCGCAACGATGCGACTACTGTGCGTTTCTTCTTGTTGCATTTCAGGCCAGGCGTTCAAGCTTTTTCCGACAAAATCAGGGCGTCGCGACTGTGAGCCAATGCTTCCTCGTTTGTTTTGTCGGCGATTGACTTTTCTTGACCCAGGGTGACGAACCAGAGGGTTTATACGCTGTCTTCGACGGGACTCACACCAACAACGTCTGCTGCTTCGACTACGGGAATGCAGAGGTCAACAACGACGATAATGGCAGAGGCCACATGGAGGTATGTATGGTCGTCGGTGGGCCGACGGGAAACTTACTGTCTAGGCAATCTACTTTGGAACCTTCGCCGGCGGAGGTAAAGGCTCTGGGCCTTGGATCAAGGTAAGTACTGCATCCTTCCATCTCAGTGCGGAAAACAATGACCGAGACTCTTCAGGCCGATCTCGAGAACGGCGTGTTCGCAGACAACTCCTCGTCGCCGAACATCCAAAACCCCAACAACCCGTCGTTCGCCGACCGCTTCGTCACCGCCATCGTCAAAGGCAACTCGGGCAACCACTGGGCCGTGCGCGGCGGGAATGCTGCCTCGGGCACGTTGACGAACGTCTTTGCTGGCCCGCGGCCGACTGGCGGGTGGAACCCCATGTCGAAAGAGTGCGTCGTTTTCTTTTCTTCTTTTGCCACCATTTACTTCGGAAACTGAGCCGTCGCGCAGGGGAGCGATCATCCTCGGCATCGGAGGGGACAACAGCGACGGCGCCGTCGGCACATTCTACGAGGGCGTCATGACCTCCGGCTTCCCGAGCGACGCCACAGAGAACCAGGTCCAGGCGAACATCGTCGCAGCATCCTACGCCGCCACCTCGCTCGCCACCGGCCCCAAAGTCACCGTCGGCTCGACCGTGTCGCTCCAGGCCACGACCGCGTGCTGCACGGGCGACTACATCTCCAGCAGGGGGACGACGGCCCAGGCGCGGATCGAAGCGGTGACGAGCTCTTCGAATAGCACGATGAAGCTCGCTGCGAGCTGGAACGTTGTTGCTGCGTTGAACACCGCCGCGACTGGGTGTGTGTCCTTTGAGTCACGTGAGAACCCTGGAAGCTACATTCGGCACTCAAACTTCCAGCTCTTCGTCAACGTACGTCTATTGAACGTTTCACTTTCCCTGACTAAGCGATGTCCGTGTGTAGGCCAACGACGGCTCCGTACTCTTTTCCAACGTACGTTTCCGCACTCAGGCTCACTGTTCCGCCTCCGCCTCTCGTCCTCACCGCTCTCACAGGACGCAAGCTGGTGCCCGCAAACCGGCAAGAACGGGAAAGGCAACTCCATGCGCTCGTACAGTTACCCGACACACTACTTCCGGCACTTCAATGGCCTGCTGTACGCCGCGAGCAATGGCGGTTCGAGCGACGACTATGATACGACGGCGACGTGGGTTGATGATGTTAGCTTTATTGTCGGGAAAGCGTTCGCGTAGGGAGTGAGTAGATAAACGAATGAAAAGAGGTACATAGCAGCTTTCGACTGGGCCTAGTATGCACGACGAATCCGATCAAGCCAATTGAGACCCCAGCAATATTCTTTCTTACTGTATCCCAAAACAATCAGGCTCTGTTTATTCAGGATTCAAGATAAGGGCTCAAACTGATTTTTTTTTTTGTACTACATATCGTATATATCACAAGAATTATAACTCATCAACAAAAACAACAATCATGATATTATCTACATAGTCTCAGTCTCAGTCCACCTCATCAAAATAGCTACTACCCTCTTCTACATGTTTTTCAGGATGCATTTGATGCACAGCCCGCAAGAGCAAAGGCTGGCTTGGCAAGATATGGGTATTGAGTCCTACACCTGGAGAATTAAGATGTCCTTGTTGAGATTGAAGCTTCTTCTGAGACTCTGAATACTTGGCGAGTGCAATCACTGTATCAGGATGTTCAGGACCAAGTAGCCTTAGCCGCTTCTGATACACTTTGCGAAATAAATCAAGGGCATCAAATAATCTTCCAAGAGATTGATATGTCAATGCTAGGTTAGATTGGGACCGGATTGTCTGAGGATGGTCTAGACCCAGAAGCCGGGTCCGCACTTCAAGTACATACTCTTCTAGATATACAGCATCAGTATACCTGGCTAGTTCATAATATATAATGGCTAGATTGGCCATGCAGTGAATTGTGTCAGGATGATCTTGTCCAAGAATCTGTCTACGCTTCTCCAGAACCTGCTCTGTAAGACCCAGAGCATCCTGATGCCGGCCAAGATCCCTGTATGTAGAAGCCAGGTTGTTCATGGACATAATTGTGTCAGGATGATCTTGGCCAAGAATCTGTCTATACTTTTCTAGTGCTTGCTCCTGGAGGCTCAGAGCTTCCTCATGGTAGCCAAGATCACTGTACATGTTTGCTAGGTTGCCTAAGGAAGCAATTGTATTAGGATGATCTTCTCCAAGCATTTGTCTACGCTTTGCCAGGGCTTCCTTGTAGAGGTCCAGAGCTTCCTCATGACAGCGAAGATCCATGTAATCCAAAGCCAGATTGTTCATGGACATAATTGTATCAGGATGATCTTGGCCAAGGATCTGGCTGCGCTTCTCCAAAACCTGCTTGTCGAGGTCCACAGCATCCCTGAAAGTGGCCAAGATCCCTGTATGTCATAGCCAAATTGTTCATGGACATAATCGTATTAGGATGATCCTGGCCAAGAATTTGTCTGTACTTCTCTAGTGCCTGCTTTTGAAGACCTAGAGCATCCTGATAGTGGCCAAGATCCCTGTATGTCAGAGCCAGATTGTTCATGGACGTAATTGTATCAGGATGATCTTGTCCAAGAATGACCATGTATCTTTCCAGAACTTGCTCTTTGAGGATGAGAGCATCTTCATGACGGCCAAGCTCACTATAAGTCAAAGCCAGATTATTCATGCATGTGATTGTGAGGATATGGTTTTGTCCAAGAATCTGTCTGTGCTTCTCCAGAGCTTGTTCTCCAAGGCTAAGTGCTTCCTGATGGCGGTGATAAGCCGCTTTTGAAAACACACGTAGAATGGCAACATTTTGCGCGTCTTGACATTCGCGCATCTGGAACTAGCGTGTTTCCCTGCGCGGCTAGTGGACTTATCTGCGAAGGTGTCGTGCATGCAGGAGAAGGGCATACCGCTCGTCGAGGCATTGCTGGCACTGGGTAAACCTTGTCAAAGCAGAGTCCAAGTTGGGTCCAGTCCAAGACCTAGCAAAACACCAAGAAGGGGAGCGACCTGGGTAACCCGGAGAACCCGGAGAACCAGGGAGAAGGGTGTGGCAGCCCGGACTCGAAGGTAGAACACCGACAGGGGGATCCGCGCATGGCAATAGGCATGTGACCGTACCTCGGGCATCGCGTGGGGCATGACGACGTCGCAACCCGTATCTCCGGTTTATCCGCATGACGCGGGCCTGATCGGAGAGCCAAGGCGAGGATTGGCTGGGTACCAGAGGGTGTTAGGGGAGTTGCCAGAGGCAGACGAGGACGATTCCAGCAAGTACTGGGCCAACTGGGATGTTTGGACATGGAGCAGGACGGCACAAGAGCCGCGGAGAAGGAGGAGAAGAGTTCCTGGGAAAGGGAACGGCCCGAACGGCAGAAGACTCGCGCCGAGCGGCCTCAACAGTACACTTGGACGGGTAACACCGGCGGATGTGATCGGACAAGCTCTGTCGATCGCACTTCGCAACACACACCAAACCTGGAGAAGCCGGAGAAGCCGGACTTGGATAGGCAAGGGATGGACACGAGCCAGGATAACGGAACGATCGGCTTGGGAGCGGCAGCAAACGGATTAGGGTATAAAGTAGATAGTGGGGGACTTGGAGAGGCATCCTATCGCGCCCGGAGTGCTGCGGGCATTAGGGGTCTCTCACTTGTACTTTGTGCGGGTGTTGGGAATTGCTACAGCCTTGTCGGTTACAATCGCATTTGGGTTTCGGCAGCGTCTATTGTCTCGGCAGCGTTCTGTGGTCTCGGCAGCGTCTTCTGGTTTCGGCAGCGAAAGTGTCTCGGCAGCGAACAGTCTCGGCAGCGTTTTAGTGTTCCACGCGGGGAACTTGGGAAAGTCGGACAAGTCGGAGAAGTCTTTACACGTTATCTGACTTTGTCAATTTGGGATCTGGGGCTATAGTCGAGAGGCTTTACATCTACGCGCAGCATCGGGTCTGGTCTTTCACTCCGCCTGGAGGAGACATCGGGCAGTACGCTTACGTTGCAAATCAACCAAACCACCAATACAACCTATCTGCGAAACTCAAAACCGTATCCAGCCTCTACAACCTTTACCAACAAAAGGCTCTGTCCCTAGAGCCAGAACTCGCTCGGTGTGCGGCAGCGTGCGGGGATCCCGGAGAACCTATCCACTTGACCCACGGTCCTCGTCTCCTCCCGGAGAAGAGGTTTTTGTGTGTTTTGTGTGTGGTTTTGTTTTGGGGTTTTTCCCAGTCTGTTTCTCGAGCACCCATCTCATCTGGAGCCCACCGCGAGGGTGGATACTAGCAGATTTTGGTGGTTTTTGGGCGATTTTGTGAACTTCGAGTTCAACAATTGCGCCCGGAGAAGAAATCGGGAGGGAAGAAGAAGGCTTCCATACCAGAAGCAGTTGGTGTACCCTCACCTCGAACGATTCCTGAGGGACGAGCGGGAGTTAAACGCGCCTAGAGACGAAACACGGAGAGCGAACACGGCGTCGAACAGTCAACGTACTCTTCGTAGCTCGAATAAGCAATCTGCGGGACCCTCCAAGGTTGTGCAAAGAACCGTTCAGAACAAGGGAAGGAGAGTTGCACCTTCTCCTACTACGCCGGGCCCTCGACCTACCAACCGAAACTCGGAGAAGACGAATCCTTAAGCGACTTAACGGACCTTTCGGAGGAAGACTCTCTCGATCTTACCGACCTATTACTCGACGCAAACCAATCGCTTTTCAAGAGACTTTACAAGAATTTTACAACACAATGGCGGACGAAGAAGTACAACCACCACCACCGCCCAACAACAACCAAAACCAACGCAACGTTAGTTTCCGGGTACCGGAGTCCTGGGAGAATAATCGACCGAAGTTCGATGGGAGCAAACCTAGCGAAATTAGGGAGTTTATCGCTCAGTGCGAACGTATCATATCTATCGGCGGGGTTACGGATGATCAGGAGAAGAAAGACCGTGTTATCGGCTATGCTTCGGAGAAGTTGCGCAATGCGTGGCGCGCTTTCGACGAGTATAGGCGCGAGGAGTCCTTTGAGAATTGGGTGAGGAAGCTTAAGGCTATCTATCCCGAGCTCGAACGGCAAGAGAAGGGTAGCTTGGAGAGTCTGCGCGAGATCTGCCAAGAAGCCCGGGGAGTTACGAGAGCGGAAACCGGCAGAGTGCTGCGGTTTTGCGCGTTCTTCCGCGGAGAAGCTGTCAAACTGACACTCCCGCCGGCGGAAGTTACGAACAGTAGCCTCGTAGCTACCTTGCTTGAAACCCTGAGTCCGGAGTTTTCTACGTTAGTGGAGAATAACATGAACTCACCGGGAATCGAGGCAATCTGGGCGGGGGACCGCGAGATTAGAGAGGAGGATGCTGCTAGGGGCGGAAGAACCGTTAGTCGTGAGACGCGGGGATCGACTGTCGTGGCGGAAGGTGCTCAAGATTGTGGAGTACTTAGCGGACAAATGGACGGGACGCACGGCGTTGTTCCAGTTGACCGGTGGGCGCCAAACCATGGAGCCCGCGGTTAACGTGAACACCGGACCGCTTCTCCGGGATCCGAGTATCAAGCGAGGTGTCGGAGAGGATAGATCATTTCGCTCTCGATATCGCGGTGATGAAGGACACTCTGAACATCCAGGATAAGCGTATGGACGCGGCCCTGAAGCGTATGGAGGCCGTGCAGGCGGAACAATTGCGGGCTATGAACCAGAGTCTCAAGGAGGGCACCAGCTATAAGCGGGAGTTCACCGCGGATCACGGTTCTAGGCCGAACTTCTCGAACGACATCAGTGGGCTAGATTGTTATTGGTGCAACGAGAAGGGGCATATGTCGAGCTCTTGTCCGAGGAAAGACGAGTTGATTGAGCAAGGATACGTGGTAGCCGGGGAGAACGGACAGTTGCGCCTGTCGGATGGGGGATATATTCCTCGTTATCCGGACAACCTGTCGAGGGATCAGCGTGTGCGGGCGATTATTCGCAAGGGAACGTTGAAGCCTAACCAGTCGGCGAACTTGTTCGCAGCTGGGGACTTCTACGACGATGGAGGTCCGGGTTACGACCCAACAAATGACCGTCTCCGTACCTTGCAAGTACAGAACCAGCGCTTGCAAATGCAGCTACAGCAGCAGATGCAGCCTGGGCCGCTAGCGCAACATTGGGGACAAGCCGGACAAGGTCAAGGGATGGGGTTGCCGTATTCCAGCGCGCAGCCTGCATCGGCCTTTTTCCAGCAGCCGGGTATTTACCCGAACCCAATGCATCCAATGAACCAGCGGGCTTCTCCGGGTTTGGTGGGCTCACCCGGACACCTAGGACAAGCTCCGCAGTACATTCAACAGGGTAGTCAAGGCGTGGATGTCGCGCAGTTTATGAACGTAATGCAGCAGTCGCTCAACGCGCTTTCTGGCAATAATCCGGAGAGGTCGCAGTTCGCGCAGACTCGGGTCCGCAACTCAAAACGAGGGCGGGCAGCAGCAACGTTTTTAGAGGGTTCGAGGAAGGAGGCTACGAGGATAGGTCCGCCTTCTCGTAAAACAGCGAAGCCTCCGGAGAACACTACTAAAGCTGCGGATAAAGCGGATAACTGGAGAGCAAGAGTTGAAGATGTGGATTCGGACGAGGAGGACGAGGTGTCGTCTCCTCCGGTGCAGAAGAAGCAGAAGGAGCCGAAGTTTTGGGTTGAGGTTCCGCGCATGAAGCCTGCTCAACGACGCGTTTTGAACCTGAGGAATCGGAAGAGGAAGACCCGGAGATGATTTATCCCAGTCGGATAAAGCCCCAGTCGGAATCGCCAACTCGGGAGAAGAAGCCGAAGTCGGAGGGCAAGGAGAGGGCGTATAAACTGGTTACCCGATTCGACGACGCAGAGACTATCAAGAAGTTGGTTGCGCAAACGGGCAAGATGAGCGTTGAAAACATCACTGTTGGAGACCTGGTCGCTATGTCCCCGCTACGCCAAGGAATTGAGGAAGTCGATGAGCAGAGTCAGGGATCCAGCTAAACCCGTCTTGCAACAAGTGCTCGGAGAAGAGGGGCCTTGTTTGCCGTATATGGAAGATGACGTCGCGGGAACCGGAGATGTCGGAGAAGGATTAGCGCATGACGTGCTGCCTGTCGAAGATCTGCCGGCTGTCGACTCTTTCTATATCTCAAGCGGGAGGATGAGGATATTGCTAGCGGTGGCTACGTGGCTATGGACCCGTACCTGCAGTACATGGCGAGCGTCTCGGATAGTGAACAGCCTAAACAGGTTGTTTCCGGGATGGATTCGGCATCCCTACGGGTTGTATTCCCACTAGTGGCGTCGCAGCAGCATGTGGAGTGTGTCGTGGATAGTGGATCGCAAATTGTGTCAATGTCGAAAGCTCTGGCCGAGGAACTTTCCATTCCGTGGAACCCGGACGAGCAGATTATGATGCAAAGTGCAAACGGGCAGCTGAAGAAGTCCGCGGGGGCTTGCTCGTAACGTGTGTTTCTTATTCGGCGACATTGCCGTTTATCTACAAGTGCACATTATCGAACAACCTGCCTACAAGGTTCTCCCTGGGGAGACCGTTTGACATCCTAACGGAGTCGCGGCTGGAGAACTTTACAAATGGCAACCAGTCGATTATTATCACGGACCCGAACTCCGGGCGTCGGTGCGTAATTCCGACTCGTGCGCGGGGGAAGCTTCTGATCGCCAAGCCTGTCCACCCGCCGGACCCGCCAAAACGGAGAAACAACAGAAGATACCACGCGAGCAACAGATGAAATCTGAAGCTGGTGCGGATTTTCACAACTCGTCCAGGAACTAGTCGGTGACGATTGGGGAGGCGAGGAAATGTGCTTGAAATTGGATTGGACGGAGAAGGAGAGGTGGTTATTGAGGGATACGCGTTGCCTAAAAATGGGCGAACATTCACGGCGGATGAGGTGAAGATGAACTACCTTCTTGCTAGTCAAGGTAGTGGGGCGTTAGCGAAGGACGAGGAGGCGTCGAAGCTTCTCAGCATGTATGCTGGAGAAGCTGAGTTGGAGAAAGACGAGAAGACCGGGAAGTCTGTCAAGTGCTACAGTGGCGGGAGACTCTCACGGATGGTGTTATGGATGAGGAAACCGGTGAAGTCTTCGATATAGAGGATTTTAACCTTGGCACATCTCACCGGCACAACCCGGAGAAGGCCTGTTACAAGTGCGCGGACGCCGGCCCGACAGAGAAAAGAATGGCTCGCGCGTGGAGCCAGACTTGAGGGTGCTTGACGCGTTTGCGGGCAAGGTATAAACCGGTCGCCTTGAAAACGCGCCCAGTTTACGGAGAGCTTCCGGAGGAATACCGGATCAAGCGGGAGATTCGCGATGACCCGTTGGAGGGCAAGCCAAGGCTTCCAACGCATCCCACGGACTTCGTGCCAACAGGACGATATACTCAGGAACGGAAGGAGATGATGGATAAGGCTCACCCGGAGGGATTCCTTCTCCCGGAAGAGCGGAAGCTGGTACACAATATTGTTATGATGCACCCTAACGCGTTTGCGTGGGACGACTCAGAACGCGGTACCCTCCGTCAAGACTACTTCCCCGATTAAGATTCCTACGGTACCGCATAAGGTGTGGGTGGAGAGGACGATTCCAATCCCGAAAGGGCAATACGAAGAGTTCTGTCGGATCATCAAGCAGAAAATCGAAGCTGGAGTTTATGAGGAATCCTCAGCTTCAGATCGCTCCAAGTTCTTTGGGGTGGTCAAGAAGGATGGGAAGAGTATTCGCTTAGTTCACGCGTTGGAACCCTTGAACGCAGTCACCATTGCGCACTCGGGTATCCCGCCGGCAACGGAGGAGCTCGCCGATCACTTCTCGGGACGCGCGTGTGTCGCGCTTCTGGATTTGTATGCGGGGTATGATCACCGGGACCTAGACGAGTCCTCCAGGGACTACACTACGTTCCAAACACCGTTTGGAGCCATGAGATTGGTTAAACTGCCTATGGGATGGACTAACTCGGTACCCATTTTTCACGACGATGTGAATTTTGTGCTGAGGGAGGAAGTTCCTCACGTTACGATGCCTTACATTGACGATGTGCCGGTCCGAGGACCGGCGACTGCATGTCTTACCCGACGGAACCGAAGAGCGGATCCCGGAAAACCCGGAGATACGCCGGTTTGTGTTTGAGCATCTCGAGAACGTTCTCCGTGTTATCCAGCGACTGGAGCACTCAGGGCTGACCATCTCCGGGAAGAAAGCGGTGTTGTGCGCCGACGCGGTAGAGATCGTCGGGCACATTTGTGCATTCGAAGGCCGGCGGCCATCGACAGATCGTATTGGGGTTATACAGCGGTGGGGTCCTTTGAAAAATGTTTCCAGTCGCCAATTCTTTGGCGTGCTGACCTACATGAGGCAGTTTATCAAGGATTTTGCCGTCAAAGCTAAGCCCATTAATGATTTGTTGAAGGCGGGTGTCGAATGGGAATGGGGTGAGGCGCAGGAGAAGTCCATGCAGGCATTGAAGGACGCGGTGGCAAACTGTCCGGCTATCCGACCTCTGAACTACAACCCGGAGTACGAAACGGTGCTTCAGGTTGACACGTCGTGGAAAGCTGTTGGGATCGCGATCTATCAGACGCACCCGTCGGCCCCGGGAAGCGCTACTACGCCAGATTTGCCTCGATACCTTTGGACGAAAGACAGGCGCGTCTCCCAGGCGAAACGCGAGCTGTGGGGAATGAAGAGAGCGTTGGAGCACATGCAGTATTGGCTGCTGGGTTGTAGGAACTTGGTGGTCGAAACGGACGCGTTGTATATTAAGGGCATGCTCGAAAATCCAGGAATGGGGCCTAACGCGACCATAAACCGTTGGATTGAGCAGATCCTTATGTTCCACTTCCGCCTCCCGGCATGTGGGGAAAACATTTACTCCAGATGGACTCTCCCGAAGAGACGTTCAGCCCGGAGATGAAGAGTACCCGTCGACGGACGACCCACCAGATATTTTCATCCCGGAGAAGGACGCGGGCTGGGATGAGACAGCGCCGCAACCCTACGACTTCGAGAAGTTCAAACATTCAATTGACACTGAGGCGGTTACTATCAAGATAACGTAACCGAAACCGGAGAAGAAATTCTGGGGAGCTTTTTCACGGATTGCGCGGAGATCTACTCCGGGATTCGCGACGACGCTGCGGTCGTCCGGGAAGCATACGCAAAGGAGGAGAAGCCAATCCCTGCGTACTTAGAGGAGTTTGTGAAGGTGACGGAGATGTTGCTACCTGACGTCGCGCTCAAATGGGACGACGTGAAGCGGGAGCCTTATCCTAAAGAAATGCGTTCGAAGAACGGAGTGCAGATGGACGCGCGGCTCGCGATACTGAAGGAGTGGCTCAAGAATCCGTTAATTCGGCCGAAGGGCTTCTCTGACAGCGCGCATCATGCGTTAATCAAGTACGCACGGAATTTCTACCTTAGTCGGGACGGACGGTTGTTCCGGGAGAGGCAGGGAAGGGACCGCGCAGGTGGTGGTTGAGCCCGAGCATCGAATGTTTATGTTGAAAGCTGCGCACGACAGTCTCGGACATCGCGGAGTGTACGCGACCAAGTCCTTGCTGGAGTTGCGGCTCTGGTGGCCTGAACTGGAGAGGGACGTGTCGTGGTATATCAAAACTTGCCACTTGTGTCAAGTCCGGCAAACCCGACTACTGAAGATCCCGCCGGTACCGACACACACGCCGAGTCTTTTCCGAAAGATCCACACGGACGTGATGGTCATGGGCGCCACGTCAAACGGGCATAAACTGGTGATTGCGGCGAGAGACTCGTTGAGCAGATGGCTGGAGGCCATGGGGTTGAGATCCGACAACGCCGCGGCTGTTGGTCGGTTCTTGTTGGAATTTATCATTTGTCGGTGGGGTTGTCCTGAGGAAATTGTTACGGACAACGCGCCACAATTCCTGGCGGCGCTGGAGTGGCTGGAGAAGAAGTACGGGATTAAGGGGATTAAAATCTCGCCGTACAATTCTCAAGCGAATGGGCCTGTGGAGAGTGGGCATCGCGATGTGAGGCAGTCCATCGTGAAGGCGTGTGGTGGGAACGTCAGTAAGTGGTACTGGTTCCTTCCACAAGTGGTGTGGGCGGACAGAGTAACAGTCCGGAGAGGCTTGGGCTGTTCTCCGTATTTCGCGGCGACTGGTTGTCACCCGATTCTGCCATTCGACATTGTCGAAGCAACCTGGCTAGTGGAATATCCAGACCGAATTATTACGACGGCGGAGCTGGTGGGTTTGCGCGCAAAAGCGTTAGCGAAACACCGCAAGCATATCCTCGAGATGCGTTCTCGTGTTTCCAAGGAGAAGCTGGCCGCGGTACGCCGGTACGAGGAGATCCACAAAACGGTTATCAGAGACTACGATTTTACTCCTGGGGACCTAGTCCTAATTCGCAACACGCGTATCGAGAAAAGTCTCGACAGGAAGGCGAAATTCCGTTATCTCGGGCCTATGGTTGTAGTGCGGAGAACGAAAGGCGGATCCTATCTAGTGTGCGAGTTGAACGGCGCGATGTGGCCTGGCAAGGTTGCAGCGTTCCGCGTTATTCCATACGAATCCCGGAGGAAAATACAAATCCCGGAGGATGTGGAGAAGCTAATCGACATGACAGCTGAGGAGCTGAAGGAATTGGAGGAGCGCGCGGACGAGCTGGATGAGTTTTGGATGAACGACCTTCAATTCGATGGAGTTAATCTGGACTCGGAAGACTCGGAGAACGAGGAGTAGAAAATTGGCGTTTGTTGGGCTCGAACCGGCGATCTCGCACAAATCGGATAAGATAAACGAGTGCGGGGTGCGATTGTCATTCAGTTATCAGCGAACTCGTCGTCCTCGTAGTCCCAAGTACACTCGTCATCGGCGAAGTAACTATAATGGGGTCTCGTGGGGCGGTCGGGAAAGATGATACACATGGCATTCTCGCTACGATATATGCCTGGGGGAGTCGGAGCACGAGCGTCAAGAATGGGGGACTGTAACGACTGTGGTGGAAGCGGATAACGAGTTGTGAAGGAGTGTGGAGAAGGAAAGGAACGGGTATCGTGAGCGCGGCTCATACGGGAGATAAGGGCGGACTCAAGCCACCTTGTCCGAGCTGGAAATAGCCTCGATGTACTCGGGCGGCCTGACTACTCCGGGTTAGTTGGGAAAGGTGGAGAAGACTGAGCGACGCACGGGAGATCTTCCTTAAGGTCGATACCGCGCCGTTGCAGATCTTGATGAGCTGGCGGTACGAACCGATGGTCGAAAGGTAGTTGGTGCGGGAGTAAGCCATGCGCTGAACCCCGATGAGCGCCTCCTGCTGCGCGCGCACTGGACCAAGTCGAGGAGCTGGTCGCTGGGTAACGGAGATCTCTCCGACTTGGTACCACGTCTCGATGAGGTCGTTAACGGACGTGTATGCGACGTCGGCCGGGCACGCGAGCTTGACAGGGTGCGGGTCGGGGATCTGCACGGAAGGAGAACGCGGAACTGTCAAAACGGGACAGGTGACGGTTCAATACAGAACGCACCTGGAACCGGAGAACGGTTTTCGTGGGCTACGGGGGTTGAGGACAGTGCGGAGAAGCTGACGAGCAACGCACGAAACGATCCGTGGACGGGGGATTGTCGACGGCCATCGCCGAATCGTCGGTTTCCTCGACGGAGTCCTTGGAGTTGTCGGAGACGTCTGTGGGAACGAGAACTTCCTCCGCGGGCTGCTTGCCGCGCTTGGGCTGGGAGACTCGTAAGTTGAGGAGAAGGTGTAGCGGAATCAACATACGCGAGAACGCTTCGGCGGTTCAGCCTCAAGCTGTTCCGGGCAAGGAGTGTTATCGTGGGGATGGTGGTGACAGTGGTAGAGGCGCACCTCTCCATCCTCGGCTGAAGCAGTGTCGCGCTGACGCTGCAGAAGCTTGAGAATGGAAGGGAGGAGCAACGACGAAAAGCCGACTTTGCTCGGGCCAGTGCGACTCTTATCCTATGAAGATGATTAACGCGGAGAAGAAAATCGACGAGGACGGGGATCGAACCTTGAGCTTCGAGTTCACCGCCTTGATGGATTCCTCCTGGATCTGAGGATAATTGAACGTGCGAAAGGCGGGGAAATTATCTTGATATACCCGCTTGGACTCCGACTAAAAACGCGTTGAACGAGGAACGCGGAGAAGGCGAAGTACTCACCTTGGGAGGAATGGCGTTGACGGTGGACGCGAGTCTGGCGTGCTGCTGAGCGGCCTGTAATTCCGAGTCAGCAATTTGCAGAAATGCATTGTTGAACGGACCAGCGCCTGTTCAAGGGCGACGAGCAGTGAGCGAAAGGATTCCGGGGTGAAGGGATCATAGCGTACGCGCACCGCTTCGGCTTCCCAGTGCGTGTTAAGGTCGATGAGGCGATAGATGTTCGTCCGGAGTTTCTGGATCCCATTGAACGAGGGATTCTGAACGCTGAGAGTCTTGGTTATATCGATCAAGACGTCAACGGGCGGCCTTGGCGTCGGGAGATGATATCGGGGTCTTGGGCGAGCTGGTTGGTGAACTTGTCGTCCGCGAATAGAGTACCCTGTGCTTCTCTGTCAGTCCTGGGAAACACGGCGACCAGGGAGATGATGCATACGTGCTGCGTAAGAATCGCGGAAAGCGAGGACAGCGATGGTGGGCGGCGAACCCTTCAACGACTTAATCGTCTTAAGGGTATCGCGTATCGCATGCCGGAGAGTCCCTCCGATTTTCACGGCGAGCTTGGGCTCTGCGTCGGGCATCGGAAGTGGGTGTAGAACGATGTTTGGTGGAGGAGATAGATGTCCACGAGTGCGGAAGAGATAAGAATGAGTGTGGACGGTCGGCAAGGCTGGCTGGCCGAGTGAGAGAAGAGAGACGGAGTCGCTGTCTGAGAGGGACAGTGGGGAGAGCCTCCCTAGCATTTAAGGATTCGCTGGGACAGCGAATTTCAGAATGGGGGAGAGGGGTGAAGTCGTACCGACTTTCTGGGTATCCCAGTAAGACGCGAGTTTTTCGCGATCCTACCCGGGTTTCCAGGAGAAGGTATCCGCACACTTAGGAGAAGCCGGAGAAGCATTTCAACGGTGTATTCTTTACGCGGGGGCTAGGGAAACGCATAATCTAGGACGTTTGGGCCTGGAAACAGCTTCTCCTACTTGTCCGACTTTCCCGACAACTTGCCCATTTGGCTGGACAAGCTTATCAAGCTTCTCCGATCAGAGATCTGTCAATGGACGATTCGGGCAATTCACGCAAAGAGAGAGGACACAACGTTCAAATCAATTTGCAAGACGTGCGGTAGAACAAGCAATTGGTTCTACTCACGCGCGGACACGGAGAGCATGGTGGTTGGATATGTACATTTTACGGGCGCGAAAAGCGACCCGGACAGCGACAGCGACACGACACGACAGCACGACAACGCGGAAACCGACGACGAAGAAAACGAGGCGCACGGAGAGAGTGGAACTTGCAGAAAGGAATCTTGGAGAAAAGAAAGCTGAAAAGCAGTGAGCGTGGAGAACCCGGAGAAGGGAAAAATGTACCTTCCCGGATCTTTAAACGCGCTTGCGTCCCGGCTTTCCTTCTCCTCCTACTGCGAACCTTCCACCTCGCCCTCGCCCTCGACCGACATGTCCATCGGAGACGTTTGCGACTGGGTCGCGGGGACCTCGTCGTCTTCTTCGCCTTCGGCATCTTGATCGGAGTCAGCGGCGGTTGAGGAATTGGGAGGAGCCGTACCGGCCAGCTTCTTGTTGAGCTGCGAGAGCGAGAGGCTCTCCTCCATCTCGTCGTCCTGCATCTGAAGCTCCGGCTGGATCGCCGACGACCGACGACGCGCCGACCTCGACGGACCAGCCACGGGCTTGTCGCTCTCGACGATCTCGACGTTCTTGCGCTGCTTGGGCGGGACGTACGACGAGCCGAGCAGGAATTTCTGGATCTTGTCGAACCGCACGAAGAAGTCGTTGATCTTGGCGATAGTGGCGGCCGGGCCAAGACCAAAGTCGAAGCGCGCCGCAATACCGTCTTGACCGAGCGAGTCGCCGGTGTCCGCGATGTGCGCATGGAACGCGCGAATGGCCTCGGCGCACTCGACGACTGCCGCGCCGTGAAGGTCCGCGGTCCGCGTCAGCTGCTCGTTAGCTCGGCCGATCCTTTCGACGAGCCGACGCGTCTCTGTAAATCGCGGAGAAGGAAATGTTAGTTGGAGAAGGAAATGGGAATGTAGGAGAGGATGGAGACGTACCTCCGGGGCCGGTCTCGACGAGCGGGCGCATCTCCTCGGCGACGCGATCCATCGCGTTCACTGGGAAGAAGTGCGTGCACCACTTGACGAAGTCGCGTTGGTCGGCGCATTCTTTGCACCACGACCCGTAGCCAGTCGAGTGGCAGTCGAGCCCCTTGATGACGCAGTGTGCGCAGCGATGCTTCTCCTGCAAGGTCGGAAGGTTAGCGCGATACTCGTGAAACCCGGAGAAGGAAAACACGTACTCCGTGAGCGGGCGTCGTTGTTGGATCGACGCGAGCGAACTCTTGAAGAGTAATCGGGTTCAGCGGTACCCAAGTCGACGACGACGAGGGATCCGCGAGCCGAAAACGCATGTCGTTGGTCGGGGGACGCGCCGTGAAGATGTTGATGTTGCGGCTGCCGGGCGAGGAGAGTGTGAGGAGAATGGTCTTCGCCGACCCGCCGGGCAACGTGATGGTCACCGTGCCAGAGCGCTGTTTCGCGGGCAGCGAAAGAACTTCCGCAATGGCGCGGAGAATCGGCTCGATGATATCGACCTTGTTCATCTTGACGCCGTTGATCTGGATGATCTGCGGAATCGTGTCGGGGAGTTGGGGGAGGCCCGGAGCGGGCGCGAGCGTGAGGGGTTTCTTCGTCCCTCGGACTCGCCGGGCGTGGCGGCCTTCGCGGCAGCCTTGGCCTTCTTCGACGACTTCTTGGACGACTTGGGCGGGAGCCTTCGCGGCCGACTGTCAAAACCATCAGTAATTGATCGTGGAAAGACGCGGCCGTAGGAGAAGAAAAACGCGCCGAAAGAGGTTCGACGCGTGAGGAAGTAAGGATGTGGATGTGGGGAAGAGACTTACGCGTGAAGAACGGCGCTTCTTGCCTTCAACCTTGCGGGATTTGGCCGGGGCGGGTGCGTCCGATTCCTCTTCGCCTTCCTCGAGCTGGAAACAGTTAACACGGGTAAGACGGAGTAGGGAAAGAACGCACTTCGCCCCGCCCGAGTCGTCGGTCGACGGCGCGCGCTGCGCTTAGCCTCGACGGGCTTGGAGACTGGACGGCGGCTGGACTCGACCTCGACGATCGACTCGTCGGACTCGACCCAGGCCCAGCCTCGTAGTCGCCGTCGTCGATGGTGATGGTCTTGCTGGTAGACGCCGACGCTGCTCGGCTTGGGCGCGGCGGGCTTGCCGGTCTTGGGCGGCGCGAACGGCTTGCCTGTTTTCGGGCGGCTGAGTCGGGACATGCGTGGCTTTCCTGGAGTGTGGCGTTAGAGTTGAAACAAGAATGAAGGAGAACGTTGACTTACAACAAGTCGAGGTACTGCTTCGCCGGGCGAAGAGTTCGGCAGCGGTTGGGGAGTTGCGGGCCGGGAAAGCCGCGCCCGCGTCCAACGACGCCTGATACCGAACGGCGCGCCAGTCGGCGGGGACGGTCATGGGCACGAGAGTGCGGATGTAAGAGTTGAAGGAGCGACTGAGCGGGGGAGGCTCGTGGTAGAACTGTGAAACGCGGAGTTAGTTAACGTGGATTTATGGGCGCGTCGAATTCGACGTACCTGTTTCGCGTACAGCTCGGCGTGGATCGAGAATTCGTCGGGGTTCAAGAGGTCGCGGTCGCACATCACAATGCGGTCGGCGAGACACGAAAAGAACGCGGCGATAGCTTGGGGAGTCGTCGTCGACGCGAGACCCTTGGTTCGGTGGAAGATGAAACGCTAGGAGAAGGAAGGCGTTAGTGGCGGCGAAAGAGGAGAGTGAAACAACGCTCACGAGAGGACGACGAGCAGCAGAGAGTGCTGCGGCGAAATCCTTGTCCGACACCGGCTTCTCGTTGGTGATGTGGGGGGCGAGAGTGAGTTGTTGGACAATGCGGACGATGTTGACGCATTCCTCGCAAGCGAGAATGCGGAGCAGAGGGTCCTTGGCGTGCTCGGCGACTGCGGTTTGGGACGACATGGAGGGAGAGGGAAAAGAGGAAACGATGAAAAATTCGCCCTCGACGCCTTATGAACTCCGGAAATGGGGTCTGTCGTAAAAGCCGAAGGGGGTCCAATACAATTGTTGGATCAGGTTCTCCGAGCTTGTTTGGCGAAACAGAAGCCGAGGCGGTGGCTAAGCGGCCTTGAGGATGACTTGTCTTGAGCTAGAAGGCGAGCCTATTCTTGATATCCGGCTGCGGTCCAAAATAAGAGAATTGTCGAGCTTGAGGAGATGGTCCAAGGAAGCAGGAGAAGACGGAGAACGGCGGGGAGCGTCGTGATTGAAACCCGCGGGTGTCAATGACTAGGGGCGGTGACAGTCATCACGGAAGCTTTTCATAAGAAGCCTGATGATTTGCCTCCGTGCCCGGATCGGCTTAGTCGGGGACCTAGGGGAAAGGAATGCCACACGGAGAAGACGGTCGATTGGGACAATCGATTTAAGAATGGGGAGATGATAAGCCGCTTTTGAAAACACACGTAGAATGGCAACATTTTGCGCGTCTTGACATTCGCGCGCATCTGGAACTAGCGTGTTTCCCTGCGCGGCTAGTGGACTTATCTGCGAAGGTGTCATGCATGCAGGAGAAGGGCATACCGCTCGTCGAGGTATTGCTGGCACTGGGAAAACCTTGTTAAAGCAGAGTCCAAGTTGGGTCCAGTCCAAGACCTAACAAAACACCAAGAAGGGGAGCAACCTGGGAAACCCGGAAACCCGGAGAACCAGGAGAAGGGTGTGGCAGCCCGGACTCGAAGGGAGAACACCGACAGGGGGATCCGCGCATGGAATAAGGTATGTGACCGTACCTCGGGCATCGCGTGGGGCATGACGAAGTTGCGACCCGTATCTCCGGTTTATCCGCATGACGCGGGCCTGATCGGAGAGCCAAGGCGAGGATTGGCTGGGTACCAGAGGGTGTTAGGGGAGTTGCCAGAGGCAGACGAGGACGATTCCAGCAAGTACGAGGTCGCTTGGGAAGTTCGAACATCGAGCGGGACGGCATACACTACGCGGAGAAGGAGGAGAAGAGATCCTGGGAGCGGGAACGACCCAAACGGCAGAAGACTCGCGCCCGAGAGGTCTCAACAGCACACCCGGACAGGTAGTACCGGCGGATGCGATCGGACAGGCCTGTCTGTCGTACTTCGCGACCATACACCAAACCAGGACAAGCCGGAGAAGCCGGACTTGGATAGGCAAGGGATGGACACGAGCCAGGATAACGGAACGATCGGCTTGGGAGCGGCAGCAAACGGATTAGGGTATAAAGTAGATAGTGGGGGACTTGGAGAGGCATCCTATCGCGCCCGGAGTGCTGCGGGCATTAGGGGTCTCTCACTTGTACTTTGTGCGGGTGTTGGGAATTGCTACAGCCTTGTCGGTTACAATCGCATTTGGGTTTCGGCAGCGTCTATTGTCTCGGCAGCGTTCTGTGGTCTCGGCAGCGTCTTCTGGTTTCGGCAGCGAAAGTGTCTCGGCAGCGAACAGTCTCGGCAGCGTTTTAGTGTTCCACGCGGGGAACTTGGGAAAGTCGGACAAGTCGGAGAAGCGTCTTTACACGTTATCTGACTTTGTCAATTTGGGATCTGGGGCTATAGTCGAGAGGCTTTACATCTGGCGCGCGAGCATCGGGTCTGGTCTTTCACTCCGCCTGGAGGAGACATCGGGCAGTACGCTTACGTTGCAAATCAACCAAACCACCAATACAACCTATCTGCGAAACTCAAAACCGTATCCAGCCTCTACAACCTTTACCAACAAAAGGCTCTGTCCCTAGAGCCAGAACTCGCTCGGTGTGCGGCAGCGCACGGGGATCCCGGAGAACCTATCCACTTGACCCGGGGTCCTCGTCTCCTCCCGGAGAAGAGGTTTTTGTGTGTTTTGTGTGTGGTTTTGTTTTGGGGTTTTTCCCAGTCTGTTTCTCGAGCACCCATCTCAGCGGCCAAGGTTATTGTATGTAGAGAACAGATTGTTCATGACCACAATCGTCTCAGGATGGTCTTGTCCAAGAACTTGTTTGTACTTTGTCTGCAAGTCCTCTTCTATTTCCAGGGCTTTTATGTAGTCACCTCCGCTTTGATAAGCACATCCTAGATATGTAGTTGCTCTCAAGATGAGCCGGTGATTGTCAGCACAGACTTTGATAGCTGCTTCTCTCCATCTGTATGCAATATTTTGAGCATGTACAAAATACCCAGCACCATAATAAATATCAAAGATCTCTACACAGAATCCATTATCAACCAAGCTTTTATCACCATCAAGGCTGATCAAGTGTGATATTAATGCTAGTTGGTCATCTATCTTGTTTCTGCCACTAGCAGACATTCCTATCAGGAAAATAGCCAATTTATGTATTCGATCTTCTCCTTTGCTGATAGTTTTCATCCATTCATGAACAAGAGGGTGCATTGAATATCCTTTGTTTTGTTCACTTAGGAGTGAAAAGCTGCAGATATTGTTGAGTATCTCCAGGAATATTCCTGTATCCCACTCCTTTCCCGAGTGAAAATGGGCTAGGAATTGATGAACAGCTTCAAGACCCTCTTTTTTAGGAGCAAGTGGATTATCTGGAAGCTCATATTTTGCTGCTCTTTGAAATATATCTTCTGTAATCCCATTAAAGTGAATAAAGGAGCAAAGTTGTAGGAATTGTTGTTCAAGAGCTGATAATTGGTTAAAGGAAATCTGCCAAGTGGTGTATACTGTCAACTCATAATCCCAGGCTCTTTGCTGAGGTTTATAAGAGAGAAATTTGGGTTTGTTCTCATAGAAAAGCTTGAGATATGGAGATATATCTTGTTGCAGAGCCTTAAACCGAGATATATATGCAGCTGCCTGAACAATTGCCAGTGGAAAGTAATGGATCTCCTGAACAAATTCAGATACATCAATATACCAACATATATTGACTTACCTTGAGTAGGAGACTTAGACTTTCATCTTGGCTATTGTTTACATTCATCTTTGATATCCTGATAAAAAGTGATGCAGCCTCTTCTTCAAGAAGGTCTGGAACTTCAACAGACTTGCTTGGATAGCCTGTATGAATATCCAAAAAGTGGTTACGAGACGTGATCAGAATATTGCCATGTGCACAGCGTGGCAAGTATTGGCCTAAATCTACTTTGTCGGCATTGTCAAAAAGAATGATCCACTCAGTGTCAATCGATTGAAGCCAAGTCTTTGCAGCCTGCATTGTATCTCCAATCTTGTTTGCTTTGGCAATGCTCTGGTAGCTGATCTCAATCATTCCTGCACTGCTTGCATCAATCATGAAGCTCTTGGTAAATCTAGAGAGGCAGCTCAGACTTTAATAGTGATTTATCTATTAATATACCTTTTTGATGCCTTCACAATAAATTCAAGTGCAATTTGTGTTTTTCCAACTCCACCTAATCCATGAAGCAGTACAACAGTCTGTTTTGTCTGACTAGATTCTCCAAATAAATTCTGGAGTTGAAGAAGAGTATCTTTGCGGCCTTCAAAATATTTTGAAGGTGGAGGACAGTCAATAGGAATTGTTTCAGCTGGAAGCCGTTGAGCTATGGCACTATCATCCTGTATATGAAGCCGAACCTGCTGGGTTCCTGCCAGAAGACAATTAGCAGATATGCTTCTGGAAGTATACCAATAACATACTTAGATGATTCAAATGTTGTATGCTGGCTGTAGAGTACGAATTGAGGACCCTGGCCTGTTCCACCAGTCCCACCTTGCTCAATGGCATCGCCACCAGAACCACCCGTTCCACCTATCGCAATAAATTATTGTTTTTATCTAATTTAACTACATACCACTGATGCTTTGGATTGTCAAGTTCTGGATCATGGACTGTCCAGGTTTAACCAAGTTCGGGTTATTCTCCCCCGTAGCAAGCAGGATCGAGTGGAGGTCAAGCGTCGTCGACGTCGTGGTGAGAGGCAAGAAGGAAGCCGCGTGCCGCGTGTCATCCGCATGTCGCTAAAGTTCTCAAGGTGCTAATTCCGTCCGCGAATCGGCGAAATGGGAAGTCACCGCTAGCTCTGCCCTCAGATTATCTCGAGCCACGCATGGGAAGAAAGAAATCTGACCGACAAGCCCTCCGAAAGTGTTCGCGAATCCGACAAGCTCGAATGTACATCGTTCTCTTTCAAGTTTCCTCCCCGTTGTAGCTACTAGTAGAAAGCTGGTATCAATATTCTTGACCTTCGTTGCTCGTTCGGCACGACTCGGAGTAGCTTAAAATACACATCATCACATAGCATAAACCCTACTACCGATAGACCTCATCCCACTGCGTCTCGCTCAGCTTAACAACCTCCGCATCCAGATTCAAATCCCGCGGCACGCGGGCCCGCTTAGCGATCTTGCGCAACGCTCCGAACAACTCCTCCGCCCGGGGCGAACACAGCACATAGTCGAACCGCAGGACACTCCCGCCGCAGACGGGGAGCACGACGTGGTGCAGACTGAGCACGTACTTTGCGCTACGGCCCGTCACGGTAGGGGTCCAACGCGTGAACAGGCTTTGAGAGCCATCGAGCTTTCGCGGAGTCGTGTGCGTGAGATGGAGCGCGCTGACTGGACCCGAGCGGTAGTCGAACTCGATAATGGGTGGCCCGTGGCTACGCGCAGTCTGAGGATGGCAGAGAGACGCAAGCATCATGAGGAATATCTCGAGCTTCCGTGCGCGGTAGTCCCGCAACAAAATAACCCGTAGGAAGTGCTCGAAGCGTTTCGACACACGTGACTGCTGGACGAGGTCAAGCTCGCGGAATAGCGGGCAAGTATGGCGGTGCTCGATCTCTCTGGCGGCGCGGGCACAATCTCTGGTGCAGAAGAACGCGCTGAGGCAGCCGGAACAGCGCCGTAGTCGGGTTTCCGGGACCACTTTCGGACACTGACGAAGCGTCTTAGAAAACAAGCATTGGTAGGGGGAAGGAGAAAGCAGACGTACCAAGGGGTTACTGCACATCCGTTTCGTCTGGTACGCCTCCGACTTGTAGTAAGCCAACAATCGCGTCCGGTCTTGTACGACTTGTATAAGTTCGTCGCAAGCCCTTCCAAGGTCCTCGTCCCAGTATTTTCCGCCTGCGCTGGGCAATGGAACACGACACTTTGCCGCCGCTTCGACGACAGGATACAGCATCATCCCCTTGCAAGCGACCTTCGAGATGAACGGCTCCAAGGCGTCTTTGGCGTCATCCATACGCGGATGCCGAGCGAGGCCGATTAAGGCACTCACCAAGCCCGCGCGCATCGCGGCAGGAAGAAGTTCCGACAGCGTCTCGGGGAGTTTGAAAGCGGTCTCCAAGATCGTAAGAATGAGCTCGACGACCATCGCGGCGGGAATCTCGGGGTCAAATTCGCGTGTCGAAAGGATAAGGAGTGTCTTGGCGAGTGCAGAGATGAAGTCGCTGTCGTAGAGTTGGTGGTCCCGAAGGGCGTAGCAGATGAGGAGTAGCCCGTGGAAGCGCACAGCGTCGCTGTATTCCTGCGACTCCGCAAGAGCGACCAGGCGCTGGTTGATGTACGCGTTCCTGTTTACTTTCCAGTCGAAACTTTGAATGCCTTCAGCGACCTCCCGGGCGATTTCATCGTTCAGCGCGTCCATCTCTCCATGCACCAAAAAGTCGTAGACCGCCGAGATCGCGGCGTTCTGCGAAGGCGTCTGCGGAAGGTGCACCAGCGCAGCCCACAACTTGCCGAGGAACCTCGCAACGTCGGGCGTCTCGAGGACCTCGACGGCCAGCCTCGGAAAAGCGCACATGTATCTGACGCTCTGCAGCATGCGCCCACACGTCTGGCCGAAGTATTTCGTGTCTTTCAAGGTCGAATAAACCTCGAAGAATTGAATCCACGCCCAGACGCGCGGCCAAATGGTGCGATGGACGGCTTCGGGGAGGTAGGACGCCCACCAAAGAATGGCGATCGCTTGCTCGGCGATATACGCTGTGCATTCGACGCCGAACCGTGACGCTTCGAACATCTCGGGAGTGGGGATGTATTTCGGGTCCAGCAGCGCGTATACGACGGGGAGATAGTCTTGTGCCACCTTCGGGTCCTCGGACTGTTCGCAGCGTTTGAGGATGATGTCCAGATCTCCCATAGAGCCTTCAGCAGCAGCCAGCGCGATTCTCTGTTGAATGGAATGGTGAGAATAGGTTCCGAAACAATTAGATGGTCACTGACGCGAGCTGTGAGCGGGATCTTCTCCAACGCCTTCAAGCGCAGCGCGGACGGGACGTTGGACGACATGGCAGTGGCGCGACTGAGCCCGAGGTTGCACGCTTTTATACCCAGTACCGGCCATGGCAAAGCGCAGTGGTGGCAAGTCCAAAGCGTGGGTCAACCCAGCGCCAAAGTCAAAGCGCGTTGTTGCTTTTTGTTGTGTGTTTCCACTGGCAACGGACCTCCATAATGGCGACTGGATGCCTACTGAATGCTCTGAGAACGGATCCGAGAGTACAGGACACCAGGCAATCGAAAATGGCGAGCGCAGGTCGTGGTTAAGAAGAAAGCATCACGTGCTTACATAATCCAGTCGTTCTTCGTCGTTGCTAAATTACACGCAAGAACTATTTGCTGTCTGTCTACACTAGATCGATCCACCGTCCATGAGATGCATTCATTTTCCGGGGCCATTGAGCTCAAGAACGCAGCGTCGCTGGCCAGTTGTCCTGGAAGACATACGTATCCTCCGTCTCCGGCGTAATGTCTGCGAGCACAGCAAGTTTCTCGTCTAAAGCACAGTGGTCAGCTTCTCGAGGGCGCAAAGCGAGTGAAAGGACGCACAAACTGGGTCACTCCCAAGCGGTTTGAAATGCTTCATGGGCCACGTGGTGCCGCTCGCAGCCTCGTCCTTTCTCCGCTGACGCATCTCGTTCTAAACAGCCACCGGCGTCAGCACCGTAACCAAACCCACTCGGAAGACGCGGAAATCAGAAAGCATACCTCGATACGCGTCTTCTCCTTGCTCGCCGAATCGAAATCGCCCTCCCGAATGCCCTTGGACACGAACTGCCACAGTTTGCGCGTCTCCATCCCGCCCATTTCACCTCCGGCCTCAGCCCCGACCGCCGTGACCTCCTCCTTCGGCGCCGACACGTCGTGGAACGATCCACTTCCGCCATGCGTAATCTTGCTGTTTTGGTGCCAGGTGCCTTCCACGACGATGTCGCCGCTCGAGTGAACGGGCGACAGCGTCGCCTTAAACGTATGTGCTTTGCCAGAGAAGTATCCTTTGCCCTTGTATTCGATGTTGCACGTGTAGCCGCCGCCAACGATGTACGAGTGGTCCGATAGTTCAATGTACGGCGATCCGTACCTGCATTTTCGGCGGTCAGACGACAAATGAAAGGCGTTCTGCAAGAGGTTCGACGCACCAAAGTCCGTCTATCCGCAGACGCGGAAGCGTAACAAGATACTGCACCTCCCCTCCAGCCGCCGGCTTCACGGTGAGGACCGCATGTCCGATCTGCTTCACGATAATCGACCCGCCGCTGAAGCTGGTCTTCTGCGCGCTGTGGCCGACGAGTTTGAGGCCCTTGGAACGGTTCTCGATGACATAGGCAGTGATCGGCGGGTGGTGCGACACTTGCTCAACGAGCAAATCGGTCTGCCCGCGGCCATTTTTGTCGGGCCAGACGCCGTAAAACAACCTGTGTGAAGTTCGCGAGTGAGCCCGGATTTGATATTGGATGGGCGCGAAAAGCGGTGCTTACTCTCCCAAGGCGGGGTTGAGGGGTCTGGAGAGACACGGATTAAGTCGGTTCAGTAGAGGATCATGGTTCAACGCACTTCTTCTCGGAACCCATGCTCTCATTGCGAGACGTATATTGGCCCTTGAGCGTGCTCTGCAACGATCATGAGAATCATACAAATTGGAGCTCGCTGGAGACGCACCATAAACCATTTCAAGACAGCCAGGGCCCGCGCCTCCTCCGTCGTCGCATCCGCAATCGCTGCAAACAGCTCTGGGCGCTCACACCAGTACGCTGAAAACATTCAGCCGGAGCTCAGCCGATGTAAAGACACGCACCGGGAAACTCTGTGAGAGATACAGGCTGCACCGAAGGTCAGACTACACAACACGCTGCGGAGCACAAAATTAGCACGCGCCGAGAGGATGAACGGCGGGGCGGTCTACTGCGGTTGAGTTCCAGGGCTTGTACGAATGGAATCGACTCACCAGAGACGACAAGTCGCCAGAGAAGGAGGCGATGCTAGACGATGGGGTTGAGCGGCGTGAGGAGCGCCCGCGGATGATATTTACGATTTGAGGAACGATGTCCAGCTGCCTCGCTGGGCAACCGGGACAGCCTGGGGTGCGTCAGGAAGCATTCCAACAGCTCAAGAGCTGCAACCAACCTCGCCAGCTTGTTGTTCAGACATGAGTTGAGTGTAAGGAGCAGAAATGGAATGACGTCGTCACAGCATCCCCGTTTTCCTTTTACGCCCACTCAGGAACATGGAGTCGGACTCGCCTTGGGACGATGACGCGACGCCACAGCACTCCAGCGACGCTGAATGGAGCAAAATCGCGTCCGAGTTCACCAACGTATGCGCCTAAGTCGCCTACTCTTTACCATCCATCGAAGAAAAACCGTAGGCCGGCTACCGCGAAGGAATCACCGCCGGCAAGGAATCTGCTCTCCAGGAAGGCTTCGATGCGGGTTTCGCGCAAGTCGGCGTCCCTCTCGGTCGAGATATTGGCCATCTGCGCGGTGTTGTTTCTGCGATTGTCGCGTTTCTGCAGTCGCCGCACTGTCAACGGGACGACAAGGTAGCCTTGCTCGCGGAAGCGCGGAGCATCGCGGTATCGCTTGCGGAAATCCGCTTTTCCGACATTGCGCCCCGCGATCTGGAGGCAGAAGCTCATGCGCGGGAGCATCTAGCGCTGGATGATGATGAGGGTGTTGACGAGAATCCCGAGTTGAAGGAGAAGCGGGAGATGGAGGCGCTCGAGGACATGCTCGGAAAACTGACGCCGGGTGCGGTCAATACCGGTGTCGTGGAATCGAGGCGACCGGCCATGGTCGATGTCCAAGCACTTGCGCAGAGGGTGCAAGTGCTTGGCCAAGTGCTCGGATTGAACGTTGACCGGAGTTGAGGTTGAACTGTGCGTGTTGTTTGTTTTCTTTCGCATTCTTCTCATTTGAAAGGACAAGCTTCTCCGGGGACGGAACGCGCTCGGTCAAGTCCGGCACCAACTTGAAGACGATACGCGTCCTCGCGAGTGCTTCGCGGTGAGCAGATCTCTTCAGGTCCCCTGCAAATAGTAATAACAAAGCATAAGGTGGTTCTCAAAGTACAAGGACAAGCTACAACGCCAGCGAGGGAATGTAATTCGTTCAGGGAGCAATGGGGAGAGGATAGATTTAATCTGTACTGGGATCAACATCAACAAAATGTGACTGTACTGAGACGCCTTGACCTTGAACACCTCGCTATTGGACCTACAGGCCGATGGAGGCCTGTAGGCGCGTTTCCCTACGCGTCTGTACCGTTTCTGACGACGTGCAGCTACTCAAACAGACGCAACTTTCTTTTCTTCCGGAACGGTCGCCCTCACAACGAATGTCTTGAACACGGTGAACGCGGGCACCAAGACTCTTCGCCGACTCATCGCTGCTGCCACGAAGCCACACCAAGATCCAGCACAGCAGGAAGACAACGCGTCCGAGGCTGCAAGCCCCAGTCGCTGGTCCGAGGCCGACTCCGAGTCTTCTGACGAGTCGGCTACTCCAGAACCTACACCCCGCGCCATCCATCCCAGTCTTTGTGCGTGTTATCTATGCCTTCATGCCTTGAACCTCATGAATCCCAGTCTATTGGAACCGTCCAAGACGCAAACTCCTCGACCTACCCCTCGAGATCATCGAGCACATCGCGCTATCTCTTCGCGAGCCCAGATGCCTCCGTCAGATGGACGAAGCGGCCCTCTACATCTCAGACCGCTACCACGCCTTTTCCGAGGCACGCCACCCGCTATCTGCTCTCACAAGGCGCGTCGCATACCCAGCACACCAGTCGTCACGCTAATCTTCCCTTCAGAACATGCTGGACGCTTCGGAACGCGCTCGAGCGCATCCTATACCGGAACATCCAGCTCGACATGACCGGCTGGAAGGGCCGCAAACACACGGGTTGGCCAGCAGGCTCCCTTCGGCTTCTCCTGCGAACACTCGAAGCGCGGCCAGACCTAGCACGGTTCATCCACGTCGCCGCAATCGACTACCCGCTCACGTCCGACGCCGCTGACCT
The DNA here is from genome assembly GCA_014461115.1 of Mycena chlorophos. NCBI lineage: Eukaryota > Fungi > Basidiomycota > Agaricomycetes > Agaricales > Mycenaceae > Mycena > Mycena chlorophos. The sequence continues at coordinate 2,061,551 of JACAZE010000002.1, read as the reverse complement.
CGAAGACGGGCTAAAACGATTCCTCGCCGCCACACCCTATCTCAAGTTCATTTGTCTCGCGCAATGTCCGTTGGCGTTCTGGGACCATCGAATATGGCACCTCAAGGGCTTTGCCACCGCGTTTGCGCCTGGTATCCTGCCTTCTGTGCTCGAGGACCTCACCTCACTCGACGAAGTCCACCTCCGCGACTCGCAAGTCATGTCCCTCAACGGCTCCCTACCAGGGCACAACATACGGTGCGTGCGGATGGACAGCAGCCACGAGAACGCCGCGCTGTACTTTGCGCGTCTCTTGAGCATCTTCGGGAGCACCCTCGTCGACCTCGACGTCCGCTTCATCGGCGGCCTCCAACAACGCGTCCCGCTCTTTCTCAACCTGGGCAACGCAGCCTATCTGCATAGCGGCGGCCACAACCTACGCTACCTCCGGCTGGACAACGTCAGCGTGCTGTCCCACCTCGAGTCGGGATACGCGTTCACGCTGCGTGGGCTTCCAGCGCTGGAGACCTTGCACGTGACCCACCACGCACCGTTCGCGCCGGCGGCGTTCAGCATGCTGCCTCCGTCGCTGTCTGTGTTGACGGCGTCGAAGTACTACGGCTTGTGGGCGTCGGAGCGCGTCAAGGAGGGATTCCCCGCGGCGTTCGGGCAGGCCGTCTCGATGAGCACGCGCGAGATTCTGCGCGTCGAGGGGTCGGGTGTGGTTCTGGAGCAGCCGCCCAGCTCGTCTCCGCGGAAAAGGAAGAAATCCGGTTCGGAGGAAGAGGAGGAGAAGGAGAAAGAGAAGAAGGAGCGGGAGAGGAAGCTTGATATCAGGCCTGTTCTCGAGGCGTGTAAGCTGGAGGGGATTTTGTGTGATGAGGTGATGGACGCGGCGGGTCCGTTCCTCAGGGTGTTTTGTATGTTTCTCTCTGGTCTCTCACTTGGATGGGCTAACGAAATGTGCAGTTGGTAGACGCCCGATAGGGCCCGAATACTTGGTCAGGGCTGTAAAAGATACAGAGACGGAAGAGGACGAGGAAAACTAGCATCGGACGCATAAGACATTCATAAGTATTGTACCTTGAGGTGATCATTACAACATGACTATAGTAGAGGGTGTTTCTGAAATTCGCAGTAGACAGTCATGCCTGGGTGCAGATGGGAGGCGGGGCGATACGGCGCAGGCGCGCGAGACCCTTCAGGCGCGGCGGTTGGATGGCGGCCTTGCCTGGGCTTCGCCCGAGGAGGATGTCCAGAAGGAGCTCGGGATGGCCGGCCGGCCAGCCCGCCACGAAGGGAATGAACGGCAGCGGCGCGATGATTGGTGTGGTTGGAGGCGTCGATGAAGTCGAATTGGTATCCGAGTATGTGGTACCACTGCTGCTGCTGCCAATGAACCACGAATCGGACCCTTCAGAGGGGGCCGACGAGGTCTCTGAGAGGGTGGGCGACGCAGGTTCGAGCATGGGGCTGCTTGGCGGAGTGTAGTACACGCTGCTCGCAGTGGTGGGCGTCGGAGGCAGGACATCGTGGAACACGGGTGGCCATGTAAGGACCCAGTCGCGCGGAGATGACGGGGAGGGCGGGTGCAGCATAACTGCAGACCGTGGTCCAGCGCGATAGTCGCGTTGCAAAAGGACTGTATCGTCATTGAGGTCAGAGAGGTGGATCTGCAGTGGCATTAGCACGACTAATTGAAGGAAGAGCAGCGCACGTACCATGAAAGAATCTTCAGAAAACATTACGAGTGATTATAGGCGGGATTCGGGTCGTGAAGAGGTTGCGCAGGGGAGTCGTATTCCGTCCGTGAGGTTACACCGGAAAGGCGGGGGGATGGCGAGCGTGCCCGAAGGCGGGCTTAAATGTCGCGGGTTCAAGGATGCGTCTTTGTGAAAGAGTCCTTTGTTGCATTTCTTCGCGGAACGCGTGTCGGAGCTTGCGGTGTCAGGAAGATGTGTTCCCTATGTTCGCGCCGCACTAAGTGGACCTTTGTTTTGTGGAAGAAGACGGCGCGAGGCTAGAAACGCTTCTGGTACCAGTGCTGAAAAGTGCGATGTTGATGTCCCGCATTAATGATTCAGAAGCAGCGTGAGCCCTGCTCTGAAGGCGTTCAGATCTAGTTAACGTTTAGAGGCTTGGGTTCGTTGGCCTTGTGGTGGAACATGGATGCGCAGAGCCGAGTGCAAGCTTGTCAATGTTGCCATCAACTCGACTTGAACCCGACCACAACACTCGCATCCAACCAACACGAAGCGCCTGGCTATAGACGTCAACGTTAACGCGTCAACTGCACGCGTCTTTCAGTCCAATTTCGCCCAGTATGGCTCCCATTTCACTGCCAAGCCGGTCCCTCGTACAATCCATCTCAAACGCCAATCTGGCATCCTTCACAACTCAACGTTCAACAACGGTCGAGAGAAATGCGGGTGCTGGCAGCGATATGATTCATTTCGAGGATACAGTGGATACGAAGGGTCTACGTGGGTCTTTGTGAGTCATGTGTTTGTCCCTGCTCAATGTTTCTCAAAGAAAAGAAAAACGACCAGTCCAGGCGCCGCCCCACACTGGCCCTGTCAGCGCCCGCTATCAAGCCAACCTGCTTCTAACATTTGACGACGGCTCCAGTGTTTGTTGTCGCACAACCTCGCTGCAGTTCTCCGCCACCGTCGCCGTACAGGTAGAATGGATGGGTATCACAATCGACACCTCAGCGTGGACGCTCCAGAACTTCTTCCGTCGAGGTCATCAAACCTCGAAAGGCCAGAAGAGCAACGGCCGTCCACCCAGTACGCGCACACGCTCGTCAACCAGAAAACAGCGCCGATGCGGACAGGTCAAGCCATGATAGGCCCCGCTCGACCTCGCACCCAAAAGCTGCTAATGAATCAGCGCGGGGACGTCACCCTCCGTGGCAGATCCAAAGTCAAGCACCGGCGCTTGAGATCGTCGAATGTGCGACCTGGTCTCTTATAATGGCCGCCATCGACTCGCGCCGACGAACCTTTATCGCCCATCATGCCTATGCCCAAGCTTTTGCGCAAAATGGGGAGCAAAAAGAGCCTCCGGGGTTCGAACGAGTGCTCTCCGGAAGACGTGCCTCCTCCTCTCCCTTCTGGCCAGTACGCCGAATACGACTCGTCGTATTATTTCCCCGCTCGAAGCGCGCATACTTCACCTGCCGGCTCTCCGGCTCACCGCGTTGTCGATCTCGATCGTTCGACGCCCGACCTTGGCTACTACGAGCGACGGCCGTCATTGCCGACAACTCACAGCGACTCGTACCATCTTCCTTCAAGAACGGTCTCCAGCGCAAGCAGTGGTAGCAGCGAATACGTTCGCGCCCGGACCACCTCGCAAACCAGTCCGGCTCGACGGCCCGTGCGCTACGACCGTGACCAGTATCCGACCCCGCCTGCTACCGCAGATTCTTTCCGCGCGCCGCAACCTTCTTATTATACCGGACCGTTGCCTCCACGGGTCTCTCCGAGCGCACCTACACACAACCACGGCGACGTCAACTCGATTGCGTACCGTCAACGGAGCCAGTTCGTTCCGTCACCTTCGCATTTGCAGAACCCTTCTTTTGAGGCGGAGAGTCTCCGGTCCGCGAATTCGAGCCGCTACCCGTCTCCTGCTCCCTCCTCCCGACGCCCTTCGCCTCCTCGAGGGAGTACCCAACAACATCCGCACGGCGCGTATGGAGTACTGCTGAAGGAGCTCCCGCCCCAGCCATTCCCGGAAGCCCCTCCATCAGCTACCCAAGCTCTCCCCAGCGCACTCCCGAATACGCCTCTGCCGCAGTCGGGGGATGCTCGACAGCGCGAGCTCGCCACTGCTCTGGGCGATGCATGGCAATCAGCCACAACTGCACCAAAACAAGTCAAGCAAGATAAAGCTCTTCAACTAATCGGTGCCGCTCCCATTAAATGCTTCGTCTGTCTATCTAATGCAGCGCAGAAACGAAGGTCACTGTAGCGATGGCGAAGGAAGGGCAAGCAGAGGTCGTTATTGCCGGGATCAAAACTGGGCTCGACGCGGTCGGCGGGATGGACGCCATCGAGCAGGGTCTCAATACGTTCATGGATGGGATACCCGTATTGATGAACGCCCTGGACGAGGTCGCGAAGCTGCATCCGTGCGTTGTTTCTCTGCTAAACCTAGTGATTGTCTCGTGAACCTTACTGCTTGTAGGTTCATCGGAGGTTCGTTCTTATGCTTTCCCTTTCATGTCTCATCCTTGGGCAGTCGCTGTGATGGCCTTCAAGGTATTGACTGCATTTTCGTCGAGAACAGACTCTCCTCATCACGTGACAAGGCAGTATGGGCACTCGAGTCGAAACGGCGCGACAACGACAAGAAAATTATCGCGTTGCACGTCGAGATGAAGGATATGATGGCTGTGTTGACCCAGCTTCGCAACGTCAAGGATTCAGAGGAGATCGCCCCGGACGGTTCGACAATCAAGGGACGCATGCAAGAGCTCATGAGCGGCACCGCCGACGATATCAAGGGTTGTGCAAATGTGCGGAGACCCTTCTACTTCTTGCATTGCGCGTGGAACTTACCTTGCAATACAGGCATGCGACACGTACACCAAGAAGAAGCTGGTCGGTGCGTCGAGGCCATGGTCCCCGTCTCCGACTCGAGCTCATATCGTTCGCACTTACAGTGAAAATTCTCAAGAGCGCCGTCTGGGAGCAGCAACTCGGTGCGCGACGAACCAAACGATGGCTTCCGCTGACGCTGGCTACTCAGCCGGCTTTGCGGGAAAATTCACCAAAAGGCGATCAGAATTCGAATTCGCGCTCAGCATCCATACAGCGTTGGGCGTCGACGCTGCGAACCGCACCTTGTCGTCTGTCGATAAAGCGACCCAGGAGATGAACCAGAAGATGGACCTTATGATGAAGATGTTCCAACAAATGGTCGATCCGCAACAGAAGGAGATGTTGCGGTGTGTTTTTCTTCTGTGCCAGCTGTTGTCCCGTTTTGATCAGTTTTAACAGGCTGGTGGAGCAGAAGGGCGGGGTTCAAGCATGCCAGGACAACGACAAGGCCCTAAAGGAGCTTTGCGACCTCGAGGCCAAGTCGGGTCCCGCAACTGGAGCTGCCGTGTCGTCTTCGAAGTCCGGCGGCACCAAGTCGACCAATTCCGTCGAGGACCTCAAAGACGAGCTGATGGTCGATCCGGAGGCTGCGATGGAGAAGAACTTGACCGTCTTTTCGCGCAAGTTTGAGGTCCAGAAGCGTCAAATCGTCGATGAGTTGACCAAGGTCGTGGAACGAGAAGGCGACCGCGTGATCAGTGCAATAACCGTGCGTTCAAGGTCCATGTATCGCTCGGAGTTGACTGGGCAGTTCAGGCGGGACCGCACGACAAACTCATCGACCCGGATCTTCACAAGATTTGGAAGGAGATGGTAGTCGTTGCTTGGTTTGGGAGACCAATTCTGACTGTTTTCAGGGTTGGCGCGGAAGCGTCAAGTCGCGACATTTCGTCATGGCCCTCCGCGACTACTACCAAGAGAATACAGAGGACGGCGACTCTGCTACAAACACGGGCAAAAAGCGAAATGCCGACGACTGGGCTTTGGCTTACATCAATGTTTCTCGGTGCGTTTTGATAGCCTTGTTCTGACTGCTCATCGTTGACTTTCGTTCCAAGACTACAACAGATCAGCGAGGCCTTTGACGACGATGCTAGCGGCTTCGTGACTGTCGCAGAAGCGAACACGTTCACAACGTCGCGCCCTCTGGACTGGTCGTCAGTTGCTTTTGACCTCTTTTTACTCTCCCTAACGAAAACGCAGACTAACGCACTGGACGGCATATTGGGCGATCGGATTCCACCAAACGATGACGGTCTACGCCACCAAAATCCGAGAGTTGATCGCGAAGATGTTTGCTTTACGGACGCTCGTCTTGCCGGCCAATCGCGCATCAGTCAACGCGTATCTCGAAGAGATCTACCATGGCGTGACCTCGCTCGAGTCCGGCTTGCAGCCGTGCTATGTCAACGAAGCGCTGCAAGAGAAGTTCGTCAGCTACGTCGAGGCAGAGGAGAATCGTCTTCGTGGCAATCTCGAGGCTGTCGACTACGACCTTGACGCGATGAACACCCTTGCGTTGGTGACTGGAGATGGACGTATTGAACGAGTAAGTGCTCTTCATCGTCAGGTCCTCATCTAACGAGGCGCCAGTTCATCTTCCCGATGCTGTACTTGCTGCTGAAGCGCGATTTCGAAATCTTTCGCATCTGCCAGCGGAAAGTCATCCACCAAGACGAGCTCTGGGACTCTGCCGATACGATAAATTGGGTTGTTCTGGCTGCGAAGGAACGCGTCGAGCTTTTGGAAGGTGCATAATGCGATCCCACTCTCGAATCACGTGGTTGAAAGCGATATTACAGCGACTTTTCAGAACCAGAAACTCGATGCTGGGCAGCAGTTCAAGACCTACGCTCATGGCATAGTACGTGACTTTCCGGTATCGGGGTCGTTGCCACTCATCTCCACATAGTTCCAATACGCACACGACGAAAGCGGTTTGTGGGACGCAAAAGTTGTTTTGGCGACGGAATTCCCGGACTACCCGTACGACGACGCTCTCGAGAGTCAAGACGAGAACCTGGAGAAGATTCTCAACTACCCCATCGGACTCGAGAAGCTCGATTTCGCGGCCTACAACGATCCACCAGCGATCACGAACACATCATCCGATATTCGCCCAACATCAGCGCTTAAAGCCATCCTCGGGAGGTGGAACGGCTTCACATATACGCCCGCAACCAACATCGTGCCGTCCTCCGGGATGATCTCGATGAACTTGGTTGCCGCAGGCAGCCGACGGTTCACCGCGAGTTCGCGTTCGAACATGACCGACTTCACGGTCCTTGGAGAATGCAGCGGCGACAACACTGGGCTTGTCAACTTCTCGTTCAAGCAAACATTCCCAACGCGCTTCCCCCCACAATATTTTGCTGGAACTTGGCATCGCTCGACACATTCTCTCACCGGCACGTGGGGAGCAGAGGCGGACCCGAGGACACATGGAGGGGCCTTCATCTTCAAGCGTATCGAACCGGAGCACATGTCGTTCTTCCCTGCGCTCGTCGAGCTTCGGGCCAACAAGGCCCGGGCAATGTGGAACTTTGCCATCTCCGCCGTCCAGTTCCAGATCCGCAAGGACACTTTTTCGTGGGCATTCTACAAGGAACGCTCGTACGCGCGAAAACGATTCATCGACCTTTACGTGCGGAATACGCGTTATGGCAAACCTCTCAGTCGTGCGGAGGAGATTGAGTTGGGACTGATCAAGAAGAGCTTCGTATGTGGACGTTGAGAGACGTATGTCCGATCTTGCTCACCTTTCACAGACGACGGCGGACTCGAGATTCTACCACAGCATCGCTGAAGCGCGGATTCGGGTGACTACAGGACACGAGTATGTCGACTGCGCACCGTCCTGAACGACTGTTAATCGAGGTTCTAAAGCGTTCGTTGCGACTGCTGCACAGGTGTTATTGGCGGTGCCCGCATAACGTGCTTGACGTGCCGACTCGAACACAGCTTTGATACCGTCCGTACCTGCTTCTTCGCGACTATTATGCGACAGATTGACGAGCGAGAACAGGTCGATTTCTGTGACACACAAGCATGCATGACCGCTAAAGTAGTGCCATCGGGGATGACCGTACGTGCATTCGACCATGCTTGTCTCCTCCGCTCGTCCTCAGCCTTCGCTGCAGCGCACACATCTGCCCACGCATGACCTCCTGAAGCTACGCCGCGTCGTCCATATCCGCCAATTCGGCAAGACGTATCGCGAGGCGAAAGAGGCGCTTGTCCGAGCACGCAAGCTGTTTCCGTTCGCCGAGGACGCGTTGGAGGACGCTGGACACGGTTCCTTGGACCGCCGACAGTCGATCATGCCTCCGCCGCCCCCGCGATGCGCCGCCTGCCGAGAGATCTGCGAGCAACCGTGTTGGTTCTGCGTTCAATGCGAAGGTCAGCATCATCCTTTCAGAGGTTTCCCGCTTCTGATCAGCCCCAATAACAGAACCGAGCTTCATCTGCACCGCCTGTGAAGCCGATCCAAAGAAATCTCTCGCGTTCGGCTACCACAACGCCTACTCGCACGACCTTGTCCGTTGCCAGCCGCTCGTCGAGGACATCGAGCTCACACTCGAAGATCGTCTGGCGGAGCTGGAGAAGCGCTTCATCCAGCACGAGGCCAACATGGAGCATCGACTGGAAACACTCGAAACGAGGATGGATGAGAGACTGGTCAAGGTCGACGAGCGATTGGTGCAGGTCGAGAAGTTGCTGGAACGAGTGTTGCTTGCATTGGAGGCTCCCTCAGCCCAGCATTGAGACCACTCAGCATTCAAGCATACACGTGACCACGAATCTAGAAACGCATTTCCCGCTTTGTTTCTATTTACACGCTTTCGTACACCTGAAGTACACATTATAATCGAGTACTACTGACTGCATCGTCTATACAACTTTTAACCACAAACGTTAACTACTTGCCATCCCCCACAACCTGCGCCGCGACTGGCCTCGGCGACGTCCCAACCGCAGCTGCCGTGGCCCTCTGCAACGCCACGGCATGCGCATGCGCCGCCATCGGGACCTTGAAGCTGGCATGCGAGTTGGTCGGGACGTACAACGCGCGCCCGTTGGGGGTCGTCGTCGGCGGCATGTGGTTCTGGTTCTGGTTTTGGTTCTGATTTTGGCTTTGCGCAACAGCGGCGGCAGGCGTCGGCTTAACAGTGATGTCCATTTGCTGCTGTCCTCCCGAGACCGGGACAGGGGAGTGTCCAGGGCCAGTGCCGTTGGGAGAGGGATGCGGCAGCGCCGCGTCACGGAGGGCGCGCGGACGTGGTGTGGCGGTCGAGGAAGTGGGTGTGGAGGTTGGGGTTGGTGTTGCTGGAGTCGGGATCGGGGTTGGTACGGAAACGGGGACTGGGAGGGCAGCAGCAAGCGGGGCTGGCTGTTCTGGGCGTCTCTGCTGAGCAGCAGCAGCCTGAGCCTGAACCTGCACTTGTTGAGGCCTTGCTCGCGCTTGCTGAGACTGCGGCGGTGCAAGCCCGTTGGCAACAAGGAACGAATGCACGTCCTTGTACCCCTGCACACTCGCAAGATGGATCGCATTCGTCAGAAACGGCAACGCCTTGCGGGTCCGTCCATCGATCGCTTGCACCACGAACGACGGGTCCGTGACGAGCGAGGCTTCTGCGAGACGCAGCGGATCCGCCCTGTTGGCCTCCGCGGCCCATTTCGCGTGATGCATGATGTAGCTATTGCGCGTCAATGCCTGCAAGCAAAAGAAAGTCAAGATATCACGAACCCGGTGTCGAATTCATCCACAAGCTCGCGCGCTTCCTCCTCCGGCGGCCCCGTCCACGGACTGTCCGCATCAAACCGCCACTGCGAACGCAACCTGCGAGTCGCCTCTTCGTCAAAGTCCAGCGCATCACCGCCGTCGACATGTGTGCGATGACTGCGCAGAGGCAAGAGATACGGATGGGAGCTGCTGCGCCGATCGATGAACCGCCGCCCACCACGCCCAAGCCGGACGCGCAGCGGGCGAGATTCGCGGAACGCAGAGTGCGATTTCGGCGCAACGTCGACAAACAGCTTCTCGGCACGTGGTACGACGGCAGGCTGAAACGGGTCGTCGGTGAGGTCCACCCATCCGCGTCGCTTCAAGATCTCCGCTTCCTGCTGCACTTTGCGCGCAACATCTTGCTGGATCTCCGCACAACGGTCGGACGGTTGGATCGTCGGCGCGGTAGGAAGGACTTGCGCGGGCGAGCCGGATTGGGTCGGTGGGAGGACCTTGACCTTGGGCAGCGCGGAGGACGATTTGAGCGGTCTGAACTTCTTCGGCCGCTCGATCAGCCGCTCCTCGTCCTGCTTCGTCAACATGCCCGGGAACTGCCTGAACAAGTCCGCCATGGGCTGCCGCGCGTTCCAGACGGCCTGCGACTCGATCGCGGCCGACACTTTGGTCGTCTCGCGCGACAGAATCGAGTTGGCCAAGTCGAGGACCTGCGACAGGTTGCGCGAGATGTTGGCGAGCTTCTCGGCGTGGTTGACGACGAGGCCGCCCCGCGTCTTGCGCATCGGCTTGTTATCGCGGTGCCTGAAGCAGATGTATGATTCGTTGGCAAAGTCGCTCTCGTCGAACTGCGATGCGTTAAGAGACAGTAAACAAAGGGCAAAAAGAGACTGACGTTGAGCGCGGGCTGTATCCTGCGACCAGCGACGAGACTCCTGCGGTGTTTCCAATGTGGGTAGATGGTACGAGCGATGCGGACGAGCTGAGAAGACGGGGGGACCCAAGACGGCACGGCATACGACGCAAACAGCGACTTTGGCAGGTCTTCCAAGAAATGGGCGCTAAAGAACTCGAATTCGGGCGGGTCGCCGCGCAGCACCTTCTGGTCGACGAACTTCTCCATCAGCGACATGACGAGCTCGAACTGGTCCTCGGTGATGAGCACAGGAGCGCACGCGTCGGCCTCCTTGTCTTTGCTCTTGCGCGACGCGCGGATGGCGGCGCTGGCGCTCGTCCCCTCCCCGCGGACCTCCTGGTTGTTCCTGTCAAGCCATTGCTTGTCGAACTCGTCCATGAGGTACGTGTAGTCGTGGTCCGCCAGCGCATTGGTGCAGGCCTCTTCGACGGTCGTTGTTGAATGAAGGTAGGTGATTGGGTCCTTCCACGTGACCGAGCCATACAGCTTGTCGTAGTTTTCGACCGAGGAGAGCGCGCAGGGAGTGGGGATGAATGCGGCAGTGGTTGCGAGTGCAGCTTGGAGATGGTGTTCCTGTAAATGGGCTTAGTACGACGAAAGTTATGGTAGATGACAAAGACGATCCGCGGGATGATAGACATCTCGGATTTGTAAGCCAAAATCGATGACTGGACGCACATTGCCCTCGTTAACGTCGACGTCTGCGACTGCGTGGTTGGGATTGTCGTCATAGTCGTCGTCGAGGTACTCCGTGTCGAGCGGGAGGTCGCCCTTGAAGATTTTGAGGGAATACTTGACGCCGAACCGGGCCTTGTTTTTCTTGGGCGGCGGGTTTGCGCGTGGGGCCATGCGCCGGCGGTGGTGAAGCGGGGGAAGGGGAGTGTGTCGTGAATGGCGAGGAGGGTGCACGGCACCGGGAGTGGCAAGGGGCGGGCGGCGTTGGACCCGTGTGAGGCGGTGACGGGTCCGTCTAGTCTGCGTGACTTTCACGTGAGTTTCCCCTTGATGCGATGCGTCCACCAGCAAACTCGACGAGCGTATAGTGAGGGAAGGGAGTGTGTATTCAGAGTACTAGAGTACAGAGAATCTGGGTGGGAGTTAGAATCAAGAGATTTGGCAATAAAAGGAAGACGCACCAACTACGAGGGACTCGGCAGCACACACACCATCTATCCCCTTGCGAAACCACACCCAACGACGCCGGAGAGCGTCCACGACGTAGAGGTGTCGTTGCGGTTGCAGACGACAAGCAGATGCGTTGGAACACATCGTGTGTGCAATGTGGCGCAGCACATCCTGACCGCCAATGAGCATCGAGACGTTAGACGGCTCAGAGGATTGAAGTACGCACTCAGGTCAGTCTACATTCGAGCACCGAAGCGACCCTGCTCGGCCAGAAAGCAGGGGGCCACGCGGCGCAATCCCAGGTTAGTTGGAGGAAATCGGTACTCACACATTCCTGGAGAGGTTTCTAATGCGTTCGCATGGTGCATTTCGAAGACACGGAGCGAGGGAGTAAGGCAGAGGCGATTTGGGTTTGCAGGGAACAAGGGGGTTAGACGCAAGCCATTCTGACTTAGTCACGCATAGCTCGTCTTGTTCTGGATCCTCGATGAACGCACCACCTCCGGCACATCGGCCACCCACCAAACGGCGCAGAGCCGGCCATTCGACGGAAGACGACGCTCCCCGCTCCCCTCTCTTTGTGAATCTGCCGTTTGAGCTCGTCGCGGAGATCCTCCTCTTCACTCGTTCGACCAAAGACATCCTCGCAACTGCTCGGACCTGCCGTTTCCTGTGCAACACCCTCTTGCGCAAGGAATCCGAGTTTATCTGGAAATACGCGAGGGCGCACATACTCCCGGAACCCCTCCCCGATCCCAAAGACGCGGGATTGTCGGAAGCTGCTTTCGCCGCAATGCTTTTTGATTACGGACCCTGCGCAGTTCGTATCCCTTCTTATATTTTACCCCGATCGTCCGTTTCCTGATTACTCTCTTGCTTCAGAATTGCGGCAGAACCAGTCAAAACATGTTCTCCTCCTTCTCGCTCCGAATCCGCTTCTGCAGCCGGCCCGCCTGCCCACGAGAATGGAATCCGACCAACGTCACCCGGGTCGATAACCTGGCGACGCTCCCGCAGTACCAGCGTGCGGCGCTCGAATGGCTCCCGCTGGCAGAGCACTCTGGGTGTTTCTCGTTCCCGTCTATGTGGCCGCACTACTACCCCAGCGCCGCGGCGTGGCCAACGCACAAAGTCTACCTGAACCGCGATATGCAGACGGTGTCGTCCGAGTATGCGATCTACACGGCGGACAAAGTGCGCGAGCGGCATGCGCTGGAGAAGGGGCGGCAGGAAGCACGGATGAAGTTCTACGTGAAGGTATACGACTGGAAAGGCAAGCGGTTCCGTTTGACCAACACCGTGAGGAACAGCAACGAGGTTTTGTAGGTCGTCGCTCCGAAAATCTTGCATATCGTTGACATTCTACAGCGGCCAGAAGATCGCGAACGAAAACGGCTACGAATATCTCGAACTCGTCGCGGGGTCTAGCTCGTACAATCAGCTCCGACTGGAGAAGACCAGGGCGCTCGACCTCCTTGTGCAAGCAGACTTCAACGCCATCGCGGATGTCGTCGAGCTCGAGATGATCGCGTACAAGAGCCGGGAGGAACGGCGGCTCCGAGAGGCTGGGATTCGCGAGCAGCGCAGCCAAGTCGAGACGCACTACCAACGCCTCTTGACCGAGACACGGGCACAAGTACCGCCGCTCGCGATGCCCGCCCTCCCCGAGTTCCGCACGATGCCAGTGTTGAAGCTCCTGCAAGGACCCAGTGTCAAGCCGGCGCGGGCGCGCACGAGCCGAGAGAAAACCCCCACAGTCGGAAGCAACCTCAAGGAGCGGGATTCGTTGGTCAGCCAGATGCTCGACCAGGAGCTCGACCAGTGGCGCAAGAACGCAGAACGCAATCTAGGCGCGGTGCTGGGGTTCCCCGTCGACTGGAAGACTGCGAAATCGAATATCCTGCCGCCGGCGAAGCGATTGACCGCACGTTGGACGTGTGCGCGGTGCCAGAAGGTCGAGCCGAGCTACAAGTGGGATGAGTGCATGGATTTCCAGGGTGTTTGTCGGCATGAGTGTCCCGGGACACGCGAGTCGTCGCGGCATCCACGCAGGGAATCGACCTGGAAGGCGGAGAATTTCGTCAAGGACGAGCAGGTAATCCGGAATCACGTGATTATACATCCAATCTCATCGTCTTTTCCAGGCTGTGAATGCCGTCGAGAAGCTGCTGACCGCTGCCCACATCAACGTCGAGAGTCCCGAGGCGGCGGAGAAGCTCAACGTACTCGACGCGCGCGTCTTGTGTCTTTCGTGCCCTGGCGCCATCGTCATGTTTCCTCACAACGTTATCGGCCACTCGCATCGACACGAGAACATGGAGTTGGAGGTGCTGGACGGGGCCGAGGCCAGTAGGATCCTCGCCGTTCCGGTAGAGAAGGATCTGGCAAAGTACCTTCTGGGCGGCACGGACGACAAGCGGGTGAAGCATGCGAAGAAGACGTGGTTGTTTGGGTGCCGGCACTGCGAGCAGGAACGCGTTGCGCCAGCGCCGCCGAGTGTGAATACGAATACGAATGAGGACGAGGAGAGCGAGGTTGCGGCACAGCTTGCGGTTGTGCGAGGGCCGAAAACTACCAAGAAGAAGGCGCGGAGGTTTGGTTTGAATGGGATACGGAGTCATCTTAAGGAGAGGTGGGCGTCTCTGTTTTTTTTCTTCTTCGTTGGCTTATGCTCCCTTGCAGCCATAAGATAGAGCTGCCGAGTGACGAGGACTTTTATCGCGTCCTGAATGCACCTCAGCAGTAAACTAGTTAGATTAGGGATTCGGTACCGCATCCAATTGAGACGAGTCATACGCGGCGCGTGTAAGCGCGACCGATCACGGGTCTCGTGACGTGACACACTAATTAGGCTCTTGTTCTCTTTTTCACCCACGAGCAATGCCGCCTCGTCGCTCCCTCCGTGGCAAGCCCACAGCCACCCCGCTCCACTCGCCCGTCCCCACAACGACGACAAACTCCACTGCGAACCCCTCGCCTGCGTTCAGCACCGTCTCGTCGCACGAGACGCCGCCCACGTCCGAGCCTGATGACGACTCGCCCATAAAACGCAAAACTGCCCCGAAAAAAGGTGTCAATAAGCGGGTTGCGGCGCACAGCGACAGCGAGGAGCCTGTGCCGAAGCGGCGGACGTTGAGGAAGGAAGTGTACGTTGAGATTGTGCGTCGCACGTCGGTGTCGGTGGGTGGCATTTTCGCTTACCTCTCTTGGGTACGACTGACAAATCCCGTGTAGCCGGTGAAAGCAGCTCCGGCAAAGGGGAAAGGAAAGGCCAAGACCGAGTCGGACGACGAGCTGCCTGCGGTGTGTTGTTTTTGCCTTTCTGCTGTTGTGGGTGACTGATTCACAACATCAATCAGCCGCCCATGAAAAACAAAGGCAAAGCGAAAGCCGTCGCGCCTCCGCCGCCCTCTGACTCCGAGGGTGGGCTCGAGTACGACGAGGGAGCCGAGCTGCTGAAATCTGACAACGACGACGACGACGAGAGTGGCTCGGAGTTTGTCGACAGCGACGTTGACGACGGCCCCGTCGAGTGCGCTGGCGATGAAGACGACCACGACGAAAACGAAAACGAAGGCATCGACGACGAAGACATCATGGTCGACGCCGCCATCCAGATGTCGTTGCACTGGCAGACACGCAGCGGGGCTGCAAGCTCGTCTGCCTCCAAGCTCGTGTCGCCCAACCCGCAAGCCGTGCTTCGTGCGCGCGCTGCCGAGGCTCGTCTCAAACGTGGAGCGGCTGTTGTCGATGACTCGGCCATGGCCTTGGACTCGGAAGACGAGCAGGTCCCGGCGCGTAAGCGCAAGGCTCCAGCCACCAAGAAACCCAAGGCCAAGTCGAAGGCGCAGCTCGACTCTGATTTCGACGACGACGAGTTGTCGCCCCTCACTACCGAGGAGGACGACTCTGATGCTTTCCCTGCGCCCAAAGCCAAGGGCAAGGGCACCAAGGTCCTGTCCAAGTCCAAGTCGATGTCCCTCTCCGAGATGCGACGGCGCAACCGCGAGATTCGCAAAGCGCGCAACGCCGCACGGCGCGAGAACATCGCAGAGGAGCGCGCCCTACGCAAGAAACTCGGCCGCAAGCTGACATACGCCGAAAAGTCGACCATTGCGCTGCACAAGCACCATCCCGAGCTGCGCGACGTGTGGGGCGACCTCGAAGCGAGCATCCCCATCCCCGTTCCCGTCAAGGCGGCGCAGCCTGCGAACCTCAAGCTCACGCTGCTGCCGTTCCAGCAGGAGAGTCTGTCGTGGATGAGCAAGCAGGAGAAGGGCGTCTGGAACGGCGGCTTGCTCTCGGATGAGATGGGTATGGGCAAGACGATCCAGATGATTGCGCTGCTTGTCACCGACGGCGGCAAGCCCAACCTCGTCGTTGCGCCGACGGTCGCGATCATGCAGTGGAAGAACGAGATCAAGGCGCATACCGATGGTCTCGAGGTGCTTGTGTGGCACGGAAGTGGCAGAGAGTCCGACCCCAAACAGCTCAAGAAGTACGACGTGGTGCGTTGTTTGTCTCCGTGTCGAGGTCTCTTGCTGACCGTCTGTAAGGTGTTGACGACCTACTCGGTTCTCGAGTCGTGTTTCCGCAGACAGGAAGAAGGCTTCACGCGCAAGGGCTTCAAAATCAAGGCCCAGTCGCCGTTGCATTCCGTCAAATGGAACAGAATCATCGTGCGAATGCTCCTTCCTCACTGCTTGTGTTCGTTCTAAGACGACCTCCAACAGCTCGACGAAGCCCACAACATCAAAGAACGCGCTACCAACACAGCGAAGGCGGCGTTCGAGCTTGAAGCCAAAGGCCGGTGGTGCCTGTCGGGAACGCCGCTGCAGAATCGCGTCGGCGAGCTGTATAGCATGGTCCGCTTCCTGGGCGGCGATCCTTTTTCGTTCTACTTCTGTGGGTTTCCTCCTCGGTTCGTTACCCACTGACTAATGCTTCTTTAGGCAAGAAATGCGACTGCAAGTCGCTGCATTGGCGTTTCAAGGATAAGCGTAGCTGCGATAGTACGGATCACGTGCCTAACATTCATCCATCGCTCATTCGAATCTGCAGCTTGTGGACACAGTCCCATGCAGCATGTTTGTGCTGGCCTATTCTTTGTTTGAAGATGCTAACGCTGCGCAGACGTGTTTTTGGAACAACGAGATCTTGACCCCGATTCAGAAATACGGGATGGTTGGTCCGGGACAAGTCGCGTTCAAGAAGTTGAAGATCCTTTTGGACCGCATGATGCTTCGTCGTACGAAGGTGCGCTGCTCAACGTACTGCACTGCAAGGAGCTCAAATGTCTGCAGCTGCAACGCGCTGACGATCTTGGGCTGCCGCCGCGGACTGTCATCGTTCGTCGCGATTATTTCAGTCCTGAGGAGAAGGAGCTCTACCTGTCGCTGTTCTCTGACGTCAAACGCCGTTTCGACACGTACCTCACGGAGGGCACGATCCTCAATAGTGCGTTTTCCTCTTCCTCAGAGCGTTCACGTGATCTAAATACCTACGCAGATTACTCGAACATTTTCAGCTTGCTGACCCGCATGCGTCAAATGGCCTGCCATCCCGACCTCGTTATCCGAAGCAAGAACAACGCCGGCAGCTTCCTCGACAACGAACCGGGCGAAGCGACCGTCTGCCGTCTGTGCAACGACATCGCCGAGGACGCGATCCAGTCTAAATGCAGACACATCTTTGACCGCGAATGCATCAAGCAGTACCTCAACACGGCGATCGAGCAGCAGCCCGACTGCCCCGTGTGTCACCTCCCGCTGACGATCGACCTCGACGCGCCGGCGCTCGAGCTCGAGCAGAATCTGCCCAATGCGCGGCAGGGCATCCTCGGGCGGCTGAACCTCGACAAGTGGCGGTCGTCGACCAAGATCGAGGCGCTGCTGGAGGAGCTGGTGAACCTCCGGATGCAAGACGCGACGACCAAGAGTCTGGTGTTTAGCCAGTTTGTCAACTTTTTGGACTTGATTGCGTATCGGCTGCAGCGCGCGGGGTTTAAGGTGTGTCGCCTGGAGGGAACGATGAGCCCGACGGCGCGCGATGCGACGATTAAGCATTTTAGTGCGTTTTTTTTTTGGAGTTTGTTGTGCTGACGGGTCGTGTAGTGGAGAACGTTGAGGTTACGGTGTTCCTCGTCAGCTTGAAGGCGGGTGGTGTCGCGCTTAACTTGACGGAGGCGTCGCGCGTGTACCTTATGGATAGCTGGTGGAACCCCGCGGTCGAGTTCCGTGAGTGGCCTGTCTTTCGTGGTCAGAAACCGATGCTAACGCGTTCTGCAGAGGCAATGGACCGTATTCACCGTCTGGGTCAACGCCGACCAGTCAAGGCGATCAAGCTCGTCGTCGAGGACTCGATTGAGAGCCGTATCATTCAGGTTCGTCGCCGCCTTTTCAGTGTGGGGACGGGTAATGACTGTATTCGACAGCTGCAAGAGAAGAAATCGGCGATGGTGGACGCGACGCTGTCGACAGATGATCAGGCGATGGGGAGGCTGACGCCGCAAGACCTTCAGTTTTTGTTCAGAGTACGTTTCTCTCTTCTTGCTTCCGCGTCGAGCTCCGACTAAACGAGGTCTGCAGTTGTGATTTATCTAGTAACCTCGACCCGCGAAGGGATTGTATATAATCGATACAAGTTTTGAGTGACCGTAGCAGACTGCATACATGTTTTTCGTGAAGCCAAAGAAAGCGTCCCAAATACTTAGCGATATATAGCTCCGCCTCACCATCGTCTAATCCCTGCTCTTGCTACTTGATCCACTAAACGCGCGCTTGAATGCACCCCGTTTCTTGCTGTCGCCATCTGCCGATTCTGGTGAGAGGGTGGAGGAGGGAGGCGACGCAGCGCCCCCTTTGTTGATTGAGGATGCATTGACGACATTTATGAGGCCGCTGTTATTGGGTCGCGTTTAGTTGAAGCAATGTGAGGGCCGCGAAGCAATAGGCGCACCGCTGGGTTGCATCAACGTAGTCTTCGCGGTCAAAGCGTTTGTCGGTTTTGAGCGCAACGCCCTTGTCCGTGATGTGCACTGTAGACGCCGTCGGTACGGTTCACTTCTTGGAACCACCCGGCATGCGCGCTGATGGGATGAAGCGACAGCGTACCTCCTTTCGTTTTCAGTCTGGGTGAGACGCGGTGAGCGGCAGAACGAGCAGAGAGGGCACACGAGCCGACGCACCCTTCTTTCGCATTCTCGACTCCCTGCGAAACGCCCCGGACAACGAGAAGCACCACGTAGATGATTCCTCCGAATACGGCGATGGTCTAGAAAGCGAGGATAGCGGGAGTTTGTGAGCTGGGGCTGGGCTGTGGCCGAGGTGCATATGGCGGCTTACTGCGCCGAACGAGAGCAAATCTACCCTGGATTCGAGTGAGCGGCTTTGTGAGGGATCGGAGGATGCGTGGGCGCACCAGTTGGTCATGGTACGAGCAGATAGAAGGAACTTCAAACAAGGAGAGTGAGTGAGCGCAAGAGACGAAGGTGGAGTTGTTGACGTCGATCAAACCCTTGGCGAGACGCCGGCACCGGACCGGCACCAGCCAATCTTGGACCCTTCCCTCTCGAAGAAACGCACTGGAATGTACACAAATATCTTCGTTCATCATAGCAGCTCCTAACATTCTGTATTCAACGCGCGGACTACATGCTTGAAACTACGCAAGCACTCCAGTAGCACTAACCAACAACTCATCCACCGACCTGCCCTGCGACATCGCCGCAATATCAATGAACGCGCGCGCTTTATCGTACACGGCCTCCCACACATCCCTCTCAACTTTGAGCCCAATCTGGGTGCTCAAATACGCCGCAGCAAACACCGTCGCAGCCACGGTGTCAGAGATTTCAGCCGGCAGCGTCAAGCGCGCCTGCTCAACGGGTACCGTGAAGTTGATAAGGGCCAGAACATGGAGAGCGAAGGACCCGTCGAAGGATCGGAGACGGATGAGCTCTTCGACAGCGTCGAGCGGAGTGGTGTTTGAGGTCGTCTTCCTGAACTCCTTTGGCGCGCTCTCGCGTTCGCGTTCCCGCTCAGAGCTTCCCATCTCCCCGATATCCCCAGACCCAGCAGGAACGGATGCTGCGGAGCCGCCGAGCATGGACATACGTGCTTCCAATGCCAGTATCTTCGCTTGTTGGTCATCTTCGTTCATGGCCTTGCGTTTCAGACCGCCTAGGCCGTCTCCACGACTCCCACGTGACCCACCAGCAGCGCCGAATGTTCCTGCTATGGCGGCCGTGCCACGACCACTTCTTCCACTACGAACACCGCCCCTGCCGCCTCCGCGGAATCCAGGCATCCGGCGGCGATATCCACTGGCCAAGCCGCTTTGCTGGACTGCAAACACAGGAATGGGACGCTGAGGAAGCTGTCCAGCGGATGCTTCGTCCACGGCGACGAACGACGTCTGGGACGAGGCGATCGAGTAAGTCTTGCCCAAACGGACAATGCAGGCGTTGACTGTCCGCTGACGCAGGTCCTCGTCGGCAATTTGGATCGCGTGTTTGCCGTCTTCAAGGTCTTGGATGACGTTCCGCGCTGCGAGCGCGTGAACCGCCGGAGGCGCGTCGGGTTCGTTAGGGAGGCTACTGAGCGCTACTTTGACCGGCAGCCGGATTTCGGCGCCAGCTGCGGTTTTGCCCTTTAGCGTTACGATCTCGGGGACAACTTTCTCTGCAAACCACGTCATAGAGTTTCGAAGGAGGTGAGTGAATTTACCTTGAATAATGGCGTGAATGCTCAGGCGAGTACCGGAAGATATAGTGTGTATCTTGAACGGCGATCGTTGGATATGGGGAACAGACGGCAACACAACAGAAGGCGGAGGCGGACCCATTTGGTTGTCGACTTGCATAGGTTCGATGCTCGCATCGAAAATATTCAGTGGAACGACCTCCTTGTCTTTCTGCGGTTCCTCGACCTCTTTCTCCACGACTTCAAAATCCTCTTCCTCAACCGCTGGCAACGCAACACCCCAGTCCACGGTCACGTCTGAAATCAAAGGCATCCGAGCGGCTTTGAGCATTCGTGCGATCTTGCCCGCAAAACTGGTTTCGTTGTCGCCCACGAGCTGACAAGTACCGTTCCCGACACGCGCGATTCCTTGGCACATGGCCGTCGAGACTGAATTACCGATTCCAAGGACGGAAACGCGCAACTCGGCGTCCTGAGAAGCAGTACCGACGGCGGACTTGACCTCGTCCAAAACTCCGTCCAAATCCCAAGCCTCGCCGTCGGTGAGCACGATAACGCTCGTTGGGCGATTTGTTTGGCGGGCCTTGAAAACCTTCGCGAGGGCGCCGCGGATTTCCGTTCCGCCCATGTCGGCGCGTAGACGGTCAACGTATTGCGTAGCAGCGTCGAGCGTTTCTCGGTTGTAGGCGCGACTCCCGCTTTTCCAGAGGAAGGTGCAGTTGTTCCCGAAGGAAGCGATTTGGGTGAGCGTGTCAGCGGCCGGAAGGGAGCGCAGCATGACGACGAGGGCTTTACGGGCAGCTGAGATTCGGTCGCCCTCCATTGAGCCGCTGCGGTCGACCAAGAACACGAATTCCTGGCGCGGAATGTCCGGAAGGGTGAACCGTGGAACGAGGCTCAACGAAAGAGCGACGGTGGGTTGGTTGGGATGGAGCTCTGCAACGCAGCGCGGCGCGTCGACTCCAGCGGACTTGAGGGTGAGGACAAAGTCCTTGTCCAGGGCAGACTCCGAAGTGAGGGAGACGCGGGCGTAGTGGGCAAACGGGAGCTCAGCAGCGTTGGGCAGAGCTGAGTCCGGACCCAGTTCCGTGTTGACGGTGTGCGACGGGCACCCAATCTTCGCTATAGGTGCGACGGTCTCAATGCTGGTCTTGATATCGAGGAACTGCGGGAGCGACGACCATGTCGAAAAATATGGCCGCAGGTCGAACGTGGGCGCCTCACCGTACCGAGCGCCGATACGCGTCGGGAGATGGAAGCGCCATGAATCGTTTTCCTCGTCCTCGGAGAGCGGGGTAGCGTAGATGAGCTCGACGACGACGAGGGCCTTGGGTTTGATGTTGCCGACCGCAACCTTGAAGACTGACGTGACGGCATCAATTCATCCTGTTCTGAACACTCATGAAGAAAAACAAACCATCTGGGGTCGTCTGCTCGAGCAGCGCCGCCGTCTTCCCTTGACTCACGGCTTCGTCGTACTTCTCCTTGGCCTCCTTCTTTCCTTCAACATGTCCAACAACTTTTCGGTCCTCTTGCTTGAGCACGAAGCTACACACCGCAGCCCGTGCAGGAATGGGCAACGAATACGTCGCATCTACAGCCTCAGCTGGCTCATATTCATGTGCAAAGGTTTGTGTGATCTTGACTTGCGCCGTAAGGTCCTTAATCGTCGCCGCAACGCTGACGCTCAGCAGGGGGATGCTAACGAGGCCACGGCCGACAGGAAAGTAGTAGAGGCCCC
Organism: Mycena chlorophos; assembly: GCA_014461115.1. Classification (NCBI taxonomy): domain Eukaryota; kingdom Fungi; phylum Basidiomycota; class Agaricomycetes; order Agaricales; family Mycenaceae; genus Mycena; species Mycena chlorophos. The sequence continues at coordinate 2,039,737 of JACAZE010000002.1, read as the reverse complement.
AAGCTTCCATAGATGTGCGTATGGTGTATCGTTCTCCAACGTGTCTAGGGATGAAGGTGGCATCGGGCTGGCTTATATGTGCTTTCGGGACCGAAAGGCTGTGGAGTCTAAGGGACGAAGAGTCAGTCCATGCACTGATATCACCAGTACTTGTCCGACATCCGACCAGTTTCCGCGGAATTCCACTAGGCAACGCGCGATCTCGCTCGTATACGCACGAACACAAATTCATTGGTTCAACTACGCAAAACACTTGGCCCAATCGCCCTCCCCCTGATGCCTCGCATAGTTCTGGCTCTTGACGAACTTATCAAAATCGCACAACCCGTGATAAGGCCCGGACGAAGGCGCGCCACAAAATTCGAGCGGCTGCAGGACCTCGTTGACCATAATGCGCACGAACTTGTCCGTCTTTTTCTTGGAATCGACATTCTTCGCGCCGCCGCGACGGCACTCCAACTTCTCGACGACCATGCGACTACTAAAAGTCATGATATCGCTCGTGTACCAGATGCGATTGGGGTCAGGGTTCCGGGTCGGTAAGGATGGTGTCGAGAAGAGTCCGATAGCGTTGAAAATCGCGACGAGAGGCGCGTCGTGCGTGAAATCGGCGTAGAAGGTGCGATCGAGAGGGAATGTTGACCGGTCAGCGTCGAGGGTTCTGTTGGTGCTGGTGGCATCGACGACAGGGGAATGCGTAAGGCGTGCAAGGAGCTCGTTCACGTAGCCAACACCTTGGACACGGCCAAGGTGTCCACCGTATCTATATCTCATGTGAACGAATCCACGATAGCAAGTTTGGGAAACATACCCTGTGGTATAATAGCGGTCGATATCAGACGAATACGCGAAGCTCGTGAACTCTTCGGCCCGGAAAAGCCCACAGAAAGGACTGTACGGGAGGGGCTTGCCCGCCTCAAAGTCCTCCGGAACAACAGAGGCAACGGTATGGAAGGCGCAAAGCATTAGCAGCCCATGAATATCGTTGTTCGTGAGGTTTGCGCCCGGGGCCCATGATTCCAAACGCGAGGCAATCGGCGGACCGTAGACATCGATCCATTCTGCCATCTCTTTGTGCGAAGAGGCAGCGTTGGGACAGTTGTTGTCTTGCAGCGTGTCGTTGCCTTCCTCCGAGATGATGACCGAGAGTTTTGGCGCGTACTTTTGGTCACTCGCAATGGCGAAACCTACTCCGACGTCAGACACGGGCAAAAGAGACTTCGGGACACGGACCAGCGGTCCAGTTGAGCGCAGTGTCAACCACCCTGCTCATCCCAGACGCGCGCACGAAAGGAAGATCATTCTTGGAGACCAACGGCGCATAGCGATGGAAAGCCGTCTCTCCTGACTGCCGCGATTGAAGGGCACCGAGAGGAACCAGCAGGTTCTCTCCAAGCGTATACTCAAAGTCATGAAGGAACTCGAGACGCTGGTCCGTATATTCCCTCACCCCAAGCAGCTTGTTGAGACCGCCAAGAATGTCTGCCGTCTGAGTAGCGGATGGAAGACGCGCCCCGTGTCGGTGAAGCTGCTTCAGTTCAGAGAAATGCCTGTGCTTGGACTGGGAGACATACGATGTTGACCTGAGCGTCGTTAGTGCGTCAATCCAGGACGAAGTGCCTGTATTCGACGCACCTGCGACACGCTGCATCCGTCTGGCAACGCAGGGTAATCCTCTACAGCATGGAAAGGCGTATAGACGCCCCAAAGGTGCTCTATGGCCCGGTCGTGTGCCGCATGGAAGAGCGGGATTTGAGGCCCAAGAGTGGGCAAGAGGCTCGAAACAACGGCCCAGGCGGAAGCTAGAGCGCGGCCACCCATTTCAACGGCCTATGCTCAGAGAGATGTCGGAGGGTGAGGGTAAAAGGAGAGAGTTCGTGTTTCGCCGCCGGCAGTATTTTTGCACCATCTGTCGGATTCGCGCCGGAGATTTGATGCGCCGACAGGTTGGTGGTGTTGGCCTGGGAGGAGCGCGCTAACCGATTGAACGCGCAGAGCGGTCATCGTATCGGAGGGTTAGCGAACATCGATTCGGAAGTAGGTGAGGTGTAGCAGGACGAAGAAGTGAAGGTGATGCAACCAATCCCAACCGACGCCTAATTTCCACTACGGAGCTTTTTCCCAGTCAGAACTTGGGGTATTCCATGTGTCTCGAGCAAGTAATCCACATATTTTCCGAGGTTTAGAGGAACAGCAGTGTCTGTACAGGTGCATCTTATCTTATCTCATCGCCCAATTACATCGACCAACTGTGTCTTCGGAATCGCAGCCGGGTACGCCCTCCTCTGAAGACGGGTTTTCGTCTTTTGCTCATAAGCAAACGCGAAACCAATCAGGTCAAAGTCAGAGAATGCGGTTCCAAAGAAAGAGAGCCCAAACGGTATCCCAGGTGCGGGGTACACCGTTCCTGCATTAGCCCTCTTGATTCTGTACACCGAGTGAGTGGGATTCTGCACGATGACAGATACACTTGCTGAACGTCGTCGGGGTAGAACCCGAGGGGCACTAGTTGACTTGTATTGAACTCCCAAGAAGAATCATTGCGAGCAGGGACGCACCGGTAACAATGGGATACCCAACAACCGCAGCGGGCGTACTCGCGAATCCGAGAGCGGGAAGAATGAGCGCGTCGAGATTGTACTCGTTGAGAACGTAGTCGATGCCGTTGGTGCTGCCCAGGTCCCAGTTCGCCGCAAGCGCGTCAAAGAACCTAGCATCGTAGCCGGTAGTCTTTTGCGCGTTGATGAGTCTGCCATACGAAGGTGGCTCAGACGGTGGAGATGTTATATCGGCGAGAGAGCCTACTGTGACTGGTCCTCGTAGCCTTCGGGTTTCTCAAGAGTTGGATTCGCGTCGTTGAATGCAATCAAATCTGCGAGGCTAGTGACACCGGAAGGATTTTCCACCAGAGATTGGAACCATGCATCGAGTTGAATCTGTTTCGAGAGGTGAGTTCGTATCCTGTTGGTGCGGAAATCTGCGGCTTACCTTGAAATCGGTATTCATAACGATTATCTCGGTGTGCTCGTTCGTCCGGTTCACAAGTCCGTCGACCGAAGGCAAATTTGCTGGATCAACAATCGTCGCACCGAGCTCTCTGAGAGTGCTCAAAGCCGCTTCGAACGCAACGTTCACAGCCGGGTCGTTCCCAGTGATGGTGTCATTCAAAAACACTCTCCGAGGGACGCCGAGTCGCTTGCCCCGCAAAGCATCCTTGTCGAGCGCCTGGGTGAAGTCGGGAACTACGGGAGGTTGTGCGAGCGTGTAGTTGTCATTGGGATCTCGACCGGCGATGTATGAGAGCACGACGGCCGCGTCAGCGAGCGTCCGAGTTATCGGCCCGATGGTATCCTGGTGAATCGAGAGTGGGATCACTACACAACCGAAGGTAAGCAAGTAGCTGGCGGATGAAGGAACAGGCCGCGCACCTCCGGCTCTCGATGTCCAGCCCAAAGTAGGTTTGATACCGACAGCATTGTTGTTGCTCGATGGACAAGTAATGCTCCCGTCCGTTTCGCTGCCCAGCGTCACCGCAGCAAGGCCAATGGAAGCTGCAACGCCTGACCCAGAAGACGATCCACAGGGTGCTGCCTTGGGGAAGTATGCACCCGTCGCTGAGCGTGTTTGCGTGAGTGCATATGTGGGGGAGTCCGAAATAGACACCTACTTTGGCCACCACGTCCCGACCACCCCGAGAGAGTGGTACCTCTGAAACCGGACCACTGAGAGAGATTTGTCTTGCCTCAATATTTCTAGCGTTCAGCGCGGTATTCTCATTCATTGTTGCAAGAGAGACATACCCAAAATAATGGCCCCGGCCTTACGCAAACGTTTTACGACGCCTGCATCCTCAGGGACGACCGAGCGGAGCAAGGAGAACGAGCCCGCAGTCGTATTCATGCCTGCATGAACCCAGTTAGAATATTTGATGTTTGCAAAGATGCAAAACTCACCTTCCGATGCTACTGTAGCGATGTTGTCCTGCTTCAATATCAGCAGAAAGCGTCAGGATTAGAAGAGCTCTCACCTTGACCAGAATGGGAATTCCATGCAGCGCGGACCGCTTGCCAGAAACTTTCCGTTCTTCGTCTGCCGCCGCCGCTTGCGCTAGCGCGGACGGGTTGAGTTCTATCACAGCTCTAAGCTCGGGGCCTTGTAGGTTGACCTCTTCGATACGCGCGAAGTACGCCTTTTCGTTTCGTCAGAACACAAAAGAAGAGAACGCAGAGGGCATACCTTGACGAGGTCTACGCTCGCAAACAGCCCCGAATCAAGGCCAGCTTGAAGCTCTTGAACAGAAGCTTCATACAGGTCGGGAAACGCAGGCTTGGAGGGAGCCTCGCTTCTCCAAGCCACCAAGCTGACTGGAATTCCGCAGCTTGTATACAGGTAGAGAAACGCGCCGGCAACCACCAATAGCGCGTAGCCAGTGAGAGCTGTACGGCGAGGTTTCTCTCTTGGCCACGACCTAGGCTCCGGCTCGGGGGTCAGCTGGGACTTGGAGACGCTCATTGCGTGAGCAACGAGGAACAGAGATAAGCGCGCAGTACATCGCGGTCGTGGGGAGCAGACGTCGAGATTGCTGTCTGCTTCGAATTGCCGTGATTTGGCCGCGGCGCCGAGTCGCCGTTGTGATCCCATCAAGGTCAATCAATGATTCATGAGTAAGCGGAGCAAGCTGCCGAGAGATCGGCACTCCGTCGCACTGAAAACTTTCACATCGTACCCCGAAGGCAGGTAAATCCAAATCTATTTGCTCTTCTGATGCGCTCTATGCAGAAACCAACACCGGTGCCTTCAAATCCCACTCCTTCTTCTCAATCTCCGCAACCACAAACGCAGCAAACCCAGCCCGATTCAAAGTAACATGGTTCTTGAGCTTCCCGTCGCCAATATAACCCGCAACGACCTCGCGAGATGGATTATTGCTGAGGATAGGGACGCGGAAGATAGTGTAGTGCTCGAGGCTCGAGTTGCGGATGACGTCGGCGAGGGCACGGATGTCTTTGTATGCGTTGTGCATGGTAACATTGGCGCTGAGGGTTCATGAGCAAGTGCATTGTACTGCCATCTGAGTGGGGACGAACCCGGCCACGATGGTGGAGAATACGACACTGAAGCGGTCCGCTTTATCTTCGACAGACACGGTTCCCAGAGCGAGAAGCCGATTGATTCCATGCTGCTTCATGAGCTTGATGAGACCCTCGTACGCGTGCGCCAGCGGCGTGCCTGCGTTGAGTGAATAACGCTCGAAAGACGAGGTTCAAGCTGTTACCAGAAGGGTGGTCGAATTGTCGCGGACCGAGAGCAGAAAGAACAATGTCAACGCCTTCCAAAGCTGCGCTCAGAGACCCCTCGTCATCCAGCTCGCCTGCCGGTAAACGCGTCAGAAATCGGGCTTGTTTAGTTGAAGAAACATGCCTTTGAGCACCGTGACGTTGGAGTGCCCTTTCAGATCCTCCGGGAGCTTCTCTGGAGAGCGGGCATATCTGTGGGGCTACTGGTTCAAGAAGAGCGCGACACGGCGGTCGATGCAGCCATACATGACGAGCGATGCGTCGGGGTAAACAGCTAATGTTTCGCGTGCGAGCAACACGCCGCTAGGTCCAGTCGCGCCGAGTACAAGGAACTTCATGGGAGATGCGGTGCTGCGTGTGCCCGGACGCCTGCAGGGTTTAAATCCCTCGCCGGGCTACTTCGCAGTGGCGGTACTGAAGCGAGAAACACGCGGCCTCGTGACTTGCATGTCATCACCCGATTTCGACGCGCCAAACTCTTTGCTCTCGAAATCGAGGTTGTATTGCGCTAATTAGCGCCCTATAAAATACAGTGGGTGTAGTACGTACGCTACAAGGGTATCCTAATGCTCACACATGTTAAACTCCGCTTGATACATCTGCTCAGTATGGTCCACCACAAACACCGTCCTCTCCTCCATCAGCTGCAGGCGATATGCCTTTGCCTCCTCCAAAGTCATCACAGACTCCGTGATATGACTTTTCACAAGGTCGCGCAATTCGCGCGGTATGAAAGGTAGCCGGCCTTTCCCAGCCGGATTTGAGTCCTCCGAGGTGTCGCCAGCGGCACTCAACGCGGAATCGTACACCTCTTCCATCGTCTCTCCAGCCGGCCGCAACTGCTGCGGAGGAATCAGAGTCGCAGATGGGAGCGGCTCCTTCGTCGGGTCGACAAGGAACACTGCGAGGATCTTGCGGTGACCGGGTTTCGTCGGGTCGGCGAGTCGGAAGGGCGACACACAGTGCTGGAAGATATTCGGCCACGCGAGGAGACGCCCGGCCTTCGATATTACCGAACCGACCTCTTGGACGCATGCGTCGTTTCTGTAACCAAGACGGATTAGAACAAAGAACACCGCGATGACTCTGTCCATCCTTACCTGCCTATCCCATAGAGCACATCCATACAATAGTCGTCGTCCTGTCCGTGGTAGCCGGGCTCTTCTGTTGCGACCCGGAACGACAGCTTCGATTCCGTGATGTTTTCTTGGTCGTAGTACTGTCGCAGAATGAGCCAGCAGCCGGAGGGAAACAGCAAATAAACAAACATAGATTCCAGACGCGACGATGCGTTCATTCATCATCCCTACGAAGGAAATGAGCGCCTCCAGTCTTTATGGAGACAGAACGCACCCTCAACATGCCAATTTCCACCCTCGTATTCCGGCTTTTCCGGCGTCAAATGGATGTTCGCCAACTTCACGATACACTGGATCTGCCTCCCGCGGAGCGAAACAGGCCGAACATGCTCCTCAAGTTGTCCCTTGTAGGTGTTCGCCTCGGGAAAGTTCTTGTCCAACGCCGCTCTGTACTGGTCCGCGAACTCCTCGTACGACATATCCTCGGGACAGTCCTCGTCGTCGGGAGATGGCTCGCCGTACGATTCCCAGATGCACCCAACGTTCTGGATCCGCCCGCTATTGACCCAGGAGAACCGCTCAAGCACGGTAAACCGGTCGGGAGCGATCACATCCCCGAGGACACGTTCCCAGAGCGGGACGAGGGCTGTGATGACCTCTTCGACGATGGGGTAGAGAGGCTTGTGGATTGCGAGGTGCATGTTGTTGATGTACGGCGAAACGAGCTTCACCGCGCCCGAGTCCGCGTCGACGCTCAAGTCAGATGGCATCCAGCAAAACTTCTGGGAGGCCCACTTCCGATCGAATTGGCTGGCAGATTCCGCCCACACCGGGAGGAAATTCTGGTTTTCGCGAGGCTGATTGGGGAGATACGCGTGTGTGCGTCCGTAGACGATGGGGTAGAGCGAAGGGTGGACCAAGTCGAGGACTTGATTGTTCGACCCCGGGTGCCAGTCCTTCTCCTCCTCGGGAATGTCTTCAAGAACCCGGACCGCAATCTTGAGTTGTTCTCTGGATTCCTCGGAAAGAATACGGTCGGAGTACCACACGCCCTCGAAGCACGCGCGTTCGACCCCCCGTTCGTTGTCCGAGATCTTCTTGTGGCCCTCCAATTCGTCGAGCACGTAGTCAATCTATGAAAGCCCGAAAGCAATTAGCGGTCTGAGGTGGAGTCGAGGACACATACCATCGCCTCGGTCAGCAACGGCCCTTTAACGACATGATCCTCCGACTCGAACATATACTCCCCCATCGCGTCGGCCGCCTCCTGGCGCCACTTGGCGCGTATCGTCGGGTCGGCCGCCTTGCGCTGCCAGTCCGGCTTGCTGCGCAGTGCCCAGGACAATTTGCACATGATGAGTTCAGAGCGCTGTACGCGTTTAGCTTCAGTCGCGTTCGAGAATGCATGCAGTTGCTCACGGTAAGTGGACCGGACCAGTGCCATTCGAACGGAGAGGGCGTCACCCATTCGGGTAGGTTAAGGTCTTTGGCCCGCTGGGGCTTCCAGCGCGGGGCGGACATGGTGGGGGGAGCGGAGAAGGTGCGTGCTTGCCGCGTGAGTCTAATAAGGCTCGTCAAGCCTTTCATGGTGACTCTCTGTTGTTGCCGTCAACGGCGTCCTGGAACCCGGGCAGAGTGCGAGCAGGTGGTGGTCGAGCCCACGGGAAGAGTGCGGATAGGTGATGGTTTGTGTCAAGCATACGTTCTGGCCCAACGAAAACATCCGTAGACAACGCGACGGCTCGCAGATGGATGATAATACAGCATTCTACTCAAACAGCAGCTTAGAAGCGATTTCGCTTGCGCACGGGCTTGGACGCGTCTTGCATCGGTTGTCTATCCACAAATCAGCACGCGAAAAGCAAGCAAAAGATAATACGCACTTCCTCCCCTTCATCCCGCGATTCTCCTGCCCTCCCAACATGCCCATGATCCCACCCAGCCCAAGACCCATTGCACCAGATCCAGACCCAGTGGGCTCGTCCACATCCATCGCATCGCCGTAGTGCGTGTTTGCGTTCATGCCCATGCCGAGCTGCCCACGCCGCGCTTGCTTCTCCTTGCTCACTTCGCGCAGAGTGGCTTCGAGGACCTCTTGGTGGTCCGCACGCTCTTTCTTGCGCGTGGCGGCGTCCTGTGCGATGCGGGCGAGCTTGTCGTCGAGGGTCTGCAGCACCGAAGCGGTGGTGGTGGCCCTGACATTCGAGAGTGCGTGAGTAAGAATCCCGTTTAGCGGAGCGGAATGGCATGGACACGCACCAGTCCTTGAGAGCCGAGAGGAGAGCATCAACCGCGCCGGGGGCGAGGTCTCGACCCATGGTGTACTCGACTTCGAGCTGGGACTGTTTTTGGTCGAGGCGGCCCCGCAGGACGTCGAGATAGATAGCGTCGATAATCAGGTCCTCCAGCTCACGGACCGTGGGCATGTCCAGAGCGCTCAAAAGGTCGGAATACGGGAGGATCTGCGCAATGTGAGCCTGTGTAAAGAATCGGGTGCGGGATCACACACTCGGCGTTCGGAGGCGAGCGAGACGATGGAGAGATGCTTGAGTTTGGTTGTCTGGGCGTTATTGAGAGGCGGGTAGGAGTCCTTGTTCTCTGGAGTAGGGTCTCAGCCGAGAGATAACGAGGACAGTGGGGGAGCGTACGCATGTAATCCGCGTATGTGCGGTACGCAAACAGCTCCAACAACGCGTATGACTTTGCGTGAGCCTCGTTGGTTTTCAACTGGACAGCCGGTGAACGAGGCATATCAGCAGAGAACAAGCCCCCAAACCTCTTGAATGTTGCCGAGCTCTAGCAGCTCGGAAAAGACAAAGACGCCTGGTGCGCTGGTGGCATCGGCGATGAGTTTGGCCGCACCAGCACCCTTGGCGGACTTTGCCATGAGCAGGAACGGCTCCAGCTTGGCGACGAAGTTCGTGCCGAGGTCCATCGTGGTCAGAGTCAAGGAGTCGGGGTCACGTGTCAATGTGACGCCGACTCGGAGTCGCCACCGTGACTTGGTTCCGCTCGGCCACCATCCGATTAACTACGGTACAACCTGCCCTCAACGTCTTGGGCTAAACTCGACTATCGTCGGCAACTCTCCCGTGAAGTACTGCAGCCACTCTCTGCGGCGCCGCACATATTCTTCTCCCAGCAGCTCCTGCTCCGTCACCCTCTCAAACGAAAGAATATCTCCAGAATCTGCGATCATCGAGTCGTTGCGTTTCACCATCGTCGTCTTCTGAACCAGTACCGGACCGTAAGTCTCGGGTCGGCGAAGCAACCTCGATGCGCGCTCGTTCAGCGGACGTTCGTAAACCGCCATGTCGTCCATCCACAGCTCGTAACTCTGGTGCAGGCGCCCGATGCCTAACGCCGTGCGGCTTCCCCTGTGCGACCGCCATCTGTTCTTGCGAATGCAGCATCACGGCGTCAACGAACTTGCACCCCAGGATCTCGGCGATCTTTTCGGTAATGTCTGGACCGCGCACGAGCTCGATTTGTCGGAGAGGCTCCTTTTGCGACTGCGGGATGAGCAGCAGACGGAGATTGGGCTCCTCTCCGAAGGCTGGGTGCTGCGTTATCGCGTCGCAGAGCTCGTCTCGCGAAGGGCTTCGCGACCGAGACGGCAGTTTGAGCTTCATGTCGTGCGCTCGTACGATGGCTTTCAGGAAGTCGACGGAACTGCGATATATGCCTCAGCTCTGCGAAGAATCCAATTTGAAAGAACTTACAAATACTCCGGATCCGTGATCTTACCTTGCGCGTTCCTAATGCTGGCTTGAATCTCAGACTGCTGCGTGGAAGATGTGGTGGTCGCAAGAGCAGTTTGGAAGGCTTCGATGCTTTCGGGAATGTTTTGGAGTGCCTGCTCCCTGTGTTAGACAGAGCGACGAGAATTTTTGAACTCACGATTTCGCAGGCTCCGCGCCGGAACCATCCTTTGGAATATTTCGGGTCCAGCTCTGTTGCCTGCTCAGGTTGAGCGGACCTCCTCTAACCGGAAACAACAAGACCTCTACCTTTGTTGCATCCCGCAAGCCATCTCGTGGTCTATCGCTTCTTAGCTGGAGTTCAGTGAAAAGCTCCACGGACAGACCTGCCCATCGCCTGATAGCACGCCGCACGGTTCCCGTACAGAAAATGATTTCGCGGGTCCAAGGCGATCGCGGCAGTGTATTTCTCCGCTGCAGAAACGAAATTGTTGCTCAGGAAGAGCTTGTTTCCTTCCGCTTTGAGTTGATCTGCTTTGGATTCGGACGGCATGACGGTTAGAGACAAGGAGGAGAGGGGTTGTCTTGGGTCTGCCGATGTGCGGAAGTTACGGCCCAAATCGTGATGATGATCCGAGTCGGCGCCGCGACGGCACATCAAACCAACAGTTCTCCAGAATTGTTTACGCGAATTCCAAACGGCCCCGGGCCGTCCGAGTCCGCCAGGATGGAAAATGACGCAGTGGTGGCGCGGAACAGGCTCGGCAGGCCTGAATTTGAGCCGACAATTTGATGTGATCACGGCGGCAAGTCAGCTGATCACGTGTGTCGGGAAAGCCTTCATCCTTTCCTCCTTCCAACGCTTTCAAGTTCTTATTCGCCACTGAACCTGCTGACCCCAACGGAGACCAACATGACGCAGGGTCGACCCCGCATGACCCGTCCTGCTCGACCTACGCGTGCCTGGGAGTCGGCGTTCCGTCCGACTCGCGCATTATTTAAACCCCCATTTTACGTCGACGCGCCTCCAAGACCTGCACAATGCAGTCGCTCCTTGTCCTTGCGAGCATCGTAGCAGCATCCTTCGCGGCTCAGCCGTCCGTCACAATAAAAAATGGCACAGTTCGGTGAGTTCTCAAGTGACAACTTGAAGTCTGCTTTGTGTTGCTGCCAGTGTGCGCTGACCGGCTCTGCGCAGCGGTGTGGACCTTCCGCAAAACGGACAGTCTCTCTTCCTAGGCATCCCGTTCGCCCAGCCGCCTGTAGGCGAACTTCGTCTACGGCCGCCGCGGTCCATGTGAGTTTTCCCTCGTTGCTCCGGGTCCAATGTATGACGTTCGTGTCAAGTAACGCGTCGTTTGGAACACTGGACGCGACGGCATACGGGCCGCACTGTTGGGACTCGTTTACCACTGGATTCGTACGTGCACATACAAGCTCTTCTCTTTCACGCAGTTGACAACGAATTGCAGGACGATAACTCGGGCTTCAACAACTCAGAAGACTGCCTGACGCTGAATGTGATCCAGCCGTACGGGGTTTCTGAGCACAAACCTGTTCCGGTGCTTGTCTGGAGTACGTGATCTTGACTGGCGCTTCGAAACGGGTTGCTGAAGGTGTCTTCTAGTTCACGGTGGCGGCTTCGTGAGTGAAGACTGCTTGGGCATTCTCAAGACTAACTCGGTTTTATTCGTAGTTTACCGGAGGAAGCGTGCGTCTCCACTAGTTCTCTTTAATCCCCAGCTCATGTCGACCTAGGCCGACTATCGGTACAACGGCACATACCTGGTGGAAGCATCCGTAGCCAACGGAAAACCCATCGTTTTCGTGTCCATGAAGTCAGCCTCGCTTCGTTGTTCTCCGCATTCTATGGCTTATGGGATACCAGCTACCGCCTCGCGTCTTTTGGCTTCTTGGGAGGCTCGGCCCTGGCGGAGGAAGGCTCTTTGAACCTCGGTATTCGGGATCAACGACTTGCTCTTCACTGGGTACAGGAGAACATCAAAAAGTTCGGCGGAGATCCTACGTGTGTAGCTGTCCCTTGCGCTGCTTTTGCTCTCTCACTCATCGTCTTTACAGACGCGTTACGATTCAAGGACAAAGCGTACGCGTTCTAGCTGCTTTTTCTTCCTCGTAACTCAAACACCTCCAGGCTGGCGGCATGAGCGTCAACACCCAAGTTGTCGCGTATTCCGGGCGAAACGACAAACTATTCCACCAAGCAATCGTCGAAAGCGGGTCCTACCCTCAGAGCTACGCCGATGCCAAGGCCTCGACCTACCAAGCGACCTTCAACCGACTGCTCACCAACACAACTTGTTCTAACACGGTGAACGGGACTGGTGCGGAGCAGCTTGCCTGCATTCGAAGTTCGTTGTCGGCGGAGGAGTTCCGAGCAACGGCAGTTGGGGCGACGAGTCTCTTTAACGACGGCGATATCTTGGCGACTACGAGTCCGTTCGCTGGATACCGCGCGGGGAAGTGGAATCGTGTCGCGTTCCTGGTGGGTTCCTGCCTTGCATTTACTTATACCTGGAACTGATTTTAACATGCAGATGGGCAGCAACACCGACGAAGGCCGCTCCTTCGCTCCTCTCGGCGCCAACACCACAGCCGAGGTGACTGCCGACCTATCGCGGTCGGTCCCCAACTCGAAGGACCTCGACAAGCTCCTCGAGCTGTACCCCGACGAACCGGCGCTCGGGTGCCCGTTCAACACTGGCGACTTCCAGCTGAACCCGATCCAGAACGGCGCGTTCGGGACGCCCGGGGCGCAGAATAAGCGCGTGCAGGCGATTACGGGGGATATTATGATGGCTGCGTGCGTCGTTCGACTCCCTTCGTGATGTGTGTTGATGTTCCCTAGTGGCCCGCGCTTGCTTGGTCAGCTCTTGTCCAAGGAGGTTCCGTTCTACAAGTATCGCTTCAATCACGTGCCATGGAGTGTGTCGTTCTCCGTCGAGGACTTTATTGGGCACTTTACCGAGGTGTGTTCCTCTCTGCTGTATCATCCCAAATTGCTGATCCATCTTAGGTCGGGTACGCGTTTAACACGCAAAACAACGAGTACGCCTGCTTATGTTATCGGGATCAATCTTATCTTATCTCACTCTCCAAGCACCGATTTCTGGATCACGAACCACTTCACGGCAACGTACCTCGGTCCCACAGCGCCGATCGAGGACCGGTTCCTTGGGGTTTACATGAGCCGGTCGTGGGCGGCGTTTGCGGCGACTGGGGACCCGAATAACGCGAATGGTGCGTTTGTTCGAACCGAACTCCCTTTCTTCCTTCCTGTGCTGAGCGGGGAATACTATGTGTGTAGTGACGACGAAGCTCAAGTGGCCAAAGTACTCCGAAGGCGCGGAGAATATCGTCTGGCAGACGCAGGGGTCGATGATTGAGAAGGATGTGCGTTGAGTGTTCTTTTTGTTTTCTTGCTTGCTTGCTGTCGGATGTGTGGAGGCTGACTTTTGATGCTGCGTAGGATTATCGTCAGGAGGGGATGCAGTATATCATTGACAATGTTATCGTGTAGGGAGAAGAGAAGAGCGGTCGTTCAACAGCAGAACAATTCTTTTGAAACCCAATCCAATTTGTATTTTTTCGTACTCGGATTACTTATAGGAATTAGTTGGAGGGATGCAGCATTTTCGGCTCGCAGTATGTATCCGTTTGCCTTCGTTTGCTTGGTTTCTCTGGCGCGCCGCTGCAAACTTTCGCCTTGTGAATATGACGGTTAATCGAGGGAAAAAATAAACCCCCACATCTTTTGTCAAAAATCGCGTTTCCGCGGCATTTTAGCGTGGTTTTTGCGCTTTTGCGCGGAACTTCGGGAGCTTTTTTGAAAAGTTCCGCGCGACGGTTTGCGCGGAACTTTGTTCCACTCAGTCCGCATATGTTTTCACGCATGTCGAACGATGCGGAACTTTAAGAGCACAAAGTTTTTCTGCATTTGTTCAATCATGTTACTTATGCACCGCTTGCCACAGCTGCAGTGCCTCATGAGGGGCCGGCCGACACGTCTACAACGTGATTCAAAGAGACAGTGTTTGGGTAGAAGGGGTACAGTTTGTGTATACTACTCATGAGGAAATATGTAGAGTACAGTAGTGACTACTGTACTGACATTCCCAAGAGGGTTCAGGTTGCAGCCTAGGTTGGGAAGCAAGGAGTGCAGATCCGGCTCCCTCAAGAGGTCTGGCTGCCGAGAGCACTGGCAGTTCAATGGGCTCAGGCTTTGGATGTCATTCTAGTCATATGGAAGAGGCTGGACCAAATAGGCTGGAATCTACTGGGGCTTTGGACTGTACTAGGTTCAGCTCAGAGTTCAAGTTTCTTCACTGAGTATATGCCAGTGTCCTGAGTTACGCTTAACTTGAACACAACACGCTAGAAAATGTGGCGCCGATGTGGACTGACTGGAACAAAGTTCCGCGCAAACCGTCGCGCGGAACTTTTCAAAAATTTTACCGAAGTTCCGCGCAAAAGCACGAAAAAAATACGCTACAATGCCGCGGAAACACGGTTTTCGACAAAAGATGTGGGGGTTTATTTTTTCCCTCGATTAACCGTCATATGTGAACGGCGAACGCCGCGGCGACCGGCGAGCACGGACCGAGCGATGACACTCCCGCGCGCCGCACTCGGGGATCGGCGTTTGGCGGCTGCCGCCGGTTCGGATTCAATTGCGCGGAAGCTTCTCCGCGGTAGCGATCGTGAACCAAGAAAAAAGTTCGCGCGAGGATTCGCGGTTACTCGGGGCCGAGGTGGGTCGTTATGGTTGGCAACCTTCAAGCCAAGAGCGTTGCAGCAGGACAGCGCGCACTGCCGCGCACGTTGGATGTCGCCAAGCGGGTAGCCTCGGGGAGACGGGTTCCCGCTGCCTGCGGCGCGTCAGAAAAGGCGGGAGATTGCCTTGTTTGTTCGATGGGATCAGGTAATAATGCGATAAGATTAACTTAGGGCTACAGGGTGTGGGTGTGTGAGTGGTCCGTGGATTGGGATGGAGATGAAAGCAATGGATGAACATATGTAGGTAGATAGCGAAATGCGGAACAATTATAGCAAAAAGTAACCAGGGAGCGAGATTCTCAACTGGCCCAGCCGCCAGCGCACGGTGCTAACGTGAGCCTGGCGACAGTCTATGCAAAGTGTGTCCATGAACGCCTGGTCGTCCTGCATCTCCTCGAGGTCGTGGATGAGCCACGTATTCCAGAGCGACTTGGGATCGGGGGTGAGGCGTTTGCGCCAGTATTCGGTGCGGAACGAGGCGCATTGTCCGCAGGAATCGTTGCTATAGCAGCTGGACTCTGTGAGCGGGTCGATCAGGATCCTGACGAGCACGCTCTGCAGCGCCTCCCGGCCAGCAAGGAGGCGTCGCATGTCGGCTGGCGGCAGGGCTAGCTTGGAGAGACCCGGCTCGCCCGAACCGCTGCCGTGGAACTTTTGCACCGAGAGCGCGTAGAACGCGGAGGGCAGGATCTCGGGGACTTGGCATTCCTGAGCAAGCGCGATGGCCTCTGTTGGTGCGATGAGTGGGTAGATGAAGGCGGGAAGAGGCCATGTACGAACCAGCGGCATTTGGTAACGCATGTGCGCGCATGTTCACCGCGTCGACGGGCCAGCGCGCCTTGAGCTGCTTGACGCCCCAGTCGCGCAGGTCCGAGATGTCGTATTTTGTCGAGATGCGCAGGGTGGATGCAAGGGTATCTATTGCGGAGTTAGTTGAGTGACGGATCGAAGGCCGCTGGCTGACCGAAGGTGACACCTTGGCCCTGGGCAAGGATCTCGCTGGAAAATAGAGCCGATTCAGCTAGGACGCAAGTGGGTTAGGAACGGGACGCACGCGTTGTGGTAGATCCAGCCCAAAACGACTTCCCAGTCGGCGACCGAGTCACCTAGAAGGGATACGGTCGGGCAACCGTCGACGCGCTCTACGTCCTCGGGAGGCGGACCGGGCAGCGCCAGCATGTCTGCGAAGACGGTGGAGCATTGCAGCCGCCTGCGGTGGATCTTGAGGAGCCGCTGCTCGATTTGAAGGACGAAATCGCCATCTGCTAGCCACCAGGTTTTGTGGATCGTGCCGGCGAGCGAAAGCGGGGTGGCGAGCAGGGAAAGGTCTGTGATGGGCGGGGTCTGGGAGAAGCGACGTCGCTTGCGGCTGCGAAGACTGTCCGGGGAGTTGGAACCCTCGATGTCGGCCAGGGAGAGCGTGGATGATAAGGACATGGTGGACGGACGGAAAGACGGAATGGGTCGGGCGTCACATCAAACGCGTCGTCTATCATTGGCCGGTAAGCATCAACTCCCTCCAGCACAACTCCAGCCTGTCTCCAGGCCACCAACGCGACCAGGATGCGATCTGAACAGGAACAAGGAGACGGTCCCACGCCACTAAAACAATCGAACCAACCTCAGTCAGGTGTCCTTGGTCCTGTGGACCCGCGCAGAACCTCGTGTGGTCTTATGTTATCCGCCGCGGCATCGACTTACGCGTTGCTTACGTGCCTCTAGCAAAGACGGGTTGAGGGCTCCATGCATCGCGTCGACATCCGGATGTTTTCGCGACCCAGCACAAGTCCGGGTTGCTCTCGACCGGGCCCCGCGATGACGAGCGCCTGTTGCCGCTCCTCCTTGGCGACTATGATAGGCGACTTCTTAACCCGTGCCTACAGCTAACGCGGGCCACGTCAGCAGCAACGACTGGTACTTACCTTGCGCCCACGGAGGCTAAAGAGGTGCGTCGCGCATTCCGGACTTGTTCGGGAAAGAGGACTTCATACTGATTCTGGATCTGCTACGTATACCTAGGTGAGAATTCAGACTGGTGAGCCCGTACGCATCTGGTCCTTTACTTACTTAGTGTGCTCGTTTCCGCATGGTTAGCATTCCGAATCGGCCCTCTGGGTGTCAATGCTCTAGCGTTTCCGAGTCGAGAGATAGAGAACATTCAAGATTGGTACGTGTCCTAGGAACGTCGCAGCGCTTGCTCCTGCGGAACACTGGAAGCGGGAAATTTTTTATCTTATCTCAGATGGGTGAGATTAGATGGCTCCCGTCGGATCTGTTTCTCCGTGTCCACGTGGGCCGGAGCGGCGCTTATCGTCCGTGTCTGCTCTTGCGCCCATGACGAGGCTCGACTACTGGTTGAGTATTCTCCCCGGTGACTCTGCAGAGTCCTAACCGCCTCCGCTCTAACAGCGACGAACCCCCTGCCTTCGGGCACGAAATGCTCAAGCTTTTTGCGTTCGATCCCAACTACGTCAACCTCAACCACGGGTCGTACGGCTCGCTCCCGCTGCCCGTGTTGGCAGCATGCAACGCGCTCACCATGCGCGTTGAGTCGAACCCGGATCTGTTCGTCCGCATCCACCAGACGGCGCTCATCACGGAGTGTCGCGAGCTCATTGCCAAGTTCGTCAACGCGAAGACGGACGAAATTGTGCTGGTGCGGAACACGAGCCACGGGCTCAACACCATTATGAGGTCTTTCGACTGGAACCCCGGGGATGTCATTGTCACTTGTGCGTTTCTCTTCGGTTGATTCGTTGCCTTGAGCTGAACGAGAGTATAGGCAACACAACATATGACGCAATGTCCGCTCTCGCGCGTTTCATCCGCGACGGCCCAACCCACCCACACGTCTCGCAATTCGTCATTCAGTGGCCGACTTCGCACGCAGAGATAGTTGCACGATACAGGGACCACTTGCGTGCAATTCCTCGACACTCGGGACAGAAGGTCGTCGCCATGATCGACTCGGTGACCTCGGTGCCCGGCGTTTTAATGCCGTGGCAAGAGCTTGTCAAGCTTTGCAAGGAGGAGGGCGTGTACAGCGTCATCGACGGCGCGCATTCCATTGGGCAGGAGCCCAATATCGACTTGGGCAAGGCAGATCCCGACTTTTGGGTGTCGGTGCGTGGACGCGAATCACTTTCGCGGTTGGTGACTGAAGGTGGCTAGAATTGCCACAAATGGCTGTTTGCGAAGCGCGGGTGTGCGATTATGTTCGTTGCTGAGCGGTGAGTGCTTTTTCTGGGACAGTACATCGAATCTCATCAATGCAGGAACCAAGGCATCGTGCGGTCGTCGTTTCCCACCGCGAAAGTCTACATCACGCCTTCGGATCGCGTTTTCCCCGGCGAGAGCTTCGTAGAGCAGTACAACTGTGCGTTCTCCTCCGGACATCGAGCTTTCTCTTCAATCGCATATGCAGGGAACGGCACTATCGACTTCGTCCCTCCGTTGAGCATCAAGCCGGCCCTAGAATTCCGAAAGTGGATTGGCGGCGAAGCCAAAATCAGCGAATATTGTCATGACATGGCCATGCGCGGTGGTGCATACTTGGCGACAATGCTGGGGACGCGGGTCATGGACCCAAAAGGCGAGTTTACGCTTAATATGGTTGGTCTATTTCCCGCCGATCGTATGAGATGTAATATTGCTCGTCAGGTTAACGTCCAAATTCCGCTCCCGCCGAGCGTCGCGCCGTCCAATGCCGTGACCGATGCCTTCAACCAGAAGATGCTGTCGCCGACCAACAGGAAGCAGATCGTCAGTGCGGGTATCTACTACCATAACGGTGCTTGGTGGACGAGGTGTAGTGCGCAGATCTGGACCGAGGCAAGTTTTGTGTTCTTCTGAGAGTTGGTGGACGCGTTTTAATCTCGATTCAGCTGGAGGACTTCGAGGTTCTGGCTGGTGTCTTGCTAGAAGTCGTGCAGGAGATCACGCAAGAGTTCCAGGCCTCCCTGGTCCACAAGCAGCATGCTTCGCGATGAACCTCAAAAGATTACGCTCAGAAATAGTCACGGCAATCCATCAAATCTTTTCTGGTGACCTCCCGCTTTGAGGTTCTCAGCGACTGGGTAGCGCTATAACGTGCGTCAAGCGGCAGGCATGCTTCACTTCCCCTCATGTCGGAACTTTATGTTTCCCTCGTTTCCACCTACCTCGCGACCCTCGTTCTTGAAAGTGCTTTATTCGGGCTACTTGTTCTCTTGTTTGGGTGCACCGTATACCTTATCGTCCACCGGCTGGCTGGCGCTCCCGGCGAGCAAGCCAAGAGATACTTTCTCTCGTTCCCATTCCTCTGCGCGTTGGGCCTTGTTATCGTCGCATCTGTGGTACGTCCATCGTACGCTTGCTTTCCTAGGCTTATGGAATAATCTGCGAAGCATTGGGCACTCTCGTTGGATCGTGCCTCTATCGCTTTCATCGGAATGGGGAGCTTGGAGACGGAGGTTACGTTCTACGCAGATCTCCGGCGCGCGGACGCCATCGCCGGAGACGTGTTGTATTTCCTTTCTGTGATCTTGACGGACGCGCTGGTGGTGCGTCTTCGGCAAAATTGATTTGTGAAAAGTATTGACGGGCACACAGGTGTATCGACTTTGGATCATTTCTTCGAGGCGGTGGGCTATCGTTGTGCTGCCCGTTGCAACGACGCTCGGGAGCATGGGTCAGTGACCGTCAATCTTTTCTTTTGTTTCTCCTGATCTCTTATTCGCCCTGCGTAGTGGCGTGTATGGCAATCTTGGTGTCCGTGGATAGTTGTGATTGGAACAACCCAGATCGCGCGCCTTGCCACCCACGTATTGTGACGGCAGGCATCGCCGCGTATGGGTTATCGTTAATGTGAGAAATCGCTAACGCTCTGTTCCGAAAAGTCCATCCTTCGGATTCCTTCCACTGACTTGTTTCTGTTTGCAGGACCAACTTCTACAGCATGGGCCCGTCTTTTCAGCTTCCCTGCCGATAGCAGGCCTATTGAGCGAAAATTGTTTCACAGGGATGATTGCTTACCGGATCAGGGCGATCTCCCGGGCGGCTACCTCTCTGTTAGGAACTTCGCGCCTAAGAGTGAGCTTATTACCCAATTCATGCGGCGACAAAGTCATGGACTGCTTCCAGCGATTTTTTGTCGTATTCATCGAGAGTGCGGCACTTCAAACGTGAGTTGCTGCTAGATTTTGATGCAAAAATGCTGATTTTATTCGGTAGCGTATGGCTCCTGGCAGACGTTGTGGCCATTTGGATCAGCTCATATGCCGAGTTCCTCTTCCTGGACACATTCCCTGCGGTGGCGGCAATTTCGGCGACACTTATCCATGCGCGTACTGCACTAGGCTGGCGAGAACATCGTTCCGACAAGAAAACTCCCATGCAGACCGTTTGAGATGAGGAGACACATGCATATGCATCCGCGGACCTAATTTCAGTAAATCAATGTTTTCAAGTCAGTTTAATTGCTTCAAGGTCCTCGTTTGTGGATCACGTATTATGCGGACCAATCATATGCATCGTTGCAAAGGTAAGCCTGAAGAATTTTGCTCGAAAAGCGAATGTGGGGACGGTTTGATGGCATCAACTCTGGGGTAATAAATAGTTCGCGCCTCGCCTGACTCTTGACCACCACCATCGTCCACGAATCCCCCAAAACAATGAGCACCAACAACGCCAGCTCCCGCTCGTGCGCGTTTACGACGCAGGTCCGCGTCGCCGAGGGCAAAACCATCGTCGACCACGACATGCTTCGCAGCCGCCACCTCCGCGTCGGTGCTAACCCTCATGGGCCCATGGCGGTCATGATGGCTCGCCAGACCAGTGGCGGCCCAAAGCATCTTCAGCAGGAGGAGACGCAGTCGGTCAACGTCGTCAACGCCAGTGAGTTGTCTTTTCTTGGCTGGTTACCTGCTCATCGCCGTTGGCCAGGCGTCACCTACCTCGCCAATGTCGGTGTCGGCGATCCTGCCCAGACCTTCCAGCTCCTCATCGACACGGGCTCGTCCAACACTTGGATCACCAACGAACACGACGAGTACAAGCCGACCAAGACCGCCACCGTGCGTTGGGCGTTTCCCTCGCGATTTTCGCTGACTCGACGCGTCCAGGACATGCGCAAGCACTTCCAGCTGTCCTACGGAAAGGGCGATTGCGAGGGCAACGAATGTAGGCGTCCTTTCCGCTCGCGACTGCTCGTTTTGACGCGTCTTGAGACCTCGACACCGTCACTCTCGGCGAGAACATTGTCATCAAGAACCAGTCGATTGGCGTCGCGTCGCGCACCGACGAGATGGGCGGCATGAGCGGCATTCTGGGTATTGGACCGACTGGTCTGACCAAGGGTACGTTTATTCGACTCTTTTTTTTGTTTTCGTGGTTTAGCCGGTCTTTTTTTCTTTCTCCAGGCACTGTGACCGACTCGGATGAGCAGCTCACTGTCATGGACAACCTCATGCAGCAAGGCACCATCGCGGAGGAGTGCATCGGCATCTACTACGCGCCTACGATGCCTGACTCGACGACCAACACTGGCAGCCTCTGTTTCGGCGGCCCCGACGCGTCCAAGTTCACCGGCGAGATCAACTGGATTCCGCTCACGAAGCAGGCGCCGGCCAATCGCTACTGGGGGATTGACCAGTCGATCTCGTACGGCCGCGGCGGTCCCACCATCATGGCCACCTGCGCGGGTATCTCGGACACGTTCGTTCGCCTGCTTCTCTCTTCTTCGGTCCACCTAATTCGCGTTAAAGCGGCACCACGTTGATTATGCTTCCCGACGCGGCGTTTAACGAGTACATGAAGCAGACCGGAGCGGTCATGGATGACGCGACGGGCCTCCCGACGGTGACTGACGCGCAGCTGGCCCAGATGCAGAGCCTCTTGTTCAAGATCGGCGACCAGGAATACGAGCTTATCCCGAACGCTCAGCTCTGGCCTCGCGCACAGAACACGACGCTCGGCGGCGACGCCAACAAGAACTACTTGGCCTTTTCGTCGATGGGCACGATGGGCAACGAGCCGGGTCTTCAGTTCATTAGTGCGTTCTTTCTTCTCGCCGATGTCGCGTCAAGAATATTGATCTTCTGTTCGCGCAGACGGCTACGCGTTCCTCCAGCGCTTCTACTCGGCCTACGACACCACCAACTGCCGCCTCGGCATGGCCATGACCGCGCACACCATGGACGAGACGAACTAGGCGGCGCGTGTGTAGTTTTCCATCGAATTTTTTGTTGTACATTAGCGAATCGAAACATGCCGAGCTCGGCAAAATCATGATGTCCACGGCGTCGGCTCCGAGGAGTGATGTTCCGGCCGATGTATCGTTCAAGTGCGTGCTGGGCGACTTTATAATACTAAGCGCGATTTTTGCACTTGAGGCGGCAGCTCTGCTTTTGCGAGTCGGTTTTCGGTGGCGCCAGCGGTACAGTCGCGCACGTGGGTGAAGCGGTGGGCGACGACTCGGAGTGGATGCCCGTCAAGAGCAACATGAAGTCCGTGACTGTCACGGAGCGGCCTTTGGCTCCTGCGCTCATCTCGCGAGCGACGAACCTCCGCTTTCTACTTCTTGTGCTTGCCGATTCCATGCGCCGTTGGCCACGGCTTCAATTCACCAAAATTTACCGCTCGCCGTCGCACGCAAGATTGAGACTCATTTGCGAGCACTGGACCAAATTCCCAGCACCTTCTTCGGAGCCAGTCTGTGCAAGCTGAGTTGTGCGAGCCTTCAAACACACCAGATATCTCGTTATTAAACGGCTCCTGACTTGGAATATCGAAGATTTACGCTCAGAAGAGTCTGTACCCGTCGCCCTGCTTCGCATATGCCAACGCTTACCAGCACCTCGACAGACTCGGAGTGCTGCGCCAATCCTTTGCGTAGTCTCCGCAGAGAATGCGTAGACGTTGTATCGCCGGCGCAGCGACAGCGCAGTGATTGCGTAGCGCGTTGAGCGCTTATTGGTTTGCCTCAAAACGGCGGAGCCAGAGCAGTCTTGTCCACCTCGCCTCAATAACACGCACACGACTCTATGTCATCGGACAACTGCCCCGTATACGCACCGTTCTTCAGTGCTATGGTATATCTCGTGAGTTTGCTGAGATAAAGGTTCCTAACGAACACTCTACGGTTCCGTAGGGCGCGACAAGTGCCATTGTTTTCAGCTGTAAGTTCTTGCCAACCGTTCGAACTGCAATTAATCTTCTTCGTGCAGCTATTGGCGCAAGGTGAATCTCTCCTCAGATTCCAACGAAGTGAATGCTGAATCATCGGTTTGCAGCTATGGAACCGCGAAATCAGGCGTCGGCGTCGCTGCTCTGTCCATCCTGCGCCCTGACCAGATGATGAAATCGGTTGTCCCTGTTGTTATGGCTGGTATCATCGCTGTGGGTCCTCGGGTTCAATCTCTGGCTAGTGACGAAGACCTCTGGGACCTAGATCTACGGCCTCGTCGTCGCAGTGCTAATCGTCTTCGACCGTACGTCTCGTGCTCTTGCCTCTTCCCTGATATGTATCCCTTTGACGAAAATGTTTGCAGTCGATGCGCCCATGGCCCTCGCGCAGGCGTTCACGCAACTCGGGGCGGGTCTGTCAGTTGGCCTTGCTGGGCTTTCTGCGGGCTTTGCTATTGGAATTGTTGGCGACGCGGGTATTCGCGGGACGGCCCAGCAGCCTCGTCTCTATGTCGGGATGGTGTGTCGTTGATATGACCTTGTACTGCCAGTGGTTCACAGCTCAACTGACGCTGGGCTAGATTCTCGTCCTCATCTTCGCCGAGGTCCTTGCATTGTACGGTCTTATCGTCGCGCTTGTGATGAACTCGAAGGCGCAAAGCCTTGGTCTTGACGTGGTATGTCGAGCTATTCTGCTGCGTGGAGCACTCTGGGTTAACGGGCGCCGTTGGCAGTGCTGAATCCATGTATTCCGTTCTGAATGTGATCCTTGTTCGAGCTCTCCATCCTCGTCGGCTCCTGCGCCATTGCCCCTCGCACACCGTGCCGGTAGCTCTGACGCGTGGACCTCTTCGGCTTGTCCTTGTTGCCGTGTTCGGTTCGTGTGAACAAGAGTGGCGATTTGGGGCCAACTTGCGCTCATTGGCTGCTTTCACCGCGGGAGATGGTAGATGAGTTGTCAGGGCTGGGGGTTGCTGAGTTTGGGCCGAGGTACGAGGCAGAGGGACCTGAGGTGTACCACCGGTGCCGTTTCCCATCAACGGCCATCAGCTCCACAATAATCACGTACACAACATCTTGACATCTTGACATGGACCGCAAACGGCGGCGTTCTGCTCTGCCTTTGCTTTAGCGCTTATTTCTGGGCGGGGCGTTGAACGCATCTCAAGGATATGCTAGCGCAGTCTCTCAAACACGGGAATCCTCGAAACACGCAGCGGATGGGCGCACAGCGTGGGACAGCGCGGGAAGATTGATGGGCCTTCCCGAGCAATTGCAACGCAACGGCACCAGTGTCTCCGCCTTTTCTCTCTCCTCCTTCAAGCTTTCGTTTGGACTCGTGGTGCCCGGCCACTACCTTGGGACTCCCGGACGCTGGCGCCATGTCGACTGCTCCCCTCAACTTCACCATCGACAATATCTCCCCGCTTATTCAGTATACACCAGTGGGCGCATGGAGCGAGGGCACTGCGTCGGATGACCCGCTAGCCGGAGAGTGCGTCCGACGCCTTCGATCTCTTGTTTTCTGTTCCTGAACGCTCTACTGCAGTTATTTTGATGGCACCTTCACGCTCTGCACGACGCAGGGGAGCCAGGCCAGCTTCACTTTCAACGGGACCCAGGTGTACGTGTTTGGCGCCAAGCGATCCAACCACGCCCCGTACTCGGTGTCCCTGGATGGCGAGACGTCGACTTTCAACGGGTTTTCGCAGAACGCGATCTTCAGTACCCTCTACGTCTCCCCCGTGCTGACCTCCGGGCTGCACACTGTCAGCGTCACCAACGAACGCAACGACAACAACCTGACTTTCCTCGATATTGACCGCGTGCGTGTTGTTGCTGTGCCTTGCTCAGCGTTGATGTTCGCACAGATCATTTGGACTACGGACGCGAGCGACGGGGGCGAGAGCAATACGATTGAGGATACAGCGACGGGCTTCACTTATAGCCCGGCGTCGGCCTGGAGCACGGACTTGACGGACAACAAGCTCAGTGGGTTCAGCCAGAACAACGGACAGTGCGTGCAATTGAGCTCTCTGCAACTGGACGCGGCCGCTAACCAGCCTTCCACAGTGTTACGGCGACTAGTGGTGCATCCGCTACGCTCACGTTCACCGGCGACCATGTGGAGATTTTCGGCCCCATTGGCCCGACAATCTCGCGGTTCACTGTTTCACTCGATGGCGCCAACACTGGTACCTTCAATGCTACGAAGCAGAACTACATCGCCCAAGCACCGTTGTTTGCGGCTTCCGGGCTTGGCTCCGGAAAACACACTCTCAAACTGACTTCGGATCCGGCCGACGCTGGGCAACTGCTTGCGATTGACTTTGCACAAGTAGCGGCTGGCACGGCCGCCGCGGGCGGCTCGTCATCGAAGACGAGCAGCTCAGGCTCTTCCCCGACTGGAGCCGCAGGAGCGTCTTCCTCTTCCAAAAAATCCTCCGCGTAAGTGCCCAACGATATTCTGCTGCTAATGCTGATCCAAGTCTTTCAGAGTTGGGCCAGCGGTAGGCGGGGCGATCGGAGGCATTGCGGTGTTGGCTCTGCTGGGTGTGCTTTTCTTCTGCTTCTTGCGGCGCCGAAGGAGGGAGCGCGACTCGGAGAGCAATCCTGCTGGCTTTGGCGACAAATACGGCGCTACCGCCGCCGCATCGAACAACTATACGATGTCGAGTTTGGGCGCATCACAGGCCTATTCGACAGAGGGCTCGCAAGCCCATCTTACCCACCAACCTTCGGTCTACTCAGTGCACTCTGCTCCATTCCCCAACCCCCACTCCGCTGCCCTCACCAACCCATGGAGCCCTGGTCACGGACCAGAAGGTGGTGCAATGCCTCCTGCGATGCCAATGGGCTTCCAACAAGGACCCCAACGACGGACGTTCTACACGGTCAACGATAACGAGCTCACATCGCCGGTCTCGGATGGAGGATCGTCTCTCAGTCGTTCAGTGACGACGCAATCGGCTGGCGCAGCCGGCCTCGGCGCGGGTTCGTACCGTCGCAAAGGCGAGGCTTTGCCATTACCGCCGACTGCCAATGTCCCTCTTCCACCTGGTGCACCGCGTATGCATGTGCCTGGACGAGAACAGGACATGGGGCCTGTGGATCCGGAACAGTATGGTGCAGAGTTGTTGCCGCCAAACTACGAGCAAGCGACGGACCCATACCCAAATCCAAGCCAATCTCAAAGCTACTACTCAAATGAATCAACGACATCAGACCCGTATGGAGGGTATGTGAGCGAGGCGGGTTCGCCATCGCGAGCAAACTTCCAGCGGTAATATTTATTTAACTTATTTTTTTGGGTATCTGCCCCTCCATATGTATCTTCACCATTTGTTTTCATACAGATTCTCTTTAGTTTGGGTACACGCACATATAGTTTTCCCGAGCGCGGCTCGCGAATAGCATGCGGACTCGAAAGCATGCTGGTTTTTCGCCATCAAATTAACGACGTCATCGTGCCAACCCCTACAAAAATGGTGTGCGTTTTTGCGTCCTTCCACCAGCACACGCTACCCCCACGCCGTTTCCGCGGTACTCACGAACTACCCCCACAAGTGCGTGTACTCGCAGAGATGATATGATCCACTGAGCGAGCCCCAAGCAGCAGCACCATGTCCCGCGTATTTTGTATCCCTGGGATCGTATTCCTGCTCTGCGCCCTCGTGTTGAGCATCATAGTCTCTGTGTCGTTGCCGTTCCGTACGTTCTCACTCCCATTCATCTTCTCCGTTGGTTTTGAATTATCGTGCAGTCACCGACATCGACTTTGTTCGCGTGCACTTTGGGGATGGAGTCGCCACCAATGGCCAGGGCATGACAGAACTGCGGGTGAGTCTTTATACATTGCCTGTTCTCTCGAACGAACGACGCTTAGGCCATGCCCATAGTTCGGTATCTGGGCTCCATGCTACTACGACACCGACGGGACCAAGACGTGCTTTGCTGCAAGTGCGTTTTGTCTACTAGCGTGCTCGCCACGTTCCATAATCCGCCTTACTGACGCTTGGGACCTTTGCAGGCCACGGCTACTCTGTCTCCATCTCCAACCAAGATAAAACCGCGGATGTCATTATTGGCGGCTCCTGGACCCGCGGCCTGGCCGTCCACCCAGTCGGTGCGTGTCCTCGTGCGCGCAATGCTCCTTGTCGTTAAACGATCCTTCAGCGACTGCGGTGACGTTCATCGCGTTCTGCATGGCCTTCTCGACCCACCACCTCGTCACGCTGCTAGCCTCGCTCATGTCGTTCCTCGCCGCGACGCTTGTACGTGTTTTCTCGCGTCATTAGCTTCCTACGGGCGGTTCATGCTCACTTGATTCATCTGCCCCTCGAATACACGATCTAACGCCTCTGCAGACTCTGATCGCGTTCGCAATCGACATAGCGCTGTACGCGTTCGTGCACCACGAGATTGGCAAGCTTCCCGACGTATCCGGCAAAACGGACACCAGCGTCGGTGCGTAGCTGCTCTAGATGCCGCGTATCTTCGTCCACTCACGTTTCGTCCCCTTTGCTTATTCACCCTTTCCCCCACTCGCTCTGCCTGCACGCACGCGCGCTCCGACAAACAGCCTTCTGGATGACGTTCGTGACGCTTATCCTCCTGCTTCTCGCTGGCTGCACCGTCTGCTTTGGCCGCCGCAAAGACCGCCTCTCGGGAGCCTCATCGTACCCGATGTCATCCTACGAGAAGCCGAGTTTCTTCAGACGCTTCCGGAGGAACTGAAGGATGTATGTGGCGAAAACAGCTTGTTTGACTGTGGATATGGGACGGAATACCCTGGTTTCCTCTTTCCTCGATTTGATGACCTGGACGATTATGATTTCATACTACGAGTCGATACGGATACGGATACGATATATCTTTTTGAATACGAGTAGGTAGACATACACATCTTCTTGGTTATCCACTGTGAAAATGAGAGTCATAATTTGTTCGCAATGTGGGCGCCTTGTCGTGGGAGTCAGCCATCACTACTCCTCTCCTTTCTTCTCTCATGGGTAAACGCGCATCTGAAGCTCAGAATCCCGGGTCAGCCTCTCCGCAAACTAAAGCACCGCGGCTGGACTCCGATTACACGTCCGACCGGTACATCTGCGGCTCTTCGCGGCTCTACAGCTCAATCTATTTGGACCCTGACCGACACAAATTCACGAAAACACAAAAGGCTCGGATAATGTCTGCGTCCGGCTCGAGATGCGTTGCCTGCACTGCGGAGTACCACACAATTAGCCATGTATTGCCTCCTGCGCGGGCTCAGCGGCGGGCTGCTGTGCGTACTCATTCTGCAGCTGCGTTTATCATAAGCCGACGAATATTGATACTTATACCTCTCTTCTAGGCGCTAGAGGCGCGCACGTACAGCTTGCAGCTCGATGTCGGTTGGGAGATCGCTCGAAGATGGAGGGGAGTGGGGTGCTGCGTGAGTCCAAGTTCAGCCGGGAGCCAGCCTGCATAGCACTCACCGAACTCCCTCTTTCAGTCTGCCCAAACTGTCGGCATAAACCCGAAGATGGCGCGTTTTTCTGCCCACCACTGGCTGTTTTAGATGTTCTTGAAGATCGCCTAAGCAATATGGTCCAGGATCTAACGACATCGACACGACCTACTCTCAAGTCGCTGTTTTCGCCGGAAACCACGCCGCCTGACATCATGGAGGCATTCACTGGGCCATACGTGCAGATCGTCTCGCCGTACAGATGGGGAGGCAGCTGCCACGTCGAGTGTCTCGTCCCAAACGTCCAGCTGCAAGGCAAACAATACACGCTCATCGACACGACGGTGCTGCCGGACGCGAGACTCAGGCTGGAAAGAACTTTTTGGGTCCAGTCCACCAAATTCCGGCACGAGAGGGCGGAGAAGTATCTCTGGAAGCTCCCGGGCGTGTCGATGGATTACGTGCTGCTTGGGGCTCTGCATCGCATTGGCTGGGCGCGCGCCTTGCGGCCCCATCGAATGCCTGCGTTTCAGCTAGAGCTGGTACGGAGGCTGGAGAGGATCAGGGCGCAGTTGAGAAAGTCCTTCGTCGATCGACAACTTGAGCTGGGGAGTAACGCGGAACATGAAGTTATTGACAGTGGTGAGGTCTACCGCTACGAGGAGAGCGAGGAGGATGACTACCGCATCTCGGACGGCCCAGTCCCTGTGGCGGCAAAGGAGACTCGTTTGAGAGGGTGGTTGGCTACGCTCACTTCTGAAACACCACTCGAAGATGATGAAGACGGAGAGATTCGCGAGTTGCCTCAAGCCGAACTGGCCGTTGATACAGACGATGAATTCTGAGGAAATTGACCCATTAGATTTTTTTTTGTTCAGAGAGATTACAGTAAATCCACTGTGGGCGCATCGACCGTCTAAGCACGTGACATATTCATTGGATGCAAACGGCCCAAGACACCTACTCCAGGCGTACCTGGGCAAGAAGACCGACAAAGTGTCAAGGCGGTCTGTATGAGGCCGAGAGCCACAATGCTATGCAAAATGCACCCCAATATCGTGGAAGGCCGACAGTAACCTAAAACCCAGTCAATCAACAAGAATGGGAGGGCTGCGGCTCTCACTTCAATAGATCGTCTATGTCCATCTTCGCCGCGCGGCTCTCGCTGAATCCCGTTTGCGACAGGACCTCCTCGACGCGTACTTTCATACCCACGTCGTCCTCGACCATCTGCAACACAAATCAGCACGAACGTCCACCGCCAGGGAAGGCGCAACACGAACCTTGCCGCTCTCCGCACACCACGTCCGCCAGTTCTTCTCGAGCATGTCCACGACGCCCTTGGCCATAAAGTTGCCGTGTACGGTCTTGTTCCTCCGGCTGAACAGGATCCTCGTGAGGCCGTCGAACTCCTCGAACTTGATTGGCGGTGGTGGGTCGAGCGGGACGATGCGCACGACGGAGGACTCGACGTTTGGTGGTGGTCGGAAGTTGTTTTTGGAGACGTTCATGATGTGGTCGACTAAAGGCAG
This sequence comes from Mycena chlorophos, assembly GCA_014461115.1. Classification (NCBI taxonomy): domain Eukaryota; kingdom Fungi; phylum Basidiomycota; class Agaricomycetes; order Agaricales; family Mycenaceae; genus Mycena; species Mycena chlorophos. Next base: position 2,009,722 of record JACAZE010000002.1, on the reverse strand, counting down.
TGAGAAAACGGCAAAAACATGGAAACGCGCACGCACCTTTCGCGTACAACTGCACATTCGCACTCAATCGCGACCATAGTTCCGTCCCCGGTCTTGCGACCAAGCGCAGCGCAAACTCGCGCTGGAACATGAGGATGCAGACCCGCGGTAACGGGCGATGCGAGAGCAGGCGGAAAACCAGTGGAGAAGATATTTGGTACGGCGTGTTGGATATGCATACGTCGAAGTAGGGTAGGTCGGCTTTCACGAAGTCGCCGATGGTTATGGAGAGCTTGTTTGCTTCGGGTCTGCGTTGCGTAGCTCGTTTGAGACAGTAAATTCGTGGATGGGACTGTTAACGCACTTTCCCTGCACTCGTTTTGTCAGCTCTGCAGCCATCCGAGGATCGAATTCTACGGCGGTGACTGGGACACAGGTTAGAACTGAGGATAGAGTGGGATACAGGCATGCGCACCGTGTTTTGCCTTCTCCAATATCCGCACCGTCAAATTTCCCGTTCCAGGTCCAACCTCGAGAACATGGTCCGTTGCGCGCAGATCTGCCTTGTCGACAATCCTATGTGCATCTCTCAGCGTCCACAGCTTAATGACATGCGAGCCACGCACCCTTGCGCGACGAGCGGGTTCTTGAGAATGTGTTGACCGAATTGCTCGGTCTTGAAGATCGGGTTACGCGCGCCGGCCGTGGATGCGTCTTTCGATGATGAGGCGGTTTTGGAGGACGATGCCTTTGCCGAGGGCTGGTGGGCACGAGTGAACTTGTCCGAGGTCGCGCGCGGCATGACGGTTTGTAGTGAGAAAATTGGCCGCATCAATCTCTGGACTTGCTTGACCTCGACTACAGTACCACCCCTTGTCGCCAACGTTCTCTCTCTCTCTCTACTGCTCATGCCACGTTGACCCTCAGATTGAGCCGCTCCTCAGTGCCCGATCTCAGCGTTCTCAATACCCTCCATTCCGTGTATCCAACGTTCTGCCACCCACGTCGAAGCTTTCCTGCCTTTCACCGGCAAACCAGAAATTTTTAAGCTGTCGCTGCCCGTCAAAACATCCCGGAGACTCACCACTCAGCCTGCGCTGTTCCGGCTACCCTCGGCGTGTTCTTCTGCACCAAAGACTGCGCTTATGCTGCTCGGGAATCACAGCATCGGCATACCGCGCGCGCAAACTAGAAATCCCTCTCATGATGCTCGCGTCTCTCCAGCGTCCTGCGCGTAGCAACGTACCACCCATTTCCGAGTTGGACTATCACTCAGGCCCGGGCAGCGCCCTCCATCTCACGCACGCGACTCCTCGAGAGCTCGACGGCTCCATAAGCTCGTTCACACGATGGACCCCCACGGGCCGTAACAAATTTATGCTCAGTCTACACCACGTCGTACTCGCCATCTGCGGCAGGAGTGTCCTGTGGCTCGACTACGTCTTGTGTTCTCCACGAGCGAGGAGCTGCTCGGTGCGTTGCGCAAGCTCTATGACCTTATTTATCATTGTTTAATATGACTTTGTGGTTGGCACGAGGTGTAAGGGAGCTTTGAGCCATCCAGCGGTGGTTTCAGCCGGAGGTCCGTGGTTTTGACAGCGGAGGTTGCCGAGGTTTTGACAGCTTGGTGGTTGGTGGTTGGTGGTTTGAGGACGTTTGAGGTTGGTGGTTTTATTTTCCAATAGAGGGTCTGGTTTGTCTGTACGGTCATGCTACGATGATTTTGCAACTAACTGATGATGCCCTGATGTATCTCGATAGCTTTTGGCCTGACTGATGACAATCTTATCTTATCTGCCCTGCGCCGGTTCAAGTCCCGGTCTAGGCATTGTTTTTTTTCTTGTCTATCCAGGAGATCAGGTATAACGGTTGTGAGTGTTGTAATGCTGGGTGAGGGGTTAGGATTATCTTTTCTTCTGTTGGTATAGGGAAACAATTGCATGACTGGAATAGATCTTTGTCTATGAACCAACTGTAAGTCTGTAACATTCAAGTTTAATACAGTGAATTTGATTAGGTTTGGTTCCAGGGGTCTTGTCCTGCATTCCAGCAGTTTGTGATCACGCACAGTTTTGGCCATGTGCACAGAAAATGCAACTATCTGTTGACCTTGTTAATTCATATCCAAATCATGTACAAAATTACTGCATATGGGTAGCAGGCATGAGCCAGCCCAGACTTTATATGTTGTGTGCTATTCAATTATAGTGAGGCAGTTTATACTCAGGTCTATGGAATCTGCTTACTTCTTTGTTTGCTAATTAATGTAAGCAAAGTGTCTCAAAGTACTGAACCTGGATTTTACAACCCCCTTTGAATGGAAAATTCTCAGGTATACATAAATGGTTAGGAACCTTTTCAGAGAGATTTTTCATTGCTTCATATTGATTTTTAATATCATTCAGATTTCAGTGTATTTCAAAGAATATTATCAATGTCATGCCCTAGGTACTATTTGAGCATGGACTCCTTTGAAAGATGTGCTCGCTGATTTGTGATAAATTCAGGCTCACATATGTGGGCAGAGTTTCAAAGGGAACACCAGCAATGGAGTATTCTATCCCTAGACTGACAATACACAGCCACTATTGTCAGCTCCCACATAGTTTGACAGATGATCCAATTTTTGTGCCTCTAATTTCTCCATAGTCTTTGTGCATTAAATTCTGAAACTGTATGAGAAGGTTCCCTTGCAGTGTTTATAGCTGTTAGCAAAAGACTAGAGTCCAGCGCCATTATTCAACGGCAGTAGAAACTATTTCCTTTTGCAACATAGTTCCCATCCGAGTCTAAACTTTTGTATGCACAAGGAGATATTCTATAAAATGGGTCATGCTATCACATAGTGCTCCCCAATCAACTAGAATGCTGCGACAAGCATTCTGTGGGAATTTGGGTCCATAAACACAAAACGATGATTTGAGTATTTTAATTTAATCAAAACCAGTAATTCGGTTTGTTGCTTGGTTCAAGGTTGAGCCGTCCAGTGTTCTCTTATGCTCAAAAAGCAAGCTGTGAAGTGAAATTGCCTGAACCTGCCACAGCCTAACGAGAGTTGTTTATCAATCTTGATCCCATAGGATGAATGGAAAAATATTTCCAAGTGATTGATTCTATGCCACAACTAGGCGGAGCTTGGACACTGTATCCCTGCATGAGGTTGAGCTGTTTACGGGACACCAAAACAACTGCGTTTTGGGACTCCCAGTGCGTGATCTAGCTTAACCGATAGATTCTCCAACATTATGCCTTCTAGTAAGCACCAAAATTGTGCAGTACAAAGCCTACCTCAATTTGGCCCAATTTGATGATATTTTGCTTTTGCTAATTTTCTGTGAAACCGAGCTTCAAGAAATACCCTAGCTGCTCTCCAAAAAAAAGCCCTGTGAGCCCAATTACCGGGTAAAATCTGGATATATCACTGTCCCCAGTGTCACGTTTTATCTTGGCCAGCAGTTATTGTAAGTGACTGTACCGAAAATGACCTTCACAAGAAAAAAAAATGGTGAGATGAGAAGTGGATCCAATTAATAAACTGGGACAAAAGAAAGGCCGCAAAATGTGCAAGACCGGGAGTTGAATCAGTGCTCATCAACCAATCGATCAAAAGATCACACATCAGACCATTTACATGATCGCTGGTGACCCGGCTGTCAGGACCACGGAGCTCCGACCACCAACCTCCACCTGCCACGGAGCTCCGACCTCAACCTCAAACCGCCAACCTCAAACCACCAACCACCAATTTGCATACCTCCGGCCGCTTTTCATCACAAAACCTCAAGTACATAAAAACAATGAAAAATAAACTTATAAAGCTCGCTGCGCGCGTGCCGAGGGGAGGGGGATGTGGGTGGGTGACGAGTTGACGTTATGCGGAGGTAGTTAAACCGAGCGAGACGCAGCGGGATGAGGTCTATGACTCCTGCAAGCATCAACCTGTGAAGATGTGCATTTTGTGCTGCTCTTGGGAAGTGAGGAACGATTTTGTAAAGGTCGATGAATATCGACAAGCATTAGCAACATTGGGAAGGAACAGAGAACGACGTTCGGAATTGTTTACTAGCAGACGGCTCTCGCGGGCTGGTCAGTCGAATTTTGCTGGATGAGCCGTGCCTGTATCGCAGTGCGCAATTCGCAACGACAGGCAGATGACACGCGATGACATGTGGCTTCCTCCTTGCCTCTGACTGCCATGTCGACCACACTCGACCCCCACTCGATCGCGTTTGCCGTTGCGGAGAATAGCCCCAACTTTGGAAAGACCCAAATTCAACACTTGACCATCGGAAGCATCAGTGGTGCGTAGCCAGTCCAAGCAAGAACAATAATTTATTGCTCTAGGTGGAACTGGTGGCTCCGGAGGCAATGCCGCTGAGCAGGGGCGGAACAGGCGGAATTGGTCAAGGTCCTCAATTCACAATCTACAGCCAGAATACTATATTTGGATTAGCACAGTATGCAATGAGTGCTTTCTGATGTTTTTTTTTACTGATGGGCTCATCCTGGCAGGACTCCAGCAGGTTGGACTTAATTTACTCACTGGCAACACAACAGCTGAATCACTTTCAGTTGAAACAATTCCTATAGACTGTCCTCCACCCTCAAAATTCTTTGAAGGCCGCCAAGATATACTTCTTCAACTCAAGAGTTACTTTGGAAAATCCAGCCAAGAAGACCAGATTGTTGTGCTGCTTCATGGCTTAGGAGGTGTAGGAAAAACACAGATTGCACTCAAATTCATTGGACATGCTTCTGAGAGGTATGTTGATGAGAGATAACTGTCAAGATCTAATAAGTTTCTCTAGATTCTGTCAGGGGAACTCCCGTTCGGATCAATTTCATCACTGATCCGACCTCTGATCCGACCTTCGCACCTCCAGAAGCACCTCCGAAACCCTCCGGACCCGCCCCTGGTCCTCCGGTGCGCTCCTCTCACTCCGAGTCCAACTCTGGTAACTCCGGCAACTCCGGAGTTCGGGTAATCAATTTGCCGGATCGGCGTTTGCCCTCGCAACTATCAAGATGGGATCACGCATGTGATTGAGCTCGTGATTACTGCACATGGCGCCGCAGCGCTCTTAAATAGTTGGCCACCTGTCAGGGGGTCTCCAGAGTTCCTTCTCTTTGGATCCCCCCCTGCCAGGTGCGCTCCTTGTACTAGTTAGAGTGTTATTGACCTTTGGATCCCCCCCTGCCAGATTGTCGGGTCACACCACGTCACAGGGGTTGCCCTTACAGCAGAAGAAACTCTCTAAGGGATAACCGGTCAAGATTGCGACCTTCCGCGCTCCGAGCGACTCCGACGTTTCGTCCGAGTACTCCGAGGCTTCGTCGCAACTTGCCCCCTCCTCTCCTGAACCATCGACGGCCATGGACGGCGTCCAGCAAGCCGCTCCGGCCGCCGGAGCTGCTCCGGCCGCTCCGGACGACTTAGCAACGCGCATGACCAACATGGAGAATGCTCTCGACCAAATCCTACAACGAATAACTGGTCTCGCTAATGCCCCGCCCGCACCGCCTCCTCCTGTCCCAGTTCCACCTCCGGTTCCTGCCGGGAACGCTCCGGCGCAACCCGGAGCCGTCCGCGCCCGCAGATCCGTGCGAATCCTCCTCCAATCTCGATGGCGACCGCACAAAGGGCAAAGCCTTCCTCCACGCCCGTCCGGACCTACGTTGGACTTGTTCCGGGAGGCGTTTTACGTCAACGGACAGGTCTCGGAGACCAAGGTCATCCACTTTGCGCTTTCGTACATGTCCCTCGGGCAGGCGCAGAAGTGGGCGGAGCGTAGGGCAAACGCTCCGGTTCTCCCCTGGGCCGACTTTGACGCGTTTGTCGCGGACTTCACACCCCGGTTCGTGGAGCCCAACACCCAGGAGCGCGCTATTGCCAAGCTCGAGTCCGCGGCGTACTTCATGGGCAAGAAGGACGTCTACGACTACACCGACGAGTTTGAGGAGCTCTGGGCCGCCTCCGGCTTCACCGACCCGCTCGTCAAAACGACCAAGTTCCGTTCCGAGGGTCGAATCGCGCATCAACCACGCCATAACGACCTCCGGAGCGCTCCGGCTGCAGCGGACTACGAGGAGTGGCGGAACCGCGCATACCAGCAGTGCGAGGCCAACATCCAAGGCGACCACATCGCCCGGGGCGCCAACCGTGGCGCGGCTAACCCCTTCCGCCTTGCTCCGGCCTTTGCTCCTGCTCCGCCTCGCCCTCGTAGCGCTCCGGCTGCTCCGGCTGCTCCGGCCGCCATCCCTGCCCCGGTCCCCATGGGCGAAGATCGCGCTCGAGCCACCGGAGGGCGATCGCACTTGCTTCCGCTGCGGCAAGCCCGGCCACTTAGCCAACCAGTGCCCGGAGCCTGCGGACGTGCGTGGTGTTGACTTCCTCGACGAGGTCATTCGCCAGGTGGGCCCGGACCTCTCGGAGGAGCTCGTGGCACGCTTCCAAGACGCCGAGGAGGTTGCTGAACACGGCGGAGGTCCAGGAGGATTTTCTCTCCCGCGGCAAGTGAGCAGTGCGCCCTTGTCCGTCGTATAATCGTTTCGCCTGCTTGTACCCCCCAAGACAATACATCCAGTGCACCAGACGAGCGATAGGCGTACCAACTCCTCCCGACCTTCCTTCACCTCCTCCGGCCACTCCGGACCCAACTCCGAGCCCGGAGACCGTCCGGATTGTCCTCACCCGCGTGCTCCCTAGCGACCCAAATGGGAGAGACGCCTTCCGGAGTCGTGCCGGTCGCCGCTGCCCCGGTCCAACTCCCTTCACCTCCCTCTTGAGATTGAGTCGACGGAGAACGCCCTCAAGCTCTCTGTCCAAGGTCTCGTGGACTGCGGGCAACTTCCGACTTCATCGACTCGGACTATGTCGCACGGAATGGGATCCCCGTACGCGACCTGTCCCGGCCCATCCCTGTCTTCAACGTCGACGGCACGCCAAACGACGCCGGAGCGATCCGGAAGATGGCGGACCTCGTAGTTCACTACAAGGGCCACTCCGAGCGCATGCAACTCGCGGTCACCGGGTTGGGGAAGCAGGATGTCATCCTCGGACATTCCTGGCTCCGCCGCCACAACCCGGAGATCAACTGGGAGACGCACGAGGTCAAGATGAGCCGTTGCCCTGCCTCCTGCTCTACCTGCCGCGACGAGCAACGCTCCGAGAAAAAGGCCGCACGTTCCGCTGCCGCAGCACTCCGGAGACTTCGTTCCGATCCGTTCCCGGATTCCGGACCTCCGGAGGACTCGGAGCTCGAACCTTCGGACCTACCTGGGCTTATGCCGGACCCGGACGACGACGAAGAGGACTCCGACGATGACCTTGAGGATGGTGATCGAGTCTTCTATACGACGTTCCGGCCTCCGGATGAGCTCCGCGAGGAGATACGCGCCAGCACCACGGTCTCTCAGCGCCTCGCAGAGGCGTTTGCACGCAACTCTGCACCACCGAGCTCGGAGATTCCCGGACTGGGCTGCGGAGTTCTCCAACGTCTTTGCGGAGGAGGCCTTCAACTCCCTTCCGGGCACCGCGCGTGGGACCATGCAATCGAACTCGTTCCGGATGCTAAACCCGCGAACTGCAAGGTCTCCCGCTGTCTCCCCTAGAGCAGAAGGAGCTTGACGCCTTCATCTCCGAGGGCCTCTCCACCGGCCGGATTCGTCCCTGAAGTCTCCGATGGCTTCTCCAGTCTTCTTCGTCAAGAAGAAGGACGGAAGACTCCGGCTCGTGCAGGACTATCGGGCGCTGAACGCAATGACCGTCAAGAACCGCTACCCCCTTCCGCTCATCAACGACCTTGTCAACCGCCTCCCGGAAAGCGCGTTACTTCACTAAGTTGGACGTCCGCTGGGGCTTCAACAACGTGCGCGTTAAGGAAGGCGACGAGTGGAAGGCCGCGTTCCCGGTGTAACCGCGGACTCTTCGAACCCCTGGTGATGTACTTCGGCATGACGAACTCCCCCTCCACGTTCCAGACCATGATGAACGACATCTTCCAGGACCTCATCCTCTCCGGCGACGTCATGATCTACCTCGACGACATCCTCGTCGCTCACTCCGACCTCCGGAAACACCGGGAGATTGTCCGGGAGGTGCTCCGGCGCCTCGAGCAGCACAAGCTCTACCTCCCGGTTGGAGAAGTGCGAGTTTGAGAAGACGTCGATCGAGTACCTCGGAGTTATCATCTCCGAGGGCCGCGTCGAGATGGATCCGGTCAAAGTCTCCGGAGTTTCCGCCTGGCCTACCCCGCGGAACAAGAAGGATGTGCAGCAGTTCCTCGGCTTCACAAACTTCTACCGCCGGTTCATCCGGGGCTTCTCCGGGATCGCCCGTCCCCTCTTCGACCTCACCAAGAAGGGCGTCTCCTGGGTGTGGGGCGCCTCCGAGGCTGCCGCATTCGACGGACTCAAATCCGCCGTAACCTCGGAGCCCGTACTTCTCCTCCCGGATGACGAAACCCTTCCGGCTCGGCGGACAGCTCGGACTTTGCGACGGGGCGGTACTTTCACAACAATCCGCCCCGGATGGGAAGTGGCTTCCAGTTGCGTTCTATTCCAAGAGCTTAAATGACGTCCAGCGCAACTACGAGATTCACGACAAGGAGATGCTCGCGATAATCCGTGCACTTGAGGGGTGGCGACACTTTCTCGAAGGCGCGGAGCATCCGGTCGAGATCTGGACCGACCACAAGAACCTGGAATACTTCCGCAAGTCGCAACAGTTGAACCGGAGGCAGGCACGATGGTCCCTGTACTTGTCCCGGTTCGACTTCACGCTCCACCATGTTCCGGGTAGCCGGATGGGTCGTCCCGGATGCGCTATCCCGACGTCCGGACCACGGAGTTGCTTCCGGCAACTCCGACGTGACCCTGCTCCGTCCGGAGTTGTTCCAGGTCCGGGCGTTAGAGGCCATCCGGGTCGGCGGTCCAGAGGGTCCTATCCTCCGGGACGTCCGAGACGCCCTCTCCGGAGACCCGGACTTGGAGGAGCCAGTTGCACTTGCTGCCCGGGATCTGCTCAAGGCTCGCGGAGCGAAGTCCACCCGGTCGTCAGAATGGCACGTCTCCGACGGACTTCTGTACTTCCGGGGTCGGATCGTCGTCCCCAGGGACAAAGACCTTCGCCGCCGGATCATTGAGCAGCACCACGACACTCATGTCGCAGGGCATGCGGGGCGTTTCAAGACGCTGGAGCTCATCTCCCGGAACTACTGGTGGCCCCAGATGTCCCGGCACGTAGGTCGCTACGTTGCTACGTGCGATTTATGCTGCCGGACTAAGGTCCTCCGGAAGCTTCCGATCGGAGAGCTCCACCCCACGGAAGTCCCTCCCGGAGCGCTGGCATACGGTGTCGGTAGACTTTATTGTCGAGCTCCCGGAGGCCCACGGGTACGACGCGGTCATGGTTGTCGTCGACGTTCTCGGGAAACGGGCACACTTCTCGGAGTGTCATACGACTCTCGACGCAGTCGGAGCCGCGCGCCTGTACTACCGGAACGTTTGGCGACACCATGGTCTACCGGAGCGGTACATCTCCGACCGGGGTCCGCAGTTCGTCGCGGAGTTTACCCGTGAGCTGTGGCGCCTCGTCGGAATTGAACCTGCTACGTCAACCGCGTACCACCCGCAGACCGATGGACAGACCGAGCGCGTCAATCAAGAACTCGAGCAGTACATCCGGATCTTCACCAACTACGCCCAAAACGACTGGGATGAGCTGCTTCCGACCGCGGAGTTCTCGTACAATAACCACATCCACTCTTCGACGCAACAGGTGCCGTTCATGACGGACACTGGAAGGATTCCGAGGATGGGCTTTGAGCCCGGAGGACTCCGGTCAAAGGTGGAGTCGGTAAACGAGTTCCGGGATCGGATTGCTAGCGGAGTCTCGGAAGCGAAAGCTGCGTTGGTGAAGGCAAAGGACGAGTACAAGCGGTACTATGATCGGAGGCGTACCGCAGCTCCGGACATTAAGGTCGGAGACCGTGTCTGGCTCGATGCCTCCGATATCCGTACGACTCGTCCTTCGGAGAAGTTCTCGCATCGACGCCTCGGTCCGTTCAAGGTTATCCAGGTGGTTGGGAAGGGTGCGTTCAAGCTTGAACTGCCCGCCAAGTATTCGCGTCTCCACCCGGTCTTTCCGGTTGTCAAACTCGAGCTTGCGCAGGAAGAGCCATTTCCGGGACGTCCGGGCTACGACGAACCCCCTCCGGAGCTCGACGACGAGGGTCACGAGGTCTGGGAGGTGGAGGAGATCTTGGACGCGTGTGCGCTACCGGAAGCTCAACTTCCTTGTGCGCTACAAGGGATACGGTCCGGACCATGACCAATGGGTCCGGCACGATCGACTTCACGCTCCGGAGCACATCGCGGAGTACTACCGGAGCCACCCAAACGCTCCCGGGTCATCGGCGCTGCCCTCTTTGATGCCATCCCCTTCCGAACCCTCTCCGAGCCTATGCGTCGAGACGCCGCATTCCAAGGGGGGGGTGATGTCAGGGGAACTCCCGTTCGGATCAATTTCATCACTGATCCGACCTCCGATCCGACCTTCGCACCTCCAGAAGCACCTCCGGAACCCTCCGGTCCCGCCCCTGGTCCTCCGGTGCGCTCCTCTCACTCCGAGTCCAACTCCGGTAACTCCGGCAACTCCGGAGTTCGGGTAATCAATTTGCCGGATCGGCGTTTGCCCTCGCAACCATCAAGATGGGATCACGCATGTGATCGAGCTCGTGATTACTGCACATGGCGCCGCAGCGCTCTTAAATAGTTGGCCACCTGTCAGGGCTCCAGAGTTTCTTCTCTTTGGATCCCCCCTGCCAGGTGCGCTCCTTGTACTAGTTAGAGCGTTATTGACCTTTGGATCCCCCCTGCCAGATTGTCGGGTCACACCACGTCACAGGGGTTGCCCTTACAGATTCACCAAAAGCTTTAAAATTGATGCTAGCAACGCAGAAATGATTGAGGCCAGTTACCAGAGCATTGCCAAAGCAAATCATATTGGCAATTCAATGCAGGAGGCACTGGTCTGGCTTCAATCTCTCCACACAGAATGGATTATTCTGCTTGACAATGCTGACAATGTAGACCTTGATCTGCATCAGTACTTGCCGCACTGTGCACATGGCAATATTTTGATCACATCTCGTAATCCATCTTTGGATATTCACACTGGCAACCCCAGCAGGTCTATTCCAGTTACAGACTTGGAGGCCAAAGAAGCTACAACTCTCTTCATCAAAATATCAAAGATGGATATACACAATAGGCAAAACGAAACAAGTCTGAGTTCCCTGCTCAAGGTTAGTAGATATATGGCTCTACAATAATACTTATGAAGTTGTGATAGGAACTGCATTTTTTCCCACTTGCAATTATTCAGGCAGCTCAGCTGCCTATATCTCTCAGTTTAAGGCTCTGCAACAAGATATATCTCCATACCTCAAACTTTATCATGAGAACAGACGCAAATTCCTCTCTTACAAGCCTCGACAAAGAGCCTGGGATTATGAGTTGACAGTATACACCACTTGGCAGATTTCCTTTAATCAACTATCAGCCCTTGAACAGCAATTTCTCCAGATTTGTGCCTTCATTCACTTTGATGGGATTACAGAGGATATCTTTCAAAGAGCAGCAAACTATGAGCTTTCAGATAATCCTCTTGCTTCCAAAGAAGAGGACTTTGTACCTGTTCAGGAATTCTTAGCACACTTTCACTCAAAAAAGGAGTGGGACACAGGAATATTCCTGGAAATGCTTGGCAATATCTGCAGTTATTCACTTCTCAGTGAACAAGTCAAAGGATATTCAATGCATCCTCTTGTTCATGAATGGATCAAAACTATTAGCAAAGGAAATCAAATGCATACCTTGGCTATTTTTCTTCTAGGAATGTCTGCCACTAGTAGAGACAATATTGTCGACCAACTGGCATTGATATTACATTTGATCAGCTGTAACAGTGATGATAACTTGGTTGATGTGGGTTTCTGTGAAGAGATCTTCAATATTTACAAAGGTACTGGGTATTTCTCACGTGCTAGAAATATTGCAGTCAGATGGAGAGAAGCAGCTGTGAAGAGCTGTGGCAATGATCACTGGCTCAGCTTGAGGGCAACAAGACATCTAGGAACTGCTTATAACAGCACTGGTGAATATGAAAAGGCTTCAGAAATACAACAGGAGTCACTGGAAAAACATAAACAGATTCTTGGACAAGACCACCCAGATACAATGGCATCCATGAGCAATCTAGCTTGTACATACAGTGATCTTGGTTACTATCAGAATGCTCTAAACCTTGAAGACCAAGTTCTGACGATAAGCAGACAGATTCTTGGAGAAGACCATCTTCTCACTGTTATATTCATGAACAATCTTGCTTCTATATACAGGGATCTTGGTCGCCATCAGGATGCTCTTGGTCTTAAGCAGCAGGCTCTGGAGAAGTGGAAACAGGTTTTGGGACAAGACCATCCTGACACAATTGCATCTATGAACAACCTAGCTTTGACATATAGTGATCTTGGCCGGTATCAGGATGCTCTAAACCTTGAAGAACAAGTTCTGGAGAAGCGCAGACAGATTCTTGGACATGATCATCCTCTCACGATTAAATCCATGAACAACCTGGCTTCTATATACAGTGATCTTGGCTGCCATCAGGATGCTCTTGGCCTCAAGGAGCTGGCTCTGGAGAAGTCCAAAGAAATTCTTGGACAAGACCATCCTGACACAATTACATCTATGAGCAACCTGGCTTCTACATACAGAGATCTGGGTCGCAATCAGGAAGCTTTGAGTCTCAAGGAGCAGGCTCTAGAGAAGTGTAAACAGGTTTTTGGACAAGACCATCCTGATACAATTACATCTATGAATAACCTAGCTTCGACCTACAGTGATCTTGGCCGGTATCAGGATGCTCTAAACCTTGAAGAGCAAGTTCTGGAGATGCGCAGACAGTTTCTTGGACAAGATCATCCTCTCACGATTGCGTCTATGGGCAATCTAGCTGCTACATACAGAGATCTTGGTTGCCATCAGGATGCTCTTGGCCTTAAGGAGCAGGTTTTGGAGAAGCGCAAACAGATTCTTGGACAAGTCCATCCTGATACAATCTCATCCATGAACAACTTAGCCGTGACATACAGTGATCTTGGCCTCTATCAGGATGCTCTAAGTCTTGAAGAGCAAGCTCTTGAGAAGCGTCAACTGATACTTGGAAAAGACCATCCTCTTACAATTGCTTCCATGAGTAGTCTGGCTGCAACATATAGTGATCTTGGTCGCTATCAGAATGCTTTAAATCTTGAAGAGCAAGTCCTGGAGAAGCGTCAACAAATTCTTGGACAAGACCATCCCCTTACAATTTCATCCATGGGCAATCTAGCTTCTACGTACAGAGATCTTGGTCGCTATCAGGATGCTCTTGGCCTCAAGGAGCAGGTTTTGGAAAAGCGCAAACAGGTTTTTGGGCAAGACCATCCTGACACAATTGCATCTATGAATAACCTAGCTTTGACGTACAGTGACCTTGGCCGCTATCAGGATGCTCTAAATGTTGAAGAGCAAGCTCTGGAGATGCGCAGACAGATTCTTGGACAAGATCATCCTCTCACAATTGCATCAATGAACAACCTAGCTTCGACATATAGAGATCTTGGTCGCCATCAGGATGCTCTTGGCCTCAAGGAGCTGGCTCTGGAGAAGTCCAAGCAGATTCTTGGACAAGACCATCCTAATACAATTACATCTATGGCCAATCTGGCTTGTACATACTATGAGCTAGAGATGTATGCTGATGCCCTCCATCTACAAGAACATGTGCTTGAAGTGCGAGCCCAGTTGCTAGGTTCAGATCATCCTCACACAGTTCTGGCCCAATCCGGCCTAGCATTCACATATCAATCCTTAGGAAGATTGCATGATGCATTCAATCTATTTCGCAAAGTGTACCAGAAGCGGGCCGACACCCTTGGTCTTGACCATCCCGCTACTGTAGATGCACAATCCAACTATTCACAATCCGAGAAGAAGCTTCGATCTCAACAAGGGCATCTCCACCATCCCAGTGTGGGATTCGATTCATCCATTTTATCGACAAGCATGCCTTTCCTCTTGCAGGCTATTCATCAGAGTCACGCAGAAAGCCATGTAGAAGAGGGTAGTAGCCAAGATAATACCAGTGAGGTGGACTGAGGTTCAGACCATATGTAGATATCCTATATATTTATGTCGTTGTAGCACAATGCTTAGGATCACTCAAGTATATACCCTTGTGCCAAATCTCGCGAACGCGCCGGAGCTTGTCAATAATGTGGGGAATGTTCATAGAGCCTCAATGGAGGCAAGACAAAAACCTCCCTTTCGACCGCACTTCCATATGATCTTTGTCGGCAAAGCACGAAAGGAATAAAATTGCATGCACAAAAAAAAGCAATAAAATTCTACTCCGGTAGATGTAAGTCGAAATGTGTGACCTGCGGCAGGTACGCCGCTGCCGCGAGGTCCAAATTGAGCACCTCATCTAGCGGCGCCATCCCATTGAATCCTCCGAACAAGAAGACGCGGCTGTCCGCGAGCAGAGAAACGTGGTAGCCCCGCGGGCTCGGAGCCTTGCCGTAGATTTCGCGCGGCTCGAAGGCGAGGGTGACTGCAACGAACTCGTCAGACCGACGCAGGAGGTAATAAGAGCAACGCACTGAGGTTGAATAGAAGAACTTCGCGCGTGTAGTTTGTCCCGTCGTGCCCGCCTTATTTGGATCAGTTGAAAGTTGAGGAGAGAGCGTGGAGCGCGCCTATGATGAAGAGATATGACCCCACCAGCGTCGAGGTGTGCGACAGTCGTCGCTGTGGTCGTTCTACGGGTAGTTTCGCCCAGCGATTCGTGTCTACAGCACGTTCAGCACGAGTCGGAAGGATGGGATAGCAAGAAAAAAGAGACGCACCTAGATTTAAATACCACATATCGTTGAAGCAGTCCTTCCCGTCGCTGCCTCCAATGACGAACATGATGTTCGAGACGAGGTTGGCGGTGTGGTAGCCGCGATGGCTCGGCTTCCTCCCAAATGTCTGCAGTTCCTCCCAGTGCAGCCGTCCCGACGCGATCCCAGAAACGTCCAGCGTCCATACATCGTTCAACGCCGTCATCCCGTTCCCGCCTCCGAACATGTAGATCCGACCCTTGTAGTAGATGGCAGTGTGGGCGCGCCGTGGTGGCGGTTTTGGACCTGTTATGGTGGGTTTGGACCAGCGCCGCATGACGGTGTCGAAAACATAGACCGTGTCGTAGTATGTGGACCCCTGCCCGCCGCCGTAGACGACAATTCGTCTATCGACGGCGGTAGCGGTGTGCGCGCGAGATGGGGGCGGCATTTCTCCGTTTGTATCGGGCCGCGACCACTGCATCGTTTCTAACCAATCCATCCGTTCAGCAGAAAACAGCGACAAGGATGTATTCACGCACCTGTATCGAAGCAGAAGACATCCCTTCCACAATCCTTATCGTCGCATCCACCGAACAACCATGCCGTCGAGTCGATGAGGGTGACTGTATGCGAGCGCATTAGTCGCACCGGCATCGTCCCAAACACCGGCGCTTTCGACCAATACAGCGCCGTACTCGGTGCGGGCTCTGCGTCGACATCGTGAGGCAGTTTGGGGCTGCTCTTGACCCGATGCAGGGTGCGGCTGCTGCTGCTTCGGTCTTTTGGCGGTGCTTGCAACGTCGGAGACGACGTTCCTCTCCGGATCGACGCGCCGTCTTTGGATCCGTCCGTTGCTACCCTTCCGAGTGTGCGTACGCTGGCCGCTTTGCGAGAGCCAGTTGGTGTGCGGACTGAGGGGGATGGTGTGGGCATCGTGCCATCCTCGGGAACATCGTCGAGGCTTGTCTGGCTGCGGTTGGACATGTCGACGTCGTTGTCTTCGAATGAGACGTTGTGGTATGCGGGCGAGAGCACCGACATGGCCGCAACGGAGACAATTTAAAGCCAAGGTGCGAGGCGCACACGTGAATCGTAACCAGCTCCCTTCTTGCGTGCTACCTTTCACTAACTTGACTCTGCAACCATATCCCCGCCCTTCCCCAGACGCTGCCATCCATAATCCGGCGACTAGACCGTCCGGACGCACCGGGCGTTCGGTGCAGATCACCGCATTGCCTAAGGCTAGAGAGCGCATCAAGCTGCAACTGCGGAAGAAAAGTAAACCGCAACGCAGAAAGCTGTTGGAGACGAACACGACGGGCTTCTTTGGTTTCTGCGACCAAGACACTCAGAATGGGCTGGATACGTTCCCAGTTACCGCAGCTAGCAATTTTGGGAAGACAATTGCGAAGCTGGTCTGTGAGTGGTCGAAAGGATGCAGTTTGCGAATGCCGCAAACCCCGTCGAATCCTCCGCAAAACTGGCTCTCAGTTCCAGAACCAAGAGCAAGACCGCGGCTTTGTCGCGCTTCCTCGACGCGTCTAGGGCGACTGGTAACCCGCGATGAAAGCCAGCTTCAAGTCATGAAAACCTGAGTTGCTCGCAACATCCGTGCGTCCGTCCATTGACATCTCATTTTCGCAGTCGTCCAGCCCTTGGTGCACGGGATCGTGGGGATCGTCGCAGACACCGTTAATCACCACATCGGCCCGGTTTGTTTTTAGTTTCCGCCTTTCCGGCTTCCAGCCAACTTCCTAGTCCGGCGGAATCCGCCGAAGATTATCTCCGTATCGGTTGCAGACCGGGATGGCTACATCGCCACCAGTCATAATTGAATCGCCGCGGGTGGGTGAACGAGGGTATCTTTAGCTTTGCTCGTTGCTCGTCGAGGACGCGTCTAAAAACGTTCCTAGACTCGAATGATTCCATCGATCCGTTGCCTACGAGTACTCTCCCGAAAGGCATGATCGCGCCCCAGCATTCAATATTCAATCCTCCGTGTAGATCAGCGTTTCCCGCACCTTGACGACAGCCTCGATGACACCCAGTCGACAAAAAACGCGCATCGGGCTTGCTTCCTTCCCCGACCAGCACCTCTTTTCCTTTCCTTTGTTCTTCTTGCTCGCCTGGTGCGGCGACCAGCCCTGGTTGAGGCTGTTTCTCTTCTTTCTTCAACGCGCCGTTTTCCTTTCCCTTCTCTCGATTGAGGCACCATAATCATGTCGGGCCTCCAAATCTCCAACCCGCATCCTTACAACTTCGAGGACCAGAATCTTCGGCGCACCTCGACCGTCAACAGCTCCTCGTATCTCATCGTCGACGAGAAGCCGCCCCAACCGCCGAAGTTTCAAGGCGGGTTCTTCGATGGCGGGGTCGCAGCGACGACGGCGCGCAAAACTTATTTGAAGGCGGTGGGCCCGGCGGTGGGACTGATATGCACGGCCATATTACTCTTCCTGCCGCTGTACTGGGGGAGCGTGGTCAAGAGTCCGGGTGGGGCATTGCCGGGCTGGGTCGTTGTGCGTCGCAACAGCGTGTTCATCTTCGGGGCTCTGAACCTTTGACAGGACTTTGACGGAGGAGAGATCGGCGCGGTGGTCACCAACGCTCTGGCCCAGCTACCGGTGACCGAGGGCGGGATTCAGTGGACGGTCCTGAACGCAAGCTCGTTTCCGGGTGGTGTTGATCAGTTGAGCCAGGCGGTGTTGAACGAGGAGGTTTGGTATGCGATGGCGGGTGCGTGCGATTTCGTTTCTCAAGCTTCCGAATCGCTTACGCGTACGCGCAGTGAATCCCGGCCTCACAGCCAACCTCACTGCGTCGCTCAACAGCACGGATCCGCTCAAGACCTACAACCCCAACAACGCGCTTTCGTGGATTGGTGTCGAGGCGAGGAATGAGAACATCTAGTGCGTTGTCTATACCTTCATCGTCTCCCTTCCGCTCATATCGTCGCTACGCTAGCCGTATCCACGCACGCGTCGTCGCGGCCCAGGTCGCTGGCATCACCGCCAAGTTCACGGGCTCCTTCTTGAGGATTATCTCTTCCTCCGACAATGTCCCCCAGCTTCTCGCGGCGTCTTCAGATATCATCTCGCAGCCGGTCTACTACACACCCATTAACTTGAAGCCTTTCGATGTCCTTGTGTAAGCCGTCTGTTTCCCCCGAGGGAGTGTGGCTGATCGGGATGCATAGTGCGAGCGCGCCGGTCTTCGTTGGGCTGTTCTATCTTATGATCCTCTCGGTGCGTATCCACGTTCTTTCCGCGGCGAAACAAAGATTCACGTGACGCGACCAGTTCTTCGTCGTCAACGTCGCAGCCGGCGCGCGCATGATGTCCGGCGTCGACACGTCCCTCTCCCTTCTCCAACTCATCGTCCTCCGCCTCGTCACCTCCTTCTCTGCGTACTTCTGCCTCGCGCTCTTCTACCTCGTCCTCAACCTCGCATTCGGGCTGCCAGTGACCCGATTCTTCGGCGGCGGAGGCGTCCTGATCTTCTTCTTCCTCACCTGGCTCTTCATCCTCGCGTCGGGCCTCGCGATCGAGAGCATGGTCACGATCCTCACGCTCAAGTTTGTGCCGTTCTTCCTGCTGCTGTGGATCATCTCGAACGTCTCCATCACCTTCTTCCCGATTGAGGTCCTCCCGGCGCTGTACGGCTACGGATGGGTCTGGCCGATGTTCAACGTCAGCCAGGCGGTCAGGGCGATAGTGTTTGGAACCAAGAATACGAGTGAGATTCTTCGCTGGACACTCTGCACCACATTACTGATGATTTTTTGTGAAGTTGCAATCAACGTCGCAGTCCTCATCGTCTGGATCATCCTTTCTTGCCTCACTCTCACCGGGTTCCAAATTGTGGTCCGCAAGAAGGCGATGGCTGCCGCTGCACAGGCTGGGAAGGTGTAATTTTGGTCTGAATCGGAGGCCAAGGAAACGAACAATCGAAACGATCTTTGTAGCGCTGGTTGTAATTATCTTTTTGTAGCACTATTATGCCTCACCCATATGGATGTGCTACGCTACGACTACCAGCGAGTGCCGACGTCCGCATCTGCGAGCAGCCGCATCGTATGTGCTAGCCCTTCCAGCCGCGGTTCCTCCTCCTTCGGTACAGGGAACATGAGGTCGACGTCCTGGTCCGGCTGGCAAACCGTGCCCCGCTCGAAGAGGACCCCGTCCGTGACCCACGCTCGTAACGCCTTGGCAATACACGTCGAAGGGTGGTTGGTCGAGCAATGGCCATACCCGTCGTTGGTGAGCAACCGCGCGTGTTCCTCGCCAAATAGGTCCACCATCCGACGACCAGATGCAATAGGCGTTATTGGGTCCTGAACACGATTGAGTACAAGAAGAAAGAAGATAGAAACGCGACGCACGAAGCTATTCGAGATGAATACCACGGGGTTCTTTGGTTTCTGCTTCCAGTCACCAAGATACCGCGCGGGTGTGGGCTGGATACGGTCCCAAGGACTGCAGCGGATGATCTTAGCGAACCAGCTCGGCCCGTTGAGCGGGTTCGCTTCAGTCAAGTCTGCCAACCATTCCAACCACTCGGTTTCGTTGCCCATCGGCACGGAAGGCGCGTCGCCGCACGAAACTGCCTCGCCAGCTTCCGAAGGGCCGAGTCCAAGCCCCACCACCGCTCCTGTCCCTGCTCCTAGAGCGCTAACCAACTCCGTCCACCCAGCCTCCTCCGCACGCTCTGCATCCGTCTGATTCCTCCGCAAATCAGCCCAGTCTCGACCCGCACCAGCCACACCCGCCAACTCCGCCAACCGCGCCCCATCGCCCTTCTCCGCATCAGCCAACGCCTCCGCGAGCGCAGCCCACGACTTGGGGCGGTACAGCGCAGAAAACACCGCGTCGATCACGTGTTCGCGCGTCAGTAACGCGGGGAACCCCGAGCGTGGGGTTGGCACAGGCAGCGGGGCGGCGGCGAGTTTCTCGTAGAGACCCCAGATTCGTGTCGAGATGGCAGTGCTAGTGTCCTCCGAGGAATTGGTGGCGAGTGCACAGCGCCCCGGTCCCGCGATGCCGCAGTATTTCACGAAGCCGGCGAAAACGCCGTTCGTGGACGTGCCGGCGCTCATGCCGTGGTCGTAGACGGAAGTGTATTGCTCCGGCGCGTAGACCACTGTGGAACGTTCAATCCCACCCTTCTTCTTAGAATACCTGCTTACCGCCATCAAGAATGACGCGCTCCGCCTGCTCAGGGAACATCGCAACATACGTCGCACCCAGCGTCGTCCCATACGAAAAACCCCAGTACTTCAACCCGCCTTCGCCCAGGGCGCTCCGCATCTCCTCGAGATCGCGCGCAACGTTCGGCGTGGTGACGCTCCGCAGCACCTTATCGCCAACGGCATCGCGACAGAGCGCGGTGAAGAGATCCGCGCGCGCTGCGGCGCGATGGAGGGTCTGCTTCAGGACTGCGCGGGGTGAGGGGTTGAAGTCGAGGTTGTTCTCGCCGCTGAGCTCATCGAGTTGGCGGTGGAGGTCTGTCGGGAAGCATCTGCGCCGCGGCACGTCGTTATGCGTAAGTATTTTCGAGCTCGAGAAGAGGAAGAGGGACGCACGAAACCCTCGGCGTCGTCAAATTCACCCCGCGCGGGTCCCAGCTCAGGATATCATACCTGCCCTCGAAGATCTCACTCAGCAGCGGCCCGGTCCTCAGCAGATTCGCATGCCCCGAGCCGCCCGGACCGCCGGGGTTGGTGAATATCGACCCGAGGCGGTCCTCGGAAGGGACCGTCGCGGGGAACATCCGCATCGCGAGAACAGTTCTGTCACCATCCGAGTCGTCGGGCGTGTCGTAGTCGAGTGGGACGGGGAAGAATGCGCAGTAGAACGTCGAGTTGTCGGGGCAGGCGGTCCAGGTGATGGAGGATTGCGGACGGTCAAGGACTTGGACGTGGACGTGGACGAGTCGTCGCGGAAGGGGAATTCGAATCCGAGGCGCGAACCAAGCCGACACGAGAATGAACGCGATGACGGTTAGGAACAGGGGCCTGCGCTCTCGAGGACGCGCCGGTACCACAGCGACGCGCTTCTCGACAGGAAACATGGGTCGTGGTCGCAGAGAGCAAGCCGCAGTATAGATAACACGGTCATCACATCGCGGGAACATCCTACGACGCTGTACCTACTGGCCGACCCAACTGCGCCGAAAAGAACTCGTCCAGCCAGCTAAAGAACACCTCCTTGTCCTCTTCGCTGAGGTTCGCCCAGTCAATCTCGTCCTGCTGTGCCCCTCTGCGCGCTACCGGCGGTGGCGGAACGACTGACCGTCGTTTGGGAGTCGGTGGAGGAGGCGGGGTTGATTGCTTTTGCTCGAATTGAGCAGCGATGGAGCGTGCAGGGAGTACAGGTGGCGGGCTCTGCGCTGGGGATGGTAATGAGGAGGTCGATGAAGCGAACGAGGGACGCGTTGAGCGGATTATGGGCGGTGGGCCGCCGCCGCCTGGCGTAGGTGGAGCCGGACTCGGGCTCGGACTGGCTGATTGGCCGGAATTCCCTCTCTTTGGTGGTGGAATCAAAGCCGGTTTCGGCTTTGTACTCGCATTGGCGCGAGGAGGTGGAGGCGGCGGTGGGGTCTTGCTGAACAGACTATCAGTTTCTTGCCAGAAGACCCAGGCAACGACGGACTCGTAAGGATTCCAATTGGTATCTTTCAGCGGCCTGCTTGTATGCCGGTCCTTGGTATCCTTGACCTTGGTCACCGTCGCGTCCGTCGCTTTGGAGGCTTTTGCTCGGAGCTCTGCGACTGCTTTATCATGAGATGCGATTAACGGAGAGCGCTGAGAGACATGCAGGTCGGCATTTGGGATCGTTACTTGGATCGCCGGCAGATATCGCGGGATGGGATGAACGTCGAGAGCAAGATGCGGTTCGGGTCACAGCCACGAATGATCGGCGACTTGGAGTCGGTTCCCGAGTTCTACGGAATACAGGAAGAAGATAAGATAGGAAAGCGAGGGTCGTTAGTGGTCGTTAGTGGTCGTAAAATGTGTGTTCGAGGTTGTTCACTCCTCGTCAGCCTCCTCTTCGTCGGCTTCTTCATCGTCCTCTTTCTCCTCCTTGTCTCCATCCTCTTCCTTGGCGTTCTTGCTACCCATGACGGTCGCGTTGATGCTGAAGAACCGTTAAACTCGAGAAAACAAGATGCCACCCGACGCACTTTAACATGACGGAGACCTTCTCCTTCTCGCCACTGTCCGAGTTCTGCAACTCAATAGTCAGCCGCTTGCTGCCCTTCCAGCCGTAGCTGCCCGTCGAGAACGACGTGGCGACGAGTGCGAGGCTGCCGAGGTGACCCGGGTCGAGCTTCGCGACGGGGGTCTTGCCCTCCTCCAAGGCCGGCGGGGTGTGGGTGACGGAGATGTGCAAGGGCAGAGCCTTGGCCTTGAATTCCTTCACCGGGATAGCTGCCTGGAGCGTGCGTCAGGGGGCGTGCCACCGACGAGTCAACAAGCACGAACCTTGGCTGCAGCCTTGCCGTTTTTCTTGCCACCCTTTGAGGGAGTGTCGTCTGCAGCCTTCTTGGCAGCCTTGGCAGCGCGGGGAGACGAGCCTGCTTCTGCGTTGCTGCGCTTGGTTCCGGCCATTGTGTTTTTGTGTGGTAGATGGTGGTGAGAGGAGAAGCGGAGAACAAGAGCCCCAATTTCGGCCCTTGACGACCAGGTGACGTCACGCGTCAAAGGTGTGACAGGTCGCGTCGTTTGAGATGCTAGCTGTCGAGAAGAACCTTCAGTCCGCCGCTGAATCGTTCCGGCATGGCCGGTCAGCAACGATCCAGAACTTGTCCAGAACCTTCGAGTCGCGGCGTGTTGGTTGTGTACGCGAACCGTTCGAGTAGAGGGTGTTGTGTTGTGGTCGTCGATGCAGTCGCCGTCTTCTGAGGATGTGCGACTGACAGTTCGGGATGGGCGGGGACCCACAGCGTCACAAGCTTAAGGCTGATCCTTGCTAATCCTGACGACGATCACTCCTCCGAGTCCGACTGCATGCACGGGCTAGGCCGTTCAACTCGATCTCGTTTCCTCGCAATTATCGGCGGATATGAGGCCCACAAGTCTATACTGGCTTTGAACGTGGTCAAATTCCGCGCGACTTTCGCAGCCAAGAAGATGATGTGGTGTCGTGTGTGATTGAACACGCGCTGGAGACGGCCAGCCAGTAACCACAGCCGAGCTCTAGAGCGGCTTGCTTCCTGCCGTATCCCCCCTCCGACCTTTAATACCTCCCTCCGGCACAGAGCGCGGTCTCTGCTCGTCGCCGGCGCGGAGCGTTCCCCCGTTCCCTTCCTTTCCGTGACTGGCTCAAGTCCTTTTTTCTTTTGTCGCGGCCGGATCGCCTCACAGCACGCTGCCTACTTTTCCTTCCCGATGTACAGCCCACAAACGCGTGCATGGGGGAAGCGGGTCATTGGGATGTCCCGGGTGAAATTAGTGGTGTGTCTTCGTCCTCTGCAGCGTTTATCGGTTCACTAACCGCCCCCCACAAGTTCGCCCGGATCACCCTTACGCGCTATACCACTCTCTACTGCATTCTCGCCCTCTTCACCTGCTTGACGCTCGTTATTCTCCAAGCCCGCACTTTTGTAAGCAACACCGAGGGTCTTGATGTTATCCAGACGCTGGTGGACAAGGTGCGTGTCGTCGGGCATGTTATTACTAGGATCTCTCTAACTTCTTTTCCAGACCCACGTCAACACAACCACAGAGGGCTTTTCCTTCCTGCAGAATAGCAACGTCGTCGTACGGAAAACGTGTCCTACTTTCCGTACATCGCGCTCAGCTCGGCTTTATAGATCTGCCACAACATCCCCGACCAACCCGACTCGAACTGTACCACCCTGGTAAAGGGAACCAACCCCAACGCTCACGTTCACGTTCGTTATTACAATCTTGCACCGACGTTCGCGGTTCAACGGGTTTAGGTTCGCGATTTACCCCTTCTCGACGGTCTCCACCTCGAGGCTCGTGACGAAGACGACAACGACAACGGCGTGAACTTACAGCAGTGTGCCATTTCGCTGCTGTGGCTGGGTGAAGTGTAAGTTGCGTGTAATTGTTCAACGGAGGAGCTCGTCCTAACTTATCTTTGTGTAGTTTGACCGACGCGGTAATACACATCCCAACCTTTCGCGCAGACTCCATTACTGACGCGTCGTCGGGAAACTTATAGCGGCGCGAAGACCTCGTTACGCTCGCCTATCAACTATGGCTGCTCTCCATGTCGATGACGACGGTACGTACCTGCGTTTCCCCTACGCCAAACCCACACTCACTCACTCAATCGCGACAGCTCCTCAACGAATCCCTCCCGCACCTCTTCGCCTCCCTCGCAGCCCGCGCACTCGCAACAGGCTGGGCCGCCTTCCGCGTCCACGGCAACCAGAACCTCTACACCGAATACCAGCACGTCATCGCCGTCGGCGCGTGCCACGGGTTCGACCCCATGGGCGACTGGTGGAGCCAGGACGGCACGGAGGTCGCGGCGCTCGTGTTCAACGCGCTTGATTTTGTGTTGAGCGCGTTGATCTCGTATAAGCTGTTCAAGGTATCGTTGTATGCAGCTCCGAGATTACAAGTGGCTTATTTGTGGGATAGGTCTATGCGTCGCAGACCTTCAGTCGTGTCGGCGCCTCGGGCGAGGTTCATGGCGTGTACAAAGTTCGTACCACGGCCCTTCTCTTCAAAGCTCGTCTGCTAACCCATGCACAGATCGTCCTCTCGTTCTCCGTGGTCCTGCAACTAGCCGGCTTCTTCATCCTTGCTTCGACAGTAAGAACGCTTTCCGAGCTCTCCCAAGCATCACGTGAAATTTCCTCCCAGTCTTTGTGGATCGGCAAAATCTCGCTCTCGCCAATCCGCTCCTTCGTGGATGATTTCCCGCTCAACATTGCGATCCTCGTCGTCACTGCTGTGGTGCGTAGCGTTATTCTCCTCGTGAACTGCTGTCTGAAATCCTTCGTGCAGTTTGAGATTCCTTGGCTCGTTCTGGTGCGTTAATTCGCATCTTGGCAAGGATGATAGTTGAAAATAAAGAAGGGCTGGATGAGTGTCCGTCGTGAATCGAAGGTCCTGTTCATCCTTTTCTCGATCACGACCCTGGTGCTTGTGGCCATGGCCATTATAATGGTGATGTCTCCTCGTAAGTTTTCGCCCATGAAAATTATCCTCGAGACTCAGAAACCACTCCAGTCTATCGCTTTGTTCTGAGCGAATGGTCGTTCTACGCGACCATCTCGATTGGTACGTCCAAGTTCGGTGCGCTGGGACGCTTTGCTGAACGCGTCGGTAGCCGGAGATGTCCTCCTTCTCGCGACGTCTTCCCTCGCGATAGTCTGCCGACTTCACTTTGGCAAGGGCCTCGCACACTTTTGTAAGCCGAGCTCCCCAACACCTCATAAGCACACAAACTCAAAAATACCCTTACTCAGTGCGCGTCACGGACATGCTCGACGACGGCGACTTCACCCCAGTCACCTTCACAAAGGGCGACGGCGTCTCGCCCGCCGACGACAAGAAATTCACGCTCGACCCGGAGCTCGCGGTGCTCGGGTACTCCTACCCAATGGACAGAGGCACAGCCGACCAATCGCCCGGCGGCATCCGCAAGATGAGCGCATTCTCGATGATCCTGTCCAACGACCAGGCGGAGAATAACACCATCCACCTCTCGAGCACGCCTGCGCTGTTCACGGGCCCGGCGGGCGACAACAGTAGGCTTGGGCTCCCGATGCACCCGCATGCGGTGGTCAAGCCCGTCGTCCGGAGCACGAGTCTCGCGTCGTCGTCGAATGTAGTGACGGTGTCGGAGCCGCAGCCGAAGGCGAAACGCGCGCTGTTGGACAAGGCGCCTGCCGAGCCGACACAACCCGCCAAGGTTGTGACCCGATCGCGTTCGGGGTCCGTACCGCCAGCGCAGCAGCAGCAGCAACAAGCAGCCGCAGCGCCAGCGCACCGTGCTCGAGCACACAGCGTTTCGAAGCCTACGGGTAACTTCTTCTGAGCATTCAAGCACCCAAGTTAGCGCCTAGGGCGCCGAGAATTTACTTACTTTCACAGTAGCACGAGTGGTATTTTAGCTTTCGATCCGTCTTTTCGTATGTACTTCATCTTGTACATCGTGCACATGTGTGCATCTGCCTCCGGAGAAAAAATAATAAAGGTTTGGGAAACCCAATCGAAAATTGTACAGTAGTGTCAAATGCAGCAAGCAACGAAACGACGGATGCTCCAAAGTCAAGTAAAGGGTACACGAATATTGTCTTGCCCAGTCCTCCTGGACCCCAACTGTCCAAATATCAAAATGCAAGTTTTTGTACAGTCCACTTCCCGAATCTCCTCTCAGAAAGGCTGGATCGTATTTCGGTCGTATGCCGGCGGTGGCCCGCGCAAAGGCGTCAGCGACGTCATGCTCCCAACGTTGGTCGACGGGGTGTGCGACTGCGAGCTCGAGGTCAACGAGGGGCTCCGCGAGTGCGAATGCGCCGGCACGGGCAACCCTGACGACTTGGTCGGGGTCGGAGGGCGGCTCGCAGCGTGGAACGTCGGCAGCGGCAAGTCGATCTCCTCGTACGTGTAGAAGCCCTTCTCGAGGTCCGGATCCGAGTCTTTGTTATCGTTGTTGAAGATTTCTGGCGCAAAGCCTAGATCCGCCAAAGCAGACTCGGCTTGCACTAGAGGTCACGTGAGTATAATGAGATCTTTAGACAATAATGCAAACGCACGGTATTCAGCGAGACCTTCGCCGAAATGTCTCCAGCAGATTGCGCCGAGAATGGCGCTTGCACTGGGAGTAGATTAGTAACCGAGTACAACCTGAACAGGCAACGCGACGAACATGATGAGGATGAACGAAACGACGGTGAAGCACGCGAGGTACGGCCAAGTGATAAACGACCTTAAGCCACCCGTCAGCAAGGAACCATCCGCAGCACAAAAAGTGTACGAACCATCGGTAGACAATCGAGTAGAACATGATGGACCATCCACCGATCAAGAAGAGCGCAATCGACAAGAACCCAATCATCATCCCCTTGTGTTCCTTGCGGACGCTGTACCAGCC
Organism: Mycena chlorophos; assembly: GCA_014461115.1. Taxonomy (NCBI): domain Eukaryota; kingdom Fungi; phylum Basidiomycota; class Agaricomycetes; order Agaricales; family Mycenaceae; genus Mycena; species Mycena chlorophos. Next base: position 1,982,730 of record JACAZE010000002.1, on the reverse strand, counting down.
AAGTGCAATCCACGGTAACACGAGGAGACTGGTGGCGATAATGAGCCCGTCATAGACCGTGGTGTGTTGCGAGAGCTCCTTGATGGCGGTGCCCGAGAGAGTGTCGGTCCACAGGCCGGCAGAGGCCATGAGCATGAACACTTCAAGTTGCAGGCATGCTTGGACGGCCGAGAACCACTAGAGGAGGCGGTCAGCGGTGAAGGTAGATCAGGCAAGGTTGGCGCATACGCGGTAGATGTGGTTGATATGCGTCGGGGCACCGACGGTCTTGAACGAGGCGGCGTTGTATAGCTGCATCCATGAGCACTCGACAAAGTAGGAGAGCAAAGGCGACGTACCTTGAGCAGGTACCACGAGAAGAGGCATGAGAATAAAAAGCCTGTGATGCTCAGAACGATATCCGCAAGCTAGAACAATTCTCAGTGCAAATTAAACAAGTAGAGCATAGCACGTACGCCGTAGGCAATCCGCATGTTGAAGTACTGAGGAAACAGCTGGACTCCACAGGGCGTTCCGGGGTCTGCCAGTATTTGCTGGAAGAAAGTTTGACGATCGTAGTTCCTATAGAGCGCAGCATACGAGCTCCAGGCGACGATGAGCAAGCGCGTTCCCAGTGCGGTCAACCTGAAGTTCGCATCAATCGCGCAAGTCTAACGAAATGAAAACCACGCACAAATGAGGGACCGAGTTCTTCGCAATGGCGAACAACGAAACACCAAAGAGCCAGATCTGCAGGAAGACGAAAGTGATGTCCTCCCTGGCATCGTTGGCGAGCCTGGGAGCCAATCAGCCGCGTGGTTTAGATGGTCGAGAGGGAGAGATGGCCGTACAGTTGTTCAGGGTAGACGAGCGTCTGCGTGCATTGCTTGCTCAGCATAATGGGGTCCGCGCTCGAAGAGCTCAGCGAAACGCCATTCGCAACTCCGCTAGCATCGCGGTACGTCGTGACGGTGAATCCGTTGCTAAAGTCCTGGGCCACCTGTTCGACGTTCGATGTCAGTACGCGTAGATCGCGGCGTGCGTCGGACAGATGGATGCGCATACAGAGTTGGACTTTTCCTGGGACTATCGTTGCGCAATGAGTTTCCAGCATCCCAACAGCGACGGACCAAGAACCAGACGCACCAGGATCGCATTCTGCGTCGCGTTGACCTCCGCATACGACTGCCCGGAAACGAAGATCGGCGAGCAAGGGAACGGGGTCTGTCCGTGCGGTATGTCGTCGCACATGAAGAGGGTATAATGCTCGCTCCTGCCCTCGAGGACCGTAATGTTCTTCGGCGGGATCTCCGCAGATGCAACGATGGCAGTGACGATGCCCGAGAACTGGGAGTCGAGGGAGTACGTGAATATTTGGAGAAGGCCCTGCACGAAGGAGAGCAGGAAGGAGAAGAGGAAGAAGGCGATGGTGACCCGGTCTGAAGGGGTGGTTTAGAGGTCGCAGGAATACGGAGAGCGAGGGCTACGCACTGAGTGTAATTTGGGCATACTGGAATTCGGGTTAGACGGTCCGCGTTAGGAGCTCGTGCAGACCCACGTACCGTTGACTTCGCAGTCGTAGCAAGGTAAGAGAACATCGCAAATAGCAGAAATTAGGCAAGTAGAAAGGTATTGGCAAGGCAGCAAACGAAGCAGAATGGGAAGAGCAAGCCGAAGAGAGAAGAACGAAAGATCCAGCACCGACCACGGCCTCTATCCAGAAGGCACAAACGCGGAACGGTGGGGCTGCCTTGAGAAGAAGAACGTAGTGGGAGAAAGGAAAGAAGAAGAGAAATGGAGTTGCCAACGTCGCGTCTTGACTCTTGAAACACATTTTATCGAGGGCGGGAAATGATTGATCTATATCGCCGTGCCGTCGGTCCGTCGTTCTGGGGCGCGCTGTGCAGCCCGCCTCGGGCTTATAAACCGAATGCTATGCGAAACCCTGGCCAGCGTTGGAAACTGTGCAAACCCTACGAAAACAGCAAGCTCTGAACCCCCAAAGGGACCGCCGAGCAGCCACGGACACTGGAAATGGCTAAGCGAGTGTGTGGAAAAAATCAAGCATCTGCTCACGTCAGAGCCTCGACTCCAGCAAACAGCTGAGGTCGTTCACCAACTACGGAGGACAGTGGACGGAGAGGACGACATGACGCTGCACATTGAACATTGAACGATGAAGGTTGGAGGAAACAAAGGGCCGGCGGCTTCTCAACTTCGGAAGATGGGATGACGTGCTCCCGACCAGTTTCCGACAAGTTCTCAGAATCGGGCAGAGGACCGAATAAAAATATTGTACGGTAGTCATACAAAGGTCGTGAAGGTCTGCGTGGCTAGCGATACGTATGGAGAGAGAAAATGCTTTGGTGATTGGGTGCTTCGAAGTCCGTATGCGAGAAAGGGCAGGAAGGGGGTACTAAGCACCACCGACAGCGAGGACGGTACAGTGCGCGGCATTATCGAGCGAGGCCGGATTCGTAAAGTAGATTCGTGAATGCAAGCGGCAGGAGGGGGACGACAAACGACAAGAGGGCAAGAAACCTGAATGCGTGTTGCTTCGTGAGGTCATAACATGACTGGGCTGGGTCGGGAGATTTATCTAGGCGGACTCGTCGTCTTGGGCTTGTTGCCAGAGTTGGCCACTGCAGCAATGGAGGCGTTGTGCTTGACCTTGGAGAGCGGAGAAGAAAGGGCGCTCAAAGGCGACTGGTGGAACCCAGGTCTGCTGGGCCGCACACCACAGTCCCGCGGAGCGACCTCGCCGCACTTGATGTGTGCTCGAAGCCCACAATCATCGCACTCGAGAATGGGCTTCCATCCCAGCCTCTTCAGGCAAATGTCGCACTTGGACACCAACAATCCGCTCGAGAAGAACAGGTCAAGCGGGTTCCACCCACTCGTCTCGTTTCCACCGCTGCTGGTCGGCGAAACGGACCCCTTCGAGCCAATCTTCTTGGGCTTCGCGCCGGGCTTGATGAGCGTGAATCGATGGACAAGGGGCGCCGTGTAGTTGCCATGCAGCGAGCGTATCGTCGAGCCACCCTCGGTCGCGTATGTGGTCGAAATCGCAGAAACCGAATGGGCAGTGTGGTACGAGTCCATCGACGCAATCGACATGATTGAACCCGTCAATGGATCCGGCTCTGACAGCAGTTGCGAGTGGTCCGCAGCGGGAAGAACCGGTTCGGCCGTGGCATTAGGGTCCGGGGACGCGCGAACGGTGAGTATTGACGACAGAGAGGGCAGCTGGCTATTGGAGCCGGTGCTGGGATGAGCACGAATGACGGTGGTGCTGTAGTCGGACAACGCGGAAGGGGTGTTCTCCAAAAGAGGTTGACGCCCTGTTGCCCAGTCAGTCGACATTCCTCCGACAGGTTCAGGAACGTACCGTTAGCAGTGTCCTCGCTCCAGTGGCTTCCAACGCCGACAGTCGAGAGAGCCGTGACCGCCTCCATCAGCTCCTCATCGCTCTCGTCCGTGGTCGCACCACTGCTATCACTAGACTTGCGGTTCAAGGTGCTCTGCCGAATGTCCTTGCCAACACCAACCCCGAAACTGGGAATGCGACCGACGCCGGCCCGCTTGGCTGGGTTCATGAGCTTGACGCTACCAACATGCAGGTCACCCTCGTTGGGACGCGCAAGAACCTCGGCCTCGATGCTACGAAGACGCTCGAGAATCTCGCGTGTCGTCGGCCGGGCCTTGGGATCGAGTGCCAAACAGTCGATCGCCAGGGCCAAGAACTCGGGAGGACATCCCGGACTAGCGAGCTTGTGGACCTCGTCAGCGTCGATTCCAAACGTTGGCGCGAACCGTTTGAAGTGGTTGTCGTCCGCCAACTGCCGCGCGGAAATCTCGCAGAAGATGATGCCCAACGAAAAGATGTCGGTGGGCAGGTCGAACTCGTCGCCCATCAAGATCTCGGGGGACATGTAGGAGTCAGTCCCGCAGAACGTGAGCCGCTTCATCTCGTCGTCGTTGCGTGCGGCGATGCGGGCGAACCCGAAGTCCGTGAGCTTCAGACGGCCGTTGGAAGTGACAAGGAGGTTCTCGCCCTTGAGATCGCGATGGATGCACTTGCGCGCATGAAGATACGCCAGCGCGCGGGTGATGTCCGTCGCGAACGAGAGCCGGAGGCGCCACGGGAACGGCTTGGATTTGTCGTGAATGTAGACCCGCAGGTTGCCGTTCTCGATGAACTCGGAGATGATGTAGATGCGATTGTCCGGCTCAGGCGCGCGCGAGAGGCCCTAGAATCGGGGTTCATGACCGCTGACAAAAGCGAGGCGATGCACGCACGATGTAGAGACAGCAATTTGGGTGCCTCGTCTCCTTCATGAGCCGCCACTCGCGCTCAAAGTACTTGGCGACATCGTACTCGTTCGACGGAAGCACCTCTTTGATTGCAACGTCGATTCCGAGGTAGGTGCCTGCGGTTGGGCTATGAGCCTACTGAGCCGGAGGTGGACCTGCGGATGACGCACCCTTGTAGACATTCCCGAACGAGCCTGCGCCGAGTTTCTTCCAATCGCCTTTAATATCCTGCGCGAGTGATCAGCCTTGCAGTGCTCTCGATCGCGAGGCGGTCGCAGGGGCGCAAGGAATGGAGAGCGGGTCGCCGGCGATGGAAGACATACCGCATAGGGGATCACATCGAAGGCGTCTGAGTGCATGGCGGCGTCGGGGGACAGCGGGCGGCGCTGGTGTGCGGATGGCGGGGTGCGCGACGATGGAAGCCGCAGTCAAGAGAGTGTCCTCGGAGGCGTGAAACAAGCAGGCTGCCGGACCCAAGCGTCACGCGCGACGGGCGATCAAAACACAAAACTCCGGCCGACTCGGTGGGCGTCATCGCCTTTTTAAACCAAAAACCCTGCTCTTTGTCCCCAAAGCGTAAACATTCCTATCGAAAATCCTCTTTGTGCAGCTGGGCCCAAGCAGCAAACCCATGCTTCCACCCGATCTGCCAGGTCCATCCGTGTTCAAGCGCAGGCTGCTTGGGCGACGGTACTGGCTGCTGGGACCAGTACGGCTCGTAGTCGCTGCGGCCAGCAGTGAACAGATACATGATGCGGGGCATGCTGAGGTTCTGCCCATGCAAGTGTGGGTTGTGACCCGGAAAATTGTTCCCGGGAAAATGTGAATTGTGTCCCGGGAAATGTGGGTTGTGCCCAGGCAAGGAAGGCGCGCTGAAAAACGCGTGGTGGGCGCTCAGCTGGATGCTCCTACCAAAGTCGTTGATAGCAAACGTCTGGTTTGTCCCGGAATGCGTAACTGTCGCGCTTCAGCAGAAAGCCCTCGCAAAGAACCAGAAAACTCACTCAAAATAATTGACTCTGGGGCAACGCCCCACTTATCGCCCAACGCGGCCGCATTGTTGAGCAAAAACTCCCATGCGCCGTCCATCCTGACCAAGCTCGACTCATGCACGACCTCGCAGTCGATCTTCTGGCCGAATGGGACAGCAATGGGCCAACTGTCGGTCATTAGCAACAGAAATCCAGTCGCGTCAACACACACCACTTCACATCGGGCGGCATATCAAACGCCTGCATCTCACCCCTCCTCATCGGCACATCCTTCCAATTCCACTGGCTCCCATACGCACCCGACCTCACCTCCATCTCCGCCAACTTGTCCTCAAACAGATTCCCCAACCTCACAAACTCCGCCCAGCTCTTCCCCTTGGGTATATACCCCAAGTCGCCGACTGCGAATTTGTGTGCTGGAATCGCGGAGTTCTTGTTCCAAGTGTACCCATGCGAGTTGGCATCGATGCTGAGTTGGCGATATTGCCGCAGAGTGGGTGCAGGTTCGTCTTCGTCGAACCGTAACGTATTTTGAACGTTCGCGGACAGGCCCGGTGGTTCAGAGCCGTTTGGAAGTAGGGACTTGACGAGCGCCATGAGCTGGGTCAGTTGCCACGACGGGTCGTCCAGCGCTGTCATTATGTTGAGTATGTCTCTCTCGGAAACTAGGTTGTTTGGCGCTTACCTACAGCATCGTCTTGCCGATAGCCAGATAGACCCTCGCTAGGCATCATCTGCAGAGCTCAGCACGACGAAACCAAACTCTCGCAGGATCGCACCTTGATAATGGCGCTCCGCAGGGTCTCTCCCAGCCGATACGACCGGAACGTCACCACATTCCGGTCATCCACCGGCGGCGGCAGGCCCACGACGACGTTGCGGGACCCGTCGACGCGAAATGAGGCACTCTGAAAAGTGATTGTTTAATCTGGATAGAAGAGAAGGAACAGATATAAGCACCTCGAGGAAATCTTGCGCCCTGTCGTTAGATAGCCCGAGCTGTTCTTGGAAATACAGGGTTGCGTCAACGACGTCTGCATACTGGGTGCGGTCAAGTCCACCGTTGAAACGTGACGAATAATCGACGCACAAAACGTAGCATGTTCTCGATGCAGACTGCGACGCCGTGTCGTTGTAAAGAATCGAGAAGAAACGATTCGGGAGAGCGCGTTCGCACTGGGGCGCATTAGCGTCGAGTTTCGGGAGGGTGAATTTGCAGACCATTGGAGAGCAGGATGAACGGTGTTGGTGTTGATTCGGACGAGTATCCGAGCAACTGCGGGAGGTTCGGATGACTGAAATACGCGTTAGATTGGAGCAAAACGCGTCAAGCACACGAACTAGAGCTTTTGGAGTGTTTTAATATCTTGGATCCACGCCTAGACGCGAATCAACCATTACACCAAGGAATCCGCTTGAGTGTACCTCCCGTGCAAGTTCCTGCGGCCCGGCATACCGCTTAATCAACGACGGCTGGTTCGAGCCGTTAACCTGCGCTTCGCTCGTCCCGGCCCACCATCCAATGTCGTCAGGACGCGGTCTCCCGCGCAGCACGACTTCAGATTGGTGATATCGTTTGAACTAGCAACGTGTTCAGCCTCAAAAAAGGTTCAGAGTGAATAGGAACGCGTACGCCTTGATCGTTCAGGACTGCATCCGTATAAATGCTCTCTTCAACGGCCCATTCCTCGATTTCAGGTCGTTTCTCGGGTATTTGGCTTTGAGCGGGCTCATACGGCGGCGCCTCGGTGAGTACGACTGCCTCGGCCTGCGCGATCTGTGGTGTACTCGTGCTTGCACCACCACCACCGCCGACGGCGTAATGAATCTCAATCAACGTCGACATCTATCGCCAATCCTGTCAGCGCCTAACGCCTGACGCTCAGAATCGTACCTGGAACGCCCTCGCAGCATCCTCCAAACTCTCATTGTAATTCGTCAACGCGCTTTCAATCGACATCTTCTTCAAGAGGCGCTTCTTCCACGACGCGTCGGCCGCCTGCTTCATAAACGCCTGGATAGCCTCAACAGTCCTGTGTAATCATGGAGAGAGTCGCAGTCAGCGACGGCTAGGTCTCGGGGACGTCGCACTAAACTGTCGATGTCATACAGCACTCGACAGGCAGACGTACTCACTTTTGCAGACGCGCTAGGTTTTTGAGAAGCGACGGTGGCGCGGTCTCCCACCGGCCGAGCATCTGGTCGTTTATGTCGAGTGCGATGCGTGCGCACCGTCGTGCTACTGTAGCCCGTTCAAGCATAGCTCTCGGAACGCCAGAAACGCACGTCGTCGGCAACCTTCCTTGTTGGTCTACAGCTTTTCAGGCATAGCTCTCGTTGGCAAGCAAGACCAACGCACATTGACGTCCTGTATGCCCGTCAGTTATCTTTGCACGCAAATAAACCAACACAGCACGCGCCTGTGCAAGCTTCACCACAACGAGAACAACCGCCACGAGCGCCGCGGCCGGCGGAAAGCAGCTCATGTTCGAGAGGTCGCTAGCAAGAGACGTTACGGAGACCGCAACTTGGAGGACGGTGTCCGTGCCGCGCAGCTCCTTGGTGCGCATGAACTTGAGGGGCATATCGAGGAGCAGAGCAAGGGCGGGTTGATGCGACCTGTCAGCAATCTAATCTCTGCTCGATCCACCACAACCTTCCACGACCCCGCCATACGCCTTCAGAAATATGCCCCGCCCAAAACGCTCCAGCACCAGCCACAGTCCACGCAGCGTCGCGGAGAACCACAATCCCCATCCACCCACCGACAACTTGAACAAACTCAGCACCGCGGCTGTTGGGCGCAGTCTTCTCGGTCGCCTCAAACGCGTGGCGAGTCTCAAGGCGAGTTCCAGGGCTCCATGGTCAAACATTGGCCTCATGGCGTCCAGAACAAACTCCCCTCGCTCAACTTGAACTACCTCAACGTCGTCGTCTCAACCGAGCAACATATCCACGTCTCACCTCGCCCTTCGACGGTGGCTGTCGTTCGCGCTCCGGCCGTCAAGCCCGTTCCTGCTCCACTGCAGCCCAAGAACGTTCAACTCAACGCTGTGCCCAGTCAGTTGGACGTCGCGTCTGCTGGTCCGCCGCTGGTCACCACCGCCGCACCTCCCGTCGAAGGGTCAAGCACACACGAGACCACCACCACGAACATCCCAATCCCAGACGCGTTCAACAGCAGAGCACCTACAACCTACCTCCCACGCGAAGAAGACGCTCGCGAGAAGACCACGGTGGTCGATTCGTCGGAACCGGCGCGCAACGATTCCGAACCCATAGCAACAACGCCTGCTGGCGCAGAAGGACCGAAGGCGGCGAAGCAGAAGGTGCTCTATTTCTCGGACGAGCTGAAGGCACGCGTCGCCGAGCGGGAGATACGGCGCGTCGAGAAGCGGAACGCAAAGCTGCAGGCTATCAAGGCACGTGTAGCTGCATGGCACAAGGAAGAGGTCGCCGCGACAAACTAGGTGCATATCTTTGCCATATTACATTCCTACATTTTGGATTGGGGTGGATACAAGTGTAAGATTAGGATTATAGGGTACAATAGAGCAGAGTCGTGAAAAGTCGTGAAGAGAGCGTGAATGTCCCGGGAAGTTAGAGCACAAGGGAAAGTGGAATCAGTAGCGAGAGGACTCGGACGACATGTTGTCGCGTGCCCTGCGTCGGAGGCCGTACGAGCGTGCGGCGGAGGTCTTGCTCAGAGCGGACACTGCGCTGTTGCGCGGTCGCAGTTCTCTGTGCGATGATGCGGGTATAAGTGGACGCGGGCGTGAGATTAGGTCGACGGTGAGCACCGGCAGTGGTTTTTGCGGGGGTCGTCGATGGAGTTTGTTGGGCGGCGCGTGAACATGGCTGGAATCAGCGCTGGGCAGCGAGTACGCGGAGGGCGGGGGTACGGAACGTGAGCGCCGTCGCGATGCGCGGCTTGGAGTGCTCCGTTCGCGTTCCTGCGCACGGGACCGTGATCGCTCGTCCACTGGCGATATCGACACGAGTTTGGATGGGATTGGACCACCGAGGACGTGAGATAGCTTGACCATCTTTCTGCGCCGTGCAGCATGGTCCTCGTCGGCGGGGGTGGAGGAAATGAGGATGCTCAAGGAGTGGTGCAGGATCGAGTGGCTGTCGTCGTCGTCGCATAAGGTGTGGAGCGGGTCGGGAGCGGAAGATGAGGAGGCTACCGGCGCATGGGTAGGCGGTTGTGTGAGAGTTAGCACGAGCCGCAGACGTGTTGCGTCTGCGATGGAGTTTCGCGCCTCTGGAGCTAGGCATAGCTTCGCTATCGGCCGGCGGCGCTCCATGTCGTCTTCTGGCTCCTTCTCCAGCTTCTTGCCCAGTTCCGAGTCCAGAGAAGAGACGTCTCCGTCCGAAGACCGAGACGGCATCACCATCCCTTCGCGTTTCGACGAGCGCTTGGCCAGCACCGGGAGGATAATCTCCATGGCGGGCAAAAGATGCAGCTCGTCTTCGATGACGGGGGTGGCTCCAGTGATGGCGCCCAGTTTTCCTATCTGGCGAAGCAAACGCCTTCGTTCGGAGGCGGGGAGGAGGTTGGTGGTCGGCGGCTTGCCCGCAGCCATGGCTGCAGGCGTTGAGGGAGAGGAGGACAAGGTGTAGTAGTCATGGGAATCTTTTGTCAGTTTTTGACGGATGGATGCAGTTTCCGAGATTGGGTGCTTGTTTGTTTTGGAGACTGTGCACTGGTGTTCGGAGAAGGATGGCTGTCTGACCTGGTACACAACAAAGAGCTTCGCAAGTTCAAGGTTTAGGTCAAGATTAGATTTTTGGCGGCGACGGCCATGTGACTACCGCATTTGTTGTGGAATGCGCTCATGTTGTTTCTGCTCGAGCCAGTGTCTGCTTCGCCGCGAAAGCATATTATCGCCGCCGACGCGTTGCTACAGCTGAAAAGGCATCGGCCGCTCTGGTTCCGCAACTTCTGAATGTACGTGTAGTTTCGGGGTTGTTGCTCAACCACTCAATCTGCTCGCAGGTCTTCCTTCCGCAGCTGGTTTTCTGAGTTGAAAGTCGAGTCCGACGCTGTAAGAGAATGCTGGTGACATCCCTAGCACGTCGCCGTCTGCAATGCCCGTTGTTGGGCCAACGACTGAGGAAGGAGAGGAGAGTCTGTCGACTCCGATTACCCGGTCGCCTTGAGACGCATTCAAATTTGTCCGCTGGGGACAAGCTAGGCTTAAAGGGCCAAGGCCAGAAGCCCGAAAGCTGCATCTTCTCTTCGATTTTACTCTCCAACCTAATGTGAGTGAATGTTCCGTGATTTAGCTTCTGTGTCTCCCGCACTAATCCCATTTTAAACCCAGCTTTTTCGCTGCACTATTTTCTCCCGCGCGGCGTCCTTTCCTTCGTTCCACCATGACCAACCACCCAACCTTCGCCCCGCCATCCCTTGGCCCTCCATTCACTTATGTTGCCCGCGAAAAACCCGCACCCGACCCAATCAACTACGCGCCGCGTCCTTTACCAGCCCTTGACTTGTCGCCGCAGTCGGCGACGTCGTCCATGTCGAGCGACGCGTCGATGGATGCGTTCGACTCGTTCGTGAGGACCCAGTCGCGTGTTGTCTGCGTACGTGGTCTTCTTTTCGTCAACGTCGCGCTGACTTTTTTTCTCGGCAGATCATTGACGCTCCGCCCATCCAGTTCCTCGCGTCCATGCTGGCGCAAAATGTGCGTGTTTATACTTTTCTACAAGCTCAGCATCTGTCTCATTTACGCCAGGGCCTCGTACCGACGAGCATGTGGGTCCGTGACGGCGACGGCACTTGTGTGTGGGCGCTCTTTCACAGCCATCGCGAGGTGAGTTCATTGTGTCCGGTCCGGCGGGCCTAGGATGTCTACCAAGCGTGGCGGGAGCGCGTGATGATCGCGAGTCAGTGTCGCGGTCGCTCGCGTTTTGCGTTTGGCGTTCCTGGCAACGGCGGCCTCGAAACGCGTCTCCCACGCCCCCCATATCAATTCAAAATCGGCCACTCATCGTATTTCTACAGGCCTGCCTTGCTTTGTCTCTTTCTGCTCCCCGCTTCCCTGTCGCCGCCGCCCTCGAGGCCGACCTTACGCCCCTCAAGCGCGTTTTGGAATCGGCGCCGCATGCCATTGTAGGTTTTTCTCTCTGGCTTTTGTACGGCAAATTCACCTAACCCGCTCTAGTCGCCCCAACTCTACATGAACAACCTCCGCGTCCCTGCCCCCATGGCCGCGCATGGCGCTAGTGGCGTCTCGATGGTCCCCGAAGAATACACGCTTTCCAGTAATCCGCCCAACCCGCGCACAAACTTCCGTCTTGGCGACTGGATGTGAGTTTTTCGCGCCTCTCCATTCCCCATCTGCGCGACCCTACGCGAATCTCTGATTCGGCCGCATCGGGCGCCTGTCAATCCCGGCTTTGTCGTGCTGTGTTTTTTCCGGAAGTCCCGATGCATACACTTTTCTCTTCTCCATTCGTCCGCATTACATTTCACATGGGAGCTGACGTATGTGCAGATGTCGTGCACCCAACTGCGCTGCCCATAACTTTGGGTGAGTGTTTTTGATCTTGGCCCTTCTATTTCAAAGACGCCGCTGGCCTGTTATAAAGGGCTCGGGGTCTTGCACCGCACTCCTTCCTTTGCGTTTTCCCCGCCGCGTCTCGCGTTCGATATGCTCACCGAGACCTTTCCCGTTTGCGCCAGACGTAACTTGACATGCATCGGGTGTGGCTGCCCGCGTTCGCCCAACGGCACCGTCGACGCGCATAACCATGCGACGTATAATAACCCTCCGCCTCCTTCTCGTCCCCCGATGTCGCCCCGCTTCGTCACGGCCAACAACTCGATGCATTCCTATTCCCAGTCGTCGCCCTCGCACTCCCCAACGAGCCATGGCTTCCCGGTTTCGCCGCGGTCTCAGTCTCAGCAGTACCACAATGCACAACAGCAGCAGCAGCCGGTCAGCTTGCCACTGTCGTCGACGTTGGCCGCGCTCAACAAGGCCGCGTCGTCGGGGTACCCGTTGTTGACGCCGTCGGGGCGTGCGTTCGCTGTTGGGGGCAAAGTGCAGAACATCTCGAGCGACCCGTTGACGCCGTGCATCATGTACTGGCCGGACAACGAGCCCTTCCCTGAACAGGGCCAGATCCGCCCGAGCAATCTCATGAACGTCGCGCAGCCGCCGATTCTGAACACGGGCAACCGGGGGCCCATCTCGCATGTGCGTGTTTCTTGCTTTCTTCGCTTGCTTGCTTTCTCCGTTTCCTCGTCGGCTGACTCGTGCGGGCCTTACAGCAACCGGGCGATTGGATTTGTCTCAAATGCAACTATTTGAACTGGAGGCGGCGCAAGGTCTGCCAAACGTGTCTGCCATGTGCGCCCCGTATCTGCTCTCCGACCGATCGATCCTGACTTTGTTGTCTCATAGATGCAGAGGGCAACGGCGACTCGATCTCGGCTGCAGTTCAAGCAGAACGTATCGCGTTACTGACGTCGGTGCTTGCGCATACGGGGCTTGGCTCGGCGCCGTCGTCGCCATCGCCGCCGCTCCCCGTCCCTCAACGCGAGCAGGGGCACGTGATCCCGCTAGGCCGCTCACACTCGACGACGCCGGCGCACGCTCCTCATCGTCCTTTTGTCGACGTTTCCCCACCACCGTCGTCTGTGCGTGGTCCTGCTGTCCATCGCTCGCAGTCGCACAGCGAGCTTGGCGCGCATGCGTTCCCCATCTACGAGACGTCGGGCCAGCAGCACCACCAGCACCAGCAGCCGCCGCGCTTCCACCACCACCAGCAAAGTCCGCTGCACCGTCCCATCCGCATGAGCCCCGCGCGTCATCCCATCGAATTGCACGCGCCTGCGCCGGCTCCTTTGTTGCCTTCGTTCCTGCAAGACATCGTCCAGTCGCCGACGCTCTCGCCCTCGTCCACCTCGTCCGCCGATCTCTCATTCGACGAATACGACGAGGACAACAGCCTGCCATCGTCGACGCGCTCGACGTTTTCGGGGTCGGGGTCGGTACGCGCGGGTTCGGACTCGCCGCTGGCGAGCACCATTTGGCGGCTGGACGGCGAGGAGACCAAGTCGCTCGTTTCGCAGACGCCCGTGTTCCCTCTGCCTATTCGTCGCGAGCGCGGCGTCGGCGCGCGGGGGACTGGCAGCGCGGAGAGCAGTCGGAACAGCAGCGTCGAGCGCCTCCGTCTTCAGCATGTTTCTTAATCGCCGTTCTTCTGTTGGATCTTCCTTCTGTGTGTTTTTGGAATCTCTCGTATCTCTGTGCGTCCTCTTGCTCTCTTTTCGCTTGTTTTCGTCGCGCGGCTGACGCGTTCGCAGATTGTCGGAATCGCAGATATACTTATCTTGGAATCTCTTTCCGCCCGCACGAACGCGGCGCGTCGCATGCAACACCACCACCTTGGAATCAACAAAACTCACTCAACAAACATACACATAATTTGGCTGGGCTGGCTAGGCCGGAAGGACGCGCTGGACCTGTCTAACCTAATGGCGCCTCTTCGGTGTCCGTTTTGGGCTGGCTGCTTCGAAAAAAATCCTGCTCTTGGAATCTAACGCTGGCATCTTCTTTTTTTGGTATGCTTCAACCTAATCTACTCTATGATTACGACCCCCGCGCCCTCACCCACTCCATCCAAATCCAAATCCAAATCCAAATCCTAATCGCGCTACTGCCTCCCTGTTGTCGCTGTTGTCTGCCTGTTTACCTTTTTGCCACCCACCATCCATCTACATACATACTGTGCATAACACCTCTCTATCCACGTACGAACCTTGCATCGGTCCTCTCACCCACCACCACGTCTTGTACTTAGTCTCCCCTCATACGCGCAACGAAGCCCGCCTCATGTATACGTAGAAACCCCGTACTATATCTTGCAGAAAGACCCGAACAAACGAATGTGTAGTGTCTGTCTTGGAATCGCTTGTGTGTGTAGCCTGAATCGCGTCTGTTGCGTGGCGTGTCGATGGCGTGCGCGTCGTTGCTGTGCGTGCCTGCGTGCCTCGAGCTCTCACACGACGAGGTCTCAGTTCAGTTCAGTTCAGTTTTTTTTCTTTTCTTTTGACGTCAATCGCAATTAGCACAGCGCTGATAGCTGAACAGTTGGAGAGTTGGAGCTCCGTAAGTACGCGCACGTACGCGCACAACAATTCTCCGGGTTCCTTACTTTCTTTGGAGCGCGTGAGCGGGATGGGCGCTCGGAGAGCCGTATCCGTACCCGCATCTGTATCCGAAAACATGAGGCAATCGCAATTCGCAAACACAAGAGAAGGAGAGAGACTCTCGGAATGTTCGGCGAAACTGGGAAAAGATAAAGGGATAGGGGGCGGCGCTCACAAAGGGATTTTCATCTGAGGTTCCTCGGTCTGGACCGCCGCGGCGCGCCGTGCATGCTGCGGATGTCCGTGTCCTCATTCCAAGCAAGGGTGGCTTCTGCGCTTTCGAAAAATCCCTTCCTTTCTCTTCGGGCGTCCCGGGGGAGGCCGAGCATGTGAACAATCCACTTGGAGGTACGGACGACGCGATTGAATGCGGGTGGAATGCGGGAAAAACGCGCGAACGCGTCGACGCGAAACTTGAACGACGGCGCGTAGGCGCTCCGGCTCCACAACCACGTCGCTGTCGCGTGTCTTTTTAGCCGACGACGCGCCTTTACGCGTTATCCATTCAGTCCGTCGCGTCGGGCTTTTTCGGGGACTAAACCCAAACCGGCGGCTTTGAAGCGCATCAGTGCATTGCATCCGGCGGCAAGGCGACCGATCGTGATCGTGACTCGGTCGGCAACTCGCTCCGGAACGCGGCCCGAAATTTCCAAGCGATGAGCGTGTGTTTTTGATGCCTACCAAACGTGGGAATCTACGCCTACTGTTTCAAGTCTCTTTGCTCTGCTGTTGCTCCGGCGCTGACGAGTTGACGTGTTTTTCTCCGTCCCCGACTCCGAGTCCCCGAATTCCGAATATTTTACGCAGCTTATCCGCGTCGGTACACGCTCCGCACCGGCTCCAACCTGCCCATCCTCTGGCTCGAAGACCCAGCACCTTGAGACTCAGCCGGAGGCGGCGGCCACTGCGGAAACGTGTCCTTGACATCGTAGGACAGCACATCGTACCCCGCAGTTTCTAGCGCCGACTCGTGCTGGTGCGGCGGACGGCTCGCATGACTTGCTGAACTTGCCGTACCCAAGGAAATCGCCGACCCAGACGCAGATTGCGCGGCTCCGTTGAGGTTAGTGGTGGTGGTATCGTCGGGCAGGGATCCGCGCTCGTTAGCTTGAGAGCTATGCTCAGCCTCCGCCGCGTCTATATTCTTGCCCGTACTACGCCCGGACGGGCGCCAGCGCAAGCTTTGACGTGTCCGGTTGAACATCGCCGAAAGACTTAGACTCCGCTTGCGCCCAAGTCCACCGCGACTGCGACGGTCACGGTCCTCCTCAGGCTCTTCTTGGACTTGGACTCGGGGTAGGTTGAATTCTGGTTGCGATCGCTGCTGGAGTTCCGCCGCTCGATAAGGCGAGGACGCGTACGGCGCAGTTTCGCTGAACGCAAGACGCGATCTAGGCAGCTTGCGCAACCGATTATGGGTCGGCCCGACACCAAGGGAATTAGAGTTGACATTGGCGCTGGCGCGGTTGGGGCTGGCAACGGAGTACGGCGTCGAATCGCTCGCAGAAGCCCCCGACGGCCCACTAGCAGCCTCCGTCCCCGCCGCCGCCATGAATGCAGGCTGCACCGGCGGGTGTTTCCGCACGTCGATGCCCGCACCGACCCCAGCGAAGCCTGGATCTTGTTCGCGGCTAGGCTCTTCGAGGTATGGATGTTCATAGTATTTGTTGAAGGGCTCGGACGCGGTGCTCGGGTTCATCCGATCGCGAGGGGGCTCGTGGCTTCGCGTCTGTCGCCTATGAACGGATCCGCCGGCTGGACGCGCACTAGGGCCCCAAAAGGTCCGCTCAGGCTCGTATTGCTGCAGCGGAAACGAATGGCGCCGATCGTATACGGGCGCAGCTACGAGGTAAACAAAGACAAAGAATCAACATTTTAGGCCGACGATTCCGCTGAACAAGGAGAAAGAGAGACTAGTACTAACGAGGGAGAAACGCGGGTACGCCCCGCATTCGCGCGAGGCCAGTGGCGATTTCATGCCGCCCTCGTTGAGCGATCTCGTGGCTGGACGTGTAATTGTTGTGTTTAATGTCCGTCGCACCTAGCGAGCCACGGATCGCATCGCCCAGTCCGTGGCCGACTTGAATTGCGCCGCTATCATAGGGATAAGCAATCAATTTTGTGGCGAAGTCGCGAAAGTCGCTCACCGGATCTTGGTGGGCCAGCTCACATTCGCGGTGGACGGTCTGCGTTGGAGGAATCCGTCCGAGTCCATCGAGGTAAGAGGAAAAGTGGGTTTACTCACAGATGACGATGGGCGCGACGAAAGTCTCCACAATTCAGATACGGTCACATGACAAACGAGTGACGTCGACAACGGTACTACACAAACACGCGTTATACCCGGCCATCATCCTTATGCAGCGTCGGCAATCCTTCCTCCAGGTCCTGACCACCCTTCTCGCCCTCTGACAACAAGTTAACCTTGTCGGAATCCCTCTGCTCCAGCGGCAAGTCCCAGCCGCTCAGCGTCGAGAATCTTGATCCTGACCGGGACGCGTTCAAGTTCGGCCTCGGGAGGTAGTATGGCTTGTCTCTCCTGCAGGTCACCAGCCGGACCCACGAAAGGTCCATAAACCAGCGTGGGACGCGCGGAAGGAGAGCGCAGAGCTGGAAGAACGGGGGAACGGTGACGAAGATCGCGAGAAGCTGCGAGCAAAACTCAGACTCCACCAAATGCATGTTTTTGCAGATACGCACCTGCCCGTACGTCGGCGAAAACTGTTCTCTAGGATCCAGCGCCATGATCCCAATTTCAATGTTGATGATCCAGAAAAACGCGGGCGCCACGACGACGGTGTAGAACTGGATGAAAGGGTATCGTTCGACGACCTTGCGCCAGAGGCGGCCTATAGGGAACCATTTGTCGCCCTTGGCCCAAATGACTTTTCGCGTTCGGAATACGGCGACGGCCCATGGGATGACCAACGACCCGATTAAAACCTCGCCAAACCCAGGGAGTGTCAACAGCAAGATGAAGGGTACGAAGAAGACGTGGGTGACACGGTTGTTCGCGACAATCCTTGGATCGAAATTAAGGCTATAGCACAACGGAAAAAGAGTGAAGACGCACAAGTCGCAAGCCTCTTGCTGGAAGTGCCAGCTCTCGTCCGGCAGCGAAGTGAAAACAAGCACGGCGATCCATAACGGCAACGCCACCAGCACCAACGCGCGGTTGAGGTATTTTCCCTGCCCAAACACAGAGTCCAGCCGCGTCATGCGTCCCAACATGCTACGCAAAACGTAGAAAATGAGGTACAGACTGAGCGGCGAGGCGGCCAGCGCCAGCGCGATGACACTGTGCACCCTCGTGAGGTTGTGGCCTGCGATGGCCACTATGGCTGCGACGACTTGGGAGTAGACGTTGAGCAGTTGTGCGAAGAAGGACGAGGAGACGTCTTCTGGGGAGTAGAGCACGAGGATGGCGGATACCACGGATGTGAAGTATGCTGTTTTTCGAGTTGAGCTTCAGCAAAACAGGAGAAGGGACAATAACGCACCAGAATATCGAACCGCGGGACTAGCGACATCTTGAACAGCTTCAGTTTTCATCCGAGCAAAAGCACAGACAACCACTCCGTACCTCCGTTGGGACAATACCCAAACGCGCAACTATCCTCCGGCGGATTATTGCAGTACGCATTGAGGTAGTCGGCTACATCGGTGATATTCAAGAAATTAATCATGGTGGGCGTCGGGACCTGGCAGACACTGCTCAGGTTGCTCGTGCTCCCGAAACACGCATCGCGGTCGGGAAACGAGGTGAGGATGTCGATGCTCATCCTAGATCGAAAGGAGGGTAGGTGGAGGTGGAGAAGAACAGGAGCACGACGAGGACACGACGGGCGCCCAGTCTTCTTATAAGCGCTGCCAACTATAGCTACAGTATGCCGCCGTGATATTAAGGGCGCGGATCATTTGGGGCTGCGTCGATGCAAACTCGGCGCGCATGTTGTGAGTACATGTTTGAGGACTGAGTTATCGATGGAAGTGGACTGTCGAGAAAGGCTTGCGCTCATGAAGGACCATGGCCTAGAAAATAGTGAATTTCCGAGCCAGGCGAAGTCAACGTTGTACATGTGGGTGAAAAACATCGCATCACCGCTTCCCGGGTGTGTCGGACTCTAGATGCAGTGCGTGAATTACGCCCCCTGGGCGCTTGTGGGCGCTGATCCTCCTATTCAACGGCGGCCAGGTTGCAGGTTGGCAACAGGTCGAACAGCGGCGTCTTGTGCTCAATGGGAAGAGGCAAGTGGTCAACAATGAGTCACGACTGATGGGAGTGGGCTGTTCACTTGGTCGCTTGGTCGCTTCAAGTGTTTTTTATCAGCAGTCCAAACATGCCCTCCACCAACTCCACTGGAATAACTAGGGTACACTCATTACAGTTCATATAAGAAAAGTCCATGTGCATGAAGTTAGGAAATCAAGAAAAATAAAGCCAAAAACGCTCTACGATACGCCACTCCCACTCTGCTTCCGAGTCCTTCGCGGTACCGGTTTCAACACATCGTCCTTGCTCCGCACATCCAGCGTCACCTGAAGATCATGGTATCTCTGCAGGTCGATGGCCTCTGAGCGCGCAACCCCCGCCGAGTCGTTCGGGAGCCAAATTATCGGTGGCGGCGCAATGAGCTCTGGGGCGTATAAGATGCTGGCCATCTCGCGTGCGTGATCCGTGAAAGAGAGTGGCGGGAGATGTGGCGGCGCGTCGGGGTGCGTCCGCGCAGCACGCTCCGTCGCTGTGAGGTCGTCCAGCGTCTCGGTTTCTGCAAAAAAGTAATCAGTCACGTGCACAATCAGGGCAACACAAACACTCACTCAACGGCAGCGTCACTTTCTCTGGTCTCCTCGGCGGCATAACCGCCAGCGTCACGCTCATCATCTCGAGCACAGACGCCATCGACCCTCTGGGCCGATGTCCCCCAAGTCGCGCACTGCTCACGAGACTGTTGCTCTCGAGCTCGTCGTCCACGGTGCGCCGTTTCGAGGGCTTGGCCGCAGCCGTGAACGACTTGAGCGACTCCTGCGTGATGGGGGAAAGCGAGCGCTTGCCG
The DNA here is from genome assembly GCA_014461115.1 of Mycena chlorophos. Taxonomy (NCBI): domain Eukaryota; kingdom Fungi; phylum Basidiomycota; class Agaricomycetes; order Agaricales; family Mycenaceae; genus Mycena; species Mycena chlorophos. The sequence goes on along the minus strand of JACAZE010000002.1, from coordinate 1,963,219 downwards.
GGCTGCCGCATCGCCATCGTCGCGTACGACTCGACGAAGATGACGACGAAGAAGCCTGCTCCGATGAGCACGCCGCCTTCGATCCAGAATTGTCGCGAGAGGAAGATGAGCCCGAGGAGAATGGGCTGGAAGGATAACAGCGTGCCGAAGCGGCGCAGAAGCCAGATCTGCAGCAGCCCGCCCGTTTGTGAATGCGTGCGGGCGTAGACGTAGCCAACAAGGAAGCGATGTGCTGTTTAGAGGATTCAGAAGCGTCGCTCGCAGGAAAACAGACACTCACCGATCAACGACAATAAGAGCAAGACAACCACAGCAGGAGCAACAAGCGGGAAGATGAGGGAAAATGTGGAGGCAAAGATGATAGCAAGTATACAAGCACCCATGGCGAATGCGGGATTATATGTGCGGGGATACAAAGCTGCGAGGTACGAAAATCAGTAATCGACTAATCACGTGAAAGAACACGCACCTCTGAAGCGCTGCCTCGGGGTCACCGCGCGTCGCTGCGCACGGAGAACACGATACAAACGGCGTGGTTGTAGAAGAAGAAGTCCGGGGAAAATTATGGCTACAGTGAATACGAGACTGAGCGCAAGGATGGCCATGTAGATGGAACCATCCGCGACGCTCGACGTTTGCGATCCGTCCGAGTTGAACGCTTGGAGGGTATAGATGAGAGCGCCGACTGTGATCAGCCAGATCGCTCCGATGCCGACGAGGATGTAGAACATGGTCTGGAAGACGAAGAGTTGAGTGCCAGAGACGGACGCGGAGCCTCGAATTTGGGAGGAGACTGGCTAGAAGTTAGAGAACGAACTCGAAAGCTAAGAGAAAAGCGTACAGTTGATGACGGCGACTGCGAGGGTGATGAACAGTGACGCGGCAACCGCGGGAGCAAGAACGGTCGCCAGTCCAACGGGTATCGTGGCGGTCGAGTTGACCAGCGGCTTGAGGAAGGGCAGATAATGCGCGACATCAGGCGCAGTCGTGAGTGCGAGACCAGCAGCGGCGGTCACTGAAACCCGATTAGAACAATAAACGAAAACAAGATGAACCACGCACATCCGGCCATAAGCAGAATCGTTGCCACACCAAGCAGACACCACAGAACTATGGCGTCCAATGGACCGCGCTCATTTTGCAGAACATCCCACCGGACGTCCTCCTTCGCCATACCGTCGATTATCTGGACGCCATTGAGGAACCTCAGTCCCCGCCCAATGATCAACCACCCCTTGATTCGGACGCCCCCAGCGATATCCTCGTAGCCCGTCGTCTGCGCTTCACTGATGTCGCTATTGATCGCCTTGAGACGCGCGCGCCATTGGGTAATGTCGGCGTAGACGCTCCCGAGATCGTCAAAGTTGACACCATCCAGTGGGCGCACGAACGGTTGCGCGTGCTGAAGGCGCATATGGGGTGGCGGGACGTCTTCAGTTGCCGCAGAAGATTTGCGGTGTCGGAAAGGGAACGTCTCGCGCTTGGAACTCGAAGCTTGCGATTCGTCTGCGGCGGTGGGGCTCGTTGGAACAGGCCCTGTCGACCCAGACGCGTATCTCCGCCGGAAGGGAGATGATATCGAGGAAGAAGGTCCGGGACCATTGTCCACCGTCTCTTCAGCACGAGGGTGATGCTCCCTGAACACATCGACCCAGTCGCCCTCCACCTTCTCCTCATCGTCTCCGATGCCATTGGGCCCAAAACGTTGCGGGTCGGGAATGCGGAGATACCCATGCTCGTCGATGGGTCCAAGTTCCCCAGATTGGTCCACGCGCACGTGACTACCAAGAGGCAGCCGGCCGAAGGCGGCAGAGTTGCGGTTGACCTCTTGAAACCGACTCCCGATGATTCGCGAGTTGATCCTCTCGGTGAGACTCTGCCCGTCGCCCGCCTCAACGGCGCCTTCGCCGCCAAACTGACCACCGCTGATGCCATGAACGCGGTTGAGCTTGTAGTAGACGGACGGCGCAACGAAGGAGGTAGGCGAGAGGGACGAGGACCCGGATGCCGGGTTGATCGACCGCTTGCGTCGAGGTCTGCGAGTAGAAGATTGGGATTGGTTGCGCAGAGGTTGAGGATGGCTGATGTACGGTCGGTTCGGGTCTTTGGGATCTTTGGGAATGACCGCCTCGAAATCCGCAACGGAAGGGTCGGGTGTGGTGACCCTGAACGACGAGATGTACCGCGCTTCGGCGATTTCAAGATTCTCGAGAATCTCGTCGCGTTCGTCGATGAGCAGAGCCAGTCGTTGCGTATCGCTGTGATATGGTAAGCTGACGTTGGAAAGTATAAGGGAGAAACGCACCAAATCGAATAGACGTTGGTGATATCCACCTGCAACGCGTCCTTTTCCTCTTCATTCGGCTGGTCATCGCGGTCCGGACTCCTCCGGGGCCGCTCCGTGGCACCCTGTACACCGGAACTCAGCCCAGTTTTAACAATGAAATCCTTCAGCCGCTGCTCGCCCCATCCTGCAAAGCCCGGCGCCTTCCGCGCGCTCAGCCACCCAAGCTGCTTTCCCTCGCACCTAATCTCGAGCCAGCGCTGTCGGTACGAAATAAGACGCCGTAGCTCCTTCATGATCTTCCATAGTGCCGGCAGAAGCGCCAACAGCAGAGTGATGACCGTAAGGATGATGATGCGAATACGCAAGTTCTCTGGGTCGCCTGCGCCGCTCACCACCGCCCGCTCAAAGAGGTTCGCGGTAGATAAGGTCGTGTTGTGTGCTTGGATGGCGCGAAGAAGACGAAGAAGGCTAAGATCTTCGAGAGTCGAGTACGATCCGCTGAACGTGGCCGGGGACGGGTCGTTCGCGAGGCATGGAAGCGAAACCATGTAGAGTGGTAGTGCTCCTGCTAGGGCGAGCAAAGCCCACCCAAGCGCAATGAGCAACGCAATCCAGATGGCACGTTGGCTTAATTGCTCGTCCGACGGAAACAAGGCCGCGTCTCCAGCGGGCGATTTGCCCATGTCGGAGACATCGGAAGGCACGGGTGGAATGAGAGGGACGGGAGGGTGCAGGAACGCGAAGATGCCAGAGCCAACGGGCTTAGGCCGAAGGCTGTTGTAGTGGTCAGAAAAAAAATGTGAAAAGTTGGCAGACGACGCACTCTTGCTCGACGAACCACTCCCGCAATGCATAGAGCTGACGGAATCTGGGTCGTAGTATGGCAAACAAGGCCTTCAGGGAATTCAGCGTCGATACCTGGAAAAGTACAAAAAAAAAAAAACGCACCCATATCAACAGACCGATGAAACTGGGTATAAACACCGACGCAAGCACTCCATCGCTTGACGCGTCGGAGCCAGTGCCTACGCAGACAGGATTGTTGGCCGTGGCACCAAGTTGGGCGAAAGTGGTTGTTGCAACCGCGCTTTCCGGCGCGACCACAACAGACGTGACCTCCGAGGTAAACGTGGTTGTCGGCTGGGTAATGGTCGTAGGGAATGAGGTCGTGAACGTCGTGAGGGAGGCCAGCGAGAGCGACGGTGATTGCACGGGGGTGACCGACGCCGACGTGGACGAGAAGAAGGTGGATGCAGAAGAAGACCAAGCGTGGGTAGATTCCGTGCTAGTTGAGCTTGAACTCGTCCGCGTTGGGAGAAACACAGAGCCATTGCTGGTCGTCCACCAGTTCTCGTGCAGCGACACAGACGCGAACGCCAGGGCCGCCATGGTCGTAAGTCGTTAAAAATTAAATAATTCCGTTGCCGACCTTGGCCTGTTGCACAAAAGGAGTCGCTTGTTGTCCGCGTAACGCAAGGTAAACGCGCACCCGAAATGAAGCTTGGACGCGTAAGTCGAGCCGCTGGGTTGCCTGGACGGTCGGTCGTCGGTAGTCGTGGAGAGAGCAAAAGTACGCGCGAAAGCTCCCGTTTGGGGCCTTATGACTTCATAGGTGCCCACCATCAATGTTGGCCACAAGCCTCCGCGACCTATGGCCACACGCGTCACCATCCGTTCCTGTACGAGGACAAGGATTTGTACCGTGAAACCCGACCCAGCTGAATTCTCCCCCGCAAATTAGTTAGGTTCAGACGGACCGCATCTGCTTCTCCGCCCACGACCAAACATCCCTCCGCTAAAGCCACAATAATCGTTTCTTGTTCCGGGAGTGCGGGTCGAGGACTTTTTGGTAAAGCAGTCGGCCATCTGGTTCTAATAATTGGAGTTTGCATGCACCCTACAACTTAGAAGAAGGCTTTCTCCTTCACTGCATTCTCCATAATCAGTACATTCCCCACTGTTCATAGTGGGTCAGAATACAAGTACCATACAACGAGTCTACCTCCTCAAATCCACGATCTCCAACGGCGCTCCATCGCGCATCTGTACATGGCCCTTATCCGCGTCCTGTTCGAGCAAGGTGAGCGCTCGAGTTTCGTCGACAAAACGGAGGGGACACGTACCGTGTAAATCGGCAGATCCGGATGCGGATGGAACGCCTGCTTCTCCGTACAGTGCAGCACAGTCTTGAGGCCCGGCGGGTCAGTAAGACGGAAGATACCAAAACTACATCCCACATCCATTAGCAAAAAGTAACCCAGCGACGAGAAGAAACCCACTGCGGTGTACTCTTCGGCGCACAAACGACCGCAAAGCTCTCGGGGAGCATGCACTGGAACGACGCGTGCGTATGCAGGTCCACGGAGGACATGAAGCACGACTGCGACGGATGCGTGTGGATCCAGCCGAGCGTGATCAGCCCCCTCGACTCGGTGAACATCAACACGGCCTCTTCCTCGTCCATAGTGCACGTATCGCTCGTTGCGTGTTGCTTGGGAATCAACAACGTTTCGACGACGTACCGCGACCGTCCGCCGCCGCCGCCTTCCCGACCACCGATGTCACCAACAGACCCAACGCTGCCTCCGCGCGCGATCTCGCGGCCCAAGAGCAGCCCACACGTTTCGAGGTTCCTCGAAGTGTTGGCGCTTGCGATGGAGAGGAATCGGCCGATGATGGCCTGCGGCAGCAACACGGTCTTGAGCCGCGGTGGACCTGATTCTGGCTCGGGTTCGGTCACGTGGGTGCTTGTGGTGCTTGGCCGCCGGTCGAGGGTACTTGAGCGCGACGGAGGCTTGCGTTGTGTTTGTGTTTGTGTTTGTTGGGGAGGCGGAGCAAAGTTGGTCGAATACTCTGCTGGAGGCAGGCTACCTGGCCTTGCAGCTGCTGTCCGAACAGCCTCCATAGCCTGCGTCTGTGCTGGGGTTTGCGGGGCCCCCGCAAGGCCCTCTCGTTGTGCGCTCGGACCAGGCAAATATCCCTGTGTCCTCTGATGCGTCGACATCGTCCGTGCCAGCGACGGGTAGCTGACGCTGAGGTGCTGGTTGACGCTGGGATTCGTCGGCGATGTCGGGTTGTACGTGTAGCTGGAGCTGGTGATGCTTGACGATGAAGATGGCAGCCCGTCGATGGGCGAGTCGTTCGTTAAACCTAAACGCGCGAAGCTTGCCGATAGATCGGGGGCTGCGGATGGTTTGGCGAAAGGCAAGCCGGTGCGCGCCATTAGAGGCTCCGGGTAGGAGCTTACGAGGTGATAGCAAGCAAGATCGATTGCCAGCGAAAGAGAAGGTTGGATGAGAGAAGGGAAGGTCACGGTCAGTCTGGAGCCAAGGTACAAGAACAAAGCACTCACGCGTTCTTCTTGGCCCGCCATCCACTGGGCCCCTCCGAATCCGTACTCTCTCCATCGTACTCGTACAATGGCCGCAAGGGCATGGGGCCTGGGGTGGGTATCGCGATAGACGCTGGCGTCACAGGGTATGAAGAGGACGAAGCTGTTGTGGTAGGACTCGGGTGTTGCGGTTGGGGGAAAGAAACGCCGGCGCTCGACGGATAGTTGGTTTGTGGTTGCGTGTAGGACGGTCGGGAGGCAAAGCTCGGCGGGAGGGTCACTGGCTGAGCAGACGTTGTTGGATGGCCACCCATCGATTGCATGGACACCGGGATCGGTGCGGCGGCAGCAGCTAATGCCGCCGATCCGGCCGCTTGCGCAGAGGCTGATGTTGCGTACGGGGACGACGATGACGAGGCCGAAGATGTGTGGGCGGAACTGCTCGCTGGTGAATACTGCTTGAACCCTTCTTGAGCATCTCTGCGCGCAGCTTCTTCCCTCTGTGCGCGCCACAGCTCGGCCTCTTCAGCCATCTGCCTCTGCGCATTCATATGTGCTTGCTCAGAGGCTTTCTTTGGCGCGGGCGGGCTGCTGCGATGTTCAGTCAGGTTCAAATCTTCCGCAGCAGCATCGCCCAAGACGCACCTATTCGCATACGCCTTGAACGTCGGCAACTGTTCCCCTGCATCCGGAGCCTCTGCCGCAGGACTCTTCTTCCACTTCTCGTATCTCGCAACGACATTCTCGCGCACGCGACCGAGCATCTCGAGAATGTCGTGCCCATTCGCGCTCAGATTCGACTTCTGTGTCTCATTCAGCTCCTTGGAATAGTCCCTGTGGCTCGGTACGGTGTCCACGACCAGTGTCGCGGCCCGTGCCAGCTCGATAAACGCGCGCTCGAGGTCAAGCGACGCATCGTGTGTTCCGCCTGGATTCGCTTGTGTGGGTCCGAGTCCGGCACCCGCCGCGAGGCTTTTGCCAGTGCGTTTGTGGTTCTCTGCAAGGCGCAGGTAGTACTTCAATGGATGGCCGGTGGGTGGAGCAGACGATTTGGCAAAGGTCGCGAGCTCAGAGATGGTCGCAGGTCGCATAGCGTGACGGATCAAATGCTTTCGCCGCGCCTTGCTTGCTCCTCCCCAATCGTCACCACAAAATTCGAGTTGGCGCCTGCACGCGAACAACGACGTTGCATGCCCAGTGCGCGGCCCAGCGCTTCAGACTCGTAACGACGGCTATGTACACTCCTTGAAAGAATTCCGCGTCCGCCCTGGCCGGCCTGGCCGAAACTGCGGATTTCAAACCTCAACCGCATGCGCCAACGAAATTGTGACGATTTTACATTGAAAGAAAGAAAGTTAACATCCTAAAAGGGTCTTTCCGTTTAAGCCCTTACTTAAAAGCGAGGAAGGTGGGGCTCGTTCTCTTGACTCAATCCTTTTTAACAAGTCACCAAAGCCGCAAATTCAATGCCTTCTGTGCTCTTCATCTTCACCAACGCTACTGTTACCCTGACCGGCAAGGCGACTGGATACTACATTCCTGAGGTACGCGCGCCCATCCACTCGGAAACGCGTCCATCGCCTCAACTGAGCATATACCTGTAGGCGGCGCATCCTTACTACGTCCTCTCGCCACACTGCTCCGTTGACTTTGCGAGTCCCAAGGGCAACGAGATACCCCTGGATCCGCTTAGCGTAACGGTGGGCCACACCTATCCACAATACGGACGGCGCTTACCACTTTTTTAGTTATTCAAGGAAGATGCCGAGTGCATTAAATGGCTTTCGGACGAGACCGTCAAGGCCAAACTCGTCTCGGCCAAGAAACTCTCTGAAGTCGATGTCTCCCAATACGACGCAATTTTCTACCCGGGCGGACACGGTCCTGCGATCGACCTCTCAATGAATGAGGATAACATCGCGTTTGCGACGAAGGTGTGTTCTTTGCTCGCCATGGATCCAAAGAACGTTGACACCGGCGCAGTTCTACGCGACTGGAAAAGTCACTGCGGCGGTCTGCCATGGTCCTGCGGCCCTAGTCGCCGTTAAAGACCCCGAAGGCAAAAGCATCTACGCTGGGAAGCGCGCAACCGCGTTTACGGACAAGGAAGAAGAGATAGTGAGTGACCGGCACATAAGTACTCAGACCCCTTCGAGATCTTTATTGATCCAATTGCCTTGTTGCAGTTCGGCACTGTGAAGGACGTGCCGTTCCTGCTTGAAGACCGGATGAGGACGCTCGGCGCCAAGTTTGAGAAGGCGTCTGAGCCACGGGCCGTGCGTTTCTCTTCCGTCGGGGCACATTCTTAAGCTAATTGCGATAGGCCCACGTTGCGGTCGACGGTAACTTGATCACTGGTCAAAACCCTGCGTCTGCTCAAGACGTCGCCAAGGCTATCCTTAAGGCCCTCTCATCGTAGTAAGACGATGACGCATACAGTACTCGCAATTTCATGGGATCCAGCTGAAAACCGCAAGACGTGAATTTCAAATCGAAACGGCGTTTCTGGAGCCGCGCAGGGGAGCCGACGTCAGTGTTCGGGTTCGGTGAATCTCGTTTCCCAACAGCAGCCTTCCAATTCGGCCACATGAGCCGCTTCGGCACTTCACTTGTGAGGTTCGGGGTCCGACCCGCCGAACCGAGCCGAACCGCGGCTCAGGTTCGGCACATCGGCCTTTTGAGCCGAACTTCGGGTTCGCGGTTCGGCAAAAAAAACCGCCGAGAGCCGGACCGAACTTGGCCATTCATCCTGCGTCTCTCAGATATCGATTTGAAGCTGCACCAAAGCCGCACAAAATCTCCAGCCGCACGACAAATAACTTGCATCACCAACCTGGTCCGTGCACCGACTGTTGACTGGGCTGGACTCACAATCTCGCAGTATGTTTCGGTGGTCCGTGCGCGCATATAGTGGTATAAAAGCCATCCAGCATACATCTGTTTCCTCACTTACCTTGGTGGCAAAGATCCCCCTCATGGATCGGGTCTTTGGACTGCGCGCGTCCTCCAGTGCACGGCGACCATGCCCTCAGAGCGCGTCGCGCGGCTTGGCCAGGCTTCGGTCTGTCCACTGCTCTAATATTTTCCTGTTCTGCAAAGGCCACTCGGTCTGCGGACCACTCTTTTTTGAGCGGACATCGCGCTAACCTTAACCCTAATCTTGAGTGCGATTGAAAGGTTAGCGCGAAGCAATCGGTCAGTCGATAAGGCTGGAGACGTTGGCGCCGGCAAGGCTATCCTCATGGCGCTATCGTCGTACAGTGCGCCCGGGCACCTCTTGATTGCCGGTTGGCAGGCAACCCGCTCCCCAGAATAATTTTGAAAAGACATTTTTTGGTCGTCCACAGTTGACTAGAAGACACTTGGAATCGATTACTAGATGCTATAGGCACCCACTGATTGAATAGCTAAGCAAACAACCAAGGTTTGGATTTTTAAATCCTCGCGAAAGTGAAACCTCGTGGGAAAATCAACCGGCAGGGTCCGGCATAGTCCGGATCATGGCGCCGAGTCACGTGGAGGCCTCTAAATCATCGCAAACTGTGTATTTAGGCAGCTAATAGGTACTAGGGACCATTGATGATGTTTACATCGTTCATAATCTCGCGGGGCACACGCCGGTGAGACGAATATTTCTTCACGGCATATGCGGCTTGCTGTGGGTTGAGTCCAAGTTGATAGGCAGACCGATATCTGTTGCAGTGTCGGAAGAAGCGTCGAATGGTGTCTATGGAAATTCTGTCCAAGCCCTTGGGAACGAGCTTTTTGGCCTTCGGGAACGTTCCATCGGCGTGGTCGCGGAAATCTAGAAGGCAGCGTGAGCGGAGCAAAAAGGCAAAAAATGCACGCACAGCGCTTGAGCTCCGCCCAAACCATCTCTATCGGATTCAGCTCACAATGGAATTTTGGGAGAAACAAACAAATGTGGCCGCGTTTCTCAATGAGGACCTGTAATAATGGCTTCTCTGCCTTGAAGTCTGCTTGCGAAGCAAGGCAACGCATCATACAGCACATGCTGCCGCGCTCTTCGTCATCATCATAAACCTCCTCCGAGCCCGGCGCAACATCACCAAGCTCGCGCCGTGCCTTCGCCTCCGCTTCACGAGCCTTTTCGGACCGCCCGCATTCTGCGCACTGCTTTAGAACAGAACCACCCCGCGCAGAAGCTGCGGCTCGCAACTCCGCGAGAAGCCCACGCTCCTCGAGCACGCGCTCCAGACCCTTGGGCTGCCCGATTAGCTCCAGTTGCGGTTTGCCTTCCTTGTCAACTGGGAGCGTGTCGCCGACCTCGAAGACCATGCTCTGACGCTGCGTCGTCCCCGGAATGGTGGTTGCATGCATGATGGGTTGCTTGCCGCCTGGTTTGAGGTTCATCTTGTGAGCGAGCAAAGCGTCGCTGGCATACGCCTCGTGTGCTGATGAGCAGTCGAAGATGAACACGGCCTGGCCGTCGGGATATTTGGCTTCAAATATATCGACCGCATTTTTGGTCTGAAATGATTGAGTGAAAGAAGAGCGAGAATAGAGTCAAGTACAGCACCTGCGCAATTAACTGGGGCATGTCCCACCATGGATCGTGGCCCGCGCCCGGATAGATTGTCTTGTTTGCAGCGTAAACATCGCATCTATATCGCGTAAATGGCGCAGGCGGCGGGGGCGGGACCCAGTCAACTCCGACGGTGGTGCGATCGGTCGCAGGTTGCGACACGGGCTCCTTCGGCGCTGCTCGCTTCCGTCCTTTCCCCTTCCCACTGCGAAGTTTCTCTGCCTCAGCCGCCGCTTCAGCGACTTTCCGAGCATCTTCGAGCGCCTGCTCCGCCGGGCTTAATGGACGCTTCGGAAACAGCTCCTCACGACGAATCTCGTCGTCAGTGAGGCGAAGCCACCCAGAGTGCTCGATAATAAAGCCCGACTCGTGGATGAGACGTCCGCGGCTTTTACTACGAAGCTCGTGGTCGTCGACCCTCTCCCAAGTAATACGCGCCTGGTCGTTTGCGTGCAATGTCGTTTCGTCGTGATAGATGGGATAACGGGCCTTCTGGCCCGGGTTGAGCTTTGGTGCAATTTCTCGGAGCTGCGGAAGCTTGGTAACGGGGTCGATGACCTTCTTCCCAGTAACGGGGTCAACCACGTCCTCGTATTGGTACGAGAAGCTGGATGAATCTGAGCCTGCATCGACGAAACAAGACATAGACGTACGGGAGGACCTCGTTCTCCATAAACTTGATGAACTCGTTGCGCGCTTTGACGACGTCGGGACGTTCGTGGCCGTCATAATAAACACCCTTTTGGTATCGTCGCGCTGTGTAACCCAATTTCTTGAGCCATGCAACGGCGGTGGTGATGCCAATAGTGTCGTCGATTTCGAGCTCGGGGAATAAAAACTCGTTGACGTATCGACGCAGTTTCTGAGGCGAAATCTGGCAAAAAGAATAAGTAGGAACACAAGCAGAACACACAACGTACACGTTCTTCATAACCACCTTCCTCGACAGGCACTTCTTTCCGTGCAAATGCTTGCAGACGCGGCTTGACTCCCGGGTCGTCAAAGTGCGTTGCATGTTTTCCGCCTTTGCCCTGCTTATTCTCCGGAAGCTCCCCAGTGCGAACGAGGATGACCGCCGCGGATCTGAGCTTCTGCGCCCAATACGTCGTCTTGTTGAACTGCGCTGCAACGGTCCGGCTTGCAGCAATCGACGGCTTGAGCTTTCGGAGCTTGAGCCGAAGGTTAGCCCTCTGCGGCTTCGGAATCGTCTGCAGCTGCCCTAGAAGCTTGACGCGTTGCAGCTCAAGTTTCAGGCGCTGCTCGTTGTAGACCTTGAGGCCGTTAATCGTGATAATCCGGTCTGCGAGCTTCGTGTCGGACACGGACGCGGCGATCTTCTTTTTGTTGCAGTGGGTCTTTTCGTATTTCTTGATTTTCGCGTCGAGGGCTGCGTGCTGCGATGTAATCGCTGCAATAGAGACTGCGGTGGGGTCGTCCTCTGCGTCATCCAATTCGGAGGAAACGGGCCCATCCGGAGTTTGCTCCAGAGAGCGGGTCGTGTTTTCGCCAGGACCCTCGACAATCTCAACGTCGGGAGAAGCCCTCTCGATTGGAGGAGCTCGCTCGGGAGCCATCGTAGCCGGGTCCGGCATTTCGATATCGGAATCGCTCACGGCCGACAAGGGCTGCTCGATGGGTTCTGGTCCAGGAACGTGAATGATTTCGACGTCTTCCATTGCCATCGTGCCGTCCACTGAAGCATGGGGCGCCGAGGAAGAAACCGACACGGGAGTTGGAGCTGGCGGGTCCGCCGGCGGCGGCTTTCCCCAGAACGAGAACAGCTGCCCCAATGGCTGTTTCCCGTGCTCGGCGGCTTCAGGCTTCTGACGGCGAGTGAGGCTCTCTATTCTGAGCACGATGGTGCTCACGCACCTTGCCAAACAGGACAGCGATGGACTGCTGTCTGTTCTTGTCCCTGGCTTTCTTCGTCGCCCCGGTCTGCTCCCGCCACAAGGTGGCTTTCGATTTGCATGGTGCCGACACCGGATCGTGCAAATCTGCTTCTTCGCGTCGACGCTTGCGTGCACCGAGCTGACGGAATGTCAGCACACCGCGGATGTGCGCGACGGACGAGAAGCCACGCACCTGGTCCGCATTGAGTGACCGCTTCTTCTTCTCGTGTTCCGCGGAAATGAAGCTGGGCGTGGGCTCGGGTTCGTAATCCGGGTCTCGAGTACGATCCACGGCATCCTGCGTGGTTTGACGGCTATGGATCCGACTGGTAGCTGCCTTGCTCCGATTCGAGATGGCTGGCATTGCGACGACGCGTCGGGTCACAGAGGTACACATCGAAATTCCGGTGTCCGACGGCGGAAAAGTGAAACACCGTGGGAAAATTGTACTTGAAGGCATAAATCGCGTTATTTTGGGGCGCTGAGTACGGGAAAAATGTTTAGAAATCTCAGAAAAATTTAGCCGCATATGCCGGACGGTGTAAGAGATGTGACCGGGCGCACTGTAGTGGTAGGGTGATATCAGGGCTTAACACCAGGCTGTCATATCTGTACGAATAGAAGAAGGGCGCATCCACCTTACCCACGAGTTCCTAACTCTGGTTGGAAACCGCAAGCCCAGCGATATAGCGAGAAATAATGGTTGCTCAAATGTGTTACAATGCTTCGATGTGATCCGAGTCGCTACGCAATCGCTACGTGCTGACGTCGCGTCAACGTTTGAACTTGAACGGCCACCACAAGGGCTTGCTGCGAAGCTTTCGTGCCACAAAATGGCGCTTGTCTCCGTATCGGACCTGGCCTACCCGTTCAGCCCGCCTCTGGCCGCTCACAAGACGCACGCTCCTACTAGTACCAGGATCTTCGCGAAGTTCGCGTTTTCTGCACCTTGTAGGCGGCATTTGCTCAAAAGGGCTCTCTTGAAATGATCATCGAGGCAGTCATACGACACCACTGCGAGTAATATCGACACCAACTATGTCTGCTTCGCTTCGCGGACTCGGAGGTCACCGTAATCTGCGCACTTGATGCGCTACTTGGGTCCCCACAAACTCCCTCGAACTGATCTCGGAGAAACTTTTCCGGTACAAAAAGCGCCTTGCGGACGCGAAGAGCAATTCACAAGAACTCAGATGCGTCTTGAGCTCGCAGTCGTCGTTGCGTTCGGCTTCTCGCTGGTTCGCGCCGTCCCTGGACCGAACGGGCGGTCCAAGCCCAACTTCCACCGTAAAGCGACGGTACCGATTCCGACGGTAGTCCACCACGAGCCCGTCGTGAGCAGGAATGGAACGGTCCTCCCGCCGTACAACCAGACGTATTATTTCCAGCAGCTCGTTGATCACAACAATGCGTGTTCTTTTCTTTCTTTTTTACTTTCACTCGATTCTCATTGCTGTTCGCTCTAGCCGTCGCTCGGCACCTTCACGCAGCGCTATTGGCACACGTACGAGTTTTATGAAGCGGGTATTATGGTCCAATCATTCTCGTTCACACATGCTGAGATTTTGTAAGGTGGTCCCATCATCCTGAATACGCCCGGCGAAGTAAATGCAGAGCGTATGTGGTTCGCCTCGTCGGGGTTCACCATTCTGACGCTGCAATAGCATACACCCCATATTTAACGAACCAGACGATCAATGGGCAAATCGCGCAACAAGAGAACGGAGCAACTATTGTCCTGGAACACCGCTTCTACGGATTAAGGTTCCCATCCAACGCCTCGCCTCATCTGCCATCTCATCCGTTCTAAGCAACCCATTCCCCGATTTGAGCGTCGAGAGCTTTCGCGTACACACTATCCAGCAAGCGATAGACGACCTCGAGTATTTCGCCCAGAACGTCGTCCTTCCGATGCCTAACGGCAGCAACCTCAAGCCCGGTACGACCCCTTGGATTCTCATCGGCGGAAGCTACGCTGGGGCGCTCACCAGCTGGACCATGGTCAACAAACCGGGGTTATTTGCTGCTGGCTATGCTTCCAGCGCTGTCGTCGAAGCGATCCTCGACTTTTGGCAATACTTTGAGCCAGCGCGGCTGTTCATGCCTGTGAATTGTTCGGCCGATGTCGAAAAGGTCATCGCCTATGTCGACGAGGTTTTCACGAGCCCGGATGAAGGGGCTATTCAGGCGATCAAGGATGGGTTCGGTCTGGGAGATGTGAGCCATCTTGACGACGTTGCGAGCGCTTTGCAGGTAAATCCCGACCCGTGCACGCTCACAGGGCTAACCGTCTTCAGGACAATATATTCGACTGGTATCCATGCTAGCCGCGTTTCTCGTTCCGTACTCACGGAATCTTTACAGGCAAGATTTGTTACTCTCGACCGGGCCTGGAGGGCTGTTTTTCCAGTTCTGCGATGCTCTCGAGGTCAAAGACGGCGTCAACGCGCCTGCCGCAGGGTGGGGTCTCGACCATGCCCTGGAAGCTTGGCAGACTTATTGGAACACCACATATTTCGCTCTTCGTACGCGTGTTCCCTCTCAAACCGGGTGCCATTATTGATTTGCGCTAGTTTGCGGCGACGATGATGCCGAGTAGGTGGCATATTGGGCGAAGACCTCTGCGCTAACCATCGAACAGAGACTGTTTGGGAACCCATGACGAGTCGCAGTCTTATTGGACCGATACCTCCATCGACAACGCAGGCAGATCATGTTCGTTTCGTTCTCATTTTTTGTTCATCAGCTTATTGTATCTGCAGGGTTTTGGACCGTGTTCGCCATCCCTTTCAAATCCTTTCGCAGCTCGTTGCTCATGTCCATTCAGCTGCAACTACGTCGGCTGGCTCGAAGTCGCCGCGCCAGCAGGCCACCCCACCCTCGTCTCGAGCCTCATCCAGCCCTCGTACGAGCTCCGCCAATGCCGGATGATGTTCCCCGAGGCGTTCCCGCCCGCCAACCCACCAAACCCACAAACCACGCAGACGAATCAGCTGTACGACGGGTGGAACGTTACTGTGGAGAACTTGTTTTTCGCGAATGGACAACGTACGTGCGCGGGCCTTCTGCTGCTTTGAACTCGAAGCTGACAAGGCTTCCTTTCCGTGTCGTAGGCGACCCGTGGCGGTATTCGACTGTCTCCGCGCCTGGAGTTGAGCTCGTCAGCACTCAGTCACAGCCTATTGAACTCGGTCCTGGTACGTGCACCCTCCCCATATTCCGGCGTATCTGAAGGCTCATGCAACAGGTTATCACTGCTCGGATTTATGTACGTCGCAGATGCGCTCCTCGAATGCACGCAAAACTGATGCGCATATCTACAGTGACCAGAGAAGGAGCCGCCAACGCCGGGGTGCTGGCCGTGCAGACCGCTGGGCTTGCAGCGATGAAGCGATGGATTGCTGGCTGGCAGCCGGCCTGAACTTGAAACGCAGCCCTGGATAGTACTGTATACAGAGCACTTCAAGTTGGTTCACCGGAACATGAGCTTGCCTTCAATTAACATAGAGTCTTCCTCTTTTCTTTGTAGACAAGGCCCTTGCGTTGTCAGGTTACGCCCAGGTTCCCGAGCAAGTCCACCTCTCTCTCTCACACACGTGACCGCTGGGTATCTAGCTCTCCTTCAATTTGAGCGAGCGTCATGCTTCCCCATTTCTAATAAATACAGAGCAGGCTGCGTATTTTAAGTAGTAGCTCCGTCTGCAGCTAGCCCGTCTGAATGAGTCTCCAACGCAACACTTGCGTCGTCGTCGTCGTACTGTAATCCACCACCACCACCTCTACACCACCTACAACTCATCATGGTCATACCCAAACGGCTCATCGTCCCCAGACGCGCCCGCACCACCCGCATACAGCTTGCTCGTAATCGGGTTGACCACACTCTGGATCTCCGCCAACTTGGCCTCGAGGTCCTCCACCTCGGCCGACGCGCCGTTATCGTCGATCCACTCAGTCGCCTCCTTGACCGCCGCGAGGATCGTCTTCTTGTCGTCCTCCTCGAGCTTGCCACCGAGCCCCTCCTGGTCGGCGAGCTGCGACTTGAGCCCGTAGACGAAGGACGAGAGCGAGTTCATCGCCTCGATGCGCTTGCGCGCCGCCTCGTCCTCGGCCGCGAACTGCTCCGCCTCGGCAACCATGCGGTCGATCTCCTCCTGGCTCAGACGTCCCTTCTCGTTCGTGATCGTGATGCTCTCCGACTTGCCCGTGCCCTTGTCGGCGGCGCCGACCTTCATGATGCCGTTAGCGTCGATCTCGAAGGTGACTTCGATTTGCGGGACGCCGCGCGGTGCAGGGGGGATGCCGGAGAGTTCGAATTTGCCGAGGAGGTTGTTGTCTTTGGTCAAGGGACGTTCACCCTCGAAGACTTGGATCAGGACGGTGGGCTGGTTGTCCGCGGCAGTCGAGAAGCTAGTCAAAGTATTAGCCTCGCGAACAGCAAACAAGGGAGACAACGCACATCTGGCTCTTGCGAGTGGGGATGACGGTGTTGCGGGCAATGAGCTTGGTGAAGACACCGCCGGTGGTCTCGATACCGAGGGTAAGCGGGCAAACATCGACGAGGACGACGTCGGCCGTGCCCTCGGCACCAGAGAGGATACCACCCTGGACAGCGGCACCGTAGGCGACAGCCTCATCGGGGTTGATACCCTTGGACGGCTCCTTGCCACCAAAGAACTCCTTGAGCAGCTGCTGGACCTTGGGGATACGCGTCGAACCACCAACGAGCACGATCTCGTCAATGTCCTCCTTCTTGACACCCGCATCCTTCAGGACCTGCTCGACGGGCTTGAGCGTCTTGCGGAACAGCTCCATGTTGAGCTCCTCGAACTTGGCGCGCGTGAGCGTCTCGGAAAAGTCGTTGCCGTCCTCGAAGCTCTCGATTTCGATGCGAGTGCTCTGTTGGCTCGAGAGGGTCCGCTTGGCCTTTTCGACTTCGCGCTTCAGCTTGCCGAGCGCGCGCGAGTTGTCCGTGACGTCGGTGCCCGTCTTCTTCTTGTACTGCTTGATGAGGTACTCCATAACGCGGTTGTCGAAATCTTCACCACCAAGGTGGGTGTCACCGGCGGTGGCCAAGACCTCGAAGACACCGTCGTCGATCGAGAGCAGGGAGACATCGAAGGTTCCTCCACCGAGATCGTAGACGATGATCTGCGACTCGCCGCCCTTCTTGTTGAGACCGTACGCGATGGCGGCGGCCGTAGGCTCGTTGATTATACGGAGGATGGTGAGACCAGCGATGGTGCCGGCGTCCTTGGTGGCCTGACGCTGGGCGTCGTTGAAGTCTGATGTGGGCGTCAGAACTAGATCCACACGAAACGACAGCACTCACAGGCAGGGACGGTAACGACGGCGTGGGTGACCTTCTCACCGAGGTATGCCTCGGCAGTCTCCTTCATCTTGCCAAGAACCATAGCGCTGACCTCCTCGGGCGTCTAAAAAGACACGTTAGAATATTTTTTTTTTTCTTTTGCGGAGCAGCAACGATGCACGCACGAATTCACGGTCGCCGCCCTTGTAGGAGATGTTGATGACCGGCTTGCCGTTCTTGTCCTGGACCTTGAACGGCCAGTGCTTCATGTCGGCCTTGACCTCCTTCTCGTCGGTCTTGCGGCCAATGAGACGCTTGGCGTCGAAAACGGTGTTGGTGGGGTTGGTGTGGTAGGCATTCTTCGCGGCGTCACCGACGCTAGTCGGAAGGTCAGCACAACACACAAAGAGAACAGGTGGTGTAAAAGAGACGCACAGACGCTCGTCCTCCGTGAAGCTGACCCATGACGGTGTTATCCGGTTACCTTGGTCATTGGCGATGATTTCGACACGGCCGCCACGTTGTACACTGAAGCGAGACTGTAAGCGCGAGAAGGGACGGGTGAAAGACGCCACGTACCCGACACATGAATAGCTGGTTACCGAGAAAGCGACACGTCAGAGACGGATATTGTGCACAAAAAAGACGCGTACGTGGTTCCCAAGTCTGGTGAGTGGGTGTGAGGATCTGAGAGCAGGAGAAAGGCGCGAAGAAGACGTACCAATACCAATGACGGTCCCGTATTCGGGGTGAGCGTCAGTTTCTGCGCTCGCAACTGGTGAAAGAGCGAGGAATGTGACGAGGGAGAAGAGGAGAAGAGAGAGGGAGGAGAGGAAGCGCAGGGATTGAGTGCGCGAAGGTCTGCGGACAGACATGGTGGCGAAGGACAAACTTGGTGAGCTGGAGATTTTGCTGTGCTTAAAAAGGGCCGTCACGTGAATTTCCACGTCAAGGGCCACGTATGCTCTTGGCCTGCTGACCGGCCGCGCCGCGACGCGAAGATTCAAGAAGAGTGGGGATACCGGTTACACAGAATAATACACCGTACAGTACACGAGAAATACACCTAACGCGAAGAAACATCTTCCTCGTCGGAATCATAACGCGGCTGCGACACCCTTATGGCGCGATAGCCGCGTGGCCCGCTCACCGACGACCCACTCGACGAAGACGACGAATCCGACTCCCGGTCCGTCGGAGGCACCGTCAGCACTAGTCGGAACGCGTCCTTGCCGTTGAGGTAGAACCGATACAGGCGCTTCTCGCGAATGAAGCCGAGGGATTCATACAGAGATAGCGCGGCGCTGTTGTCGAATTCCGTCTCCAGCACAATCTCCTCCACCCCATCCTCCTTCATGGCATCGAGCGAATTCTTCACGAGGGCACTAGCTGTAGAAAAAGAAAAAAGAAGAGCGCACCCATATCTGTAAGAACGCGGCGGAAACTTGTGAGGCGAGATGAAAGGGCCAGGAAACCCGTTGCTTACCTATCCCGCGTTTGCGCCAGTCCTTGCGCACACTCAGCATCGCAATGTAGCCGCGATTCGACCTGTCCCGGTGCATGCTCTGCTTGCACACGATCACCCCAATTGGGTCAGAATCCGCTCCCTCGGCGGGGTATGCCTAGTGGTGTGATGAGCACAGTGCGGAGAAGCTGATCCCGAGAAAGACAGAACATACTAGGAAGGACAGGTGCGGCCTGGACAAAGCAGCGTTAGATTCCATCGGAAGACAGCCACGAAATGCACGCACCATTGATGGAGAAAGTAGCGGAAGGTGTAGACGACATACGGCTCGCTGAGCTCGGACTGGACGAGATGCATGATGTAGGGCAGGTCTTGCTCGCCGCTGTACTGCTTGTAGAGAATCGACATGAGGGCGTGTGCGACGAGAGCGTGAGAGTGAATGAGCGTCGAGGCCAGGATAAAGCCTTCGTGGTCGTGAGAGAAGAAGGAAACGGGGTTCGGTTGGCCACCCCAGTTTTGATCTCGGCCAACCATCGGCCCGTCGGCCGAACCCCTATCCTCAACCTTATCTTCACCATGAGTTTGCCTCGTGAAGAGATACCATTCAAGAAGCTCCTGGGCGATGGTACTGACTGTTCCGGGAACTGGGCGTATCGTGCTAGCCGTTAAGCCGCCCGGGACAGAGAAAAGACCGCGGTTAGCGTGCTGGTAAGTGCTCAGAGCAGTCTTTCAAGGCCCTTTAACTTCCCAAATACCTGGAAATAGCAGCTGCTGCCGAACCTTTCAACTAAACAGACTGATCACATGTTCTAACCCAACTTGTCCCCGACCTCCATGTCGGCTCCCTCATCCCCAACTTCTGAAAGTTGCGCATCCACTCCAGACTCTTTGTTCGACGAGCCTGCTATACCTCCAGCCACTCTTTCCGCTCCGCCAATTCCAGGACTTTTCTTCGACCCCTCGTTGGTCCTCCCTGCTGAACTTGCAGATGGCGTCGTGCAATTTTGCCTCAACACCTATTTCACGCGTCCGAACGTGAACCAAGTGATGCTATTTGGGGATGAAATACCACAGCACCTCCAGGACCTACTTTCGCTCTTGTCCCCACTCCTCCGGCACTCCCTCCCAAACGCCGTTCACACGTTGCTCTTCCCAGCCACCCCGCAAATGGCGCGCCAAGCCATAGTGAATCTGTACCACCCCGGAGAGGGCATAACACCCCACGTTGACCTGCTCGGCCGGTACGCGGATGGGATCGTGGGCGTGAGCTTCGGAAGCGGGTGTGTTATGCGCTTCGACCGGACCGGCGCCGACTCGGACGACGCAGATGATCCGCCGCGCCATTTATTCCTCCCCGAACGGAGTGTTATCGTGCTCTGCGGCGATGCACGGTACAAGTGGTCGCACGGGATTGAGCGGCGTACGGAGGACGTGGTGGTCGGTCCGGACGGATCTTTGGTTTCGATAGCGCGGACGCGGCGCGTCAGCGTTACCTTTCGATGGCTACTTCCTGGCGCGGACGTGCTCGGCGACTCCGACGCGTAAAAATCTCAATTTGGACGCGCGATCAACACCTATCGTATCTCCGCTGAACGACCACCACACTGGCAAGTCAACGCGACGTCGCGGCGCGCCGAGAGCTCCCGTGGATCCCAGGCTTCTATTTTTGTTGGCGCCCGCGCTCCATGATAACGCTGGGAAACACGATAGCGGCAGCCCAACTCTTCTGCTTCTAACGACCACCATGCCCAAACGAGACGAAGTTCGTGTGGCGGATGAGGAGCTGCTCGCGTCGCTGGGGTACAAGCAGGAGTTCAAGCGCGCCTTTACTCCGCTTGAGGTAAGCAGAAACTCTTGTTGCTCGTACGACGTTAAATGTTTGCAGGTCTTCGGTATCGCGTTCTCGATTATTGGGTGCGGCGACCACAATTTGCTCGACTATGACGCTTAAGACGCGTAGCCTGCTCCCCTCCATCGCCTCAGTACTGTTCTACTCCGTGCCCAACGGCGGCGGACCAGCAATGGTTTGGGGTGTAAGCACAACTCAACCCGCGAACGCGTCGCAGAAACACACTGACCGTGCTTCAAGTGGGCCGTCGCAAGCGTCTTCATCCTCCTGGTCGGCATGGCCATGGCGGAACTTGCATCGGCCGCTCCAACCTCCGGTGGAGTGCGGCATCTATCTTGACCTCACCTCACTCTTTCACTCATTCCATTAAATCTAGCTCTACTTTTGGACCTACTCCCTCTCGTCCCCGCGATGGCGGAACCTACTCTGCTGGATCGTCGGATGTGCGTCTTCTTATCCCGAATCTTCTTTTCTCACTGAAGTTGACCAACTATCAGACGCGAACACGGTCGGTTCAATAGCCTCTGTCGCGTCAATCGACTGGGCCGCGGCTGTCCAGGTTATGGCCGCGGCCACTATCGGGTCGGACGGGACGTTCTCTGCGACCTCGGCGCAAACCTAGTACGCGCTCGTTCATTCATCTCGGTTTGGACACGCGGCTGACGGTGTTGCAGCGGCCTTTACGTCGGCATCGTCGCATCCCATGCTGTGCGTCTTGAGAACTAGCGCGTTCACCCGCTCATTCCAATTCTCTAGTTTATCTGCTGTCTCGGAACGACCGTCCTTGCCCGTTTGCAAACTGTCTACGTTGTCCTCAACGTGATCCTCTGCCTTATCGTCATCGTCGCTCTCCCTGCGGCAACTCCAGCGGAATTCAAGAACTCCGCGTCGTTCGCGCTGGGCTCGATTCAAAATCGTGCGCGTCCTCTTTGTCTTTGTAGCGAAAACGCTCATGAAAAGCACAGTGAACGGATGGGAGGATGGCTACGCGTTCATCCTCAGCTTCCTCGCTCCTCTGTGGACGATTTGCAGTTTCGATTCGTCTGTTCACGTGCCTTCCTTTCGGTCCTCAGAGAAAACCCGGCAACTGAATGCTGCGTAGATCAGCGAGGAAGCGGCCAACGCTGCAACTGCGGTGCCCTGGGCTATCGTGTGTGCTATCGGAATCGCTGGTCTGTTGGGCTGGGGTAAGCCGCTCATCACTCCGCAGGACTAAACTTACATTCTCCCAGCGATAAACATGTCCCTCGCATTCTGCATGGGCACTAATCTCACAATGCTCGTCGACAGCGCACAGCCCATGTCCACCATCTTCCTCAACAGCTTCGGAGTGCGTTCTCCAACCACGTGACTCCACACATCTAAACAAATTCCCGCAGAAAAAGCCAACTCTTGCACTCTGGGCAGTCGTCGTCATCGTGCAATACATGATGGGCTCCTCGATGCTACTCGCCGCCAGCCGGCAAACATACGCATTCAGCCGCGACGGCGCGCTGCCCCTCTCGGGCTGGCTCTACCGGATGAACAGCTTCACGGGCACGCCCGTCAACACCGTGCTCTTCGACGCCTTCTGGGCGATCGTGGTGTGTCTGTTGGTGTTCGCGGGCACTGAGGCTATCAACGCGGTGTTTGCGATTTCGGTCGTGGCGCTGTATGTTGCGTATTCGATCCCGATTGCGGCGAGGTTTTTGGGTGGGAAGCATAATAATTTCAAGCCCGGGCCGTTTTCGCTTGGCGTCTTTGTGCGTTGTTTCGCCTTGAGATTCAGCGCCCGTTGACTCATTATCACGACAGGGTTTGCCGGTTGCGATTATTGCCGTGCTTTTCATGATGTTCATGGGGATAGGTGCGTACGCCCGACTTCAAATCGCAGCCACCGAAACATTCATCGAAACGATACACAGTGTTCTTGTTCCCCACGACACCACAGACCAGTGTCGCGGAGATGAACTACACTATCGTCGTGCTGGGTGGCACGCTGCTGCTCTCAGTTATGTGGTATTACGCGCCTGTTGTGGGTGGGGTGCATTGGTTCAAGGGACCGGTTGCGAACGTCGTTATGGCGGACCCCGCCATGGCAGAGAGGGAAAAGGACATGTCGGAGTCTGTGGCTAATTCGAAGGACGGGGATGTTGAGGATAGGACGGAGGAGGTGCCATGAGGTTACTAGAAAAATGCACGACTCGAATGGACCATGATGCATGATGATGATAACTCGAAATGCTAGGCAGTCCACGGCTTGGGCTGGCTCGGTAGAATATACACGTTGCACAACAGGTGGTACAAAACGGCAGAACATTAAGTAAGTAGTGGGTGGTGAGTGTGTGTGTGTGCGTTGCGTTAAGGGAGAAATCCAAAGAGACGTGCGTGGCCCGGTCGCGGATAACTGAGAAAACAATAAGATTATCGTACTGTATAGACTGGTGGCAAATCGTCTGCGTCGTCTGGTGCGTTAGGTCGAGATTGCTGCTGCTGCTGCTGTAAGCCTGACTGGTCGGCGGCGCCGGCCGGGGGTATATGCGGTAACGGGCGGAGCGAAGACGTCCTCGAAACAGCACCAACACTCGGCGCCACCAGACTAACCACATCGCCCACCTCGCTGTGTCCCGACACCGAAGGCGTGTACGCGGGCGCAGCGAGCGTCGCGAGCGTCCCCACGGAGAGATGCGCCTGCTGCCGCCGCTTGAGCTCTGCGACGGAGTCCGTGTCGCCGCCGAGGCTGGGGTTGCGTCTGGAACGTCCTGACGACGATGCGGAGACGGAGACGGAGACGGGGACTGAGACGCCGCTGCCGCTCCCTGACGTGGAGGTGGTCCCCGTCATCGCCGAAATACGATGAGATGGGCCCGGCACGGTGTATCCCAAAGAGAATGTATCGGCCGGGGTTACTAGCGGCCGGTTGATCGAGGAGGTGGTGGTGGTCGAGGTCACGTAGGACGCAGCCCGCGGGGAAGGCGGCGGTGAAGCGAACGGGTTGCTGACGGCGGTCTCTTGGCTGCGCAGACTGGCGGCATACGCGGAGTTGGTCGTCGGGACCCAGGGCGTGTGGCTAACGTGCGTGAACGTCGACGGATCGGGGGCACTGATCTTGAATTGCGGCTTTTGGTGGCGTTTCGGTGTGCGAGATCGTGGCCCGCTAAACAATCTTCGGCGGAAGATGACCACGAGCGCGATCACGACAGCGAGGAACACCGCGCCGACCGCGATGCCAGCAATCTCGGGAACGTTCGTGCCCGAATGGGATGAAGTAGAGGCGTCACTGAGTGGATTGGGCTGCAGTAGTAGGTAGTCCACCCATAACGACCCGGTGCTGCAGAAGGGGGGGTAAATTGGCAAGCCTCAGTTTTGGAGGGCGACGTACTCTGAGGTTGCGACGAGTGTGTGGGTGCCCGGAGAGAGCGTGTTGGACTGGAACAGCGCTTGGTTGAAGGTGATGACGCTCTGCGGGGGTGCAGAAAATGGGACCGGGGTGCCGCCATCAATCGAAAACGTCGCTTTCGTAGTAGCGCCATTTGTGTCGTCCCCAATTCGCCCATGTACCGACACCAATGTCCCTACACTGCCGTCAGCGGGTAGATTAACACGAAAAAAGCTCGTACGCGCCTTCGAATTGGAAGGAAAGCGATGCGCCCGGCGATCCATGGTGGCTGGACAATTGAAAGTCGCCATCGTTCCCCGTCGCAGCCGTCCAGTTCCCCGTATACGCGATGGCGGAGTCCGTGTCGTCGATGAAGTAGAGAACATCGGAAGATGCGTTGGCGGAGGGTTTGTAGAGCAGGTAATCAAACCAAACGAGACCGGTGGAGTTGGATGAGCAGGATGTGAGCGTGTAGCTCAATGTGTGCTCGGCATCGGCCAGGCTTGAAGCCGACCAGAGCTCCTGCTGGGTCAACGCGTTGGTGAGGACGGGGGAAGTGAATGTGGTAGCGTTGGAGTCGAGTGAGAATGAGCCGGAGCACGACGCGTCGGCGTCGTACCCTCCATAAAGGCTGGCAGATGTGCCTAGAGAGCATGGAATTGAGATGCAAAGCAAGGATGCTTGCGGACGGCGCACCATTGAAGCGGAAAAGAAGGGAAGCGCCGGCCGCTCGTGTGCCCGACGCAGTGTGGTCATAATTTCCTGTAGTTCCACCAGCTGTGTCCCAAGAACCCGTATACTGAAATTGGCTGGCCTGGTCGTCGACAATGACCAGAGACATTTAGTCGGCCAGCATGCGGAGAAGGGAAAGGGAAAAGAGCGTGTGTTGGCAGAAGAAGAGAAAGCCTAAAGCCGACTTGTGCGTTTGATCATTCTGGCGCTGTTTCGGTGATGCGAGCTGCCGACCGGACGAGGAAAGCGCGAATTGAATAGGACTGGATCCGCGCAGTTTACGGAAAGTGAGAAGACGAATCCGGGATCAGCGCGGGACGGGAAACTATCCGCCAGGAACGAAAGGTGTCCAGGTTGTTGGCCGCAAAGGCCACCGAAAAGCAGCTCGAGAGTCGAGAACCCTAGTCTTGGCAGGTTGTCGAACAATCATCGAGGCAGCGAAGGCGTTGCGAGACCGTCAAGGATTTGTGTTGGCCGCGATGAAACAGAGAGCGGAGGGGGCTGTGCTGTCATGTGACTGGTCATCACAGAATACGCTCCTCGACGCCGCTGCAGCAATTTTATTCTCTCTTTCCAGTCCTCACAACTTCCTCGGTGAAGCAGAGTTGCAGCTGGGAATCTCAACAACATGCGTCACAGATCATGATGATCATGATGGTGTGACCATTGCCACATGATCACGCGCAGGCTTTTCGGACGCGTCCACGACTGCTGTCGTCGATTGGCCCTGCGATCTCTGCTTACACTTCGTCTTTGGTGGGACGAAGATGGAGACCATTGGACGACTGCGGACGCTGCTGTTCAACGTGACTCGAGGCATTCAAAATGTAGAGCAGGACCTCTTCGATGAGCTCATGGTCCACAAAGCCTCCTTCCTCACCTTGTTCGACCACGGTGGCCGCAGCCAACAAGAACAACGCGAGCTGGAATCTGGTGCGTGTCCGTGTTAGTACCGGTATCCTCGTTTGTTCACAACAGACAGGCAAAATCGCTCTCAACGGACGCACCGTCGCCGTCAACGCCGACTTTACGCGTCAGGTCCTCTTCCTCGCGCAGCAGCTCGAAGTTTCCGAGCGCTACATTGCCAGTCTCATGCACGCCATCACCACCGACGCTCCGAACCTCGAACCGGTCGACCTGCTCGAGGCCACCGTGTCGTTGTTCCACCAACGCCGACGCGAGCTGGCTCAATGTCTGGGATACCTGCTCCAGATTGCCGAAGCAGCAGAGGCATCGAATACTCCGTCGGTGTTCACCAAGATATGGGATTTCGTGCAGCGCGATCTGTTCCCGGTCCCGTCCACACCCACGCAGCCGTCCCTTTCGCAGAGGATTGTCAAGGAGCTGCAAAATCTCGGAAACGCGATGGCGAAGGCGGATGCAGCGCGAAAAGGCGCAAGGACAGCGACGGTGGCACCTTCAGCCCAAGGTGCGACATCTTTTTTCATGTTTTGCACGCGTTGTTGACTTGCGAACAGCGACTACGACACCCCCAGCGTTGGGCTTTGAATGCCTCAACAGCCGGTACGAGTCGTTCAAGTTCGAGCGACGCACACTCGCTGCTTGCGTATCCACCATCGCGCGCCTGGGCTACCTGGTGCCGAACGAAATCAAAATCCTCATCGACTGGATCTGCGCAACGCCCAACCAGTCACTCACTTACTACCTCCTCACGACTGTCCTCTCCGTCTTCGACCCCGCCGCCCCCGGAACACCCCCCGACGCGCGGCATGCCGAGCTGCTGCAGAGCGACATGATGACCTACATGAGCAAGAAACTTGCTGTCGGGACGGAATGGAAGGAGCCAGGGCTGAAAGCGACGGTGTTGCTCAAATGGACCTTGTTCCTGACGGAAGCGCGCCATCGGAATGCAGAGCTCGAGCATCGGAGCGGGTTCAAGACGGAGGAACTCGAGACGCAGATCTGGAACGCGGTGCAAGGCGACGCGTTCACGTATCTCGCGCTACTGGTCGCTCAGATTGCCAGGAAACTTGGCACGCCTGTACCGTCGCTCATCGACCTGCTGAGGCTATCTCCGGAACAGCAGGACCAGCGGGAGACGCCAGCGGACGACTTCGTCCCAGAAGTTTTGGCTGCGTTCGAGATTCTCGTCCGTTCGCTGCTTTCCCATGCCGCCTCCGAGTTGCGCAAGATCAAGCAACGACAAGAGGACCTCGTTCTCGCCGGTGCACGTGCCGACCGATCACGAGCAGGCCCAACGCGATTTGCCTCGACCCATCCTCCCGAAAACCCATCAACGCCTCCCCGAAACGACATCGCAATGTTGTACTCATTTGTTGGGCTGTTGTATTCCGCCCTTCCTCCCGAACGCGCGTTGCAGTTCTGGGGCTCGACACCAATCGGGCACTCGCACACGTACATGGAATACGTCGAGGGCACGACCGGGAAGCTGCCGACGTTCCTTCAGTGGGCCGTCTGGTCGACCCAAGCGACCGACAGCCCGCTCGCAACGTCGTTATACGACATGCTCAACGGCCTCGCGCATGGTCAGCAATGCAGCGAACTCGCACACAACTTCATGGCCCGCGGCGGCGGAGAGATCTTCGCGGGCAACTCTGTTCAGTCGTCGCCGGGCGGACAATCAGTCTCATGGAGCGTCGTATTCAGCCTGCTCGAGTCCTGGACGGCGAGCAACACGCCTCCGCGCCACATACCTCCACCGCAACCATTCGGCAACAGCTTCGCGTTCACCCAAAACAACGCCCCGCCACCTCCGCCCCAACCACAAGCACCCGTCCTCGGCCCCAAGGATGTGTTCCTCGCGCAGGCGTTCCTAAGGCTACTCTCGAGCGTAGTCACACATTCGGTCGCCGTACGCAAAGCGATCGCGAGTCACGTGCACTTTCGAGCCATCCCGACGCTGGTGTCCCTCATCCCTCTAGGCATCCCGCTCGAGATCAAAGGCGCGCTCTTCGACACACTCGCGGCGTTCTGCGAGCCGGGCGCGGGTGCGGCGGGACTAGAAATCTGCCGCTCGGTGTGGGTGCTCATGGAGCGGCACGAAGTCATCAACGTCCGCCAGACGGGGACGAACCTGCCTCCCGTCAAGGGCGTCGAGCTCGAGCTCGACGAGATCGAGGCGACGCACCGGATGTACCCGTCGACGATCCCGTTCCTCCGCCTGCTTGGGACCCTCCTGCATACGCCGAAACGCATCCCGCTCAAGGACCGTTTGGACGCGTCGTCGATCAACACCGTCCCCGACACGCTCGGCGCGGCGTACCGCCCACCGGGAATCGGCCCGTTCGTGCACTTTGTCGTGGACAACGTGTTTGCGAACATCCCGAACCGCGAGTACCTGCACCCGTCCGACCGGTGGCAGACGAACGACCTGTGTTTGTGCTTCATCGAGCGGGCGCTGGCGGGTCTGGATCTGGAGTCGCTGGTGCGCGCGACGAGCGATGCGCAGCTCAAGGGCGAGATGATCATGAGTCTAGTCGTGCACCCGGGGTTCGACATCCTCAAGCGCATCCTGACGGGCTCGTCGCTGCAGAAGAGTCTGCTCACTTACATCGTCGAGGGCGTTGCGGGTTTCGACAAGGGGTTGGCGGAGGAAGAACCCTACTTTGGGTCGACCATCATCCGCGTGCTGCGCATCATCCACCGCGTACTCGAGGTCCAGGACATCTTCCTCGACGTTCTGCTCCCCATTTTGTACGAGTCGGAAAATCTCCCATTCCTCGGAAACAACAAGCTCCCTGCGCGGGCGTTCTTCACGAAACTCGACCAGGCGCTGTCGTACAACCCGCAGCTCGTCCCGGCTATCGCGGTGTATGTGGTGTTCGAGGGCCATCCGGAACTGGTGTTGCTTTCGGTGAAGATCGTGTCGATCCTCGCGTCGTCGAGCGCGTTGGCGGGGTTGCATGCGTTGATACAACGGAGCGAAGAGTGCGATCGAATCATGGCTGGTAAGTTTTCGGTTTCTTTTCTTGAGGCACGCTGACCAAGGGTAGGATTTGCACGGATCCTCGAAACCGACTCTCTCGAAGACGTCCTGGTCGCCGAGTCGGTGGCGGAGCAGTCTACTGGAGCGGGTGCCCCAGACACCGAGCGCAACCCCAACTTCCCCGCCCTACAGCAAGCTGTACGACTCTCTGTGCTGCAGTTCTTCATCCGCAACACCCAGCTCGGCAAATCCTACCCGAACGTCGCACACTTCTTCCTATTCGGGAACAACATCAAGAGCGAGCAGCAAGGCATCCAAGACCCGCATGCCCTCGGAGCGCATCGTACCTGCGTGCACGTGATCTTCGAGCTGGCGAATATGGGTGTGCCGCGGTTGGAGACGGACGCAGCGCCGGTGGAAGACATGGAGCCGCTCTTCATCATGCTGCCGGGTCTCGCAGAGCTGGTGTACCGCATCATCTACCAACTATGCATGCACCCTCGAACATCCGAGTTCACCATGCGATACCTGCGAACACGTGACGACTTTTTCGCGAGGCAGCTTGCGGTTATCCCTTCTCGAGTCCCGGAGACGATCAACGAGGGCGGCGGTGGGGTTCAGGTGGTTTACGTCGACGGGGCGAGAGTGCAGACCACCGTGCCTGCGTTGACTTCGTTCCTTCGGTTGCGCGCGTGGATATTCGACCTCGTAGCGCTGGACTTGCACGTCCTGACGAGCAAAGGCCACCTCAAGGGCGTTGCGGAGCTGCTTCATATTCTCTTTGGCAACTCTTCTGCGGACGGCGGCTTCCGCGAGGTCGGCCAGTCCCACCTCCGCATCATCGAGTTCGCGCAGTCGCTCGCGTTCGACTGGGCAGACGGCCTCGATGTGCAACCGGTCGAGCTCCGGTTCTTGGGCACGCTTAATCTGCACTCTTGCATCCGGAAAGACGCTTCGGGTTGCGAGATCATCGACCGAGTAGCGCTCATGGCTCTGCTTACAACTGCGCGACGAGCGCTGAATGCTCAAGGCAGTATCGTCACGCCCGCCAACGCCGAACAGCTCGATGCCGAGTTCGCGTATATCCTCGAGAGCTGCGCAATCGAGAACCACCGACGAGAAGTCGCGTATGCCAAGTCCGTGGGCTACGAGTCGTGGAAGCGTCTCCTGGACATCACCCTCGCAAAGTGTTTCTCGCGGCTTCCGCACGAGTACCGCGAGAACATGCTGTTCGACTTGCTGCACGTCCTCCCTGCGATCCTGCGCGCCGACGACCACCTGCAGGAATCCACTGCGATTCTCCTCGCCGAGGCGGTGTTGTCTGCGGTCACGAAGCTGCGCGAAGACCGCCGACACCAGATTCTAGTCCAGTCTGCGAACGGGGATGCAGATGCAGGAACTCTTCCGGCCGAGAGACTGTATGGGATCCTCCGGTCGATCCTCGAGTGCATCGTCGACAACAATCGCGTCGAGCTCGTGCGGGGCAACTTGTACGCCGCGGTCATCAACTACGTGCACCTCATCACGCCCGAAGATGGGCCTGCCCCGGACCTGCGCGGCTCCCTCTCCATGTCCGTTTCGGAGCTCGGATTCTCCGTCTCGGAGCACTCACAGGCGTTGGTCCCGTCACGTGCCGCGTCGCTTGAACTCGGCAGCCTCTCGCTCATGAAACCTGCGATGGAACGGCTGGTGACGACGATATCTCGCGATGCCATCGACGGGTCGGAGGTCTGGAAGACCGTTGCGTTCATGCTGCTTGATTCGCTGGTACAGTTGTCGGGTCAGGATAAGCAGCATGTTGCGCTGTCGACGCTCGTGAGGCAAGGGATTTTGACGAATTTCGTACGCGGGGTGAAAGAGAGCGATGTGCGGCTACAGAGTGTTTTAAAGCCCGATCCTGGTACGGTTCTTTTCGCCCTTCATAATGTTTTGGTTCTGAGCCTATCTCCAGACGATCTGAACCCGCTGTACGTCTACGAAGCCAAGATGTCGCTCTTCATCCGCATGGCGCAAACGCGAGCCGGTGCCGAGCGTCTCCTCGAAGCGCAGCTCATCCCCATCCTCTCGCAATGCGACTATCTCGACGCGCGACCCGAAGCCGACCAGTCGTTCATGGACCGCGACAGCTTCCTCCCCTCTGCGATCCAGCGCTATCACCAGCTGCTCATGCCCGCGCTGCAGCTCGTCGACGGGATGCTCGCAACCCTGGGCACGAAGCACGCGACGGCGTGCAACCAGGCGTTGGAGTTCCTTGCGAGCCATAGCGCGACGATCGTCATTATGCTCAAGAACGATGTCGATAGGCAGATACCGCTGGCGTTTGTGGAGGAGATGCATTTGGTAGTGAGTTTGTGTGTTGCGGTCTTGCCGCATGTGCCCAAGGCGGAGTTGGTGAGCGCTTTTTTTGTTTATTCTGTGTTATGAAAAGCTGGACGGTTTGGCAGTCTTCGCCGCATTCTGGCTTTGGTGCGATCCATGGAGCGGTACTCGCGTTGGCGACAAAGTGCCTGGCGAGCGGTCGGTGGTTGGCGGATATCTCGCCGCAGACGGACGTCGAGATGCTCAGTGCGAGCGTGCTTGCCATCGGTAACCGCTTCCGCCTTGCTTAATACCTTTCTGAGGCTCTTGTAGGACACGGCGCAGAAACCAAATTCGACATCCAAAAACGCCAAAAAGAGCGGCTGATGCGGAAATGCATCGTCGAGTACCTCGGCACCGCCAGCGAGTTCACCGAACCCGAGATTACGCCGCTCTTATCGCCCATTGTCACCGCGCCCAGGCAGGAGGAACGAGGTCCACATTTCCTGGGTACGAGCCTGGTCGTTTCTGGCACGTGACCGCTGACCATGACTACTGTAGCGACGATCCCGACTGTTGGAGACGCGCTCGAAGCACTCAGTGCGCTCTGCGGAGATCTGTCTGCTACGCTGCAGCAGATTGCGGATATCACCGCCGAACTCGCAGCCAAGGAGCATGTGAGCGTCGAGCGCATAGACGAGATGCTGCCCGAGGCGGACGCAGCGTTCCTCCGAGGGCTCGACGTCCCACAAAAACGAGCACTCGTCGCGAGGGAACTCGTGAGCGAGCAACGGGTGGCCGAAGGCGAGGCGAGGACGTTGGTCGGGACGGCGGAGATGTTGCTGCTTTTGCTTTGGCGGCATGTGTTGTATTATGCCGAGGGTGGTGTCCCGGCGGCCAACACCGCATCGGCTGGCAACGGCGGCTTGAAGGCGTCGACGGCGACGGCGTATGCGCTCCGCTTCCTTGCGGCCCCGGATCCCGAGACGTTCAGGGCGGAGATCGGTGCGCGGTTGGCGCCGGTGTTGGGTAGGCTTGCTGGGCTGGAGCTGAATGGGGAGTGGTTAAGAGGCAGCGCCGCGTATGTTGAGATCATGAGTAGGCGGTTGCGGGATAGTGTAGGGATTATGGAGGAAGCGTATGAGTAGTTACTAGTGCTCTCTTTTTGTTTGCTGTCGAATTTCAAGCATCTACATATCTTTTTGCGTTCCATCTCCTCAGTCTTTGCCGCTCAGTATCCCTTCATCACGACCCGGTAATCAATAGCCGGGATTTCCGGACTTGCCTCAAACTCTTTTTGGACGCGAACCACCACCAGCGGCGCCATGGCTATTGCTGGCAACGCGCCCACTAGCATGAAGGAGCTGTTCTCCGACCTTCCGGCCTTCATGGGTCAGCGAAGAGGCGGCAAGCCTGCATTCGGACACGATATCATCGCACAAATGAAAGTCACCCACGCATCTGTCGACCCCAAAGCAGAAGAACCGTCCAAGAAGGAAGGTCGCGTCGTGGTCGAGTTGCCCGTAATACCCAGCATGCTCAATGGCGGTTAGCGTAATGCCCTGTGGCCAGCTGGTTCGGTCTGCTGACGTTCGGGATAGGTGGCAATGTGCACGGCGGCTGCGCTGCATTCCTCATAGATTTATGCTCCACGTTGTCTTTGCTGCTGCTGGATCCAAGCTTGACGGTCTCCCAATCGCTTAACGTGGTCTACCACTCCCCCGCGACTCTGTACGTGGAAGTATTTCTGCGCGTACGCTGATAACCTTCACTGCCCCTAGCGGAGAAACGCTCCGGATCGTGAACACGACCTTGACCGTCGGGTCGCGTGCACTATCTGCGCGGACTGAGGTACGCTTGGTTTTCGTCCCTTGAGACACGAATCTAATGGGAGAAGATATGGAACGCGACGAAACATCGACTGGTCGCGTCTGGTGTGCACATCAAGATGCAGCCGTCGCCAGCGAAGCTTTAGAAGGACGCGTAGCCGCACCAAGGGTTAATACTGCAATAATCTCTACATTAGACGCGACCCAAAATCCAAGCAACTCGTCTAGCGCAAGTCGTGCAACCCAATCTCATCCCAATCCGGCACTCGACAGTCGTCATGCGCCCGAATATCCCATCTCCGTTTACGCGCAAGGGCACGAAGGCCAGCGACGACATTCATGTCGATTTCGTGTGCATAAGTCACGGGAGGAGTGAATTCGAAAATGCGTAGTGGCTTCAGCCCAAGCGCGCGCAAATCTGGTCGAGGATCCAAGCGCGCCTTGAGCATATCCACCAGTGTGGTCCACCGGCATAGGTCGTCACCGAGCGCGTCGCCTGACAGCCTAAGGGTTCGAAGTTCGGGAAGCAGGGGTAGTTCGGTGGAATCTCGTCGGGGAGTGAGATCCGCCAGCGTAGTCTCGGAGAAGACGCCTAAAACTTGGAGGGAGAGTTCCTCCAGTTTGGGAAATTCCCGCAGTATCTTCCCAGTGGTATTAGGTTCGAAGCCGTCCAACCCAACACCCGGGGCGGTCAAACGGAGGATCCTCAGACCTTGTGCCTCGAATGGGATACCGTCTGCCAGTGAGAAAAGTTGGCGTACGTGGAGAGCAAAAGCTTCAAGGGCAGGCATGCGAAATATTCTGCTGAGAAACGTGTGGCGCCTATAACTTGCTGATCTGAGGCTGAAGGCGGCGACGCGGAGGCATGGCAACTCGATAGTCCCAATTTGACTGGAATCGAGTTGACAAAAGGAACTGCAGTTAATCTTGAGCTCAGTCAAGTGAACGAGCCTGTGGGAGATGCAGTCTAAGACTCCGTCGCGCAAAACCATGCCGCTGTGGGTGAAACTGGTGAGCTGCGCCCATGGAACTCCGCGTTCAACGAATAAAACGTCGCCGAAGATGAACAGCTCTTTTAGATTCGGGGCTTGGGCCCAGGAGAACGTGGACTGCAGATCGTCGATCCCCTCTTCGTAGTTCGGGACTATGGCCAAGCGGCGCAGTCGTGGATAAGATTGCTGCATGTTCTTGAGATGATGGAGCAAAAGCCAGCAAGGGTGGTAGAG
Source organism: Mycena chlorophos (assembly GCA_014461115.1). Classification (NCBI taxonomy): domain Eukaryota; kingdom Fungi; phylum Basidiomycota; class Agaricomycetes; order Agaricales; family Mycenaceae; genus Mycena; species Mycena chlorophos. The sequence goes on along the minus strand of JACAZE010000002.1, from coordinate 1,929,188 downwards.
AACGAGCTCCCCCAGCTTCCACGAGTGTCGCAGAAGAAATCGGAGAACGGGCAACGCGGCGAACCTGCCCACGTTCAAAAGCACTTTGATGGACGTGTTTCCGGAAAGTCGAAGGTACATCTCCATTTCGTCCATGGCCAGCTGGATGGCCGCGCCACCCTCGTAGAAGACGGCTTGGTCCACCTCGGCCCGCTGACTTTCGAGCATCCATGTGTGGCCAGAATGCGGTAGTCGACTATCCGCCAAGTTGGCATCGAATGTCGCCCACAGCGGTCCGAGTGAGAGCGCGATGGTTCTCCAGGAGCTGCAAATGTGCGCAAGAAACCACGGCGGACGCGACAGCATCCGGGAATCCCGGTTACGAATGCGTAACTCGAAGTCCGAAGGCAGGCGCGGAGTAAAATACGAGAAAATCTCGCCGACGAGCTCCGCTGGAAGTCTCCGGATTGGGGCAAGGACGCATCGATGGCGTTGACGTTCAGAGAGAAGCTGGGTATGACGAGTTTGAAGGTCTTGGAGAGTCGTTTCGAGTTCGACGATCTCCAATTCGAGACTGTGGAGCTTCGTCTGGACAAAGAGGCGGTCTTGTGGGCTCGGAGGCGCGTTTGACTGAAACAAGTCTAGAAACGCCATTTGCGTCGTTTCCTCCAGTGGCACGGAGGTTTGGTGAGAGTTCGAAAGCGATCGTGACGTGCACGTGCACTGGCACCCGGTGCACCACACGAGCAAGGTCAACTGCGTCTCGCATTTGCACCGAACCACACATTTTTGTGAACGGACCGCCTTGTATTGCAACGCAAGAGTGTTGTTTCCGTCGTGTAAGTATACAGTAAGGTATATGGAAAGATCCCGACGAGTAGGTGTGGGTGTCGGGGCAAGCAGGCTTTACCGCGGCAGCAGGCTGCTGGCTCCACGAATTGCGGTGCTGCCTGCGAGTCTGAGCGTCGCGGTGCCGCCAGGAAAGTAGGCAAGGACGTAGGAAACGAGGGCAAGAATCTGTGGGGGTAGCATGAGATGAATGCAAACGCGTCGCAGAGTAGTTGGGTAACAAACCTGAATCACGGAGCAGACCAAAGAGCCCAGATATGATTGCAGCTGTGGGCACTGTGAGCAGGCTGCCAGGGATTGTATAAAAGGACGTGAGCGTACCCCCACAGCGAAATATATCGTCAGTCCGAGACTGGAGAAGTACACGAGCGTGAAAGGAAGTCGCTCGGTGGTGATGAGATGCTTGGCGTGGTTTACGGGCCCGATGAGGAGTGAGAAGCTGGACGAATACAGTCGCGTGAGCTTTGGTGGGCTGCGTTTTGTGGACGGCAACATACCCGAACATTACAAGCATGCTGCCCAAGCTGAACGACAACGCAAACTTCCTGGGACTGTGAAGAACGTTGAGCTGAAATTCGTATGAATTCTTGGAAACTGTAAACGCACCGGCCAGGCAGGAACAGGAACGGCAGCGTCAAAAACGCCACAAAGAAACACACTGCTGCGCCAACGAGACAGCCACCAAACCCAAGCAGTCTGTAGTCACAGATCCAAGGCTCAGTATTCCTTCCGCGGTGTATTTGGACTTGGATTTGCGTACCGTTCCCAGCGCGACAAGGCAAACCACGCCTCTTCTTCATTCGACCTCTCACTGGATCGCAAAGGCACATAATCTCCCATCGCATTGTAGAAGCGGGCGAATGCTCCTGGCGTGCTGGGTGTCGCCGGGGGTTGGGAGTCGTCAACGACACCTCTTGACCATCGGAACTGGCTTAGGTTGTTCCTGAAGTTGGACTCGGCTGTGTTGTTCGTCGGGGCGGGTGCCATGAATTAGAGACGAGGTGGAGGAGAGCAGGGCTGCGGCGCTGCGCGTCGTCGTGGTCAGGTCCAAGAAACAAGCTGGGCGTGTGACGCGGCTCGCTCGGCAGCTCCAAAATCAGCCAGTGCTTTTTGGTCTTGAACCATCACCATCTTCAACGCTGCCTCGGCTTTCAGGTTGCAGTACTCTAGAATGACTTGAGGACTGGGTACTTCAGCTCAGAAATCTCCAGAACGGCGGCGAAATGTTCAAGTTGGTCTCCGGACATCATTGCCGACAGCTGCTCTCATCGAAAGCTCATCCCCTCCTCGTTAGCTCGTAGTCCGCTTCTAGCCTCCAGCGCTTCAAACAACCTTCACATCTGCTGTAGCGGCGGCTTCAAATTTTGGGATGCGAACGCGGCGAATAAGATGGATGGCGACATCGATGCGGGGTGCAGATCTGCCTCGAATTAGCCTCGTCTCTGTCTACAACGCGCGTAGATCTAGCTGTGTCTACAACGTGCATGGATCTAGCGTACTCGCAATAGCGGAATAGAGTCTCGAGCGCAGCCTAGACTTGAAACCAACAGAAAACGTGATGGCCACACAACTTGGCTCTTACCGCGACGATGCCGCGAGTATCCACTCCCAGCCGTCGCGGCGGCAAACCAGACCCTCGCCCGCTCGCCAGGACTGCCGCCTCCGTCAAAGCAGCCCAGGCGTCAACATCGGGAACGGCCTGGAGGCACCCTGCAGAGCTGGACTACATCACAACAGGCTGGACGGACATGCAAATAATCCGTTTCGTTGCGGCCAGCGCGTTCTCCATTGGCCCCCAGCCCCAGCACTCGCGCGAAAACATCATCTCCGTGGTCCTCCGGTCGCGCCCCGGCGAGATATACATTCCTCGCGCATACAGAATTCCTCTGCTCTGGGTCGCCAAATACATCTCGACCAGCCTCCGCCTCGTCTTGACATGCGATCCACAGTTCCTCGAGAAGGAATGGAACACGTACAAATACGAGATTCTGCACGTCTCGCGACTGTGGAGGGCATTACTCGACGCCGCGGACGCGGTTGGGCCCGACATTCCCCGCGACTGGCGCTACGCGACCTTCGACAGACCGCTCCGGCGCTACTGGCACAAGTGGCTCCCGCAATCGGACAACTTTGTGCGCGATTTCTGGAACGAGTTTGGCGAGGAAGAGTTCGAAACGGACGTGCTCAAGCTCGGTGCGTGTTCACTCCCTCTCTTGTTTCTGCACCCTCATCTCGTCAGCCTGGTCGACATGGGTCAAACAAGGCCACAGAGGCTTCTTGCTGGAGAAGGAATGTGTTGCGGACGGGCTGAGCGCGGACCAGTTCCTCGATGGGCTCGTCATCAACGACAGAGCGGACACGTTCGAATGGTCCATCGGCGGCGAGCCGGGCTCAGGCGTAAGCCCGAACGTTGCCGTGCGTCTTCATGAGCTTTCACACAGCCGATTTGTTCATTTTTTGGCAGGACTTTTGCTCTCTTCCGACCCCAATATCACCACCTGCGACCGCGCCAGCCGTGCCCCTACCCCCGCCTGTTGTGCGAGTTCCGCTTCCCGGAGAACTGCGCCGGCAGAAAATGAAGCAAAATGACCTCCAAGTCAAGCAGGAGCCGATCGAAGAACAGCAACCACTCTCAATGAACGCCAAAGGCAAACAAAAGGCTATCGAGCACGCGTACCCTTCGCCTCCAACCGAACCAGAGGCAGGTTCCTCAAGAGCTGTCTCCCGAGCGGAGACGATGGATGTTGATCCGTCTCCACCTCCAACCACCATACCCTTCTCCCTGTCGCCTACCCGATTTCGCTCGCAAATGGGCAGTCTCGCGCCAGGACGCGGCGTTGGCCGATTATCGATACCACAACCGGAGGAAGACGAAGACGACGTGCTCGATGCTGTGGTCAAATCGGAGCCGTTGGAGCCTACCCCGCCGCCCCCACATCCCAACGATCTCATTATTCTCGACGACGATGATCCTGGCCTTGGGGAACTGGACCTCGAGTATCCCGAGGACGAACATCCGCCGGCTCTGGATTCGGTCTCTGGCACCGGATTCAGACGATCCACTTCTTCACTCTCGTCGTTGACGTCGATACACAGCAGTCACGCTGTCGCGACCCCGCCGCCAATTACAGGGACCACCTGCGTGAGCCGCCATGGTTCATCGCGTGCTCGCTCGCTTCTACAAGACGGCGAGTACAGCCCAAACGGGTCTCATTACGAGCACGAGTTCCGGTTCAGCTTCCAGCCGACTGCGGTTGATTGGTCGGATACGGGCAAGAGCAAGGGCGGCGGCGGGGATTGGATCGACACGCACCCTGTGGTCGTGCAGCTGCGCGCAGAGTTGGCTGAGGAGAAGGGGAGGGTGGTGGCGTTGGAGGCGGAGCTGCAGGCTCTCAAAGGCGCTACCTACGATGACGACGAGGCGGATGCTGAAGCCAGCGCGGAGGCTTCGGTGCCGGTGAGGGAGATGTCGCACCCGCTGCAACATTTGTTTTGATTTCTTCTTCTTCTTCTCTTTCTTCTCTCCCTTGTTATTGATGTCGGAGATTACTCCGACGAGCAGGCAGGATGTTAGCAGACACGACGACTAGGTGCCGCGGCGCGCCTGCGTTTGGAGTATATTGGGCCAATTTAACAGCCCTCCGTGGTTGCACGCGCAAGTAGTATTTTCTTGTTAATCGTTATTATATCACCGTGTAGTTTGAAGCAGAAAATGTGTATTTCTAGCGTACGAGCATGCAGAAATTTTGGAGCACGTGCATGTCACGAGGTTGACCATGGCTTTGACTGTGCATGCCATGTCCTCCATTTGCAAATGAAGCTGCTGCTTCATTGAAATATCCCTCCTGAACTTCCACAACTAGAACTTTCTGAATCTAAGCAAGATGATGCGACTTGGTCCGTACGCGTGCACCAACGCGTCGTAACTCGCAACATGCCAGTGGTCTGTGCGCAGAGACTGGTATAAAAGATACCTCCAGCCTTTCCTTTCCCCCACTTACCTTGGCGGCACGGATCCCCTCATGGACCGGGTCCTTGGACTGCACGGTCTCTCCATTTGCACGGCGACCACGCCCTCAGAGAGTGTCGTACGGCTTGGCCGGGCTTCGGCTCGTCCACTGCTCTAATATTTTCCTGTTCCGCAAAGACCACTCGGTCTGCGGGCCACTATTTTTTTGTTTCACGACTGCGCTAACCCTAACCCCAATCGTCGAAGCGACTGTCAAACGGAGGCGGACTCAACGCCGAAAGCTAGAAAAGGCAATTTTCTACGCGCGAAGCCCGTCGGTGGGCTGCTACATATGACAGTTTTTTGAATGCGCTACATCCGGCCCGCATACATACTCGATAAATATCCAGCCCATCCCATAACGCTCACTGAACAAACACGTACCCCCGCTCATCCTCCATGGACCGCTTCGCCGACGCATCCTCCTGTAGCTCAGACTTGGAGTCGTACGCATTTTCCAGGTCGCGCTCTCTCGGATTCGGCTGCAGCTCCAGCGTCACTTCCGCAGTCTTGGCCTGGCCTTTTCTGGCTTTGCCGAGATTGCGTAGCGACCGTGGTGAATAAATGTCCGGGGCGTCTTCAGGCGAGACGTGCGTGGATACTTGCGTATGCACGAATATCTCTGGTTCTTTGCCGCTGCTCGTGGTATGGTTCAGCGAGTCGTGTGGACGGCCGGAGAAGCCGCCTGTGACTCTGCGTGCGGCGAATTCGAGATTCGTTCGCTGCGATCGGAGTGTCAATGGTGCAGACACGAGTGAGAGGACCAAACGTGCCCTAGACTCGCCGCGTTCGTTGTACGAGTAGACCTCGTGGCTGCCTCCTTCCCTCGTGCGATACGCATTGATGGAGTTCAGAGTGTAGAGCAGGCTACGAACAAAATCTTTGAGCGGATGGCATGCTTTCCGAGAGCGACCGTACCTCACGACGTAGACTTTCCCAAGGCTATGGAGGGGAATGTCATTAGCAGTGGAGATACGAGCTCAAGAAAGTCCCTACGAAATGTTCATGAGCATGTGCCCTAAAACTCTCCGTCAGACCTCTACAACAGCCGAGAAATACGCAAAAAAACATACAAAGCAAGCGGCCTTCACCGAGTGTTTGCGTCAATATCAAGTCGATGGTCGCGATCACCGTTGGCGGGATGGCGCTTTCGAAGACGATACGAACGAGGCGGTTGATGAGCTGGTTCGTCCATTCCAAGTCCGAGTTGCGTTTGCGCAGGGATATAAACGTGCCGGATGTGATGAGAAAGTCGGCTGCAAAGACCCCGACGAGGTGCATCTAGGTGCGCGTTCCCAAGATGAGTGATACTCAGAGCGAGAAATACCGGTGGGACACACCAGAAGGAATTTGATCTTGGCTTCTGCGTTTCCTCTGAGGATGTTCACAAGCTACGTCGGTGGTGAGATTTAGAAGTTGTGGATAGATAGATAGATAGGCTCTACGCACGGATAAGCATACCCCGGCGAGCCCGACACACATAGCAGCGGCGATGGGTATACAGAGGACCCAGTTCCGGGATAACATGTAGTACCTGACGGTGCTGTCAGAAAACAACATCCGAGGCGTACTGGCTCACCTCAAGCAAAAGAAAATCTGCACTGTGGTACCGATTATGGCGGTCTAGAATTCGTGTGAGATCAGTTCTGCGAGTCGACCACGTCCGCGGTCTGAAGCACACGAACCATTAACGGCATGGTCACTTGCCACCATGCGTCGGCGACGAGCAGACGAGCGACGTCGGGATTGGCGTACTAGAGAGAGTGGAGGGGATGTTCGTCAAGGATTCCGATGCCAGATTGAGCGACGGACGTACGTCCATGACGTTTTGGATCCATACTGTGCCGATACACTGGGCTGTCTGCTCGCGCGATTCAGCAGATGTACGCGCGCGACAAGGACGAAAGAACTCGAGAGTCGACGCGCACCTTGATCATGGACAGCCCAACGAGCCAGAGCACTACGCAGTTGTAATAGGTCTGCAGCGTCGTCCGCGCTGGGGGACGAGTCTTGTAGTACACCAGTGCCTGGCAGAATATCACACCTGCGCATCGGGGGTCAAACGTGGATGCTAGGACGAGCTCGAGAGGGAAGCGCACCCATGAGAACGCTATCGGCGAAGCCACCGAGCACCTAGCGTCCGAGTCGTTGCCTTCAACACAGCATGGACACAAACAGCACTGGCACTCACCCATGGCCCAAGGGTGTTCCTCCGCCCGTCGACGAACGCCGCCGAGAGCGGGGTCAGCTGGATGACGGACTTTGCGACGGAGTTCGGCATGGAGATTTCAATCCCGGTCCCAGTCCCAACGAGGCTTCCTCCTCCAATGAGCCCCGTAGTACGGTGGCTCTTCTAAACGAAAAGAGTGTCGCCCAGTTGCGAGTTGTTGGCGGGAAGAAAGAGAAGAAGAATTGTAACTCAGAGCTGAGAGAAGCCCCTGGCCCGCCATATCCATACAGTACGCCCTTGTGGTGGCGCCGGCGGACCGGCGGACTTTACAGCGGCCGCAATAGCAATTTTGACAAGAGTGGAAGTCAAGATGTCAAGTTCCGGGCCCTTGCTCAATTTGTTTCCGTTGAGGATCGGCGGATTGTTGGAGTGCCCGCGCCATACTGCGTACGGAGTCGAGATGCGCCTCAAGCAGCAAAGAGAGCAAAAGAACGCGTGGCGACGCGTTTGGTTGGTAAAAGTATTGCGGAGACGAATGTTCGGAAGGTCATGTGTGTGTGCCTGGCCAACCGCCTAGCTAGCCGGGGCGTAGCGCGGAAGCTGCCGGGAAGCAAAGTCATGGCAACGGTCCAGAGCCAGCTCCAGGCAATGTTGAGGACACTACTTGGTCCCAATACAACAACGTTCTTGACGGAGAAGTACAACACAAGCAAAAAAGCGACGAATATTATTTATCGATGGCGGAGACGGCGCCGAAGACGCGGTTTCTCGAGCAGAGGACGTACTCGTTTATGGACTCGTTCGAAACGATTGCACTCGAGGCATAACTAAAACACACCATGAATATGGGACCGGAAGAACGCCAACACACTGCTCACCACTTCGCCCTTGTTGATCCTCGACTTCATACGCGTCTGAGAACGCAACAAGCAGAGACAGTTCGAGCATATGGGGTCGGTTCGAGTCACTGCGATGACCGGTGTCTTCAAGTCGGGTGCAACTTCCTGCATGTTCAACATCAGCTTAAATCCTCGGCGTTTTGCGACACAGAAACTGACCTGAACCTGTAGCAACGACCGCTCCAGCGCCTTGAACCGCTCCGACATATCCCTCTTCACCGTCGCGTCATCCATTCCGCTTTTCCGCCGCCACCATATTTGGAAACCCAACGCAAGCTCGTACGCCGCGATGATGTTGAAACGCGTCTGCTCGTCCACGCGCAGTTCGCCGACGCGCATGTGCACGAGCGGCGGAAACACTGTTTCCAAGCTCAGATCGAGCGTTTCTGCCTTGGTCGCGATTAAGCGGTCGGTGGCAAGCACCACTCGCGGATCCTTTGGCACGGGAAGTTGACCGAGGCGCCGGCCAGTGTGGACGAAGTGGCGGACGGACGATGTGGGGACTGCGTAGTCCGGGCTGGCCTGGACAATTTCGTGGTGTTTTTGGTGCTCTTGTTGTTGCCATGCGAGGGCTCGAGCTCGTTGCTCGGGGGTTAACGTGGCCGCAGATGGTCGCGGTGGAGCTTTCGAGGTGACTAGCTTGGTGGTGGTGGTGGCACTCATCGTCGTAGAGAGCGCGTAGAGAGAGGGCCAGCGACACGTGAGTTGAGATTTTTCGTTAGTTGTCCTCCACGAGGCAGAATGCGGCTTTGTGTGCCGAACATTGTTGTGCTTGGTTTTGCGGTAGTCGTGGTCGGTCGAGGGGCCCTGTATGCCGTGTCCAGGTTCGTGTCCAGGACGGGTCAAGCCAGGCTTGGGTGGTGGTGGTTCGTGAGATGGTTGCTCACGGTCACGCGATTCAATGCTGTGCCAATCCTCTCACTGTTATTTCCAGCAAAAAAAAATTCGAGTACTTCGTGTCTGAGGCTTCAAGCTTGCTCAAGCCTGGAGCGGAGGTTTGCTTTCAACCACTGGATCGACGTGACTAGATATACGAGCAAGTAAAGTTTGTCCGTCAACACGACTCCACGAGCCATTCTGTCACGGTTAAAACCTCTTTCCTTGACCAGTTTCTGACTGCATCGACCAAACAACATGCTCAGCTTTCACTGAAAGTCGCCTCTAATTCCAGCGACAGGGCGTCCATCCGCAGCTCAACGGAGTGGAAGCCAGTACCGGAAACCGGTTCTTTTTTTTAAAAGTCACGGTCGCTCCTGAAAGAGAAGGCCGCGGCGGCAGGGATTAAGGCAGCTTTCGAGTTGCGCCTTCCAGATGGCCTTCATTTGAGCAAGAGGTAGCGGAGTTGTGGGGCACACGTTCAGGCCACCAAACTCCACGAACACCCTACTCCCAGTGCCAGGCTGTGGTCTCCAGCGCGATGTCCGACTCCCTCGCATTAGTAGGCAGGATTCGACGAGAGCGAAGCGAAACCAATAGTCAAGGCACGACCCTGGGCGCCAAGAACCGCAGTTGGCTTGGAATGCCGTTCGCCAAGTCGACAGACCCTCCAATGTCGCAACCACAGCTGTGATTTCCCTGGGCTTGCCGTGAGCCGTCTATGGCGCCAATGAGCCAAGAAGGAAATACCAGCCTGAGAGAAGGATCAAAATTCGAAGGTTTGCTTGGCTTGAAATACCTTTTGCGTCTTACTCCCGCCCACCTCGTCCGCTCATTCTTACCCTCGCACCATGAGGTCGCGCCCCACTCTCGTTCTGCAACTGCTCGCCATCGCCTCGCTCGCCCGTGCCCACGACGTACACGCAGACCATCTCGCCAAACGCCAGACGACCACCCCTCCTCCGGCCGCGGCGCCGACGACCTCGCCCGCAGCAGCAGCAGCTTCGGGCACCGTCGTCGCCGGAGTCACCATCCCGCCATTGGACCAAATCACCCTCGGGATGCCCGCTGGGCCGACTCCAGTCGCAACAAGAACCGCGTCTCCTGGCGCAGCGGCACCTATAGCGAGCGCTCCTCCGCTTCCAAATCCCGCTTGTGCGTCACGAAATGATCTCTTCAACCGCAAATAATTGACGAGCAATGACTTGAATGCAGGGGCCTTCGAGGAGGGTCAATGGCCGACGATGGACAAGCCTATCGATCTTTGTGGGTCCCAGAAGTATTTCGGTCGTGTGCACAGGCAGCTGAATCGGCTCTTCGAGGACAGCATTCCAGCAGGACAAGCTTGCGTCGTGGATGAAAGAGCTGGACGGGTACGATATTCCGGATATCCCGCCGACGGTCGACGGGACGTGTGTGAGCGATCCAAGTGAGTGCGGGTGACCGTGTCACGACAACATTTCTTGCTCTTGACGCTGATGGTCTCGCTCAGCGGCTGCGGCGGATGCAGAGGCGCGGGGCTGGTGGACCTGTGGGGGATACACGCGCGACACAGACATCGTGCGCGGTTTTCCGGTGTATGGTTTACTATTTGCTGACGACTCCGGCTTGCAGACCGCCTGCCCGACTAAATACAACTGGGGAGTCTCATTCGATGACGGGCCCGCACCATACACACCGTAATCCACCCTCTCGACGCCCCTTCTTGCCGCTCAATCTACCCTAGAAACCTTCTCAACTTCCTACAAGAAAAGAACATCACCGCGACGTTCTTCGTCGTTGGCTCCCGCGTCATCTCGTTCCCCGACATCCTCATCAACGAGTACATGGCTGGGCACGAGATAGCAGTGCATACTTGGTCGCATCCGGTGCGTATCACCTTATGTGCTCGACGTTTCTCTGCTGAAATTGAAAGTAGCATCTCACGACGCTCTCCAACGAACAAATCGTCGCGGAGCTGGGATGGACGCGGCTTGCCATTCAGTCCGTTCTTGGAGTAACGCCGACCACTATGCGGCCGCCATACGGTGATACTGTACTCGTGTGTTGAACTACAACTGTCATGTGACCATAACGCGAGTGAAGGCCTACAACGGGCCTTGCGTTATGCGTTAGCCTACAACAGGGGGTCATCGGGCCGGCCAAGTTAGCCCTCCAAATTGCAATTTGCTAAGCTATTCTGCCAAGATAGAACTAAAATCTGTGCAAATTGAGCGAAAAATGTGTTTTTGACATCAAAATTGACCTACTTTAGACATTTTGATGGAGCGTAACGCTGTCCGACCCCGACAACGGAGCCGCTGTTATGCGTCACGTAACGCGGAATCTACAACACAACGCCTGCTCCGTTACGCGTTACGTTGTAGTTCAACACACGAGTACAGTATTGGTGCGTTCAAGTCCATGCGTTGTCGAGGGTTTCCCTCATTCTCGAGCAGACGACCGCGTCCGAGCGATTTCGCTGGCCATGGGCCTCATTCCCGTCATCTGGACGCGGACCCCAGCAGGCGTCTCGTTTGATACGTTCGACTGGTGAGGAGGTCTCCGTTCTGCAATCTCGTTCTGAATGTCGTGTCAGGGAGGTCGCGGGTGGTATCGTGGAAGGCCCAGCATCGTACGCTGCGTTCCAGAACATCTTGGGCAACGCGTCGGAACTGGATACAGGGTATGATTCTCTTGCTGCGTCCGCAAAAGACTCGGATGCTGAACTTCGGCAGCTTCCTCGTCCTCCAACACGACCTGTACGAGATCACCGTTGACCTGTCCATGGGGTACACGATCAAGTCGGCCCTCGAGCACAACCCGCCTTTCACTGTGAGCTCGCGTTTTTTTTTCTTGACCGCGTTACTCATGCGGTTATTCAGCTCCAGTCCGCTGGACGATGCAACAACATTCCGCAGACGAACCTGTACGTCGAGTCGAACCAGAACAAGAGCTTCCCGTATCCGTCTCCGCCGGCGTCATTGGCAAACAGTAGCTCCAGCAACGGCGGCTCGAGCTCACCGGAGAAGGGCAAGACGGCGCAGCAGGAGGCGTCGGGCACGAGTGGTGTGCGGGGAATGTGTTGGGATTGGACTGTTGTGGCAGGGATGCTTTTGTTGGCTGCATCTGCCCTTGTTGTTTAGACATTCTCGATACCTCCGCATTGCTAGAATACCATGGACGCTTTGCCGCAAGTGATCCACGTGATCGTGATGGCGTGGATGACTACCCGAGGAATCGCCGCGGCTCAGCTTTGCCCCACGATGCGTTCTGGGAAATTTGGGGAGCACGAGGCACGAGCGCTTGGGCTCAATTCCTTGGTTTGACTCGAGCACTCATGGCGTCCGAGAGCAAGGATCCCGTTGCGCCAGAGCTCCCTGCGCTTTTGTCGACAACCGACTCCGACTCTGAGCTGCAGACGAAGGCACGACGGAGGACCGCAGGCATTCAGCTGGCCGCGCTCTGCTTTACTCTCTTGTTGATTGGCTGGAACGACGGCACCTTGGGCCCTCTGCTGCCACGAATTCAAGAGTCTTATGGTGTAAGTGTTTGTTTGTCGCGACGACGAGGAAAGCAACTCGAAGCGTGCATTTAGATCGGATATACGCCGGTTTCTGTGCTGTTTATCTTCTCGTCTCTGGTGGGCCCTTCTGCAAGCACGGGGAGTGCGACTAACGATTTCTAGGGATGTTGTATTGGTGCGATGAGCAACATTTGGTTGACGCCGAAGTTTGGCTTCGGAAAGGTCGGTCTTTGTCCGCATTCTCCTTCAAAGCCCTCACAGGCAGACCAGACGATCATATTCGGTATGCGCATTCCCTCTCTGAACCCACCACCCTCTAACCGCAGCCACCCCAGGCTCTCTCTGTCAAGTCGTCGCCTACGCCGTCCAAGCCTCCGGCGTCCCCTTCCCCGTCTTCGTCCTCGCAGGCTTCATCAACGGCATCGGCCTCGCGATGCAAGACGCGCAGTCCAACGGCTACGTCGCCAGTGTGCCGTCGAACCGCGACAACGGCGTCCAGATGGGCATCGTGCAGGCGTCGTACGGCGTCGGCGCGCTCGTGGCGCCTTTTGTGTCGACGCAGTTTGGCACGAGGGCGAGGTTCGCGGTGGGGAAGCGCTGGGCGTGGCAGTATTTGGTTTCGCTCGGCGTGGCGTTGGTGAATACGGTGGTGTTGGGGGTGGTGTTTAGAGGGAGGACGCAGGATGGTGCTTGTTCTTTTTCTTGGGTTGATTATGTTCTGACGCGCATTGTGTTGCAGAGTGTTTAGCGCAGATTGGGCATACGCTAGCCCCGGAGCAGCCGCAGCCGGAAACAGAGCTCGAGAAGGACTCTGCTTCTCCGGATCCCGTCCCTGAGATGCCCTCAGCGGTGCCTCCAGAAACGAAGAGTCACTTCAAGCAAATCATGGCGCTTAGAGCGGTGCATGTCCTGGCTATATTCCTCACTGTCTATGTTGGCGTAGAAGTGACGATCGGAAGTTGGTCGGCTCAGCTTTTCGTGTTTGTGGACTGAAGAGAAAACCTAGGTTGGATCGTTTCTTTCTTGATCAATGTTCGCCACGGGGGAGCCAACACAGGATACGTTTCGTCGGGTTTCTTTGGCGGTGAGTGCTTCAACTTGAACCAGTGAATGACCAACGAGTTGATCTCAATAGGGCTGACACTGGGACGAGTGGTCCTACTGCCACTCAACAACGCCGTTCGCGCTGCTCTCTCTTGGAAGTTTCCTTCCTAACCTTTCTCCAAGATTGGGGAATACCGCGCCATATTCTTATACGGCATCCTCGCCATCGCGTAAGTTAGGCCATCCCAGCCCAAGTGCTCCCCAACAACTAATTACATACTAATCCTCCCCAAACTAGCCTCGAACTAGTCATCTGGCTCGTCCCCTCCCTCATCGGCGGCGCCGTCGCCGTCTCCTTCGTCGGCATGCTCCTCGGCCCGATGTACCCGATCGCAATGAACCACGCCGGACGCGTCTTCCCGCCGCATCTCATCATGGGCATCATAGGCTGGGCGACCGGCATCGCGACGGGCGGCGCGGCTGCTATTCCGTTTGCGACGGGGGCGATTGCCGGTGCGGGCGGGAAGGGGATCAAGACTTTGGAGCCAGTGTATGTGGATTTCAAGTTTGCTTGTTCTTGTGCTGGGATTGAGTCTGAGCGTCTTTTGCTTGTTGCAGAGTTGTCGCGATGTTGGTGGTGATGTTGGGTATGTGGGCGTTGGTTCCTCGGGAGAAAACGAGAAGATAAATGAGCGTTTTGGATGCAGAAGAGGTGTTATGTATGTAATGGAATAAACTGCATTTGACGCGTCTTCCAGCGCGTTTCGACCCGTTTTCGTGTGATCGGAGTAGGACTCTTGCAGCCAGCCACCGCGCCGTTCGCACATCCTTTTCTTTTGGTGAAGTGCAGCCAGCCGTGATCCGATCATCCGGTCAACCGGCACGCGACTTTTCGTCTCTTGCCCTCTTCCAGTGCTTTCTCTTTCATCGCCTTATTCGGTCATGGGTCAAACTCCAAGCGCGTTTGGCACGTCCGGGTCAGGCTTCGATCGTTATGCTCCATATTCCACCAAGATGCCTGGGGCGTACTACGATTTCGCGATGGATAGCGACTCGGACTGGGATGAAGGATTCTGGGATCCGGATACCGACCACTACACGCTGCTCCGAGTCCCCGAGGACGCGAGTCAGGAGGATGTTAGACGCGCCTTTCGGCGCCTGGCGGTTAAATACCATCCCGACAAAAACTTGGTACGGTCTCCGATTCAGACTTGTGCATGAAGTCATGAGCAGTACTTACGCGTCGATTTTGCCAGAAAGACCCGGAGAGAGCAAACCAGCGGTTTGGGCGCCTGAAAACTGCGTACGACGTTCGTCTCCATGTTCGTTCAGTCGACACAACATGGATTGACCTGCTGCTCAGACTCTTATTGACGAACAAGTATGTTGCTCTTCATGCCTGGAATCCTCTCACCTGCTTAACAGGAGCGGGCAGCATACGACCGTTCACGCTGTCAACCTCCTTCGCAACCGCACCACTGGCAAGAGAGTGCAGGCGCGAGCTTCATCGACGAATTGAGCCGCTATGCCAAATTTCCGACCTGGAAGTGGCCGGAGCTCCCGACAATGAAGCTTCGTTCAGAGTTCAGCTGGACCGCTCCCCTGAACACTGCCTGGGTCATCGAATGCGCGAACCAAAAGCATTGGAAGGGTTTTGGAGGCGATGCCGATGTGCGTATTTTATGGCCCGCAAGACTCGGGAACGCTCATGCAGAAGAATTCCAGGGCTTCTTTGCGTTCTACAGCAGAGTGTTTGCGCGCCTCCAAGCCGGCGAGGACGTCGTCTCTGACTCTCGCGCCCCACTCTACCCTCCCTTCGGAAACTCAAGCTGGCCCTGGGAGTCGACACTCAAAACGTCTAAGCAGCGGACCCGGGCACGGCGTGAAGGCGACTTTAAGCAACTCGGCGTTGTTGCGTTTTACAACACTTGGGAGAATTTCGCGACGGCGCGATACGCGGATACGAACGTGATCCAAGGACGGAGAGCGGTGAATTACTCGGACAAGTACTGGCGCTCGGAGGCGCGCTGGCGGTACGATTGTGCTGTTCGCGTGAGTTTTTCTCCCCGCACGACTGCTTTGATGTCTAATCCCAGCCTCAGGCTCTCGCAGAATGGATTCGATGTCTCGATCCAAGATGTCCTGCTCCATGAGCCGAATAGGCGTACCACCTGGGACTCCTAGTTTCACGTAGACCATAGTTGATCGCTTTCCTGCAGTCGCATTCTTCAGAGCCTTGAGGCCGTGTTCGACGATACGACCCCACGAATCCCCGAACAACCGGAGAACGTCATTGATCCAACCGATCTTGGACGGCGACATACAAGAGCTTGTATTTCTTGAGAGCAACTACAGAGGTGGTATCGACGAGAACGGTATTGTGCGGATGGGGGGAGAGCAAGACGTGTGCGTCTGTATATATGTATGTATGTATGCTGGTTTGTAAGATGTACAACGAAGAGTGTCCAATGGTGTCGTTTTTGAGTTCGTGAGTCCAGAAAGTCTATGAATATGCGAAGGAGGGGGGTTCTCAATATGAGAACACCATGAGCCATGGGTTCAGTACGATCTGTTGTGGTTTGTGAGCAAGCGTTGGTCGCGCGAAGGTAAAGGACGAACCGGGAACAATATATGGCAGGCAGCAACGACGCTAAGCACGATAATGAGCTCGAAGCACACTTGAAGCAAAAAGCACGCTTACGCCAATGGGAAGATGACACCCCAGGCCTCTCCAGTAACGCGCCACTCCAGCGGGACCAGCGACGTCGAAGCGACAATAATCCCACCAATGATGATGACCGATGCCAGTAATGGGAACCAGAATCTGGCGGGACTGGTTCAGCGACCAAACAGGAAAGGGTTACTCGAAAAACACTCACCGTTTGCAGATTTTGGGGATTTCCTTGAAGAAGTTCGACCGTTGGACTTCTTTGATTGTCGCCGACCATTGGATGTTGTACGAAAAGAGATGGGCGAGGATCGCCTGGCTCACCGGGATACCGAGGCCACCGAAGAAGAAGAAGCTGGCGACGGACATGAGAAACCCGAAAGCTGATCAGTAGAAAGACGCACAAGAACGGTATCCACTTGAGGTTGGTGAGGGCACCCCAGAACTTGGACCGAGTGAGCGGACACGAAAGGACGATAAGGATAGAAACGAACCAGATCCTTGTGGCCCAAACGGTATTCCAAAAGCGTGTAACCGACCGTGCCCGTTCCGAAGAACACGACGGTACAGGCCAACCAGATCTCGAAACTTCCTCGATAGAAACCATCGACGGGGAATTGCCAGCCGAGGAGAATGTAGTTGATGACACCGATCGTCACCGAGGCCGCGATACCGTCTACAGTTCAACGTTAGCCGGTAGTTGACTCGTAAGGTCTGCACGCACAATACGAAAACATGTCTGGGGAATTCGTTCAGAAAGAGCAGGACAGAAACGGAAGCAGCGGTACTCACAAGCCATCATCGAGATCTTGTAATGCATTGGCGCCGGCTTGCACCACAAGAACTTGTGGATCTGGGCCGTCACAGGACCGCGTCGCCACCACTGAACCAACGGGTGGAAGAGCAGCTCGCTGCACCCATACGCGTACTTTTGCCAGCGATTGAGCTCGTCGTCGATGGTCAGGGACACACCCTCCTTGAAGCCGCCCTTCGAGTACGTCGCCCAACGAATGATGTATCCCCGGAGAAGCAAGCGTAACGCCATGTCGAAGTCCTCCGATACGTTGCTCTCTGACCAGATCTTCTCCTTGCCGTCGGCGGGGTCGACGAAGGCGGCATCTTGGAGTGCTCTCCAGCGGAGGAATGCATTGTGACCCATGAACGGGGCGACCTCGCCGTTGGCACAAGCTGAAAAATCACGTGAGTGACAAAATGACACTCGTAAGACGGAACGAACCCATCGAGATACATCTGTTTATCCTCCGCGTGAAGTACGTGAAGCCGTTTTCGAAGAAGTGGTGTGCGACCTGCATAACATCGGATTCGTGCTGGATGATTCCCTGAACACGTTGCTCTCAGCCAAGGGACGTCGAGAGAAGGTCATACAACGTACCACGGTCGGGCATTCGACCATCTCGCGAGCCGCATCGCGCAAGCAGTCCTCGGGGACCACGGTGTCCGAGTCGACGATAAGGATAAACTCGCCCAATCGGCACGCTTTGCCGTTCGCAGCCCAGGGACGGAACCGCTTCCCAGTCTCGACGTATGTCTCCTCGATTGCCATCGCTAGCGCGCGTTCCTCCAGCTCGTCGTTGGGCCCGAGGCTGACGAAACCACCACCCGTATCCAATGCCGCAGCCATGCCGAGTCGCGCCATGTCGTCACCGTCCCGACTCTGATACTGCAGCCCATATTGGCCCGCAAAGTTGATGCTGCGCGAGTCGGAACCGAGGAAGTTGGTCGAAGACAGGCTCATCCGATGCGGCATGCCGAGAGCTGTTCCGCGGAAGCTGCCGGTCCGGCTGCCGGTGGGTGTCGGCCCGGCACCGGCACCGATCACTGGTGGCGGCAACTCTGCTTCGGCGGTGGCGACGAGGGCGTCAAGGTGTTTCTCCATCTTGAGCGACAAAGCAAGGCCGTAGTTCATGTTGCTCGCTTTCTTGAACCGCCCAGCACGGTGGAAGCCGTCCTTGGCGCCGTCGTGCCGCGGTCGGGCGACCCAGCCGATGTTATGATTGGCGTAGAACGCGAGTCGTTCGTCACGGTCTGGCCCGGAAAGCAGTCGCAGACCATCATCGTTAACGAAGATTGAGCTAGTCCCGCCCTGACGCGCGTAGGTATGCATGGCCTTCTTGATTGACTCGATGGAAGGTGCGAGGACAGTGTTCAGGTTTTCCTTGTAGACCGGCATTTGGATCGTGATATGCGGAAGCCGCTAAGAATCGTGAGTGAGGGTTCGTGAACATGCTGCAAGGCTCACCTCATCGACGGCTTTGTTGGCGCGCGGCTTGATGGCAGAATAATACTTCGAGTTGGCGTGGAAGTGCGCAACGGGACCGAAGCTGCACCGGTCATCAGATACATTCGAAGGTCGGACACTTGGAACTCACCACATCGAGAGATTCTGGATGAGCTGAAGTGCGAAAAACTGCAATCAAAATGTCAACGAAGCCCAAATAGACAAGTTGTACACGTACCAGCGAAACACACCACAAAAGCGGGCACACAGCGAGCAACACAAATCGCATGAACTCTCCGTCGAGTGACCACTCCTCTAGGATTGTTCCTGGCGCGAATTAAGTCAATAAACCGACAGATGCCGCGAAGTGGACGAAGCGACTCACTAATGCCATTGCCAATGAACACTAGAACGCGCGTCAGCGTCGATTCTGCGGCAACAGAAACTCATTACCAAATGACAATCCAGCCGCAAGGCCGTTATAGACTAAGAGGACGTCAGTCTGCGAATTCTACTGGACTGCAAGACGTACTCGGAGCATAGAGCTTCGCTTCGCGTCGGTCCCTCAATCCCGCCTCGACGTCCGCCTCGGTGTCCCTAGTATTGTTGTTCACCGCGACCTTCTTCCCGTACCACGTTCTCCTGAACTGCGGCAGCTTCGCCTCTGGCTTTTCATGTACCGCAGAGAGGTTGTTTTGCTTCTCGGCGTCGAAGACACGGGCACCAGATGAATGGGAGAAGACAGAGCCCGATAGCGAGCCCGGTGTCGATAAGCTAGCAGTGGGCCGCGACCTCCAGAGCAATTTGATTAGCCGTTCCTCGAAATCTTGGCACAGGGGGATAATGGTGTCGATGCTCTCCGACCAGACGACCAAGACGCGCTCGTCAGCCTGAAGAACAATGTATCAACACGATGTTGTTCAACAAAGACAGGAAAAAAACTGACGATAAAGGCCGCCTGCTGTTCCTTCTCCGCATGCGGCAGCAGCAGCATGGTCTCGAGGACTTGGATTCGCGTCTGCGAGTCGATATAGATGTTCCTCTCGTCTGGTGGTCTGCTAACAGCGTTAAGAATTACAAACATCAAAATGTCCGACGACGTACAACTCCGCCAGGGCAGCATGAACGGCAGCAGACCGGATTTTTATCGCGACCTGAGGGTTGAGGCCCGCGACGGCTTGCTCGAATGGAATCAACGCCGGGGTCTCGTAAGGGAAAACGCGGAATTCGGGTCCAGTCGCTGCATGGTGCGATACTTTCCATGAGAAAAAACGCGACGGGCGCTCGGGGAACGTGTGGTATGCGCACCTGTAGGCGTGTTGTCGCCGCTGCCCCCAGGACTGGCGATTGTCCCGTCCGAGATACGGAGCGCGACACCTGAAGAGACAGGTTCGTCGGGGCGGAACCAAGCATCCGACGACGTCTGCTTGAACAAAAAGTGCAGGAGCGCATCGTAGCGGTCGTAGTCCATTGTGGAGAACGCGTCGAAAGCGTCTGGGACGAGTCCTCAGCGGCCTGGAGCTACGTTGGATGACGGTGGTGGCAGAAGGGAAGCAGCAGGGAGTCCGCGTGAAAGATTATTGAAGCTTATCCACGGCATTTTGGGAAGGGGCCCGCTTCTGGCGTGTTCGAAGCGAAACGCAAACGACGAGCGGTGCCTGGGGTCCCCCATATCAACCCGATCAGGTAATGACGTCGCCTTTGTTTTTCTTTGCCCTGCTCCAGCACTGTGTATGCGCTCAAAAAGCGCGTAAAATTGGTTTGAAAATAACGCCATATTCGCCTCTATCCCTCCTGAGCCTTATCGCACCAAGAAACGCCCTTATCGGCACTTTTCTGAACGTGTTGGTCAACCATGACGTCGTTCGCCTGCAAAACGTCCGAGGTTGTTGGTCGTGGCGTTGTTCAGTTGTTGGGTACCGTGTCCTTGAGAAGAACGCGGGTGCAACGTCCGTGTTTTGACCAGAAAATGACGCAAATCATTCCTCACGAAGCTTGAAACGGAGAGAAAAAAGCCGTAGATGCACCACGACCGCATGGGAGACTGAATAATACGACCGCAGAGTCCGAGTTCGCCGAACAACTGGAAAATGTGTTGAACCGACGAGAAAAGGTAAACCCAACAATTGAGAACAAGGTACATGGACAATTACTGCATTTTTGTTTTACGCGTGAAGTACTTGCTATACACTGGCTACTACGAACGAACGAGTGTGGGTACGAGTGTGAGTTCGAGCCATAGTCCAAGGATGCGACGTGTATCGCGGTATCAAGATATGTCCGTGCTGGGTATCGTAGTCAGCAGTCGGTCGCGGAGCGTCTCGTGTATCGTTTGTATCGTTCGCATCGTCCAGGTTCTTCCTCCCTCTAGCACCGACCATCTAACACTTTTTCCACATCTTCACACTCTCACTGCAAAATAAACGCGTCAACACGGTCCCCGATGAGAAAAACGGAAAAAAGGCGCACATTCGGAAGGCCCCTTCTTCCGGATTTTGCGGCCACGTCGAGTACCAAGAATTCTTCGCTTGCCAAAAGTCGTACATCGCGGCTACACCAGGCACAACCGCGTGAGTCGAGCATATCCGACAAGTCCGAGAAAGGGAAAAACGCACTGTTCGACCCATCCAGCCAGGGCTTGCCACCGACCTTGTCGGGGAACCACCCACTCGTCCCGCCGACAGCGAGGTCGATGATAAGATAGAACGCTTTCATTCTCGTTAGCGCCATTCGTCGACGGAGAAAATGAAACCTACGTTGGTTGAACGGCGCGTTGTTGCTCTTGTACGGGTTCTCAACGACCACCTCGCTCGAGCCGTTCTGCGCAGTGGCGGGGAAGCTGAAAAGCGCGTCAATATGCAAACATTGCAGGAAGATTTGAGAAGGAAAAGGAAACATACCCTGCGCGATTCCAGAAACTATCCTTCGACTTCTTCGTCGAGATGTACAGCGTCTGTCGCACCATGCTGTCGACGTAGAACCGCATCCAGGTATCGTCCCATTCCAAGCCGTACGTGTGGAATCCCTGGTCGAAGCTCGAGCGCTTCATCCCGTACCAGCCGTACGAACGCGCGACGAGGGCCGCAAACGGCCCGTACTGCAGAGTCGAGCGCACGAAGTTGGTGCCTTGCGCAGGGTAGGACGGGGAATTCCCGCGCGCTTCCATTAAGTCCATCTCGCCTATGAAAGTTAGATAAGTGCTTCCATCCATCCGTCAGGTTAACAGCCAGCCTCACCCGATAGAGGCCACGAGCCGTTGACCGGGAGCATCCAAATTGCGGGCCAAAGCCAGTCGCTGCAGGAAATGAACATTCGACCCCCGATAGACCAGGGGAGCACTCACCCTTTCGGCAGCTTCGCGCTCACTTCGACGCGTCCGTATGTGATACTATAGTGGTCCTGGGTAGTAATACGCGCGCTCATGACGGGGTTGATCACGGTGTCCTTGCCGTTGCCGCTCGCAGAACAGGCGGTCTTGTTGGTCTGGGCGGTCGTGCACGGGTCGAGCGTGACTTTGCCGTTGTTAACGGTGTCGGCGCCAAGCCACTGCTCGGTCAACGTGGGCATAATGTACAAGTTCCCGTTTTGCACATATCTGCGGAACAATAAGCAAGACCCAAGAATGGTATCGAGGCACACACGAGTTGTTGTCAAACGAGCTCGCAATCTGGAACTCCCCGTTCCCAAAGCCACCGAGCTGCACCTCGCGCGTCCAGGTGTTGGAGAGATCGAACGTCGAAAAGTCGTCGTTGAGGACCATACACAGCTGGCTGTCGGAGAACTTCTCGACGCCCTCGATCCCAAAGAAACAGAGCGCCGCGGCTCCAGCGACTCCAAGCAGCATGCAGGCGAACGTCAGCCACCACGAAACACGTTGCCGCGGGGCCGCGCGTTGCAGCCACGGTTTGTCTTCTTTGGACAGTTTCGCTGGAAGACGCGTGGACGGCGCTGGTGCTGGTGCAGGGAGTACCAAAGCGCTGCTAGCTGAAGCTCCATCGGAGCCCACACCGTACGGGAACGTGGGTGGCGTCCAGACAGACGACGGCCGCGACGATGGAGCAAGGAAAGGCGCACGGAACGTCGGCGGTGGGGTGCCAGGCGCAGATGGGACACCTGCGGCCATTGCTGCCGCCGCCGAGCTACGGAAAATGGTCGAGCCATTGGGGCTTCCATTCAGAGACGTGTTCGACGTGCTTCGTGACATGGCCATGAACGAGGCCTGCGGAGGCTGCAGCGGAGCGTCGTGTGAGTCGTCCGACATTTGGCGCGGCACTGGGGACGTAAGGCTCTCGAGCGAACCTGAGCGACGACGCGCTGGAAGCGGGTCTGGATTGCCCGGATGCGCTGGGAAAGGTTAAGTGGCGGATTTACGTGTAATCAAGAAGACACACACCTTGGAACGGGAACTGGAAGCTGCTCGGGGGTGGACGATAGCTCGTACTGGCACTGGCGCTGGCGCGTCGGGGTGAATGGTAGATGGGCTGGTCGTCGGACTCTACGGAAGAGTAGTAGAGTTGAGCGGCATTCCAAGTCTGCGACAACTCGTGGTCCTCGGCGCCTGGACTGACGTCCTGATGCCCATTATCGCTGTCGAAGGGATTCGAGTTGAGACGACGAGGAAAGGAAGGCGAAGTCGGGGTGGTTGAGGCCACGGAGGTGTACGACGAAGCCATTTGACCTCCAGAGCGACGACCTTGAGTTTGGAATTTGAAGCTTTCGGTAGAGGCAGTGGGAGAAGTCAAGAAGGACTGTGGGCGTGACAAGGGACTTGGCTGTCGCAAGGGGACGAGCTCGCTCGACCGACGACGGTGTTCCATGGTGGGCGGAAGAGCGCGATAAGGTGGAGCGTTTACAGCGTGGCCTGACAGTCAAATTCGTACGGGTTTCTGGGGTGATCTGGGGTCCTGCCTCAAGTTATTCCAGGAAAATGCGGCGATTGGAAGGATGGGCATTCCATGACGGAGGTAGCTCGTCATGAGATAAGGAACGACGCGCGCGTCTGATGCTGAGAGAAAAAGATCAAACGCGTCCGGAGTAAATCTCCGTTGATGCGACCAGTCGCGGACATCAGAACGCGTCCACCGAGGAGGATTGCCTCAACGACGCATCTACGAGGACCCTTTTTTTCCAAAATCGAATGAAGTTCGCAGCGATGGTGGTCTTGTAGACACAATCTGACGCGTAACAGCCCACCAAGATGCGTGTTCGGCGACACGACCGTCGGGCACTCTCGTCGTTTGCTCGTCGTCCACATGGCCTCGAATTCGAGAGCTGTGTGATCGGCATTCGCATTCGATTCGGTCCCGCATCGAGACGAAAGGCAGACGCGTCGATGGTCAATATCTGATGATGTCGATCAGCATCTGATGATGATGCTCAATCATCAAAGTCACGTGTTACGCGCTTGCTTCGAGTCAAACTAGTACTGGGGGTGGATGGAAGTTGACGGCGATGAGGAAAACGGCTGGGACCAGCTCACAGGCAGCTACCACGGCCTCGGCCTCACAGACCCAATCAAAAGCGTCGAGGTGCGTCGGGCAATACCCATCTATACCCAGTCAAGAAACTCAAGATGAAGTAGGACAAATGGCTCCTGCTCCCCGCATTCCTGAAAGTAAAGGGCCTCGTCAAGCAGCACATCGACAGCTACAACTTTTTCGTCGAGTCCGATATCAAGAACATCGTAAAAGCAAACAACAAAGTCACCTCCGACGTCGACCCGCGTTTCTGGCTCAAGTACACCGACATCAATGTCGGAATGCCCGACCGCAACGACGGCAGCTCCGTCGAGCGCAAAGTCACCCCGCACGAGTGTCGCCTGCGCGACATTACCTATTCCGCGCCCATCTCCGTCACCATCCATTACACCCGCGGAAAGAACATCGTCCAGCGGACGGTCAACATTGGGAGGCTGCCGGTCATGTTGAGGAGTAGCAAGTGCTATTTGACCGGCAAGACGCCCGCAGAGCTCGCGAGGATGACCGAGTGTCCGTTGGATCCTGGTGGATATTTCGTGGTTAAGGGCACTGAGAAGGTCATTCTCGTGCAGGAGCAGCTCAGCAAGAACCGTATCATCGTCGAATTGGATTCCGTCAAGAATATCGTCCAAGCATCATGTACATCGTGCGTCGTTGCTCGACATTTTCTTGTCCCAACTCATCGAAACTTTACAGCTCGACCCACGGCGGTTTGAAGTCCAAAACCTACGTCGCCACAAAGAAGGGCAAGATCTACCTCCGCCACAACAGCGTCCACGAAGACATCCCCATCGTCATCGCGCTCAAAGCCATGGGCATCCAATCGGACAAGGAGATCCTCCTGCTCACCGCTGGCACAACGGAGGCTTACAAGGCCGCGTTCTCCGCCAACCTCGAAGACGCAGCCAAACTCGGTGTCTTTACGCGTCAACAGGCGCTCGAGTACATCGGCAGTCGCGTCAAGGTCAATCGCAAGATCATGGGCCCTCGTCGCCCGGCATGGGAGGAGGCGTTAGAGGCTCTGGCGACGATCGTTCTCGCGCATGTGCCGGTCAAGGGTCTTGACCTGCGAGCCAAGGCCATTTTCGTCGCGACCATGACGCGGAGGGTGTTGATGGCGATGGAGGACGAGAAGATGGTGGATGACCGGGACTACGTGGGCAACAAACGTCTCGAATTGTACGTTTTTCTGCTGTCTTCGTGGTCAACTTCTTACCTTTAACAGAGCTGGGCAGCTACTGGCGTTGTTGTTCGAAGATCTATTCAAGACCTACAACGCGAACCTCAAAACGGCCATCGACAAAGTGCTCAAGAAGCAGTCGCGTACCTCCGAGTTCGACGCGTTCAACACAATGCAGTTCCAGGGCGACCACCTCACCGCCGGTTTCGTCCGCGCGATCTCAACGGGCAACTGGTCACTCAAGCGGTTCAAGATGGAGCGCGCGGGCGTAACGCACGTCCTCAGCCGCCTCAGCTTCATCTCCGCATTGGGCATGATGACCCGCATATCGTCGCAGTTCGAGAAAACGCGCAAAGTCAGCGGACCACGTGCTCTGCAGCCAAGTCAGTGGGGCATGTTATGTCCGAGCGACACGCCCGAAGGAGAGGCCTGCGGGCTCGTCAAGAACCTCGCGCTCATGACCCACATCACGACCGACGTGGAGGAGGGCCCGATCATCAAGCTCGCGTTCATGCTCGGCGTCGAAGACATCAGCTTGGCCACCGGCACAGAGATCTACGGCCCGCACACCTTCGTGGTGAACGTGAACGGCACCATCATCGGGCTCACTCGCTATCCGGCGCGGTTCGTCGCGCAGTTCCGACGCCTGCGGCGGGCTCGCCGAATCAGCGAGTTTGTGAGCGTGTTCATCAATCACCATCACAAAGCCGTTCACATCGCCAGCGACGGTGGACGGATTTGTCGGCCAATGATCATCGTGGACAATGGGAGGCCAAGAGTAACATCGGAGCACATCGCCGTAAGTTTTTCTTCTGTGAAATCTCTGTTTCATCCTTATTGAGTGTCGTCGGCAGCTTCTCAAGAAAGAGACCGTCGCATTCGACGACTTTTTGCGGAAAGGCCTCGTCGAGTACCTAGACGTGAACGAAGAGAACGATGCGTACATCGCGCTATACGAAGCGGACATTGTCGCCGCAACCACGCATCTCGAGATCGAGCCGTTCACGCTCCTCGGCGCCGTCGCGGGACTCATTCCGTACCCGCATCACAACCAGTCTCCGCGAAACACATACCAATGCGCCATGGGCAAGCAAGCGATTGGCGCCATCGGATACAACCAACTCAATCGCATTGACACGCTGCTGTACTTGTCCGTGTACCCGCAGCAGCCGATGGTCAAGACCAAGACTATTGAGTTGGTCGGGTATGACCGACTCCCCGCTGGGCAGAACGCGACTGTCGCAGTGATGTCGTATTCGGGGTACGATATCGAGGACGCGCTTATTCTGAACAAGGTAAGCTGCTTTGCTGTTTACGTTCCAGGCTTAACGTGTGCACATAGGCAAGTTTGGACCGCGGATACGGCCGATGCCAGGTACTGCGGAAGAACGCGACGCTCATTCGCAAGTACGCCAACGGCACGTGAGTGGACTCGGATCTCGGCTTTACTCTTTGACGCCGACGCGGTTCAGGTTTGATCGCCTTGCGGACGCACCAGTGGACGAAATGACCGGGCAAGTCGCGAAAAAGTACGACATCATACAAGCGGACGGGCTGGCCGGCGTCGGCGAGCGTGTGGATCCGGGCGACGTCTACGTGAACAAACAAAGCCCCACAAACTCGACGGACAACTCCTTCACCGGGCAGGCCGCCGCCGTACCGTACCGGAACACGCCGATGACCTACAAGTCGCCTGTCGCGGGGAACATCGACAAGGTCCTGATCAGCGACACGGAGAACGACCAGACCCTCATTAAGGTCCTCATCCGACAAACGCGCCGCCCGGAGTTGGGCGACAAGTTCTCGTCCCGCCACGGACAGAAGGGCGTTTGCGGGCTGATTGTGAACCAGGAGGATATGCCGTTCAATGACCAGGGCATCAATCCAGGTGAGGTTTCTCCGGTAATTCACCTGCTGCTGAATCGGGCTCATGCATGTTCAGATACGATCATGAACCCCCACGGGTTCCCCTCTCGTATGACCGTAGGGAAAATGATAGAGCTCCTTGCCGGCAAGGTTAGAAACTCTAGCGCTCCGAAGAGTGTTTTACGCTGACTTCGGCGTCTGTAGGCGGGCGTATTATCCGGGAAACTGCAATACGGCACAGCGTTCGGTGGCTCCAAGGTACGTTACGGACTCGGATCCTCCCGCTGCGCGCGCTGAGACGGAATCATTCTTGCGGCTAGGTCGAAGACATGAGCCGTATTCTAGTCGAGAATGGTTTCAGCTACGCCGGCAAGGATATGCTAACGAGCGGTATCACGGGAGAACCGCTCGAGGCATACGTGTATTTCGGACCTATCTACTACCAAGTACGTGTGCTGAGTCCGCCCGACTCCCCGACGGCTAATGATTTTGCGTAGAAACTCAGTTGGTCTTTGCATCAAGTTTGGTGTGCTCCGTCTGATAATGCCTCTCAGAGCACATGGTCATGGACAAAATGCACGCTCGGGCAAGGTGCTAGTTGATTCTATCCCGCTCCGAGCTCGGGCTGATCCTGCGTTGCGTTGCAGAGGTCCCCGCGCAACGCTCACCCGACAACCGACGGAAGGTCGTTCTCGGGAAGGCGGCCTTCGACTAGGAGAGATGGAGCGCGACTGCCTGATTGGATACGGCGCTACCCAGCTGCTGCTCGAGCGGTTGATGATCTCGTCGGACAAGTTCGAGGTTAATGCATGCAGCAAATGTGGGTTGATGGGGTATAACGGGTGGTGCAGCTACTGCAAGAGCTCCAAGCAAATGGCGCAGCTCACTATCCCGTACGCAGCTAAATTGTTGTTCCAAGAGGTGAGGTTTTCTGGCTTCTAGTCCGCGTTCCCTGTGGCTGACGACGTCGTGCATCGCAGCTGATGGCGATGAATGTGGTTCCTCGTCTAATACTTGACGATGCTTGATGAGTTTTGAGGGTTCAGCGCATGAATGTATAATATTCTGTAGCCGTAGATCTAGTGAAAGAAGGGTCCAGCTGAAAGATTGGGTTTTGAGTTCTTGATTCGCATTGTCAGCTTCTCGCGCACGTGATCGGTCAATCTTGGCAACAGCCTCGTTCTTCGGCATGAACTCGCGCAGCGCTAGTACGGCTACGGCCCTCCGTCGTCTCATGACGGAGTACAAGCAATTGACCTCGGGTGGTACGATCGCACATTCCGCACGCCATTGTGACTGAAGGTGCTCCCCAGGGTCTCCAGACGGGATGTTCACCGCCGGTACGCCTCCATCTCCACTTTAACCTGCTGATCAATATACGAGCGGCCTCCTCGAACCACCAGGTCCAATCACCGAGAACGACTTCTTCACATGGGAGGCCCTAATCTGCGGACCCAAAGACACGCCATTTGTATGTGTTTCTTCACGGCATCCTCCGTTGAGCACAGAGTTTGTGGCTAGGAAGGCGGCGTCTTCGCTGCGAAATTGACGTTTGTGCGTTCCTGAACTTTCTGTGGCTCGGGATGCGAATTTTTTGACGAAGCACGCAGCCAGCCGACTACCCGTTATCTCCTTTCAAGATGAAATTCGAACCCCCGTTGTTCCACCCAAATAGTACGTGCTGGATCTCCGTCTCGTTATTGTCCCGCCATTCTTCCGCGAGCGGCCGTTCCCGTACTGATGCGTGCGGCGCAGTCTACCCCGATGGCACCGTCTGCATCTCGATCTTGCACACACCGGGCGACGATCCGACCATGTACGAGCAAGCGTCGGAGCGCTGGAGCCCTGTGCAGAGTGTCGAGAAGGTCATTCTCAGCGTCGTTTCCATGCTTGCTGGTGCGTGCGTGACCGTGTTGCACGTCTCCTTTTGGCTCACGGCACTCCAGAACCCAACCTCGAGTCGCCAGCAAATATCGACTGCAGCAAGCTATACCGGGACGATCGTCCCGAGTACGAGCGCCAAGTTCGACAGTCCATCAGGGAGCAGCTCGGCTTGTAGGTCGTTGTCGTGTACATTGTCTCTGCTCAATTTCATCCTTCGACGTGAAACGGAACTCTAGTCCATCAATGAGTGGCTCTAATGCCGCTACATACATCGTCTACAACAGCGTTGATACTCTAATTTTGTTCCAGGAATTGTCCCATGGGTACAGCAGTGCGTACAACATTTAAAATGCAAAGCAAGGCAGAGCGTGGAGGTGAGTGCTACAGCGGTCGTGTCGTCATCGCGGGTCGTTTAGACGGTCATAACTTTTGGGATGGCTTCACATGAGGAAACCGAAATCGTGTCGTCGCTGTCGCTCGTGAACTCGCTCTCATCGCAAGCCCACTCGGTTTTGTCGGCCTCGCGTTGCCGGAGTTCGTCTTCCGACGGTGGGATTTCCCAACTCGGCGCTGGTGTGGGTGTACTTGCACCAATCCAGCGGCGCAGGGATGATTTTGTTTCAAGCGACGTTCCAGAGCCGCCCCATTTTTTGAACTCGCGACCGTTGCTGACGCGCCCCATAAGATGTCGCTCGATATACTCGTTGCGGAAAAGACCATGAGGGTCAACCTGGAGCAGAGGAAAGATCAATCGCAGTCCCCGCACGCAAGTTTCTGACAACAGACCTTACGGACGACCTCGAGGAAGCGCCAAAAGTCGGGATAGAGTGTACGTATTTGTGTGGCATCAAGATGGTGCGCCTGGGAAGGGAAGAATCTCAGGACAGGCCAACAGGCGAGTGTTGTCCACATACCTTTGCCCAATGCGGACGCCCGCCGTGTTCCGCAAGCACACGCTCAAACTCGGAAAACATGGCCCGATAGCGCGTCGGGAGGTTGTAAGGTCTTGAAGACGCAAACATTAAGAATGGACGGAGAACTCTGGATGACGAATGAACGCACTTGAACTGAACGATGCCGATCCAACAAGTCTCTTTCCCGCCGTTGGCCGGACTAAGCCAGAGGTCATCACCGGCACTCCAGCGAACCTCGATGGGAAAGTGCGGGCGTTCTCCCTGGAATGTATCAGGATCCGGCCCAGGAACGAGCAGGAAGTATCCGAGAAGTGAACCCACGCGGAAAACCGTCGCGGGCCAATGTACGTCATTCGATTCGGGAGAAGGAAAGAAGAAACAAATGGGCTCGTGGATTTTGGGGCGAGGGAATTGAAGCCAAAGGGGAAATGCCGAAGTTGAGGAGCGGAGAAGACCGAAAAGAAATTAAAGAAATTTGCTCACTTGAGGGTTTTCTTGCTCTGACTTTAGCCATGCTGCAAGCGCACGCAAGCAATCTGCGGCTCGATCGGCGGGAATAGCCCACTCAGTCGTGTATTGAGGATACTTCGATAACGAGCTTGTTAGCTTACTGGTCGCGACTAGTGAAAAAAAAAACTGACTCGGCATTCTATGTTGAAGATGCGGTCGCTGCGGTCGATTGTGACGCTTTCCTTTGAGCCAGAAAGGGCTAGAGCTACCCGGGACACCCAGATGTTGGCGTTACCCATGGCCTGAGCAAGAAGGCGCGAGCCTAGATGGACCAGAAGGCCCCAAAGATAAGAGAACGAGGAAGTTGCGAGCACGACGAATGTCCGTGCAATGGAGACGAGAGAGAAGTGCTGGCTGGATGGTAATGCCGAAGCAAACGTCTGCAAGGGGATCGGGCGCGCAAAGATAGTCAAAAAGAGCATGAATTGGACCACATGGAAGCCCAGCGGAGAGTCCCAAAGCCACGAGTTGGCTCGGTGAGCAGGCTAGACAGAATCTGTCAGCACATCGAAGAAGCCTACGAAAAGAGTGGCGTACCTGCGGCGTTCGATCCATGACACTGCAACGAACCATGCCGATCGCCGGGAACCACCACAAGCGAACATGCTCGCCAGAATCCTTGATAGAGTCGAGATTACGCACAACGTGCTCAAATGTCCGGACTGTTTGTACGTCGCGAAGATTGAACGCAGGCTCGAGCTCAAGAGTAATATTGAGCAGAATACCCGTTGCCCCGAGCCCACACAGACTTGCGCTGAAGAGTTCTTGGTTCTCCGCCGGAGAACACGACACAACTTCGCCGGAAGGGAGCAGAACGGTGAGTGCAAGGATGTGCGTGGGCATGACGCCGAATGCTGACCCCGCGCCGTGGGTGGCGGTGGCAACGATTCCAGACAATGTCTGACGTGTTTTTATGAGCCTGTAATCGGAATATGCGTTGTGGATGCACACACCTGGTCGGAGATTGAGCCCAGGTTGCGCATCGCCAACCCATACGGCGCAAGTGCCGAGTGCAGGTCAGAAAGCAGTATGCCAGCCTCTGCCACTACGTATTGTTTCTTCGTGTTGACCTGAAGCAACGTTAGAAAGATAGACGCGCTTCATCGCGACAAACCTCGAGAATTTTGTTCATGGCGGTCACGTCGAGGAGAAAGTCGGTAGTGCAGGCAATGTCGCTGGGACTATGACCGACACCGACTGCGCGAACGACGCGTTTGTCTCGACGCGCCAGCTCCAGAATGAGCCGGCATTCGTCAATGGTGGACGGCGTGAAGACGGCAGCAGGGGAACAGTGGAAGGTGCGGCCCCAATTGCGCCACGACGGTCGTGAGACAGCAATCGTTTCAAGGCAGGCGACGAGGTCGTCGCGAGAGCGGAGGGCCAGAGGCATGAGGGAATGGGGAATAGTCCGTGCATGGTGGTTGGTTAAATAGGAAGCACGCAGAAAAAGTCGTCAGATTGGATCTGGGTCAAGCTGTCAAGTCTTTTGATCCCGATTCACACCCTTCAATTATTGCAGACCCACGCGTACGCGGTGTTTCTACTGGCGGAAATCAAAGACGACGCGCCCGCACTCCTCGTTTTGGTAGATCAGTGCGCCCCCGACAGTTGCCGCGTCAAGCTCCAACCCAATCTCGAAGTCGGTGTAGAATCCTCCCCTAGATGTGTCCATGCCCCACCCGCTGAGAGCTCGCAGGTCGACACGCCAGTCGCACACAGGACGGAGAGCTGCTTCATCCGCGTAGCGAACCGTGTCCGTTGCGGGAGCAGATCCAGAGTCGAAGGTGTAGAGCGTGGCAGTAAACGTGCTATCTGGAGCGCATTCAGTGAAAAATCCGACCGGCAAAATTGGGGTTGAGAAAAGGACGGGAGAAAAAGGAAATGACTCCGCGTGGATTGAGGTAACGAGAATGCGGGGCAGAGGATCCTGCTCAGCCAGACTGGACCCAGTTACATCCACGGGAAGCTCAGTCGCCGTGGCATCCGAGTATCAAGAACCACAACCAGCGAAGCAGCATAAAAGTTTGAAAGCTTATTCTCCAGCCAAAACGGCGTCGCCGCATACTTCCTCGACGGGGTTCTAACCGCGCGGACTTGGTACCGTCAGCGCGTACATCCGCCGACCATCCCGCCGTCTGGCAGTTATCTCTCTTCCAACGCAAGGGAAAACAACGCACCTTCGCGTGTTCTCGAGAATTTACTGAGAGGGCCAATAAACAAGAAGAGGGAGAGTGAGAACAGAGATTACCAGAATGGCGTCACGACGCGTTGTCTACGCGTTGCGCGAGGATATTCCGGGCAGGTACGCGCCACCGAGAATGACAGCGTGAGAGCAGACCCGTCAAAGTGAACGCCGCGGCATGTGTGTGCCGAATGATCGGCGGGTCAACGTCGGTGCCAATAAGTTCGAGGAGCGGTGATTGCACCGAATCCGAATAACGAAGAAAGAAGAGGATGCAGACAGGCCTGGATGAGATGCCGCAATGCACAAAATCAAGGTTCACGCACCCTTTTCTAACCACAGAGCCTTTCCGCAGAAGATATTGAAGCCTGGAAATCTCATTAGCGCCGCTTGCCAGTGCCTGTTTTTCTAATCCGAGCTATGGGTCCAGATCGGCCCGTGCCGCGGTCCCAGCAAGGAAGATCCCGCGCCGTCTCCGTGCAATTGAAACATGACGCGATACCCTGCCTCAAGCTGCCGTCTTTATGTTGAAGAAAGTACGACACAAAGCGCATGGTGGCCGCAACGGAGTTGGCAAAAATACGCTCGGACTCTGTATTGTGCGGACTTGGTAGCCCATCGCTCAGAGAAAAAATGGCAGAACCCGCGCGCGAGGTGATAGAGACCATCCGGAGAAACGTCACCGGACGACGTGTGTACGGTTGCCTCCATGACGGAGACGAACAACAAACCGAAGAAAAAAAGATGGAGAACTTACCTGTTCTCACATATCTCCACGCCTGCGTCGTTGTAGCGCACGTACGCTGGACGTCGACTGCGGTCTTCCGGTTCCGCCGGCAGCTTCACCTATCTCCGAGTAAGGACTTCAGGTTGGCGAGCCCGTGGAATGCTGTACGTACCTGCGCGTCTGATCAGTCGGGGCCAGCGCCGAGTTCAACTCTCCAGACCTTCATGACATAAGACCGAGGAATAACCAACTGCGACACCAACGGCCGCCTCGCTAATCCATAGCGCGCCGCACCGCGAAGTGTTGCAGTATCGCAATCTGGCGGCCGCACAGTCATCGGGATTATTCCTCCGAAACGCTCCTACGCTACATGTTCAAAAAAGGGAATCCATAGAGCCCTTACAGAGAACGAACTTCGATGCGTGCCTTGAGATAAGTGCTGCCCGAAAATCCGCCGACCAGGAGAAGCGCGTCGATGGGAGGAGATACGGATAGCTGCTTGGCAATAAGTCGGAGCACTTCATCCACGACGGGATCGAAACTGTACTGCTTGAGTTTAATCAACTCGTGTTCAGCCACACGCTCACACGATTTTGCGCAAGAGTCTTCCTGGAATTCCGAGCTGCCCGTTAACCAAACCGACAGATGGGTCGTCTGCGGGATCTTGAACGTTAAAACAGTTGAAGTAGAATTCGTTGTCTTTGGGAGTGAGGCCAAAGGAATCAAATTGAATCAGCGCTGACCGTCGTCCTCCACGCCTGCATATGTGAGTTTGTCCGCTTCGCTGAACGAGTTCACTACAGAACGTCAATTACCGGAAAGTTCACCCGCGATGACCCACTGAAGTAGGCCAACGAGACTTGATCGCAATGCGAAGGGTGATCAGCGAGAAGCTAGGACTAGTGAGGATGCGCCCAGAAACATGGAAAATTCGAGATTCACAGTTTTGACCAGGTTGCGGAACCTTAGGTCCAGGAAAATGCTCCCGCAGTTCCCGCCGCTTCGTACTGCGACTTCAGCGATCTCCAGATGTGTTGGATTTCCGATAATCTAATCAAGTTGATAAGATAATCTACAGAAACCCAATAAACACACCTGGTATACGGCCAAATCCACCGTCCCTTTGATCCACTACGATGAGTCTTTTGCAGATCAGAATATTTACGGTGACAGACCGCCGCCCGCGTCGCAGACAATGAAGTTCTGAGACGGCTGGAGATGGTGCAAGCCCGAGAGATGGGCGCAATGCACTGCCGCAGCCTCCGGTTCCGAAATGATCTTTAGCCGGTCGCGCCACGCCGTATCTCCAGGATATGCGCTCTGGACCAACCCTGCGCCGACAGCAGCCTCGCGCATGAGAGCACAGCCGCGCGCATCCCATGCAGCGGGAACGGTCAGCCAAATGTCCGCCGAATCTGAATATAGTGTTCTTTGCGGCTGCCTCGGGACGGCGCGAACCCGCACCTACCTAGGTCCACAACAGTCCCCATTTCGCGGGTGATTTCTTGTCGGCAGTATGTCCACAATGATCGGAGAAAGTCTGAAATGAGGCCCACCGGTGTCTTGCCGACCTTTCCTTCAAATTTGAGAGAGAGAATGGTAACAGCGCTAGGTTTCATCCACATACTGGCAATGATGGGAGCCGGGGATCCAATTCGGGTTCGTCTCGGAGCGCCCGAGGCTCAAGGAACAGTTTGAACCACTCGTAGCGTTCAATCCCCGGTTGCAGTCTGGCATTTTTGGCCTGTAATCCCCAATCCACAAGAGTCCCGTGTTTATCATACAGCAAACACGTTGAAATCTCAAATACCCATAAATTATCCGCGGATCATTGACGACGCGGAGGCTAATTTTCGTACCTTTCTGTACGTTTCCAGGGACTGCGGCCACTTGAGAATCTGCTGTACCTGACCGTCCGCAAATCTCGATGAGCCATAGGCCTCGGAAGAACATTAAGCGCTGTAGCCGGCGGCTGCAATATCACCTACGACGCCAGAGAATGTCGTTCCTAGCGGAAGCAAAACTGATTAGATGGCCGCTATCCCGCACAAAGGGTCAAAGTTTACCGAAATCTATTGCGACGACAAGTTTCCCCTCGTCCGAAGAAGATGCAGATGTCTGGCGCACATGCTGAAGCGAGCTCGGAGCCGACGGCGAAGAGAAATGGCGAAGATCGTTCGTAACAGGGTGAAGATGCGTCGGGGTGGCCGTGGGTCGCAGAAGCGGCGGAGGATCGGGCGTTTGGGAGAGCTGATGCGCCATGTGCTGAAGGCTGAGCTCAGGACGCGGGACAGGTTGCTGATTGACGATTTGATGTCCAGTCGCCACTGGCGCCTCCGTGGCATGCGATTCCGACTCTCCACAGCAAACCATGATGACGGCGGAGGACAAGAGAGAACACGGTCATCAATCCCGACCCTATTTGGGAAACGCCGCTAAAGCTGAACTTCTTCGCGTTACGGTTGAGGTCACCCAACGAGGAGGGAACCCAGTTGAGAAGCCTGAGCGATAAGAGGTGCAGACATATGTGATCCTGAGCGCATGCAACCGTTCAAGAAGATACACTGCACGATGCTTATGGTGAGAGCGATTTCAATGACGTGAGACTGAGTCGGTGCGTCCGCCGTCGAGAAAATGGGGATCTTGGGATGAAAATATTTCCCAAGTAGAGAGCGGCGACCAGTATCGGCGGAGGCACGGTCGTCGGTAGGACATCGCGAAGACCTCGGGCGGGAAAAAATCCGATCGTTTCCCAACGCTTCCGCTTGGACAAGAGAAAACTGGCGGTCGCGAGAATTCTGGACGAAACCTGCTCTGACTTTTCATTCAAAGCGCCACTTTGCACTCGAAGAGCTCCAAGAGATCTCGAGTCGCCCGCAACACAACCCGAAACAGACCCTACAAGCATGTGCGCGTCGATTTTACGCAGAACCATGACCGAGTGTCAGCCTGAGATTAAGACGCATGGAAAAAAGAAATGTGAGCTGATTTTTTTTTGCCCGGGAACATCCAGTCCGACGGCCGAAATCCCGCTATAGACACGGACCCATGAGGTGTCTGCGCGGCGAAGTTGTGTGGATCAGGTTTTAGGTGTGTGGACAGATGCAAGCAATGGACAAGGAACCGTGCGTGCGTCACTGCGTGGCCGCCCTTACCGCCATCAGCCGTCGAACTTCAAAGATCTGGGGCGGCGGCTTTTTCCACGTTATTACGACTCTGAGTCGTGCGCGCCGCCAGCGCAATCTGAGGTGTTCGATGGCAACCGTGACTCATGTTCTTCAAGCAGAAACACGCGCGAAAGGTCCATAATATGTACCACGGTACGTCGGCGGCGCTCCGAGTCAGTCATCCTCCTCGAGAATCTCATCCTCGCCCTGTCGCGCCTACAAAAACAAACACCATGATTAGCGAAAGAACCAAAAGGTGCCGGGTTTCACAGACAGACCTTGTCAACAAGTTTACGGCGCTTTTCTCGCGTCTTGCGTTGAATCTTGAGGTACTTGCCCAACGGCGATTCGTCAAGCTGCGCGACGAGCCCGCGTTCCCATTCGCGCACGCCGTCCATTTTGTTCGGACCCATCTCGACGTTCCGCCGCCGCTGCTCGACCCAACGCGCGCTCTCCTCGACTCGCTCGAGCACGCTCTTAATTGCGCCCGCATCTTTCGTCGTGCTGCTCTTGCCCTTGCCGGCCGCGGCCGCGGCCTTGATGGCTTTGCGCAGCGCCACGGTCACTGGGACAACAATCTCGGGAAAGGCGACGCTGCCATGCACCGGGCTCGACGCGAGCCAGTCCGCGAGGAGGAACGACGCCTCCTCGACGAGCCCGTCTGCGTATATGCGCGTCTTGGCGTACTGCGCGGGTGCCCGGATTTGGACTTCAAGATCGAGCGGTCGCAGAGTTGATGCCTTGCTGCGGCCGGATGTGCTGAGGGTGGACACGAGGATCGGGACGAGGTACGGCGCGAGCGGGACATAGGTATGGGTGTGGCGTGTGAGATGAAGGAGCGACCGCACGATGTGCAGATGGAAAGGGTACGATCGACTGTTCGGAATGAGCCTGTTGGAGTCGAAATTGTGAGATTCATGTTGTGTGTCGACTAGTAAAAAAAGGCACTGACTTGATAGCGCCCAAGCTAACCTGAACGAGAGGGTAGATGAGAGGCTTAAGCTCGCTCTCCTTGCCTGTCTCCGCCTCTGTGGCCGCATCACACGCGCGCGCCAATACCACCGACCAAAAGTCTATGCAGTGAATGTACTGCCAGTTGTAGACCAGCTTGTACGCTTCCTAGAAAAGTAACGCAACAAAGTCAAAAACCAGCGTGGCGGGCGTTGCGTAAACGCAAGCGCAAACGAACCTTGGACTTGACTTTCATGCTATTGCGGAGGTGGATTGCCAGCTGGCGGATGTACCCGAACGCGTGTTGGTACGAGATGCCCTGGTCGAGCATAAAGACCTCGGAGCCCGAGTTCTTCATGAGATTGATCGACGGAAGGGTATGCACGCTGGTGTTCTTCGTCGAGCGGACCAAAGTCGTGTAGGTTCCCTGCATAGCATCGGAGTAAGCGACGAATAGCGTTGCGAGTTCGCGAAGGGAAGGCACGAGAAGAGAAGAGACGCGCACCTTGAGAACATTGTCGAGAATGGACTCGTCAGCAGAGGACGCTAGTTTCCGGATAGCGAGGAAGGCGGCGATGCGGACATTGTCCGCGGCACTAGACCACAGCTCTAGGCATTTCTGTTGAGTTTGTGAGCAGCTCGAACATGGGGACGGAGTAGCAGCACAGGCTAACCTTGAGATAGAGCTTGACGGCCTTGCGACTGCTCATGATATATGGGACTATCTTTGCGCTTTCCGCCACAGCGAGCTGCAGCATGTCGCTATCGGTGAGCTGCGACAGAATGTGGATCACATTCTGAAAGTAGGACAGAATAAGCTTCTGTAGCCCCTTGAGCGTCGGGGTCTGCGTCGGAGGCTTACTGGAGCCAAGATAAGTCAGACGACGTAAACGTGAAGGGAGACGCACAATTTCCCGTTGGGAAGCGTTTTTGTCGGCGCATGATGCTCTAGTATTACAGGCGTGTATTTGAGCGCGGTGGTGACGAGTTTGTTGTACACTGCAAACAACACATGAGCGGGTATGCAGCGTAAACGAGTGCATATACCTGCGGAGCTGTCGATGCTCCACGCTAAGACCTGGTTATCCTCGTTCATGTGTGCAGCGGAGCGGAATGCAACCAAAAGTTTGCGGAGGGATCTTAGAGAACGGTGCTGCTCCAAATATAAGTGTGGTCGAAGAGGCAACGCACAAAGTACGAG
This sequence comes from Mycena chlorophos, assembly GCA_014461115.1. NCBI lineage: Eukaryota > Fungi > Basidiomycota > Agaricomycetes > Agaricales > Mycenaceae > Mycena > Mycena chlorophos. Next base: position 1,890,891 of record JACAZE010000002.1, on the reverse strand, counting down.
CCTCGAGCAGTGCCTTCTGCCAGTTCTGCAAGATGGCCTTGGTCAAGACCGGGGTCTGGCCCATGCTATCGTCTTCGTCCTCCATCTCGTCTTCGTCGTCTGCATTGAAGTTAAGCAGTTCTTGGTCGTTCTCCTTAAGATACTGGTAGAACTCTGGATCCTTCTCCGCGAGTTTCGAGAGCTCAATCATGTGCTCCGCGCCTTCTTCTGGGGGGTATTGAGGGGGCGGCTCAACGTTCAAAAGCAGCGTCGCGCACCGAGGTCATCGACAGATGCGAAAGAGGCGTCGTCCGCAAACTCTTCGCCATCGCTCTCTTCTTCTTCTTCTTCCTCCGCCAAATTCTGGTTGGACATGAGTAGAATCAAACGCAAAGGGATAGAGTCCGCACTTCGTCGTCGTCGTCGTCGTCGCTTCGGTCCATAAACCCACCTTCCAAAAAGTCGTCGACGGTCATCCGCTTCTTCCTGCCGCAGTTGCAATATCGGAATACACGCATTAACCCACGCACCCCTTGTCCTTGGATAACGGAACCTCCTCATCGTCATTGTCGTCGTTGTCGTCGACAGGCTCGGGCGCGCGCTGCTTTCCCTTGGTGTCTTTTTTGCCAGCAATCCGCTTCTTTATTTTCTGGTGTTTTCTGCGGGCATCGATAGTTTTGCGGAGTTGTCCGCTGGCAGAGAATTTCTTGGTTGACTTTGCGGCTTTCTTGCCCATTGCAGTCAGAGGAGGAAACAGAAGAAAATGCCAGCGATCACATGTATGTACACGTCCTTGCTCTTGACCTTCGCGTCGACGATGCGAGCATGGCGACAACCACAGACGTTATCTCCTCCGCGAACGAGCTGCTAGCTGCCCACTCTGCCCTCATTGCGCGTGTCCGTGCCTCCCAACAACAACATCGTCAAGCTTTGCGCTTGTTGCAATCTCCGCCTTTACAACCGTTGGACTTGCCTCTCGTCGCCTCATCTCCGCCCTCTCCCGTCGATCACGACTCCCCACCAACATCCCCAATCGACAGGGCGACTAACCGGACGGATTTGACCCCGGCCAAGCGCGCCCGGGTCGCGCGATATAAGGTACTTGCTCACAACCCGGTTCTTGGCTCATTTCGCGCACAGAACTACGTTCCCGAGGAAGAAACGATACGCAACGACTACTCGCAGGTGCGTCTGTGTTAAATTCAACCCACAACTGCTCAAGAGCAGTAGCGATACGTCGACAGCGGCGACTGGCCGCAGAATTACGTGCTTGGCGCCGACCCAGAACACCGTTTCGAAGAGTGAGTTCACTCAGGTGGGCGGATCTTCTTCTCATTCACTTAGATATCCGAAACAACAACGCCTCCTCAACCTCAAAAAGGCTTCCGTCAACAACCACTCCGTCGCTCCGTCATATCTGCCCTTCTCGGACCTACATACACTCCATCCGGCCAAATTCGATGTCATCCTCATCGACCCTCCCTTCTCTTCCTCCTTCACCTGGGAACACCTCCGAGAACTACCGATCCCATCGCTAGCCGCAGACCCCAGTTTCGTGTTTCTCTGGGTAGGTAGTGGTGCAGGTGAGGGTCTGGAGAGCGGTCGCGACATACTCGGAAAATGGGGTTACCGCAGATGCGAGGACGTCGTATGGGTCAAGACCAACAAGACAACCAATCGTGGCCCGGGAACGGATCCACCGACGACCTCACTTCTCACCCGCACTAAACAGCACTGTTTGATTGGTATACGTGGGACGGTGCGGCGGTCCAACGACAGCTGGTTCGTGCATTGTAACGTCGGTACGCGGTTCCGTTTCCTTCTATTGGATTATCTAATGACGCCGCTGAACTCCCAGACACCGATGTTATCTTCTGGGAAGGCGATCCCACAGACCCGACGCGGAAACCGCCGGAAATGTACACGCTCATCGAGAACTTTTGTCTCGGCACGCGCCGTCTCGAACTCTTCGGACGCGCCCCGTCGTCACTTCGCCGTGGCTGGGTAACCGCGTTGAGCCCGGGCCAGGAAACGCGTGTACCCCGCGAAGGCACGGTCTACACGGACGAGGGCGCCGTAGCTGGTCCTTGGAACCACGCGTCGTGGGACGCGGACATCAAGACGCTGGCGAATGGCGGCAAGTTCGTTGTGCCCATGAGCGCTGAGATTGAGACGCTGCGTCCGAAGTCTCCCGTTCGCGGAGGAGGCCCTCCTGGTACTGGATCTGGAACTGGTGGCGCTGGTGCTGGGCCACCGCTGGCTGTTCCCGGTGGGCCACCGCGGTTCAACAACAACCTACACGCAGTCCCCAACGCGAACGCGGGCCAGATGATGATGATGCCGCAGCCGATGATAGGTATGGGCATGCCGGGAGCGATGGGGATGAACGGGATGGGCATGGTCGGTGACCCTGGGATGATGCCTGTGCAGCAGTGGCCTGCGGGCATGAACCCGATGATGATGGGCATGGGGTACAACAATTTCGGCGCTGGTCCAGCGTGGGGTCAGGGACAGTATATGCCAGTGGGCGAGCAGTATGGCATGGACGGCGCGTGGGACGATGGAAATGGGATGATGGGTCAACAACAGCAGTGGGGGAATGGGTACTAGCGTATCTTGGGCCATGAGCGTCGGCTACTGGATTTGATGTCTGTAGTCACGTGCAAAGTCTCCGCTTCTGCGTAACCAGTTTCTTCGTTCATAGCTTTCGGCAAGGTCTTGCTCTTTCTGTCTTTGGACCTGATGAGGTACTCTAGACAACAGCAATGGCAAACTTTGCCAATCTCAGGATTTACAAAGCTTTTGTCCAGGTATGATTTGACCCTTCTGACATGCTTATTCTTTTTGAAAGGGTCCAGTCCACACCCAAAAGTCCTCAGAACATGATTAGTTATGACCTCAACTATGCTAAGAAGCACCACCATGCATACAGAAGGCCTCAAGCACTGTCACTCAAACAAGCATGCCCTCTCAAAATAAAATTACTATCCCTGGCTGTAGCTACTCTGCCAGTGCTCCTATGACAGACTCAGTGCACCCTCCTCCACCCGGCAGACATGCTGTTTGGCTGCAGATACTCAGAAAAGATATTTAGAGAACAAGAGACAGGCTTAACTCAGGTTCCATTACCAATGTCAGGCTCACTGCTGAAGTTTTCCTTGACTTTAGAACTTCTACAACTCAGGCTGCTGTACCTTCAAGGAACCCTGGAGAGGAAAGTAGCTAGCTGCCTTTGACTTTATGCTGCCAGTACCCCTGGACAGTCCTGAGTGATTCTCTTTTTGAAGCTAACAATATGGTCTGGGTCATGACCAAAATATGCTGTACCTTTACCTGAAAGCACCACGAGGGAGTTATAACTATAGCACCTCAATAATTGATATCGCTCTCACACTGCTATCGACACTCGCGCTGCTATCGACACTCGCAGTTCGACGCATGTCGACAGACCTAAAGCTATGTAAATCGTGTCGACTCGGCGACAGATTCTTCGACGAAGTGTGAGAGGGCCACTGGCGTGTCGACAGATGATATGTCGAGAACTCAGTGCGATGTGGGTCCTATGTTCACCACATCGATAGCTTGAACAATGCTTTATCCTTTGGAAACATGACTCCTTTGAGAGTGTTGCTATAGATAGATTGTGTTAGTAGGGTCCTGGGGAGAACAGTTGGTCGATTTCGATAGACGAGGGTGAGAACAAGCGTTCAGTATGTTTAGGGGCTTGTAATGCACAGTGGTGTAGGAGACAGTATTATACTCCAGGCTGCAGCATAAAAGGTCAAGAAGATATCTTTGCAATAGATATCGATGTTGTGTGTGCTTCGACATACGATAAACAGTGAGAGTCCTGTTGGTGCAAGCACTGTCCAAGTTGGTATATACCAGCTTAGCATATGTCTACAGCTGCGCAGGGAGATGTAAGTAATGGGTTCCTGACAAGACTGTTGGCCAATAGGATGCCAGCATTTCAGCAGGGTCATCACAGAACCTTAAAATCAGTCGCTAAAAAAAGTTCCGCACCGTCGGCAAACGCGACTCGTTGCGAGGAGCGACCCAGAAAGGTATCTTTTCAGTTTGCGCCAAGTCTTGAAGGGGTAAAGCTGCACGTGTGGTTTCACGCCAAAGAGAGTACGTGGGAAACGTATTTAAGCACGAAAATCATTGCCACTTGCCGTTTTTGCCCTCCCCCCACCTCACCGCCCGTTTGTGGCTCCGTTCGCGTGCGTCTCCGTGTTGAGACGCCTTTGCCCTGCGCTTCTCTCTTTGTCTGTTCGTAAGGTTGACCACTTGCAGGGCCATGACCGACTCTTTTGGGACCTGCAAACGCGCATTGTCGCCCGACAGCTCGACGACGACGCGTTGCTCGAAGCGCACAAAGACGTTCGACGCGACCCTCCTCGAAAGCCCGCTCACAAGTGTCGCTTCGACCCCGGAACCGGACCAGACCTTCTACGACGCCAAAACGAAAACTTTGCACGTCGCCGGACAACAACTTAAGACTACTGTGGTTTTCGACTCGTTATGGAAGTGGCTTGCAGAGCGCCAGGAGATGGACGACAAACGCAGGCGCGGCTTGCCGGCACCGTACGTCCCCACACGCCGAACGCTATCTGCAGAAGCGCGCTAGCCATCTTCGCGCGCGGCATTCTTATTTACTCGACTACTTTAGGTGGACCGACGATCCCATCCTTCGGGATCACAAGTTCTGCAACGCATATCGCGTACTCGACAAGACCAGCCAATACCTTGTTACCGAGGTCATCCACAAGGGTCCGCAGACGCGTCAAGAGCTGCTGTTTCGGATTTTGCTCTTCAACACCTTCAACCGGATTTCGACATGGGAGCTGTTACGCGACCACTTTGGCGCGCGGCTCACTTACGCGCATTTCTCCGTCGCGGAGTACGAGGCGTTTCTGCTGGCCGCGGCCGAAGCAGGAACGAGTCTCTTCACCAACGCGTACCTCAAAATCTTTCCGCGCGTCAAGATGTACGCGAACGAAACGACCGTTTCTCTTTGGCTTGGTGTGGTGCAGAGCATGATGGAGAAGCTACCAACGGTGCTGGACGGCGCGAACTACGCTGTAGAGGTCTACGAGCACGTCGCGGGGTATCCAGGGTTCGACGTCTTTACGACGTACCAGCTTATCCTGGCATTATCCTACAGCTCCCTGCTGCCTTTTTCGGCCAACGACTTCGTGATGCCCGGCCCGGGCTGCACGTCGGGCCTGAGCAAGATATTCGGCAAGGGCTTTTTGGAGGAGCAGAAGCGCATCGTAAAGCAGCTCTTGCTGGGCGTGGACGCTGAAGACAAGCACAAGGTCGACAAGCACAACACAAAGGTCGTTGAAATCGCAATTCTGCGCTGGATGGTTGACGACCAGGAGGCGCAGTTCGAGCGACTTGGCCTCGATTTTTCCTACCTCCGCGACGCGAAGGGGACGACGATTCGGCTGGAGTTGCCCGACATCGAGCATGCCGTCTGCGAGGTGGACAAGTATGCGCGCAAGGCGCATCCTCGTATCAAGGGCACGAGCGACCGCACCGAGCTGAAGGCGAGCTTCTCGTCGGAAGGCAAGGCGCGGCCGCCAAAAGTCGTTCTCCCGGTGGCTTGGTCAGACCCTCGGCGCCAGCAGGCGCGCATTCGCGAGGGATTGATCGAAGTCGACCAGCAGTATTTCGTCGACGAGATCGTCGACGAGGTTGCTGGGAAGTATTTCGTTTCCTGGGCGGGGTACGACGATAGGACTTGGGAGAAACGCCAGGATATTCGCGAGCAAGCACCGGCGGCGGTGAAGGTGTGGGAGGATGCGAAGAGACGGGCGTCGAAGAAGAAAAAGAGATCGCGGCGGTGAAGTTACACGGGTCGAATCTTGTTCTTTACATAGCTTTGGATAGTTGAGGGAGGCTGTAGTCGTGAATCAAGCCGAGGGAGTTGACAGCAACGTGCGACAGGAAGCTGTGAGACGAGCGACGTGACCACCTTGAAATAAGCGCCGGTCCTCCCCTTCTATGTCGACCACTGTCCGCAGTGGCCCCGAACATCCTGAACTGGACGACCCGCGCCGCAAACGCCAGAAGACTGCTGCACACACTATGGAAGTCGGTGCGTCGCCTCCGTGTGCAGATACCGCGTGTTTCTACTGACTCCTCGAACCAGTCATTGACGAAGATATCGTCATGCTCGACGCCCGACCCATGACGCCGCCCAAGGAGACCTTGTCCCAGCTCAGCCGAACCAAGAACGGCCAGCTCAAAGGTCGCAAGCGCTTCACAGCCGATTTCAACGACCTCAAAGGGGAGGGCATAGAGTTGGGTGGATTGACAGTGAAGAGCGCGTCGAATTCCACTTAGTTTCGCGTCTCGTACTAATTCAGAGCTTCCAGAGGTTCGAGCAGGCGACGACGAGGGCATGATCGATCTTGTCGTCTTCGAAGGCGACAAGCGGGTTATGAGATGCAACCTAACCATTACCGACACGTCCGAATACCCCAAGAGCCACAGTATCATCACATTCACCGAAGACGACGATGCACCAGAGAAGGCTGTGGACGCGTTGAGCGCTTTGCAAGACAAGAAACCCATGCCGATCGCAGACCTCCTCGAGGACTTGCTGCACACACTCAGCGGCAAGAAGAAGAAGGCCAAATCCCTCGCAGCCACTGCCGCAAAAGCCAAATCGTTCGAGGAGTCAGACGCAGAGGACGACGGGTCCGACGCAGACTTTGAGTTCCCCGACTACGACGACATGCCGCACCAGCCATCACAGAACGAGGCTCATCGCTTCAAGGTGCTTAGCCGCATGCAACACGACTTTCTCGAGATCGTCTCATCCGACTCGTATCGTCCGGGCCTCATTCCGTTTACGCCTTCCGCCTCATCACCCGGTGGATTCGATATTTCCTCTGACTTTGCGCTCAGCGTCTCGATTCCGCTTGTGGAGCTCACAAACACGATTCCCGCGCAAGCGCTGGTCGCGTGGGACAGTCGTCTGCTCAGCACGCCCAAGCGCGCAGCCCATCTCGTGCTGTTAATCTCGGGCCTCGGCAGCGCGGCATCCTCGTACCCGCCGTTGACTCCTCACGGCGAATACATTCGCAAAGGCATGGCCCTGCGCTTCCAGGTTGGCGTCTGCGGAAGATACAAGCCGTCACGTGAACACGCAGTCGAGGCGGGGCGCACGTTCGGACTCGTCGGCAAGGATGCAGAGGACGAAATCCGTGAAAAGCGCGAAGCAGCACGGGCCGCACGAGAAGCAGCGTTGCTTGAATGGGGCGAAGATGCAATCCCGGAAGAACTGTCGTTCGATGAGTTTGGTGGCTATCCGGAGCTGGAACCGGAGGAGACCGTGGATGATGACAGCCGCTTTGAGCGCTTCTCGTTGAGCTCTTCGCTCGAGACGCTTTTGGAGACACAGCTCGTCAAACTCATTGCAATTCGCCGCAAATACAACGTCGGCTGGGCGGGAGCGGAGGTCATGCATGCGTCGGTGGAGAGCGAGCAACGGAGTTTGGATGATGTTTGGGCGACGTATAACAAGGCGAGCTTTTCGTTCATTTACCGCGCATGCATCGCTGATCTATTGTGCAGAAAATCAAAGCCGCAGATAAGGAAGAGTCCAAGCTTCCCCAACCGCTTCCGTACGACCCCCTGCGTTCTGGTGGCGAGATCAACCTGCCATATACGGCTTTCTGCTATCTTCTTCGGCGGCTCACGGTACGCTTTCTTTGGCTCGGTAATTTTGTGCTGATTTTGGGACAAGTTGTGCACGCGTTACTGCCTTGTGTGCCACGATAAGTTGGATAGCGAGTTTGAGCCTCTCAAGCCGTACGTCTGTGAGCGCCCATTGTGCACATACCAGTACTACACGCAAAACCGCGGCGTTTCCCTCGAGGTATTCCGTCTCAACCCTCCACTTGCATCCAACTCACTTGGCCCTCAGTACGAAATCCAACATAACCCCGCCACGGTCGACCTGCTCGTCTCGCTCACCTACTCGGCCGCCGCCGAGGGCGTACTGGATCAGCCGCTGCCCGTCGGCATGGCGCTGAAGGTCCCGCTACCCGACCAGAATAAGGTGGTCCACAACGCAGCTCCGATTCATCACTGGGCGGGTCATCATCAACAGCCGCAGCCCGTCGAAGGGCTTCCTGTTGGTCTTACTGCCGACCTTCAAGGGCTGGTGGAATTCGATTTGCTTCCTGTTGCTTATGTCAGTCATTTCCCTCATTTCGTGTATATTGAAGCTGATTGCTTGTAGATGCGTGCAGCTATAGTCGCTCTCATCGATTCATTGCCCTCAGTACGTTTTTGTCTTGCCCTATTTAAGCGAAAGCGCTAACCAAGCCTCGCAGATCGAAGAGATCAAGTACGCACGTGACCATCTCGGAATCTAATCTAATCGGTCACAGGAAACACCTGGAACGCAAAGTCAAGCCTGGCAAGTCCAAACCTCGCTTGCAGGAGATGGAGAACGGCACGATCCTGCCAGCCGCCTGGGCGATCCTACGCTGGTCCGTCGCATCGTGCACGGCCTACCTCGAAGAGATGTCTTCAGAGGAGATGTCAATCCAGGGTCTGGACCCCGTTTGGCGTCAGTTCAGGTTCAGCGTCGGTGCGCCTGATGCAGAGGCCAAGTTCCAGAAGGCATTGGAGATGGCGAAGTCTTCGGATAACAACGCGAAGAAGTTCCCGAGCTTGTACGCGTTCCATGGATCGGCGTTGCGCAACTGGCACTCGGTAAGTCCCCTCTTTCGTATCTTTGTACAAGAGCTGATGATGCTTCACCAGATCATCCGTCATGGGCTATGGTTCAAGCAGGTTACGAATGGGCGCGCGTTTGGCGACGGTGTTTATCTTGCCAAGGCGGCAGAGACGTCGATGGGTAGCTACGCTCAGAGTGGTCGAGCTTGCTGGCGGAAGAGCAAGCTGGGACCGACTAGCTGCGTTGCGATTGCCGAGGTCGTTAACCTGCCCCACAAATTCGTGAGCCAGAACCCGCATTTCGTGGTCAAGGACACGGAGTGGATCATGTGGTGCGTGAATTGCCTTCTTATTTTCTTGTCGCTGAAAATGAACATAGTCGATACCTTCTGGTGAAGGGCCTCGAGCTTCCTCCTGCCGTCGACAACAAGCGCAAGAAGAAAACGGTGCCGTGGGTCAAGCTCGACCCTGCGCAGCCGATTACGCTCCAGTCGAAAGCGCTGCAGGTCCCGCAACCAGGGTACCATATCGACGAGCTCGTGCAGCAGCGCCGGGCGGAGCTGGTAGACGAGGACAATGACGGCACGGATCGATACGTGTTTGAAGAGAAGGAGGAGGTGGGAGGGAAGGGCAAGCAGAAGGAGCAGGAAATCATCGAGATCAGCAGCGACGAGGAGGAGGAGGACGACTTCGATGGGTTCGACGAGCCGATGCCGCCTGTGCCACCGCCGAAGGGCAAAGGCAAAGCGAAGAGTTTGGTGTCGAACATCGCGTCCGCGTTCAAACCGGGCAAGAGCTCGACTGCTACGGCTGCACCCAAGGGCCCGCCAAAAGACGACTGGAAGCACGACCCAGAGTATGTGCGTAAGACGGTGGACCTGCTGATGCCTCCGCCGTTTGAGTCGACGCCGTCTGCGACGATGGCGGTCCAGCGCGAGCTCAAGGCTATGCTGAAGGAGCAGGAGGCGGCGTTGAAGAGCTCTGGTGGGCTCAAGGAGCTTGGGTGGTACATGCCGGAGGAGTTCATGGGCGACAACCTATTCCAGTGGATCGTGGAGATGCACTCGTTTGACCCCGACATCCCCATTGCGAAGGATCTCAAACGGGAGTGCGTTGCTCTCTCGTTCTATCTCTTACTTCGTTCTGATCTCAGTACAGACGCATTAACTCACTCATCTTTGAAATCCGCTTCCCGCCGGACTTCCCCATCGCCCCGCCGTTCTTCCGCATCATCACCCCGCGTTTCCTGCCGTTCATTCACGGCGGTGGTGGACACGTAACTGGCGGCGGGTCGATCTGCATGGACCTGCTCACGTCCGATGGGTGGCTGCCGAGCTACAGCATCCCTGCAGTGCTCATGCAGATCAAGCTGGCAATATCGAATCTGGATCCGCGTCCTGCGCGGTTGGCGCCGAACTGGACGTCGCCGTATTCCGTGTCCGAGTCGTTGGCGGGCTTTAAGCGTGCGGCGGCGGCGCATGGATGGACGGTGCCGACGGGTCTGGATAAGCTCGTGAGGTAGTTGCTGGGTTCTCAGTGGAACATATGTAGCGCTGTCTTACTCATTAAACGCGATCACGTGGTCGCGTCATGTCTATGCGTTACTCGCGGCAACGGCGGATAGGTATCAATGTAGCGTCTCCTGTGTCACGGATAGGCCTCCTTTTTGCACCTTTCATCATGCAACTTTCCAAGGAGAGCGAACCAGCCTCTCAGCGCTGGAACCACTGGCAGCCTGAAGTCTATCGTGTGAGGCACATCCATCATCTTCCGAACATCCTCGCTGATCCATGTAGGCTATCGTCACCGCATCCACCGTCATTTTCCTACTGAGCCTCCCTTGCACCCCGTTCATCTCCGGATCCACTGAGTATCTGGCCTATGCCATCGTGATATTCATTTTCGCACTATACTTCTACGCTGCCATCGCGTCGTTTTCGTGGTGGAGCCGAACCTGTCCTGAGCGATGGTTCTCGATTAGGTACGGACAAGCAGTCTGTTTCAGCGCCACGCTTTTCGGATTCAACAGTGAGTCTGGCCACTCGATATTCCGTGGATGCTCAATGCGCATAGGCCTGCCCTACGACCGACTCTCCAGTGGTATTCCTCGGCCCCTGACCACCTTTGGGCCCTTCCTTTGCGCCGTGGTGGCGTTTGACCTTATTTCGCGTTGGACCGGAGAGACGTTTTGGTCGTTGCCCAAGAACTTCCAGTTGAAGCCACCCTCGGATGAAACCGGAGAGAGCCCCGTTCAAGTTGTCTGAGATAAATTCATATGTTGAAGTATGTAGCTGCGCCCTAGATTGAACCTACATGAACGAGAACGCATCTGTGCCTCAGATAAAGTCCGGACGCAAAATGTGAGGTCTTTTCGCTACCACTGCAGTGCTCGCCGAGAACAAGATCTACAGTATCATAGACCTCCTAAGGCTCCTTTCGCACATCCACCCCCAGGCTGAGTCTCAGTATGCAGCCTCTCAAGGAAAACGAGCTATCTTCTCGGCACCAAGTGTACGATGTGAGTTGCATCTACCGTACATATCGAGAACTCGAGCTTCCCTGTTGACCTTTCATCCACGTAGGCTATCTTCACTGCATACACTTTTGCCGGTGTCATTTTCCTACTGGGCCTCCCTTGCACCCCGTTCATCTCCACCGAATTCCAGACCGATGCCATCGTGTCCTTCGTCTTCGCACTGTGCTTTTACTCTCTCATTGTAGGCTTTTCCTGGTGGAGCCGAACTTGTCCCGAGAGTTGGTTCTCAATTAGGTTCGGACAAGCAGTCTGTTTCGGCGCTACGTTTTTCGGACTCAACCGTGAGTCTTGCCTATCATTCGGTGGCTACGCGTATGCTGAATGCTATTTCGCACAGGTCTGCCCTACGACCGACTCTCCGGTGGTATTCCTCGGCCCCTGATCACCTTTGGGCCCTTCCTTTGCGCCGTGGTGGCGTTTGACCTCATTTCGAGGTGGACGGGAGAGGCGTTTTGGTCGTTGCCCAAGAACTTGAAGCCACCCGTGGATGTAACCGAAGGGAGCCCCGTTCAAGTTGAAGTTGTCTGAGATAAATTCATATGTTGACGGACGTAGCTACGCGCTGGATTGAATCATGCCCTACCTAAATGAACGAGAACGCATCTGGGCCGCAGACAAAGTCCATACGTCGGCGCGCGCGCCAAAATGTGAGCTCTTTTCGCTGCCACTGCTCGTCGAGAACGAGAACTCCGATGGATGGTCTGTATTTCCTCGCTGTCTCCACAAGTTCAGCAACAGATGGTGCGCACGGCTTGAGCCGGCGGAATTTCAGCGCGCCAGAGACAAGGTGCTGCTGAAGGATGCTAACGTTTCGGCAAATTCGTGAATTTCGTCGGGGGGATTCGAGGTAGCGGAATAGATAGGTGCGCAGAGAGCGAGGGGAGGTCCGATACCATGTATGAGAGACCGGTGCTGGAGTCCGGGAAGGCCCGGAGAACGAACAGAAGTTCTTGTCTTGCATGCACACGAAATTCCAGAAGGAATATAGGCTGTGGGTCGTTTTGACGACGCAGTTCTCGGGCCGAGTATGTAGTCCGAGTGGCCTGTGCGAGGTAGTTTCAGGAAAGAGCAAATGCTGTCGCTGAAGAGGGCTCCGAGTGGGCGGCGTGCGTGAATATGAGGCTCAGGATCTCTTCAGGGAGGTCGACAAGCAATGCCGGTCGCTTCTCGTCGTGCAGGGCTTCAAAAATCTGGTCGTAGAGGAATTGTAGAGCGAAGAATGGGAGGAGAAGTTTTTCCGGTGGCTTGAGCGACGGTGGCGGAGCCAGTTCCGACTGGAAGATCCGAGTCAGCAGGCTCACAATGACACAATCGAAAGGAAATTCAGCCACGAATGCTGGAATGTGGAAGGTACGTTTTGGAAGGCCCAGTCATGACACGCATGTTGCTGCCGAACCGAACCGTCCAGCGTCGCAGAGGGAGACAAGGTCAACTGGGCCGTGACTTTGACAGCTCGGCCGGCGATCCCGAAGCGGTTTCCACACGCACCGACGGAGGATGGGGCTCCGTCCAGCTATCTTCTCGTCGGCATGGCCCATAATTTTGCGACCAACCGCACGATTCAGATCCTCAGCGCCGCTGAGAATGGCAAGTATGGTATACTCGCACAAACTTGGTGCGTCCTCTGTGAACTCAAAATCTCCCACTGACAAACCGCTGTTGCAGCTACGATGCGCATTGTGTAATTGGGCTTGTCCGGGCCGCTGAAAGGAACCACAGTCCAGCGATCCTCCAGCTCTTCCCTGTTACATTGGCATACGGGAAGGGCCCGTTTCTAGCGTTTTGTCTGCAAGCGTGCGTCTCTCCACTGGCACAAGAAAACGACTCGAAGCTTATGGTCTTGTAGCGCTCATAGCGCTTCTGTCCCCATCGCTGTTCACCTTGACCATGCGACTGACCCAGAGCACATCGAACTCGCACTGTCGCTCGCGGAACAGGGCATTGCGTTCGACAGCATCATGGTCGATGCCAGCCATGCAGAGACGGATGAGGAGAACATCGCCATCGCACGCCCCTACGTCGAGCGTGCTGCAAAGTGCGGGGTTGCGGTCGAAGTCGAGCTGGGGCGTCTTGAGGGCGGGGAGGCCGGTCTGCGGATGATCTCTGACGCGAAGCTTACCGACCCGAGCAAGGCGACCGCGTTCATCGACGGTACCGGGGCGATCATCCTCGCGCCTAGTATCGGTAATCTGCATGGCTCGTATATCAACCCGCCGAACTTCAGGCAGGATATGTACGTGATTGCTTCGCATTCCGTTTCCTTGCTCGTTTTGACACTCGAAACAGCCTCAAGGCTCTGCATGAAACCTTCGCCGGCCGCGTCCCACTCTGTCTGCACGGCACTGACGAGCTTCCCGACGAGTTGTTCGTCGAGTGTATCGAGAACGGCATCAGCAAGGTACCCTCAGGCTCCTCCCGGCGCCCGCGTCTCTTTGGTCTTGCTAACCGTGGATCGCAGATTAACGTGAACAGCTGGGGTCGCGATCCATATGCCAAGGCGTTGGCAAAGGCTCTGCAGACCAAGCCTTTTCCCGACGCAGTTGAGGAAGCGACGGAGGTGTTTGCTGAGGTCTGCGATCGGTTTATGAAGTTGTTTGGGTCGGCTGGAAAAGCATAACATTTTACTGTACCTTGTAGCTGTGCCGCGCGCTGGAGCTTGGAGGTACATCTAATCTAATCATCACGTGTCTGACAGCTGCCAAACAACTCTTGCTTTCGGCCGCCATGGTCATCTCAGCGGTCCGTGCACTACCGTCGCGCGGCCCGCCCACCTGCGCTCATCAGCAACCGGCACTCGTCCTCCAATGTTATAGGATGAATTGCAAGGTCATGACGCGACCACGAGACCACACTAGGTAGCCGCAATTATTCCGTGTCGGTGTATAAGTATTGGGTGGAGTTTGTGAGCTTGCGCACTCTCTGCTAAAAGATGCGGATGCTCTCTGGACTTGGCTCTCTTCTTGTTGCTGCATTCTGTGCGGACAGTGTCTGCGCAACGCCAGACACGGTCAAAGGCAAGTCGATCCCGAGTCCTGTGGCTCTGGCGCAATGAAGATCGCTGAACTTTCTTTCCAGGCAATGTAAATCCAGTGGCGGATCCGACCCTTTGCAAATCTTCCTCGGGAACGTACTTCCTCTTCTGTGAGTTTTGTGGTTACTACGGGACCTGCGGTGTTTGTTGACGCGGTTGAAAGCGACGGCGCCGGGCATCGAGATCCGCACGTCGCCCGATCTCGTTACCTGGACTCTCGTCGGTCTGGTATGGCCCAATGGCGCGTCATGGACGGACGAGTACACCTTGACGACCAACGGGTGCGTGGCTGGTAAATTCAACTCAAGCTCTTCATTCATTTTTCATCGACAGAAACCTCTGGGCACCGGACTGCACGGTATACTTCGCTGGATCGTTCACTTGTCATATCTTTCTGACTTGTTCTCCAGGTCATTGACGGCGAATTCTACGTACTTCAACTCCCCTTTGCACGTTAAATGATCTTCTCAACGTCTGCAGCTCTACTACGCAGCATCGTCATTTGGCTCGCAAAACTCCGCGATTTTCTTCGCTAAATCGTCTACTGGTGAACCCGGAAGCTTCACCAATGAGGGTCTCGTCACGAGCACCGTGACTGGGGATACGTACAATGTGCGTTGAGTCGATGTTCTCCGTTTTGCGCTCATGATCCTTTCAAGGCTATCGATCCCAAGTAAGCGCAACCTCGTGCAGCCGGAAGTTCAATGACCCAACGCACACTAGCCTCATCATTGGTGAGCCATAGCTTGCTCCTCACTGCTGCCCAGCTCATACAAAATCTGAGTCAACGGCAACTGGTACCTCTCACTCGGAAGCTTCTGGAGCGGAATCAAGCTCATCACGTTCGTATTTACACTCCAGCCTTCTTGCCCCACAGTAATATAAGCCTCGCAGTCTTGGCTCCTCGACTGGCAAGCCCTCAAACAGCGCCGTCACCTCTCTCGCGGAGCGTACGGCCGACAGCGGCGCCATCGAGGCCAGTGTCATCTGGCAGGCGGGCGAATACTTCTATCTGTTCAGCTCCTGGGACAAATGTTGCGACGGTACCAGTTCGACGTACAACATTCGCTTCGGCCGTGCGACGAGCATCGACGGGCCGTACGTCGACGAATCGGGGGTGGATCTTTTGAATGGTGGTGGAACGTTGTTGCTTGGTACCCAGGGCAGTGTAAGTGCTCACTGGCAATTTCTTACGTGTTCCTTCAATACGCGCCCACAGGACGTGGGCCCCGGCGGTCAAGACCTGTTCCTCGACTCCAACGGAAACACCATCATGGTCTACCGTGAGCTTCTGGAACATTGTCCGTTCTGCTCGCTCACGACTGCCTCCAACAGACTACTACACCACCGCTGGAACCCTTGTGCGCTTGGATCTTCGCATTCATGGCTTGTCGAACTCACCCCGTCACACAGCTGGGGATTAACAAGCTCTCGTTCTCCAGCGGATGGCCTGTCAGTTCTGCTGCTGCTGCTCCTTGAAGTTTACGCTCACGTTTCGTAGGTCATCTCCGGTTGAAGAGGGTCCGACAACGCTGAGGCAAGTTCACCGATGTTGTACTTCCTGTCTGTTTTATTCGAGAGCGTTCGATATATTGCATAGAACTGCTCTGACCAGAGGTTTTCGAGGCTTGGGAGCTGCAGTCCGGATGAGGATTTACGTGTCCGCGGGATCACGTGCGCCGTCGATCTTTAAACACCGCCCACATCATGCGGGATTCCTCGGCGCCCATGCGCAGCCCAGGCTTGGGAACGCAGGCTGAATCCAAGGAGACGGGCCTCCTGCAGTGAGCTGTCTCTGTTCTGCAGACCCCGAATACTGTACGCATCGCTGGTTTGCGGCATTGCATCTCGCGTCGGGCGCAAATCTCAAAAACCAAGCAGTCCTGACAGCTCGGGTCAACTACCGCTTCTGGCCTTACAATTTACTCGGCGCCGCCTGTTGCTGCGAACTCCTTTCTCCTTCCCACCGCGATGGCGTCCTCCTCTTTTCCATGGTCGAGACTTGGATTTGGACGTGGGCCCGTGAGCGACAGAAGCGCCCGCTCTGAGAGCAGTCGTCCACTCCTTCCAACAAACAGCGATGGCGCCAGCACAACGAGCTTGCCGACGGGTGGGGATGAGGACGACGATGCGGCGGTCGAGCTAGAGATGCAGCGGTTTGACGTGGACGAGCGCGCGTCTTGGGGATGGCGGCGGGGGATGGAGCGTAAAACGCCCTACAAGTGGTACTTGGTCGCGGTCCTCGCGGGTTTGTTGCTCGTCGCGGGAGCCGTCTTTTTCCGGCGACCACCGCCGCATGTGTTGCCGTTTGTGAAAGGTGCGCCGTTGCTGCAAGTCTTTTTCAAGTCTAATATTGTCCGTAGGACCATACCACGACTTCTCCGCGCTTGTAAACGCAGACGTCGATCGCCTTATTGCGCGACAATCCAAAACACTCGAGCAAGCCACGGCGCGTTATCGGCTACAGAACAGACGCGACCCGCCGCCGGGCTACTCAGAGTGGTTCAACTTTGCACGCGAGCATTCCTGCCTCATCGACGATTATAAGCAAGTCAGCCGCGATTTTGAGCCATTTTATCAACTGGCGAAAGAGGATCCGACGTATTTCGCGAGGATGGTGGACCGGGCGACCGAGAAGGCGCGTGAAAATATTGTATGGGCGCGATTGTCGCTCAAGTTTGGAGACAGGTTCAGAGAGATGGAGTCGGGATGACTACCGGCGCATTCGAGAACCACCAGTTCAGACTCTTGGACTCGCAGGGGACGTTGTATAGTCATGAATGGCCGAGGACCCTCTCCCGAGTGAGTTCCACCAAGCAGTTCTATTGTTCAACTCACCTCCAGACAGTTCGCAAGTTTCATGCCTGATATGAAGATTATTCTGAATGGCCGCGACGAGCCACGTTCGCTGTTCAACACCCGCCTACCCAACATGCGCCAACAAGCACTCAACGCGTCAGATCGAACGCCTTTCGAGGTCTCCCCGCGCCCCACAGACAAATTCTTTCGCGATGAGATGGGCTGTATCGTTCCGGACAGAGACGTCGGGTTTATGCATCCAGCAAACGATGCCAGTGGTTGTGCGTGTCGTCTGCTGTTGCCTTGTTGCACATGCTGATACTGTTTGCAGTCATGTTATTCTCGAGCAGCACCCAGTTCGCGACAGACTTGGTGCCAGTGCTGAGCATGACGAAAATTACGCCTTGTTTCTCTGATATCTTGGTGCCCAGTGAGGTGGGCATTCTTCTCGAACCCCAAGAACAACACTGAGAAAATATGCAGTTTTACTACTCAGACTCGGATTGGTCGCCGAAAGCCCCATTCCCTGACAACGTGAACTGGACGGACAAGATCCCACAAGCCTACTGGCGCGGGAAGACATCCGGCGGCTGGATCTATGGCGAAAACTACCACGCATTTCCGCGTTTTCGCATTGTGGATATGTCGCGGACACGCCGGGGCGCTATCCTCCTGGACGTTGCGATTTCTGGGTTCCATGATTCGCTTTGCGGCGACCGCTGTAACGGCAATGGAATCAAGAAAAAGTACGTGACGGGCAAGACGGCCCCGCGCGAGGAGATGTACAAGTACAAGTACTTGGTGGACCTCGACGGGAACTCATTCTCGGGGAGATATCTGGGCTTGTTGAGGAGCGGGTCGTTGGTGTTCAAGGTGCGTTCTGTGGTTGCTCTGAGCGATTCAAGTGTGTTGAAAGGAAAGCAGTCGACGGTGTTTTCCGAGTTTTTCAACGATTGGATACGACCCTTCGAGCACTACATTCCCGTACGCCCCGATTTGTCGGACCTCTTCGACAAGATTGAGTGGGCGCGCGCGAACGATGCTGAAGCGAGGCGGATACAACAAGCAGGGAAGGCTGTTGCTGACCGCATCATGACGGACGCGCAAAACGACTGTTTGTTCTCGTTGGTACTATTAGAATGGGCAAGGTTACAGGGCATGGGGACCGCGAGAGGAGGAGGAGCAGAAGCACTAGATTAGGCTTTCTTTCTGTACAGTTTGAACATGGATGAGCGAATCGAAAGCTGTCACAACTCAAGACGACAGCGACAACAGACAAGGCAATGTGTCGGGCTTGCTCCCGCCCCTCACCACGATGACCTACTTCGTCCCTCTGGACCACGCTTCTGCGGCAGCACAACCACCTGCAGCCCCGTCGTTCATCCAAGTTTCGCCAAATCCCACCAGTTCACTTGCCAGGATCGCCAAGGCGATATTGAAAGCCAAACGCATTGTCGTCGTCTGCGGTGCGTGGCCACACGCACCTTGGCTGACCTCCCTGACTGTCTCCAGGCGCAGGAGTCTCCGTACACGCTGGGATTCCGGACTTCCGGTCGAGTGAAGGTTTGTTCCAGACGTTGAAGAAGGAGAACCCCAAGGAGGCGTTGAGTTCGGGCAAAGATCTCTTCGATGCATCGGTCTTTCATGTGCGTCGCCGTTCTTGAGCGAAAATCCGCGTCGGTGCTGACGCTTTTTGCAGTCCGAAAACACCACTTCACTATTCTACCAAATGATAGCTCGCCTCTCTGAGCTCTCTACTGCTGCTCAACCGACTCCTTTTCACAAGCTACTCCACACGCTTGATACCAGAGGCCGTCTTTTGCGCGTCTACACTCAAAACATCGATGCCATTGAGGAAAAGTCGGGTCTCTCGTTCGGTGTCCCTCCGTTTCAAGAAAAACGACACAAATCGCGCACTCCGAAGCCCGAACTCGTGCCTCCTGAACAGGTTGCGTCCTCTAGTCGCCTTCCGACGCCGGTTCCGGAGACGCCGCGCTGTATTCCGCTGCACGGAACGCTGCAGACGGTCCACTGCCAGATATGCAACCACTCGTACGCGCTAGCGGATCACCTCCCGGCTTTTGCGCTCGGCATGCCTCCCGCGTGTCCGGAGTGCCTTGCGATGGACGAGACGCGTCAACTCGTTGGCAAACGGTCGCGTGGGATTGGTCGGCTGCGACCGTCGGTCGTGCTGTACAACGAGGACCACAAAGACGGCGAAGGCGTTGGCGATGTTGTGCAACGCGACTTGATGGGACTGTCGAAAGGCAAAGGAAGGGCCGGGGCAGACTTGTTGCTTGTTGTTGGCACGAGTTTGCGCGTGCCGGGTACCAAGAGGATGGTGCGCGAGTTTGCAAAGGCCGTGCGATCGCGAGGGAAAGATCCAGAGAACAGCAGCCCGGGGCCAGTGTCGGAAGACGAGCGGCCGCTCAAGGCGTTGTATCTGAACCTGGATTTCCCGGTTCCGACGCGCGAGTGGGAGGGCGTGTTCGATGCGTGGGTGCAGGGGGACGTACAGGTGTTTGCTGAGATACTGCACCAAGAGATCGAGAAGGAGATCAAGTCGAAGGAGGCTGCGATGGAGCGAAAGCGGCGGAAAGAGGAACTGGCGGAAGACGAGAAGATGGAGACGGCGGCTTGTCGGACGCCCAAGAAACGCAAGCTGAGCTCGCCGACAAAGAGTCCGCCTGCCAAGCGCAGGAAACCGCCATCGACCCCGACACCTGTGCTTCTCAAGATACCCACGCCGGTCCGGTTAAAACGCATACCAGAGGTTGTCATTGTCCGGCCTTCAGCGATCCCGGAGAAACCGCCATCCCGTAGTGCGAGCAAGGCTCCTACAGCCCGGTCACGTGTTCGCGGGACCCATGCAAGGAAGAAAGCGATTCTCGCGGTGTCGACTCCAGCGAGCAAACCTGATCGGATACCAGCACCAGCTCCAGTCCGACATCGCCTCTGGTACGAGAGCTACAGTACGGGCTTCGCTCGCGGTCGGGTTCGCGCTCCCGCGCGAGTTCTCGTGGTTGACGACTTGAACGCTCTAAGTTATTTGTAACTCCGATATATCCTGCTTTGTGCGTAGTGTAGTCGCTATCTTGTTATCGTTATGAACTCGTCCTGTAACGATCAAGTAGGGGAGGACAGCTTGAACGAACCCTCGGCTGCGATCGAACAGTATCGTGAATTCAGCCAGTCGTTCAGCGCCAAGTCGCCGCACGTCTTTCGATGTCGGTGTCGGTTTGTTCACAGCGGAGCTGAAAGCTCTCCGACGCATTGAACAAAGAACAGGAATCCCGATCAAACGAGGCGCCGTCGCAACGCGCCAAACAGCGCGCCCACAGTGATGCTGCGCCAGTCCAACAATTTCGGTGATCGTGATTTCTGACATAGGGATTGAAAATAGTTGACATGAAACTTTGCGTTTGCAGGAGGTTACGTGAATATTTTGGCTGGTACCAACGTCACGTGATTACGGTGAAAGTTTCCGGACCAAATGGTGATGTTCTTGGAATGGCTCTCGGCGCTATCGACGACCGTGCAGTGCAGTGCTGGTATCGGCCAACAACTGGTTATGGGTCGTGGGCGATGGCGAACAGTGAAAGGAGAGTGAAGAAGATCTGCCGTGGTTTGCGCTAGAGCATCCTACGTGTCATTCGGCGGTGCGATGTTCTTAACCATACAGGAAAGAGGCACGAAGCAGGATCTCTCGAAGACTTCGTGAGATTTTGAACTGTTGTTGGGCGGCATGTTGAATGTTCATCGTGCACTCGAAGCGACTTTGCAGGGCAGATAATTGAAAGGCCAGATTCGACGCGGGGCAGATTGGTGATTTTGGGCGATGGCAAGAGACTCGGACATCATTTTGGTCGACTGAGGAGGTCGTAGACCATTAGATCGTTGAACAAGAGGATCCGACGGCCGGGAGGGATCGGTGAGACTCTCCAGTACGGCCAAAAGACTCTAGAGAGTTGCCAGACGGTTGACCGCTGCATACGGGACTGTTGACTGTCAGTGTCAATGTGGTTGGAAGCAAGAAGGCCGAGGACCTGCGATGGATCTTCAGCCTGATCACCCATGATTTTCACGGGTCCTCAGAGATTTCCAGTCTCTCTGGCCCCAGCTAGCTGTATCGTGCACTCGCAAGGCCTCTTCAAACACTCCGCATCTATGCTAATTTAATACCCGAGGCCAGACAGCAGACAGCGTGTGCAGGCACGTCGTCGCTTCGTTTCGAGATGACAACGGCAGCAGTTGTTGGCCACGGATTTTCAATGCCCATAAGGCCGTTGTTCTTCTTTCCGACCGCCACCCACACCTTGTCTCTCGTCTTCTCCACACGATGCTGGCCCAGTCCAACCACAAACCTGCGAATCCAAACCCTCGATTCAAGCGCCCAGAAGCGCTGAACCTGCCTCCCACTCCGAGTTCTGTACGGTCGCGGAGCCCGTCGCCCGGTCCATCGGTTTATCTGCGACCGTCGATGGACCAGCCACGTGCAGCGTCTCCCGCAGCATCGATGTACTCGGTTGCCTCGTCCTCGACGCGTTCTCTTCAGGTACCACGGGCTTTTTCGCCGCGACCACTACCATCGCCACCGACTCTGGCCAACCTCGACACGCAGTGGGCTGGCCGTTCCTCCTCTTCGCTGGACCGTCGCTCAGTCGACAACTCGTCCGACGTGACGTCTTCCTCACCACCAGACACGCCAGTTGACGTTGTCCCCGACACCGAGCTGCGCAGACGACAGCTGAGCAAAGCTGCTCGTGTGCTAGGAGAGCACCTTCCGGCCGACATTCTGCTCAAGACGAAGCAGAAAACAAAATCCAAACCAAATGCGCTCCTACGCGTCTTCCCCGAGCCCCCGCCTCGGCGATCGACAGACAGCCCGGTGCCAGGCTCACGAGCAGCGACGGTGCGCCAGCCGGTGAAGATCGCACGTCGAGCAAGCTTATCCCTTGCCACGTTCGCCTCGAAGCTCCGTGGCGGTGGCGCCCATTCACATTCGCGCGGCTCCTCGCAGGAATCGCAGAACTCCCCGAGTCTGTCCAACTCGCAGGGCTCCCTTTCCTCTGCGAACTCATCCCCTTCACCTTCACCAACGGCACATGCATTCGCCGCCCACAACCAGAATCGCAACACCCTCAATTCCCCGATTCAGTTTGCCTTTCCGCACCGCTCTCAAACCGACCCGCTCTCCGGGAGCTGGCCTCGCATCCAACGGCCCGAAATCATCATCATAAACCCAAACCCACTACCATCGCCCGTCCCTACGCTCGAATTTGACTCACCAGTCGACACGAGTCTGGGCTTTGACCCAGACCAGGTCATCGACATCCGTGCATCACCCGAGGGCGGCGATTTCAGCGACGATGACGAGACGTACGAGAACTACGACGACGAGCCCGAGACCCCGGTCGTCGAGTTTCCGACCCCGCGCAACTCTCGGCGGCTGCACAATTACTCGTCGTCCGAGGTGCTGCGGCCGACACCGCGTATCGTGCCCATGCCCTCACACGGGCATTCGCCGTCTGAGATTGTCTCCCCGCGGTCTGCGACGCCGTTTGGTCGGCCGTCCACGCCGTTTGGGGGTGCGGATCCGTATACGCATGTGCGGCCTGAGACGCCCGGCGCTGATCACGCATATTCGCGGCCCCAAACGCCGTTCATCGACTATGTGCGTCCGAATACGCCGTATGATGACTTGGACCGGCCGCCTGCGCGGCCAACGACGCCCTTTACTGATTTGGGACATGCCGAGACGAATGCGGGCGACTTTTTGTCGCCTGTGGTGTCGAGGCGGCGGGATCAGGGATGGAGCGGGGAGTGGAATCAGCGTGATATGGCGCAGGTCATTAACAAGTTGAGGGCGCTGCGGTAGCGGTCGGCTTGGGGGATCGGAGGTTCTCGCGTTTCTGGTGAGTTACGCACTTGTTGGTACTTGTTGACGATGCTCACCACCAACGCAGGTTCTCGCTACCTACCCACCCAACACTCTTTCTTTTCTTCTTCTTTTGGGCTTACCTGGACTAGCACGCGAGCTCGTGCATCGTCTATATCTCTCCCTCTGCATGCAAGAACTGTACATAACGACCACCAAACGACGACGATGACTGCGCGCATCTTGTACTATACATACCACCCACTCAAGAGACCATGCTTTCTTGCTTTTACCTATCGTATTAAACGCATATCTCACGCACAGCTGCTAGCAGTAGTTTTTCTTCGTTAATAAACTGACGCCGGGGTCGACTCGGTGCGACTTGAGCTTGTAGCCACGGGGCAGACGCGCGGTTATTTGTGGGCGTCAAAAGAATCGATGAATAGCAAAAAGCACCACCAAGCGTTCTATTCGTCGCGAAGACAGGGGGGTTACTACTCGGTGCAGTCGTAATCGTACGTGTACAACAACAAAAAAACCGCGAACTCATACATTATTTTTTTTATCGGCTCGTCTCGGTTGACACCTCCCTTCGCATTCGCAGCAAGGAAAGCGGAGAAGTGAGAACAAACGCGCTTAGAGCGCGCCATCCTTCTTGGCCGCAAACACGAGCAAGTCGCAGACACGACGCGAGTATCCCCACTCGTTGTCGTACCACGAGATGAGCTTGACAAAGTTCTTGTTGAGCTGGATGCCGGCCGAGGCGTCAAAGATGGACGAGGCGGTGTGGCCGATAAAGTCGGTCGAGACGAGGGCGTCCTCGGTGTACTCGACGATGCCCTTGTACTCGCCCTGCGACGCGGCTTTGATGGTCTCTTTGATCTCGTCGTAGGTTGCGCTCTTTTCGAGGCGGACGACGAGGTCGACGACGGAGACGTCGAGGGTGGGCACGCGGAAGGAGAGACCGCTGAAGATGTGGGTTAGATTAGATTGGGATGAGGAAGGACGGCGACGCACGTGAGCTTGCCGTTGAGCGAGGGTATGACCTTGCCTACGGCCTTGGCGGCGCCGGTGGACGAGGGGATGATGTTGTTGTTGACGCTACGGCCACCGCGCCAGTCCTTGTTCGAGGGACCATCGACGGTCTTCTGGGTGGCGGTGGTAGCGTGGATGGTGCTCATCAGACCCTCGACGATGCCGAACTTGTCGTGCACGATCTTGGCGAGCGGGGCAAGGCAGTTGGTCGTGCAGGACGCGTTGGAGATCTACGAGATATGTTGGAATGGTGAGCGATAACGAGGCAGATACATACCACCGTGTATTTGGAGTCGTACGCGTCGAGGTTGACACCGCAGACGAACATCGGGGCATCGGCCGACGGGGCGGAGATGATGACCTTCTTGGCTCCACCCTTCAAGTGCGCAGAGGCCTTGTCGACGGTGGTGAAGACACCCTGCAAAGATATCAGCGACGTCCATCAAGAGATGTAATTCGGCGACGCACGGTAGACTCGACAATGTAGCTGGCGCCGGCCTGACCCCAGGGAATGCTGGCCGGGTCGCGCTCAGCGAAGACGGCGACAGGCTTGCCGTTGATGACGAGCTTGCCGTCCTTTGCCTCGACGGTGCCCTTGAAACGACCGTGGACCGAGTCGTACTTGAACATGTATACCTGCAAAGAATGAGGATCGAGCCGCGAACAAAGCGCGTTGGATGTACCATGTACTCAAGGTCGATGAAGGGGCTGCATTAGAGGTTAGACGCGTCGGGCATGGGTGGCGATAGACACGTACTCGTTAATGGCGACGACGTTGATACCCTCGGACTCGAGGGCATTACGGAAGACGATACGGCCGATACGACCTGGGTAGCGGTAAAAGGCCCGATCTTGAGTTTCGAAAAGAGACGCGCGCACCGAAACTGCGAAAAAAAAAAATTGAGATACAAGATCACAGGTAAAGGACCACCACGCACCCGTTAATTCCAACGTTGACCTGCAGGAGGTGAGTAGAGTGCAGGAGGAAGGACTAGATGAACGCGCTCACCATGATGATTGTTAGTGGCAAGAGATGATGAGGGCGCGTCACTGCGTTGGCGCCTTTTTATACCATCGATTCCGAAATCCGAACTCGCGAACGTTCCATGCGCTGTGTTGTTACCAAGCTTTGGGGCTAGCCAGGCCGACGCCCCAACGAATCATCTCCAGCGAATCGCGGCGAATCTTGTGCTCAAGGCACTGCTGCATATGCATTTCTGACTCGGATTCCTCCCGCCATCTCCTTCCACAATGAAACTACCGCGGCTCTCGCTCACCGTCGTCGGCCGAAATTCCGCGTTCGACAAAATTCGCCATCGATGTGGCTGTGTGATAAAATCCTGATCGGCGTTATGACGCCATTCCGAGACACGTGATCTCGGAGCTTCGGCTCGCGCCCTCCGCACTTTCTCACTCATCCACTTCTGACTCAAGCCCCGGCCGGTCTCTTGTGCCGAGAGCTCGACGAGGATAGCACGCCGCTGACGAGCTGGTCGAGAGTCTCCCGAGAATAGCAAACTTCGCTGGTTAAGCACCCCCTGGTCGAGAACCTCAGTCTCCGCGACAAGAGTTACTGGAAAAGACTCTTCCAGACCGACCATGGCCCTTCCCGACGAGCTCATCTCAGAGATTCTCAGTCCTGCCCTCAAAGTCCCTGACAGCCTCTTCTCGAACACAGAAGAAGTTAGCCCCTTCGCCAAGTTCCGCGCCTCGACGAGCGCGTATCTGCTCGTCTCAAAGGCCTGGCTTCGTGTTGCAACGCCCCTACTGTACCACACCGTGAGTTATGTTTGCTCTTCACATTCTCTTGCCACTCAACCCCTCAGGTGATCCTCCGCTCAAAAGCCCAAGCCGACGCCTTGAAGCTCGTATTCAAAAACAATCCACAGCTCGGCGCATACGTGAAGAAGATCCGCATCGAGGGCGGGTATGGCGTTGCGATGCAGCATATTCTCGAGGCGACGCCCAACATTTCCGACTTGTGGTTGTGCACGCATATTTGGTCGGGCGACACAGTGACGGGCCTCATCCGTGCGTTGCCGTCGCTCAACCCACGTCGTTTTATTCTTTTCGACCTGTTCGCCTATGCAACGCGAACGAAGCAAAGCCAGGCGCTGGTGGACACGCTGTTTGAATGCATGAAGGAGAAATGGAAGCGACTGGTGAGTGCCGTTTCGCTCCTTTGGCGCCTACTGACGTTGCTTGTTCTGCAGACCGTCTTCGAGTTTCCGGATACCTCAGGGTTCTGGGGCGCGGAACTAGTCGCTTTCTCCACAGTCCTCAAAGACATACCAAGCCTACGAACCGTCGTCATTTCCTCCGCCTCCATCTGGGAGCCGCATCCGCCACTGTACATGCAAGTTGTCGCGCAGAATCCGGCGTTGCAACGGATTGAGTGCAGAAATCCGTCCAACCCTCGTCTCTCTGCCTTGCCTGAGCAGCTCGCTGAGGTATCGAAGCATCCGAGTCTGCGAAGGCTGCTCGTATTGCCAGGACTGCCTCAGTCGTACGTGTCCTTCCGTTATCAAATTTCGAGCTCGTCTCATGTTTTTTAGATCTGAAGACAGCGCAGTAGTATGCGAAGGCATATCTATAACATACAACACAAACGCTGTTCCGGATGAAGTCTGGAGGCGCATATTCGACCATGCGTTCGCCGTTAATTGGCGAAATCCCGACTTGAGCGCTCGGCGGCCGTACATGGGGATCGTGGCTGTCTGCAAGAAGTTTGCGGTGTGTGCATAAACTCTTGTCTCTTGTTCCATCTAAAGTAACACCAAGAGACTCGCCCAATACAGTCTGCACGAAGTACTGGTCATCCCGTCGCGGTACGGTGCCTCCCATGAGCTCTTGCTTCGCTTTGCCCGAGACTGGGCACTCATCGACTCGGTGCGCGCCGTGCACTTTCTCGATACGATCTTCCCGAACAACGTGCTCCGAACCATGAAACCCGTCGTCCTCAAACGGGCTCGACGTCAACTTGAAGGAGTTTAAAGACCTAGCGCAGTATTTTGGGGGCACGCTGGAGGTGCTCGACGGCCTGCGCATCGAAAAGTCTCAGTCGGAGGTGTCCTCGGAGGTGTGGTCCAAGTTTAGACGGTTGACGGAGTTGGGGCTGTCGAGCAAGTCGTCGTTCTCGTCCCAGGCGGTTGATGCGCAGGCGTTGAGTCGGCTTTGGCGGCTCACGCTGGGCGAGGTGGATCCTACCGTGCTCAATATGTTCTGCAAGCTCAGGTAAGTGTGGTACTTCGTTCTTAATTCACGTATTGAATTGGTTCCGCAGCCTTCCGGCCCTCACATACTTTGCGTTTTCCGGTCCGTCCAAAATGGTGGATCCCGCGCTGGCGCTGGCGGTTGTGCGCTTTGTGAAGACGCACGGCAACAAGCTAAAGTCACTGCAATTGCACCATGCGTGCATCGAGGCGGGGAAAGTGTTGGATTTTTGTGGTCGGTTGAGCGCTTTGACTATTGTGTGCGGGAAACAAGTACGTTGTTCCTTGGTGAGGGAGTTCGCGGAGACTCAACTCTTCTCCAGATACCCTCAGCAGAGGGCCTCGCGCCGTCGAGCGGGAGTCATTCAATTGCGGAGCTGATCCTCCGCGTCGAGAACCAGTGCGTTTGTACTCGTGGCTGGAATACAAGTGCGCAAACTAAATGAACGTATGTAGGAAATGCCCAGACAAGAAATGGGCACCGTTCTTTGACACCCTCGACCTGAGCAAGCTCCCGGCGCTCAGGAGTATCCAGCTTCCAGCCATTCGCTGGCCTGCTAATGAGTGTGTTTATTTTATTTTGGATTCCATTTGTGGCGTTTTACTGATTCTTTCCAGACGCGACATCGCGAAGAGCAGATGGGTTAGCGTCGCAGACGAGCTTTCGGCTCGGAACGTACAGCTGACGGATGGATCTGGTGTTGGATGGAGGAAGAGACTGGGCAATTCGAGGAAAAGCAAATCATAGCATTTCTGTGGTCCCAATTTCACGTGATGCGCACAGCCACAATCTCCTGCTCTCTTGCTTCCTACTTTGACCAGGGATGGCTGAAACCGCGTTCCGCAAAATCGACATTGACGCGTACGACGAGGATGTGCTGCAGGATGAGGAAGTGGTAGAAACGGACCCGCGGGACCCTGCGCAGGTTCTTGATGAGGCGAAGCAGCGCCAGGCAGCGGTGCGCAGCGCGCTTGCCCGGTGCGTCGCTAGTACCACTCGTCCTCGGTCGTTTTATGTTCGGGACTAGGAGCGACATCGTTGGCGCGCTGAACACTGTGTTGGAGAACGCGCCGTATGGGCCGAATGTCGAGGAAGCCAAGGTGCGTTGCGTTGCGTTCATTTGCTGCGTTTCCGAGTCTGAGATGACTGGCATGGCCTCGTAGACGGTCACTCTCCAAACGCTGCTCACGATCCTGAACACGACCAAGGCGGCTGAGATCCCGGGCGTCATCAAGGGCCTCTCGCAGGACAACCAGGATACGCTCATGAAGTATCTCTACAAGGGCATGGCGATGCCGGGCTGGGGCGATATCAGCGGGAGCGTGCTGCTGGGATGGCATGAGAAGGTGCGTTTGCTGCCCTTGTTGTTTGCGCTGGGCTCATTCGAGGCGTAGTTGACGGAGGTGGCCGGCACTGGGTGTATTGTACGAACGATGACCGACAGAAGGATCGTCTGAACGAATGAAAATTGTATTCTACCATCATCCCTCGTCGACGTCCTCTTCCAGCTCGAGCCGCTGTACGCATAATCTGGCGACTGCTGCGCCATCGAGCGGGATCGAGTTGCCTGCGCCGGCGATCAGCAACGGAAGACCGACACAAGCAAGCACGTACCTTGAAACCCCTCTGGATAGCTCGGTGTTGGGATATTTGGGCTCGTGAAGAATCTGGACCCGTCAAGTTTGGTTCATGTCGTCGAGAATGCTTACTCGGAGCCCCAGAACCCGTAATGCGTCAACCCGAGCGCTCTTGCCGTCCATTCGTAGTCATGCGCAAAGCCGCCGGGATAGAAGAATTCTATCACCGTTGCGCGACGCGTCGGCCACATCCACAACAAGTTGGTTAGTCCATTGCCATGAACGCCCATCAGTATCTGTTTGAATTTTGCGTCACCCACTGAACCTCTCGTCAAGCGCGACGCACCGTCGTTCTTGCAGCCAACTGAATCTGTTCTAGCCTCGACATCTTCTCCGCTTCGACCACGTGCAACTCATACCCGTACACCTGCTCGATCTTCCGCAGCTCCATAACCAACCGGTCGTGGTCCGCTGGTATGAGCATCCTCCGGCCCCAGGATTGTCGCGAAACATATGTGATCACGGGCTGCCCCATCGTCCCCCATCCTTCGTCCGCGCCAAGCCCCGCGAACTTGACCACGTTATTTCGGATTGTCGACCACCAATACGCGCTGCCAGGGAGCCCAAACGCCGTCGCCGCGGTGCGCTGAAATCGCTGGTAATTCAGACCGGGCATCGCGGCGGACCGATCAGCAAGCAGAACGCGCTCGAGGACGAACGGGACGTCCATCTCCCCGCGATCGTCCCAGTCGTCGAGGAACTCCATCGTCAGGCCCGGGAAAGCAGCGCGCATGACCCATGGGTTCATTTCGGAGTTCAGGTCACGCCAGCGGAAGGCGTCCAGGCGGTTGAACCAGAGGCGATTGGGCGCGGGGAGGGTGGTGTTGCCTGAGGCTGGGATGGTTGGGTCGAGGGACGAGTAGGCGCGCCAGAGGCCAAAGATGAGTTCCGCGACGCCTGTGGAAAATGAGCGCAACTCCGAGGGCTCGGGCGGTATGCACCGTGGTAGTAATGCCGGATACTTTCGAAAATGTGAGCGAAGAAAGAGAAGTAAACGCGTTGGCTTACTACTGCGGAGGATCGTTCACCAAGAACTAAAAGCCATTCAGCTCAATTTTATTGTGTGAGAGACCTTACCGTCAGGCCGTCCACCAAGTGTGCTCCGTTTCCAAACAGCGCTTTGGCTTCAGCAGTACTGATCACTCGGATGTCATCCTCATCCGGTAGGCGCGACAACTCCGCCTCTTCGCCGAGCTCAATATCGACGCCTTTGGAGTACATTGCTTCTAGCGCGGGGACTTTCTGCGGCGCATCGGAGACGATTAACAGAACACCTCGATAGATGTAGAGCCTGTCCAGAATGGTCCATCCTACGCAGCTGAGTGAGCGATACAGACGATTCACGGAAAGACTGGCTTACCAGGTGCGTGGGCGATGATCTTGGTCTGCGGTACTCTGCTCCTGCCCCAGGTCAGCCGCGTTTGGTAGGGCTGTCGTACGTCGCGGGTCGTGGTGTGTTTGTGCCCAGCGTGCTCAGAGGGCATGCGTGTTGGCATGTATCGAGGTTCATTGGGTAGAAAAAGAAAGGTCGTTCCCACCAGCAGGAAACAAAGCAGGAGGATTTCGCGTGCGGTGGGAGGAGACAAGCCCATGGTAGTCCCAAGTGCATCGGAGCCCCGAGAGCGACATGATGCATGATACAGTAGTCAGAGAGAGAGGGCGTTCTATCTGCGCGTATGTCTAGCCGGGACGCGCGCTTTGTACGGCAGTAGCGGAAAGTCGAACATGGTGGATCGGGTTCAAGATTTGCGTGCCGAGGCCAAGAATGAGTGACGGATCAAAACCGCCGCTTGTCGCGCCCCTTCATCTCGCGAAATGGCGCCAGCGCCTCCCACTGTACGCGAGTGTATACTCGTTACACTCCTTCTTCTGGCCATTCTTTATTACTCCAACAATCGCGTGCACGACCTGTTCCTCCCCGTGCCCAAACCACAAACACCGCGTCGCCATACTGCTGTCGACACCCTCCAACACAACACGCAGTCCTACGACACAAGACTGACGTGGGGAGCCCAAACTGTTCCTGAGTCGCTGGTTCTTGCACATGTACCAGGTGAGTGGCAGCCGCAACACGCTGTACGTCGTTGACCCTGTCCTCAAGGCTGGTCAATCATCGACAAGCTCTACATCTTCAAGGGCATCGTGTATGTCGTGTCGGACGACCTGGAATCTGTTCCGGCCCGAGAAGACATGTACTCGCAGGGCGTGGAAATCTATCCAGGAAAAGCGGCGGAAGATGCGCGTCTACCTCGCGATGAAGACATCCAAATTATTTCCACTGCCGAGGCGAGGAAACTGTTTGGAACTGGCGCGGAGATTATAGATGGTGTTACGGTGTGTCCTCGCAAGTTATTTTCGGTCAGACAAAGACTGATTCGCGTGCAGTTCTTCGTCAACGACCATCCTCAATTGTGCGACCATTCTTTTCGCTGTCGCATCGTGCTTACCATTTTGCAGCATACGGCATCTCTACCACTTTGCCGCGGAGCTTATCATGGGTTTTTGGAGAACTTACTCGTCGTTGGACCCTTCCATCCCGCCAAATGGCAACACCACGCTCCCCCAGCCACGGCACATGTGGTTCAACCGCCTCGACGCGTTCCGCTGGCGCGATCCAACAAACATGAACCAAGTCGTCCTCCGCTCCGTGTTCCCCGAGGTTACAATGGAGTTTATCGACGACTGGGACGACCGCACCGAGCTTGCCGTTCCGTTCGTCTT
Organism: Mycena chlorophos; assembly: GCA_014461115.1. NCBI lineage: Eukaryota > Fungi > Basidiomycota > Agaricomycetes > Agaricales > Mycenaceae > Mycena > Mycena chlorophos. The sequence continues at coordinate 1,859,359 of JACAZE010000002.1, read as the reverse complement.
TGAGCGCGTTGTGCTCGCGGACCGTTCGTCCGCCATGCGTGCATACAACTATCAGCGGTATCAGCGTACGGCCGCCGTGCCGTGGGGACTCCCGGGAAGCGTCTACTTTTGGCAAACGATCCGCAACAACGTCGTCCAGTTCGCTGGGATGGACTGGCGCGACGGCAGCTCGACGAGCGATCGGCCAGTCGTCACGTATATCAGTCGCCAAGCGTGGGGTCGTCGGATTCTGCTCAAAGAGGACCACGAGAATCTCGTGAGGGAGCTGTACCGGTTGCGGGACACGCATGGGTGGGAGGTGAACGTGGTGTTGATGGAAAAGTTGAGTCGGGACGAGCAGATCCGGCTTGCTGTTCGAACGACGGTGGGTTCTAACGTTTAACCCTTTCCCGTGTACTCATGTTTTGCGCAGATAATGATGGGCGTCCACGGAAACGGACTAACGAACCTCATCTGGATGCAGCCGACTCCGCGGGCGACGGTCATGGAATTCTTCTTCCCGGGTGGCTTCGCCCATGACTACGAGTTCACGGCGCGTTCGTTGGGAATCACGCACTATGGCTTTTGGGGTTCACAGTGAGTTTGCTTCCCCTTTGCTCACCTACATGTTTCTAACCGTGTTCAGATCGTTCACGAGTCCGAATCTCCCGCTCAACGCGTACCCCGAGGGCTTCCAAGGTCTGTTCTTGAGTTGGCTCTGCTGGACACGTGACTAATCGATCTCGTCACAGGCAGCTCTATTCCTATAGACGCAGAGGCCGTCGGCCGCCTCTGCTACGACAGACTGACACTGTCGTTTGAAGTCGACGATTAGATGTACATGCATTCACGGACATTCTTTTTGGCAACGGAAAAGTACTTTGCAGACACAGGCAAGACAGACAGATACATCGGCATAATGTACAATAGGCACTTCATACACTTTGAACTACTACATTGGGCGAGAGATGCAAGAGCTTGGAGATAGAGAATATGTATTACAACTCAAGTCGCTGGTACCGATGCGCGATCGCTGGGACTGGGGTACCCCAGCTCGCCAAGCGGGTCCATCTCGTCTTCCGTCATGAGGATGTCCTGGACCTGGACGATTTTGCTAGCTTCGAACGAGTCGTCTTCTTCAGATTTAGTAGTAACGGCGGCACTCGTGCCGCGGGCGGTAAGCGACGAGGACCGTCGACTGAAGTATCGATCGTTGAAGCTCCGGCGGAGTCCCGGGATTGCGGACCTGCCGTCCCAGACGGTCCGCCCCGTCGCAGATGCCGTCGCCGTAGGCGTTGTGGGAGGTGGGCTGGTAGAGGTAGAGGTGGAAGCAGAGGTGGTGGAGAGTGCGGAGAGTGTAGGAGTGGAGCACGGTTCGGAGAAGGAAGTCGAGATGGATATGGAGGAAGATGACGAATGGCCAGCATTTACGATAGGCTTAGATTCGTGGACAGTGGAACCGCCGGTCGCGGCTGGAGGAGCCTGTTCGGCGGCTGGTGTTCCTGTAACGATATCCATAGGGTCCTCATGGGTCGTTTCGAGGCCAAGGGACAGAGAGCGACGCGAAGACGACTCGGGAGGAGAACCTGGAGCATCCACAGGTGGTGCCAAGTTGGTTTCGACAATCGTTGTCGGGGCCTCTGAAGCTTCTGGTGCAACGGTAGAGGAGGCAGACGTCGATGAGCCACTCTGCGCGGAACGCCCTAGCTCCAGCTCCGCCATTGCCTGGTCAAACTCGCGACCTGGGTCCTCGTCCGCATTTACACAGACACTCGGTGGGAGGAGATCCAACTCCATCATGGCCTCGTCGAATTCGCATCCAGCATCGACGCGGCTCTGGTTTTGTGGCGATGGAGGCTCGATAGTTGGTAGCGGAGGTACGAAGTGGGGATCTTCTTGGTATAGCGCGGGTTCGTCGCCCACGTGATCCTTCGCTTTTTCGTCATTGGCCGCTTCGTTCGTTTCGGTCGAGGTGTCCTCGAAAGCGACGGCAGCTGCATCCACAGAGCAAGGAATGGGAGGGGATGATGGTACTACAGCTTCGGGTGGTGGACTTGAACGAGGGGTTTCTGGAGGCGAAGCAGATGGGGAACTGCGCATTGCAGGCGACGGGTTGACCGTCTCGGCCTCCTCGCGCGTTTGTTCCAGCGGAAGGTCGATCGCGGGAGCGGTAAGGACGGCTGTATGATTCGCCTCGTCGTTTTCGGAAGACACTGGGTCAACTTCCATGTCCGCCGGAGGGACTGGATGGGTTGTTTCGTCCAGCGTCGACGCGACGGAAGTGTCCATATCGGCAGCGGAAGGTGCACTATCGTCTTGTGGTCCAGGAAGTGGGTCTGCATTATCTTCCTTTGCCGGGAGGACCGCTGCAAGCGGAAGCGATTCCCGCAGATCCGACGAGTTGGGTTCGGCATCTGCCCACTCAACTTCACTCCCAAGGAGTGTTGCTGGACGCGTATCAGGCTCCGGCGAGGCTTCTTTCGGGTTGGGAGGCGGAGAGGCACGGATCGGAGAAGGCTCTCGCGGCGCATCGTCAGGTGGGGATTCTCGAGGTAGGTCTATTAGCGGTATAACATCCGCCGACTCTTGTTGCGGGACGGGAGACTCTGGTTGCGCGTCTTGTGGGTGGATTTGCACAGAGGTATCAGCATCGAGGAACTCGATATCGCTGTTGGGTTCCTCGACGACTAGAGGAGGCTTGGCTCGCACGGGAACCCGTTCATCGTCCGACGAATCCAAGAGTTCGACGACCTCTGCAGTCGCTGGCGGAGGGGCTTTCGGTTTCTTGCTCGGAGATCGCTTCTCCCGCGGCTTTGAGCGTCGGGGTCGTTCATCGTCTGAGTCGATGATCTCGAGGACCCCATCCCCAACTTGTCGAAATGAGGCCGCTGCTTTCTTCGCAGCTTCCGCCCGCCTCTCGTCGTCCGAGTCCATGATCTCGATGATTGCTGAATTCGCGGTTTGTTTATTGCTGGGCTGTCCTGATTTTTCGAGGGGGTATAGTGAGATTCCAGGAGGAGTACAAATACGCGAAATGAAGGCAAACCTTTCGGTGCCTGCTTCTGCTTTTGTTTGCGATGCTTCTTGCTGCCGGTCGCGTGCAGAGAGATCGTTTCAGGGAGTTGAGAGTCCGAGTCTTCATCTGGGTCGGAGTGGAATAATGCTGCGGGTCATTCGACGATATGAGGACGCGAGATTCCGACGTCTACAACGAACGAACACGCACGATTCTGAGGCACCTTTTGCTTCTCCTTGCCCTTCTTGCTCGTCGATGCAGCGCTTGCGTTTGCGCACTCCTGGCTGCTGCTGCTGGCTGCCACCTTTCTTCGCTTCGCAGGCCGCTCTTCCGCCGAAAGCCCTGGCGCATCCGACACTGCAGAAATCGGAGATGAGTTTTACGTTGGGGAGATTCGTGAGCCCGGTGACGCGCCTCGCGCCTTCTTCTTCCGTCCAGCTTGTGACGAGCCCGGCGCGAGGCGTGGGGTCGCCAGGTCGGAGTCGTTCATTTAGACGATGAGAGTAAGTGGCAAGCCGAATCGGATCGCACGTTGCCGAAAGAGGCAGGTCAAGCTATAGGTGCCTTCTTCAGGCCTTCACGACTTGCGTCGCGGCATACGTTCAGCTATAGCGCATGGATGCTACAATGCCAATGGATACTAATACAACATGGAAATAAAAGGAGGAACACGGTGAGCGAATACTACGATTAGTGCTCGTCGTTATTTGCAGGAGCCATCCCGAAGAGTTGGCGAATCTCCTTCACGCTCAGCTTGTGCAGGTTAACGCCGCCACCCTCTCCGAGCGCAGCATCCGACAAGCTGCTCTTGACATCCTGAAGCTTCAGCATGCTGTAGCACAAGGATTAGCATAGGTACAACAGTCGATAGAAATACTCCTACCGCTCTTCGATGGTGTTCTCCACCACGAGCCGCTTGACGAAGACGTCCTTCTCTTGGCCAATGCGGTGAGCGCGGTCGTACGCCTGTGCTTCAGAAGCAGCGTTCCAGCTAAAAAAGGTTCAAATCGCGAAAGTAAACTACGAACAACACCGACGAACCTCAAATCCAAGCTACAGACGACTTATCAGAAACGACCTCTGAGATAACAAGAACAGAGAGGCGTACTTGATAATGCGATTGGCAGAAACCAAGTTCAACCCAACGCTGCCGCACTTGGTGCTGATCAAGATGACCTTCGGCCCAGTGCGCCCCTTGAACTGTGCCAGCACAGAGTCTCGTTGTTCGCGGTTCATCTTGCCGTCAAACCGAAGATTGCGGATGCCGTTGCGGGTGAAGATGATTTCAACGAGGTTGAGCATGCTCGTCCCTGCCACCAGTTAGCTGACTCGAGAGAGAAGAAACAGAGAGGGAGACGAACATTGCGAATACACGATAGTCTTGTCACCCGTCGAGTCCCACTCTTTCAGCAGCTCCATCATGGCGACCATCTTCGTGCTGGCCTCCAAAAAGTCGTCGCCGCGAGTCCAATTCGAGATAACCGCAGCCGAAGGCATCTCGATGTCCCCGTCCTCATCTTCGTTGCCCGCTCTGGCTTTGCCCTTGCCTTTCAGCGGGGCCTTCTTCTTGGCGACGGAGATCGAGTGTTCGTCCTTGCGCCGACATCAGCCCAACCCAACCAATGCCAACAGACAAGAAATACACACATCGTCCACCTCCTTCTTGGGCTTCATCGCAGCCAGAAGCGGCAGATCCTCCAAATCCGAACCATCCGAGTCAAGCCCGCGCTCCTCCAGCGGCTTCTGCTCGATGGCCAACCTCGACGGCCGGCTTTTTACGTCCTGGTATGCCGCATAGCGCGGCGTCTTATTCCGACGCTTGCTGTCGGTGTAGTCCTCCAGCTCATCCTCGGTCGGCTCGAACGCAGAGGATTTGAAAACCTTGCCCGCCGAGAGGTCCGTCATCTTGTTGCACTTGGGACCTAATCGACGTCAACGCTGCGGCGAGAAAGGCGTCTTTCACGCACAAGGACGAAGGCCTTTCGCAGCAGCTTCCTCGTACTCCTTCTCGCGCGCATTGTTCTGCCTCTCATCGCCCTCGCCGCTATTCACATTTGTCAGTCGAAACGTCACGTGAGGTATCTGCCAGAACGCACAAAATGCCATTATGCGCGATAGGCGCGTTTTTAACCTCCAAAGTACAATCTACAGACAATGTTCAGATATAATCTTCTTCGGCGGAGAGGTACGCACCAAAACACATCTCGTGTCCACAGGCCAAGATGCGACCACCGTCTTCAGTTGGGACTACGACCGCGTTCAGCGATCGGAGAACGCAAAGAAACGAGATGCCACTCACTGTCTTTGCAGTGAACGCAGTTCCCAGAGTCGGCGTTACGCTCGTCGTCGGCGTCGTCGCTCGCGCGCATGAGGAATCTACCAACCATCAGCGACATGTAACCAGAAACGCGACCCGTTGCACCGTTTCTTCACCTAGAGGAAGCGTCAGAACCGAACTCAAGTCAAGGGAAAATGCTACTGACCGCCTCCACCCATGACTTGCCCATGACCTTCCGCGCGCGGTCACGTTCCTTCTCGGAATCGCTGCCAACCACCATTGTTGGGTCTTCGTATCCTTGTCCCTCCGCGATAGACAAAATCAAGTGCGGGTGGCAGCAAAGTTGTCGCAGTCGTAAGATCATGACCTGCGCACATGAGAATGTGTTCGGTAGAAGGTCAGGACGACGTACGAGGATCGCAGCGTGGCTTAAAATTTCGTCAACGCACGCCGAACGGAGAGGGACACGACTAACTTTTTAACAATTGTGCCTGCACGCAGGAACTTATTCAACCGAATCTTGGTCTTCTTCTCAAAGCTGTCGTAAATCTGGGCAAAAAAAATCAGCGCAAACTCGCAGCCGGGAAAGGACCAGGAACGAACTTCGCGCTCCTCGTCCGAAAACCTGAGTTTGACGAGCTTGATGTCCTTGGGCGGGAGTTTGAGGATGGGTTCGCCCTCCAACGTCGAGTTCTTCGTCCGGCGCAACATCAGCGGTTTGAGGATTACTTGCGCGCGGCTGCCAGCAAGCGGCGCATCTTCGAGTTGGACTCGCGCCTGTGTCACGTGAGCTTCCAGTAAACGCTCGCCTGCCGATACTCACAACGTGCTCGTTGAAAGAGGTCCAGTCGTTGTACGGCCGGAAGTGTCCAAAACGCAAGAGGCCGTAGATATCGGCAAGCGTGTTGGTGACGGGCGTCCCCGTCAACATCCAGCGATATTTCGCGCGCACATGCGCGAGACTTATGCTGGCTTTCGTCGACCGATTGCGGATATACTGCGCCTCGTCGGCGATTGCACGGAAGAACCGCGTGCGCGCAAGGACACCGCCGTGCTTTGCGAGCCATTGTGTCTCCTCTTCTGCGTCAACGTCGCGCGGGATAGCAAAATCTGCGCAGAGGGTATGGTATGTAGTGATTACGACCTGTCGAATAAAGTGAGAGAAAGGACGGGTAAAACGCAGCCTGGGGCGTACGTCGTAGCCCTTGACTTCGGACGTTTTCTGAATAATATTTAGCGTTGATTCATCACCGGAATTTCGGCGAACAGGCACCTTTAACTTATCCTTGCCATGATGAAGATGTACTGTGAACATGCTGTTGGTCTTGCTCTCGATCTCGTCTTTCCACTGTTGCAGTAGCGCGGCCGGGACGACAATCAGGGTGGTTCTGTGCTCATCTTCGTCTTTGGGTAGGTTCATGACCATGGTGGCGATCATCTGCACCGTCTTTCCAAGACTACGAGGCGAATCAGCAAGGTCTGGAGGGGGAAAAGACGATAAATGCACCCCATATCGTCCGCCAGGATACCGCCTTTGTCGCTTCCTCGTTCGCGCTTCAGCATCCTAAACGCACATGAGTCACCGAAACGAAGCCGACAAAGAAACGGACCAAGAGACGCCGATGGCCTGGTGAGGCAACAAGCGGACTTCCAGCCCAGGTAGTAGGTCTTTCTGGCTGTTGGGACGTGTCGTTCGAGTCAACATTTCGGTCAAAGAAGAGATTTGCTGGAGTCTACGGACCTCTTGAGGCCGAGTTCTTTGAAAGGCTTCTTTCACAGTAAGGCCATGGCTCAAGTTATCGATGCCGCGGCTGACGAACTCCGCCATCCTGAAAGAGATACAGGTTAGAAGGATACTTGAAAGCGGGGAACAGGCGACGCACTTCTGTTGCTGGTCTTCTCCACCGATATCTATGCTCCGCAACGGCGTGTCTTGGTCGTAATTCAGCCCAAAGGTGCCCATTGGGACAGCGGGAGACGACGAGAGCGAGCTCGACAAGAAGCTTGCATCCCCATGTGCCTCATTGGGGCCTTTGTTGACCATTCTGGAGATATTTGCTGCACGAAGTCGCTTCCCGAGCGACGAGCCACCAGCGTCGACGTTGGGCGTGCTAGACGCGTGGAGTGGTGTGCGACGTGGTGGGGGAGTGGCCACGTCCTGCGATGCTGGCGGGCCTTGCAGCGCGCCGAGGATCCGCGACATGGTGGTCGAAACGAAAGGATGTGGAGAGGCACGTGCTACGGGCGGCGCGCGACACGGCTTTCCCCGAATTCATTTTCCGCTCTCTTTCCAAGCGCATATTCGAGGACCATTTTACACAGCACTCCTACGCTGTTTTGTGGCTGGACGACGCGAACCGTGGAAGGCTTGAGGGTCGCGTCCTGATCATATCACTGATCTCAAAATTTCTTCCTTACACCATCACTTCTCGCGGCCCGTTTCGCTATTTAACGGTGGACGATGAGCACCATAGACCGTAGACGACTCGTCGGTATCAAAGCCGAGCGCGTAACAGACGTCTCGAGCCGCGATTTTCCTGGACACTACCCCGACGAGGACCACTCGTGGGATCTAGAAAAGTTCCGCAAGGTGCGTTCATTCTCTGGCCGTCTTTTGCTCAACCCGGCTTGAACTTCAACTCAAGGACAAGGACAGAACTTGAAAATCGAGATATTCCGCGTCTCGAACCGCTCGATTGACTTTGACCTCGTCGGGGTGGACGCGTCCATTGCGAATGCGTTTCGGAGGATTCTCATTGCGGAGGTGCGTACACATCGGAGCTTTTTTGCGCTGCGAATATTATCTGACTTGGTCTGCACAGGTACCAACGGTGGCTATCGAGAGCGTCTACGTCTACAACAACACCAGCGTCGTCGTCGACGAAATCATGGCGCAGCGAATAGGCCTCATCCCGCTCAACGTCGACCCAGCCATGATGGAGATGCGCGTCGGCGAAGAGGCCACAGACCGCAACACGCTCGTCTTCGGCCTCAACGTCGCCTGCACGCGCCGCAAAGACGCACCCAAGGGGTCCACCGACCCCGCAGAGCTATACGAAAACCATGAAGTGCTCTCAAAACACCTCATCTGGGAGCCCGCTGGCGAGCAGGAGGACGTCTTCGCCGCGTCCCACCCTGCTCCGCTCAACCCCGATATCGTGCTAGCCAAACTCCGGCCGGGGCAGCACATCGAGATGACGCTGCACGCAATAAAAGGCGTCGGCAAGGACCACGCAAAGTTCAGCCCCGTCGCCACCGCGTCGTACCGTCTCCTCCCGCGAATCGACATCCTTAAGCCAATACCGACGCATCTCGCGGACAAATTCCAAAAGTGCTTCTCACCAGGTGTTATCCGCGTCGACCCGCGGACGAAGAAGGTTAGCGTAGACCCCAAGGGTGTGCGGGAGGACACGGTCAGCCGGGAGGTGCTGCGGCACCCCGAGTTCGAGGGCCATGTCGAGCTTAGTCGCGTCCGCGACCATTTCCTCTGTCTGTTCTCTCTTCGACCTTACTTGCCTACTTCGCTGACGAAAATCGCAGTCAACATAGAATCAGAAAGCGCGTACCAACCGCAACGGCTTTTACTCGAAGCCATTGCGGTCATGCGCGACAAAATCGCCAACATCAAGCAAGCAGCGGAGGCATTACTTGACCAACCCGACGGCGACGTGAACATGGGAGATCCATAGCGTGTACAGTATGTGGCGTAGATTTCTTGCATATTCACTGGCCACAGCCCACACTGCTAATCGAAAATTATGGATTGGCCTCCAATGCGTATGAGTACGAAAAGCGAACAGAACAAAGGTGATCATCTCGGGGGTCGTCGAACACGGCCAAAAGGCCAACCATCTAATCCAGGAAGTCCCAAACATTACTCGTATCGAAGGTGGAATCTAGAGTAATGCGCCGAGCACGGCAGCGACACCCGACAACAGCCCGACCGTCGAGCCGATCATCCGGGGCGACGCGGCACTGCTACCCGAGGCCTTGGGGGCCGCAGAGGTCTTGCTGCCCGATGCCGAGGCAACGTTGGCCTTGGCAGAGCTAGTAGCGGGAGCCTTCGCAGCAGCGGATGTGGTAGGAGTGGGCGTCGAGGCGGCAGCGGATCCACCAATAGGCGCCGTAGCCTGGCCAGCGATCTCGGAGAGGACCTGAGCGTCAAAGGCGCCAGTCATTCCCGTCATCTAATGTGGAAATGAGCTCAGCAGAAAGGTCAGGCGACAGCGCGATGAGTACGAACGCTGCGGGATGGAATCAGCTTCGCAATTCACGGTTGAACACAACAAACTCAACGCACTTGAACTGATGGGAGAAGGCCAAGAGAGGGAGAGTTGCGTCGGTGGGGTCCATAGCGGTCAAGGACTGGAGGCGGATGAAGTACTGGCCGCTGTTGGGACCAATCGAGGCAGGGACATTGAACGAAATCGTCAACGGGTTGGCCGGGTTCAAGCCAGTCGAAATGTTGTAGAGGTTGGTCTGGAAACAAACGCGGGTCAGCGCCCGTCAGGCACAGCTAGATCGGCTGCCCACCTGCTGGTCCGCATTGCCTGTCGAGATGGTTTAATCACACTGCGGGAAAAAGCAGCGAGAAAGGCGCACCTGCGTAGATGGAAAGCATGCAGTTTCCGTACGTCGAGAGCGCCGGAGCTGGAGGTCATCGTGAGTCGACGACGGGAACGACGAACTTGAAAAACATACCGTTTTGGTCATCTTCCCAGGTAACGGTCGCCGACTGGCCCGCAGTGAACACAGAGGAACCCGTCGGGGACGTGAACTATAAGAGACACTCAGTACGAAAGCGAAGGCTGAGGGCGAGCGAAGCGACGGACGGCAAGGGCGGCAAAGGAGGTCTTGGCCAAGGCGAGGGCGATGAGAGCAGAGGAGAGGGCGAGCATGGTGATTTGCGGGGGGGTCTAGCGAGTGTGTGGGTTCAAGAGAGTGTGAGGGCAGCGAGGCCGCAAGACAGGTTTGAGGGCAACTGTGAAGAAACGATGGGCGGCTGTCTGCGTTCTTATGTCGATCACGGAGGGGACAGGGACATCATATGTTGATGGAATCCGGAATAGCTTCCCCTCGACTGGTGAGACGCGTTCGAACGACGCGTCTGTATTCGCTATAAACAGAAACACCGCATATAGGGACTTCGAGCCAGCCATCTGGCCTTTGGGTTGAGATAGCACTTGCGATGCCTGCAATCTATTTTTGTATCTTCGTGTGCTCGAAGCATGGAATGTCGCAGCGTGCCGCGGCAAGAAGTTGATTTTCTGAAAAGACGCGTCGGTACGACGAGATGTTCCACGGATAATCCCTTGCTGCAATTCTTGTTGCCAGCATGTAGTTCGGAGAAGAAGAGTATCGCGGAGGTGGAAGCCTTGCAGGTCACGCGGCGGGTTGACATCGTGTTTCTGCTTGACGACGACTTTTGACGATCTCGACTGACGAACTTGTCCCGAACCGCCGTCTAGAATCTCCTCCGCTCCGCTGAATGCCATCCCGGCGTTCCCAATAACGGCGTTGATATCGAAAACCCACTCTCGTTTGCCCCCACACACTCCTTACAATCCACTCCGATGCACTTTGCATTCCCTCTCATCCTATTGGCGCTGGAATCGGCCACCCTCGCACATGCCGCCTTATTCGTGCGTCGTCGGAGACTCTCTCTGTCGCGTTTCTGACCTTTGGCGCAGTTCCTCCAGCCCGCAAGCGGCAGCTCGTGCACCGGCGGGTCTCCGTGTACAGTCTCATGGGAAGACGACGGCAACAGTCCTCTACTCGGTGCCATAGGCGTCGTAACCGCTGCTCTTTACACGGGAGAAATGGTGCGCCTGCCGCTCTTGTTTTGTGCCCCTCCTCTGACCCGACAACACAACAGCAACTCGTACAGACATTGGCGCCCATTGACGTCGCCAACGTCCTCTCCTACAAATTCACTGTCTGTCCAAACGACCCTCACCGAGGCTGCGTGCTGACGATCGCTGTAGCCAATCCCCGGCGCGGGACCCAATTCGGATACCTAGTGAGTGGCGAATGCGGGCTGAAATCGCCGGCTCACGCGTCCGCAGCTACATTGCCTTCACATCCACCTCGGATAAAGTAAATGGAACCTCTTATGTTGGATTCTCCCCGTTCTTTACGTGCGTGGCCTGCTCCGCGACGCGTCTCATCACTAACTTTTCGTGAAGCTTGAACGGAATGTCGGGTAGCTTCGCGTCACCTCTTTCCACCGCTACCGCGTCCATTTCCGTCGCTGCCAGCCTCACCAAACAGTCGGGGACTATTCTCCCGACTACGATTACCATTGGCAGCATCGATACCTCCGAGTCGTTAGCGACTTTTGTTCCTTCAACGTCCGCGAAACCCAAGTCGTCGTCGTCGTCGTCCTCTACGTCTACACCTGCTACCTCACGTTTCGCGACTACATCTATTCCTCCCTCATCTTCGGTTGCACCCGCGTCCGCTGTTGGGACCAGCAGCGCTGCTTCGCGCTTTATCTTGCCTTGGAGACTACTGCTGCTATCGTTATGCGCTTTCTTGTTTATTTCATAGACCGCTGTACCTCTATCTACGTGCCTGAGGGACGCTACCAGCTTGGATACCTCACGTCTGATCACTATTGCCCAACGTCATCACCAAGGGCCCACTGATCACCTTCTCACTTCGTGCACTCATGGCGAAGGGCAGCACATTGTGGACGGCGCACCCGCGCTACAAGCTCTTCGTCGCGCTGTGCCTCCTGACGTCGCTCTTCCTCCTGCTCGTCAAATCCTCCGATGCAGGCTTAGGGCCCGTCCGCCGCCGGCGCCATGGGAAGGGTCCTGCGCAAACTGCACGCGCACGACCTCCCGACACGGCTTGCGCGCTCTGAGCGCCTATACCGCAGCATGCTTGTCCAGAGGCAAAAGCTTATCGCGAAGTTCAAGCCCAGCACTGGGGACATCGCGCTGTGAGCCAAGCCAAGTCCGTAACGATCCCCTCCTGTACTAATTCGTATTCCTCGTGTGCAGCTTTCCGCCCCAAGACGTTCCACCATGGCCGCCATACACGGCCTGGGATTTTTTCCCGCCGTCGTACAACTGTACGACGACAACGCTCTCCTTACCCCGCAATCTAATCATATTCAATAGGCCCGCACGAGGTCGACCGCCTAGGTACACTCGGAAGCGGCGGTACGTTCCAGTCTTCCCTTCGTTCTACACAGAAACAAACCCACACTGCTTGCAGGCCAGTGGGTCTGCGGCGCCTCGCGTCTAACCACAAAACCCGACTGCACCATCTACTCATTCGGCTCCACCTCCGAAACCTCCTTCGAGGCCGCCATCCTACAAAACACCCACTCCTGCCAGGTCTTCGCGTACGACGCCAACGGCGCCTCATTCGGCACGCAGATAGCCGAACTGGCACCAGGGCGCGCGCACTTTTCTCCCTTTGCGCTTGCCAAGAAGGACGCCCACGGGACTGGCGCGGTGCCGAAGCGATATACCCTCGAGAGCCTCATGGCGCTTAATGGGCATGAATATATCGACGTGCTGAGGCTCGACCTCGAGGGCGCCGAGTTTGAGGTGCTCACCGCGTTGGTCAAGCCGTATGTTGGGAATACCCGCAAGGCGTTGCCGTTTGGGCAGCTGCTTATCCAGATCCATTTATGGGAGACGGCGTTCCCGCAGGTCCTGGCGTTCTTTGAGACGCTAGAGGCGGCGGGACTGCGTCCGTTTTGGTGCGAATATAATCTCTTATACCAGAGGCAGAATAAAGGGACCTCGGATTTAGCAGAGGTACGCCAGTTTTTTTCGACGGCCGTCGTCGCTGACCTAAATCTAGTACTCATTCCTCAACACTCGAGGGTCAAACGTCTTCATTCAAAACGAGTGAAGGAGAAACGTACATTCATATATACCCAGCCAGAATAACGATACAGCAATAACAATACACTACATTAACGAACTCATTCTTCAAGATAAAAAGTCAATCGTATCCCCGACCTTGCGCAGTCCTTTGATAATCCCTTTGGCCACGCTCTTCGGCGCCTTCTGGATGAGTTTGCTGGATCTCCTGCCTGCAGACGCCTCCCCATTCGTCTTGCTCGTGCCCGCAGCGCCCGACCCCGGCGACGGGATGAAAAACTTCTTCGGAATCCGCTTCGGCGCGCGGCGCTTGCCCGTGCTCTTGCCCTTGAGCCGCATGATCGCGTCGTGGTTCTCCCGTTCAAAGAACGTGCACGCGTCGAGCAATAGCTTCGCTTCCAGCTCCGTTGCGCGTGCCAGGACATCCTCGTACGTCGCGGGCGAGATCTGCGACTTGCTGATGATCTGGGTCTGCACGATGAGGTTGAGTTCGTTGAGGCCCCAGTAGTTCGCCAGACTGGAGAGTGATTAGAGAGGTACGAAGACCGAAAGAAAGAGACGCACTCCATGACATCAAGTAAGTCATCGAGTCGCTCTAGCGTCGGCGCCTTGACCGTGTACATGTAATCTGTGGGTCACGTGAGTACTCCCCAACGGAAGATAAACAACGACCCACCCAACACAGCGGCGACGCACTGTCCCGGATAATCCACCTCGACCTCGACCGGCTCCTCTGCCGTCCCAGGGCCAGCCTCAGTGAACGACCCCAAGAAGAGGTCCGACAAATATTCGCTCATCGGCGCCACAAACGCGCGATGGGCCAGCTGCCTGCTTTCGTCGTCGCACACAAACACCACGTCCGTCAACTTCCCCTCGGCGCGCATGCTCTCGAATCCCGTCCGCAGCATGGCGAGCTGCGTCTCGACCGACGACTGCTCGACCTTCGGAATCGGAATCTGGACAATGTCCTCGACGCCCGTCACGGCCAGCAAGTCGCGGAAGGGCTGCAGGAACTTCTTGACCGACTTGAGGTCCCCGCCGTCAAGGATGTTGAAGAACATTTCGTCGGCGCAGTGGAAGACCCACGGGTCCGTCTTTGGGTCTTCGACGTTGAGGAACAGCGGCTCGTCGTGGTACACCGAAATGATGTCTTCCGCCTCGTCCTGGAAGTCGTCGAGATACTTATACGTTGCTTGCAGGTCCGCGAGAACGTAGATGTCGGAGGTAAAGTCCTTCGCGACCTTGAGGGCGAGCACACGAAGATGAGCAACGACCTCCTTGACAGTGGGCTGCCCGAAAGTCATGTGTGCGTGTAGTAGCCGCTCGTCGGGCGTGACCGACAAGACCGCGCGTTGCGTCCACGCCACGCTCTCGTGTTCTGGCAGCACAACCTGGTCTGGAGAAACGATAGCCGGCAACGGCTTGACGTACGGCGACGTATCGTCGAATCGCATCGTCCGGCTCCGCAGAGGCTCTCTCGGGACGAACCGCAAGCGGTCTAAGTCCTGCCATAGGTGTTTCGTCGCCGAGGTGATGCGGAGCGGGACGTCTTGGCTGTAGGCGTTAAACACGACTCGGGCGCGTGCATTGACGTTGGGTTGGTTGGAGTCGGCCGCAGCCTGGATCGCCCTTGCACATTCTTTGAACGTGTCGACGTCGAGGTTGCTGTGACTCTTCATGCCCATCAAGACCAGGCGAGGCTCCAAGTCTCGGAAGCTGTCCAAGACGAAGTGGCTGGGGGAATTGTCCGAGCCAAAGGCAGCAACGAAGAGCGCGTGTCGGACGTAGAGCGTCTTGGCTTTGACGAGATGTCGGTATCCGTCCGGAATCAGACTATGTAGTTATCAGTCTTAATCACGTGATCCACCTGGAGAAGCACTTACATCGTCTCAGGATCATAGATAAAGTTCGTTGGCTGGAATATTTCAGCAAAAAATAACAGAAAAAGCAAGAAGCCCACCATCGCTGTCAATAGCTGCTTGTATGGTTGCTGCTCTTCTGCAGACAAGACGTTCGGCAACTTGAGATGCGACCTACGGTGGTCAGAAACGCTCAGCAAATTCGCGGAATAGAACGAACCAAAAGGTATTGAAATCCATCGGGACGACCTTAAGATGCACCAGGGCTGGATTATGCTCGGTTGTCGGTACGCCCATGAAATGCGAGGCGATGCCGCGCGAGATACCAAATGGCAGCATCTTCAAATCGGAAGCCTTGTGCAGCGTCGTCTCCTCGTCCTTTTGCAGCTTTTTCCATATCGGCAGCGCAGCCGCGATGGAAACGAGGTATTCGGGCGTAGACAGGACCCTGCCTCGAGCCCATTCGGCGAACTCGGCGTGAGCGGCTGGCGTCAGTTTGTTGAATCGACTTGGGATGGACGACTCGACGGTCTTGAGGTATTGCAGAATGCGGTCGAAGCTGAACGCCGTGTAGCTCCTGAGCTGCTCGCGGAGGGCCTTGGGGAGCTCTTTGCTGTCACGGTTGACGACGGACATGCCCAGCTGCGTTAAGACATTCGCCAAAAAGTATGGCTCTGAGTTGCTGATGAGAATGACTGTCGTCGTCCAACAATGTGCGAGCGACACGTAGTATCCCTGACGAGTCGTAGGCACCATCGGAAAAGTCGTGAACTTGGTTTCCGCCGGAAGACCGAAGTGGGTAAACTCTGCCCAGAACACCTTCACCCACTGCTCTTCCGCTGGTGGGAGTTGCCGATCCGTTGCAGGCTTGAAGTGCTCCTTGATCAACGTCTCCATCGATGTATACGAGAAGTCCTTGACGACGTTAAGACCGGTGGTGACCTTGGTCGGATTGAAGTCTGGTGCGACGAGGAACTCGGGCTTGAAGAGTTCGCGATCTGTCGTTGCCTTCCACACGTGGTAGGCAGGCGAGCCGCCGGTCTTGAACGCAGCAAGCTTGCCATTGGCGAGTGGAAGGAGCGTGAGTCCATCGAGGTTGCTCGTCGAGTCCTCAGCGAGATAGTCGACGACGCCTTGGACATCACGTGTCGATATCTCGCCCTTGAGGAACAACGTCGACAGAGTGCGCGACCTGTCTTTCAGCTCCTTCGCCACAACTGCTGGGGTGAGCGCCTTCATTGTGCTTGCAGCACGCTCTTGGACCTTCGGAGGAAGCCGGACGATGATGGAGGTGTCGACTGCCGCCAGCACTTTGCTAATCGCGGCCGGCTCGTTGCCTCCGAGAAGCACGTCGGACGGCCGGAACTGCTGCGAGTCCAACGGGCTAGCGCATATGCGACGCTTGGTGGAGCCGAGCTGGCTCGCCGAGTAGAAGGCGTCGACCAAGACCTGCGAGACAGCATCCTGCGTTGTAACGTTGCCCGGCCACCACGCCGCATTGCCGAGACGCGCTCCCGTCCGCAGAAGATCCTCCAGAAGGAAGAGATACAGCGGTGGCGCGAGCTCTCCGAGTAACCATCGGTTGTACTTTGACTCGGCGTACTCGTCCAATCGCACGTTCCGACGATCCGGAGTGAGAATGAACGACGCGTTCAAGTGCACAGGAAGCGTGCTCATCATCGGTAGTGGGAGAGTCGAAAAGATGTGCTGGTTGACATTCGTCTGGAAGAGCGGAGCGGCTAGAGCGACCGTAATTGGCGATCGTAGCTTGTTCGGCCCGACGAGGCCAGAATATTGATTGGGCAACTCGCTGAGCGGACGGGTCGAGAGGACAATTTTGTAGTCATCCGTCCCCAGCTCGGTAAACGGCGTTCGTATGTGCACAATTTGCGTTGCAATCGATGTCGATACCGTCTCCATCGGATCACGTGTTGCCGTGAGTTTCCAGCCTCCGTGAAGCTGAGCTCGCGCATCGCGACTGAAGGTGGCGATCTGGGAAATGCGGGTAAAGAGCAAAGAGAGGTGTCCAGTGCGCTTGAACGGCGAGACGACTTTATCCCAGATGCTCTGCGGCGTCAGGTTGCGGGTCGTAGTCAAGATGGAGTTCTGGTTAAGATGCGATTGTCGGCGCAAGGGCAGGCGGAAGATGGTCTTGAAAGATATTAGAACGGAGAGCTCGAGGAGGGGCTGGACGCACGCCATTGTATGGTGCGCCCTGCTTCATTGAAAAGTCGAAAAGCCCGTCGAGGCTCTGGAGGTGATCCGGATACCAGCTGAAGAAGGGTCAGACTCAGTGGGCAGAGCGCGAAACACACGTACCGTCGAATTTGATCCAGAGGCAACAGCAGAGAGGCTCGTCCTGAAAACAGTTCAGCTGGTCAGCTTCGGGAAGCGTGTCGCGTGCCTTGGATAGGTAGATGCGATTTGGATGGGTCGAGAAACATGACATGGTTTCCGGAGACGATCATCGCGAGCTAAGTGTCTGGTTAGCTCGAGGAGAGATGTGGAAGACGCGCGATACCTCTGTATAATGGAACATAGTGAGTGCACCAAGACCAAACTGCCCAACGGTGTTGCTTCGGTCGGTCTTCCCACCAATTCCCGTCCGGCATATCCCATCAAAGTCCTATCTTCAATAAGCCAGCTTCAAACAGCGCAATCACCAAAAGCCGACCTTGGTCGTGAACTGGGCGTCATTGTAAAAGACCACCGACGGGCACGAAACAAAAGGCGCCAAAGCCGCGGACAGCAGCTTGTCCGCCTTCGGAGAGTAGTCGTCCACGAGGATGCTAAACTTGGTCGCGCCTGCATCCTCCGCATTGGCGAGGAACTCGTTGAGAATCTGCGCCTCGGTGTACTGCTTCAACGTATTTCGGATCGTCGTCGTCAACGACTCGCCCATGTCGATGCCAGGCGTGATCTCGATGGACGCGAATCCAAGACGGTCCATGACGAGGCGCTTGCTGAGCTCGTCCGAGATCTTGGGATGCGCAATGTACCGCTTCCCAATGTCGATCAAGCATGCTCGGTCGCCAACGTCGTTGAAGTAGACCTCCGAGACTGGGTGCAGCGCGCCGTTGCTGTCGGGCACGAGAATCTGCGCGCGCTTCACGGACCTGAGGTCGTCGACGAGGACATTGAGCAGGGCAATCGCCTCATCCACAATATCACGTGATGCGGCCACGAGCTCGAGTGTCTTCAAGCGTCCCGCGAGGATCGTGGGAGATGGCCGTTCAGCGCATCCCATGCGAACAAGAAACTCCTTGATCTTGGGTTGGTCCTGCAAGGACACGGGTATGCGATGAAACCCACGCAAACCGAGCGTCGATGAGAAGATCGCCAACTCAGAGGAGATGAGGCGTCCAGGCGCCAATGGAATCCATTCCCTGCCCGCAGAGATAGCCACGAGCTCGGCGATATCATCGTCGCTCAGCGTACGCGTGCTGAACTCTCTAATCAAGCAGTCGAGTTTCACCGCGGCTGTCGTCGCCCCGCCGATGACCACCGCG
Source organism: Mycena chlorophos (assembly GCA_014461115.1). Lineage (NCBI taxonomy): Eukaryota > Fungi > Basidiomycota > Agaricomycetes > Agaricales > Mycenaceae > Mycena > Mycena chlorophos. The sequence continues at coordinate 1,840,874 of JACAZE010000002.1, read as the reverse complement.
CGGAATTGCTGGCAAAGCGTCGAGAACGGGATCGGGTCCGACCAGCCGAGTTTCGTGCGCAACGACGGCGACACAGCGACACTGGTGTCGAGAACGGGTACGACCTCGTCGAACAGCTCGGGTCGACGAGAGACGTCGAAGCAACCTGCAGCAGTGACCAACGGGCCGCCAACAGTCGGAAGCCACTTGGCGTCGTGCGGAATCTCCAACTCGGAGCAATCGATATTGCCAGAGTTCAACGTGGTCAGCAAGAACAATGCAAGCGTCCTTGTCTGAGGGGAGGTGGCATGAGAAGAGATGTATTGGATTCGCTCGGTGGCCATCTCAGCGGTCAACGCAGCCGTGATCAACCCGAGAGTGCGCAAATGGCGGAGAATGACCGCATCCTCGTTATTCGTCGTCTGCGGTAGGCGATCAGGGTTGTCCGCGTACAGGTCGAGCAACTCGGGATTGGTTGGATCGATGATATACTCCGGCTCGCGGATGGTGTTGTCGGAGACAGGAACGAATGGAATTTGCTGGATAGTCCGAAGTAGGTTCGGGGGCAACGAGTCGCGATGGCGGACAATGTGGTCGAGGTACGCAGCTCGCAGCGACTTCTTCTGGGCAACGAAGTGTTCGATGGCAAGATTGAGGATGTCCAGCGCCAGGAGCGGCGTCGGAGTGCTCGGAGCTACATGCGAGAGAAGACGAAGATCGACATGCGTGCCATCGACGTAGACCGAATTCTCGACGACCGGAAGCAAGACGGTAGTTCCGCTGGGGATACCGTACACGTGTGCTCCAAGCGGGATGCTCTTGAATTGAGGTGGACCACTGAGAACAGGCGATGCGATGGCGACGGTGCTGCTCTTCGACTTGCGATGTAAGGTTGGTAACTTGAATATCGAGGACCGCTTCGGCGTTACCGGCTTCTCCTCGACCACGGGTGGCGGCGACGCGACCACAGAGGGCTGCAACAACGGGAATATAGGGAGCGATCGGAGAGCCGACTGCTGCGTCTCGTTCAGCGGGCGTTGCGGGCCCGTTTGAATCACGCAGTCGACAACATGCTTCGAGAGCAGCGCCAACTGCTCGGTGGCGAGCCTCCCAACGTCCGAGCCGACGCTCATTCGGTCAAGCACCAGATGAACATCGAAAACGGACTTGATCACCAGTGGGTAGAACCCGAGGCCCTTGCGCGCTTCAGCCGAGAACGAGGGATGGAGAAACGCGAGCCCAAGGCCCCGCAGAATGTTCTGCAGGGGCGGGTCAATGGTATGTCCCGAGAAGACGCCGGTTTCAGGGGACTCGAGGCTCGTGTACGCGGGAACGAGGGAGAGCGTGCTGATATGCGGAAACAGCTCGTCACGTGAGGGCCAGTTGACGATCCAAGCCCAGAAAATGTTGAGCCAGGAGACGAGAGCGTCTTGGACGTTCCCCTCATGTCTTCGAGTGAGGTCGAAGCCCAGCGGAGACATCCTGAGGTATCCCGCGACACGCTCGGCGGAGAGAAGGGCAAGGTTGAGCTTGAGAGGCCCATCCGTTCGCAAAAGTTCACGGATCGAAGGCGCGACTGCAGGAAGGGCTACCGCGGAAGCCTCGAGCTTGCCGAATATGTCGCATTCGAGCTGATCCATCATCGTGACAGTACGTCCTAAGCCCGACTTGACTGGAGCGAGAAACGAGCCATCGACCAGCGGCAGGAGCGGGAGTTTGACGATATTCTCGAGTTCGTTCTTGCGCAGCAGATATTGCAGAATTGTCGCACGCTGAGCGGCGTCGAGGGTTTGAATTTCGTTCACGTGATTCTACAAGATAAGATCAGCCTCATAGTCTATGGTCAATGCAAAGACGTACCAGAAGCTGGCCATGAGCGACGATGGGAGAGAGAAGAGTGTATTGCGTGGGGAGCAGTCCGGGGAGAAGTTTCGCCACATGTTCGGGGAGCTTCGTCAACCTCAAACCCGCGTCGGCCAACGCAAGCACAGTCGTATCGTCCACATCTGTCGACACAACGAGCACCGATCCCAACTCTGCAAACGCTTGTTCCTTCGAGGTCGACCCTTGAGCGACAGGCCAAACGGCAGCTTTCGACCCGACGATGCATTCGAGCAACTTGGCAGGAAGCGTTTGCCAGTACGCCGTATCACCGCCAAAAACACCAGTTTGTGAAGGTGGCCAAGCACGGAAAATGTCTCCGAGTCGGTCTTGCTGGATGAGGACAGGCAAAAGCGCAGCCCATGTCCGTGGAAGGAATGATTCGAAGAGAATATAGTTCCATTCGACGAGAACACTATTACTGGAAGTTAGACGGCACCCACCAGAAGCAAAATAAGCGTTTCGTACCTGTCTTCCGAGCCCTTCACAATCCCAATCTCACCACCGTTGTTGAGATTCTGCCGTGACGCTGTCAACGCGAAGAGCGCGTGGACGTGTCCGGGAAACCCAGTCCGCAAAGGAAGCGGCAAGTAGGTGAATAGTCTCCCACCCTTCTCCTCAGCATCGAGGATGGACATGGGCATGGCGATCGCCATCTCGGAAAGCAGTTTGTGCTTCGCGAGCACCGGCCGTGGGTCATGGCCAAGACGGAAAGCTAGCAACGACTGCGAGTCGGCTTCGCTAAAGTACGAATGGACGATGCGCCATTTCTTCTCGATGCGACCCTTGGGCGTTTCGATTACGGTGATGCATTGGAACGACGTGTATCGTTCCTTGCCGACTGTCCACGACGTAGGCTCCGTCTTGCTGATGCTGCTCTTCGCAAGCAATTGGCTGTTGCCCTGCTCGTCGACTTGGTGGATCTCGACGGAGGTGACGTTCTTGAGAAACAAGAGCGAAATCCCGATCTCTTCTTCACGAATGAAGTCGTCGAACAACTGCAGAATCTCCTTCGGGTCCACGGACTTGGAGCTGATGCTGCTTTGCGCCCCAGGCTTGCGAAGGGGGAGACGAATGATTGACCCAGGGAATGCGTGGTCGCGCGCGTCGGGGCCGAGGAAGAACCCAAACGCGTCAAGTTGGTCCTTGTAGTCAACCGCCTTCGGCACGAACTCGAGCCGGGTTCCGCCAGAGGACGTGAAATTGTGGTGGGGGTCCAGAACCGCAAGCGTCGGTCCCGAAATGATTTGTGGGTTATCGGTGATGTGGTAGCAGCTTCGGAAACCTATCCCGTACTTTCCAATCTTACTGAAGACGCATTCCGAGTCAGCATAATGAGATGGAATGAAACAGAGAACGCACGAGCTATCCGTCTTCTTGGACGAGCGATGTATGCTTTGCAGCGCGTCCCAATCCTCCTCCGAGAACAGCGCGTCGTTGTACGCCAACAAGGCCGGCCCCTGCGTGTCGCTGAGTTTGCCATGCAGCAAGGTTGAAGTGCCGTGGTTGCGCGTGTCGAGGACGAACACCTGCTTCGTGCCGCGCGCATCGTCCGTGTTCTGTAACAACTCTCGGAATAGACCAACGGAGAATGGGTATCTGGGAATAACAGGTCAGAATGACGCGGCCGAATGGCAAAGGGAACACGCACTGGCCAAGGATCGCCGCAAGAGTGTCCGTCGGTAGGGCATACTCCCCAAACGCCGGTCCCGACGAGGACATGGTTGGTAGTGAGGATTGGGGTCGCCCACAATTCCGATGGAGACCCGCGCCACTCTGGTTTAATAAAGCAGCTCAACAAGCTGTCTGCGAAGCGGTGCAAGCCAGCTGTCTTGATAACACTTGACTAGGTGTCTGAGGGGCCAATGGGTGGAGGGAATGATGCGCCCGGGCCTGAGTTAGAGTGGAAGGGACCGTGAGGCCAAACAACAGCCTGAGGCGGCGAATTTAGAGGATCCGGGAAGACTAAAAAACGCCGTGAATCCCGCTACCAACTTATGTGAAATAGAAAAAGCGCACCACTCAGCATGCTACCGCGGTTGGCGCGTGCTCAACAGCTTTTCACGGCTGACTGAGGGCTGTGGACAGCGGCTGAATCGGGCGTTGCGTCGTCGTCGCGTTGAACAAGTCGAGGACGCGTGACTTGCCCCCCCCCCCCCCCCCCCCCCCCCCGCCCCCCCCGGCCCCCCGGGCCCCGGCCCGGGGGGGGGGCCCCCCCCCCCCCCCCCCCCCCCCCCCCCCCCCCCCCCCCCCCCCCCCCCCCCCCCCCCCGGGGGGGGGGGGGGGCGGGCCGGGGGGGGGGGGGGGCGCCCCGCCCCCCCCCCCCCCCCCCCCCCCCCCCCCCCCCCCCCCCCCCCCCCCCCCCGGGGCCCCCGGGGGGGGGGGCCCCCCCGCGCGCCCCCCCCCCCCCGCGGCCCGGGGGGCGGGGGCGCCCCCCCCCCCGGCCCCCCCCCCCCCCCCCCCCCCCCCCCCCCCCCCCCCCCCCCCGCCCCCCCGGGCCCCCCCCCCCCCCCCCCCCCCCCCCCCCCGGGGGGGGGGGGGGGGGGGGGGGGGGGGGGGCCCCCCCCCCCCCCCCCCCCCCCCCCCCCCCCGGCCGCCCCCCCCCCCCCCCCCCCCCCCCCCCCCCCCCCCCCCCCCCCCCCCCCCCCCCCCCCCCCCCCCCCCCCCCGGCGGGGCGGGGCGCCCCCCCGGGGGGCCCCCCCCCCCCCCCCCCCCCCCCCCCCCCCCCCCCCCAATTGCGATGACGGGAGACCTTCCGCGACCGATGTCATTGTCCGCGACCATTCGAGTCGCGACTGCAGACCAATGCATCCATCCATCCAAGCTTCAAGCTCAAATACTCCGGATGTGAACGTTCATGAACACCAGTTCAAGACCAAGCGGTTCACTGGTTCACTCATGCCACATCAAGAACTCCAGCTCGAGTCCACCGAATCATCGCTGCCAGGCTGGGATCTAACAGCTATTTGGGAATACATACTACGTATACAAAGCTGGGATCCAAAACATTCAACATTCCTGCTTCGCCTCCGGCCCGTCCTCGGCACTCGTCCTCCTTCCAAACACAAACGCCCATGCGCGCCTCACCGCCCTCACCACGTACAATATGCCCCACACGAACCATTGCAGGCCCATCAGCAGCCCGACCGCAAAGCAGCCAAACATTACTGCGCCAGGCCACGAATTCCACGCAATGATGGTGAGGAATACGACCAAGCCGCCGCCTGTGAAGAAGCCGAGGATGGCAGGCATGCGGGCAGAGAGCGCAAAGAAAAAGTAGGAGGGGACCTCGGGAGTGGAGAAAAAGTCTTGCGCGCGCGTCTGGAGTGCCAAAGATGAGCACGCTAACTCGAGAGGCTGTGGAAAGAACCCACCTGCGCAATTGAAGGTTTTGTGAAACCGTAGCGGATCCACATCCATCCGGTACACATCAGGCCGAGGACTGAGGCCACAATCGCTGCAGTAAGAGCAGCTTCGGCCGTGCTATTCACCTCGAACAGGGATCCCGGTCCGAGAGAGAAGATTGCGGCGTTTAATCCACACAGGGTTCCTAACTGAGTGATCTTGAGTTCCCAGCAAGGTACTGGAGGTGAAACTACTCACAACCGCTGCAGAGATACTCCATTCCGCGCGCAAATCGACGATAAGTGCGTCCCAAGTGGACTCATAGCGCGAGTTGCAGCTTTGCAGCTCATAATAACGAGTGAACGACCCTAAAACGCGTTCCGCTACATTTGGTTGCGGAATAGGAACCTTGATCTCCTGGGTATTCTGCGGTAATATGTTGAGGGCGCTGACCCAAGTTATGGGATTAAGCGTAATTTTAATCGGGGAGGCCGGAGCACGTTCTTGCTCATCGTCGTCGAGAAGGAAAGAGGGCTTTTCGTCGTCTTCGTCGCTTTCCGACTCGGAACACGACTCGTCGTCGGAGAGGAAGCCCCGCTGCCGTCGACGCCGACGCAAATGCGTCGGAGGTTGTGTCTCGACCACAGGTGTAACAACGGTAATTGAGCCGCTTGCTGCCGTGCAAGTAAGCATGTCGTCGAACTCGAGAAACGCAGAAGCACGCACAGGACGAAGACTCGCTACCCTCCGAATCCGAAGCGGACAGTTCTTCTTCCTCTACAAACGTCGAGACTGGGGACAAGAAATCCTCAGGCGGTCGCAATCGCAAATGAATAATCGCGCCATTCTGCGGTCGCCCCTTGCTAGCCACTGAACGGCTCGTCGGGCTTTGGCACTGCAGTCGCAGCTCTAGTCCTTGGGGTCGCATCACCTTTACTTTCGCTGGCAGGAACGCGGAAACTCACTAGGATCCATTCCGTGGCGCTTATAAAGCTCCCCAAGCGACCCAGACGCAGTGCCGACCAAGCTGCGCCGCTTGCCCTTCTTTTTACTCTGTGCCTTGTGGTACACCTTGACCTCGATGCGCGACATACCCGACGCGCCGTGTCTGGTAAACACGATTGAGTAAAGCCAGCGCCACCAAAATTCTGAGATGGGACCCACAATTGCCGCACATCGCGTAAATTAACGTTCTGACCGTCGGATCCAAGTAGAGTCTCCGTGAGCCCATGGTCGTCGACCTCAATAGTTACAATAGGCCGCCAGGAGCGCTCCGGGCGCATCAGCTGCATGCCATGCACCCGCACGACTATTTGGCGCCGTTAAACCTCCACAGACATGCGGGAAGCGAGTAACAGACCTGTACATGTCCAGTGCCTAGCCCTTGTGGTCAGCAGAGCCAGTGGAAGCGACAAACAACGAACTCTGGAACTGAATCTCGCTCCTCCATCGAAGGCGGACGCAAGCGCGGCTGTCCGCTTCGGAAGCTGTGTCGCATCTGATCTTGCTGCTCCCAAGTTTCTTCGCCGAGAACAAAACACAAAGAGGGCCAAAAGCAGAAACAACGCCTCAGCGCAACCGAGTACAGTCGTCTTGGTGACGCTGCCACGAGCTGCAGCGAGTTTCTCGCCCTTCTTCCTCAGGACAATCGCCCTGGCCCTTGCCTGCTCCGAATTCATGGGACAGAATCATATTGGTACATAGACGCTACATGCAAACGAGCCGTATCGTATACAGTTTTAAAGTTTCTGCCTGCACGCAGGGTGGGATGGGGGGATATGGTCTAGGCAGAGCGAGAAGGCACAGCGATAGATGGTCGTGGTGGGGTTGGGGAGTAGTGGATATGTGTATGTGATGAGGATGCGTATGTATTTTTTTCACAGCAGTAGCACAGCATATCGACAGCGAGAAGAGAAGAGACGAGGAAAGTATACGACAAGGAAGAGGAAAGAGAATAATATAGATGGAAAGAGGAACCAAAAAAGGGTCCATTGGATATTGTACTCACGCAGGTACAGCGACGCGAGCGCGAGAAGACGGCCGCGACGCGTCGGACTTCATATTTTCCTTCTCGCCAGGCGCTGGACTCGCGTTGACCGTCTGGCGTGCCTTGACCACACGCGAAGTCGCCTGATCCAATGTCGACGACGCAACGCGACGATGGGCAAGCGGCGTTGACGTCGAAATGGTCGAAGATGGACGCGCCGAAGTCGAGCGCGACAATCCAGAAGGCCCAGCTGGCGTCGGAGTCCCAGATACGCGGGGCTTGGTGACTGGAGCAGGCGGAGGACCCATCGAGCCAACTGCACGAACGGGAGCTTTGGATGTGGACGTGTTGAGGCGCGTGCTCTTGCTCAACGCCGGCATCTTTCCTGCACTGCCGCTGCCTCCATCCGTTCCCGCATCCGAAAGCACCGACGGGGGCCGCGAACTAAGGGTGGGGGTGGAGAATATCGCCGAGTCGCGTCGCGAATGTGTGGCAGTCTTAGATGGTTGGGCTGGCGTCGCACCGGCGGTACCGCGAACACCCATCTTGCGTTTGATCTACGCAAATTCATTAGTCTCCAGTAACCGAGAACACGGAAACAACGAACCAACTCCAACTCCTGCTGCTTCGAATCCAACGCGATATTGAACCCCTGGATGTCTTGCTTATCCTGGGAGTGCTGCTTGTTTAGCTGGACGATCTTGACCTCTTTATCCGCGCTCTCTTGCTGGAGTGAATGGACCTGGCGGCGAAGACGATCCAGCTCGGTCTTGAAGTCCGCAATACGGTCCAGGGAACCGCGATTCTGGTGCTCGGCATCCTCCAACGCCACCGCATGTTCGCGGCTTTCGCGACTGAGCTGCTCCCGCAGACCTTCTAGCTCAGCTTCGCGTTCGAGCACACGCTGCGAGTAGGTCGACGCCTCGGCATCCCGCCGACGGATGTTCTCTTCGAGACGCGCGACGTTGTCGAGGGCATACTTGCGCTCCTGTTCCAACTCGACGATGCGACCTTGAGCAGCTTGCAGGGACTGCCTGATGATCTCCGTCTCTTCTTCATCGACGCGGATCTTCTCGAGAAGCTGAAAAAAAAAGTATTCGTCAGACAGTCACGTGACAGCCACGGTGGGGAGCTCACCTCGTCGCGCTCCTTGTCCATCGCTTCCCGCTCCTCAGCAAGCGCTTGGAAGTCGGCATCATCCTGGCTGAGGCGCTGATCCGCCTCGGTGAGTTCGGCATCCATCGCCTCCAACCGCTCGTTCATCTCCTCCAATTCGGCCTTCAACGCGTCGCGCTCCTTCTCCAGCTCGCGCTTGGCCGTCTCTGTCGCCTCAATCGTCTCCGACGCTCGCTCAGCATGCTCCCACTGCGCGTCCAACTCGTCCTTGAGCACCTTGAACTTGGCGTCGTGCTCGTCCAGCTGTTGCTTGTAGCCCTCGACCTCGTCGGCCAGCTCGACCTTTTCCGCCTGCTCCCTCTCCAGCGCAGCAACCAGCTCGCGCTTCTCCTCCACCCAATACGAGTCGCCGTTGAGACTGTTTCTCGTCGACTCTGCCCCAATCTTCTTCAGCTCGTTCTCGTCGATGAAGCCCAGGCTAACGTTGCCCATCATCTCCATCTGCTCTTTGACCATGCTGATGCCGAGCTTGAGCTCTCGCTCGCTCTCATCACGCGTCGCCAACGTCTCCTTGAGCTTCTCAATGTCGTCGCCCTTCTCCCGCACCTTGCGCTCGAGACCCTGAATCTCTTCGCGCAGCATATCCTCCTTGCGCTCCCACCCCTTGCGCTCCCTCTCCAGATCCGCAATCTGGCGATGCAGCGACATCAACGCGTCTCCGCTCGCCATATCCATCAAACTCCGCTCGGCGCTCTCCTGCCTCGACGTGTCCACTTCCTCCTCCAGCAACCGGCACGCACGCTCGAGCTCCATGACCTTCTTCTTCCACTGCTTCAGCACCGCGCGCTTCTTTCCCTCCTCGCGCTCAACCGCGTCGAGCTTCTTGCCAAGCACCTCGACGAGCTCATCACGTGCCCGGAGATCCGTCTCGAACTGTCCGCAAAGCTCAGTCTGCAAGGCAAGCTGAGTTTGAAGCGAGAAGATGAGTTCGGCTTGCTCGGGATTGGACTGCTGGCGTTTGTGGGTGGCGCTGGCTGCGGCATCCGGTGGCGTTGCGGGGATCATGGTTTGCGGCGTGTAGTATGTGTTGGCATTGGCGCTGAACGGGTCTGGCTCGCCCCGTTGCGGACTATACACGATGAGGTCCGAAGACGACTCGTCGTTAATATCTGCTTCGGGCTGTTTGGGCGAGGGCGAGCGCAACATGGACATGAACACGGTGTCGCTTAGAGCGCGACCACGGCTCTTGATGCTTGGCGACGACGCGGCCGACGCGGAGGACGCGTCTTTTGCGGACAACGGAGACGATTTGGCGCTGGTCGGAGTGTCGCGTGTCGAGGCAGTTGACGAGCGTTTAGACTGACCATGAGCCATCGAGTAGAAGAGAGTTTGCCCGAGGCTAAAGGAGTTGCTGCGGTCGTGCAACGCGGGAGGAAGACGCGGACTCTTCTCCTGCGAATGGAAGATGGACTCGTCAACTTCGACCGCGATCTCTTCTGGCTCGGGCTCGGCCTTGCCTTTGCCCTTGTCGCGGAAGGGCGTCGATGTCATGGGCTTGCCACCCTCGTCGTCCTCAAAGTCAAGACCAGGTGGGGGTCCGACAGGGAGATCGAGGTCCTGCGAGACGTCGAAAAGGTTGAAATCCGGAGCGGGGATGGGAGGAAGTTGGGCGCTCGTGTCGACCGACATCATTTCACTCGCCTCTGGCGAAGGGAAGATTTCCGTGATGGTGGGGCGCGACTTGGGGGACTTTGGGCCCACTGTTGAAACGGGGTATGGACCCGGAAGAAGTATTGCCATCGCTGAGTGGGGAACGTTGTAAGCGGTCCATGAATGACTCGCTGGTGGGTGGCGCAGAGGAGGGTGTGTTGTACTGCGTGGCTGGCATCGCGGATTGGTACTCGCTCTCCATGGATTGGTCGGGACTGAGCATGCGGTACGCGTCGCGCGAGAAGAAGCGAACATTCTGGCCAGTGCCAGGTGTGTTGCGGTCGCGAAGAATGGACCGCACCGAGCCGTTCTTGCCTTCAAAAGGCGTCACGGGCTCGCCGGGCCGCTCATCTGCGCGAGAGAGCGAACGAGCTTGGTCTGGTTGGCGTAGTTCGTCGTTGGAACCACGACGAAGGATGTTGAACGACGAGCGGCGTTTTCCCTGCGACGTGGACGGGCGGCTTATATCGTGCGGGTCAAACTCGGAAGGGCCTGGCGTGGATGGTCCAACGGAGAGTTGTGAGGCTGAGGGACATTTGAGCAACAAACCAACGCCGACAAGAACAACGACGCACAGTTGCCATGGATCCCAAAGGTGGACTTTACTTTTTTGGTGATGGCTGGGAGCTTCATGGGGGAAGCGGATCGCTGGGAGTCGTTGTTGCGTTTGAAGGGGGCAGAGTCGTTGTGGAAGACGGAGAGGTTTGGGTGCTGCTCGTAGACGCCTGCCATGACATCGCCGCTCTGTGACGAGTCCTGGCGAGGCTTGAGCGCTGTGGTGAGTTTGGCCCACATCGTGGTCGTCGACAAGCCTGTTGATGTTTCCCAGGCGTCAACAGACGCGTTATGCAATATCCCGTGATCGTGGGCACTCCTTTCCTCTTGACTCCCATCTCCCTTCCCGCGCCCACCATGCCCAAGCAACGTCAGGCTCCTGACGCGCTAGTGGCCTCCAGCAACCACTTGCCCGATGAAATCATCTCCGAAATTTTGACCCCCGCGCTGCGCGTCCCGGACCACGCTTTCGCTGCCATGTCCGCCCGCTCGTCCTTCATGTCCTTCTCCGAATCCAGCTCCGCGTATCTTCTCGTCTGCAAAGATTGGCTCCGAGTCGCGACACCCCTGCTGTATGCCACCGTCATTATCCGGAGCAAGGCTCAGGCGTTAGCTTTGGGCGCCGCATTGGCGGAGAACGAGGAACTCGGCCCATTCATCAAGAAGCTTCGTGTTGAAGGAGGCTTTGGGGCCGCCATGCACAAAGTCCTGCAGCACACGCCGAAAGTCACCCACATCTACCTTTCCCTCGTCATTGCGGCAGGCGACAATACGCTTACCGGCCTCATCAAAGGCTTGCCCTTGATCAACCCTACCGTTTTGATGCTCGACTGGCCTCCGAGTGACGCCCGCCTGAAAATCGTCAACGCGACCAGGTCATTTGCTGAACAGCTTCCTGTAGTGTTCTCGCAGTGGACCGACTTGGTACGTTTGAGAATCCGTCCATCATGATACCTACGCTAAGGCATTTTAGACCACCGTTCACATATCCAACAATGCCACCTACTACTTGCAGTCTAAATTCGAAGCCATGGCCGATACCCTTGCTGCGCTTCCCAAACTCGAACGGGTGGTTGTGAGCGTTGTTGCAAAGGATTGGCTGCAGTTTCCGCCCCTGGTTCTCTTGTCCCTCGCGCGCGCGCCTTCTCTCAAGCGGATCGAGTTCATTTCCCCACCTCATGAAGCCGTCGTTGGCTGGGCGCTTGATCGTCGGCGAAGCTTTGTCCAGTCCATGCGCAATCACAGCCGTTTGGGACCTCTTTGCGATTTCTCGCAACTCAGGTATTGGATGTTCGTTCTCGTGCTCGACTTGTTCTTAATACATTACTGTCAGTGTGGACCCTGCCATTGCCGACACCCCGCAAGCTCCAAGCCTGAACTTCTTCGTCTATCCCCCTCAACTTGAGGCGAATCCGGAGCAGGAGGCTACGATATGGGGCCGCGTATTCGACTTCCACTTTTCGTCTTTCGTCGAGCAGTCATCCGGATCCATGTTTCGCATACCGAGGCAATTTGCCATTCTACGCGTGTGCCAGAAATTTCATGTGCGCCACAGTTTCATTTCTAAACCAAACCGCGTCTGAAAACCAGCTGGCAGAGAATCGGAACGCCCATTGCCTATCGTCACGCGCTCGTCAACTACGGCCACTCAGCATCCTTGGTCAACACCCTTACAATCAACCCTGCTCTCGGCAAACATATCCAGCAGCTCACGTTCCAGTCCCTACACAACACAAACCACATCAAAGCCATCGTACAACATACTTCGTCCCTATCCGTCGTCAGGCTTACCGGACATGTACTCACGGCTCCATGGACGGCGTTCAAGAACCTCGCAGAGACGGCGGGCACGACGCTCACTACGCTCGAAGGGCTCAAGATTGGGAAACAGTCCGGTCAACTGAGCCCGAGCGTCTTCGCGTCGTTCCCCGCAATGCGCAAATTCTCTTGGGACTCGCGCTGCATATTCAAAGCGGATCGTAAGACCGCGTCGCTCAGCGCGTTCTCAAACCTTGTCGAGCTCGTGGTGAATGGATGCGACGGCTCATTCTTCACTGCTCTTTCGCATATGGAGTGAGTTTTCTCGTTTTCGCTATCACGTGATCTTTAAATCGTATGCAGTCTCCCGTGTCTGCGCTCCGTCGACTGCGCATCTACCATTTCTGGTGGCGGCTCGTTCTTCGAAAAGCATGGCTCGAAGCTGGAGGAGGTCACCGTGTCGTGTACACAGCTTGCAGAGAAGAGAACAGCCGTGCTAGAGTCGTGTTCTGCGATAACGAGGTTGGGGATCCGCAGCGACGAAAAGGTCGTGTCAAGTCCTCCCATTCCGATTCTTCCTCTCATTCGCCGCAGGTCTATGTCAGCTCCAAAGTCTTTTCCGTTGCATCGCACGATACACTCAAGCGCATCGATATTCTCCCGACCGTCGGGCATGGGTGCGTCAGTTCTTCGTCGCATGCTCCGACTCACTAACTCGCGAGTCAGATTGAAGAGACCTGGCGTCACGAATAGCCTGAACGACTTTTTCGAGAAGCTGGGCGAGCTGAGCGAGGATTTCCCCCAGCTAGAGGAAGTCTCGCATCTGTGGTGTTCGTGGCCGATAACCGAGTACGTTCGCTCCGTCGACTCACTTGTTCGCTTCCCGCACTGAAACGCGCACCATAGGCAGGAAATCGCGAAGAGCAAGTGGGTGAACTGGGCTGAGGCGCTGATGGATAACGACATTTACCTCGTCGCGTCGAATGGTGTTCGTTGGCGCCGCCGACTGCAGTACGTTCCCAAGAGCACTAGGACCGGGACGAAACGCAAAGCATCATGACCGCCCCGCACATGGACCTTTGGATTACTCTACCACCCGGCGCGATTGTCGTGATTTTAGCTTAGCTGCTCTCTAATAGCGAACAATTGTTCGTGCGTTGAACCTTTCTGCGTCTGTCTGAACTCAACGCTCATCGCTATGGTCCCTCTCTTCCTCTTCTGCTAACCTAGGTGCCCTCGCCAATGACGCCGCTATTAGATCATCCCTCGGTGCGATCAGGATCGTCGTATCTTATCTGACATCTTATCTTATCAGGACCTTGGCCGTCCCATCCACCGAGAGGTTCAACGCCGAAGGGATTCCACGGGAATTAACCACTTGGATCCACGCTTCCTGAAATTTTGCTGGCACTCCGCTGCAAGGACTACCTCCGGCAATGCGACCCGGGTAAAAGCGGCTTCTTATCGGCGTAGTCGCATCAGATCATTTGACCCATCCGCCAGTTGTTTCTCGACCACGAGTTCGCCCCACCATCCCAGAAGCCTCATCCTCGGTAGATAATGATCCAAGACGTTCCAACGTGATATATGGCCGCGCTCTCTTTGGTCTCGAGGACGCTGTTGCGTGCTGTTGAGCCGCCGGGTCGGCATCCAAGCATGCGCTCAGCGCATCTTGTGGTTATCTCGCCTGACGACTATGGGAGCAACCAGCGGTCCCTTAAATCCCCGACTGGATGGGGACGATTCACGAACTCCCCCCGAGATGCAGACCGCCCTCCTCATCGCCTCTCTGTTGAGCCCCGTCTTTGCGGGCACTTACAGTCGGAGCAGCAACATCGTCGGCGAGGGATTCTACAAGTAGGGTGGATCCTTTGTTTCGAGCGGACTTCGTTTGACATCCCCAAAGCGCTTTCAACTTCGAAGCCATCCCCGACCCGACGGATGGACGAGTGTAAGCAGATTTCTAGCTCAAGCAGGGTCCGATACTTGTGCTCATGCTCCTCGAGGAACTATGTCAGCGAGGCCACCGCCAAAGCCGACAACCTGACTTTCGCCTCCGCCAACACATTTATCCTCCGTGCCGACTATAAGACCGTCATCAGCGATTCGAGCTCCACGGGCCGCAACTCTGTTCGTATTCGTACGAACGCAGCCTACACTACGCATGCGGCGGTCTTCGATGTCGAGCACATGCCTCAGGGATGCGGGTATGTCGATGACCTTTCGAAAACACCGAGTCGCATCTGAGTTGAATTTTGCAGAACTTGGCCAGCGATTTGGGAGACGAACGAGTCCAATTGGCCCGCCGGAGGGTGCGTTGATGTTTCTCATCATTGAACATTGATGAACTGATCGTCTTGTTTCTAGAGAAGTCGACATCGTTGAAGGAGTAAACAACCAAGGGACCGACCAGATCACTCTGCACACGAACCCTGGGTGCACGATGCCTTCGTCAGGACGAACACAGACGGGGTAGGATAAATATTCATCTTCTCATGCAGCTCTTGCTGACGCGTCCTGCTCAGCACCGTCGTCGGCACCGATTGCGATGCCGAAGCAAACGGCAATGCCGGTTGCGGCGTCAAGTCGACTGTTGCCAGCTCTTTCGGCCCTTCCTTCAACGCCGCCGGCGGAGGATGGTACGCAATTGAGCGGACGAACACATTCATCAACGTCTGGTTCTGGACCCGCGACGCGTCCAACGTTCCCGCCGACGTGCGCGCCGGCGGAACGAGCGTCAACACCGGCGGCTGGGGAACGCCAACCGCGAACTTCCCGAACACGGATTGCAACTTCCCGAATTTCTTTGATGGCAACAATATTATCATCAATTTGACGTTCTGTGCGTTTCGATCGTTTTGTTCGGGATCTGGGCTGACTGTTTGGCAACAGGTGGCAGCTGGGCTGGGCAATCTTCTGTCTATGCCTCGTCCGGATGCCCGTCCACTTGTGTGGACTATGTCGACCAGAACCCCAGCGCATTCCAGAATGCCTATTTCCAGTTCAACTCCATCAACATCTACACCTGATGAAGCTGTATTTTCTGATGTCTTTCTGTATCTTTAGCGCCTGGCAAGTGTATGTAGTCTATCTGGATTTCGGAAAATGGGAACGAATGCCACGCACCACAGACTCGAAGTGGATGCTCCACAAAATCTGGGGTTTGTTGTTGAGGGAGCCCTTCTAACGAATCGCGTTGCACTCTCTCACCGACCCGACTGTTTTGTTGGGGTTACTCGTGGCTCGCGAACCAATCTTAGGGAAGCGAAAAAGGCGCATCGCACGTCACCGCTGGCCGTAAAGACCGAACGGGAGGCCGAGGGACGCTGCGTGGGCGACTTCTTCTCTCTGACGATCTTATCGGCCCACTAAATTTTGGCAGCGACGCGCACGGTGGATACAGATACAAGCACGTTTGCGACGAACGCGCGTCTCTCTGGTATTTATTCCATGAGCAGATACGTAGCCGTATGTAACTGCACAACAGTACCGCCCTGCGACGCGCCTCCTGTTCCTTATCCGAGCCCGTGTCGCACGGCTTGTTAGTACTGAAGCACGTCCGGCGCGCCAAATGCCCTGTCCTTGACGTCGCCGCCCATATCCACTGATTGGTTCCGTCGGTCGATCGCCAGTCGCGCGTCGCGCAGTCGCCTCTCGCGAGGGTCTCGGAACTCTCCAGCCCGCTGGTATTAAATGTTGGTCTGTTGGCCCGGCCTCGGAGACCAAACATGCAGCCGTTGCGCTGCCCTAGGAACGCCGGAGATTACATTTATTGACAGAGCGTGTTCAGTTCGAGTTCAGTTTTCTGTTGATTTACTTCCGATCCCGAAGCTGAAGGCTGCATTCATAAAGCTTTCCCCGCGGGGCTGAAGATGCTGGTGGCGGGGGTAGTTTGGCAGTTGCGGGAACGCGGAAAAGCATGCTGGCATGTGCCATGTTCACGACGAGGTTCGCGACTTCGAACTTATACAGTTGTGTCGGCGGGTCGTCCCCGGGCTTCCGAAGGCGCTTTCAAACTTGCTTTCTTCTTGAGCGACACCAGGGCAAGCAAACGCCGGCGCGTGCCCCTGGATCGTACGCATTCGTGCCAATGGGACCGATACACAGGCATGGGTCTAGGGGCGGACGTTGTGCGCTGCGCCAGCCTCCAGGCTACCCGGCAGATTACCCGAGGACTATGGGCTCGAGTGTCGACCGTGGGTCTGGCAAATGAGAATGGCGCCCACAGGCCTGGAGTCGACTTGCCGGCGCTAAGCTTCCTCGTGATGGACACCGGGCTTCAGAGCGCGCGGCACTGGGAAACGGGTAAGCTTGTCTTGCGCTGGTGTTTCCAGAGAGTTCTGCATGCGACGTCCCCGAAAGTTTGAACTCGACAAATATAGCGACCATGCTATTGCCGGGTGTTCCATGTGTAAAAGCGCGGCTGCTCGACGTACTGGAGGCGGTAGCTTGCTTGAGAGGGCTAAGTTTGCTCGACCGTTCATGTTCCGTGTCGTGAGTTCGCTTTCCGAGGGCTGGATGGTTGTGCGACAGGCCACGCTTTGGCTGAGAACGAGAAGAGAAGCCGAGCCTAGGTTCGAGGGTCCTTCCTCCAAGCGTACAGTAAGCTGCGTGTAATCCCCGGGACACGCGCGCGTGATCAGCACGAAGGTTTGTGGGCTGCGAGTTGAGTTTAGTCTTGTTGGCGCCGGCAAAAAAGCAAGCTTGCATTGAATCCATACGCCGATAAGGTTCCCATTCTACATCATCGCAGAACACAAGTAGCATTTGAGATGCGAGTTCGGGATTGGGCGACTGGGCGACGCGGATTCTGGACGATAGAAGAACAAGGCTGGCTGTATCACGCACGATGCGTTCCGCTGACGTCGCCGCGGCTGCAGGGAAAACAGGCCATTCGGAATCTGTTGGCAATCCACCTCGAGGCAAGTTGGTCACGGCAGCTGGACGGATTGTGATTGCTTTCTTCCTGCAAGCCGACGAGAACAGAGCAGATTGATTGGGTTGGTTTGGCCTATCGACAACGTTCCGTCCGAACGCCACCGGCGATAGTGTAGCGGCGCGCCTGACCGTGTGTGGGCCGTGTGCCTTGATTAGCCGCAGAAGCCTACAAAGGATTTCGCCAAGGGCGAAGGCAGTCGAGCGTTTGGGAAGGAAACGGCAGGCGTGTTAGAGCGGGTTCGCCGAGGATTGCGAAGGCTGGCTCAGAAGCGGGAATAGAGTCCTTGGCATGAGCATGGGTGGCGGTACGAGCGCGGTGGCGGCTGCGCGATTTTAGCCGGCAATCGTGGGCCGCTGCTGGCGGTGGCGACGAGTGCGGCAAGCAGCGACAAAGCAGACAATGGGCAGCGACGAGTATTCTTGGCGAACAAACAAAGCTCTGGTCCGGCCAGCGCGGTAGGGCAGTGGCCGGAGTGAGCTACCTTCCGAATTTGGCTGACAGGCAAAGCTCGTTGATGGGGTCAGCACATATATACCTTGTCTCTCCCGGTCATGTCCACCCATCCCTTCCGTCGTCAACTCGGCTGCCCCAGGCTTCCATGCCTCAGCCCATTCTGAAGCGTGGCCAGCGTCACCCGCCGCAGGCTGCCCCCTCTGTCCACTTCCCGCCCTCACCATCACTCTCTCGGACGTATGCAACGCATTCAGCCCAGCGATACGACCGCCGCTGTATAGAGGTGGCCCCCAATGCCTGCGAGCTGCCTGCGCGCGGCTGCAGAACCTACTATGACCTCGGAAACCAACATGCACCGTCCGGCAAGGCGCTCCATCCTCGCGCCATCGCTGCCCAGCGTGCCGAGGCCGAGTACGACGACGAGGCAGAGCTTGAGCGGACCCCCACTCGCACAAGTCCCTACATTCCGCTTC
Source organism: Mycena chlorophos (assembly GCA_014461115.1). Taxonomy (NCBI): domain Eukaryota; kingdom Fungi; phylum Basidiomycota; class Agaricomycetes; order Agaricales; family Mycenaceae; genus Mycena; species Mycena chlorophos. Next base: position 1,822,678 of record JACAZE010000002.1, on the reverse strand, counting down.
CCGTCCAGCCGCCAATACCGTCGCCTTACCATCAGGCGAACCATTATCCCTCGTACCTGTCGCCACCGCCTCCGCTGGTCCCCGACCTCAGCTCGTCAAGCGACGAGAGCGATGGTTTTGCGAGTCCTCCACCCGCACCCATGTTGGGTTACTTCGGTGTGTTTCTCTTTGACGTCTCTTTCTCCACCTTTGTCTGAACGCTCCGCGCCAGCTGCCCCAAACATGAAGTCCCCTTACTTCGGCTACCCTCCCCCACAACCTTTCTATCCATCTCCGACACCCCCTTCGCCTCCATCCGATCGTAGACGCCGGCCTCGACGGTCGCCTTCCCGTCGTCCCGTCGAGGATGGCTACGACGAGGAAGATCTGCCCGGTTCATTCTCGCATGCAGGCGAGTTTCGCGGACCGCCGGCGTCGCCGACTACTCGCGACAGGACTCCGAAGCGGGAGGGTCGGTCGAGGAAAGAAAAGCACAGCGTTGGGTCCCTCTGTCGGACACTTGCGGGTACCAGCATCAACGATGGCTGTTTGGGTGGATTCTAGACACTCCGCACTCCTCCGCATTGCATTTTTGACGACCTTTTCTGACGATTATTTGATACCAGTACACTTATCGCAATCCGCAAGCAAAGCCAATGTTTTATTATTTGTACCTTACAACGCAAGAGTTCGTTTTGTTTATCCCTGCTAGCGACGACCAAGGGGAAAAAAATCTCGACGAACGGATCACCGATGGCAATCGGTCGGACTCGGACCGCGCACGTTCACTTTTCTCCTTGGGGCTAGCGTCGTATTTTGCAGCAACTAGACCAAGAACTCCATTCGGGACGAGCTGGTCCTCGAGCGCTGGGTAGACAGGGTTTGGCCATCGCCTTCCGATGTGTAAGGGCAACTCGGGATTGGGAGGGACTCGGGACCGGAACGTTTGTCTGTAGGCGTGCTAGTGGAGCGCCCGGGATTCACTCGTCTCCGAACCCACGCGGCGTTTCTCGGCGATGGCCTTGGGCTTCGCCCAACGTGCAATTACTGGAAAGCCATTTGCCAGGCTCGCGAGGAAGGATTCATTTCGTGGGATTCAGTGGTCTGGGCCCGCTGCGGCGCTGTTGGAGTGGAGACGGGACGGGACTCGGGACTTGGGTTCAAGTTGCGGCGATTATCTCTGTGGAATCTGCATCGATGGGCCTCGTCCCTGCGCTCGGAGCTTGCGAGCAGGTGCAGGTGGTCGTCGCACGGGAAATTGCACCCGCGGATGCATGGTGCTTGAATTCAATTCGCGGCCCGATTATCGGACAGGAACGCGTCGCACGTGAGGACACGTGAGCGCGTTTGACGCGACGCGACGCGTCGCTTAATTGATTCTGTTTCCGCGGAACGATTCGGTCCGCGATTCGGACAACAAGAAGAAGGATGCAGGCTGGCGAGACCGTATACGACACCCGTCGCGCCAAGGACGTGTGGAGCGCCGATAAACAAGAAGATTTGTGTTGCCGCCTCTAGCGATTCTGATGCTAAAACTACACAGTACATTCCATACAAAACTTACAAGCCCGAAATCACCAGAAAATAGATCGCCATCAGGTATAGATGCTGATCGACTTGAACTCGAAGAACGCATTCGTGAACGCGCTCGGGTTCTGGTCGACGTAGTTCACGCAAGTGGATGGGCATCCAGACGAAGCGTAGATGCTGGCTTGGCCAGCCCAGTCACCGCCTAGACAAGTCATCAGCTAGGAAATACCGCAGGAAAGGAAGGGACGCACAGAACGTCAAATTGATGATAATGTTGTTCGCATCAAAGAATTTCGAGATGTTGCAGTCGGTGTTGGGGAAGTCGGCAGTGGGTGTTCCCCAGTTGCCAGTGTCAACAGTAGTTCCACCTGTCCTTACGCCCTCGGGGACGTCAGACGCCTGGCGGCCCCAGAACCAGACCTTGATGAAGGACTCCGTGCGCTCGATGGCGTACCATCCTCCACCTTTGCTGTTGAACGTGGGCCCAAACGAGCTGGCGGCCGCCGCCTTGACGGCGCAGCCCTGGTTCCCGTTGACGGCCGTATTGCAATCCGTGCTCACAACAGTTCTAGCGACAATTAGTCGGGACAGTCGCACAGAAGATAGCATAGAGCCTCACCCAGTTTGCTTGCGCGATGCGGGCATGGTGCACCCTGGACTCGTATGAAGGGTGATTTGGTCGGTTCCTTGGTTGTTGACACCCTCGACGATGTCGACTTCCCTACAAAAACATTGCGATCAATTAATCAATGTTCATTGATGAGAAAATCGACGCACCCTCCAGCCGGCCAGTTAGACTCGTTAGTCTCCCAGATCGCTGGCCAGGTCCTGCGTAATTTCAATCAGCCTCGACACGGAGAGAGACAGAGCATCAACGTACCCACAGCCCTGGGGCATATGTTTAACGTTGAAGATGGCCACATGTGTCGTATAAGCCTTGTTCGAGCGAATGCGCACAGACTTCCTCCCGACAGAGCTCGAATCGCTGATGACCGTTTTGTGGTCGGCGCGGAGGATGAAAGTATCGTCGGAGGCGTAAGTCAAGTTGTTAGCCATGGCCGTAGCCTTGTCCACGTAGTCGCTGGGAGAATATTAGCAAAATGCTTGCGGATTCCGCTGGAGCCAACTTACACTCGTCCCGCGGTCGGGTCCGGGATGGCTTCGAAGTTGAAAGCACTGTGTAGCGGCGTCAATTCGATTCTATAGCGCTTAGAACGAGACCCGATTACTCGTAGAAACCCTTGCCGACGATATTCTGGCTGCGGGAGTACGTTCCCGCAAGAGCAGGGCTCAACAGAGATGCGAGAAAGAAGACGGTCAACATCGCAGAGGGCGTTCGTTAATCGAAGAGACCATGGTCGTGCGCTCGCGATTTTAAGGGCCTTCATCGTCGTCAAGGGCGGCACAGAGATTTCCTGCACGCGTGCCGCAACACCGATCTGAGAACAAGATCAGCGTCCTCGGGACCAAAGGAATCGTATCACTGGATGGTACCAGGACCGCAAGAACTTCGGATTATTCGTTCCTGTGGACAACCGTCTGTCGCTAACCGTGCCTTTCTGAGCGTTGCAAACGACGGTGAGGGACAACCAAGAGGCAGATGACGTCCCGTCGTCTGATGTACCTTCTCCCGCAAATTCGCAGCGCAGGGATCTGCAAGGATGTGCACCAGCAGCACACAAAGATCCACAAGCCTGAGAGTGGAAGAATGCGGAAGGGTCCGGCGCCTCGATCCAAGTAACCCGTTTTGACCCTCGCAGTACGCTCAGCATCAAGATGCGAGATAAGATAACGCGACGATCTCAAAGGCGAAGTAAGCAGAAGCGTCCTGGCCTAACAGCCTCATGCTGAGGCAAACGTTCGTCCGCGAAGCTTCGTGCCCGCTGCCAAGAGGCCGACGACCGAGGGACAAGCCCAAGATGCGCGCAGCACCCACCAAACAGGCAGTTCGCGAATCGGAAGCCGAGCCTAGCAGCACGAGGCATCGCCTTCAGCGGCGCAGCTTCTCTTACCGACCCGATGCCAAGCCCGTGGACGAAGGAGGAAGGCCGCCCATGCGTAAATCCAGCGATTCCGACCCGGACGACAGAGCTCCGATACACCGTTGCAGGACGATTTACATTCGGCGACAAAAATGTACGCCTATTTCCTGGTGGAGGTTCATGAGTTACAGAGGAATAATGTATAATTTTTGGCTCGAGTCGTATCCTATTTGCTCTTCCTGGCGCTCTTCCGAGCTCCGCTTTGCGCAGAAACCAGCTGCAGCCGTCGCCGCCATCGGGTATTTGACTCAATCCCCAACAAATTGACCGGCGAGCCGAGATCAAGCAACTGCTCCGCCCAACCCACCCACTCATCCTTAGCAATCCCCTGCCTGCAAAACAAGATCAGAAAAGCTCGACTCTGCTGCGCACAGAGGAAAGTATACTCTGTATTAGGCCACCGGCAGTTGACGTGTCGGATTTCTGTTAAAGCTGGCAGACTGTTGTTCGTGGAGTCGCGAGTAGCGTCACCGATACCCTCGATGAATTCGCCGAACATGGTTCGATGAGACTTGGAGAGGCGTCCGGATCGAAGGCGAAACGACCTTCCAGGTGGATTGTCGATCACGATACTGCGGAGATTCGCGTGTGGATCGAGATGGAAAGGCCGAACGGGGTACTAAAAGACGGTCAACACGAGAAGCGCACCCAAAAGGACACAAACTTTTTTGTTGTAGACGACCCGCAGCTGCGTCAAAGCAGGGCACAGACTGAGCACACGCAGCTGAGCGTCGGCAAGCTGAACAGGGCCCAACATTGCTTGGGTCAGTTTGTCGCCGTGCTTGGCGAAAAACTCGGAGGCACCGCGGGTACTCGCGGAAGGGGGAAAGTCGACCCGTTGCAAGGAAGGTAAACTACGATCAGTCAGTTTCAGCATCATCGAGTTGTAACACGAACGCACTCGAGATCGGAGAGCAGAGTAAGAAATGTGGGATCGTATTCTTGAATACAGAGCGTCGTGAGGTTGCCCAATGCGCTAGCTGGGACGTGCTTGTGGGATGATTTGAACTGCGCTTTGCAATTCCACTCCAAAGAGACGAGCTGAGCAAATAGGCCTAGCTGAGGAGGCTCTATCCGACCATTCGACTTGGCCAAAACAAGCCCACGCAAGACCCGCAGCGAACCGCCAACGGCTTGCGCGACCTGGGTCAAGGCAGTAACAGGAACGGGCAGAGCGGCGTGGCAGAAGAGAGACTGGACATTCTGGGTCTGACGCAGAATATCGAGAGACTCTTCCGACTCCAGGCTTAATAATTTGAGGGTCCGTACGCACGAGCCGAGGAACAATCCCCGCGGCCCGGAGAGAGTTTCCAAAAAGTTCTGTTGCGAGTTGTGGGTCAACAGAATGGGACTTGCGTAAAGGTAAGGCAATGAGAGTCGCTGAAATCATTTCAGATCCGTGAACGGTAGAAGGAGGGGAACCTACATAGAACATCTTGCAAACCAGAAGCGGCGCAATGTGGCGAAAGGAAACGGTTTCTCTGTACTGCGCAGACGGCACAGAGAGCACAAAGCTGAGGACGCGGCCCCAAATTTGGTCCTCGAGGTCACTGTCTGTAGACAATCGCGAGGGATAGACGAAGGTCGATTCCGAGTCAGCGGCGAGGTTTGAGCTCGCGGACGGCGAAACGTCCAGCCTGCAGCAGAGTCAGACGCAGGGTCAAACAGGATAGACAAGATACTTGCTGTTCGGGGAGTGTGATCAAGTCGCGCAGCCGCTCATGGGCACGGACTTGATCATAGAATTCAGGCCCGAACAAGGCGAACATGAACGCGCTCGGCTGTACGGGTTGCAGTGGAGGTTGAAACTGAATGGTTTTGAGAGACGGCGAATTCGAAATGGCGATCATGTAGTTGGGGATGGAACGGGGAACATTATTTCGTCCGCGAAGGATAAATGTCGTTAGACTCTCGGAGAGCCCTAGCGCGATCGCGAGTTCCATCGTAAGGGCGTTGCTTGAGCTGTATCCCCAGCGTTCCGTGGACGCCTCTACGGTCGTCTGTAGTTCTTCGCATGAGCAGCGGCGGGTGTAACGAAAACTAGTCCACGGACCAAATTTGACCAGGTTGGAATGCATTTTGCGAGGTGGGTCACGAGCGTTCGACCTGGAGCAGACGTTTCTTGACTGGCTTTGTGGAGGAATAGCCGACGCGGGTTGATTAACGGCAGCCCCTTCGTGAGCCCAGAGACGCTGTCGGTCGAAAGCAGGGAGAAGGTTAAAAACAGCTCCGCAATGTTGGGCGTTGCCTGCAGTATATGTTGCATGAATCGTCCGTAACCCGATTCGAGGCGCAGTTTCTTGATGAAGCGTCCGAGGTCGGGATTGCTCTGCAACGCGGTGGCGAGGGCTTGTGCTTGTGCTTTGGAGCGCAGGACAACCACGCCGTAGAGCAGTGGTGTCGACACACGGAGCCAATCCTTGCACACAAGAAGATATGCAGAGCTCGACTCCGAGAACGACATGCCCGAAGCGTCCGTGGACGAAAATGCGTCCTCGGAGACGCGAAGAGCAGGAGTGAGGATCTCGCTCAGGATTTCATCCGGCAGGTGGACGTGGACGCGGTCCATGATGGTGTTCCAAGGTGGCGAGGCCACGGCAGCGTTGACGCGTCTTGAGCAGTGGCACAATGCGACCGCGATGGAGAAGCAGCTAATGAGGCACGTGATGGCTCATCAGTAAATCAACAGTCACAAATTTGATGGCCGACAATGCCGAAATGTCACACGCCAAACTCAAAGAAAAGTTAACCGTGTCGTCAACAAGAACATATAATTCGTCTTAGAATAATACCCAACACTGTCCCCGATTACTTGCTCTTCCGCGCCGATCCAGCGTCAAACTGCAGCCTCCGTCTCCAACGCACTCTCTCCGTCCCAATCAGATGCACCGGCGAGCCAGCATCGAACAGCTTTTCCGCCCACTCCACCCACTCGTCCCTCGCAATCTCTTTCCTACGATATCGCGTCAAAATGTGCGCCGACAAAAACGTGCAACGCGCATACGCACTCGGTACGGGGCCAGCAACAGTGAGGATGCTGGATCTCTTCCAGCGCAGGCAGCAATACCAGAGACTCCTGGTCGGCGGGATCTTCGCGAGTCGACGCGTTGCAAATGCCTTGGATGAACTCTCCAAAGAGTGCTCGATGCGGTCTGGACATGCGATAGTAGAGGTAGGCCTTCTTGGCAGGATGGACGAAGAGGATCCTCCGCAGGTTTGCATGCGCGGTCGTCGGGTCGAAATGAAGAGAGCGAACTGGATGCTAGAGGATAGTCAGCCGAGATATTCGTACGCGGATGGACAGACGGACATTCTGGTTATATGCAATGCGCAATTCTGTGAGCGCCGGACACAAGCTCAGCACGCCCAGCTCGGCGTCAGTGAGCTGAGCGGGTCCTAGCGTCGCTCGGACGAGTTTTGGGCCGTGTTTACGGAAAAAAGCAGAGGCACCACGCGGGCCGGCTACCGCTGGGAACTCGACGCTCTGAAGGGCGGGCAGTCTTCAAGCTGCGTCATGAAAATTCATCGTCACAGGCGAAGTAACTCACTGGAGGTCAGATAGCAGCGCAAGGAACGTGGGGTGATATTCGCGAATGGCAAGTGTCGTGAGGTTGCCCAGCGCAGTGGCCGATAAGTTGCGAAGTGATTTGAACGGCGCTTTACAATCCCATTCGAGAAAGACGAGTTGTGTGAACAACGCCATGGGAGTGGGATCAAGGCCACCCTTCAATGGCTTATCGAAGGCCACATTGCGGAGGGTTCGAAGAGAATTCCCGACCGATTTGGCGAGCAGCTCGAGAGCCGACGCGGGCAGAGTTGAATCTGAGCCATGGCCAACGATGGATTCAAGTCGAGGTGTGTGTTGCAGCATTCCAAGGAGGGCGAGGTCGTAAATCTCGTTAACCGTGATCTCACGCACGTACGGACCCAGAGTCGGGCCTCGGCTTCCGGCAAGGATGAGTGAAAAGTTGTGTTGGGCGATGTCGGTGTAGAGGAACGGGGTTTCGTATAAGTGAGGAATGGCGAGGCGCTGCAGTTGCGATATATGAGGATTGTTTTGGAACGAAATAAGAACAAGGCGTACGGCAAACATTCTGCAGGCTAGGACGGGCGCAAGATAGTTCTTTGGTTGTTGCTCGAGGCCCCGGACCACGCTACCGGCAAATCGACCTGTGGAAGGAGTTCTTTCTTTGAACACGAAGCCCAAAACGCGCCCCCAGATCTCGTCTTCCTGTTGCGGATCGGCAGACAATCGGGCAGGATAAACGAACAGCGAAGGCTCGGGCCCGGCGGCGGCTAATTCTTCGTCGTTCCTGGAGCGAAGTTATCCGAGCAGGTCCCTTTTGCTAACATGAATGGAGACTCACGATTCGACGGGAATTGTGATGAGTTGCCTCAGTCGAGGATCTCCGCGTATTCCTTCATAAAATTTGCGGTAAAAGAAGACAGAGTTTCCACTGGGCTCGGGGCGTAATGGGGGCCGGAATACGATGCGCTTGAGGGAGGGGGCCGCGGAAATGACTTTCATATAGCCCGGAACACTGAGCGGCACAGTTTCGCTGCCAGCGAGAACGAAGGAAACGAGGGTCTGACAGTTTGCGAATGCCGCCACGAGTTCCGGGACTATGGGCTCGTCGTAATCACGCCATTTGGTGGAAACTTGCACCGTATTCTGTTCACGCGGTCATTGAGGTACAGTGGCGCATACAAACACGCACGAGTTTGGTCCACGAAGGCACACAGGCTGCGATGGTCGTTATGAGTGCCTTCCCTGGCGCAGAGACATGGCGGGATGCGTTGTGGATAAAGAGCCGAGAAGGGCTAACGAGTGGCAACCCCTTCACCAGCCCCGAGACGCTGTCGGTCGAACCCATGGAGAACATCAGGAAAAGCTCCGAAATATTCGGCGTCGTTTGGAGAATGATATGCATGAAGCGACCATAGCCTCCATCCACGCGCAGTTTCTTTATGAAGCGTCCGAGGTCGGGATTGTTCTGAAGCGCAAACGCGAGGGCCTGGGCCTGTGCTTTGGAACGAAGAATAACGACGCCGTAGAGCAGTGGTGTCGACACGCGCAGCCAGTCTTTGCACACAAGGAGGCACGCAGAGCTGGACTCGGTGAACGACATTCCGAGGACCCTCGCGTCAGAAAACGCGTCGTCGGAGACGCGAAGAGCGGGCGTGAGGATCTCGCTCAGGATTTCGTCCGGCAAGTCGACGCGGTCCATCGTGTTCTCGTCGTGTGGGCCTCGTCGGGCAAAGCACCGCAGGCGAGTCAGTTGGGTTGCGAGCAGGAAACGCGACGAGGGGAGCAGGCAGAACACAAGACGGCTGCATCAGTGGCGATGCATCGCTCCTCTTCCCCAACCTTGACTGACAATGCACTGGGCTAATGCAACTTGGCTTGCTCTCAAAGAAACAATCGATTCGCAGAAAATTCAGAACAAATCACCTCTGCAAAAGCCCACAAAGCCCACTCTTCAGATGATCCTCATAGCCCACGAAAACCTCCCCGAACGTCGTCTGCACGGTGGCCTCGTCGCCTGGCCACGTCTTCGCCTCCGCCTCTCCTTGGCTCCATTGGCCGATAAACCAGCCCCCATCTCCTAGTTTCAGCCCAGCATCCTGCAAGTCCTTGGAAAGCTTGACCTCGCCCATTGTCGTGGAAATGCGCAGCGGCCCACGGAATGAGCGCGGAAGATACACCTTCGCAGAACCCATCGAAGTGCGGACTGAAATATCCAGCGGTGCGCGAACCGACGGAGCATGCTACACTTCGACGTTAGCTCCATGGCTGCGCCTCAGGAAACCAGAAAACGAACGAGCATCAGCTTGGTCTCTCCCATTGTGGACGACGTCGTGATGCGCGTCTTGCGAATGTTAGGTTGGACCGTCCCACCCAGCACGAAAATGGTCGTTTTGACTTCTCCCATGATGGATGTCGCCTCGAAATGGGGCCTGCCTGCTGGAGCTGGGGACGCTATTGACTGCGGAAGCTGCAGCGTCGGGTCCAGGACGAATGTCTCCTTGATTTCACCAGCGCGTCGGGATATGGAGACGAAGTTTGTGGGCTTGATGTTCGGGAGATCAGGTTGGGGAACGACCTGCACTGGTGTTGGGTTGTCATATGCTGGCGGAGGAACATCGTCGACCTGCGTGCCGGTCAATAGTGCCCAGAGGGAAGCTTGGTTGTCAGGCGTACCGCATTTGGGCTCGCCTTGCCCGTAAGATCGGACTTCGTGTTTTCTGCAGCGGCTTGAGAGCTCTTGGGGAGGATCATGAGCGGGGACAAGCCCTGTGCTGCCTCGCAGTGGCCTTAAGTACCGCACATGTGCCTGATAGCGCAGTCCGTAGCACTGGCAGGTTACAGCCCCTCTCGCTGCGGTGAGGTTGCAATCTTATCATATCTCGGTTCTTGCTCGCACGATTTCGCAGACGAACTGCTCGTGAAATCGCGGAACCAGCAAGGGAGGAAGGCGCGTTTGTTTAATTCCGTGATACTGTCCGGAGAGCCGATATACTCCGACGCCGCACCGGTTACTGCGCGCGGAAGTTGTGCTTTTGAGCTGCTCGTGAATCCATACGCGTCGCGTATTTAAGCCTGGCAAACCAACGGTGAGGTTGGTCCTGGTTTATCGAGCCTGATATCGATCACGCGCGGCATCACCTCCCTCAGCTACTTATCCCTCTCACTCTCACTCATCGACGATGGTTAAGGCAGTTGTACTCGGCGCCGCAGGTACGTATCGAAATCCTGAAGCAGTATCTGAGCACGATCCTCATGAAGCTGCCTAGGTGGAATTGGCCAGCCATTGTCGCTGTTGCTCAAGACGAACCCACTCATTACCCAGGTTCGCTGGCAGCACATTGCATGTCTCAGGCCGCAACTGAACCTATTCGACTAGCTGGGCCTCTTCGATATCGTAAACACTCCCGGTGTCGCCGCCGACCTTTCCCATATTGCGACTCCGTCGGTCGTTGTCGGCCGTCTCCCGCCGAACGATGGTCTCAAGGAGGTCCTCACTGGTGCTGACCTCGTCGTCATCCCTGCTGGTGTTCCCCGCAAGCCTGGTGTACGTGTCGTGCTTCTACTATTGCGTATACGCTCATAGTTTTGGTAGATGACGAGGTACGGTTCTCAAATCGCGAATAAGCTGCAACTAACGCGCCGATTCCAGAGATGACCTCTTCAAGGTGCGTCCGTAATCCCAGGTGGCCGACTGTGGACTGAGAGACGCGTAGATCAACGCTGGCATCGTCAAGGACCTCGCGACGGGAATCGCGACCGTGGCCCCCAAGGCTTTCGTCCTCGTCATCTCCAACCCGGTCAACTCGACTGTTCCCATCGTGGCAGAGGTCTTCAAAAAACATGGCGTCTACGACCCGAAGAGGTATGTGATTGGCTTCGGTGGAAAATTTAGAGCTAAAGGACGTACCAGGATCTTTGGCGTCACGACTCTTGATGTTGTCCGCGCATCGACGTTCGTTGCCGAGGTCCTTGGCAAGCCCGCAGAGGCTCCTAACGTCGTGGTCCCGGTCATTGGTGGCCACAGCGGCGTCACCGTAAGTTTTTCTTGTGTATCCGCCCGCAATCTGCGATAACCTCGCGTAGATCGTCCCTCTCCTTTCGCAATCCACCCACGCGCTTCCCTCCGATATCTCCGCCGACGCCTATGCTGCTCTCGTCAAGCGGATTCAATTCGGTGGTGACGAGGTTGTCAAGGCCAAGGACGGTGCGGGCTCGGCGACGCTGTCGATGGCCTACGCCGGCTACGAGTTCTCGACCAAGATCATTCGTGCGCTCAAGGGCGAGAAGGGCATTATTGCGCCCAGCTACGTCTCCCTCAAGGCAGACCCTGCTGGCGGCAGTGCCCTGGCCGCGGAGCTCGGCACAGAACTCGAGTTCTTCTCGTCCAACGTCGAGCTCGGCGTGCGTCCTTTTTTCTCCACCTCGAGAAGCACTGATCAGTTTCGGCCAGACGGAGGGTGTTGTCAAAATCCACTCACTGGGCAAGCTCACTGCGCAGGAGCAAGAGCTGGTCAAGGCCGCTATCCCCGAGCTGCAGACCAACATCAAGACTGTAAGCGTTTCTTGGGTGAATTCCGAACAATCGTCTCATGGCTCGTTTAAACCAGGGCGTCACCTTTGTGGCTGAGAAATACGAGGCAGAGGAGAAGAACCCCAAGCTGTAGAAACGCAAATAAACGTCGCTGTAAAGTAGTAGTTTCCGAAATGGCAGTCGCATAGAGAGAACGTGCAAGCGCGTGCAAAGTCGAAACTGATGATGGCGCCTCCGCATCGGCGCGGGTTGGCTCCTGCCTCCATCCACACTTTTCAGCCATCCCCGCCCCAAACATGTCTCTTGCCTCATCGTCGCGTCTCGACGACGTCAGGACGTCGCGGGTCTACGCCGACGCCAACGCGTCAAGGGGAAGAAATTGGTACGAGTACAAGAAACTCAAGATCGAGTGGTCGAGCCCGGACCGCTACGAGATCCTCAAGCGGCTGGGTGGCGGCCGGTACTCTGAGGTGTGTCTGCGCGTTCTCGTTCTTTCTCTCCAGCCTACCGCACTGACTTTTCTCTCTTCAGGTTTTCGAGGCCGTCGACACGGCCAACAGCGAGCGCTGTGTGATCAAAATACTCAAGCCCGTCGCCGCGCACAAAGTCAAGCGAGAAATAAAGGTCCTCAGGAACCTTGCTGGGGCCCCATACTGCGTCGCTCTGCTCGACGTCGTCCGCGATCGTACGTCTCCACTTCCCGTCCCGTTTCCTCGACTCGGAAATTAACCCCGATTTTCCGGTTCAGCCTCTGCGCGCTACCACAGCATCGTCACCGAGTTCGTCGACAGTACGCCTTGGGCCGAGATCTACGCGCGCTTCACGGCCTCGGATATTCGCGTCTACATGATGCAGCTGCTTACAGCTCTCAACTTCGTCCACTCGTTGGGCATAATCCACCGGTGCGCCGTTGCCACTCAATTACACCTCTGCGCGATGCTCAATCCGATTTGCAGGGACGTCAAACCGATGAACATTATGTGGAACCAGGAGAAGCGGCAGGTGCGTTTGCGTTGCTGTTGAGCCCGTTTATTTCCGCAGACTAAATCCTCCGTCTCGCAGCTCCGTCTCATAGACTGGGGCCTCGCGGAGTTTTACCATCCTCGCGAAGAGCTCAACGTCCGGGTCGCATCGCGCCACTTTAAAGGTCCGCACTTCTTTCCGTGTTGGACGCGGACAATGCAAGCCCACATGCTGACTGTCCGCATCGTATCAAGGCCCGGAATTGCTCGTTGGATACAAACGATACGACTACAGCCTCGATCTATGGAGCACGGGTTGCATTCTCGCGTCTGCGGTACGTCCTTTCTTTACCTGGTGCAGTTGGATTCTCCGATTCGGTGCCCGCTGAACTCGAGGTAGATCTTCCGAAAGCATCCATTTTTCCGTGCGTAGTCAAAGCAAGCCCTTGCTTTCGGTAAAGAAGCCTGATCTCCACTCTTTCGACGCACAGGCGGCTCCGATAATGACGACCAGCTGCTCAAAATCTTACGAGTTCTCGGCACGGAGAAGTTCGACGCGTACTTGAAGGCGTACGATATCTCGTTCGAGTGCGAGAGCGACGATTTGCTTGCTAGGTGTGTTCGCCCCATTTCTTGACCACACTGCTGTTACTGATCGAGATATTTTGAAGCTACCCCGCGTGCCCATGGACACGCTTCATCACCTCCGAGACGCAGGCACTAGCAACGCCCGACGCGCTCAACCTGCTCGACGGCCTCCTGCGATTCGAGCCGCGCGAGCGGCTCACCGCCAAGGAGGCGCTCGCCCACGAGTACTTTGCGACAACGGCGCTCGAGGGCGGCAAGCCCGACTCGGCGCTGAGCGACTCAGGTTTTGCTTCGATGTAGAGCGTATGCGCTTATCTTATGGCTTATCTTTATACCTCCCCTCTTAGTTGGCATGCTTTCCTAGTAATACAGGTTGTTTTGGTTTATGGTGAGTAGAGTGGGTGAGGTGGGCTGCTAAAGCTACAGTGTGGGGGGTTGGAGTTGGTTGGGGTTGAGTATGTCGTTAATGTATTATGCGGGATTGGGGTTGTTTTTAATCCACGACGACCAGGCCGTCGAAACTGGGTCGCGAAAGCGCCTTCATCATGATGTTGAACGGGTTGAACTCCTCTTTGGCCGTCTTTGCCGTCGTCTCTTCCTCCGCCGTCACGTGGGCGTTAGCCTCCCAGCTGAGCGTCCTCTTCGCCCATGAACACCTTCAGCATGGACGGCGAAAACCCGCTGAGCATCGCAACGCCCTTGCGGTCCGCGCGCGCCTCGACAGTCTGGCCATGCTCACTGTCGCCTCTTGAGAGGTCCCAGTAAACGATCTCAGGAACGTCATAGCCCACGGCCTTGAACGCGCGCTCGATGGTATCGTAGTTCGTCTCCCAGAGACCCGTCGAGCTCGTCCCATAGTCGAACTGCATGTCGCTGAAGATGAAGAGCCGCTTGATCATGTCCTCTTTCTTGATTTTGTTCTGGATCGCGAGCGGGAGGATCAGGTTGAGGAATACGGCTTTGGAATGGCGTTCAGAAATATCGCGAGAACACGGAATAGGAGCATACCTTCAATGTCCGTGCTCATACCCCAGTCGGATTGTACCATGTTGCTGAGCGTCTCATGCAGACGCAAGCCCTCCTTGAGCTGCACGAACTGCGGCGTCGAAGAGAAGGTGATGAACCCATTCGAGAACGGCGGCTTGGCCAGCTGCGCAAGAATAAGGGACAGCGCAAGCGACGGGTAGATCGGCTCCGGGTCCTTCAAATTCGTCCGCGCCCATCCAAACGTCCCCATCGACCCCGAAACGTCACAGACGGCCAACGAATTCTCGATCCGCCCCGACTCGCGCAGGTTGTTGACGAGTGTGTTCCACTGCGCCTCCGCGATGCGCAGCTCCATGTCGGTTCGCTCTTGTCGGCGCTTCTGGATCTCGGGATACTTGGTCATGTGACCGCTTGTTCTCAGCTCCGCTGCGAGATTGGACACCTCCATGACGAGCTCGTGCGGGAGCAGCGTCGCACCAGCAATCGTCCGCTGGCCCTTCTCGACGCTGAGCAGGTACTTTTGGAAGCCCTCGGGGTCGTGTTGGAAGAAATGGTCCTTGTTATTGCGCATGCAGACCGAACTGACGCGGCTGTAGGTGATTTGCTTCCATTGGTTCGCCGACATGAGCCGTTCGGTGACCTTGGTCGCGGCGCGGAGAGGCGTCAGGAACCAGCGTCGGTAGAACGAGCGCAGGATGTCGGTGGGCTCGGCGTCGTCCAGCCGCTCGTAGGATTGCAGCGCGGACGGGAAGGAGTAGCCGGGCAAGCGGTCCCGGGCGTGGTATATCAACCTCGCGACGGCGCTGGAGATGTTCGTGACCCTGTCGTGTGCGCCTCGGAGCGTCGGCGCCCACTTTGGAGCCAACGAAATTTGGCGCAGGAGAGCAGTGCGTAAGTCCGCGTCTGTGGCCGTTTCGGATTCCAGGAGAAGCCTGAGGTCCTCGACGAGGCGGTCCGCAAACAAACGCGCGACACCAATGTACAGTGCGCGGAATTTGGGGTCCGACTCGAGCTTCTGTGCCAGGCGAGCTCGGTTGGCCACTCCGATGGACGCCCGACGCGCTTTGATTACGGGTTTCAAGTCGTACTCGAGCGGCTCGGCTTGTTTGGGCTCCTTTGGCTGCCTGGATCGACGCAGGCTCTTGTCGCGGTTGTGGAGAAAGTTGCTGCCGGTTTGGGGGAGCTCGTGAAGCTGGTCGACCGTTGCAAGTGCAAGGATGTTCAAGAGATCCTTCCAGTAGCCGTGCGCCAGCGGAGCCTTGTCTTCGCCCTTCGAGATGACGGGCTCAACAAGCTGGTGCAAGTTGCTTATAGCCGTTCGCGGGTGCTTGTCGTAGAGCCAACCAAAAGCGCTGGAGAAGCCGTGAGCGACAATATTGCAAAGGAAGGGCAATAATTACAGATAAAAGGTTTCCCTCTCACTCTTTCCCTCGTGAATGCTCCTCAGATTCCAGATGATGCGAAGCGCGGTGTCTGGGTTTTCCGACCATGCGGAGTCGAGCAGCTTGCGCAGCTCAGACACAGGCAGGTTCCTTCTGAGCCCGTTGAACGCGTCAACCGTGGGCGACAACGTCGAGTCGTAGGCCATTGCTTGGTTGGTCGTATGCGCGCGATGCGACGCCGAGGCCAGCGCGTCCATCATGGGATTGGAAGGAGCTGGAGCGCTTGGTGCATGCTTCACCGTAGGTGTAGGTGCGTACGTAGGTCCCGGGAGAAGCTCAGAGAGGAAGTTGGGGTTGAACAGTTCCGGCAACGGCGGGAGGACTGGCTGTTGCGCTGAGTTGGTCCAGCTTACTCGTGGCCGTGCCCTAGCCAGAGTGGCTAGGGAGCGCCGGAGACTGTTCATCCCGGTGAGGGTTGCCCACAAAAGAGCGGAGTAGACGTGAAGACGATGGTCGAGAGCAAGTTGGTGGATCACGTGTCTCTGTGATGACTCTCTTGTCTACAACGACAGCAGCGCCAGCGCCCCAACGTCGAAAAATCTCTTCTGCTCATCGCCGTGTCCGCCGTGTTTATCCTCCCAGTTCTCTTCCTGGAATTCGCAACACCGGCGTCTACACGAAATTCTCGACCTGTTGCAAACAGTATCCTGGCGACCGCGAAGCGCACTCCGTTGCTCTCGTGGTTCCAATTGTTGGCACCACGGGAGCAAACCTACGTCGCGGAGATTATCGCGGAGGCAGACTGGGTTCTATCATGCGGTTTTCCCTCCAAAGCGCGGACCAACACCAGTATGGGTTGGAATGAAGCGCGATTGGGACAGCAGCTAGCTGGGATCCAGGACCTCCCTGCGCCAGCCAGACCAAAACGGGGATCTCGGGTGGGCATCCGGGTAAAATTCGGGCCGAGTGTGCCGGGTCACGGGACAAGGTCGTCGCGCGCGTTGCTCCAATTGCGCATGCCTCTCGCGTCGTCACGGACCGATTAATGTGGAGCGACCCACGGACTCTCGCAAAGCACGCGTCTCGTTCGCCTAGAAACAGCAACAGCCAGCCCCACAGGCTCTCGTTATCCTCGCTCAGCTGGGCCGTCCAGGCCGTCCACAGGCTCTGGCAGCACACCGCGACCGTGATTTTTTGATATCTAATCGCGTCGTTTCGGAGGTTGGCGCGATGAAAATACTCTCCCTCCTGGACCATGCGCACCTTGGGCTTCTCTTGACGACGAATCAAGAGATCCTAGCCCTCGTACTCCTTTAAAAGAGTCGCAGCGCAGTCTTGAATGCCGTCCAATTCCTCCCCCCGTTCCGTCGACGCGCCATGCAGTCCATCCTTTTGCTCGCGCCCTTCCTTACCCCCGTTCTCGGCGGCACCTACTCTCTCTCATCCAACATTGTCGGTCAAGGTTTCTACGATGCCTTCAACTTCGAGGCCATCCCCGACCCGACAGCTGGTCGAGTGTATGTCACCCTCCACACCTCAGACGCGTCGGGCTCAGTTTCTTTCACAGAAATTATGTCGACCAAGCCACAGCAGTCGCGGACAACCTGACCTACGCCTCGGACAACACATTCATCATGCGCGCCGACTTCACGACGGTCATCAGCGACTCGAGCTCTACAGGCCGCAATTCCGTGCGCATCCGCACGAATGCGGCTTACACCACGCACGCGGCGGTCTTTGATATCGCTCATATGCCTCAAGGATGCGGGTGCGTTCGCTCTTCAACTCTAATCCGGATACGGACTGAGCCTTTTCTTAGGACTTGGCCAGCAGTGTAAATATCCCAAACCTATATCTTTGGTTCTTTGTTCCTAGGCAACTGATCATGCTTCCTCCACCAGGTGGGAAACGAACGAGGGAGACTGGCCTGCGGGCGTACGTTATCTTCCTCCCTTCGCTCGTGTATCACTCATGTGCTGATCTTCTACTAGGGCGAGGTCGACATCGTTGAAGGCGTCAACAACCAAGGGACCGACCAGATCACTCTGCACACGAGCCCAGGGTGTACCATGCCCGCATCCGGACGTCAGCAAACTGGGTGAGGCTCTCCGCTATCTTCTCTGCGACTGTCCCGACTGATGCATGCGCCAGAACCGTCGTGAGCACGGATTGCAATACGGCCGACAACGGGAACCAGGGATGCGCCGTCACGTCGACCGCCGCGAGCTCATTCGGCCCCACGTTCAACGCCGACGGCGGAGGGTGGTACGCCATCGAGCGCACGGACACCTTCATCAACGTCTGGTTCTGGTCGCGCTCCGCGGGCGGCGTCCCCGCCGACGTCTCCGCGCCCGGCTCGAGCGTCGATACCTCCACCTGGGGCACGCCGACCGCCAACTTCCCCAACACGAGCTGCGATATTGAGGAGTTCTTCAATGCGAATAATATCATTATTAACTTGACTTTCTGTGCGTGGTGGTTTACTTGCTTTGACTGTGAAACTGATTTTTTTTGTGTAGGCGGTGACTGGGCAGGCGCTGTCTATGGCTCGTCCGGCTGCCCGTCGTCGTGCAACGACTACGTCGACCAAAACCCGTCGGCGTTCGTCGACGCGTACTTCCAGTTCAACTCGATCAACGTGTATACCTGAACGCATCCTCGCTATACCACAATGTATTCAAACAAAGAAAATGTATCCAAGATCTGTGATCATGTGACCGCGATTAGGTGAGAGGTACTGATACACGTTGGAGATGCAGAATAATACAAGGTAAAGGCACTATATACGAATCTATATCTACTTCCGCTTCGTCTTGCGGTCCCACTGCCAGAACTCGACATCCCTCGGGATCATCTCATACCTAACCTTCCGCATCGCGACCCCCAACGCCCGCTCTCCCCACTCCGCCCCCGTCCCCGAGATCTCCACCCGAACGAGGCTCCGCAGGATATTGACCAACGGCCACGGATCGCTCGGCGTGTCCGAGCGCTTCCGGTCCTGGTTCATGATCTCCTCGACGCTCGGGACGCGTCCGCGCGCCGCCGCCGTGTGTTCCTTCCCCGTGCGGTAGCGCTCCAACAGGGTGTGCATGAGCCAGCGGTACGCCCCGCCCGATTCGCGGCGGAGCACCCAGTTGGACGAGAAGCTGCCGATGATCGAGTGCGCGTAGACCGGACGCGTCTTGCGTTTGCGCGCGACGAGGATGTCGTAGTACACTCTCCGCGCCATGTAGCGCAGCAGCACGAGATACGTGCGCTCGGTGACTGGGATTCCGAGCAGCGGGAAGGTCTGCAGCGCGACGAGCGCGCCTTGGTAGTCGTGCGTGTACAGAAACGCGCGGAACGCGACCGTGAGCAGCGCCTCGTCGTTGCGGTACTGGTTCGTCCGGATACTCGGGATGCTCGACTCGTGTGTGTGGAACTTGGTGTTGTACCACAGCGTCATCATGTCGAAAAACAGCTGGCGCGGCGTCGTGAGGATCGCAGGCCGTTTACGCAGCCGCGACTGGTTGGCGACGTGGTTGGGCTTGTAGTGGTAGCCCACCATGCGGAACAGTTCCTTGTACGTGAACCCATCGGGCTTCAGGGACGTGGTGGGTGCGAGTCGGAGGATAATGTTGTAGAACGCGAACGCCTTGACGATGTTCCGCACGCTGCGTTGTCGCGAAATGAGGGCGTTGAAGACGAGGATGTGGATGGGGACGTCTTTTGCGGACATGAGGGACATGATCCAGTCGACCGCGTCCTCCGAGTCGGCAGGCGCAGAGCGGATGGCGCGTGCATAGGGCTCGGCGGGGATGTCGACGAGGGATTTGGACTGTTCGATGGTCCCCAGCGCCCCCTCGAAATTCCCCGCTTGCGAGTCCAGGTCGATGAGCTTGATGAGCAGGTCGCGCGACGGCTCGTATTTGGGTCCTTTGACGTCGATGAACAACCTCGCAAGCTGCGACGCGCTGGCAGCTGGGATTTCGAGGGTCTCGATGTGCTGCAGCAGCTCGAGGAAGTGGGCCTCGGTGAAGGAGTCATAGGACAGGATTTTCTTGAAATCCGCCAACTGGACGTGGCCCGGCGCCGGCGACGTCTTCATAAGCACGGCCAGGAGCAGCGCGTCCGTGGAAGGGAGGGGCAAAAAACCCGCATCGACGATGTGTTGGTAGACCGTGAGTGCCTGCGGGAACATGCGCCGTTCGAAGAGGAACTGGATGACCGTCTCGGCGATTTTGGGGTGGGACGGTATCTGCTGCAGCGTCGTTGCAGTCGTCTGGGGCTCGTCTTGGACGAGTTCCATGAACTCCAATAACGACGCAGTGAGCTGGTCGGTGTCCTCGTCAGCGGGTGCTGCAGCAGCCGGCTTTGGGGCTAGGACGGGCAGCGCCGCCGCATAGCGACGGAGATATGATGGCCGGCAGACGGGTCTTGCTAAGAGCGGTCTGTGTGCATGAAGCCCAAGTGCAATGCGCCTCAGCATACACTGTGGTTCATGGAGAAAAACGGAGGATCACGTGCGCGGTCATGTTCTTCGCGGAAACCAGTCTGGTCGATTCTGCACTCACATACAAGTACAAGGCCGCTCAGCATGGCAGTCTCAAAGCTACACCACGGAACAGGGACCACAACACCCTCTTGAACGCATTCGGGCGCTGCAGCTGTTCCTCTTCAAGCTGTTCGAGTTCTTCTCCCCAACCCTCTTCTTCAACCTCCTCCTCCTTCTCCGGTACCTTCAGCTTCAACCTCGGTCGCCATCTGAACCCATTCCCGTCAACCAAATACACGCCGTGCTCGAGCAACACCTCGGCCTGTTCGACCGTCGCGCTGATCCGAATCCCGTCCTCGGTGGTCGGCCACTCGTAGCCATGCAGCACGATTTCGCGGTTCCACTGAGGCAAGCGACCGGCCTGCGCGGAGACAACGATTTCGTTGGTGAAGTCTTCGAACGAGAGTGCGTATTCTTTGAGCTGGGCGTGGCTTGTCTGAAGGGTGATCTTTTCAAGGAACGGGTTCGAGCGTCGCATTTCCAGGCCCTTTTCGTTGAAATGGTACTATCGACGTGTCAGCGACAAGAAATACCCCGCGAGATCAACCAAGTACCTTTCGACACGCAATGGTCAACTCCCTTAACATCGGGCACCGGCCAAGAACATCCAAAGCAGACGCCGGCTCGACACGGAGCATGTTGTAACTCTTCATCTGCTCCGACGACGCGGTGACCTTGTGTAGCTTGCGTCCGTGCACGGTGAAGAATTTGCGGATGGTGACTGCCTGTTCGGTGTCTGGACCGAGGCCAACGTGAATGGCGTGTTTGTTGAAGATCACCTCCCGGAGTTTCGGTAGGCTGCATTGCATAAATTTTGAGTTGCACTAAAAGGAAAACAGAAGTACCTCATCATGCTGAACATCTCCAGCATGCTGTAGATATGCGAGACCGTGACACTCAAAGTAACGAGCTCCGGCAACGCGTCGGGGAAGCGCTCGCCATACTCGACAGCAAACTCCACATTGGAATCCAAATGCAGATACTTGAGCGCGCGGAACGTGTTGAACAACTCGGGCATCGCGTACGGGATCGGCTCTGCCAACTCCCGCCCATACCCAGACCCGTGAAGGGCTCTGTTGTGTCTGAAGCCCAAAGGCGGAGGGCGCTCGCCCCCTCTCGGCGGCGGGGAGATGCTGATGGAGAGCCGCTCGAGCGTGTTGCCGGAGTGACAACCCAGCTCCGTCAGCTCGGGGTGCGACATTGGCGCGCGGGGCGGGTAGACGTTGTCGAAGCATTCGAAGGAGACGAGACCCGTGAAGAGCTGGATGTTGTCGCGGAACACACTGCTGTCGCGCGCGGAAACTTCGAGGTTTCGGACGAGTCCGGCGTCTGTGGGCTGGACGCGAATCCTTCGCTGGAAACCATCGATAGAGCCCCAATTCTTGAGCTTCAGAGTATCGTAGACGTATGGTCGGCTTAGACGCTGGAATTTCGTGAGCCTTGATTTCTGTTACGAAACACGAAAACTGACCGCAAACATCTGGCAGACCAGTGCGACCGACTTGCCCTTCTTAGGCTTCATCGCAGGATCGGCAAAATAAAAGTCAAGCACGAGACCCCAAATTTTGTCGGCCAACACCGGGTCCCCTGCAAGCTGTGCTGGATACTTGAACTCCCAAGGGACGACTTCAGGCTGCAAAACAGTCTCGTCTTCTTCCAACGCGCGCTCAAAATCGGATGGCTGGAACCCCAACCTCATCAGACGCCTCATCCTCGAGCCGCCGAATATTGTGGCCATCTCTTCAAAGTGCTCGTCGTCGTCAAACGCCTGGCGGCGGGAGAAAAGTGGCGGGTCGAGGACGATTCGCTCGATCTGCGGGTTCTCCGCGATCCTGAGCAGGCCCGGACTGAGCTCGGTGATGGGCGCGTCGGTTTCTTCGTCGATCCCGTTACGGCCGTATTCGTCAAAGAGGATGACCGTGTGGAGAGAGGTGCTGTTTTGGACGGCGAAGGAAATGCGTCGACCGACGTGTTTGCAGCCGAGTTTAATCGTGGTCTGTGAACAGTGTAATGAATTCTTGAACCCATTGTTTGGAGTGGCCGACTCACCAAGTTCGTCCAAGCCGGAATGCACGTCTCCGTAATCTCGTGGCGAAGTTTCTTCGTGAAACGCGTCAAACCGCTCTTTGGCGGCGGGTGGAGAATAAGACGTTGCGGGTTAATGTGAAGAAGGCCCGCGACGAGGCCTTCCACGTCCCCGACCCCGTATCGCAGTTCCAATGACAAAAACACGTCGGTGATGTTCGGCGCGTACTTGAGCACAGTGTGGACGAATGGACCCGCGGCATACGCGCACTCGAGACGCAGCTTCTTGATCCACTCCCCCAGCTCAGGATCGGCCTCGAGGGTGGCCGCCAACGCCTGTGCTTGCGCAGCCGACCGCAGGATGACGGTTCCGTACAAAAGCGGCGTCGCGACGCGCAGCCAGGAGCTGCACACGAGCAGGTAGGCCGGAAGTGGATTCTCCAAAGTTCGCAAAGGTCGAGGCCAGCGTATCGCGCGTTATGTCCGCGAACTTTTCGTCTGGAACGTGGATTGAGCTGTACGAGAAGATCTCGGAGAGGATTTCGTCAGGGAGACGCGGAGCGTAGACGGTGGCACGCTCCGGTCGGTGCTGGGAACGCGATGGTGGAGTGTAGGCATTGGTGGCACAGATGGTGGTAGGTGAAAGCAAGACGCGTGGGGTTCATGAGGGATAAAGTACTGTTCTTCAGCGGACAATGAGCTGATCAAGTGATGGGTACAAAGCAAGGTTAAAGCGCATCAATTCCATATGATTCCACCTAGTTCCCAAACAAGTTCGCGACCCCAGCAGCCAGCGTATTAGGATCGAGGGCAGAGACGAACGAACTAGGATCGAAGCCAGATGACACTGAACCTGGATCGAATCCCCCACCAAATCCATTGAACCCCCCTGGACTGAACCCGCCGCCGTTGCTTGGGTCGAAGAAAGAAGACTGATTGAAAGGCGAATTCGAGCCGGAGCCGTTCTGTTGGTTGTTCTCGTAGCTCTCGTAGGCATGCCAAAGTTTTCCGAGGCCGTGGACCACGTTGCTCGTTGTTGAGGATCCGCCAGGAGATGTGCCTCCTGCGCTTGCGAAGCCCGCTCCCGCAGCACCAACGCCGCCAGCTGCAGCAGCCGCCCCAGCAAGACTGGCTGCGCTAACGCCAGGGATGGTCGTACCCGCGGCGCGTATCGGCTTGAGAGTCTTGCTCACATCCGTCACATCTTGGATGAAGTGGTTCGGAAGGTTCCAAGACGCGCTCCCATCCCCATAAGCGATGTAGTATTGTCCTGCAGCGTGAGGGTTCAAAGCAATGTACTAGACGCGCCGGAATCAGCACAAATGCGTTTGAATGGATGGAGGAACACGCACCGCCATGCCCTTTCTCCTCTGGCTCTCTGCG
Source organism: Mycena chlorophos (assembly GCA_014461115.1). Taxonomy (NCBI): domain Eukaryota; kingdom Fungi; phylum Basidiomycota; class Agaricomycetes; order Agaricales; family Mycenaceae; genus Mycena; species Mycena chlorophos. Next base: position 1,799,206 of record JACAZE010000002.1, on the reverse strand, counting down.
ACGTTCCGTATTATGCCATCGAGCTGAGGATAGTGCTCCGCGACATCGAAGGTCACGTTCCCGTCCGAATACAACACCACGAACGAGGTGCCCACACCTAGTGCGACGCAGGATGGTTGACCCTTTCTTATCCGCGCAAGCATGTCGCTCTCGAGGATCGGCGGTAAATTTTGCCAACTGAACCCTGAAAGCGACATCGTCCAGTAGCTCGCATTCGGCCCAAACACGGTTCGGAGCGTGTGTTCGCCATTATTCTTTGCGATTTTGCGGATATATTCCGCCAGTTTCACGTATTTCGGACCCAGGAAGAGCTCTATCGCTTGTATGAGCGCGCTGTTGCACGCAAATCGACGGCGAAAACGCACCTTCGTACCAATCTTCTCCCCGAAGCGTTTTCCAAGACATGTTAAAGGTCCCTGGCTCCATCGGGAAGGCTACATCGTACGGCCGTCCTGTAGGCGGCCTGCACCCTTGTGGATGGTTCGGGTCCTCCAAAAGCAATTGCAGTGGCCGCGGAATGGTGTTGTGGTCGCTCCAGGCCCATGTATCGTCGCTTTTGCAGAAGTACGCGCCATTTGGTCCGAAGGAGAATTGGCAGTCCATCCCGAGAGCGATGGAACCAGATGGGTGAGCAGGAGCAAGTTATGAAGGGGCCAAGTCCCTGAAGGCTGCGTTTCCCGTCTGCAGTGACATGACAGCGCCCAAAGATAGATGAAAAAGGGATTGGATGGGACGCCGGACCCGAGGCTGGCCTGCAGGCGGACTAGAGAGCAACGGGATTGGTCTCTAGAGGAATCGAGCGCGATCTGGGGTCATGGACGCGAGTAAAGGAAGGCATCAAATCCAGCAACAGACACTTGCCTTCCGCTCTCATCTTCACCGGCTCTTGGCATTACTCTCCCAACTCGGGCATGGCAAAACCATTTGCGTCCTGCAGCATGCTACCACAGCCTGTTCACGTCGTGCACCCTGTCATGGGCTATCTTGAGCCCGCGGAACTCAACCTGTTATTAAGCTGGTCTTGAGTCCTCTTGGCGCCTCCCTCAGACTGTCCTTCTCCATGGACTGCCAATTCTCCTTTGGCCCAAATGGCGCGTATTTCCTCAAGTCGGATTCGAGATGGGCATGGTGCGCTCAATCTAAATTCGCTGCAAGTGGAATGCTGAATGAACTTGGAGGAGCGACCATAATCTGCCGGAAACCCTTCGGCGCGTGTTAGCGGACCCAAACGATCCTCTTTACTGCAAGTCGCCCGCCGATGTCGCGTTTGCCATGGAGCCTGGTGTGTACAGCATGTGCTGGACAACGAAGAGCAACCAAGAGATGTACGAAGGTGCGCCGAACTCATTTCCCACAAACCCGCTCTCAACTTGGCCACAGCCGATTATCTGCCGCCACACTACACCAAACTCGCGAAATTCATCGCCGACCGTTCGGCACATACGACATTTGGCCCGAACCGGAGCTACTTTAGCACCACTAAGACCGGTTTAAGCTGGCAAAATCTCCCTCTGGAGCTCGAGACACACATCATGAGCCGCATCCGTATCGGTCGGCCGCACACCATCGCGCTCGGTGTCGACGGCGCGTGGATCGGACTCTGGGACGACGGGCAGCTCTTCTTCAGCGCGGCACAGCTTAAGTCGTACTACCCGGACCTCTTTGAACTCACGCAGAACGAAGCCGAGACGAAGAAACGCAAGGGGATCGCGTATGTGGCGATCTCGCCGTTCGCGGCGGGGCAGTGGTTCGCCACGTTTGGGGATGGGAGCTCGTTGTTCAACTTGCCGAGGACAATGCACGAGGATGTGAGGACTGTTGCGGCGTCGATACGTCCTCTCCAATCCGGGAATGGAGGCGGAGGCGGGCAGAGCGATGCGGACGCCATGCTCATCGAGACGGCCAAGTTCCAGATGGCGGTGCAGCAGAACATTCAGATGCAGAACTTGTTCTACCCCAGGTACTATTAGTCGTCAATTCCAACCGGAAAGTCGAATATCCCTCGCGGGTCGTATTGCTTCTTGAGCGCCAGCAAACGCGAGTAGTGCGATGCGTAGTATTGTTGTGCGACTGGAGGGAAATTTAATAACTAGGGTCTGGAGCCCTGTAGACAACTTACAGTTGGGCAGCTTGTCCTCCATATAGTTTGTGTACGCGCCGTACTCCCAGTCAGGCGGAGCGTGAGTCGTAATGCTGTTCACCACATCTGTCCTCTCTCAACGCACGAAAAAGGACTGAACAAACAAACGCACTATCGAGGAACGTGAATCCAGATTTTGGGTACGGCGGCACGGTGGACGACGCGTAGAACTGCGTCGTGAACAGCGAGCTGCGGTGCGCGAATGCAGTCGCGTCGAGCGGGACTGCGTTAATGGCACTGTTTGGCCCACCATAGAGTTCGATCTGGAAGAACCAGCTCTGCGAAGAAATACCTTGAGCAACGGAGTGATGCAGAGAGGAGCGAATACGCACAATGTTCGTGGTGAACCCTTCCGTCGCGACGACGTTGAAGAAGGCTTCGCGCGAAGCAGTTTCCAAGGCAGGCGACATCAATGACCTATCGTACAAATAATTTAGCGACTTAGGGTCACAAAGAGAGATATTTCATACTTGGCATAGAAGGTATCTGTGTCATCCGGCGCGGCGCTTGTGTTGAGGCTCCCTCCGCCGAGATTCTCGAGACTTTCTATCCAGTTACCCGTGAAGAAGCTCTCCGCGTGCAGCGGCGGCATCGCATCGAGGTACGGCTTCACCGTCCCGTTGAGCAAGTTGGGATTGCCTTGCCATGCACCAGACAAGGCGAAAGTAACATTGCCTTCCACATTTCCGCGCGTCAGGACCTACAACAGAAGGGAAATCAGCAACCCATCAACATCATCAACACGACCAAAGGACCCACAATTTCCGAACCAAATACTGCAGGCAGATTCGACTCCTCAACAAAGGCCTGGAACTTTCCCAGTGCGTCTGCGGCGCCAGAAGCGGTAAGCTGCCAGTTGTAGCTGAAGATAATCACGGTTTGTGGGGGAGTGTAGAGCTTGAATTTGATGGCGGTCGTGATGGCGAATGATGGGCCCGCACCACGCATGGCCTGCGTCTTGTGAGCCCCAAGGAAAATATTTTAGAGGCAGCCGCACCCAGAATAGGTCGGGATTCTGTGTCTCCGAAGCGGTGGCGACGGTTCCGTTGGCCAAAACGAGGTCTACAGAAGTTGTGGGATCGAGCGGACTACTAGCGCCGAAAACCGCGTACCGATAGCAAGAACGTTGTCCAATGTGAGACCCCACATTCGGCTATCGAAACCAAAGCCGCCGTAAGCTGATGCACAAAGTCAGTAATGCAACGCAGGTCCAAGATATCTCGCACAGGAATGACCGCCAATGCCAACCTAACGGACGGCCGTGAGGCAGATTTTGAGGTCGCGCGGAAAATAACACGCACATATGGGCAGGTTCCGTGGGGCTGCTCTTAGTTCAGAAACTACAGAAACTGCCAAGCGCATTGGACCACGCACCATTGCAAGCCCATAATCATTCAACGCGAGCGCAATGTCTCCCAAGCGGTTTCCGCTCCCAATAACAGCGGTCTTGGCCACCGGGTCGACGGAGATGTTTTTGAAGTTGCTCACGTCAATGACGATTTGGCCCTCGAGCGCATTGGCGATGTAGCTGTGCTACGACGCGACTCAGTTCGGCGCGTCTCCAGTGTGTGAAAGCATCGATGCAACGCACCCCTCCGGACCGCGCCGTAACCCGTAAGTTGTTCTCAAACCCAACTTTGACGACTTCTGAGAGCTCCTTGACGGTGGAAGGGTACACAACCGCGTCGGGGGTGAGTTTGAAGCGCAGGTTGACTAAAAAGAATCGGTCAGTTCGCAGCAAGGTGGGAGCGACCAGTCGGAGCGCGACTCACACGGCCGCGACGCATTCGCATACCCAGGCTCGCCCGGGAAATACGACGTGACTCCAGGAATGGTGAGCTCGCTCCGGAGACTGTCGCTCGCCGCCAGAACGACTGGTGCGAGGATTACAGCAACAGCGCGCGGGAGCATCATCGTGGCTCCAGACGAAAGTCGAAGAGCCCCACGGCCGCTGGCGGGTCAGTTGGTGACATGGTTGCACGGAAGGGAGCGCGAGAATAGAGAGAACTCAATTCGCTTCCACGGACTATCACCGCTTCGCCGATGGCGATCGCGTACTGCAGGGTCACGGGACCGAGAAAGCAGGTACAATCCATCTAGTTCTAGTCAGTACAACACACACGGGCGCGCAGAAACGCGTCTACTCTGTCTTCGCCTTCTTCGCTTCCTTCCGCGGCCCGGCGATCGTGAAGAGGAAACTCCCCAGAAACACCATCCCTGCGCCAGCGCCGAGCCCTGCGTTCCAGTCGTTCCCGAACCACCATACACTGAATAGCAGGCTTATAGCTTTGCGCGTTGTAAGGACGATGTTCGTCGACACCGACGAAACTTGCTGCAGGAAAGGTTAGGACGCATCTGAGTTTAGTATGAAGACGTACGGAGGATAGTCTGTTCACGCCAGATACGCAAACTAATTGCGATAAAAGGTTGAGGGCAAGGATAAGCCAAGATCCCAAGGCACTCGTTTCTCGCCCAGTGTCATCCGACAAACTGCGAAGCCCTTGGTCTACGTCTCGTGCAAGGAACAGGAACGCAGGAAGAGAAAGGAAGTGCTGGGATCCGTTAGCCACAGGGGCTAGCGCAAAGATACCTATTACGCACCGTGTAGAACACGCCCTCCTTCCAACAAGGCCCGTACTTGACGTACGTCCTCTCCTGCAGCAGGCCAACAATGCCGGTGAGCACCAGCGATGCAGTTAGCATCGAAATGCCAACGGAATATTGTGAAATGTCTTCTGCGACGGATGCGGAAGACGCGGATTTGGAGGAGGGCCGTGCGACCGTCGCAAGGGTGACGCCGAAGGAAACCAAGAGCACGGAGAGCTACACCTCCTCAAGTAAGTCCCTCGAATTCGTGGTAGAAGTTGAGGAACCGAACGCACCACCTGGACCGCAGAATACCTTTTGCCATAAAGATACCCAAACATCATCGACACGGGGAGTCCAGCGGACCGAAAGACAATTAAAATCGTCAACGGGACCTTGTACGCAAAGGCCCAGTTATTCAGCAGGACGCTGGTTGTGAGCAACACGACCTGCACGCCCCACCGTAAGAGCGGGACTTCACGCGGCTTGAGTCCGACTGGGAGCCATCGGTAGGTCGGATGGTAGACGAGGAACCCGGGTAAGCTTTGCAGGGTGATGAATACGACTTGTGAGAAGGTTAGGGCGGAGCCTAGCAGGGGTCTGTGAGTGCGAAAATGGTGGCGGAAGAAGGGTTACGCACCTATTCGCGCATTCATGTTCAACAGCTGCTCGTAGGCCCAAACATTCCTGCAGTGTTGCGTTGAATGAAGTTGGCATTGAGGAAACAGCATGGCTAACGCACACACAGCACCCTCCGAATACCATGGAGAGGATCGTGTACAGGTCGAGCAGCGCAGGGGCCGCTTGGGCCAGCTGCACTCCCGCGTCCGAGTTGCCGTTCGTGGCTGGCTCATTCGACTTGGCGTTGCCATTTGCGGTCCCGTTGCGCCGTTCCCTCACAGCCGTGGTCATCTGGATTCAAGGCCCACAACGGGCAGGCCAGAGAACGAAAGAGTGTGTCGCGGAAAGATGGAAGGTGGGAGAGGGAGCAGAGTTGCTAAATTCGGCAAGCCCACCTCGATCACGCCGGCTTCCGGCCTCCGCATTCCGCGCCAGTCGATGCAGTCGCATTTCAAGCAACTTAGTCCACGTAGATTAACCGGTGCGCAGGGAGCAAACACCAGCACTCAATAAGTAAGTTAAGCCATAATTTACGTTCTATGTCCCCACCCTAACCAGCACCACGTCGCGCTCAAGCCGCACCAGGATGAAGATGCTGCGCCGGATTTTCACTCGTATAATCCAGATGCACGCTGCAAGACGCAAGTAATGAGCACGTCAAACCCATAACACAAACGGAGGCGGCGCACTATGCACGCGACACCAAGTCGAGCGCCTCGATCGACGCTTGTATCGTTTCGCCGACGTCGTGTGCGTATGGGAGACTGGTGGAAGAGGGCAGGCTAGTGGAGTATGAGAAGGCTGAAGTGCTGGAGGATAAATGGACTTGCATTATGTCGACCTCGACGATAAGCTCGTCGCCGACGTGGCTACAAGTCAATGTGGTTAACGCAAGAAACTGCAGATGCGGAAGTAGACATACTAGACCTCCAGATACGAGATCTCTTTCACGGGTTGGAATTTAGAGACGAGATAGAGCACCCGTGCGTGATGCTCGTGGCTGGCGATCTTGCCAGACAGCTTAGTGAAGTTCTCGAGCAATGTTCGAACCCATTCCACAATAACTGCGCAGAAGTGAGTGAGAGGAGGGTCATCTTTGCGTAGAAGGACCCACTGTAGATGCTGAGAAGAGCACCACCTAGAGGATCAAGCTGCTTGATGGAGAGCAACTCGCCAACCCACTGGAGCCCTCATGAGCGAACGATTGGGGTTGAAGTTACTGGAGACAGTGCACCGGCAGAAGGAGGGAAAACACGTTGAAGAAGACATCGTTCTTGGCGTCCTGTTTCGAGTTGTGAGCCCCACCACTCGTGAAACCTGCTCGCCTCATACCTGAGCCAAAGCCTGGATAGCAGTCGACTGGAACTTGGCGCACCAGACCCAAATGACGGCCTTGGTGAGGATAGTCACCAGCATGGTGCTAAAACCACTTAGACCCGAGCTGGTAGGCCTGGCGCACACTCACATTTTACCAAAGAGGGTAACCGTCCCAAGAGGCTCGCCCCCCGGCCAGAATAACTTGTTGAGCGAGTCCGCCAGTACTTGGGTGAACGACGCGATCATGCAAACAGAAAATATGAGCACGCCAAGCGGCTCAAAGCGTTTCTTCCCTGTCGGGTACGCGTATCTCGTCGAGCTCCCCTTGTTGGAAGCGATAGAGGTTCCCCAAATAATGAGTGTCGAAAGGAAGTCGAGTGCTGAATCGACGAAAGAGGCGAGCAGCGATACCGAGGAAGATACCTGCCCGTTGTTCAGAGGCGAAACGACAGGATATGTGATTATGCGGTACTGACCAGGACCGCAAAGCCCTTCGACCCAAGGAGGATAATGTTGACGACGATGTTCACTGCGGACCGAGGTAAAGAAGGCCAAAAAATACTAAGAGCGAAGGTAACTTGCCATTTAACGCGATTTTGTCTGCGCGTTCCCTCTGCGCTGCTCTGGATTCCGGAATAAGTGGTTGATTTTCCGCGTCGCCGTTAGCAGTGCCGTTTCCAGAGAAGTTTTCCGCCGTCGGGGACGACACTAACGATGCGCCGTCTGGTAATACCGCCCCGCCTCGAGAGAACGTCCCGTACACCGTTTCGGGCAACGCAGAGGTCAACACCTCTTCTACTTCCAAGAAACCGTCTAGAATCTCATCTGCGGAGCTCCTTCAGAAAGACGCTTGCGCGGTGTATTCACGGTAAACGCACTCTGTCTCTCGTAAAACTCGCGTACGGCGCTCTTCTTGACCGCCTTGAGGTCCGCATCGCTCTTTCGCAGGTGCTCAAATTCGTGTTTCTTGCAGCTGATCATGTTGCGACTGGAAGGAAAAGACACGTTCACAGCTACTTAGGAGTAATCGAGGTGAGCCGCGTACCCTGACGCGGGCAAGTTGGTTCCAATGACCGTAGTACGTCTCCGCTTTGCTAGAGGCGGAAGCACGGTCGCTATAACGGGTGGGCTAGCGGGCGACATGGCGGATTCGCGAAAGAGAAGTTGGACGCGTGACGCCTCAGGCTTGCCGCCAACACTCATGTCGCGCGAACATCTTCGCAGCATCGCCGAAACATCCCTGGCTGCAATCTCTGCAGGCCGCATAGTCGTCAACAATCTCGTGTACGACATCTCTCCGAGCGTCGCCGAGTCAAAGCTGCAAACAGCGTACTACGCGCCTGACTCGCTCTTAGCGACTTGGGAGACATTCAGTCCTGCGTTTTTGCCCCCCTCACGATCTTCAACGGCCATCGAGATACTCGAGACGACGACACTCGCAGCTGCTCGCGCCGCGGGCACAAACGGCAGAAAGAAGCCAATTGGTGTTCTCAACTTCGCCTCTGCCGAACAGCCTGGTGGAGGATTCATTAATGGGGCCAGCGCGCAAGAAGAGAGCATCGCGCGTAGCTCTACGCTATACCCGTCCCTTATGACGCCAACCGCCCAGCAATTCTACACTCTCCATTCCGCCAACGACAGCGGAGGTTTCTACACGCATGCCATGATTTATTCGCCGCGCGTCGTGATCTACCGTTTGGACGACGGGAACTGGGCTTTGCCGATGGAAATTGACGTCCTTACAAGCCCTGCAGTTCATGCTGGCCTCGTCCGCCAACGCGCTACGCTCGGATCGAGAGACGCCATCGAGGCGTCCATCACCCTCGCAATGCGCGAACGAATGGCGCGTGTCCTCTTCCTCTTCGAGCGGCGACAGGTCCGCAACATAATTCTCGGTTCTTTCGGCACCGGTGTCTTTGAAAACTACGTCGAAACCATAGCTGGCCTCTGGGCCGAGCTCGTTGGGACTCGGAACGCGCGTTTCGCTCATTCATTCGACTACATCGCGTTCGCGATTGTCGACAACGACACCTTCACTCGATTCAAACGTGCATTCGAACGTACTCAACGACAAGGCAACTCATAAATACTCTAAATACTTCCTCTCCGGTACGCGCCTTGCTAAAGAACCATAAGTTAGAATAACTTATCCCGTTCCACTCCCTCTAGCCCACTCGCTGAATAAGTTATCTCGTCGCAAGCATTCATGGTCCGCCGGGATTGACCTGAATAACTGGCCCCCTAGGCTGCTTCAACGCCGAACGCAGCGGCACCTTGGGGATCAGCCGATGTCCCATGTCGATGCGGGTGCCATCCTCTTTCATCCATCCCTCCCCATACTCCGGATAGTCGCGCAGATCCGTTGGGAACTCTTGGCCTTTCGCACAAGGCTTGAACGCGCCGTCGTTGGTCCAGAGTTGGTCTCTGTACAACCATAATCAACATTCAGTCGCACAGAAAAGAAGGAATCACATACCCACGACGATTGAACCACCCTTTCCTCCGCTGGTTCGCGAATATCGGCGACGGGCATATGAGGTCCTCGGTCCAGCGAACATTGCGCGACGGCGGGCCTGGCAACGCAGGGACCGTCGGTGACGCTCGGGGTGGAGCGACGGACTGGAACCCATCCGACCGACGGCGCTGTGGGTCCAGCGGAAGCGAACCCGCTGCAGGTCGACGCTCCGCAAAGGGAACGGGATCGGCCTTGTGACCGTGGCCATGGAACAGAGCTGCCGTGCGCTGCAACACGCCCGGTGGTGGTTGTTGACTTGGCCCTGGGACGGTGTAACCAATTGGCTTGTCGCCATCCGAACGACGCCGGATGGGTTCTTTGGGCAGATTACGTGGACCAGCTACGACGGGTGGACGCACAGCGCGGGCCGCCGGAGGGAGCAACGGCGGTGGCACAGGCGTCCGTTGGTTTGTTGGCGACTGTTGAGCCGTCGCAGAAGCAGGTGTTGGCGGAGGGGCTGCTGGGACGCCGCTGTAAATCACAGTGGCCCGCGGAGCGGACGTATCGATGCGAGGGAGAGCGATAGGAGGTGTGCTTGAAGGCCGGGCGGGTACTTGGGTTGGTGAACGACGCTCACTGCGGTCAGGCAGCTGCGACATCGAACTCCACAAGTTGCCCGAGTTGCGGCGTTCGCGAGGCGGACGCTCAGATGTCGGAGATCGAACTCTGTCGTCGCCGCTGTCGGAACGAACGACGGCGGGGATGAGCGACGGAATTGGGACGGGGGTAAACGCGTTTGCATACGCCTCGCGTTGCATCGCGTTCATGCCCATATCCAGCCCGCGCAACTCTTCGCTCGCCGTCATGATCCTTCTTCGCTCACGCTCTGGCTCTTGGGGCCCCAGATCCACGAGCTGCATGTTCAAGTGCCGCGCATGAACTGCGAACGAATCCACGCGTGCACGTGATCCGCTCGGCACGACAGGCTCGCGCGCGTCGCCAACAACGGTCACAGAGGACGTCGACGTCGACTCTGAAGCGACGTAAGCGATGCGCGGCGGGGCAGGAGGCATCGTCGGGGACGTTCGGGCAGAGTTGGTTCCGGCACGTGACGGAGCAGACATCAGCGTCGGGGACGTTCGCGTCGAGTTGGTGCGCTCTGGCGACCGGGAGCTCCCGCGGCTTTGCGTGCGTTGCATCGGAACTGGCATCGGTGGCGGGAACCCAGCCTGGTAGTACGCCGAGCCAGCGGCGTTCATCTGCGCATTGCGAATCGCCAAGCGCTCTGCCTCGCCAACCGTCACCTCTGATTCCGACCGCGGCGGTGGAATCATCATGCTCATGCTGAGGTCCTCTTGTGGTGACTCGCAGAGGGGCGCGTGTCCGACTTCTGCCTGGGAGAGCAGACGCGGTGGGCTCGATTCAGGCAGCAAGGTCCCGCGGCTGGGTGGTGGTTGCGTCTGCGCGCTGATGTCTGCATTGGGATGCACAAACATGCCGCCAGCACCATTACTTGTACCACGCGCAGCGGACTGGGCTTGTGCCAGAGCAGGGATATGCAGAGGGAAGGCGTTCGGTCGCGGTACCGGTGTACCAGCCGGAGGCGTGCCCTCAGAAGGCGTCGACGTCAGTGTGCTATTCGCGGAGAACGCCGGCGAGAACAATGACGTCGGGGTGGTCGAAACGGACGTAGAAGGCGACTCGTCGGAATAGTATAAATCGGTTGACTTGGACGAGAGAGAGCGCTCGTAAATAAAGTCTGCATAAGGAATGGCGGGTGTGTCCCGGCCCCCGTCGCGGTGGTTCTCGTTCCAGGCCGTGAACCGTGCGCGGCGATTTGGTATCGAGACCGGCGCGGGCTGGGGCGGTTGTCTTGGTGGCGGCCCGTACCAATTTTGGGGTTGTTGTTGTTGTGGCGGCGGGACCTGCTGCCGCGGGTCGGAGCTGGCGCTGGGGCGGTAGGCATTGTCGAATTTTCCCCCCGCGCCGCTGACGCTGTGCGCAAAAGACGTCGAGAGCGCCGGGCCCTTGAACGCCCGGACGTTGAAATTCCTGGAGGGGGGCGGCATATTCTGTTAAGTTCCATAGTCGTCAGCAAAACTGCAACCCTCGAGACCGCACCATGGCCAACGCCAGCAACTTCGCTTCCCCGCCTCCGCCTCCTTGTGCAAAGTCGGAACACCACTCACATTGGGCGCAGCAGAAACAGAAACAGGCACCGTCGAGGAAGACCGGTTTTTTGGTTGAGAGGCGGAGAACATCGTTCGTCGGTTGGCTGCGACGCTAAGAGCAAACGGTCATTCAACTGGCGGTGTTGAAGCGCGAGAGAAAAACGAAACAATGAATGAAGTGGGCTCGTTTTATAGACGTTGCTGGGCATGCGCCACGCACGAGGTGGGAGTTGTTGTTGGGGTTTGAGCTCAGTCAGGTTCTGCAACCTGGCTTGCGTCGTGCGGCTTGCTCTTCGCAACAGACCGGCTCTCGAGATGTTGCGATATCGGCGGGGAGCGGAAAGAATCGGATGCACGTTCGCCGGGATGCCAACTGCTTGCTACTGCGCGGATACGCGATGTGCTCGTGGAAATTGGAGAGCGAGAAAAGCCGTTGGGTCGCGTTGTTAATTCTGCAGAACGCAAAGAGAAGGATAAACTGCGGGTAGCCGAAGTAGAAGGTGTTTGAGGTTTAGAGCGACCATTAGCGAGTGAATGTGGGGGTGGGGGGTGGCGCTAGGCGAAGTCGGAACATAAAGGTGCTGTTTGGTCGAGCGAAATGAGCGACACGCCGCCGCTGCGTGTATGGGGAATTTTTGGACACAAGGATCCCACAGGGAGGGCAACCTTGGCGCGCCGCAGTCCTACTCAGGATACAGGTCGCTGGGGTGAGGTGGGTTGGAGCAAAGCAGGAAGGCGGTAAATTTGGTTCAAGATCTGATTTCATTTTTTGATTGACGCGAAAGCGCACACAGAGCAGCTTTGGTTTCCGCCACAAGGCAGCAACAACGAAGCTGCAGTAATGGTACACGTTTTAAACATACAAAAGGGCCTCAGTGGCCCCACTAGAATCTGTACTTCTTTTCCGAAAATCAAAGCTTGGGCTTCTCCCCCACCGCCAAACTCGCCGCAACCTCCCCGGGACTTTGCAACGTCTTACACCTGCCCTTCCGGCGGAGCACTTCCTCTTCACTGACGACATGGCCCTCGATCTCAACCCCCACCTCGTGTGCAATGTCTGCGAGGCGCACCGGTACATCTGTAGCCGTGGTGGGGGTTGCTGCAGTGGTCATCGGTCGATCCCGGCCTATAAGGCTCACGAAGACGCCCTGCCCCAGAACCGGATACGAGCCGACTTGGATGCCGTGTGGCTTCAGACGGGACTGGAGCTTCGTGAGGTACGGCGCGATCATCGACTCGGGGCGCCTGCAGATCGTTCTTCAGCAATCTCGGTCTCGGCCCAGGGAGAAGGTAAACAAATACGAACTCGGTGAAAACTTGAATTCGTTGTGGGCGTTCAGAAACCGGCGGCAGAGGCAACAATGGCGTCAGCGCCGTGAGCATCTTTTGGAACAGCGACGGAATCCCCGGGAATATGCACAGCTTGCCCTCCAGGCGCACCACAGGCACCCAGATGTCCTCCGCAACGAATAGGACCTCCGCGCTGTCGGGGAACAACGCCATGCGTTCCGTCGCGGCGCGCTGTTGCGGGGTTTGCGTGGAAAACCAATGCCGCTGCTTGATCATCTGGGTCATGCGCGAGAGGGTTTCTGGGTGGTGTACGAGCGATTGTGAGAATGCCTTGGCGAGCGAGCCGTAGGTGATATCTTCGAAGGGAATGAGTTTTGCGCAGGGAAGCCTGACGATGTTGCGCACCGTCATGAGTCGAGCCCACGCCCCCTGTGGTGACGACAAAGTCGTAGTCTTTGACCATTCTCCGGCTGGCCTCGATTCTGGGTGTGGAAACGTCTGAGCGCGTGAAGTAAGTGTCGCCAAACAACGCACATCTCGTCCTCTTCGTCGGAAATGACCTCAATCCGCTTCCTGCGCGCCAGTCAGAGGGGCCCAAGACACGAGGAACGAACCACGCACAGCTGAATCCCATGCGCAAAAGTCCACTTGGCGAAGAAGTGAGAATTGGTGTCGTGTGTCTTGCCGTTGAGGATCTCGTCCCCAATAATCAGGGCCGCTGCGGTGCGTATGTGTTGTCCTGGCCCGAGGACGTTGTGCGTCGGCACAGGCGACACGGAGAAGCGTGGGGAAGGTGGTTTGGCGGGGTCGGGCATCTCCGACATGCGCCGCAATGCGAGTCGTGTGCCGCGCGTTGCAGGGGCGGCAGACGCCGAATATCGAAGAGAGGGGACGAGGCGAGAAGGTGAAGGCATGAGAATCAGAGGAGCATGAGTACACCCCAGGGCGATGGAGGTGAGCGTAAAGAGCCAATTGCGGAGAGTCGAATTTCAAGCGCGTCAAGGTCTCATGATCGTTGGGGCGAACAAACATCTCCTCCAACTCTTGCCTAGCCTTCGGAGGCCATTGCTACGCGCGTCCCGGATACGTTCGCTGGGCAGTAGGTTCACAACAAACAAATGGAGAGCCAAGGATGGATTGGATTTCGACCTGCAGTCGAGTCCCAACAGCGCCAAGGTACAGAGCCGGTAGAGTGTACAGAGATTAAGAAACGGAATAGATAGAGAATACAATCCAGCACGGCCGCGTCTATTTCGTCGCCGTTACAGACGAGTACTTGGTTACCTGCGCAGGGTGTGAGCAATGGAAGGGAGCGAGGAAAGAGGCGACGCACGGATTTGGTGCCCTCGGAGATGGCGTGCTTGGCGAGTTCACCGGGCAAGATGAGGCGCACGGAGGTTTGGATCTCGCGCGAAGAGATGGTGGACTTCTTCGAGTATTGTGCGAGCTCTGCGGGCGCCAGTCAGCGGAGGGACGAGAGGAGCGACGAAGACAACGTACTGGAAGCCTCGGTGGCAATTCGCTCGAAGATGTCGTTGACGAACGAGTTCAAGATGGCCATGGCCTTGTTCGAGATACCCGTGTCGGGGTGAACCTGCTTGAGGACTGGCAAGAAGTTAGACTTGTTCAACGAACGAGGTAGACGCGACGACGGACCCTTGTAGATGTAGGACGAGTAAGTTTCCTTGCGGACTTTCTTGCGCTTCTTCTTCTCGCCGTCGGCAGGAGCAGCGGCCTTGGCCGTCTTCTTGCCCGCCTTCTTCTCGGTGGTCTTCGACGGCGCCTTGGACGCGGTCGCAGGTGCCTTGGAGGCAGTGGAGGCAGGGGCCTTGCCAGCAGTGGAAGCAGGTTTGGGGGCCATGGATGCGAGTGTAGTGTGCGAGGGTGGGGGCAAGAGTTGAAGTGTGTTGATGATGGGGTCGCGTGTACTTATAGAGACGCGTCAGTTTGGTCTTGTTTGGCTCTGTCAACAACACGTCAACCGGGACGCGTTTGTTGACATCACAAACCCTATAAAAGGGACCGCGCCCATCAGTCCTTCAACGCTTCTTGCTCTCGACCTCCACCCACACATCCTCGCTCTCCCCACCCACACACCACACAACCAACATGAGCGGCAAAGTCTCTGGCAAATCCAAGTCGGGCAAGGCGGCTGGCAGCGGCGGCGATGGCAAAGCCCAGTCGCGCTCCTCCAAAGCTGGCCTTCAATTCCCGGTTCGTCGCCGCATGCCACCCATAGATGTACCCGACTAACAATTTGGCTTAGGTCGGTCGTATTCATCGATTGCTCAAGAAGGGCAACTACGCACAACGCGTCGGTGCCGGCGCTCCTGGTGCGCTACGCGCGTTCTACCCATTGTCTGCTTCGACTCACTTGTTTTCCAGTCTACCTCGCAGCCGTTCTCGAGTACCTTGCTGCCGAGATTCTTGAGCTTGCAGGCAACGCCGCTCGCGACAACAAGAAGCACCGTATCGTACCGCGTCATTTGCAACTCGCTATCCGGAAACGACGAGGAGTTGGGCAAGGTTCGTCGTTGCCGCTCTCTTGTACTTTCTCTCTTGCTCATTGCCACCCTCTTCAGCTGCTCGGCAACGTCGTCATCTCCCAGGGTGGTGTTGTTCCCCACATCGACCCGTCGCTCCTCCCCACCGCAACGAAGAAGGGCAAAGGCGGCGCCTCGCAGGAGGCATAGACGCGTCCCGTCTTCTGCTGTTACTCTCTTCCTATTTTATCGTCATTTTGTATCTGTACCATGTACGAGTCGATTCGCCTGCCAAGTAGTTGGTCTGGCTTCTCGTCTGAAATCTGGCTTTGCTTGATTTTCTTGCTGCGTGTGAGCGTGATATGTTCTTGCTCTTGACGCCCATGTCGCTTCGTGTTTAACGCACCCAACGTTTAGCGCACCGTTCATCTGCCTCCGTTCTTTGAACCGGGATGTGGCTTCGACAATGCCAGAGACGACCTCCGACGATGTGTAGCTGGTCAACCTCGGTGGATTTTCGACAAGAATACGAATTCGCGCTGCACATTCCGAGCCTTGCACTTTCAAACACGTCTCCGTACGACGGCTCACGCCAGATGGCTGCACGGATGGGCGACCCGGAACGCTCAACGCGTCGTACTCCAAGAAGGACTGCCCAGTGCCCATATCCCGTTCGTCGGCGTTGCAATTGTCCTACACCTCACACCCCATGGATCACTTCGACTCTTTCTCGTGCCATATGCCCCAGCCGAACGTGTTCAGCCCATCCGACTCCGAGGTCTACTCGGTCATCCCCAGTCCTCCGAGTCAGTCGGCGAAGGACGAGCCACGTTCTGCTCGCGACTCGTCGAACGGGCAAAGCCATTGATGCCCTTCCTTCCTTCCGAGGCACTCTTCGACCGGATATCCGGCCCCACCCTGAGTAGATACCCCAGTGGGCGGCGGGAGACGACGATGCTGGACAGGGAGAAAGCTCGCAATTGAAGGAGGACTCGGACAACCCTACCTCGTCGACTGGCAGAGACCGTCATACTTGAAACAACCGGAGGTCCGTTTGTTTTGTCTTCTGTTCACCCTCGTCTCGCTGAGTTTCTGTGCAGGAATTAGGCGCTCTGCAAAAGAATTCTGACGGGATTCTAGGCTCTAGCGTTTGCGCTTGGTCTCTTGCACATCAATCATCCCTGGCTTCATCGACATCTATCCTGCACACGCGACACTAGGTAGCTGCTGAGCGCAGAACAAGACGCACGCGGCGCTCGACGCTCGGTCCTTCATTTTTTTCCGCTTCGACCGGCGGCTGCATTCGTCTTTTCTTGGTGAGCGTTCCCGGTCACGTGAGCATTGGCTGACGGAGTTGCGCAGATGTGATGGCCAGGCTTGAAGACTAGTTCCTCACCGACACATGTGCCTTCGACTGGAAATGACTCTTTAATTGAGCAGTCTACTAGTGTCGGGAGAATGACGACGCAACCTTCGAGCACTCCTCGTCTTGGCGACTCCCCGACGCACATTGGCCGGCCGCGGTCTATATCAACCCCCGCATTTGGATTGGCGAATCTTCTTCCAGAATTCTGGTCGGCATCGGTCTCCCCCCGGCAGCATCCTTATCCTCGGTTCGTTCAAAAGGCACTACATATTCACCAAATGTTCTCAACATCGGTGCAGTGATATACGAGCTGGAGCTTTTATGATGTTTCAGAGGACGTTGAGTGCTCGATGGCATGACGCTGGCACAAACAACCTCCCGAGCCCGCTTCCGCTCTTTGGCCGGGGCGACCGCTCTGTGTGAACCTGCCGAGTTGTGTGCGGCCTTGTGGACAGGGGATTGCGCTCGTATGGTCGTCTATTGGCTAGGGGCCAAGTATAGGCATCAGCTTCGACGGCGTTCCTAGTATGTACGCTGCTCATCTTTGATTTGGTAGGTTCCTTAGTCTCGAATGCACTGTGCTCAACGTTTCCAAGCAAATTAGGGCTCGTTTCCGCGGACCTCCGTTGCAACGGCACAAATTTTTTGCGTCATCTCACGCAGGGACCTCCAAGTGTCAATTAGTGTTGTCACCCTCGCCCGCAGATCCTTGGCCGGCCGGCTCGCCGAATCACTCCGGTCGTGGAGGGAGCGATCACGTGTGGCCCCAACGCCGACGCGCCATTCCGTCCGTGGCTAGCGCGCGCGACTAGTGCGGTGCCTGAAGTTGTGCGGCCTAGCGAAGGACCTCCGGCGCTTCCCTTCGGCAGCCCGAGTTTGCGGTGCCGTCCTCGTGCCGTAAAAACACATCTTCCCCAATGGCGCTTCCTTGATTCTGTCGCTGGGAGCAGAACGACGCCATGTGCGCAACCGAATTTCGACACGTGCCGCATGGGCGGCGTTCCCGGTCCTAACTTACTAGTCGATTTCTTCACACGCGCCGGCGGCGTATTTAAACCCGACTGTCGGTGGACGCTAGTGTGGTTGACTGCGTCGACCGTTTGTTCCCGAACTTGAACATGCGCGCCACCGCAGTACTCGCCTTGCTCGGCCTCTCCATTGGCGCGACCGCCGAGCGCTTTGTGCGCTTCATCTCGACGGACGGGAAGGAGTACACTGGCGACGCGATTCTGCATAACGGCGACACGGACGCTTCGCATTCGAAGAAGGCGTATGTCATTACGGGGGATATCCTTGGCGAGTACAAGGTGACGAGTGAAGTGAAGGTACGCGACTACTTTCGTTGTTTGGACAACGCTCATACATGTTAAATGCAGGCGATCGAGAAGTTGTTAGCCCCACTCGATCCTCTGAAGACGCGCTCGGTATGTCTGGAGTAATTTGCATGAAAGGCCCCTTTTCTGATCATGCAATTGGTAGGTTCGCTGTGTCGGATTCAACTATGCAGCGCACGACGTGAGCGAGAACATCACCATCCCGCAGTACCCAATTCTGTGCGTCGTCGTCCGCGTCCAAGAGACAAGAAATCCCCATCTAACTTAACTTCAGGTTCTTCAAAGTACGAAGCGCAAACGGATGAGTTTTCGTCGCTCATATTGGCGTTGTGTAGCCATGGACAGCTCTTGCGCCTCCGAATGGGATTGTCCCCGTCACCGCTGGCTACCAGGTACGTGGCCCGCACCTGCCTAGATTCTGGAATGCGGCTGAAGGCTTACTAGAACCAAACCACCAACGGGACGCTCTTCGTATCTAGCATGGACTACGGTCAGCGCTTCCAAAACCACATTACACCCGCGAGCTTACCGAACGCATGCAGAGAGCGAGCTCGTCGTGGTCATCAAGTCCAAGGCGTACAACATTAGCGTGGATCAAGCGTTGGATCACGTTCTGGGTGAGGGCCTGTGCTCGGGGGTACTTCGTTCGAGCGATTGACTTGCCATAGGGTATGCGTCGGGCTACGATGTCTCGCACCGTGGCTGGCAGATCGCGCGCGGTGGCGAACCGCAGCCGCAGTTTTCGATGGGCAAGGACGCGGACGGTTGGGGAGTAAGCAGTTTTCATTTTTTTGAGTTTGTGTGTTGGTGCTGACATTGGAAACAGCCCTGGGGACCGGCGATCGTCACGAAGGATATTATCCCGGACCCACAGAAGCTCAATATCTACGCCAAGGTCAACGGGGTGACGAAGCAGAATGATACGACGGCGAACATGCTGTTTGGCGTCGCGGAGCTGGTTTGTTTTCGTCCTTGAATTTGAAGTCTTTGCTGGGTTTTTCATGGCTTGTTACAGGTCAGCTTCTTCTCTATGGGGATCACGTTGTGGCCTGGAGATATTATCTTCACTGGTGCGTGCCGTCTGAGCATGGGGCTCGATGATTGATTTTCTTCGTTTTTTCGTTTTTGTAGGGACACCGAATGGCACGCAGGAGACATCGCCGAACCCCGTGTGGTTGCAGGACGGGGACGTTGTGGAGGTGTCGACGGAAGGCTTGGGTACGGTCACGAACACGATTACTTACGTTTGAGGAGGACGCCGGACGGACTTGGAATTGGACATTTACGAATTGCCTGCAGGGCTCGTTGGCTGAGTTTGCGAAGTGGCGGTTCGACGGCGTCACTCTCAGACAAAATTTTGACTGTGCCGCGGCGCTTCTAGAACTCTGTCTGAGCAGTGCCTTGCGTTCCGGGATGAGACGGGAATTGGTGTCAGATTGTCGGCTTTGCGGGGAAGGGATCGGGGCACGGATGTCCTCCGACCCTTGAATCTCCTCTGGCTAGGCTTGCTCGGATGATCGTAATTGGGCTCATGAGTCGTCAGAGAGGAAATATTCCGCAAAATTTGGTGGTATGTATGCAGAGAACGCCTCATCAGCGACTCGATCAAATTTTGATTGCATAGGCAGTGTACCTGAACACTTCCTCCCGCGAATGGAAAATGTGTCTGAGACGTAGGTGGAGCCTCTCGGGGGCCGTA
This sequence comes from Mycena chlorophos, assembly GCA_014461115.1. Classification (NCBI taxonomy): domain Eukaryota; kingdom Fungi; phylum Basidiomycota; class Agaricomycetes; order Agaricales; family Mycenaceae; genus Mycena; species Mycena chlorophos. The sequence continues at coordinate 1,779,744 of JACAZE010000002.1, read as the reverse complement.
CTTAAGCTGATTGGGTGTTCCTTGCCCCGCACCGAAACGAACGCGACGACTTTGCTTACGAAAATCAACGATCCCACGACTCTAACGAATGATTATGAGTGAGTGGGGTTTCGTTACTTTGATTCTTTGCTGGGCTGCAAGTTGATGTCTTCACCGTAGAAACTCGGATGATTCGTCTTTCACTGGCGATTCTTCTGCTCCATGCTGCGAATCCGAATGATGTCGCCGCGTTCCCGTTGAACCTCGGCCGACGTCAGCTAGGCCTGGGTGGAGGCGGCAGCGGGACGCAAGCGACGACGAACACGACGACGACCGCGGCGGCGACGCAGACGACGTGCCAAGGCGGGAACGACTGCGTCACCGGCAACGGGGTCCTCAATGGGCTTGGGCTGGGCGGTGCGCTCCCCGCGGTGTCGAACGTCCTGTTCGACTCGGATTCAGATGGCCCATCTTCGACGACGCAAGTTCAGCAGCCGAATCAGACAACTTCCCCATCAACCACCACTACTTCCAGCTCCTCCATCAGCGCATCTTCCAGCTCCAGCGCTGCGTCGAGCTCGACATCGACAGCGTGCACCGGAGACGGATGTGTCTCTGGCAATGGTGTCCTCAGCGCTGTTGGCGGGGGCGGAATCTTGCCTAGTGCTTCGAGTGTTCTGTTCAACGATTCCACGTCTTCGACGACGGCTTCGAGCACTTCAAGCTCCAGCACAGCCTCGGCCGCTTCATCTTCGCCGACGGGCTGCTCGGGCGACGGATGTGTCTCCGGGAACGGAGTTTTGAGCGCCATTGGCGGAGGCGGAATCCTGCCTGGTGTTTCGAGCGTCCTCTTTGACGGCCCCAATTCGACCTCTAGCTCTGCTTCCGCGGCTTCAACTGGCCCGGACAACAGCAACGGTGGTCTTAACGGCGCCGTTGACACGACCTCGATTGTGGGGAACACAGGTGTGTGGATTTGTGGTGTTTCTTATTGAGCGCGTTTTGACAGGCATTGACAGGTCAGGTGATCGTTCCCTCTCCTTCTGCGACCTATCCAGTCGACTCGCTGCTGTCGTCGCTGTTGGGTGCCCCGACACCGTCGCTCAACATCACCTCGGCGTTGTCACAGGTGACGGCGGCCACAGTCCCGACGCAGGTCATCGCCTCGTTGACCTCTGTTGTCGATGTCGACACCACCGCCATCGTCCAGTCGTTTGTGTCGGAGGTTACGTTGCCCTCGGCCACGCTCCTACTCGACTCGCAGTCCTCTGCGTCGTCAGGCCTGTCGGAGGTCTCGCTCCCGACCGCTGTATCCAACTCCGTCATCGACAGCATCCTATCGGCGTTGAATGGCGTCCCGACTGGGTCGTTGGATGTCGAGTCGCCGTTGCCGTCTCTCACTGCGGTCACGGTCGTGGAGTCTGTGAACGACAACGGTGCGTCGGCTTCTCCGTATGTTCTTGCACGTCTGACTTTTTTTCTAGTCCCGACGCAGATCATCGCGTCGCTCACCAGCCTTGTTGACGCTCTCCCAACGAACCTCACGCTCAATTCCAGCAACGCTGAATCCATCGTCGATTCAATTCTCTCGCAGGTGTCGATACCCACGTCGGTCCTCGACCCTGGCGTGGCCGAGTCGTTGGTGCAGTCCTTGTTGGATGACGTTGCGGTCCCGACGGCCCTGCCGTCCGCTGCTGTCGACCCAGACGTCGCCAGCATTATCTCGGCTCTGAATGGGTCGTCGCAAGTTGAGACGTCGTTGCCATCCATCACAGCGGTGTCTGGCGTCGAGTCCGGTATGTTACAACTCTCATTCGGTACTTCCGCTCTCTCTGAACGTTTTCACGCAGTCCCAACTCAAATCATCGCATCCTTGACCTCCATCATCCAAGACATCCCCACGGACATTCCTCTCGACCCTGGATCCGCCGAGTCGTTGATCAACTCGATCCTCTCAGAGGTCGCGATCCCAACGTCAGTGCTTGACCTCGGCGAGGCTCAGACGCTCGTCGAATCACTTCTGACCGACGTTGCGCTGCCTACTACGGTGGCTGCCAGTGTTGACCCGGTTCTCGAGAGCATTCTTTCGGCTCTCAATGGCACCAGTGCCCCGACTGGTACGGTGGATATTGGGTTGCCGTCTGATACAGTTGATCTAGCGACTGAAAGTCGTAAGTACCCATGTTCGACTCGTCTCCCTGTAACTCATCTTCGCACAGTGCCCACGCAAATTATTGCTTCGCTGACCAGTCTCGTCGACACCCTCCCGAGCGGCCTCCCACTCGATCCCAACGAGGCCCAGTCGCTAATTGACTCCATCGTTTCGCAAGCCGCGGTGCCTACGTCAGTACTCGACACAGGAGCGGTCCAGACCCTCGTCGACTCGCTGGTCTCCGATGTTTCGATCCCGACTGCGTCTGCAACTGCTTCGCTCGCCATCGACCCGGTCATCGAGGAACTTTTGTCGGAGCTCGCCGCCGCTGGTGTCCCCACGGCCTCACTGGATATTGCGTCTATGCTGCCGACGGTGGCCCCAGTCGACTCGGCGCTTGATAACGGTATGTCCATGTGACTTGGATTCCACATCTACTGTTTACTTATTTTCGGTTCTAGTCCCAACTCAGATCCTCGCGTCGTTGACCTCGATTATCGAAGCTGTCCCCACATCACTCCTACTCGACCCGAACTCGACGCAGTCGCTCGTCGACTCCATCGTGTCGGCAGTTGCGATTCCTACTTCTGTCCTTGCTCCCGGCGCGGCAGAGACACTTGTAGAGTCTTTGCTGACGAATGCGTCGCTCCCGACTTCTGTCGTCGTTGATCCTGTTGTTGAGAGCCTCTTGTCTGCTCTCAACGCTGCGATTACCGCGACCGGGTCGTTGGATATTGGGACTGTGGCGACGATTGCGACGATTACAGATCTCCCTGTAGTCTCGGCGGTTGAGTCTGCATTGAGCACTTGTGAGTTTTTCCTCCGTTCGTTTTGTGTGTGTCGTCTGAGGACGTTGGCAGTCGCGACGGACATTGTTGCGTCGCTTACTTCCGTCGTTGACGCGTTGCCGAGCGACCTTCCTCTCGACTCGGGAGCGTCGAACTCAACCGCGTCCGAGGTCTCGTTGCCGACGGTTGTTCCGTCCCTCGATCCTATCGTCGAGAGCCTTTTGTCGGCCCTCAACAATGCGACAACCTCCCTTGACATTGGTTCGTCGCCGACTGCTCAGCCGGTCGTCTCTGCCGTAGATTCTGCGCTGGAGAACCGTACGTTTCGCTTCAACTTCTCTTCATTTTTGTCTCACACTCTCTTGCAGTCCCCACGCAGATTGCTGCTTCGCTCACGAGCCTAGTCGATGCCCTTCCAACTAGCCAGCAGATCGATCCCAGTGACGCCCAATCGCTTCTTGATTCGATCCTTTCGCAAGTTGCGGTGCCTACGTTGGTGGCAGACTCGACTTCGGACGTCACGGTACCGACGCAGATCCTCGCCTCGTTGACCTCCGTCCCCGACAGTCTTCCAACCAATGTTTCGCTTGATTCCGGCTCGACGCAGCTTCCAACAAGCTCCGCGTTAACAGACCCCACGTCGGTGGTCCTAGTTGACGCCATCGTCAAGAACCTGCTCTCCCTTCTTAATGCCGCTGGTACTCCGACGGTCGTTGAATCACTGCCTCCGTCTATCACAGCAGACCCAGTCGAATCTGCGCTCCAGAACGGTATGTGCCAGCGGTCCACTGTCCACGTGATCGCTGATTTTCTTCCAGCATCGACTCAAGTCCTCGCATCCCTGACCAGCATCGTTCAGGGACTGCCCACAGATGTGACCATTGATTCCAGCGCAGCGCAATCGCTGATCCAGTCCCTCGAGACCGTGCTGTTCTCGAGTGACGACGCAGCCCCCACCAGTTCCGCGTCGTGCACAGACGGATGCGTTTCTCTCGGCGGTGTAATCAACGACGCTGGACTTGGTGGCGTCAATGATGTTCTGTCTGACGTTCTCGTTGGCGGTGGTGCGTCGACGAGCACGAACGACGTTTTTGCTACGGTACGGGTCATCACGTGATCATACTCTTCTTTGGATTGACGCTTCTGTAGCTCACGACGCTTCCTACGACGGTCGTTGATCCTGCGGATGTCTTGAGCTCTTTTCTTGGAGTGTCGCTCTCGACCAGCAATGAGCTTCCTTCCGTGTGTCCACTTCTTTTTTTGGGGGGTTAATCGGGGGCCTTACACGTTGCAGATAACCGCTCCGCCCGCCGTAGCGCCTACGAATGCGTCGGTGCCGGATGTTTTATCTGCGCTCTCGTCTATCGGTGCCCCAGTCAACCAGATTACAAGCCTCCTCGATATCAACAGCGGTTTGTCTCTAGAGCCATCCACTGCAGTTTATACCCTACTTCCTTCGGTGTGTTCAGATCCGGATCTCTGTGCTATTCTCCCAGCTCACTTTGCGCAGATCACACTTCCTCCGGTTGTTCCGAATGAGGTCGCATCGCTGCTCTCTTCTCTCGGTGTATCGGTCGACGATGTTACCGGCTCCATCGGCTCCACACTGTTACCGCAGGCGAGTGGAAGTGACGCTGGTGTTCCAGTCGTGTCTGCTGTCGACTCAGCTTTGGATAATGGTGAGTCCACGTGACCATTCCCTCCTCTGAAGCTCAAGTTTCTCGTCTTTGTTCGCAGTCCCTACGCAGATCATTGCGTCGTTAAACAGCATCGCGGACACGATTACCACGGGGGTCTCGTTAGATCCAAGTTCAGCGCAGTCGCTCATCGATTCGATCCTGTCCCAGGTCGCGGTGCCGACCTCGGGGACGATCGTCCAGTCCTTCCTGTCGGATACTTCTCTGCCGACGACGGTGCCCTCTATCGGCGTTGTCCCCGTTGTTGAGGGCATCCTTTCCACTCTGAGCGGTACCGGCACACCTACCGGCACTCTCTATATTGGGTCCCTCCTGCCGTCGGTCACAGACCTTCCAGTTGTCTCTGGGCCTATGACCAGCGTCGTTGACACGCTTCCAACGGGTCTACCGGTTGATCTCAGCGACGTTTCGTCTTTCGTCTACTCGATCCTCTCCCAAATCTCGGTGCCCACCTCAGTCTCGGACGCAAGCGTTGCGCAAACGCTCGTTAACCCGCCCTTGTCGGACGTTTCGTTGCCCACAGTTGTTCCGTCGCTGGGCATTGATCCCGTCGTCGAGAGCATCTTTTCTGCTCTGAACAATAGCGGCACGCCCACCGGGTCGCTCGACATCGAGTCGCTTCTGCCGTCGGTTACGGCGGTCTTGGAGAACGGTGCGTCCACGTGACCTTCTGTCTTTCTCCTTTGGCCTAACGCATCTTGACAGCACCGACCCCGACTGCTGCGCCGGCTGCGTCGATTGTCCAAGGCACATCTACGGATGTACCCCTCGACTCGCTTCAATCTCTTTTCGACTCGATCCTGTCGGCAGGCTCGGCCCCAACGACGGTCGTGGATCCTGATGATTCACAGACGATTGTTGGATCCCTGGTGACGGACGTTGCGCTCCCGACGTCGGTTCTTCCCCTCGGCGCCGTCGACCCTGTTGTCGCCAGCATTATCTCAGGTGCCGGTGTCCAGACGGACGCCCCAGTCGTGTCTGCCATCGACTCCGCTTCCGACAACGGTGAGTGCCATCTTCCCTCACGCCCTTGGTGTCTTATTGTGTGTAGTTTCGACGCAAATCGTCCCTTCGCTCGCGAGCCTCGTTGATGCTGTTTCCACTGGTCTGACTCTCGACTCCGGCGTAGGGCAGTCGCTCATCGACTCGATTGTTTCGCAAGCCGCGGCTCCAACCTCGGTTATCGATCCTGGCGCCGATTCGACGCTTCAAAACGGTTCCGTCCACGTGATTTGCTGCTTGTGCTCATCGTTTCTGACTTGCCACAGTCCCGACGCCGGTCATCACGACCTTGACCACCGTCGGTAACTCGCCTACGAGCGCGACCCTCGACGCGAGCTCGATTCAATCGCTTGTGGATTCGATACTTTCGCAAGCCGCGAATCCGACCTCAACCATCGACTCCGGCGTTGCTCAGACGCTTGTCAATGTCGTGTCGTCAGTTGGCACGCAGCCCACCTCTGCAGCATTGTCGCCCAACGTGATCCACGCCGTCGAGGATCTCCTTCACGCCGCGCTTCACAACACGGGGACTCTCCTGCCGACGGTGCTGCCAGTTGTTTCCGTCGTCGATTCCGCGTCGCCGAGCGGTGTGTCATCTTCTTCTTCATGCAATAACAGTCTAACGTTGACTTTCAGCATCAGCATCAACAATCGACATCGTTCTCTCGTTGACCTCAATCGCCCCCAGTTTGACTACAATTGCCATTCTCGATCCTGGCACAGCGGAGTCCTTGATAAACTCGATTATTGACAATGAACCGCTTTCGCTTTCGATAACGGCGCCTCTGGTCCTTCCGGCTAGCCAGTCTGTCTTGGACAACGGTTCTTCGATTCCAGTGTGTGTTGTTGACCACGCTCTGATCTTCGCACACAGACCCCAACGACGTTGTTGCAACAGTGATTCCGCCCCTGCAAGGTCTCACCAGCCTCGCTGACGTTCCAGGAGCTGCTTCGGTTCGTTTCCGGTGATCAACATCTTTGGCATACTCACTCTTTTAAAGGTAACGCTACCGCCTGTCGTTGAGCCAAGCCAAGCGTTCTCTCTACTTTCGTCGGTTGCAGTACCCGTGGGCGACCTTACCAGCTTGCTCGACATCACGTCGCTACCCATTTCGACCGGCATCGACACCGCGGTTCCATCGGTGACCGCTCCGCCTGTTGTACTTCCAACCCCAGACACTGCCCAGCTGCTACCGCCCCCCGGCGTCTTGACCGATGCACTCTCGACGGCCCCGCCGACCGTTGCCGCAGTGCAAATCTTGCAGAGCCTATTGAGCTCGCTCGAGGTCCCGGTGGTGACATCGAGTCTCGCGCCGACCGCCCCAATTGTGCCCGCGGTCGACGAAAGCTCTCCAGGCGGAGCACCATTGACGAGCGATTCGCTACTGCCGGCTCCACTCCCAACCAACGTTCAGAGCTTGTTGAGCTCTATCGGCGGATCTCTCCCGTCGTCGGCGGCGGTTGAGTCTCCTCTCTTTGTCGCGGTACCCACGGCCGTAACCACCGATCTCGTACAGATCCTCGAGAGTCTGTTGAGTTCGCTCGAGCTCCCAACTGCTACTTTGGGTCCTTCACCCGTCGGGCCAGTGGTGCCCACAGATCTTACGAGCTTCTTCGACTCGCTCGGAACGACTCTCCCGACTTCGGTCCTTCAGTCTCTTCTGCCAACAGCGGTGCCCACTACCCTGAATGTGCTGCCGACCACCGTCGCCATTCCCGTCGAAAGTATTGCTGAAAGTCTTCCGGGTCAGTCTCCGTCGGGTGCGTTTACAAGCTCTTCATGATATTTGGCGCTCATTCAATTCCAGCAGTCTCATCGGGCGATTTGCCGACGAGCGTTCTCGGGGGCGGCCTATCTGCCACAACCCCACTCGCCGCTGTGCCCGCCGTCATAAACTCGACGCCGACGCTGCCGGTCTCCCTCCCAGTGGCTACAGTCGAGCTCATCGCTTCGTCGTCGGTCTTTGCATTTGAGGCCCAAGCTTCGAGCGTGGTGGCGATTCCCACCCAGCCGGCGTTTGTCGTCCCCGTTGTCCTCACCACCGCTGGGGCTCCTCCGGTGACCTTGGCGGCCACAGAGCCGCTGTCTAGTGGAGCCGCAGATCTGGTTAGCTCCCTAGTTTCTGTGATTTTGGCGGGCACCAACTCGCCTGTGCTGCCTGTGTCTTCGGGTACGTCGATTCATCTGCCCACGTGACTTTCTTTTAAACCTTGCAGTTGGCGCCGCGGCAGCAAGCAGCGTGGTTCCCCAGCTCGCGGTCCCGAGCCCTGTTATCCTTGGTGGCAACTCTGCTTCGACACCTCTGACCACAGTTATTGCGGCCGCCATCACTTCGCTTTCGAGCACTCTTGGTGGTGGCGCGACTCCCACTCAGCCTGTCGTGGCCATCTCCAGCGTCAACATTGTGGTATCTCCCGTGGTCAACTTTGCCGGTAGCGCAGCGACATCCACTGCCGGCGGCGTTCTCGGTGGCAACGTGCCCGCGGTCGCTTCATCGAGCCTCCAGGCTGCTAACGACGGATTAATCGCTACGCTCTCCAGCGTCATTGCCGGGAACACCGCACCAGCCGCATCTTCGATCTCGGTCTCCTCAATTGTTGCCCCGTCCAGCACCCAGGCCGTGAACGGTGGTTTGATCACCACACTCCTTAGCCTGCTCGGTGGTGGGAATACGACGCCCTCATCCATCGTGAGCAGCAATGGCGTCAACTCCGCTTCATTCGGCGTCGGTGTTGCGGCGACTGCGAATGGCGGATTAGGCAGCATCAACAGTGGGGGCAGCATCAACAGTGGCTTGGTGACGAGTAGCGCAATCACGTCTACTAAGGCAGGTATCGCTCCCTTCGCTAACTTGGGTGCGTCTCCGTCGTTTATTTCTCTTTCTCACGTGACTAACTCTTTGTAGCACTCAAGGCAGCATCGGCGACCATTGCTCAAGCAACGCCGTTGATTGATACGCAAGCCACGTCCTTGGTCGTCGCTGCTCCGACCACTCCATCTGCGGCCATCGACGGTGGGATCAGCGCTTCTGCTTCAGCGTCCAGCAGCGCCGCTATCGCCGCGGCCTCTGACGCGCTTACCGAGTCCCTCTTGGAACTCAGCGTCGCGGGCAGCAACTTCGTTCAGGCAATGTCGGCGCTGGCGGTCCAAGTCAACTCGCTAAACAATGCCGCGAATGGTGCCGCCGTTGGTGGCCTACAATCGTCCCTTGTACGTGTTGTTGATTATTTTCGTCTTCGTGTGCTTTAACACCATTCGCAGAATGCGCAACTGGGCAAAGTGGAGACCAGCGCCGATGTTCTGACGAGTGCATTTTACACCGTCAGCAGCGACGCCCGAATCTACACGTCGTTGACTGGGGTTGCTCCCAATACCGACATTTTGGCCGTCGTCGTCAACCTCATCGAGACGATGGCCAGTCAGATCACGCTGAATGCGGAGTTGTTCATCCAAGCTCAGCTTGCTAATGCGCTCGCGCCGGCGATCCAGGAATTGCAGCAGGCAATTACTGTGAGATGCTCCCTTATGCTTTTCCTCCAGCAAACTGACAGTCGGTTGTAGATGTTCCGCTATGCCGCGCCGAACGACGCCCTTGTCTCCTCATATGACGACTTCGCTGCTGCGGCCCAGGCGTTGTAGTCGTGTTTCTTGGACTCTTGTAGCCTTATATCTCCTCAGTGTGTACCCATGTAGCATACATACACGAGCAAATGCACACATATCTGCCGACCATTAGGTGAAGCGGATCATCACGCGATGACGGCTTTGATAACTCTACTTGAACGTTGACTGCGAGTCTGCGACGACCTTGACGCTCAGGATGAATTCCGTCGCGCGGTATCCAGCTCGCCGAGGCCTTGTTTCTTGTTCTCGCCCATGTTTCAAGGAGGCCCCGTCGTCATGCGGGACTTGCAAAGAACAATGAACGTGCCGTACGCGTCCTTTTTACTTAAGCGTCGCCGTCCACGTTGCTTCAGCCGCTCCCTCTACTACTCTCTCTTTCTCTCTTTCACGAAACTCACTTACGCTCATTCACGTCTGTGCTGGTGCACGCCCTTGCTGTATCCCTTAGCGCCGCTTTGTATCGACACCTTTCAGCAATGCTCCCTGGTCGTGCATGTGCGTTCGCCATCGGTTTCTCCGTGTCTGCGTGAACTGACGATCTCTGCAGACTCTTTCATCTTCCTTAATGGTCTCCGTATTCTAAGCATCATTGCGCTCCTGCTCGTCTTCTCGTGCGTGTTTGTTTCGCTATCGTCGGAACGCGTCTCATGGACGCGCAGGAGCAACATCGTCACCCTCGTTCACGATGTGCAGGCTGTAAACCGCTTCGAAGCAGGCACAGCAAGCGTCGAATCCACAAACACTACGGCGGAGGATATCCAGCACGCGGACTACATCATGTGCGTGGACGCGTATTTCGCTTCTTTCACGATTTCTCAAGTTTCTCGACACAGAAACAGCACCGTTCCCAACCAGGTACGCTACCGCATCTACATTGGTACCCGCCGCTAATGAGAAATACAGCCCGCGGGCGTGTTCTGGGCCGTGCTCAATCGCCTCTTGATCATCTTCCAAGTGATCGTCTTGTTGCTTTCCGAGATTTCCTGGCCCTCGAAATTCTTCGATACGTACTTCCCAGTTCTCGGGAAACAGTTTGGAGTTGGCGCGCTTGGTCTCATCCAGTGCCTGTACGTTGCCCATCTCGCTGCATCCCATTACGCTAACTGTGTTTTGTGCAGGCTTGGAGCAGCCATCCTCTCGCACCACGTGGACGAATTCTCCCTGGTTTCTGCGTTCTTCCTCTTCTCGATTGGCTGCCTTAACGTGCTCTTTGGCCTAATCTTCCGAGAGTCGGCCAAATCAAAGCGCTCGATCACGTCTTGGCGCGAGCACGCGAAAGACGCGCTCCCGACGCATGTGGCTGGCGTCGACATCCGCTCGACCTTGGCCCCGTCGTCCTTTGTCTCGAATGTGTCGGCTGCGTTTGAGAAAGCGCCATCGTACACCAGCTCGGGCAATGAGGGCAAGATCGGATATGGGTTTGGGGTGGCTGGGGAGAAGGCTGCGAACATGCGCGGTGAGTGCGGCAAAGTTTTTCCTTTGAACATTTGCTGAGATGCAGTTCAGGTTATCTCATTAATAAACCCGTCGAGTCTTTTCCTCGCTACGCACCAGCCCGTTCCTCGCATGGTTCTTGAAAACACACACGGACATTCACATATCTCATGACCACTTTACTACGAACACTACATCTCATACACACATACGCTAATAAATCCTGTTTAGTTCCCTTTCTGCTTCTCCCAATCAGCCAGCTCGACGCAGTCGCCGACTAGGTTCGCCATGTTACCGGACCGCGCGCCTTGGATGTCTGCGTTGTCCACGAGTTTCCGGATGTGCGTGAGGTCCTCGGGCTTGAGCGTGAGGAATGCCGCGTTAGAGTTTTCTTGTAGGCGGCTCAGCGCCATCGTCCCCGGGATGGGAACCACTACTGCGGTTAAGCAACTTGAAGAGGTACTGTCTACGGAGGGCAGTTGCCAGTGGGAATTAAACTTACCATAGGGATCCTGAGCAAGTAACCACGCAAGCGCGATCTGGCCTGGTTTCGCGCTGTACTTATCGGCCAGCTTCTTGAACTCGTCGACCAAAACCAAATTAGCAGGGAAGTTCTCCTTTGAATAGCGGGGCATGAGTCGGCGGAGGTCGTTCTCGGCAAAATCATCCGGGCTGCGATAGCGCCCTGTGACAAGACCGCGTCCGAGGGGCGAGTAGGCTACGACTGCGACGCCGAGCTCGGTTGCGGTTGCGCGCAGGCCGCTGGTTTCGATGCTCGTTTCGAAGGGGCTGTATTCCATTTGGACTGCGATGAGTTTGGGGCCGATGATTGGGACGGCTTTTGCGCGCCGGAGGGTTGCGGGGGAGCATTCGCTGAGGCCGACCCAGCGGATGGTCCCGCGCTCGACGTACGGGCGTAGAGTTTCGAGGACGACTTCGATGGGGATGGTTGGGTCGACGCGGTGCTGTGTTGGTGTCAGGACGTGTCCAGCGAAGACTCGGATGGTGTGTGCTCTTGACCTGATAATAGAGGTCGATGTAGTCTGTTTGCAGCGTCTTCAACGAGTCCTCGATGGCGCGCACGATGGATTCGGGGTCGCTGCTGGGCTTTCCTTTGTGTGGGCCGTCTGGGCGCGGGGCGGCGCCGAACTTGGAGGCGAGGAAGATCTCGCTGCGCCGTCCGGTGCTGGCGAACCACTCCCCGATGAGGCGTTCCGCTACCAATTCAAGTTCAAGTGATTGTTGGGACTGGGTGGGCTACTTACAAGCTCCGTAGTAGTTCGATGTGTCCCAAAAGGTCACTCCGTGGTCGGCTGCGTAGCTGAGGAGAAGCGGAGCGTCCGCTTGGTTAGCTTTGCCGTAGAAGTCGCCAAAACCTAACCCCGCGCAAATTAGCCTTTCTATCTCTCTGGTACAGGAAAAACAGACGCGTACTTCCGACCCCAAAGCCGATCGCGCTGACGGTGGGTCCGTCGGGACCGAGTTTGCGCGTTGGGTATGCTCTCGCCATCGATACCAGTGTGGTGGCTTTGTCAGTGTGTCTGGGGGGTTATATATGTGCCCAAGATCTGCTCGGCCACCCGATCAGCTTTCCAAGAATGTCGCCAACTGCTGAGCAATGCTTCGGGCATCGCGCGAGCCGCGATTCACGTGATCGCGTTTGCAGACGGCAAGGAACTACAACGCAGCGGCATTCCAGCACCCGAGCACGGCCGTGGAGGCGACTGGCGATGCCGAAGTAAGCCGTGCATGATGAGAGGCTGGCGCGCCTCGGCAACACTCATTTGTTGCGCCGGAACGGTCCGGGCCGAGTGGAAGTTTTATTTGTCGAGAGAGGGATGGCGGAAACCAGCACTCATCGACTGAGAGGCCATGGCCAGCAGCAGATAGCATGGTGGAGAACATGGTCGTTCCTGGACAGACCTGACTTCGGACCGGAACGGCGATGTGGACCTTGTGGCGTGATCAGACGCCTCTCAGTTTTCCCCGTCATGTCCTCTCTCGACCAGCGAAAGCCCACCGACCCCAGCCCCGTCCCCGAGGCTGAAGACGCGTCCTCCATCAACGAGGACGAGCTCCAACTGGTGAACACGCCGTAGAGAACGGCCTGGGACAACCCTACGCATCGGTAAAGTCTACTTGGTGACAAAACTGGAAAATGGGCTGCGGGTATCCTCGTTTGCTCTCTCTTGTCGCTTGCTGCGTAGACGCCTTGGGTTGTCTCCGTGACCTGCGACGAGGGAGAGCAGGCGAGGATTGAGATTATACCGCTCGAACCTGATCAGCGCTCATACCTGCGTAGGGAAGCCCCCAGTGTCACTCTAACCTTTTTCAGCCCTCTCGGGGGCGTCGTAGCAGAAGTTACTGACCTATTTTTTCGTAGCAAAAACTTGGATACAAACAGGTATGCGTCTTCCCAGACGTTGAGCACGTACTGAACCACTTCTACAGCAACTCCATCGCAGCTGGAGCCTTATCGAAAGCTTTGCCGCAAGTTTTGTGGCGCTCAACTTTATCGGTGGCGTCCGGTATGTATCTTGTCGTTGTTTGGCCTTCCCCATGTATGGTGACATCGCGCGCTAGTTCGGCGTTCTTCCTAGGCCTCCAGGCAGGCGGTCCCGCCGCTCTATGGTCGTCGTACATCATCACTATCGTGTTCATGCTCATCACCGCCGCGGTTCTGGCCGAAATTTGCTCCGCGCTCCCACTCAGCGGGTCCATTTACATCTGGGCTGCTGAAAGCGCTGGGCCCAAGTATGCCCGCTTCTTCGGGTTCATCGTCGCTTGGTGGGCATGCACGGCTTGGATGACCTTCTCGGCAGGCAATTGTCAGGTATGACAACGTCCGACCGTCATATTTTACACTAACCCTCGTGCAGACGACAGCCAATTACATCGTCTCGCAGCTGGCGGTATGGGAGATCGACTTCCCTGGCGGGACCACGAACGACAACGTCAAATGGCGCGCGCTCGTATGGGCCATCTCCGAGGGACTGCTCATTCTCTCCGTGGCTATCAACTACCTGCCGCCGCGCCTCTACTCCGCTATTTTCCGATTCTCGGTCTTCCTTATCATGGTGGACTTCCTGCTCTGCGTCATCTGGCTCCCGATCGGCGTATCCAAGACGTATGGATTCCGTAGCGCCAAGGACGTGTTCACCATGACTTGTACGTGGTCGTATTTCCTAGTGCTGGTGACCAATTTCTCGTCTAGATAATGGAACTGGGGCCCCAGCAGGGTGGAACTGGATCCTCTCGTTGTAAGTGCGCTTTTCCGGACGCGTGATCATTGGACTGATTTCTCTCGTCATCAGCCTCTTCACTGCCGGAACGTTGACCGGTTTCGACGCCTCTGGGCACATCGCAGAAGAAACTAAGCATGCCAACGTTGTCGCAGCCAAAGGCATCTTCACCTCGGCCGCAGCGACAGCGTTCTTCGGGTTCATAACCGCCATATTGTTCCTCTTTTGTACTCCGGACCTCGACACGCTGTTTGCGCTTGAGGCGCCCCAGCCCTTCGTTCAAATCTACGCGTTGGCGCTCGGCAAAGGACCCAGCATCTTCATGACCTTCATCGCCGTCATTGGGCTTATCCTCGTACGTTTGTTTCTTTTTAACGATACAGGGCCGCTCTCTGACGCAGGACCAGAACACGAGCGTCGCCATCGTCGCTGCCTCCCGCCTCGTCTTCGCCGTAGCCCGCGACGGCGTCTTACCGCTCTCTTCGTGGATCTCCCGCGTCGACGATGCCCGCCAGCCGCGCAACGCCGTCACCGTCATATTCGTCTTCGCTGCCCTCCTGCTCTGCACCATCCTCCCCAGTCAGGTCGCGTTCACCAGTCTCGTCAGCGCGGGCGGCGTCCCCACCATCGCCGCGTATGGCCTCATTGCGCTCTTGCGCTTCACGATGACGCCGAATGGGTTTACCAACTCGAAGTACCATCTGGGCCGCTTCGCGCGTCCATTCTACGCCAGCGCGGTGTTCTTCAACGCAGTCGTGTTCGCGGTTATGATCTCGCCGTTCTACTTCCCTGTAACTGGAGAGACCTTCAACTTCGTACGTGCTCTTCCTTCTTTTCCGGGCCTGCTCTGAACGAACTACTGCAGGCCGTTGTGATCTTTGGTTCCGTGACCATCTTCGGAATCTTGAGCTGGTACTTTGTGCCGCAAGACAAGTGGCTGCGCCGTGAGCTGGTGATGCAGCAGCAGGCCGAGGCGTCCCACAAGGACGACGACGAGGAGTGACGGAGGTTTAGCTGCACCGTAAACATGCTCAGAATTGCGCTCTATGCCTTCCTTTGTTTTCTTGAAATACTCGACCGTCGTTGTCTTCCGACTCTTTGCGGCACTGGTTTTCGTAGCGATGGGTATCTATCTCATTTAGTCATCCCTTTAGAAGCCCGTCCTTGGACTTGAAAAACGACAAGAACGGGTTGCGGCCTAATTGGTAGGTTGGTAGGTTATAGGCGACAATTTGCTTTCGTCGAAACTCATACCCGTAGCGCACCAAATTTGTATGTTGCCTCTTGGCTCGCTCACCATGGCGCAGTAACCAATACTCGCGATTGCCTGGCGGCGACGAAGTAGACGCGGCAGTGTTGGATTGTATCGTCTGCATCCGACTCTGCATATTCTGTTCTTGGTGTGTTGGGCATCTTTGGCTGGCCTTTTTCGCTGTCAATGTGGACTTGTCCTGGAACCGAACTTGGTGCATTGCAGACACTTGGCTGGCCCAGGGGAGGCAGACTGCGAAGAACAGGCGCCTTGACCGCCAACCTCTTCCCTCGCTGCTCAGGGGTAGCAACTCAACTCCCTTGATTCCCCATCCGACGCCGCTTTCATGCATGACACTCTCTGTGCTTCAAAGTCTGATGTCTCAGAGGTGAGAAAAAAAAGAGTGAAACAGCTCAAAAAGCTGACAAGAGTGGGATTCGAACCCACGCCACTTTCGTGAGAGGAATCAGAGCCTTGAACAGGCCAAGCCGCGAGCTTGAGTCATCCGCCTTAGACCACTCGGCCATCTTGCCGACAGTTACAAAGGGTTCCTGGAGCAGTACAATGTGCAGAAGAACACAGAGGACAAATAGACATAGACCCCACTCAAATCGATGTTATAGACAAAATGTGGCCAGGTTAACAAGCACTGGCTGGCAACACTGGATGCCCTAGCATCCCATGGTATCTGAAAAAGAAAAAAAAACATAAAAAAACATAAAAAGCTATATGAGCTAATTTTCTAACTATCATCATATGCATATCTAAACGTGATAAGATCAAACTCTAGCTCTGAGCATTGCTATGATTTAAGCTGTTTTCTGGAGCTTCCTTTCTCACAGTAGAGTCCAGAAAAGAGCATGCAAAACTCTACAGGATTAACAACCAGTTTTAAGGATGGAATATGTGACGAGACTCTACTGCAATCCATGAAGAGCAAGGGTGCAACTAGCAGCACTCACGATAAATAGCAGTGTTTGTCTGAGCCAAATGGAGCCCCCAATAAGAGCAACTGGCAGACATGGTATCCAATCCACATTGTGACAAACAACTAAGAGTCCGACTACGACTGGCCCGTGAAGGCTTAGCAGACGCAAGTGGCAGACAAGAGGTCGTAAAATTGAGTAAATCTCAAGACTAGGGAAATACAGCCGAAGGTGCTCCTACTTATATACCCCAGCCCTACATGATGTCATAATGAGTCATGACAAGTCCAGAACGTTCTTGTATCCAAAAGAGGCTTTTATGGTTTAACATTGATCACGTCGTGTCAGTGTCATGTCAGCTGTCCGGGTGATTCTTGAACCGACGAGTTCCCTGTCATACCATCCGTGATGCGTGTTAGGAACTGTGCATCAGTACAACTGGATGGTGTTGACAGTTGTCCACCCTGATCAGACGGTGTTGCCAGATCATTAGCATTGGTTGGAGTCGTGGAACAGGTGCCTAGTAAATGAAATGCACACTAATGTGGTATCTCTTATATTGGAGCCTGGCATGTCAATGTAGTCTTTTTTATCTCTATTATTTTGACCAGGTGACTGATTGTTATACCTACAGGTTCATTCCTCCCTATTGGCCCTATGCTAATTACTCTCTGGAGGATGCTCTTGTCTGCTGGCATCCAATTCTGACCACAGGACCCCTAGGAGACTCCATGTGTATTGCAATCCAACAGGTGGTCACTGGTTATACAAGATGTGTGTCACAAACCAGGGTTTTATTGAGGACATTTTCGATTTTATTATAGAAAAGGAGGTCACGTGACAGGGTCACATGACAGGGCACGTGACAGGGTTACATGACAGGGCACGTGAGGGATCTGATGGGATCAGCGGGGATCAGCAGAACACCATGTGTTGATAGATAGTGTCAAATGCTATGCAAGAAAGGATTACACAGCTAGTTTATGTCACACCAATAGACAGATATGCAGAGGACAAGTTTGGAGCCCAAGGAAACTCCGAGACCACCAGGACAATAGGGAACAAGTATTAAGTCAAACTCTGGAGCACTTCAGAGGTGTCCAAAGAAGCCGGAGAAGTTCAGAGTACAAGGAGCAGAGTAGCAATTAATTATTAATGATAAAACTGCTGCACTGAATATCCAGGAGCTGCTTATATATGTGTACAGGACCACATGATAAAAAAGAGGGTTAATAATAAGAGAATTACTATAAGGAGATAAGTATGGTCAAGTGAACAAACTATGAGGAGAATATGAGGCAAGACAATAAGAATGAAGAATAATAAGATGAATATATATGGGCTGTTGACAAGTTCCATATGATATCTGAGACACTCTGGAGTGCCCCAGAGTGCCGGGAGTGCTAAGCCCAACTCCAGAAATATTCAGGGTGCTCCAGTGATGGACGAGCTATTGGCTAGCAGCAGAAAAAACACCACTACCTAGAACTTTTGGCTTTGAGCCGAGAACGACGCGCTCACATCTGTACGCCTCGTCTCATCCCTAAGATCGAGGTGTTTTCATTGCCTCGGGCTCAACAGCCCCAGTGGCAGCACCCACAAGTGCTTTCTCTCTTGGAGCACTCTTTGCTGAGTGACTCGCCTTCCATTCTGTGCTACGACCTTCTACAAGAGACATCTGACGCTACACAAACGATCTATGCCCTCTTTGGTCCGCACACAGGCACGGTGCCATGAACTGCTTGCCGCCATTTTAGAACCGCCCGCACACCTTAAAACTGCAACTCGGCAGCACCAAACAGAGCCTACTACAGAACATCAAGCTCAAATCTACAACATGTCTGGATGATGTACCAGCGGAGAGCGAGACGTGCAAGGAGCATCCCTGAAGTGTTGACCTAGTGTGACAACTTCAGGCTGTGAACTGTGTATCACAACTTCATATTCATTGAGTACTCCCCTTCTTCGGTTACTGGTATAGATTCATCAGATACTGGCACTGGCAGCCTCGACCGTATTCGATAGGTCCATAATGTAGTTGAGACACTCCTCTACATGTAGAACCGCACATGTGCCCGGGCACGGACTCTTGCTTACTAAGGACAAGCCGCTGGCCTGTGCTTACTCAGCCCCAAACTTGCTTCTAACCATGCATCCGACAACGCTTGGACGGGACCCGGTACTTGCTACCCTTCTGGACCTCAACATTCCATGGTTGCATCCCTCTCTGGAGCCCAGTAGACTAGGACTGCAGCGGTTTTAACTCAACGAGTCTTAACTTGTCAAATCTTTCTAGTTTCTAGATGACGTGCGTGCTATATGTTCCAAGATAGAAGGAGCTAAGTTTGCATAGCCAGCCAGATCAGTCGGAATCATCCTGAAGCACAATAACAGTGGCTCACAGAGCACAGTGCTGCGCAAAGTTTGGCTCTCAATGCCTCTTGGCCTTCACATCTTCAGTGAGGCTCATCAAAGGACAACAACGCCGTAGCTACCGCGGTTCTTCCCCTTATCTTGCTTGATCTTCCCCTTATCTTGCTTGATCTGCTTACCACCATCCACGACCGACAAATCCGACAACATACGAGAGCTTGAGAGCCTGTACAGTCTGCTGGGCATAGCAAACTCAACGAGGCAGGTTCTCCCTTCTATTAAGCTGACAATATCTAAACGACCGTTTCTTTTGGGTTTCCATTGTGCCTACCAGCTCTTCAGAGGCTACCAGAACTACAAGAAGTCTCTAGATGAGTTGACACGCCACAGATCGGAGCCCTCATGCAAGAAACGGCGGACCAAATCTGAAGAGGCGGAATAGCAGAAGTCCGTTCGTGTGCGTGTAACGGGCAGAGATTGTTTCCGAGCGGCAAAACTCAATATCTTGGCAGTTGGACTTATCATGCGTTCGATCTTGGAGGTGCGTCTTGTTTCCAGATACAGCATCATATTCCAGCTCAAACCTTCTACCAGGGAGACGTGGAATTCACCCCGGATGTCTATTATCATGCATTATTGCGGTGTGTTCCATGTGCAATACCTACTTTTGATCTGATCTTATTTCAGGGAGGCAACTGCAAACGGCCTCCTCAATATGAGTCTGGAGCAGATTGAGAAGGATCAAGCTTTGATTGCATTCAATCCAACCAACCTCCTCTCGCCGTTATTCTGCTGCCTTGCAACCTTGTTGCTCTTTATCTTTCGGGGAAACATCACAGCTAAGCACCATGCTAATATTCCACATGCGTTACGGGTCAGTCTGGTTGCTTTTTGTTATATTCAAGCTCACATAGACACAGTTCTGGGTTTGCATAGGTGTTGATCATAAACTCTGTGACACATCCAGCAATATGCCAGAGGGTCTGTTCGCATATGCGGACAGTCTGTTGTGGAAGCTGCTCATGCGGCTTGCCTTAGGAAGCAAAACGGCTAGCAAGGTCTTGGCAGAGTTCTTTGCAGATGTGCGGGTGGTAGAGTTTTATATGAACGATGCCCCATCTAACCATTCTGGGTGAGTTGTTTGCTGCACCTTTTGATCAAGGTACTCATATTTGGCTAGTTTATCCAGATGAACTAGCAGAAGACTGTAGTGCTGTTGCTCAAGGGCCAGCAGACATCATCAACCTTGACGCTCCTCTGCCGCTGCCCCCACAGAACCCCGAGCAACCCAAGCTTGAGCGACTACCCAACCTGCTATGTCAGCGGGAACAGCCGTCCTAGCTCAGCTTGCTCATGATGCACACGACAAGGCCCTTCCCATGGACATTGACATAGATGATCAGCTTCTGCCAGGTCAAGAGGGCAATGAGCACAATGCTTGGCCGGGTCCTGAGGACAAGCGTGACGGGAGCTCAATGCAGGGCAGGGCTCCAACGAGTACGACGGTCGGACGGGTCAAGAGGACGGTCGCCCCGGTCCTGAGGACGAGTGTGACACAGGGTTCGATGAGCACGACACGGGGCTTGGCGAGCACAACACGGGGCTCGACGAGCATGGCGGTCGGCCAGGTCCCGACAACGAGGGCAAGCAGAGTGATGAACTGGAGCCCACTAGGTCTGATTTTTAGGGTCCACTAGTCCTTTACAAAAGTAGTCTTGATCACTGCATGTTTTGATGGCATATAATGTGTACTTAGAGGCACATATGTCAAAGTAGCATATGTGCAGACCTTCTATATTGTGAGACTTGGAGGACCATGTATTCTCTATATTCCTACACTCTATGCTTGGGAAATTTTACCCTGGCAAGATTGTCAGCCGTATTGTCAATGACAATGCCTATGCTACATCATTGTATTCTTGCAAAAAGCTGCTCGCAGTAGCCCAGCTGCATATTTATAGGTTGTTCATGCTCTCCTCTGTGGTTATGTGAGTTTATTCATTGATTAATAATGAGTAGCATGAATAAGATGAACCACAGTTCTCCCACTGCAAGAGTGACCTGCTTTCAGCTCAGACTGAGATACCACCAAAAGTATTTGTTTTTCATAGGCAATTTAGATCTGGACAAAATCAGTAGTTCTTATTGCTCTGAAACAGCACCTAAAAGGGCTGTTTTTTGCGCACCTTTTTATGTGCACTGAAATGCCTCATTTCAGCAGGCATCTGAAAGGTCTGCTGAAATAAGGTGTTTTGGCTTGGCCAGAATGCAAACCAAAAATAGCACATTGTATCAAGGCTCGAATTGCTCGTTGGATACACACGATACGACTACAGCCTCGATCTACGGAGCACGGGTTGCATTCTCCCGTCTGCGGACGTCTTCTTTCTCCGATTTGGCGCCCGCTAAACTCGAACCAGATATTCCGTTTCACACGCTAATTTGAGGCAGATTCTGTCGCATGAGTCACAAGGGCGTGAAGACGGTAGCGGTTCAGATTGGGGCGGAGACGTCGCTGAGGAATTTGTGGAGACGAGGACAAGAATAAGATACCAGCCACTCTACGTGCTGGGCTAATTTAAATGTTGTGGGTTTGATGAATCAAAGACGCCGCATCGAATCAATGCCGCTGTCACTGCATCTGTCGTCTCTTGCTTCCAACCACCATCTTGGCGCTCACCTTCTGCGTTTTGCGGGGCTACCGGTGGTAGCTGAACCTACCACAGGCATCGTGCCTTGGTGGGCTCGGGAAGTGCCTTGAGAAGAGAGTTTTGTCTTTGAAAATGACCAACCACAACTCAGTGTCATCTCGTGTCGAGACCACGCAGACCGCGCGGAGCGCCGCTCGAGGCCGTAGCATCCAGAGCGGTGCGACAGCCAGTGGGACCCGCGCAGCACCGAGTAGGAGCCACGCAGCAGCGAGAGGGAGTGGGAGTGGGAGCGTCGCTGCGAGCGGAAGCGACCTTTCATCCCAGGTGAGTCAGGTTCCATTGATCGAGAGAGAGAGCAGAACTGACCTTGCTCTACGCAGGGGCAAAAGAGACCGAGTTCCAATGTTACTGAAAGTCCCCGACCAGCAAAGCGGGCTTGCCTTGCCCAAAGAGGCCAATGTTATATGGCCTCTTCTAGAACGTCTCTTTCCTCCGTCTGTTGTCCTCCCGGATCCCGGCGCAAAGGTTAGGCTCAAGCGCCAATTTTGAGTAGCCTTGGCTACTGCGGATGTCTTCAAAGCCGAGGTTTACCTCAAGGAACTTCAAGAAACCCCTCAAACCAACGAGATCTCCCAAAATCTCCAGCGGCTCTTTGACGAGCACATTGCTCTCAAAGAAGACCCCGTTGTTTTGTCCACAATTATTATTGACCCAGACGGACACATCCTCTTGTTGTATCTCAGCTGCCACGCAAAGGTCTCTTTTCTCTTTCTAGCTGAGAGACGAAGCTCAATTGTTTAGGTTTTCCACATTAAGACAATACCGCACCGCGGTACTCCGGAGGAACAAGAGCAACAGATTAGGAAGGAGTTGCTGTTGGGAGCCAAGGTACCTGGCTGCTTTCTAGCTCTGCATTCGGCCTTGAATGTTTCTAGCCTCTAGACCAGCTATATGAAGGCCGCACAGCTCTAAATCTTAACGTTACATACGTATACGACGGAGTTCCCGTATGCGTTGTTCACCTTGAATTGTTTGGAACGCAACTGAGCAAAACCTCTTAGGAAAAGTGGCTGGATGAACATCTCGCATACACGCAAGCCTTCCTCGCTGCCGACCCTCCCTCCTTTCCATCGAAAGGATCAACGACACAATGAGTAATAATATACTGCAACCTCCTTCTACTATTCCAGCCTCGAAGGGATCGCGACGACAACTCACCTGGGTGTGCCGGCCAAGGAGACGAGCGTCAACCTTGACGAGGATGAGCGTGTAATACGCCTCTCTGTGCATGCATATCCGTTCAGCTCAACGGAGCATCACAAACGCGCCCGGGCTCTTGTTCGTCATCGCAAGCTAAGCAGCCCAGTCTACTCATCCGAGAAGATGGGATACAAATTTACCTTCATTCACGAGAGGGTGGGTTTTTTTATTTATTTTCTATTATTATTATTATTTTTATGAACCAATCTTCTTGTAGGTCAGCGTCAAACATATGGCTTGTTGGGGCTGCACAAGGCATGGCTGACCACGTACGCTCATCTCTTTGCCGTTTTTTTACCTGCTAATAAGAGGCCAACCCAGGATCTGATTGGCCCTTCTCATGATATCCAGGTTCAGCTCCGGCAAAGGGGACCTGGCTAAGCACCAGTACTATTGACATACAGACACCATTGGTGCTACGGGAGGCATTAGTCTCAAGGTGTTCTTTCCCCCGTGGCGCGTCCAGTTCGAAGCGGCCTATGCGGCGCTGCAGTATACACCTCAAAATTCTGGCCCATACCCAGGCCGCGGCATTGTTTCAAAAATGCAAGTCAATTTTCACGGCGACAAGGGAGACATTGGTCCAACAATGACAACCCCCAACGGCAGCTTCCAAGGAGGCGCCCTTCGGATACCTCATTTTAGAGCTCTTTTCAGGTAAGGGCTTAGTTACTATGTGTTTCGGTGGGGCTAACAGGTGGAGCTAGATACATCAGGGGCGACATTTGCTTCACATACGCAGGTCCTATCCATTATGCAGTCGACCCGTGGACGCCAACGCCTGCTCTGCAGCATTTGGCTGAGGCTCGTGTGACTCCAGGAAGGATAAGTCACGTTCTTTTCTTTCCTCGGCAAACTTTTCTTGCCGCACAAGGAAAGCAGCCGGGCTGGTTTTTCGCCATCCAAGGCGGCCTTTATCCTGATGACAGGCCTCCTGTCGTAGAGAAACAGAAGAAGAAACGCGCTAAGAGGGGCAAATCAAAGAAACAGTTGTCTATCGAGTAGCACGTTGTCGTCGATAATTGGATATATAGAATACGATACGAGAAATCACTCCTCCCAATCCTGTTCCCGCGATTTAAATTGTAATCTCCAGCTCAAGGTCCTTGACAGCAGACGGTCCAGTTCAGGATAGAAGCCCTCGACCTAGACAGATTGCCCGTCGAGGTTCTGCACGTCTTCAGGACGTCGAGTTCCAAGTCGCTTGGAACTCGGGGTCGCGACTTGGAACTCGGGGTCGTACCGGACGTAGTCGTACTCTTCGCTCTCGGCTGGGCGGGATGTAGACCCCGCCCGTGGATATTGTGGCGCAGACGTTTGCGACATAGAGGGCGAAGCCACGCTTGGCTGCGCGGTGTAGCAGGGGTGACAACGGGCGCGGGTAGTGCCCGCCCGCCGAGGGAGCCGGTGGAGAGAGATGTCAATGTAGGGTATTGGCAGAGAGATGATGTGGTTTCAGGGGTACGGCGGGTTCCAGTGCGTCTTGCACGATTAAAAGATCTCATGAAGTCGCTACTCGGCGACGCGGGATCTCATAGACGAGGATCTCGTAGACGAGAGAGACGCGGTAGCCGCTCGCGACGTTCCCGGCGCTGTTGAGCTGGTGGTCCCGCGTCATGTTGAGGCGGATGAACCCAGGCCGCTCGTTCTCCCGCAGCAGATCGAAGAACGCTGCGACGCCTGAGTCCGTGAGCTCGGGGAGGTTGTCCAGCGCGAGCATTTGCACACGTGCGGCGCGATACCGTCGAGTCGTAGATGGATGAGGTTGTTGGCGTCCAGGTCTGTTTGAGATAGTTGGTTTGAGGAGGAGGAGCACCTACTAGTCGTGTCCTAGCAAGCGAGGTGACCTAGGGTGTGGTGGTCCTCGGAACGATCATACATACTGATCCCAGCACGCACGCAAGTCGCCCCGCGAGCCGTACCGTTGCCGTGCCGAGTCCAGCAGGGCGTGTCTCGATGCGAACAAGGTCAGTTTCCGTTTCTGCCTCACTGGATGGCGAAAAAACTCACTTTGGAATAGAGCCCAACAGAGCGCGAACGCGCGTGCATCGGCATGGACCGAGTAGGCGGGCGGACGGACGCGCGTGGCGAGCATGACGGAGAACGTGGAGACGGGCGGGGGCGACCGCAGGAAGTTAGTCTGCAGGGAGTTAAGGTCAGTCAAATTAACTCGAGTTTTGGGCAAAACTTAAAGGTTTCAAGCGAGGCGAACGCGACTCGAGTGAGGACACCGGCGCGGACGGTGGTGCTGGGGCGGTTTTCCTCGTCTCCCTCGCGTCTAAACACCGTCCTTGATTTTTGCGAGATTCTCCGAGTACTCGAACAAGAGGTATTCCTGCGTGCCATGTTGTTTGTGTTGCTAAACAGGGTACAGATCAACCTCGCGGAGCTTGACGTCTCCCGCGGATGTCTGCGCCGCTGCAGTCAGAGAAGGTGTCGCAGTTCGCGGAGGAGGATCGTGCTGGGCTCGGCGGTACCAGGTGTTGCATGCAGGGGATGTGATGCTGAGTGATTGCAGTAAGGACGCGTTGCTGGATCGCTCAGAGGAGGGCTTAGTGCGTAGGGAGCGAGTTCCTCGCGTTGCGTCAACTGCTTGGACAGGCTTGTCCCCTGTCTGAACCACAAAATCTCCAAAGTCTAAGAAAATAAGCACCTCGGTAGATTGGTTTACACAATCCAGGGAGCTCACAGGCCCGAGGGAGCTCACAGGCACGAGAGAGCATGACAAGCTATTCTTCTTTTCTTGCTGCCATCATGCCCCCAAAACCGCCAGTTTGGACCCCCCCACAGATGCCCCCAGTGTTTGTTCCCGCTGCTTTTCGGTGTCAGGCTGCATTGGATGGCCGGGTGTGTGCCTGGTGTCTCTTCTTCGCTAGTTATTCAACGACCAACAGTACTGGACGATTCAACACTCGGTCGCCTTCCAAAAGAACTCCTACTGGAGATCTTCGACCAGTTGGCGCTTCAATGCCCCCCATTCTACCTTCTTCGCCTTCGATTTTGCGAGACCCACGCAAGTTACACAAGGGGCATCTTTGGAGCGGTCCGTTTTGAGGCGGCAATAGAACCCTTTCAGGTTGCCAATGCGGCGCCAATGCAGCACTTGACATGTACATGACAGTTGACTTGATAAATTGAATGCTTCTCTTATTCAGTTCACTTCGGCATTCGGATAGATAAGATCAAGAATCTGGGCCACACGAAGCTTTAAGCCGGCGTGGGGCTGCCATAGCCTGTGCCTCCCCCCTCTTGCCCATCATGGTAAAGAAAGCAAAACAGGTCATCTGTGTATGCTCCAAGTGCGTGCAGAAGACCGTGGTAGTCGATGGTATTACAAGACCGGGTCAACGACTCACAACAGCCGGACGGCGGAAACACGAGCTGCGGGATCTTGGCAATCCCCGAGAGGCTGCTCACCCGGAGATTGATTTGGAGGATGGCAGTGCAGACAGTATGTTCACAGTCATGTTAATAAATTCCCCTACTAATAAGATAGATTCTACCGCCTCCATTTGGACCATTGTGGAGCTTTGCTGCTCACTAGCCATCTGGCTTTATCTCAAGGGAGGTGTTAGCCGTCGAACTGCAAATATTGTTCTTCGTGCTCTTCAACTCATCATCACCACCACATTACTCTTGGTGCAGATTATGTTACTTGCACAGGGAATAATGGTCAAAATGCCCAATATTGTCATTCCAAAGGATGTTCGCACAGCTCTTGTGCATTTTACTAGGCAACCTGAGATTACTCGGACACCCTGCTGTCCTAAATGCTCAACTCTGTATCCATCTCTAGCAGACATGCCTGAGCACTGTACTGCCAAAGTTTCTAGGAAGTCAACTCGGCGATGCAAGGCCAGCCTCTGGCGAACACAGCGCTTTGGCAAGCAATACAAACAGGTTCCAAAGATGATCTTCAACACCCAAAGTTTTGAACCATGGATCAAGTGGTTTCTCTCTAGGAAAACAATAGATGATGCACTGGCTGAGAGTTACAATCGTCCATTAGCAGCTGAAGGCGAGGATATGACTGATATACAGGATAGTCCTAGATGGAAAGAGCTGGAAAGCTACTTTGTGAATAAATACAGCTTGGTCTTTGGGCTTTATATAGATTGGTTCAACCCCCTTGGAAATCGGCTAGCAGGTAAGGAAAACCGAAAGGAATTCTACTTATACTCATGAATTTCAGGAAAGCAAGTCTCATGCGGAGCAATTATCCTATATTGCTTGAATCTTCCGCCTGAAATTCGCTATGCTCCAGAAAATGTTTTCATCGTGGGGCTCACACCTACCCCATTGAAGCCTAATGCCGTAGCCTTAGTAAACCTCACAGATCCTCTGATGCAGAAGATACTCAGCTTTGAGCCACCTGGGCAGACAATAAAAACCTTCAACCATCCTGAAGGAAAGGAAGTCTGTGCACGGATTATTCCTCTCATTGCCGATTTACCAGCCCTCAAGGAAGCAGGCGGGTTCCTGTCCTACTCTGCCAATATGTTCTGTTCATGGTGTCTTCTCCATGGGAATGATATTGGAAATCTTAATCATAGCACTTGGATCCTGCGTACTGGGAAAAAGGTTCTTGCTCAAGCACGAGCTTGGTTCAGACTTGATACCAAGACCCAGCGAAGAGAAAGAAAGGAAGACAGGTGTACGTTGGTGCTCCTTGCACATGTTGAAATACCGGGACCCTGTGTGGGACTCTATCTTGGGCTACATGCACAACTGGCTTGAAGGAATTCTTCAAAACCATCTCCGGGAAGCTTGGGGCCTTGGACGTGATTCTCAGCACAAGAGGGCTTTGGGAGAGCTGGATACAGTTGAAAATGATGATGACTGGACAGACACTGAGACTTCAGAAGCTGCTGCAGACCTCTCAGCTCTGGGTCAGGAACCAGACGACTTTGATCCCTCTGCATTTGAGCGTTGGAAGGCTCTCCAGGCAGCCAAACAATCTGACGATGATGACGATGATGACTCAATGGATGGTGGATCTACTCCTCGGGCAGCTCCAGGATCCAGAGCGACTTCTGTGCCAGAGACTGCTCCAATGGATGTAGATGATGAGGAGGAAGCACATGATGAGGATCACTACTCTGAAAATTCTGAGTATGAGGATGCTGCTGTGCGTGGCTCCTGGAAGATCACCAATGATCGCGTCAATATGATCCGCCAGTGTATCACAGAGATTTACATGCCTACCTATGTTGCTCGGCCCCCATCAAATCTTGGAGAAGCAAGACATGGAAAACTAAAGGCTGATCAATATCTTGTCTTGTTCACTGTTGTTTTGCCCCTTGTCCTTCTTGAAATTGGCTTTCATGATGAAGCTGCACACCAAGGGCGTATGGAAGATAGTTTCTGCCATTTAGTTGCGGCTACCCATATTTTATGTTCCTATACTGTTTCAGCCTCGGCACCTGCTCGTTTTCTGGAGCATTTTTCCAGCTACCGGCAGTCTGTTCAGGCTCTCTACCCAGATGTTAGCAGCAAACCCAACTGGCACTATGCATTTCACTACACACATCTTCTTGAGCTCTGGGGTCCTATTGTCAGCTTGGCAGAGTTTGCAGGTGAACGTCTTAATGGTATGTTTCAACGCATCAATACCAATCATCATTTTGGTATGTGCACACATTTGAAGCTTCGGATGCAGCTGACCGGCACTTACAGGCGAGATGGACTTCACAATGCTGAGACAGATGATCAGACTGACCCAAATGATGGCCCGTCAATCTGATAATCAGCTATCCGACATTGATACTATCCAAAAGGACCTAGACGGTATATTGGACCCTCCAGATAAAAGCAAACCCCAGCCAGAAAAAGAACTATCTAATGTGGCTCTTGCCAAATTTTTGAAACAGCCCAGAATACCACCAAGCCAATACCAGCATATTCTGGACTATATGCAGAATATCAACAGTCCTCGGCTGCATTGGCAGGGAAATTTTGTTGATTTGGAAACACCCTATACCTTGCCCAATCCAGAATATCACCACATAATTCTCTGCCCATCTGGAAAGCGCCTTCGTGAAGTTTATATTAGGGGCGAACTTTTTAGCCGCAACTCTTCCCATATAGGAAACAGCTTGATTCGGTTTGAATATCCCTCATTGCTAGTACCAAAGGTCTCTGGAATCGGCACTATCAAAACCATCCTTCAAGTTCCAATTGATAGTTTCTTGCGCACCTTTCTTGTGGTTGCACCACACCGGCCAGTCCACGACACTTCATTTACATCTCATCCTGAACTCAAGACCCAGGTGGTCGTTGCAGCGGCCACAGGCTATGATCTTGTCATTGAACCTCACCATGTTCAAACCCATGTTGTAGCATGGAAGCGGCCAGCGGGAGTTTATGGACCATTGGAAACTATGGTAGTAACATGGGGCTTGGAGCGTGGGCGCAAAATTATAATAGTTTTTCTCTTTTTTCTTTCTTTCTTTATGATTTTACCTTTGTATATATAAAACACATCACCGGCAAATTGATGCCAATTGATGAGCTGATCACAATAATATTATATGTCCGGACAAGAAAATAAACACTAGTTCTAACGGCGAGTACCAGTCAACTCCTCCACAACATCCTGCATCTCATCTTCGTCGTCTTCATCGTCTTCGTCATCTTCGTCATCTTCATCGTCAGACGACTGCAACTCAGCCTCCGTCGGGAACTCATAGCCCGCCAACGCGTCCTGCCCATACGTCTCGTCAAAGGCTTCGTCGCTCAGCTTCTTCCATCCCGACTTCTTGTCCCGGAAAACTGCAGGAGCGGGAAGCGCTGCAGGAATCCCAGCACATGCGTGCCGCTCCCGTGCCGGAAGCTCGTTGAAGAAGTCTGGGTCGAAAAAGTCGGCGGGAATGCCCTGCGGGACAGTGTACGAGAGGATCGATGGGGCAAGAGGCGAGCGGTTACACGCTCTTCCGGAACACTGTGATATGGAATGAGCGAGAGGAAAGTGCAGTAAGCAATCATACCGTCCACGAGTCCCATTACGACGGGCGAAGTCTTGATTTCCTCAGCATCTAAATGCCGAAAGAACTCTGTCCAGTGCGCCGCTCGACCGGGCTTCTCATGGACATGGCGACGCTGAGTAACGGGGTCGCGCTCGTCGTCTGAATGAGCTGCTGGCTTCTTGATAACTTCGCGTACACGAACGGGGTATCCGAGCTCTTTCGCGATTGCGTCACGACGAGCAGCAAGCTGGGCGCGCGAAATAAGCATGGAAAGACGATATATAAACAAGGAGTGGTGCATACCTCGCTGCGATTCTTGTACCCCAATCCACTCTTGATGTGCTGCGCAACACTGCCCGGCTTGCGCGTGTCGGCCTTAGCATCTGCCGCCAGTGTAACATAGACATACGCTGTCGTACATGTCGCCGAACAACGCGTTGTTGGACGAGAATGATGTATTGGCGCCAGGAACAGTGAGCCCGGCAGTGACGGTGTCGAAGGTTGTGACTGCGAGATGACGATGGATTTGGTTGTAGACCGAGTCGACCGCCCAAAGACATCAGGATGGAAGCGTTTGAGACCGGCACGAAAGACGGCGCTGAAGATCATGCCCCAGTGCGCAGGAGAGATGCGCAAGAGGCTGGTAGCGATGGGGTTACTCCGGCCCTTGAGTGCAGCGAGGAGAGCGGCGGCGGCGGCACGAGCTGGTTGGTCGGGGAAAGCGAGCTTTTAACGAGGACTTTGATGCGTTCACGAATATCGTCGGTGGGCTCAAAGCGCTGGTTGAACTGCGCCATAGCAGAATCGGCAGGACCGAGGACGTCCGCCTGCTGAAAGAGGCCGCACAGGCCACGGACGAAGAACTGGAACAGTTTCTGCGCAACAATGAGTGCTACTCGAGCCAAAAGACAACCTGATGCGCACCTGGGTTTCCTTTGCTTCCACCGGGACGGCCTCGGATGAATCCCGTACCTGGCCGCCGGCACCGGCTTTGGACTTTCCGCCTGCCCAGAGGAACCGGCCGTCGGCTCTGTGGCAGACCCTGCCGCATCGTCTGTACCTGCCGTAGCCGTCGCTCGGGCCTTCTTTGACGGCTTTGCACCGTCAGGGACTGTCCCGCCCGCATTCCGCTTCTCGCCGGTCTTGGGTCCGGGTTGGCGCGCAGACGTAGCCTTAGCCTTGTTGCCTTTCGCGCTTTTGGTGCCATTGGCCATGATGGAAGGTGGCGAGGGAAGGAGAGAGTAGAAAAGGGTAGTAGAGGATGGTGGACAGAGCCAAAGAGCAAGCTGAAAGAGCCTCAAAGAAACCATCGCGTCGCGCTGGACGCATGGTATCCAAGCCTCGTGGCACTCACCGCGTCTGGTCACACTTCAGTCCAAGCCTTGTGTCGCTCAAAATGCATCCCATTGCTGCCACCCTCCACGATGTTCGAGTCCTGCTCTCGCGACTACCCTCTCCCAACCTCATCTTCCCCATTTCATTGCGAGCCCGCCCACCAAAATCCTCCCGCCAAAATTGCCTCTGCCCGGCCTGCCCAAGAGCCCAGCCGCCTTCCGACGTGTTGTAGGTTGCGTCCGAGTCGCGGGTTTATTGCACCGGAGGTGGATATCAAGATGGAAGAGCAGAAGAGAGAGTGTCACACGCGACTCCAATGTAGACGCCGATCACGCCAAAGTCGCCTCAAGGTAATTATTCACGCGAGCAAAACGTTGCCGCCTCAGGCAGTGCCAGTAGTGACAGAGGCACCTCAAAGGCGTTTAAAAGAGGTTCTATTACTGCCTCAAAACACGCCGCTCCAAAGATGCCCCTTGTGTTACGCCCAACATTCTACACCTTCTGCAAACGCGGCTTTGCTACCTCGGTGCAGAGGGCAAGACCGACATCTGCATCAACTCCGCGAAAAATGCGATCATCAATTGCATAGCCGACTACGTCCCAGCGGGGCGGCTGCTTGGCCTGGAGTTGCATGGCCACAGGAGCGATTGGATCAAGAAAGGGATGTTCCACGTACAATCGACATTCACGAACCTGGAGCGTCTTTGTCTGGACCTCCACAGCTGGGTTCCGAGCAATACAGACTCTAAGCTCGACGTCTTGGAGAAGTTTGCAAGCCTCCAGATCAGAGAGCTGGTGTTGAGAGGCTGGAACCTGGAACCCAAAGCTCTTCTCCTCAACCTCACCAGCCTCAAGCAGCTGCAATATCTCGAGCTCACAAGCGCGGTTGCTGGCGTCTCATGTACATACGAGACACCGGTGATGCTGGCATCCTTGTCGTCTCTCAAGCTCGACGACCTCTGCCCTCAGATTCTTCAGTTCCTGACCCACGTCCAAATTCCAAATCTGCGCCATCTGACCGTGCAGATGTGCAACTCGACTCGTGCGGGAGCGTATCAGAGTGCTTTCCACAGCATTCATTGCCGACTTTATTGCCCGGATCGATGGTCGACTCACACTCAGCACCGACAAGCTCGTAGAGACCTCTGGCTGGGGACAGCGGGCAGCGACAACAATCACGCACCCGGTCACTCAAGTAGCCCTCGGCCCGCTGGTTCTCCGTGTCGTACACAGGAGGAGGACGTTGAGGCTGCTGAACAAGGGTTGGTGGTGGTGGAACTGCTGGAAGTATTGGATGTGCGAGAGGTGAAGGAACTGGCGGTGAACTATGTGGCGCTGGCAAAGAGCGAATGGCGGAAGATCTTTGTGGAGATGAAGAGCTTGGACCGTGTCGCCTTCTGGTGCTCTCCAAATGCCGAGGGTGTAGCGGCTTTCTTGAACGTGCTGCTCGGAAGACAGGTGGCGTTGGGGCAGGTGGAGGTTGCTGTAGATGAGTGCGAAGCAAAGATGAGGGACGCAGACTTCTACAAGCTGAAGAAATTGTATCACGAGCAGGAGGTTCAGAAGGAAGAGGGTGCCGGGTGGCGTGCATGGGTCTGGGCTTAGTAGTAGTCCTTTCTTGAGTCCTGAATAAAAATGTTTTCTTGTGAATGAGTAGAGCTTGTTTTTTTTTATTGGAATTAATTGACCTGATGCTTTTGATATCATACTAGAAGAGAGAAGGCCTTACAATGGCAAGATGGCCGAGTGGTTAAGGCGGGAGACTCAAGTTTATACTTGCCGACTGGTCTCCTTTCGCCTCACGAAAGTAGCGTGGGTTTGAATCCCACTCTTGTTATTTTTTCCCATTTTTAACCAGACAGGAAATACTCTACCAAGCAGCACAGAACATGGTGAAGTCTTTGGATATGCTAACTAGGATATTCGATGCCACAGTGAATCCAGGGGGAGCTGGTTGGAGGGATGGTGGAGTACTAAACGCCGGGGAGTTGAATCCAGGAAAGGTTTCAGGGCATTGGAGACCTGTTGGGACGTCCGCAGGGTGATATCGACGTGCAGTTCGGTGACGGTGTTAGGGAGGGTCTGGTACTCCTGGGGGGTCTGCAAGCGTTCAACGGCATCGAGAGTCATATAGAGGTTGGACATTGCTGGATAGTGGGTAAGGCCTGGGAGGACATCCAATACATCTCCAAGGACAAGAGTCGAGAGGGAAATGGCCTCTGGTCCTGGGGTCCAATCGGTGTCGCCCACTATGAAGTCTGTAATCGTGGACAGGTCGAAGGGAGAGGTAGACAGTCCGAAAATTGAGCAGCCTCTGGACTGCGTGATTGCAAGACGGCAAAGACGGGATGGTGGTAGCTGGGACGGCGTCCACATTGCACTAGGAGAGAGACGTAAATTGGAGAGCGCTAGCTCTTGGAGTTGTGGACAAGAGGAGAGCAGAGCTTCCAGCTGGTTGCACCCAACTTCAGAGTGAGCGGTGAAGTTGAGGATGAGGATGCGGAGATTATGCAAAAGGGGGAGAGACACAAGCAGGTCTCCCTTTGCTCGAGCAATGCTGAGGGTGCACAGGCCAGAGAACCAAGGCAGGGCGGGGGGCGAAGCGAGAACTCCAGCTGAGAGTGAGCGTGCGGATAGCAAGTAGCAGGCGCCGGTTTGATGAAATGAACGTTTGGAATGCATTGCACTCTCCACGCTGTACAGAAAGCACAGAATACAGTGCTTGTTGGCCGGATGCCCGGAGAGCAGAGGATACAAGGGAGAAGGCAGCGCAATCCTGGCTGTCTTCCAAGTTGGCGCAGATGAGCTCGAGGAGTTTGGGAGGACAATTTTCTAGAAGTCTGGGCATTCGAGATGGTGGTGGTTTGGGTTCAAGATGTAAAAGCTGTGATGAGTCGTCCGAGCTGAAGTAGTGACTTGAATTTCCTTATTGGGCCATCAAGTATATTCTGACAAAGCACATCAAGTATGTTTGGACAAGTCCGTGGTTCTGTATCTACGCGGCTATAGGTGTATGATCAGGGAAGAGTAATAGTATACCTAGTTCGCTAATCTGGTCCAGAGCTGAGTACCAACCGTCCGATCTTCTCCTTAAAAACGGAAAATTGTTTCTTCAGTGACGCCACCCACAAGGCACGCAGGCTGGCAGGCCCCCTGGTGATCCAATGGTCTCTTCAGCATAGTGAGGTCGGAAGAGAGCCACTGGCGTGTGCCTTCCCATTCACCAGATACTTTACGGATCCCACGCGCGTACGAACGGCAAGTGCGAAAGTATGCCCGCCTACGGGAACACCTCCAGTTTGCCCCACCTAACACCATCCAGACCAGCTGTTTTGACAAGAAGCTCTTGAACATGGGAGGCCAAAGGTAACCAAGCCACCGATAAAGTTGCAGCGAAGGGAAGCAGGGACGGCGTCAACTGCAACCCACGAGACCGATAGAGCCGCTCTCCGCAGCTAGAATCGGACTGGAAGTGAACAAGAGGCCAGGTAATTGCAGAACCATGGCGCTGTCCAACGGAACTGGGGCGCGACAATGGTCTGGTACGCAGAGGGATACCGCCGCCGGGACGCCGGCATGTGCGAACAAGTTCTAGAGACAAGATTTTTCGTCTGCTACTATCCACATTATGTTAATGATAAACCCAGCTTATTGAGGGGAGCATGAAGGCGCGGCTGGACAAGAGGAGGTCCAATGCGGAATCTTCGAGGACCAGACGTTTGGAGGCAAGAAGAAGAATGGGCTCCTGCGGTACTGAGATTGGGCATCAGGCAACTCTGGAGGGTGAGTTCTTGGAGATTGGGGGCGATCGCGGAGGCGCAGACTTCTGCGAGGCCAATCTGAATCCTCTGAGGATAGCAATAGAGAGCAAGGTGATCGGTGAATGAGCTGGGTCAGTGGGCGCACCAGGTGTACGGCCACGGTTGAGGTCAACGGAGAAGTGGTTTAGGTTTGTCGAGAGGAGCTTTTAAAAGCCGACGGACGAGGTTGGCGCTGGCCCTGGACAACAAACCCAGCGACGCGTTCTGGTACTGTCGGAGGACGGTGAATACTGCTTCACGCGATGGGGCAGCGGGCGGCGTAAAGGGTGCCAGCCATGGCCGTCGACGTTCCACTGCATGCGAGCAGCCGACAAATGCCACGTTGGTTTGGCGGTCGTGGAGCTTGAGTCGGGTGGAAAGTACAATGACGGTCCAGAGGCTTGACGTTTGACGGTGAGAAGGGGCGCTCGAGAGTCCGGCGGACGGAGAGAGAAGACTGCAGAACCGCACAGAAGACAACACCACCAAAACCCGAACGCCTTCAGAGGAAGACGAGTGGAAAGGATGTATCTTCCGCGCAAAACCCCACAGAAAACAACTCTCAAGCCAAGCCGTCCCCAAGCGAGTTCAAGCTCTAGGTACAGAGCCTGTAAAACAGGGTGTAGGGCAGGACGATGAAGTGGATAGGAAAGGGTCAGAAGAGCAAGTCTTCCGACGTGTGTGCGTCAGAGTACTACCGGGGTTTCCTCTCGAGTGGACCGACCCAATCAGATGCCTCAGCGCAAGGATAACCCCCAGGACCCAATGTCGCTGGTTGAAGATCCGATATCGCTGCAAACCAATATGCTGCCGAGAATACGCTGCCAAACCCCTGACACGCTGCCGAAGCCCTTATTCGCTGCCGAGACCTACGCTGCCGAGACCACAATGACGCTGCCGAGACCGAAGATGCGGCTGCGAGACCAATAACGCTGCCGAGACCAGAGAATCAGCAGAAAGTTTGTTCGCAGTGACTATAGCCAAGTCCAACCGAAAGTCATCCCGGCGAAGAGACCCTTGCCCGTGAGTCGACGGCGACACTAGATCATTCCTCTTCTACATCCCCAAGTCCTTATATACGGCTCTTCCATCACTTCCCATCGTCTCCGTCATCTTCCAGTCCTCGGGTCCCTCTGAAGTCGTTCCAGACCGTTCCAACTGCGTGTTGCTTGACGATAGGCGCCACCGAATATACTTATATCGAGTTAGTTGTGTAGAGACGAGCGGAGTGCCCGTCCGGTGTTCTGGTCGATCCTCCTAAGGTATCTCCGATATCTCCGTGTGCCTTCCCTCCAGGACGGTCTTCGCCCGTCTTCAGCTCCTTCCTAGCTTCTCCGTGGTTGAATCATCTCAACTGAGCATAGCCAGAGCTATCATCGACTCTCCCTGGTCCGGAAATCACCCGCCCGCCAAGCCGATCGTTGTCCTGGCCTAAGTCATCAAGCCGATGTCAACGGAAGATCTTGGTCCGACTTCCGGTCGCTATCCGGTTCCCTGATAGCCAAGACGCGGTCACGTGGTTCGCCGGCAGATCCTTTTGGGATCGACGCCTGAGTTGGCTGCCACGCCGTACTTCTATCTTCCCCCTTCTGGTGTGTCTCGGTTTAGATTACCTCGGAAGATGGGCTCTGCTTTGACTATGTTTCACCCAGTACCGCACATTTTCGGACAGAGCGTAACTCCCTTCAGACGTAATACCTTCGCAGATATCTCCCTACTAGCCGTTGGGTATAACGCTAGCCTTGAAGATGTGCGGAGAAGTCAAAACGCGCAAAATGTTACCCGTTCCACACGTGTTTCCTTAACCGGCTTATCAACGAAGAGTTGTGTACCAGTGCCAAGCAGACGCAGCAGGACCAAAGATCCGATGACGGTGGCCAGACATGTCTGCAAAGACGGAAAAGATAATGGAGAGAATTTCTTGGGGCAGGCGGCCGACGGGAGACGCGACCAAGTGCTGAAAAAGAGATCAAAATATGCGCCATGCTTGGCACACCCACGCACTTTGGCGATTCCCAAGTTAATTTGCTGGTAACGTTGGGAAAAATCCGTCCGAAGGCGGTTGGTCGATAAAGGTAGCTGGGGAAGGTTAAGGAAGCGTGGTGAAGGTTCAGAGCGCGTTTCTTCACAGCATGTCACAGCGTTTGATCTAAGATAACACCGCTAATCGACGAGTGATGCTAAAAGGTCTGGCCACAGAGCTCAAACCGTCCGTCCAGGCGCCTCGAAGATACCCAATGCCGCTGCTTTTGTGCGGGTTGCGGTAGAGCTGGGCTGGCCCGCTAACAAGACCTCGGGAATGCGGGGTCATTGCGACCTCATATGGTCCCAGCGTTGCGTGCACGTCAAGCACAACGTGTGGACCAAACTGAACGTGAGGGTCAGAGGCTGGTGCAGAGGAGATCAGGTGATGCGCTTGCCTAAGGACATTGAAACAATGTCTCGGCGTGCATGTGCCTCTTGTGCGGACCTGGCCAAATTTAGGAAAATCGGTTCATGTGGTTCCTCCTCGAGCAGCTTCTCCACCTGCTCTTCAGTTTGGTCACGGAATGCGGGCTCAGCCTTGGTACTTGGTGTGCATTGCGTATAGTGGCCGTTTTCCAACTTTGAGGTTTGCTTCGCCAGACGCTTTGAGGCACAGGGGCGATGGTCTGGGAAATAGTAGAGGTCAAAATGCTGTGGTATTGGCTTTGTTTTCCTGTTCTGTTTTCTACACAGCAGATTTAGTCTCGTTCATGAGTAGCCCAGATAACATGCACTATGAGAACATCGGCTGACCACAATCCAAAGGTCAGGGTCTGCATTGAGAGCGGCGCCTGTGGGTGGCGGTGCATACACGAAAGAAGAGTGGGGGCTGGGGTGTGAAGTTGAATGCGTGTGGGCGTTTGAGCTTGCTGATAATGCGCTGAATTGTAGGCCAAGGATCATTTCAAGTTCACGCATCCAAGTGGTAGTTGTTTCTTCCTCCGTTCCCACCACAGTATCCACGCCCTGCGACAGAGAAGAGCATCTTCATTCTTCTGCTTTGTCTGACCGACGGTGCCCCACACAGAGTCCAAATGCATCTTGAATTCCACTGCGTCCATCGGTCCCTGCGCTCTTAACAAAATCGACAATGTTCTCTATGCGTTTGTGGATCGCGTTCCCTTGATGCGCACGTCCGCGACCGTTCGAGCTGGAGGCGGAGCGCAAAACAGGCGCTGAAGGGAAGCAACTTCGGCTTGCTCAGGCGCTTGAGCTGCTTCACGCGTCTTCACTGGCTCGAGGCCATCGGCAAGCGGGTTTGGAGGCTCTTGTAGTGGGGCTGTCGCGTGTACTCGCTAGTGCTGCATTACGCGTGTTGGGGAGAACGCTGTGAAGGAGTTCATGAACTTCGCGTTGGCGGTCCATTGCACCGAGTGTCACAACTGATCAATGGAATTTTGCTGATAAATGCCCCCAGCCCGGGGCTGCCGACGTTCTAAAATCAAAAAATATCCAACAAAGTGCTCCAGTGGCAATTTTCCTTGGCCCTCAAACACCAGAGAAACCTCGTGCAAGCCGGGAAGCAAAGGCAACGAATGCCTGAACAAACCGTCTACTTGCTGTTCCCTTGACATGTCCATGGCGCGACTATCTGCCCCGCATGGTTTTGCAGAGCACGTATGGCATCCAGATTGATAAGCGTCCACGGAGAGCCGGAAGACACTGCGCGGAAGAACCAAATTGTGCGCCTCTTCTGCTAGAAAGATGTGAATCTTATGTTGCCTGTGCACTGATGATCATACCCTGGATGGTGACTTCAGGAGCCACTGGAACATAGAAAGACTCTGAGCGGACGGTACTGGTGATGACGAGCGTGGTAAGCTGCGTAAAGTCCAAGAAGCTTTGCAGTGTGCAGACCGTCGAGTGTAGGTTTTCGGAATGCGGGAAAGCGAGAGGTCAATCAGGTGTGAACCCAAGAGCGGGTGTCTCGAGCAGTTCTGGGTTGGCGGCAGAGCATGACTCTATGTCCAACTTGGCCAGGCCGGGAGGTATGCGTGCAAAAATCGCCGCCGCGGCGCTTGATAGGATATGGTCTCCGAGAGAGAGTTTGAGTTTGCGCAGCGTTGGTTGGTTAATCAAGGATGCGAGCCCGTCGGAGTAGTCCGGGTCCCAGGACACATGTGCGCTTCAAAGAGGCGCACACTATGAAGAATTGTCCATGGTGCACGAAGGATCTCGGTGTGGACTGGGAGGTGTATTGTCACGTCTTCGCAAACGCAAGCCAGGAATCGGGCGGGCCCTAAAGAACTTGGACGTATTGTCGTCTAGAGTAATGTGCTGGCTGTGGATATGATGGGCAGCCGCTCGGAAAAGTGAAGAGTTGGCAGAAGCCAAGCTCAGCAGCACATCCAGGGATTCGCATTGATCTGCTGGGACAGCACTGCATGGCGGGCCGGTTCGTTGTTGTAGAAAATGTCGGCCAGATATGCACTGCTTGAAGGCTGCTTCATTTCTCCAATGATCCGGGTCGAGGATTTCAGGGGGCAGGTTACAGAGGGAGGCCACGTCGTTGTGGTTCACGACCAAAGAAGAACAGATGGCTGATTCTACTTCCATATATAGTAAAATCTACTGCCTATGATTTTTGTTTCGAGCTCATGGCGGTCAAGAAGAAGAAGCAGTACAGGTCACATATAGAGTACCTACGGAGGAATGGGATTGGCATGGGCCCATGCGACTATTTCGGCGACTACTGCAGTCCAGACTGTATCATCAATGTTGATGCCCAAGCGGCTCCGCTCCGCAGAGGTCAGAAGCGCGAGTGACTCCACCGTCAGGCCAGTTTGGGTGAGACACGTCGCAAAAGTTGCGGCGTGAAGATTTTGGGATGGTTATCAACGAGGGAGACGAAGCAGTCGTGGACACGGTGGAACACGGCGTGTTGAGCAACAGTCTCCTTGGCCCATCCAGCAAGAGAGCGCAGTTTGAGCCCGGTCTGCGCAGGCTGGAGGAGGGGCGGATTATCTCGTGACCACTCTGCAATCTCGGCGGCGTGATTTGGGGAGATTCTTTTCGACATCCGCGTTGTTGCCGCCGACCCATGCGTCAGCAATCTTCGGCGTGTAAGGCAATGTCCAGGCTCTGCATTTGGGCGGTGAGGACACTGTCAAAGGTGTCCGATGTTGGCGGTGGGGATGAGGGAGTGATAAGGGCTAGCAACTTTTGACAGTCGCGCGGGCCGGCTCGCCTTGGCTGAGCGCCCTTTGGTGATGACCTGATTTGCATCACCGGTCTTGCGCTTCCCCACGTAAGGATTCTCCGGCTGAGCAATGGTGACCTCGGGAAGTCCCAATTTCGCGAGCTTGCCGTTAATCTGGACCAAGATGGCCTTGTAGCGCTTGGTGATGTACGCAGGAGTACGGTCCTCGATGATTGTGGTAGCTGACAGTTCGCGGCGGACTCTGTTGTCGATTGAAGAGTCAGTCCAGACAAGCGCATCCTGGTGGAAGAGCATGTTGTCGGACTGTGTCGGGACAAACGTGAAGCAGTCGTTGTCGTGGTCATCTTCGTGGTCCTTTGCAGTTGTAGAGGCTGCATAGCTTCCCGGCTCCTTGTTGCAGTGGCGGTTGCAATGCAATAGGAGGAATCCATGTCGTTTATGAAGATGTACAAAATAGTCGCGAGCCGATTGTCTAGGAGGCTAGTGAGCAAGGGGGCAGCAGGCGTATGACCAGCAAACATACTCTTTTTTGTGGTCTTCACAAAAGTCGAGCGGGCAGGAAAACGTGAGGTCGAGTCAAAGACACCGCCCGACCCAAAGTGAGTGAATAGATGTCGGCGAGCATCTTGTTGCTTGCGATGCGTCCTATGTGTATTGTTGAGTCAAGCTGGAAGAAAAGATCAAGGAACTCACTTGGCGCGAGTGAACCAGTTTTTTTGCTCGTCA
The DNA here is from genome assembly GCA_014461115.1 of Mycena chlorophos. Classification (NCBI taxonomy): domain Eukaryota; kingdom Fungi; phylum Basidiomycota; class Agaricomycetes; order Agaricales; family Mycenaceae; genus Mycena; species Mycena chlorophos. The sequence continues at coordinate 1,739,352 of JACAZE010000002.1, read as the reverse complement.
TACAAGCATTCAATGCAAGTATACTCAACAGGCACTGTCCATGCATGATTTGAGCCAATACGGTCTGGGAAGCACATCGGGTGGCCACAAAGGGAACGAAATGCGCTGCAATGGTTAGCGGTGTTTCTGTCACATGATATGGCTACTCACTCGCCTCCATCGTCAATGCCTTTGAGGAAGCTTCCCGGGATTCTGCAGATCTGGAAAGATGGTCAAAAGTGAGAACAGTGGTATGGCAGGAATATTTTACCGGACGCTCCCCGTATCACTTTCTCCGTCAATGCTGAGAGGATGAGGCTTAGAGGACAAAACTGAGGAGAAATTGGTACCTCATAGGGCTTGCTGGTCGACTATGTCCAGAACTTTGTCGCGTGAATGGGTGGCGGCTACGCAAAGCGAACGCTAGCTTACGCTACAGACCGTCTGGCGAGCTCTTGACCCAGGCGGCGTTGGACAGGTCGACTGGATCTGCAAGAAGTTAGACGGAGGCTGCGGTGAGTTGTTGGGGACTTTCCGTGCAGCATCACCCTCGTCTTCGTCAGCGCTGGGCAGAGGTCAGCAAATAATCATGCGGCGAGTGTTTTACCTCATGGGCATAGCAGGACGTCTAGGGTGATGAGTTTTGGACCGGTTTCAGAAGGGGTTCCACTTACGAGGGGGCACGGTCGTCATCCTCATCAAGCGGATCTTCGATGCGGGTTGTCGGGGCGAGATTGTTGTCTTGGCCAGAGAGAAAGGTCTTCCAGCGGGCGAAGCAGCGGTCCATATGAGTACGGAATGCTGCGGTCAAGAACTGGCATTCGTCGTGTGTCAAGGTGTCATTCTGGACAGCCTTGACCTTTTCGCTGGCGGATAGCCCTCTGTGAGCGGTTGCTGTGGGTCCTTGGGCAAGGAGCCGTCACGGTTAGGTTTCAGACCAGTGTAGAGGGGCAAAGGTCGATGAGCAGGTTGCAGAAGGGGCAGCGGTATTTGTTTTTTGTGTGCTCGAGTTCGCATTGGCGGTAGTGAACCGAAAAGTTCTCGTTTTGCGGAGAAGGCTTGTTTCTGGTAGGGTCCGCGAGATAGTCACTGTAGCAGAGAATACAAACCGAACGCGGCAGCTCGTAATCAAGATTGATGAGGTTGAGGTACTGGGCAAAGAGAGCCGCGTTTGGTTTGATCGTGTCGGCGACGACGGTGCCATGGGCAAAATACATTGGCTCATTGGCGTTGAGTATCTCGAGAAGCTTGCCAAACCCCGGCTTGAGCTTCGGTCGCTCATCTTGCGGAGTAGGATCCTGCCGTCACGTGTCAGCACAAGGGCAGAAGCACTGTCCAAATCCACTCACTGGGTTGGTGGAGGTAAAGTAGCATATTAGGTCTGCAGCGGCGTCGAGGGACCTGGTGAATCTTCTCGATGGCATCCGCCGGGAGGGTGTCATCGCAGAGCAATGCATTGATGTTCTCGGTCTGGAGGTCTTGATCGAGCACATTCTGTGCCACTTTGAACGCGGCGTTGAACTTCTCACGAAGGAAGTCCAGGTTTTCATCTGCTTGGGGCATGTACTCGGCCGGATAGACCGTTTGATTCCAGGAGATGCACAAATGGTGCATAGCGCGTTGGGCAAAAGTGGTACCGGCAACATCAAATCGCTTGGCGATAGCGTCGGCGTTGCGGTCAGGAGCTTGGTAGGTTGACCGGCCGAGGAACGATTTGTTGGAGTGCATCATGGTGTATTTGAAGAACACCTATGTGGGCGTCAGGATGTGTACGTACAAGCCAATAGGGACGGACCTCGGGCAGGTTGGCGGACATGACCACGGCAAGCGAATACCGGAAAGTGGATGATTTTAGCCCTGAGGGTGTAGAGGTAAGTTGAACGCAGGGATAAATAGAGAAGCATACCCTCCCAGCCGAGGCGAATAGAAATCAGCCGGAGAAATTTGCCAAAAGTAGTCGGCCGTCATCGACGAGTTTGGCTTTGTTGCATAAGTCCAGACAGGGAGCTTGCTGACCGCCTCGTTCTGGTGGAGACGGTAGGGGTAGCTGGTGGGTTTGGTCTGGCCAGCGATGAAAGCAACGTCTACAGGCGTGAATAAGCCTGCGTGAGCGGCGGTGGCCAACATGGAAGGAATGTAGTTGAGATGCAACTTTCTGCGGGCCTAAGTTCTCGACGTTGCGGTAAACCTGTGGTGTGTCATTGGTATTAAAGGAAGAGTCGGGGGACATACACAATGGATTTGTCAGATCGAGCACCTTTGGACCAGTGGAACTTGATCTTGACCATGCCCAGCCAATGATGGTGAACTTGATGTCCTGAGGAGATTCAGCGGCTGAATTGTGCATAAATCAAGTCGTACATACAGTCCATCGCAGCCATTGCTCTTCGGCCTTGTAGTCCCTGTGGACAAGATTTGTGCCAATTCACGCTCTGTGGGTGAATCAGAAGAGGATGAGCGCAGTGAAGGAGACACGCTAGGGTGGCATGAGAAGGATTGGAATTGACCTGTACCAACTCACAGTGTAGTTGCAGATGATGGGGGTCGTCTTGTGCCATGTCGCTGCCAAAATTTTGTTTATCTGAGGCTCAAAGACAAGCTTCTTCTTGCGTGCGCTGCTAGGCAGGACACCGTCCTCTTTCACCCAGGAGTCGATGGCCTTTTGGTATTTGGTTTGAAAAAGAATAACACATCCAAAAACATACATGATGCAGCTTGAGAGTCTGTACTTTGGTCAGAGCCTTGACCTTGTGGGATTTGAGCTGTCTTGGGTTAGCGAGAGCCTGTTGATGCAGCATCGGTGCACCATCATGTTTATCACCATAAGGAAGCTGAGAGGCGTTGCACGGCTCCATGCGTTGAGCTCCAATCCCTCTATGTTTGAGTGGCCTTGGGTGGCGGCAAACCAGATGACAAATTTGATTTTGGCTAGGCTGGGAGGCTCGACACCTTCCGCGAGGGTTGCTTGAGCAGCCTCGGGAGTGCCGCAAATGGCGGTGAACGCGGCAAGCCAGATGTGTTCTACTCCGGCAATTTTGCTCTCGGATGCAGGTGCATGTGCAATGCCAGAGATCTGCACAAAATTGCTGGCCGGCATGAGCATCTTGTATGTTCCAGTGAATTGTGCGTGCAGCTCTTGGGGCAGATTTGGGCCTGAGTCGTGAATAAGAGCAGTGAGGACTGTGAATGGGACTTACCCCTGGTCTTTTCAAGGCAGGCTTTCTTGTGGGGCGGCATGGTGGTACGAGTAAGAGCTTCTAGTATATACATAATATTGATAGCTTATTACTCAACCGCATTCCTCATGCCACTCTTGCATCTCCTTGCGACCGTCAGGCCACTGCTCAGGCTCTACCTGCATTCCGAGTTCCTGCATGTCCTGCACTGTTGCTTCGAGCAGCGATTCAAGGTCGTGCTCACAGGCCGCCGCTGCCTCTGCAACATGGGCAGTCTGGAGGTCTAGAAATATATAGGAGAGATACATGAGGCACGTAGGAAGATCATAGGCCTTGCGCCAGGCCTTGACGTCTCTTTGGAAGGTAAGGAACGACGTGTGGTTGGTAACAAACTCCGCGTCTTTTAGGAGCTGAATGGGGCAGCGCAAGAGCACCGAGGGTTTTGGACATTCAGCCAGGAAATTATTGACGATAGTGCGACCATGAATGGTAGCGTGGGGTAGGATCTTGCGCAGACAGTGCTAGATGCGAAAGACACCCGAGTTGGGTAGAATGGGACCTGAGCGGGAGCTCTTGGGGGTGGGCTTCCTTGCGAAGGAGAGGCGGGATAGATTCTTTAGGAAATTCAACGTGTTGGATGGAGGGATCCACCAACAAGGCCCAATGGAAGGCAGCATCCTGGGCGGCAATGTGATCGTTGGCATGACGGTGGTCAACAAGAGTCACTGGCAGTAAATTTGGGGTTGCTGCTGTCCCGAGGCTGGTGTCAGCAGCGTAGCGAGCATCCTCATGGAAAAGCGGATTTGGTGGAAGTTGGGTGCATATTGGATCTGTGTGTTGGGCACAACCACGGTTACACCAGACGAGGGTGTAGCCATGGACCGTCTGAAGATGTTGAATGTACAGCGGCTCTGGCATAGGGTCGTCGGTGGGGGAGCATGGAAAAACAGGTCAAAATCGAGTGAGTCCAGTGTGTGAGTAGGTGACGGTGGAATACAGTGAGACCAGGGAAGCTTCTACAGGCAAAATATGAGCAATAGAATAGTTATGTGGTGGTCTTACCATAGTCAGAAGTGCGAGGATAGTTTTGTATTTGCAACGTATACTAGGCAGAAGTACACCCAGAAGGTTGTGGCCGCTGAGTTGGCTCAGCCCGAGCGACAAGAACAGACGGCTGGTGAGAGGAACACCAGGCTTTGTGGAGATAAGGGTGCTTAAGCAGTCTTGGGTGTGGTCCTGGCAGTTATCATAGGAAGCTTGATGAGAGACTTTGTCGGGTTGCTCAGCGTCCAAGGGTAGAATGAGGGAGTATAGGGAAAGATGTTTGATGTGGTGCATAGGTGGAAAGTGGTGCTGGGTAAGGGTGTAGTGTCTGGTAAACATTGCAACACCACTCGTTGGGATGATGGGTCAGTTGGCAGGTGTAGGCATGCGTAGCATAATCTCAACCATGGTCGGCGACTTCATCTCCTGCTTTGCCATGTGATACACCAGAAGCACACATTTTTCAGGCTGCTGTCCACGCTCAGGATGAATGTTGTGAGCCAGAGAGCGACTGCAGTGCGTGGATTTGGTTGAGTCTGTCCAATGAGTGTAAGTGGGTTGTCGCTGGGTCTCTCCATAAACTCAAGCATGCTCTGGACAATGTGGGCGCGGTGGACAGGCTCGGTGGAGATGCGTTCGGCGTTGGTCGGGTCACGATGCTACGTCACGTGAGCATAGACTGGTGTACAGTTGGTGAGCACTTACGCCGGCAGAGAGCTGGAGATAGTGGTTGAATATCTCAACCGCAAGATCAAGGGCCTCGTCGAGCTGGCGGGACGCGTCGGAGGTGGTGTCATGGTCAGTGATATCGACTCTTCCAGCCAGGATGTCGGGAGGATCTGCAGATCCACCACCATGCGTTTGAGGGTGGGGTCAGCCCGGAGGACATTGTAGTCCTCTACCGTTTTGCGGTTCCAAGCAACAGAGGACTGACGGTGGGCCAGGTTGGCAAGGTCGTGGTTCTGTGTGCCTTCGTGGCGGGCGCCGGCGAGGTCTATTCTGCAGTCGTCCGTCTGATAGACAGTTTCTGCGGTGTCCGTGTTGTTGTTGTGACCCATAAGATAGACGAGGTGTTGCTGGGAGACCAGTTAGTGAACGTGGATGGGGACAGACCGGGGGGCTACCTTTGGGATGCCAACAACCATTGTGGAGGCATAGCCGTAGCGGAGGCTGAGCCAGCGAAAGTCTGCATTTTGTGAGTGTGTAGATCTAGATAAGAGTGCAACTTGCCTTCCCAGTCCAAGTGATTTGCGAGGTAGCGGAGGAAGCTAGCCGCTTGAGAGTATGACATCGCCTTTTGCGGTCTTTGGCGTCAACAAAGACGGGAACGTCGCGCATCTCGGGCCGCATGGCGATTTTGGAATACGGCGCCTGGACGTTTTCAGGATGCTCCAGAAGGTCGAGAAGGTCTTCGACAAAAGCGTCCCTGAGGTGCCCGAGAGCGGCAAGGATCAAAGTGAATTCAAATGCAATCTTCAAGATGTGCAGAGAGTAGAAGTTGGTTTGGGTGCTGGAGGGGTCAGCGGAGATGCAAAAAAAAAAAAAAAAAAAAGAGGTAACGCACAAGAGATTAGTGTAATACCGTTTGCCCTTGTTGTAGTGTATTTTCATGAATATGTGGATGAGAGGGCCAACAGTGGCTGTCAGCAGATAGACGATGATCTCGAGGTGCTGGGCAAGAAGGTGAGCTGATAGCAAGACAAAGAGAGCGGATGACAGACACCCCACTGAGGCATTGGTCAGACGAGTGACTCTAGCTGACGACAATGGACCCAATGTGTGTGCCCTACGTGTAGATCAGGACGAGGAGTGCCAGTAGTTGTAGGCGCTCTTGGGTTGGGTTAACGGTGGAAAAGGAGCAAGATAATACTGACCATGAAGCGGTTGCAGACGCCGAGCTCGGGGGAGAGTATTTCCGTAGCCACCTCATTAAGATCGGCTTCCACAATGCTTTGTTGTAAGGCCCTTGAACTTGACAACAAAGGTTTTAATAGACTATGGAAAGGTTAAAGAGGCCGGTAAGAGGCTGTGGACTTGCTTGATATAGGGAGGGAATATGATCCGGAGAAACTGGGGCCCCACGCTTGCGATTGAGCTGTCATAAATGAGGATGTGATTGGGAATGCAGGGAGGAAAGCGTACCATGTCGAACATGTTGAACATGAATTGTTAGGTCATGCGGTAGGTCCAGCCAGTGATTCCCGGAATACCAAGGTGGGATTTACCATTGGTGGCAGCCGTGATGAAATACATCTTGATAAGTTCGGAATCGGGAAGGTCATAGTTCAGGAGGAGGGTGTTTGCAGCCTTGGCTGCATCATTGTGGAAGAGGGCCGTAAAAAAAGGAGAGCCACAAGCGCTCGGCACACTAGCATGCTTTAATTGCTGATGGGACCAAATGGCGTAGGTGCCTGATGTTGAAGCGCTACCGCTCTCTCAAGCGCCTCTGTTATGTAGTAACGGCGGGATATCTCGAGAGCAACATTGTAAGGGGACGTCTCATCCTTTTTCCTTTTTCGTTACTTGACTGTTCTACCTTTTTCCTTACTATACCCTTTCCTCTCTTCCCTCCTACTCTCTCTCACTCTTATCTCTCTTTATCTCCTCTCCTCTCATTCTTGTTTGCTCTTATTTATCAGTGGCTTCGTCACGCGCGTCACTTATACCTGTGACACCCCCTGGCAAGGCTCCTTAGACTTGTTCTCTTTGGATTCCTCTGCCAGGTATGTGTCTAGCACCTCTGTACACGCTAGCTAGGGCTAATATACTTTGGATTCCTCTGCCAGTCTTGTCTGTGTCGTCCTGGGCACACAGGCACTGTAGGGTTGCCCTTACAGCAGAACAAGTCTCCCTCTGGGGCCTGCAGGGCGTGCCTGAGCTTGGCTGGAGAGTAGGAGAGGTGCCTTGGACAGCTGGAGACTGTTCCAGAACCCACAAGTACACTCCCTGCCTCCCCACTCTGCCACATCATCACCCCCGAAACTGCAACCCCCATATCTCCGCAACCCCTTGGCCGTTCGCGCTCGGCCTATACTCATTCGAACCGGATTTTCGACCTCTATCCACGCGTCCCGCCCTCGAGACGATCGGCGCATCCGTCGTCGAGAACGAGCTCGATCCTTCCCACACACCATATTCGCCATATCTCGGCAACCCCGTAGTCGACGCGTACGCGCCATACACCGTTCGAACCGGACCGTCTCCCCCTACGTCCCGGTACCACTCGCGTCCGAATCCGTCAACGCGTTCTCGAGAACGAGCGCGTTCTTTCCTGGCTGTGTTCGTCATCACACATCCAACCCCCTGGAGTTGAGTCCCTTGCTCCTCCTTCCTCCCACACCCTCTCTCCCACTCCCACACGACCAGCCAGTCACTCCTGAGGCTTTTGCTTCGTTGTTGTCTAGCCTGGAAAGTCCCACCGCTCGGCCGCGTGCGCTGTAGCCAGAACAGCCTCTCTGGTCCGATCCCAGACGAGGTGGACCTCTTCCAACGTCGTTGCCAGTTGCTTGTGTTTCCCTGCTCGTGTTCCCCGCTGTTCTACAGCCGCGTTCACGAGTTGTAGCACACCTCATAGCATCCACACTGCGCATCGTTCGTATAGGCAGCTCGCCAGACTTCGATTGAGTACGAGTTTCTTGAGCCTTGCTGTCGTCTCCACCATGGCCAACGTGGACCAACCTGTGTCTGCGTCGTGGCTACCGCCCCCGCCCTACACCGTTGAGGTCTTTGGCAAGCTCTACCGGCGTCTCCCCGAGCCACCCTCTGGCTCCTCTGCATATCGTCGCATCTACACTCCTGTCAATGCCTTCTCCGCCCAAACTGTTGCGTACTCGAAGCTTTCTTGCCTGGAGTGCGAGGGCCAGCACTTCACCCAGGACTGTGGAGCTAGGGGTTTCGTCCTTGGACCCCCATGCTTCATTGGCAGGAGCTTGCTCTCTTTTGGCATTATTGCGAGCAATTCGCGAGTGCCCGTGAGCGTCGACTGCAGCGAGAAGGGGACCTTCCCAATCTCGTCAAGCCGGTAGCCAGCGAGACCTTGACCCCGACCCCGACCCCGACCCCTACTGCTGCGCCCTTCGCGCCCTCTACGCCCTCTGCGCCTACGCCTGTGCCTCGCTCCCCAGTTGTGCCACTGCCTGTGCCTTTGGTGCAGCCAGCTCGCTCGAAATCAACTCTGGCCCCACAACCGCTACGCTCCTCTGACCTCTTTGGATGCGGAAGAGAGTACGGAATCGTCTGTTCCTGCTCCTGCGGTTGCCCAAGTTGGTATTGTCTCGTCTACTCCGCTGTCTGAGGCTTCGTCGATGCGTAAATCCTACACTCCTAAGTGGGAACGTCGACTGCCAAAGAGGCTCGAGTTGCGAGCAGCTGGGAGCACTGCAGCCTCGCTCCGTGTTCACGTCGAGCTGCAGTCCGTGATTGACCAGTGTATTGTCTCCACAGACGCGTTGGTTGATTCGGGAGCCACTAGTATTGGCTATGCGGATAAAGCCTTCATAACCCGGACTGGCCTCTCCACCACCCCCTCTCAAGCGAGCGATTCCTGTCTTCAATGTTGACGGTAGTCGCAACGAAGAAGGGTCGATTCGCGAGGTGGTGCATGTCGTCCTCGGTTATAAGGGTCACTCAGAGCGTATGCTGCTTGCAGTCGCCGGCCTTGGGAACCAGGATATTATCCTAGGCCATGGTTGGCTCAAGTATCATAACCCTGAGATTGACTGGAAGGCTGGCAAGCTCAAGCTCAACCGATGTCCCTCGCAATGCGGCACGTGTAAGCAAGAGGCTAGGAATGATATCCGTAACCTTAAGCTCAAACACGCTGCTGCTGCTCGTGAGCGGCAGGACCAAGCGTGTCAGCGTAAGGACTGCTGTCGTGGCCCGATCCTCGGGTGGTTGAGCTCGAAGAAGAGACAGATGATGACGACTGTACTCCTGCAGACGTCTTTGGCTGCGATTCCGACGATGAATTTCCAGATAATCCCGAGGTTGAAGATGGAGACCGCGTTTTCGTGACCTCTATCTGGCCAGAGGAGGAGTTCATCCGCGCCACATCTACCTTTTCTTCGCGGCTCGCTGAAGCATATGCCAAGAATGCGCCTCGCAGCGTCAAGGATGACCTTCCTGCACACTTCTACGACTTTGAGGATGTGTTTGCAAAGGAGTCCTTTGACGTTCTTCCTGACCGGAAGCCGTGGGATCACGCAATCGAACTCGTCCCAGACGCAAAGCCAGTTAACTGCAAGGTTTATCCTGTCTCTCCTGCAGAGCAGAAACCGCTGGACGAGTTCATTGAGGAGAACCTACGCACCGGTCGCATTCGCCCCGTCCAAGTCACCAATGGCCTCTCCCGTCTTTTTCATTAAGAAGAAGGATGGAGGCTTGCGGTTGGTCCAGGACTATCGTGCGCTCAACAACATGACGATTAAAAACCGTTATCCTTTGCCGCTGATTAATGACCTTGTCAATCGGCTCAAAGGCGCGCGATACTTCACGGTTAGACGTGCGTTGGGGCTTCAATAACGTGCGCATTCGTGAGGGCGATGAATGGAAGGCTGCCTTCCGCACCAACCGCGGACTGTTCGAGCCCTTGGTCATGTTCTTTGGCCTGACGAACAGTCCTGCAACGTTCCAGACTATGATGAACAAGATCTTTCATGACCTTATCATGGAGGGTGTTGTTGCCATCTATCTCGACGATATCCTCATCTACACCAAGACGCGTGAGGAGCACCTCCGTGTCACGAGGATAGTCCTGGAACGTTTGCGTCAATACCGGTTGTTCTTGCGGGCAGACAAGTGCGAGTTTGAGAAGACTAGGATCGAGTATCTAGGTGTGATTATCTCTCACAACCAAGTCGAGATGGACCCGGTGAAGGTTGCTGGCGTTGCCCAATGGCCGACGCCTACGAACAAGAAAGAGGTGTCTGCCTTTTTTGGGCTTCATCAATTTCTACCGTCGGTTCATCGAAGGCTTTTCGCACCTAGCTCGGCCCTTGTTCGATCTCACGCGCAAGGATGTTCCATTCGCCTGGTCGTCTGACGCTGATGCTGCATTCACTGCGCTAAAGCAACAGATCACCTCGTCCCCCATCCTCGCTCTTCCCAATGACTTACGTCCTTTCCGGGTTGAGACGGATAGCTCTGACTTCGCTACTGGTGCAGTGTTGTCACAGCAGGCGGACGATGGCAAGTGGCATCCTGTGGCCTTCTACCCAAGTCCTTATCTCCAGTGGAACGGAACTACGATATCTACGACAAGGAATTGCTGGCCATCATCCGTGCTCTAGAGGAGTGGCGACACTTCCTCGAGGGTGCTCAGCATTCTGTCGAGATTTGGACCGACCACAAGAACTTGGAGTACTTCCGAACCGCGCGCAAGCTCAATCATCGCCAGGCCCGCTGGTCTCTATACCTCTCTCGCTCGACTATACCCTCCATCACCGTCCGGGCACCTCTATGGGGAAGCCAGACGCGTTATCCGTCGTGCAGACCATGACAACGGGGCCAGTGACAACGAGAACGTCGTCCTGTTAAAGCCTGAAACCTTTGTGGTTGCAGCGCTTAGCGGACTCGCTGTTGCTGGTGGAGAAGTCGAGATTGTAGATGACATCAAGTCTGCAATTCGAGATAGCGACCTGGACGAGCCTGCCTTGCGCGCGGTGAAGGAGTTAAAGAAGTCCACTCGTCGCTCCCTCCACAGTGCAGAGTGGAGTCAGCGTGAGGGCTTGCTGTACTTCTGGGTCAAGGTCTATGTTCCTGCAGCGCATGACCTTCGGGCGACGCATCGTCGAGCAGCACCACGACTCTCGGGTCGCAGGGCACAAAGGCCGGTTCAAGACCCTTGAATTGGTCAGTCGGAACTACTGGTGGCCCCAGATGTCTCGTTATATTGGGCAGTATACGAGCACCTGCGAGGTCTGCAAGCGCGCCAAACCTGGGCGGCATCTTCCTGTTGGGCAACTCAAGCCCACAGAGACGCCAACCGAGCCTGGCAGAAGATCTCTGTGGATTTTATCCCAGAGCTTCCTAACGCCAATGGTTTCGACTGTGTCATGGTCGTTGTCTGCCGGTTGGGGAAACGGGCGCACTTCCTCCCCTGCCACACGAGCATCAGTGCTGAGGGTACTGCACGGCTGTTCTACACGCACATCTGGAAGCTCCATGGTCTTCTAGAAGACGTGCTCTCTGACCGCGGTTCTCAGTTTGTGGCAGATTCCACCCAGAGAGCTTTACTGACTCTTGAAAATCACGGTTAGCGCATCCACCGCCTACCACCCACAGACCGACGATCAGACCAAGCGTGTCAACTAGGAGCTGGGGATCTACCTCAGAATCTTCACCAATGTGTGTCAAGACGACTGGAACAAGTTCGTTCCTTCTGCCGAGTTCGCATACAACAATGCGGTCCACTCATCCACTCAACAAACCCCCTTCCTGCTCAATACTGGATGCCATCCTCACATGCACTTTGAGCCTCGGCAAACGGCGTCCAAGGTTGAAGCTGTGAATGAGTTGGTGGACCGCATACATACCGCAAAGGAGGAGGCTTGTGTTGCTATCCAGGAGGCCAAAGACAACTACACCCGCTTCTACAACTAGCGTCATGGCCCTACCCCAGTCTTCAAACCTGAGGATAGGGTCTGGTTGGATACCTCTGACATTAATAAGCGCTTGCAGACGAAGCTTACTGATCTGCGCATGAGACCATTCGGTCGAGCGCGCAGTTGGCTCTCATGCTTACCGCCTCAAGCTTCCCCGCCCCATGAGTCGTCTTCATCCGGTCTTCCCAGTCGTCAAGCTCGAGCTTGCTCCTCCCGACCCCATTCCCAGTCGCGTACCTCCCCCTCCCCCTCCTCCAGACCTCATTGATGGTCATGACGAGTTTGAGGTCCAGGAGATTGTCAACAGTCGCGAGTTCCGGGGCAATATTCAGTTCAGGATTTGGTACAAGGGTCACCCTCGTTCCAAGGCTGAATGGCACCCCGCGACTGATGCAGAGAGCGCACAGGACAAGGTCCGTGAGTACTTTGCTCGGCACCCTGCTGCGCCTGGCAAGGAGGAGTGGTTTGAGGAGTACCCAGTGGAGGAGACGCGCCGAGAGTTGCCCTCGCAATGCAGACCCCCAGCGTCGGTACCAACTGCCCCAGCAGTCATTTGCAGAGCTATGGTACCGACATGGGCGTGCAGATGCAGACTCAGATTGGAGGGCTCGAGCGTCGGGGACGTCGCTGCCTAAGAGGGGGGGTGATGTAAGGGAACATCTCATCCTTTTTCCTTTTTCGTTACTTGACTGTTCTACCTTTTTCCTTACTATACCCTTTCCTCTCTTCCCTCCTACTCTCTCTCACTCTTATCTCTCTTTATCTCCTCTCCTCTCATTCTTGTTTGCTCTTATTTATCAGTGGCTTTGTCACGCGCATCACTTATACCTGTGACACCCCCCTGGCAAGGCTCCTTAGACTTGTTCTCTTTGGATTCCTCTGCCAGGTATGTGTCTAGCACCTCTGTACACGCTAGCTAGGGCTAATATACTTTGGATTCCTCTGCCAGTCTTGTCTGTGTCGTCCTGGGCACACAGGCACTGTAGGGTTGCCCTTACAGACATTGCAGCAGTTGTGGGTTTGGGCAGCGGCAGAGGCAGGAATGATAATGGGGATGCCGTGTTTGTCTTCGGGGTCCTCGGGAGATGGGGGGTCGCTCATGTATGCGTTGGAAGTCTTGGCGCCATTGGTGTTTTTGGGAGACTGAGAGCAATGAGGTGGGTGAGAGCGCAACGGGGGGTCACTGACCCATGTTGTGGACATCGAATGTGGATTGCCATTTGCTGGTCGGCGCCAGTGACCATGGGATCATGGTGGTTCACGATCTAGAATACCACAGCAGGTCACATGAAGTCATCCCGGCTTGATCCAATTGCTATGCTAAGTACAGAAATCCCATGGGGACATATTGGCCGTGGTATAAACTACAACGCCTGGCATGGCTTCAATTCTCCCGATGCAGTTGTCAAAGTGTAGTGCGCATAATGTAAGCTTTGGGATACAGCTGTTGCTCACAAACTGGTTGTGGCGCTGGCGGTGCGTTTTTTTGCTGGCCCGCATATCAAGAAGCAGGTGGGTGGAAACACGTGGCATGATGGTACTAGGAACGTTGGAGCACAGGATGTACGCGTGTTGCAGAGCGGAATAATTGTGGAGCGGAACTGAGACGATGGTAGCACCGATGGGGAGACGACTTGCATGGGAGATGACTAGCATATGTAGCTAGCCTGTGGCAGTGGAAGGGTACCAGTTGAATGCTGATGCATGGTATTCCTGCTAGGCGCCAACATCGAGAGGTGATGTCAGGTCATCAAACACGCGAACAACAGACGCATCAACAAGAGTGAGTGAAGCGATGGGGGCACGGTGCGGAGATGCAGGCCATAGCGAGGAGATACTTGTAATAACAATAGGTCCTAGCATGAGCGTCCGGAGCATGTGCTAGGAGAACACAGGCGCGATCTGGGTCTTGGTGAAAACATGCATCGTGGCACAAGGAACAACGAAGAGTTCCTCAAGCACGGGAAAGCTGCGCAGTACTGCGACATGGGCTGGTTCCGCGGTCCAGAGGACGAGATGGCGGAGGGCAACAAAGGCATTGAGGTTACTGAGAGGGAAGGCGTACATGGTGAGGCAGATAGAGCGGATAGAGCGAACGAGGTGGAGCTGGAACAAGAGTTCTGGAACAAGAGATTGAGCACACCAAGCAGAGCGCAAGCAGAGGCTGCGCCCGAATAAAGACGGCGGTCTGGGCTGGCGTAGACAGTTGCTGGGAGACAAGCGAAAGCGAGAGCAGATCGGGGTGATTGGGCACATGGTGGCAAATGAGGGCAAGCAGCTCTGGTGGAAGGGTTGTAAAGGAGTCCATAATGGTGGGTGTGGTTCAAGAGGGTCACGGAGGAGACATTCAAGCTGATGGGCCTTTTGCAGAGGCGAGTGGTCAAAGCTTTGTAAGCAGAGGCCGGTGGCCCAGGCTTTGTAAGCAGAGTGATGTGTGACACGGCATCGAGTGGTCCGAGCTGGTCCCAGGCCTCGACGAGTCATCCGAGCTACTTCGGCCACTTGACCGACTGGCCAGATTGTTAAGTCATCCATCCGCCTTAGACCACTCGGCCATCTTGCCGATGGTCCCAGAGTGTTTCTGGACCTCCAGGACGCGTAGAGAGACGCGTAGAACCAAGAAAACGCGTCAAATGCCGCAGATACGGTGACATCAAGTTTTGGCGACGAAATGCGGGAACGTTGACAAGCGCTGGCTAGTGATGCTTCTTCACGGATGCCCCCGCATCCCATGTAGCATCTGGAAAAGGAATTACAAGAAAAGGATGAGAAGAGGCCCTACCAGAGCTGATCTTCCACACCGTCATGACACGCGCATCTAAACGTGATCAGATTGAGCTTTAGCTCTGAATTAGGCCAATTCTTGAGCGCATTGAACTTCTATCAGTACAGGAGAAACCCTTGAGGTACCCTCTACTGTGTCTCCAAATTTCAGCTGCTCAGTGTCTCCACCTGCAGAGCAAAGTGGCTTTGATGGCGAGCCACTGAGATTTGATGACATCGGACATTGGGTCTGAAATGCGCCTATTGTGAGCGGCACAGTGTAATTTCTTGCATAAACATGGTCTCCGGTATACCTTCTACCACATTCTCTAGATTTAGAAGAAGCAGATCCCAAGGAGCTTGCGCTGGAATGCACTGAGTGCGACGTGCATTACACCACGTTTGCGGTGTTAGCTGCTCCAACAGCTCACAGGAGGATCTGAAATTTTGCTCTAGAGCCCATTAAAAAGTAAGCCTTCTTATTTTGTCAAAGCCTCAAACTGTTTGGATGTCCAGAGCCAGAGTAGCAGACCAGCGATCAAATACTTGCCTCACCATCAGATGTAGACAAAGGTGTGTTCTGCGCGCCTCTTTGAGTTCTCGCGCAGTTGCGTCATGCGCCTTAGACCACTCGGCCAGTTGGGATGTTCAAGACGGACGAGTACACCAAGTCTCAACGCGGATCGAGGTTGGCACCGAGAGCGTTGCAGAGGAAGATGACCGAGCGGTCCAACGCGGATGACGCGAGTGAGCGGCGTTCTACCCTCAATATCATACTCGAAATTCACTTGAACCAGTTATTTCACATAGTACTACGCTAAGTATTGTCCGTCATTATAAGAAACTAATAACGTTCATTCGGCGGCACGGCAGCAAACTGACCCTTAACATCCTCCTGCTGGCCCGTCGTCTCGACCCACACCGGCGTCGTCCCTGGCCCTTTGGCCCAGTCCTTCTCCGAAGGTCCCGACTTATTGAGCGTCGGCGGCATATTCATGGGCCGCAACGCCGAGTCTCCAATCGCTATGCGACCAGCAGACGTGTTCGCAAGCAAGAACTTAAGATAGGACAGCCGGAGCATGCCCGTCCCAAGTACAAACAGCGACCCAACGATAGACGGGACCCAGAGGATGAGTAGCAGCAGCATCGGGATGGCGTAGCGCAGATCATACGCGACGGTTTTCACGTTCTTGCCGACGAAGAGCATCGCACTGGTGTCCGTGCCGAGCAAGTTGTTTGCCATGATATCCGTCCAAATGAGCGCACGGAGTTTGGCGGCACCGCCAACCGGATCCGCCAGCATCAACTGCTGGTACTTGGCCAGCAACGCGAAGTTGGTAGCACCGGAGTAGTCGGTAAGCAGTGCGGTACTGGGGGCGTCGGCTTGCAGGGCACCCCAGGCGAGTGCGGGTGCGACACCGGGCTGCCCATCTGCCGTTACGCCCCAAGTGTCGGTCGCTCCTGCGGGAACGTAAAAGACGTCGCTCATTATCGTCGAGAGCGATGGGTCTTCTTGGTACTGTGGCGCAACGCGACCCCAAAATATATCGATATCGGTGATGTTCAGCGACTGGTTTTCGGTGGCCCAGAGGACGGGCGTGTTGATATCGCTGCGCGTAATGTTGATGGAGGTAAGTTCGCGTGTGCCGTTATACGAGAAGTTGACCTGCTGCATACGAGCACGCGTTGCCCCCGCACAGGAGAAAAGCCGCTGCGTCCAGGTAGACCCGTCGCTCGGTGCCTGAGGGTCCCCGCCGTCGGTGCGTTGCGGCGGACCGAGGAACATCGTACAATGGACGGCGACATTGGAGATGTTGGCGGTATCAAGCCCTCCATAGCCCTCGCACGACGTCAGCAAATCGCCGCCGTCGACGCTGACGTTGTTGATCGTGACGGAGCCCATGTAGAGAATATTGACCATTTGCACTCGGCCCGCGAAGAAAGTTGTCTGTGTCCACTTGAGTGGAAAGGACCGTCCGTCGTGCGACGTGTTGCGAGACACGTTGAGAGAGTTCATGGTGTAGAAGTTGGACAAAACCGCGCCTTTATATGCGTGCTGCTGTAGATTGAGGTTCGTCTGCCCGTCTCGATCGAGGTCCGGGTATGTGGTCGTGAGGTTGTAGAAACCGCCGCGGTCCGTCAGGCTATAGGTTTCGATTTGCGTCAAACTGTCGGCGGCATTTTGAAGGGTGTAGTCGACCGTCAGGTTGGTGTCGACGCAGCTCGAAACGGGCTCCAGCCATAAAACCTCTTCCGACCAAACACCACCTGTCTCGAGATTGCTCGGCAACGTGTGGTTCCAAAGGCCGACGCCGGGATTGTCCAGATCGACGATGAGCCCGCCAACAGGGAAGATTCCGTCACGGAGAATCAGCGACTCGGTGGTGGCTAGCACAGGCTGGGATGTGGTGAAGTTGCGGCCTGGGTCAAATGAGTCGAGGTCTTTTGAGAAATAATGCACGCACCAGAAGTCCCGTTGTACCATCGACGAAACTGCATGTTGAATGGCCCATACGGCGTCGAGTTGAACGTGGCAACAAGATCTGGAGCGATCTCTGACGAGTTTTGGTAGCCTCCCGGGCAGATGACTTGCGTCAAAGAGCCACAGATGCGGCCGTACGTGTAGCCTGCTCGCGGGGACGTGGCAAGCCCAAGCGGCGACGTATCCGCGACAAACGACGAGGAAACCCATGTCGACGCTGCCTGCGTGTCGGGACCCACGCTGAGTCCAAGCGGCATCAGCACGCCGGCAACGGCAACAAGCAGCGTCGTCGCCATTGTCAGCGCGGAAAACATTTTGACGCGCCCACCAGCGCCTCTCGATGTGTCCGTCCTTAGCAGGGTCGGCCACAGACTCGCGTGCAGCTTCCTCCCGACGACGTTCCATGCCACCGCAGGATTTATCGATGGCAAGAAGTAGACGAGGAGCGCGACGAGAGCAAGCATGAGTGTGTAGTGGAAAAACGCGATTAGGACGTTGATGACGGTCGCCGCCTGCGCGACGGTTATGTGCGCAATGAGCAGCATGGCGTTGGTGGTGGTGGGGGGACAGGAGACCACGACTGGGTGGCCATGGCCAAGCGCTCGTCCTAAAAGGGCTGAAATGAGTGTCGATCGTTATCATTTCTCGGTGCGCCAAGAAGGCCCAGGAGAGTTGCGAAGGTCGACAAGAGGCAGTTTGGCTGGATCTAAGTGTCCCAACCGAATACTCCTCTTCCATAGCATCGCGGAGACAAAATCCCGGCCAGGATACCAAGAAATCGGAGGGCGAGAGAGACCACTTTCAGTCGTGTGATTCTTGCCAAGTCGCCAGGCTTTCGGTTGCGCGGTTCTGGTGGACACGGGTGCTCTGCTTCCCACACTGATTCTGGGTGTATGCGCCCACCGCCGGCGACGAGTCGCCGTCGAGGCTCAGGGGTCGAGTTTCCGAACGGAGATCATGGTTGGAAGAAAGAAGGATGTGGGTCAAGGCAGCTGAAGTCATCCGACAGGTTCTGCCAACCTCGGCGGTTCCGACTGCGGAGAAGCAAGAATAACGTGCAGAGCTGTGTTGACAGAGGCAGAAGACATGAGAGACGTTCGGAACGAAGGAAAGAAAATACAATATCTACATGACCTGAAACTCCGCACGGGAAGCAAACCAAATAAGCTACTCCAAAAAGAAAACTGCAACCAGCGCAGCGCTATGAATACACCGCACTCTCCAACCCCGCCTTGCTCACCCTCCGCATGGGCTGCAGCGTCGTCTCGTTCACTGGCGCTCTCCTCGCATGCCGATACTGTCCCGCCGCATTGCGCACCTCGATCTCCTGCCCGACATTGCCCACGGACTCGTCCAAATGCGCAACTGGACCTTCGTGGTCCACTGCCGAGAAAGACTGCGACGCAGAAAACGTTGGCGGCAAGCTCTCGCGCACGTGACCACCCCGTCGACCACCGACCGCAACGTTGTAGTTGGCGTTGTGCGAGTGGCCCGCCCCAGGACCATGTCCGTGGCTTTGAGTCGCCTCTTCCGTCGCGGAGGATGGCTGGACACCAATGCTCTTGCCCCCAAGTTCCTCCTCCTCGAAGGTCATCAGCTCACTCACGAACCCAATGTTCGGTGAGATGCCCTTGCGCCTTTCGAGCACAAACGCATACGCTTTTGACAGCGTCCAATGGTTTGCGTGGATGAGGTACGCCATAACGGCCGTGACCGAACGACTTTTGCCCGCTTTGCAGTGAACGTACGTCGCAGCCGAATGCAATCGTGCGTCGTCTGCGTGCTGTTAATAAACAGATCAAGAATGGAGCTGTTCGCACGCACCGAGAATCTCGCACACCTCCCTCACTCCCTTTGCGATGTTCTCCTCCTCCACAGTGTCCCGCATCGGGATCTTATGGTACTTGAACACGTTCCGCAATTGCAGTCCATGGTCATTGTCATCGCACTCGATCGCCATGTTCAGAATCCGCCGTACGCCCAAGCTCTGCAGCTCCCCAACATGCTCCGGCTGCGAAAGCTCGGGCCCAAGGAACAGAAATCCGGGCAGGATAGTGCTGATGGCGAACTCTGGAGCGGGTTCTTCTGTTGTGGGCGGGTCGTCGGGGCGCGCGGTCGCAGGCGGGTCCCGGTTGAAGCCGAAATTGAACCCATTTGGACCACCGCGAGGCGTGCCGGGAGTATGAGGTGGCGTAAAATACGCTGTGGGAAACTCGCCGCTGGACACGGGGGACGACAATGTCCATGGCGTCGACGGGGAGTTGGAGATCGCGGCGTACGATGGAGAAGGAGGTGCAAGGGCCGTTGTGTTCGCCCGCAACGGGACCGTCCGAACGGAAAGTTTTAGTCGCTCGGCCGATTTTGTGTCGAGCTTGCGCAAGTTTGGCGCTGATGGCCTTCTGGGTGGAGGAGGCCGGCGGAATCCAGACTGGCCGGGTGGGGGTGAGGGAGATTCATCAACGGAGGAGCCGTTGGAGACGGGATTGGAAGAGATGAGGGATGACATTAGTGGTAGCGGTGAGCGTGGGGGTTGCAGCGGCGGCAAGGACGCAGCAAGCGAGGATGCAAGTGATGCGTTGATTTCCATCGACGAGCGGGTGTCGATTTCAGGCAGCGTCTTGGAGCGGACGGCGGCCTGGGTATCCAGTTGGAACAGCCCCTTGACCTGCTGCTCCGAATCGCTGCCGGAGACGATGAAGCTCTCGAGCTCATGTCCGGCTCTCGAAATGCCACCCTGCAGAAAGTCGACATGGCCATACGGGATGAGCGGTGTGAGGATGGGGACAAGCGTCTTGTCCTCGTCTTCGCCGTACACGATTACGTCTCCATCCCATGGTCCCGACTGCGCAAACAACACATCCCAGTCGCGCTTGCCCTGCTCAGAGGTGACATGCTGGCGCAAACCATCCAGCGACTGGAACGGGTTCTTCTTGGACGACCGTTTGAGGATGAGGGACGGGATGACCACGTTGATGCTGTAGCGGATGTGGAATGCGTTGTGCGCTGCCTGGGGTCGAGTATCGATGAGAAGTGGTCGGCGCGAATGGCTCAAGCGCTCCATCAACGACGCTGGACCAACGGGCCGCGGCTCGCGGTTCGGGGACCCCATGAATCGCGCGCTTGGCGGACCATCCGGAGTGAAATAGGCCGACAAACTCGACCCGGGGCTGGTGTTGAACGTTGAATCCCATGGACTCGAGTCGCCAAGTTGGACCTTGGGCAGCGAACCCGACGACCGGATGGGCCGGAGGCGCAGATTCTGCTGCACGCTCTGGCGCATCTTCTCCAGCCTTTGCTCCAGCTGGTCCAAATCACCGTCGTCATCGTCCAGCAGTGGATCCGGGGAGTCGAGTGGGCCGTGGTCTGCAGCCAAGTCGAGCCCTTCGTCGTCAAGGTCGATGGGAGTCGGGGACTCTGCTTCGAGCTCAATGCCCGCCTTCTTGGATGGCGGCGCCTGCACCGTCAGATTTGGCGGCCGACCCCGTTTCGCGATAGTGGCCATGGGCGTCCAAAAGCAAGCTTCGCTCGGGAAACACACATCATCCCATCACGCGCTTGTCGCTACTTCTCCTCAACGTCTACCTCCAACTCATACCTCGACCTTATTCGCCTCGATCTCCGCCGCAATTAGTCCCTCGATAATGCCTCGTCGTCTCCCCGACATACCCCACGCCCTCGGCCGCTTCATACCCCGTTCACTGCCTCTTTGCTCTTCCATGCATCATTGTCGGCCACAGTCTCTGCCCGGTTCACGCAACTCAAGCCCAGAATATCAACAGACCATATCCTTGTCGGCTTCGCGCAGATTTCCCTCGTCGAATGTACCGACCAACGTTCTCGCTGTCCTTCAATACCTTTCCATTTCCTCCCTCAAACGTCGGCAACAAGGTACCGCAGTCGGATCCCTCACCTGGGGAAGACGACCGTACCTTGACAACAACGCAAAAATGCTGCGCTGAAGCGATGCGTCCTCAGGCCTCAGCGCTCAGCCGCCTTGTCTCTTCTTCGATCACGTGATATTCCAGCACCGTCTCAGATGCTTGGACGCGATACCTTCCGTGCGATATCTTCACGCCGGTGATTACCTACTGCCACACGTTCACGACATAATCTAACCTCATATCAGCGCTCCTTTCAAGCGTTCATCTGTACTGTATATTCAAGCATCAATATTGGTAGCTCTACCATCCTGAAATGCAACCATTGGTCTCAGCACGGACTCTGGGAATATCTGCGTACCTCTCGCCCTGATTAGGCTCAACAACCCCACCGCGATGCAAAGCAATGTCGCCGCGAGGATGAATATCGACCTCGGATGGCCATCGAGCATAGCTCTGGCATATGTAAACGCAAATAATCCGGGCTACAAAGGATGAGCTCGGGATTTTGTTGGAAAGCCGCCGCGCCTACAGAAAAACTATGCGAGATGGCGTTGACGACGCCCACAGCGCCAAACAGCTTGCCCGCCTCGTCTCCGTAACCAAGCGCAAATAGACACACGGCACCGAGAGAGTGAAGCGCGGGATTGCCGCCGGATGTGAACGCAGACATGCAGCTGGCCGCGACGAATGCAGCTTCCGACCTGTGCAACTTCTTTCTGAGTATCGCTCAGCGGCGTGCAAGACTACGCACGTTGATATCCTCATGAAGATATTGGCACACGCATCCATGAGCAACGAGCCCTGCGCCAGATGTTTGTCGAATCTGAGTTCGGAGGCGATTTCCTCGGGAGTCGACGCGCCAGTAATCGGTGTCTTGGGTTTGAAGTACTTGACGATGAGCGGGAGCACGAAAAAGAGGTTCGTGGCGCGACAGATCCAAAGCTACACCATGCATTAGAGGTGTTGTGTCTTGTGCTAGGGAGCACCTTCACCAACGACAGGTAATAGCCAAGCTGTTATCAGATTAAAAGCGGTTCCGAGTAGATTGATCGCCAAGGAACACGACGCACTTGTTGTGGGTCCCACTCATACGTCCCCCGACCTCGACGAATTCAGCAAGTTCATCAAGGATCAAATAAGGCACTCACCGTAGAGGTATTTGATGGGATAAACGGCGGTACTGGTTATGTAGAGGAACATCGCGAGCCCCATCAAAGTGACATTGTAGTCGACTACGTGGCTTGTGCCGCGTTCTACTTGCCGCGGGCGAAAGATGGTAATGGGAGAAACGAATGCAGCCACAAAACGCCTGAATTGCCCACGAATTGTCCGCCTATGAGTGGCGGCTGGTGCTGTCTCGAGCGATGGCGGCGGCCCCTTCGTACGCAGCGACTCTGGGAACACGAAGATATACCCAAGGAGCGCAACCTGAATGCCGATGCTGATGTAGAACAGCGAATACACCTTCATGGAGGTGTAATTAAGCAAGAAACCGGCAACCTGTTGACGCGTTAACTTGTGCCCAACATTATTGGTGCGCAAGACGCACCCATGGTCCAATCGCAAGCCCCACAAACACCATGCCCTGGATGATAGAGAATATCCTAGAGCGTGAGCCATCGGGCGAGCAGTCTGACACGTAGCTGGCGAAGAAAATCAGAAAGAGATCAAGAACGATGCAGGTCGTACGCATGGACCACTCCGTTAAACACGCTGAGGCCGCCTGCAATGCCCTCTAGCATAGGGCCCAACAGAATAAACAGCTCGCCGCGGGATGCGAGCGCCGAGTTTGGGTTGGAAACGACGACAAACACGGACTCGCTGACCGAGTTCATCAATGCCGCACCGAAGGCATGAACCGAGATGCATACATGGCAATGAATCCGAGCTAGATCCACGGAGCATCAGTCGCATGTAAATGAAGAGTCTAGAGAGCGCGACGCACGACGGAGACGTAGAAAACGAACTTCCGCCCGGCGACGTCGCCATATTGGGACCACAGTCCTGTTGAGCCAGAGCTCAGGACGTTCATGATGGTGAGGACGGCTAGCGGGGCTCAGAGTCATGGTTTGGGACGATCGATGAAGCGAGGCGTACACGCTTGAACCTTTGCTGCGCGGGCAGCCACTTCAGGCGTGTTGCAGTCCGTCCCGACGGCGCGACAGGCAATGTCCGTGAAGACGTTGATGCGAGGTGAGAGTGTCATCCCGCGCTGGAGGCGACGTGTCAGAGGCGCCGAGAGATTTTCAGGGAAAATTCACAGCCATGTTGACGACGAGAACGATGGGAATGACCCTACAGCGGTTCAGGTCGCGATGTGAACCCGACAGTCAAACGACGCACCAATACGGGTTAGCCTTCCGTTGCTTCGGCTGAGGCTCATGGACTAGAGGCTCGCGTTCGAATTGTGGACTGTAGAGGAGTGGCTCGGACTCCGCAGGTGCCTCGAAGGTGGGCGCCATGACGGGCGGAGGCAAACCTGGCACTTATCTGATAAGGACCTCATCAGCTAGCGGATCAAGTCTACACATGGCTCCGTATGCCTGACCAGCACTCGGACGCGTTCTCGAGCGGGAAAGAGCCCCAGCTAGTAGTCAAACCGTAACAGCGTGGGTGCGTAGTTAGGGCCTGTGGCGCGACGAGAGATTTTGTGCCAGAATTAGATACATACATTACGCCGCGGCGGCCACGCAACTCGAACTTGCTAACGCTATGTGTTTCCGGTCTATATAGGCGCAGAAACGTTGCCTACGCTAGATATCAGCCGCTTTTTCTCTCTCATAGTATATACTCAGGCAACAGCAACAGCAAAAGCGAAGAATTAGAGAGATCACGTACGTGCCTTCAAAATGCTCCCCAATTCCAGCTCTGCGCACGCCGAGGATCTTTGATACAACATGAACTTGTGTTCCTATTGTCCGTAAACGCAATGTTCCGCTTCCACGACTTCCCTAAGCCAATCCCAAGTCCTGTCCGTGAATCAGCTCAACGGAAAAAACCAGCACAAAAATTATTTACCTTCTCGATTAACCGCTGCGCAATCGGATGGAAACCCGTCTTATTCGCGTCCCACGTCTGCAGCGCCAGCTTCCTATCCACCTTGACCATCTCCCTGAATACAGGCCTGCAGAACTTCATCCGGCCCTTGATCACCCCCGTCCCATCCGCACCCACAACCCACTTTGACGCCGGATCGACGTAGTGCTTCGCGGCCTCGGATGTCGGCGGACTCAGCGCAAGCTCGTAGAAGCGCAAGCGGACTTCGCTGTTCGGCGTCGAGTCAAGCTTATAGGTGGTGCCAAGCGCGGTGAGGTGCGAAAACGGCAGCGCGGGGCGGTCCTGCAGCCGCTCGAGGAACACGATGATCTGATTCGCGTTGAACCCGTCGAGGTCCGCAGGTGTGAATGTTGAGAGGTCCGTCGAATCCCGCGCAGCATCCCAGCGATCAGCAAGCGCATACGCAGCCTGCGCGAGCGTCGTGTCGTATTCCATCTTGACGGGCAGCTCGATACCTTCTCCGTAAAACCATGCTTGCCAGTTAATAGTGTCAAGCAGCTTGACCACGTCTGGAGCGTTTTTCTGGTAGTACCCGTAGAGGTGTTCCTTCCACTGCTCCGTCGTGACGGCCTTGCCGATGAACGTGTTGACGTAGTCCTTCACGTAGGGCAGGAAGACATCCAAGCCACCGATCGTGCGCTCTACTGACACATGAGCTCGACGAAAACAAGCAGAAAATAGCCCACCGATATGAAGAATCAAGTTCGCGCCCTTCTCATAGGGAACCTGAGAGTATGCGTCGTCGGGGTCTTCGCCCTTTGCGTACTTGATCACCAGCCGCTGATACTCAGGCTTGTTCGAGTACCGTTTGAGGTCGTCGGTGAGACCCTTCGCGCCAATGATGAACGAGAATCCGCGCGCCGCTTCCGAATCGTGCAAAGTCTGGATACTAATTCAGCACGATTGTTTTAGACAGAAATGAAAACCAAACCTTTTGCATGAGCCTCTCAATGTATACCGTCCAGCCCTCGTTGAGCCAGAAGTGCTCGGCGTGAGCTTGGGTTACGCCATTGCCGAAGTAAGAATGTGTCAGCTCGTGGACGACGACATCGACGAGGGTGCGGTCGCCAGTGAGGAGACTGGGCGTGAGGAACGAGAGGCAAGCGTTTTCCATCCCTCCGTACGGGAAGGATGGCGGCAGGACGAGCAAATCGTAGACCTTGAACTTGTAAGGAACCACGAGCTTCTCTTCGGCGGCAAGGAATCTTGGAAGTGTATTAGCCATCTTATTGAGCAAATAAGAGGCAGCGCACTTGGCCGTATCCTCGCAGAACTCCCAATACGCTGCCTCGATGAGCTCCGGCTCGGCCCATATTCCGGTTCGCCAGTCGGCCCCTTCGATAGCCGGGAAAGATCGGTACACAACATTGCCTGCGGCGATGGCAAGGATGTATGAAGGGATTGGGACGGTCTATACGCGCATCAGCACGCTGAGAGGCGCGACTAATTTCGACACGAACCTGCTCGTACTTGTACTCAACGACGTCCTTCCCGATTTCCTTGCCCGCATGGGGGAGGACCAGCTACCGGAGGCGAGAGACAGACTGCCGAGAGAAGAACCGGAAGGACGGAACGGACGGTCGCCGTGTAGGTCTGTCATTCCTTCTGTTGACGCAATCTCAGAAGGGAAGACGGAGACGCGCACGATCTTTGCAGAGGGACTGTCTAAACCGAGAAATCAACAAGAGCTTGGAGTCGACTACACAAAGCACACCTTGCAGCGGAGCCAGCGAACGAGCATGGATTGGTTGGCACTGGCTGAACAGATATGGGAATCGTTTGCCCTGTGTTTGTCTGGGGGAATGAGTTGCTGGAAGTATCGAGAAACCACACGCACTCCTTCTCAAGCCATTGCAACGCAGTACAGTCCTTCGTTGTGCTGTACACCACACTCAGCTTGACAGACGTGCCCTTCTTCAGCCCCGCAGGTAAAGAGACGTGCAAGGCCGAGCCCATAACTGGGTGCTTGGGCTTCAACTCGAACTGTGCAACCTGCTCAGAACGCGCTAGGATGAATTCACGGGTAAACGTACCGAGGCCTCAGCCCCATCGACCTTCGCGCCGGTAACAGACAGGTCGCCCGTATCGAAACTGAGCAGAGCAGGCTCAGAAAGATGTTCCGAGAAAGCATTGGAGCGCGATTACATGGCCTCCGAGACCCCATCCTCCAGGACAGTGAGGTGGTGCATTGCTGTCCCAGCCAGCGTCTGCGCCTTGAAGTCGACATCCCAGTCAAAATCGACGGCCGAGGACACGATCTTGTCGTAGTTGGCTTGCGAGGCGGGGTCCATCGTAGAGGGAGAAGATCGAAACGATAGTACGCCTGATCCCATCAGAGCCCAGAAAAAGTACTTCAAGCTTGGTTCCAACGTCCACTACGCAGGCTCCTGGTACCTTACGCCCAGCCTCCACCACGCCATTCGAATCCCTAGATCGTCATTCCGCACCTTCCCCTCGATCAACGCGTTCTCCGACTCGTCTTCGGCATAAATTACGAGCTTGCCTTTGCCCAACTGGAGTTTAATCCCGCCCTCGAGCCATAGCTTTGGCTTGTAAGCATGCGTAGCCTTCCGACCATTCGCAATAGCCACAATATTCTTCACGGCGATTTCCGTCTGAGCGGTGGCGGCCCGTCCCATCTTTGGCCCACCACTCGCGGCAACATCGCCGACCGCGAAAATGCGCTCATTGGACGGGGTTTGGAGCGTCGGCTGCACGAGGATATGTCCAGAGGTTGCTGAAATATCTTTGGATGCGATATTGGCGAGAAAACCCGAGTTGGGTCGTTGACCGACGCATGGAATCTGCAAAATGGTGAGCACACGACCAGCTATTACTCAAGAGCAGCTCTCACAATCAAGTCAAACTCTTCGTTCCCAGCCGCGGTCCTCAATATATGTTTACCCACCTTCTCCGGGCGCTGTCCCAACACGACCTCGACACCCATATTCTTCAATACTGCCTCTGCGTGCTGCGCCAGCCGTGGCCCGAACATCGGGAGCAACCTGTCTCGTGAATGGTATATCCGGACGAGCTCCTTGTCGGGGAAGAAGCTTTTGATGTCCGCCACGAGCTCTACGCCAACAGCGCCTCCGCCGACGACTGCGACCCTCCGTGCCTTCGCGACTGTTGCCTGGAACGACGCCATATCCTGCACATTGGTCATGGCACCTGGCCCACTCTGGGTACACCCCGTCGCGAAGACGAGCATGTCCCATGGGATCGTCTTTCCGCCCACCGTAACCGTCATGTCGCTCACCTCGGTCGCTTCGCCGCAAAGCAGCTCAATCGACCCGGGAGCGACCGTCCTACCCTTCCCAACGCCAGTATACGGGATGAACGGTGCCCACCTGTCCAGCCCCGGCGCCGCGGCAAATCGCGGCATCAGCCATTGCCAGACAAACTTGTCGCTCTTCTCGACCAGCACAACACGCCAGCCACTCGGCAGCGTCTCCGCGAGGCGTTCCGCAAGATGAATCCCCGCATACGACGCACCGAGCACGACAACGCGCTTGCTCGTACCGTCCTTGTTGTACGGTGTGTAGGTTGCGCGGTGGACCAGTGCGGCGATGCGTCCGCCGAGCAGGGTGAACAGGATCGGGAAGCCCTGCGAGATGATCTTGGAGATGAAGCGGAGGGTGTCGAGGGCCATGCTGAGGACCGCGACAGTTATCAGATTGCGTTTTTGTAGTCCCTTCGCTGATTATCTGAATCAGCTTAGCCAATGTGTTGCGCGGCTCGTGCCGGTGGCCCATGTCGCGCAGTGCTTCCGCCGCTGTCGCCACGTTACATATGTAGCTGTATGCGTTCCGCGCGACTGTTCCAGTACTAGTACTGTGCCGCGCAACATGAAGATTGTAGCTCCGCCGCTTGGTAGAGGAAGACCCAGCCACAACCACGTGATCATCAGTTCTTGGGACAGAACCACGATGTTACCTGCGACGACTCTCCGTGCTCAGCTCGTTGCTGTCGACTCGGAACGTGCTGCAACTCACGCAAAAATCACCGAGCTCCGAGTCCACCTCGAAAAGTTGGCAGACACTCGTGCAGCCCTGGTTGCGCAGCTCCAGAAAATCACCTACCCCATCCTCAGCCTTCCCGTCGAAATCACAACTCTCATCTTCGACTACTACGCCAGGGGAATCGCCAAACACTGTTACAAGTCTTTCCAATCGTCACCCCTGGTCTTGACGCACGTCTGTCGCGCTTGGCGACAAATTGCCCTTGCATCCCCACAACTCTGGACTCGCATATTCATGCAAAGCTGCACTACTCCAGACGTCGATGCGATGTTCCGGCGCTGTTTCGAAAGGGCAGGCAACCTGCCACTCGATGTTGATCTGTCCTTGGCCACCGACCCGCAGGTGTACGACATCCTCGCAGCAAACTCAGACCAATGCAGAAGCATGGCTATCTCCTTCCCGACCATAGATAACCTCTCCGTCGAAGGGATTGGCGCCCATCTCTCCAAACTGCACTCCTTGCGCCTACACATTCGCGGCCAGTCTGACCCAATCACGGCTTTCGCGAACGCACCAGCTTTGAGAAGGCTGGAAATTTTCTGGACGTTTTCCTCGTTCAGCGATTTCGACCTTCCTTGGGGACAGCTGACGCATTTGGTGCTGCACGGGGAAAGCTCTCCTGCAACGACTATCGGCATCCTTCGTCTCGTGCCTCAACTAGAGGTTTTGGAACTCCCCGCAGTCCGGTACCCGACAGATCAGCTATCGCTTGAATTTCCCCGTCTGCACACTCTCCGCCTCAGCAATGCGGAAACAGTCACCCTTTGGATTCTCGACTGGATGCGATGTGCACAACTGCAGAACCTCGAACTCCTCGTCACCATCATTGGCTGGAATGACGTTCAAGGACTGCGGAGATTCCTGGCTGATAACTGCAAGGAGCTGCGCTCCCTCACCCTCTCAGCTGTACCCCGTTATGGCTTAATTCTATGTGAAGTCCCCAGTCTGACGACACTTCATCTGCGGCGACCTTCGAACCTGCACAGGTTTCTGCAGGACATGGCCGCGGCATCAGACGAGCCTTTACTACCACGGCTGAGCGACCTTTCGATCGAGCTCCCCAATGTCGATGTCTGGCACGACGCAGTGGCTCAGTTGTTGGAAAGTAGGAAGACGATGCAGAGGGTGTCCGTCTGCGCCAACCACGAGGATCTTCCGGCGAAGATGGGCATCTACCGGCCGTTTTCGAGTGCGAGGACGACCTCCAAGCTCCGAGCTGCGACTCGAATGTCGGGCTGCGAAATGGAGGTGCATGGCGCACGGCCGTTCCACGTGTATTCGCATGCTAGTTGGGTAAGTTTTGCGACAGCCGTATTTGCGTCAATGCTCATCAAGCAAATACTTACAGGCTCCTGGATGGACTCCACTTTATTCTCTGCTCGATGTCGATGATGATACGTAGAATAATCGACTCGTTTATTGTATTCATTGAAAGAAGACGACGGGAATACGCGTCATTCACAGTCCAGGCGCCCTACTTCCCGGGATCGGACTCGCAACCCGACTCGGGCGCCGCGAATCGTCATAATCGCTGCCCTCGGCCTTCAGCTCGCTGTGGCCCATTTTCTCGAGCTTGTCGTCAAACATTCGATGGCGGTACCCACTAACGATACGCTCCAGCAGCTCCGAGGTCGACACGCCGGGGGTGCGCCGCGTCGGAAGAAACTTGCCCTGGTTCTTGACGAGCGCGTAGACGTCGTCGTGCCCTTCGGCGGCGTATGGGAGGTCGTCGTGTGCGACGTAGTCGATCTGGTGTTTGTCGAGGAAGGCTTGGTCGATGATCCACGGTGCGTCTGCGACTACTTCGTCTACCCAGCGGCAGTGGCGGACCGCTTCCAGTCTGTGTGTTTCCGCCTGGTCAGAAATAGTCAACACGAGAGAGTAAAAGCACGCACCGCTCTGCATGGGTCATGATCCCGCGTGCCTTGTGCTCCTTAACCTGCTCGTCCGAGTTTACGCCCACGAGCAAATACACTTCTGGGAACGAGAGCTTCGCCTGGCGCAGCTGCAGCGCGTGCCCAAAGTGGAACAAGTCGTACACCCCGTCGGCGTACACCCGTGCCGGACGGCCCTCGGGCGGCGGATTCGTCTTGTACGCCCGCCCTGGCGCGCCGTCGATCGCGGTCTGCACGAAATCGCGGACGTCTTCGGCCGTGAGCGCCGCCGGATCGAACGCGGCAGCTGAGATCGCGGCCGGTGCGGGCTCGGCGAGCTTCGAGGGCTGCATCTTGTCGCTGTCGTCGTCCGTTACGGTCTGCCCGCCCTCGAAGGTGGAAGTGGAGGTATGATGATTATGGTGGTGGTGCATCCTCGTCGTGCTCGTCGTGCTGGCTGCAGACGACTCGACATCGCCGTCGTACATCGGACTATCGACGCCATCCGAGTCGCTCATGACACTGCTCTGCGCAAGCTGGTGCTGCTGTCGTTTATTCGTGCCATTCAACACGAACGTGCGTTGTTTTCGTGGTGCTGTGGATGGAGGGTGCTGGTCGTCGGAGAGTGGGTCATTGTCCTCCTCGGAAGCATCGTACGCGGGGGAGTCTGCGTCGATTGCGCGCTGTGAGCGTTTGCTGCTGCTGAGATGGAGTGACGACGATGGGGGTTTGGAGGACGCCATGATGGCGCGTGATTGGCGTCTTATCTTGGCATTTTCTGCTTGACCTAGACTAGCGATCCCTTATGCGGATGGCCAAAATTACACGGCGGCAGTCTCGGAACAGGTCGGCGGCCTCGGCAGCTGTCGTCCTCGGCCGGCAACTCCTCAGCCGCACTTAATCCGGCGGGTTTACCAGGGACTGAATAAGAATGGATAAAGCTACTTAACAAATTTGCCAACCTCTTTGGGCCAACACACCCTCTAGGTCCATGCTTTGCCTCCTGCTCATCGTTGCTGGTATAAAGCACCAAAGACGCGTCTACACGCGTCTGATTTAGATCAAACTCAGTCCGCGGCGCGCCTCTTCGTCGCAGAAAACACGCGTGGAGTTCGACTGAATGCCGCTTGGAACACCGAACTCTTCAGAACACTCTAAGATGGCCACGATGCGGTCTTTGGGTGCCTTGCACGCGCTAACGGAACAGAAAAGAACTTGAAGGGGTGGTCGAGGCCCTTCGGAAGTAACGCTTATTCGGCAGCGCGGTTTGATCCAAATTTTCATGTGCAACTCAAGGGACGCCTAAAGAGGGACAACGACGCGCTTGAGCGAATGAGAGGACTGAATTCATGTCCGTGGAAGCGTCGGGAGCGCGCAAAGTACAAGGACGAAATGTGACAGCTTCGAAAGGACATTGTTTTCGGAAACGACAATGGCGGAAAAGTATAAAGCACATCCGCGCGTCGACGCCGCATCTTCCCTTCTACTCTCATCATCTCGTGTGCAGACGCACCTTTACGACCCACCACCATGACCACAGCTAGTGCGCAGGCCCACAAATGTAGAAAACAGGATGCTGAGCGGATTCCAGTCAAATCGCGTCGCCGACAGGGCCTTTCCCAGCTCCAGGTACCGCCACTGCACTCTGAGTGGCGCCTCACCATGTCGATGGACGACGAGGGCGTTGAAATCTTTGATTTTCCGCGCCCGCCGTCGCACCGTCCGCAACAACATTCGAGCAGTGACGAAAGCTGCTCGTCCGACGATCACGCATCTCCCGTCTCCAGCCCCCCAACGACCCCAGCTACTTCCCCAATAACCCCAACGCACCCCAGACCACTGGCACGGTGCAAGACGATCAAGCCCTTGACGATCACCAAGCGCGCTGTGTCTCCCAGACCACAGCTGGAAACGGTCGAGGATGCAGAGGCAGAGGACGACGTTTTCTACGCGTCCGACGCGCGCAACTACATGACCCTCTCCCCACCCTTGCCAGCCTCGTTCCCGAGAACGATTCAGCGGTCCCCGAGCCCCAAGCCCGAGCCCACCTGCCCCCTTCCGCCGGTTCCGAGCTCGAGTTCGCGGCCAACGCATTCGCGCACGCCATCCAACTCGTCGTCGCAATTTGGCTCTCCTCCAAACTACTCCCGCCCTATCTCCTTCTCCGCCGCTGGTTCCCGTCCACCGCTGCGTTCGGATGCACATCCGTATGCACGCGAGAGTGGCGACTTCCACTGCTACTCGGTCTATGCGCCGTTGATCGAGAGCACCCCGCCCATCGACAGTCTGGAGGAGATACCTTCCGAGGACGACGAGGCGTTGTCGTTGTCGCCTATCATCACGACGCGGAACCCTGACCTCGAGGTGGACTCGGACCTCGATCTCGAGCTCGACCAGTCGCAGGAGGAGGAGAAGGAGGAAGGAGAGAAGCCGCTTCCGTTGCCGCCGTACACAGGCTGGCATCCGCGTCCCCAGGTACGCGCAAGTGAGCTCCGCGGGTTGGGCTTCGTGCTGCCGCGGACCCCAACGCCATCCCCAACGCCGTCCCCAGCAACGCCGCCGCTCCGCTCGCGCTGGTCCACATCGACGCTTTCCTCCGTGCGCGACCTGCCCTCGACAAGCAGCGAAACAAGCCCGTTCAACGCTCGTGCTTTTGCCAAGCGATATTTTAGCGCGCCGCGCGTGGTTCGTGCTAGCCCCGGCAAGGAAAAGGAGCCCAAGGACATGCCTGCGGCGACGAACAAATCCCCCAAGGGCAAGGGCAAAGGCAAGCTCACCGTCTCGGACGTGCGCGTCTTGCTCTCCCCACCACCATCGACGGCCGCCTCTGCTCCCCTGCCAATCACCTCCTCGACCTCCTCGTATTTCAACTACAGCTCGCAATCACAATCCGACTCGGGCTGCTTCTCGTCGTCCCTCCCCCGCTCGTCCACCGAGTCACGTGAGACATTCATTATGCCCGCCGCGCGTTCAGAGATCGGGCACTCGCATTCGCGGACGTCGAGCGGCGAGAGTGGAATGAGTTTTGATGCGGATGACGACGCCGACGAGGACGACGAGGACATCGTGGGGCTGGGTCTGCGCAGCCGGAGACGAAGGCGTAAACCCATCCCTGCGTTTCTTGGTATGCATGCGCGGTAGCGTCTCGTGATTTTTCTTGGTTTCTTGTTCTGACTTCTTGCTCTGCCTGCCCACGATGACTACTGTATCCCCTGACCCACCTTGACTCCCTGCCAGTGTATTTCTTGCTTCCTTGTCTCTTACTGTATCCTCTCTTTCCTTGACCTCCCGCTGTTTGATAATCGCTCACGACTCTCTCCTCTCTCTTCGCATTGATACGATACGATACGATACATTCCGTACATAGTCTACATCCTGGATAATGTTCCGCACCGTGTGCGCGACTCTCCCACTCACTCACTCACTCACTCACGGTCTTTCCATACACTCTTTTGTAGCGATAGCGACACGTAGTAGACAGTAGTTAGTAGATGGCTGTGAATGTGAAAGAAGTTGTATATACGCGCTGTAGGGCCGGCGAGAATGCAGATACCGCTTGATCACGTGCGACTAAGGATGGAGTCCTCGATTTTCCTTGCAGAGATCTTCGTCGACTTGTGCTTAACGTAGACTCGAGCCCAGTCCCTACTTCACGATCAATTCTTTGAGAGGCGGACGGGAATTGATCTCAGTAGGGACTGGTAAGACTTATGACGGGCGTGGCTGAGTGGCCATTTGCCCGATTTGGTAATTGGGATTGACAGTAAAGGCTTGTTTCTTGTCAAGCCAGTTGCTTATTGAGCAAAATAAATTCATAGCACTCTTTCATACACTCGTTACTAGCATCCTGCAAAAAATCTAGTCCATGAGCAGCAGAGAACGGTGCAAACGGCGTTACCAGCACCATCACTCACTCCCACGCCATCCGGATTTGTGTCCCAAAAAGGCTAAACGGACCAACTGCACCCGCACTCAGCGACGATCCGCCCAAGTTGTACCAGCCCCTACTGGAGGTTTTCCGGAAGTAGGGTGCTGGACCGAGCCTATGCTTAACGGGACCCAAGCTTAATTGCCATGGGATGCCGCAGGGTTGCACCGCTACTCCTTGCCATCTCTGGAAAGCTTAAGCATGCTGAGAGCCACGAGTGCCAGTGGGCTTCGACGCAGGACTACACGGGTTGACGCCGTGTATGAAAAAAAAAACGGCCGCGGAGCAGCAGGCTTGCCCATAAGACTAGAGTGAACGAAGCTTCTTCGACTGAGTTCTTGAGATTGTAGTACGCAGATGGGTTTGCCGCAGGTTCTTTGCCGGGACCTTCAGCGGGTCGTCTGGCTTCCCTGGCAGTTATGACGGAAGAGCTGAAGTCGACACTCGATCCGCGATACTGCGTGCTTGAGAAGTTTTGCTCTTGGACTCGGGTTTCTCTCGAAGTTGGAAGCTGATATAGTTCATTTTCTGCTTTTGCGAAGAGCATTCTATCGAGAGTGTGTAGCATGCGCTTCTCGAGTCGCGGTGCAGCAGACGAGTCTTCCGGATTGTGAGCATAAGTAGCGCGATGATGGCGGTCAAAGAGAAAGTTTGGCGGACCACTTGTGACGGCGGATCCAGAAAACTCTCCTCCGTCCTCCATCCCGCTCATCCTTGTATGTTATGAACGTATGGACGGCGCTCCGCGCGCCAGCTAGACACTCCTTCACGGCCCTCCACCGGTCGCTAACACCAGCGCTTGCGCGGAGATGCTTTTCCTCAACGCGCCAGAACAATGCCGACCTGCTGCCTATGGACCGTCTGCGGAATATAGCCATTATAGCCCACGGTGCGCCTTGTCGTGCCTAGTCTATTAACTCGGGTATTCACGAGCCCGACAGTCGATCACGGTAAAACTACGCTGGTTGACCAACTCCTGCGGCAGTCCGGGACGCTCGCGCTGCAGACAGACCGCGTCATGGACTCGAACGACCTCGAGAAGGAGCGCGGGATTACAATTCTGTCGAAATGCACGTCGGTCTACTACAACAATGGCGAACACCTCATCAACATCGTCGACACGCCCGGACACGCGGATTTCGGCGGAGAGGTCGAGCGGGTGTTGAGCATGGTGGATAGCGTGGCGCTGGTGGTCGACGCGACCGAGGGGCCCATGACGCAGACGCGTTTCGTGCTGTCCAAAGCGCTGGCGCGTGGGTTGAAGTACGTTCCCCAGTTCTTGAAAGCGGAATCTATTGAAAAGTCGTTGCGTAGGCCTTTGGTGGTTCTGAACAAAGCCGACCGACCGACTTCGCGCCCAGCGCAAGTTGAAGCGGACCTATTTGACCTCTTCGCCACGCTCGGCGCGACCGACGAGCAGATGGACTACCCTGTGCTTTATGCCAGCGCCAAACAGGGCTGGGCAGTCACCGACCTCGAGAAAATGCCGGCCCAGGACGCTTCTGGTGTAGTTTCCGACACGCACGAGGGCATGAAGCCTCTCTTCGACATGATTCTGCAACACTGCGCGCCACCGACACTGTCTCGCGCAGAAACGGACCCGTTCTCCATGATCACCATTCAGATCGAAAGCGACCCGTACGTCGGCACGCTGTACCTCGGACGCATTCATTCGGGCACTATCAACGTCGGAGAGGACCTCATTGCAATCGACTCCGAGGGCAACAAGGTCGGCGAAGGGCGCGTCAAGAAGCTCTATGTCCGCGTTGGTGTGGATCGCGTCGAGCGGACGAGTGCTGCTGCAGGCGAAATCGTCAGCATTGCCGGAATCAAAGGCGGAGGCGTGAATGTCACGCTCGTCTCGGCCGACCCCAAGTTCTACACCGACGGCGCTGCCCCGGTGCCGCTTCCTTCGACACCCATCGACCCTCCGACCATCAGCATCATCGTCCACGCCAACTCTTCACCCTTGGGCGGGTCCGAGGGCACCAAGCTGACATCGCAGTTGCTCAAGGAGCGTATATACCGCGAGGCGCTGACCGACGTCGCGCTTTCCGTTCTCCCTGGCCCAACCTCGGACTCGATCGAAGTCCGCGGCCGCGGCGTCCTCCATCTCGGCATCCTCCTCGAGAACCTGCGGCGGGAAGGTTTCGAGCTGCTCATCGGGCCGCCCAAGGCAGTTCTGCGGACCGACCCCGAGACTGGTCTGCAGCTCGAGCCCGTCGAGAAATGCGTGATTGTCGTGCGCGAAGAATACGCCGGCGGCGTGGTCCAAAAGCTGACTCAGCGCCGCGGCGAAATGCGCAGCTACGACGCGGTGGACGACGACGTCGGTGCTGGTGCGGCTGCGGGGGCCGAGGGCGACAGTGGCGGCGACTCGGGCGGGGCGACCGGCGGATGGGTGCGCATCGAGATGGACGTCCCTGCACGTGGTCTCATTGGGTACATGGCGGGCGAGTTTGGGAATGATGTCCACGGGCAGGGCACGCTCAACCATACGTTCAAGGGCTACGAGCCGTACAAGGGCGCTATCGAGACGGGCCGCAACGGCAGTCTTATTTCGATGGCGCAGGGCGAGGCGTCTGCGTATGCTATTGCGCCGCTCCAGGCGCGGGGGATCATGTTCATCCCGCCGGGCACGCAGGGTGTGTTATTTTCCCTCGACTGCTTTCGTTTGCTGAGCTTTGATGCAGTTTACGCTGGCATGGTCATCGGCGAATCGTCCAAGTCGCTCGACATCTATGTCAATCCGTGCCAGAAGAAACAGCTCACCAACATCCGTGCTGCGGGCGCTGACGAAAAGCTCGTCATTGCGTCGCCTCGTATGATGACGATGGAGGAGAACATCGCGTACATGGCCGACGACGAGATGGTCGAGATCACGCCCAAGAACGTGCGGCTGCGCAAGGCGGAGCTGGACAGCAACAAGCGGATGAAGGCGATGAAGGGCAAGCAGACGAACAAAAAGTAGTGGATGGATGCAAACAAAAGTACACTTGATTAGAAGCTAATTTGTAGAGACCTAATGATCTAGATAATCATGTAGCCTTTAGATGCTCATAGACCACACCCTGCTCACGAACTCAGCGTTGAAATGAGGTCTGGAGTGTCGAGATCGAGATCGCGACGCCCACCGCACGGCGGGGTTGTGTCCTGCCTGCGAGCCAGTGCATGTGCAGAGGAGTGGATGAAGGTCGTTCCTGTGCTGTTGGTGTTCTCGATGAACTCCAAGACTGCGAAATCTTCAGCGCCAGGCTGTAGCCATACGGCGGGAATGCCCAGTTCGATTGCTTGGTGAAGGATGCTCAAGGTCACCTGACCAGAATCAGCCTTCGCCTTTTCGCTGATGGCTTGTACGCACCGCAGGCTGGGTCACGATGGAGATGGACGTTCGCTCGGGGTCATCCAGGTCCGCGAGCGAGTGGATGCACGGTTTTCCTTCGGAGAACGGCGAGTACTGTCCGCAATAATCATCATCAAGGGCGCCCGTTGTCGGTGGTAGGACTTACCGGGTTGACAGGCACAGCGTCGAGCCCTTGCTCAAGCATCGTCTTCAGCACCTGCAGACGTATATTATGGGGAGAGCCAACGAACGGAGACAGCAGACGCACAATTGTCCCGAACTTGGTTTCGTCTTCAGAGGCGCCGACGACCGCGAACGATGGCGCGGACAGGAAATGGTCCGTCTTGCTTTTCAGCAAGCCCATTTCGCGCGAGTGGAAAACCCCGGGAGATGCGTTGGCGCCGATGAATCCAGTGAGCAACGATAGTGCGAGCACGGCGAGCATTGTATTTGCTTTGTGCGCGGGGCAGCTGAGTTGACGTCTTG
The DNA here is from genome assembly GCA_014461115.1 of Mycena chlorophos. Taxonomy (NCBI): domain Eukaryota; kingdom Fungi; phylum Basidiomycota; class Agaricomycetes; order Agaricales; family Mycenaceae; genus Mycena; species Mycena chlorophos. The sequence continues at coordinate 1,701,716 of JACAZE010000002.1, read as the reverse complement.
GTTCGACGAGTCGCTCTAAATACCATGTACCGGAACTATCGCCCTGCCGCGACTTGGGTCTTCCAGTAGAATCCAGGCGTTCTGATTGCTGCAAGTAGTGTAGTAGTATGTCGATAAACCATCATCGCCGGTGCGGGGATCGTGAGTGCAGATCAAGAGCAGACTGAGATAAAAGGTCTGGCGCCATGCGTGTCGCTGTAGTGTAGGCGCCGAGTGTTGATCTTGTCGCAGTTAAGGATGTGCAGCGTTCCGTCGTGGCCGCCCAACTTCAAGTCGAGTTGAGGGGATGTGGGTGGCGAGGCTGAATATAGTTGCTCTAATATCGAAGCTTGCATCATCCACATCTTGATAGGATTGAGTAGGCCGACCGGGGCCTCGTTCGGTGCGGGGATACATGCGAAGCCGTCACGTGATCGGTGAAATGGCCTCGCTCTTCGTCCTTCGACAAGGGCATTTGAAGGTGACGGAAAGCCACGAGGAAGTGCGGGAATATTCCCTGGATTCGAGTCGGACATTCCTGGAGTGATTCTTTTCAGGTCAGTCAAGCTAAGCGCAAAGCAATCAAACATACGAGTCCAACGGTCTCAAGGTTAACGGAATCACATCTGGTCCCGTAGTGGTTCATGCCGGGGAGACGATGGTGCGTCTCGGAGCGCAAGTTGAGTGTCAAAAGGACGGAACGTTGCAGGCCGCCGGCCCAAGCCATTGTGCTTGTACTTGCGTGCAAATTCGTGCATAGAATCGGTATCGAGAGATGGCGGCGGCGGAACCGACACCTGCGACTGGATTCGCGTTAATTCGGCCTTGAGATTTTGAGGGCAAGGTTGCGTCGCTTTTCGGGTTGGCGTTCGGTCCGAATCATTCAAGCGGCTGCAGAGTACAATTCGACGCGTCGAACCCAACCATCTTCCGGTACACTAGCTGGTTCGGAGAGTAGTCGACGAGAAAAACAAATTCGTGGTGTTGCCAGTGGCCGGAAGAGAGAAAGCAAGTCCAAGTCCCCGTGACGCGCTCCTGCAAACGAACGCAGATCATCTCAGTAATATGCCCGGAGTGACAGACCTGACTTTTGTCACTGAAAGCTCACTGAGATTCTGTTCGACCTCAGTGAGATTCCTGGTGGTCTCAGTGAGACTTCATTGCAACATCACTGATAACTTTAGTTTATATTGATTATCAATGATCCTGTGATATTATCAGTGATATTCAGGTAAAATGGAGAAACAGTCGCCAAAATCTTGAGGAAGATTGTCAGTGAGATTCCTTACAATTGGTACTGATAATCCCCGGAATCTCAGTGGGAACCAGGTGAATCTCACTGACCTAGAACCTGATTCGCAGTGAGATTCTCATTGAAATCTCACTGATGTAGAGTGCGTTCTTAGTGATAATCTTTCCAGTCTCACTCATAATCTGAGCAATTCTCAGTGATAATTGGAGAAACTTGGTAAGATGAAGAGTAAGAAATAACTAGTTAACACTATCAACTGCAGTCCAGAACTCGTCGGTTAGACCCTTGTTCTTCTTCTCAATGCGCTCATCCACCAAGTCCTTGTAAAGGAGAAGCAAAACATGGATGGAGAAGTCATAGTTCACGTCTGACATTTGACGCAGTTGAGCCTCATACCCTGATAGCCATGCATTGAGTTGTTCGGCTGTTTCTGTGTTGAAGGCCCGTGCCGTGTGTGCAATGCCGAGGTTATCAACAGAGACAGAGATAAGATCGGGTTGAGACCCATTGACAGGGGCAGGATTGCACCAAATGTGGCACAAGATATCGGTGGCGCAGTGGCCGATATAGTGCCAAGCATCGACAATGAATTTGGTGGTGGTGAGCCAGGTGTTGTTTGGATTCTGAGTGACAATATGGCGAAGAAGGCTGCATGCATCGTCGTAAGCGAGGAAACTGGGGCGTGAATCAGGATGATTGGCCCAGAGTTTGTCGAGGATTGAAAGGACGCGCGAGGGTGTCTCTGCGACGTAGCATTTGCCCCATCCAATTGGATGACCGCAAGACCACTGCACAGTTTGGAGACAGTATGTTGTGCGTGCACGAAAGGTGTGTACCACAGTGTCACCAGAGGCCCCATCGAGATCGGGAAGCTGGGGGCGCACAGAGGCTTGGGTCGGATCATTTTCATCTTCCTGGCGAATTGCACGTCGAACACTGTGAAACGAAGATCCTCCAAATCGAGAAAGCCAAAGTCGGTGCCAACGTTGGTGTTCAGCGAGATCGCATGTAACTGCGCCCGGCTCGTGGACGGCACGCCCGCATACAGCAATGCCGCAAAAATTCTGCCGATCAAGGTGATCAAGGCAGAACCGGCCGTTCTTGTAGTTCACCAGGGGTTTCTCGCAGGGAGCAATTGCACAGATCTAGTCTCCGGTCAATAACTCGAAACTAATTTCCAACAAAAGACGTACACGATGTGTGATTGTTTTCCCATCCATAACTGCAAGGCGAACATAGCCACGCTTTGATCCTGCAGCTCGCTCCTGCTGAGAAGGCAAGGTGAGACTGGCCGGAAGAGTGTTGGTGTCATCGGCAACTTGCGGGATTGGATTGTTCTATCTCTGAGTCAGTGCACAGAGTTAAAGACGGTAATGTCGTACTCGAGGTGGTCCCCCAACAACATTATGCGATGCAGCATCTAGCTGAGCGCCATCGGCAATAAGATCGGCCTTGTACTTCTTGATGTGAGTACAATCCGTACAGCCATGATCCATTCCGTCTGGCGCGAGCCCGCCATTACGCCCCACAGCATCGCGAACGGCATTAGCCAGCACTTGAGAGCTGCAGTGAGCAGGAACATTGAACGAGTCTTCGAGACGATGGGCGAGAATGAGCCGACGCGAGAAATGCTCCAGATAAAGGCGCTGTGATTGCCGAACGGAGATGCGCGGCCCGACAGAGATAAGATCGTTGAGCCAGTCGGCAAAAGCCTTTCCATCCAGAGTGGAAGCGCACCACTGCACTCTGCTGAGCTGCAGCAATCCGACGATCCACCCAGATCCCAGCCTTTGACACCCGGAGATAGCGAGCATCGTATTCCAGGCGTTGCTTCCGACCGTAGGCGCCCGAGCGGAAGGTAATTCGATCGGGATAGTATTCCGCTTTGCATTTAATGCAATACGCCACGTAGACTGTCGCGTCGACCCAGCGAAAGCCAGTGGAGAGCAGCTTGACTGAAATTGGATCGCGATGCCGGTGAAGCGCAGGTGGATGGAGCACATCTGAGTCCGAGTTGGTGCAGAACATGCACTGTGTTCGAGTTGTACACAGTAAATGACGGGGCTCTGGGAAGAAAGCCGCGTTGCGAGGCTCGCGATCAGACTGCCCCAGCTGGCGATACAACTGTTCCAGGGCGGTGGTCATACGCGCCGCTAATGCTGGCCCGAGCTGTTCTTCCTCAGGTGGGAAATCCGGATGTTCATGCTCAGAATCGAATGCATCCCGGAGGAGATCCGAGATGCTCGATAACCAGGCGGTGCGATGCGGCTGATTCGGTCGACTCCGCTGGACTTGGTGGAGCTCGAAGAGTGGGTAGGCCGCGATGAGAATTGAGATGATGTAAAATGACCGCTGGAGAGAGAATGTGCGCTCAAAATATAGCTGAAGAAAGACGATGAAACCACCCAAAGATGGGACCATCGTGGCTTGCGCGAAGATGAGTTTCACGCACGTGAGCATAGGAAGTATACCTAAGCATCGGAGGTTTGCCGATGTGGATTCTTCAGCTTTCATGCCCTTGTCTTCTGTTTGGCATATCGGGAAGTTCCCCGTCTTAGGAATTGTATTTATTTTGCTGCGGTCGTCAGTTCAAACCCAGCTGCTCGCTTTTTTCTTTTTCTTTTTTCCTGCTTTACCGACGTGTCCGATCCGTTTCTTCTCGCTTCTGAAGCACGGAAATAATTGACGTTCTTTGACGACAAGTACATTTCAACAATACACTCCCCTACATGCTGTCCAAGTCCAGTGTCTCGGAAGTAACTGACACACCCCGGCGACGATCGCGACGCGGTCGCCTCGCCGACTCGTCCTCCTCGTCTGACGACTCATCACGACTCTTCTTCTTCCTCGGTCGGGCTACCTCTTCTGAGCTGGCGCTGTCGTGAGACCGGTGTCGGCCCTGCTTCCCCTTACGCTTCCGCTTCTTCTCCTCTTCCTCCTCCTTCTTCTCCCGTTCTTTGACAGCTGCCGCTTTCCGTTCCAGGCGAGCTAAGAAGTCCTTCTTCTTCATTGCCGCAAAGGTCGAATCGAGTGTCTTTTCGCCATCGATCCAGTCGCGTGCGTCCTTGTCGTACTGGAGAAGCAAGTTCTTGTCGGACTTGAACAGACCGGTATCGAGGACAACGGAGCCAGGCGAGATGCCAAGGGCTGCGTCGATGGTGTCCTTGTTGAATTCGTACCGCGTGAACTGGCGTGCGTCGGATTGATACTCGGCCTTGACTGCTACAGAGAATGTAAATATGAAAGACGGCTTCTCGACAGGAGTACTCACCAGTGATGCTCAACGCGTAAACCTTTCCGTTCTTGTTGGGATTCTTGTGGCTCAGATTACAGATTGTGATAGCGTCGACACGCGCATTGTACCGCTCCAGCATTGGCCCCACTGCCGAGCCAAGCTTGCCGAAGGGGTGTATCCCGACCAAACACCTTCGTCCGCAAGAACTCGCGGAAATTCTTATCCTCCTCCTCGGACACTTGCACGGTGCTGGGGTTGCTCAGATCATCTCCGGGCGCTCCGCTTGACGCGACCTTGCTTTTGCGAGCCCGTATGAGGTCTAACGGCGCCACAACCTCGTAAGCTGCAAGCTGGAGAAACATCAGTCCGTGCGTGCGCGCGGTCCACGACATCGTTAGCGTACCTCCTTCTTGCGCTCGCAAATGATCTCCGCGGCCAAGCCCACCCCCGTCTTCTGCAGCTCGCACATATCGACCTCCGAATAGCCCAACGCGTCGTTGAACTCGCCTTTCATGAGCGCAGCGAGCGAGCCGATAGGTACAAAGTCTGCGTCGGCCGTCTGGATCTTGACTTTGATGTGTTCGCTGCCTAGCAAACGCGTCAACACATTCTGGGAGATTTATAAAGCTTTGCGCACCTTTCTCCGGACTCTTGCTGGCCAACCCACAGCCGATAATCTGCTTCCAGGATCCAAGGTAGGTGCCGCCCGGCCCGGTGGTAGATCGTGACGCTGCCGCGCAGCGCCGGAGCAACAGCAAGGAGCTCCGACTGAGCAGCCAGACCTTTGATACGAAGAAAAACTGGAGCGACACCAGCGTGAGTTCATGACAAGCTGCGCAAAGAAAGGCATCACCAGGACTCGTATCCAGTTTTGCACCCGGCCCAGCTGCCTGGCGCAGATAGTCGCCGACAGACTCGTTCTGCAGCTGTGTGGCCTTGTCCTCGTGTTCCTCCTGGTCCGTGTTCGCGGCGGCATCGGCCTTCTTCCCCTCCTCGTCGTTTGCCAGCGCCTTTTCAGCTGACTTCGACATCAGGTTGTCTTCCGAGCCCGAGAGCTCAGAGAGGCTCGACGTTTCGTCCTCTGTAAATAACTCAGTCAAACACTACTCGGATACGACGAGGTGCGGAACATACCATTGCTGGCGGACACGGCCTTAGAAGCCTTGGTGCTCACAAGCGGCCTGGTCTGCCCAACGGGATCGGTCTTGACCTTCGACTGGACCAGCTTACGATGAGCCCTATGGACGAAGGTTAGTAAAAAAACATTGAATGAGCTGGAGGTACACTCACGGTGTTCCCTCGTCTTTTCCATCCTGCGCAGCTGCATTTGCGGCCTTATCCGCCGCCGCCTTGTCGGCGCTGTTCATCTTTGGCGTCGGTGCCGCACGATGAGCGACGAACTTCACGAGCTTGGGATCTCCGGCATGTGTCGGCTCCTTGAGTTTCTTTGCGATGAAGTAGTGCAGGTCGTTACGGTTCTTTTTGCCTAGGTCGCCCTTGCTCATGCCGAGGTAGGCAGCCACAATGGCTGCCTCATGCTTGAGCAGGTTATTGACTCTCTTGGCGGGGACGTCGTCGATGGACGCGGGAACGGGCGCCAGAGTGGGAGCGGGAGCGAGAGCGGACATGGTCGTACGAGTCAAGAAAAAACAAATTGATGTGGCAACGGCGAGATGGGCCTGAAACGTGAGTGGATGGTCAGTGAGGAGGTTGAGGAGAATCTCAGTGAACCTTGGTGATAATCGCGACATTCTCAGTGAGGAAAATCTCAGCGAGATTCCGTCGAAACTCAGTAAGAATCAGTAACATGCGCGGCGGCGCAGTCCAGTCAAAGCCAGCAATATCTGGGTCACGGTCGGTGAACCTCAGTGAGAATTCGTCGACCCTCAGTGAGGGTGAGTGACGGTCGGGTTCAAGGTCAGTTTGTATTGATCAATATTGGCGACAGGAAGTGATTACGACTGACTCTCAATAATCACTGAGGATCATCGGTGAGGGTCTGTCACTCCGTGCATATAACTCGATCATCTCGTCTTTCCTCTTCCATCCATCCATGGCAGAACGCGTACGCCCCGCTCTCCTCCCCCACCTCCTCCTGCTCCTCCGCGACCTCGTCTGAATCTCCCCACCTAGGGCCGCGGCGGACCAACACGAGGCGCGCCCCGAGGCGGAATGCGCGGCGGCGGCGGCGGGCCAAGAGGCGGCGGGCCAGGCGGCCCCGGCGGCGGCGGCGGCGGGTCGATGGACAAGCCCAAACGCGAAGCCATCCTCGACCTCTCGAAATACGTCAATGAGCGTATTCGCGTCAAGTTCACTGGCGGGAGGGAAGGTGCGCGTGCTCGTGCTCGTGCTGTATTGCTGGACAGCAGCACTCAGCATGGATTTTACAGTGAACGGCGTGCTGAAAGGATACGACCAACTGCTGAACCTCGTGCTGGACGATGTGGTCGAGCAGATGCAAGGTGGGTTCCTTCCGCTGGTCGTCGTCGCGTCTCTGCGTGCATCTCACAATCGCAGAACCGGAGCCGCATACAAGACAACTCGGCCTAGCCGTCCTGCGCGGCCCTACGATAACCCTCGTCAGCCCCGTCGATGGGTCAGAAGAAATCGCAAATCCATTCATGGCCGCAGAGTAAGCGCGTCGTCGCAGATTGCGAAAAAAACCGCAAAAAGCGCTCGACGGTGCGCGCCGCGATTTTGTTCTTCTTACAATGTAGCTCCCCCGGAGAAAGAGAACAAAGCAGCCATGTTTTTTTGTAACCATTTTCCGAGTCTTTTTCTGAATTGTACCTATTTTCTCGAACCCCATCCTCCAACCGAAACTCGACCATCTCTAGATCGGCGTCGCGCGCGCGTCGTGTCGTGTGTATCCTCCAACATCAGCGATATCCGCCCGTAGCAGCGTTAGGCGGTCGTGCAAGCTCACTAGGCCAATCGTCAGCCACCAACCAAAAACAAACACCCAACAGAAAAACTCACTCGAAAGCAGACTCGACACAAGCCTTGACCTGCCTGTAGTTGACGACCAAGCAGCTCTGCTCGTCCCGCGCAGTCAACATAAGCTTCTCCTCCGTGCCCACATCCAGCTACCCCAAGTCAGAGTCAGATTCTCCCACGTGACCACAACGCAAACAAACGCACCTTGTTCAACGACGCGAGTACATGCCCCAGATTGACATTGGGGTTGCCCATCTCGTCGACCTGGTGGAAGACGTGGTCGCGGAACAGCTTGATAATGTACCGGTCGCCCGTCTCCGACCAGCGCTCGTCGCGCGCAAACTCGGGCCGCTCGTTGATGAACCCGAGCTTGCAGAGCAGCCGCACGAGCCGCGCGTTCTCGAGCTCGGACATGAGCTCGTTCTCGAGGATGTCGGTGGCCCTGTAGATCGGTTAGAAAGGTTGTTAGGATGGAGCAGCACCACGGACGTTAGCGCATCGGCCATCTCCGCCGCGACTCTCGTGCTGATAATGTCCATAACCTGGTTGATGTTCTGCAGCAAAAAAAACGGTCAGCACAGACCAACACACCTCATCACAGAAACAAACAAACCTTGTGCGGCGCGCCCTTATTGATCAAGAACAACGCAACGGCCTTGACCTCGGGACTATAAACTCGCCCCATCAACTCAATCGTCTTCTGGAAATTGCCCCCACTCCAGCCGAGCGCCTGCCCCGAACACAGCGCAAACACCAGACGCCCAAACATCGTCAGGTCCTCCTGCTGCAGCGCATGCATGTCCTGCTGTGTATGCATCTGCACCGAATCGTGCATGAGCACGTCGACGATCCCGCACGAGCTCACGCGCAGCCGGTGTTTGCCCGTCACCAGGATCTTGCTCGCGTCGACCATGCGCAGCGCCTGTCCTGCATCGTGCACGTACTTGACTGCAGTTGCGAGCTGCACGATGTACGACCACAGCGTGCGTTCGGGGAGCGAGGTCCGTCCGTGCCCAGACGGCTTGAGGTGTGTTTCGTAGAGTGTCTTGGCCAATGGATGATAGGCGTAGGCCACGACGAGAGAGCTGTCGCCGAACGCATGGGTTGTGAAGGCCTCCTGGACAGAGACGATGCCGGGATGCCGCAGCTTGCTCCAGGTCTCAATCGCGCTGAACGCGCCTTGGTTGTTCATCCTGAAGTCTGCAAGAAATAAATCAACGAGAACGCCAGAATGTTGAGGCAACGCACTCTCAACGCGACGCAAGCAGTAGGTCGCGCCGTCCTTGGAGTTGATCGCGCGGTACACGGTCGAGCTCCAGTTGCCAAACTTACGGCGCTCGCTATTGAGATTGTCGAGTGGGATGATCGAATGGTAGCCTTGCATCTCTTCCGGAAGTCCGAGACCAGGCGTGGCTGCCATGTGTAGGTCCTCGCTTCGGGTTTGCATGAGGGTACGAAGGTCCCCGGAAGGGAGCATAAAGTGAGTGTCGACAGAATTGGCGAGGAAAGAGGGCGGCATCGGCGTTGAGTAAAGATGGTAGTTGAGCTATCGAGTGTGAGATTTGGAGGAATTGTGGTGGTCAACACACACCGGCTGGCGCAAGAACACCGGCCCAACTGGCATGGTCATGTAGTGGTCGTACGCGTCGTAAGCATTAGGATCGGGGTAGTATCCGTTGGAGGATGCCTATCCGAGGCTTGAGTGGGTTGGGCATTGCTCGAGCAACAATGCGCACCTCATCATAATCCATGTACTCCTCATAAGGTGGCTCCTGGGGATACTGAGGGGGCGGAGGCCTGTCTCCGATGGTAAGCATACTGTTGTTCTATGAATAGCGATACGCACGATTCCTGGGGCGGAGGTGGGGTCGGCGCGGGGCTCTGTGACTGGATCCGCGCGGGAAACTTGGGGACGAAGACCGGTGCACTGATAGAGGCCGAGAGCGACGGCGGGGGTGTGGATATGGCTGGTAGCGAAACTGCACTTGTTAAGGGCGGCGAGGTTGCTCGCGAACTGTGTGATTGGTAAGGCTGAAGTCCGCGACAAGGACACAGAGACGCACATAGGAATTGCGTCTGGCGCCTGGTTGAGGACGATTTAGAGTACGCGCAAGAGGCATGGAGTGGACTGCGACGCGCCGGAGGGTGATAATACAGACAACCTTTGTCTTGATACTTGCAAGAGCTGGCGCGGCGGTGAGCGGAGTCGACTAGAGCAGTAGATGGACGGACCCGTATATCATTATATTCCTACATTGGCGCTGGACAGAGTCTGTGGTGCGATGAGTGGGTGTGTACTGGCGGACAATGTTGAAGCACCCTTGCGCGCGGGGTTCTTTGCGGGGGTCTGTGTCGGGGGCTGATCGTGGGCGGGATCTGGCCTGACGATCTTGATTGCGCCGCTTGTGGGTGGTCGAAAGAAGGACATGGGCCCCGGGCCGCCCAAGACGTTGGGGAAGAGATGAGCAACTTGTGACAAGCGTGACCTGCTCTCTCTTCCTAGGGAGACTAACTTCTGCGGATGTTGTCGGACTGTGGCCCGGTGCCGCCCATGACGCGTTCTGCGGCCCCTCACTCGATATGCTGACTGTACACCACGGCTTACTACCCTGCGAACTCCCGATTTCTCGGTATTCACAAACATAAAAGCACACATCGGCTCAACAACTCTCCAACTCGCCCATGACCATCACCAAAGATTCCTCTGCTCCCCTCGTCGCTGTCGTCGGTGCAACCGGCGCACAAGGCGGAAGCGTCGTTGACGCGTTGGCCGAATCCGACAAGGCATACCGCATTCGCGCATTCACTCGGGACGCGACAAAGCCTGCTGCGGAGGCCCTCAAAGGAAAAGGCGCCGAGGTGGTCCAGGTCGCGCTGACCGTCGAGAACAAGGACAAAGTTGCCGATTACGCCTTCGTGAGTTCCCTATTCTTCGTTTGACTCCAGTATGCTGAGACTCTGCAGCTGGGGACCAACTTCTGGGAACACGTTAACATGGAGAAGGTTTGTGCCAAGCACTGCGATGTCCATGTCCTCACATCTATTGCAGGAAATCTCCGAAGGCAAACTCCTCATCGACGCTGCCAAAGCCGCAGGCGCGCGCGGCATCATCTGGTCCGGCCTTCACTCGATCTCCAAAGCGAGCAAAGGTCGTTACACCAAGCCGTCGTCACCGAGTATGGCAACCAGTCCGGCGTGCCCCTCGTCAACATCTGTGCCGGCTTCTACGCACAAAACCTCTCTGGCGCGCACGGCCTCATCTCCAAGCGCGACGACGGGGCACACGAGATCTCTTGGAATGTTCGTCCGGAGACCATGGTCCCTCTCATCGACATTGAGAAGGACTATGGCATGTTCGTGCGAAAGGCCATCGAGGCGAAGGTGTTCCCGAATGGGCAGGATGTCAACACGACGAGCGAGGACATCTCCGTCGGCGATCTCGTGAAGCAGCTCTCCGAGGGTGAGATTTTCACTTACAAGTCATGCGAGTCATTGACCCCCCTGCAGGCACCGGCAAGACCGTCGTCTACACCCAAATCACTAGCGAGGAATGGATCAAACGCCAGCTTGCTGCTGGTGTCCCTCAATTCATCGCCGAAGAGCTGGTTGAAGGGTTCGAAGCCTTTGAAGCCGTCGGGTGTAAGCTTCCCAGTTCACTTTTCCGCGCCAGTGTCTGATTTTCTGCAGATTATCCCCAGCAGCCAAGCGCAACTGCCGAAGGTCTTGCCAGACCGCTGCAGACTTGGAAGCAGTACGTGAAAAGGGCGGATTGGAGCAAGGCCCTCGCCTAGTACCGCGATCACGTGTAATATTATTGCGCGCCATTCGCGTCGCGCCTCTGCGTAAATGGACCTCTGGAAATTTCTACGAGCTGAAATGATGCATTTCTTGCTAGAGAGGACGTCTCAGACACAACAATCCCAGGCTTCTTGGACTGAAGGCGATCGCCTTCACGTTGCATTACTGGATATCCTGCTCGGAGAGCTGCTCCACATATACACTACGACGTAAACGAGGTCATCAGGCACTAATATGCGCAGGATATACTCCGTGAGGCTGCTGGGAATCGTTTCATTCGGTGCAGGTTGATGCAGTGACCAACTCTCTTTCAACCGTCATGTACGACCTCTACCGTCTCACTCAAGCTCTCCAACCACCTTCTTCTCGACCCTAAAAAGCGCCTGAATGTCTGCCGCAAACCCGAGGGGGACACAACCGCACCGACAAGACGGCACCCCTTACCTTCGCCAACCTCTCTCAAAAGGCCGCTCAACGCACCTCCTCACATCGGCCTCTCTCCAGCAGGCTCCCCTCCGGGTCCGATGCGCCTCCCGTTCACTCGCATCGCCCTGCTGCTCGCCACCGCCGGCGCCCTAACCCTCCGCGCCTCCGCCCTCAATGCGCGCCGCGGCGGCGTCCCACCGCCCCCAACCGAATCCAGTCTCTCAACCATCGGGTATAACCCCAACTACTACTGCGCCGCAGCACCCGGGACGAAGGTCTTCGACGGCGCGTACTTCTCCGGCATCTCGACGAGCAACCCCAACACCGGGTCTCTTAATTGTTACTACGGCAAGGCGAACGTGGCGCCGACTTATGATCTGCTTTGCCAATACGCCCTGGTGCGCCGCGCCTCCTCTTGCTTTTGCTTTTGTTCGATGTTGGGTTTTAATGAGAGGATAAACTTAGTCCAGCCCTGCGTTGGTCAACACCACCGGTACCGGCACCTGCCCGGCCGACGCTATGACCCAAGCGGCCGCGGGGTGCAAGTACCTCTGCCCCGAGGCGAACAAAGCCGCGTCGGGGCTCACGCAGGTGTCGTATTCGTCGACGCAGCTCAAGTGCACGTACGCCTCGGGCACGTTTTGCTACTACGACGTAAGTTATGCAGTGTTCTTCCCCAAGGATGCGGCAGCTGATTGTCGAATTTTGTGTTTAGCAGAGCACTGGTGCCTTCCAAGCTAGTTCCTCTTCGTTGACTGGATGCGTGACGACCACCCCACCTGCGTCGTCGGGGTCGGCATGCAACCCTCTTCGCCGCCGTTACAAAAAGGAGGACAACTTCACGGCCATGCTGGCGAAGAAACGCAGGGCGGCCGAGGCTGCTAAGGCTCGCGCCACTGGTTAAACGGTGGCACACTATCCTATAGAGTTCAGACTTCACGACACTTCACGCACCCATATCGCATCGCATACCTTTTCCCTCACTCAGTATATTCCCAATATCCGTAGTTGATTCCCGAAACGACCAGCTAGGGTCGTATTAGCATTACCAGGCACGAGTACACTATACAGCGAAGAAGACTAGAAGCTACAGCAGCAACCATGACGATGCGTGAGTTGAGGAAGAGAGAGTGAGCGGTACAGCAGTACACAGAGAATGCATGAATGAATGAGAGAGAGAGGGAGAGTTGGGTAGAACGTGTTGGAATATATGTACTCAGGGTCGTGAAAAAGCGAAGGAGATGTCATGAGGAAGCCAGGTAATCAATCAGCAGTACCGCCCAGCGCCCATCGCCGCGCTCCCCGTCCACTGCGCCGAGAACGGCCACGCAGCAGCAAACGGCGACGCCTCCCCCGCACCCGGCCCGCTGCCCGCAGCAGCAGCAGCAAGCACCGACATTGGCGCCGGCGGACGGCCAACAAGCAACGACGACGACTCGCGTTCCCGGTCACGTGAGATGCTGCTGACGCTGCCCATAGGCACAGGCATCGGACGCGTTTTCTTCGCCTTCTTGGGTTTGCGCCGTTTCGGCGCGGGCGACGAGGTGTCGGAAGCAGAAGAGGACGGGGTTGGGGGCGAGCGCAGGTAACGCCTCGCGAACGCGAACGTCTTGCCCGACGCGCGGAAGCCGGCCGAGCGCGGGGACGCGGACGCAGACGTGGGCGTGCGCACGGAGGCGAGGGTGGATGCGGACCAGCGGGATCGTAGGATTGGCGAAGCGGGGGTGGCGTAGAGAGGGCTTGGAGGGACTCTGGGCTGGTCTTGATGCTGCTGTTCCTCGAACGCCTCAGGTTCCTCCTCGTGCTCGAGATCGCTATCGTCTTGCGAGTCGGACGGGAAGCTGAAGACCGAACATGGCGACACAGGCGTGGCCAGGAAAACCGGCTCGCGCCGGACAAGCGGCGACGGCGGGAAGGTCCAACGGCCGCGACTCTCGAGCTCTTCCTCTTCCTCGTCATAGCAGTCTACCGGGACATCTGAAGGAATGTCCGGATAGTCTGCCGTTGCGTCAAACGCATCTTCCCAGTCTCCGTCTGCTTCGATGTCTGAAGGCACTTCCGAAGGCGGGAAGCGGCGCGAGGATGCAGATATGGGAGTCAAAAGCGAGTACGACGCAGACAGAGGTGTCGGAGGGAGCTTTCCAGGGTGCGAAAGCGGGGAAGGGGCAAGAGAAACGGGAGACGGGGAAGACATGAAGCCTACAAAGTCGTTAGCCTGTATATATCCAAATGAATAAGTTCCAACGTACTTGATGCAACTGGCGAGGGTTCAGCGGCAGACATTGAGATGAGCGGCGCATATAGCGCAAAGTCGCTATCCCGCCAAACACTACGTGTGCTGGTTCTGGCCGGGCTGCACGTGACGTCCATTGGACTGCGGCGCGGGGACCCAGCGCCAATCGCCAACGACGTCGGGCGCGAGAAGTTGGGGACTACATCCACTGCAGATGAAGCCGACGCGGAGCGGTGATGGGTGGGCTTGACTGGTGGCGTTACTGGAGGCGTCATGAGCGCAGACATGGGCCGCGCAATAACGGCGGATTCGCGGTGTCTCCGGGTGGCTGTCGAGTCAGAGCGCGATGGAGTGAGCGTGTCGGGGATGGGGGACGTAAGGGTAAAGTAGCCGCGCGCATAAGACGCGTAAAAGTCGTCATCCTCATCTTCGTCGTCGAATAACGGACTGAGTGGCTCAGAATCCGGAGCTTGGAGTGCGAGCTGGGGGACACCGGGGGAGCTCGAGAGGGCCGGGGAAGAAGGGACGGGAGGGACGGGGGACGTGGACCGCGACCGCTTAGTGATGGTCAACGGCTTGATAGTCTTGCAGCGGACCAGCGAATGGGCTTCTTTGGTGGGAGAAGCAGCCGGTGTGGTTGCAGGGCTGGAGGCTTTGCTCGAGCCCGACTCGGAAGAACTCGAGTCCCGTTCATCCCGAGGCGGGGGCGCAGGAAACTCCAGCACCTCGAGGGTGCCTTGCTCGTCATCCAACGCAAGCGAGATGCGCCAGCCTGACTCGTCCGAGAAGAGGCCGATGGGTGGGACGCGCAGATCGGAGACGCCCTGCCTTCTGCGCGCCTTAACGCTGTTCCTGCGAGAGGACTCGGCAATGGTATCCTCCGAGTCTTCGAGGATGGGTTCCATGTGCTGGCCAGCCAGGCTGAGTACGCCCTTGCGTGTGGGCGAAACGCGGGACTGGCGTCGGAGTGGTTTGGGAGTGGTGGCTTTCGTTGCAATTAGCATTTTTGTGCCGCAGAGGTAAAGGACGCACAGATCATGAGTATCGTGGAGAGGTCGTGGAGGGATGCAAGTGGATGCATCCACCACGGCCTTTATAAGAGACCATTGTGCCCAAGCGAGGTTGTTGTTCAAAGCCAATTGTTCTTGCACGTGACCATCAATTCACTTTTGTCTATGCTCTCATTGATTCTGACTGGCTTGCTCCCGCAATTCCGCCGCCTCCCGCCACTTTCCGCCCTTCTTCGCAACCAACCACACCAACAATCCGACTATCGCAAGCAGGACGGCCCATATTGTGTACTGCCAACCATCACCCACGGCGTTCTGAGGCTTCCTTCAGCACTCGCAGAGATATCAGCAGCAAAACTACACACCTGAAGCGGTACCGCGATCTCCGTAAACGCAAACGCACCAATACCCCGGAAACACGAATTCGCCGCAACCGCCGTCGACGACCTTCCCTTATTCGCATCGACAATGTACGCCAGCGTGCTCGTATACGCCCAGATGACAAAGAACCCCGACAAGAACAAAAACACACACATCGCGGCGACGTGGACGCGCTCCTGCGTCACCCATGCGAAGCCCACCACGGATGGGGGCAGCAGGATGAGCCCGATGGTCGTACTGTGCAGCCGCATCTCGGGGTAGCCGACACCGCCGTTGGCGGCTTTGAGCTGCGCGAGTTTGCGGTCCGAGTAGCGCCCGCCGAGGAGGCTGCCTGCGAGGTTCCCGATGCCGAACGAGAGGAGGACGAATCCCGTTTCGAGGGCGTTGTACCCATACCTGCCTTCCAGCTCACGTGAGGCGCTGTAGACCACCACGAAGTTGAATGCGAAGATGAGGCCCGAGGCGAACAGTATGACGATGTTGTTCAGCCGCCGCATGACGATCCAGAGCGGGGTGATCGGGTTCACGTCGCGCAGGGAGAGCTTTAAGGTGGGGAGTGCTGCAACCTTCGGTTCTTGTTTCTCGACATCAGGCGGTAACGGTGTATTCGTCCCCGGCGTGGTCGGCGGAGAAACGCGCGCATCCGGCTTCTCGGCAATGGAAACGGCCCGACTCGCGGCCTTGCTCTCGGATTTCCGCGCCTTCTCCTGAGCCTCGGCAAGCCGCGTTCGGAGGACGGCCTGATACGTCAAGCTGCGCTCCTTGCGGAAGGTGTCTTTGAAGAAGAACACCATGCCGACCAAACTAAGTCCCGAGACAACGGTGAGGAACCAAAACGGAGCGCGCCAGTTCCAAGCAGTGGTCAAAACTCCGCCCATGATGGGCGCGAGGCTCGGCTGTGGCAGCAGGTTAGCGGAGATTAGATTGGCGAAGGAAGAACGTACCCCGAGAAGTGGTGCGATGTAGTAAATTCCCATCTAGAGAAGATTAGCGATAGATAAGTAGTTCAGAAGAGCACGTACTTTTGTGCCTCGTTCTGCCGGCTCAAAGATATCCGCAAGCGTTGCGGCGCCTATCAACATGAGGAACTCGTATCTTCGGCCGACCTTGAGCTCACCAACCGCCATAACAGCACTCGAACTGGAAAATTTTGAGCAGATCGCAAGACACCGTCGATCAACACGCACCCAGTCGCTTGTATAACGCGGAAAACGATGACCCTGAAACGTTCAGACGATGACCAACGCGACCTGTTCACGAAACCTACAGTGCTATCGTTTTACTCGTGGCGACAACCGCGGATGCGGCCACGAATATGGCGATGGACGAAACATAGACGAGTTTGCGGCCTTTTATTTCGCTCAAGGCCGTCCATAATAGGGGCATGGAACCTTGGAACGCGATGAAGAGACTGAGGGAGAGGGAAATCTGGGACGAGGTTGCTGGAAGGTCGCGTTCCATGTCGCCAATGGCGGCTGCGAGGCCTGCTTGAGATCGCAGACGGAGCGAGTGGACAGCGCACGATTTTGGATATTTGATGCTAGTCCTGCGATCATGGACGCGGAGGAGACGAGGAAAAGGATAACATTCTAGTACGCGACGCGTTAGCGCGCGTTTAGATTTTTTTTTTCTTGAACACGAACCTTGCGGAAGTTGGACCAGGCGCGTGGGTCGTCTGTTACCGGCATATGCTCGATATCGAGCACCGGGGGTGCCGGCGGCGCGTCATTAGAGGTAGTGGGGAGGCTCGTCGTGGACATTAGAGGTGTGGACAACCGCGAATGGGGCCCGCTTTATATCTCATGCGGATGTGCAGGGCCGAAAAGCCGATCGAACTTGGAGACCGGCAACAGTTGGCCGTGGCGGTTCAAGGGTAGACGGCCGGCACATAGATTGTCATATCGGCCGACAAACGAGTCGAGCGCCGTTGTAGGTCGACGTCGATGAAGCGCCGTGAGGGTCCTCTTTTGGGATGAATAATGTTCTGACAATTTCTGAGTAAGCCATTGGAGTGGATCTTGAAGTGGTGGTGCCATGTGCAGGAAGCTGATACGGGCCTGAGAATAGACAATCGTCGCAGTTTTGTCCGTCGGATGTCGGAGGCGGACAAGGTTCGGAAGACGGTTCCGTCCGCTGCCAGAAATTGACTCGAGACGTCATGAATAGAGCGCGTTGTCGCCGAGGGGTGGGGCAAAAGCGTGGGCTGAACTGTCCATGTAAGGCGTAGAACTACAAGGGGTGTTGGTGGAACGCAGGCCGGGATCAACACACATGACCGTCGGATTTATGGCTCTCTCCCTGCCATCCGACGCTGCAGAGGCCCCGCCCCTGCGCCGCCTGCCCACCCGCCAGCAGTTCTTCGGAGACCTCTCCCAATGTCTCTTCGACTTTGTCATCCAGCTCCTCCCCACAGAGAGCGAGATTGCTCTCAAGGAGGACGTTCGCAGGTTGCTGGAGCGACTTATCAAGACTCTCGAGCCAAAGAGCAGGCTTCTCTCTTTCGGCAGCTCTGCCAACGGCTTTAGCCTCAGGAACTCGGGTCCGTCGTAAATATCTCCCAGCCGCGTCGCTAAAATATGCGGTAGACATGGACCTCTGCTGTCTGATCGACTCGGATGAGCGCCTCTCAGCGTCCGATCTAGTCACCATGCTCGGTGACCTGCTTGAGCGCGGTGCGTCCCCCCAGCTCAGTTCGGTGGACGGCCACACGCTGAACCCCGTACAGAGACGAAATTCCACGTGAAGCCGTTGCCGCATGCTCGCATCCCCATTGTCAAGCTCTCCCTGGACCCGTCCCCGGGATTGCCCCTCGGCATTGCCTGCGACATCGGCTTCGAGAACCGGCTGGCCCTCGAAAACACTCGTCTCCTCATGTGCTACGCAATGATAGACCCAACCCGCGTTCGCACATTGGTTCTCTTCCGTGCGTCGCTCTTGCTATTCTAGTCCGAATAATGTCTCATTCCATGTAGTCAAGGTTTGGAGCAAGCGGAGGAAGATTAACTCTCCCTACAAGGGCACGCTGTCGTCGTACGGCTACGTGCTGCTGGTCATCTACTTCCTGGTACACGTCAAAAACCCGCCAGTGCTTCCGAATCTGCAGCAGATGCCACCGCTGCGCCCAATCTCCAAAGAAGACACACATGTTGCCGGTTACAACACGTGGTTCTTCGACGACATAGAGCTTCTCCGCACCCGCTGGCATTCGGAGAACAATGAAAGTGTTGCGGAGCTGTACGTTGTTGCCGCTCACCCCGCGAGGTATCAGCTGATGCGACGAGTCCAGACTGGTCGATTTTTTCCGCTACTTTGCGCGAGACTTTAGCTACAACACTGGCGTTGCATCGATCCGTGCAGGACTCCTGAAAAAGTCGTCCAAGGGGTGGCAGAACGATGTTTGTGGTGCTCACGACAGGCGCTGGCTGAAAATAGCTCATGCTTTCAATAGCTTACCTCCCGCTTTCACGACTCGCGCGAGCGAAATCGCCTTTGCATTGAGGTTCGTGCCGATCTCGCTACAGCCCCTCCAAGCTGAAGCGTGCCTGCAACCAGGACCCCTTCGAACTCGACTTCAACGTTGGGCGCTGCGTCAGCAAGGATGGCATCTACACCGTCAGTTTCGTCGACCCAGTATTTCGGACAAGCCAATTGACAGAAAGCAGATCCGGGGCGAGTTCATGCGTGCTTCGCGCATTCTCACCAATCGACCAGAACGCGCGGTGCTTGCACTTGCGGAGCTATGTACTGAGAGGGCCGACGACCATCTGGTGGCTGCGCCCAACTACGGCGTTCCAAGGCCGCCGCCTCAAACTCCATACACGGTTGGCAGCGGAAGCAGCCGGGCCAAAACACCCGCGGGCCCTACGATATCTTCTCCGACGCCAACAACCCCGGCCACTGGAAGCAGGACGGGGCTACCAGCCCCGCCAGCCACAGCACACATGGCTCCCAGAAGGAGCAAATGGACCAGCCCTCCTCCACCCGATGCGTCTGACGATGTCCGCGAAGAGTTCGAGACTAGCCTCGGACACGGTCTCGAACTCGCCACGAGTTCGACCGGCGTAGCTTCAAGCTCAAGAAGACGCGACCGCGAATCCTCGTCTTCTGAGATCCACAGCGAATCAGAAGGCACCAACGAGGTTTTCACCGACACCGACACCAGCGTCAGCGATGCGGGCAGCGACATCGTCTCTGTCCGGTCGTATACTGAAGGTGTCGGGATTCCCGACCCTACTCTACCAACTGGATGGCGTCGACCATCTTGGCACGTGACTCGACCGCCTATATTGGGGCTCGAGGTCGCCCCGTTGCCTGGTTTGCCTAGCCGATTACCCGGTGCTCGCGGACGAAATCAACGGGATCGAGAAAGAACTAGTGCAATCCCACCTCCGACTTCTTGGTCGGTTACCGACCCCATCGCTTCGTCGTCGCGTCGGTCGTCCTCCGGACCTCCGCCGCCGCGAAGTGTCGCTTGGGGCCAAGCAGCGCCGTTTCCGGTGCCGTTGCCGCCGTCTCCCGCCTCGCCGCATAACTCTCCACACTTTGACTCTCCACACACCACCACTGTATTTTACCAAACATCACCGCGGCCGAGCCCGCACTCCAGCCCGCGGCCCAATGTATACCCCGCATCTGGATCTTCCCCCTCAGCCTGCTACCCCGCGGGCCAGTCTCCCTCTTCACGTGCTCCACCATACCCCGCGTTCATCGCCAACGCGCATGGAGCACCGGTGCCGGTTCCAAGGGACATATTCCCGTCGAGCCACCCGCCGCTGAGTGTCACTCGCGAGCACACGCCTGTACCGACGACCGCACCAAGGATATCACCGACATATCCCGTATCGCCTTCGTGGACACGCGTGGTTCCGAACCACTCGCGGTCGTCTTCGCTCACCAACGCACCGACTCCCAAGCCGCACTCACAACCTGTATTTTCTTCCCAGCAGCAATCGACCATTGTACATGTATCATCTAGTTCCACCTCGACAACAACATCGCAGTCGCCGCTTCAATCAGAAACGCCGATCCATGCACCCGCGCCGTCGTCGCCTGTGCCGAGCAAATTCGGCCACGACCCTCATACGAACGATCCCGAACGGGATCATGCGGCGGATACCTCGTCAACGACGAGTTCGCCTACGCCGTCATTATCGACAGGCTACGAGACATCGATATCGTTGTCTCCTTCTCCATCCCCGCCGCTGCTCAGCGACACTGCCGCCTCGACGCCAAAGTCTCCCGCACCAGAAATCGTCGCGTTCGTCGTCGAGCCATTACGTGACGAGCAGAATTCCGTCGCCATGCTAACCACCCAACCATGACCAACATCCTCTCTCGCTCATTTTCCGCCGGGGCCTGGCCGGCATGGTATATATTTTCTCAGTCCCGATCTCGCATTCCGCACTGCTACGTCCTCTCCTCGCCCCGCTGTCCAATTTGCATTTCGCGCACCAAAAAAATTATATATCATCTACAGGCAAATCCACGTACCTCCCTTCTTTCCCCATTTACGCTACCCCAAACCCATCTATCTAGTTCCACAGCTACCACCAACCGACCCAGCATTAGACGTCACGCTTCCACCTAAATAGGAACGGTATCCTTCCAGGACCGGACAGCTCTTCCCCCCTGCACCCACGGCCATGCTTGGGTTCTCTGCTTTAACGAGTACAGATTCATCTACGCCCCAACCAATATAAATGATTGAAATGAAGATATCGCTGGGCGAGTGCGAGGAACTCGTACATGGTTAACCATACGATAACCGCCGCGACCATTGTATTCTTTTATGCACCAGCGAAAGGTAGAGCGACGACGCGGACAAGACGGCAGTACAGGCAGATAGAAGTAGAGTTATGGCTTGCATGCCAATGCCGCTAATCATGACTCTGAATCCTTCTCAACGATTCAGATGGAGTCCCCAGTGGCGCAAATAACCTTGATCTTTTTGATACCCTCGACCAAGGACACCGGTTCATCGGGATCAGGACCCTCCCAGAGCTGTATGGCGACTGCACCCGTAGTCGGGGAGGGCGAGATGTTCTCATTCTCGTAGTTGGTCTTGGCGCTGGTACCGTCCATCGCGAAATCCGCCACGGAGGGATAGTGCTTCAGATGTCCTGTGAGACCAGTCCAATCTGCCGATGCAAGAGAGCGTAGGAAACGAGACAGACGAACTGACAGAAAATAAGCATGCGTCGCCGCTAAGGGAAAAACGCACGGTCAATATATCTGAAGTGGCCTGGTGCGGTCTCGAATTCGATGCCCGTAATCACGCCAGTCGAGAAGCTTCGTCCTGTATAACACAGGCTGAACTCACCTCCGACCCGCTTCTCCCACTCCCAGCCCACATTTTCGAGTAGGGGGCCCTGGGGAGTCTTCTGGTGCATCCCGCGGAGGCGCTCAGGAGTCGACTGGTCGCCAAATCCTGCCTGCGCTAGGTGCGCAAACTCGCGACCGAGAACCCAGGACAAGAACGCGCAGAGCGCTCTGGAGCAGAGACGTTTATCGCTGCAATAGAGCCCTAACGAAATCACGCACAAGTACTCCTCTTCTTCTTTTGCAGTCCACAGACTCTCCAGCTTCGTAAGGATGTCTGCAGAGACTTCAATGACAAGATCTGGCCATCGATCTTCGGGGCTACGAGCGAACCAGTCTGCAGAGGCTGGGCGGGTGATGCGAGCGTGGCGGCCCTCCATGGCAATGAAGCGTACGACGGGAGGATATCCGCGGAGATGGTGCTGGAATTGGGCAGCGAGTGGGGCTCCGATGCTGTGGGGAGACTCGTCGAGTAGCGAGACAATGAACCGAGCGCTCGTCGTGTTGTCGCTGGTGAAGTTGCTCACGACGTTGGCAAAGACCTCGAAGACATAGCTGTGAGTTTCTGGCGAGAAAGAGATGGGTAGTTCTCGGCGGTAATCGTAAATCAACGGCGCCTTTATGGGGGATGGCATCGACATGGTTGTCGCAGACGAGGTTTGTGGGCGTCGCACAGCCACAGACCGGCCATCGACCTTCGCATCAACTCACTGTGATCCGGGATGTACTCTTAAAGACTTTCTTGAGTAGCGTAAATTTCTACATAACAGTCGACGGTCGTTCGACTCCCAGTGTATGGAATGACTTGAGGTTTGGTCCTACGCGTGCCTACTCCGTCGAACTCGGTTCGCTCTCCGAGCAGGCGGAACTCGACCCAAGCTCGGTGTATCGGGCAACCCATAGGCGTTGGGATGGCGGGATGATCCGGTCGTCTGCGCCATGGGGCATCCCGCCATGCAAGATCCCCACACGTTTCATGGCCAGCAGCTATAAAACGGTCAGAACTTTCATGAAACCCTTACAGAGATGGCACAGGTACGAACGTTGTGTGCCGCGCTCGAGTGCTCATAAACGCCGCCGAAGAATGCCGTCGTGGCATCTTTACCGATGTACCTTGCGACGATCGGCGCGCCGCCGGGGTGCTCGTCGATGAAGGTTGAAACGTCGTGAATGAGGCCCGATATAAGAATGAGCGGGCGTTCAGCCGACTGTTTCTGGTCTAGGTAGTTTCAGTAGATGCCGCCATTGAAGGGGAAATGGAGCGGACATGACTCCCAGGAGACGACCGGGAGGTCGTTGCTGTCTTGCGGCCATACGATATGGTCTTGTTGTTGGCGGAGGCGCTTGAGTTGCATCGTGAGTTCGCCCTTGCGGACTTCGTTGTCTGAAAATGTCTGCCAAGGCGCTTAGACATGCTCTCAGAGTTTTACACCGCGACAAACCTTCAGATGCGACGCGAGCCGTAACTGCTGGCAAATCCAGATGAACCACTTCGTCGGATCGTACTGGTACCACTTGATGGCATTCCTGTAGTCCATCGGGAACTGGTGGTGGAAATTATGGTATCCTTCTCCAATGGTCACCAGCGCAGTGATAACGTGATCCCGCGGCGTGTTTTTATCGTCGAACCGTGCTTCCCCGAGCCAATGCGCCAGCGAGTTGACGCAGAACGTCGAGTGGTGGACGAAGGTCAGGCGTAGCAGGGCCGCGTAGATGTATCCGCCTCGCAGGTCGTCCCAGAAGAGCCACGGGATGATGGTCGGGACGACAAAGCCCATGGTGAAGAGGAGGGGGAAGTAGAACTTGTGCTGCCAGCGGACGACGTGGTCGCGTGCGAGGTCACTCACGTCGGCAGTGCCTGGACGGATGCGCGGTTTGATAATGAGCCACCCGATATGCGAGTACCAGAAGCCGTCCTTAGCGTTGTATGGGTCGAGTTTGGTGTCGGTGAAGCTGAGGCAGTGTTTGAGAAGATTTCAGTTGAAAAGAAGGGCTCGCATACCGATGGTGGGCACGGTGACCTCGAGACCACCACTTGATTGAGCCCTGAACAGCGCCGACGCCTCCAAGGGCGAGGAAGTATTTGAGAGGGTTGCTGGCGTTGTAGCAGCGATGCGACCACAGGCGGTGGTAGCCAGCAGTGATACCTATTTACAGTGAGTGGCAGCCAGACACGAGGAAAGAAAGAGCAAACCAAGGCCGGTGTAGAAATAGTAGAGAACGGCGAACAGCCCCGTCTCCCAACGAAGGGGTGTGTAGTATGCACCAATTAGCCCGACGGTGGGGACCATCGTCAATAGGATGAGTTGAAACCAGTAGACTTCCCCTGAAAGGCCCCACCAGCTGGTAATTGGCGGCCGAGGCTTCGTGTTCTTAAGTTTGCGTGCGACGTAGTTCTCCCTGTCTTCGAACGTCGCTCCCTGGCTTAGAGCAAGAGTTTTGCAGGCAAGGGACGACATTTCCGTTGCTTTGGGGTCGTTCTTGCTGCGCGGTACTTATATTGGCCTGGTCGTACATTTGTTGGGGAGGGAAAGCAAGTCGGTTGGGGTGTTTGCAATTTGATCCGTCGAGAAATCGGTCTAGACGAGGGGTTCCTTCGTGTCTTTGGTGGCCTCGAGCACCCGTCGGAGCGCCATACAGTCGGAGAGGAGAGATCCATCTTCAGCCGAGGTCGAGAAACGCTCATTCTGGTCGAGAGCAAAGCTGGACTGGCGCCTGCGTCACACATAGCGGCGTATTGTGTGTGATCCGAAACGGCAATCATGGCTGGGTGATTCGAGTACATTGGCCGTCCAGAAACTTACATAGGAATAACATACAAAAAATAAGCATATCTAGCCGATCTGCCTCCCAAGCGTTTGTCCATCTATCCTGCGGTTAATGCCACCGATTAGGCACTTCACGATCCCGTCTGCAGTGACCTGCTTCATCTTGGTGAACGGCGTGGTATCGACGATATCCTAGCAAAACGTCGCGCGGTCAATTGGATTTTCTACAACTCGGAACCAAAACTCACGGGAATATCGTAGTGTCGGGCAAGCTGATCATCCATCCACTCGAGCGCCGCAGTGGCATTCTTGTCGTCCCCGATTTGCACAAACTGAATGCCAAGCTGCACGGGACAAAGGTTACGCATGGCTTTGAGGCGCTTTCCTGCGTCCGCAATATACACCACTGGATCGTCGGCTGTGAAACAGTGTCAGTGCTGGCAGTCCGTCCTTCCAACGTGAATACATACACGGCTCGCCATCGGTTATGATCAAGAAATTCACTCTCTTGATGACATTTCCACCTACATCGCGCGGGGTGCCATCGGGGTCGATACGACCTTCTTCGATGCGTGTAAGGTACGGCTTCAGTAGCTGGTCGAGCCGTTCGCCGGTGTACGTGCTTCCCCGCGGCTTAACGTGTTGGAAGACATCCCTCACGGCTTCAGCGCTCTAATAAGAATGAGCTTCGACCCGAGAAAAGTGCCACCACGCACCGTCAGTCCCATCGCACTATTTGGATGGTTCAAGAAATGAATGTCGATCCCATCCGAGTCGTACTGTGCTGCGATTTTTGCGAGCTCAGAGAGTGCTTCTCCAGCCTGGTAAGCACTGGTAAGTTGGCCGTCTGCTATAGTGAAGACGGAGACTCGAGGAAAGCCCAACCAACCTGCTTCCATCGTGCACCACTCATAGAGCCAGAATCGTCAAGGAGAATGACCGTATCGTACTTGATGAGGAGTTGAAGTGCATCTTCCATCGTTTCCTTGCGCATTGGCTTCGCGAGCCCTACGACATAAGTTGAGTCCGCAAGCTAGTGGCATCGAGTGGAGGAACGCACATCGAGGATCGTTATATTTGGACTGTGCCGCGGATGCTGAGGAGCTGTGGCGTTTGAGATTTTGTTGGTTTGAAACGCCCAGGCTGGAGCCGCTCGACGCGCTATAAGCGGGGGGAGGATCCCGCGAGAGACGCGTGTCGGCCGAACGGCTGCGACGATGACCAGGAATGAGAGCCTTTAGAAAAGACATGCCAATGGGTGTAAGGAAGCTGTGATTTGCTTCCTGGAGCATCCGCCTTTATAGGCAAGAACGGGGCCCACACGGTGGCGGTGTCCTGATCAGACGGCTTGGAAAGGTCTACGCGACGGGAGCTGTGAGTAAGGAGTGAGCGGAACAAGAATGCTCGGACCATCCATTCCTTCCCGAGTACGCGCGAGGCCGATAGGTTACAGCAATGCGTCCCGGCTGAACGCAAAACTGGGTCAGCCGGACGCGGGTTTACCCCATGACTGTTTTGACTTGGACCGCGACGGTTCAGATGGCGCGAGATCGGTGTCGCCACACGTTCACAGCATCTTGAAGGATTTACGCGTCTGAATATCCCGAGCCGGCTGTGTGGGCGACGGGCATATGGAAAGCTGTGTAGTGGGGGCTTGGAGAGAATTCCTAAAAGGAAGCGGCGTTGGCCATCCCTGGATGTGGAAATGAGCTGTATAATCCCTTTCGCCATAAAAGCGAGGAACTTGCCAGCGAACGTCGATGCCTCGGGGTTGTAATGAATTTCCAAGCGCGAAATACACAATCAAGGAATGTTTCTGCGACGAGGGAAATCCACGTGCACGCGACTGATAGAGAAATCGTGAGAGGATCCTGAAAGCTGTGGGGGTGGAAGAACCTAGTCAGACCGTGAATTTCGGTTCTTGCAATTGGTGGGTTGAGTGACGACGACTCGGAAGAACGATGGTTTGTGGCGTGTGAGGTGGTAGTAGTCTGGCAGCGGTAGTGGAGGACGCGTAGAATTCTGGGTTCTCTCCTGCTAAAACTTGTTGGGCTTTTCCGAGAAGCAAGATGACTTGGCGATCAGATGGCATCACGACTCCGTCGTCGATGTGACTCGAGCTTCGTTGAACCACCACAGACATGGCTCCTCGAAACCTGAGTAGGTTGCCTGCTTTCCAAACATCCGCATCCACAAACGACGCTCGCGATAGTTTTCGTCACAGGCAATGCCAATAAACTTAAAGAAGTCAAGGCGATCCTGCTCGACGGCAGCAAACCCATCGACATAGAATCGCGATCTCTCGATAGCAAGCAATGCGTTCATTCGATCATAAACAGCTTTTTTGACGCGCGAAGCTAGTCCCTGAGGTCCAAGGCACGACACAAGAGGTCGCTATCGCCAAATGCCGGCGCGCATCAGAACTGGTTTTGGCTTTTCCCCGTTTCGGCGGTGTCCTCGATTATTCAATTTCGGGTAGCTGGGCGGCCCTTGCATAACTGAAGACACGGCGCTCTGTTTCGAGGCAATGAACGGCCTACCTGGTCCCTACATCAAGTATTTCCTCGCAGAGCTTGGCCACGCAGGCCTGAATGCGATGCTCGACGGCTTCCCCACTCGCGCGGCATGGGCGCTTTGCACATTTGCATACACCGACGGTCCGGGTATGAAGATTCATCTCCGATAATTTTATCTAGCGCGTCGCTGAATGAGCCGCGTAGACTCGGACCCGATCCTCTTCGAAGGCCGCACGGATGGTAACATCGTGCAAGCCCGCGGTCCCGGGCATTTCGGCTGGGACGCTTGCTTCGAGCCCACGGGAAGCAGCCTCACATACGCAGAGATGCCCGCGGAGCAGAAAAACAAACTGTCGCATCGGTACAAAGCGCTCGAGAAGCTGCGGGAGTATCTGCACTCAAGAGACTGATCGCAACATCTGGTGGGCGGTTTCCGCGTCTGCGCATGCTTGCTAAAGGTCTGATTCGAATTTTCTTACAGCTTTCGCTTGGGGTGTCGCTAGGCGGCCAGGCATCATGCTAGGACAGGGAATGCCGAGTCGGACGGGAATAATACAGCTTCTTGCATGTGCCTGTCGATGCAAACACACAAATTCTTGAAAGCCAATACTGGTTCTCTGTTTCGACTTGACCATGCTGAGTATAAATTGAAGAGAAGGATCCATGCTAAAATGCGGGTTGATATCCATATGCGTGCGTGGTAATTGTATGTCTCCAAACGAAACGAAACGAGAAAGGAATGCGAAAAGGAAACGTGCAAGCACAGCTCAAGCGCCGACAGCAGCAACTTCAGGCTGTATACGCTGTTCCGGCTCATGGCTAGGTGAAGAGACCTCCGACGATGGCGTCTCGGACGAGTCTCTTGAACTGGCGCTCGTTGATGCCGGTAGAGGTGGGTCGAGCGGCACTCTGGGCGATAACGGACTACGCAGGGAAGCGTCCCCCGCCTCTGACTCGCCGTCGTCCGTATCGACCCACTGCGAGTCGCCGTCGCCATCGTCGCCATCTAGGGATAGAGGCCCGCCAAAGACATCGCCGGGTGGGTTCGAAGTTGAAGGCGCCATCCCGTGATGGAGCTGTAGCGGTAATACGCCAGGATTTGGGAGGCCCCAACGCAGAGCCTTTCCTGAACCCAGATGAGATCCCGACCCAGAGGCGGGCAATGGAGATGGAGACGGCGAAGGCGATAGAGATGCCGCCTCGTCACGTGGTCTCCTTGCTGTGTCCTCCACATCGCCCTCCGACACCATCCTCGCAGGTTTCTCTCCCGCAGCCAGCTCTGCGGCTTTGCCCTTGTCGACAGTCTGCCCTTCTGCAACACTCGCAGGAGAACGCAGCTCATGCAAATGCGCTGTCCGTGCCCACTTCCTCGCACTCTTCGGACCACCATGCGAGCCCTGCGAGAGCGAATGCGTCATTGGGAACGGCCCGACGCCGGCGCTAGCGTGCACGGGCGCGTAGTAGCCATGCATCCGCGTCGGTGTACCGGGCCTCGACGACCGGCGATAGCCATATGCGTGACTTGCGGGTGTCTTGTTCGTTGTCGTGGGTGTCCTCAACGAGCGATGCGGGTGACCAGCCTCAAAGACGAGAGTGTTGTTGCCGACACTCCTCGTCCGTGGCCTATGCATTGACTCGTTTCCGGATAACGCGAGTCGTGTCGGCTTGTGCTTGCCGGGTGTTGCATCTCGACTGGGTCCCGGAGTATCCGTTGCCGTTACCGCGGGGGGAGTACCAAGAACGGGTTTCAATGGTGTCGGCGCCGCAATGGGAATTGGCTCGGGAGAGACAGATTTGTGCTGGATGCTCGGGAACTCGACATGGGCATCTGAAGGTCACGTGATTATCAGAGAGGGAGAAGAGCAGGACCCAGTCCGACGTACCGCTGTTCCTCCGACTCTCTCGCTCGTCCTTCTCCCTTTTTAGCCTCCCTACCCAGTCCCAGTCATCCCCACTATCAGCCCCGCTCCCAGTCCGACTCCTGCTGCTTCGCAAGCTCAGATGCCTTCTGCCCCAGGCCCTAAGCGATGCGGATGCTGACGCTTGAATCGGGACGTGGGTTATCGGAGAGCCCGGAGAGCCGCGAGTGAGCGTCAGGAACACCAATACTGCGAGTAGAAGGAGTAGTTGGGCGATGCCGAGTCGTTTTTCGAGGATAATCTGATAGAGGTTAACAGGATGAACGAAACACAAGGCAAAATAACGGACCTCTCCGCTTAGGTATTCGACCTTGCGCATCAACTCCATATGCTCCTTCTCGACCCATCGCCGCTGCTTATCCCATTTGGCCGCCTGCGCTTTCGCAATCCCATCCGCTCGGCCCATGTCTTCGCCTACGCGCCGCAACAACTCACGCACCGCTGCGGTATGTTCCTCGACGTATCGTGCATACACGCGGTGTTCCTCCATGTATTGCGTGAACAGCGTGTGATTCGCTTCGAGCGCCGAGAGACGGTTCATGATCGTGCGGTAGATCGAGTTGGAGTTGGAGTTGGAGTTGGATGGAGATGAAGGAGGCGGTGGAGGGATTTCTGGCTCATGGAGAGACGAAGTTGGGGCGCTTTCTGAGATGGACGCGACGGTGATGGCTCCAGCGCCTGTCGCAGAAGACCCCGTCGTTGAGGTAGTCGAGACGTACGAAGCCGCCTGGCTTGTTGTTCCGTCGCTATCCTTCGATGTGCTGGTTGCTTGTGTTGCAACAGTCGGCACCTCAGACGACGGGGCCGCCGTCTCCTCCATTTCGGTGTCGTTCGGAACCACCGAAGGAGGCTCTTCGGGAGACAACAGAACCGATCCGGCACTTTCCCTGGCGCTGATATACTCGGAATACGACGGCGGTATGCGGAGTTCCGGCGAAGGAGCGGGCTCTGGTTCGCTAACGTCGATGGGCGTCGAAGCAGCGGTGCTGCTACTCGAGCTGGCAGTCATTCTCGCTCGACTCTCCTCCTGCCAAACGTCCCATTTGTATTCCTCGAGATGGGTGAGCCCATAGACGCGGAGCAGCGACACTGGACAGTAGTATTCGTTCCCATAGTGCGAATGGAAATCGATGCGGATAAAGCGATAAAAATCGCGTAGTGTGGTTGGCGGGTGGAAGCTCTGCACGACGCGAATGTTCTTCGCGGTGTACGTGCCGGCAGGAGTCCAGCCGTCGGGGTCGGTGGTATACGTCTTGGCGACGCTGACCGTGAAATCCTTGAAGACGCCCGAGAAGAACTCGAAGTTTGCCAGCTGGACCGTGTCGATACGGATGTCGTCGCAGAGCTCGACCACGACGAATTGGCTCTGCGGATCGCGACACGGGGAGAGCATGTACTTGTCGCGTTTGTAGGAGAGGATGGAGAGCGCCGACTTGGCAGTTTTGTGAGACGTATGGACGCGTGCGGAACAGTCCAATGAGGCGTAGTTGAAGCGGTCGGTGAGCGGGACGCGAAAGTGGGGCGAATCCGGTGGGGGTGCGACTGCGTTTTGGTTCGCGTTGTCCACGGTTGGCTCCGCCGAACCGTCGAAGGTCTTCTCTGTCTGCACAACCGTGGTTCCAAGACCCTCCGAGCTTGACCCAGTCACCGCGGCAGCAACCTCGCTCTCTCCGGCCCCAACCACATTCTGATTGTCCATCGCAGCCTGCTTCTCTTTCCATTCCTCGAACGACAACAACAGGTCCTCCTCCTTTGAGTCCGACGCGAGTGGTACCAGACAGCATATAGGCTGCTCCGGGGCCTTGACGACGTGCACCGCGAGAGCTTTGAATGGGTCTTGGTCGTTGGGTGTTGTCGGGGGTGCCGCGGTGACCAGCGAGCAGAGTGCGGGAAGGAGGATGAGGAGGATGGGCGGCGGCGGCATTGTGCCTGACGCTGACGACGGTGCCACGTACGGTGGGCGCACAAACAGGTCGCGTCCCAAGATGCCGGACGCACCACGTGATCCGGCATTTGTCTTCCAACTTCGACGCGCCGCCGCCGCACCGAGCGGGTCCAACTCTCTCTCTTGAGCCCGCCGTCTCCACCAACGTTTTGGTTGTCTCGGACAGCGAGCCGTGTTCAAGCCATATCACGAACCGCAACCACCAATGTCTATCGTCGACTGGCGGCACCGCGAAAGAATGCGACCAAGTTCTTCTGCAGCCGATTGAAATAATGCCTACAGTTTGGCCCAGCGCAAATGCTGCGCCATGTAGGCATTGACATGAGCGCCGCGAATAAACGCCTTGCCTGTCGTTTCATTTCCCTGTGAACGGGCGCTCCTCGTCGGGATTATGGACCAGGCAGCTAGGCGGCTTGATTTGGGCGCAGTGTCAGGCGCCGGCGCGTTCAGGATCGGCACTCGTAGACCGTTAGAGTCCACGAGTAAACCGTACAAAAGGACCGCCCTACGCAGCACCCCTGCACACAAGTCGACCATGGATGTTACCTTCGTGCGTTCCTACCACTATCAGCGCACATCCTCATTCTCCACGCACAGTCCTATCCAGTGACTCGGCCGTTTGTCAAAACGTGGGGATATGGCATGCTGGGCTTTGGCGTTGTCTCTATGTGCGGGTTCATCGTCCTAAACGTCTTCCTTACTGGTAAGTCTTACCTTGCCTCGTGCCCGCCTCGACTCAGGTCAGAGCAGGATACGACGTTATTGCCATCACGAGCACAGACTTTAACACCTCTTCGACACACAAGGGCTTCTGGATCTCGGACGACGACACGACCTTCGGGTGCCAACCACATCAGTTCCAGCTGGGCGACTCCTTCCGCACTAATATTTCGGCCTTTTCCTACTCGATTTTCGACGTGCAGAGCTCGTCCGCTTTTAGTTACGCGGAGAACGACCTGGGCGGCTGTGATGTTTCGCAGTACGAGGTGGTCATCACACCCGGGGACCGTCTCGTTTCGGCCAGTGTGCGTTTTAGCATGCTCGCCCGCAATCAGGCTGTGAGGACTCACGAATTTCATAGGCGGCGGTACAATGTCCCCCACCGCTCGGTTTCCAAGCAGTCACTTCATGGAGGTTCGCCCATGCCTTGATTTCCTGAACGGTTCTCATTCGCCGCAGTTTCTCGAATCATGATCTGCTGGGGACGATTTCTCCATTGGGCTTCCCGGAAAACAGTCTGGCGCGCGCGATAACGGCCGGGATGAACAATATTTCAGGTATGTTGCCCGCCAACCCTCCTCCGTATATTGATGTGTGTTAGGGGAGGAATATGTGGAGATCTTCAACAAGCTCTACCAGACTAACATCATCAACAACGTCGCTACCGACGAGACGCAGGAAGTATACAAGGTCACCGTAACTGGGCAGCCGAACTGCGAGACTTCGCCGCCGTACGCGTGCACCATACCCCCATTCACGTCGTACATCGCTGTCGGGAACACGGACCTGAATATCTTGCCTTCGGTGACGAGTGTCGCGGCGAACGTGAGCAATCTGTACAATGTGGCCACCGTATTCTTTTATGCGGTGAGGTTGGATCTGGGGCACTGGACGGCAGATAACGTGTGTTCTCTTCGTCGTGGTTTTCGCTTCTTGAACTTGGTTCCTGCAGGTGTTCACCAACACGAGCGCGTTCAACGCATCGATCGCGCCAGCCTCCCTAACAACCACACCGCCGGTGGAGAATGTTGCGTTCCGCGAAATCGCTGGCACGAAGGGCATGGCATACGTCAACGATACGAATCCACCCTCAGCAGACACGCCCACTTCGGCCGCGGTCATTCAAATCCCTTACACGTGCAACGTCCCGCGCCGGAAACCCGCCGGCAGCTTCGCAGTGAGCGTCATAAGCGCGTCGTTGTCGATGTTCCTTGGTGCATGGGGCGCATTGGGGGTTGTGTTGGCGGCGTTCATGAGGAGGAAGCCGGGAGGTATGTGGTTGTGTTTGATTGTGATTTTTCGTCTGAATCTTGTAGCGAATGCGTGTGTGCCCCATGGGGTGTACGACCACGATACAGTAAGCGAAGCTAAGTTAGGCCATTCGGAGACTCCGTAATTCTATGTTTGCTGTGCGCGCAATCCATAACCTTTCCACACATCGACTTGTGGGGCGCGATCACGTGCAACCCAGTTACCCCACCCCCACGTCAGTGACTTGTAACCAGCTCCAATTCCCGGCTCGACGTATTTGGCGCGTCATTTGCTCCATCTTATTCTCTCGAGCCAGTATAAATACCGCCCCTGTCGCCTCGAAAAGCCAACAAACAACTCAGACATGCCTTTCAACAACAACAACCCCAACAAGGTTCGTTCCTCTCCTCTGCTTCTGCCTCGCACTCGATACTCAATGTTTATTAACAGCTCGAGAAGCGCACTGGTCCCGGTACGACCGACTTGAACAACAACTACGGCACTACCGGCGGGCCGGGCATGACGAACGACCCGATGTACGCCTCCGGTGGGCCTGGTGCCGGGATGGGTGGCCAGCCCGGGATGATGGTATGCTCTCTTTCCCTTGCTGCGAACCCCACTCAATGTCCTTGTTTTTAGGGCGGGCAGAACATGAACGACCCTGCGTATGGTGCTGGTGCTGGTACTGGTGGTCCCGGTATGGGCGCCGGCGGACAACAAATCCCGCCCGCACACGCTGTGAATGCATCCGGCGGCGGAGGCGGCAGCGCGATGACCGGCAAGATTGAGCACGCCGTCGGCTCTATCGTCGGGAGCAAGTCGCTCAAGGCCAAGGGAATCCAGAAGGAGCAGGGAGGCACGCGCATTGAAGGTGCAGTCTGGCGAGCTTGCCGAGGCCGAGCGTCTTGAGAACGAGGCGCGGATGCGACGCGAGAGGGCTGTAGCGCACGGCGCACATCCCGATCACGGTCAGCTCGGTGGAGGTGCGGCGGGCGGGGCCACGACTGGGACCGGTCAGGGAACGTATTATGATTGAGCGCGCTGTTGTGGACTCTAACTATACCGAATGTACCAATACGAGCTTATAATCTCTTGACGACCGCGCCGAGCTACTTGTTTCGGCTGTTCATGTTTGGATCGCGTTGCCGGCGCCATGTATTTTGCGTGTAATGCGGACATCAGCCCGCGGGGTCAACTGGCGTCGGAACGGACAACGATCCCGCATGCTGATCATGCAACCTCGGAAGCCAACGCGCGGGAGCCAACCTGCGTCTATTTGGCGACACATGTTTGCCGCGTTTTGGGTGTTCTTTTTCATGGGCGTTGGCCTCGCGTCGAGCATGAGTCTGAGGCTATTGTTGACTGCTCCGACTCTGTATTCAGGCCCAAGCAATCGGGGGAGATGGACGGATGCGCGCATTCTATCCAGCAAACACCTACGCGAGCGTGAATCTGAGTCGGTATCATATCAGAGATAGATGCGACGCTGTCGCTGTAAGATCCCGAACAGCTGGCAGTTACGATGTTACAGTTGCGCTCAAGCAAGTCCGCCGAAGCCCGGAGAGATCCATCTTGGGCCAATGTGAGGCGCCAGGACCTCGTCCTTGTCCTTGTCTGGGTTGCCAAGGCCTGGACAAGGAGAAAGCAAGCTGCATTGTTCTAGCAGCTTCTCGGCCGTAGCAGTCCCAACAAAGAAAAGACTCCGCGCCGAAGGCCGATATGCCGTTGACTTAAGGTGACTGCCGGCTTGACGTATATAAGAGGCAGGCCCCATCTCCGCATCAAGACCACGCCTCTCCCCACCCGCTATAAAGCCAACGTCGCAGATCGACAATCATCTTTCCTGCTCCCCGCAAGCTCCCCGCCTCCATCTACTTGTACGCTTTTTCGTAACCATGCCTTCTCGTGTTAGCACTACCACTGCCGCCGCCGCTGGCCATGGCGCGTCAAAGACAAAGTCACCCAAAGCCCGTCGTGGCGCTGCCCGCGGAGGCGCTGCAGTCGTCAGCGCCGCAGTCGCGCCTGCGCCCGCGTTTCCCGAGGATACCGACCAAGATGCGATGGACGTCGAGAACGACGCTTCCCTCGCCACCAATCACAAGAACAACAATGGCCCTCTGAGTCTCGACGACCCATGGGTATACAGCTTCAAGGCAAGTAGACGCTCAAGCTTTTCTCATCTTCGAGAAAATCACCACGACCATGACGTCGTGCGCTGATTTTGATTATCTATTCCTTCCTCGCAATCTAAGCAGCCACTGACCTCATACCTTACAGCCCGGAGAGTCTGTCTGGGTGCGCAACCACGACAAATGGATCGCAGGTCGCATCTTCCCGCGCTCCGTGCCCAAGATTCGCTCCGCCGATGTAAGTCCACCTCCAAAACGAGTAACCGTGACTGGTTCTGACGTTCAAACTAATTCAGAATCTGACCTACTGGAACGTTCTGTACCAAGACGCGTACGGACACAAGCTCCGGCGCTGCTTCGCTCCCCTTCTCGGCGACCTCAAGCCCGATACGCCGCGCGTCCGCTCGCTCCTCCGCGAGGCGCACTGGATCCAGTAGACATGCTGATCCGTCGGCGGCTGAGACTCCGGGGAGCGAGTGTTTGAAGCGGGTGCGGGATGGGCCCGGACTGTATGTCCGTGTCCGGGTTACCCGCTTCCGCCGCCAGCAATAGGCTGTGTGCGGCGCTACCGAACACAACGCCGACATTGCTTGCTCGCAGGAAATGAAGCGAGTCGAAGAGGCGAATCGAGAAGTGAACCCGACCAACTCACCGGACCGCACTTGGCGACCGCAATAGACAATAGACCTGCTTGCTTTGCTGCGACTTTATGACCTCCATGACCCTTGTTTACATACACTACGCTCCATTGTATCGTACATATCCGATTTTGTATCCAGGTCGAATCCGATTTGCGTTTCTGTTTCTGTGAATATGCAATGGGTGTCGGGAATCTGCAACCTCCGCTCCGTCGCCATCGACCAATCTCACACCTTCATCTAACAGCCGCTCAGCCATGGACAGTATCGCACTCTCCGCGATCTCGTGGTCGGTCTCTGGCCATCGTAGCCTATGCGACTTCCTCCAGATGCGGAAACCCGAGCTTGAAGAAAAAATACACTGGTACAATTTGCGAGAAACTTGACGCCCATTCCTTTTTTGTTTGGTGATAAATTAGCCGTGAGGCTACCTCGACGTGGACATAGTACTTGTGACTGCTCTATGCGACTACTGTAAGGATTCGGAGGGGAATTCACCCCCGAAGATGACGCCCACATTCCACTCTCACTCGATGTACTATCTCCGAGTCCGCTGGTGGAACCAGCTGCAACCCCGCTGGTGGAACCAGCTGCAACCTTGCAACAGCGTGGTCGCCGCTGCCCCCCATCCACGTCCACCGCCACTTGCGAGCCTACATCTACGTTCTTCGCGTCCTCATTTCCGATCAACTCAGCCAAGTGCGGCGGAACATTTGTTGACGCAGTGTTGGTCGCGGAATAGTCGACCCGTGCGCGACGCACCTCGGGGTGCGAGCGCACGCGCCCATGAATTTCAAACGGGGCTTCGGTGGGACAGTTCTTGAGATAAGCTGCGAGGCCGCTCCAGTTGGCAGACGCGAGCCGGGGCAGCAAGGGCGACGTTACTGCAAGGATATTGAGTTTCGGACAAGACACAAACGAAGAGCACTCACAGCTTATGTAGTGGATTTTGTTTTCCTCGGTCTCGAATGCAAGCCCTGTTATGACACCTTCGACGTAGTCTCGTCCGGTGAAACAGAGAGACATCTCCCCGCCGTTGCGCCGTTCCCATTCCCATCCTGCCTCCAGACCGAACAGCCCATCGGAGGTAGGTTGGTTGCCGAATGTGGCTTGAGCAATATGGGCGAACTCGTGCCCTAGCGTCCATCCGAAGAAAGCGTATAAAGCCCTGGAGACAGAATTCGACTTGTTGTTCTATGTTGAGAAAGGCACGACGCACTGTAGTGTTTCCGCCACACCCTTAACATCAGACATCGCCGAGTACTCCTCAATCTTGTGAAGGAGATCCAAGGATATTGGGAAATCCAGAAGAGACCATCGTTCACCAAACGGCTTCCCATACCAGTGGTTAGGAGGCTTAGCGTCGAGGACATTGATAGACGCGAGGGACTTCTTTTTGGTCGACGAAGCGGATCGGAGGAGGGGAGCTGCGAAGCTGCGCTATGAAGAGATCGAATATATTCTTGCCGGTGACCCCATCCTTGGCTGAATTCTCGAGTAGCTCAACCATGAATGTCTGGCTCGCAGACCCTGGCGCGGAAAAAGACGCAACGGCGTTGTTGAAAACACGAAAGAGGTAGGGATGCGTGGCGAGGGTTAGGATAGTCCCAACGAGGTCGCGAGTGTCCCACATCAGAGGCGAAATCATGGTCGTGGTTTGGCTTCAAGCTATATTGATCACGTGCGACCAAGGGCATTACGCCAGAATCGCCGCATACGCTGCAACTTCGGTCTCCATCCCAAACCGTCTCCATCGACGAGCCTCACACCTCCATCCAACAGCTGTTCCGCCGCAGTCACCATTTGACTATCTGCGATCTCCTGCTCGGTCTCTGGCCATCGTAGCCCAGCCAACGCGATTTCGCCCAGATGCGGAAACCCACGCAGGTCAAGCGAGTAGAAGAATATCACCCAATTATTTTCGAAAAACAGCCCCATGCGTTGAAGGCGGGTCATCTCTTCCCGCTTAAACGCGAAGGCGATCCTCTGAACCGTCGCCTCCACCTGTCCCTGGCTCTCAGAGAAATTCAAGATTTTCGGGCGCGGGATGTTTGACCCGCACTCAACCTCCAGTTGCTCGAGCCGATCACACAGCTCGAGCAGCTTGGGATACTTCCGCGGCGCCTCTGCGTCCTGCTGGAGCAACCCTTCAGGGACATTAAGCGATTTGAGCTTCGCCGGCCCGTGTGCGCCCAGGAAGCGCTTGATCGCGACGAAGAGCTTGCTCGGTACGCTCAATGCGGACGGCGGGTCGCTCTTCCTCGGTGCGATCGTCGCGCGGTTGATGAATGCAACGTGCCTCAGCGAGGTTAAGCGCATACCCGCGAGCACACGAACGAGACTCTCCGAGCCTGGGTGGGTGCAGCAGAGGTACAGCCGCTCCAGCATCGGCAATGCGTCCGAGGGAATATCGGTCACGTGCCAGTAGACGCAGCTTTCGAAGCAGAGCGTTCTGAGCGCTCGAAAGGCGCCGAAAAGAGCAGGGCTCTCTTTGCCGTGGTCGCGGGTGAGAATGATCCCGTCGATGTGCGTCAGGGAGTTCCCGGAGGTCTGCCCAAAGTTGTCGAAGAGACGTGTAGAGAGCTCGAGTGGCTCGATGCCAACGAGCGTCGTTATGTTGAGTGGGAGGAGCTCATCGTCGAAGAGCTGCTCCAAAGAGACGGTCCACGCGGTCTTGGGGAGCTCGAAGAATAGTGCTCTGAGGCCGGGACGCAAAGATGGGTTACGCTCGAGACGTTGCAGAAAGTCTATGAGGGCGTAGCTGCCGCGGAAGACCATTGCAGAGTGTAGGTAAGGCTGTGCAATGCGCTGAAGCCTTTCAGTGTTGTTCGGCTAAAAGACGCAGAACTCACTTGAAATAATTTACAGACTGTCAACAGCCCGAGGTATGGTTTCCGGTCATCTGGTCGCGGATCGTCTGGATCCAGAGACAAGGTAAAGCGCATTATAAGCTGCCAGATGCTTCCTGGAACATGCGATGTAGAGTACTGTAGCCTGGAAGTGTCCACTATCGGGTCGTGCTCGTCTCTATCATTCCGTTAGCGCCGAGTGCGACGGAAAGCTAGAGGACCGACTGTTGGATGGGCAACTCGACGATTCGCGAAAGCACAGGGTGTTGCGTTATCGCGTCAAAGCTGATGATTTGTCGACTGCTCCAACTGCTCGGCGAACGCATCCGAATCCGCTGGATGTTCGGGTTTCGAGCAATGTCTGCTAGATGGTACGTTTCCTGAGGGCGGACAATGGATACAAACGGGATGACAATGGTCTGGAGATTCGGAGAAATGCCAAGAGCCTCTGCGAAAAGTTGCACAAGCGGGGATAGGGAGCCCGATGGGATTTCGGGCAGTTCAAAGACTGTCTGCACTCTCAGTAAAGCCAAGCAAAGATGTAAACAACACTCACAGGTTTCCAGTCATTAATCAAACAGGGAAGGATGAGTAGGCTGGTGATGTCCCTAGGAGGGATGTTTCTGGCGTCGAATAGAACGATGCGCGTCGGTTTCACGGCGGATAACGCGCGCGCTAGTCCTGCGAGGAGGTTGACGTCCTCTCCGAGTTCGGAGTGTGCGTTGATAGCGACCGCCAGCTCTCGTATGTTAGGGCTGCCTCGCAGGACCGTCCGCAGCGGAGCTGCATGTATCACTTCCAGACGCAGTCGGCGAATGTAGCGCCCAAACTCGGGATGGATCTGCAGGGTCCACTCGAGAGCCGCAGTCTGCGCTTCGCAACGCAGAATGCATGTTTGGTACAACAGCGGCGTGCCAACACGTAGCCATGACTTGCATACGGAGAGATATTCCGCGCTGGAGAAGCGGTATTTCGCGAAGGGAGAGTGTTGCGACGGGTCCGCGAAGTGTTCGTCGGGAATGTCGAACGCGGGCGCTAGAATTTGGAGGATAATTTCATCGGGAAGGTGCAGCATGATTCTGAGCGAGCATGGAGGTTTGGTCCAGGATGGCCAACGTCACACCAACCGCGCCTTTGAAATGCTCTCCTACCAGCTCCCACACCTCCCTCCAGAACTCTCTCAGATCCACATCGCACTGTACACTGGCGTAGCTCCCGCTGATGCTGCAGCGCTCAAGAGACGGCTAATCAGCGCTGCGACGGCAGAAGGTGTAGAGGGCGAGCGTGAACGCGAAGCAGTCAATTTCGCGTTTGTGGATGCGAGACTGGTGAGCTCAACCCTGCTCGTCCTGAACCTGAACTAAGGCGCACGCAAGGACAGATAACCAGCACGCGTCTTCTTCGCGCCGCCGTCTATAGCGCCGTTCTTGCAGATGCGCAAGGCAGGCTGCTCACAAAAACCGTACATTCGGAGATCATTTGGACGCTCAACCCCACGAATAATGTCTGTTTACTGGCTGGATGGCGTCAAGCACTGTGCTCATTGTGCTTGAACAGATCTCCGAAGCGATGCGCCGGTACGGGGTCTCTGAAACGACAACCGCCCTGGTCCTCGTTCGCGTCGCTGGTCCGGACCTACCTGCTTCCGACATCCAAATTGCCATGGACGCTGCGGTCAAAGGAAAACGCGTACTGATGGAGGAGCTGGAGAGTGTAACGGACTGGGGGGCAATCAAGAAGGTTTGTCTGCTCTGTGCCTGCATTTATTCATTCTTCATCGAAGCTGAATCGTGCATACAGTACCACAAACTGGCCAATGAGCCCGCGCTGAAAGAAGTCAGAGGGAACGTCGCAGGAGAGCATGCGATCATCGACGAGATCGTGGTTAGCCAGGCCGCTTTGAGGAGCGTCCAGGCGTAGTCTATATATTGGGAGCTTGTAACCAAGCGCCCCTTCTCCTTATATTCTGGTAGCAATGTTTGTGTTGTACAAGTGGGCTTCGCGCGGGCTCACGTGCCGGCCCGGCTTCCCGTCTCCCGCCATGTCTGCTGGGTCACTTACTTCTCCGCACCCCGGCGCCCGACTGACCCTCGTCTCCGCCCATCTTAGCGATGCAACCACACCTAACAAACCCAAAGTCGTCGTCTGTAGACACCTTGGGCCCGCAATGCCACAACTTGAGCGGCGTACCGACATCGATCTCGTCTGCTGGCCCGAAGACCGCTTCTGCGACCGTGCCTGGCTGCTCCACAATGTCAAAGGCGCGACCGGCGTCATTGTCCTGCTTGGCGATGCAGTGAATGAAGAGTTCATGGCTGCAGGTTGGTATCGTGGTTCTCACGAGCGAGAATTCAAGCCATCTCAGCTGGCCAGCAGTTGAAGGTCGTTTCGACAATGTCCGTGGGCTACGGTGTGTTGTCTTTGTCGCCATTGAACGCGTCTAATCTCCCGCAAACAGAGCACATTGACCTCCAGGCCACCGCTCGGCATGGGGTTCGGGTAGGATATACGCCCGATGTGCTTACTGAGGCAGGCAAGCCCTCCGACGTTCTCGCTATTACCTCTCAACTCTGTGTTAGTCGCCGACCTAACGGTCATGCTGGCACTCATGGCCGGTCGAAGTGATGGCGACTTGTACTCTCTCGTCAAGACTGGCCAGGCGCGTCCCTTCTGGGTCGATTGCCTCCTCTATTAACAGGATCGACAGTGGGGCAACCTCGCGTGGTCGCCTTTCAAACTGTGCGGTCCACAACTGAGCACCACGCTTTCTTCGCCCAAACGCACCGTCGGGTTCCTCGGGTTCGGACGTATTGCTCAAGCAACGCTTGCGCGCCTCGTCGGCTTCGGGATTACACATGCCCTGTATACCGGCAGCCCTTCTTCGAATGCGCAATCAGTATCGGCGCGCGATGCCGAACTTCAAACGCGGTACCGGTTGCAGGGATTGGAGCGGGTGGATGCGGATCGGCTTGCACAAGAGAGCGACGTGGTCTTCGTGCTTACGCCGGGCGGGAAGGAGACGTATCATCTCGTAGGCGAAGCGTTTCTGCGCAAGATGAAGCCGCTCAGCATTCTGGTCAACACGAGGTACGCGCGACGCTAGTCAACGCGAACGGCAATCGCTGAGAAGCTTCGTAGTCGCGGCTCCGTTGTCGATTCCGACGCGTTGGCAAAAGCATTGCATGAGAAATGGATCTGGGGCGCGGGGCTAGATGTCGTCGAGGGTGAACCGTTTATCGGTGGGGACCATCCGCTCGTTAAAGAGCCAAGGTCCGTTGCTTTCTCTTCTCCGACGCGCTACTCATAACATCACCAGGTGTGTTATCCTACCGCACGTAGGCAGCGCGACGACGGAAACCCGTCTCGACATGGCAACTCGGGCCATAGACAATGTTATTGGGGGTATATTTGGCGGAGAGATGCCTTCTGAGCTCAAATAGACAGCATTGTAATTTTGCAGCCGAAGCGCATCAATAGGATCGACGCTAAGCGGGAGCTTC
The DNA here is from genome assembly GCA_014461115.1 of Mycena chlorophos. Taxonomy (NCBI): domain Eukaryota; kingdom Fungi; phylum Basidiomycota; class Agaricomycetes; order Agaricales; family Mycenaceae; genus Mycena; species Mycena chlorophos. The sequence goes on along the minus strand of JACAZE010000002.1, from coordinate 1,659,912 downwards.
CCAAAACGGACGAAACAAGAGCGACCACCTTCTCTGTACTTGTTTTGCGCGAAACACCGCGAAACTTGGGTTCACACTCTCGGCGGCGACCAAGAATGGTTTTAGAATGCCGGGCGGAGCAACCTTCATAGATTCCGGCTTGTTTTCGAGAGACCCTCGGCGCGTGGCGATGGCGCGTCGTTCCATCATCGCGCATCGGCAAACGGCCTTGAATCGCCAATGAAACATACATGCGCTCGGCCCCTCTCTCCGCCTTTCCGTCTCTCTCCCTTTCTCCCCCATCTCTCGCCCATCCCCCGTCCAAATGACGAGGCCGGCCACCCGGAGCCAGCGCAAATCGCTGCTCTCACTCACAGACGAGCTCTTGCTCGAAATTGTGTCCTGTATTCAGGACCCACCACCTGCAGTGTCCCTGCGGGTGTTCTTCGATAGGAGGGATGGGCAACAGACATTACTGGCACTAGCTCGGACTTGCGGCCGCTTGCGCAAGCTGCTGTTGAAGCTGGCCATGGAGGATGTGTGGGTCGCGTGTTCGCGACAGGAACGCACGAGGACAGGCAAGAGGCGCGCCAAGGAGCCGGCGATGACGCTTCTCAATCCAGATGCTGCTCCGTATGTTCGGTGAGTGGGGTCGTTGAGCGGCGTTTGGCTCTTGCTGACTTCAAGTTTCTCGATGCAGGTCTGCGACCATTGAAACGCTCTCGGAACGTATGGTCCCCGAGCTTGCTAGATGTCTCAGCTCCTACCTGGCGCTACATACACTCCAAGTCGTCGACGTCGCTCCCAAACATCCGCAAGACAAACATCCGCCTACCCCGTGCCCACACCTCGTTTCGCCTGACCGGATCGCCGCCCTACTCGAAGACCAGACGTTCTCCGCGATCCGCACACTCAATATCCACTTCCGTGCATTTTCGTTGGTGCGCTCTTGTCCCAACGTCGAGCATCTCGGCGTGTACGGCGACTGGAGTGAGGTTTCGCGACCAGATGGGCTGCGCCTAGAAGTCATCGTCTCGGATTTGAAGAACCATGCAAAGAAATTGAAGGTCTTCCGGTGCAACTTCTTTCGATTCTTCCCAAGAAGTGTTGGCGGTATGTTGCGTCTGCATTTGCCCTTGCTGATTTCTGTGGCTGACGTGCACGTAGTGCTCAAGTTCTTCCCGAACCTCGAGGAGATACCGGCAATCGACGTCCAGCAAGTGACGCCCGACCTCATCCACGAGCTCGACGTCATGCCAAATCTTTGTCGCATAGCGTTTCGCCAAGGGCCCTGGATGGGGCAGCATCAGCTTGGTCTCGGGACGATGCAGCTTGTCGCGACGGCAAAAGACGTGCTGAGGCGGACGGCGCTTGACGTGCCGTTGGAGAAGAAGTGCGTTCTCGTTGATGTTGGAGAGGAGAATGACGGCCGCGACGAGGAGGAGGTGCCACCAATTGTGTTCGAGGTGGATGCGGTCGTTGAAGACCACCAAGCTTGTGATGGGGTTGAGGGAAAGGGCTGGGATGCTTGTGAGGGTTCGAGTGAGTGGTGCGCGACGTGTTTGGAGTCGGAGACGGGATGGACACGGGAGTAAGCTGGACGGAAGGCGCTTGTGGGATCCCCAGAAGTGCTCTCCCACCGGCTACCCCACCTCCTTCAGAGTCCGCGTCGCGCTCCACCCTGGCGTAGCCCATGCCGATGCTGCAGCACTCAAGAGAAGCGCTACGACAAAACATGGCGCAGAGCGCGAAACGGATCCGGAGGGTCAATTTCACGTTTGGGGTCGGAGGTTGATGAGCTCAAACTGGCAATCAGAGGGTATGTTTGTTCTATGCATTTATTCTTCAACGGAGCTGAACTGCGCAGTGCCACAGCTCGGCGAACGAGAGACACTCCAAGAAGGTGAAAAGGAATGTCACGATTGATCACGTGAGCGTCGAAGAGGTAGCGTCAGGCATCTCTTGTGAGTTTTTCTGTAAATTCCCATCTTTAGCTCACACCCTGGTAGGAATGCATCCAAATCGTGTGTTGTACTAGTATTACATTTTGTCCAACATCGTTTTTTCCATCACGCAAGCCCGCCCATGACGATCAGCTTGGTGTTCATATACTCTTCGATCCCATGTCCGCCCTCACGTCCAAGCCCACTCTCCTTGATGCCGCCAAACGGAATGACGGCCTGCGAGAGCAAACCGGTGTTGACCCCAATCACTGCAAAGAATTAGTCAGCCCGCTTCGACGAAAGCGAAGAAATCCATCACTCACTTCCAACCTCCAACTTCTCCGCGACCCTCCATACCCTCCCCACATCCCTCGAGAAGAAATATCCCGCCAGCCCGACATCGGTGTCGTTTGCCAGCTTAATGACCTCTTCTTCCGACTCGAACTTGATCAGCGCTGCAAGCGGTCCAAATGTCTCCTCGTCCGTCAACCGCGCGTTGGCGGGTACATCCGACAGGATTGTCGGCGCGAAGAACGAGCCCTTGTCACTGTCGACCGCCGATCCGCCAATGAGCACCGACGCGCCGAGCTCGACCGCGTCGGCGACGTGTGCCTGGACTTTCTCGATGGCGCGGTCGTGGATCAGCGGGCCGTGTGTGCTGTAGTTTGGTATTGTGTTAGATGCCGAAGGTCCAAAAAACTGAGATGATGGAGAGAACGCGCTCACATGCCCTCCTCGAGCCCGTTCCCGATCTTGAATTGCGCGACCTTGTCCGCGAGGCGCGATGCGAACTCGGCGTAGACTTCGGATTGGACGTATATCCTGTTCGCGCAGACGCAAGTTTGGCCGGTGCCTCGGAATTTGCAGACGATGGCGCCTGCCAAGGTGAATAAGCGCGTCTAGGGATATTTCGAAAGGTGTAGACGAACCAGCGATGGCCTCGTCCATGTTGGCGTCGTTGAACACGATGAACGGTGCGTTTCCGCCAGCTTCAATGGACACTCTGTTGAAGTGTGAGCAAGGGATGAAGTGAAGTCGGAAGTTGCATGCACTTTTTCAACGTCGAGGCAGCCATCCCCGCAAGAAGCTTGGCCACGGCCGTGCTGCCCGTAAAGGAAACCTTCTTGACGATTTTGCTCTCGCACATTTCCTTGCCCACCGCGACGACGTTCTTCTGCGTCGTGACGACGTTAATGACGCCGTCGGGTACGCCTGCGCGACGCGCCAACTGCAAGAGACGTTCAACAACTCAGTTGGTATGGTAAGACGAAAGGCAGCACCTCAACCAGAGCCAGACACGAAAACGGCGTCTCTGGCGGGGGCTTGATCACAGCTGTGCATCCCGCTGCAAGAGCGGCGCCGAGTTTACGCGTGATCATTGCGGACGGGAAGTTCCACGGCGTCAGGATTGAGCTGTACGAATGAGCATTGTAGTTGGTGCTGCTGGGAAGTGGGGAACGCGCTCACACGACGCCTGAGAGCAGAGTCTGAGTTTGTTCTTTTTTGACTGCAAGGAACCACTCACCGACGGGCTGCTGAATCGTGATATTACGCACGCCGGGGAGTGCAGAAGGGATGTGTTCGCCATATGTTCGGACGGCTTCTTCGGCTGGCAATGGATTTAGGCGGGGATTGAGGAGACTCGGGAGAGCATACCAAACCACTAGAAAACACGGTAAGGACCGCGTCACAGCGTGTAAAATGGTCTGCTTGCCTCGATGAACGATGCGCTGTACGTGTTTTCGCCCTGTCTGTGTATGAGAAACACTGGAGCGGAGCGAATGCAAGACGTCATCGGACCTTCGCTTCAGTTAGCGTCTTGCCGTTCTCGAGAGTCTAGTCTGCATTAGAGCGGGGAGATGCTGCAGTAGGGACTGGGTTACAATGAGTCGACTGAGGTCTTCGTGGTGATCGTTCATGAGGGCAAACAGCTTCAAGAGAATGTCGTGTCGGTGCTGAAACGCGTCAAGGTTCGGGGCTAGACGCAGCAACGACGCAGAACGCACCTTGGCTGTTGTGGTGCTCCATGCTAGGAATGCCCTGGCCGCCGCATCGATAGCGCTCTTCGTTTCCGCCAGGCCCATCTCCGGGACCGCGCCCAACACTTCCCGCGTTGCGGGATCTATTTCTCGAGCTCAGCCCGGACTCAAGAGATAGGAATTGGGGACACACTTGTTACAACGATAGTCTCTCCGCTTTGAGCATCCAGCCACTTGCCGTCGATGAACGCCTGCTGCTTTATGAGGGACGAGTCCCTCAGCCCAAACTATGACATGATGTCAGGATGGCTGCTCCAACTGCTGGTGAGGACGGACAATGGATGTGTTCGTGCTGGCCATTCTGGCGAAGCGTAGTGTGGGGGAGAGAGAGCGAAGGAGTAGCGTTTGCATCGGGCCGGGTGGGTGGCCGACCAGGTTCAAGTATGACCGTCACTTGACCGTTTGCGGCTTTCCTTTGCTCCGTCTGCCAACGCTGAGAAATGGATCCGTGCACTTGCGCACTGTAATAGATCGCCACGGCACCGTACTTGTTCTAACGGGATACTGAGCAAAGAGTTCATGTTGTTGGCGATGCCGACGATGGTCCGCAACGTCCTGTATCTCTTCAGGCGCTCCTCGCGAAGAAAGGTCCTTCGAATAACTCCATCGCGATGAACCCCAAGCGCGAACGGCAGGAAAACGGAAGCAAAAAACGCGGTCACATGAATTTCATGATCCACTCAAGCTGCACTATGGAGAGACCATATCACTGTACTTATCGTCGCCGACATCCCGATAATGTGCCCCAAGTTCATATCTTGACATTCCCTGCGGCGCACACACATTCGCTACCAACACGGTCAGAATAACTCCGAGAAGACCAGGAACATACTTACCTCCCGGCCGCCTCCTCATGAGCGTCGCCAACACCATCACCAACGCACCCCACGCACCAAGGAACATCGACAACGATGCGCTCACCACGCTCACCACGAAGCTGCCTAGTGGCTTTCGTCGCGGGACGTTGCACGTGTAGGGGATTTGGATGACCGCGGCGGAGGTGGGCGTGTCTGCCGAAGGCGGGTCCGTATAGTTAACGTACGCCATGCCCTTGGTGCCTGCAATTTCGCGGAACGCCGTGTTCATGACCGACGGCCCTGGTGGTGTGGAGGCTGCGGCGATTGAGGCGTTAAACGCTGTAGTGTTGGTGAACACCTGCAAGATCCCAAGTTCAGTTCAGTAACCGAAGATCACCTGAAGAAGACGCACGTTATCTGGCGTCCAGTGCCCCAGATCCAACCTCACGGCATAGAACAAGACGGTGGCGACGTTGTACAGGTTGCTCAAGTTCGCCGCAATGCTGTCAGGGCCAGGCAGGATGTTCAGATCCGTGTTCCCGATGGCATCGTACCACGTAAACGACGGGATCGTGCACGCGTAGGGCGGCAAAGTCTCGCAGTCAGGCTGCCCGATCGCGCTGACTTTGTATACTTCCTGCGTCTCGTTGGTGGCGACGTTGTCGATGATGTTCGTTTGGTAGAGTTTATTGTAGATCTCCGAATACTCCTCCCCTGGAATGCATGTCAATGCAATGTGTATGTTCGCGAAGGGAAAGGAACTGGCCTGAAATGTTGTTCATGCCGGTCGTCAGTGCCCGCGCGAGGCTGTTTTCCGGAAAGTTTAATGGAGAGATGGTCCCCAGAATTTCGTGGTTCGAGAAACTGTCGCGAATAAGAAGCGTTTACCAAGTAAAGCATTATGCGAACCTCCATGAAGTGACCGCCTGGAAGCCGAGCGGCGAGGGACATTGTATACTCGCCTGCGGAGTTCGTGAGTCCTCAGAAGCCAACTGGATGTTCGGTACGCACGCTGGCTGAGACGAGGCGGTCCCCAGGCGTGATGATGACTTCGTACTGCACCACGTCGCAAACGCCCATGCTGTCCTGCGCGTAACTGAAAACGGACGAATTCTGGACGTCGAAAATTGAGTACGAAAATGCCGAAATATTCGTGCGGAAGGAGTCGCCCAGCCGGAATTGGTGCGGCTCACATCCGAAGTTCGTGGAGTCGGAGATCCAGAAGCCCTTGAGCGAGGCAGAGTTGAAGTCGGTGCTCGTGATTGTGACGACGTCGTAGCCTGCCCATCCATTTAGATCCTGAATAACGGCCAACTTCAAGACCCACCCGCCAGAAAGACGTTGAGGACGATGAACCCGACCATGGCGGCGATACCGAAGGCCAGCATGCCGTATCCCCATCTTCTCTCGAACGGGCGCGTTATCGGGTAGGTCTGAGCACCGAGGAGAATGGGATTTGAGTCTCGATAAGCAGAGTCGGATTGAAGCACGTACAAAGGTCAAAGCCATCGTCTGCGCATGCACGTGTGAAGCGGCGAGTGGTGAACCATCTGTATCGCGCGACGTCCTTTATACTAGTACGTTCTCGAGAGAACGAACGAGCGTCTATCTCGAGCCCGCCGGCCTGCCACAGTCTGACAAGCCGCCTAACAGTTTACCTGCAAGAATGCCGGACGCGAAAACAGCGAGGGAATTGCACGCATGCCAGTGAGGAACCGTCAAGTGGAAGACACTTTGAGCTGGACGCAAATGTATTCTGAGGAATCTCTTCTGGACCCTGTAATTTTTGGATTATGCAGCTCGTGGTTTGCATGAAAGAAGGATATCCTCACATCAGATGCCCGAGCATGACCGCGACGTCAACGGTTATGGCGGGACCATTACTGTTGCTCAGGTCCCGTCTACAGCCATGATCCCGAGGCTATTGCATGTTTCCGAGCAGCCCAGGCGATCCGCACCCGTATCTGAACCGGCGGCGCGCCGCATTCCTGCGTAAGTTGAAGCTCTCAGTACACGGCGGATAGATGAATACAACCGTCACTTAACTCGGTGTTGACCCGAAAAAAGCATTCCATTCTGGCGCCACTGGAATATTCCCCGCGTTCTGTGTGTTGCCGCCCGTGTAGACTTCGTCGTTAGATCACACGTTTCCCGGCAGTCTCGTGTAGGTCAGCTCCCGGGTCAACTTGAAGCAGAAAAAAATCGGCGTAGAGCAGGCGATTCTCATACGCCGCCGAACTCAGCGACAGCTTTACCTCTGAGAACCTGCCAGACAAACCCACCGTCAGAAGACAGTGAAACGGCGAAGCGAAAGCGCCATATGAAGCTCGTCGATTTCTTTAAAACGCGGGCGAGAAACAAATTTTCTTGTGTGAAGCCCAAGCGGCCTTCTGATGCTCGACGCTACACTGAAGGTCGGGATGAGCCTCGCGTCTCAGACGCAAGAAACACTCACATAGACCGCCGACTTACAACGACTGCACTGAAGCAGCTCCGTTCCGTCCTGGCGCGTCATCTTCGTACATCCCGGCCCTCCACATTTCTCGAGCGAAGCTGACAGCATCTTCTTCATTTGACCAGTCATGAACATCATCATCCTGCGGAGAATGTTCAGATACGACCCAGAAGGAACTCGGAATACGCACTGCTCTTCCCGAAATATTCCCAAACACCTCTCCGCCACCTCCTTCGCCAACCTTCCCGGATACTTCGTTTGCCATTCTGGCATGCGCCTGACCAAAATTTCTTTATCTCTGGTCTCCACCTCCTCGTCGCCTTGAAGCAGCAACAACGTCGACAGGAACTGTCCGAGGGACGCGACATCATCCGCGGTGTAAGTCGCGATCGTGTCGAATTGCTCGGCGATGCGTTTGGCTTGCATTCCGACGAGACCGGCGGCGGCAGGGCTGCGCATGTAGCGCACGAAGTATGCGCTACGTTGGATCGTAAGTACATGATTGCCGAGTAAAAGTAGAATCGCGAACGTTGTGGTTGTGGTATTGAGCAGTTCGGCAGCAGCATTCTGCGCCTGTGGCCGCTCCCTCCATAATCTCACGAGTTCCGGAAGGTACTTCGCAGCGACTTCTCTGGGATCGCCATGGATAAGAACGCGGTTGGGCTTTCGACATCGCAAAGGTCACGCACGAATAGATCAACATCTGCGCCGGTTTGGGTTGCTGCTGCACGAGCCCAAGCTAATGTGACCCATTTCAGCGGATTGAACGCGTCGTACACGAGGTATGAACTCGCCTGCGCGTTCAACAGCTTGACGCGCCTCATCTCCGCTTCGTCCGAAATATCATCCGCGTCAGGAATGCCACCAAACTCGGCCTGCAGCGATTTTGCGCGAGCAGTCTCGAGCAGACTTGGGGAAACCCAGCCCACAAGCGACTCGGCGGTGACGTTTTTGTATTCTTCGATGGTAGCCTGCGGGGCAACAAGTGTGGGCATGCTGGACGAAAGGTCGTGATGGTTGGAGACGAAGAGGTTAAGCGGCGCGTCACAAGTGGCAACGAAAGACGCGTTTTTCAGACGGTCAATTTTTGCAGCGGCCTAAGGGCCGTCGACACACGTTGACAAACGGTGGGATTGAATGCAGTACGCAATGGTCTACAGCAGAAAGATTATTCCCGTGCCGAGACTAGCCGTGATGCATGATGTCGGATCGCTCGGCAGATTTGTGTACACTAACACCAATTTCCTCAGATTGGATTTGGGCCATCTGCACGGGTGAACTAACGCGAAAATCTTCGCAACACAGGGGTTTGTTCGGAGAGAAGATCTCGGTCGCAGACACGCACTCAGCTCAGATGACTCGCTTCTTTCTTGAGCTGAGAGCGCTACGAGCAAAGCAATATCACACGATTACAACGAGTATACAGATACAGAGGGCGGTAAGGACTCGGCCCGCACCGCTCACAACAACAAGTCTACACGATAAATACTGTACAGACCCGGGAGTAAAGCCATGAACCCTAGACAGCCCACCGACCGAATGACCAACCGAGCGATGAGATTGCCAACAACGAGGCCCATGAAAGAATGATTCCGCGTCCGAATGATATCAAGTTCGTTCGTGCGAGCAGGGAAACGATGAAAAAACCACAGCATACCAGCCAAAACGAGTGGAAGGGTATGATCGTAAGTATTCTCATGAGAACGAGCCGTGAATGAGGGCATCCCATGCGCTGTTCTTGCTCTTCAGCGAGTCAATGATCTTGGCTCGCGTCGGATTGGGCGCAATGGGGGTGTTTGGAGGCGGAGCCGGGACAGGCGCGACGCTCACGGGACTCGTTTCCTGGGCAGGGCCAAATGGCCAGAGGATATCAGCGCAGACGCGAAAAACCGCGGACACGGACCTGTGTCTCGTGCGCCGCATCTGCGGTCGCAGGCAGCTCGGCCAACGGGGAATGTGGGTGTGGATGGGCGCCCAGTCCGTGGACGTGAAGATGACCGGGAGCGGGGCTGGCGGTGCCCGACGTCGAAGGCGACGAGTCGACCGTGGACGTCGACGATGAGCGGCCCATCATCGTCGGGCGTTTCTGTGTTGTTTGACGGATGAGCAAAAAGCAGGGGCAGTGGTTGGACAAAGATGACGAACGGGCGACAAGATGGAGCCTAGTGCTTGGAGCAGGGCATCGCGATGCAGAGCATTGGCGTTTGGGTGTTTTGCATGCTCGTGGGGGTCATGGTGCGTGTCGGATGGCGGTGGGTGCACCTGGGCAGGCTGTCGAAGGTAAGTGAAACGGATGCTCCACACAGAACAACGAGCTGCGCACCATGGTGGATGGGCTCGACGCTGAGCGGAGCGAATAGATTAGAGGTGGGAGGAGGGGAGGCGGCGCGTGGATGCTGCCAGCGAACCCGTTATAAGGGTGTGATGAGAGGAGAGAGCAAGCCGAGTGTGGCCACCTTCCCCGCAATTTCCCCACACTCCCAATTTGATCCGGCATCAGGTAAACAAGCTCGAGCTTGGCGCTCTCCATAACTCGCCGCTGCAGCATGTACGGTCCTCGATGCAACGCTCCGGTCCGCGAGTCCAGCAGAGATCGTACACTGCGCGAAGGAATAGCATCGGGCGATATCGGAATTCAAACTGACGAATGTCCAAATCCGGCGGGAGCTACTAAGAAATGCGCGATTGCAGCCTCACCAGGCCACCAGATTTCCGTCGGTCCGAGATCTCCCAAGCACACGCCCACACACTCTACCGATGAATAACCGGGACTGTCAAGTCCACGTTTGATAACGGGTCTACGACGCTGAGCCCGTTATCTAGGCGAGATGGGGTACGAATCGAGCGAAAGGCCAGGTTTCAAGCTTCAAGGATGGTTCAAGTTACAAGTACATCTACAATTCCGAGAAACGCAAAGAAAGGTTCTTGGAACTTGGCTCGAGCTTAGCTTTGGATCGACAGCTCAACTGAGCTCAGCTCCGAGTCCCTACACGAGGACTAGCTGATTCCTACGTGGCTCCGTTCATTTGGTCGGACCGGAGCGCTTGCCAACGCCGTTGACGGTCGGTTTGGACGCCCCAGAAGTCAAAGAAGTGCCTATTCATAACGAAACGCGTTCAGAACGACTCCAAAACGAAAGGGTTCGAAAAAAGAAGTCACCTTCGTTCACCGTTTCTCCACCAGCGAGGTAAATTTCCGCTACAATCTTCGCCACAAGCTCCGCATACGGCGCCCCATGCCCGGTCGGCGACTGCGGCTCGCCGCGGGCCCGCTTCGGCAGCGCATACATGACCTGGTTGACCAACACCACCGTGTCGAGCGGCAGCGTCTTGGCCTCCTCGAGATCCAACGGATAGCCGCGGGAACAGAGGGAAATGAAGTGCCCGTAGAGCACTTCGTTGTCCGTCTTGAGTCCGTGAGCTTGGTATAGCGCGATCCGTTCAATAGTGGCCATCTCGTGCTTCTCCAGCTCGCGGATGGCGAGTCGAGCGACCTGAGCGAACTCCCAGCGATGCGCGAGGGAGAGGATGTCGGCCCAGTCAGATGCGGAGGTGTGCGGGTAGAGTGTGTACAGACTGGACGAGCGTCAGTTCCTCGTCAGGTTTCTGCGCGAACTTGAATTCACGCACGGATTGTAGAACACCGTCAAGAACTTCTCGAATTGCTTCGCCGTAACCTCCGTCAACTTGAGCGCAGTGAACTGCGAGCTACCTTGTTGCGTCCCACCAGGCGACACAGGGCACGCAAGCTGCTCGCGGAATTTCTGCGACTCGCGGTCGAAAAAGTAACGGTGGACGACAAAGTCGATGTTATCGATCTTTGCGTCGTACGGTGTCAATAATGAACGCGGAAAGAAGAAGAGACAATACTCACAATAATATGCAGATCCCCGCCCATGAGGTTGTATCTCGAATGGGTCTTCAACGGTTGAACGGTCTCCTTCGTGTCGGCCATTGAATTGGGTCGTCTTCCCGTGCTGGAGACGCAAAGTGGCCTGCTGCGCTTTAAAGACCCCAGCGGCGCTAAACATGCTTCGCGTTGACGCATCTAGGCCGGGGATAAAGCAAGGAATCGCCTTCATATTTGTGGCAAGAACGACCATGTTCTGTCGGCGCTCCTCACGTTTATATAAACTGCAAGCGCGCTGTGAGCTCGGAAAGCGCTTGAAAAGGCGTCGAGAGGCGCTCGAGGACTCGAGGCTGCTGTTGTGCGAGCAAACACGCTGTTTGCGGCAGGCAAGAAGCGCCAGAGCGTGGTGGAATGAACGGGCGGAGGGCGGCCACGTCTGCATCCAGGCAAGCAGCGTATCCGGATTCGCAGCGCATCGAGGCAGCAGACAACATCGTGGTTCGAAGTCAGGAAAAATCTGACCTTGAAAAAAGGACGGGGTCGGCTTAGATAATAAGTTTACTTAAGCTAATTCAAAAGTCATGTGCATCTTCGGACCCCCCGCACGCCGCCGCCTGCGAGCTTTGGCGAGCGGGCGTGCGGACACCACTCTGCGCATTCTACTGGAGTTGTTCCGCTCAGACTGCGAGCGAAGCGAGCCCCATAACTAGTTAAGAATAAGAAAATCCAGGGAAACGCACACGGTCACGTGCTACTTTGAATACATCTTCTCGACCTGCAAGAACCTCACTCCGGCACCACTCCTCATCGCCTCCCAGTCACTCACACTGCTCACCTGGCTCATCCAAATCGCATCGTCGTCTTCCATCAGCACCGCTCCGCTCCCCCGCAGTGGCCGCTGCTTGTTCGACGTCATTTGCGGGATGAGCGCGACGACGCGGGGTTGCTTGCCATTGGGATTTATGAGCAGCTTGATGTGCGAGATGGGTGGCTTCAGTGGTGCGGGTGGGGGTGTGGGTATGGGTGCGGGCGGGTACGCGGTTGCGCTTGGATGGTGGATGGGTCCATGCACAGTGGAGGTGGGGCTGGCGTATGCGCTGGTGTTGGGAGTCGTGCTCGGAGAGGCTATGTGTGCCGTCTCGATAACACTGACAGTGGGGTTCTTCGTCCCCATTTTCGACTTTTTTGGTTTCGCGCCGGGGCCCAATGGTGGTTGGGGCGTTTGCGGCCGCGACGCAGCTTGTGGGGTATCTGGTCGTGGTTGCGGCGTCTCCGGTCGAGGATGGGGTTTCGCCTTTACAACGGGTGTTTGTGGTATCGGCTGAAGCGCAGCACCAGGTACCGCGCCTGACCAGTCCAATTCGGCGAACTTGGCAACGCGCCAGCTCGTTTGAATCGCATATTCCGCCCCCGTAGGACACGGGAATAGCGCTCTGAGCGGGTTCGAGCAACGCCAAGAGACGTCTGCTGCAACTCCCGCCGGATCGTCGCGATACGCGTTAATGGCTCGTCGAATATGCAACGCGATTCCCCACAGAGGATCTGTCCCGAGCGAAGATATGGGTATCGGTGGGACGGCGACCGACGCGACGGCGTTATTAATGTATGGTGTCCTCAGCTCTTTTAGCGAGTTCGAGTCCGGCGAAGAGAAGATGGGCATTTCGCGCAGGTTAATGGGGACGTGGATATGCAGCGGCGTCTCGTCGGTTCGATGGGAGTAACTTATCTGTCCAAATTTAGCCACAGGCGCTCACAATTGGACGACAGACATACCTGGTACCACCAGGCAAGCATCACATCCGAACTTCCGACCCACTCTTCCGAGCCCGTCGCCGCTAGCCATTCCATGACCTCGGCCTTTTTCTTCTCCAAGAACGCCTTGGGCACGCGCACAAGCTTGGCTTCTTCCTTGGGCTCCCGCCAGAGCCGCCACAAGAATTGGACGAGGAAAATGATGGTACCGAAAAAGCCCAGTTTGAACCAGCCGCGGATGTGCGGCAACTTCGCGCCTTTCGAGGCCGACACCGTCAGTGGCCTGAAGGGTTCCGCGTCCCTAGCCATGCCAGGGATGCTTTCAATGGGCTCCCCCTTGAGGAGCCGCGTCCAAGCGCGCAAAAGCTCGCTCGTGCCGACTGCATCCAGCAAGATATGCGTGGATGTGACGCCGAGAAAGGTGAGGTCGTTAAAGGTCGTTGCGTGTATCCGTAAAAGAGGTGTGTTGGGCGCAAGAAACGCCTCGGTGGTGCTGGGGCAGGTTGGGGAGCGCATGTACGCGTCGAGGTTGGGCAGTTCGCAAACGAACGGCGCAGATTCAGTCGACCGTCGAATGTGCTCAATGTGGGGGCGTGTCGGGGACGCGTAGAGTTCGTCGTATTCCGCGGAGGTGAACACGACTGCTGGTGTTGTTTCGTCAAATTTGTGCGGGACGTGGAACTCCCAAATCTTGCCCTTTTCAGCCATCTCGGACACGGAGATAAACGCAGCGCACGTACCCCGTTCCGCAACGCCAGCCTAGCTCCAGCCCGGGGGAACTTCTGCTCAATCAACAATGTTAAAGTGGTTTCAAGGCGTTTGAGGTCGAGTTTTGCGTCGATGAGGAGGCCGGTGGTGACTACCATGCGACGAGGGCCGAGGTCGATTCCGGTGCAGGGTATAACATCCGCGTCGGACGGGAGAGGCACAGGGAGGCCCATGGACGCGGGAAGCAACTTGCAAAAGTAGCTCGTGATCATCAGATCCCTACCACTGCTCTTGCAGAAAACAATGTCTGTCCATTATTCTGGAGGTGTCTTGTTCCAGCCCAATACCTGGCGAGTAAACCCACTAGCTTCAAGGTTGGAACCGCGTTTCTTCAACACCTGACCGCGGTGCAGCCACTTCGCGCCGCAGTACAGCCGCAGAGCCAGAGAATGCCACGAATGGATTGGATTTCGACCTAGAGTCGAGTCCCAAGAGCCAAAGTACAAGCCGATAGAGTACAGAGGATTAAGAGAAAGATAGATAGGAAATACAAGTCCTCCAACACCACCGCGTCTACTTCGTCGCCGTTACAGACGAGTACTTGGTTACCTGCGCAAGGGTGAGCAGTGGAAGGGAGCGAAGGAAAGAGGCGACGCACGGATTTGGTGCCCTCGGAGATGGCGTGCTTGGCGAGTTCACCGGGCAAGATGAGGCGCACGGAGGTTTGGATCTCGCGCGAAGAAATCGTGGACTTCTTCGAGTATTGTGCGAGCTCTGCGGGCGCCAGTCAGCCCCATACGAGAGGAGCGGCGAAGACAACGTACTAGAAGCCTCGGTGGCAATCCGCTCAAAGATGTCGTTGACGAACGAGTTCAAGATGGCCATGGCCTTGTTCGAGATACCCGTGTCGGGGTGGACCTGCTTGAGGACTGGCAGGAAGTTAGAGTAGTTCGACGAACGAGGCAGCTGCAACGACGGACCCTTGTAGATGTAGGACGAGTAAGTTTCCTTGCGGACTTTCTTGCGCTTCTTCTTCTCGCCGTCGGCGGGAGCAGCGGCCTTGGCCGTCTTCTTGCCCGCCTTCTTCTCGGTGGTCTTGGACGGCGCCTTGGACGCGGTCGCAGGTGCCTTGGAGGCAGTGGAGGCAGGGGCCTTGCCAGCAGTGGAAGCGGGTTTGGGGGCCATGGATGCGAGTGTAGTGTGCGAGGGTGGGGGCAAGAGTTGAAGTGTGTTGATGATGGGGTCGCGTGTACTTATAGAGACGCGTCAGTTTGGTCTTGTTTGGCTCTGTCAACAACACGTCAACCGAGACGCGTTTGTTGACATCACAAACCCTATAAAAGGCACCGCGCCCATCAGTCCTTCAACGCTTCTTGCTCTCGACCTCCACCCACATATCCTCGCTCTCCCCACCCACACACCACACAACCAACATGAGCGGCAAAGTCTCTGGCAAATCCAAGTCGGGCAAGGCAGCTGGCAGCGGCGGCGATGGCAAAGCCCAGTCGCGCTCCTCTAAAGCTGGCCTTCAGTTCCCGGTTCGTCGCCGCAGGCCACCCATCGATGTACCCGACTAACAATCTGGCTTAGGTCGGTCGTATTCATCGATTGCTCAAGAAGGGCAACTACGCACAACGCGTCGGTGCCGGCGCTCCTGGTGCGTTACGCGCGTTTTGCGCATTGTCTGCTTCCACTTATTCGTTTTGCAGTGTACCTCGCAGCCGTTCTCGAGTACCTTGCTGCCGAGATTCTCGAGCTCGCAGGCAACGCTGCTCGCGACAACAAGAAGCACCGTATTGTACCGCGTCATCTGCAACTCGCTATCCGAAACGACGAGGAGTTGGGCAAGGTTCGTTGTCGCCGCTCTTTTGTACTTTCTCTCTTGCTCAATGCCACCTTCAGCTGCTCGGCAACGTCGTCATCTCGCAGGGTGGTGTTGTTCCCCACATCGACCCGTCGCTCCTCCCCACCGCAACGAAGAAGGGCAAAGCCGGCGCCTCGCAGGAGGCATAGACGCGCGTTTCGGTTTACTTTATATCATTCTCGTCTCGTCTTGTATCTTCCGCATGTACCATTAATGGTCGCCTAGTTCGCCAGTAGTGGCGTTCTCGATGTATACATTCTTGCCTCGCCGCAAGCATTCTTCCAAACCTTATGCTTGGCCTCGGACCGCGTTTCCTCCTTGGGGTTTCGCCGTCTTCTTGTGTATAAGCGGCGCCGAGCCGCCGGGGACGGGATTGTGGAAACCCTTGGCCGTGTTGCGACACTTGGGGCGGCGAGCGTAACCCGTGATCGCGTGCTCTCTTCAACAGCCACAACCATGCATGTCGGGAACTTTTCGCCTCTCTCTTGCTGGGGACCTGCAAAGAAATCAGCCCCAAAGCTCGAAAACATGCAAACCCCAGCCTTCCGTTAGATTGCCGGCCTATCGATCTGACGGACCCACTCCAAGCCCGAGGCTCGGGTCCCAAAATTGCTCACAAAGCATGATTCAGCGTAGCCGCTGTCGTTACAGAGCAGCTATAAAAACTGACGAAGGAGTCATACCCTGCGTCGCTTTCTGCCTCCCTTCTCGTCTGTTCAAAAGAGAAGAAAACCCCCCGTCATGGTGGCCGACCTTTTTCGCGACGCGCCGATTGGCCAAATCATCAACTGGCTGTCGAATGGACGGCTTCTGCCCTTTCCTGAGCAGCGGCTGGGCTACGAGGCGCCGCGGCGGTATCTTCTTCCTGCAAAGGTCGTCGGAGACGCGCCCGCGTCTGATGCGGCGACCCTCTGTGGTGGCAAGAGTGAAGATGGGTCGAAAACCCTTACCGCTCCAGAGTTGAAGCGCCAGTCGACGCTTGTCGCCATGATGGACGACCTCGAGAAGCAGCAAGCGGACGTCGATAACGGCCCGATTCCCGACCCATATCTCGTCGGCTGGGATGGAGACTCTGATCCCGAAAACCCAAGGTTTGTTCCCGTCGTTTAGACTTTGTTTTCAGGCTGAAGCGTCCTCGGCAGGAATTGGACCTTCAAAAAACGCGCGTTCGTCGCGTTCTGCATCAGCTTTTATACTTTCAGCATTTATATCGGCTCCGCGATCTACACGCCGTCCATCCCAGGCCTTATGGTCGAGTACGACGTGTCTCTGACCCACGCGACGCTGGGGTTGACGCTCTATATTCTGGGTTACGGGCTCGGACCTATGTTCCTGTCACCGCTGCAAGAATTGGCGCGACTTGGCCGCAATCCTGTCTACCTGCTCGGGCTGCTCCTCTTCGTTATTTTCCAAATCCCACTCGTCACGGCCAAGAACATCGAGACTGTCCTTGCGATGCGTTTCCTGACTGGCTTCTTCGGTAGCCCCGCACTCGCGACTGGGGCAAGTTTTTCCCCGTTTCAACGCGATATTAGTTGAATTGACGTGAATTCCTTGCAGGGCGCGTCGATGGGGGATCTCTTTCCGGATAACCAACTCGCGTATGTGATTGGTGTTTGGGCTCTGGGCGCCACCGCCGGTCCCATTACCGGCCCCGTCATCGGCTCGTTCGCCGCGCAAGCAAAGTCCTGGCGCTGGCCGATGATGGAGCTCATCTGGATCACTTCGTTCGCGTTCGTCTTCCTCATGATCTTCCTTCCGGAGACGTACGAACCCACGATCCTCCTCCGACGCGCCGAGCGACTGCGCAAGCTCACGGGCAACCCGGAGCTTCAGACCGCAGCTGAGCGCAAGGATGCGTCCAAAACCCCCGGAGACCTTGCGTATGAGGCGCTTGTTCGCCCTTTTATTCTGATGGGCGAGCCGGCGCTGGCGTTTGCGAGCATCTATCTTGGATTTGTTTGTGAGTTTTTCTGGCTCTTCCCTTTCGTCTTCGGCGAACTATTCTTTTCCGACTCCGTGATTTTATGTCTGGTTCGAAGGCATTTCCGCTGGTATTTACCGACATCTACCACTTCAACCTCGGCCAGAGCAGTCTGCCGTTCCTTGCGTTTATCGTGACTGGAGCCATCACGGCATGTGATCTCAAATCTACCTTCCTCCCGACTGACCAGAAACACAGTACACGGTCTACTGCCTCTACCAACACTACCACCTCAAGCCACGAATCGACGCCATTGAGAGCACGGGCCCCGGTGTCGAAGCCCCACCTGAAATCCGGCTCGAGATTGGGCTCATGGCGAGCATCTTCATCCCAACGAGCATCCTCATCTTCGGGTTCACCTCCAAGGCGTCGATTAACTGGATTGTGCCCGTTATTGGTGCGGGGCTGTACCTCCCGGGCATCTTCACTATCTTCCAGAGCATACTCATGTACTGCACGATGGCGTACAAGGACCACGCGGCGAGCGTGCTTGCAGGGAATGACTTGTTCCGGTCATCGATCGCGAGCGTTTTCCCGCTGTTTGGGCGCGCGCTCTTTGTGAACCTCGGGTTGGGCCCGGGGTCGGCGATGTTGGCGGGCATTTCGTTTGCGCTGATGCCGGTTTATTGGCTGCTTCTCAAGTACGGACATAACCTGAGGCGACGGTCCAAGTACGCCGTGAGCCCTTGATTTTGCCCCACGAATATCAAACGAAATGCGGTCTCCCGGGCCGTTAACTACGACCACCCCCCGGCTCCATGGCGAGCATTAGATATTAGACTATAACTTTGCTTAGATTTCATTCATGTAGCCAGTAAACTTGCATCCATACTGTAAATACCACATACAATCGATCTTGCGGGACTTGTAGTCGCCGCGTTTACCCAACGGTCTAATCGCCACGTGATCGCGATGTATTTCTCTTCTCCTAGTAGTGTATACATTTTTTGAGATGTGAGATGTAAAAAGAACGAACGAGGACGGTCGCATCCAGAGCAGTCTGAGAAATAAACGAACGAATGTACACTACCGAGTCCGTCATCCCCTCACAACGCCCACAGTAACCTCGGCCTCCCGCCCCACCAACGCCTCCCTCCCACCACCCATCCCGAGCGCAGCCACGACCCGCTCACGCACCCAACGCGTCAGCACCAGTACGTCGTCGTCGGGGAAGAGTCGGTGAGACGTGCAGCTCAACCGTGACCACGAGTTCGTCTATTCGCTGCTTTTCATCCGAGGCAGAAGCAGCGAGTTGCCAAATGTGCGGAGCAGGGAGGTGCAGGACCTGCGGATGCCGCTCGACGTCCCGCATCGCTCGCAGGAACGCCTCCATCCGCCCGCCGGGCAAGCCTCGCGGCGGTGCTGTTTGCAGCAGAATCGTGCCCAGGACGACACAGGCTCGATATGCGGCCTTGAACGTTGCGGCGCTGGCGGCCCCGGCCAGACCAAGGTCGAACGGGCGGTGTTGAGAAGGCGGGAGGACGAGCGCGACGAGGAGGATGCCGAGGGTCAGCAGAAGGGGCGTCACCGCGTAAGGGTTGGTCAGCGTTCGGATTAAAGGCGACGTCGGCTCGGAGACAGAAGATATTGGGGGTTTGGACGAGAGCAAGACCCGCAGTGGTGGTATGCGGTTGTCTGAGAGGGAGACAAGACGCGCGTGGTTGTCTGCCAGCAAGGCGCTTGCGGCTAGGGCCAAGAGCGCAATGACCATCGTCACGAGCGGGAACTCGATTCCGTCCTCCTCGTCCCCGGAGTGGTGGTGGTGCCCGTCGCCGGCACTGGCACTGAGGAGAAGGTGCTCGAGTGCTTCTTTGCAGACGTATACCGCGGAGAACATCAGGTAAACCGACTGCGCGAACAGCAAAACAGGGAGGGCCCGGGCGGCACCGTATGGCTTTGAGACGCCCTTGAACACGATGTGCGGGACTGCGATCCCGATTGCGTCGAAGACAGCCCAGTACCCCAACGCGGTGACTGCCAGCGTGCCCCGTTGTTGACCCTGCACCCAAAGCGTGGCGCCAACCAGAAATTGGGCCGTTGCAGCGGCTAGATAAGGCGCTCGTGGCCGCGGTTGTGGCCGTGGAGGTTCCTCTTCTTTTATTTGAAACTCGGAACGCGTTGCGGTGACCGGAAACGGTGAAATTGGGGCCCAGGGCGACATGGGTGTTGGAGTGGGTTGGGTGACCAGCTCGGCACTGGATTGGGGTTCGAGGAAGGAAAAGAATGAGTGAGATACCGAGTGTTTATGGTGGTGGCCCCGACGCGTCGCCTGGCCTGAGCCCGAAGATGGTTTTGGCGGCTCCTGCATCCCGGGTGGAGTTTTCCCAAACGTGAAGCCGGCACCCAGCGTTGCGGGGACCTCGATCTCCTGAACACCGTCCTCGTCGATGGTTGTTGGTTGCGGGCCTGCCCCAGGTCTTGGAAAGAAGACAGAGAGGTTGCGTGAGTGGATCCGGGCATGACCCCGTCGTTTGCCGTTTGCGTTTGCCTCCAGGTCTGTCGCCTCTTCTCTGAGCGGCGAGTGCGGAGGCGGGCTTGAGACCTGCGTTGGGGCAGAGTACGACGTGGTTATTGTCGGTTCGCGTTCGGGGATTTGGTCGGCGAAGGAAGTGCTGGTGGACAGCGGGGATGGCAGCGACGGCGAGAATGGCCCACTGGAAATGGAGCGTGTGCGCGAGTGGGGGTTGCCGAACGATGTGCGGAAGGGAGACAATGGATATCCATTTGTTCGGTAGGCAGCGCCGGCCGAGGGAGGTGGGCCGGAGATGTTGAGCGGAAGACTGGCAATGGACGCGTTGCGCTGGTGTCGGGCGCGAGTTGGGGACGCCGAGGACGGCGACGGCAGGGGCGAAGTAGACGTCTCTGGCGGCGGAGTGACGACCACCAGCGACTCGTCTTCGCCCGCACTCGAGCGACGCCGATGCAACTTGCCCCCGCTCATCGTTCGTGGTCAAGAATTGGCTGATCACATGCAGGCTGATATTTTGCCTCCTTCGAGTTTGTATATATTTCAGTTACACACAGCTAACTACTACCTAACACACAGATGGGGGACGAGGGAGATGACAACAGGGATGCGGGATGAGAGAATGCGCGATGAGGAGGGAGGGAGGGCGCCAGCAAAAAGACCGTCTAAGAGCCCTTGGGCGCCTCCTTGAACGAAATGGCCTACATGGAGCGCGTGAGATTGACTGTGCTCGGAAAAAAAAAACGTAGACGACGTACCTGCTCTTCACCCATGGCACTGACGATGGTGACGAGCAGCTCCTTGCCGTTCTCGAATTCGTCGTTGATCTGCTTGCCGAGGTCGCCCTCGGGGACCTTGACGTCGTCTTTGGCGGTGCCGTCCTGGGTCATGAGATTGAGGAAGCCGTCATCGATGTTAACCTGCGTGCGTTTACTTTGAGGAAGCGCTAAAAAGGTTGGGTAGAACAGAGGGACGCACGAGGGCAAATTCGTTGCGCTGCACGTTGGGGACATCCATGTTGTGCGTCGAGGGCGAGATATCTTCCTGTGCCTAGTTTTAGGACGCATGCAGAGATGGAGAGATGTTTTGCGCACGAGCTTCTTGCCAGTGAAGATCTAAGCGACTCCCGCGTGAGTAAACAGAACAAGAGAAAAAGGCAAGCGCAAACGCACGTCGATGGCGACGAGATGAACCTTTGCGTGCCCGTGCTTGCCGGTCTTGGAGGTGGACATGTCGACGATTTTGCAGGGACGGCCTTAAAATCGATGAGCGGCGCTGCGATGGAGAGCGATAACCTTATACCCTTAATAACGACGTGCCCGTTCTTGCGCAGAGCAGAGCACTGCATCGGGTACGTCAGCGACGCCCCAGCCGACGCCTGCAGAGAAAAAGTCGGTTAAAAAGGCGCTGAGGCAGCTAAGGGATGCGAGGCGGACCTGAGCGCCAGTCAGCGACACGCAGGACGAGGGAGACGTGGTACGCACCTGCTCGAAAGTCTCGTGGTGCTCCTCGTCAGACATGTCTCGTTGGATCGTGAGTGTGGTGTAGTGGAGGGTCCTTTTTTGCTCCGGCTCGGAGGGAGGTCGCGGTTAAAGAGAGAAAAATCGGGCAACTCGTGATCATATAATCAAGTCACTTCGACTCGCTGCTGATGGTCGCAGCGGCCGCTCTCTCTTGTTTCTGCACCACCACCACGACACCGGAGCCGCCGCCGCTCCCGCCCTCGATTCCGAAGACTTGACTCGGCGCACACCCACTGCTTGACTCGATCTTGGCGCAATGTCCGCAGTCTGCCCAAGATGCAGCAAAGTGCGCGCTCCGATAATCCCTCCAATGAGTCCTCTCAGACGTGTTTGTGAAGGTGGTATACCATATGGAACAGGTAGTTGGTCCTGGGCGCAAGTTCTACCACAAGGTCCGCGCCGATCTGGCAAGCCCTCTGCGTTATCTCAACTCTAGTTCAAGCCCTGCCTTTCATGTGTAACGTGCAAGAAACGGCTCGATTCGTATTCTCTGGTCGAGCACGACCAAGAACCGTATTGGTACGTTCCATTGCCCGTTGCATCTCTGCTCATACTCGCAACACAGCAAACGATGTCATTCCTTGGCCTTTGGCACCCATAATCCCGGTCAGCGCAATGTAGACCCACTCACAACACCACCGCGAACACGCACGACCGACGTAGTCACTTCGCCAACCTCAGACGACGAGGCCAGCCCTAGTCGACCCAGTCATACTGGGCGCTTTGGGCCAGAGGCTCTACCGCGGACGGTCAATCTCACACCCACCCGCACGAACGACGACACCACCGCCGACAATGAAGGCTCCGAGACACATGCAAGCCCGACGGCGCCAGTGGCCGAACGCTATGCTGCGGCGGCTGCTGTTCAGCGACGCCACATGACGGGCGATGTATTTAGCAGCTCACCGGGCTCGCCTCCGCGTCCAATCCCGCGTTCCTTGACCGGTGGTTCGCCTTCTCCTCGGCGAACCTTTGGTGGGGACAATCCCAAGTGCGCACGGTGTACCAAGACGGTCTATTTCGCCGAGCAGGCGCGTCTTTCCCTCTATCCTCCCTTGTAGACGCTGTGCTCATTCCCCACAAGGTTAAAGCCGTGGGCAAGATCTATCACAAGGGCTGTCTGCGATGCGTCGAGTGCAACGCGCTACTCGACTCGAATCGTTTGCGCGACCACGATGGGGAGCCTCTTTGCGCCAGCTGCCATACCAAGTTGCATGGACCTCAGGGACTGCGAAAGTAGCCCTTTTTGTTTTCTCTTTCTTGCTGTAGCCTACGATCTCGATAGACTGTATAACTTACCTGACCTGTTGTAATGACTGCTGTAGCTGTGATGACGTCACGCGCTTCTTGCTTCAGACCACCATGTCGAGCGCCGTTGACGATCTGCCATCCGACTCGGACACTGAGATTGAAGATGGTCCTTCTGTTCCTTCCCTTCGCCTCATCCTCTCTCTCACCACGGACCAGCTATACCTCGAGGTACCCATCCAGGCCGTCCAAGAGAACGCCAAGACCGGTGCTTCAATGAGATATCTTCGTTACCTCGGCGTGTGCGTGCTGGGTGTCGATGGCGAGATTAAGAAAATGCGCGATGCGTCCACTAGCGTTCCAGACGACGAGGAACCTGTTGCTGGTGAGCAGTATTATTTTGTGTACAACTCCACTGGGGACGGTGCGTGTCGCCCGTCTCACTTCTCTGCCGCCTCATGAGCCCCAGATCCCCTTTGCACCGCCATTGATCCTGACATCTTTCGCGCCCTCAGCCATGTTTCCTCTTCCTGCACCTCCGCGCGTTCTCGTCAAGAAGAATTCCGCCAGAGTCTAATTGCGCGAGATGTAGTTTGCGTTATCAGTGGCAGGCCTTCGAGCACATGCGTTGGGGCTCACTTCCTCCCCGTTTCTAAGGGTGACGAGGTACGCGCTTCCTTCCTTATTGCTCGCATTGACGCATACCAGTGGATGCGGATTGTGGCGAATAGTCGGCCGCGCGGATACGATCCCGACTTGGAGAATGTTGACACTCTGGATCTCATTAACGACATTCGCAACGGGATTCTCCTCAGCAAGGACGTACACACGTACCAAGATAATCTACAACTAGTTATTCTTAAGGTGCACGACGTTTCCCTCTGAATGTACATTCGCACTAAATAGGATTTCAGACGCCCAACGGGGTCATGGATTGTGCGGACGTTCCCGCTTGCCATGAGCGCGAGCTAGACGACGTCGTCGCATATCCCTCTACCACGCGCTACACCGCACAATGGCTCAAGGGCACTCCCGCGGAGCGTCGTGTCGTCCCCAATAACACGGATCTTGCTTTCAAGAAACGAACTCGCGCACCCAAGCCGTCAACATTACTCCTCGAGTACATGTACGGTATTGCCGTGGTCAAGCACTGGGGCCATGGCCACATGTATATGGGGCCAGAGTACCGGCCCAACATCAAAAGGCCCGCCGTTCCTGCCTCCCCGCCCATGGGACCGACGCCGCGCTTCCGCAGCGTGACCAAACGCAAGAAAACCCCTGGCACAAGGCATGGAATCACTGTCAGAGGTGGCGGAGAGCAGGGTGAACAGCAGGAACTTGAGTTGGATGCCGAGGAATTAGTGCTTCTCCTCTGGAGCAGTAATCCTAAGGCGGTCCAGCGGCGGCGAGAGGCACTGGATCAGCAGGAGCAGGAGGAGCAGTTTCGACTGTCGCGCGTGGAAGTAGCGGCGTAGTTCTGAGCCGCCAAAAACTTGTCTTGAGTCTGCGTGAACGCTCCGTACAGCTAGGCTAGTAACCTCATCTATTGATTGCGACTATACGGCCTAAGGATCACTGTGTGCTGTCAAGAAATTTCGAGTTGACTTGACTCGAACCCATACGTCCATAAGGCAGCCATTCGTCACGATACTGCGTCGTAGTTGTTTCCGCACTAACGCGGCGCGACATCTCTTTCCTCCGTTCCCCCATCATCCTTCCTCCCGAATTCGCACCATGGCCACCGACGCAAAACCAATCGAGTTGGTTCAGGTGCGTGGTCCCACCTCAGATATCCTACAACACACTCACGGGTCTATGCAGACTGGCAAACGCGACTACCTGATCGCGCTCGAAAAAAAGGCACAAGCTTCCTGGGCCGCCTCCAAAATTTTCGAGGTCAACGCCCCGGATGCGGCGTCCGTCACCGGGCTCTCCCCCGCGCAGATCCAGGCGGAGCACCCAAAGTGGTTGGGCACCTTCCCGTACCCGTACATGAACGGCAGCCTGCACCTGGGGCATGCGTTCACGATTAGCAAGATCGAGTTCGCGACGGGATATCAGCGGATGCTGGGCAAGCGTGCGCTGTTCCCGCACGGCTTCCATGTTACTGGGTTGCCGATTAAGGTGCGTTAGTGCGACGGTGTTCGGCGTCGACATACTAGTGCTGAGAAATTTTGGTCAGGCCTCGGCGGACAAGCTCATTCGCGAGATGGAACTCTTTGGCGCCGATTTCGAGAACTTTGAAGAGGTATCCGCGCGCCTGGCTGAAGAGGCCGCCGCTGCCCAGGACGACAAGCCCGCCCCTGTAGTAAAGGACGGCCCCGTCGACAAATCCAAAGCCAAGAAAGGCAAGCTTGTCGCGAAATCGACCGGCCACACGTACCAGTTCCAAATCCTGCAATCCATCGACATCCCCACCGAGGATATAAAGCTGTTTGCGGACCCGCAGCAATGGTTGAAGTTCTTTCCCCCGATTGCAATCGTGCGTTTTTGCTCATGTTCCTTTTCTCTTTCTTTTTGCTGAGAGTGGGATGGTATTGTACAGGAAGACCACACAGCATTCGGCTCGCGCATCGACTGGCGGCGGCAGTTCTTAACAACGCCGGCGAACCCATACTACGACGCGTTCGTGCGATGGCAAATGAACAAGTTGCATCGACTGGGCAAGATCAAGTTTGGCGAGCGCTATACGATCTACAGCCCCAAGGATGGCCAGCCTTGCATGGACCACGACCGCTCCGATGGTGAAGCACTGGGGCCGCAAGAGTACACGGCGATCAAGATGGAGGTGGTGGAATGGAGCGACGCGGCGAAAGCCGCGTTTGAGGGCAAAGTCGGAGGACGAAAGGTGTTTTTGGTTGCGGCGACGTTGCGACCAGAGACAATGTGCGTGTTTCTTCTTTTTTGTTTCACTGATATCTCATTGGGCGCGACAGGTACGGCCAAACCAATTGCTTCGTTGGGCCAGCTATGAAGTATGGTGTGTTTGCGATGAACGACAAGGAGGCATTCGTTTGCACGTACCGCGCCGCGCGGAACATGGCCTTCCAGGGCATCTCACAAACGCGCGGCGAGATTAACCAACTGCTGGAGATCCCCGGCTCCGCTTTGGTGGGCACACGCATCAAGGCGCCGTTTGCGCTCAACCCCGAGGTCTACGTCCTGCCGATGGAGAGCGTATTGCCAACAAAAGGCACAGGTGTCGTGACCTCTGTGCCGTCGGACTCGCCGGACGACTGCGCGACGTTGAACGACCTAGTCAAGAAGCCCGCATTCTACGGCATCCAGCCGGAGTGGGCACGCTTCGCCCCGATGCCCGTCATCCAAACGCCCGAGTACGGCGACCTGATCGCGCCTGAGCTGGTCAAGCGGATGAAGATCCAGTCACAGAAGGACGCGAAGCAGCTCGCCGAGGCCAAGGAGATTGCGTACAAGGAGGGGTTCTATAACGGCGTGATGCTGGTCGGCGAGTTCAAGGGCATGCGCGTCGAAGAGGCCAAGCCCCGCGTGAGGCAGGCGATGATCGACGCAGGGCTGGCGATGGCTTATGCCGAGCCTGAGGGCTTGGTTATCAGTCGTAGCGGCGACGAGTGCATCGTCGCGTTGATGGACCAGTGGTATCTGGATTACGGCGAACCGACATGGCGTGCCGAGACCGAGCGGTATGTTCTTCTTCTTAGCTTTTCTTCCTTTGTGGTAGGAATTCAACGAAAACACAGGTTGGTCGAGAGGATGGAGCTTTACCAGACCGAGACGCGGAACTCATTCGAGAAAACGCTGGGTTGGTTGAACCAATGGGCTTGCGCACGGACGTACGGTTTGGGTTCCGAGTTGCCTTGGGACCCGCATTTCTTGGTCGAATCCCTGACCGATTCGACCATCTACATGAGCTACTACACCGTCGCTCAGTTGCTGCATGGTCAGTTATTTCATTTCGTAGTGCGTCGTCTATCTTATCCGAGTTCAGACAACGACATGTGGGGCACGAAACCCGGTCCACTGGGCATCACAGCCGAGCAAATGACCGACGAGATCTGGGAATACGTCTTTTGCAACGGGCCTTTCCCAGAACAATCGCCCGTGCCGAAAGACAAGGCCGACGCCCTCAAGCACGAGTTTGAATACTTCTACCCGCTGGACATCCGTTCGTCAGCGAAGGACCTGGTCCCGAACCACCTGACGTTCTGCTTGTACAACCACGTCGCGTTGTTCCCCGAGGACAAGTGGCCACGCAGCATGCGCACAAACGGCCATTTGCTGCTCAACGGGCAGAAGATGTCGAAGAGCAAGGGCAACTCGTTGACTATGCGGGACGCGATTCGCAAGTTCGGTGCCGATGCGACGCGTTTGAGCCTGGCGGACGCGGGCGATGGTGTCGAGGATGCGAACTTTGACGAGAAGAGCGCGAACGCGAACATCTTGCGTGTACATACGCTGATTATGTGGTGCGAGGTACGTGATTTCTCTCAAGTCCTAGTCGTCCTCGCTGAAGCTTCGAGCAAAGGAAATGGTCAAGGAGCAAGCCAGCTTGCGCCAGGGAGCCAAAGAATACCACGACAACGTCTTCGAGCACGAAATCAACGACTTGATCAACATAACAAAGTCGCATTATGAGGCAACCAACTACAAGGACGCGTTGAAGTACGGCTTCTACGAGCTGCAAACGGCACGTGACTGGTACCGTGAAGTCACCTCCGACGTGGGCATGCACGGCGACCTGGTCTTGTACTGGATCCGCTCGGCGGCGTTGATAATTGCCCCGATTGCCCCGCACTTTTCCGAACACATCTACACCACCGTGCTGCAGTCCCCGACCTCGATCCAACACGCCTTGTGGCCATCCACGCCGCCAGTCGACGCAACCATCGTCGAGTCGGGCGTCTACATGCGCGGCACGACGAAGCAGATGCGTGACGCCGAGGCTGCGTTGGTCAAGTTTGCCAACAAGAGCAAGGGCAAGAAGACCGAAGCCCAGGGCCGGCCTGCGTATGACCCGAAACAGCCCAAGGCTGTTCGCATATATGTCGCGACGACCTTCCCGCAATGGCAGAACGACTGCGTGCAGATTGTCCAGGACGCGTATAGCGCGGAGACAGACAAGGTCGACGATGTGAAGGTTCGCGCAGCATTGACGGAACGCGGCTTGATCAAGGACAAGCGCGTGATGCCTTTCATTCAAGATTTCAAGGTACACATGCACTCCTTGCCTCGTTATATATCTTATGAACGCTTTTCAGAAACGAATGGCGCAATTTGGCGCACGAACCGCTTTCCGACGCACGCTGCCGTTCTCCGAACGCGACGTTTTGTCAAATTTGCAACCATACCTGAAGAGGACTTTGGGTTTGACGAACGTCGAGGTCTATTCTGTGGAGGAAGCTTTGGCGAAGAACGAACCCGGATTCACGCAGACCGTCATAGAATCGTCGGAGCCCGCGAGCCCCGCCTTCGAATATCGCAACGTTTAGTAGCCACTTAGAATATTCATACGCTTTCTTGTTTTTGGGGTAGCTAATCGATACAAGCAAATCGGGCCACAAAACATGAGCACAGAAGAAACCTCCCAAATCTCATTGTGACGATGCAAAGGACAAAAAAATGCGGGATTGTATGGACAGTTGACGGAGAACAGGGACGTTGGTATTGGATACAGGCGTGGGTTGCAATTGGACAAACAGAAACAACGGGATGGGTAGGTAGCAGCAGGTGTTGAACGTGCGAGAGAGGCTAGGATTTGGGGTAGTGTAAGGAGATTAGCCAGCCGCCGTCTAGGTCATGCATATCGTGAGTGTGCCTCCTTGAGATGGCTAATGATATCGATGCATGCGCGGTCGAGGAAGGAGGAGGATACCGAGGTAGAGATAAAGGAAAGGATTTATGGAAGGGATGGCAAGAGTCTATTGCGTTGCAATTTTCACCATCTGATAACACGTGAGTAGACGTCTAAGCATAGGCAACAAAAACTGACCTCTCGTGCCCATCGGCGAGTCTTGTTCATCTCCTGGGGCATCCGATGCTTGGTGCGCAGCTCTTGTGCGATCCACGGCTTCATGAGCATCTGCTTCATTTGCGGATTACCCGCCAAAGCTTCCGCCAAGTCACCCAGCAGACCATAAGAGAGCTTCAT
The DNA here is from genome assembly GCA_014461115.1 of Mycena chlorophos. Classification (NCBI taxonomy): domain Eukaryota; kingdom Fungi; phylum Basidiomycota; class Agaricomycetes; order Agaricales; family Mycenaceae; genus Mycena; species Mycena chlorophos. Next base: position 1,631,177 of record JACAZE010000002.1, on the reverse strand, counting down.
TTGCGGGTCCGTGCGGTCCTCGTCGGCCGCGCAGCGATGAATTAGCTCCAGGATTGACTCGACATACGGCAGCAGTACGGTCACTAGATGACGGTCAGCATGAAACTTAACCGATGTTGTCGCCAACAAACCTTTCTCGGTGCCCTTGAACCCACTGACGAGACCCGTGTATGCCTCGAGAATGCCCTCACGAAGTTGACCAACGTAGTCCAAGAGGTCGTAGTCGAGCTAAGACTCCGGTTAGAAAATCAATATGCAAAGAAAAGCGGAGAACGCACAGGATTGGGCTGCAGAGCACCGGCTTGCCGCAACACATTCATCGTAGTCTCGAGGAAGGGCTCGAAGGAAGGCCCGATCGCCATTGCTATATCCCCAAACCCACTCAAGATGCTGATCTTGACGTTTCTGTTCAGGACGTCGCTCTGGAGGTTTTCGAGCAGAACGGTCATAAAGTCCGTAGCATATTGCGCCGCTTGGGGACCGAGTGCACGGGCGATGTCGCCGATAATGCCGACTGCGACGGTGCAGAGCTGCGTGTCTTCGTGCGCCTTCAACGCTGGGTATAGGTGGGGCAGGAACGCTTGAATGTACGGCGCGAAGTTGGCCTCGAGCGCTGCAGAAGTTGTTAGCCAAAGTTCAATAGGGAACGGCCGTCAACTCGCCAGAAGCAAGGGCGCCGACCGTGAGGAACGCGTCTTCGAGGATCGTGGACGTCTTGCCAGCCGCTTGGATGAGTTGCAGGAGCAAGGTCATGATGCGGTCCGCCAAAGGCTGGATGCCAGCACCGAGTTTGCGGATGACCGCCTGTAGGGGAACTGAGAAGGGACAAGGAGATCCTGAAGGGAACAACGCACCACCACGACGCTGCAGAAGTTGCCCTGGAGCTCATTCCAGTTGTTGCGATCGTCTACGCCGAGAATTTGGTTCTGATAACAGGTCAGACGCGAGTGAATGTAAACAGTTGCCATCACGTACCTGCATACCCAGCAAGTGCTGCATCCGGTCCAGGATGGTGAGGACGGTATTTTGGACGACTGGAATAGAGTCGATGGGAGCGCCGCTGATGTAGGTGCTGATCGCCTCGTAGGCTGCCGTTCTGAAGTTGTGCTCATTGCTCCCACTACGAAAACCGATTAGCGATGAACCGGATCCAAGAAAATAAGAGCGAGCCTTTCCGTCACGCGCAGCAATGCGCCCACAACACCCTCTGTATAAGGAGACAAAGGCCCAGTTTGCATGGGGTCTGGAGCATCGCCGGCATCGAACACTCCAAGCTGTTCAGCCAAATTCATCAGTGCCCAGCAGCAGTTCGCAACGATTCGGGGATGATCGTCCGCCAACGCGCTGACGAGCGCAGAGACCAAGGCGTGAAGGTGCACGTCTGGTTTGATCGTCTGAATGAGAAGCTCGCAGATTCTGCCTAGAGTCCATGCGACGGTGTCTTTGACGTCGGCGTGGGCGTCCGTCATCATGTCGATCAACAGAGGCAGCGCCTGAGTGACCAGCGGCGTGAGGACGATGGGGTCGGGCCCCTCGAGGATGGAGCCGAACGCCATGACCGCAGCTTCGCGGTGATGCCAGTCCGTGGACTTGATGTGAGCTTCGATGAAGGGGATAACTGCGGGCACGACCGCGTCCTGAACGGCCGCAGCGAGGAGCGAGAGGCAAGTGCCAGCCGCCATTGAGACATTCCACTCGTCCTCGTCCGCAGCCTCTTCTTGCTTCGTGAGCAGCATCAAAAGGACGGGTACAATCTCGGGGAGCGCGACTTTGGCAAAATGCTTTGATTCGGTCTCTGGCGCTTCGCCATAATCGTGGGCCTGGAGCGAATTTAGACGGAAAATTAAAGCCTTGCAGAGGATCAACGCACCTCTTGAGCCTCAATCGCGAGATCGATCTCTTCTTCGCACACGGTCGACCAAAACTCGACTGCTTGCAAGGCAACTCGCTCATCGGGATGCTTCATGCCAACGACCGTCAACTGTAAAATCTCGTCAGTGCTATTCAGGAGGCTAAAAAGAAAGAAAACGCACGCCGAACAAAGCCTGCTCCATGTAGAAACTCATCTTGTCATAGTACAAAGACATGATTCGGTTCAGACATTCGAAAGCGCCGACTTGAACTTGGACAGACGAGTTCTGTGTATCCTCGCAGACGACTTGCATGATGTAATTACGCTCTCCCTGTGTACCCCAGTGAGGCGCGATAAGCGAGATCAAAATGAGGACAACACACCTCTCGCTCGAAATTGTCGCGAACAAACTCGAGAGAGTTGTACAAGGCATGAATGGCAGCAAGTTGAACCTCTGTGGATGGCTCCTCCTTGCGAGCACCGTAGATGACCGCCGTGAGGATTTCATTAGAGCGCAGGGTCAGGATTTCAGGTTTCTGTGACGTTGTTTCATCAGTGGGCTATTTTGCGAGGGATACTGGGACGCACTATGGATTCACAGATGAAGCCGATCGCCTGGAGGGTCGCTATGCGGAGATTGACGTTGGTCTGGTTGTTGACGAAACCGAGGAGGATTTCGATGAGATCTCCCCACTGGCCGTGTGGAAGCTCGACGGCAGCTATGGCGGCGGTGACCTGGGCGGCAAAAGAGCCTGCTTTGGTGGAAGTTGAGCCGAGGGTGAGGAGGGCATCGTTTTTTATCTTGGTCTTGGCCTCGTTGGGAAGTGCCATCCATCGGTTTGCGTACTCCGCGACCCGGCCGGGTTCCTGCGAGACGTGAGCACTGTGCAGAGACGAGGCCGTAAAAACTGACCCGAGCAGATATAGCGTTCTTGAGAGCCAATCCCGCTGCATTCCGGACGTGGATTGGGGAGTTCTCGTCCACAAGCACGGTGGAGAGCATCAGCATGTAGTCGGGCTGGCATAGAATGAGAAAGAACAACGGGACCAGACTCGAGTGCGACGCACGTAGTTGTCCCGCGACGCCGCTTCGAGCTTCTGTGTGGCATCCTGACGCGTATTTGCATCTAGCGAGGGGTGAATGAGCGGGACACAAGAAGAGAGAGTGGCACGCACCTGCAGAGAGGGTGTTTGCGAGCAAATCCGTCGCGTTCATCGGGTCGTCAAGTCGGACTAAACAGTCGTGAACAGGCAGCAACGGCGAGCAGGGCAGCGTCCGCAACGACCGCGAGACAGGAAACACTACCGATCACGTGGATTTTCTGGTCTCGACTCACCATCGTCTTCTGCGCACCCTCCGAGTCACCTCATCTATTATCTTCGCCGTCAAGTCCTTCTCATAAATTCCCTGCCCGAAAGTGAACTACTTCAAGATCTTGTTGTACTCCCAATTGAATTCTTTCAAGCGCAGGTCTTGTCGATATCCTTCGCCATCGTACTCATTCACCGTCTTACGCCGAGTTCTTCACGAAAAGAAGCATTCGTGAGGCACGAAACCCCTTCTGTCTTATCTTTTCCCGAACTATCGCGCGATCCAAGTTCATTCCTTCAAAATCATCTCGGCGCTCGACGAAGCTGGCTCTAATCTGTCGTTCTGTGATTTCACTTCTTGCAACCCAGCGGAAGACACATTGCGTTGTTGTTGCATTTCATTCGAGGTATACAATTGACTTTTACGCAAATCAGAAAACTCAAGGAGAGGCGTGTGTGTATCTCATAGCGCAAGCTACTCAAGGGCAGAACCTGATAACCAGGTCAGTATACTTCCGAAACTCGAAAAATCGAGTGCTTACGTGACCGTGTACGAAGCACCAGACGAAGCCGAGCAGGTGAAGAGGGCGGTGGCATCGTCGTAAGCATAGGCGTAGGCGGTGGGGCAGTTGTCCTCTGTGAACAGAGCGAAATGAGTGAGTTTCTTTGGATAAGAATGGGGATAGACGCACTGAAGTAGCTGTAGTCCGTGACGCCCGAGCTGGGGCACGTCTGAGGGGTGTCGCTGCACGAAATGTTTAGACGCTGAAGCCACTGGACTGCGGCAATACGTACTGGGTGCCGCTGCAGCAGTTGGGCGAGTTGGCAGCATTGCCGTTGAGCGCGTCAACCAAGCACGCGGACTTGCAGCCGACGGGGAAGCCGGTGCTGTCGTAGGGCTGCGAACCGGGGTCAGTCAAGCCAAATACGCGTATATCGGCCTTCAGCTTACGCCCTTCAGAGCCGCAGGGCAGTTGGGACCAAGGTCAACTCCGCAAGTGGGCTCGCCACAGCCAACGTTGTTGGTGATCTTGAGCGGCAGGTTATAGCCGTCAACGAGCGAGACTGGAAACGAAAACGTGAGAATGGATGGGAGAACGCAGAACGGGCCAACTCACCATCGTAATAATCGACACCTCCGGCGTCGAGGTTGAACTCTGCGAGCGTGGCGGGAGGGACACCAGTTCCGGTGCTCTGATCACACTCCAATCCTCCGTTGCAGCCACCGTCGATGCACGAGTTGGGGCCAGGGTTGGACGCGAAGTTGCAGTCGCGACGACCCCAGATGCGACCGTTCCACTGGTTGGGGACGGTGAAGGTGACGGCGGTGTACTCGTTGGCGGCCCAGCTGAGAAGGACTAAGGATAGGCAGCTATGGAATGGTCAAATACGCACCCGGTCGCGTACGAGGGCTGTCCACCAGCAGAGGTGAAGGTCGCTGGCCTGTTCGGGATGATAAGTCGGCAATAAAACGCGATCAAGAGACGCCGACGAACCAGATGGTGAAGGGGCACGCGTTGTACACCTTGCGCAAAAGTCAGTGGTCGACGACAACAAGCAGCCGCGAGACGCGCACCGTAATCTGGCGCGCCGAGGCAATGGCGGCGAAGACGAGCGAGGCGGCGATGGACTTCATTGTCAGAGAGGCGATTGGGGAAAACTCGGGACTGGAGTTGGCCGTGAAGCTTTGAGCAACCAAACCTCAGCCTTATAAGAGCCCGCTGGAAAGCCCTATGATGCTTCGAGCATATGCATCGTCCTCAGAGAGTGAGGTCATGTTATGATGGGTCCATGCGACGCGCCTAATCGAGACTCGAGAGTCTCCATGCGTCGAGTAGGTACTATGGCGACCCCGTGCGCGGGTTTAAATAGGTTTGAATCCCTTGAGGAAGGATCCGTGTCTTGGTAGCCGAGGGACGGCTGCGTTGGTCGTCGTGGAGAAACAAGGCCGTCACTGATCATCACGTCTTCCTGAAGATCCGATGGGTCACGAGGGCAGCGCCAAGCAGTTCGGTTCTGGTCTCGAGGCGCTGTCCCGCCGTCCTCGATCAGCGCTGAGCATGTGGACACTGCCCTAGCAACCCTGCTGACCGTTTGCCAAGCCAGTTAGCGCAGGATTGGCGGGCTGACCAAGGGGCGCTGACCAGGCGTCGGGGCGCATCATGAGGCCCACTCCCAAAATTAAGCCCGAACCCATGATGCTCTGCAGCGCGTCGATGGTCCCTGACCACTCCTTCTGGCAAGAGGGTGCCGTGCGGACTCTCTTTTGGATGGAAACGCACGCGTGGACGAAAGATCAGGGCACGAAGAACCGCCGCCGGGTGCGCTGGATGCTAATCGCAGCTGAGGATTCAGACTCCGCGCAAGGGATTCGCGCTGTCCTTGCGACTCACCGCTCGCGGTCTCATCTCGCTGGGTAGACGTTCGAGGTACTATCCTCCTTCCCAAGGTGCTCCCAGCCGAAAACGAAAACGTGCGCCAGGGAAGGGTTATCACCTTCGGCCGATCTTTCATGTGGTCAAGGCGGAAAACAGACCTCATGGCAGGCGTTGGCGCGTTCTAGTGGCACGAGCAAGCTCTGAGAAGCCAGAGTGTACGCGATAAGAGGTTTTGGCTGGAGATCAAGCTGGACAAAGAAAAGCTCTTGGCTGACGTCATGATGTGCACGCTTTTTCATTCGGTCGCTCGCATTGCTCGTGACCACTCTTACATGCTGCACTTACAAAGTATCTACGGGCACTACAGACCGTGAACTGATATTTGTGTTCGAAGCAACAGGGAACTCCGGGCGCAAGCAACCCGGACAAGTTGACGCATACCACTCCGGAGCCACATGCAGATGGGCGCCGCGGCAAGGAGGGAGATTCTCAAAAGCGTAAAACGAGCATGAAAAGAAGCACCGGAAACAAATTCCCCGTAACCAAGCCTCCCGTAATGCTTGTTGCGAAGGAACAACATGGCTTTCGCGAGATAGGTCAACGCTCAACTGAGTACAGTAGAGTACTGGCTGAATAATGTCTCTGGATACTATGCACTACCTAGTAGGACCGCACTGCCGTTATGCAACCCTTTCTTTGGCTCAGACTCATGATTTATGAATTCCGTGGTGTCGACACACTGGCAATGCCAGTGAGTCTGGCATGGACAAGGCGCAGCCTCAAACTGTTCAGATGGGTGCAAGGTGTTCTAAGGTCAGTCTCGCGGGAAGACTTCGGACCATCTTGCCATCTAATCTAATCAGCCTCGACGACAATCCACTCCTCTCTGTGCCACTCCACTCTCTTTTTCCATCCACGAGCCTCGTCAGGAAGGTACTCACTCTGCCCCATACGATCTGTCGCATGGCCGCGCTGCCACTCTCCGCTGTCAAGTCTAGATGCCTCCCATGCCCAAAATACCGCCTCTGTTTCGTTGGGGTTACCGACAAAAGTCCGGCCGAGCGCCAGTTGTCTGCGTCCGACCCAGGCCCGCCATATAGTCTTTGCTGCGTTGACGAGAAAGATACCTCCGTCGTGTTCTTCGTCGTGCCACGTTTCCTCGTACCGTGCCATCTGCCCCGTCGCTGGATTCACCATTTCTCCGCATTCCAACGTACCGCCCTCCGCCGCCGGCTCGTTGTATCCAACGTCAACCACTTCCAGTGGGGTCTGTACGGGGATTCCGTTGGACACGTCAGCGAAGACGAGGAGGGAAGTCGACAACGGCAAACACCAGTGTCCGAGAGTCGATGCAATGCCTGAATCTTGTGATATTTGGTGGTTCTATAGTCGTCTGAATGCCGCGAAATTATGCGAAGCAGAGCTGACAACGTACCCTCTGACCGATAGCCGGCAAACGCCCAGTCGAGTACGTTGGTGTTCTTCCAAAAGCGCACATCGAGGAAGATTCCGCTTTTGCCAGTGAGCACCACGGTGTTGGTCGGCTCGGATGCTGGTTCTGGCAGCCAACGAATAGATGTTCGGGTAGATATACTGGGCATTTTGAACGCGCGAAACGTCGCGACCAAGTAGACGGTGGTCAGAAGCAGAAGCACGAGCTAGCTGGATAGATCACTCGAGCTCACGCTTCTGACTCGAACGTTCATGTCGAATAACATAAAGGACGCCACGGTGCCCTTTCGCTTTGGTAAATCGTCTGCCTGCATCCCACCAACACTTGCCTGCACAATCCACAGCGGTCCCCGCCATGCCCGACATCACTCCCGTCCCAGATTTTGAGGACGCGGAAAAAGTTCAACAGTACATTCAGGATCGGCGCGTTATAGGCGTGCGTTGTTTGAGCCTTTTTGCCCCGCACCTACTCATCGGCAATCTAGTACGACCCGCTCGTCCAGCCTGCTTTACTCAGACATGAAATCGTCGCGTCTGCCAACGCGCAAAAGACAGTCGCCGCTGCGCGCTATGCTGCAGCACGGATTGTCGCTGGCCAAGACGATCGGTTACTCGTCATCCTTGGACCCTGCTCCATTCATTCGACATCGTTGGCAATGGAATACGCCGCGCTCTTGAAGGCAAAACTCGCGGAATGGCCAAACCTGTTCATCATTATGCGCGCATACTTGTGAGTGTCTTCCATCGCAACGACTTTGTCAACTCATTGCCTTATAGCGAGGTGCGATCGTCCTAACTTCTAGTAGATTACGGGCTCATTAAAGCAGAAACCCAGAACGGTTGAATTTCACAATCCAATCCGAATTCCCACTGACCATTGGCCCCAAACCGTAGACTGTCGGCTGGAAAGGTACGCTGAAATTTTACGACTTGGGGTTTTGCTGACCTTGTCCGCCTAGGCCTGATCAACGATCCAGAAATCAACGGCGTGCGTGCTGTGCCCTTTTCATTGCCGCGAAAATGACCGTCTGCAGAGCTTCAAGATCAACAAGGGTCTAAGACTCGCAAGGCAACTTCTCTGTGATATCACCGACTTGGGGATTCCAGTTGGGCAAGAGCTATTGGATACGATTTCGCCACAGTATCTTGCAGACCGTACGTATCCATTCCCACTCTTTTCATCTCGTTTTCATCTGAATCTTTTGAATTAGTACTGTCCTGGGCTGCCATCGGTATAGAACCCCTCCCTTCCTCAGCAATCTATCGCGGATTTACCCTACTGCAGGAGCCCGTACCACTGAAAGCCAGCTCCACCGTGAGCTCGCAAGCGGTGTTTCATTCCCGATAGGGTTCAAAAACGGGACCGATGCTAGGTAATTGACCGGTCTCCTAGTGCGCTGAGCAGACAAGTTGACCTTTTCTCACTTAGTGTCTCCATCGCCATCGACGCCATGCAATCCGCCGGTGCACCCCACGCGTTCATGGGCGTCACCGAGCAAGGTCTTGCCGCCATCGTCAAGACGCGCGGCAACCTCGACACGCACGTGATCCTCCGCGGAGGCAACCGCGGGCCCAACTATGCCAGCGAGCACGTAAAAGCCGCCGTGAAGGCGATCCAAAGCAAAAACAGAGACTTCGCCAGTCTCATGGTAGACTGCTCGCACGGAAACTCGCAAAAGAACTTCCTCAACCAGCCGCGCGTGCTCGAGGATGTGTGCGCGCAGCTCGCCGCAGGCGAGCGGAATATTACTGGGGTCATGGTTGAGAGCAATATCAACGAGGGGAGGCAGGATGTTCCGAGTGATGGTCCGCACCTGCTGAAGCACGGTGTTAGCATTACGGATGCATGCGTCAACTGGGAGACGACGGTCGCAATGATGGACGCACTCAACCGCGCCGTTGGACAACGGCGGCAGGCACTTATCGATGCGGGCTTCAGCAGACCGCCGGGGTACCTCAGAAGCGCCCCAGATGCGTAGAGAGGAGAGAAGGCGTCGAGATTGTAGTATGCTAAGCGTACAAAAACATTTGAGGATGAGTGGTGTTGTCGACGAGGCATTGAGACAGATATGAGCGGTAAGAAATGAAACAGAAGAGCAAAAGATGCGATACGACGAGGAACAAGCAAGAAATCAATCACTGCCAGTACTGCTGCTGGCGGCCTTGGTACGGATAAAAGTCGTTTTGTGCCTGCGAATAACCGAGGTGGGCTGCCTGCGGGCCAGAACCCGCCCCGCCGCCGACGCCACCGAAGCGGTTTCCGCCGTAGAAGCCCTGGCCTTGGGGACCGGCCTGTGCCTGCGTCTGGTTTTGTTGTTGCGCTTGGCCTTGGCCTTGCTGGGCGCCACGAGGAGCAACACCGACGTCCTTGCCGTATGGCTTGAACTGCGTCTCGGGCGAGCCGCCGCGCGGATTCGTGTTTTGCGGACCGGCGTTTGCACCCTGTCCACCGAGACCCATAAAGCCCTGGCCGCCTCCGTATAGCTGCTTGGAGTAGTCGACGCCGCCTTGACCAAGAGCGAGCGAGTGCTGCTGCGGTTGACCGCTATAGTCGTCGTAGCCGCTCTGGTACAGATTCTGCGCGGGCGCGTAGCCTCCCTGTCCCTGCGCCTGGCCCTGGCCTTTGACTGCGATATTGCTCTGCGCTTGCTGGCCGGGAGCGGGAGCGTTGCCTGGCGGGAACATAGCCGGGTACTTGACGTATGGCGGCACCTGGTAGCCCGAGTTGTACGGCCCACCGTAGTACTGGTTTTGCGGGTACGGGTAGTAGTAAGGAACGGGCGGCCCGTATTGCTGGCCCTGTGGCCCTGCAGTAGGCGGAGGTTGTTGCTGTCCTGCGTTTGGCCCGTTGCCGTGCTGGCCCGTGGACGGAGCAGGAGGAGGCAGACCACCGTTATTGGGCTGTTGCTGCGGTCCACCGGAAAGTCCTTTGACATCATCGTGGCCAAGGCCGCCGCGTTGGAATGCAGACTGCTGGTAGGTGTCGTAGAAGCCCTGAACCTCTCGTCAGCGGAGCTAAACGGCACAAGGGACCAGAACAACGTACCCGCGGGCTATCGTGACCGTACTCTTGGCTGAAACCAGACAGATGAGCACCCTGCTGGTGCTGACCTTGCCCACCGAGCTGAGCAAATGCACCATACGGCGTATCTTGCGGTTGTCCTGCAGGCGGTGTCGGTGCATGGAAGTAAGGCGATGAAGCGGCCGGCGTGTGCTCGTTCCGGAAATAGTTCGAGTGTGATGCGGCTTGGTGTTGAGGATTTGGTTGGGAGGGGTCGATGTGAGTGGGGAGGCCGTGTTGTGAGTATTGGTGTGAGTGGGTTTGGTGCTGAGGCTGCTGCAGCTGCAGATGAGGCGGCACATAGCCGCCAGCCATGTGCTGTTGCATATACTGCTGTTGCGGCGTGAGCTGGCTATGTTGCTCCTGGACCTGGACGGGCTGTGGTTCAACCAATGAACCGCTCTTTTGCGAGACAACTGGCTGCGAGACGGAACTTGGCAGTGTGTGCGTCGATACCTGGGCCTGTGGAGGCAGACCCTGCTGGAAGAGAGCAGAACCCATAGACGCCGAGGTTGGCGGCACCGACGCTTGGGGGGGCGCGTCGTGATGCACGGACTGTACGGCTTGGGGAGCTGGCGGAGAAGTCGTTAGCGGTTGAGGTTCTGGGGCGACCTCTGGTTCCGGGCTACACAATTCTCAATGAGAGGAAAACAGTCGCGTTTAGGAACGTACGCGTCGAAAGAAGAATCACTGCCGAGACTGAGGCTGCCGAACTGCATCCCAACCTTCTCGAGACCAGTTCCAAACGAGCTGGGCATGACGACCGCCTGGTCGGTGGTGACTTTGTACCGCGCACTGTTGCGGTGGGACGAGGGGGTCGGGCGCGACTTGAGAGAGGGAGAAGGCGACGCAACCGGCGGAGCGGGTTCGGGCTCTACTGGCAAAGGCGCGACTTCGACCACGGGGATCGCTGCGGGCAAATCCTCTGGCTCGGGCTCGGGAACCACGACTTGCTCCTCGACAACAACCTCAACAGTAGAAGCCCAGACATCGGCCGCAGATGTGGAGGGCTTGATGACGGGAGTCTCCTCTTCCCAAGACGGGTTCTGTGCTGTGGTCGGTTCCTCCCAACCCGTCTGCGGCTGAGGCTCGGGCTCAAGTACGACGACGACGGCTGCTGGAGGCGGTGCTACAGCGGCAGAGACAGGGACGGGAGCAGGTGGCGGCGTTGGCTTTTCCTGGGGACTGCAACGGCTTTAGTTGGTGGTATCCACACTAAACCCATTAACGTACCGTGCAATCTGAGCCCACGACATTTTGGACGTTGCCGGCGTCTTTGCTGTGGCCTTGGGCTGAGGGACAGCTCCATTGAGCTCTGGTTCTTTGGTATTGCCCCACGAAGCCGGAGTAGCGGAAGCGGTGTTGTCTGCAGGTTCGGCCCAGGCAGCTTGGTCGGGGGCGCTGCCCCAAGCGTTGGTTTCCTGGGGCTTGTCGGTGGGTTTGTCGACACCGGGTGGGCCGTCTGCCCATGCATTGGGGCTGGGGGAGTGGGGCGCGACATGATGACCGTTTGTGGGCCGGACACCGCCGCGCGCCAACCCGCGAGGCGCAGGAGCACCGCGAGTGGACCCACCACGGCCACCACGTGCACCGCCGCGACCACCACGGAAATCGCCGCGAATGGACGAGAGAGAGTCCTTGGAAACGTGGGATGGACCGTTTGGCTTCTTGTCCTTTTTGCGGGTGACTGCGCCCCACTGCTCGGCATGCCCTGCAACGTCGTCAGCGACCGACAAAGAATGTAAAGCCGACGCACCTTCACTGATGCGGGTCGCAGCAAGCTCGACGTCACCGCCCACCTCGTGCAGCAGCGACTGGAGGTCTGGTTCGGGTTATCAGGCGCGTCGTGAAAACCGGGTCGCGCAGACGCACCGTCGTTTGACCACGAGGGAAATAGCTCTTGAAGCTGGCGTGCTTGGGGCCGGTATCGGTTGTTGTCCGAGACTGCGGCGGTTGTCGAGCCAAGGGCAGCCTTGTATTGCGACATGGTTGGAGGTCAAGAGAAGAATGAGGAAGAAACGTGATCAAGCAGTCACTCTCGGCTCGCCATGTCGCGAGCCCCGCGTAAGGGCGAGAACTGTACGCACACGCCTCGTCCCAGAACACCATACTCACCCCCCACAGACGAACTCGGCGTCGACTTAAACTCGGGCTATCCAGAGAAAAGGAAGGATGCTATCAAGCGCGTTATTGCGTCCATGACTGTCGGCAAAGGTTTGCTTGCTCCAGCCCCCCAACGCGTTCCTCACCTGCCCCAGATGTCAGCGGACTGTTCCCAGATGTCCTCAAGAACATGCAGACCGACGATTTGGAGCAGAAGAAGCTCGTGTACCTCTACCTCATGAGTGCGTCTCCTCCGCAGCTCGTCTTTGCCGCAATCTAATCCCGGAATCACCCCAGACTACGCCAAAACTCAACCGGAACTGGTATCTACTATTCTACGTCCGCGAAAACAGCATCCATGTAACCACACCTCAGGTTATTCTCGCCGTAAACACCTTCGTCAAGGACGCAGACGACCCAAAGTCAGCCCTATCTTCTCTCCCTTCGCGTTTCTAATGTCGACCTGAGTCCTCTGGTCCGCGCGCTGGCTATCCGAACGATGGGCGTTCTCCGCGCCGAAAAGATCATCGACTATCTCTGTGATCCTCTAGCTAAGGCGCTGCGAGGTGAGCTGCGTATTCGATGCCGGAATATCGCGCTGAAATCCCGACGGATGAGAACCCATACGTACGGAAAACTGCCGCTATTTGTGTTGCGAAATTGCACGTCGGCTGCTTGTTCTCAAAATACCTTCTCAATGTTTGTAGGTACGATCTCAAGCCGGAACTGGTGTTGGAAAACGGTTTCCTGGAGCAGCTGCGGGATATGATTGCGGACAGCAATCCCATGGTGCGCAATCGTGAGCCTAGCTGGTCTTCGATTCACCTGTGTTAGGTGGTCGCAAACACCGTGGCGGCTCTGACCGATATCCACAATGCTGCATCCGCCCAACCGTCCAGCTCGACGTCAAACCCGGGCATCTTTGTGATCTCGGCCACAATTCTCAACAGATTGCTCATTGCTCTCAACGAGTGCTCCGAATGGGGCCGCATCGCCATCCTCAACGCGTTGGCGCGCTACGAGGCTCAGGACGAGAAGGAGAGCGAGCACATCTGTGAGCGCGTTGTCCCGCAACTCCAGCACGCGAATGGCAGTGTTGTGTTGGCCGCCGTGAAGGTAAACCTTGTCTGTCACCGCTTCGAGGTTTCACTGAAAGGCTTTCTCGAGGCCATTATGATACACATCCGCGGTGTTCGCCGCGAAGACCTCACCAAGCAGCTCATCCGCAAGATGGCGCCTCCGTTGGTCACTCTGCTTTCCTCGCCGCCTGAGGTACAATGGGTCGCTCTACGAAACATCAACCTTTTGCTGCAGAAGCGGCCTGAAATTCTTTCCACCGAAATTCGGGTATTCTTTTGCAAGTATAATGACCCGTTGTATGTGAAGGTCGAGAAACTTGAGATAATGGTGAGATTCTGCATGATATCCTCCTCGTGGCTCTGACTTTGTTTGCGTCAGGTCCGGCTAGCCAGCGAAAACAATGTCGACGCGTTGCTCAGCGAACTGAAAGAGTGTGGCGCACGTTCTCTGGATTTCATTCGCTCATGTCCGAGATAGGTATGCTTCCGAAGTGGATGTCGATTTCGTTCGCAAGAGCATCAAGTGCATCGGGCAAACAGCCGTGAAAATCGATGCGGCAGCCGAACGATGCGTGAACGTGCTACTAGAGCTCATCGACACCCGCGTAACCTACGTTGTGCAAGAGGCGGTCGTGGTGATGAAGGACATCTTCAGGAAGTATCCTTCGACGTACGAGGGTGTTATCCCGACGCTCTGCGCCAATCTCGATGAACTTGACGAGCCGGAGGCTAAGGCGTCGCTCATATGGATCATCGGCGAGTACGCCAATAAGATCGACAACGCCGACGAGCTGCTGAATATCTTTGTGGATACCTTCGTCGAGGAGTCATACTCAGTATGTTCGTCGCGAGTTGGGAATATGGTAAAGCTGACTTGAAGTCAGGTTCAACTTCAAACCCTCACCGCGGTCGTCAAGCTATTTTTGAAGAAACCGGATTCGTCGCAGGGAATCGTGCAGTTGGTTTTAAACAAAGCCACTGCGTGCGACAGTCCCGATGTTCGTGATCGGGCTTATATCTATTGGCGGCTGTTATCGACCGACCCTGGTGCTGCGAAGGTGCGTTAATCTGAATCCGAATTGGCGAATGTAACTGAGCGCATCTAGGCCGTCGTTCTCGCGAGCCGACCGCCAATATCCATCCCTCGAACCACTGTTGCCCCTGCGTTGCTCGAGGAGTTGTTGGGCGAGGTGTCGAATTTGACGAGTGTTTACCACAAACCGGCCGAAACTTTCGTTGGGATGGGTAGGGTTGGTGTGGAGAGTGTGCAGCAGAAGGAGGCTGCGTAAGGCTTTTTGGAATTTGCTCGGAGCCGTGTTGACTACCTACAGATTCGTGGATGAGGATCGCTTCTCGACCAAGAAGGCCCTCCAAACCGTCGCGGCTGGGCAATACGTGGAAAATCTTCTGTGCGCTAATGTGCTTCGTGTTCTGTTCGTGAGCTCACCAGTTGACGCGCAGCGACTTTGGTGATGACGCGGCGTTGGATGGCCAGCCGACCGGGCTTGCTGCGACGGAAGTGTTGGCTCAACCTGCGGCAGCGAATCTGATGGCAGGTGTTTCTGCGAACCCTCTGGACGACTTGGTGTCGATATTTGGGGCCGCGCCTGCACCAGTCGCAAATTCGAACTCAGTAGCTGCACAGACGTCTGTTTTTTCGTCGCCTCCGGTAGCACAAACACAGCAGCAGGAGGACTTGCTGGGCTTGTTTTAGTCTAGTCTACATATACACGTGATCGCCCCCAGGATGGCTTCGACGCGCGTGTCTCTCAAGCCGAAAGCAGGCCACTGCTTCAAAACTACAACGGCAGCAAATGAAAAGGTCTTTGTCAATATCTGCTATGATGACGCGCTGCCTCCACCCCCGGATGAGAATACAGACGCCATTCAGCGGGCCCTGCGCGGGGAACAGACCTCGCAGGATGCGTGGTTCATCCCCGTAGTGGTTTCCGAGGGCAGACCCGATACCGATAAAGGTACGAGTGCCGTGAAAATGCAAGGACTCAATTCCATAACCCGTATATAGCGGGCAAGAAATGTCTCGTGTTTGACTGCATCTTCCATCCGTCGGTGCGCAGTCTTTCGCTGCGAGATCCACTTTTCAAAACGTTCATACAAGGTGTGTGTGTGAAAAATTCATTGCGTTTTCTAG
Source organism: Mycena chlorophos (assembly GCA_014461115.1). NCBI lineage: Eukaryota > Fungi > Basidiomycota > Agaricomycetes > Agaricales > Mycenaceae > Mycena > Mycena chlorophos. The sequence continues at coordinate 1,615,789 of JACAZE010000002.1, read as the reverse complement.
CTTACTGAGCATGATACAGAGTTGTCGCTTCAACGCATTGAGGCGCAAACCTCCCTCGTTCTGTCCCGCCAGGTAGCAACTCCCAACATTGCCTCGAAAGGCAAACTCGAGCCTCGCACGGCACTAATCCCAAGCGCCCTCCCACCGTCTCGCAAGCCGCTCATCGAGGAGATCGACGCGCCGCCGCCTAAAGGCATTTTGAAGCCAACGACTGACGCGCCGGGTAAGGCTGCTACTCCTCCTGCAACATGGAGCTGGAGCAAGATGGCTGAGAGTGGCACAATCGAGATAAGCGTTGGGATGCCCTCACTGGTAAGTTTACGACACGGTCTAGTCGCGTGTAAACAATGTTACAGACGCGTGAACTCGTTCGTCGGGCCACGGTGGATGTGGAGGCAAAGAGGGTGATCGTGGTGGCGCCGCCGCTGAAGCTGGATCTGAATTTGGGCGCTAGCGACGCGGAGATTGCTGCGACAGTGCCAAACGCGCAGGCGGCGTTGATGCTGAAACGGGAGCGAGAGCTGAACGTGGAAGCTGCATATGCAGAATGGCGGCTGGCGGAGAAGACGTTGGTTGTACGCTGCTAGAATAGAGATAGATGGCAGCTGGACGCGCTTGAGCGGGTCACGCTGATTTTGCTTGCACAAACCACGACTACACGCGATGCCCCGACGGCAGGACAGCGCGCCGCAGCCGCCTCCGACACCCAGCAGCGGCAAGACTGCACCACTGGGGTTCTTGGCCCGACCCAGCAAGTGGTTTACACGAAGCACGAGCGCATCTCGCGTCGGGGGTCTGTCTCCTGCAGCAGACGACTCTCCGCGTCCGAGCACCTCCAGCATTACCGGCGCCCAACGAAAACCAAAGATCTCGCGTCCAACAGACCCACGCCCAATTCTCGATGCAGAAGGTTACATGGGAGTGCCCGGCAGTCGGTGCGTGTATTCAACAAAAACAAACCCCGACGCTCAATTGCAATGTCCAGGTCTGTGCTCGACCTTACGCGTCCATCGCTCTCTCTCGCGTCCCCACCCGCCAAATCATCGCTGGATTTGCGAATACCCCCGTCCCCCGGCAGTCCGCGCCAGGGTCCCTATGGCCAACCAGTTTACGCGACTGGCGATCTTCGCAATGCTTCTCGGCGACCGTGGAGCAAAAGCGCAGATGATTTGAGGATGACTGGAGCATCGCCAGTTCCCCCAAATGGGATCAAGCAAAGTGCGAGCGTCGGGGCCGGGCAGGTGAATGCAAATCGAGCAAACACCGAACAGCTCAGAGTCGACACGCAGCTGCGTTTCGTCGACAAGGTCGCCGCGTATCGAAACAACAGCGCGGGTTCAGGTCGAAACCGTGCCGACTCGCTTGGCCCCGCCGCGGCCCCGGGTACAGGCAGCATCACGGGTGCGCCGCTGACCCAGGCGCCGACGTCCATTTCCTCGGAAGTCGGACCAATGCCAGTCCCTTTCTACGCGCGGAAGCGAACCGACTCGGAACGCAGTCGGCGCAGCGGTCGCAGTACCACCGGCGACGGCAGTCCTGGGAGCACACCTCCCAGTGTCAATAGCCAAATGGCTTGGCCCTCAATGCAAGACGATCCGCCACCGAATTCTTCTCCGACAGTTTCTGTCTCCGTTTCTGCTCCATTGCTAGACGGTGCCGCGCACGGGTCCACCAGTGCAAGCGGCGCATTGCCAGCACCAGCTTTCAATAACGGTATTTTTGTCTCTATCTCTTCCCGTTTGCTGTCAACTGATGAAAATAATCCAGGTCCTGCTCACACGAGATCGCATAGTTTTACCCCAAAACTCTCGAGTCGTCTTGCCGCCAGTCCAGCTCGCAAAGGCAGCGCGGGCGAGTTGGAGATACCTGAAGCGAAGGATAGAGAGAGGCGTGGCTTGTTCCATTTCGGTGTGTCCTCTCGGCGTAAATAGAACATGCTGGCTAACATCGCGTTTGCATAGGTGGATCGCCAGCGAGGGCTTCGCCGTCAGACAACGGACATTTGGCGCCTCCTCACATCATTCTCGAGCCTGCTTCCAATACCGAGCTTCCAGCGATACGGAACACGCTTCTCGTACCAGATGCCGCGTCCAACGACGGAAAACGCGCCTCACAAATCGTTTATGCGTCGGGATTTATCAACCGCCTTGTCGCGCCAGCCTTGAGTGACCCGCGATCGTGGAAGCCATTCAAGATGGAGGTGCGCGGGACGAAGCTCATGTTGCACAAGCCGCCCAACGACCGTATGCTGGGCGTCAGGGAACTGTTTGCCAGTGGAATTGTCGAGGACGACGAAGAACCGCCCAGTGCCATCGAGGATGAAGTCCCGCGAACGGGAAGTGTTGGGAGAAAGAAGAGGGCATATTGGGGCCGTGGGAGACACCCCGCATTGGGTGTTGCGGGCAACGACCTCAGTGCGATGTTCAACGACGGCCGTACCGCGTCGTTGCGTCGTAGAATCGAGAAGGGGACGATGGAGGCGCTCATTCACGAGGTTGTTTTTGCGACCGTCTTGCTGCCGAACGCGGAAGACGCATGGCGGGACTTCGCGCTTGCTGTTTTGCTCTGTGTTCCGCTGCTCAGTGGACGGGCGCGTGCCGAGACGGAATTGCTGCGATGTGCGAGCTACTTCGTCACTGGTGCGCCAAGCGACGAGTCACGTGCGCGAGTCGCTTGGATTGTCGACCAATACCTTCGTCTGCACGGCCCACCTATCGACCAACAGGCGTGGGACGCCTTCTGCACCGACACCATTCCGGATGCCCACTTTCCGTCCATCCAACCCTCGAGCGGCATGCCAACTAGTTTATCCACGCAGGCTATGTTCACACCGTCGCCGATGCTCCCTCAAGGCAGTCCTGAGCTGACTGGCAGCACATTCTCGCCACGACCCGATGGCGGGGGTGAACGCATGGTTGGCCTGCTCGATGCTCTTGGTGTGCGAAATCCCGTCAACTCTCCCTCGCCTGGTTCTCCGCGCCCACCACCGAAATCTGGTCTGCGAATGCCGCTCGCTGCACTCGAAACAGAAGGCCTCTCCCGCGGCGTCTTGCTTGCCATTGATGCAAATATTCTTGCTCGGAGTCTGACATTGTTCCACCGTGCTGTTTTGGAGCAGGCGCCGGAAAATCCCACCGTCGCGTTGGTGTATACGGAAGTCGATGATGCGGCGCTGTTCGGATGCGATAGCGACCCGCACTGGTTGACCAAGTTCGTCTTACTGCAGGTCCTGTCGCCAGAAACGGGGCCGCAGAGCGCTGGACTGGGTGTTGTAGATGGCCAGCCGTCGACGTCGCGAACGCATTCCCGAAGCGAGATCATAGCGGTATGGGCGCGAGTGGGTGAGTTGTGTCGATCAGCGGGAGACGAATGCTCTTGGCGGGCCATCTGTGCTGCGTTGTGCTCGCCGCCCATTTCTCGGCTGGAGAAAGTCTGGAGGAGGGTCGATGCGCTGGCGGTTGCTGCAGTGGAGGGATGGGCTCGGCAGGAGGGGGAAGGATGTCACGTCCAGCAGCCTCGTGTGACTCCATTCGGTGGCGATATTCGGCAGCGCTTCAGAGATGAGATGGAGGCTGCACGTGCGCCGGGCTCGGAAGAGGGAGCAGACCAAGTCCTATTGCTGCCCCCGATGTCACGTGCACTCGATCGTTTCGAAGGGTTCCGCAAGGACTTCCTGCTTTGCCCAAGGCGCTCGCAAGTCTCGCTCGACGATGTTGGGGAGGAGCTTATGATCATGGTCAGCTTCTGGAGGCAGCAGTGTGCACAAGGCGGCGGGAATACTGGATTGGCGGCAAAGTTCGCGCGGTACGTCTGTTCCTTGTATCAGCTTCCTTATTCACAGACGCATCTGCAGCGTCGAGCAGTTCATGTCCTTGTCCCTGGTCGCAGAGCCACGGCGCAAGGGGCTATTCGAGCCACACTATTGGGCCCGTGCTGCTCAGATATCGCCCTACGCGTCGCTGATCCCTCTGCTCTTCCCGGAAGTATTCCCGACCTCTACCCTCGTCGAGCGCGCATCCCTTTTGCGGGGTCGCGTCTTGAGCGACACGGACCCTCGTCACCTCCTCCTTGATCCAAATCAAGTACCTCCTGCAGCGCGCAAGGACTTGGGTGGTCTGCCCGGCCTAAATCAGACTGGGACGGTTATACCCGTCTACAACGGCGAAGTCCTTCTCACCGTCTGGCACGGCAGCGGTGACTCCACTACTGCTAGCTCGCGCCCGTCGTCCCGCCTTCCGTCGCGTCCTCCCAGTTCGGTTGTAGGCGATGCGGCTGATGTCACCATTAGCAGAGCGCCTTCAATTCGCGTCAAGCCCGGAACCTCGCAAGGCCTCGATCGGAAAACAAGTCTCGCGAGACGCAACTCGCTTCCCTCGCCCGCACAGCGTCGAACGTTCATCGTCGCCGAACCATCCTCCGAACGACCACTTCGCGTCCGAGTCCTTGCGGGAACACTGAACTGGTTGGTCGACATCCTTGTCCATGGTCTTCGCAACGTTTCGGTGTCCGTCGCAGACGACAATGGCGAAATGTCACTGCGGGAAGGGAAGACGCGCGAGCTTGTCGTGGATCAGGCCGAGTTTTCCAAAATCTGGTGGAATGTGTTTCGCAGTCTAGTGACCCCGCTCGTCTTCTTCGAGGTAATGGGTTTCCTTTTTGCGGTGTTTCGTCGATGCTGACGCTTTCCACAAGCTCTTGCGGAAGATATATCTTCAAGCCCGGCCTCAGGGAGCCGTTCCATCGGTCGCCGAGTATCTCTACGCGGCTGGGAGCCGAACCGAGGTCCTCGATGTGATCAAGGACTGGCTCGTGCGCGGATGTGGTGCTCAGGACATGCTCGATGACCCGCAGCTTCTCATTGCTGTGACCGCATTCCTCCAAAGTCCCGATGATCACGCGTTGCCGGCTGGTCCCAACTCCACTGATCCCGGCGTTGAACAAGCATGGTCCACGCTCTCCGATGTCTGCGCCCAGCTCCGTCGCACATTCCACAGCTACACCTCACGTCCTCCGGCCCCCTTTCCCTCAATTCCGCCTCTCCCCAATCCAGCAGCCAATGGCCAGCGTTCCCGATTACAAAATCAGACGAGAGAGCCTCCGAACATCGATCAGCTTGATCCCGAGGAGCTGGTGGATAACCTGGATGCCATGGCCTGTGCTGCTTTCAGTAACGTTACGGACGACGTACGCTCTGGCTGCTTTGCTTTCGGTATTTTATTGACTCTTCTCCAGGATCTGTTTGTCGCCGCAGATTTGCTTGAAGTGCAGACCGCCGACCGCATTGGCTGGTTTCTAACGAATCCTCCCAACGAGGACGTGGTCGACATCCAGAACATGTACTCGTACCTGCAAGAGATTGAGCCCACGCCCCTCATCTCCGAGCTTGGCCAAGACTCTCTCTATCGCCTCTTACCCCCTGGAATCCGGAGCTGCATCCGCGCATATGTAATTATCCGCAAATGGACCGTCGCCCAGCTGGTGGCCCCGCGTTTGGGTTTGCGCACGCGACAAAACCGAATGGAACTCATTCTGCGGGCCATTGAAGTCGCTCGGCGTCGAGTCCTTCCCGCCTATGCTACTTCCCCGCAAGCCGTTGTCGATTTTCCGTCCCCGCGATCATTCGTTGAGGCTATTCTGACGTCGGCCGTGCTCAGCATCGAGAGTCGCATTCACGTGCGTCCCTGGACCAACATCGCGATGTCGCGCGGCACGCAATGTGACTCAATAGCTTCGCTGCTGCTCAGTCAACCCTCGCCCCAGCCAGCATCTTCCCGCCAACTTACGCTCGATGTTGGTTGGCTACTTGAACGGATGCTGGAAATCATCGCAGCCCCGGACGTCGTCGAATCTGCTCAGCAGGATGCGCAAAGCCTTATCAGTTTCGACAAGCGGCGGCATCTGTACAACCTCATCAATTCGATGCGCCGCGGCGGCTTGCGGGAGGATGTTACGCGACGCGCCTTCGAGCGGCTTAACAACATCGAGAAAGATGTCTGGCTGCTCGAGTTCGACCACCGCGGTATCAGAGAGGAAGCCATGCGCGAGGGCTCGTCAGGACCTGGAGCGTCGCCTGCCCCCTGCACGACGAATGGTCCAGCCGTTCCAGAAAACCGTCGCCGTGCAGATGGAGAAGAACAAGCGCGATCGCGCACTCCGCTCGCGGTTGCACAAGGAACGAGTCCAGGAGCAGACCCGAATCGACAAGCGCGAAGACCAGCTCACGAAGGCGATGCAAAAACAAGCGCCGCCCACGCCGCAACAAAAGCATCAGCGCAGCAAAAAAAGCATGTCTGCTTTTCTCCACTTCATCCGACCAATCTCGAGTGCATTCGGGAGCGACCACAGCTTCCATGCATCTAGCCCGAAACGGACGCCCCAAGAACTCGACTTTGTCCCATCCGGCAAACCGTCGCTCGTCGTCAGCCTCGTCGACTCTCGCGTGACCCAGTTCATCAACAACGACCGCTCGTTTGTGTTTCAGGTCGATTCGGAGGACGGGGGCCATTACATCCTCCAAGCTGTCAACAAGCGCGAGATGTTCAAGTGGCTCGAGTCCATCAACCGCGTCACTCAGACCACCGCTAAACGGCGTCTTACTTACCTGGGCACCCCCAAGCCCCAAATTGCGGACCATCTCCAAGGTGGCCCGGCCGCTTCTTCGCATGATCCTCACGCAGGCGAGTATTCGCAAATTCACGGCGTTTTTTTGACTGACTTGTGCATCCCAGTCTTTGGAGTGGCTCTTCCTTTCATTCTCCGCCGCGAGGTTGGCAATGTTGAGGTTCCGCCTGGGACCATTCCCTCGATCATTAACCGGTGCCTATCGGAGATCGAAGCTCGCGGCTTGACGGAAGTTGGAATTTGTGCGTCTTTCTTGGGTTGCAGACGAAACTCGTGTCGCTGATACATTCTAGATCGTCTCGCTGGGTCGGTGTCGACCGTGAATGCCTGTCGAGCCGCTTTCAATCGGGGCGACGATCCGATTGACGATGGTACGGATATTCACGTTGTTTGCGACCTCGTCAAGATTTGGTTTCGCGTTCTTCCCGAGCCGTTCTTCCCGCCAAGTCAGTATCATGAAGTGATCCAGGCGACGCGTGAGTGATTCCGCGTTTTGGTCATCGTCCCAGCTGACGGTTCTCGACTTCAGAGCTCGAAAATCTCGACGATAGACTGATCACGATCCGCAAGTCAGTCCACAGTCTCCCACAAGCCAATTTCGATCTTCTCAAGCGGATGGCGGAGCATCTCGATCGGTCTGTTTTCAATCTATGGACATTGCTGATTTGTTTCTGACTGCTTGCAGCGTTGCGGACCTCGAGGAAAGCAATCAAATGACCGCAGAGAGTCTTTCCATCGTTTTCAGTCCCGGTCTGTTGCGACCGCCACAAGAAAACTTTGCAATGGTCCTCGCCAACATGGGACATGCTCATAAACTCATGAAGGCTCTCATAACACACGTAAGTTATCACGCTTTTTGTTCAAGTCGCTGGCATTGACCGGAAATGCAGTTTCATGCAATCTTCGACGAGGACGAAGACCTTGAAGGGGACAATGACGACGACGAGCTCGTGGATGATGTAGAGCTATCCGATGATCTCCGTCGATCCCTCGACGATGTAGTTGAGGACGAAGAACCGCCGACAATCACTGCAGAACTCGACCAGAGTCCTCTGGACTTTAGTACTGCCAATCATCTCCTTGCTTCATGATTATCTCCTCACGCTATTCATACTTGTTCGGATTGATGCACCGTGTACTTCTATCGCGCATTCTGTTTCTTTTGTATATCCGATCAAGAACTGCATGCATATGTGTATAGCTGAACATAATTTGATCCTGCTGATACTAGGACTCTGCTGGAGCAGTGTAGCTTGTGCAGCGTCAATTCACAGTTAGGTATCTATGCGCCAAGTCCTGTAGTCTAGCGTCAAGCCCACCAACCTTTGAATGCGTGCATAATCCAACTGTGCTACATTTGCCAAAGAGTCAGGACCCGGCATATTCGCTTAAAGGTTCGATCCAAACCACCGATTTTGGCGATTTATGGACGTGACTTTTTAGCATAAGCTGTCCGCATGCTGGATCGGAGAGTAGGGAAAGCCCACAGTGCCTGAAGGGGTGGATAAGGGTATAATTTGCTCAGAAGCTGGACAAATAGAGGATTGGACCTCAGAATGTGAGCATAATGGTGGCTGAAGAGCAAAAATGAGGGATCAAAGCCATCATACGGGTCTGGATGGCCGTGCTATGGCGGTCTACAGCTTTTCTGAGTGCAAGCGTGCGGAGCATCAGCTCAATGATGGCCACCTTGTTGATGGGCACACTGTTGATACTGATGACGCGGTCTGGGCGACCTTCAGAACGGCGAACGGTGCGTATGAGAGCAGCAGACTCGAGAACTTACTAAGCCCCGCACAGATACGCAAATGTCGACTGGGTTCTCCTTTGCACGCTATGGGCAGAGCGCCTAAAACAGTACGGCTTCGCGTACGACATTATATGCCAGTGGATGGTCAACTTCTTTGACCGCGTCAAGAAGATTCGGGACGGCGAGGTCGACACCAGTACCCTCATGACAAACTTCAAAGACGTCGAGCTCTTCTTCGGGCTGCCTGTTTGGCATGCGGGCGTGCACAACTGGCCCTCGCTTACATCCTTGGGACCGGGAAGACCGATGGGGAGGCGATGGAGCGGATTTGGGCGAGTCTGAACCCTGCGAGTTGGGCAACGAAGGAAATGGGAGAGGGCGCGCGGCATGACGTGCTGGAAGACAAGATAGACCACATCAACTTTGAGAAGAACGTCAATATGGGTACGTAGCTCAAGACTTGCAAAGTACCATCACGTGACTGAATGGGCGCCTAGGCAAAGTGCTATCTCGCAAGCTTATCGTCGCCATCGCGGAACGCCGTCAGCAGGGAATCGAGTTTTCGGAGGTGGATAAGTCTCTCACCAAGACGCAACGCACGGAATGGTGTGCAAAACTGGATGCCTGGTACTCAGAAAAGGACCCGGTGAAGCCGCTCCTCATCCAGGGCGGAGAGGCTGGTACGCTGAGCCTTTGGATCTGCCTGTGCATACTAACGTGTCGCTGTTAGCAGGGCGGAGCAAACACCAGATTGCAGATAAACTGAAGCAAGGAGAGCTGGCAGACATGCGTATGGGGGACATTCTGTTTGTGGAGGCAAAGATGTCGGTTACCGCATTTGTGAAGTTGGGTTTGCAGCTGGAGGAGATGTAGTATGTGCACTTGATCTTGTTTGCGTGGTTTTGAAACTGAATAGAGGGCAAGGCAGCGTATCTGAGCGGTGTTACAGAACAAGGCCATTACTGCCAATCGGGCCAGCGAAATCCAACATTTCTCTGCTCAAGCAGATCAAGACTTTTGAGCGCTTACAACAAACATATATGCCGAGTGTAGAGGCACTGCAAGAGGAGGACAAAGCGCAGCATAATTGGGACCTACCACCAAAGCAACCGGTAGACCTGACACTGTACCTCCCGTCTGACATTGCCAACAAATTCCACCTGTGTATCTGTGTACAGCAAGTCGTCAAGATGGAGGCTGATTTGCAGAAAGGCCAGCTAGCGGATGCCGTTGTTGCTCTGCGTCGTCGCTTGCATGAAAAGATGCATATGATCTGGTTTTGCGACAAGAATTTGGCTGGGCGGACGTGGTCGGCGATATTGATGGCACGTATTAGGCGACCTTGATGGCGTGTATTGGCGAGGCCATCGTGCACATTGTTGCCAAGTATCGCCACACATTGTGATGCTGCATATGTAGTTTTTGGGGCTGGCGGTGCAGAAGCCGCTGAACTGAGCTCGGAGAGGTTGAAGAAGTGAAAGGCAGCCTGCCAGGGCGCCAGAGAGGAGAGGAGGGCGGCCCGGAGGGGCGCCCGACAAGGGAGTCGCTGGCGCGACCGTGCCATAGCACACGAGGAAGGCTCGCGTCGCGGAGGCTAGCGCGGAGCAGTTGGACGCGTGCTCAGGCATGCAGGGGGTCCAACCGGGGCGTGGTTCGCGCGTAGGTCTCGGGCCTCAAGTCATGGCAAAAGGCATAAGATCAATGTCATGTGACCACTGACTAGATACATGGGCATGTAGCTAAACCAGAGCATGTAAGCGTAAATGTAAAATACCCATTACACGGGGGGCATGGACCGTGGTGGTACAATTTGTACCACCACGGTAGTGGTAGCAAAGCTGCCTTGAGGCAACAGCATGTCTGCCACATGTTGTCATTTCGGAGCGGCAAGTCGTGGATGGCCGTGTTTCGCATCAAAGTCTGCCGGAGGGCTTCTGCCTCCTCAGCGCAAGTGATCAATGGCCTGGTGGTTCTTTTGCAGAGTAAATTGACCTCCTACAAGCTCATTTGACTAGAAAATGGCTAGGTAGCCAACTTATTTTGCCCAATCACCCATATTTTTACACTGAACTAGCACTGGCATTCCGAGATTAGTGGTCATATTATAGCTGGAGAGTCTTTGAGTGATCTTGAGTGACCCCGGGACCGATTTAGCTTGTTCTTCACAGCAAAAACCTACTGCGGCTAGACCATAATGTATCATGCTGCACTACGCCCAATATTGCCTGAAATTCACGCCATTTCCACCAAATCTAATTATCACGGAATAACTCGCAAACAATATCAGGATTCCGAAGTGCTCAAAAATACGTAGGCCCTAGAAACAGTTTTGACTATTGTGCTGCACTGAGCGGATCAGAAAGCCCCAGGATCGGCACAGAGCGCCGGTAACGCGTGTACGCCTGCCACGCCATGTGATCGCCTGGAGGTAGACACGCGCGTATACCACTACGGTAGTGGTATGCGCGCTACCACCACGGCGGTTGCCCCCCGTGTTACAGAGCCCCCCCGTGTACTGCTCTGGTGCGCGGAAATGCCAAAGCTGAACAAGCAAAAAGCAATAGCAGCACAATGGCCCCCCATTCTCGACGAACTGAGCACTGCTGCTGGAGGAGATAAAAAATCTGGGCCGTGAATGTACAGGCATACATACAGCAGATGAGGCAGCAAGCTCCCCTTGCTGTTGAGGCCCTGATTAATTTGCTGGTCCTAGATATAGATTCCTAGCCTGGGAAGTCTAATCCAATGCTCGGTTGCCTATGGCCATGCAAGCTCTACTTGCAAGGCCATTATGGTGGGATACATCCTCCTCCTTGCTACAGACCAGGGCTGGGCTGCTCTGCCAGTCACGGGCTACCTCAAGAGGCAGTTCTTCCTAGCAAGGCCCTATCTGCTCCTGGTGGGCAGACCCAGTTGGAGGTAGTTCCTCTCCCAAAGGCTGAGGAAGATGATCCAGCAGAGCCCTAGATACATCCTACCCTTGCCTAGATCCCTGCCAAGGACCAAGCATGGTCTGCTCTCCAGTCGCACCTCAGGAGGTAGTTCCTCCTAGTAAGATGCCTATCTGCTCCTGACAGGTACAGACCCAGTTGAGGGGATAGTTCCTCCTCTAAAGACTGAGGAAGGTAATCCAGCATAGCCTTGGATACCCCTACCCCTGCCCCCCACTTTTTCTCCGTGCAGGCGAGCCCGAGTCGAGCAGAGAGAGGTCAAACTGTGCGGGGAAAAATTACAAATCCACGCAAGTCTGAGTAGCGAAGCCAGGAAGAAAAAATCGGCAAGGATTTAGAATGTAATGGATGGCCATACTCATCCAGCGACAGAAGGATGACGGCGGGTGCAGCCTGTTAAGGCGCGGTCATTCAGCAACTGAGGAATGACTGAAGCAGGAGCGCAGCCTGGAACGGGGCGCGCTCATAATTTTCTTTCTCCCCTCTAATTATTTTTTGTGTGCAGAGGTCGACCATCTTGGGGAGGAGGAACAAGATGGAGATCCAGGTAGGTAGAGTTGAAATTATAAAAGGCCGCCCAACAATGGGGGGGCCAGCTGAACGCACAGTGACTGTTCTATAGCGCTAGGGCGGACTGCGCTGGTGATTGCCCCCCAGTTCCTGGTTTCACAACCTGCTGCATGACATCTGTATAGCTGCCCGATTGGAATGTAGGGTAGCTGGTGCCATCAATGGGACGGAGAAGCTGGGCGCTCGACAAGAGCAGCCCGTTCCTCGACTCGAAGACATCCAAGGTATTGGGATAGGCGCGTGTTACGCAGCCCGTTCGAGGCCGTCGAGCGACAGGGAGAGATTGACCGCCAATGTTCTTTTGTGTGCCGGATGCATGTCACTGTCAAGCGCATGCGAATACAGGCTTTCCGGTCGTTGTCATAGTTGTTTGACTCCAAGGCTCGTTAGACGCAGGAGTGCGGCCCGTGGCATCTGAGCGTCATTGTTGTTGCTGTCAGCAGTCCAGTGGAAGGACATGCCAAGATGCTGGTAGCTCTGAGGCCAGACAAGATAGTTGGACCAATTGCAAAGGCCCGGGCGCCGTTTGGCGGCGGGCCTGGCTACTACAAGGCACGTGATTTGCAGCCTGTTCCTGGAAGGCGTTGGCACAGGGAGCACAGAGGTTCCCCCAAGGACGCAAGAGCGAAAAGGTGCATAGGCAGCTCGATGACGAACGAACACGACTTGAAGGTGTTGACGACGGGAGCAGAGCACGCCAAGATGGAACAATCCGAGAAGCGAATGTGGCGTCGGCTAGGTGACTGTTGCTGGCTATGTCTTCGAACGTAGTTCCTGCCCGGGCCCGACGGAAACAATCCGAGCAGCCTGTGGATGCACCTTGTGAGCTGTGCAGCTTGATCCAGGCCAGCATCGAGTTTTCCGAAGGGGCTCCTGGGGTTCGTATCGGTACGCCGTATTGACAAACAAGAGGTCGCTAGTTTGAGCGTGGCGAGTTTTTAGGTGCGGGCGTCGCAGCCTGTATCGCTCCGATCTTATAAGGCACGTTCGGAACGCAGCCTGACTTGTGAGCGGCAGCAAAGTTGCGACGAGCGCAGGTCGGATTTGAATCGACGAGCAGACGAGTGTTGATGTTGAAGAACACCGGGCCGAGGGACTTGCAAAGCGGAGGTCGAGCAAGCCCGAATCATAGTCATAGACACAGAAGACGGGTTCGGAATTTCGGTGCCGCAGCCTGTGCTAGTACGACATTAGGAGCGTGTTCGCAGCCCGTTAACGCCAGTCCGTCTTTCTCCTTCTCGATGACATTGTCTGCTGGTCCACCGGGTCTACCATCATGAGGTCGTCCGTTCCGAGCGCAAAAGTTGAGATGGAGCAGGGCCTGTAGAAGCGCGCCCGCATTTTGTTAGAACAGGCAAGCACAGTGGTCTGAGGTCAACAGTGAGAAACTCTATTCTGCATAAGAGAGATACAACTTGCCTGAGGTCAACAGTGAGAAACTGGGGACCTCAGGGCAAACTACAGCTACTTATATATGTAGGGTGTCAGATGCTAAACAGTGATATGCACCAGTGATAAGATGCGATAAGATATCTACTCTGGATGGCTAACAGATAGCTAACAATACAGATAAGGAGCAAAGATAGGATCAGATAAGATGCAGATAAGAGTCCTGTCAAGCAAAATAGAATGAGACTGTAGAGTCCTACTCAGCCATTTAACACATTTATCCGCGTTGGGGCTCAGAACAGCTTGATCACACTTGAGCGCACGAGCTACAGAGGGCTCTCGATGACTCTTGACGCGTTCCGAGACTCGAGACATTGAGTCGCAGTGAGGCGACTCGGGAGCGATAGTTCGCAGTGTCCTCCTCCGGAATTTGAGAGAGCCAGCGCGTGCCGAGCCAAGACGGACCACCGGACGGCGAGAGCAGCCAGCAAAGGCGCTCGACAAACAGCTGAAAGCCATTCCGAAGGTTGGATATTGATGGCTCGAGCAGCCACCGACGAGTTGCTCCGAGGATCGTGATGTCGAGCTGCGATGCCAGCGTTCGAGACTGAGCCGGTGAGGTGCTAGCACCGTGGTCGGGCCATGAGGCGCTCACGACTGAAGGCAAGTCGTTCCACACTGGACTTGTCGACTTTTTGCTAGTCGGCGCGGTGTTTCAGCCTGCCGCTCAGGACAGGATCTGCACCTAGGTTTGCGTGCAAAACCCTGGATTTTGCCACAGGGCGTTGCACGCAAAAACACGGATTCATCACCCATTCAGTTCTGAGCCCGGCTTGGGCAACCCGGCAGGTGTGACATTTGTGACATCTTCGTCCAAAAAGAGAAAAAAAGCTGATCTCTGCTTGGAAACTCCCAAAAAGGAAGTGAAATCAACCGATGTAGCTCAGAATGTGACATAGGTGACCCATTACCTGAAAAGGAAATTTTCCGTAGGATATCACGATTTAGAGATCCCATCACTGTTAACCAAAAAAGGCAATTTGTGCAGGTGACTATATACAGTTAGTCACATCATCACGGAGTTGATGGAGATCAAAGTTGTAGCGATTTGTGATCTGAACAATGTTTCTCTTTTGACCTTTGCCTGATTCTTGCTAGTTATAGCGCTATTTAGGAAACAATATGCTGATTTAGCTGATTTCGGTCTGATTGCCATATATATTGGCTTGCAATAGGCCGTTTGAGCTGATTTTGGTACTCTTAGAAAGCGATTATTTTTCCTGACGAAATGACATAGTGGTATCACACATAGTATGATGCTGATCAAAGATCAAAAACAGAGATTGGGTGATATTTTGTGCAAATCGTGATTAATTTCAGTACTTAGTGGCTTAATATCTGCCAGAGACCTGCTATTTTCAGTTTACCATTAATTCCCACCCCTAGCATATGAATATGCATCTCTAAAGCCAGAATAACTACAGAAACAGCGAAAACATGCTGATTCCTTTTTGATTGTGCAATATCATTGTCAGTTCTTGACCGATTCGATCAATCTCTGCATTTTCTAGCAGTCCTATAGTTTGACCTTTGGAAATGTCACCAAGTCTATTTTTAAACTGTGTATCTAGGGCGTAAATCACAAATTACCTGGGGTGAGAGCTAAATTCACTGTGCATTCAATTCTTCATGAATTCTAATGAAGCTTGGGTAAGACACAATATATAGTATTACATTAACTCCTCTCAAAATATGAGGTCCTTATCTGCCCTGGAAGCCTCAAAAGGCAGCTTGAAAATATTGAATCAGAGGAGCTGCAGTATTTTCTATGGATATGGAGCAAATGTCAATGGATAATGATTGTGAGGATGCTGAATAGTTCAGAAGGGTCTTATATAGCTTCCCACCCTAGTTCTAGGAAGATCAGATTGCCGCTCAGCACAGAAATGCTCCTGCTCTTAAAATAGACAAAACTCCAAATGTAGTATTTTATTCCATACTCGTGGTCAATAGCTTAGATAAGGTCCTACATGCATTTAGAGATGTTTTAAACCATCCTACTTCAGATTCTGGTAGAATTATCTGAGCTGTTCAAGAGGTCAGACAAGATGGGGTAGGTATGCATAGGCCCAAATGTTCAGGCTCTGTCATGAAACCGGGGATCAGCCCGAGGATCAGCACGCGGAGATCGACGATGGGAGACGGGCGTAGCAAAGGGAAGGGATCGGCGCGCCACATGCGCCCACCGATCCCCCTAACTAGAAGGCGTAGATAAAAGGGCGACGGAAGTTAGGGCGAGCCTAACTTCCGTCTCGCCAAAAGCACCACCCTACTCAATCCGGCTGATAAGTAACGACACCGGGGTTCGACCCCGGTGAGAGCGGGGTTCGACCCCGCTCCTCGCGAAAACCCGGATTGCCCGGCCTGGTCTTGACAGGCTCTAGTAATACACTGGCTGAAACACTTTTTTTGAGAGGGCTCTTAGTGTCTTCAGAAAAGTTGTAGATGCTATCTAAAGACCCTGTAAGGCTTTGAAAGTAACCTTATCACTCCAGTGGATCCTCTACAATTTCCTAATCAGTGTTATCTAGACCAAAGAAGATTCCTTTGTAGTGTCATCAGTTCTCAACATTTCTGGATACTTGAGGTGTGGCTGGGAAGGGGTCTACTAAGGCTTCCTGAAATGGGTAAAAATACCAAAATATATAATGGTCTGCTAATGAAATTGCAGGTACAATATTCAGTAGTAAACTGGTCATTTTATGGGCAATTCTGAGGCTATCAAGATGCTATTATGCTTAAAGGGTAGCCCTGGATGGCCCCTACATCTGGGTCCTAAGATCAACGTTTTTGGATGAGAGTCAAGGAAGCTATCACCTACATCGCTATTTTGCAGCAAAGCCATAGAAAACAAAGCATATCTCAAGATCTACCATAGCTACATGTATGGCCAGTATAGCAACGGAATCATGCTATCTATATGAACAGTATGAGCCTATGTGCAGGTAGATTCATCAAGTGGATCCTGCTTTATAGACAAATCAGTGAGATCATGAATGAATTTTGAAATCGATTTACCTATTGTGAGCTCAGTTATGCATGAACAGCTCTGAAGCTTTGCCATAATGGTCTCCTAGGGTGTCCCCTTAGGTACTCCTTGCTGAATGTCAGATATGAGCAAGGGATTCCATGGTTGTATAGAGCCAAATCAGTAAATGCAGCATATCTCAACAAGGGCTCATCCTACAGTGGCGGCAAGATCAAAACAAAGTGGAGCAATTGAGTTTAGCGGGTGGGAAAGTCGTTTTGATCTTGCCGCCACTGTAAGCTCATGAGAGTAGGTTCATCTTGTTCAGGTAGCTCATCCCTACCTGACGGTATGTGTCTCATCGGCCCAGGGGCTGGCAAGAACCAGCTACATTCCACTTTTTTACAGCAGTATTTGGCATTTTGCACAATAACGGATAAGAATCAGGCCAAAGTCAATTGAGAAACATTGTAGAGCTCAGCAAGAGCTACAACTTTTGTTTCTGTGACATCTGTGACAATGTCACACATTTCTGGAGAAATTTCCATTTTGGGAAAATAGTCACATAGTGTGACAATAGTAACATATGTGACATATTTCCACTTTGGGTAATAGGTGACAAATGTCACAAATATTCACCAGTCACAGTGCAAAAACGCGAAATTTTCCTCCAGGCCATCACTGGATCAACAAAGGCAGCCTTGGGCCGGGAGCCCCAAATGTAAGCAAGATTTGTCAGTGGCAAATCCACGTTTTTGCGTGCAATGCCTTGTGGCAAAATCCAGGTTTTTGCGTGCAAATCTGAGTGCAGCAGCTGCAGCTTTGCATCTGCTTCGCTCTCTGAAACAGCCTACTCCTCGACGGTGTAGGTGGTGTAAGAACGAACCGAGCCCATAGCAGGCTGTTTGGGTTGGATCCGGTGGATAGTCGTCGAGAATGAGCGGAAAGAGGTGGTTGGTCGCCAACCCGTGCTTGGCGGTCGCTATAAAGCTTGTGAAGGGTCAGCACAGGCGTCGAACAGCTGGATACAGCGTACCTAGGCTGTGGGGTCGACTCCGAGGGTCTCTCTTGAGCTCTCTGTTGAGTTGACCACTGAGAGCATCTTGCAGCTTTTGCGTGTCGGCATCGACGACCGCGGACAGCGATCGTGATTCTATGACGGTGAAGGGGTGGGCGCGTATCGCACGAGGGCAATGCGGATGGTCCGAGGCGGCTGCGCGCGGCGGTCGTGAAGAACGGTGGTGGTTGGTTGCCAGCCCATGACTGGACGTGAGAGGCAAATCCCTCTAAGTCCCAAGCACCGAATTAAGCGCCCAGCTCTGGCGGAATGTTTTGCTCATATTTCTACGAGTTCTGAGGCGTTTGGCATGGAGCGAAGACTCGGAATTCACGGGGCTTGTAACCCTGCAAAAATCAGATTGCCTGCTCTGCTTTGAGCTTTTCACATTGGCGAAGGTGTGCGACTCGGAGCTCGAGCCGGACACCGATTTGGGTTCGCTCCAGCTCGATCTGGAAAAAATCCATCTGAAGGTCGTGCAGGAAATTCTATATATTCGGAATGGGGCACGCTTACCCTATCCAGCACTCAAGATTCCGGCTCAAAAGCTTCAGAATTGCGCTCAGAGGGCGTCCATCTCAGCTCGCGATATTTATTGGTGACCCGTGTCACTCGACGTTACCTCTCACGCGACCGGCAAGCAACTTGTTTACACCCACCATCCAGCGCCAACTCCTTCGCCCCACGGCACCCTCGGCCGCCTCTACACCATGCACAACGCAGACCCAGCTCCCTTCCGCACTGCGGATCCAGCTCGTCTCGATGACCTTTGCGTCTCTCCGTCGAGGGCTTGTCTTTGGCAAGGTCGAGACGCGGAGGTGGATTCTACGAGGTGCGTGGCTCCAGCTCCTCCTTCTCACTACTGACCCCACAATTCAGCACTCTTTACCGACGTGCTTGAAGGGCTACCTGCGCTGCTGGGTTAGCTGTAGGAAGGTCGAGCACCATGCTGGTGCGCACCCGGCCAGTCGCAAGCCTCCAATGTCCAATAGCAGCGGAGGCTCTTCACAGACCATCCGGGCAAGAGTAGCAACAACCCGATGGCCAAAACCGGCAGCGGCAAGACCAAGGTCATTTGCAGCGGCAAGACCAAGGTCATTTGCACGCTCTGCCTCGATGTACTGGCTCTTGGATGTGCGCCGCCAATCCTCTCTATGCTTTCTTATCTAATCTTTCCGTAGACTTTAACGTGGACAAGGACTCTTCGACGCGAGTTTGGTTGGACAAACGGCCAGTAGGGCTGCTTTGCCATCACGCTTCCCAGTGCCCGCACCAGCCTGATACCGTCAAGTCTGCTGCACAGCTCGATCTCGACAACCGGAAAAGGCGGCAGGCTGAGGATACTGCAGCTCGCCCCACTCAGGCTATTCCACCGGCGCCGGCTGCACCACCTTCCCTCACTTTTCCATTGCTGGATGCATATGGCTATTCACCGTACGCGGCAGCATCCCCATTGCCAAGCGCACCACATGCCATTCGCGTCTGGTAGCGGCAGATTAGACTGGGAGCCCGTACATGCACGCACCCAATCCTTCGAGGATCTCCAACACATGAACCGCTCCTCATCTCCATCGTCCCCCCGCATTCTCGGATTCGATATCCGTTGATCCCACCGATTCTATGTCTCAAATCGGATCGACAAGCCACCTGCCTCTGTCGCACCAGCCATCTTCCCTCGGTGATTTCCCTCACAACCTGAAGCGGCAGCGCATCGAGAGCAACAACCCATCGACCCCGGTGTTTTCGCCGGCTGCACAATCCAAATTCGAGACGCGTATTGCACGCATCACCGCGTTGGTGGGGTTTCCATTGTCGTGGGTCGAGAACCCCAAGGTTATCGAATTCTTCCAACTTTTTCTGCCGAGTGCCCACACGTGGTGTTCTTACACGGCGGCTCCTCGCCAACACACTCAAGACGTTGCAGGATGCAGTCTGGAAGCCGCTCCATGGGGCGATGGGGACATTGCAGGCGGATGGTTGGACGGGTGTGAATTTCCATCATCTCGTCGGGATCATGTTCGCGGCAGCGGGTAGCGTGCACACAGTCCGGGTGCATGACGCGTCGGACGAGCGCAAGACGGCGAGAATTTGTTGGTGTTGATGAAGGATGTTGTGAAGGAGATTAAGGAGAAGTCGCGGGCAATCCCGATTGCATTCACAACAGATGCCTCGGGCGAGTCAAGGAAAGCTCTTCGGCTACTTTTGGCAGAGATGAGAGAGATTGTGACGCCGGACTGCTATGCACACCAGATAAACTTCATAGTTGGTGATTATCTCAAGGCAAGCCTGCCATGCTCTGTAGCATCTACAAGTTCCAGATAATAATTGAATGTACTTCAAGGTCAAAAAAGGTGTCCTCTGATACTACAAAACGGCAACCGACCTGATCACCTGGCTGCGCAGCAAGACTTTTGTTTTAGCGCTGCTTTGGAAGGTCCAACAGGAAATCAACAGCCCTCTCCTCGCCATCATTCGTGCCGTTCTCACTCGCTGGACCTCACATTACCTCGCCTTCACTCGTCTCCTCGAGATTTCTGGCCCGCTAAAACTCCTGGTTAGCCAAGAGGATCTTCGTGGTCCAGATAATCAGATTATCACCAGCGACTCGAAGGTCAAGGCGCGCGCTCGTGCTATGGTCCGGACAATCAAGAACAACACTTTCTGGGCCGCCATTCAGCGATAAGAAAATATTTGTACCATGCTATTTAGGATGAAAACTCATCTCCAGCCACTTGCTCTGGCTGCGAACATTACCCAGGCGGCTTTTTGCCGCCTGGATGAGGTCCTATTCACCTTCGGACATCTGTATCGCCAGTTCGATCGACTCAACTAGCGCGCCAATCGCCACATCCGAGAGGCTGTCCTGGCCAGCATCAAACGGCGTTGGGCGAAGTGCGATCAAGATGTCTTTATTGCCACGGCAATCTTGAACCCATTCGTCAACCTAAGGGCATTCAAACAAGTTTCGATCCTTCAGAAAGCATTGATCCTGGATCTGCTGTCCTGTCTGCACGAACGGTTCTTTGGCGTCGAGGCAGATTTTGGAACACTTTTGCAGAATGTTGACGATTTCTTTGCAGGTTCCGGCATTATGCAAAATCTCGCAAAATTCAAACAGGCTGTCTGCCTTCGTGCCGCCAAAGATAAGCGCAAACCACATCTGTTGGATATATATGACGCGTTCACCATTCCGGGACACGACACTGAGGATCCGCCCCTCGTTCGGATCGCCAAACATGTCCTCAGCATCACTGCAAACTCTGCGTCGTGCGAGCGGCTTTTCAGCGTGTTTGGTGCAACTCTCACCAAACTGCGGAATCGTCTCGCCACTACCACACTGAGCAACCTTGCTGAGCTGAAGATGTTGATCCGAGATGAACACGTTCGGAAGGGTGACGCAAAGAATCGGCTGCGACGCAAATTGGTGCAAGCCACATCGGAGCCGGTATCCGCACCGCTGGCACCGGCGGTACCCGCCCCAACTGCCTCTGTGCCGGCTGCCAATTCGGCGGATGCTGAGGACGAGCCGGAGCCTGAGCCTGAGACAAATCCAGAGCCCAGGAGCACTACCCCGGTCCCTACGTCGGAGTTTGAGGCATTGACCGAGAAGCTGGCGGAGGCAGTCGATAATGATGAAGATCCCGCTGCCGACGCTCTTCCCCATCCCGGTAACGAGCATATTTCCATTACCATTCACGATCTTTTCAACTTTGATGCCTTGCAAACCTGGATTCAAGAGCACGAGACTCATGCGCAGAACGTGCTCGATGAAGAGACTGCGTTGTATGAGTTGGTGGATAGTGGGGCCATGGTAGAGGACACGACGGTGGAGGTTGATGCAACCTGCGGCGGCGGTTCTCGATATGAACTAGCATTTTTTGTAGTAATTTTGTACATTATCTACGCGCTCTCTGCTAGAATCTGTCCATTGATTATCGGGAACCAGCACCATCAAACTTTTGGCGCGCCAAGTCATCCGGTCAAGTCAGATTTATGACCTGTCAAAAGGGACCCGATGACTTTCACGACTTCCCAGTGACTGCCGACGACTTGCACAACACTGGCTTGTTCCCGGGTATGCAGAGCCGAGCGCATGCAGAATTTGGCATTGGGCCGTCAAGGAGATATACCGATTCTGTGTCGACAATGAGCACCCCAAAATGTGGGCATATCTTTGGGAGAATTGGTATTGGAATGGGAGATAGGAATTCTGTGCGCAATCAGCACATGCTGAGATTCAAAGGCTGAAGACAACCATGATAGTTGAAGGCCAGTGCGTACTTTGTTCCTTTTCATGCAGCAGTCTATAGCTATTTTTTTTTAGCTGGCGCTGGATCAAGTAGCTTCATCTGGGTCAATTTGCCAGATCACTGTAAATCCATGTAAACCAAGCCAGGGATCGGTTGTCAAGAGTGGGAGCGAGTGTTTAAACATTTATTAAGCCTCCAAAGAGTCCTATGGCATCAAAATAATTTATTTGGCTGCATTGGCGCCATTCTCTGGTGCTCAGAGCCAAGTCGAATATATTTTACACTAACTCAGGAATAAATGCTGTTTTCCTGTGTTAATTGGCGTTCCCGAGTGATTTAGTGTGTACAAAAGGCTACCCGGAGCTACTAACCTTCGAAGCTCCAGCATTTAAATTGAACAAAAAGCCCAAGAATTGGGCTAGAGACAGGCTCATCATGCCCATTGGGAAATGTTCCAAATGCGGAGCTTAAATCGCATCAAATATTAATCGGTTTACTTCATTCTGAGCGCAAGACCCAGCGCCGCAGGCCTAGAAATTTTGGGCCCAAACAGCGCAGAATTGACCGAGTTACAGGGCTTTTGATCTGTTGATGTGGGCGTAAACCCACCGTAAATTGATCAAATTTACCATAAATCGAGCACTTAGTGCGCTTAATTCGCACTTAATGCAACTTAATGCCTGATTCCAGCTGATGCCGCACTGATCTTGCCTCAAGGAACCCCAGGAAGCTTATTTTAGGTATGGTGGACATGTTCCCGCAAATACATCCCTCAATTGGTAGCTCCGCTGCCACAGATTGCCCCGCTGCGCCAAGCGTCACCCTATGTGACCGATCAGCGCGATCACGGCGATCAATTCCATTCAGTCCCTTGTAAACTCGCCGGATCAAGTGCGACTTTCTCAAGCATTTCAAGGGCCATTGTCGTGATTTCCTCGTTTGGATCGTTGTCGTTCGCTTGATGCTGTCATAGTATTGACGTTGTCTTGCAGCAGCTATCACACTTCTGCTCAACCCCGGCTTCTACCCCTGACGCCCACATGTCCAACTCTAACACCACATACCGTCAAGACGCCCCATGATCCATTTTCCTATGCCGACCTTGTTTCATCAGCGCCCACGGCGTGTTCCCGAAGATCCCGGTGATAAGCCGGTTAAGAAAACACGTGTGGAATGGCAACATTTTGCGCTGTTTTGACTTCTCCGCACATCTTCAAGGCTAGCGTTATACCCTGAACGGCTAGTAGGGAGATATCTGCGAAGGTATTACATGTCTGAAGGGAGTTCACACTCTGCCTAAGGAAAATGCGGGTACTGGGTAAACATAGTCAAAGCAGAGCCCATCTTCCGAGGTAATCCAAACTCGGAGACACACTAGAAGGGGTGGAAGATAGAAGTACGGCGTGGCAGCCAACTCAGGGGCGTCGATCCTAAAAGGATCTGCAAGCGGGAACCACGTGACCGCGTCTTCGGCTATCGAGGGAACCGGATAGTGACCGGAAGTCAGGATCCAAGATCTTCCGTTGACATCGGCTTGATGACTTAGGCCAGGACAACGATCGGCTTGGCGGGCCGGGTGATTTCCAGACCAGGAGATTGATTCGGGCATAGCTCTGGCTATACTTCACGAGATAATTGAGATGAAAAGCTAGAGAGGAGCTGAAGATGATGGAAGAGTGTCCCTGGAGGAGAAGGCACACAGAGATATGGAGATATCTTAGGAGGATCGACCAGAACACCCGGACGGGCACTTCCGCTCGTCCTACACAACAAACTCGATCGCAAGTATATTCGAGTGGTGCTATCGTCAAGCAACACGAACGACTTCAGAGGGAACCGAGGGACTGGAAGATGATGGGAGATGATGGGAAGTGATGGAAGACGCGTATATAAGGACTTGGGGG
Organism: Mycena chlorophos; assembly: GCA_014461115.1. Lineage (NCBI taxonomy): Eukaryota > Fungi > Basidiomycota > Agaricomycetes > Agaricales > Mycenaceae > Mycena > Mycena chlorophos. The sequence goes on along the minus strand of JACAZE010000002.1, from coordinate 1,592,269 downwards.
GATGTAGAAGAAGACAATCTAGTGTCGCCGTCGACTACGGGCATTAGGGGTCTCTTCGCGGGTATTGCACTCGGTTGGACTTCGGCTATAGTCACAGCGAACAAACTTTTCTGCTATTATCTGGTCTTGGCAGCGTTAATTCGGTCTCGGCAGCGTCATTGTGGTCTCGGCAGCGTAGTCTCGGCAGCAAATAAGGGTTTCAGCAGCGTATCAAGAGTTTCGGCAGCGTATTCTCGGCAGCGTTATTGGTTTCGGCAGCGATATCGGATCTTCAACCAGCGACATTGGGTTCTGGGGGTTTATCCTTGCGCGAGCATCTGATTGGGTCGGTCCACTCGAGAGAGGGAAACACCCGGTAGTACGCGGACGCACACGTCGGAAGACTTGCTGTTCTGACCCTTTCCTATCCATACTTCATTGTTCCTGCCCTACAACCTGTTTACAGGCTCTGTACCTAGAGCTTGAACTCGCTTGGGGACGCGGCTTGGCTTGAGAGTTTTCTGTGGGGTTTTGCGCGGAAGATACATCCTTTCCACTCGTCTTCACTCTGAAAGGCGTTGGGGTTTTGGTGGTGTTGTCTTCTGTGCGGTTCTGCGGTCTTCTCTCTCCGTCGGTCGAGCTCTCGAGCGCCCCTTCTCATCTGGAGCCCACCGCGAGGGGTGGATCCTTGGAGCAAATCTTTTCTTGAACTTCGGTTCGGGAGTTGGTTCAGGAGAACGAGAGAGTAGAAGAGTTGAGAGTTGAGAGCGAATCTTGAACGTTCAGTTCTAAGATTTCGTCTTCGAGAGCACACAAGGAGAAGAAGAAGAAGTCGTTTCCAGAAGTTGTTGGAGCAGTCTCACTCGGATCTTTTCTGAGGGAAGAACGTGAATTGAACGCGCCTAGAGAGGAGACAAGGAAGTTCCCTACGGCTTCATCCAGCTCACGCCGGTTGAGAAGTTCGTCAAAGCCTACAACTGCAGTTTCTTCGAACGCGTCTAGTTTGCCTAGTCTCAATACGAAGGGAAAGGGGAGAGCACCAGCGAATAAGGAGAAGACAACCTCGTACACTCCCAAGCTAGCGGACGACGATTCTTTGAGCGAATTAACGGAACTCGACGAAGAACCCTTAGTCAAAGTACCGGAGCATTCAGAACAAGAGTTGTTTGATATTCCCGACTTAGAGGTCGATTTCAATCGCTCTCTATTACAAGAAGAATTTATACAACCATTCGAGATGGCAGACGAGGAGAATAACAACAACAATCCAGGGGGTGTGGTGCAAGGCCGCGAGAGAGTCAATTTCAGTACGCCGGAGACATGGGACAAGAACAGACCGGAGTTTGATGGGAGCAATCCTTCGCTCTTCCTGGACTTCATGGACCAATGCAATCACATTATCACCGCGTCGGGAATCACTGGGGATCAGGAGAAGAAGAACCAAGTGCTTTCTTATGTTACGGCGAAAGTTAGGCAGGCTTGGGAGGGAGTGCGAGAGTATCAGGCTACGACTTCTTACGCAGATTGGGTTATCCGTCTACGGAAGATATATCCTGAGCATGAAGAGAGAACCCTAGGAAGTCTATCGCGACTTAGGGAGATTTGCAAGGATGCAGAGGGTGTTACGCGTAGGAAGAATCCTACGCTTCACTACCTTCTTTGCGGCCGGCGAAGAAGCTGATTCAGAAGCTGGCTCAGGTTACGAATAGTAATCTGGTTGGTACTATTCTGGATACAGTTCATCCGGACTTTAGTGCGCAGATTGGGTTAGCGATGAATAACCCGGGGATAGAGACGATTTGGGCGACTGATGCGGAGATTGCTGAGGACGACGCCGCTATTCTGGCAGCGCGACCTGAGGGCGAAGAAGCACTTTTTCGTCGTGGAGATCGTCTTTCGTGGAAGAAGGTGTTGAAGATCGTAGAGCATCTTGCGGAGAATTGGACTGGGACTGAGGCGTTGTTTTCCGATACAAACGGACGAGGGACGATGGTTCCGGCCATTAAAATTGAACCAGTAATTTTGGAAAGGAAAGCAGAGTCCGCCATGAAACGCGAGGTTACGGACAGGTTGGAGACGTTTCAATTGTCCATCGCCGCGATGAAGGATACCCTCAATGTGCAAGACAGGCGCATGAATGAGGTATTCCGGAAATTCGAGACAGTTCAAGCGGAACAGATGCGGTGATGAACCAGAACTTGGGACATGGTCCTAGAAGGGAATTCACATCCAACTCGTCGGACTACGATTGTTGGTGGTGCGATGGAAAGGGCCATATGTCGGGCTCTTGTCCAGGGAAGAATGAGTTGATTGACCAGGGCTATATTTTGGTCGAAGTGAGTGGGAAGGTGAAGATGTGCGACGGCTCATATGTGCCGCGTTTTCCGGATAATATATCCAGGGATGCGCGTGTGCGCCTTGATCCAGAAGGGAAGTTTACGACTCCCTTCTCAGGCAAATATGTATGCCGTCGACGATTCGGAAGACCCAGGATATGATCCTACTCGGGATCATATGCGGACGCTTCAAGCGACGAATGCGCGCTTGCAACAGCAGCTGCAGCAGCAGATGTTCCAACCTCCTCCGCAGAATATGCAGTGGATGCAGAACGCTGTTCCACCACATATGTCTTCTCCGCCGGTTCAGCAGTTTATTCAGCAACCGGGAATATATCCGAATCTTTCCCATCCGCAATACCAAAATCAGGGAGCGCTTCGAACAACGTGAACAGCCAACAGCAGTTCATTCCGATGTCGCAACCTCAGCAGCAGAGTCCAGGAGATGTGTCGCAGTTGGTGAATGTTGTGAGCAATTTGCAACAATCCCTGCATTCGTTGGCGAATGGGAGTGGAATTCAGCCGCAGATGGTTCAGACGCGCCAGGGATCTAATTCTCAGAGCGAGGATGGATCTAAGCAGCGTTTTTAGAGAGTTCGAGGAAGGAGGCACAAAAAGTGGGGCCACCGAAGAAGGCAGCCAAGCCTCCCGAGAACAAATCTAAGGCTGCAGACGAGTCAAGGAACTGGAGAGCGCGCGTGGATAATGTAGATACGGATGAAGAGTCGAGTGATGAGGAGGAAGAGCCTCTTCCGCCAAGGAAGAAGCAGCCTGACTTTTGGATTGAGGTTCCACCGAGGAAACCGGCGGAAAAATGGACGCGGTTTGAGGGAGATCTTTCTAACAAGGGAGATTCTTCTAAGGACTCAGTTCATCGTATCAAGCCTCAGTCAGAGTCGCCGAGTAGAGAGAAGAAAGCCTCTTCAGAGCCTAAGGAGAGAGCTTATAAACTCGTAACTAAGTTTGACGACGCGGTTACGGTGCGCAAGCTAGTGGAGCAGACAGGGAAGATGGGCATCGACAACATTACTGTTGGGGATTTAATCTCCATGTCTCCCCACTATGCCAAGGAGTTGAGGAAGTCGATGAGTCGAGTACGAGAACCTGTGAAGGCAGTGTTACAGCAGCCACTCGGAGAAGAGGGGTCGTGCTTTGCCGTATATGGAAGATGATGAGGGAGACCGGATATCGGCAGATGCGATGTCGCTTGACGATCTTCCGGCTGTTGATTCGTTCTACATTTCGAACAAAGAAGACGAAGACATCGGAGATGGTGGATATGTTGGAATAGATCCGTATTTGCAGTATCTGGCTTCCCTTCCGAACGGGGAAGCCCCACGGCAAGTCGTGTCGAGTACGGAGTCGGGCGTACCGCTTGAGGTGGTTTACCCACTCGTAGCCGCAACAGCATGTAGAATGCGTGGTGGACAGCGGATCGCAGATAGTCTCTATGTCAAAGACCTTGGCAGAAGAACTGTCAATTCCGTGGGATCCCGACTCTCGGATAATGATGCAGAGCGCGAACGGGCAGCTGAAACAGTCTGCTGGGGTAGATGTTTGCTTCTTATTCGGCAACATAGCGGTCTATCTTCAAGTACATATTATTGACCAACCGGCGTACAAAGTTCTCTTGGGAAGACCTTTTGATATCCTTACGGAATCAAGGCTCGAGAACTTCTCGAATGGAAATCAATCCATTACGATTCGCGATCCGAATTCGGTCGGAGATGTGTTATTCCGACAAAAGCGCGGGGTACCTTCTCAACGGTGAAGCCAGTGACACTGCATGCAAAGTTGAATATTCTGCCCTAGAAAAATGTTGGAAAAACATTGAACTTTTCCAGCATATGTTCAACATTTTTCCCCTGGTTATATGTTGAGCATATTTAAAATATTCTCAACATATAGTCAACATATAACCAGGGGGGCAAATGTTGAGCATATTCAAAATATGCTCAACATTTTCCGGGGGGTCTTGAGGGAAAATATTGAGCATATTTTGAATATTCTCAACATTTGCCCCCTGGTTATATGTTGACTATATGTTGAGAATATTTAAATATGCTCAACATATAACCAGGGGAAAAATGTTGAACATATGCTGGAAAAGTTCAATGTTTTTCCAACATTTGCCAGGGTAGAATATTCAACTTGGCGCAGTGTGAAGATAGAGGAGAAAGAGAAAGAGCCAAAGCAGTCGAAAATGCCGGGAGAGCAAGCAATGAAAATTGAAGCTCAGTCGGATTTTCGCAGCTCGTCCAGGAACTAGTCGGAAATGACTGGGGAGGCGAGGAGATGTGGTGTATGGCGTTTTCTGTAGACGAGCATGGAGAGGTTTGGATAGAGGGATACGGTTTACCCGAGGATGGAAAACGTTTCCGGGCCGAAGAAATCAAATTGAATTATCTTCTGGCTAGCAAGGACGCGAAAGCGTTCAGGAAGGATGAGAAGGCGGCGCATTTGCTTCAAATGTATGCCGGAGGCGAAGTTAGAAGTTGGTTGGAGCTTCCGATCCTGCACTGGAAAGACAGTATCTTGGATGGAGTTATGGACGAAGAAACGGGAGAGGAATTTTCCTTGGAAGACTTCAATCTCGGGACTGAACATCGCCATGATGAAACCAAAGCTTGTTATAAATGTGCCGGGCGGGGTTCGATCGAGAGAGGAATGGAGCAAGAGTAGATGCAGACTTGCGGGTTTTGGATGCGTTTGCAGGCAAGAAATACAAACCTGTTGCGCTGAAAACCAGGCCTGTTTACGGGGAGTTGCCGGAAAAGTACCGCATTAAGCGGGAAATTTTGGATGATCCTTTGGAAGGCTTAAACTGCCTACAAAGCCAATGGACTTTGTTCCTACTGGGCGGTATACTCAAGAAAGAAAGGAGATGATGGATAAAGCTCATGGTGGCGATTTCTTGTTGCCAGAAGAGCGGAAGTTGATGCATAACGTGGTTATGAGGCATCCGAACACGCTTGCGTGGGAGGACTCTGAGCGCGGCACTCTTCGCCATGATTTCTTCCCTCCAATTGAGATACCTACGGTTCCACACAAGGTCTGGGTAGAGAAGAGCATTCCAATTCCAAAGGGACAGTTTGAAGACTTTGTGAAGATTATTAAAGACAAGGTCAAGGCTGGTGTATACGAGCCTTCGAACGCGCCTTATCGCTCAAGTTCTTCGGAGTGGTGAAGAAGGATGGGAAGAGCATTCGTTTGGTCCACTCGTTGGAGCCTTTGAACGCGGTAACCATCGCGCACTCAGGAATTCCACCAGCGACGGAAGAACTAGCGGATCATTTCTCCGGAAACGCCTGTGGCGCTCTTCTGGATCTGTTCTCGGGCTACGATGCTAGGAATTTGGCGGAGTCGTCGAGAGACTACACTACGTTCCAGACGCCCTTCGGGGCCATGCGATTGGTTAAACTTCCAATGGGCTGGACCAACTCCGTTCCAATTTTCCATGACGACGTAACCTACATTCTGCGGGATGAGATTCCACATGTCAGTATGCCGTATATCGATGATGTTCCGGTTCGAGGTCCGGATTCGCTATGTTCTGGAAGACGGAACTGAAGAGCGAATTCCGGATAACCCTGGGATTAGGCGCTTCGTCTACGAGCATTTGACCAACGTAGATCGGGTCATTCAGCGTTTGGGATCCGCGCTGAGATGGGTGCTCGAGAAACAGACTGGGAAAAACCCCAAAACAAAACCACACACAAAACACACAAAAACCTCTTCTCCGGGAGGAGACGAGGACCGCGGGTCAAGTGGATAGGTTCTCCGGGATCTCCGTACGCTGCTGCCGCACACCGAGCGAGTTCTGGCTCTAGGGACAGAGCCTTTTGTTGGTAAAGGTTGTAGAGGCTGGATACAGTTTTTGAGGTTCGCAGATAGGTTGTATTGGTGGTTTGGTTGATTTGCAACGTAATTATAAAGCGTACTGCCCGATGTCTCCTCCAGGCGGAGTGAAAGACCAGACCCGATGCTCGCGTGCGCGTAGATGTAAAGCCTCTCGACTATAGCCCCAGATCCCAAATTGACAAAGTCAAATAACGTGTAAAGACGCTTCTCCGACTTGTCCGACTTTCCCAAGTTCCCCGCGTGGAACACTAAAACGCTGCCGAGACTGTTCGCTGCCGAGACACTTTCGCTGCCGAAACCAGAAGACGCTGCCGAGACCACAGAACGCTGCCGAGACAATAGACGCTGCCGAAACCCAAAATGCGATTGTAACCGACAAGGCTGTAGCAATTCCCAACACCCGCACAAAGTACAAGTGAGAGACCCCTAATGCCCGCAGCACTCCGGCGCGATAGGATCCTCTCCAAGTCCCCCACTATCTACTTTATACCCTAATCCGTTTGCTGCCGCTCCCAAGCCGATCGTTCCGTTATCCTGGCTCGTGTCCATCCCTTGCCTATCCAAGTCCGGCTTCTCCGGCTTCTCCAGGTTTGGTGTGTGTTGCGGGGGCGATCGACAGAGCTTGTCCGATCACATCCGCCGGTGTTACCCGTCCAAGTGTACTGTTGAGGCCGCTCGGGCGCGAGTCTTCTGCCGTTCGGGCCGTTCCCTTTCCCAGGAACTCTTCTCCTCCTTCTCCGCGGCTCTTGTGCCGTCCCGCTCCATGTCCAAACATCCCAGTTGGCCCAGTACTTGACGGAATCGTCCCTCGTCAGGCCATAGGCAACCCTCCTAACACCGTCTGGAGCCCATCCGATCCTCGCCTTGGCTCTCCGATCAGGCCCGCGTCATACGGATAATCCGGAGATTCGGGTTGCAACGTCGTCATGCCCCACGCGATGCCCGAGGTACGGTCACATGCCTATTGCCATGCGCGGATCCCCCTGTCGGTGTTCTACCTTCGAGTCCGGGCTGCCACACCCTTCTCCTGGTTCTCCGGGTTCTCCGGGTTACCCAGGTCGCTCCCCTTCTTGGTGTTTTGCTAGGTCTTGGACTGGACCCAACTTGGACTCTGCTTTGACAAGGTTTACCCAGTGCCAGCAATGCCTCGACGAGCGGTATGCCCTTCTCCTGCATGCACGACACCTTCGCAGATAAGTCCACTAGCCGCGCAGGGAAACACGCTAGTTCCAGATGTGCGCGAATGTCAAGACGCGCAAAATGTTGCCATTCTACGTGTGTTTTCAAAAGCGGCTTATCATCTCCCCCATTCTTAAATCGATTGTCCCAATCGACCGCCTTCTCCGTGTGGCATTCCTTTCCCCTAGGTCCCCGACTAAGCCGATCCGGGCACGGAGGCAAATCATCAGGCTTCTTATGAAAAGCTTCCGTGATGACTGTCACCGCCCCTAGTCATTGACACCCGCGGGTTTCAATTCTGACGCTCCTCGCCGTTCTCCGTCTTCTCCTGCTTCCTTGGACCATCTCCTCAAGCTCGACAATTCTCTTATTTTGGACCGCAGCCGGATATCAAGAATAGGCTCGCCTTCTAGCTCAAGACAAGTCATCCTCAAGGCCGCTTAGCCACCGCCTCGGCTTCTGTTTCGCCAAACAAGCTCGGAGAACCTGATCCAACAATTGTATTGGACCCCCTTCGGCTTTTACGACAGACCCCATTTCCGGAGTTCATAAGGCGTCGAGGGCGAATTTTTCATCGTTCCCTCTTTTCCCTCTCCCTCCATGTCGTCCCAAACCGCCGTCGCCGAGCACACCAAGGACCCTCTGCTCCGCGTCCTCGCTTGCGAGGAGTGCGTCAACATCGTCCGCACCGTCCAACAACTCACTCTCGCTCCTCATATCACCAACGAGAGCCGGTGTCGGACAAGGATTTCGCCGCAGCACTCTCTGCTGCTCCGCCCTCCTCTCGTGAGTGTTGTTTCATTCTCCTCTTTCGCCGCCACTAACGCCTTCCTTCTCCTAGCGTTTCATCTTCCACCGAACCAAGGGTCTCGCGTCAACGACGACTCCCCAAGCTATCGCCGCGTTCTTTTCTTGTCTCGCCCGACCGCATCATGTTGTGCGACCGCGACCTCTTGAACCCCGACGAATTCTCGATCCACGCCGAGCTATACGCGAAACAGGTACGTCGAATTCGACGCGCCCTTCATCCACGTTAACTAACTCCGCGTTTCATAGTTCTACCACGAGCCTCCCCCGCTCAGTCGCTCTTTCAACTCCTACATCTGCACTCTCGTGCCCATGACCGTCCCCGCCGACTGGCGCGCCCGTTCGGTATCAGGCGTCGTTGGACGCGGGTGAGGCTTTCCTTCGGCCCGCAACTCCTCAGCCGCTGCCGAACTCTTCGCCGACGAAGCAGTACCTCGACTTGTTGTAAGTCAACGTCCTCCTTCGATCTTGTTTCAACTCTAACGCCACACTCCAGGGAAGCCACGCATGTCCCGACTCAGCCGCCGAAAACAGGCAAGCCGTTCGCGCCGCCCAAGACCGGCAAGCCCGCCGCGCCCAAGCCGGGTGCGTCGGCGTCTACCAGCAAGACAATCACCATCGACGACGACGACTACGAGGCTGGGCCTGGAGTCGAGTCCGACGAGTCGATCGTCGAGGTCGAGTCTAGCCGCCGTCCAGTCTCCAAGCCCGTCGAGGCTAAGCGCAAGCGCGCGCCGTCGACCGACGACTCGGGCGAGGACGAGGGTACGTTCTTTCCCTACTCCGTCTTACCCGTGTTAACTGTTTCCAGCTCGAGGAAGGCGAAGAGGAATCGGACGCACCCGCCCGGCCAAATCCCGCAAGGTCGAAGGCAAGAAGCGCCGTTCTTCACGCTGCAAGTCTCTTCCCCACATCCACATCCTTACTTCCTCATGCCAGAACCTCTTTCGACGCTGCTTTTCTTCTCCTACGGCCGCGTCTTTCCACGATCAATTACTGATGGTTTTGACAGTCGGCCGCGAAGGCTCCCGCCAAGTCGTCCAAGAAGTCGTCGAAGAAGGCCAAGGCTGCCGCGAAGGCCGCCACGCCCGACGAGTCCGAGGACGAAGAAACCCTCACGCTCGCGCCCGCTCCGGGCCTCCCCCAACTCCCCGACACGATTCCGCAGATCATCCAGATCAACGGCGTCAAGATGAACAAGGTCGATATCATCGAGCCGATTCTCCGCGCCATTGCGGAAGTGCTTTCGCTGCCCGCGAAACAGCGCTCTGGCACGGTGACCATCACGTTGCCCGGCGGGTCGGCGAAGACCATTCTCCTCACACTCTCCTCGCCCGGCAGCCGCAACATCAACATCTTTACGGCGCGTCCCCGACCAACGACATGCGTTTTCGGCTCGCGGATCCCTCGTCTTCGTCGACTTGGGTACCGTTGAACCCGATTACTCTTCAAGAGTTCGCTCGCGTCGATCCAACAACGACGCCCGCTCACGGAGTACGTCTTTTCCTTCTCCGGGTTTCACGAGTATCGCGCTAACCTTCCGACCTTGCAGGAGAAGCATCGCTGCGCACACTGCGTCATCAAGGGGCTCGACTGCCACCGACTGGTTACGGGTCGTGGTGCAAAGAATGCGCCGACCAACGCGACTTCGTCAAGTGGTGCACGCACTTCTTCCCAGTGAACGCGATGGATCGCGTCGCCGAGGAGATGCGCCCGCTCGTCGAGACCGGCCCCGGAGGTACGTCTCCATCTTCTCCTACATTCCCATTTTCTTCTCCAACTAACATTTCCTTCTCCGCGATTTACAGAGAGACGCGTCGGGCTCGTCGAAAGGATCGGCCGAGCTAACGAGCAGCTGACGCGACCGCGGACCTTCACGGCGCGGCAGTCGCCGAGCGCGCCGAGGCCATTCGCCGCGTTCCATGCGCACATCGCGACACCGGCGACTCGCTCGGTCAAGACGGCATTGGGCGCGCGCCGACTTTGGTCTTGGCCCGGCCGCCACTATCGCCAAGATCAACGACTTCTTCGTGCGGGTTCGACAAGATCCAGAAATTCCTGCTCGGCTCGTCGGACGTCCCTGCCCAAGCAGCGCAAGAACGCCGAGATCGTCGAGAGCGACAAGCCCGTGGCTGGTCCGTCGAGGTCGGGCGCGTCGTCGGTCGTCGGCGATCCAGCCGGAGCTTCAGATGCAGGACGACGAGATGGAGGAGAGCCTCTCGCTCCGCAGCTCAACAAGAAGCTGGCCGGGTACGGCTCCTCCCAATTCCTCAACGCCGCCGCTGACTCCGATCAAGATGCCGAAGGCGAAGAAGACGACGAGGTCCCCGCGACCCAGTCGCAAACGTCTCCGATGGACATGTCGGTCGAGGGCGAGGGCGAGGTGGAAGGTTCGCAGTAGGAGGAGAAGGAAAGCCGGGACGCAAGCGCGTTTAAAGATCCGGGAAGGTACATTTTTCCCTTCTCCGGGTTCTCCACGCCACTGATTTTCAGCTTTCTTTTCTCCAAGATCCCTTTCTGCAAGTTCCATTCTCTCCATGCGCCTCGTTTTCTTCGTCAGTCGGTTTCCGCGTTGTCGTGCTGTCGTGTCGTGTCGCTGTCGCTGTCCGGGTCGCCGCGCCCGTAAAATGTACATATCCCACCACCATGCTCTCCGTGTCCCGCGTGCACGAGTAGAACCAATTGCTTGTTCTACCGTGACGTTTGCAAATTGATTTGAACGTTGTGTCCTCTCTTTTGCGTGAATTGCCCGAATCGTCAATTGACAGATCTCTGATCGGAGAAGCTTGATAAGCTTGTCCAGCCAAATGGGCAAGTTGTCGGGTAAGTCGGACAAGTAGGAGAAGTTGTTTCCAGGCCCAAACGTCCTAGATTATGCGTTTCCCTAGCCCCCGTAAAGAATACACCGTTGAAATGCTTCTCCGGCTTCTCCTAAGTGTGCGGATACCTTCTCCTGGAAACCCGGGTAGGATCGCGAAAAACTCGCGCCTTACTGAGATACCCAGAAAGTCGGTACGACTTCACCCCTCTCCCCCATTCTTGAAATTCGCTGTCCCAGCGAATCCTTAAATGCTAGGGAGGCTCTCCCCACTGTCCCTCTCCGACAGTGACTCCATCTCTCTTCTCTCACTCGGCCAGCCAGCCTTGCCGACCGTCCACACTCATTCGTATCTCTTCCGCACTCGTGGACATCTATCTCCTCCACCAAACATCGTTCTACACCCACTTCCGATGCCCGACGCGAGCCCAAGCCGCCGTGAAAATCGGAGGGACTCTCCGGCATGCGATACGCGATACCCTTAAGACGATTAAGTCGTTGAAGGGTTCGCCGCCCACCATCGCTGTCCTCGCGCTTTCCGCGATTCTTACGCAGCACGTATGCATCATCTCCCTGGTCGCCGTGTTTCCCAGGACTGACAGAGAAGCACAGGGTACTCTATTTGCGGACGACAAGTTCACCAACCAGCTCGCCCAAGACCCCGATATCATCCCCTGACGCCAAGGCCGCCGTTGACGTCTTGATCGATATAACCAAGACCCTCAGCGTTCAGAATCCCTCGTTCAATGGGATCCAGAAACTCCGGACGAACATCTATCGCCTCATCGACCTTAACACGCACTGGGAAGCCGGCGGTGCGCGTGACGCTATGATCCCTTCACCCCGGAATCCTTTCGCTCACTGCTCGTCGCCCTTGAACAGGCGCTGGTCCGTTCAACACTGCATTTCTGCAAATTGCTGACTCGGAATTACAGGCCGCTCAGCAGCACGCCAGGCTCGCGTCCACCGTCAACGCCATTCCTCCCAAGGTGAGTACTTCGCCTTCTCCGCGTTCCTCGTTCAACGCGTTTTTAGTCGGAGTCCAAGCGGGTATATCAAGATAATTTCCCCGCCTTTCGCACGTTCAATTATCCTCAGATCCAGGAGGAATCCATCAAGGCGGTGAACTCGAAGCTCAAGGTTCGATCCCCGTCCTCGTCGATTTTCTTCTCCGCGTTAATCATCTTCATAGGATAAGAGTCGTACTGGCCCGAGCAAAGTCGGCTTTTCGTCGTTGCTCCTCCCTTCCATTCTCAAGCTTCTGCAGCGTCAGCGCGACACTGCTTCAGCCGAGGATGGAGAGGTGCGCCTCTACCACTGTCACCACCATCCCCACGATAACACTCCTTGCCCGGAACAGCTTGAGGCTGAACCGCCGAAGCGTTCTCGCGTATGTTGATTCCGCTACACCTTCTCCTCAACTTACGAGTCTCCCAGCCCAAGCGCGGCAAGCAGCCCGCGGAGGAAGTTCTCGTTCCCACGGACGTCTCCGACAACTCCAAGGACTCCGTCGAGGAAACCGACGATTCGGCGATGGCCGTCGACAATCCCCCGTCCACGGATCGTTTCGTGCGTTGCTCGCCAGCTTCTCCGCACTGTCCTCAACCCCCGTAGCCCACGAAAACCGTTCTCCGGTTCCAGGTGCGTTCTGTATTGAACCGTCACCTGTCCCGTTTTGACAGTTCCGCGTTCTCCTTCCGTGCAGATCCCCGACCCGCACCCTGTCAAGCTCGCGTGCCCGGCCGACGTCGAATACACGTCCGTTAACGACCTCATCGAGACGTGGTACCAAGTCGGAGAGATCTCCGTTACCAACGACCAGCTCCCGACTTGGTCCAGTACGCGCAGCAGGAGGCGCTCATCGGGGTTCAGCGCATGGCTTACTCCCGCACCAACTACCTTTCGACCATCGGTTCGTACCGCCAGCTCATCAAGATCTGCAACGAGCGCGGTATCGACCTTAAGGAAGATCTCCCGTGCGTCGCTCAGTCTTCTCCACCTTTCCCAACTAACCCGGAGTAGTCAGGCCGCCGAGTACATCGAGGCTATTTCCAGCTCGGACAAGGTGGCTTGAGTCCGCCCTTATCTCCGTATGAGCCGCGCCACGATACCCGTTCCTTTCCTTCTCCACACTCCTTCACAACTCGTTATCCGCTTCCACCACAGTCGTTACAGTCCCCCATTCTTGACGCCGTGCTCCGACTCCCCCAGGCATATATCGTAGCGAGAATGCCATGTGTATCATCTTTCCCGACCGCCCCACGAGACCCCATTATAGTTACTTCGCCGATGACGAGTGTACTTGGGACTACGGGGACGACGAGTTCGCTGATAACTGAATGACAATCGCACCCGCACTCGTTTATCTTATCCGATTTGTGCGAGATCGCCGGTTCGAGCCCAACAAACGCCAATTTTCTACTCCTCGTTCTCCGAGTCTTCCGAGTCCAGATTAACTCCATCGAATTGAAGGTCGTTCATCCAAAACTCATCCAGCTCGTCCGCGCGCTCCTCCAATTCCTTCAGCTCCTCAGCTGTCATGTCGATTAGCTTCTCCACATCCTCCGGGATTTGTATTTTCCTCCGGGATTCGTATGGAATAACGCGAACGCTGCAACCTTGCCAGGCCACATCGCGCCGTTCAACTCGCACACTAGATAGGATCCGCCTTTCGTTCTCCGCACTACAACCATAGGCCCGAGATAACGGAATTTCGCCTTCCTGTCGAGACTCTTCTCGATACGCGTGTTGCGAATTAGGACTAGGTCCCCAGGAGTAAAATCGTAGTCTCTGATAACCGCTTTGTGGATCTCCTCGTACCGGCGTACCGCGGCCAGCTTCTCCTTGGAAACACGAGAACGCATCTCGAGGATATGCTTGCGGTGTTTTGCTAACGCCTTTGCGCGCAAACCCACCAGCTCCGCCGTCGTAATAATTCGGTCTGGATATTCCACTAGCCAGGTTGCTTCGACAATGTCGAATGGCAGAATCGGGTGACAACCAGTCGCCGCGAAATACGGAGAACAGCCCAAGCCTCTCCGGACTGTTACTCTGTCCGCCCACACCACTTGTGGAAGGAACCAGTACCACTTACTGACGTTCCCACCACACGCCTTCACGATGGACTGCCTCACATCGCGATGGCCACTCTCCACAGGCCCATTCGCTTGAGAATTGTACGGCGAGATTTTAATTCCCTTTAATCCCGCACTTCTTCTCCAGCCACCCAGCGCCGCCAGGAATTGTGGCGCGTTGTCCGTAACAATTTCCTCAGGACAACCCCACCGACAAATGATGAATTCCAACAAGAACCGACCAACAGCCGCGGCGTTGTCGGATCTCAACCCCATGGCCTCCAGCCATCTGCTCAACGAGTCTCTCGCCCGCAATCACCAGTTTATGCCCGTTTGACGTGGCGCCCATGACCATCACGTCCGTGTGGATCTTTCGGAAAAGACTCGGCGTGTGTGTCGGTACCGGCGGGATCTTCAGTAGTCGGGTTTGCCGGACTTGACACAAGTGGCAAGTTTTGATATACCACGACACGCCCCTCTCCAGCTCAGGCCACCAGAGCCGCAACTCCAGCAAGGACTTGGTCGCGTACACTCCGCGATGTCCGAGACTGTCGTGGCGCAGCTTTCAACATAAACATTCGATGCTCGGGCTCAACCACCACCTGCGCGGTCCCTTCCCTGCCTCTCCGGAACAATCGTCCATCCCGACTAAGGTAGAAATTTCGTGCGTACTTGATTAACGCATGATGCGCGCTGTCAGAGAAGCCCTTCGGCCGAATTAACGGATTCTTGAGCCACTCCTTCAGTATCGCGAGCCGCGCGTCCATCTGCACTCCGTTCTTCGAACGCATCTCTTTAGGATAAGGCTCCCGCTTCACGTCGTCCCATTTGAGCGCGACGTCAGGTAGCAACATCTCCGTCTCCTTCACAAACTCCTCCAAGTACGCAGGGATTGGCTTCTCCTCCTTTGCGTATGCTTCCCGGACAACCGCAGCGTCGTCGCGAATCCCGGAGTAGATCTCCGCGCAATCCGTGAAAAAGCTCCCCAGAATTTCTTCTCCGGTTTCGGTTACGTTATCTTGATAGTAACCGCCTCGAGTGTCAATTGAATGTTTGAACTTCTCGTCGTAAGGTTGCGGCGCTGTCTCATCCCAGCCCGCGTCCTTCTCCGGGATGAAAATATCTGGTGGGTCATCCGTCGACGGGTACTCTTCATCTCCGGGTTGAACGTCTCTTCGGGAGAGCCCATCTGGAGTAAATGTTTTTCCCCGCACATGCCGGAGACGGAAGTGGAACATAAGGATCTGCTCAATCCAACGGTTTATGGTCGCGTTAGGTCCCATTCCTGGATTTTCGAGCATGCCCTTAATATACAACGCGTCCGCTTTCGACCACCAAGTTCCTACAACCCAGCAGCCAATACTGCATGTGCTCCAGCGCTCTCTTCATTCCCCACAGCTCGCGTTTCGCCTGGGAGAAGCGCGCCTGTCTCTCGTCCAAAGGTATCGAAGCAAATCTGGCGTAGTAGCGCTTCCCGGGGCCGACGGGTGCGTCTGATAGATCGCGATCCCAACAGCTTTCCACGACGTGTCAACCTGAAGCACCGCTTTCGTACTCCGGGTTGTAGTTCAGAGGTCGGATAGCCGGACAGTTTGCCACCGCGTCCTTCAATGCCTGCATGGACTTCTCCTGCGCCTCACCCCATTCCCATTCGACACCCGCCTTCAACAAATCATTAATGGGCTTAGCTTTGACGGCAAAATCCTTGATAAACTGCCTCATGTAGGTCAGCACGCCAAAGAATTGGCGCACTTCGAAACATTTTTCAAAGGACCCCACCGCTGTATAACCCCAATACGATCTGTCGATGGCCGCCGGCCTTCGAATGCACAAATGTGCCCGACGATCTCTACCGCGTCGGGCGCACAACACCGCTTTCTTCCCGGAGATGGTCAGCCCTGAGTGCTCCAGTCGCTGGATAACACGGAGAACGTTCTCGAGATGCTCAAACACAAACCGGCGTATCTCCGGGTTTTCCGGGATCCGCTCTTCGGTTCCGTCGGGTAAGACATAACGAGTCGCCGGTCCTCGGACCGGCACATCGTCAATGTAAGGCATCGTAACGTGAGGAACTTCCTCCCTCAGCACAAAATTCACATCGTCGTGAAAAATGGGTACCGAGTTAGTCCATCCCATAGGCAGTTTGACCAATCTCATGGCCCCAAACAGTGTTTGGAACGTAGTGTAGTCTCTGGAGGACTCGTCTAGGTCCCGGTGATCATACCCCGCATACAAATCCAGAAGCGCGACACACGCGCGTCCCGAGAAGTGATCGGCGAGCTCCTCCGTTGCCGGCGGGATACCCGAGTGCGCAATGGTGACTGCATTCAAGGGTTCCAACGCGTGAACTAAGCGAATACTCTTCCCATCCTTCTTGACCACCCCAAAGAACTTGGAGCGATACGAAGCTGAGGATTCCTCATAAACTCCAGCTTCGATTTTCTGCTTGATGATCCGACAGAACTCTTCGTATTGCCCTTTCGGGATTGGAATCGTCCTCTCCACCCACACCTTATGCGGTACCGTAGGAATCTTAATCGGGGGGAAGTAGTCTTGACGGAGGGTACCGCGTTCTGAGTCGTCCCACGCAAACGCGTTAGGGTGCATCATAACAATATTGTGTACCAGCTTCCGCTCTTCCGGGAGAAGGAATCCCTCCGGGTGAGCCTTATCCATCATCTCCTTCCGTTCCTGAGTATATCGTCCTGTTGGCACGAAGTCCGTGGGATGCGTTGGAAGCTTTGGTTTGCCCTCCAACGGGTCATCGCGAATCTCCCGCTTGATCCGGTATTCCTCCGGAAGCTCTCCGTAAACTGGGCGCGTTTTCAAGGCGACCGGTTTATACTTCTTGCCCGCAAACGCGTCAAGCACCCTCAAGTCTGGCTCCACGCGAGCCATTCTTTTCTCTGTCGGCCGGGCGTCCGCGCACTTGTAACAGGCCTTCTCCGGGTTGTGCCGGTGAGATGTGCCAAGGTTAAAATCCTCTATATCGAAGACTTCACCGGTTTCCTCATCCAGAACACCATCCGTGAGAGTCTCCCGCCACTGTAGCACTTGACAGACTTCCCGGTCTTCTCGTCTTTCTCCAATTCAGCTTCTCCCGCATACATGCTGAGAAGTTTCGACGCCTCCTCGTCCCTTGCCAACGCTCCACTACCTTGACTAGCAAGAAGGTAGTTCATCTTCACCTCATCCGCCGTGAATGTTCGCCCATTTTTTAGGCAACGCGTATCCCTCAATAACCACCTCTCCTTCTCCGTCCAATCCGAATTTCAAGCACATTTCCTCGCCTCCCCAATCGTCACCGACTAGTTCCTGGACGAGTTGTGAAAATCCGCACCAGCTTCAGATTTCATCTGTTGCTCGCGTGGTATCTTCTGTTGCTTCTCCGTTTTTGGCGGGTCCGGTGGGTGGACAGGCTTGGCGATCGAGAAGCTTCCCCGCGCACGAGTCGGAATTACGCACCGGCGCCCGGAGTTCGGGTCCGTGATAATAATCGACTGGTTGCCGTTCGTGAAGTTCTCCAGCCGCGACTCCGTTAGGATGTCAAACGGTCTTCCCAGGAGAACCTTGTAGGCAGGTTGTTCGATAATGTGCACTTGTAGATAAACGGCAATGTCGCCGAATAAGAAACACACGTTACGCGCAAGCCCCGCGGACTTCTTCAGCTGCCCGTTTGCACTTTGCATCATAATCTGCTCGTCCGGGTTCCACGGAATGGAAAGTTCCTCGGCCAGAGCTTTCGACATAGACACAATTTGAGATCCACTATCCACGACACACACTCCACATGCTGCTGCGACGCCACTAGTGGGAATACAACCCGTAGGGATGCCGAATCCATCCCGGAAACAACCTGTTTAGGCTGTTCACTATCCGAGACGCCGCCATGTACTGCAGGTACGGGTCCATAGCCACGTAGCCACCGCTAGCAATATCCTCATCCTCCGCGCTTGAGATATAGAAAGAGTCGACAGCCGGCAGATCTTCGACAGGCAGCACGTCATGCGCTAATCCTTCTCCGACATTTCCGGTTCCCGCGACGTCATCTTCCATATACGGCAAACAAGGCCCCTCTTCTCCGAGCACTTGTTGCAAGACGGGTTTAGCTGGATCCCTGACTCTGCTCATCGACTTCCTCAATTCCTTGGCGTAGCGCGGAGACATAGCGACCAGGTCTCCAACAGTAATGTTTTCGACGCTCATCTTGCCCGTTTGCGCAACCAATTTCTTGATAGTCTCCGCATCGTCGAATCGGGTAACCAGTTTATACGCCCTCTCCTTGCCCTCCGACTTCGGCTTCTTCTCCCGAGTTGGCGATTCCGACTGGGGCTTTATCCGACTGGGATAAATCATCTCCGGGTCTTCCTCTTCCGATTCCTCAGGTTCAAAACGCGCGCGTCGTTGAGCAGGCTTCATGCGCGGAACCTCAACCCAAAACTTCGGCTCCTTCTGCTTCTTCTGCACCGGAGGAGACGACACCTCGTCCTCCTCGTCCGAATCCACTTCTTCAACTCTTGCTCTCCAGTTATCCGCTTTATCCGCAGCTTTAGTAGTGTTCTCCGGAGGCTTCGCTGCTTTACGAGAAGGCGGACCTATCCTCGTAGCCTCCTTCCTCGAACCCTCTAAAAACGTTGCTGCTGCCCGCCCTCGTTTTGAGTTGCGGACCGAGTCTGCGCGAACTGCGACCTCTCCGGATTATTGCCAGAAAGCGCGTTGAGCGACTGCTGCATTACGTTCATAAACTGCGCGACATCCACGCCTTGACTACCCTGTTGAATGTACTGCGGAGCTTGTCCTAGGTGTCCGGGTGAGCCCACAAAACCCGGAGAAGCCCGCTGGTTCATTGGATGCATTGGGTTCGGGTAAATACCCGGCTGCTGGAAAAAGGCCGACGCAGGTTGCGCGTTGGAATACGGCAACCCCATCCCTTGACCTTGTCCGGCTTGTCCCCACTGTTGCGCTTAGCGGCCCATGCTGCATCTGCTGCTGTAGCTGCATTTGCAAGCGCTGGTTCTGTACTTGCAAGGTACGGAGACGGTCGTTTGTTGGGTCGTAACCCGGACCACCATCGTCGTAGAAGTCCCCAGCAGTAAACAAGTTCGCCGACTGGTTAGGCTTCAACGTTCCCTTGCGAATAATCGCCCGCACACGCTGATCCTCGACAGGTTGTCCGGATAACGAGGAATATATCCCCCATCCGACAGGCGCAACTGTCCGTTCTCCCCGGCTACCACGTATCCTTGCTCAATCAACTCGTCTTTCCTCGGACAAGAGCTCGACATATGCCCCTTCTCGTTGCACCAATAACAATCTAGCCCACTGATGTCGTTCGAGAAGTTCGACCTAGAACCGTGATCCGCGGTGAACTCCCGCTTATAGCTGGTGCCCTCCTTGAGACTCTGGTTCATGGCCCGCAATTGTTCCGCTTGCACGGCCTCCATACGCTTCAGGGCCGCGTCCATACGCTTATCCTGGATGTTCAGAGTGTCCTTCATCACCGCGATATCGAGAGCATGAAATGATCTATCCTCTCCGACACCTCGCGCTTGATACTCGGATCCCGGAGAAGCGGTCCGGTGTTCACGTTAACCGCGGGCTCCATGGTTTGGCGCCCACCGGTCAACTGGAACAACGCCGTGCGTCCCGTCCATTTGTCCGCTAAGTACTCCACAATCTTGAGCACCTTCCGCCACGACAGTCGATCCCGGTCTCACGACTAACGGTTCTTCCGCCCCTAGCAGCATCCTCCTCTCTAATCTCGCGGTCCCCCGCCCAGATTGCCTCGATTCCCGGCGAGTTCATGTTATTCTCCACTAACGTAGAAAACTCCGGACTCAGGGTTTCAAGCAAGGTAGCTACGAGGCTACTGTTCGTAACTTCCGCCGGCGGGAGTGTCAGTTTGACAGCTTCTCCGCGGAAGAACGCGCAAAACCGCAGCACTCTGCCGGTTTCCGCTCTCGTAACTCCCCGGGCTTCTTGGCAGATCTCGCGCAGACTCTCCAAGCTACCCTTCTCTTGCCGTTCGAGCTCGGGATAGATAGCCTTAAGCTTCCTCACCCAATTCTCAAAGGACTCCTCACGCCTATACTCGTCGAGCGCGCCACGCATTGCGCAACTTCTCCGAAGCATAGCCGATAACACGGTCTTTCTTCTCCTGATCATCCGTAACCCCGCCGATAGATATGATACGTTCGCACTGAGCGATAAACTCCCTAATTTCGCTAGGTTTGCTCCCATCGAACTTCGGTCGATTATTCTCCCAGGACTCCGGTACCCGGAAACTAACGTTGCGTTGGTTTTGGTTGTTGTTGGGCGGTGGTGGTGGTTGTACTTCTTCGTCCGCCATTGTGTTGTAAAATTCTTGTAAAGTCTCTTGAAAAGCGATTGGTTTGCGTCGAGTAATAGGTCGGTAAGATCGAGAGAGTCTTCCTCCGAAAGGTCCGTTAAGTCGCTTAAGGATTCGTCTTCTCCGAGTTTCGGTTGGTAGGTCGAGGGCCCCGGCGTAGTAGGAGAAGGTGCAACTCTCCTTCCCTTGTTCTGAACGGTTCTTTGCACAACCTTGGAGGGTCCCGCAGATTGCTTATTCGAGCTACGAAGAGTACGTTGACTGTTCGACGCCGTGTTCGCTCTCCGTGTTTCGTCTCTAGGCGCGTTTAACTCCCGCTCGTCCCTCAGGAATCGTTCGAGTGAGGGTACACCAACTGCTTCTGGTATGGAAGCCTTCTTCTTCCCTCCCGATTTCTTCTCCGGCGCAATTGTTGAACTCGAAGTTCACAAAATCGCCCAAAAACCACCAAAATCTGCTAGTATCCACCCTCGCGGTGGGCTCCAGATGAGATGGGTGCTCGAGAAACAGACTGGGAAAAACCCCAAAACAAAACCACACACAAACACACAAAAAACCTCTTCTCCGGGAGGAGACGAGGACCGCGGGTCAAGTGGATAGGCTCTCCGGGATCTCCGTGCGCTGCCGCACACCGAGCGAGTTCTGGCTCTAGGGACAGAGCCTTTTGTTGGTAAAGGTTGTAGAGGCTGGATACGGTTTTGAGTTTCGCAGATAGGTTGTATTGGTGGTTTGGTTGATTTGCAACGTAAGCGTACTGCCCGATGTCTCCTCCAGGCGGAGTGAAAGACCAGACCCGATGCTCGCGCGCGTAGATGTAAAGCCTCTCGACTATAGCCCCAGATCCCAAATTGACAAAGTCAAATAACGTGTAAAGACGCTTCTCCGACTTGTCCGACTTTCCCAAGTTCCCCGCGTGGAACACTAAAACGCTGCCGAGACTGTTCGCTGCCGAGACACTTTCGCTGCCGAAACCAGAAGACGCTGCCGAGACCACAGAACGCTGCCGAGACAATAGACGCTGCCGAAACCCAAAATGCGATTGTAACCGACAAGGCTGTAGCAATTCCCAACACCCGCACAAAGTACAAGTGAGAGACCCCTAATGCCCGCAGCACTCCGGGCGCGATAGGATCCTCTCCAAGTCCCCCACTATCTACTTTATACCCTAATCCGTTTGCTGCCGCTCCCAAGCCGATCGTTCCGTTATCCTGGCTCGTGTCCATCCCTTGCCTATCCAAGTCCGGCTTCTCCGGCTTCTCCAGGTTTGGTGTGTGTTGCGGCGCGATCGACAGAGCTTGTCCGATCACATCCGCCGGTGTTACCCGTCCAAGTGTACTGTTGAGGCCGCTCAGGCGCGAGTCTTCTGCCGTTCGGGCCGTTCCCTTTCCCAGGAACTCTTCTCCTCCTTCTCCGCGGCTCTTGTGCCGTCCTGCTCCATGTCCAAACATTCCAATTGGCCCAGTACTTGACGGAATCGTCCTCGTCAGACCATAGGCAACCCTCCTAACACCGTCTGGAGCCCATCCGATCCTTGCCTTGGCTCTCCGATCAGGCCTGCGTCATACGGATAACCCGGAGATTCGGGTTGCAACGTCGTCATGCCCCACGCAATGCCCGAGGTACAGTCACATGCCTATTGCCATGCACAGATCCCCCTGTCGGTGTTCTACCTTCGAGTCCGAGCTGCCACACCCTTCTCCTGGTTCTCCGGGATCTCCGGGTTCCCCAGGTTGCTCCCCTTTTTGGTGTTTTGCTAGGTCTTGGACTGGACCCAACTTGGACTCTGCTTTGACAAGGTTTACCCAGTGCCAGCAATGCCTTGACGAGCGTTATGCCCTTCTCCTGCATGCACGACACCTTCGCAGATAAGTCCACTAGCTGCGCAGGGAAACACGCTAGTTCCAGATGCGTGCGAACGTCAAGACGCGCAAAATGTTGCCATTCTACGTGTGTTTTCAAAAGCGGCTTATCAACGGGATTGACCATCTCCGGGAAGAAAGCGGTACTCTGCGCAGATGAATTTGAGGTGGTTGGCCACACTTGTTCTTTTGCTGGAAGACACCCTTCTACGGACAGGGTCGGAGTTATTACTCGCTGGGGTCCATTGAAGAATGTGTCCCAAATAAGGCAGTTTATTGGAACTTTGACCTATATTCGGCACTTCATTAAGGACTTCGAGTAATGGCGGCTCCGACACGAAGTTGTTGAAGGGAGATATTGAATTCGAGTGGGGTGAAGAGCAAGAGAAATCCATGCAAGCTTTGAAGGACGCGGTAGCGAGTTGCCCAGCTATTCGGCCATTGAATTATGACCGGAATACGAGACTGTGTTACAAGTTGACACTTCTTGGAAAGCTGTGGGAATTGCGGTCTACCAAACACACCCGGAAGAGCCTGGCAAGCAGTATTATGCGCGTTTCGCCTATTCCGTTGGATGAGCATCATGCCCGGTTCTCCCAGCGAAGAGGGAACTTTGGGGCTTGAAGCGAGCTCTTGAAGCGATGCAATACTGGTTACTAGGATGCAGGAACCTTGTGGTCGAGACAGACGCGATGTACATTAAGGGAATGCTTGAAAATCCGGGAATGGGACCTAACGCGACCATTAATCGGTGGATAGAGCAGATTCTGATGTTCCATTTCCGTCTTCGACATGTGAAGGGGAAGACGTTCACACCGGACGGGCTTTCGCGACGAGATGTACAACCAGGGGATGAAGAGTGGCCTTCGACAGATGGTCCTCCGGATATTTCGATACCGGAGAAGGATGCGAACTGGGATGAGACAATTCCGTGACCTTACGACCGAGGACTTCAAGAAGAACATTGATACTCGAGGCGGGTACCTTCAAGAGATTGCCGGAGATAGCGGAGACATTATCTTATCTCAATTCCTGGCCGATTGTGATGAGGTGGATGTTCGAACCCGGGAGGAGACATCTGTGGTTCGAGAGGCTTATGCGAAACAGAATAAGCCTATACCTGTGTTTTTAGAGGAATTCGTTCGCGAGACTAAGAAGTTACTCCCGGACACTTCTCTGAAATGGGATGAGATGAAGACATAGGTCGCTCATTAAGTACGCTCGAAACTTCTATCTCGGAGGAGACGGAAGATTGTTGAGAAAGGGGCGTGAGGGAACGATACAGATCATAGTCGAACCTGAACACCGAATGTTCATGATGCGAGCGGCACACGATAGTCTGGGTCACACTGCGGGGAAACCTTGGTATTCTGCTAGTAGAAACCTTGAAGAAACCGTATATTTTTATAACATTTCTGCAACATTTTCAGCAGGCTAAAATCCTGCAGAAACTCGGAATTTCTTTAACATTTTTACAACATTTCTGCAACATTTCCAGGGTGCTGAAATAGCTGATTTCCGGCACCCTTTTATCACAACCTGCAGAAACCGTTACAACCTGCGGAAATCGTTACTGCGTGACATAAGTAGTGATCAGAAATAAAAGGGCACTGGCCAGGATTGAACCCAGAACCTCAGTAGATAGGTAAGCTTCAACTTTTGGCGTAGCAATGCTAAACCACTACACCAACAAGACTATATTGTCTGCTCTCAATCATCAACTACATGCAATACCTGTACATCACTTTGGGACCGAAATTCAGGTACCACATTTTACCTAGATATTTCCTATTCTAGAATCAGAAGAAAAAATCCTAGAAACCCTTCTCTCTGAATTGCTTTCTTAGTGCTAGACACACTGTAGAGTACAAAACAGAAATGCTGTGCCTTCCTCTGATCTTGAAGGCGCAGCATTGCATAATATTCCCTTGCACTAGCTCTTCCTTTCTAAATACTGCAGTTTATTCTATGAAACTTGGTAAAAATATTGTCAGATCTTTTTATAAGACCTTCACATCAGTATCTTGTTTTGATAGCAACATTCTCAATGTCAGCGCACCAAGGAATATTTACATATAAATATATGTAGCTTTTCAAAGTATTTCTCATTAATTTGACTCAGACTCTATGATAGTAGATCTATTGAGACCTGTTGGTCATATATCAATATCCTATATAATGCTAACTAGAGATATACAAGCACACTATCAGCAAACTAATTGGCACATCAGACTTACTGTACCATATATCTTTCAAATAGAAGCATTTGATGGTAGCAATAGTTTGGGTATGGTCAGCGACCATGGTTTGATGGCGGCTGTCAAAGCTGTCAAAAGTTTGCATCAGACCTCACCGGCGTAATTATTCGCCCGAGAGATCCCAATATCGTACATACAAGAAATTTGGCATGGATCATTGGAGCCTGATAATCTTTCATCCTGTCCGACGGATTTTGGAGATCGCCCTCTACAGCTGAGATATTGCCTATACAGCTGATTGTAAGTACTCCAAGGATAAATGAAGAAACCTCAGTACAAACAGGCCGGAGGGCAGGGGATATATATCCTGCGGTCCAATATTGCAGTCCGAGATAAGCGGACATCCTCGGACCGGGATTGGTGTGATGCCTGCCTTCTCTTCTCCGCTCATCTGCCCAACCCAAACACGTCCCAGCGCCTTCCTACGGCTCCGACACATGGGCAAGAAGCGGAAGAAGGGTGCTGGGGCTCCCAGTCACCACGCTGCAACTGCCAGCAACTTCAGCAAATGACACCAGCGACCAACTTCCGACGACAACACTGGAAACGATTTCGACAACGCTCTTGACGCGTCCAATGTCCCGACGCGACGGAGCCATCTCCCTGCACATCCTGCAGCGCCTACAAGTCGGCAAATGCGACTTACTTTGAACTTCGCAAGATCTGCAGCAGCGGCTAGGGCAGCGGAGAGGCAGAAGAGGGCAGCGGAGCAGGAATAGACGGAGCTGAGGGCGTTGATGGAGTCGGAAAGGGAGCGCTGGGAGTCGGAGAGGGCTGCATTGGTTGAAGAAAACCACGAGCTACATTCCCATCTCCGTGCTTCCTCTCGAGACGCTGAAAAAGTCACCCACGACCTCGATACCGCCCTCAGAACGCTCCAAACCGCCCGAAATCGACGAGACAAACTTTCCAATGAACTCCGAAACGTCCAGCGCAAGTACGACCACCTCAAGCCTGCGCATGACGACTTCGAAAGCAAGTACACGTCCATAGCAACCTGGAACCCACGCGACGGACCCAATGGCACATATTCCGGCATGGCCTGATGGCTTATGCGGCAGTTTGTAGTTGCCGGCTGCCCAGAAGATTGCGTCAGCTTCCTCTGGCTCTGTGTCGGACGAGCTCTCGGTGTCATAGTGCGGCAAGGTACACTGCAGTTTCCAGGGAGACCATCGAGCCGACCTGCAGCTGGTTTGGCGGGAAAAACACGATAACTCAGCACTGTGGAAATATCTTGAGCTTAAAAAATATTTTGAGAAATCATCCAATACATGGATGACATATTCAATCTCCTACATGATACAAGTTATTTTACGAGAAACGAGCCGCTCATCGAGGCTAGCAAACATTTTTGATCAAGCCATTCTAGCGGCTGATTACCCATGTGACGGCCGCCATCAGACCAAGGCCGTTGACCATACCCAAATAGTTGTCGTCCACAATAATTCTTGGAAATGCTATTCTTAATAGTATACTTACTGCCAGTGGCTGCCTGTTACATGCCTGATGCATTATTTCAAGCAATATGGACTGATAAATAGTGACTAGGGCTGTTTGTCCAATTGCCCAGAACTAGGGATGGGCGAACAATAGCAGTGTTGGCCCTAAGTGCTAAGGGCTTAGCGACTTGCTAAGGCCTAAGCCCTTAGTCTAAGCCTTAGGGATGGCCTTAGGCTGGGGGCTTCTGGGTAGATATTTGTTCTAAGGGCTTAGAGGGTCACGTGTGTCAGCGTAAGCGATATGACTACGGCATGACAAACTTTTTCGCTTCTGCTTCTTTTCCGTTGCCACGTCTCGGATGGCAGGCGACTCCGTCGGCGAGCGCCACGCTCTATGGGCGCACTTCTGGCCCCGTCCCCACGCAGAACGGCAAGCACAAGCGAGCAGCCTGCAAGGCCTGCGTCAAGCACTACAAGGCACACCCGCATCCGAGCTGGGCCAACCAGCGCCCACTCGACCAGCTCACGCCGCAGGAGAAAGATGCGAGATTCAGTGCAGGTGTGCCGCAGTCACTACGTCCGGCGATCTACTCACACCCAAGCAGCATGTGCGCTCGGACGTCAACTGCAACGGCGTTCCCAAGTCGCTCGCTGCACACTTCAACGGCTACCCGGGCCATGCAGCTTGTCCCCACGCGACGGCACCAGCAAAGCGGCTCGCCATCCAGTTCCGGGATGAGGCACAAGCTCGGACCCGGGCCAAAGCTGCGGAGAAGAGTACGGCGGCGGCACCGGATGCTGGGCCCAGCAAGACGGCACAGAAACGTCCGCACGACGCCATGGCAGACTCGTCGTCGATGCAATCCGGTTCTGCAGCGACGAAGAAGGCACGGCAAGGGATGTTCACAGTCGTCTCGGCGCGCCAGTCGGAATACGGAAATGTGGAGATTGCGGAGGTCGAGAAGCAAGCGCTCCGGGCCATCGCGTCGAGTGGAGCGGCGTTTGGGTTCTACGAGAACGAGGAAGTCCGCAAGCTTTTCGACCTCATCCGGCCTGGCACCTCCGATATTCTCCCGTCGCGAAAGGTTATTGCAGATCGCTTGCTCAAGGACGCTGCCGAGGAGGTTGAGACGGAAACGAAAAAGGTGTTCGATGGCAAACAGGCGGGAGTTTTGTGCGTCCTCTCTTGCAATCTGTTCCTTCTTTCTCTCATGTATGCAGCGTCGACGGATGGAAGGGCCAGACACACGAGTCGGTAAACGGTGTTTGCGGCAACGTCGATGCAACCTCGTATCCCCTC
The DNA here is from genome assembly GCA_014461115.1 of Mycena chlorophos. NCBI lineage: Eukaryota > Fungi > Basidiomycota > Agaricomycetes > Agaricales > Mycenaceae > Mycena > Mycena chlorophos. Next base: position 1,565,010 of record JACAZE010000002.1, on the reverse strand, counting down.
AACCTCATCGACGCGACGGCGCTCCCCAAGGATGGGCCTGGTCTCTGCGAGCAGTTTACGGAGCTCATAGATAAGGTCGAGGCCGACTACAAGTGCATCGTGACGCACTTCATTACCGACGCGGGATGGCGGCAGCCTCAAGGCGCGCAAGCTGCTCCGGAAGCTGCGTCCGTACCTCTTTACCATCTCCTGTACGGCCCACCAGGTGTGTTAGTCCCATATTCTCGTTTACTTGAGCTAATTTGCCGATACAGTTCCAACTCACCCTCGGCGACTACTTCAAGTCCTGGGAGCACGCGCAGTGGATTGCCGAGAAAGCCACGTCCCTCATTGCGTGGATCAACAACCACAGCAAAGTCCGCGTCCTATTCGACGCTGCACAAACGGAGCTCGGCCGCGAGATTGCACTGGCGTATCTCGTTGCGTGCATTACTTGTTGGACAACCCACTTCACGGCCTTCGCCCGTCTGCACGAGCTCAAGGAGCCGGTCAGAAAGACCGTCGCGTGGAAGCGCCGTGAGGTCATTGCTGCGCAAGTTGGGGCGGCCAAGTCGGCCGAGAAGATGCCCGTCTGACCGCCGACGCGCAGGCGCATTGCGACCTGGTCGACGACGCGACGTTCTGGGATGGGCTTGAGCAAGTCCTGGGCGACATCGAGGTTATTTGCTACGCAACAAACCTGGCGCAAGCCGACTCAACCCGTGCCGACCAGGTGCTGCTCAGCCTCGTCGGGATCTTCCTCCGGTTTTCAGAACATCCTGAGGACGATGTGCGTGTGGAGATGGGGCGACGGCTGGAGAAACGATGGGGCGACTGGGACCAGCACCTGTTCCTCGTTGCGCTTATCTTGAATCCTTGGGAGGGCTTGTCTTGCTTCGGAAATAGCGCTAATCTCGATCACTTCAAGGTTACCGACATGATTGTCCAGATGTACCGCCGACTTGCGTTGCGTCCGGGGTCGAACGCGACCGTCGCCGTCGAGAAGCTCATTGCCAGGTTTGCTGGCGAGTTCTTGGCAGGTGCAGATTGTTTTGAAGCGTGGACCCGCCATGTTAAGAGCGGCGAGAAATATCACATAGATGAGGTGAGTTATACCTTTTCCCCGTCATAAGTCCTGTTTTGACTTGTATCCAGGAGCGTGACCCCGTGGCATGGTGGCAGGCATACCTCCAAACAGAGGCAAGAGACCTGGCTCTCTTGGCTATCACCATCTTCCGGGTCACTGTCAACCAAGCCGCTGTTGAGCGTGTGTTTTCCTTCTTTAAGGAACGGAAAAAGGACTGCCGTGATTGTTTCAAGCTTGTCAAAACACGCCAACTTCTCTTGGTCTGTTTTCCTTTTCCCTCCGCCATTTCTAGGCCAATTCAAAAATCTGTTCCGACCATTGCCGAGCCAGGCTATTCAAGGAGCGTAAGGGCCGCAAAAATCACAAACGTGTTGCAGCGTTGCTTGACGTACCCCGCTACGCCAACCTGCTTCAAGATCAGGACAATGAAGATGAGGATGAGCGCGGTCGTGCCCTCATGTTGTCGCCCGACAGCTGGCGCATCGAACTCGCACAGTGGATTGACGCGTCACATAAGGCTGCTGCTGCCGCCGCTGCTGCTGCCGCCGCACCTGTCGATAGTGACGACGAGATGGAGCCGGAGGACCTGTCACCACCTGGAGCTGCGCCAACTCGTCCGCCAACTCGTCCCTGCAAGTAGGTTTCCATGACTCTCGACAACCTCTTCAGAACGTCGCCACGCAAGGAATCTCTTCACATCCGGATGTCGACACGGGCACGTGAGCGGGAGGAGCAGTATATGCAGGTAATGGCTGAGCTGGATGCGGATGAGACAACACCTGATGCTGGGGAAGTGGAAATTGACGATTCCGAGGAGTTTATACCGGCAAATCACCCATTTTTTACTCCATCAATTATTTCCTTTTTGGGAACCCTGAGGGCATAGGGCCACTAAGGGAAGGCCTTAGGGGTAAGAGCTAAGGCCTTAGAGTGCCGGAGAGGTCGAAACTGAGGCCTTAGAGCCATCACTGAACAATAGCCAGGGATAGTTGGTAGCCTCTGGCTTGGGCTGCAAACAGGAGAGCATATGCACATTTAGCTACAACAGTGATCTTAGGCTTGTCATCGTCACATGGGGGCAACACTTTTGCTGTGTCTCACAGCTTGTTCTTTACACCAATTAGTGATTGTCATGGGTTGGGTGACCGCAGCGGGATGCAGGTAGATATCCAGGCCACAGCGGGTATGGGTACGGGCTGGCACTGTCAACCTGTCAATTTGGCAGCAGGTCCAGAAACTTAGAAATGTGCATTAGGGCTCTAGGTAAGGTCAAGTTATAAGAGGCAATGCCTACAGTATGCTCCAACTCATGCAACTGCAGGAGAGCATTGACCAAAGCCTAATTTGGTATCAAAACCCATGAGCCAGCCGGCCCAGGCTGGCCCACAGTTACCCCTTGCAGGTTACCTTACCCGTGATGAACACTAGCACCGATGTGCCTCATGGAGGCCAGAGGATGACTTATGAGAAGAGATCAGGCTGCTGTTAAGGATCTGACAACTGATTCTGATGACTGCAGAATGTGCTTTCAAGCCTATCTCACAACAATAATGTTGCCTGTCGACGATTTCTCAGCAACTTGAGCTCACTTCTTGGTCCTTATTTCAAGCTTTTTATGTATTCCAACTGGCCGTGTTGCAGGGTAATAGGTGGGGTTCCTGAACTCATAGTTAGTTCTCCAACAGGTGGCATACTCCTGGGCGCTTCTTCCGGGATTATCAGAGGCGGGGAGCTCTAATTCATATGAGAGCACTCCAACCACTTGACCTGAAATAGTTCAAGGCACTTGTCATTGAGTTTTTTTGTTCGTTGATATGTGATTAAGTTCTCCATGCTTAACTAAGCAGCACAATCTCCAGGATTGTATGTAGGGTCTGTCATGAAACCGGGGATCAGCCCGAGGATCAGCACGCGGAGATCGACGATTGGAGACGGGCGTAGTAAAGGGAAGGGATCGGCGCGCCACATGCGCCCACCGATCCCCCTAACTAGAAGACGTAGATAAAAGGGCGACGGAAGTTAGGGCGAGCCCAACTTCCGTCTCGCCAAAAGTACCACTCTACCCAATCCGGCGGCTAAGCGACGACACCGGGGTTCGACCCCGGTGAGAGCGGGGTTCGACCCCGCTCCTCGTGAAAACCCGGATTGCCCGGCCTGGTCCTGACAGGGTCGGGACATCTCTGCTGGTCGTAGTACTTTTTCATCACAGTGTTGGTGTTGTCTCATCGTTTATGGTCTTCATCCTGTCCGCAAACTGTTGCACCCTGTCATTATGGCTTGCTTTCCAGAGATGATAGCCCAGTGTTATGTAGAAGGGTGAGACCCCTGTGGTGGAGTGTTTTTTTATTATTGTAGGAGAATTCCGCTAGCGTATTGCTAGTGCACCTGAAATACTCCGGGGGTTACAGAGTAAACCACACTAAGCACCAGCTCCTCCGTGCTGTCCTCCTCTATACCGTCCTCCAGGTTGCGGCAGGTTGTTCCATCAAAGATCGATAGGGGTGGGAATCATATTTTTACGCGATTCCCCGTAGCTTCGGGCAGTGACGGTCCGAGATCCTGCGCTAAACCTCGGCATGGGTTTGGGGTTGCTTGACAGCCCGCCGGGCCCAGGTCAGCCGAGGACCCAACCTGCGGCCTGGACGCAGCCGACCTGACCCAGAAATCCAGCAAGTTGACTCAGATCTGCGCCCATCCCTAGTTCTGGGCAATTGGACAAACAGCCCTAGTCACTATTTATCAGTCCATATTGCTTGAAATAATGCATCAGGCATGTAACAGGCAGCCACTGGCAGTAAGTATACTATTAAGAATAGCATTTCCAAGAATTATTGTGGACGACAACTATTTGGGTATGGTCAACGGCCTTGGTCTGATGGCGGCCGTCACATGGGTAATCAGCCGCTAGAATGGCTTGATCAAAAATGTTTGCTAGCCTCGATGAGCGGCTCGTTTCTCGTAAAATAACTTGTATCATGTAGGGGATTGAATATGTCATCCATGTATTGGACGATTTCTCAAAATATTTTTTAAGCTCAAGATATTTCCACAGTGCTGAGTTATCGTGTTTTTCCCGCCAAACCAGCTGCAGGTCGGCTCGATGGTCTCCTGGAAACTGCAGTGTACCTTGCCGCACTATGACACCGAGAGCTCGTCCGACACAGAGCCAGAGGAAGCTGACGCAATCTTCTGGGCAGCCGGCAACTACAAACTGCCGCATAAGCCATCAGGCCATGCCGGAATATGTGCCATTGGGTCCGTCGCGTGGGTTCCAGGTTGCTATGGACGTGTACTTGCTTTCGAAGTCGTCATGCGCAGGCTTGAGGTGGTCGTACTTGCGCTGGACGTTTCGGAGTTCATTGGAAAGTTTGTCTCGTCGATTTCGGGCGGTTTGGAGCGTTCTGAGGGCGGTATCGAGGTCGTGGGTGACTTTTTCAGCGTCTTGAGAGGAAGCACGGAGATGGGAATGTAGCTCGTGGTTTTCTTCAACCAATGCAGCCCTCTCCGACTCCCAGCGCTCCCTTTCCGACGCCATCAACGCCCTCAGCTCCGTCTATTCCTGCTCCGCTGCCCTCTTCTGCCTCTCCGCACTGCCTAGCCGCTGCTGCAGATCTTGCGAAGTTCAAAGTAAGTCGCTCGTTCTTGAGATAATCACGTATTTGCCGACTTGTAGGCGCTGCAGGATGTGCAGGGAGATGGCTCCGTCGCGTCGGGACATTGGAAGCGTCAAGAGCATTGTCGGAATCGTTTCCGGTGTTGTCGTCGGAAGTTGGTCGCTGGTGTCATTTGCTGAAGTTGCTGGCAGTTGCAGCGTGGTGACTGGGAGCCCCAGCACCCTTCTTCCGCTTCTTGCCCATGTGTCGGAGCCGTAGGAAGGCGCTGGGACGTGTTTGGGTTGGGCAGATGAGCGGAGAAGAGAAGGCAGGCATCACACCAATCCCGGTCCGAGGATGTCCGCTTATCTCGGACTGCAATATTGGACCGCAGGATATATATCCCCCTGCCCTCCGGCCTGTTTGTACTGAGGTTTCTTCATTTATCCTTGGAGTACTTACAATCAGCTGTATAGGCAATATCTCAGCTGTAGAGGGCAATCTCCAAAATCCGTCGGACAGGATGAAAGATTATCAGGCTCCAATGATCCATGCCAAATTTCTTGTATGTACGATATTGGGATCTCTCGGGCGAATAATTACGCCTGGTGAGGTCTGATGCAAACTTTGACAGCTTTGACAGCCGCCATCAAACCATGGTCGCTGACCATACCCAAACTATTGCTACCATCAAATGCTTCTATTTGAAAGATATATGGTACAGTAAGTCTGATGTGCCAATTAGTTTGCTAATAGTGTGCTTGTATATCTCTAGTTAGCATTATATAGGATATTGATATATGACCAACAGGTCTCAATAGATCTACTATCATAGAGTCTGAGTCAAATTAATGAGAAATACTTTGAAAAGCTACATATATTTATATGTAAATATTCCTTGGTGCGCTGACATTGAGAATGTTGCTATCAAAACAAGATACTGATGTGAAGGTCTTATAAAAAGATCTGACAATATTTTTACCAAGTTTCATAGAATAAACTGCAGTATTTAGAAAGGAAGAGCTAGTGCAAGGGAATATTATGCAATGCTGCGCCTTCAAGATCAGAGGAAGGCACAGCATTTCTGTTTTGTACTCTACAGTGTGTCTAGCACTAAGAAAGCAATTCAGAGAGAAGGGTTTCTAGGATTTTTTCTTCTGATTCTAGAATAGGAAATATCTAGGTAAAATGTGGTACCTGAATTTCGGTCCCAAAGTGATGTACAGGTATTGCATGTAGTTGATGATTGAGAGCAGACAATATAGTCTTGTTGGTGTAGTGGTTTAGCATTGCTACGCCAAAAGTTGAAGCTTACCTATCTACTGAGGTTCTGGGTTCAATCCTGGCCAGTGCCCTTTTATTTCTGATCACTACTTATGTCACGCAGTAACGATTTCCGCAGGTTGTAACGGTTTCTGCAGGTTGTGATAAAAGGGTGCCGGAAATCAGCTATTTCAGCACCCTGGAAATGTTGCAGAAATGTTGTAAAAATGTCAAAGAAATTCCGAGTTTCTGCAGGATTTTAGCCTGCTGAAAATGTTGCAGAAATGTTATAAAAATATACGGTTTCTTCAAGGTTTCTACTAGCAGAATACCAAGGTTTCCCGCAGTGTGACCCAGACTATCGTGTGCCGCTCGCATCATGAACATTCGGTGTTCAGGTTCGACTATGATCTGTATCGTTCCCTCACGCCCCTTTCTCAACAATCTTCCGTCTCCTCCGAGATAGAAGTTTCGAGCGTACTTAATGAGCGACCTATGTCTTCATCTCATCCCATTTCAGAGAAGTGTCCGGGAGTAACTTCTTAGTCTCGTGAACGAATTCCTCTAAAAACACAGGTATAGGCTTATTCTGTTTCGCATAAGCCTCTCGAACCACAGATGTCTCCTCCCGGGTTCGAACATCCGCCTCATCACAATCGGCCAGGAATTGAGATAAGATAATGTCTCCGCTATCTCCGGCAATCTCTTGAAGGTACCCGCCTCGAGTATCAATGTTCTTCTTGAAGTCCTCGAAGTCGTAAGGTTACGGAATTGTCTCATCCCACTCCGCATCCTTCTCCGGTATCGAAATATCCGGAGGACCATCTGTCGAAGGCCACTCTTCATCCCCTGGTTGTACATCTCGTCGCGAAAGCCCGTCCAGTGTGAACGTCTTCCCCTTCACATGTCGAAGACGGAAATGGAACATCAGAATCTGCTCTATCCACTGATTAATGGTTGATAAAATTCAAAATATTGCCAGGGTGAAAATGTTGAGAAAATACTGCAGAAATTCTGACAAAATTCTGATAATATTTTAAATATTGCCAGGGTGAAAATGTTGATAAAATTCTGACAAAATGTTGAAAAAATGTCGAATATTATCAGAATTTTGGCAAGGATAATATTCGATATTCCCTGCAGTGAAACCAGAACCACTTCGAGATATTTCCGCCGCATGCTTTCACAATAGACTGCCGAATATCCCTGTGCCCACTCTCTACCGGTCCATTTGCTTGCGAATTATACGGAGAGATTTGTATTCCCGTTATTCCGTATTTCTTCTCAAGCCAATCCATCGCTGCAAGAAATTGCGGAGCATTGTTGGTCACTATCTCCCGTGGACAACCCCAACGGCAGATAATATATTCCAACAAGAATCTCCCAACCGCTGCTGCATTGTCAGATCGTAATCCCTGCGCTTCGAGCCATCGACTAAGCGAATCTCGAGCAGCAATTACGAGCTTATGCCCATTTGATGTTGCGCCCATTACCATCACATCTGTATGAATCTTCCTGGAAAAGACTCGGTGTGTGGGTAGGAACCGGAGGTATCTTCAAAAGTCGCGACTGGCGCACTTGACACATGTCACTGCGGGGGAATCCTCTATATTCTGGCCCTGAATATTCTGAGAATATTGTGCATATTCTCAGAATATTCTCAGAATATCCAGGTATAGAATATTCTGAGGATATTCTGAATATCCTCAGCATATTCTCAGCATATTCTCAAAATATTCAGCAGAGGAATATGTTGAGGATATTCAGCATATCCTCAGCATATCCTCATCATATTCTCAGCATATTCCTGCCTGGGAATATTCTAAGATTCTGACACGGGGCAATCCTGGGATTCTTGTAGAATTGCGGCACAAGAGGATTGCGGCACAACAGCACAACATAGTATATTAACAGCAACTTAGAACACCAGAACGATTGAACCAAAGCCCCATCTCTGCACCAGACAGTGCTAGTCCGAATCTAAACCACCACGTATACCGACAATGCTACAGAAAGTTCGGACCCTGTTGCATACATGCCACCCGACCGGTCCCCACACAAAACTTCACCAAAGCAACCGCAAGCTGCACAAAACTCGTCCACCAGTGCCAAGAGCTCCATCGCCGTCGCCCAGTCCCAACGCAGTCCGCGCTTGCTCCACCCGCTCCCGAGCCGATGCCTCGACGACGCCACCCGCCTCCAACGCAGCCGCATACCGCCACAGAACTCATCCGCACCGTCTTGTTCCGTTGCGCAATCTGCGCCCATGGCCAGCCCGTGCTGCGCACCTGGCCCTTGACGCTCCGGCCTTCGAGCTGGGTCGGCAGCTGCGAGTCGTTTGGGTTGATACAGAACCACGGGAATCGACTTTGCCGACAGCGAATAGGTTGCGCAGGCAGACCTTCCTGGTTGGCGAGTTGGTCCGACGTAAGGGCACCGCTGCCGACGAGGTTGTTGACGTCCTGGTAACGTCTCCACCGGCGTCAGCACATTCACTCAGAATCTTTGCATAAAGTTCAGGGACATGCCTGGGGGCCTTTTGCAAAACATTCTGGGACTTGCCTGAGGGTAATCCAGCCCGTGTAGAGGCTTTCTCTGTGCAGCGTGAGCCGATGTAAGCTATCAGTAGATCAATCATCAAGTGTTGATGATATGATGAGATGATCTCATCAAACACCAGGATTTTGATGGCCTTGCGGCCGCACAGTGTTGATGGCTTGTCTCACATTTGATTAGATCATCAAAAAGTGATGATATTGTTTTTAAGTGTATAAATTATTTTTTTCCGCTCGGTGTACTATCACGTGAATTCTCCCATCCCCGCGCCATTCTCCACCCCCGCCACGGCCGGCTTCCTCCAAACTACACCTCCGACTTATGCATCTTGCACCTCCGAGGCAACCCTGCAAATAATCAGCACCGGCGCACCGGGAAATCACGAGCGACACGCACATCTCGACATCTGGCACCTCCGCATTGACGCGTGCCGCGGCAGCCGCCACGTCCTCGTTCCCAGCCGCCACGTCCTTGTCCTCGTTCCCAGTCACCAACCTGAGCGTATCTCAATGCCGCAGAGAAGAGGTGCGACATCCACTTACTTGCTCCCGGGGGCTCCGGGCCTGCTGGCTAGTCAATCGAAGCCTAAAGTCGTTGCACAAACAGACGCACCCGGAAAGCGCTTGAAGAACGCCACGCACGTCTGTAACATGCTCGAGCCACTTCGCGCCAGGGCTTCCTTTCGCCGGCGTCGAACCACCACTTCAAGCACACTAGGATGTTGAAAAATCCATTCACGCCAGCGACCTCTTCGAGTAAGGTCCCCTCCCAGTCTGCGCCTTCACCGTCAACGAGCTCCTTCAGCCCGTCGGACCCCTTTCTCCATCCAGGATTGAGCGCCAGCCACCACGTCCCAAATTCCTTCCCGAATGCTTCGTGATCGAGTATTGCTGGTGTGTGTGGCAGCCGGCGCCCACGGTTGACCCAGTAGACGACCTGCCCCGGCCGTGTCTTCCCTGCGAGAGTTTTGCGCTGCAAGCACGGTCAGATCATAACGACACAGACGATTCAGGCAACTTACGTTCCCGCTCCCTAGAATGCATTCGCGCTGCTCCCACGTCGATACCAACCCACTCCACTCTACGCCAGCCGCCTCAAGCGTCAAGTAATCTTTCCATTGTGCGGTCCAGTGCGAGGTCGAGGCAGAATGCGAACTCGCGGGCGGGTGCGGAAGCTACATCACCCGCACGTTTCTTGCGGGACCGGGTCTCCGGCGCGGTTTTCTGGACGTCTACCGCGCTTCTTGCGAAGCCGAGTCTTTGGCGCGTCCTTGTCGCCGTCGCCGTCCTCTTCATCCTCGGAGGTCTCCGTGTCGGATTTCTTGGCCCTCGGACGACTACGTTTCAACTTGCGCGGCCCAGGGTGGCTACCGACGACTTCCCCCATGTCGCGACCGGAATCGACTTGCCCGATGCATCCAGCAAGCCCAAAGAAATCATCGTCTTTCTGTTGCGCACGATGTTATTTTCGCGTTGCAACTCGTACTCTGACATCGTTTCCAGCTCTCGGATTTTCGCTGATTGAGCCAGAGGGTCAAGGCCAAGAACATACTCTGTGAGTTCCGGCCCGGCACGGCACAACAATTGGCGAAGAGCGACTTCGACGATGTAGAACTCGGGCCAGGGCTTGTGTCAGCGAACGGTTGAGTGGGCCCGACTCCGCGTCGTTGAGTCCGAGCGGCATGTCCGTGTCGCTGTCAGCGTTGTTGGCGGACGACTTGGCGGGCTCCGAGTTGGTGGAGATGGCGCCGGCAGCGCTGTTTGCGGAAGCGACGGGCCTGGCGGGCTCCGAAGTTGGTGGAGACGGCGCCGGCAGCGCGACGATGCATTTGCGAAAGCGACGAGCGTGGCCGGCTCCGAGTTGGTGGAGATGGCGCCGGCAGCCGGGCGGCGGGGTGTCGCTAGGGACAGCCAACTTCGGTGCGGATGACTGTGCGAGTGCGGCGCCGCCGATCTCATCCTCCGGGATGGCCTCCACTAGCGTCATCAGGCCGCTTGTTACTCCTTTCGAGGTCGAAGCAGCCCCCGTTTGGGTCAGATCTGTGAGTGAATGAGACGTTGCTGACGTTGAAGCCGCGTTCGAGACCCACAAGCATTACCAACGAAGTTCGAGAAGTGCTTCAAGGCGTGTTTAAGATCGGTCGGCGCCGCCTTGGGAAACTTGCGATACTCTGGGACGTCTTCGGATGCGAAACCTGCATGCACGCTGCCAACCTGGTTAGCTATCGAGCGACACGCCGGTGAAGATGTACCTTGAAACCCTCACGTCGGGTTTGGATCCTTGTGTGTTCACATGGGCGACCAGCAGCGTCAGTCGCAATCCGTAAAGCGTTGCAGCTCGTCTAGGAAACGCTGGGCAACTGTGACGAGTCGCTCCCGAGCACTGAATGAGAGTAAGTTAACATCTCATCGGAATAAAAAAACTCACAGCTCTTGCTCTTCGGCGGTTCTACTGTTGCGCGATGTCGTCTGTGTGGTGAACTCCTCCAAGGCCTGTCGATATTCTTCATCACATTCCTCCTTGACGCGAGTTTTGACTGCCTCAGGCTCTCGGTCGAGAAGTTCCGCAGCAACTTTGTATCGCGGTCCGATGAGCTCTCTTGGAGGTTTGTTGGCGTGACCGGGCGTCCTCCAGAGCCTTCGCGATCTTCGGCGCAAACTCGGGCAGCTGCATGTAGTACTGGCAGTCAGCCAAGCGCCCGGAGGCGCGCCCGGATGGCTTCAGGCCTTTGAAGAAATCTTCAAATGGGTCGCTTTCCGCTCTGCTTCGTGCGGGCGCGACTCCACCAGGCAACGATTTTCTGTGAGTGGCAGTATAAGTATTTCAAGACGGGACTTGAAGAGTCGAAACATCACACCTTTTCAATATCTCGTTTCTTTTCGCTGTCTCTGGCGTCTCCGGGGCTGCTCAGGGAGCTGTTCGGGCGGATCCAGCTTCAGGGCGATACTAAACGGAAATATCCCCCAGTACTCTGCAAACGCCGATTATAAGGGTGGTTTGGGAGTCGCGGGCTTCTCTCTTATGTTTTTCGCCGCCAGCGCCGCCATCGTGGTATTGTTGGATAGTAGGAAGCCACTTCTTGAGCCATCGAAGACGTGCGGGCGAGAAATCGCCTTGATTACCGCGCTTCTTCTTCTCGGCAACGGCAGCTGGACCGATTTGAGTTGCGCTAGCGTCTGGGGCCGGCTGTGGCGCTGAGCTCTCGGGCATTTGGTGCTGATTGTGGAAAGAGAAAGCAAGCACAACACGCCTCAAAGTACCGTGACACTGCGTGCAAAACCGGATTTTCTGCTCTGGTAAATGTTAGAAAAATGTTGAATTTTTCCAATATTTTTCCAGCATTTTTTCCCTGGTTAAATGCTGGAAAAACTTTGAATTTTTCTAGCATTTTTTCGGCATTTTGGCAGCATTTTTCCCCTGGTTAAATGCTGAAGAAATTTTAAATTTTTCTCACATTTTTCCGGCATTTTTTCAACATTTTTCCCCTTGGAAAATGTTGAAGAGATTTGGAATTTTCCTAGCATTTTTCCAACATCTTTTTAACATTTTTCTCGTCCATTCCGATCATAAGGATCACAAGGCCATCACGGCAGGGTTTTAATTTAAACAAAACTTTTGCCACTAGCCAGAATTGAACCCAGGCCTCATTTACTATTCATCTAGCATCCGGCAGCAGCACTCTAGACCACTACACCAACAATCCATAGTATACCCTATTCCCAGCAGCCTATCCCACCATTTTCCAATGAGCTTCTTAGAAATTGGATACAATTTGAGCCCAAAGTGGTAATCCAACACCAGGCTTGCTGAATAAGCTTGAGCCGTTGGCTCGAGTGACTGCTGTGTGACATCTAATGGTACTAAATCCAAAAAGACCACACCCAGGCTCGAACTTAGAACCTTCAATATACTAGTCTTTCTCAGATCTTACAAGCTAGCATACCACTACACCAAGAAAACTTTATATATAAGCAAAAGCCATCCACTATATCCCTGTCTGCAAGTCGAAATCTAGCTCAAAACTTACCATAGCTGCTGTCTCAAGACATGTTAGACCTCACTCTGCTCTACATAGTATTTTATAAGCACTCAACACCTCAAATGTATGCTGCACTCTCACTATCCAAAAAGGGCAATTCTGTCAAATAAATTGCCTTATAAGGCAAGTGTACCAGTTTAAACAGTTTCTAGCAGTTTTTATCCCATTAAAAAAGACTGCATACTATTCATGTTCTATGCTCTATTGCATACATCTTCTTTGTGCTAAGCCTCAACCAGCATCCCAAGATTACAAAGCATTCTCAACATTGAGACACCCTAAGTACAGGCCAAATATACAAGCGTACTAAGCATATGTTATGCATGACAGGCAATTATCAAGATGAGATCTAGACCTGGCACCACAGCATGGACGACATGTCATCGGCTACTTAACAGTTCTCTTAATATTGACCAACTGCCTGAGGGCTACAAGGCTCCTCCTCTTTTACTTATTATTCTCCTTCATTCAGGCAGTAATAGGGTCTAACCAATAGCGTGGTTCGCGCTGTAGCTTGGGCTCACATCAAGGCATGCAACAAGCTAAGTCTGATTACAGATAGTAAACATGACATATGTCTATGCCAGTGTGCAAAATTATAAACCGGCTCCTTCATGCACTAGATAAGACCACCGCCACGTCCTCCCTGATGTCTTTGCAATCTGCTCCATGGTCTACACACCAACGGGTCCTTTTAGTCATATCCGTGCCTGTTCTTGCTGCACCGATAGGCCTTTCTATCCTGCCTTGGCTTCTCCAACCCCTACGCACATTTCTTGATAGCAGCCAGATCCCCCAAAACGCTCCTTGAGCCTAACGTTCAATCTATAGAACAGCAAGGATGTAGCGCTCTTGTTGAAGTGTCCTGGTAAGCAATTTGGCAGGGCCATCATTGCTGCGCTGATCCGGATCCGGCCTTGCAGCAATGCTGTGGTGGCTGAGACCGCGGGCTGGACAAATCTGTGCAGGAGCAACAGCTTGTCATTGGAGAACTTGCTTGTGATTCTGACTGGTGCAAATCAAATAACATTGTAGCCACAACTGTGATACTGCACTAATATTCGATGGGTAATTCAAAAAAAAAAAAAAACTAAGTACACTTGGCTGGGGGTGACTCTAAGTCAGGCAGCTCCTTGGACAGCTCGTCATCATCTTCCTCGAGCTCTTCCTTAAGCTCCGATGGAAGTCTCCATGTGCCGAACGTTCCTCATGCCCAACGCAGTCTCATTCCCTCTCCCCGGGTGATGACCTGGGTCCAGCGTCAAATTGGCGACCTCTACATGCAACAATATCTTGTTTCACACCACCAAATTGTCCGTTCTATGGGCTACACCCTCAATACATGTCTGCATGTTTGGAAGCAGACAGATCCTGGTCTCTTCCACTCCAAACTGGAGCTTGAACGTCGGCCTGAGGCAGCACTTGGTATCTATTGTGTAGCGGCACTTGAAGCTGGTGCTACCGCATTGCAGGTGCCGCTTCTTGCACGTGGCCATTGTCACTCCTGGTGGTCACTCTCTGATGCCCACTTTGGGCTATTATACTCCTCTGACAGCAGTTTTAAGTAGCAGACCAGCAGCTTAACTCTCTGGTGGTGTTTTTTCTTGTATACTGCCGTGACCAGAATGACGGTCGGAACACAAAGTCGGAAAAGTTTGTGATGGAGACTTTCCCGACCATTTAGAATATGCTCATCTCATACCGAGTATCATAGTTAGTATGCAGCCTTATTCTGAGTCGTTTCTCCCGAGCGTCGAGCCCCTCGCGTATCACAGCCCAATCATGTGGTGTCACTCCACGGCCGCTCTTGCCTCCTCCCTCCATCTCCTCCACGGTCAACGATGCCTGCTCGCAGTGGTAGTCATGGCAGCACTTGCAGCCATAACATGCGTGCGAAACCTACAAGGCTCAAGCTGCAATAAAGAAAAAAAAAAAAAGTTGGCAGGAGGCAGGGTAAAAAGCATAAAAAGGTGCAGGAGGATAAGCCTGCTGCCCAACATGATGCTGACAAGGTAGAGACATCAGATATTGTCACGCTTCCAGAGGAACTGAGCTACAACCCATGTGTCGCCGTCTCTCCCAGCTCTTCAGTTCGCTAACCATGTGACCTCCTGCTGCATAATAAAATGTTCCCGATAATATTTTGGGACAGTGACATGCTGAGCTTCTGTGGGAGAAGAAGCATCCTGAGTACTTTGCGTGGTTGGATTTGACGAGGGCGGTGAAACTGAAGGAGGTCATCTGCAAGAAGCTCAAGCACCGCATCGGCACTCTCAATAAGAAGGCTCGCGCCATCTGCGACAAGATGGAAGGGACAGGTGCTGGGAACCAGATGATGCAGGCAGCGGACGACCCGCTTTGGTCTGCATGGGGTACGTGTCCTGCTCATCTATACTCTTGCTGCCATGCTCAATCTATTTCAAGGCCCACAGCTTGCCAAGTTTCCCTTGTGCTTCAAGATGTGCAAGCTCATTGGTCACTGCCCCAACCGGGAGAACACCACAGTTGGGAACAGCACCACTGAGGACTTCCTTGTCATCGACACGGACGGCAACTCGTCTGACAGCCCGTCGGTGCTGATTACACACGACAATGACTAGGACGACGACTCTGACCACAAATCTGACAACTTGAGCGGTGTTGAGGATGCGAGCGTTGGCAACAAGCACAAGGAGACCGCCGCCAACATCCAAACCCGCCGCCGACATCCAAACCCGCGCCGCCACCTGCCCCAGCCACTGTCCACAAGGGCGGGGATCTCAAACTCGATGCAATGGTCATCAAGTGCCTCTAGTAGTTTCCTCTTCAACTCTTCTCTCTTTCTCTTGCCCGCCGCCAGTCGATCCCGCCTCCCCGCTGCTGTACTGTCGTCAAATGCACAGACTCCCGGTCCACCCTCTGTTGAGAAATGGGTCGCGCTGAGGCAAGTGATAACCTGTGGACCACCATCCTACACAACTCTAGATCTTCTTCATGCACCAGCGCCAGGTTATGAATTGTAACACAGGCCATGATCTACTGTGTCGTGTATCTGTGGTCTTTGGCAGAGGCAATGTTGAGAGATTGCATACATCCCTCCAAAAATCCAATCACACACTCCGAGCATATACGGACATAGGAGACGTGGTTGTTGAATGTAGTGTTGTCGATGCTTTCACGTTCCGCGCCCTTATACAGTGCGGTAACACAATTGGAAATCTGGATAGGTTCAGAATCTGTACAAAACATGCCAAAGAGCATACCAGATATATAGCATCGGCCCAGATAAACTTGTCGTCTTGCAGCACCTCATTAATCTGTTGATACATCCGAGTACACGTCCAGATCCAGGGAAGAGTGCCGTGGGTACTGCTAGGAAATCCATAACCAATGTCCATGATTTCGGAAGGTTGATAACCTTTTTTTTCAGGTCAAGGCAAGCAGAGAGGTAAAAACAGATCACTTACCTGGAGGTTCATCAAGTAGTTCATTTTGCGGTCAAAATAGCTTGGGCCATACCAATACAGACATGTTGCTAGTGGAATCAGCGTACATTGACCATGCACCAGCCTTGATGCCATTCTGTGCAGCCCAAGGTCTCTTCGACCCAGGCTTTTTCTTCTTCTTTCTCCGCTCTTGTGGAAAGGCACACATAGCGGTGCAGGAGCCCACTGCCAACACCGCTGTGATTACATGCCCTGTGCATTGTAGAATTGTTCCCTTGCCCAAACCAGACCACCAAGATATGGCCAGAAGCGAGGCACTATTTCTGCTATGCCCAAATTGATACAAGGCGATGGCAGCTTGGATTTCGATTGGCGTCTGTGCTGAATTTGAGTTGTTGGTGAAAACAGGATGTAATTCGATACACTCAATGAATTTGTCAAATGTTTGTGGCCAAATACACAGCTCTGAGTGGAAGAGACCAGGGTCTGTCTGCTTCCAAACATGCAGACATGTATTGAGGGTGTAGCCCATAGAACGGACAATTTGGTGGTGTGAAACAAGATATTGTTGCATGTAGAGGTCGCCAATTTGACGCTGGACCCAGGTCATTACCCGGGGAGAGGGAACGAGACTGCGTTGAGAATGAGGAACGTTCAGTGCATAGAGCTTCCATCGGAGCTTGAGGAAGAGCTCGAGGAAGATGATGACGAGCTGTCCAAGGAGCTGCCTGACTTAGAGTTACCCCCAGCCGAGTGTACTTAGTTTTTTTTTTTTTTTTTTGAATTACCCATCGAATATTAGTGCAGTATCACAGTTGTGGCTACAATGTTATTTGATTTGCACCAGTCAGAATCACAAGCAAGTTCTCCAATGACAAGCTGTTGCTCCTGCACAGATTTGTCCAGCCCGCGGTCTCAGCCACCACAGCATTGCTGCAAGGCCGGATCCGGATCAGCGCAGCAATGATGGCCCTGCCAAATTGCTTACCAGGACACTTCAACAAGAGCGCTACATCCTTGCTGTTCTATAGATTGAACGTTAGGCTCAAGGAGCGTTTTGGGGGATCTGGCTGCTATCAAGAAATGTGCGTAGGGGGTTGGAGAAGCCAAGGCAGGATAGAAAGGCCTATCGGGTGCAGCAAGAACAGGCACGGATATGACTAAAAGGACCCGTTGGTGTGTAGACCATGGAGCAGATTGCAAAGACATCAGGGAGGACGTGGCGGTGGTCTTATCTAGTGCATGAAGGAGCCGGTTTATAATTCTGCACACTGGCATAGACATATGTCATGTTTACTATCTGTAATCAGACTTAGCTTGTTGCATGCCTTGATGTAAGCCCAAGCTACAGCGCGAACCACGCTATTGGTTAGACCCTATTACTGGCTGAATGAAGGAGAATAATAAGTAAAAGAGGAGGAGCCTTGTAGCCCTCAGGCAGTTGGTCAATATTAAGAGAACTGTTAAGTAGCCGATGACATGTCGTCCATGCTGTGGTGCCAGGTCTAGATCTCATCTTGATAATTGCCTGTCATGCATAACATATGCTTAGTACGCTTGTATATTTGGCCTGTACTTAGGGTGTCTCAATGTTGAGAATGCTTTGTAATCTTGGGATGCTGGTTGAGGCTTAGCACAAAGAAGATGTATGCAATAGAGCATAGAACATGAATAGTATGCAGTCTTTTTTAATAGGATAAAAACTGGTACACTTGCCTTATAAGGCAATTTATTTGACAGAATTGCCCTTTTTGGATAGTGAGAGTGCAGCATACATTTGAGGTGTTGAGTGCTTATAAAATACTATGTAGAGCAGAGTGAGGTCTAACATGTCTTAAGACAGCAGCTATGGTAAGTTTTGAGCTAGATTTCGACTTGCAGACAGGGATATAGTGGATGGCTTTTGCTTATATATAAAGTTTTCTTGGTGTAGTGGTATGCTAGCTTGTAAGATCTGAGAAAGACTAGTATACTGAAGGTTCTAAGTTCGAGCCTGGGTGTGGTCTTTTTAGATTTAGTACCATTAGATGTCACACAGCAGTCACTCGAGCCAACGGCTCAAGCTTATTCAGCAAGCCTGGTGTTGGATTACCACTTTGGGCTCAAATTGTATCCAATTTCTGAGAAGCTCATCGGAAAATGGTGGGATAGGCTGCTGGGAATAGGATATACTATGGATTGTTGGTGTAGTGGTCTAGAGTGCTGCTGCCGGATGCTAGATGAATAGTAAATGAGGCCTAGGTTCAATCCTGGCTAGTGGCAAAAGTTTTGTTTAAATTAAAACCCTGCCGTGATGGCCTTGTGATCCTTATGATCGGAATGGACGAGAAAAATGTTAAAAAGATGTTGGAAAAATGCTAGGAAAATTCCAAATCTCTTCAACATTTTCCAAGGGGGAAAATGTTGAAAAAATGCCGGAAAAATGTGAGAAAAATTTAAAATTTCTTCAGCATTTAACCAGGGGAAAAATGCTGCCAAAATGCCGAAAAAATGCTAGAAAAATTCAAAGTTTTTCCGGCATTTAACCAGGGAAAAAATGCTGGAAAAATATTGGAAAAATTCAACATTTTTCCAACATTTACCAGAGCAGAAAATCCGGTTTTGCACGCAGTGCAAGGTCTGGCAATGGAATCCAAAGTGTATAAGCTACAGAATACAAGGAGAGGGCATAGAACACGAACCTGGCAATGGAATCCAAAGACAACAAGTCTAAGGGGCAGTGCCAGGCCGGTTGTCAGATATCTAGGAACATGTGATCTCGGGTAACCATGTGATCATAGCGCAGCAATGCGTGTATGAGTCGAGTTGCGCTTGAGCAGAGACGTGGGGGGACGATGTAGAGAGTGTGTCCACGCGAAGAGAAGTGAAACGAATAAGAAATGAGCTCACAGGAGCGAAAATGAAATAGGAAACTCGGCTGGTTCCCTTACATCACCCCCCTCTAGGAAGCGTCGTCTCGACGCTTAGAGCGCCAGTTTGCAGCGGCATCTGCACAACCCTGGTTGTACCACAGTGATGCAAAGTCCACATGCCGGAGTCGACGAACAGAGCGGTGGGAGCGCGAGCGTGTCCACTCAACACGACCCGGAGCATCTGGGTGCCGCTCAAAGAACTTGTCGACAAGAGGAGCTGAGTTCTCGGCGTCAGCCGGGCGCCCACTCAGCATCAGTTCGAAGTGTGTTTTTGTACCACACCTTGAACTGAAGCTTGTTGCGGTACCAGCGACTGTCGACAATGTCCTCGACCTCCCACTCCTCGTGACCGTCGACAAGCTCAGGCTGGGGCGTAGGTGGGCGGTGACGACCGTGGATGGGATCGGGGGGGCGGGATCAAGTTTGACCACCGGGAAGACAGGGTGCAAGCGTTGCATGGAACGGGGGAGCTTGAGACGATACGCGTGTGAGCCCACAGCGCGCTCAACCTCGAACGGACCAAGCCAAGGGTGGGTGAACTTGGTTTGCAAACGCGTCTGGACATCGGAGCTGTCGAGCCAGACCTTGTCACCCGGCTTGTACACCGGAGTCGGCCCATGCCGTTGGTCATAGAAGCGCTTCTGATCGTCCTTGGCCTTGGTAATCGCCGCACGTGCTTCCTCGTCTGCCTTGCGCATTCGATCCACAAACTCATCAACAGCCTCGACTCTAGACGGCTCAACACGAGGCTCAAAGCCCATGCGAGGATGACGTCCAGTATCGAGGAGGAAGGGAGTTTGCTGAGTTGAGGAATGAACGGCATTGTTGTAGGCAAACTCGGCAGAGGGGACAAGGTCGTGCCAGTCGTCGTGACGCTCGTTGACGAAGAGGCGCAAGTAGATCTCGAGCTCCTGGTTGACGCGCTCTGTCTGGCCGTCAGTTTGTGGATGGTAAGCAGTGGAGGCGCTAATGGTGATACCCAAGAGCCGGTACAGCTCTCGAGTGAACTCCTTCACAAACTGAGGACCACGGTCAGACAAGACGTCGTCAGGCAGGCCATGCAGCTTCCAGACGTGGGTGTAGAACAACCGCGCTGCGCCGGCTGCACTAATGGCTGTGTGACAAGGAAGGAAGTGTGCGCGCTTCCCAAGTCGACAAACAACAACCATAATGCAGTCGAATCCGCCAGCCTCTGGAAGCTCCGGAATGAAGTCAACAGAGATGGCAGACCAACGCTCCTTCGGCGTCTCCGTTGGTTTGAGCTCACCAACAGGAAGACGACGACGAGGCTTGACACGCTGGCAGAGGTCGCAGGTGCGCGTGTAGTTCCCGACAAAGCGAGACATACCCGGCCACCAGTAATTGCGACTCACCAACTCCAAGGTCTTGAACCTGCCCTTGTGTCCGGCAACCCTGGAGTCATGGTGCTGCTCTACAATGCGGCGACGTAACTCCTTGGAGGGAGGAACATACACCTTGCCCTGGAAGAAGAGAAGCCCGTCGCGCTGGTCCCACTCAGCACTTCGCACAGTACGGGTCTTCGACTTCTTCAGCTCCTTCACTGCACGCATTGCCGGCTCGTCAAGGTCGCTATCGTGTATTGCAGACTTGATGTCGTCTACAATATCGACTTCCTCACCGGCGACAGCAAGTCCGCTGAGCGCTCCAATGACAAAAGTCTCTGGTTTGAGCAACACAACGTTCTCGTTATCTCCGGCCCCATCGTCATGGTCTGCACGACGGGACAACACGTCTGGCTTGCCCATAGAGCGGCCCGGACGGTGGTGGAGGGAATAGTCAAAACGCGAGAGATAGAGTGACCAGCGAGCTTGACGGCGGTTGAGCTTGCGTGCAGCGCGGAAGTACTCCAAGTTCTTGTGGTCGGTCCAGATCTCAACAGGGTGCTGGGCTCCTTCAAGGAAGTGTCGCCACTCCTCAAGGGATCGGATGACGGCCAGCAGCTCCTTGTCGTGGATCTCGTAGTTCCGTTCCACAGGAGACAGGGACTTGGAGTAGAATGCCACCGGATGCCACTTACCATCCTCCAGAGTCTGCTGAGACAGAACCGCACCCGTTGCAAAGTCAGAGCTGTCACACTCGACCCGATACGGGCGCAGGTCGTCGGGCAGACGGAGACACTGCAGGGAATATCGAATATCCTTGCCAAAATTCTGATAATATTCGACATTTTTTCAACATTTTGTCAGAATTTTCTCAACATTTTCACCCTGGCAATATTTTAAATATTATCAGAATTTTGTCAGAATTTCTGCAGTATTTTCTCAACATTTTCACCCTGGCAATATTTTGAATTTTATCAACATTTTGTCCAGCATTTTCACCCGGACAATATTCTAAGATTCCGAGGGGACAATATGCTAAGATTTTCTTAGGATTCTCGGAGGAAATGGTCAGCAAAATAGTTGCCCACTCTAAGGTTTGAACCGTGAGCACTCCAAATTACAACACGGTTTCGTAGGAAAGACTACAGTGTAACCACTACACCAACTGACTTTAAATACCTGTTTGTCTCCATGGCATATACTAGCGCACCAACCTCCGCTTCAGAATGGTCAGATCAAATCAGGGATGATTTGTATGGGTCCAGGATTTTGCCCTCAATATGGAACATGCATGCTAGCTTTCCAACCGTACCAAACTTGACATATGTTGCATGGGAAACTGCTGACTTTCAATAGGAAGTATTCAAACTTAGATAGGTTCTGCACTCTATTGGCAAAAGCCAAAGTTGCTCGGAATGGGATGGTCAAAGGGTGAACCTAGGATCAATTTCTGAGGAGAGCATCGATTTTGCATCAGATGTAACATAACTGTCACCGTCACTACTCAACACAGCGAGAGCTGCCAATTGACCTGCCTCTGTCTGCGGTATGGGGTCAAATGTACATAGCTCTCAGCAAGATCTGTCAGGAATCATGTGGAATAGTCTCCTTAACAATGCCTGATTTGCCATCAATTGACCCGGACAAGGCATCAGACGTAAACTGGATGGACGATGCTAGCAGTGATGGAAAGGAGAAAATTCATTGTAGAGGGAGTACTGCATGGATTGACAAGGTTGAAGTTGGAGATTTTAGAGACAACCAGGAGCAACAGCTCCTCCCAGTATGATGTGTAACAGATCAGATTCCAAGTCACAATGGCAGGACTGCCACTATCTAATCGAATGCTGGCTACACCCCCAGTACTTCTCTGCGTCAAGTACTTCTACACATACAGTCATATAGAAAATGTATTGTAGATCCGCATATAGTAATTCCATCAAACCAGCAACCAAGGCTGTTGTAGAGGTCAATGCGGCCGTGCTCAAGGATTCCACAATACTGTTTGCTGTCCATCAGGCCCTTGACAGTTTGCTCATCCCGGTCCGAGGAATAGCACCCCACATTCCCTTCATCAAGGTCTCCTCACCCGTATCCTCCTCAGTCCACTCCAATAGCTTGCACCAAAACTACTCAACCCTATGCAAAGAAATTCGGCTGCGGCTCCCAGCTCAGCTCGAGAGGAGCTGTTTAGTTGGACAAGGAAGTGGCCTACGTGCATTGTACTTCTAAACTGGTCAATGCAGGAGCAGGCAAATTAGGCGCAGGGTAAGATCTAGGATAGAGCTCATCACTGGTGGAATGCTGAGTCAGCAACAAGCAGGCCTAGGTCGATTAGGCAGTCCTACCTCCTGAATTGTACACTGAATTTTATTCGACTCAGAACACAGGGTTGTGGGAATAGGGACTGAACAAGATGACAGGCGGGGTTGTAATGGTGATTCCGCAATTTACTGGGACTTGAAGTTGATATCCATGGACAATGTTTACACTTAGCTAGACCCTAAACTCAACCCAACATCTCGAGCTTGTATTGAATCTAAATCCGATTCCAAATGCAATATACAGTTATCCATAGTGGGCGTGCCAAAATCTGAGATTGAGAGATACTTTTATCCACCGCCAAAATGCTTTCCCAAACTATACATATCTCTTAAAAATTGCAGGAGCACCAAAACTCAAAGTTCTGAATTAGATTCTGGTGCGCTTGAAATCTGATCCAAAGCTTTGCATTTACAGCCTGAAATGTGTCAGCTAAAATATGACAGAATTTGATGCCATAAACTTGAAGTCACGGGTTGGATTGCGGGCACACTGAAATCCAGTCTGGAACATCAAGTTTTGATGCTCCTGCAATATTAAGGGACTAGCAGCAACCCGTGCTCTGCTACGGAAAGAGGGTGCTGTCGCGATGTCCATTGTTCCTCAAGAGAACTTGCCAATCTCGAGTTTTAAATTACTGTATTGCTCGTAGGGTTAGAATAATATTGTGTTTATGGGCCGCACGTCGCCGAGCCCTGGGCCGCACTGGGGCTCAGCAACATGCAGCCCAGATTTCAAGGTATTGCTGTTCATTTATACATGCTTTTGTGTCCTGTCGACACGTCAACAGGCAGATGTATGCTCATCCACAAGTCTGCGCATGTGCTGTGTCCAATTCTTAGCATAGCCGTTAGCCTTGTCCTCTGCCCTCAATGCCCTCTCCTATTACATCTGTATGAGGGTGAATTAGCACCACTACATAATATTAGCTTCCAAACATTGAGGAATGTGCAAGTTCTCGAGTATCTGAGTAGCGAGTTCTCGTTGGTGCCATGCTCATTGAGGCGCAGAATGCTTCAGGTTGATGGAATCTGGGTGCCACTGATAGAAGTCACCGTAATGTTGCAAATAAAATCCAGCAAACACACCGCAGGTGGATTCTTGTACCTCTTGTTCCTATTGTTGTGTCTAACTGCAGAACATCGCTTGTATGCCATCGCTGGTTGCTAAATGTCAAAACTGGACATGCTACCGACCGGGAACAAAGGTGCTGTGTTCTCAATATCCGCTGCTCGTGGATGGATGTGTTTGGCGGGCACCTTGCTCATCTGGTGTCACCTGGCCTGGTAGATAATTTGTTAGAAAGGCACGCGCTACCCATGAGACCACACACTGGCACCGGCACCAGCTCGCCCTGTGTCTCTGCAGTGGGTTTCGGCAGAAGAGGCCGTAGTCGCCGTATTCTGTGGGTATTTGTGATGGGGTAGCCACTTCCGGGTCGCTGTCTACAGAGGAAGAGCTGCGGCTGGTGGGTATTGCTGGCATATTGTCATGTCCGCAAGCAAGGCTCAGGACACCGCTGGGTGTCCCATGCTTGCATGCCTTGGTATCCCTGGACGGCACCTCAGTCGACTTGAAGGTCAGAGAGTGGAGGAGAGAGCGTTCTTGGCGTTGAGAGCCAGGTTGACCACACGTCAGCCAATCAGAATGTCTGATTGTCTCTTGTCTTGTGTCAGGGATGACACGTCAACTTTTGCTTGTATAATAGGTATGTGTAGTTTCAGAAACCATTTGAATGGTGTGCAAAGGTATTCCTTGATCTGACATTTTGGCATGCCAGATATGGATAACTGAATATTGCAGGTGGTAACCAATTTAGATTTAGCCTAAATTTTACATATTAGGCAGAGTTTAGGGCTTGAATACCTGTAATTTGAAACTTTGTCCACAGAAATCAACTTCTGGTCCTGCCAAATTGCCGAATCACTCCAGGTAAGTTGTGTTGTGTGTCGCCGGTATTTCTGGGTGTGGTATAACTCAGCCCTCTCTTTGATTTGGTGAGCTTGGTGTTGCATATTTTTACAACTCAACCCAGCCTGACTTAACATTGAGGGTAGCGAGTGCCGGTGGTAGGCAAGTCAGTCTATGTAAATGAGAGGACCAATGTGTCATCACGAGTAGGCAGTGGCACGAGTAGGCCCTACCCGCGGGTACCCGCGGGTTTGACCCGCACGGGTATGAGTACGGGTAGCCGATTTGCTACCCGTGGACCCGCAGGTGGGCCGACCCCACGGCTGTCAAAAGGGTCGGTGGCGCATCGGCGGTGGGAACAGCCGTGCCTGTCCACAAAAGATAGACAGATTGGCCATTCCCGCTGCTGACAGCCGCCCACCCGGCCCACCCGGCCTAGCTGTCAGCTTCCGCAGCACGGGTACCCGCGGATTATCCGTACCTGTACCCGCGGGTACGGGTACACAGCCACCGTGGGTACGGGTACG
Organism: Mycena chlorophos; assembly: GCA_014461115.1. NCBI lineage: Eukaryota > Fungi > Basidiomycota > Agaricomycetes > Agaricales > Mycenaceae > Mycena > Mycena chlorophos. The sequence continues at coordinate 1,540,053 of JACAZE010000002.1, read as the reverse complement.
GATCGGGCCCCCGGCACCCGCGGGTTTACCCGTGCCGCTCCCTAATCACGAGTTTGAAGAAATTGGGGTGCTGGGCTAACAAAGTCGTTAGCGGGGCATAATGGCGTGGGCACAAAGCAATAAGATACATGAATGGAGCTAGGAGTACGATAAGGTCGCTTGTTGCACAGACTGAGGGCCTGAGTTGTGGCTATCATTTTCAGCAGCATCTTTGCAACGCCAAAATTCACACAAAAATGACCCACTTTTGTGGCATTTTGGAAACATCAAACAGCAGGCATTTTTTTATGATTTGAAAAACATCTCTTTCAGCCGCTGTTTCAGTCGAGCTGAAAGAAACTCTTTCAGGACCTTTAAATTTCAGTAGCTGCGGAAATGGGCGCCAAAACCAGACAATTTGGAGCGCATTTTGAAAACAACACTAATTTTTGCACTGGTGAAATTGACTACCAAAACTAGATATTTTTGTGACGTTTCAGGTCGACCTGAAAGCAGGTCACATTCATAGCCAAGATGTTCTTCTTCTCATGCATCTCCTCTTGCCACAAGTACAATGTTAAAAACTCCCACTCACTGTCACCCATATCGCAAAATGCACGGCCGTGTTCGAGTGGGGCAAGCTATTGGGTGGGATTGAGGAGGATACGGGTGAGGAGACCTTGATGAAGGGAATGTGAGGTGCTATTCCTCGGACCGGGATGAGCAAACTGTCAAGGGCCTGATGGACAGCAAACAGTATTGTGGAATCCTTGAGCACGGCCGCATTGACCTCTACAACAGCCTTGGTTGCTGGTTTGATGGAATTACTATATGCGGATCTACAATACATTTTCTATATGACTGTATGTGTAGAAGTACTTGACGCAGAGAAGTACTGGGGGTGTAGCCAGCATTCGATTAGATAGTGGCAGTCCTGCCATTGTGACTTGGAATCTGATCTGTTACACATCATACTGGGAGGAGCTGTTGCCACTGCATGCAAAGTTGAATATTCTGCCCTAGAAAAATGTTGGAAAACATTAAATTTTTCCAGCATATGTCCAACATTTTTCCCCTGGTTATATGTTGAGCATATTTAAAATATTCTCAACATATAGTCAACATATAACCAGGGGGCAAATGTTGAGAATATTCAAAATATTCTCAACATTTTCTCTCAAGACCCCTGGAAAATGTTGAGAATATTTTGAATATTCTCAACATTTGCCCCTGGTTATATGTTGACTATATGTTGAGAATATTTTAAATATGCTCAACATATAACCAGGGGAAAAATGTTGAACATATGCTGGAAAAATTCAACATTTTTCCAACATTTGCCAGGGGTAGAATATTCAACTTTGCACGCAGTGTGCTCCCCTGGTTGTCTCTAAAATCTCCAACTTCAACCTTGTCAATCCATGCAGTACTCCCTCTACAATGAATTTTCTCCTTTCCATCACTGCTAGCATCGTCCATCCAGTTTACGTCTGATGCCTTGTCCGGGTCAATTGATGGCAAATCAGGCATTGTTAAGGAGACTATTCCACATGATTCCTGACAGATCTTGCTGAGAGCTATGTACATTTGACCCCATACCGCAGACAGAGGCAGGTCAATTGGCAGCTCTCGCTGTGTTGAGTAGTGACGGTGACAGTTATGTTACATCTGATGCAAAATCGATGCTCTCCTCAGAAATTGATCCTAGGTTCACCCTTTGACCATCCCATTCCGAGCAACTTTGGCTTTTGCCAATAGAGTGCAGAACCTATCTAAGTTTGAATACTTCCTATTGAAAGTCAGCAGTTTCCCATGCAACATATGTCAAGTTTGGTACGGTTGGAAAGCTAGCATGTATGTTCCATATTGAGGGCAAAATCCTGGACCCATACAAATCATCCCTGATTTGATCTGACCATTCTGAAGCGGAGGTTGGTGCGCTAGTATATGCCATGGAGACAAACAGGTATTCAAAGTCAGTTGGTGTAGTGGTTACACTGTAGTCTTTCCTACGAAACCGTGTTGTAATGCGGAGTGCTCATGGTTCAAACCTCAGAGTGGGCAATTATTTTGCTGACCATTTCCTCCGAGAATCCTAAGAAAATCTTAGCATATTGTCCCCTCGGAATCTTAGAATATTGTCCGGGTGAAAATGCTGGACAAAATGTTGATAAAATTCAAAATATTGCCAGGGTGAAAATGTTGAGAAAATACTGCAGAAATTCTGACAAAATTCTGATAATATTTAAAATATTGCCAGGGTGAAAATGTTGATAAAATTCTGACAAAATGTTGAAAAAATGTCGAATATTATCAGAATTTTGGCAAGGATAATATTCGATATTCCCTGCAGTGAAACCAGAACCACTTCGAGATATTTCCGCCGCATGCTTTCACAATAGACTGCCGAATATCCCTGTGCCCACTCTCTACCGGTCAATTCTTTGTATTCCTGTTATTCCGTATTTCTTCTCAAGCCAATCCATCGCTGCAAGAAATTGCGGAGCATTGTTGGTCACTATCTCCCGTGGACAACCCCAACGGCAGATAATATATTCCAACAAGAATCTCCCAACCGCTGCTGCATTGTCAGATCGTAATCCCTGCGCCTGAGCCATCGACTAAGCGAATCTCGAGCAGCAATTACGAGCTTATGCCCATTTGATGTTGCGCCCATTATCATCACATCTGTATGAATCTTCCTGGAAAAGACTCGGTGTGTGGGTAGGAACCGGAGGTATCTTCAAAAGTCGCGACTGGCGCACTTGACACATGTCACTGCGGGGAATCCTCTATATTCTGGCCCTGGATATTCTGAGAATATTGTGCATATTCTCAGCATATTCTCAAAATATCCAGGTACAGAATATTCTGAGGATATTCAGAATATCCTCAGCGTATTCTCAGCATATCCCTGCATGGGAATATTCTAAGATTCTGACACGTGTCAATCCTGGGATTCTTGAAGGATTGCGGCACAAGAGGATTGCGGCACAACAGCACAACATAGTATATTAACAGCAACTTAGAACACCAGAACGATTGAACCAAAGCCCCATCTCTGCACCAGACAGTGCTAGTCCGAATCTAAACCACCACGTATACTCGACAATGCTACAGAAAGTTCGGACCCTGTTCGGACCCTGTTGCATACATGCCACCTCGACCGGTCCCCACACAAAACTTCACCAAAGTAACCGCAAGCTGCACAAAACTCGTCCACCAGTGCCAAGAGCTCCATCGCCGTCGCCCAGTCCCAACGCAGTCCGCGCTTGCTCCACCCGCTCCCGAGCCGATGCCTCGACGACGCCACCCACCTCCAACGCAGCCGCATACCGCCACAAAACTCATCCACTAACATCCCCACTTCCCAGACCGTCTTGTTCCGTTGCGCGATCTGCGCCAAGCCCGTGCTGCGCACCTGGCCCTTGACGCTCCGGCCTTCCAGCTGGGTCGGCAGCTGCGAGTCGTTTGGGTTGATACAAAACGCCTGCGTCTCCTCCAGGATGGCAAAGACGAAATCCAGGGAGCGCGGAAATCACCTGCAACGATGGCCGCGTCCGGCGCCTCCTGGGCCGGTTCCTCCTCCTCTGGAATGTCCGCTGCGCTGGGAGCTGCGGCAGCCCCACCCCGCAGACCGTGTTCTTACGTCGCCGACGGCGCATGCATCGGCTCGACGCTTTGCTGGGCAGCAACGATAGTGTCCTCGTTGCGCGGGTGGCCTTGCAGGTTGATGGCCTTGGACGTAACCAGAATCTTGACGAAGGGGTTTCGCGGTGCCACGGAGGAGACTGACAAAGTCTGGGTTCATACCCCGATGTTGCGCTCGAGGAAGTTCTCGGAGCTGTGCGCGACAGGCCCGTTGAAGTGGTTGATGGTGAGCGAGGGGAAGCCGGCACGGTCGAGTCCGCCACCCGTCTTGAACGACGAATGGTTACCCCAGCGCTTCTGGGACGCTTCCACCATCGTATGGTCCGTCTTCTTGGGAGCGCGACGGCCTGGTCGTCCATGATGTGGATAAGGCCGCCCGGTTTGTTCTGCAGCAAACGAGTGCACTCGGCGTTGTCAAAGTACGGGATGCTCGTGGGCATTCAGCGTGGAACGAGTCCCCGGTGGTGTATTCGGCAACATGAGACTCGAATAGGCGGTGCTGCGTCCAGTTCAGCTCGTTGATGCAGAACTGGTCGAGCGAATTAGGCCGCGACAACATGTTCTGCGGGCCAGGAATGTCGAACAGGCCGATGAATGTGACGTAGTCCTCCCGGCAGACGTTGGTGCTCGTTGAGCGAGGAGAAGAGCAGCGAGTAGAGGCTCTTTGCTTGGTCGTCTCAGTTGTCCGCGGCGCCCGTCTGGATCCAGTAACGTCTTGAGCGACAGCGAGCGCGAGGTCGTGGGCATGGATGCAGAGGAAGTCGGCGACGATCTCACAGACATCGGTGTTGCGGACGACGGCAGCATCCTCGTTCGATGACGGTCAATGATGAACTCGGCGTTGCCAATTGCAAGGCGGGGATGGCCGCGATGAGCTGGCATGTCTGCGCTACGTGGCGTTTCGAAGCCGATCGTTTTGAGCGACTTTGAGTTGCTCGAACCCAAAGCATCGTCGTTGGGACTGTTGGAGTATGGTTAATGACCTGTCCACACAACCGGCTCGGTAGCTCAGTGGTTAAGAGCATTGGTAGCGCATATGCTAAGGTCCTGGGTTCAAATCCTAGCCTAGTCATCTAGTTCCTGCAACTTGGATATTTCCTCGTTCAATACCGCTTGTAGCGGATGGGGACGATAGTGACGATGACGATGACGATGATTTTCCACCTGCTCCTCGTCGACCAGCCTCTCCTCCTGCACGCGATCCCACTCCCCTACCTTCCCCTCCACCTCCACAATCACCACCACCCACACTCTCCACGTCGTTCTCCCTCACCTGATGAGCCACCTGAACAACCGCCCTCTCCATTGGTGTTGCGCGCGTCGTCGCTTTCACAACCAGAGGACCGAGCATAGGCCTCGGGAGTGTGGTGGAAAGTTCGCTCACCAAGTCCTGCCATATCTGGCGTCTTTGACCAGGGAGCGCCCCCTCAGTCAGCCCCTGTCTGAGTCTGACGATGAGTTGCTTTTGCAACCTGGCAGTCGCGCTTTGTTGCTGCGCATGAGGGCGATCCGCTGAGTGAAGTGCTTCAGAAAGCCAATGTAGCTGCTGCTATGCTATTCGGAGTGCTCTGCACTCTGAGAAGCCCTCCGCGCACCTATCATGAAGCACTGCGTCGTTCTGATGCACACTTGTGGAAGGATGCAGCTGTCTCTCGAGATTAACTCTCTTTTGGAGAACTGCCCTTGGGAAGTGGTGGATCCTCCTCCTGGCGTGAAGCCCATTCGCTCCCAATGGGTGTTTATCATAAGCACAAGTCCGGCGGCTCCATAGGCGCTACAAGGCCCGGCTTGTTGCCGATGGCCGCGGACAGCGCCCTGGTGTGGATTATAACGAGGTCTTCTCTCCCACCTTCAAGCCTGCTACCCTCCGTACCGTCTTTGCTCTTGCTGCTCAGCACGACGTGAGACTTTGGTTCCATTGACTTTCGTCTGCCTATCTCAATGGGGACCTTCAGGAAGACGTCTATATGACTCAACCAGAAGGCTTTCCTCAGGTAGACCCGGCCAAGTGCTTAAACTTGCCGCTCATGGTATGGGTTGAAGCAAGCCGGCCGCGGCAATGGTACAAGAAGCTTGTGAGAAGCTCACCTCAATGGACTTCCGGTGCCTCCAGTCCGATCGTTCCTGCTATGTCTTTGCTGACAGCAGAGTTCGTATCATCCTCCTATCCATGTCGATGATGGCGTTATTTGCGCTAGAAATGACTCGGACATTGACCGGGTCATTGCTCAACTTGGCACTTCATTCAAGGTCAGGACCTTGGTCCCACTGGGTGGTTCCTTGGTATTAAAATTGGCGTGACTCTGGGACTGGAGCCATTTCGCTCTCCCAGCGGCAATATGCTCTGGATATGCTTGAGCAGTTTGGCATGGCTGACTGTCGAACTGTGCAGACCCTATGACACCTGGTCTTGTCTTGACCAAGGAGATGGGTGCCTCTCTACTGAAGAAGAGTCCAAACGCTACAAGAGTGTCTATCTCTCTGCTGTTGGCTCTTTGATGTATTTGGCCACTCAAACTCGTCCTGACATCTCCTATGCTGTGGGTGTTCTTGCCAGGTTCAATAGTAACCCAGGCCCCGCTCACTGGAAAGCTGTGAAGCATTTGTTCCGCTACATACAAGGGACACTTGACTTTAAGCTGACCTACACTCGCCAAGCACCTTCTCCCCATCCTTTCGTCACTTACTCTGGCGCTGACCATGGTGGCTGCAAAGGACTCTGGAAAGAGTACTGGCGCCTACATGGTCATGATGAATGGCGTCTCCAGTGAGCTGGAAGAGCAAACTGCAGAGCACTGTCTCGTTGTCTACAACAGAGGCAGAGTATATTGCAGCTGTGGAGGCTGGCAAGGAAATCAAGTGGATGCAATCTGCTTCTCGAGGTTGGGTTTCCCTGTGTCTGGACCATCCCCACTTCTCATGGACAACCAATCTGCGATTCAAGTCTCCAAGAATCAGAACACCATGGGCGTATGAAACACCTTGACCTAGCATACTTCTGGCTCAGGCGGAGTTGCTATGGACCACATTAATTGTGTTCAGTATGTTTCCACGTGACCAACTTGCAGACATCCTTGCAAGGCTCTGCCTCGTCTTACTGTCCTTTCTCTTCGAGCGCTTTGGATTGCGGCGCTTGAATGAGACTGCTCATCGGGAGTGTTAAATGGCTGAGTAAGGACTCTACAGTCTCATTCTATTTTTGCTTGACAGGACTCTTATCTGCATCTTATCTGATCTTATCTGATCTTATCTTGGCTCCTTATCTGTATCTGTTAGCTATCTGTTAGCCATCCAGAGTAGGTATCTTATCGCATCTTATCGCATCTTATCACTGGTGCATATCACTGTTTAGCATCTGACACCCTACATATATAAGTAGCTGTAGTTTGCCCTGAGGTCCCCGGTTTCTCACTGTTGACCTCGGAAGTTATATCTCTCTTATGCAGAATAGAGTTTCTCACTTGTTGACCTCAGACCACTGTGGTTGCCTGTTCTAACAGCTAGTCTAGTATTCCCTTACTCAGCCGAATGGAACAGCGGCGGGCGACTCCCTAGAGAGTAGAAACTTACGCCGAATGCGTATTGGCTGGGTGTGCCGTGTTATACTAGGTAAATACGATCCCAGAAAGGACCCCCAAACTGGTACTTGCCGAAATGCCATTTCAAGCTGCCTATGGTCTCAGGAAGAAGAAGAAATCGAGTTGCATATGTACAATGAACTCCAAGGATACATTTTCTCGTGAAGTCGTCTACGGTGTGGCGGATCCAGATACATCACCCGCTGCGTCCGGCTCGTCATCGACCTGCAACACTCGTTCCAACTGTTCGGCGCCTTCTTCGCCTAACTGAGCTTGGCGTGCGAGCCTGCTCCAGCTCTTTGAACGGCGAAAGCCATCGTGCCCTGGAGTTCATGGACATCCCCTAACAGGGCGTTGGATCCGGCGCCCAATTCCCTCTTTGAGTTCGAAGTGGGCGTCGGGCCTGAAATCCATTTTGGTCGCTAGCGTGTGCGATCGCGTTCAGCTCCATTTCAGCGACCTGCAGCGACTCCCGACGAAAGCTGCGTATGCGCAGAAAACGCTAATGTTGGCTAGAGTTTTTCGCATCGTGTTGACGTTGAGTCCGGCCGGCGTTCGACCAGGTTCTTCCGTCGCTAATAATTGCATCAGCTCGTAAGGGTGACAACGGAAAAAATCGGCATACGCAGCAGTGTCGAATCCAGCAAGGAGAAATACTACCGCGACGCAGTATCTTGCGCCTCGGCCGGGCCCGGGCTGAGCATCGAATCGGCGACTTTGGCGGTTCCTTGTCGCGAGTCAGACCTGGAGCTGTTCAGTGCTCCGAGGGAGTAAGAAAAAAAAAAAAGCGTACTTCTGGGCATCGCAACCCATCCTTTCTCGATTCCTAGCGATCGGTCGCGCGAAGAATGTCCAAGGGATCGCTTCATGGTTGCAAGCGTTGAATCGGCTCGGCTCTCGCCATCCCAACATCTACGGCTAGTTACTGAATGAGCCTGGCAGAGAAAAGGCGAGGGAGAAAAAGCTGCCACTGATGTCCGCAAGCTGGGTTGAGACACTCTTTGGGGCTAGCAGAATGTGGGGCGGCGCTACGGATCCAGGCTGTCGTTCAGCGCGTCCGGCGTTCCGGTTTGGAGGTTCGGGGCGGTGGGGACTTTGACGAGTCGCGCTGTCCATGGTCGTTCATGCGAGAAATTTTCGGGCCGAAGGGGCGTCGGCGAGGCGCCACAGGCGGATGAGCTTGATTATTCTTGTTTGTCAGTGCCGACGAGCCACGATTGCAGCTGGGGAACAGCGGCGTAGAGCATAAGGAGCGTGGGTGAGCGTTCATGAGAGAGAGGTCTTGCGCCCAAAATACCGCTGATCCAGGAATGCTACTGCACTTTTATTGGACATATTAGTGCAGAATCCGACTAAAACCATTTTAGGCGGGAATCCCGACGTTCCGAACACAACGGGAGGTCGAGAGGATCAGGTCGTCCACAAACTAATTATTCCCTCCGGCGTCCGCCCCGAGGTGCGTTGGTGAGTTCGCTGCTTGGACGGCCAGCGCGAAGTTGAGCTCAGGCTAGTCGTTCAGGTGTCAATGATAGGGAGCTCGCTGATCGCCTTGGCGGCGCCGACAAATGCTGCTTCCATTGACACGCTATGGCGTAGGAGAGCAAGGGTTCGCGGACGTCTGTGCGGGCGTCTGTCGGCCGAGCGTACAGTATCTACAAATCATTAGTTGCCGTTCCTCGTTTGGTACAAAATGGTCAACCTTCGCCCTTTTGAAAGTCTCCGAGCGCCGTGCAGCCGCAGGCGCGCCGCCAACACTAAGCCCAGCGCAACCCGGGTGTGATCTGTACGGTGCATTCCTACGGCGTCTGTCAGCATAATTAAAGAAGCGTGCTGGAGATCCTCGCCGTTGTCGATCCTTGCCTTGTAGACACCTCCTCGACGATGCAGCCAAGCCGCTGCCCAGCTGAGAGTCGTCGGCGCTCGTCGCGTTGAATACATTCTCCATTAGGAGTTCGGACCCAGGTCAAGGTCAGAGAAAGAGAGATAGAGTCCATTCAAGTTGGTCACAGTGGGCGCGAACCTGACTGAAGGACTCAACAAGCGCGCAGAACTTTGTTCGGATAAATCATCTACAAACTGTAGCTACGAGAAAGAGATGTAGCGGCGTTTGTATGGTTAATGAGCCATTCCTGCCGCTCCATAGCGGCTTCTTTTGAATTTTCCGATCGACACTTGGCCTGGAGCTCCGGCGGCGTTCTTCGATAATATCGTCGGTCAGCTCCGCTGCCGCGTGGGTGGTTGCTAGGGTTTCTCGCATGAAGAGGATTTGAGTCGGTTGAGGTTCAGCGAAGGTCGTTCTTGAGGAACGCAGGGCTTGCCGGGCCACCCATTACGGGTCGATGCGCGACGCAGGAGATCGCTGTTGACTTGAGCGTAGGATGAGCGCCCGGTAATGAACGAGGTCAAGAAAGCGAAGAGCAGTACATTTGTCGACTTGAGCTTGGAGCGCAGCCTGCTTTTTGAGTCTCCGTCCTCAGTCGCTTTTTTTTCTTCTCGGCCAAAGTTTTCTTGCGGGAGCGCTGCACGCCGCATAGCCCTGTCATAGTCTTTTGTAGCGTCAGCGACTGGTAGAGCAGTGACTGTTGGGGCTACCTGCGCGACCCTTTAGGCGTAGGGGAGGTCGGAGTACTTGGGGAGGGAGGCGACCCAGGTCGGCGGCAGCGCAGTGTGAATAAGCTGTGCGACACTCAGCGGGGATAATGGGTGGCGAGTGAGGCCATTCTGGCGTCGTCGTTTTGTTGGAGTCGTCGGAGCCATGAGGGTTTTGGGGGGTCGGGCGGTGGGTTTTATGGATGGATCGATGAATGGAAACACGCCCTCCCAGCCGCAACGAGAGGAATTTATAAATGGATCGATGGATGGCGCTCAACGAGATTCCATCGACGGACGGGACGACTAGCGCGGACGAAACCATTCAGCGAAGCGGCGGAGGATGAATGTCGCGGAAGCCAATGGAAAGGTTATACGCTGGAAGGCGGAAAGGTTTCCGGACGCGTAAAAGAGTGTGGCACCGTGTCAAGGCAACTGGTGTCGTGTGTTTGGTCGAAACGTGGAAAAGAGAGCGGCAAGTGGTGTCGCGGCGTGAGGGCGGTTGAAGGGTCTGGTCGCGCCGTAAAGAGTGTGGCGGCGCCGCGCACGGCAACTCTGGCAGTGCGAGGCGGAGGTCGAGAGCAAGGTGTGTGAATGTGCTGATGATGTCACGAAGCGATCTAGCCTTAGAGATAGCCGCCGGCTAATCGGCGGCAATCACAACCAGACGCGGCTTGAAGAAGAGGCGGAGGCGCGCCCGCGATGCGCCGAGATTAGCCGTGATGGCCAAGACTAAGGCTGCTGGCCGGCAGATTGCCCGCGTCAGTGTATGGACAACGGCATTCTGATTGACGCGGGTATAGAAAATCGGATCGGTAGGGTACAGAACACACTAAATATTGTCTACAACTGATAGGTCGGACGAGGTCGAGGAAGCAAACGGCGCAGGCATCGGAGGAGAAGGGTGATCGTCAGCGGCCGTGAGTTCCCCAGCAGCCAACGCCGTTGGGTGCTGATACCAGAGAGCACCTAACGTCGTCCATTCTGGTGGGATCGGAGCCATTGTGGGTTCGTTAGAACCACCCGATGGGCTGAATGCAAGCACCGCCCGTCGATATGAAACCGTGATTCGTAATATTCCGGGAGATCGTCGAATTCTGTGGGGATTCTGAGACTCCAGCGAGTTGGTGGACCAGCCAGAGCTGGCTGACTGACTTGGGTCACTCGTGGAGATGATTGGGAGGGCCTCTCCAGCCGCCCGATGCAGAGGGCGATAAGAATGCGCCTCCCCCGACGGCATAAGCAGCGCTATGCCAGAACCGGGGACGCGGCGGTGGATTGGAGAATATGCGCGCGCAGTCGAAGCAGGTGCTGCTTGGCTCGCAACAGCAACAGCGCCAAATGCGAGACAGGCAGGCCTTGGCCTTCCTGGGGCCTCGGCGACCCCCCCTGACGCCACCTGAGTTGGTCCCATCGAGCGAGACGCCGTCGCCAGATATGATTCATGCCGGTTGGGGAGATGGGATGAGTGCGACGCCAGTCATTGAACCGTTTGCGGTCGAGAGAACGCCGCTTAGCGCGTAGCAGCTTGAAGGTCGCGCGGCAACGAAGTGCTGCATATCTGAAATCAAGCAAAGATCATGAGAAAATTTGAAAAAAAGGCGAGAAGGATTTGCTGGCGCCTGTGCCCTGCGGACATTGGCGAGGCAGAAGAAGGCGCGGGCTGAAGTTTAAAAAAGGCTAGAAGCCATCGGAAGGTAAGCCGCTGGAGCACATCTTTGCGCCGCCGCGACACGCGCCTTGAGCAGGGCGTAGGAGGGTAGGAGATGTGCGCAGGAAGCGACATGGCGAGCGAAGGAACGTCGTCTAAGATCTGTGCGAGAAGGTCAAGAGAAGGTCACAATTTGATTCAGCCGATATTACCCATCTTGGGACAAGATTGATGACAAATTACTACCATCCTGTTCCTCCCAACTCAACGCTTAGGCTAGCGACAATCTGAACCACCAATCCTCGTACTGTAAACGTGCTCGTCGAGACGACTGCCTCTGCTGTGCCACCCCAAATTCCTTCACCTTCTTCGCCAAAATGGCGCTCTAAGCGGCTCTTTGGCTGTCGATAGAGCGAATCTTGCGCGCCCGTCCGGATGCCCGCGCCGCCGCCGCTCTGAGCACATCCTGTGCGCCAGATAATGCCCAGCGGGAGAATACGAGCTTCTTAGCTCTGGCGGCGAGCATAGCATGCGCTGCTCACCGATTGGCGACCAATCCTCGGCTGCGACGAGTAACTTTTCAAACGCGGGCGTCCTGGCGTTCTTCTTTCCTTCGCGGCGAAGTCGGCGTACAAGACTGTCTGCCACATGAACTGCGCCATCGTCGTTGTAGCGTGGTGAAATGGTCTTCGCGCGTCTATCTTCCGCCAGCGTCGACCGCCTGCGATTCGGCTGATTCGGGCGACATCGAGCTCCATGTCGGCGTCTTGGCGTCGTATCAGGAGACGTTCGACCTCGATAAGCCGGAGTCTGAGGCGCTGGATCAAATTCTGAACAAAGATTTCTCTAACGCAGCCATGAGCGCGCCAGGATGTCATGACCAGCCCATAAAAGCGGCGTACCGGGGTCTTGCAGCGGAATGCGTTCCTCAATTCAGACGGTTAACCTCGTCGTTGAGAGCATCAACTTCCGGCGCTCGGTAGAGCGCAGCACAAGCTTCCGCGTCTGTCCTTGTTGGATGGCCAGTGAACGTGGTCAACATGGAACGACATGGCGGGCGGGGCGAAAACAGAGTGCGGATCAGGTTGCAATCTGGCGTAGGCGTACGGTGGCGTTGGAAATGTCCGCTTTTTCGCGGACGAGGCATCGAGAGAATCTTGTGAGCTTTTGTTCTAATGGGTTATATACAGTGTGGTTGAGAAACTAAACAAGTTACGGCGTCTCGCTTTCGTATTCGTGGTCGTCGGCTTCATACCCAGCGGTTGCTGCTGCCCGGAGCCGCTCGCAGCGTCGCCCAGAGTCTCGGCGTCCGCCAACACCTTCTGGAACGACTTCATGGTCGCAGCACCTTGCTCATTCACCGCCCGACACTTGCAATATATTCGTCGAGGTCCTTGGTCAGCCCGCTAAAGAGACGCTGGCGTGCCGAGACCCTGAGCTTTCTTGGCGATGACGAGAGCCTTCTTGCGGAGCTTGTCCAGACTGGACGGTCTTCACAAGAAGATACCGATGGCCACGAGTCTGAGTTCTGCGTCAATGGCGAATATGAGAAATGGACCAGGACGACGTGTTCGGCACCAGCACCGCGAGACGCTTTGTGGTTACGCGAACCCGATGGACGCAAGGTCGGCGTGGTCTGAAGTCCGCTAGACTGCTGGGCGCGTTAGTGGAAATAACACCGATCCGATGGATATCGCACTATCTGGGGGCGGGCGGCTTTTCCCTCAGGGATGGCAGCCAAAATTTCGCGAAAAGTCGGGGTTAACCCAGTGGGCGTTGCGCGAAGCACTGGGTTTCCTTATTAGGAAACAATCCAAAAAGAAAGCGGAAATAAAAGGCCAGGAGAGGGTTTGAACTTAAAACCTCTTGGTGCCCTCTTTTCAGAGAGAGAGCTACGCTTACCACTACACCAACAAGGTATACTTAGTCCAGGTTCTGATGGGTATATATGGAGGTACTCTACCAATTAACAAGAGTATTTCTACTATCTGGCTACCAAGTGGTTAGCAAATGCCATATAAAGGTAAGTGTTGTAAGGTAGAATGTATTCAGTATAAGCTATTGATGAATCTATCACCTTTTGATGCAAGTAAATACTTGAAGAATATTGATGCCACTGATTCCAGCTTATTTGCGCGCTAATTGATCGCATCAACAGACATTGATAACAAAATTGATCAAGCAAAACAGTAGCTACATGATAGTACCAGCCATCAGTGATAATTCTGTATCCTGATCTTATTTGATGGCTTGATGCGGACTAGGGCCTAATATGTACGCTCCATTTGCTCAGCTAAGAAGTGCTACTTGGTGTAGTGGCTATGTGCTTCGCTAATATCCTATGAGCTCACTTACTGTAGGTCAAGGGTTCAAATCTCTATCTTGCCGCTTTTCCTTCTCTTTTCGCTCGTGTTTCCTCGAAAATTTCCTTTTTGGGCCGGGGACTTGCTCGGAATTGTCTGGCTTGCTTCCTAATAAGGAAGGGGTAGATCCCCGAAATTTCGCGCAACGCCCACTGGGTTAACCCCGACTTTTCGCGAAAAATCGAGTGAACCGGCTGTTTCCCTTGCGTTGGAGCTGACTTTCCTCTTGACGGCGCGGGCGCTTGGTTTCCCTTGGGAGCCTCGTCGTCGTCCGTAGAATCCACCTCCGCCTCCTTGTCAGCCACCTTCTCGTTTCCCTTGCGTTGGCGCTGTTTTTCCTTCTCGAGGCGCTTCTCCTCGATAGCCTTGTAAAACTTCGTCGCTAGAATCCATCTCGTCGTACTCGCGGGCCAATTTCTGGAGATAGGCCTCCTGAATCGCTTTCGGCACGATGAAATACGTATACATAAGTTGCTGAGAAGGCGTCAGTATCTGCCAGAAAGCGAAGAACTGCGGCGCACAGCAGTACGGACAGCGCATCGGGCGTATGCCACATCCACTCGACAGAGCAACCTTGGTTGGCAGCGGCAGCAGCGACCGCAGCGTAGGTTTTGTCGCGGATGATGAACCTGAGGACTGGGTCTTTGCTGCGGAGCGTCGTAGACCTTGGTGTACTGAATATATTGCATTAAACCGAGGATCGCCCTGCGAAAGGCGTTGAAACCAAAGCGACGGAATCCAAAGAGCGGGCAGACCTTATTGTAGACAGTCTCGTTCAGACAGGATTCCACCAGCAGCGGCTTATTCGGACGAGCTCGAATTTTCAGGTGGTTTTGTTGTTATCGGAACGCATTGGGGGAGGGTGATGAGGTGAATAGAAGAAGAGGGGGCGCGGTCATTGTTTTATAAGCGACTTGGGTGTTTTGAAATGCTGCTGCGGCCGGACGTGGAAGCTTGAGGCAAAAGTAATAGCTTCCGCAGCGTGACTCTCGAAACACAAAAACACACAACCACCCCGCGTCCTGAGCGGCCGTTGAGCGCAAGCATCGACCATCCGTGTCCCGACCTCGAAGGAGAAAACTTCACGCGAAACCAAAAAAAAAATGACGACCCGTTCTGGCTCGCATTGGTATTGTAGCTACATTTGGTCCCTCGTCGTCCCTCTCATTAACTATGCCTTTTTCCAAACAGCTATCCAAACCTCATCGGGTCCGGGGCGCACTATACAGGGCCTCCCACATCCGCCCGAGAACGAGGCTTACCTCCCATGGCAAGCAGGAACACAAGTATTCTATCCCCAGACTGCCCTCGACTTGAAGAAGCTCAAGTCTCACCATCGTCTGTGGTCAGGGCGGTGGCGCGCGACGCTAATGCGGGCAGGGACCACGGACACCTTCCTCCACGGCCAGCAGCAGAATACGCGCCCGAGCGTCAGCGATGCGTCGAGCAGTGTATCCCAGGTCCTCCTCACGTGCACCATCGCGGCTATTTGTCTTTCGTTCGGGCCCGAAACGGATCGGGAACGGCGTTTTGCTTCGCCTTGTTGAATCATTGATTCCCGCCTTGTTGCTCCCAACCACCACCTCCTCGCAATGACTGCCTCACCTTCGGTCCCGATCCCCACTACGCCGGTCGTCGCCCCATTCCTTCTGCCTCATCTTCGGTCCCCGTTCCTCCACTACGCAGGTCGACGTCCCCATTCCTTCTCCCGCCTCCGCGAACGTCGAACCAAATATGACTGCACGGCCAATCCAGGTGCCGAAGCGGGCAACCCCGGGAATCTTCCATGGCCAGCGGCGCGAGTTCTTGTTGGCGCACGAGACCAGGTCCAGTTGTACTACGGCAGTGGCAAGACGCCAAAGCATAAACGGGGGTCCGGCAAAAACGTCTTCGACCAAATCATGCCCTTGTACTGGGCTAAATTCCCGCCCGGGCCTCCCTCTCAGCCACGATCCACCGGGAAAATCCGCCCGGCCTGAAGCAGTATGCCGTCGCTCCTGTGGACGGCCCCAGTGAGTCGCCTGGCAAAAATTCAAGGAAGACACCGAAGAGGTAATGCTTGTCGTCAAAGTCTTCAATACGATGCTGGGCGCCCGTAGAAGTGGCGTCGTGGTACTCGCGTCGTCGACAGGCTCCGCCCGCGAACATGTCTTCGCGCCTCTCCTGAAGCAGCTGCGGCATCCGTTGGGCGACGCGCCGCGCTTGAAGCGGCCATACGAAGTCTATATGCAACGCGAAGACGTTCGCCCGCTGATCGAGGCCCAGTTCACGGCTGGGCTACCACCAGCAACCTTCCGCCAGTCATATCAACCTTCGCTGCCAAATCGCGAAGAATATGCTGGAGGGGCCGAGCACGTCGCTCTCGTCGAAAGTCTCCAAGATGGGGCGCAGAGGGCCTTTGAGGAGAAGTCCGCAATGCACAGAGAGCATCTGAAAGGGCAGCCATCGACGGACCCGGCAGAACAGAGCGAGTGAGTTTTTTTTTTTTTTTCTGTTTTCAATTTTTTGTTCGGACTGGGCTGAGATGATCAACAGGGCGCGCCGTAGAATGGCAGGTCTGCTCCGACCAGTAATAGATGCCGTCGCGTCGTATACAGGATACCATTTATTCCTCTTCGGCGTCGGAATCGACGAAGAGACGCTGCAGGTGGAGATCACGTGGTAGGCCGACATCCTTTTCGTTGAACACTTCTCAAGACATGCGTAGCACGGCCTCAAACGTGTCTCCGGAGTCGCCAGAGAACATGGACTTCACAAGAGCCAACCCCGAAGACTACGAGATCGTTGGGTCCAAACTTACAAGATGCGTGCATAATGAGTGCGTGTTTGTGGCTCGCAAAATTCCCTGATTTGACAAAGTGTACTAGTGGTACAACAGAAATCGTCGTCGCCGTCGTCATCTGCCGCGTCCGGATCCGCCGGCCCTCCTCTCGTCCAACCGCCTTCGTCTGTCCCGCACTCCTCGGCTAGTTCACACCTATCCTCTCCTCCCCACCCTCCGGTTGATTCTCACTCGGCCCCTCCTCCCTGGACCACCTCCCGTCCAATCGAAATCGTCCGCTGTCGTTCAGCCCACGACGTTGACAGTCGACTCGTCGGAGTTTGAGACTTGGTCAATCCGACCTGGTGCAGAACTCATCAAAGAGCTCAACGACCTGCCTCCGCGGAAAGACGTCGCAAGTTAAACTACCTGTCCGTCAAGGCCGGCGAAGGAGGTGGCGAGAGTCAAATATGGCGCGTGATCGTGCTACGGCTCTCCGGCTTCAGGCTGAGTGGTCAGTGGACGTGGCCACATGGCAAGGAACGTTCAGAGCAGCGACCCGGGACACGCAGTCGAGCGGAAGCGCAAAACTCAAGCCTCTTCACGGCCGCAGAAGAAAGCGCGTCAGAAGAGTCAGAAGACTGCGAACGTCGATGAGCCGACGGAGTCCGACGAGGAGGATGACTCGGACGATGGCGATGGTGATGAAGACTCCGCAACAAAACCCCCTCCACTTACGCGCTCGTCAAAAGGCGTTGGATAATATCGAAATGCAGGATGAGGGCGAGAATGGCGATGTTGCTGGCGCCGGTGGCGACGATTCCGAGGAAACCCACCTCACACGACGACGACGACATCAGTGCGAACCCACCCGCGCACGCGTGCTCGTCAAAAGGCGTTGGAAGATGTCGATATGCCGGATGTCGACCAGTCTCCCCCGAGACCGCTGCAAAGCGTGACGATGCGCGCCGATTTCCTGTTGGAGTATGGTTAATGACCTGTCCACACAACCGGCTCGGTAGCTCAGTGGTTAAGAGCATTGGCAGCGCATATGCTAAGGTCCTGGGTTCGAATCCCAGCCTAGTCATCTATTTCCTGCAACTTGGATAATTCCTCGTTCAATATTTCCGTGGCGGGAACGCCGCAGAGTGAATGGGCCGACAATGCGCTACTGTTGTTGACGGACGAGAAGCTTGGGCGCGGATGGGCGCAGCTCCTCCGACTTTGGTATAGTCGCGGCGGGCGGCGGGCTTTGCCAGACCGACAGTGAGTCTCCTTGTCCAATGAGAACGATAGGTGCTTACCTCTTGACCAGAAAGGCTTCAAGTCCGACCTCCCCCGAACCTAGTCCCCGCCCTCAGGCGATCGGAACCTGGGCCGCCCAGCATCGACGCGAATTTTGATCCCAAGATACGCGACGCAAGGAATTTGGTCAACAGATGGTGGCTTGGTGGAGGGATGTGAACCCTGATTGGCGACGTCAGGCCAAAGGCGTGCTGGCGCGAGAGATGGGCGATTACAGCGCGATGGACAAGATCGGCCCCAACGGATTCCTCACCGGCGTTGATTGGGTTGAAGTGGTGGGCGGCTGCGACAAGCGGGGCACCGAGTGCGGCATGGACAACAATGACCGGAGGACGTACATTGGTGTCTTCAACAGCTAGGCGCGTCTGCCAGGGCCACGTGACTGTACATCATGGACGCAATTCCCTCCTTTTCTCTCTTTTTTTTTCTTTTATTAGATTTTATTACTTTACTACTTTACTTTATCTTTGTTTTAAATATCTTGTAGATTTAAATATTATCTGAGGTTATTATTGGTCACATCATGTCACAGTCCATTTACAGAAGCCGGAGGTTGATCCCGTGTAGTGAGAAATAAAGAAATTGATGCCATCAGTGGCGCCGGTCAGCGGCCGGTTGATGAAATTGATGGCCCGGCAAATAAGGTCAAGGATCAAAACTGACCGGTGGCCAGCCTAATCTGATGAATAGGGCCACTGGCTGGCCACCGGAAATCTCATCCGGGGTCTGAAGTGCAAGGCCTGCTCTTGGAGCTTCTGGATGGCGTGAGCATCCTGGGAACGTCCCGTCTCCAGCGTCTTCAAACGAGACTCGACGTCCAGCAGTTTCGTTGCGACTACTTTTGGTATCGCCCGAGCTAGTCGGAGTGGGGACGGCGGCAGGCGTGAAGGCACCGGGGCCTGAACGCGATGTGGTGGTGGTGCAAACGAATGAGACGGTGGAGCAGAGGAGCGAGAAGGTGCGGCCGAACCCGACGGCAAAGGCACAGCTGAACCCAAAGCCGGGGCTGGCGCAGCTGAGCCTGAGCGTGAAGTTGGCGCCACCGAACCCGGACGCGAATCCGGGGCAGTAGAACCGAAACGCGGGAGTTGGGCTTCCGAGCCTGAACGCGACGGCGCCCGAGCTTAACGAGTGCGACGGTCCAGGAAAATGCGATGGAGGTGGCCCAGGGAGGCACAAATGCGGATGTATGCGCAGAAAAATTCGATGGGTGTGCATCTGCAGACGGTCCAGGTGGATCCGGAGAGTGTGCGGCTGGGGACTCGGAAGAGGCGCTGTGGCCGAGGGAATCGTGATATTGGGACAATGCGATAAGTCGAGGGTCAATTGACGAATCCGGGATTGTGGAGTTACGAGTTGACATGCTGGGGAGAGCAGAGGGGAACGATTGGTGGGGCATGGGGTGCCCGGGTCCAGAATGGATGAACGAGAACTTTCGGATGCGGAGAGGTTGGACGGGCGGGCAGCCAACGGCGCTGGGGCCGGGCCTTTGTCAAATGGTTCAAGGAAAGTGAACTCTGTGGAGCCGTTGTGGGTCTGTTTCGATCTTTTGGCTGCGGAAGGCCCGTTCTCGGATTGGTGAAAAGGATTCGACGAACGCGAGCGCGGATGCATTGCGAGATTCGGGAAGCGAGTTGGACGTTCTGAGGAACGAAGGCGCCTGCATCCAGGAGCTGGCAGGCGCCATCGGCTTTGGCTTGTGAGCCCGTTGCCCATTGGACGCCATGGTCGACGCGACGGTGGTCGAAAGGAAGGCGCGCCAATTACATAATGCCAGCTGGTCTCCTTTCGACCACCACAACCCGACCACCACCTGCCGCTCCCCACCTCCCCCGCCTCACTAGCTTCACCCCCTTGGGCTACCAACCCATCGCTGCCTGCTTGGCCACCTCGAGGGAGTACGAAAAGCCGGAGGAGGACAGCGGGCTCGAGACATGGGCTTGGGCGAATATCGGCGGAGATGCAATGGTCGAGTGAGCAGTGGCTCTCGCGAGAGTATCTGGAGGTTGTTGAGCACGCCAGGTGCGTCTTTTCTACCGTTCCTTACAGTTGACGCCCAGATTCTAGCCGGCTTCAGGACGCAAAAGAACCCACCTCGTGGTCCCCTACCCCTTCAAGCACCGCATCTCCGCTGTAAGTCTGTTACTCCCATCCAGCCATTCTCTTCTCTGACTTCTTCCAGGTTGTTCTTGACACGAAACCAGGTCGGCACACACAGGTACGACCCTTCTCCACTCTCTTCTCATCTGACATGATTGCAGAACGCGTTTCAGCGCTGCAGTCTCTCGTGGCGCAGGATTTTTCCATCCGGGTTCACTCAAGATATCGGCGAGAGCCGGTGAGTGCACCTCTGCTGTCTGCTCAGTCCAAGGCTCACGCACACCGTCAGTTCGGGCAACCAGCGCAGCTCAAGGTTCGTTGAATGCAACTTGAAATGCATCTCACTGACCTCACTTGCAGTGCTAGTTGACCTCCCATGTGCCGGTGGCTCGATGCCGCACCTGCTAGGTATGTATTTGGCGCTGACGTGTTGAATACGAGGCTAACAACGATGCCAGATGCGAGCTGAGGGTGCGACATCTGCGCTGATGACGGGAAGCCGGTGTGGGATGGATCGGCGGGATAAATGGGCGACGCGGGATAGATGGATGGCGGCGTCGTCGGCGAGCATGTGCATATCGCATCCGTCGTTGTTTCGGTCTTGGCGACTCGCATTCCTATTCTCTCGTAGCCGTAATTAACGCGTTTGCTGCGCTACACAAGCCCGATGAGCGACGGATACGCGAGCAAGGAGCGAGCAACGAGCGGGGCCCAGATCAGGTCAAATTTAGCATCAGGTGATATTTCGACTATATGTGGCGGAATACCTGGGTAATATGCCTGCAATAGGGACTGTATTGACAAAATTTGCCTCGGGTCAAATTTGATCTATATTCTGGTGATATCTAAGCTATATGCAGGCGTATTGATGGGATAAAAACACGATCATATTTGGCTCAATCTGCGGTGAAATAGTGGGGGTAGAGAGCATGATGATACGAAAAATAAAAGAAACAACGCGACAACCAGCAAGCACCAACCCGAACACGACCAGAACGAAAGCACGGGAGCGCCGGAGGTCGGAACACATGTGGGCTATAAAGAGAAGTCAGTGGAAAAGGTCGGAATAAGCAGAAGAAGGTCGTACCTTCCCGAGAGACTAGGCTGCTGCCTTGCTCTCGGCACCATGTGCCTGCGCGACCTCCTGCGACGCCTCTTCCCCATGGTTCTCGACGCTCACGTCCTCCTGCGCGATCTCCTGGAGCGTCTTCGGTTCAGGCGTTGGGGACAATTGCATTGGTCCTGGAGCCTGGAACTCCGCCTCGGGTTCCTCGTCTGGAGCATCGTCCAGAGCGAACGGGTCCTCGCCGGGGGTGTGGTGGAACATCATCGCCATCTTGTCCATGCGGTCGAAGAGGCGCGAGATGGTCTTCAGCGCCTGCGGGAGTCTGGTCCGGGTCGAACCGTGCGGCAAGGGTCTCCGTGCCCATCGTGCGATTGACCTCGAGGAGGTGGTTGTTGAGGGCGCCGACGGAGTGCGCGACGGAGTTGAGCGCCCGAGGTGCATCGACGCGGCCTGCGCCAGGATCTTCTTGGCACGGCCCATGTTTTCGACGAGTCGACGTGTTTCTGAAGATGGATGTTAGTATCAGAAGACGTTGAAGAAGAGAGGAAGAATGACATACCAGCGGGCGAGCGCTGAGAGAGGAACAGCCTCGTCGTAGATGCGATTCAAGGCGACGGTCGGGTACCGATGCGAGCAGAACTTGGCCCACTCCTTGTTCGCGCCGCATCCGAAACACCAGAGGCCCGGTCCCTGCGAGATGCAAAGCTTAGCCCGAGTCATGCAATTCGTGCACTTGACACTGACCTGGAAGAACTTCAGGTTAGTTCAAGTCGCGGAATGAGTGGAAGATGAAGAAAGAGAGAACGCACTCTTTGGAGCGGATCGACCCGTGGGGTCGGCCGTCTCGAACCGACGAGCAGGATGGGCTCAGGTTCGGACGTACGTCCATTCGGGCGACGCGAGCGGGTTTTCGCCGTGAAACGTAACCTCCGGGAGCGGGAGCGTCTGGAAAGTCGCCTTCCGCTGCTGAGGGTCCCAAACGGTGACGAGCAAGTTCTTGAGCCCGGGCATGCCGATAAGGCACGACGCTAGAAGAAGGGAGTTAGTAGGAGAAGAACTAGGAGAAGACAAAACGACGTACCCCACTTGTCGGCCGCGGTACGAGAGGCAAGCTCTCCGAGCCCACGGACGATTGGCGTCAGGTTCTCGTCAGTGGTAATGTCGACGTCCCTGTACTGGAAGACCTTGCGAGGAGAGTCGCAGCGGCGGGGCGCAGGTTGGACGACAACCTTGTGCGGCGCGACGCGCTGAACGATTTCCTCTTCGAGCTCGTCTTCCTCGTCGTCTTTGTCTTCTTCTTTGTCTTGGTCGTCATCAACGGCGGTGACTGGAGCGACGGAATCGCGACGAGCGGTCTACGAGGAACAAACACATCAGAAGAAGAAACGGAAGAGTGGAGATAGAGACATACCTTAGAAGCAGCCACGGCGGGCTGGGTCTTAGCCTTGGGTTTCGCCTTGGCTTTGCCCTTCGCATCCGCGGCGGGCGTAGCTTCTTGGGAACCGGGCGTTTAGCCTGCAGAAGAGGTTCGTTAGGCGAATACTCGGCAGCAAAAGAGTTAAATGGCAAAGGGAGAGGCGTACCGTGGAAGAAGACGAGGCGCGAGCGGCTTTTGCAGGCGGCGCTGCGGTCTCCACAGACCCAGACCGTCCGCGCTTGCGACTACCACTGGCAGACGCCGAAGACGCGTTTGCCGGGGATCTTCAGAAACGTAAACGCGTTAGCAAATCAAATAACCCAAAGAGAGAAGGAGAAAGGCGTACGGGACGAGAACGCACGGTTTGGCGGGCGCTTGAAGCTTCCCAGAACCCGACATAGGCGTCGTAATTTGGGAACGGGGTTGCCTGGGTTGTTTGCCAAAGCGGGCGGCGGCTTGGCGTGCGCGATGAGTTGTGAGATTGAAGGGGGTGTCGGAAAAGTCGAAAGGAGGAAGGCGCGCCAGAGAGACTTCAGCGAGGAACTTGTTGAAGGTCATGGGCAGTTGCCGAGGAGGAGGGGCCCTATGGAAGTCAGTCTTCGTTGAAAAACAACGGAAAAGGCGACGCACCACGTAGAGCTCGAGATTGATGGTGAAGTAGTCAGAAGGAAGATCAGCGCGCGGAATGGAGGACATGCGCAGCTGGAGAAGGCGAAAGAGAGACGCGAGAGCCGGGGTACCCGGCGCCGACAAGGCGTCGGACGAATACCAGATGTATCGCTGAAAAAGTGGTGCGTTAACAACAAAGAAGACCGCGAAAAAGAAAGGAAAAGAGGACGTACCAAGGGGACGGAGGAAACGATTCAACGCGTTGACGAACTCCTGGTCGGAACGGGTGACGCGGCGCCGACGGTGGATTCAGCGATGAGACGCTGAATCATCTCGCGGAAGGCCTGCATAGACGAGCCAGCCAGGTGTCGCCCAGAGGGCGTGCTTGGTGAGGGGAGCGTGCGCGCGCCGCGGGATTCGAACATGAGGGGGGAAGGGAAGAGAGAATGGGGCCTTCGTGCAAAAGAGCGGTTCTTAAAAGAACCTAACCGATGCCGAAAAATGTCGTAACGGGTGCAATAGAATCCCTGAGACGCCAGACCCCAGAAGCTTAAGCGACTGGAGGCCGATACTGCGGCCGAAAGCTTGTTTTCGCTTGAGAAGGGTGCCAAGGAAACGTTGAATGGATGGAAGACTGAGGTTTTGCAAGGCAGACGTTGTCGAGCAAAAGGAGCAGGTGTTGGAGATGGAGGAAAGAAGAGACTGGTTCCAGAAGTTGTGAATCAGGGACCCACACAAGATAGAATAAGGAGGTGTGTTAGTGATCACGGAAGCAAAATGCTGAAGTTGATTCTGACACTTGCGGAGATGGAGAGACAATCCGGAAGAGGAAGCTGCCATACCTAAATAGGCTGGAGACAGTCGATTGGGGACAATCGATTAAAGAATGGGGGGAGATGATAAGCCGGTTAAGAAAACACGTGTGAAATGGCAACATTTTGCGCGTTTTGACTTCTCCGCACATCTTCAAGGCTAGCGTTATACCCCGAACGGCTAGTAGGGAGATATCTGCGAAGGTATTACGCGCGTCTGAAGGGAGTTCACACTCTGCCTAAGGAAAATGCAGGTACTGGGTAAACATAGTCAAAGCAGAGCCCATCTTCCGAGGTAATCCAAACTCGGAGACACACTAGAAGGGGTGGAAGATAGAAGTACGGCATGGCAGCCAACTCAGGGGCGTCGATTCTAAAAGGATCTGCAAGCGGGAACCACGTGACCGCGTCTTCGGCTATCGAGGGAACCGGATAGCGACCGGAAGTCAGGATCCAAGATCTTCCGTTGACATCGGCTTGATGACTTAGGCCAGGACAACGATCGGCTTGGCGGGCCGGGTGATTTCCAGACCAGGAGATTGATTCGGGCATAGCTCTGGCTATACTTCACGGATTGAGATGATTCAACCACCGGGAGAAAGCTAGGAAGGAGCTGAAGATGGTGGAAGACTGTCCCTGGAGGGGAAGGCACACGGAGATATCGGAGATACCTTAGGAGGATCGACCAGAACACCCGGACGGGCACTTCCGCTCGTCCTACACAACAAACTTCGATCGCAAGTATATTTGAGTGGCGCTATCGTCAAGCAACACGGCAGTTGGAACGGTCTGGAACGACTTCAGAGGGAACCGAGGGACTGGAAGATGATGGGAGATGATGGGAAGTGATGGAAGACGCGTATATAAGGACTTGGGGGGATGTAGAAGAAGACAATCTAGTGTCGCCGTCGACTACGGGCATTAGGGGTCTCTTTGCGGGTATTGCACTCGGTTGGACTTCGGCTATAGTCACTGCGAACAAACTTTTCTGCTATTATCTGGTCTCGGCAGCGTTATTGGTCTCGGCAGCGCACCTGGTCTCGGCAGCGTCATTGTGGTCTCGGCAGCGTAGTCCCGGCAGCGAATAAGGGTCCCGGCAGCGTATCAAGGGTTTCGGCAGCGTATTCTCGGCAGCGTTATTGGTTTCGGCAGCGATATCGGATCTTCAACCAGCGACATTGGGTTCTGGGGGTTTATCCTTGCGCGAGCATCTGATTGGGTCGGTCTACTGAGAGAGGGAAACACCCGGTAGTACGCGGACGCACACAGTCGGAAGACTTGCTCTTCTGACCCTTTCCTATCCACACTTCATCGTTCCTGCCCTACAACCTGTTTACAGGCTCTGTACCTAGAGCTTGAACTCGCTTGGGGACGCGGCTTGGCTTGAGAGTTGTTCTGTGGGGTTTTGCACGGAAGATACATCCTTTCCACTCGTCTTCACTCTGAAAGGCGTTGAGGTTTTGGTGGTGTTGTCTTCTGTGCGGTTCTGCGGTCTTTCTCTCTCCGTCCGGTCGAGCTCTCGAGCGCCCCTTCTCAGCGGTTCCCGCTGATGAACGCGAACACCATGCAGACTTTCTGGCTCATCTCCGTTCTTCGAAGACAGTCGCTGAGGTCGCTGTTCGTCCTGCAACTCCCACCACTCCCACGCACGTTGTCGCTTCCGCCGTCTCGTCTCCAGGCACACCGTCAAAGAAGAAAAGACCAAGAAGAAGAAGAAAAAGAGCACGACGAGTCCGACCTCGCCGTCGCCGGTTGTTCCGCTGTCGACGCGTGTTCATGAAGCGATGTACAAGATGTACAAGCTGACGCTGTCCGAAGAGGAAGAAGATTTTTCAATGTGAGGTTTCTGGGAATGTCTCGACTGTGGGGGTGTGTTGGAGTAGGTAAGATAACCAGTCGAGCCACGCAAAGTACACGTGTAGTTAAGTAATTTGCCTTTGACCGCGACCCGCGTCTCCCCTTCGCCCACCGGTGCTCAGATTCTAACACCAAATTAATACAAGGCGATGGGAGCTTGGATTTCGATTGGCGTCTGTGCCAAATTTGAGTTGTTGGTGAAAACAGGATGTAATTCGATACACTGAATGAATTTGTCGAATGTTTGTGGCCAAATACGCAGTTCTGAGTGGAAGAGACCAGGGTCTGTCTGCCTCCAAACATGCAGACATATATTGAGGGTGTAGCCCATGGGACGGACAATTTGGCGGCGTGGAACAAGATATCGTTGCATGTAGAGGCCCAGCTTATCATCCGGGGAGAGGGAACAAGACTGCGTTGGGCATGAGGAACGTTCGGTGCATGGAAACTTCCATCGGAGCTTAAGGAAGAGCTCGAGGAAGATGATGACGAGCTGTCCGAGGAGCTGCCTGACTCAGAGTCACCCCCGGCTGAGTGTACTTAGTATTTTTTTTTTGAATTACTTTTACTTGGCCTCACAGTTGTGGCTACAATGTTATTTGATTTGCACTAGTCAGAATGGCAAGCAAGTTCTCCAATGACAAGCTGTTGCTCCTGTGTAGATTTGTCCAGCCCGCGGTCTCAGCCACCACAGCAGCTAGGAGCAAACCCTGCATTGCTGCAAGGCCGGATCTGGATCAGCGCAGCAATGATGGCCCCGCCAAATTGCTTACCAGGACACTCCAACAAGAGCGCTACATCCTTGCTGTTCTATAGATTGAACGTTGGGCTCAAGGAGCGTTCTGGGGGATCTAGCTGCTATCAAGAAATGTGCTTGCGGCAGCTCGGCCAGCAAGCAGCATCCACAGCAAAAGGATGGGAAATGTTGGCATAAAGAACAGTGTGCGCAGGGGTTGAAGAAGCCAAGGCAGGATAGAAAGGCATATCAGGGCAGCAAGAACAGGCACGGGTATGACTAAAAGGACCCGTTGGTCTGTAGACCAGAGAGCGGATTGCAAAGGCATCAGGGAGGACGGTCTTATCTAGTGCATGAAGGGGCCGGTTTATAATTTTGCGCACTGGCATAGACATATGTCATGTTTACTATCTGTAATCAGACTTAGCTTGTTGCATGCCTTGATGTGGGCCCAAGCTACAGCGCGAACCACGCCATTGGTTAGACCCTATTACTGCCTGAGTGAAGGAGAATAATAAGTAAGAGAGGAGCCTTGTAGCCCTCAGGCAGTTGGTCAATATTAAGAGAACTGTTAAGTAGCCGATGATATGTCGTCCATGCTGTGGTGTGATGTGTGTATGAGCCAAAACACTCATGCCAGGTCTAGATCTCATCTTGATGATTGCCTGTCATGCATAACATATGCTTAGTATGCTTGTGTATTTGGTCTGTACTTAGGGTGTCTCAATGTTGAGAATGCTATGTAATCTTGGGATGCTGGTTCAGGCTTACTCAGCACAAAGAAGACGTATGCAATAGAGCATAGAACATAAATAGTATGCAGTTTTTTTAATGGGATGAAAACTACTAGAAACTGTTTAAACTGGTACACTTGCCTTATAAGGCAATTTATATGACAGAATTGCCCTTTTTGGATAGTGAGAGTGCAGCATACATTTGAGGTGTTGAGTGCTTATAGAATACTATGTAGAGCAGAGTGAGATCTAACATGTCTTGAGGCAGTAGCTATGATAATTTTTGAGCTAGATTTCGACTTACACAGACAGGGATATAGTGGATAGTTTTTGCTTGAATAGAAAGTCTTTTTAGTGTAGTGGTATGGTAGCTCGTAGAACCTGATGAAGACTAGTATACTGAAGGTTCCAGGTTTGAGCCTGGGTGTGTGGTCTTTTTGGATTTAGTACCATTAGATATCACACAGCAGTCACCCGAGCCAACGGCTCGAGCTTATTCAGCAAGCCTGGCGTTGCATTACCACTTTGGGCTCAAATTGTATCCAATTTCTGAGAAGCTCATTGGAAAGTGGTGGGATAGGCTGCTGGAAATAGACTATGCTATAGATTGTTGGTGTAGTAGTCTAGAATGCTGCTGCCGGATGCTGGAGTCACAGTAACTGAGGCCTGGGCAAAAGTTTTATTTAATTAAATCCTTCTTCTCACTGCCGTGATGGCCTTGTGATCCTTATGATTGGAATGGACAAGAAAAATCTTTAAAAGATGTTGGAAAAATGCTAGGAAAATTCAAAATTCTCTTCAACATTTTCCAAGGGAAAAATGTTCAAAAAATGCCGGAAATATGTGAGAAAAATTTAAAATTTCTTCAGCATTCAACCAGGGGGAAAAATGCTGACAAAATGCCGAAAAAATGCTAGAAAAATTCAAAGTTTTTCCAGCATTTAACCAGGAAAAAATGCCAGAAAAATATCGGAAAAATTCAACATTTTTCCAACATTTACCAGAGCAGAAAATCCGGTTTTGCCCGCAGTGTTTGGTTCTCTGGCTAACCATCACCAGATTGCGCACGCTCTGTCGTGGACCTTGCATGCACTCTGGAGATCTGCCTATTCTACCCCTCCATTCATCCTCGACATTCCCAGAGCAACTTGTCCTTCCTCGCCAGCTGCGGAGGCGCGCCACAGGCCCAGTTTCGCGTCCGCAGCCCGATGTGTTTCCTTATTGTGACCCGCATCCGGCGCTCTCCGCGAGCCCGCGTTCTGGCCACCGCCCCGCGCCGTCGCCTGCCCGGCACAATCCATCCTTGGATTCTGTCTGAGCTTTTCCCTTCTTACCCACCCCGCTCTCTTTCCTCCTTCTAAACACTTGGATTTATCCCGCGAGTACCGCACCCTTATGGCGCGGATATCCCCCTTGCATCGCGCCTACCTCCCCATGCGCTTCACCTCTCAGAGCCGCCCAGAAATCTTATGGGCCGACAGCCGGGACGCCGTTGAATACGACTCACGTGAGGAGGTGAGAGCTGTGCAAGAAAGTTTGTAGATCTTAGATCTCTATTAGGCCAGATGAGATGATATGGAAATAAACAGGGTTGTCTTCATGGTCTCGTCGCTCAACAGGTATAATGATGCAACGCATGGTGTCTATCCCTGGATGTGTTGATGCTACCATAGTTGTTGCTGGTTCAAATACCGCGCTGCGCAATGTTTTGCACATTTTGGACCATCAAAATCACAGGAATCCCAATGTGACAGTAACGGGTTGTAATGGTTTCTGCAGGTTGTGATTAAAGTGTGCTGGAAATTATCTATTTCAGCACAGTGGAAATGTTGCAGCATCGCACTTGCGCTCTACGCCGTTCTAACGCCTCGACTGGCCCCAGTATGGCCGCAAACCATGTCTGAAACTCCCTTAGAGGGCTCAATACCATCAACGAGATCCTGAATGGTACCATTCCGGGCTGGGAGAATGGACGTTGTCATACGTAGCACAAGCCAATTCTCCACATTCTGGATGGAGGAGATGTGCACTGCGATGGGGCAGGGCAAGTCCGCACTATTCACAGTGCCAATTCTGGTCCACTAGGCCTTGTGTGTGATGCTGGAGCAGTAGCTTACAGCCCTTTGCAGAATTGATGAGACTTGTCAAAAAATTTGATCAACTTAGTTGCCTGATTGTTTACCTTATTGCGTGACAATGGCTGGTCCGATGGATATGAAACCAAGTGATTTAAGAACCATTTTGAGCCAGCTTTCATCTCCCACATAAATCAGGGCCTAATTATTGCTAAATAAAATTTGATTTTTTATGCAGTCCAGGAACTCAGCTGGATTGGGTGCTAATTGGGAGCTAATCTATATAGGAGATGAAAGCCAGCTCAAAACCGCGCATGAATCACTTATTTTAATGTCCATTGGACCAACCGTTGGCGCACAATGAGGAAAAAGATCAGCAACCTAGTTTGATCAAAAAATTGACAAGTCTCATCAATTATGCAAAGGGCTGTAAGTGAAAAAGAGAAGGCAGTGGTGATTGTATTTATGCCGACAAAGAGCCTTGTGAGCAATATTCTGCATTGCAGTCTCCTTCTCCATGCTCAGTCTAATTATGTCTGAGTGCAAGGTCTTTGCAACCAAATCTGGGTCAGAGCTTTAGCTAGGGAGATGAAGCCCAAGTAGGGAGAATGAAGAGGATGGCTCGTAATGTATTGGGAGGAGCCAGCGTAGGTATAATGAGAGAGCCATATTTAGAGATATGCCGACGTGTATTTCCAATGGGAGAAGCATAGAGGAGGTGCCGGAGGATGTGTGGAGCTCGTGGGGCTCGTCATCAAGTCCGGGTTACAAAGGCTTGTTCGAGAGGATTCAGAAAACTCAAACACGATTTGGGAAAATCTCGATTGAGCTGTCTGAAGACAATCCAACAGTATGTGTGCATGGGTGTGTTGGGGAGTTTGTGAAATAGCACCAAGTGTGGTCCAAACTTCTCGATTAAAAGAGCTCAAACAACAAATATGGCAATCTGGGTAAGGGAGCGCTAAACAGCTAGCTCAAACTCCTTTGCTCTACTCGTTCACTTGAAGCCCCTCGGTGTAGCTTAATCCCAAAGTCGATTGATTCCCTTCAATTCTCCAGGTGGGGTTCTCTCCCAAGTATGCAGCAAACTACAAATTCCAGTTCAAATCTAAATTCGTTGTTACAACTTAGCAATCCGAGCGTCCTTAATCAAGTCACATTCCTTTCCCTTGCCTCCAGCGAGATATTCGTGCCAGCTCGACCCAGGCCCACTTAAATACATAAATCATGAGATAAAAACTAAATATGTTGATACAAGCGCGCTGAAATAACAACCTTTTGCGCATCTTGACATTTGCATACATCCTGGAACTAGCGTGTTTCCCTGCGCGGCTAGTGGACTTATCTGCAAAGGTATCGTGCGTGCAGGAGAAGGGCTTACCACTCGTCGAGGCATTGCTGGCACTGGGTAAACCCCTGTCAAAGCAGAGTCCAAGCTGGGTCCAGTCCAAGACTTAGCAAAACACCAAGAAGGGGAGCAACCTGGGGAACCCGGAGAGCCCAGAGAACCAGGAGAAGGGTGTGGCAGCCCGGACTCGAAGGGAGAACACCGACAGGGGAATCCGCATGGCAATAGGCATGTGACCATACCTCGGGCATCGGGTGGGGCATGACGACGTTGTGACCCGAATCTCCAGATTATCCGTATGACGCGGGCCTGATCGGAAAGCCAAGGCGAGGATCGGATGGGCGCCAGACAGTGTTAGGAGGGCTGCCTAAGGCCTGACGAGGACGATTCCATCAAGTACTGGGCCAACTGGGAGGTTTGGACATGGAGCAGGACGGCACAAAAGCCACCAGGAGAAGGAGGAGAAGAGTTTCTAGGAAAGGGAACGGCCCGAGCAGCAGAAGACTCGCGCCAAGCGGCCTCAACAGTACACCCGGACGGGTAATACTGGCGGATGTGATTGGACAAGTCCTGTCGATCGCGCCCGCAACACACACCAAACCTGGAGAAGCCGGAGAAGCCGGACTTGGATAAACAAGGGATGGACACGAGCCAGGATAACAGAACGATCGGCTTGGGAGCGGCAGCAGACGGATTAGGGTATAAAGTAGATAGTAGGGGGGACTTGGAGGCATCCTATCGCGCGCCGGAGTGCTGCAGGCATTAGGGGTCTCTCACTTGTACTTTGTGCGGGTGTTGGGAATTGCTACAGCCTTGTCGGTTACAATCACATTTTGGGTTTCGGCAGCGTCTATTGTCTCGGCAGCGTTCTGTGGTCTCGGCAGCGTCTTCTGGTTTTGGCAGCAAAGGTGTTCCGGCAGCGTACAGTCTCGGCAGCGTTTTAGTGTTCCACGCGGGGAACCCGGTGATAGACGAGCTATCGGCTAGCAGCGGGAAAAACGTCAACACCCGGAAAAGAGACTTTTGCTGAATAGCAAAAGAAACCAACCAAGCAAAAGACCACCAAAGGCGTTCCTAGCAGCTATCACCAATACGAGTATCGGCTCCAAGGTTCAGAGCCAACAAGGGTTGAGTTGTGGGGTTTGTGGAGATTTTGAACACCAATCCAGAAGTTGGGAAAACTCCTTAATCAGAGGTTTTCACTAATCGACGTTTCGCAGGAAAAACCGATTAAGCGGGTTCAGTCTTGGCTAGACCGACGACAGATGCTAATCCGAGTGTTTGACTCAAGGATAATCACGGAGTGATTAACGTCTTGTGTAGTTTCGATTTGAGAACTTTTCCCAACTCGATCGACCAGACCCAGACAGTTTGTCTAAACCCAACCAACAAAGCCAAAAACCCAAGGGTCGTTCCCTTAATCTAATCCTCAAGCACAAAACACCTAATAGATTTGAAGGCATTTCTAAAGAAGAGGTTGTAAAAATACCTGGAAATTGCAGAGAGCGATGTAATCGGACGAGAACTGACGACGATACGGCACAATCAATAAGGGATCACACTCTTTTTTAACCTTTTTGTCGTTGGTTTGGTTTTAGAGATGCATATTCATATGCTAGGGGTGGGAATTAATGGTAGAGTCAAAGGAGCAGTCCTCTGGCATATATTAAGCTACTGGATACCAAAATTGACCAGGATTTGCACAAATTATCAGCTAATCTCTATTTTTGATCCTTGATCAACATCATAATATGTGTGATGCCGCTATGTGGTTTTGTGAGGAAAGAAAATCGCTTTCTAAGAGTACCAAAATCAGCTCAAACGGCCCATCCTAGGCCTACATATAGTGCAATCAGAGCAAAATCAGCAGAATCAGGCTATCATTTTGTAAATAACGCAATAACCAGCAAGCTTCATGCAAAAGTCAAAACAGAAATAGTGTTCAGATTTGTAATATCTACAACTTTGATTTCCATCAATTCCGTGATGATGTGACTGACTGTATATAGCCACCTGCACAAATTGCTTTTTTGGGTCACCACCTCGGCAGGCCGAAGAAATTTCCTTTGCAGGTAGGTAGTCACTAATGTCACACCTGGAATAGATCTAATGATTTGTGTCCAAATTCTTTTTTTTAGGAAGCCTTTTGGTACACAGACCTATTTCCTCTGTTTTTGGGTGGTGTTGTCACAAATGCCACAGTTGCCCGAATGCCGGAGAGTGATCCTAGCCTCAAGCCGGGCCCAGAACTGAATGGCTTGGTAAATCAAGGATTTTCCGTAGAACACTCATGTTAGGAACCAAGGGTTTTGCGTGCAAAGCTGGGTGCAGATCCTGTTGTCAAGTGGAAAGGTTCACCTGTGGCTGTAGCCATTTGCCTGCCAAAGGTTACCCCCGGGAGGAGTGGAGCTGGGAACCACACTGGACGTTTGAGAACATGGATGAGACGCTGGAGGCATTCTATGCAGTCCGGCCGGACGTGCCAAAGGAGGTGCAGACGCCAAACAGATGGTGTTTACCCGCGGACCTTCCCGACACGTGAAAGCCGCGGAAAACGGCGAAGAGGGCCGAAAAGCTGAAACCCCCAGGGAAGACCTAAACCCCACCGCTAAACATGTCGAGGCGCCA
The DNA here is from genome assembly GCA_014461115.1 of Mycena chlorophos. NCBI lineage: Eukaryota > Fungi > Basidiomycota > Agaricomycetes > Agaricales > Mycenaceae > Mycena > Mycena chlorophos. The sequence continues at coordinate 1,506,794 of JACAZE010000002.1, read as the reverse complement.
CATCTTAAAGGGGGGTGATGTCATGAAACCACCAGCCACCCCCTACCTGCTCACCCCGACACCGATTGCACCTGACCAATCCTACACGACCGATCCTATCCGACCGACTGTACCCGACCGATCTTATTAAACGAACCCTTGCCAAGCAGTGAGGCACGTATATAAGTAGCTACAGAGCTCCCTGTAACCTTAGATTTGTTCTTGTCAATTCTGCCTACTTGTGTCAGACGACTAGGAGAACCCCATGATAATCCTGGAAGAAGCGCCATTGTAGTACGCCACCTGTTGGAGAACTAACTGTGGAGTAACCCCGCCCCTAAACCCGCGACTCGGCGTCGCTGACACAGCGGGTCGAGGTTCCAATACCTGTCGACACCCGCCTCTTACGTGCTGTCTCCGCTCTCCAATACATTTATTTTGTTCCCTTGCTCCATCGCCTGCTCAGCAGCACCTGCCTCTTGATATCCCATTTGACAACCTCCAATTCATTGGGCAGGGTATGCCTGAGCCTGCACGTCAGTCATTGCCCGTCTCCGTTTATGACCGCATTGAGCAAACTCTCGACTTCATTGAGACAAACTTTGACTTGTTCTCGTAGTGCATAGAGTTTGGAAAATGGGTCAGGGTACAGGTAACGGTACTCATGGGATATCAATATAAAGTCCATCGTCTATACAAGGTGGATGTATGCGGCCTGGACATATAGCGTAAGACAGACGTGTGCAGTAGAGCACTGTACGACACCATCAAGCGTAACATTGCTGCCCATTGAAAGTAGGCTGGCTTCAACACACTTGGGCTGGCCACAGAGCGATGAGGGCCAAGCTGGGGGCAGCGCGGCATGGAGATCCTGCCTCCGGGCCAAGAAATGGGAGCGGCGGAAAGGGAGGTGGGCTTGAAATAAGCTCAGCAAGGGCCTTGCAGTCATTTCGGGTTAAGACAGCGCTCCCAACGGCTATAGAACTAAGTGAGCAGCAAGTAGCTGGCAGAGAACAACTCTACTACTCGTCATCACCATAAGTCATGACTAATTCATGCATTACCAGAGCTCCAGTATATCCATCAGGCTTAGATCAGATGGACCATCAGATACATCATTTTCAAAGACATCCCCCAAGTTTAGGCTAGGAATATCTATTTTGTGTGGAGATATATCAGCATCTTTCAGGTTTGCCTAAAATTGCCAGAAATGATCAAAATCCCTGTCATATCAAAGTAGTTTCTGTCCCAATCTGGTGGAATAACCTATTTGACTAATAACTATTGTTATCTCTAAAATTGGGCTAAACGAGCCATTCTAGCACGAGTTATGCTGAAAATATTCTTTGATCTCTGGCGGGCTTGCCCTCAATTCAGGCCAGATAATAGGGCAATTTTTGGTCGCAACTTGGATAGATTTGCACTTTTTTCAGGAACCGGGCAGCTAAATCCAACAAAACTCAGAACACATACAGCACCTATAAGAGACATCAGACTGTATCCATCTGGCACTGATTGTATCACTTATCATTTCATAAAGTCGCAATTAGTCATGACTTATGACAGTGATGAGTATCTGGTCGCCACCGGCTGTAAATGCCGCGCAAGCTCGACAACATGGCAATGAAGGAGCAGGTTTTACACAGGAAATGGCCTTGGGAGGATCATACCCGGCGCATAGGTGCGTACTCATCACTGTCATAAGTCATGACTAATTGCGACTTTATGAAATGATAAGTGATACAATCAGTGCCAGATGGATACAGTCTGATGTCTCTTATAGGTGCTGTATGTGTTCTGAGTTTTGTTGGATTTAGCTGCCCGGTTCCTGAAAAAAGTGCAAATCTATCCAAGTTGCGACCAAAAATTGCCCTATTATCTGGCCTGAATTGAGGACAAGCCCGCCAGAGATCAAAGAATATTTTCAGCATAACTCGTGCTAGAATGGCTCGTTTAGCCCAATTTTAGAAATAACAATAGTTATTAGTCAAATAGGTTATTCCACCAGATTGGGACAGAAACTACTTTGATATGACAGGGATTTTGATCATTTCTGGCAATTTTAGGCAAACCTGAAAGATGCTGGTATATCTCCACACAAAATAGATATTCCTAGCTTAAACTTGGGGGATGTCTTTGAAAATGATGTATCTGATGGTCCATCTGATCTAAGCCTGATGGGTATACTGGAGCTCTGGTAATGCATGAATTAGTCACGACCTATGGTAGTGACGAGTACATGTGCTGACTGGTCCAGCGGCTGGAGAGAGTGTATCCCAGCATGCGAGAGGTGCTGGAGGGGTGTATGGGATGGACAGAAGAGGCCTGACGCGCGTCCCTTTCCTGATTGGGAAATTTCCATTTCTAGTCACCCATCAAAGGCGTCAATTAGCTAACAGACTCTAACACAATTTTATTTTCAGCCTGTCCAAATTATGTTAGAGTCTGGTAGAGACTAGTACCAGGGTGAAAATGTTGAGCAAATTCTGACAAAATGTTGAAAATATATCAAATCTTATCAGAATCTTGGCAACGTTAATAGTCGATATTTCCTGCAGTGTACATGGCCAATAATGTCCTATAGGCTCTGAAAAATTCCTAATAGCGGTCCTACAGTGTTCATATTGAACTTTACAGCATCCATATTGGACTTTACAGTACCCATATTGGGCCTTACAGCATCCATATTAGGCTTAAAATGAGCAGACTGGGGTAGGCACTGGGCAAGGTATCGTGGATAATCCAATCCAGTGTTTGCTCTAATGCCTAAGCCTTTAGGACCGCTCTAAGGTAGTGTGGTGGGCAGAAGGCTGCCAATCTGCCGGCCGGCATGGCAGAATGGCTGGCAGAACGGCAGAAGTTGGAGGATGCTAGCAGAAGCTGGCAGATAGTCCTCGGGTCCGATGGCCAACGGCCGGCCGATCAGCATTTACTCCATCTTTTTCTCTTGTCTTCCATGTCTGCATGACCTGCAGAAGGAACTCAGAGAGGAGGAGCCGGCAGGGCAACAAGGTTCGGCGCCAACAGGCTCTGTTATTGGCGGAGAAGTGGTAGATTTTGAAGAGTTGGCCCGGGTAGATGCTGGAGAGGGCTCGACAGACCGACAGGCGCTAAAAATTGTCGGTGGTAAGCCGGCTGGCTCGTGGAAAGTCTCAGATTTCATGTAATTATTGTCCGTACAGCGTAAAAAGGCCAAAGAATTCTGCCACCTTCTGCCGAGTTCTGCCGCTATTCTGCCCTGCCGTTCTGCCATTCTGCCCGGCAGATTGCCACGAAAAAAACTCTGCCATACACACTACTCTAAGGCCTAAGGCTATAGTAAATGATGCTGAAATTCTGCAAGAGGCTCCCTCTAAGCCGTTAGATGATATGTGACTAGACAGCCTGCACAGCCAGATCAGGTTTTCATTACCTATCAGAGCTGTCTATGATATGCCAATCACTTCAGAAGATGCTCATCATCAATGTAAGCATGCAATAGTGATTACTTGACTCCAGAAGGATGGCGACCTGTCAGCCCCAAGCAGCCACCTAGTTTGCAGATGGAGGGGTAAAAGTTTTTTTTTTTTTTTATTACCAAGAGCATGAGGACTCCTAAGAGGTCTTGATAGTAAGACCTAAGGCCTTAGTTGACCAGAGGAGTGAAAACTAAGGCCTTAGAGCTATCACTGATCTAATCAACACACAGTACTTTGGAAGGTGATAGGTTGTTGAGGGCAAAGCAGAAATATTGACACCAAACCAGTGAGGACAAGTATACCTAGGGCCATTTGGAATGTACTACAAAGTCTGCAAATATGTACCATCATTTACGCTGAAGTCGTTATCTTCCGCTTTGGCCCAATATGGCTGCTAGATAGCAGTATGCAACGATTGAGTTCTCCCACAGGCTTTAGTGCATCGCTTCGGCTTGGACAGTACAATTTTTTTTTTTTTTTTTGGCTCTGTACCTGTCCTAAGCCTAACCTTGTAGGGCCAAATATGGCCCATAAGCTGCTATAGGATAATAAATCCAAGCACACTATATAGGAATCTGATGAAGGTCTATATGGTCTTTTTGAAGCATGTTGGGTGCAATAATATTTATCACCTGACAGCACCCTATGTGGCGCTATTAGGTCCTGTCAGGCAGCACTATATGGCAAAAAAAAGCAAGGAAACTCACAAACCTGTAGATTGCAGGTTCCAAGTTGATGCTCTACCAATGCAACCTAAGTCATACCTACTGGTCTCGGCCTCACCTAAACCCCAACTAATGCAACCCCTAATTGGCCAGACATCACATGAACAGCTCTTACTTATTACATAGTAATATGACAGCTCTCTTCATTGATTACAATAATTCTTATCACACATTTGTCACTATCTTCTAAGCATAGAAATGTTATTTAATGTCATTTGCCAAGTCCTAGTCTCGACTCTTATTTTTTTTTTTTGTTGGCTGGGCCCTCCTGCTCTGCAGTATTGACATCACTACTCTAGAATCCATCTTAACTCTCTAAGTGCATATTTCGGGTTAATCAGTCCATATACACCATCAGTCTCGTTTGATTCAAATCTTCAGTAATAGTCCACCTACTGACGTAAACAAGGTGTATAATATAATCTTAACATCTCCGACAATCTACTAAAATCTAACTAACAAGTCAACCAAAAATATAGTCATCATCCAGTCGCTGTTGACTACCTGCTCCCGGAAATTCACGAGCATTTTCCATGGCTTCATCTTCATTATAGACATCCGGTGGCCACTGAGAGTGTGATGGGGAGAAGCCTGCTGGAGAGTGGGAGAGGGGAACCGGCAGCTTTTTCTCGCGGTCAAGCAGGAAAACAGTTTGTCGGCTTACGACGCTCATCGTATTGTTCCCTCCATCGCTCTTGGCTCCCTCCGACGACTGTGTACCCTCGCTGTTGTCGGCCTTGAGCTTGGGTTTGGTTTCCTTGCTCTTGACAATAGCTTTACGCCGCCAGGTTCCGACGAACATCTTAGCCACGGGCGAGTCTGAGCGGCTGACACCGTTCGGCGACGCGGAGTGCTTGCGTGGAGGAACGGCCAACCCAGCGGTAGCAGCCAGCACAGACGAGGGGTTCGAATCCAAGGTTTGTGGGAGAGGGAGGTGCGGTGGACCCGTGGTTTCCTGGCGACCAAAGCCTGCCGCCGCCGCGTGTAAGTCTTGCACGTTGACCCCGGTGTGTATCCTCTCCATTAAGCCGCCCTCGGCCGGCGCGTGCGGCCGGGTACCCTCCGAGTGTGCAAGACCAAACACACGACCAGATGCAGAGGCATTGGGTTGGCTAGTTGCGCTCAAGCTGAGTGTCGATGCCGTAGGCGGATCCGGGGAACCATCCGACGACCCAGAATCCGACGTAGACTCAAAGCCGGCTTCGGTGTCGCATGCCACAGGCTGAGTTTTCGATCGGCCCGGTCCGCGAGTTGGCATCTGGTGAGGTGGGAGGAGGGACTGCGGGGCAGATGAAAGCCACGCCCACTTCTTCGCGAGGCCGCCGTCGTGAACAGAGATAATGGCAGTGGCCAAGGACCCAAGCACAACCTCGATGGCCTGGCCGCGCGACAGACAGGCCTGCTTGCCCGGTTGTGGGGTCTGCAGGTCCATGCGCACGTGAGGGCCAGTCATCACACACGCAAGCCCGCGGCGCGAGATATGTAAGGCAGCATGTCTCTCCTTGAAAAGTCGCACCCAAGATGTCGAGCTCGTCGCCGCTGGGCGGATGCGAAGTTCCGCGACTTTCACATCTCCGATGCGGCTGTGAGCACGCTGCTCGTAGCCAGAGCAGTACAGCGTGGTGACGATCTGCTGCTCGTCGGAAGAGGCCTCGAAGATGAAGTACCCTCCGCCCTCGTATGGCGGCATTTCGTTGGGTTTGCGAGTAGGTGGGACATGGGAAGGACGAGCAGAGCGCTTCTTGCCGGTCGGCGTAGGAACACCCATGTCGTTCAGGGGTAACGCGAAGTAGTGGTGCGCGAGCGACTCGCGATATATACCTTCCCGGTGTTCGGCGGTTGACAGCGGCGAGCAGGCATCGTACGTTCCGCAAACGTGCGAAACGTGCAGTACGCTTGCGAGAGCTGATTTCGCGAGGACAGAATGCGCCGCAAACAATGAGACGTCTTTGGCGGATTGGTCCTTGGTCGTGAATGCAAGTGCTGAGAGGAAAGCGCGTCAGAAAGGAACAGCACGCGCGAAATCACGCACAATATCCCAGTCCCTTCTGCCCAACGCTGATGGGAGCTCCAGCCCCGACGTCCCAGGCAAGGCTGCGGGCCACGTCGATGTTCATGTTCTTCCGTCCCATTCCTATCAAGAAGTTTGCCGGACGAGTCTTGCCGCTGATTTTGTACGTGGGGCGCCCGGAAGACGACGAGGACGAGGAGTTGCGGCAGCGGACATCAATGGAAAGATCCTAGGCGTCAATGAGATGGAGGATAAACAAGCGATAAGACAAGCACCTTGGAACCAGGGCTTATAGCAAGTTCGAGGTCGAAAACATCAAAAATCTCGTCGTCCGTCCATGGAGCAAAAAATGGGAGCCCGGTCAGCTGCCAAGGACCCGGCGGTTCGACAGGGGAATCGAGGGCCAGATCCGCAGCAGCTTCAACGAGCTCTACCTGGCCTTCCGTCTCTGCATGCGGGAGAGTGTACACGCTACTGTCCAGCTTTGTGTTCACCAACGGATGAGGCTGATTGGCGCAGAAGAGAGAGGCACGATGCGACTGCGATCGAATAAGCGAATGCGTTGTGGTGGGATCCTCTCCGCTTTGACCCAACGATTGCACATCGCCAAATGACCGCAGAGAATGGGTATCTTCAACGTCGGCTGGCGAAAACGGTCCCGACGAGGACGGCGAATGCATGGTGCAGTCGCAATGGGAGTGTGCTGAAGAAGGCGCTAACGGCCCTGGATTCAGGAGGCCCAGCTCCTGTCGCTGAAGATGTCAACGGCGCGGTGCGCATGCCGTACAAAATCTCGAACTAATGCAGCAGCGTATGAGTTGGCAAAGAATGCGAAGGGACATTCATTCAGTACCAAATCGACACTGTTCTTGATTTCCACAATTCCGAAACTCATCAGTCGCTGAGGGCCGCGAGATAACTCTGAAAACGGTCAGCTGAAGAAATTTAGCGGAAATAGCGGCTGACCTCCTTTTCTTGCAGAAACTCAAGGTACGTGAGAGCAACAGCGATCCAAAAGCTGGAATCGACCCCGAGAGCCTGCTCCTCGGATTCCAGTACTTCCAGCACACCAGTAATCGCGTTCAAGGTCATCGCGGGCGTACGATCCGTGAAAGTGATGAGCGGTGGTGGCGCGGCAGCGGCCTCGGTGGCCAACGCGACTGTGGATGGCGAAGAAGCCGGTGTGGGAGGTGGTATCGCCACTCGGGCGAGCGTGAAGGAATAATCGGGACCCGCTGTGTTGGTGCGGATTGTGTTGAGCGCGCGTTGGAAGAAGGATAATTGGTCGGGTTTGACTCCACCGTCGATCTGGTAGGGCGCAAGGACAAAATGGGTGACGGCCTGGCGCGGCAGTTGCTGCACAAGGCGCGATTGGATCGCGTCTGCAGTCGGGGGCTCGACCACAACAGCCGGAGCTGGTGGCGGCGACGGTGGGTACGAATGTGCAGACGGCGGTGGATTGGAGAGAATTGCGTGGGTCCTCGACGCGAAAACAAGGCTGCCACTGGGATGGGGCCCGTTCGGGGGTGCTGGTTGCAGAGGAATGAACGCGTTGGGCGGGAATGCAGGCGATTTGAGACGGATATACCACCCGCTTCGTGGCCGGTGCATCGTCCAGCAAAGTCGACCGGAGTCTTTGTGCTGAAGGAACCAATGTGAGAGGGCACAGGGTGCAAGCATTTCTGGCACGTACGACAAGGTGGTCGATAATCTCGTCCTCCGTCAGAAATCGCTCTTTAGACCATACATTCTTGTCCGTGGTCTCCTCCAGCACGTTCACAACCAGGGCCTGGTCAACTACGTCCGAGCTGCGAATGATATAGCGCTTCATCGACGGGCCAGCTGTCGAGTGTGTAGGCAAGCTCATGGCAGAGAAGAACGGATTCAAAATGCACGTCACCTACACAAACGATTCGAATCTCCCTTGGCATTAATGAGCTATCTAGCTGGTATATAGACACGATGATGCTAAGTACTATGGGTGCGTATAGTTAAAAGTGCGGCGAACCAGGCAGAAGATGCGTGCGAGAGGCAGTCAGTAAATAGATAAATAAATAATGGCTGAGAGGAGCGAACGAATAAGTAGGCGGGAAGCGAGGGCGTTGGTGGTGTCAGAGATACACATATGGAGAACCGAAAGCAGCTGTGTGAGTGTGTACAATTTTGTAGATGTCGATATTAGGACCCAACGAAATGCGTTTTGTCGTGGGTGAATTAGCAGTAAGTCGAAAGCGATGGTGACGTGCAGGTGGGGGAACGAACGGTGGGCGTGGCCGTTTAGATAGTGTTGGCGACATGCTGGGGATGATGTTGAACAAAATATTCGCCGCCCGCCGAGGGCGCGAAGGCGGATTGTTGGTCCATGACATACAAGTTCTTGTCGAACTGTGCGGGCACGGTTTGCGCATGCTGCTGTTGATAGCCTTCGTAGCTGGGGGCAGGCTGACCAGGAGGCGGAAGGTCGTTGGCATACATCCCCGGCGATGCAGTAAAGGGCTGAGGCGAACCAGTGAACGCAGCAGGCGACTCAGAGCGATACATGACATATTGCGCCTGAGCCTCGCCACTAGCACCTTCCAGGCTCATCATTTGCCGCATCTGCTCCCCGAGGCCGCCGCCGCTGCCATTGGCGCTCAGATTCGAGTTGCGCGAGTCTGATCTCCGCAAGCCAAGACCGTACTCGGGGGCCAACGGCAAACTGTTGAACGAGGGACTTGAGTGGGTGCTGCCTGCTCGAGAGCCGGATGATGATCCAGCGTAAGCGTATGGGTGGTACCCTCGGCCGGGAGACGCTCCGGCGCCGCCCGGGAACTCGCCGCTATGCGAGGTCAGCGGCCGTCTTATCGGCTCGCCGCGAACGAGGGATGGGGTCATGCTCCGATGCCGACGAACCGCGCCACCACCCGTCGAATCCACCATCATGCCCGGAGGATACAGCGACGCATGATCAAACGCCTGTTTGTGCGACGGCGCCGACATGGATGTCATCGCATAGTCGTCGTACGCGGACCCATTCGACGATCCGGACGAATGGCGCGCATAGGGTGGCCCACGTTGAGCTGGTGGCGGTGGCGAAGGGACACTCATTGTGCTGAAGGCAGGGCTGCTGGAATGCGTCGTCCGAAGAGTCGCCCATTGCGGCGCGTCAGCGGGACCTGCGTTGACATATTCGCTAGGCGCGTGCCGCGTAGAGAAGGCCGCACTGGTTGCTGGGGCGGAGCCAGGGTAAAAGGTTTCGGGCTGGTTTGGTTGTGGTTGGGCAGGCATCATGGAGACCCTCCTCGTCACCAACAACCTCGCGCACATCGCCTGGGACCTCGACCTCGCACATCTGGACATCCAGATTGGGCATGTCAACGTTGAGCCGCCGCGCACCGGCACCAACACCACCAACGCCGCCTGCCATTCCCATGCCCATCCCGACGCCTGTGGCCCCACCGTACATCTCAAGGCTGAGCCCGATGCCACCGGTGCCCGCAAGATCGTCGTCGCCAGCCAGCTCGTCAATTTCTTCACCGCCGCTGCTCTCCTCTTCGCTCGCACCACCACTAGCCCACCCATCTGTCCCAGCCAAACCCTCGGCCCTCACGTGCGTCCTCACGTGTTGATTCAGATTGTCGCTGCGCGAAAAACGCTTGTTGCAGCGAGGGCAAGCAAATGGCCGCTCCATCGTATGCGTCCGTAGATGACGTCGCAGGTGCTCCATGCGCTTGAACAGCCGCCCGCACGAAAACAGAGGGCAAATAAATGCCTTGGTCTTGAGTTCCGTGCTTGCCGGGTATGGTGGTGCGCTTCCAGGCGGGTAAGCGGCAGGCGGAAACACAGCACCCCCTTGCGCAGCTTGTTGGGCTTGCTGGGCAGCTTGCTGTTGGTTGGCAGCATAGGCCTCACGCATGGCGTCTTCATGACTGCGACCAGGTTGAAACGCGCCAAGCATCTCCGGTCGTTGCGGGTAATAGCCACGCCCGTTGCCGCCGAGCTCGCCCCGCGCTTGCTTTATGAACATCTCCGCCGCATTCAAGCCCGCTGCGTTGGCCATCAACGGGTCGTTGGCTGTCCCAGGGACGTAGCGCCCGACGGAACGCCCCCTGCGGTCCTCTTCGTCGAAACCGGGGCCTAAATTCGACGGCTTGTTCGTCTTGTTCTTCCGCCGTTGCTTGTACGTCGGGCTGCCTTCGAAGAGCGAGAACATAGCGAAGAACGGTGTGCTCGCCTCGTCCCCGGACTGCCGTCGACCAATGGAGTGTTGCGAACCAACGGACGGGTTGCGGGAACCCGCCGGCGATGTATCTTCATGCGCCATCACTTCCTCCCGTCCACCGCGGTTGAGTACGAACTGCTCATACAACGACTTTTTGCTGTCGTACGTGAATGACAGTGCGGGCTCGCCTGTAATCTGGACAAATAAGGTATCAATACGCAATAACAAGACCCAGCATACGGCTAAAAATCACCTGTGTCGTGGGCTCGAGCCCCATTTTCTCGCGCTTCAAATCGCGCTCCAACGCATCCAAGAACAGTCGATCGTGGGGTACAGAGAACCTAGAATTGTTTCGTCCGTGGTGGCCTAAAATGTGCATGAGACGCACCAGTAAAACACTTTCTGCTTCTTTTGAGTGCGAATACACTGGTACTTGAAGAGCAGGTCGAGGAACGGCGACTGTGAGAAGGTTAGCACCATCAGGATACGCACACGGCCAGGGATCGTCGTCATGCGCAGTGCACGCGTTCCGGGAGCTTCCCCGAGTTATGGAAACCGGCTAACAGGCCGCTACGGCGTGTTAAAAGGGGAGTAGCACGGGGAGCCCTCGTTTGCTCCACGTTTGCTCCCCCGCCTACTCAATCGCGCAGCACGACGCAACCCGACCGCAACAAACAAGCATGACAGACCTTGGGCTCTTCCAAACAGGCGTCCGTCCCAGGCTTCAAGTTCCTCAAATCGGAAAAGACGCCCTCCTCGAACTTTTTCATGTTGCGCACGGGCCGAGAAAACGCCTGTCCATCTCCGATCAACATTCGACCACACAGACACACCACAAACAGACCTCAAACCGGAAAACTAATGCTCGGACGATGTCGGTGCCGGTGATATGGTACAGCCCATTCCACAGGACGCAAGAGACGTATTCCTGAGAGGGCAGCAGGAAGCGATTGAGTGCGGGATGTGAGGTTGGTGTTATTGCGTTTGGATGGTGACCGAAATGGGCTATTGGGAAGGATAAGCAACGGCTCAAAAGCTCAACATGCGGCAAGCGTAAGGGACCGGGAGTAGGCAACGAGCTGAGCTGGAACGGCGATAAGCCAGAGGCCAGGTTAACGTGGCCGCCGAACTTGTTAGCGTCGGCTTGGTTCCCGACCGACGGGCGCCGAGCGCCGGAAAGACAAAAACACGCACAAGCCCCGCCCTCCGAGAGAAGCGGGTGCCGACGCAAATGGTGATTCGGGTACAGCGGGGGAAAGTCCGCTGGGGACGGGCAAGGAACGAATAGACTGATGCTCACCGCCATCCATTTCTGCGTCTGCATCCCACCTACTGGGGGCAGTGGCCAGGAAGAACTTGAGTCTGTCGAGAGTTTCGAGGCGTTCAGCTTCCTGAGGCGTGAGTGGCCGCGACAGGGCACTAGCCAGCGTCCGGACGGTGCCACCGTAAGCAGCGGGGTCGATGGCTTGCTGGGGGGTCTGCTCCTCGGGATCGGCCGACAATGCGCCGTCGGCGGTGATGAGGCCGTTGCGCATGGTGTCGAGGGCTGCAGGCAGGGGCAGACTGTGGTGGTGATGCGGGTGGCCAAGAAACGCAGCGTGTAGGTGGGCATTGCCAGGTCTGGCCGTGTGTTCGCCCGCCTCGTCTGTTTCGAGCCCGAGCCCCGAGTTGGATGCGGATGGGGCTGCCGTCGACAGCCCGAGACTTGGGCGGGGTGAGGGCAGCGGCAGCGTGTGTGCATGATGAATGGGATGGGCAGCGTGCGTGGACTGCGGGTAGCCATAGGATGCATTCTGGGCACTGGAGCCGGACGCAAGCGAGTCGGCGCTACCGCTTGCCATCACTGTCGTCGCCATCGCGCAAGTCGGCGGAAGTGGAGGGTCGGACGAGTCGTGGCCGGAGCAGTCGTGAGGTAAAGAAGGTGTTAGAAAACGAGAAAAATGGGGGAAAGCGGTGGTGGTCGAAGAGAGGGCCGGTCACATTCAATCGATTTCGGCTTAGTTAGTGTTGCACTGCCTTAACTTGATCACTCCCGACTCGCACAACGCCTGGCTTTGGCTGGCTAGCTTGGTACAGCAGGTAGTCCCCTTCTGTGCATTCTCGGTCAAATTAAGAGCCTTTACATGGTCAATCGATGACCAGCCGGTGCTGCGTGGTTTATTTCGTACGTCGCACACCTCATATTCCGGCCGCTTCCTTTGGAATCCGATGATCCTGAGCTGGGCCAGGCACAAACAACTCCCAACCCATTTGCTTCCGCCCCCCCGTCTTCACCATTAGCCGGCAACCGCGTCGTCCGAGCAACAGACATTGGTCACCGGCGCCGGTATCCGCAGCAATCCAAACAACCAACCCGCACTTTGAATCTGTATGTGTCTTCACGGACATAAGATGCGGAAACGAAAATCCTCCCAAGCTCAAGTCGATCGTGTTCCAGCAATTGACGTCTAGTCCGATACCATAGGACAGAAGCGCTTGCGCCACATACGCTGAACTGAACTGAACTCCCTCAATCTTTTTCTACTGCAAAAATATCCAAGCGTAATCCTGTGCCCAGGACCAAACTTGGGACGGTACCCCGAGTTTTCCTTGGGCCTCTAGCATGATTCTGCCACCATGCAAATGTTGCTGCGAAACGGCAATGTCTAGCCGAGGCTCTGCCTTCTCTGTCGTGCGCACGTCAAACAAGCCACGCGCGAATCTCTGGTCATCTTTCACGTTTGAATGGCCGAGATGGACGCTCGTTAATTTTGAACATCAACTCGAGGCACGAATCACCATCATGACGCCCTCCTTCATCCTGTGCATGCCTCTGGCTAAATTGAACATTGCACGCACAGATTCCCGGCCGCGGGTCCCCTCATCAGCCTCTTTCTTGGCAGGTATTGTGGTTGCAGTGTCCAATGTATCCACGGACACTGCCTCGTGGAAACGTAGCAGCGACACTCCGTTCCTAATTATAATAAGTCGTGATCCGTTTTCTGAGCGCTCGCAGTGGACCCACTCAGGTCCCATTGGCGAGCATTGAAACTGGCCATGGCCAAAGTAGTTGTCATTCCTTCAACAATGAATTCGCCCCTTGAACCCGAATACTCCCGATAGGCTCAACGCCTATCTCGTGGTTCCAGATCTTCTGAGGGAGGGAACGGGATGCCGGACGTGATGCGGCGATGTTCCATCACCCATCACGTCGCAAAAATGTTCCAGGGCGGCGTTTTTCATCATTTGCCCATCAGTTTTGTGCCCCGGCACTGTCAAATCGCTGTTCCACTCACGATGCTCGCGCAGCGAGCCTGCCGTTTGGAACGTCTGGAATCAAGACTAATCTCGTGGTTTGAAACCGGATTCACCGTCGCTCGTCTGACAGTTCTGGTTCCATCAATAACCCGCCGCCGACGCCGCCGGCTCGGCATCCTTTCCTGGCCCAGTAGATTTTAGGGCACATGTACGTCCACAGCATTACAATGGACCGACCCCCGACGGACTTTTTAGCGCCCGCGTATTTAGGCTACGCCTTCATAACTTTATTGCCTTTCGGCGATAATTCCGCACCCCGTCGGCAACCTCGGGGTCTAACCTGCTAGTAGTGTGGACAAGGGAACGAGTAGCGATTATCACAGCGCCTCCTTCGGCATGCGATCATTGGGCGGTCCCGTCTCGGAGCGCTAGAAACATTAAATAATTAGCAGAGGCGGATTCCGCGACCGGAGATAACGTGGATACGCTCAAGTTCTTAGTAGCTCACTAAACTTGAAGTTTTTGTTTTGTGGCGGTCATCTGAAGCTATATGTAACCAAGTGGAGGCACGAGATGTCCCAGCCAAACCCGAGGGGGACCAGAGTCTTTGTTTTGCATCTTGAATGGATATTTTTAACCTGCAACTTGGGTAAAGCGACGGGGATTTTGGCATTTGTACCATGATATCGGGATATTATACAAAATATAAATGTGGTAGATAGACCTCCTCCTTGTGTTCATGCCTAATTTCAAGGATTATGTGGCCTGAAGGTCATCACCGCTAAACGGATCAAGTTGGGTACTGCTGCCAGTGGAAAGCTCGAGATCTCCTCTTTCCAGAAATTCCAGCCTGAGTGTACTCTTCTCTTAACGACTGGACTAAGATTCAGAAAAAAGGTGGCTAACTACCCAACTACTAGTACAGTACCCTGGGCCTGTCGCTGATAGTACAGGGCTAGAAAAAACAAAATTGAGCCAAGGTGGACGCTTTTTTTGGCAATCTCCTAACATCATCCCCCCCCCAAATAAAATAAAATAAAATAAAATATTTCCATAAAGTTGGCGTTGAGTTGTTTGGCGTCGTTTTGTGCTCGGAAAATCACCACGATGTGCATTCGAACGCCACGGTCAAAAGCAACCCCATTACGCTTACAGGTCTTCTCGAGGAACGCGCCAGTCCTTCCAGCCGCTTTCCCCTCTTTGACACGGCTCACTGGACACGTCACCCGAGGCCAGCAGTGGTCAGACCATTTCAGCGCGCAGCGCGTATAAAACAGACGAGACAATTGAACTCGCTATGGCCATGAGGATGTTCAATCTTTCCTTGCTCGTTGCGGTCAACTGGATGACTCTGGCGGCGTCCACCTCGATTGCGAATGGGACTGGAACCGGTATTGCTGCCTCTGTCCAAACTGGATTCTGTGTTTACCGTTTGACAGTCTTTTACACTGCGGGCAATGGCCAATTTCCTGCCTGGTTAAATGCTGGTTAAATGCACACTTTATTCAGCATTTAACCATGATTTTCTACCTAGTTAAATGCTGGTTAAACTTTGACTTTACCCAGCATTTATTCAACATTTAACCAGGATTTTCTACCTGGTTAAATGCTGGTTAAATTTTGACTTTAACCAGACTTTATTCAGCATTTAACCAGTATTTACCCCCTGGTTAAAGTTTGACTTTCCGCTGCATTTTCCTAGACTTTCCTTAGACTTTCCTGAGGTGGCTGTGGGGTGATGACATCATCGGCCATCACTATGGCCGATGATTGGATTGATTCGGATCATAGGTGCTGAGCACGGGTCAAAGTACAATTTGTCAAAAACAAGGCCTGGAGAGGGTTTGAACCCAGAGCCACCTCACCAACGGGCAGGCAACTAATAAGTGGGAGAGAGTGTCTGCTCCAAGTCCACTAACTAACTTGTTCAATGTTGACAACTTCCCTTCCTTGACCCTTTCGTCTGAGGCTTGTTGCACTTGTACAAGTCACACAGCACGTGATATAGCTACTGTTTTTTTTTTTAAAAGTCAAATATATTATAATTATGTACATAACACAGAACAACAATATTAACCCTAGGATGGGAAATAGGCTCAGCACGAGCAGCACGTCGTACAACCGCGACGTCTCGGCAAACATATACTGGATAGCCGACACCACCGTCCCGCACAAGCTTGGGTTCGGGTCCTTGACGCCGGCATGCAATTGGGGGTAGTGGCCAGTTTGCCAAGACATGCAGCCCAATTGCCCACTCGACACACCCGTTCACCCAGCCGGACCTCTCTCGTGACGACCTTGACTGCACCCTTGGTTTTGGCACCAGGTCGGCAAATCGCCTCCCATTCCCGCCGGTCACGTGTACGCACCACATCTGTCGGACCCAGAGGTCCCCAACCCAGGCTTCGGCACACGCGCGGACTTCGATGTCGGTATCATGCGCTACCAGACGCACAACGGCTTGCTCGTCTACCACCTCGGCCCAGTCCGTGCCTGCCTAGACCGGCTTGGCGGCGTTCAACAACGCAGAAAACACGCGGAAAGTCTTGGAGGCAATCCGCGGATGGCGCTCAGCGAAACTGCGTAACAAAGCAGAGCTGAGGTTGGATGCAAAGATGGCAGGCGAATGCGATGCGAAGAAGGATGCGAGGAACGAGAGGGACGTGAGCTGCAGAGCGGAGGTGGTCTGGGATGGGGCTTGCGACAGGATCGACTTGGATGTCGAGGTGATAAGGACGACCTGGCTGCTTAGCGACCCCGGAAGGACGTCGAGCAGCGTTTGGAGCACAGTAAAGCCGGCTTGGAGGGTCGTAGGTGGTGTTTTGGGCGACTTGAGTTGGTTGAGAAGGGCTTTGGAGAGGGACGGGACCTGCGCTTTGAGCAGGCTGTACGGTCCCCCCTTCGACCTCCATCGTCTCCTCCTTGTCGCCTTTTTGCTTCAACGACGCCTCGTCGCTCCAGCCGCTTCCACCATAGACCGAGGTCTGGTTGAGCAACACGATGTACGTGGCCCAGACCTCGAGACGGACCGTCTCTTCGCGGTCGCCGAACCGAGAGATAAGGACGGGCGAAACCTCCTTGCAGAGCGAAGAAAGCAGCTCCGGGTGCGTGCCGACGATGGCAGCAAGCAGTTTGGTCGCGGCACGACGGATCTTGTACAACGCGTCTTCATCGTCCGAGTACTCGTCGAGCTTGGCTTCTTCGTCATCATCGTCGTCTGCATCGGCCATTTCCTCGTCCTCGTCGTCTCCAGCGTAGTTCTGCGGGCAAGTTAGCACTAAATCTCTGCTGGCGAAAAACACCACATACCGGGTCGTGCTTGATGAATTGTACACCAGCCTGGATGATTGGCCCCAGACACGGCGTAATCTCAGGCGGACACCACAACACAAGCGCCTCCAGCGCCTGCAAACTGCCCCTCGCGTAGCTCGTCATCGTCGCGCGAGACAAAATATACCGGCATGGCAAATTGGCATGCCCCGCCACATGCCAGGTGATCGGCATGTGATGGGCGGCATGTGGCATGCGAATGGCATGGCACCGTCGGCGTGGCTGGTGGGAGGACCCCGGCCAATCCCCCACGAGGCCGTTATGAATTCGGGCAAAAATCGCTCGATTTTGGGTCAAATGCCGTGCGGAAATTCGGGCAAACGACCCCGCGGACCTGGAGGCCGTTCGAAAGTTCGGGCATATGGTTGGCTGGCGGAGCGGTCTAGCGCGCTCCGGGTGTGACTCGTCACACGGCGTCACCCGAGGTCGCTCGTTCGAGTCTAGAAATGGTCGTTTTGCGCTCATTTTGGACCCAAGGCCGTTAAGAAATTCGGGCAAATTCGGCCTCCTGGCGGACGAAAAATTCGGGCGCGGCCCATCAGGATTCCATAACGGCCTCCCAGGGGATTGGCCGGGGTCCTCTGGTGGGCTCCCTTGGTCGTCGGACTCAGTGCTCGGGGTATAGTTAAATACCTCCGTCGCTGTCGCCGGTAAGGAGCTACACCTGATGACATTTAGCTCACTGATGTCCATGCCGACGGCGGTGGGCAACAAAGTATGCGTACATTTTGGGCAGCCAGCACAGCGGGCACCCCTGGAGGGCCCTTGAAGCCTCTCTGTATACTTTAGACCACATTTTCATGGCATTTAAACATGTTCCTCACCGGTTTGTCTCGTTTGTCCGGCATTGATGGGGCATGCCGATTTGTCGACTGTCAATGCCGCACAGCCACACTCACGATGAGCACTATTCCTTGGGTGCTTCACTCAACCAAAATCGAGATTTTGGCCCTAATACATCCCTCTGTACTGTCTCTACCCAGCCCTAGTGTTCAAACACCGCCAATTGAAGAGCACAAGCCAAGACAGGGATCTAAACAAAAACCATCAATGCAGTTTCTTGCGGAAAGTACACCCTTGAGGTCAGTATGCTGTTTTAAATGTGCCATAGGGACACAGATACCCTCTCAAACTAATATCAGGGCCATATATCCCGACGCCAGACCCCTCGTATGGCTCAGGATCGCGCTTTCTAGGAATACCATCAACACACAGTTTTTATCTCTCTGTGATTGCAGTTTTGATGAGGTTTTGGTGAGACTGATGGCTTCAAAGGACTTTGGGAGTCCTTTCGGTCCTAAATGACAGCGATGTATGCAGAATTAGCACGCTGTCTGACGTGGGGGAGGGCATGCTCAGCCACCAAATTCCCATCAATGTCTGATCTCCCCTCGTTTGAGCCTAAGGCGTGCTCAGCGCCGGTCTAATTGCCCTATTCTTGGAGTTCAGTGATAACTAAGATCCATGTACGCGATATATGACCCGCTGCAAGGAGTGTCGGCGCTCAGTCGCACATCTAGCACCTTTACACATCTATGAGGCATCCAAAACTTACTCTAGCTACTCCAGACATTGTAAAGCGCGCACATGAGATGCAAGACCGTGCACCTGCAGCTCTGTGCGCTGCTCGGAGTTAGCACCGGTGCCGACGGTGTCGACAGCACTTGTGCGGATTTCTTGACTTCCCAGCGTCACTGGCACTCAGAAACATCCTAGGAGACCATTGCACACTCTACATATGTAAGAATCATGTTACAATACGGCCATGCCGACCTTGGAATTTGGCTGGAGTGATGGGGGCAAATCGGCATGCCAAGCCAAAATGTCGGCATGCACGCCGGCATGTCCTTGATGGTCAGCCAAATCCATGCCCATGCCGAAAAAAGCCGTTTTGCGCTGGGGCATGCCGATTTGGCATGCCGGAAAGTGAAGTCTCATCGTCGCGCTGAACCGCCTTCACGACACCAGGCACAATGTCGCCGAGCATGGCGCGATCTGCGTCGGCACGGTTCGTGCAACGGCGGCGACGAGCTGGACCGTCGTGCATTGCTTGTCCAGGTTGACGTTGGGGGCCAGGAACGGGAGCACATGCTTGGAAAGGAGGTCCGAGAAGAGCTGGGGCCGCGAGATGGGCTCGAATTGTGCGAGGGTCACGATGGCGCGTTTGCGCACGACGGGACGCGCATAGGCGAGTAACGGCGGTAGAACCGCGAGTGGGGGTGGTGTCAGAGTCGCGCTGGATAGGTGTGCAAGGAAGCGGGAAATGCGGATCGAGAGGATGGCAAGTGTTTCGACGAGGGCTGCGCAGAATATCAGCAAATGCTCGTGAACAAAAACGAGACGCACATTGGAGATTTGACCCAACAAGTTGGGAGTGAGTTTTGCGCAAGGAGATGCAGCGATCTTTCCATCGGGAGAAAATTCGGCAATGATGGTCTTGAGAGCTGCGACGAGATGAGAAAACGCGCCCACAACAACGCAAGAAACGCACCGAGCCCAGCGATATCACGCAGCTCCTCATCCTGACCGCCAGAAAAAGGACTCCCTGCGGACGTTCTTGTGTTTGGGCTCAAAATGGACGCGAACTGACCTTTGCCTCATCTATTAGATTAGCGCGGAATCCACTACATTTGCACGCGGCACAGCAGGCCGAGCTCGGCCTCGCTGCAGTCGTAGGCGCCTGGGACGGCTCGTGCATATCCGAGACGGCTGACAACAGGCTTGCGCGGCTTGCGGGACGCGGGGATGGCGATGGAACGGGTCGGCATTTGGTGGGAGCTCGCATAGGGTGTCGGTGGGTGTGTGGGCTTGCGGATTAAGTGAGCGATTGCCATATTAGCGCGCGGCACACCATCGCCGCTGTTGCTTGCACGCCGAGCTCGGCCTGGCTGCAGTCGTAGCTAGACAATCTCGGGCTGGCGCGTATCCGAGACGGCCGATAACGGGCTAGCACGGGTTGCGGGAGGCGGGGATGGCGACGGAACGGGACGGGATGTAGTACGAACTTGCATAGCGCAGCTTTGGCGTTGAATGACCTATTATAATGGTCGGTTTCTCTGTTTTCAAATCCACACAAACGAAAACTGACCTTGGCAGAGTCCAGATTCGTGTTGAAACGGCTACAGATGTCGACCAGCATGCCGGATCGACTCCATGGGCGACGCATTTCGCGCCGACGCGCTGTTAAAAGGTGAGTTTCAGGTCCAGGCTCAAAACTGTCACAAACTGACCTTCAAATCTGCCCAGATTCGTGCTGAGCCGCTGGCCAGCACCCTCCCGCCGACCCCGATTGATGCGCGTGTTGCCGTTACAGCTCAGCAGCGGGCTAGTGCGACTTGCTGCGGATGGAGGTTGCGGTTCGGCGTTGGGTTGTCTGTCAATTCAGGTCAGTTCTATTTCCACTTTTTTCGCCGCAAGACGAGCAAAAAGTCACTTTATCCTCCTCCAAAATCGCCACCAAGCGCGTCCGCCAGCGTCTCGTAGTGACCCCATTTGAGAAACGCCATTTGATCCTGCTGCAAAAGGTCAGTTGCTCGTGTTTCGGGTCCAAACTGACACCGACTAATAACCTTCTCGTCGTTCAGGATTGTCTCAAAACGCCGACCAGCCTGCGTCGTCATCTCGGATCGACGCCGTGGGGCATACCGTACTGTCGTCGTTCCCGCCTTGGTGCCGGATGACTGATACAAAGGTCAGTTTTCCGTGTTCCAGCGCAAAATTAACGAAAGCTGACCTGGTTCTTGTCCAGATTCGTCCCCAGGACCCTCTCGGCGACCCGGATCGCCGTTCGCGGCTGGTCTTCCGGGTTAAATGCCAGACCCGCGCGTCACAGAGGGACCAACGGGCCGTTCTGCGGATTCGTAGCCGTCGATGGCGTAGTTCCCGGCGGCGCAGAGTGTTGGGAGTTGGCATTTCTCGTAGTGTAGTCGGTAGCGGTTGTAATTGCCGAGGAGGGACGGCCCGGGGGAGGGTGGCCCGCAAATGAGCTGGCGCGGCTAAGCACGGATGAAAGGGACAGCGCTGGGGCCATAGGCAGGTCGTGGGAAGTCGCTGGGGTTCGCTTCCGCGGCCTGGGAGCCGTGGTGTGAGTGGGCGTGTGCCAGTGTATGGCCTAGTGGGGCCTGCCGGGCTTGAGCGGCGCGTGGTGGTTGCCTGGCTCGACGGAGACCATCGCCGGGTCATTTCGAGTCGACGCCGGCGCGTACCGCATGGGATTCGAGGTGCCGGTGTGCCTAAAGCGCAAGCCGGAGGCGCATTCGCGATTGGCGGTGCGTGGAGGTCGTGAGCAAACCGCGAGGCTTTTGTCGCGGGCTGCGGTCCATTATGCGTCGGCAGATAGGCCCGGGATGGCCAACGTCGACGCCGGTGAGCAGCGGCTGGGTGGTTCAGAGCCAGCGCACGACGTCGGAGGTGGTGGTGGGCGTTTGAGGTCAAGATGCAGATGATCAGGTGCGGATTTCATTTCTCTTTTTTCGTCTCATATCTGACTGGACTACATTGACAGAAAAGGCCTTTACTGGTCCCGCAACGCGAAGAACGCCAGCCAACGGATGTCATTGACATTCTGGGTGATGTCCTAGATCCTCTGTCTCCGCGCTCAAGGTAATAACCGCCGTCGCACCAAGCCCGCGCACTGGCAGCTACGGAACCACCATGGCCTCCAAACCCTCCGAAGCCGAAGCACTCGAAAAGGACCCCATCAAGGTCAGCAGCCGTACCGCACGCCAGATATTCGGGCTCGGGCAAGTCGAGAAGGTAATTAATTCCTCCAATCTCCTCGAGGCTGAATTCCGACACCGTCAGGACATCTCCCGCCTACTCGCACTCGCCGCATCGTCCATATATATCTCTGCTCACCCTCCCGCAAACCGACGGGCCGGAGGATAATTTACCCCAGGACGACGAGCGGTCTGAGCTATTCGTGTTAGAGGCCAACGAGTACTTCGAGCGTCTTAACGTGTGTTTACATCTCAGCTTCCTCTTCCGCAATTGTTAACTGCATCTTTCCTCAGACCATCCAAAGTGCCAGGATCGTCCCTTGGCCTAGTGCGCAAATAACCCATTCGCGCATCGCGCCTTCTGTGATCAACACACCCGCACCAAACTTCACACCGCTGCCGCTGGGCGTGGGCCTGCCTGCTTCAAGCTCGGCGCAGAAGCAGAATCGCGGTCTGGGAAGAACGCGTCGAGCGCGACGCGTGGAAAGGCATCCTTGACGCGCTGCAGCGGCTCAAACTCGAGCAGAACTTCTGCTGCAGAAGCAGGAGAGCGAACAAGGCAATGCAGAAGAGGGCGGCGACGTCGAAATGGAGGCGACTCAACCAGCGCTGTAATATTACAGGTGTGTTTTCATTTTTCATTCCTCATCTTCCTCGTAAACTTAACAACGATTACAGCGCCGCCTCTTCGAGCACACCCTCTGCCTTGAGATACTCCTCATCCGTCGCCAGCTATAAGCAGCCAGATCAGATGCGCACGCAAAACAAACAAAACAAAAACCAGCAACCTACCACGGCATCCCGTCTCCGTCGATGGCAGCGAGCATCCTGTCCAAGGCGCTCATCTGTCTCGGCGACATCGCTCGCTACCGCGAGCAATAGCGTCCCGGTCCCAAGCTCCCCGCGCACCTCCCGGAGCCGAAACGCAAGCTGTTTGAACACGAACTTTGGCGAACTACACCCGCGCGAGAATACTGTATCTCGCAGCGTAGGCGTTATCGCCAGGCGAAGGGAATGCGGCGCATCAGCTGGCGATTTTGGCGGGTTACGAGGGCGATACGGTTGCAAGCGTAACGTGGTATCTGAGGGCGCCATGCGTGCCGCTGCCTTGAGACTGTGAGGGAAACCCTTCGGCGTGTTGATCAAGGCGTTGGGGCATGCGCAGGCGAAGGTGGTGATTGAGGGGATCGAGCGGGAGCAGGACTTGAAGAGGAACGAAGAGTCGGAGCCGTTGAGGGCGAGGGTCGAGCAGTTCAAGAGGGATCTGGTGTTGTTGCAGGTTGTTTTGCGGGAATCCTGACAGGTGTGTGGTCTATTTATTGCTTCTCTACGCAACAAATTAATAATATTTTTAACAGTCTGCCGACGATCCAACTGGCTCTATCGAAGCATGCCGCTCGCGTTTTGACGACCTCGTTTCCACTCGTGCTCCTCCAGAAGAGATGATCTTTCGCGTCGGCATGCTTGCACAGGGGTGGCCTCCGGGCCATCTTACGCCCGCCAACGGCGAAATCCAAGGCCGTCAACGATGCAGACGACATCGAAGATCAAGGGTCCGGCAAAGGCAAAGAGAAGGAGAAGCGACGAAGGCAGAAGCAGCGGTCAGTCCCCGCGCTTATCGTCGCACCCGCGTCGCCCGCGCAAGTGCAGCAACACACTGCATATTGCATTGTTGGAAGTTGGCATTGGGGAGCTGGGCGAGGTGGACGTGTGCCTTGGCGTTCCTGCAGTAATGCAGCAGCAACAGCCGGCGCATAGTTGCGGTCGGCGAACCAGACCCGGGCGAAATCAGCCACGCCCGCCTCCGGCGATCTCAGATGGCAGTCCGCCCCAGCCGACACGAGCCAAGACTGAGCTGGCAGAGAGGATTAATTCCTGACTTACTTGCAGCATCGCCAACTCAGCCCGCCTCTTTCACACCTGTGCACCCAGTCCGTTCCGCCCGCGAGAACTATCCCGAATCTACAAAATACAACACGGCCAGCGTCGAGCCCGGATGACCAAACCCTGTGCTCACGCGATATCCTGCCCCGCCCGCCCGCTGGTTGGTGTCGACATCGAGCCGATCTGAGTCCTGCAAAATCCCAAGTTAGCGAAGTGAATCAAACGGCCGACGCGCATACGAACCGCCCACATTATGTTGGAGCCAGCGTCGACGTATGTCTTTGCAACACGACTTCGTCAACCTGCTTACAAACTCCCAGACGTGGAAAGTGAGTCCAGGCCAGTCCAAATGCGCTAGATTGCCATTGAGAAGGTGGAATGCGCAGCTGCAGAATTGAGGTGAGCGAGATGGGGACAGTGACAATTGAACGCAAACTGATTCGTTTTCAAGGAATGAGTTGGTGGAGCTGTGATCCACGGAGCCTATTTCCCATCCTAGGGTTAATATTGTTGTTCTGTGTTATGTACATAATTATAATATATTTGACTTTAAAAAAAAAAACAGTAGCTATATCACGTGCTGTGTGACTTGTACAAGTGCAACAAGCCTCAGACGAAAGGGTCAAGGAAGGGAAGTTGTCAACATTGAACAAGTTAGTTAGTGGACTTGGAGCAGACACTCTCTCCCACTTATTAGTTGCCTGCCCGTTGGTGAGGTGGCTCTGGGTTCAAACCCTCTCCAGGCCTTGTTTTTGACAAATTGTACTTTGACCCGTGCTCAGCACCTATGATCCGAATCAATCCAATCATCGGCCATAGTGATGGCCGATGATGTCATCACCCCACAGCCACCTCAGGAAAGTCTAAGGAAAGTCTAGGAAAATGCAGCGTAAAGTCAACATTTCACCAGGGGTGAAATGCTGGTTAAATGCTGAATAAAGTCCAGTTAAAGTCAAAATTTAACCAGCATTTAACCAGGTAGAAAATCCTGGTTAAATGTTGAATAAATGCTGGGTAAAGTCAAAGTTTAACCAGCATTTAACTAGGTAGAAAATCATGGTTAAATGCTGAATAAAGTGTGCATTTAACTAGCATTTAACCAGGCAGGAAATTGGCTATTGCCCGCAGTGTTACATGACGCCCGGCATCGGTGCTTGTGGCTACACAAACAGCAGCACCGACCTCGTCGCTAGTGTCTCAAACGTGACTTTCAACGCCGTTCGGTGAGGCATTCAGGTAGAGTTTCCACTACCTAAGCTCAAGATAAGCCAGCGGCGCAACGGCCAACCCGAACGAGTGCGCATTTCCATCGGCTTCATCCGTTCTGCCCCGGGCCAACCTCAGAGTCTATTCCAGCAACCCAATCTGCAACAAGACGATCTATCTTCAAAGTACGCCAACTTGAAACCCCGGCTAGATGCGACGCACTGGCATGAGTATCTAACGCGCAGTCCGCGATAGTGCCGCATACT
This sequence comes from Mycena chlorophos, assembly GCA_014461115.1. Classification (NCBI taxonomy): domain Eukaryota; kingdom Fungi; phylum Basidiomycota; class Agaricomycetes; order Agaricales; family Mycenaceae; genus Mycena; species Mycena chlorophos. The sequence continues at coordinate 1,481,779 of JACAZE010000002.1, read as the reverse complement.
TCCGGTCCGGTCGCGTTCTCCGTCGTCGACTATTTCCCAATCGGAAACTCCGTCGGCCCCGACGACGTTGGCATACCGAAGTACTATTTCCAGCGCTACGCGCCAGTGGACGACGGAATCATCCCGAACGTGTCTTGGTCGATCATGTCGGCTTGAGTTGATGCGGCGAGTAAGAAAACAGTCAGGACTCGGATTAAAAACTTGGAACGAATGTCTTGGATTTTGTGGTACAGTGTATCGGGTTGAGGTACAGTAGAAAGTCCAGTTTTGTTGTAGCGGAAAGCGAAAGCAAAGCAAGGCGAACGAAAATCACAACTATTAGTTCAGATGTTGACGCCAGCGCGAGTAAAAGCCTCGAGCGTCTGGCCGAGTTGGGTGTCTAAATAATCCAGAATTAGGACAACGCTGCGGACCAATGGGTTCTCGACGTACGCATAAGAAGGCAATTCCTTTCGAAGGCGCGTAACGGCGGACCAGCTCGTACGAGAAACGTTCGCAGATTCACTTCCTCTTCGGATAAGGTTGCGGCGCCTTGATATCGCGCCTGTACCGACGCGATTTCTTCCAGGAAAACCCTAGAGGCGGAAACCCATACAGACTATAAACAAGGCCTTGGTCACGGACAGCGGCAGAGAAGGTGGAAACGCACTGCCATGATGGGATTGATCCATCGCAAATGCTTCATGGGCACCGCAGCGATAATACCGAGGACTGAGCGTGCAGCAGCAAGCCGCGTGATCTTAGCGCTCGGGTCCGTAAGTGCGTACAGACCGTGAATGCGGACGGCAGCCGCGTGTGCCAGACTATGCGCGACAACGAGTTCGCGAGTCGACGTCGGCGTCGGTGGCCTCGCAAGCGTCGTCGGTGATGGAAGAGCATTACGAAACGCATCGACAAGTGCGTAGAGCTGTTGGAGTTCGCGTGTCGGACCCGTAGACGTCCGCGACAGTTCGTCTGCCTTCTGGTAGAGCAGCGCCGCCTTCGCGACGAGAGCCGTCGTCGATGAGCCGGTTATGAGCGAATCGTGACCGGACAGAAACGCGGTGATCGTCTGGCTGGATGCGTCCAGAGCGTACTCGTCTCCATCCAAGGGCCACGGCGTATCGACGGCCGCGATGTTGATACCCAATGGTTCCAGCAAACCGACAGCGAAGCAAGCATCCAGCACAAACACAGCCCACCATGCGCGAACGTACTCGCCCTGTTGAAACCGGTCGATTGGTGGCGGAAGCGTGTTGTCCACAGAACGAATTTGATGCAAGCCAGAGCTCAGACTGAGAGAGACAGCGGCCGCGGCGTGATACTTGGCTTCAACGATGCGCTCGTTCATATAGAAGTAGTAGGCGAGTAATATCTCGGCCTGCAAGGTATGCAAGACGCGATGTGGATGGGCACTGAATAACCCTTTTGAGGTGAGGGATAAGGCACGAGCCAAATAGGCCGCTTCGTCTGGATGCGGCCTCGGAAGAAGCATGTGGCCAGACGAACCCGAAGAGGAAGATGACGCGGGCGAATGCATGGGTGAATTGGCGGTGGATAGGCGAATTGCCCAGAGGTACACCGCCGAAAGGAGGGCAGGAGTGGGTCGCGAGAAATCGCCGAAAGGAAGTGGTCGTAATGCGCCCTCTCGAAATCGAGACGCATTGAGGAAGAATCCGAACTCCGTGCCGTATATTAGGAAAGTATCCACACTGATGATTCCAAGTCAGTGCTGGTTGCAGCGAGACAATGAAAACGTACAGGTCCGCAATGACGGCTGACGGTGGGTCATTCGGCAGCGTTAGTCGCGGCAAATTCCCAGTTGAACCTCCTCGTCCACGGGGCGACGAAGACGAAGAGTCGACAACGTGGCTTGACGCGGAAGAGTGACGTGAGTGCGATGAGCCTGGGCGCGGACGTTCGAGCTGGTAGATCCGCGTCTGCAATTCATCGATATGTTCTTGCAGAATGTCCACGGTGGGCCGTTTGGTAGGATCCGTGTACTCGCATGCGTCTTCGGCGCCCAGACGTGTGCATTGGCCACAAGGCAGTAAACCGTCGCATTTCTCGTACACCATTAGCACATAAAAGAATATGGGGGGGCGAAGACATACGCGTTTTCGCCTCCTGCAGTTGAAACAGGCTTGTCCTCGTTGAAGCTTGGCGTTGTCCGGGGAGCTATGTCGGCTGGACACGGACATAATCCCAGTAGAAGAGAGGAGGATCAGTTGAGGATGGGTCGGCTCCGCGGTGGCTTAATTATAAGTTGGCCCGGACCCGGTGCGTCAAGGAGGGCAGGTCGGGGATGTCGGAGAAAATCTTTGAGGATCCTCTTCAGAGCAAGCTGATCGCCCGATGTCGTAGGGATTGGCGGGGTCGAAACGGTCACTGATTTTTTAGAGAGGTGGAACGCGATGCATGCGCAGCGCTGCAGTGCGCACACAGTTCCGGTAGTCCGCGCATCGTTCCTTGTTGAGCCACATCCGTTAAGTAGGGCGAGCGTGGTGAGTCAATACGGTGGACGCGAGTGCGGTTGGTCGGCGCTCTCGACTGCAGTTGCGCAGAGACGATGGCAGTGTTCAACAACCGTTGTTACGGTCACGTTTTCACCTCCCATTTGTTGCCATGATTTCCTAGTTTTTTATCTCAAGGTGATTCTCTGCGAGCATGCAAGCAACACACCGCGGTTTGGCCTCCGGGTCCGAAGGCGTCTGCGATCGTAAATCGCACGTCGTTATAACGCCGAAAATCCGGTGTGATCCGTCGCCAAGTATTCCGCTAGTCCTCACCGTTATCCCCGTCGATTTAGACTGGTTCTAGCTGCTGTTAGACCCAAATAGGACAGATGGGATTAGCGCGCTTGGTCTCCGAGATCTGCAAAATTCGACGTCCAAGAGCGCTGAAGCAACTTGCCAGGTTACTCGACGCGTCTTGGCTCGCAGATCCTGTCGATTGATGCCTCGGTCAACGGCTCCGAACTGCCCGAGGGTGGCTACGGAGGTGGCTACAATCGGGCTGGAACTGAGGCCAGCGGCGACGGTAGACAGAGTCGAATCATGCGAGATCCTCCTTCACTTTCTCTCCGGTTTTCGCCGCGGCCAGATACTGGGAGTGGTATCAGATCAGACACGCCGACATCAAGCACGCGTCGGAGGCAAAAAACGCGTCGAGTCGGGCCGATGCGGATTATCATGTGGGCATGTTCCCAAAGTGGAAGGGGAAAGTGTGTGGCGGCGGTGGAGATACGGACCAGCTCCGACGCTGAGAGTCGCACCGAATTCCCCAGGAGACAGCTGGGAAGCTTCGGTGGGTCCTGACTGATCCCGGACCCTCGGTTAATTTAGATTCCTGTTGTGTGCGTGTCAGCGTGGGTGGCGCCCGTCGTCGGGGTCGGCGCACACAACGTTGGAGGCCTCATTGGGCATCGGAGGAGTGGTGGATGTGTGTGTGGGCGCCAAGTGGGCGCCGTTGACACGCGGCAAAGAAGTGGATCGCGGAAGTATTTGTCACGTTCGCATCTCTTCCTTGACTCCCCACGATGGACGACTCGCCGACCAACGCCCTCCCACCCGACGACGACCTCCCCCGCACACCCGACAACGACGACCGTCCCGGTTCTAGCCACAGCAGCAACCCAAACTCTCCCAATCCCCGCAGGCGCCTCACCGGTCCTTTTTATCTCCAAAACATCCTCAACGAGGTGCGTTGCTGTCCTTGCCACTCGTCGGTCGTCTCATAAGATCCTCAGGACGACGAGCGCAAGCGTGAGGCCGCCCTGCGTGCAGAGGGCAGCAGCAGCGCGAGTCCCGCAACATCAAGCGCGTTCTCGCCTCTGTCGCCCGTGGCTGGCCCCAGCAGAGGCGACGACCATGGTACATTTGTCTACAGCCATCCGCCACCGCCGCCACCAGGCTATCCCCACACACAAACACAATACGCCCACATTGCCCCTTCCCCGCATCCGCCGGCAGGCGTCTATATTCATCCCCATCCCCATGCAATGAACATGTACCCCCGCTCCCGCATCGAGGCAGACGCCGACTATCTCCGGCGCCAGCTTTGTCTCGCACCCAGTGTCAACGTCGACCTCTGGGCGATCGCGGACCCGCCAGACGGCCAGAAGCCGTTTGCATCCCTGCCGACGCTCATTAAGCTCGCCATACACGGCGATCCGAAGAAGAAGCTGACCCTCCAGGGCATCTGTGAAGCCCTCGTCAACCGCTTTGCCTGGTTCAACGAACACCAAATGGACGACGCGTGGAAGGTGTGTTTGCCGTCAACATTACATTCCATTCCGGTCTTGACACGACCCCCCCGCGCAGAACTCGGTCCGGCACAATCTCTCCCTCAACAAGGTTTTCCGCAAGGTGCCGCGTGACGCCAAGCAAATGGGCAAGGGCTGCTACTGGGAGCTCGATCTCTCTGGTGGAGAAGGCCACAAGCGTCCGCGGAAACGACGCAAACACGACAAGGCAACGGGCACGATGGTCTCCGCGATCCAAAGCACACGCGCATCCACTACAGTGCAAATCCCGTACGGCGTCAGCAGGGAGGTCGCGTACGGGCCTGGCGCCGTACCCCAGCAAATGCTGCACCACGGTCCTATTGCAAGCGGCAGCAATAACATGATGGGCCGGCTCGTCAGTGCGCGTCCACCCGCGAACGCGGGTCTCGGCAGACTCGTCGTACCGCGGTTACGGCCGGTCAAGATGGAGGGAGACGACGATTCGGAAATGGAAGTCGAGTCGGAGGAGGACGACAACGATGAGCTCGACGATGAAGAAGAAGATGAGTTGGACGCCGATCCAGCAGAACACCACCACTACTACCAATCTACTCGTATGGACGTGGACGACCAGCAGGATGACGACGAGGATGACGACCAACAAGACGACGACGACGACGATCCCGAGAGCGAAGAGGCAATAGATGCTCCATATCGTCCTAGGACACGAGCACCGCCGCCCGCGCTTCCTGGTGAGCATGGAGGTCGCGTGATGCGTCCACGACACGCACGGTCGCAATCCGACAACTCTCAGTCCACAAGCGGAGGCCCATCTCGTCGACCAGCACGTTCAGCTAGCAGCGCGGCTAGCTCTTCGCCAAAGACTGGCCGTCGGGCTGGGGCTGCGCACCGCAGCCGCGGCGGGATTGGTCGTTCAATCGCATCACCACCACCAGCTCCATTTGTGTCCGTATCAGCCCCCGGGCTTGAGGCGTTATCTGCAGAAGCAATGCGACGGATGGACAGCGCGGCATCGACGCCCCCGCCCTCTGCGAGTACTGTGTATTCGCATCCCCCTCCTCCTCCGCCGCCTCTTACTCCTCAAATGCTCCCTAGTCCCGACGGCGAGCGAGATCGCGAACGCGACGAACTCGATGGCCGACGGGACAGCAGCAACGGCACCAGCGCAGAGCCAGATCTCCCGCCCCTTGCCTTCAAACGGGAACCGAGCACTGACTGACGTTTCGAAGTCCAAAGGTTCTGATCCTGTCCTCCGCCGCGCGTGCGTGGGCCCGCGTCGCGGTCCTCGTGTATTGTTTTCATTTTTGGTGCTGCTTATTATTGTATTCTAGAGAACATGCCTTGAAAAACTGTATTCGGACACTCACCCTCGCTCTCTCTCTGTCCCGCCGTCGCACACCCGCAGATACAACTCCCTCTTTTCCTTCCTTCCTTGAATTGCATCCGTCTCTCCGTCCCTTCTACCAAGATTACGATTACGAGCAACCCATCGGGCACCACTTTTGTATACCACTCACACACACCTTGTTTCCGTCTTTGCTGCCTACCCACCTCCACTAGGATATCGATTGTATCAGCTGTCTTTTTTATCTACACGAACGAGAAACGACGTTGACGATCTACCACCTCCCTTGTTGTAGCTCTATAGAAGCACAAAACTACGCAGAATTGTATCACGATTTCGCGCACCATCGAGGCGAGTACGACGGATATGGGTGGTGGGCGCGCGTCGCACGATCGCGGACCTCGGACTTTAGTTGGACACACTCGACCCACACACCGGTACCCTTGCCCGACGGCATCGCTTGGCATCCAATTGCGCGAAACTAAATTGGCGTACCCATCGGGTGGCGCCTGCCGGTCGGGTGGGCGTGATGCCGCGAGGTATGAACGTGGGAGGCCGAGGCTGGCTGACGTTGCCGGGCGGGTGGGTGCACGCCACGTTCAGCGGCGATTGAACTCGAGAACAAACACAATGTCCGCGTAGATTGATGTGGCGTTTCTTCTCTGGCTGCGGAGGGTACAAGTGTGATCAGATGCTGGGAGAAAGCAGAGTGCGGGACTCGTTTTCGATGATCATAGGACCGCGTAGTCTGGAGGGTGTGTGCGCATTCGTTCCGATTTAGCAAACGAAGGTTGTGAAGAAGGCTTGATGGAGGACCCGGGACCCCTCTGGGAAGGAAGCTTGATGAGCTGTTCATTTTCGTCGCCACACCGCCGCGGCGTTTTAGTTTGCCCAGAAGAGACTCTCTTCTATCGCGCAATTGAATCGTAGATTCTCGAGGCGCGAAGAAGTCACCGAGAAACGCCGTGCCGCCGATGGCGAACGTTCCTGGACCAAATAAATCCCTTAACCTCTCTGGATCATGGTCACAAAATACAGCAGCGCGCCGCGGCCTCCTTCTGGGCGTCGAACTCGGATTCAGGCTCAACCTTTTCGCCCTAGAGCCTCCGCTTAGGCGCTGGGTCCTGGCGTCGTGGGCGCTGAGTCCCTACTGGTATCCCAAATTGGGTGGTACGGGGCCTTGTTCTTCCCTGTTTAGGAATCATTCCACCTGCGCGCGGCGGTCGATTCACTGGAGAACTCAGAGAAGGTTCAAAGGCCCAGCCAGACCTAAATTTGACAAAGGACTGATCGGCCATCGGCGGCAACCCGCACTGCCACCACCGTGACTAGTGATCAGTCCCTGCCTTCTCCCACCACGATGCTTCGTGCTCGGTACACCGCGGTGCCTACTTCGGACGAAGATGAAGACGCCCTCGAATTTGAGTACAATGACACCGTCTCTCGCCTGCGCAATCTCAACGCAGGGACACCACACTCCCCGGCATTCTTCGCCGATGAAGACGAGGAGGGAATGCTCACTCGCATCCGGCCAGAATCCTACCCACACGACCCGCGCTTCGACGTACCAACGCCACCGGCATGGCAGCGCGTGGCGTTGCTTCTCTCCATCCCCGTAGCCATCTTGCTTGCCGTTTGGCTCCAGGGCGGGTTCCACAGCATGGCGCTTGTGATTTAGTTTTCAGGTGCGTTGTGCGTAGCCAGAAGCTGTTCCAGAAGCTCACTATGTCCAGTTCTTTATCTTTGTGCCACGTTTACTGCGCTCCGCGTTGTACCCGTTGTGCGAATGGACTCGCTTCTGCCGACATCCTTCATCTCCGTACACACTTACAACAACTACAACTACAATCGAAAAATCATCCCTCGACTTCCGTTAGCCTCAACGTCTGCGCACGAATCGAGCAACCGGCGCACGACGCGCAACGGTCACCGAGCCGCCAGTGGTGCCTGCAATCGGGTTGCCCTGGTCATCGACCGCCTGGACATTGCGGAAGTTCTGTGCAAGGATCAGCTCAAGCCCGAGACGCCGAGAAACGACTTGCCGTTTGGATCCCGAACGCAGCATTGAATATGTCGGCGTCGATGCCGGTCTCGGGTGTCGCAGCAGCGGCGGCAGCCTGCGCGGAAGCGCACGTAGCTTTCGCCGTTGCATCCGCGCCGCAAGTGTTGACGAGGGCATCGCACATGAACTGCGTGATAATGTTGATGTTGTCCGCCGAACCGTGGTTATACGACGTCTTGTCCAAGGGTTGGAAGGACGTTTCCTTGCGGCCGTCGAAGCCAGTGGCGAATTCGATCTGGGGCACGCTGCACGAGCCAAAATCACCGAAGTTCCCTGACGAAGACGAGGTCGACGCGGCTGTGGTTGCTGCCGCTTGCGCTGTGGTTGCTGCCGCCGCCGCCGTAGTGGCTGCTGCTGCTGCTGCTGCTGCCGTAGTTTCCGCCGCCTCACCCGTCGCTGGAGCTTGCGAAGCAGCTGGAGCCGCCGAGCCGCCCACCGCTGCATTGATTTCGTCCGCCGTCGCATCGGGAACGAGCAGATTTTGGGTAAAGATGCACCCCGTTGCGTCGTTCGCATCGTCGCAGGTGTTCCCCTTACCCGTCGAATCCCCAACATTCCCCGGCGCAAACGTCCCCGACTTGAGAGCGTCCTGCGGATCCCCGCCGACGGACGCGATCTGCTGCGCAAGCGTGAGCACGATAGCTTTGTTGACGGCAGCCGCGTTGGTCGAAGCCGGGTCCTGGTGCTGGGAGATGGCGGCGATCTCGGGATTGACGGCCTGAATGCTCGTGCATGGGTTGGACACCCCGCCGACGGTGCCCGTGTTACGCTCGAGCGCACGGTAGATTAACGCGTCAACCTGGCCCTGAACATCGCCAGCTGCCTTGGCGTTGGTGAATGCCTGGTCTGCAACCGCTTGCTGAAGGCATTCCACGTCCTGCTCGAGCATTACTTGGCGACCACGCGATCAAACAATATCCGTACCGAAATCGAGCCTTTGCCCTGCGCTGCGGCGGCATCGCCCAGCAGACCGAACACAGGATCGAGAATTCCGGCGGGGTTATTCTTCGCCAGGGAGGCCGTGACGCTGGTGAGGATCGACTGGTGAGAGTGCTCTTGCGGTACCTCCCTGGCCTTGTGGACGGGGATAGCCAGCGAGGACGTGCAAAGTAGCGCAAGAAGGACGGTTTTGTACGACAGCATGGTATGAAAGAGGCTGAAGCGGGAATAAACGCGACTGTTGTGGTTGTCAGCGAGCGAGGCAGGAATCGAAGTGGAAGGAGCCAAACAAAAAGAAAAAAAAAGAAAACAAGAGCCGGTCTTGTGGTCGAAAGCGTTCCAGAGAAGTGGAAGTGAGGGTTTGGCGCCCAGTGTGTCCAGCTTTATACCGCTATTCTGAGGCTGAGGAATCAATCATCTTAGACAGTGTCTGTCGAGGGAAGATGGCTTCGCGCAACCAGCGCCCGAGTCTGGCAACCAGCTTGGTGTAGAGAAGAATACTCCACACTGAAGAGGAATGGAACGAAATCACTTGTCGATCACAGTGGCTGGATTCCCTGCTTCAGTTGTAATGGAGCGGGAAAATGTCGGGGCTCGTTTTACATTCGGTTGCTCAGCTTGGACTCGGAAGTCGGTGCGCTTGATGAAGATGTGGTCTACTTGAACACTGTAGAAACTATGAAAAGAACTGCGCAATATAATGCCAGTGAAGGCAATCTATTCAGATACTGGCCAGAACAGAAAGCTGAAAGCGCGTTGTCTTCTTAAGAATGTTGCGGCGAGTCTGGCGCGTATCGCGCTCACTAAAGTAGAGACGGATGCATGTCTGTTCAGGGGGATTCGCGTCGTTTGGCTGGAATCAGCCGCACGCGTGCAAGGAACTGATACAAAGGCTATTCCGAGTTTGTTGGAATACGGTCGGAATTCATTGCGCTCCGAGAACACCGCTACGCAATTTGAAACGATTGAATTCGAGCTTGAGTTCCTGACTTTGCTGGTAGGCGGCAAGGCGGAAGACATCAAGCTAGACTCGGGTGGCTGTGGTCTGTTGACAGTTCGTCGTCCTCTACCAAATGCCAACGAAGTTGAACAAACTTCAATGGTCCCCCTTGACCAACGCTTCAAACTCATTGGCCGTCTGTTTCGCTTGCAGCAACCCAACCACCCGCGTCGGCCGAACCCCGTCCCACCATCCCTTCGGCAGCTTCTCCTCTCCAAACCAGATTTTGACCTTCTCCGGCTCGACGACGCCTGTCTGCGGATTGTGCATCACCAACCACGCGACCGCGCCTTCGCCCGCCGCAACTTGCTCATGCAACCAACCTAACCCGTGTCCCAACTCGCGGATACGTGCCGCATGAACGCGAGCGAACGACTCCAACGTCATCCCACCCTGGGCTTCGGCAACCGAAAGCAGACTTTTGACCAGCGCTGGATCGGGGGCGTGGCTCTCGACACCAGAAGCGTGCACAAACGAGGCATCGTGCGCGATTTTCGTGCTTCCGCGCTGCGCGAGATCGGCGAGATTGAGCGTCCACGAAATTGGCCACTGCACGACGCCGCTCGAGTTGAAGAAGGTCGACCATCCAAACTTTCCGCAAGTCGTAAAGCCCGCCATCGTGAGCAAGAGAGCAAGCGGCGTGCTCAGATTGTAAACGAATTTCGTCGCCTCCAGAAGCTGGAGAAAGGTGATATTGGCGCCGTCGTGCGAGCTGTAAGTGCATAAGCAGGATTCCTCAACGCGTCTTGAGTTTTTGCAAAGCGTACATATACGAATGGTTTGCGAGAGCATTGAGCCCAGGGCACGGCGCGCGGCGGTCTGTGGGAGTCGGCGGGGAGAAATCGTGCGACGGGCCCATGGTAGAAAGAAGGAACGGCAAGAAAGTTAATTTTCTAGGAGTGGCGCCGCCGCTTCTGATCAAAAACACCACCAAACAACTCAACGCCACGCGTCTAAATCGGGTAATTCTCGCTACCGCGGCCTCGTTCAGGCCGAACCTGCTGTACACTCTTCGGAAGTCTCTGTGAGTGCTCGAAGACCCCCTGGCTACTTGGTTCTCAAGGACACAGCAGAGTCCCCCACGTGATCAAATCATCAAGCGTCTCCTCCAACGCGCGAATGCTCCAAATTCTACGTCGCAGTCCCCCCAGCGCTTCAGCGTCTAGATATACGGCGGGCCAAGCATATTCCTGAATGCCCCCAACACGCCCTCCACCACGAGCAACAGCACTCCACCGCCTGGTGCCAGCCTCAGCACCTTCGGCACGAAGCCCTTGTACAGCGCCGCCGGGCCTTCTTCGCGGAATATCTTCAACAGTGCGGGGTATGTCCAGTTGTATTTCGGTGTTACGCCCGGTAGAGGCTTGCCGGCGCCTTGGATACGCGATTTGACAACGTCGAAACTGGAGGACGAGGATGTCAGCGAGAAACCGCGACCGGAAAGCATGCGTGGGATTCGACCGACGTCCCATCCAATAGTGGGAGGAGGAAAACAAAATAGAAGGAAAGAAGACTTACGGAGTATTCACAAGCGTTCCCGCAAAGCCACCAATCGCACCAGAGACAAAATTATTGAACAGCGTCGCTTGAGGTGTCTGCGAACGTCTTAAGCAACTCGCACATCGAGTAAAATGGCGCATACCTCCGCCTTGGGCAACATCGCCTTCACCTGGAAGATGCACCCGAAGTAGCCGCCGTTCCACCAAACGTGCCTGTTGTGTACGGATGCGAAATTGACGTCATGGAGACCCCCAAAGAAGACGAAACCCACCGCCAGAACGTGCTCTCCATCCCAGCGTACAACCCAAGTAGCCCATCCGCCTTGATGATGTGCCGCACGACGGCCATCGGACCCGCAAACGTGCTGGTCTTATCCTGGAGCTTAATCTTGACGAGCTCGAACGGGACGACGACGAAGCTTTCCTGTAGAGGAGTATGCGTTGGAAGAGGATAGCGGACAGACGAAGAAACCGCGCACTGTAGCCCCCGCAGTGCAGCCCGTGATAATCGACAGATTTTTCGTCATTTTGGATTCGCCAGCGTAGGACATGAACGTTTTGCCCCAGAAATCATTGGCAGCGCTGTAGACGAAGCGTTAGATTTGTCAGACACCAACGCGAAGCTGAAGGCGGCGCACAATTTCACGGCCCTCTTCGGGGCTTCGAGCAAAAGCGGAGGGACAAGACCTAGCACGCGACTGAGTGGTGTACGTGATTGGGGTGGGGAACACGCGAAGCATACCGCGGTAGAGACGACCAAAGCTAGCGAGCAGGGTCAGTTCGGAGATGAGGACGATGAAACAAGCGAAATCGCACCCTTCTTCGCGCACGATGGTCTGGAAACTGCCCACCAACCCGTGGCTTGTTTTGCCCGTCTCGAGCTGCATCCGCGTTTTGACCTAGAGTCCAGTTACTCGCACGCCGTTCCGTGCTAGTGAAGGTGCGTACCACATCTACGAGAAGTTAGATGAGTCTCTTGCGCAACTGAGAGCACGCGTACCGAGGGGGTAAAATGTCAAAATTTCAGAAATGCCCGCAATGGCGCCAGCCGCAAAGTTGGCGATGAATGGCAGCGCTGGCGAAGGTTCAGAAAAAGCACACTGAGAGCGACAGAATACACAGACGCTTTCTTTCTTGTGGGGCAGCCATCGAGGCGGGAGAAAAGCAGGCTTTCGGAGCGGATCTTCCGCTCCGCCGTGACACGCTCTGCGATGTACATCCATGGCTGGCAGGAATACCAGGAAAAAGCGGAGGAACTCTACGCTGCCAGCCCGAACAAGGCATGCACCAGCATCCCTACGATTCCCCATCTCACTCCGAGAACAGACGCGATACTGTGTAAAATGGCGCGAAGGGAAGCTGGTCCTCAAAATCACAGACAACACCACAGTCCGTCGCACGCGTTTGCCTTCCGAATGCCCGCTTAGTGCTCCCAGTGCCTGAAGTTCAAGACCTCGAGCTCGGTGTTCCTCAACCGCTTCGAGGCACTCAACCTCGCCCTCATTCAGAAAATGCAGAACCGTCGGCCACCAGCGCCGCAGCCGCATCTCGCGGCCGCTTCCGCACCGGCCATTAAAGCCGAGTCTCCTGCACCAGAGACACCAGCCGCCGCACCATCGAGTGCCGCCCCAACGGCTCCAGGACCTGCAGCAGGCGGTGTCAAGAAGAAGAAGCCAAAGAAGAAAAAGTAGCGGATGGTTGTCGCGCTGGGGCATATTGTAGGATTATCTGGAGCAGTGAATGGGATGCGTTCTTGGATTGTGCGTTCTCTTTTTCATGCACGAAAGGTCATCTGCGTCGATGCCAATCCCTCGACTCATTGCGATCTTATCCTGCGTCCCGGCCATCGCTTCGATAGAATCCGATTGCAGGATATCGCCTCTCACCCTGCAGCTCGATGTTGTGCTCGTTTGGTGACCTCCCCTTCGGTCGCTCTTTACGGTGCCATGCTCTCAACTTTCTCTTCTTTCTTCGGGCTACTCCACGCGGCGCCTGCAGAACTTGCGGAATGCGCAACTCTGTCGCGGAACTCGGGTATTCGCTCGTCAACCCGCTTGCAGACAACGCAAGAATGCACTGCGAAACACGGCGAGTAAAATCTATCCGCTCTGAGCAGCCTGACTGGCTCCACCTAGATGCGCACACGTGACCCATCGCGTCCAGAGGCTCTTCATGCTCATGCTGCAGAACATGTTAACACCGCGGACACGCCGCTGACGACACTGGCGGATGATCCTATCGAGATACTTTTGCCGCCTCAGCGGCGTACGTGGGAGTCGGTCCGCGCGCCAACAAGGCCCACCCGGGCTCACCAGTCAGTAGTGGTCGTCGAGTTCGGACGCGGAGACGGTGGCAGCAGATCACCTTTGTTATCGGCGAAGCGAGGGTGGTTGTCTGTCTTGCAAAACCATGGACGAACGAGTCGGCGATTACTCCTAGTGCTGGCATCACCAGGGTCCCATTCAACGCAGAAAGTTGTCGTGAGTGTGCTTGAGAATGTTTTCCTTCTAGTTTCTCCGTTCGCTGAACTCGGGTCGCAGGTTCATCAACACCCACACCCGGGCGGACAAGCAGAACCGGCTGCGTCTGCAAATGGAGATGACCGCCGAAGATGCGCAGACGATCCGCGGCGCGTCAAATAAGCACACGGAGAGAAGGGCGTCGCAGCTGCTCCGGGAGCGCATGGCCCGAGAAGGAATATACAAAGCTATCGCCATGGAATTGGCCCGCAAGAAGGATGAATATCGACAACATGTAGCAGGATGCAAGGCTTGAAATAACTGGCTGCGTAGATCTACAAACTAACTCGTACATGTAAAAATAAAGCATCGACTCGCAATCCAGCCTCCTCGTCTGGCACTGGACTCGTTCAATCTATGTTCCTCCCCGACATCAGCAAAACAACTGACACGACCACAAAGTTGAGGAGCTTGAGATGCAGGGCGCGTGGCGCCAGCTGTACCATCGGCCCGGTAATCCCCATCGAAATTCGCGCCAAGACATTCGCACCAGGCAGCGCTGTCTCTGAGCCAGCCTCCAGCGGGAAAAGCTCGATAGACGACCCGTTTGGCCTCCAGCTGTACTGGCGACCATTGGCGATCATCGTCCTGCACGTCCTATCCGACGAGAGGTAGAGCCACTCGGACGTCCGCATTGACCAGCCGACTTCATTCACGAGAAGTGTCGGGGCCGCCTGCGTCGCGTAGCCAAAGCCCTCCGCCTCCCGGTTCCAATTTATCGTGGCTATTTGCGCATGCCGGCCATCCTCGATAGCCGTCTGAACCCGCTCCGCGTCGGTTTGCACGACGAAGCGCGGTTTGCCGTCCGCACGAAGGAAGCTCGCGCGGAGGATAGTCGCAGTCGGGTTGGTCTCGTCGATGGCGGGTACTACGCTGAGCGTAACGGGCTCCAAGCCCGGGTTCAAGTCCAGCGGGGAGAAGGCCAATTCGATTGGATCGTTGCTCGTTAGGCGCGCAGGCGGAGGGAGGTACGATGCCTTGGTCGCGGCCGTCGGCGAAGGAACCGTGCCCCACGTCGGCAGCGCGGTGCCTTTCTTGGACGTCGTCGCCACCTTAGGTGGTGCAGGTGCGGCCACCCGTGCTGCGGCTGAGCCCGAGGCGTGCGCGTATTGGTGGGTGTAGCCGTAGTAGGGAGTCTGCGAACCGTTGTTGTACATCTGCAGCTGCTTTTTCGTGAGTAAGTGAAGAAGCTCCAAGTACAAATGCACCTTTTATAAGGGTTCTGTAGATGCAGATCCCCCGTTCCCGGTCCCGAGTTTCGTATCGTATTCCAGAGCAGCCAAGAAGCACCGCCGAGTCAAGCGGACAAGACAAATCTCAACAGAAATAACGACGACGCGACGGCAAGGCGCGGCCGAGTGCAGACGTTGGCGGACCGCTTCTATTCAGAAGCCGAAGCACTTTCCTCCAACAAGGCTGTGATGTCAGTGTGCGCCCAAAAGTTAACGTACAGCATTTTGCTTGTTCCGCTGTTCCCATCCAGGGATTAATGGCGGTTTGAGCGACTGCACGCGTCCTTGCCGCTCGAGAATATTCGTGCTATTATTCCAGAGGTGTGGTCGCAGAGAACAAGAAAATTCGGTAAATTTATGACAGGCCGCAATTGACGGCCGCCCACGCCGACGTAGATCATCCGCGTCTTCCGGCGGAGGACGCGCCGGTGGGCTAAAAGCGATGCAGAACCCGGCGGAGCGGCGTCTTTCGGGTCGCCAACCAAGCTAGGAATACTGAGCATGACGGGTGGAGGAACATATTACATTTGTTTTTCTCTAGCGGAGGCCGCGGAGCAAAGGAAGAATTTCCAGAATCAGATCGACACCATTTCAGTTTGGCGGTGTAGATGTGGGTGTGTTTATTGGGGTCGAAGACCGTCAGAAGATCGCCCACGGAAGCTTCTGTCCTGGCACTTGACAAGACTTGGAGGTTGGGACAGATGGGGAGCTTGAGAGACAGATCTCTTTCGAAATCTATCCTTCGCCGGAGCGATAAGACCTCCGGGGCACTGGCAGCCTAACGATATTCAAAAAAGTTGGAGGACAGCAAGCATGATCTTCTGTGGAACGCACCGGTCCGCGCGCCGACGCACAAGACAGCCAACAGACTCAGCGGCCCGTGTATGTGTTGATAGAAGCACAGTTTCGCATGACGGACGAATTCGACAGAGTGGAATCGTTAACCAGTTTCGACGTTGTTTGTGCTCCCAATCAGCGCCAAAGAGACGTTGTCTATTCGTTTGATTTGCGCTTTCGAGTCAACAAGCTTGCAAGGTGATCCACGGGAGCAGGCACCCACCGTGACTCGGCAACTCGGACATCTCGGGGTATTCACTGGCACAAGTGAACGGAGTCTTGGAATGTCCTGGTCCGTGCAGCGTCGGTAGCTCCCAAGGCTGCGCGAAACGTGTCGGCG
The DNA here is from genome assembly GCA_014461115.1 of Mycena chlorophos. Taxonomy (NCBI): domain Eukaryota; kingdom Fungi; phylum Basidiomycota; class Agaricomycetes; order Agaricales; family Mycenaceae; genus Mycena; species Mycena chlorophos. Next base: position 1,465,781 of record JACAZE010000002.1, on the reverse strand, counting down.
CGATCGACGCGAACTTGCCGCTGGCGGGGAATGATGAAGGCGGCGACTTCTTCCAATACTGAAGCCTTGTCCTCACGACTGGCGGACTGCTACTCGATGTCGCAGGCGGATTCTAAAATTTGGGCCTGCCACTGGGCTTTTGCAAATCTAGAAAAAAAGTCCTGAGTTTCTCATTGAACCTGCTGGTACTGTAAGGTCCACGCGAAAGTAGCAAGAGAGGCTGCAGCTGCGAAATCAACCACCCCCTTGAGTCGCCAACGAGACCAACCATCGGGTCGGAACGGGACATGTGCTCCGGTACGTCCACAGCATGGGCCAGCTCCGAGTTGACTCGGAGTTGAGACGGAGCGGCGGTGCCTAGGGACAGTTGTCAGTACGCGTCAGTTTCAATAGCTGGCTGACGGATGAGAGCTGGTCCCATCGCAAACAGCGACGATACCAAGCCAAGAGGGCGCTGGCCTCGTGAACGCGCGCTCATCGTGGTCCCAGTCAAATTTGAACAGCTAGCGTGCCCGGGCCAGCGATGCCATTGCATTGCCAGTTTGAGCGGGCGACGCGAGCGGGAAGAGAAAGCAAGACGTAAGACGCCGTATCCCAGCGCCAAGCGGTCTTCATACCTTGATGAGACAGATTAAGACATCACGCGAAAGACGCGTGACGTCACAGCACGTGGAAAGTACTGAGGGCCCTGAAAAAGTTGAGGGAGCAAGCATAGGAAAAGAAAGTGGTCGCAGAAGAGAAGTTCAAAATCACGGAAGCATGCGCACCACTAATTTCACATACCTGATCTGCTGTAAGCCGGAATCTGGGCCTCAAAAGCGACTCCCTGCGTGGTGTCAAATAAGTTCTTGCTCGCGACAGCGCCAACGAAAACCGCGTCCAGATTATCGCTGATCAAGTATCATGACCCCGACATGCGACGAAGAATTCCATGCATTGGGTGTGAGAGTCGACAAACGAGATGAACAAGAGGAAAAGGAAAGTATGGACGGATGCAGTGCAGAGATAGAAAGGAAGAAAGAAAGAAAGTGGTTCAATGGATGGATGATGACGACGACGACGATGATTGAGAGGGAAGCGGGGGTTCAAAAGAGGGAGCGATGATGCGACAACGACGAGGAGAAACTGCGATGATGATGATGATAGAGGAGATAAAAAAAGGAAATAAGAAGCCGAACCACAAAAACGCGCCTACCACCCTCCCCCATCCCAACTGGCCCGTTTGCGTTTGCCCTTTGGCGCAACGCCGCTCTCCGTTGATGGGCCTGCAGTTGCAGCAGAGGTGGAGCCTGACGCGGCAGCACCCGCACCGGCAGACATCATCAAATCCTGCGGCCTTACAACCGTATGCGCACTCTGCCCACGCTGATGTCCGCTCCCACTCTTCGCGCGCGTGATTCCGCTGGGCGTCGACGCAGCCAGCCCTCTCACTAGCGACGACGATGAACCAGGCCCGTGACTGGATTTGGGTCGCAGGCCACCACCGGACATGCTGCGCATCAATGGGCGGATAGCTGGTGGCGGTGCTTGGGCCGACGGTGGTGCAGGCTTTCGCAACGTCGTCGGCAGACCCATGTTGCCCGCAGCCGCTGGCCAAATGCCCAGGTGGCTCAAGCCCGTCGCGCTTGCAACAGACGACCGAGCCAGATCCAGTGCTTCCCCACCGCGCCACGTCTCCGGCGGCATCGTCTCCACAACATGCCCCTCCGAACCACTCCCGGACGCATAATAATGCAGATCCAAGAACGGCGGATATTGTCCTCCATGCGCATTGGGATTAGGCGGCGACCCTCCCTTGGCAGCATTTGCTAACCTCGCCTGCTGTCCCTGCTGCCCCATACCAATCCCAAACAACACCGGCTCAAGCGCAAACCCCGTGGGCGGAGACATTGACCCAGGCATTGTCACGGCACCCAAACTCGGCGTCGTGGGCGCGCTCATGAGGAGTTGGGCCTGCGTCTGCTGCTCCTCTGGCGGCGGGACCGACACAGACCGCGCACGGATCGCAGCAGTGGGAGGCGGGCCATAATGGTGGTGGATGTGGTGGTGCACGTGGACATGGACGATCTGCGCGCCTTGGCGGGGCATCGGCGCGCTAACAGCAGTAAGAGCACCAGTCTGGGTCGTTGGAGAAGCGACTGGACGCAGAAGCGGTGTACCGGGAGGCTCGACGAGCATATCGTGGTCGTCGATATTGGTGTCCACGTGATCAGGGCGTTGCTCCTGCGGGTCGTTCCCAGTCGGCGACTCGACCAAGTTCGAGGGCGATGGCTCGTGCGGGATGTCAACCAGATCGTCCAGTGTGAAGGCTTTCTCGTCTTCAGCACTACCGTCGCCGTCTTCGTTGCCTCCATCGCCATCCTTCCCACCCCGAACTTCTGCGATTCCAGTCAATCCCCGTCTCGACGCGCCCAACCCAAGCCCCAAGCCCCATTCCGCAAACCCGCCATTCCAAACAGGCTGATGCGTCCGCGCGCCGAAAATCAAATCACCAGCCGTGTTGGAATGGTGGGTGAAGCCTCTGAATCCGCCGCCACTGCCGCCCCAAGTAGCCGCAGCGCCACCAGGCTCGCTCTCAGCGTCATCCAGCAGGTCGATATCATGCGTGCCAGCTTCAGAGTAGGTCGTATACGGCGTGTCGAACGACGAGAAGCTGTGTCCGGCCTCGGACAGTGGTGCCTCGAGTGCATCCAACTCGAAAGATGAATGGAACGATAACGCAGGCGACGAGAACGCGTTCGGGTTCGGGTTCGACATGGACGCTGAGGCGGAGTGGTGCTGATAGTGGTGTACATCGACGCGCGTGTGGTTGTTGCTGGTGCTACTCTGGATTTGCGGTTGGTGCAGCCCATGTCCGTACAGCGCCGGCTGCTCCAAATCATATCGCTCCAGAACGCCGTGCGTCAACTCAAAGTTATTATTGCCGGCATTGTCGAGCGGGAACGAAGCGCTGCTGCTCAGCGGCGGCGAGTGAATCTGCGGCGCAGTAGCAGACGACGAAGAGTCCAGCCGAGGATTCGCAGAAAGGAGCCAGTCTTGCGGACCCCACGCGCTTCGACCGATAGTTGGGCCTGCAGCCGCCGCACTACCCCCGAGGCCAAGGCCAAGCGACGCCAATTCCTCTTGCCGACGGTGAAGGAAATGCGCGTTCTGCAATTTACTTGGGCTGGGGGTAGTCGGCTGCGGTGGGGACGGTTCGGGGGGCGAGACCGAAACTGAGGCTGAGCTCGGCGCGTCTGGCATCGGCTCGTCCACGTCGTCTGGGGCGACGACAAGATGCTGCATACCACCCACCAAACCCGTTTCTTCGACTTTGGTGGTTACCGCGGAGGTCGTACTTGGGGCGGAGAATTGGAATGCAAAGTCCGTCGCCGCTTCGCCGAAACTGAATGCGCCAAAGTCGGATTTGGCCGTCGCCCCGCCGACGTCGCTCTCGCCCTCGTCGTCCGAGCCTGGCATCGACATGCTCTTGAATCCTTGGCTCGTGTGCGCCCTTCGTCGGCGTCTAACGGGACCAAGCGACGAACCCGACGCTTCAGCACCCGTTCCCTCGTCGGTCTTTGACCGGCCCACTCTTGCGCGTCCTCTTGGCTGTTCGTCTTCGCCGCCCTCTTTTCCAGCAGCCGACTTTCGTGCAGCCCTCGGACGAGCCTTGTACCCAGCCTTCTCATACTCTTCGGGCCAGGCATTTCGGAACCGGTCGCGCAGGTCCATACTGCGTCGCCCCGTCGTCCCAAACACCGGCGCCTCCTTGACGATAGTCGCCCAAGCAGCTCCGTGTTTGCGGAACCCTGCGAGCAGCGCGGCATCTTCCTCCTGAGTGAATGGCCGACGCTTCGGATGTGCTGATGGCGGCGTCGGGAACAGGGGAGTGCCATCGGGGTGCGTTGACCGGTTAGGTTTGCTCGTACTTAGCGACATGGTTGGGTTTGGGGAGGCTGCACGGGCAAGAGACGACGGAACGTGTGTTCGGGCGTTGGGGTAGTGGGTCCGGTACGCCTCCGGGAAGTAAGTACGGAATCTTAGGCCGTGTTAGTAACGGTATACGAGCACAGCCGTATAGCGAGCGCACCTGTCTTTCAAGTCGACTGGCGAGCGGTTGTCGAACGAAAGGTTCGGGTCGAACAAGATGGCCTTCCAATTGCCGACCCCATGCTGTTTGTCGTCGTCAGCGCATTGCCCAGCAGCACCGCTAGCAAGGAAACCACTCACAATATTGCACCCGTCAATGAGCATCTGCGTCTCCGCCGCAGACCACTTCCTGCGAGCCTTCTTCTCGGGCGCCTTTCCTTTGCCATTGCCAGTCTGGCCTTCTTCCTCCTCGTCTTCGCCTTCCTCTGTGTCCTGAGCATGGTCGATCTTGCGCATCTTGCCCTTGCGCTCGTAGGGCACGGCCGTGTCGTCGCGGAACGTCCATTCCGACGCGGGCACGACGCGCGGCGACGAGGGCAGTGCCAACGACACGCGGCGCGGCTTCTGACCCGTTCCCGCCGCCGCTGCTTGCGTCTGCGATGACGAGGACGCCTCCGGTTGGGGTTGGACTGGTGCCTGAGCCTGCGCAGGCTGCTGGGGGACCTTGAACGAGAACCTGGACGGCGCCATTTGTGTTGAATTGCTGCTCGTGCTTCGAATTCCGGGTCGGTCCGTGTGTGCACCTGCAGCTGCAGGCAATCGTTATCTCGACCAGGTGTTTGGCTTGTTGGAAGAAGCTGCAAGAGAGTCGGCGCAGATCTGGGTCCAGGGCTTTTGTGTAGTGTGGTGAATGGTTTTGTGCGGTCACCAACACGAGGTTGCTGTTTGCGTACCTTTCTATATTAATTGACGGCCGCGCTTGCGTTCGGCAGCTAGCTGCGTGGTTCGGCAGCCGCGTGGTGGGTGTTGAGTCGAGTTGAGAGCCTGGGCCAGGCTCAGGAGGTGGTGGAGGGACAAGCTAGAAACGCTTTCGGTCGAAATTGGGGGTCACATCATCAGTATTATTCGACCATAAAGTACACCCAACACGGCACTCAATCCCAACCATCACATCTTGGAAACGCACTTCGCCACCCTACAGCTCGAGCATAGACCATCGTGCACGCTCCGCAGCTTCTCAATGTCCTCAATGTACTGCAAAAGGCGCTGCGAATCAGCGACGCGTCGACGGGCCAACAGAATGATGTCGGTCCGATTTAATTTTACTACGAACGCACCTGCGGACACCCACAGTCGCTCTCGCGCGTACTGTGCGCGGAAATCGGCCCATGGATGTGTTTCGGAGACGTGAGGCACGTCGGGACGTCGCAGTCGACCTTGCGGCCCGTATAGTTCAGCCACTCCCTGTGCTGGACCATTACTAGTATCAGCAAGCTGGCTCATAGCCAAACAAGGACGGACGACGACGAACCCCGCACAAGGTGTAACGATCGATGATTCTGTTTCACGCTCAGTCGGCGCCTTCTGCATTCACGAACACCAAGAACATCGAAACTTACATCTCGTGTTTGCACATGTCGAGCTAGGAAATCGCGGATTCTGGGCTCGGATTTGAACTTGTCGCCCTTCTCTCCTTGCAAGCGCCTTTTATCCATCCGCGACTGGCTATCTTTGCCGCCTTCTCGAATCTCGGCCTCCCTCCTTTCCGAGGCAACAACGCACCCGGTCCGCTGGCGCTCGCTGGACCATGTCTTCGAGTGGACGGGAGGAAGCCGAAACCGAATCTAATCGCAAATCTAATCGCTGCGCTATGCTGGCGTCAATCTCACAATCATCTCCGTCGTAATTCCGGGACGATTCTCGACATGAGAGTGCAGAAAGAAGGAGCAGCATGCTGCGCGTAGACTGCCCGTTTAGCTTATGGAAGAAAGAGCAACCATGCAGTGACCGCTGGTGGATCTTTCTCGACTCCTCGAAACTAGTATGCACGGCAAGTCATCTGCCTCTTGGTTCTTCAGCCGCTCACCGACGCAAGAATCAACTAGACAAGTATGCGCCTCGCGGTCTCTTGGCTGCACACGTCAGTCCAACCTGAACGCAACCATCCAGAAGAAGCTACGGAGATTCTGGTCTGTACAACTCACTGGCATCGCCAAGCCGTCGGTGCGCTTTACGATTCGCGATATCGTGAAACTGGAGCTCACAAGCAACAACATGCTGCCAGTGGAGCATCAGGCACGCAACCACCCCAGAAACAAGTTGTGCTTCAAGTACACGATCTCCCTGCTCCGTTGAGACCCGAAGTCCTCACGTCCAGGCACGTCTCTGCGAAACGACTGCTAGCACCCCAAGATGAGCTGACTCCAGTTCACATGCAGCGGCGGCGGCTTGCTTCCAACTAAATACGCGCTTGACAAACCCTAGAGCCGCGGGCTGGGGCACAACGGTCGTGTCTTTCAGGAACGCCAAGCTGTGCATTCGACGGCTTCGGAGCTTAGTCCTACGTATCGATTTTCCAGCGGAGAATGAATGATACTTTCCTCTTCCTGTCCGCCGATCCGGGCCTTTCTGTGCCGGGCTTTCTCTGAGTACCTCCGCGAGAGATCTACTACTCATGCTTCTCGGTCCGAGTGCCTGAAGCTCGTTGCGTGTTGGCCCGTAGCTTTGTTTATTTTCCTCGGAACAAGAGCCAAAAGCCAAAACGCGCCAGCGCGTCCCAAACTTAGCTTCGTCGACGTCATTACTAATACTTCGACGTGCAGCAAATCGAAGGAACATTCTCGACGCGGGACAGTCCCGGTTCAAGTTTCGAGTTTGTAACGGTGCAGGCGGGCCGCGCCGAGAACGACCGGGCCGAATGGTCCGAACGAGAGACGACCGAAGCCGAGGGCCGGAGGGACGAGGATGACCCGCGCCGGAGGCGGGTCCGCAAACAGAGCGTTCGGGGGGAAAAGGCGGCGTTGATTCGACAAGGCGCTGTTGTGCCTGTTTTATGTTTAGCAAGAAGAAGAGAAGGTATAGCTCAATCTACATCTTCAAATTCAGCGACTCGTACTGTGTAGCGTCAACACCAGAGCCAGCTGGAGAGGCTGGGAGTGAATTACCTAATTAAGAAGTAGTGACACTAGTGACATGACATCATTGCAGACCAGGTGGAGCATCACTGTCGGCCATCAATGATGTCATTGCGGAGCACCGTGCATATAAAAGGACCCGTACGTAAGCTTTTCCCCCCACTTTACCTCTCTGTCTGTATTTAGGCTTAGGCTTGAATATACTTGTGACTAGCCATTGAGCTCACGTTATTGGTGCACTTGTTAATTTTCTACTGCATACTCAGACTCCTCTTTGAGTACGCAGACCCTTGGAACGAAAGCGAAAGCCAGTCAGAGACTGACTTGATAGTGTGAACTGCTTGCTTTTGCGAGACTGCGTCCGCGACCGAGTTCGGCGGGCCCTTTAGTCTGCGCATTACCAAGTAGCAGAGGAATTGCTCCCTTCCAGAGTGCTGGGGAATTCTTTTTCTACTGATCAAGCCCTCTTCCCTCAATTTCTCTTTTCTCCATCTCCTACTCCCAAACCCTATCCTTTCTGGATAAAACTCCTTTCACCAACTCACCGAACTTACGTGCGTTTGCTTGGACAAAGTCGCTCCCAGCTGCGTACGTTGGATAACAATAAATCCAGCCGACATCATTGGAGCCCACCGCGAGGGGTACCTTTGGTGAAACTACACAACTCTCTACAATAACTCAACCCCCTTACCTCTCCCAACCTCTACTTCCATCCCCCCAACCTCCCTTGAATTCATACCGACACCATGCATTGGAATATTATCGACGCACCTGGAGACTCGTATGATGCAATGCTTGCTGCTCAAGCTCAGCAGGAAGAATTTGATAAGCATGATACTCACCATGCCTCCTCAAGCAAGCACAAGCTTCCAAGCCATCACCACTCCCGGCATACATCTGATCGGAAGGGCAAAGCACGTGAGAGGGACGCAGACAGTGAGTTCCTTGATAATCTTGCTAGCTCATCTGAGCCAGAATATACCAGACCCTGGCCATCACCACCTTCTACCCCAGAACCAGACCCACGCATTCCAGAATTCCGCATGCCTGATCTCCGCATGCCACCCCCACGCTCTTTTGGCGCTCCACTTCGAACCTCTCTGGACATGCCAATACCAGGAAGCAAAGAAGCACCTAAGACCTTCAAGGGCAAGTACTACGAAGCGGAACGATTTGTCCGTCACATGGATAGTTTGTTCACAAAGAACCGCGTCAGCGATGAGCGCGAAAGATGCAACTTTGTGCTCGACTACTGTTCAACAAACGTCCAGAACGTGATCCGCACCATGGAATATTTCCGAACTCCACGCTGGATTGGGTTGCGACGGGAAATCCTGACCATGTTTGATGCTGAACGTACACAACACAAGTATCAGCCATCAGATGTAGTCAAACATGCAAAGGAAACAACCAAGCAGCCTATCACCAACATGAGCCAGTGGAGACGGTATAACGTGAAGTACAATATTGTCGCTGGTGGACTACTTGCTCAAAAACGACTTTCAGAAGAACATTTCCAAGTCTATTTTTGGTTTGGAATTCCGCGGGATTTACGCGCAACTTTGGAGGCTCGAATACTGCATGGGAGATCTCTGCTGGACAACTCACAGTACACTGTACGCGAGATCAACCTCGCGGCCGAATGGTGTTTCCGACGAACCCGAGCTGAGACAATGTTGATTGATGCAGCAGAGTTTGGCTTTGATGTGTTTGCTGATGACGAATATTCTGACAGTTCGTCTTCCGATTCAGACACTGATTCCGATCGTGATCGACGCCGCTCAAAGAGGAAGAAAAAGAGTCGAAGCAGCTCCAGGTCTCGCAAGTCACGAGAATCAACCAAGCCTAAGTCATCCTCTGGCAGTGCAAGCAAAGGCAAAGCAAAGTTTGAGGGCAATGAGGATGAAATAGCTGGGATGATCAAGCAGCTTAATGGCATGAAGCTGGATGATCCTGACTATGCCCCAACATATTTCAAGGTACTGTCTATGGATTCTAGTGGCATTGCCAGGACTTGTGTTAAGGCACCTGCGGAAGGCCAGCAATCCACCTTGCAACGACAGAACTACCCAAGGCGTACCAGTTACCCTCAGACGACCCCCGTCGGGCGTCCCGCTGGAGTCCTCTACTGCACGTATTTCGACGACGTCTTCCGCACCAATTGCACCACCTGCTGCTGCAACTTACCCCAATTCTATTCCTATTAGTGATCAGGAATGCTTTGGATGCAAGAAAGCAGGTCACCGCATTGATCGCTGTGATGCAGTAAACGATATGATCCAGCGGGGCCTCTTGGTACGCAATCCAGAGTCACGACGGATTCAATGGGCGTCAGGTGCCCCGTTGCGTCGCTTACAGGGAGAATCAATTGTGGAAGCTGTTGAAAGAGTGACCAGCAAGCAGCAGCCATCAGCAGGGGTAATGCTCACTTTTGTTGAACCAATTCTAGGTACTCAAACTGCTGTTGAAAATTTTTATCAGTCGCAGGCTCGAGTACGAGAAATTCAGTCAGAAAGTTCGGACTGGGAATCGGACTCAGAGCACGACCAGGTATATTTCGACGAAGCAACTCCTGATTCCGACTATGACAATACGGTCTATCTTTCTGTTCCGCGCACAGTGCAGTTCCAAGATTCCAATCAAGTTGTTTATGAAGCAGAACGTACAATTCCAAGTACACGACAGGCGCGTCAAAGTACATTTAAAGGGGTGTACCCGCCACCGCGAGAACGTGCTGCCGCCAAGACAAATTCTCCGCCCTATTGCATCCACACAGCGGATGACGACACGCTCCACCATCTGCGGAGCTGCTGAGAAGAATGATGGGAATAAAGCCCCTGCTTCTGCGGGTCCATCAGGCCCAGCCCATCCAACTGAGCCGGCTCAGCCGGGTTCCTCCGGAACCCCTTTCAAGAAGGCCCCGGTTCGACCACCGACACCACCCTTGAAGCATGTGTCAAAGAAAATCCAACCCGACCCTGCCCCCTATGACGCGAGAGCCCCGCGTTTAGAGCGGGACGGACTTGACACTGAAATGCCAGATGCACCCCCTATACGTAGGCACGCGGCACCCCTCCCTCGAGATCCGCCTGATTCTGTGCGCCGCTCCACCCTGCCCTCCGAGTCCGAAAAGGAATCCTGCACGAATTGGCCCTGCACGCCACTCAGCAATCTCTCCAACAGTCAATCGTAGCGACGTCACTAACCGGGTTCTGGATACTAAACTTGAGGTTAGTCTTCGAGAATTAATGGAAGTGTCCAAGGACGTACGTACGGAGCTTACGGATTTAATCCGTGTGAGAAACCCCAAGTCCAAAAGCAGTTTTAATGAACGCAAGAATGTTGCCCCGCTCCGTGTGGAGCATGGGCTGGCCCAGGACTGACGGAGTTCTAATTAAGGTAGAAATGGGTTGCGGAGACTCCACCATTGTGGCCATTATCGATACAGGTTCGCAACTGAATGTCGTGCGCGGTGAGATTGCTCAACAAAAAGTCAGACGCGTTGTGGACATGAGCTATGTAATTAAGATGAACGTTGCCAACGGAGGGTCCGGCCAGCTCCGAGGTCTGGTTAGAGGAGCAGACCTGGATTGCGGCGGTCCTCCGAACGCGTGCGGATCTATGGGTTTCAGAAAAGGCGCCCTTCGACCTCCTGCTCGGCAGGCCCTGGCAACGCGAGAACAAAGTCTCGATCGATGAGCGACGCGAAGGAACATATCTAGTCTTCAAGGACGTGGTTTCCGAACAGGCCCGCTTCGAGATGTTAGCTGCCCCGGCTGAAATGGAAGCGGACGCACCAGCCCTGCACGCCCACCTTGTCAAAGGCTCCGAAGTTGACCCCACCCCCGCAAACACCGACGCCGATCATTATTTTGGCTCCGCGAGTACCTTCGCGCTCAATTTGGAACCAGCCCCCTCGACGCGTCAAGATGCGCCCTCTAACACGGCAATCCAAGAAGCCAGGTCATTGCAGACAATTAACGAGTTGAGCGACGCGACTTCTGGGGAATCAGAACCGCTGAGGATTCCTCGTCGACAGCGTCCACCCTGCCCAACGTCACCGCAAAGTCTTCCAGTCCGGGCAGCGAATTAGAAAACAAGGCCGACGCGTCAACAACTAATCCAGCTGCAATGACCGCGTCGGAACTGGGCGATGGCCCTTCACGCTGCCCGCGAGACGCGCAGAAAGAGGTGCAAAAACTGGGTGTGAACATGACGCTGCACGCAGAAAGTCAGAGCGCAAACAAGTCTGGATGCGGAAGTTGCCTTTCCAGGCTGCACCAATTCTTTGGATTCGAGAACCATCCCTACAAGTGACAACAGCCCTACGGAGCCAGACCAGATAAATGCGACAGGAAGTTTATCTGAAAGAATGGTCAGCTGGATGCCCTTGCGGCGGAAGGAAGCCTACCGGGAAAAAGAATTCAATGAGAACATTGAGACGGAAGCAGACTTGGCGGAAGACGAGTTCGCGTTCGAGCCAGTGACGCGTTGTGGGCGCTGGGAGCGCAAGCAAACCAAACCAGCTTCCTTAAACGGAAGGTTAGAAAAGCCCAGACGGCGGAGGCTGCAAGAACATACCTTTCTTCCCTCCGTTTCTCCACCTTCCCTTCGCTCTCCCCCAACCCAACGACCTGGCTTTTCCATCCGGCGCTCTTTTCCTTGTTCCTTGGATTCCTGTTCGTCTCAATGGACCCCAACGCGTCCCGCAGCCCGGCGGAGCGCCTGTCGGCGTTGTTCAACCGGGCGGTCGCACCCAACGGCGTCCCACCACCAGCCTACACCCGCGACCCAGCCAACGACCGACGAGCTGATCCCGGCTACGGCAATGCTCCAGCTGCACGAGGCCTCGACGACGGTGAACACGCCGAGCGTCGAGCTCCAGACTACGGGCGGCGTCAACCAACGCGTCGAACAACGCGTCAACCAACGAGATCGACGCGTCGCTGGACGTGCGCGAGCCGTGGCCGCAGGCCCAGCACCCGTCAATGCTAGCAATGGTTAGTTATCTCGTAGCCACAGTCATCTCGTTCCTTGCTCACCTGGTTTTCCAGTTGACCCGCGGTCGATCCACCCTGTACCCGTCCCTCGCCTCGCTCTCTGCTGGGAGTGCTCGAGTCCCGAGCATCTCCGAAGAGATTGCCCTCACTGGGCTGCGCAACAACAACGTCGACGCGATAGCACGTCGAGAAACGGCCCCGCGCCCCGATTCGCCGCATCCGTTCGCAGCCCGCAGCAACCAGAGCGCGAACCGTCTCGCACCCACGACACAACAACCGACCAACGCGACCTTCGTCAAGGGCGGTCAGGCTTCGAGCCTGCAGAGCCCGAACAGCAACGTCGAATCGGGTAGGTTGCCGCTGCAGCTCGTTAAAGACCAGAAGCTAACCAACGAGTTTCAAGGCGTACCGCTGGTCCCTCCCGCATCCCTCGCTTCGTCCGCAACGGGCCACGCAACACCGACGCCGTCCTCCTCAGCATCAATAGCCACGGCGCTGGTCCCAGCAACCCCATCCCTGCTCGAGGACGCGTTCAAAACGCTGCCCTCGCCCGTCAGCGTCCTTCAGCTACAACCATTCGTCTTCCTCCACCCCACCTTCCCTCCTCCGCGCGAACCCTTCAACGCTGAGGCAGTGGCGGCCCTGCGTTCGTACGTGCCAACGTCGACGGCGATGGATACGATGCTGTGGTGGGCTGGCGAGTATCGGCAACGCGCTGCTCGCGCAACCGAGTTCGAGCACTACTTGGCGGCGGTGTCGGGCTTTATGGCGCGGTTCCAGCCCGAATTGGAGGCAGCCCGAGCGCTGGTGTTGCAGCAGTATGGCCCCGAGGCGATCCATGCCTGGGAGTTCTTGTTCCAGGCGCTGAGCTGGATGCAGGAAGAGCTGCGACGGGAGTCCGGGAGCTGCGACGACCGAGTCGAAGTCGCAATCTTCGGCTACGAGAAAAGTCTCGAGCAGGTCGTACACGACATCGACGCGCAACTCCAGCACGACATCGTCAACCGTGCTTCCGACGAGCAGCTGTACGCGCCTCCGCCGTCTCCGGAGTATTCACCTATTGAGACGGACGACCCGTTCGACAGTAGCTCGAACAACTCGAGCGGGTCTTCGCGCCAGAGTGCTGAGGCTCGCGAGGCGGGAGCTGCTGCCCAGAGTTTGGCGGGACTGGTAGGCGCGATGAGTAACGCGCTCGACGTCGAGCAAGAGCGGCGTCGTGTCGAGGCGAATGGGTCCATGGGTGTTGGAGCTGCGTCGAGTGCGGACTGGAATCAAGCTAGCCGGCGTGACGACAGCTCGTCTGATGGCTCTCTTCCCTCCCTCATCTCAGCTTCCCCGTCCCCACCATCGTCTCTCGACGTTCAGCCCGACCACGACACAGCGTCTTCGAATACCAACGGCCTGAACGTGCGCTCTGGGAGTCCAGGTACGGCCGATGTTGGTGCTGCACAAACCTTTTCTTACACGACTGTTTCTTCAGACTCGTTTGGCTCGAATGACAGCCTCGAATACGACGAGGCCTACCAGCGGCTCGCGTTCGGTTACTACCACGAGGAGCCGAGTGCTGGCCCACACCCCTGGACGCGTCAGCTCGCGTTTGGCACCCGCGTCCCGAATGGAATCAACCGGCCCTTCCAACCCTTGTATCCGGCCGCCATCCAGGCGCAATGGAGCTGGAACGACATGTACAGCAGCGCCAGTTCGCTGTCGACTCGGTCTGGGGAGCGTGAGGGAGCAGGCGCCAACACCACGTACGTGGATTGTGCCAGGACTGAGAGACCGCTTGCTAATATTTATTCCAGCGGTTCCACGTTACTTGGCGAAGCCGCTCGAGGCGCTGGAAGTGCAAACGGGTACGTTCTGCCGTTTCCAGCCTCTGAACCCACCGTTAACGCGTTGTCCAGCAAGGACGCGGCTAGTTCGCAATCCGACGTCGAGTCCCTCATGGAGATCGAGCACCTCGTGCTTGACGATCCCTTGCCCTCTTCGTCGGCGTCGCACGTCTCGTTGGCAGGAGGAAACACAACGACTTCCGCGCCGGAAGCCTCGCAGTCCAACAATGCCACGAATGCGCCCGAGTCCTCAATCCACAGCGCCACATTCACCCCCGACGCCACCACCACATCTCGTGTCTTCCTCTGGGACCGCGTCGAGCCCGAATACACGGTGAATGACCCCAGTCACCGTGCGTTCCGCTCTCGGGAGAACGAGGAGCCGATGCTGCCCGACGAGATCTACGAGCGGCACGGTGCATTCCTCGTAGCCCCACGCAACACGGGTTTCGCATCCACGGCTTCGGCTTCGACGTCTTCGGCCTCCAACCCGCCGTTCGACGTGTTCCTGGCGGACCTCGCCGCGTACCACCACCCAAACGCACCTTCGCACTCGTTGGGACCGCTCATTCACCACCAGATCAACGAATGGGCGGCCCGGGACGTTCAGCGTACGGGTGAGACACACGCGAGCCTGCAAACGGCGTTCGACAGCATTTATAGCACCCGCAGAATCGTCTCGCTCGTCGACGATGAGGCGATGGCCAGCCCTGACGGTGTAGCTCGTGTCTACACCTACGACCACTACTACACACCCATCCGTACTGACCCAGCCACCCTCCACCGCTCCCAGCACCCGGTCCACTTCGATGGGCCGCACTTCGATGCCTTCCGCCGCATCCTCAAGGCCCGCATCGATACGCTCGAGGCCTACCGGCTCGGAATGCTGTTTGTGCTCGGCCGAGGAGTCGACTTGCACAACGCGCTCTACGTATGGTTCCGATACCACTCGTGGGCGACGCGACGCCGTTGGTTCACGCTGCATCCGCTCCTTCGCCCCGAGGAGCGGGCCCTCGTTGAGATCCTGCAGGCCGTGCTCCTGGATCTTGGCGAGTACACCATGGCCGGCGCATGGGAGGACATCCTAAACGTCCGTCTCGTTTGCGAGGGCCAGATCGAAGCCTGGCTCCTCAACGGTTCGCTCGATCTCGAGTTCTTGGAGGAGTACGACGGTATCTCCACGCGCTACATCCAGAACCTCGAGTTCGACGACGACACCTACACCGACGACGAGCTCGACGAGTCGCTCGAGTACCCTGACGACCTCGAGTACGTCGATGACGCGCCCGTTGACAACGGCTATTTTGCTCGAGACCAACGCGGAAACTACGCGCCGGTCATCGAGCGGGCTTACAACGAAGACGAAACGGACGAGGAGGAATTTGGTGAGTTTGCGAGCGCCGTTTATTTTCGCTCCCAAGCTAACCCTCGACCTTCAGAGTCGAGCGAGCCCTCTCCTCCGCGTCCCACCAACACCATCAGCAACCACGTTGCACGCCCGCCTCTGGTCCATACGCATAACGCTGCCCAGCCCAGCGTCGAGACCATCCAAGACCAGGCCCTCGCATCCAACCTCGCAGCTCAGTCCGCGTTCAGCAACGCCCGTGCCGACGTGCCCCAAGTTGCAGAGTCGGTCCGGGCCAACGATTGGCTTTACACTGGGACGCGCAGCCCTCTCGACGCCGACGGAATGTTCGGTTCGTTCCGAAGCCCCGTCGACACCTCTGTCCGCGCCAACCACGCACGCGACTCGAGCGACGAGTTCGAGTTCGTTGTCAAGAACGAATCGCTCGACGGGAGCTGGCTTGTGGCCGAGCGCGACTGGTGAGTTCTGCTCACGTTTGTTCGCCGCGGACGACCTAACCAGATTCCAGAGCCTATCAACAACGACGCGACCAACACCGGGGACGAATTGTAACAAGCAAGGTGCGTCGCAGGCTCGTCTGTTCGCCGCGGATGGGCTAACCGGCGTACGCAGACGACGTGTAACTGTACCACCACCTGCGCAACAACGACGAATACTTTTCATTTCACCACGACCCCTCCTTCCTTTCCTCCTCGCTTTCTTCCCCTCGCTTGTCCTTGTCGGCGCGACCAGTGCCCGACGAGACTCGCTCATGGACTGTACCACCTTACGCGGAGACGCGCCAACCTTGGCCACCATCGCTCCCGTTGTACCAACACCACCTTCCAGTGGACTCGCGCCCCATCTCGTCATCCCCCTTCTCGCTATCGCGGTCCCCTGCTGTATCACCTGCGCGTTCTTCACGCGCTGTATCACCACCCGTCGTGCTCAGAGCATACGAGCGATCGGCGGCCCCCATTGTACCATCTCACGCAGCGCCGAGTCGACACCGTCTCGGGCGCCCGTTGTACTTACTCATCGAGACTACGCCTCCCTTTTCTTCATCTCCCGTTCCTCGTTCGCGAGTCTTGATTGTACTTCCATCGTACATGTGTTCATTGCATGTTGTATTAGCATCATATTGTTACGACTTACGCGTTGGTACGAATGCGCCAATGCTACGATCTTTTGTACTACGTATCTCTTCTTCGTGCGTGTGGTAGACCACCGGTTCATAGGGCACTTACCACGTACTCGCTATTTTGTACTACTGCTCAGGAAATTGAACTCATTGCAGTGGTACTTGGTTGTGAGCGTGCCCCCAAAAGATGTGGACTTAGGCAATTTGGGCTTGGACTTGGTCGATACCAGCCCGGCTTTGCGCGACGCGGACTTGGCGAAAAACAGCCTGGCGGTCACGTGCGCCGACGTGACTTGTCCTCCAACGGCGGAATTGCCATGCTTAGCAGCCGTTTCTCTCGCGTTCCCCGCGCGTTCTACGCCCGAATTTGCGACCCAAAGTCCCCAGCTCAAGACTCCAACAGAGGCACCTCCAAATGAACCGGGAGGAGACGCGCCCGACATAGGCGGCACCGAACCGGAATTCTGCAACTTTTTCTTCACCACTGCGTCCAACTCCGAACCTGTTGTTCCCGAGTGGACTACATTTGCTATGAACAACGCCCAGCTTCAATTTGTCGTCGAGAACGATGCGGATGTGCTCGAAGAAGATGACGAGTACATTATCTACCCTGTTGCACTCCAGGATGATGGTGGTAAGGAATTCCAGGCGTTCACGATGTACAAACGGGTCGACAAAAAGGTACGGCCTGTTTCTACTACCTTCTCACCGGAGTACGAGGTGAAACGCCAGATCCCGGAGGACCCAAAGCTCTCAATGCCCCGCCTATCCAAGAACCCGCCCGCTTTCGTTCCCACGGAGCGAATTACTGCTGAACGCCTCGAGTTGCTCGAAGTCAACACGGATAATTTCCTCTGGCCAGAGGAAGAGAAGTTATTCCTCGACGTTCTCCGACTCAATGAACAAGCTCTTGCCTTCGAAGATCGAGAGCGCGGAACGTTCCGAGACGAGTATTTCTCCCCGTACAAGATTGCGACTGTCCCCCACGTCCCCTGGGAATACAAGAACATTCCAATCCCGCCAGGCATCCTCGAAAAGGTCATCGACGTGCTCAAATTAAAGATCGAAGCCGGAGTTTATGAGGGTTGCCAGTCTTCGTACCGGTCCCGCTGGTTCTGCGTGCTGAAAAAGAGCGGTAAGCTGCGAATCGTCCATGACCTTCAGCCACTCAACAAGGTCTCGATCCGGGATGCAGGTATGCTGCCAATCGTAGATGACTTTGTTGAGGGATTTGCTGGCCGCCAATGCTACACCGTGTTCGATCTATACTGGGGCTTCGACGCACGGAAAATGGAGCCTGAAAGTCGTGATATGACAGCATTCATGACCCCGCTGGGTCTTTTGCGCATCACATCAATGCCGACGGGATACACAAATTCTCCAGCTGAGTTTCAGAAATGCATGGTATTCATACTCCAGGATGAGATACCTCGCATCTGCAATGTGTTTATTGATGATCTTCCCATCAAAGGCCCTGATTCTGCATACTTAGACGAGAATGGCGAACCACAAACCCTTCCTGAAAATCCAGGAATCCGCAGGTTCGTTTGGAAGCACGCAAAGGACGTTAATCGCATCATGCACAAGGTAAAATTGGCATGAGGGACTTTTTCTGGTACCAAAGTCCAGATTTGCCGACGAGAAGCGCTGATCGTAGGGCAGCTTTGTTCTCCCGAAGGCCGAATGCCTGATCGCAAGAAGTCCTCTGCAATTTTGGACTGGCCTGCACTCACATCTGCGAAAGAAGTTCGACGCTTTCTCGGACTATGCGGAACAGTGCGAAACTGGATCCCCAATTACTCCTCAATCATTCGGCCCCTAACCGAGTTGTACCGACAGGGAACGGAGTTCATTTGGGATCAGCGGCGCGCAGACGCGTTTGAGGACATCAAAGAGTTGGTCGCTTCAGCACCAGCACTCACGCCCATTGACTATCCGTCGCAACGGCTTGTTATACTATCTGTGGACTCCAGCAATGTTGCAACTGGGATGATCCTCTCGCAACTGGACGAACAAGGACGACGGCGACCTGCGCGGTATGGCTCACTTCCTATGAGTGAACGAGAATCACGCTATTCACAGCCAAAGCTGGAGTTGTTTGGATTATACCGTGCCCTGCGACATTGGCGACTCTACATCGTTGGCGTCGAGAATTTATGTGTCGAAGTGGATGCCAAATATATTGCTGGCCTACTTAACAGCCCTGATCTACAACCAGATGCAGCAGTGAATAGATGGATACAAGGAATCCTCATGTTCCAGTTTGCACTTGTGCACGTCCCCGCTACCAAGTTTCAAGGACCGGACGCTCTTTCTCGACGAACGCTTGCACCTGGAGAGCCAGTAGATGATGATGATGATGCTTGGCTTGACGAAATTGCGCTTCTAGTCCAAACAGAACCCCTTGAGCCAAAACCAAACCCAGCACTCAATCTTCCGTCTTCGCTACTCGCACGAACACGTCAAGAAGCTGACCTTCGCGATATTGAACATTTTCTACGAACCCTTGAGGCGCCAACTTTTCCAACACCACAACAACAACAGTGTTTTCTCCGTCAAGCAACCCAGTTCATGTGTAAAGGAGATAAACTATACAAACGGAATCGCTTTGGCACCCCTTTACTTGTGGTCCGGGATCCCACTACACGTCTACGTATTCTAGAGCAAGCCCATGATGAACTTGGTCATAAAGGTGTTCGAGCCATGTGGGAGCTTCTCCGAAACCGTTTCTACTGGCCACGATTTCACAATGACATTGCACATCATGTAGCTTCTTGCCATACATGCCAAGTCCGCAGCACACGCAAGTTCGAAAAACCACCAACTGTTTCCACGCCCGTTGCTGTTTTTCAGAAGGTGTATATTGATATTATGAATATGCCGAAATCTGGAACACTCACCAAAATTGTCGCAGCCCGGGATGATCTAACTGGAACTTGTGAAGCTATGGCTATTGAAGATGCGGGTGCCACTACCCTTGCTCGTTTCTTTTGGACATACATCTATTGCAGGTATGGCTGCCCTAGACGCGTAATAACAGATAACGGACCCGAAGTGAAGGCAGGATTCGAAGAATTAATGAAACGGTTGCGAATACCACACGTACGTGTTTCTGGATACAACAAGCACGCAAACGGAGTGGTAGAACGGGGTCATTTCACGCTACGCGAAGCCATTGTGCGCTCTTGCAATGGAAAGCTCAACGACTGGCCAGAGAAACTGCCCTTGGCAGTGTTTGCTGATCGCATCACTGTCAGCCGCATCACGGGATTCTCACCTTATCAGCTTCTTCATGGAACGGACCCAATTTTGCCATTTGATCTCTTCGAAGCCACATTCCTTGTTACCGGCTTCAAATCGGGCATGACAACAACCGATCTGTTGACTCTTCGCATCCGTCAATTAGCGAAGCTCAATTCAGATGTTGATCGAGCTGCGGCAATGCTGGTTAGATCTCGATTCCGATCTAAGCACCAGTTTGAGCAAAAGTTCAAACACAGGCTCATAAAACGAGACTACCGGCCAGGGGAATTGGTCCTTTTGCGCAATGTGGGTATTGAGAACCAGATGAGTATAAAGCGAAAGACCGGAGATCGTTTCCTTGGGCCCTACGAAGTTGTTCGGAAGAATGCAGGCGGGGCATACATATTAAGCGAACTCGATGGATTGGTTTTCTCGATGAACCCTGTGGCGGCCTTCCGATTGCTTCCGTACATCACACGTCAACACGCTTTCATGCGCCAGTCAACGGAGGGCAGCTCGTCGTCAAGCCAGTCAAGCGAACCAGGGTCACGAACCAGTTCAGAATCGGATGACAGCTGAGGGAAAACAAAGGCTGTCCTGAAAAGCTTGTTTGCCTTATGACATTATCCAACAGAAAATCCAAGAAGCCCATCGCTTGAACGCCACAGTGACTCATTTCCGTTAAGCCCCGACTGCAATTTGGAGACGCCACACGGACATATAAACGACGTGGGGCCTTTTGCGCTCTTCGTCTTTGACCCCTTCTCTCGCCCTTGCCCGTATACCGCCCCGGCCCTTCATGTTCTTCGTTAGTGAGGAGAACATGCTCGATATCCTTGAAAGCGACGATGGCCATTCGTACAACCCCAGCCACCACACCAGCGATGCCACTCTGCTCTCAAACACCGCTGTCCTCGGCCAAGAGTACCGCTTCGACTACGACGACGACGCGGGCAGCTACAATGGCATGGTCGCTTGCACCTGCTTCAGGCGACGACGACGAGCCGACGGCTTTCTATACGTCGCCACCAGCTGCTCCCCTGTACATGCCGTTGCCCGTAGCTCCTTCGGTCTCGGTATCGTCGCCGCCTCCAGTCGCTCAGCTTGCGGAGATCCCCACAACCATCGAGCAGGCGTCGTCTCGTTTGCTGCATCTCCTGCATCGTCGCCAGCACCAGGTGAACGTCTTGCCCTGTGCTGCGCGTTACGAAATCGAAGAGCAGTTTCTTGCCGCTCCAACGATGCGCAGCCAACTTTCCGGGATCCTTCGCTACAACCGCCTTTACAACGAATTCCTTCCAACTCTCCCTCCGGATCCACTCACTCCCGAGACCTACGTTCTGTCGGTCCGTGGACACATCGAGTCGCGAGGCTGGAAGCGGCCGTATTTCGAGCTTCGCACGGAGATCCTGGAGAATATCCATGTAGGGATGAAGCTGCAGACCATTGACGACCTCACGGGCTACTGGACGGTAGCCAGCATCTGGAGCCACGACTTCTGGTGGGCGCGCGTCGAGCTCCACGAGGACGAGGGCCCTCGTCGTGCCGTCGTTCGTGTGAACCATCTTCGTGTCGCCAGTCGCATTTCTTATCCGCACATTGTTGGAACCTTGGTTGTGGAGGAGGTTGGTCGCATGGTTGGAGGGATCAAGAAGGGATACAAGAAGATTTGTCGTGGACTTGGATTTGGCAAAGTTTAGACAGTACCGTGATTCATGGCTGAAGTCGAAGATGTAGTTTCGCAAATACGTTCTCTTCTTTTCAACTGAGGACAGTTGTGTCATCTGTTCGCCGCGGATGTCGTGCCTGTTTTATGTTTAGCAAGAAGAAGAGAAGGTATAGCTCAACCCACATCTTCAAATTCAGCAACTCATACTGTGTAGTGTTAATGCCAGAGCCAGCTGGAGAGGCGGGGAGTGAATTGCCTAATTAGGAAGTAGTGACACCAGTGACATGACATCATTGCGGAGCAGGTGGAGCATCACCGTTGGCCATCAATGATGTCATTGCGGAGCACCGTGCATATAAAAGGACCCGTACGTAAGCTTTTCCCCCCACTTTACCTCTCTGTCTGTATTTAGGCTTAGGCTTGAATATACTTGTGACTAGCCATTGAGCTCACGTTATTGGTGCACTTGTTGGTTTTCTACTGCATAGTCAGACTCCTCTTTGAGTATGCAGACCCTTGGAACAAAAGCGAAAGCCAGTTGGAGACTGACTTGATAGTGGGAACTGCTTGCTTTTGCGAGGCTGCATCTGTGACCGAGTTCGACGGGCCCTTTAGTCTGTGCATTACCAAGTAGCAGAGGAATTGCTCCCTTCCAGAGTGCTGGGGAATTCTTTTTCTACTGATCAAGCCCTCTTCCCTCTAATTTCCCTTTTCTCCACCTCTTACCCCCAAACCCTATCCTTTCCGGATAAAACTCCTTTCACCAACTCACCGAACTTACGGCGTTTGCTTGGACAAAGTCGCTCCCAGCTGCGCACGTTGGATAACAATAAATCCAGCCGACAGCGCAGCGCCCGTCGCTGGTACTAAATACAAGCTGAGGATCTATCAATCGTCAATCGTAATTCTACATGTGGTCGTTGCCAGGTACAAGAAACACGGATCAAAGGGTGACGGGGACTACCCCGTTACACCATCCTCCCTTCAAGGGCGGAGTCGAAGACGGAGCCATAGAGTTCGTGAGGGTCGTGGACAAGGTCATGGACAAGGTCGTGAGCATGGGGAGCATAGGGATGGTCGCTGGGACCCAGAGGCAAGGGCAAAGGCGAAGAACGAGGACGTGGATTGGACGGAGAGGGCACCACAGAAAGCCCAGGAGAGGTGCTTCGAAAAGCCAAGGGGGTTGATGTCGCCAAGCAAGAGAGAAACCAGGGGACTGTGCGGGTCTCCACTGGATCAAGGTGCACGAGGGGTTCGAGGTCGAGGAGCAAAGTCGACGCACGACGGGGGACAGAGGCCAAGAAACAGGCTCAGACGGCTGCAGACCGAAGCCTTGCGCTATCTGGTTGGCTGCCCAAGGTGCGAACATCGGGTTTGGTCACGAGAGACCGGGTCGGAGAGATCGAGGACAGGGGACAGGGTTGGGGAAAATGCGAAGGCAAAAGGTCGAAAATCGAATCGAGGCAAGATCGAAACGACACGGTCGAAAGTGAAAAAATTTTGAAATGTCCGTGGATGCATCAGACACAGGCGCGGCTTTGCGACGTTCACCTCCCGGATGAAGTCGCTGCAGACACTCCGGTCGTTGCTCGTTGGGCACTCGCCTTCCTCCTTCCGCACCGCTGCCCGTTTCCGCTCGGCGGATGCCTCACGGAACTCTCGGGCTACGGGCCACACCCTTCGCCCTTCGGGTCTGAGCATACACTCCCGTCTATCTCCCTGTTTATGAAGGAAGAGGTGCGCTAGCACCGGTGGTGGGTGGTGGGTCATGCTACGACCAGGAGAGATAGCGACAAAGGAGCTATCTCCCTGTTTGATGAGGGGGGGGGGGGTGGGTCATGAAAGAACAAGACCGGAACGGTGGTGGGTGCGGAGAGGAAGCGAGGAGAACGGAAGGTCGGTCGGAAAGCAAGGGCAAGGGCGAGAGAGGTTGACCGAGGGAGAACGTGGGGATGAGCGTGTCCCTCCCAACGCGACGCGCTTCGCATACCTCGAGTCTTGACGAGGGTTGCGCGGGTCGGAGGGACAGAAAAAGAGTATGCCGGGGGAGCCACGCTTAAGCGGGTGATGACCGACATAAACACCGGAGGCGTTCGGCCGCGGAGAGAGGACTCGGCAGGGTTCCCAGGAGGAGATTGGGTCGGGGTGGCGAAGAAGTGTGTGTGGGTGCGGCGGGGAAGCCACGCTTGAGCGGGTGATGACCGCCGCAAACGCCGGAGGCGCTCGGCTGCGAGAGGCAGGGTTCCCAGGGAGGAGACCTGGGTCGGGATGGCAAGAGTCCGATGAGCAAGGTGGACAATGATGAAAAATCACTCAATAGCGAATGGATTGAGGGCTAAGCTCCCCCGCGGAGCTCAAAAACTCCGGACCCGATCCTACTGGTTGCAGAACGAGCTCCATCGCCAAAGGCGGGGGAGAGAGTGAGGTTGGACTCGGCGCAGAACGGCGCCGAGCAGCGTAGTGGTCGAATCAAACTGTAACGGTGCGAGCGGGCCGCGCCGAAAACGACCGGGCCGAGTGGTCCAAACGAGAGACGACCGAAGCCGAGGGCCGGAGGGACGAGGATGACCCGCGCCGGAGGCGGGTCCGCAAGCAGAGCGTTCGGGGGGAAAAGGCGGCGTTGATTCGACAAGGCGCAAGCGCCCGTCGCTGGTACTAAATACAACAGAGTATCTATCAATCGTAATTCTACATGTGGTCGTTGCCAGGTACAAGAAACACGGATCAAAGGGTGACGGGGACTACCCCGTTACAGAGTTGACCATTGGCATGCGCGCACTGGCAAACAATCCTTGATCGAACCCGTGCCTCCGTTGTGCTTCGCGCCCCTCGACTAATATTATGGTCAAGCTAAGTCTCTTTCCGCGAGCTAAAAGCCAATCGAACATGACAGAATCATAATTGAATGCACTGTGCACTGGCACTGCAGCTGGATTTCACCGACACCGGTCCGCGGCTGCTTATATCGGATGCCGCGTCCAAGCTGGAATCGGTGATTATCGTGCCAGGCCGCGGCACCTTCATGTTGCACACGGAGCTCCTGAACATTGAAGCCTTGAATGAACCACGACGCGGAAGGGCGACGATTTATTTTTGTACAAGCTGGATCATACTTAGTGCAATCATTGAGCGACTGTACTCGTCGTGGACTCTACCTCAGTGGAAGCAGTCAGTGCGCACAGATATTTAATCCATGCAAATCGGAGGCAGATGGCGTCTCATCAGCCATAATCTGCCAGTGTTATCTTATCTCGCCGGGTCCTGATTGGAACCAAATCGAGGGCACCTCTTCTTCACTCCCTCCACCTTGCTTCCTTCACATGGCTGTGGCTGGCGACCGACGACATCCATCTGCGCCCCCCTATGACCGGCAAACGGCGCCGCCGTTCGCTTTGACCGCCTTCGGACCACCGAACTCCCGCGGGACGCGCAGGTTTCTGATCTGTTTCCGTCCGCTCGCCGATCTCAACTTTCAACGTTTTCAGGCCTGGAGCGAGACTAGACAATCAGTACCGACCTTTTGCTGCCTCTGGCCCTGGGCCGATTCTGGAGAGTCGCAGCTCGCGCCAGCTGCTGATCGCCGCAATCTCCATGGAGAACGACGCAACGCGCACACGGCAACCAGGTTACCGCTCATTCAGGGAGGACAACATGCGCAATTGCTTTGCAGTTGAAAAAGTCGGCGCCTCGGTCTCCGGTTCCCGTTGAACGCGTTCAGCCTCAATAGGCTTCAATGACCGCGAAACCGATTGAGATGCCTCTTGGCTCAGGAAGGAAGCCGCCGTCGCAACCAAACGGAGCGACGGATGCTGTCCTGCCTTGACACGAGGAGGTGATGCGATGATCGTCATCCACGCGACGCCTCAATAAATAAGCAGACTGCGTCGGAGGTGCGCGTTTCGATCCTTTCTCTCTCTTCGGGCTGAGCCTTTCTCCTTCATTTCTTCGTTCTCCGCCCGCCGTTCTTTACCGATGCATTCGCTATCAGCCCTCTCCTTCCTCGCACTTCCCCTCGTCGCGCTGGGCGCCCCCAACTTCCAAGTCGGTCGCCGCCAAGCCGGCGTTCAATCCCGCCAGGCTACGACCTTCACGCTCAACATCACGTACTCCGGCGCGGATTTCCTGTGCGTTCTCCCTCCATGTCGACGGAGAAACACTGCTGAACAATCGGCTCGAAGGGAATGGGATTTCTTCAATCAGCCTGACCCGACAAGCGGCCAGGTTAACTTCCTGGACAAGGCCGATGCCCAGTCCAAGAACCTCGCGTTCGTCGACACCGATGGCACCTTTGTCATGCAGGTAGACAATACGACTGCTCTGGGCCCGGGCGAGAACCGCGACTCGTGCGTTGGCCTACTTATTCCTTCTCTTCACTTTACTGAGTTTCCGAAAGGATCCGAATCAGCTCGCCGCAGACGTTCACCCAAAACCTCTTCATTGCCGATATCGTGAAGATGCCCGTGGGCCTGACGACCTGGCCAGCTTACTGGAGTTTCGGCGCAAACTGGCCCACGCAGGTACGTACAATCACGATCGTTTTCTGCTGTTGGGGATTAACGCGTTGCTTGCGTGTAGGGCGAAATCGACGTGATTGAGGGTGTTAACAGTGCGTCTCCTTCGCGTTTTGCGCGCCAACAAATTCACCAAATGTAGGCGCCACGACCAACCAAATGACGCTGCACACCGGTCCCAACTGCACGCTCGACACCGCCTTCGATTCGTCCATGACCGGGACGCCCACCGGCCCCACCGATTGCGAGAGCCCCGGCACGGACAACAGCGGCTGCGGTATCACGGACTCGTCAGCCAACACCTTCGGTCAGGTCAGTTCAAGAGATATCTCGAGGCAACGGACAACTTTAACAAGGCTTAAAGGCGTTCAATGTTATCAACGGTGGTGTCACCGCGCACCTCGTCGACGACACAGGTATCAAGATTTGGCGCTTCCAGCGCGGATCCATCCCCGCCGACATTACCGCCAAGAACCCGCAGCCCGACACCTGGGGCTTGCCCGCGGCGTTCTTCTCGACGACGACGTGTGATGTCAAGAGCCACTTCGTTGACCACAACCTGGTGGTGAGCTGCTATTTTGTGTCCTCCTTCGAGTTGTAATTCACTGCTGGTCCAGTTCGACACCACGATCTGCGGCGACCTTGCTGGTGCCTTGTTCCCTGGTGGCCCGAGTGCCTGCTCCGCCGCCGTCCAAGATCCCTCGAACTACCAGTGTATGTCTGCTCTATCATGCTTGTTCTGATCTCTCACTCCGTCTCAGTTGCGACCTGGAGGGTCTCGTACATCGACGTCTACAACTTTTCATGAACGTATACGAGGAAACCAAGGGTTTGAATAGCGATTTTTTCTTCAGATATACCTTTTTTGTTTTATTGGGAGGGATGAATACCAAGAGCTCACTGGGCTTTGAACGCAAAATCAGGTGTTTATTGTGCTACTACTTCTTGGCCTTCATTTGGGGTAATTTCCCGGAAATCGTTGGGACCTTCTGCTGCAGCAACTCGACGAGGAAGTCGCGGAACTTGATCGGTTTGAAGTCCGGATAGAGCTCATTTGTATCCAGGTATCCCAAATACTTGGCGTATTCCGCCGTATTGTCTCCTCTCACGTATTTGCTGTACTGGTAATCGCCGCCGACACGCTTGACGAACGGCATCATATCGTTCGGGTTCGCAATCGACTCTTCAGTGTCTTTAGCGCGCGCAGAGACGATTTCGTCCGCAGAGATCTTGACGACCTTCAGTATGACCGCCAAACATTCGAGTGCCGACTTACATATTTGCGCTCGATCTTCTCGTTGAAGGCTTCTTCAGTCAAGGAATAGATTTCCTCTTCGGAGAGCGAGTCGCTATACGTCACGACGTACTTGTTCAGCGTGCGGTCGTCCTTGATGATTCGGGCAACATAGCGGCCTACGTCGCGCAAGTCGGTGAGAAGGTTCTTTGCCTTTCCATCGGCATGGAGCTCGGACCCTCCGGGATGGAGGAGGGCGTAGTCCGCTCGCCCAGAGGGCACGCGCGGGAAGGATATCTGGTGCCAGAAACCGACATCGATGATCGTATAGGGCAAGTAGAGCTTGAAGATGTGTTGGTACACGGCTTCTTTCTGCGCGTGCACGTTAGCGCGCTCGAGACGACAAAGCAAAGGGAGACAAAGCACACCTCATCGCGGATGTGCATAACACCGCCCGGAGGGGCTACCGTGATAAACGCGCAGGGCACGAACCGCTTGACGCCAGCTTGTTTCGCCGCAGTTGCGAGCTGCAGTTGCGCAAGTTGGGCCGTGAAATCAATGGTGCTGATGACGACATCAAAGCCCTTCAGCGCTTCAACCACTGGTTCGAGAGGACCTTCGATGTCGACCACCTGGAGCCCTACTCCACGGGCTGCGAGAGCGAGGACGTCGTCCCTGGACGCAGATTCGGGGCGCACGAGAGCCGACACGGCAAACGATTCGGGTTCGACCAAGAGAGCCTCGAGGATCGAAGCGCCAGTTCTACCTGTCGCACCGAGGAGGAGAACAGTTTGCTTCATGGTGAGGAGCTGTGAGATGAGATTGCGCGAGCGCCCATTTTAAAGCTCGACGACGTGAAGACAGTGACGCGAATTTTGCCGACGGCACGGAGATCGTTCAGCAGAAACAAAGCCCGCACATCGGGATTTAGGTCGCTGAGTGACTGGAGTCTTCGGCAAGAGTCCGACCATCATCCGGATGACAGGTTACACGTGACCGACCAACCTTGGAATGAACTTTGACGGTGTTCCGCTCGAGATCATCCAGGAAGTCTTCTCTTGGTGCGATATTCACACAGTCTTATGCAGGCTTTCTCTGGTATGTGGCCTGTCAGACGTAGGCACTTCCATTCACGCTCCGTAGGTCTCCAGACAATTCCGCCAAGTCGCGCGACGGAAACAGCTGTGGATACTCCTGCTGCGCGCTCTCGCATCCAGCGGCATGCTGGACCTGGCTCCGGAAGAAGACCTGGGCCAACTGTCGAGACACCAGTTAATCCTCAAAGTCAAGTACATCGCGCATGGCCCCCGAAGTTGGGGCACGTCGGCAGTCAAACCGCTGCTTCGAGGACAAGAAACCCCAGTCACCCTTCAAGTTCCTACCTCCGACTTGCCTGTATACGTCCAGCTGCTTCAGGGCGGCCGCTTCTTGTTTGTTCGCGTGGGCTGGTGGCAGCCGCAATTGGTCGATGTATATGAGCGGCGCGTCGTTTGGAAGGTGCAAGAGGAGGATCTGATCGCAAACATTGTGGCGGTTTCTGCCGACGGCGACACGGCCACGATTGCCATACTTTCCTCTAATGATGCAGGCCAGACGTATGTATGCGGCCATCTTGGAGGGCTCGCAGACGGGACTCACGCTCAACAGACGCTTTCGACTTTCGGAATACAGCTGCAAGACGCAAAAGATCACCGAGAAACTCACCACCGTCCTGTCTGGCCTGATGCCGACCAGCCAGAGCTTGAAATCGTCTCTCGCACGCGGTCAATATCGCGTCTTCAGAACTCGATCAGCTCGCAATGAGGTATATCTTACGGTGATGGACGTTGTGCAACAGAGGTTCGCGGTCCTCAGGCTGCCCGCTCCGCGACTTGTGAGTGTGCTCGTCGAAGAATGGCGGTCGTTCGGCTCACACTCCATTGAGATCCAGCACACCGTCTCTGGCCACTATCTCATCGTGGCATCGTTCTCTTTGCGGTTTCTTTCTATCGAAGGAACGCTGCGGCTGGATGTCTACCCGATGGATTCTCTTTCTTGGACCGCATTCGCAGACGCGTACGACGGCCCGGGATCATTGGTTGGGCACGGACTGCTTCCTGGGTCCGCGCGCCCGACACGCTGGCACCGCCATGCTCCTAGCACGCCAATCGTCGGACAGCAGCTTCTTCCGGTATTCACGCAGTCCGTACCCACAACGCGGCTCGCCACGATCTTCCTCTCCGCGTATCTCGACCCGCTACACCACGATCGACACTACATTCGCATAAAGACGGCCTGCGAACCCTTGGGCGACTACGATACCGCTTTCGAGGTCGCTCGAAGGGTTTTCGGGCATCAGTGTCCGTCGATGGACACCCGTTTGCCGTGGCGCTTCGAGTTCACATTGGGGCCTATTGGGAGCGGCAACTCACGCAGGATGGCGCTAAGCTTGCCACGGCCCAGTTGGATTCAAGTTGGGGATCACCTTCCTACCCTAATGGAATTTCCCCTGGAAGAGTCGTTCTCGAGATACTCCATCTGCGGCGGCGCGTTGGTTGACTCGCGGATATCTCGGCGTGCAGGAGGTTCAGAGCCTGCAGGTGCATATCTGTTCAGCCCACGCAAGGTCGCCACTGCTCCGTTCATGCTGCCGAATGAATCGGTCTGTGCAATCGGGAAGTACAACGGAGGAGTTGTTTGCAGCAGCACTAGGCAAAATGCAGACTATGTGGAACTGAAATTGAGAGTAATGTATTTTGTTTAACCGGCTTGCTCGTGTATTCAACTTGTTGATGATGAGACAACCAGGACAAGCTAAAACCTGCTGCTCGCGAGCGAAGATCGGATCGCCCGCGATTGTCGCTCAAGCTTTCTTGTCCACTGCGTCCATTTTTCTTCGCAGATCAAGCGGCGATGGAATACTGGCTTGTCTGCAGAGTCCAGTTCTGCGCAGACATGAAGGTCGAGGAAATCGCCACGTGAATTGCGATTAGATTAGATCAATCTAATCTCCGTCGCCTTTAAGGACGCGGAGGCTGATAGCGCGCTGATCATGCTTGAACAGTTCTTTCTGGACAGTTGGCATCCTCGGGCGTCCGAACTTGTTCCCAGCCTCCAGGGCGCGCATGTCGACGTCGCGCAGCAGCGCCTCGCGGCTGTACGACACCCAGCTGGCCACTGCAGCGCCGGTCCCGACGAATGCTCAGCGCCAGGTGCGCCTGTCGCGTTCGAATTCACCTCTTTCGCTAATTGTCAATTTGAACGGCATGTAGGAAGGCTACGATACAACCCCGCTCGTACTACCCAGTCGTCGACCACGCATGGGGACCGCATCCGATGCCGAGCTGCACCGACTCGACACCTACATGTTCCCTCGAGCCAGCCTGGGTGGTCCGAGTCCAGAGAAATCATCCCCAGCGACGGCGTTAACCCCAAACGACTCCGACTCTCCGGGGTCCGCGGAATCACCGTCCTCGACGTTGGCTCCGTCCCCGCTGTCCCCGAACCGCCCTAAACCGATGATGTTCCCCGCCGAGACCGCAGGACCATGGTATCGTCGACCATGGGTGGTGTTTACGGCTCTCGGAGTGCTGGCCCTCATTGGAGTCGTTATCGGCGCTGCAGTTGGAGAGACGCTGTCTAAGCGGCAGCAGCACGAGTCGACGAGCAGCTCCGACGGGGTTGCGGAGCAGGGCCAGGCATCCGCTTCAATCAGTTTTCCAGGACCCAGCAGCGTTGCCGGTGCGACATCATTATCCGGGAACGCCATCGTGGGCGTAGGCTCATTGGCAGACGCGTCTTCGACGGGATTCGTGGGAGACGGCACTGTGTCTCTAACAATTGCGCCCATCTCCGGAGCCACGAGTTTGGCCGCTCGGAGACAACGACGAGCGCATGCAAGTCATCGCAAAGCAGCGCGTCTGAATCCTCAGTTTTGATTTGATTCACTCCGTCCGTCCGTCCTTACAGTAGTTTATTCGTTCGTTCCTCAGTTTTGGGTTCTAGGCTAAGGACTCGCAGTTATATTTCGGATACATCTGGATGCATTCCCGCAGGCGCGATAATCATATCAAGCATTCAAGTTTTCATCCGCATGACGAAGAGAAATAATAGTGAAGTACAGGCCAATCCTCGAAGACCATTCATTTTCAAAACAAGCTCACTCCCCATACCTGCTATATGGCGGCGCTGCGCTCGTGCTGGCCCGCCCATTGAGATCTGGTTCCAAGCCATCATCGCTGGCACTCTCGCGTTCCGCCTCCGCCTCGTACCACCGACTCGTCCCCGTGTCCGACGCAGTAGGAGTCCCTGAAATCGCAGGTGTAGACTTGGTACCACCCAGCGCATTCTGCAACGACGCGCTGAGCCGCCGGCCCGAGCGGGACCACGTCCGCGTCCGAGAGCGGGGCCCGCTAACGGTCGCCGGCGAAGGCGGGGGTTTTGGCTTTGGGGGCGTGTGCAGGAGCACGCTGGCGACCTCCATCGCGAGTGCGGTGATGTCCGGCGAGTTGGTCCCAGTCGTGTCGCGGTCCAGTGGCACTTGTGGGTGGTCGGCGAGCTGCGCAGCAGAGGATACCCCTGGGATCGGCAGCGGTCGAGGGTAGGTGCCGTCTCGGTGCCTTCGAGTTCGTTCGTCCGCGACGAAACCGGGTCCGCCCGCTCTAGATAGAGATGCGACGCCGTCGTATGTTGTTGTTCCAGCGGTGGCCATCTGTCTCGTTCTTGACTGCTTGTTCGAGGCGTTTCGGTAGGCATACCCCACTGGCAGCTCGGAGGGCATGTACGGGTCGAGAGCAGCGTCGCGCCCGAGCGTAAACGGCTTCTCGCTGGGATCTCGGAGACCCCGACTGCGTTTCCTGTACCAGAACACCACCGCCAGCAGGACAAAGACGCAGAGCGCCCCTGCGGTCACGCATCCCGCAATCAGCCCCGCGTTCGCGCGTCTCGTCGATATCGATGCAGCTCCAGACGCGGACGCGGCGACGGTGGTCGTGGCTACTTGATCCGGTGAAGCAGAGGTCGGCGACACGCTGGGTGTGGAAAACGCGGAAAGGACAGAACTGAGTGGTGCAGAAGAAAGCATCGGCGACCCGGTGGCGAATGCGCCTTGCCCGGAGGGCATAAACGAAGGCGAGGGCTTCGAAAGGGTTAACTTTTAGAACCTCAAAGATTCTAGTACGTACTTGGGGCGTACTGGTGACCGCCTTCGCCGCGGAGAGGAATTCAGCGTACATATTGATCGACGGCGGGTTTATCACGCTGGATAAGTTTTGGTGGATCAGCCAGTGGGTACCGGATGAAAGCAAAGGACGAACCCGACCATGCCCGACTCGCAGTGCGATGTGGGCACGGTAGCCGAGCAGAAAAACCAAATCGCTGCAAATATACGATGAGCGCGCGAGCTGAAGGTAAACCGGGGACGTACGTTCAGAGGCGTTACTGATAGTCAAGCTCCAAACCGGGGTCGGGTCGTCAAAGTCCGAACCCCGTCCTTGGAACCCGCTGTCGAAGCCGCCGGGTAATGCAACGCAGGGGTGCTCGAACGAGCCTTGCGTGACTGTATGCGCATCGCCGCCGAAAACGAAGAGGATGATGTCGTTCTCGTTCGCCGAGACGGTGGGCGGGTCGAAGAAGCTGCCCTGGACGCCGACCGTCACCTATAAGTAAGCTCTTTAGCTCGTTCTAGATGGAATGAAATGAAATGGCGCACCGTATGGGTCACTTGGGCGAGAATCGGAAGAACGAATGCTGCGAGGAGCAGAGGTAGAAGCATGGGACAAGTAATCCGCTCGCAAGAAGGGCGAGAGAGAAAAGAAGGAGTGGGAACGAGCATCCTTGACCATCGAGGCGCTGCTTCTCAGGTCCTCGAGATCATGATTGTCCATTAGCAGGATGGCGGAGCGGGCCTTCCGAAGGCACGTCGGGAGTAAGTTTGGCTCGGGCATGAGAGGATTTTGGGATGAACGAATGACGGCGCTGAGATAGTGGAGGTAGACGGCGATGATGGGATTAGCACGTGCCGGGACTGGCCTTGTTCCCTCCTTCCATCTGGTCCTTGTCTGACGACGACGGCCTTTCGACGAGGCTATCCCACAGATAACCCTCAGAATGAATTATACCAGGACACTGCCGACGTGAAACCCACCGATGTCCCCGAAAATAACAACGCCGCCGAATATCCTAGGCGGTGTCTGCTGCTGAAAAGCCAGCGCCGCCATCCATCCATATTTCACTCTTTTCTCTTCTCTCCGCGTGGTTGCAACCATGCTCAATATCTTCCTGCTCGTCCCTTTACTGGTGCCGCTGGCGTTGGCCGCGCCCACGTTTACGTGAGCACGCTTTTTTATGGCTCTTCTACGCGTCTGACCAGTGATTCCTTGCAGGTACGGGTGTCCCGCTCGCGACTCTGCTGGCCACACGCTAGACCAGGCTCGCCAAGGCACATATGCGTTCGCTGTGTCGTGCCGGTACGAGGGTGGTGGCATTTGCTACTACAAGAAGGTGCGCGACATGCGATTTTGCGTCGGCACCCTGCTGATCTTTCCCCAGACGGGTCAGTTTTCGACTGGTCCATCGACTTGCCCGACCACGATATCGCCATCTCAATCCACATCTCATTCGGTGCTCTCCTCTGTTTCCAACTCGTACGGAAGTCATTCCGTCGTCTCTGCCCATCCTCATCCACTGTTCCAGAAATGGGTGCCCTGCAAAGGACGCATCTGGCACGGCCCTCACCAAGACGTTGAATGGCCACATTACATTCGCACTCGCATGCCAGTATGGCTCGTCGGAGATGTGTTATTACGACAAGGTTCGTCTCTGGCGGCTCTCTCTAACATTATCCAAACTTTGTGCAGACTGGGAAGCGAACGGCCGGCGCGGCTTCTTGCCCGAGCTCTGTTTCAGCGGGTACCGCCAATAACTCGGCTGCGTACAAGTCGTCGTCGTCGTTGGCGGCGCAGAGCCAAACCTCGTCTTCGTCTTCGTCGTCAATATCGTGCCCTGCAACAGACACGGCGAACGGGGCTCTCCTCAGCCTGGAGACGACAACTGACGGGTTCGTGGATTGTACCTACACCTCAGGCGGTTGCCACTACTTCGCTTCGGTACGTAGCGATCAACCCCGCCATCAAACAATACCCAACCTCGTTGCAGAACGGCACCTATCTCACCGGCACCAGTTTTTGTCCTTTGACGATATCAGGTCACGTGTCGACCCAAGTCTCCGCGACCACGCAATGCCCGACAACGGATAGCGCCGGCAGCCAGCTTACCAGCTCGGGACACGTGCAGACCGGCTTCGTGCTGTGCAGCTATGCGAAATCGGGGGACTGCGAGTACTTTTCCAACGGGACCTACGCTAACGGGGCGAGCCAGTGTCCCAGCGCCATTCCTGGGTCCTCGGACGCTAGCGGGTCATCCACCAGCACGAACGCAGGCGCATATCCCAGTTCGTCTTGGACTACGACAACGACGACGCCGAGCACGTCCGCATCGACGACGACCCTCCCCATATGCGCACCGACGGATAAATCTGGGAGTCACTTGCTGACGGACACTGTGTCGAGCGACGGGTTCCTCGAGTGCGAGTACAAGACTGCGGGGACGTGCGAGTACTTTATCCCCAATGGGGAGTTCTCGTCCGGCGGGAGTGTTTGTCCCGGGTCTGCTACTGCCAGCTCTTCCAACAATAACGCCGGCATCGGCTCGTCTTCGACTACGACGAGCACGTCCGTATCCGCATCGACGACGACGCTCCCCATATGCGCTATGACGGACAAATCCGGCAGTCACCTGCTGACGGACACCGTGTCGAGCGACGGATTCCTCGAGTGCGAGTACAAGACCGCAGGGACATGCGAGTATTTTATTCCCAACGGGGAGTTCTCGTCCGGCGGGAGCGTTTGTCCCGGGTCTGCTATAGCTCCTGCAAGCTCCATGGGCGGCGCTGCGGCCGATCTCGCATCGTCTAACTCCAACTCATCTTCCTCCTCATCGTCGTCAACAAACCCCGTGTACATCGCCCTCATCATCATGAACGCCGTCCTCGTAATCGGGATCCTCACCGTCGGGTTCCTCTGGATCCGCCAGCACCGCGTCTCCGCCGCCTCAAAGGCCGGCCAGCTCAAGGTCTTGTACGCCAAGGTGGATGCTGCGTGAGTCTGCTTTTCCTTCCTGTCCTTTGCTCTGCAATATATTGATGTATTCGTTTTCTTTCAGACGCGACGAGATGTCGATGCCGTTCACGCCGCTACCGTCGGTGGGACAAAGTAGTTCGAGCGTGCAGAAGGAGAAGTATTATGACCCGCATGATCCCCAGGCGCGGTATAGCGACTGAGCGAGCTGTACGTTGTCCAATCCACTATAACTTATGTTTTTGAGGTTCCTGCGAATCAACCACGTGATCAAGGCGTGTATTTCTTTCAGCGCGTCCGTGGCGCGTTCTTCAGAGGCGCCTCGTCGCATCTTCTTCCACTTCCGCCTCGATTGCCAACAGGGAATTGGGTGCAGTTACTCCGGACTTCCCGTCTCCCATTTGTGGCTACTTCCCTCCTTCTGCAGTTCCCTTCTCGATGTGCAGCACAATGACGGAGATATCATCGCGACCACGCTCAGCTTCTTGATCTCTTTTGCTGCTATCGTCACCGAACAAAACGTTCTGGATGAGTAGTTCCGCCAAGTTGCAATCATTTCCCCGGGGGATGAGCCCATGCCCGAGGCTTCCGACTCGCTCACCGCGCGCAAGAGACATGATTGTCCTCCAACGCTCTTCCAAAGGAATTTCGGGGTTCGTGGAGTCCGGGAGTCCGTCCGAAGCGAAGATGAGCAGGTCACCAGTTTGAAGATCGAACTTCTTCAAGGTCGGGACACAGGACAGATAAGGCGGAGACGTATGACCAGCCTGGACCCACTCATCGAACGCATCCATCGACACGGGAGACGGATAGTAGGAGGCCAGAATATTCTTAGCGAAGACGAGGTCCGTTTTGAGCTGGTGGTCGCCCAGCGCTATCGACTCGTCAGTGAGATGGTCGCCAACGAGCTCTTTCAGCACCTCTTGTCACCGCGAGATA
Organism: Mycena chlorophos; assembly: GCA_014461115.1. Lineage (NCBI taxonomy): Eukaryota > Fungi > Basidiomycota > Agaricomycetes > Agaricales > Mycenaceae > Mycena > Mycena chlorophos. Next base: position 1,429,767 of record JACAZE010000002.1, on the reverse strand, counting down.
ACCAAGTACGCGCGGTCCTTGATTGTCTTTGATAATGTCGTTTCACCTGGATGTTAACGCGTTGAACCTCGACGGGGTTACTGGCACTGTGGGCATCGCTCATGATTTGCGTAAACATTTCGTCGCCACTGTGGCGCCCCCGAACTGAGTTGATGCGAACACAAGACGCGCGCTACATTGGACAAGTTGGTTCATTTCATTTGCGTCGTACAATTGTGTGTTTTTACACCGAGCCGAGAAAGTGAAACCGAAGGAAAGACGCGGGTTGCTCAGGGCTAGCGAGAGAAAGCAGTCAGCAACGGAAACATGGACTGCGAAAGGACTTCACGTACGCAGAAGGTGACCGTGAAATCAGCGTTCGACGACGCCGAGCAAGTGAAGAGGGCCGTGGCATCATCGTAGGCGTACGCGTAGGCGGTCGGGCAGTTGTTCTCTGCGGAATGCGTTAGTTGCTGTATCTCACCTTACTGAATCAACGCACTGAAGTAGCTGTAGTCCTCGACGCCGGAGCTGGGGCACGTCTGGGGGGTGTCGCTGCACGAAGCATTTAGGCATTGAAGGGCGTAGGTGAAGGAAGGACGTACTACTGCCCGCTGCAGCAGTTGGGCGAGTTGGCTGCATTGCCGTTGAGCGCGTCGACCAAGCAAGCGGACTTGCAGCCGACGGGGAAGCCGGTGCTATCGAAGGGCTGTGTGCCAACGTTAGAGGACTCCTCAGGCTGTAAAATGGAACACTCACGCCGATGAGGTTCGAAGGGCAGTCGGGGCCGAGGTCGACACCACACTTGGGCTCGCCGCAGCCAACGTTGTTGGTGATCGAGAGCGGCAGGTTGTAGCCGTCCACAAGCGAGACTGGAAAAGAAAAGGAAAACATAAGGAACGGATCGGAGAAACGCAAATGCCATCGACGCACCATCGTAATAATCGACACCTCCGGCGTCGAGGTTGAACTCGGCGAGCGTGGCGGGAGGGACCCCAGTTCCGGTGCTCTGGTCACACTCCAAGCCGCCGTTGCAGCCACCGTCGATGCACGAGTTGGGGCCGGGGTTGGTCGAGAAGTCGCAGTCACGACGACCCCAGATGCGGCCGTTCCACTGGTCCGGGACGGTGAAGGTCACGGCGGTGTACTCGCCAGCTTCCCACCTGAGAGGGTACGATGAACACCGGTGCATGGTATCGAAGGATGCAATACGTACCCAGTCGCGTACGAGGGCTGACCACCGGCAGAGGTGAAAGTCGCCGGCCTAGAATGGAGAATAAGCCGGGAACGCGACGCGAGAAGCGGAGGAGACGGACCACATAGTGAAGGGGCACGCGTTGTACACCTATTAGAACGATAAATCAGTCGTCGAACCCAATGTGCAGCAGCGGTCGAGGAGGTACAGACCGTCATCGTGCGCGCCGAAGCAACGGCGGCGAAGACGAGCGAGGCGGCGACGGACTTCATTGTGGAAGTTGTTGTGGTTGGGAAAACTCGGCGGCTGGGAGTTCCTTGAGGATGGAGGCGACGAAGCTGGGCCTTATAAGAGGCCGCTGGAGGACCTCATGATGAGTTGAGCATATGCCGCGCGTCTCCCAACTCGAAGGGTGAGGTCATGGTCTAAGATTAGACTATCGCGACCACTTCGCGACCCCGTGCTCGAGATTAGTTGGCAGCCCGCGAGACGGTTGTCGCCCATCGCTGTGGAGAAACAAAGATGAGCGCTGCTTTGTCACTGATGGTCAAGGCCACATCAGCTTTTGATGCGCGATATCGCCCTCTTCTCAGCCTCCGCGCTGCCGTTATCGGACGGGCTACTCGTTTCCCAAGCCAAATCCTGCGTGGAGAATTATGTGGCGCAGCATTCGGACCGATAGGCGGCGCAGGGGAAATTGGCGTCGTTGAGCATGAGGTTGAAACGGACCTGCCTTGAGCTCTAAATTTAAACTAGAACTCATGACTAGCTACCTGACCGCCCTCAGCGTCCCTCTGGCAAGGTCTTTTTTTAGATGTCTAGACGGCCGCATGCACGAAAAGATCTGTGCGCGCGCGCGAAGAACCCTTGGCTTGTTTGGGCAACAGGAAGAATTCACTCAAGACGGACCATGTTCGGACCATGTCCGAGTCTGGCCCCGGATGTGGTAATCGCGGCTGCGATTCCACAGCCCCGCGTCTCGGTCATAGCTTGCCTGTGTCCGACGCTCCCGAGGCCGGCGTCGAGTTTGCTTTGCGGAAGAAGAATACTCCGTTCTCGGAGCAGTATCTCGACAAAATCGGAGTTCGAACGTGCAGCCGTTAACGGAGGGTTTTCTGAACAAGCGACCATCTGCTGACCTTCCATCTGAGCGCAGCACGGCAAACAAAGATAATAATTGCATCTGCGTCGTGCACCGGGTATGTTACAGAGCCGATCGACTCGGAGAGCGGACAAACGGCGCAGTCCTCGACGCAGGGAACGAAACGAAACGAGCGAGCTTTGGATGCCGGTGCCCGTGGCGCAGGATCAAACCGAGACAAAGAGAAAGTCTTGGCCCGACGTCACGGTCCGCTTTCCGTCACCCAACTTCTCTCCCAGACGCATGACCAGCGGGCTACATGCTGTGTGTTTAACTTGCGAACGGGCTCCACAGGTCGAGCGAGTCTGCTGAGAGCGCCGCAGGGCAGTACAGGGCGGCAACTTGAATCGATGATATGCAGACTCCAAACTGGGGTTTTCAGCCGCGGCCATGCCACGTGCGATGCGGACCCACATGGACTTGAAAGATAAGTAGACACCAGCGCCGCGGGAATAAATCACCCTCGGTACCGATAGAAGTCTGCAAGCGCTGTAGAAGCACCGGAAAGAAATTGCAGGACGACCAGACCCACTGGTGGAAATTGGTGTTGCGAAGGAAAAAGATGGTGTTCGCGGCATACGTGCCCGAAGTTCTGCGGGACCGGAACTCGAGCCCGGGTCGAGAATGGAAGTGGCGGCTCTGGGTTGCACCCGTGCTCTATACCGGGGTGACTCCGGGATCCAGAGTTCTGCAACTACCTCGGTCAGTCGATGCACAGAAACGGCGACCATGCCCGAGTCTCGACGCGAAAACGGCCAAGATATTCATGGTCGAAGGATCGGGTTGCAATCAACTCGGGGTTCCCAACAGCCCTCGGTGGTTTGTGTAGATGTGTACGGCGGGCGTCTTTTCCAGCGGGAGTAAATCTGGTCGTTGTCGAGTAGCCGGATTCGAAGAACCCAGGTCCATGCGCTGAGCGCTAATTCCGCACAGCACCGTGTAGCACCGACGCGGAGAATGTTGAAGCGAAAGGGCTCGCACACAAAGCGGATGCAGATGCGATTTACATCCAAGCGGTAGATGAGTGCTAGCGAGCGCTAGGGAGCATGCTTGGTAAGAGCTGGGACTAGTGGGGAGATGAGTTGGACATGAGGAGGAAAAGGGAGACGAAATGGGGCGAGAGTCCGAAGAGCTGATGTTAATAGATTAGCACGTGACCGCAGCCTCTTGGTCTCGACGCATTACTTGTCGTCCACCGCCTTCACAATCTTCTTCGTATGCTCCCACAACGCATCCCTCATCTCCTCCGTCCCGGCGTACATCCTGTCGCCTTTCTGAACGGGCAGACCAATCCCGATGTCGTCTCCATACTGGCCGGTGCGAGAAGCCCCAGCTGGCGCAGACCGCAGCGCGTACAGCAGCATTTCACCAGCCTGAGCGGCGGAAGTGGTGAGCGCCCAAATGAGGGGCTGCGCGATGAAGCTGGCGACGCGGATGAGACGCGAAGGGGAGCGCGTATAGAGAGGCGTGTTGACCAGGCCGGGGTGAGCATGCACGAATGTGATGGTAGGGGGCCGCGCTGCAAAACCCTGACAAGCGTTGAGGTTTTAACGGGTCATTCAGAGTGGGTACGCACTTCGACCATGAGATCGTGGTACGTCGACAACCGGCCTACGTTGGGCATGATACCCTCCTTGCGTTCCAAAAACGCCTTCGTAAGCCCAAAGTCGGGGTCTTGTACATCGAGTGGGGTTCCCATGCCAGCGCTGTACACGGTCATGACGCGCGCGTCTTGATCTGCTTCCGAAGCGGCACGTAGAGCAGGCAGCAAAACGTCGATGAAGGCCCAACGGCCGTAGTAGATGGGTCCCATCACAGGAAGGATCCCCTCCGTCGTAGCTGGATCGGTGGCCGCGGTGAAGATAACCCCACTGGTGAGGAACAACATGTTCACCCGCCCGAAACGCGAGACGATGGTGTTCGCGACTCGTTTTGTCTCGACGAGCGAGGAAAGGTCGCAGGTGATGAATTCGTGGGTGATGCCTGCTTGAGTAGGCTTGGGGAAATGCGATATAGTCGTGTTGCCACCGGTTCGATTGCGCCCGACGATGACGATGTGTGCGTTGCCCCCAGTGTGTTGGGCGATGGATTCTGCAATGCCTTGCCCAATCCCAGACGTTCCGCCGACACACACAACAACTGGCGTGTACTCAGTGGACCAGTTGGCGTTTGATGCTCGGATAGTTGAGAGGGAAGGCATTTGCTGGAATCCTCCCAGTTCGCTGCCTTTAATTGAAGCGACCGAGCGTTATTTCCCGATTTCCGGTAGACCGGGTTATGCGACGTGACCGAAGGCGCGACATAAGCACATTGAATTCTTGGAGGAGCCAAGGTCGCTGGGCCGATAAGACTTGACTCTCGAGTGAGGTGGTGGTTGGGATCCAAAAATGGGGAAATCACGTGGACCGGTCTTAATAATGCTTGTGCTTCTTTCGTTTGTGCCGCCATCTTGCTGCAGTTTCGCAGTTTCGCCACCAGTGAAATGGCCTCGGCGTACTATGAATTCTACCGCGGGTCGTCGTGCGTTGACCTCCGTAGCCTCGTTGGGTGCAGACTGACTCCTCGCAAGGATCGGCATGGCGCTCACCGACTCCCTCGACGAGCTCATTACGAGCGGGGCTATCACGCCCCAGCTGGCGATGAAGGTGTTGCAGCAGGTATGCAGGATCGTTATGCATGTTATGAGGTCAAGCTGAGGCACCGGCAGTACGACAAGACGCTCGCGGACACGATGAATAAGAACGTCAAGGCCAAGTCGACACTCAAGGTCCGTCCCCATTTCCACCAATACCCTCTGCGTTGTTGCTAACGCGCTTCCTCATAGGGCCACTTGAAGACGTATCGGCTATGCGACGACGTCTGGACGTTTATCGTGAAAGAGGCGTCGATAAAGCTAGACGCGAGTGAGGGTGTCGTGCAGACGCCTAAACTCAAGATCATCGCGTGCAAGAGCGGCGAGGCTATCGAGGCTGGCAAGAAATAGTTCTGCTGCGTCGGAGGAGCTGGGAGCAGATGCGGGCTGCTTTACTCTAGAGACAGGTGACCGAGTCGTGGTGTCCCCGAGAGCTTACTGTGATTACCCTAGGCCATGTTCTTGTACTTTATGCTCTCTTGCAACCAGGTGAGTTCTGTCACTTCTTGCTGAGCGTTTTGCTGAACCTTGTCCGTTGCAGATCCGTTTTGTTGTCCTTTGCTCACGAGTCCCTTGCTGTCGAGTTGTTCGGATGAGGTCTCGGCCCGGGCAAGAGGCAGTTGCCGTGTTGTGAGGCCTTTCGGAGCCGCATGATGAACGGGATTGACGGTCCGGCGGACGTCGACTTGGTCACGAGCACGCATCGGCGCATCGTTTGCTCTTAGCGCGGCGGCCGCCAGCACAAATGCGCCGTTCTTTGCAGGACTGTTTCTTCAGCGCTAGGGGGCTGCTAGCGGGAGGGAGGGCTGGGAGTAGCTGACCGCGATGACTTGGACGTCAATGAACAACCGGTACGCGACCATTTCTTCCCCTGCTATGTTTAGTGAACCTCTCTTCCAGTCGACCCACCGGAATCACATCGGAGACGCCAAGCCGGGAAAAAGCAGCCCGCGCAAGAATCCCGGCAACAACAACCGCTCAAATACCCTCCCCATTCCACCCACCTGCGCAGACGCGAGAACCAGAATGCCGCTTCTCCCCAGCCTCTTCGCATTGGCGCTCTGCGCCCTCCGCACGAGCGTCCAAGCGCAGACAACAGTGCAAATCCTCGCTGGCACGACCTACCAAACAATGGACGGGTTCGGATTCTCCGAAGCTTTTGGACACGCCAACGACATCGCGAACTACCCCGCCTCGGAGCAGCAGCAGGTCTACGACCTGCTCTTCTCGCCCACGCTCGGAGCAGGGATGACGATCATCCGCAATCGCATTGGCAGTGGGGGCGTGGGCGATAGTATCGAGCCGAATAGTCCTGGGAGCCCGAGCGCGACACCGACGTACGACTGGGACGGCTCGGATTCCGGACAAGTGGCGTTTTCGTTGCGGGCGATGACGTACGGGGTCAAGACGATCTATGCTGGTGAGGTCGATGTTGTCGCGTAGGCGCTCCATTGACTGTTTTGCAGACGCGTGGTCTGCACCGGGATTCATGAAGGTGCGCACTATACTCTTCTGTTCCTCGACGTGCCTGACTCGAGGCTTGCAGACGACTGGCACAGATGCCAATGGGGGCCTTCTTTGCGGCGTAACCGGCTCGTCGTGCTCGACCGGCAACTGGATGCAAGCCTACGCCAACTACCTGACGCAGTACATCAAGTTCTACGCCGAGGCTGGGGTCACTATCACGCATGTCGGATTCCTGAACGAACCCGAGTACACGTTCGTGACCCACAAAACCTTGATCGACTTCTAATATACGTACAGGCCGGATTATTCCTCGATGAACTCGAACGGCCAACAAGCTGCAGGTCCGTTCGCAACCGGCGAAAAGTATTCAATGCTCACTGGTCGATTGCAGACTTCATCAAGGTCCTTTCTCCAACGCTCAAAGCCGCTGGCCTATCCACCAAAATCGCGTGCTGCGACTCGGAAGGCTGGCAGAACCAAATCACCATGACCAACGCCATTAACAGCGCAGGCGCGCTAAACCTGCTCGGCGTCGTGACCTCGCATTCGTACACGTCCTCTCCCGGAGGTGTGGGATCCGTGATCAACACTACGTTGCCTGTCTGGGAGACGGAGTATGCGGACCTCAGCGATAATCTCGTTCCGGATTATTGGCACAATAGTGGTGGGGCGGGCGAGGGGCTAACGTGGGCGAACCACATCTATTTGGGTGAGCTTGTTCGCTGTCGAGTTGAATCTACTGACGTTCTTGTGAGGTATCGTCAACTCCCGACTCTCGGCGTATCTCTACTGGATCGGCGTCGAGCCCGGCACGACCGACAGCGCGCTCATCTTAACCAGCGGAACCACCATAACCGCGTCCACGCGCCTGTGGGCCTTTGCCCAATGGTCGCGCTACGTCCGTCCCGGCGCCGTCCGCCTCGGAACCTCCATCGCATCTTCGGGCAACCTGCTCTTCAGCGCGTTCAAAAACACCGACGGGAGCTACAGCACGCAGGTGATCAACAACGGCGGGAGCGCCTCGACTGTTAGTTTCACCGCGAGCGGGTTCACGATCACGTCGGCTTCGGCGGTCGCGTCGACGCAGAGCAGCGGCGGAAACTTGACGGCGTTGGCGGTTACGCTCAGCGGTGGTGCGGCGAGCGCGAGCGTGCCGGCGTACTCGATGGTGACGTTCGTGCTGAACGCGACGGGGACGGGCGTTACGAGTTCGAGTTCGAGTTCGAAGAGCAGCACGTCGACTTCGTCCAGCTCGTCAGCGAGCGGGTCGCCCAGCGGATGTATTTCTCCGATTTATGCGCAGTAGGTTTTTTTGCTGTTCTATTCGGCTGTTTTGCTGAGTGTTGTTTTCTAGATGTGGTGGGATCGGCTACACTGGTTGCACGAGCTGCGCGTCGGGCTTGGTTTGCACCTACTCCAACGATTGTGAGCGCCACGATTCTTTTCGCGTTTTTGAGGCTTACACAACGTGTAGATTACTCCCAGTGCTTGAATCCTTGAGATGTTCCTGCTGCTGCGTTGTGTATATTGTCGACGAAATGGTGACGAGGGATATGAAATATCTATCGTGGCGCGAAACAAGCGACATGCTTTCCGCACGTGACTTGCTTGGAGGCACCTGCGAGCAATCTCTATCCCGATGGCCGGCCAGACGGTGTTTATCTCGCAACATCTCCATCAAGGAGAGGCACAGCTCTTATCCCGATTCCCGACGGTTCGCCGATTCCGTCGGCTGAGTCAGCAAATCGCGAGTGCTGACCAAGATCGTCGCAGCCTTTTAAATACGGCCACTCTACTGCTCTTCCCCATCTCCCGATGAAGCAAACCGTTCTACTTCTTGGCGCGACGGGCCAGACCGGCAATTCGGTCCTCGAAGGGCTCTTAGCCCAACCCGAATCGTTCACCGTCGACGCGCTTGTTCGACCCGCTTCTGCATCCAAACCAGAAGTGCAAGCGTTGTCCACGAGAGGCGTTGGACTCCGAGTCGTCGACATCGAGGGCCCCTTGGAACCACTCGTCGAAGCGCTCAAGGGCGTTGATGTGCTGATCAGCACCATCGATGCTGGTAGCCAACTCGCGCAGCTGCAGCTCGCAACCGCGGCCAAACAAGCTGACGTGAAACGCTTCGTTCCCTGCGCCTTTATCACGGTGGCACCTCCAGGCGGTGTAATGGCGATTCGTGATGAGGTAAAAATTTCAATCCATTCGTCGGTCTTCGTCTAACAGCGCGTACAGAAAGAGATCGTCTACCAACATATATTCAAGCTTTACCTCCCTTACACGATCATCGACGTCGGATATTGGCACCAGATCTCCTTCCCAGGCGTGCCTTCTGGTCGGGCAGACTACGCGCTGGTCAAGCCAGTCGACCTTCATGTCGACGGCAAGGCCAAGAATCTATTGACGGACTTGCGCGACATTGGGCGCTATGTCGCTCGAATCATTCGAGACGACCGAACGCTGAACAAGTTCGTGGCAACGTACAGCGACGCCGTCTCCGAGGAAGAGATTTTTGCGTTGACCGAGGAAGTCTCGGGAGAGAAGCTCGAGAGGAAATATGTATGTCTCTCTCGTCTCCGCGTTCATTCGATTGAGGTTATGAACACTCTTCAGATCTCAGCAGACGAAATCACCTCTTCGCGTGCCAAATACACAGAAATCTCCGTCGCGAACTCAACAGACACTTTCGCGCGCTTCATGCGCATCATCGGCGACTACGAGTACAGCAAATACGTGCGCGGAGACAACACGATCGAATACGCCCGATATCTAGGATACCTGGATGCGAACGAGCTCTATCCCGATCTGAAGCCCGTCAAGTTCCGCGACTTCTTGGGTGAGTTGCTGGAAGGGAAGATCGAGAGGGTGTATAAGAACAACAGGTTCTCGCAGAATAAGTAGGATCCTGAATTTGGATGCATTCTCCGTCTAGGTTACGGTCGTCGATACTTACATGCTACAACACTGGTCTGGTATGGCTCTGGGGCGGGGCGTCCCGGGTACATTGCACAAGCCTATTGTCGGTATTCCTCCCTCGAGATGTACACAGCGCCAGGCATCGGACTGGAACCAGGCTACAACAATCGTTAATCACCGACTCGGATCTCGACCAGGACTCAGTCAGACTCACCTTCGACTTCTCCATCCCCGAGTCGGAACTCAACCCAGGCTCGTCCAGCTCCAGCTCGTAATTATTGTTCGGCCGCACCGAGCGCCGACTCCTTCCATAGTCAGCGCTAGCAGCCATAGCGTGCGTGGTGCCCGCGAACGCCTCGCGGAGCGAATCGCGCGCGTTGAGCGTCGACATGAGGCAGATGGCGTAGAGCTTGGGCAGCGGGATGTTCCAGATGAAGTTGACCGTCTTGCCGCGCAGGGCGGGCGTGAGGAAGCACACGACGTCGAGCACGCTGCAGAGCGCGGTGATGAGCCCTGTTTGGACGGTCACTGAGAAGAAAACAAACAAACAAGGATGCGTGTCAATGAGTGATGTGTTTGAAAAAGGAGCGAGGCGGCTCGGAACGCACTGCGAATGAGCTTGTCGACAAGCGTGTCCGTGGCGCGGAAGCCCGTCTTGTGCCCACGGAGAATCGCAGCGAGGGAAGCAGCGATGCTTAAATCCGTTACGGCTGACGAGATAAGCCATACCTCCGCTGAGCGGTAGAGTAATGGCACGTTGGGGAAGGAGGCTACGATGGGGACCATCACCGTAGTCCAAATCCCGCCAGCTGGATGGAAGGAAAAAAAAAGTTAGATGACGAGCGAGCGGAACGGGGCTCCATCCACGCACCCAGAGAAAGCAAAGAACAGAGAAAGATGGCGATGGGGATGATTCGGATTTTCGAAAGCGCGTAAATCCGCCATATGAAAAAGACTTGTGTTGGGAAGCCGACGAGGACGACGGAAAGCGGCTCTGTTTCGCTGGTTAGCATGCCTTCGAACGTCGTTTGAAGAGCACTCACGGGAGACGAAGACTGTTGGCAGGTCGTAGAGCGGAGCACCGTATTCGAGGATCAAGGGTTGGTACATCATGTACATGTCCAGGGCGGTATTGGCGACCAGGACAAAGAATATACACCAGATGAGGATGCGGACACCAGGGCGGTCCCTGTTGGAGGATTGAACGTATGAGAGTTGTTGCGTGGCCGAAACCTATGTAGCACCACCGTTAGTCTTGTACTGAGCACGAAAAAGCTCACTCCGAAGAGAATCATGTTGAAGAACACGCCAACGAGCAAGGGACCGTACGACAAGCGTACATCCTCCGTAGGAGCACGGGGAAGAACGGCCATAACGAGCGTGGTGGGTGGGTAGGTTCGGAGGGGGGAGGGGGGAGCTCGGGTTTCCAGGCTCTGCGCGGGCGGAAGTCCGCAGGATTTATACTCTCCCCCGAAACCCGCCGGCTTCCTATCTCGGTCCCATCTTAGTTTTGCCTCCGCGCCACGAAGCTCTGCTGTTTGAATTGGGCGTTTGACAGTGTACTCGTCGATCCAGAAGAAGTGCAGAAGTTGGGAAGCATTCGCGATGTCCCGGAGCCGCGACGTCGCGACGAGGATACGCAAGGGAAAATGCTTTCGCCCGGAGCTGGCGCTGAGAGACTAGAGCCGTGTGTAGTACCCGAGGTCGTGCAGAGGGACCAAGACTAAACCGTTCCTCGTTAAACGTTAAACGCGAAGGATGAAGGCAAGAGGAAGAATCGCGTCACTGTCCGTCACAGAAAGATCGGGTAGCAGTGCAATCCACTTGGAATCTGCGGCAATCTTCAGACGATGAAGGACGACGATGAGCGAATCGGCGCTGAGATAGACGCCCGACGCGGCGACACCCATGAACTCACCGCGCAATACTGACGCACGAGAGATCGGGACAAGAGAACCTGATATAAGAACCCAGCCTGGGCGGAAGTCGGGTAGGAAGGAAGGCAGTCGGGAGGACATCATGCACTGAGCAGCCAATGCAGGTGAGTGCAGTGGTTGACCCGAGAGTAAGTAAACCAATGAGGCGCGATCCCGTGAAAAGGGCCGGATAACGTTCGTTTTTTTCTGATTTGTGGTGCCAGAGAAGGGTTCATCCTGAGTCAAACAGGCGTGGCAGTTGCCAAAGCTGGGTTCAAGGTCAGATCTTGCTTTTCAAGCTGCACCTAAGCTGGTTAAAAAGGGTTCATCACTAAATCACAAGTCCCATCAACGAGATCAAATCCAATTCTACGGCCATTATAGCCCGACGCAGACTCTGTCAGTGAAGACATTTTCACTCTTTCATGCTCAGATTTCTCCCGGCTGCTTCTGAGCGGAAAAACGGTCCACTATGATCCGAAATCCGGCAGTAAGCAGCGTGATTCTTTGCGGCGAAAGGATCTCGCTGCTTCTTCGATGTCCTTCCTTGCCTCCGCGGAGGTAAAAGTATTCCAGCCTCCCGATTTATGTAGACCGGCCTTCGCGTGGTCAATTTTCCACTGTGCATCAACGTTCCCGGCCGCGGCAAGCATGTTCTATCCACTCCGGAGCCGATGTTTACATGTACAGGAAGTGTCTGTCTCTCTCTATTTTTGCGTACGACGCTGGGACTCAGTTTGACCAGAAAGTCTTCAAGCTGACAGGATAACATCGAACTCATTGGCATCGACTAGATATCGACTCGTCGCGCCATATGCATCCTCCAAACGGGATTCTTCATGGCATACAGTCACTCCGTCGGCGGGGAAAACATAGGAACCTCTTTATACGCCCTCTCAATCTTCCCCTCCACCAACTCCCCAAGAAACTCGCGGAACCCAATCGGCCGGAGGTCAGGATACAGCTCGTTCGCATCGAGGTACCCAAGGTACTCGGCGTAGGCCGGGGTGTTATCCCCGCGGATGTATTTGCTGAATTCGTAGTCGGTGGTGACGCGCATGTAGCGTGCCATCCTGTCGGTGGGGTCAGTGAGGGAGAGGCGGGTGTATTTGGTGCGGAGGGCGAGGATTTTGTCTGTGGGGATCTGAAGAGAGTGAGCGAAGCAGCTTTGCGAGGACCACTACACACGTATTTCCGTTCGATCTTCTCGCCCGAGACCTCCTCAGTCAGACGAAAAATCTGCTCCTCGGAGAGACAATCGCTATACGCCACCACATACTTGTTCAGCGTCCGGTCATCCTGGATTATCCGCGCGACATAGCGCCCGATATCGCGCAAGTCGATGAGCATGCTCTCTCGCTTCCCATCACCGTGTAGGTCGATCGGTCGAAGGCGCGCATAGTCCGTGCGGCCGGAAGGGACGCCGGGGAACGAGATTTGGTGTCAGTAACCGACGTCGATGATGGTGTAGGGGAGGTGGGACTTGAAGATTTCTTGGTAGACGATTTCTTTCTGTGGAGAGCCTGAGTTGTTGGATACTTTATGCCAGCGCGAAAATGCACCTCACCTCATCGCGAGTAGTCATGACCCCGCCAGGAGGCGCAACCGTAATGAACGCGCATGGAACGAAGCGCTTGACGCGCGCTTGCTTTGCAGCAGCGACCAACTGAAGCTGGGCGAGCTGGCTTTGCGCGTCGATGGTGCTGATGACGACGTCGATGTCTTGGAGAGCGCGCACGAGAGGTTCCAGCGGCCCTTGGATATCAACGACACGTACGCCGACGCCTTTAGCCGCGAAGACAGCGACTTCGGGCTTTGCAGCAGATGCTGGTCTGACCAACGCGTGGACTTAGGACTACAAACGAGTCTGGTTCTGCGAGGAGCGCGTTGAGCACCGAGCCGCCAGTTTGGCCTGTTGCACCCAGTAGAAGGACCGTTTGCTTCATCTTGCAGGTCCACAGCGCACATTCGAGCTTTTATAGCCGTCGATAGACCGTGTCATCGGAGTCCCGGTTGTGGCGGCATTTCACAGCCACCAGTCACGTGTCCCCACAAGTTTCCTCAAACGCGTCCGCCTGCGATGCGATTCCGGACGCTGGAAATCCGGTGGCACGACAACAAGCCCATCTCCTCATGCGACTTCCAGCCCGCACCCGTAAAAAAGGCCCGTCCAGCCACAGCCAACACAGACCCGCGAGCATTCGCCGCCCAGTCGTACAGACTCGCCACCGCAGGCGAGGACAACCACGTCCGCCTCTGGATGGTCCACCCGTATCTCCGACCTCCGGGGCTGGAAGATGAAGTCGGGACGGGCCAGCCACGCCCTGCACGCGTCGAGTACCTCGCCACGCTCAGCAGACACTCGGCCGCGGTCAACGTCGTGCGGTTTTCGCCCAACGGTGAGTCCGCGTCTGCTTCACGCACGCACGGGAAGAAGACTGACGCGCGTAGGCGAGCTCATCGCGTCGTCGGGCGACGATGGCATGGTCATCATCTGGGCACCGAGCACCACACCCCAGACGACGACCTACGGCAGCGACCTCAGCGCGGAGGATCTGCAGCACGAGAAGGAGTACTGGAAGCCGCGCACGACGTTTCGGTGCACGACAATGCAGGTGTACGACTTGGCTTGGAGTCCGACGGGCGAGTTTCTGCTCACCGGCAGTACGGACAACACCGCGCGGGTGTTTGCTGCCGCGGATGGTGCGTGCAGAGTCCTCGACTATCGTTGTGAAACTCATTCGCCCAGGAAAATGCGTTCACGAAATCGCAGAACACTCGCACTACGTGCAAGGCGTCGCTTGGGACCCACTCAACGAATACATCGCGACCCAGTCCTCCGACCGCTCCATGCACGTCTACCGCATCTCCACCGCCCAAGGCACCTTCGAGGCGCACGCCGTCGGTCGAAACACGCGTTTCCCAACCTACACCCCAAGAACACACAGTCGCACCCCGTCTGTGCACCGCGAAGATACACTCCCGAGTGCGAGCAGCACAGAATGGAGCCGGCCGCTGTTGATGCGCAGCCAGTCCATCGAGAGCGACCGCGACCGCGACCGCGAGCCGGGGACCCCCGCTAGTGCCGCGATGTTCCCTCCTCCGCCCGCAGCGGCCGGTCCATCCAGTCGCCGCTCTTCATTCAGCGGCAGCAACGCGCCCAGCTCCCCTGGTGGTCCGTCTATTTATTCATTCGTTCTACTTTGGTGCTGAAAACCCTCCCAGGCTTTTCTGCCGTATCTGGATTCTCCCGGGCCGCCCACAGACGCAGTCCATCGCCCATGCCCGCCTTGCCTGCGATCAGAACACCACCGAGCTCGAGCGCAGGCTGGGCTGGGCGATACGAAGAACGCAGCTCGAGCCGGAGCCGCACTGCTGCCAGTGTCTATGACGAACGGCGGTTCACAGACGGCGCGCGGATGTACGGCGACGAGGCGTACAGCAACTTTTTCCGCCGGCTGACGTTCAGTCCCGATGGAGGGTTGTTGCTGACGCCCGCGGGGACGTTCGAGGATCCAAGCGCGAGTGTGCCTGGATGGGATAGCGGTGGTGGTGGTGGTGGTCATGTGACCCAGCAGGAGGCGGCCGACGCGGAGATGGCTTCGAGAGGGCGCCAGGCGCGGTTGTCCTCCGAGGGACTGCAGCGCTCGCGCTCGAGGACGCCCGTGGGGCAGGCGCCGCCCGGGTCGAGCTCGACGGTGTACATTTACTCGCGGGCGAATTTTGCGAGGCCGCCGGTCGCGCAGCTGCCTGGGCATAAGAAGGCGAGCGTCGCGGTGCGGTTTAATCCTGTGTTGTTTGATTTGCGGGCTGGTGTTGGGACGGTTGAGACTAAGACGGTGGAAGGGAGCGCTACTGGGGATGTTGAAGAGGCTAAGCGGGATGCGGAGGAGGTTGTTGACGTGGATATGGTTGGGCAGCCGCAGCAGCTTGCTTCTCCGGCCCTTTCGCCGACGGACATGACGCTTCCACCACCGGTACCAACACCCGCTGCATCCAAAGCGTCCTCCCCAGGGAACAGCACCATCCCACTTCCACCACCACAATCCTCATCCAACTCGCTCTTCGCCCTACCCTACCGGATGCTCTACGCGGTCGCGACAATGGACACCATCGCGATCTACGACACACAACAAACCTCGCCGCTCTGCCTGCTCGCCAAGCTGCACTACGACGAGCTGACGGACGTGTCGTGGAGCCCCGACGGGCAGTGTCTGCTGCTTGCGGCGCGGGACGGGTATTGCACGCTCGTGACGTTTGATGAGATTCTGCCGGCGAGTGTGACGCAGCGCGGGGTGTTGCAGTTGCAGCAGATTGCGGTGGCGCATTCGATGGTGACGCCCAGCCAGACGCCGGTTTTGGGCGGTGGGGAAGAAGAGGCCGTTGGGGACGGAGCCGTTGACGCCCGCGGCGAGTGTGGATGGGGACTCGGTGCTGGGTTTGCCTACTGTTGCTGCTGCTGTATCAGCTGCGCCTGCAACGGAGCCGGCACAACAACAGCAACAGGCACCAGACGCGGTGGAGGCAAACGCAGGTGCTGAGCCGCCCAAGAAAAAACGGCGTGTCGCGCTGACGCATGTCGGAGAGTTGTAGCGGCAGTGAAAATAAGCTGAGCCTCGTTCTTGTACTTGTAGTCAATCTGCTGTTCTGTGCTTTTACTTTACTCAATCTATAATATGAAGGCACGAAGACTCTTTCCCACGTCAAGAGCACGTGAAAAGTCACGGGGTCGGCTGATCGCTCAAGTGCCCGCAGCCCGCGCCGAGCATCAGCGAGGCGCGGTGCTGCGGGCGACTCGGATCCAGCTCAGCGTCCTGCGCCGAAGGCACAGGTGATATCTTGTCGTTGTGGTTTTCTTGAGGACCTTTTGACACGTGATCGTCAGGTCACATGACGAATCGTGGGTTGGTTGCTTACGGCGACCACTCTTGCGGCCGCGCTCAGGCTCGCAATGGTCATCCACTGGCAATAGCCAATTCGGAGAACATGTGGCATAAAGCCCACATGAATCGCGTGGGGTCATCGCTGCCCGAGGTGTACTTACTTAAAAAGACGGTCGATGCAGGTGGTCAGTCACCGTGCCAGAAGACTGTGGATGACGAGAGGCCCTACGGTAGGCTCCTTGCCGTGTTGTACGTCGAAGCTAAGAAAACCTCACAGTCCTTAGGTCAAGTCTCGGTCTGCAGCTGCAGGATAGCACGTCGAGTTAATCAGCCGGCCTGCCGAGTCTTCGGCGCTGCGCCGGTGGTTGCTCAAAACAAACGCCGCGCGCAACGAGTATCTTCCATGTGTCTGCTCCGCGGACGGAATCTTCCTCGTCAAGCCGTTGCCATGCTCAAACATGCATGCTGATCAACAACTGCGGTCGTCAGCATTGCGCGAGCAGTGCACAGCAATCGACGGCCATGCTTGCCTCCGCTCCGATAAGTCTGTCTGCTTATCGGAAGCCGGGCTTGGCAGCCTGAATCGGAACACCAAAGAATGGTTGTTGAGAAGGACCCACACCCAGCATGTATCCACACGCCGTTGTCAACTGGACCGTCTCTTCTCCGTCTTCTGCGACTCTTATCGACATATGTGCATCGCTCGCACTGTGGACGATGCACGCTGCCTTTTTTTCGATAGCTCGCATCGTTGCGCCGGCGCGATATACATAACCAAGTGCGCCTCTGCCGGCGCTTTCGTTTCATTCCCTTGCCTCCCTTCCGCTGCGGCACTATTATGCTGCCCCTTCTTCTCGGTGCCGCCTTCGTCACGGGCGTGGCCGCGACCCAGAACTGGTCGTCGCCCGCTCACTACCCCGGCAAGCCGACGACGAATTACGGGCCAGACTGGCAATCATGTATGTTTCCATTCCCTCTTTTTTTGTGCTACGCGTTATTAACATCTTCCGCAGACTTTGAAGTCACTTCGCCGCTCCCGAACGTCACCTGGCCGCTCCCGCGTTCTTTCGCCGGCAGCATATCCACCAAGACGCCAGGCTCGTCAAACAACACGGCTTTCTTCTGGGGATTCGAGCATTCCAACGGCTCGCTCACTGCCGCCGCCTCTGACGCGAATGTCGACGACCCATGGATGATCTGGCTTGCGGGTGGTCCTGGGTATTCGTCCATCGCGTCCGCTCTGGTGGAGAATATCGGCCCCATTGTCGTTACGCGCGATGGGTTGGGCCCAAACAATTACAGTTGGGACCGCATTGCGGATATGGTACGCTCTTCCGGTCTAGTACGGAATATTCTTCAGGCGTTGACCCTGTTATAGTTCTTCGTCGACAATCCCGTTGGCACCGGCTACTCCACCGTCGGAATTGGTGGGTACCCAGACGACGAAGACCGCGTCGCGCAGGATTTCGTACGTCGCCATTTCTTCCTTCCCTAAAAATTTTTAACAGCCACACAGCTCGGCTTCGTATCCAACCTCGTCAAAGTCTTCCCCTCGCTCTCCAAACGCCCGCTCCACCTCGTCGGCGAATCCTACGCGGGCCGGTTCATCCCGTACATCCTCAAGAACTACTTCGCCCTCCCTGCCGACTCCCAATCTCTCATCCGGTTCGGCAAGATCGGCTCCTCGAACCCCGCGCTGTCCGAAGCCAACCTCTTCGAGAACATCCCCATCCTGCGCGTCGTCGAGACGTACCCGCAATTGGTGGCGTACGATACGCGGATGCTCGCGTACCTCCGCGAGCAGAGCCACCTGTGCAGGTTTGATTTGAACCTCACGTACCCGCAAAAAGGTGGGAAGCTCCCGTATACGCGCATCAAGAAGGGCTTGCTGGCGCATCGGCTGCCGCAGCCTGGTCGTCGCCGGCGGAGTGTTACGGGCACGACCAACCCGGCGGAGTGGGTGCGCGAGTTCATGAGCGAGCTGCATGAGCGGTGGCTCGCGATGCCTGAGGCGCATAGGGCGCGTTCTGTCGAGGAGCGCGAGGCGGGTCGGGAGGCGTTTATGCGCGAGTTGGTGCCACAGGTGGAGAAGCGTGGGCTCACGACGGCCAGCGCCGCTCCGACCGGCTTCCTCCCGTCGGTCCCTGGCTTCCCCGGCTTCGACCTCAAGCTGACGGGCAAGATCAACGAGTTCTTTGGGTGTGATTTGCGGGATACGATGTTGATTTATGCGCTGAACCACACGTACCCATGGAGTGCGTTTTTTTTTCCCTTTTCTACGACTAGGTTGACCAGTGGACAGATCAATTGGGCTTCAACTTTGACTACCTCGACATACCATTCACGACCAACCCCATCTCCGAGAACCTGCACCCGCACCACTGGATGAACAGTATGTTTATCCTATATCCACATTTTTCGGTCTAAAATCCCTCGTAGATAACGTGACCCGCGCTGCACTTCACGCACCAAACAACGAAATCTGGGCCGTCACCATCCACACCTACCCCTGGGGCAACAACGCCACCGGCACCGACCCCTCACCCCCCTCGACATTCTTCCTCGACGAACTCGCAGCCAACGCCTCCGCAGCCAACATCTCAATGGTGTGGTACTCGGGGAACGACGACGCGCTGACCACGCACTGGAGCACCGAGGTCGTCATCCAGAACACCACGTTCGGCGGGATCCAGGGGTTCACGCGGAAGCCCGACACGCCGTGGTACGACGACTCGGGCGAGTTCTCCGGCGTCGTGCGCCAGGAACGCGGGATGCTCTACGCGCTGCTGTACGGCGCGGGCCACCAGACGCCCGTCATCAACCCCGCGCGCTCGTTCGCCTTCATCCGCGACTTTTTCGTCGGCGGCTCGCCTGTGGGGGCCGTCGACGCGGCTGGGCACGTGACGCTTGATGGGCCGGGGGGTACATCGAGCCGCGGGGCGCATGCGGCGCCGGACCCGGAGATTTTGCCTGATGGGGTCATCACGGGCCAGGCGGAGGTGTGGTATAATGGCCGGGGACCCAAGACGGAGACGGTGGTGTGGCCGACGAAGAGCGTCGAGGCGTGGAATGCGTATGTGAGCAGTGTGTTTGCGACGGGGGTGCCTGCGAGCACGACTGCCAGCGCGTCGGCCACGGAGACAAGTCATGTCAAGAGCGCGACCACGAGCACGAAGACGAGCACGAGTGTACTGAAGGTCGAGACCAGTCCTAGCAGCCCAACGGCCGTTTGATTCCCCTCTTATACCCACTAGATATCTAGAACCGCATTCTTTAGACACCGCATGGCGTGTACACAATATACAAACACTGTATCAGACATATCACTCGCATTCAAGTTTTCATTTCTTTCAAGCTCTTGAACGCTCTGGCAAAGTTTGAGAGGCTTACTATGTACGTTTCCAGATTGCTTTGCGATAGTGAGGATGACTACTGCTGATGGTATTCACAAGTTGCTGGCCATGGCTCGAGGCCGAAAACTAATCCGCGTCCCGTCATGAAGCACCCGACGGGCCTCCTCCAAGAAAATCCCGATCTCGGCGACCTCGGATGCCTCCTTGCGGCCGCGCAAGACAAAAACCTCCAGTTCCTCGAGCGCCGGGAGTGCTGCGAGCCACGGAAGTAACGCGTGCGCAAAAAGGACCGATCTGGTCTTGATGAAAACGGCGTTGATGTTTTGGAGCGTTGCGGCGATTTCCAACGACGGCGAAAACGTCGGCCAGGGTGCTTTATGCGCCGATTGCCAGTGAGTGAGCTTTGGGAGGCGGAATAATGATAGCGACTTTGTGCCACTGGGTCCCGGTGGTGGGGTCCAGTAAAGCGTCAACATAAGAGAGATCCGGGGAAGGTTCGCTGGTCGTTCCGCCAAACATTGCAGTTCATCCAGCATGGCGTCGAGGAGACAAGAAGCCGCTCGTGGCATCGCCGAACCGAAGATGTGGAAGCGAATTATCTCCAGATTAGGGGACAAGTGCAGCCCGCGGAGCAGACGAGCAGAATCGGGACGTGGAGCCACGTTGTAGGGCACAGTGATTGATACTAGTAGTTTTCGCAGTCCGGGGTGCGACAACGGTGGGCTCACAAGGGGAGGACCATGACGAGCGCTTGAGCCCTGAAAATAATTGAGTTCCTCCAATTGCGGGTTTTTGACGAGAAACTGTCGTATAGAAGCGGGATCCACGTTGGTTTCGAAAGAAAACACACGCAGAGCTGGTAGCGCGGCATTTCGGAAGAAAACAGGGAGAAGTGTTGCCACCGCTGCATTGACTTTGGGCTTGCCGTGTATTTGCTTTGCAATGGTATAAAACGGTCCGATCCTTGGAGCGTCAAAGATGAGGAGGCTTTGTCTCGTTGGACTGTCCTCAAGATGGAGATGTACGCTTTGAGGAGCATAAGGACGCCCCACCCGCACGAGACTGCCGTCGTGGCATTGTGTGGTCGTGTACCAAGACCGATGTAGCTTCCTCTTGAAGGGAAGGGGAATACTGTGATACCATTCGCTGGGAGCGTTGAATTGCATGGTGTGGAGATTCCAGTGCTTGATGTCTTGCGGCCAGCAGGTAAATGCCATCGACGGGTTGCCTCCCAGGACAAGTACTGGGCCCGCATTGCGCGCTGCGGCAGTCGATAATGCGGCACAGAAGAGATCTAAAATTAAAGCGTCGGTAGCCGGCGGCGGCCGGGGATATTGCCATGCGTATGGCGGCAATGGGAGCTCGATTTTGAGATCCCGAAGGTGCGGAGCACGACGGGTTAGCTCCGTCAGCCTACGCATAGAGTTGCGCAAGCCGGGCGCGCCGAGACCAGTATTTGAAGTCGTCGAACCGACGGCGAGATCGATTCTGAGTTCGGTTGCTGGAATCTCGCTAAGCGGCGCATACAGGACAAGCGCGCGGAGGGCATCTGCGGTGAGGAGCACGTCGCCCGCGAGTAGCTGGCCCAGGGTTGTTCCTTGGCGAGTTGCCCAATGCGCGATAGAGGCGGTATTGAAAGCGACGGCAACTTGGGCCAACACAAACAAGTCGTCGGTGAACGAGGCCACCGCGTCCCAGAGCTCTGGCGGGAGCGCGTCGTGGTTTGGCATAAGAAGTGCACGAGATTGATTGGCAGTTTTCGCTCTGTTGTCGTCCCAAACTTTGACTAGTCTGGACACCCACAATGGGCGTCAGTCTAGCCGCGACTCTAGCGGGTATACGTTTGGTGGTGGCCGGCCGACGCGTTATCCGCATTGGTCATTTCGGCCCGGACGCGTAGGGAAAGCGAGGTTGATGGCACCTGTCGTCATCTGCGCCCACTTATATTTCCCCCTTTGCCACCACCACCGTCGGCGATGCTCTCCGGAAATTCACCACCTAAGGCTGCCCATTCGCCAGCCCTTGTCTTCGCTGATGGGCTTGATGATATCTAGTCAGCATCCGGTTGCCTATGTCAGCGCGCTTACCCGTCGGGCCGTAGTCGCAGGCGACATAAAAAATCTCGCGGTGCTCGCAACCACCTTGACGGCTTTCATCCTCCCCCCATCCTCCCGTCCGTCGTAATGTCCGCAAGCGCCGAGACCCTTGCTGTGGCGCCCAAGTCTTCTGCCTCACTAGAGGCAGAGAAACCCGTCCTCAACGAGAAGGTCGAGCAGCCCGCACCAACAATCACTGGCGACGAAGCAGACGCTCCCGTCGAGTACCCGCATGGCGTAAAACTCGCGTTGCTGACCCTCGCGTTGTGTTTGTCCGTGTTCCTCGTTTCTCTCGACAACACAATCATCGCCACTGCAATCCCCCATATCACCTCAGTCGTACGTTCCTCGGTTTTCTGCTCTGGTTATTCGGGGAATCTGAAAGGAGTGCAGTTCAACTCACTAGATGATGTCGGATGGTACGGGTCGGCTTATCTTTTGGTGCGTGGTGGTCATATCGTTTCCGGTCTTTCTCTGAGCACAAGACCAGACGACGGCGGCCACACAATTACTCTTCGGCAAGTTCTACACGTTTTTGCCAGGTGCGCACGACCCGCTTCTCATCGTAGCTCTCTCACTGACGATTTGCGCAGTCAAGGTACCAACGACTTTTTGCCGAAGCTCTTCCTGCTCTCTGACCCACTCTCACAGTGGGTATACGTCGCCGCCATCGTCATCTTTGAGGCCGGCTCTGCTCTCTGCGGAGCTGCACCAAACTCCAATGCCCTCATCGTCGGTCGCGCCATTGCTGGTTTGGGCAGTGCCGGTATCTTCTCTGGCGCGCTCATCATTGTGGCCAACACCGTCCCTCTCGAGAAACGGGCGATCTACTCTGGTCTTATTGGTGGAATGTACGGAATTGCTAGGTGCGTGCTGTTCGCATTGCCTTGAGAAACCAAGCTGACAACCCAAAAGCGTTGCCGGGCCGCTTATGGGTATGACTTTACGTCTCTTCTTGGCGATGGGCTCAGAGTTCTTGTAGGCGGCGCTTTCACCGACTCTAAACTCACTTGGAGGTGGTGTTTCTACGTGCGTGAATTTTGTTCTCCGAAAAGAGCCCCACTGAGGAATAGACTAGATCAACCTCCCAGTCGGCGCTATAACTCTCCTCGTCATTATCATCTTCTTCAAGATGCCCAAGACGCACAAGATCAACACCAACCAGAACCTGACCTTCATGGAACGCGCTGCGCTCTTCGACCCGCTCGGCAGTCTGTTCTTCATCCCCGCCATCGTTTGCGTCCTCCTCGCGCTGCAATGGGGCGGCAGCCGTTACGCATGGCATTCCGGTACCATCATCGGGCTCCTCTGCGCGTTTGGCGTCCTCATCCTCATCTTCATTGCCATACAAATCTGGAGGCAAGACAAGGCGACGATTCCGCCGAGAATCTTCAAGCAACGGAGTATTTGGAGCGGCGCGTTCTTCGCCTTCTCCATCGGCGGAGCGTTCTTCATTCTGAGCTACTATGTGCGTGCTTCATCTCATTCGCGTTGGACCTCAACTGATATTCTCGCTTGCCCAGCTCCCCGTTTGGTTCCAAGCCATTCACGGCGTCTCCGCCGTCCATTCGGGCATCGACAACATCCCGCTCATCCTTTCCGTCGTCGTTGCCTCGATCTTCGCCGGCGGCGTCATCACCAAAATCGGCTACTACGCGCCCTTCATGATCGCGGCCTCCGCCGTCGCGGCCATTGGCACGGGCCTCATCTCAACGCTCAAAGTCAACAGCAACCACACACGCTGGATTCCATTTGAAATCATCTGCGGGCTGGGCATCGGAATGGGCATGCAGCAGCCGATGCTCGCAGCGCAGGTCGTGCTCGATCTCGTGGATGTGCCGACTGGGGTATCGATCATCATGTTTTCGCAAACGCTTGGCGGCGCGCTGTTCATCTCGGTGTGTGCCATCCTACCTCCGTTGTCCTCTCCACTCATCGAAATTATTCTTTGCAGATTGGCGACAACGTTTTCACCAACAAGCTCGTCTCGGGGCTCGTCGCCAACGTACCCGGGCTGAACCCTGAGATCGTGCTGAGCACCGGCGCGACCTCGCTCACGTCCTCGTTCTCCCCCGCCCAGCTGCCCGGCGTCCTCGCCGCGTACAACGACGCCCTCGTCGCCGCGTACTACGTCAGCGTCGCCATGTGCTGCTTGTCCATGATCGGCGCATTGGTTATGGAGTGGAAGAGCGTCAAGGGGAAGACTATCGAGATGGCTGGTGGCGCCTAAGCCATTCTGGTTCTGGTTTGGTTTATGAGATAAGATATTGACCTTCGTCCCCTCACACACATTGCACTCAAGCTCGGATACTTGTATCAATTATCATACAAACCCCCTCTCGTCCCCCGCATCTCGCATCTCGCACTCGTTTCTTAGCACATTCGTTTCTTCTCTGGTATGGTAGGTAAATGGATTGGACGGATTTAGATAGTATGGTACTGGGAAGCAATTGCAAATAATCAATGGGCTTGTAGCATCTACTGAGTTACTTCGTGTTACTTCGAGGACTTCTTCAGCGTTAACTTGCGGGAGTATTGTGGTGGCCACAAGAGGCGCGCCCTCGAGCCTGTTCAAGTTGGCAAAAACATAAACTAGGCGCATAGTAGACAACAAACGTTACAAACCCAACTAATCCTACACGATCACCACCGCCTTCGCATTCGTCGTACTAACGCCAACGCTCCCGCGCGTCTTACCCTCGTCGTCCTTATAAATCGCCCCATGAACCGAACGCCCGCGCGGATCCTGCTGAACCGACAGAACCCGCGAATCACCGTCATCCTTGTGTTTCTGCTGCACCGACGCCCCGCCGCGCTCGCTCGCATAGACAGACAACGCGCCTTCGTATTCGAGGGGGACGCGCACCTCGGCGGGGGCGTTGGTGGTGTGGGTGGTGAGTTTGAGCTGCAGGGGATGTTACATAAGCACGTGAAAGGAAGGAAGGGAGCGCACCTTGTGGCTTTGTGGCGCATCCACGACGTCAACGAACGCGCGCTTGTTCGTCGTCATCGCCGACAACGAAAACGACCCGCCGACTTTGAGTTTCGGGGGCGTCGAGAGGCGGATGCGCGCGTCGATGTTGCTGTGAATATTTATGTCCATGAGCGCATACTCTTTAATCAGCAAGGAGAAACATAAACACACCCATTCGTCGTGGTCAGAGTCCCAGACGTCGGCGAGGGCGTGCCCTTGTTGCTCTCCAGACCGACGTTTACGTCGATCGGCGCGTTGGTGGTCCGGAGAACGAGCGACTCCGAGGCGTTGAACGACCCGCGGATGGCTGCGTTGGTCGAGGTCAGCGAGAGATGTGGCGCAGAGAATGTTCTACGCAAATGAATCAACATGCTTATAACCTCAATCAATAAACATAACCCAACGCACCTCCGCTGTAAGAGCGGCATTGGTGGTGCTCACGTCGACCCGCTCACTCACTTGGAGCGAGTCCGTACCGAGGTTGATCGGCGCGTTGGTCGCGGTCAGCCTGAGCGACTGCAGCGCTAAATGGCCAGCGACGTTGATTGCAAAGTTGGGGAGGTATGCGTTCAGGGCCTTGATCGTCTTGTTTTGCTTCCACCGCGGGGTGCTGGTGGTCGCCTCAGGAAGGCGGAGGGTGAGTTGCGGATCAAGCGCCGTTTCGAGAGACTAGAGAAATGAGATGAACCTGCTAGAAATGGCAAACTAGAGAGAACCACATACAAAAATGACGATGCCAATTTCGGTCCCGTCCCGACGCTGCATCTGGCAGACAGTAGTGCCGGTCGACGAGCTGACGGCGACCTCGGCTGTATCGGTCAACGAATCGGTCGTCGTGACCTGCAGGGTTGGGCGTGCGAATACCACGGTCTCGACGGCAGAAAGCCGGAGGCGGGACACGAACCACAACCACCATCGGACAAGGTCGAGGTCGAGGAACGAGAACGAGGAGAAGGATTGGTTGTAAGTGAATGTGATGCTCGTGTTGGTGGCAATGGGGAAGGTGAAGCCCAGCGCGGGGCTTGTGTTTTTGGTAGCGGTTTCGCCGAGGTTAGGCTTGAGGAGTTGGCCGTTGTGAAGGCAGCGCTCGATGACCATGTCCTCGGGGATATTGGCATCGACGATACCCAACTGGGACGACAGCTGCAGTCTGGTCAGCCAGCAACACTGGGGTGAACGAGGGAAAGAAACGCACCCAATCCTCATCGTCGCGGCAGCGAAGTCCGTGGCACCCGTGATGCTTGCGGAGGTGGTGGACTGCTGCGTGGACGAGCAACCACGCAACGAAGAAGAACGCCAAGAAGCGGCAGCAAGACCCGCGACGACGACGGCGATCCTGCTGTGAGCGTACGTGGATGACGATGGTGTGATAGTGGGTAACTGGGACAGACGGCCCAGGCTGGCCCAGTGCGGCTGCGGGTGAGGCTGAGGCTGCGACGAGCGGGGAAGTACGCCGTATGCCAGCCGGACGGGACGAGTTTGGATGGCTCTTTGCTCATGTTGGGAGGATGAAGAAGGAATGGATGTGGGAGCCGCAGTGACCCTCTATAAGCGCTCGAGTGGCGCCTGCGGTCTACTAGGCGTCATTGTATCAACTGCGCGAACTGCGCAAGGTCAACCAAGAGAAGTGTGTTCAGCGGAGACATACGAGTGCGAACGTGAGGGTTGGGGTGTGCCCGTCAAGAATCCAGCAGGCAAGCTCAGCGACGCGAGGGTGACGCGTCGCGAATTAAGCTGGACGTCGGAAAGCCGGAAATTTGAGGGCAGAACAGTGTCGCTCGTGCAGTAAGCAGTGCGAGAGACAGAGGGACCAGAGGCAGAGGACGCTGAGGAGTCAATGTCGGTCGACCGACGTTGGCGTCGAGGACAACCTCTGGGCCTGCACGTGCAAATCCACTTCTCAATCATCAACAACCAACCAAGTTCCTTGGGCAAGAAGATATTCAACCTGACGCCTGCGTTCAGTCACGAATTAACGTCTACCTTAGCACTCCTCGGCCTCAAGCCTGTTTGTTACACAAACGAATTGCCGCAGAGCAGCAAGAAGCACCCTCACCAGATGATTTACCTTGCAAAGGCGAGGCTCCGCGTTCTCTAAATTCAATTCCCGCCTTCGTAAGTAGCTTATTTCTAGCAAACTTTTGCGTTTACATACGTTTTGTCTTTGGTACCTCGCTCAGGATCGACAGACGACGCAAACGGACTCCGAGAGACCACGCGCATAGTCCGACTCCAGCGTTTCAGCTGGCGGTGGATTCTTCTGGACCGCCAAGATGGGCCCACGATTAGTTTTGCATGCTCAACCTCCAGCAGCGTGTCAGGCGTGCCTGGCACTGTACCGTTTATAAAAGATGACGGGGTACATGCTCCAGCTACTGCACCAAAATTTGCACCCCGACCATGTCGACTCAGACCTCCGTCGCCACCGAATTCGAAAAATATGAACCTTTGCCGATCTCCTGGTCAGTCATCCCCACTGCAGCTCTCTCGGGTTTGATGCAAAGCTTACCCTATTTTTCAGCTCGCTGCAGGACATCCGCTCCGCGATCCCAGAGAACTGCTTCGTCCGCTCCGCACGCCGTAGTCTGACGTATCTCCTGCGCGACCTAGTCATGGCCGCGACGCTTTTCGTCTTCGTGCGCAAGTGGGACAACATTGCCGGTCATATCCCGGGAACCGTCGTGGTGAGATGGACTGGATGGGCAGTCTAGTGCGTTTTTCAAGTTTATGCACAGTCGTTGTTGTGCTCATGATCGCGACAGCTGGTGGTTCCAGGGACTCGTGTTCACGGGTATCTGGGTGCTTGGACACGAAGTACGCGTTCCTTGTCCAGTTTTGCGGTCGACGATCTGAAGTTTTCTCTCAGTGCGGCCATGGTGCCTTTTCTCCCTATCCGCTGCTCAATGACACTCTCGGCTACGTACGTCGCTTTAGTAGTCTTTCCCTGCTGGCTATCTCTAATCGTTTTCGCCTCAAGATCATCCATTCCGCACTTTGGACACCATACTTCAGGTCCGCTTCCTCCTGTACACTCTCCGAGTCTCGCTCACAACTCCGTCATTGCTAGCTGGAAGATTTCGCACCACAGACATCACACCTATCACGCGTCAATGGAACGAGACGAAGTCAGTCCCGAAAACGTACACCGATTGTGCCCGTCGACTCGGACCGCGCAACGGCGCTCGACTACGAAGAGATCCTGGGTGATACGCCGCTCTTCACGTTGTTCATGCTCGCGCGGCAGCAGTTGCTCGCCTTTCCCGCATAAGTATCTGCATGAGTAAACACCAATTCCGGGCATTCTGAATCGTCAGGACTGCAAACTTGTAATTTGTTACATACAGTATAAGGAGGATAATTAACTCCCGGCTCAAGTATAGCAGATATTCTATGATAAGTTTCACTTTGTTTCTACATAACACTCCATGGTTTGCCATGACAATGATATATCAAGTACTCGGGAATTGTCCAACAGCCGCAACGACTTGCACCATATTCGGACGTTTGTCTGGTAATGCTGCCCAGCATCGTCCCATAAGGTCCCATACACCGTCTGGTATGCCTGCTAGCCGAGTTGATCGAACCCCATTCTTGACCGCGCTCATAACGGCGAAGAGCCCCGAATCACGTGGATATTGAGGCAGAGGCTCCTTGAGGGTGTATATCTGAGTGCAAGTTTATGAGAAGAGAACGAACTCTGAACAAGATGACATATGTCACATGATCTCACCTCATAATACACACATCCTAAGGAAAATATATCACTACGTGAAGTGTTGTCGCGTGGTTCTTCAAATACCTCGGGGGCAGTCCATCGGTAATGGTTACCCCCGCAGCTACTCGACATTGATTGAATGTTGTCAACGAGGACGGCTAAGCCAAAGTCGGCCAGACGTGCATGCTCTTCTTCATCAACAAGGATGTTGACAGCACGTAGATCGCCGTGTATGACTTTTTTCGAATGAAGAAAAGAAAGTCCATGTGCAATACCGAGTGCCTATAAAGTAATGAGATGACATTAAAGAGAATCAAGATGAATTTCTCACCAATTTTCGGGCAACAGAAACTATATCTGGACTCTTCGAGGCTGTTCGCACTTTAAGAAAGTTGAGTACTGTGCCGTTTGTCATCCATGGCGACACAAGACAGAATTGCGGTGCAAAGGTGTCGGCATCAATGCCTATAAAAGGCATAACATGCCTATGCTTGACACTTTGCCAGAGAACTCCCTCCTTCAAGAACCTCTACATTTGACTCAGCAGGCAGTTGAGATTCAAGAGAAAAGAATACGTACAGCACGGCCTTTGTGTAAATTCTCAGATTCTAGGAGATCGGTCTTTAGTGGGTCTTTGTGAAACACGCGCATGCGTTTCAATGCAACTGCTTGGCCGTGATACATGGCTCGAAACACATCGCTGAATGCCCCGGCTGCCACAATAAAACTTGAGCGATTGCAACCAGAGATTCCCTTGACAAATAGCGTCTCGGGGATTTCATGACAATGGCGTGCTAGTTTTTGTAGCAGGCTGATGACTTCAGGACAGAACTCCGGCGGCATGCACAATGGCATGCTCTGCGTTGACAGCAACAGCTATGAATTGTCAGATAATATATAAGTCACGGCTATCCAACATACATGATAGCAGATATTACTCAAGGCCTGAGCTTCCTTGCCTCTGAGCGCCAGCATAATATCGAGGTTCTTTTGATCTCGTGACACATTCAGAAGCAACTCGGCGATAAACCTTTCATCAGATTCGAGAGCCAAGCGAAATCGAGGGGAATTTGCAACAGACAATTCTGCCGCAACCTGGTGGTAAATGTCAACTTGAAGTCCTGGCCTGCAAAAAAATCACAAAGCATAAGCTTGCCTCTTTCAGGATCGTAAGGTGCTGGCCTGCTTTCATGAGCAATGCTACATCTGCCAACACCCGCACATGGTGATCGAGCTCCTTTAAGCGGATGTGTTCTCTGGATTATTATTGATCCAAAGATATATTGTCAGCCAGCCAACAGCTCACTGACATTTTAGCATTTTTTGCGATGCCGCTGAGCCATGTAATAGATTGCTGACACCGTAGATTAGCAGGATAGCAACATCATGATGCCGCGGTACGGGACTTACCTCCCACGCAACTCCAAAAGAATGCAATAACAAACCGCCCGGTTGGCTAGTGAGGATAGGAGAGGACGGCGGGCTGGACCTCGATGACTCAGACTCTTGCCATGAGGTAAGGTCGTAGACGGAAGACGATGTAAGCGACGACGAATCATCTGACATAGATGACTAACACACCAAGTGATGAGCGCGGTTCGAGAGAGTGTTAAGGGAGAACACTCACAAAGCTGGAGCGGTGAAGAGGATCGGAAATTGGCCAGTGGGTGCACTGTGAAAGAACGACGGACGACACGGGCACGGGAGCCGGCACCGGAAAGTGCTTCTCTTTATAACCTCTGCCGTCGCTTACAGCTTACAGCTGCGGCCACAGGGTGAGCCTGAGGACGGCGCCCTCACTTTGAGCGCCGTCCTTTGCACCTGAGGAAGTCGATCAGAACAAATGTCAAGTCAGAGACAGCATCGATTAGTCTTCTGCCGCCCGTCAGGACACTCGTTCTCAGCGTGCCTTTTACTTCCTCTACGTCCTCTTTGTGATTTGCGGGATCCATCCGGGATGCAACTTGCCAGGTAGGGAGATCAGGGTGCCGCCACATCCTGCACCTTCAGGGATAAATACCGCTGCGCCTATCGAGGATCTATCAGGCCTCTGTATCGACAGATGGAGATATGGGCGCTTGTTGGTCCCAATTTAACGACACACCTCTCCCGACATGTTTGGCAAGCTCGGGCTCGGTAGCGATAAGGCATGCTGCGGAGAGCCAGTGAGAAGTGGTTGTAGCAAGCGCCGCCGAAGCTGATGAACCATTAGATGTCGACGGGTGTTTTGGGGACAAAAGCTCAAGGGGAAGCATGATGCATGATGCATCGCCTCTGACCTTCGACTTCAGCGGACAACTCGGTGAGATACCTCTTCCAACTTTGAAGTTCGCAACTCTCCAGCTGGTTAACCATCGGGCTGCCGCTCGATGGCCGGTGACGCTACGATTTTGAGCGATTATAGCCGCGGACGCGTTCAGTTTACACCGCCGATCTCACAGCGCTGGGCAAGCTGAAAGCCCTTTGTCGCAGTGGAATTTGCTGAACGCAGAGGCAGAAACCCCTCAAGCTGGCTTAATTTGTGGTTCCGACCCGTTATTCGAAATTATGAAACCGTTTGTCTACGGTGGTCGGCACTGGCACAGACACGTGTTGCGTAGAGTAGACAAGAGAAAATGAAAGGAAGCGGCGAGATATGAGCTCCTCAATACGGTCGTGACCTCTGGTTGGGAATCTGCGACGCCCCGGCCTTTGGCTCATCAAAATTGTCAAACAGGATCGAAGAACGCACCGGCATTGGTCCGGCAATCCCATTGTGCGATGATGGAGCACGTGAATGACGTGTGGCTTTGCGCCGCTCGCGCTGGCTGCCGACCAGATTGTCCTCAACGACGACCTCTGCCCGATACTCTGCTTTTGCAATGTTTGCTTTTTTTTTTTTTTGGACAGTGTTTACTGTGTCGTTGGTGAGCAGGCCAACAAATTTCCTTCCGAGAAAACCTCTGATGCGCGTTGCTCGCCCGTAGACGAGTCGTTGGCTGCGTTGCTTAACGCAGAGCCCTACCATCTGGCCCAGGGCTCTCCATCTTCAAGAACCTCTCTTCACGAGGTCTTATCGCTCCCCTTCCTCACCCACCGCTGTCAACAAAAGAAATTGTCAAGCACATCAAGAGCACCGTCTGCGGTATTCGCGAATTCGCACGAAACCCGGTCGTCCATCTTACCCGCCCTCTCCGCCTCATAACACTCTTCTCCATATGCAGCTCCATACTACACTCTTGCCCAGCAGTCCGTATTTCGCCGTCATTGACCAACGGAGCTTCAAATGCGTCGAAGCTGCGACGGGAAAGCGTGTCTGGCAGCGGCGGAACGGCTGCTCGGTTCAGGACTTCAAAGCGCTGCGTCTGGGAGACGGACCGGCGCATGGTCTCCGTTCGTCTTGAGGGATCCTGCTGATGGGTGTGTTTGCTTGCTCTTTTCGCCGAACAGACGTTAACAAGCATTTAGGGCTCGAGATTGGCATATTCAAGTTGTCGAAGCCAGTTTTCGGCATGGAGTTGTCCACCGTCCGCAAGCTCGCAAGAGGTTCGACATGCCGTTCGTCTCCGGCAGCTTCGCCAACCTCACCCTTTATCGCTTTCCGCCTACCGGGCCCTCGCGTAGGCGGACCATTCGCCTTGCTGGTGAACTGGAGGAAGCGTGCCAGTGCCTAATTTCTTTTCGACTGCTCGCATCCCCAGACAATGGCGGAACGACCGACAACCTGGTTGCCCAAGTCATTCTCGATCTCGGGGCACTCATCGACGGTGCGACTGTCTTGTTCCGCCGGAGGTGTCCTCCTTGTCGGGTCTCTGACGCAGTACCGAGGGGTTCTCGTTATAATGCGCAATACGCTGCGGACCGTCCCACGTCGGCGACGATCGTTTGGAGTTGATTCGGAGACGCAGAACCTTGAGGAGCTGAAATGCACGGTGACGGAGCACATGTGGCAACAACTCGCTGTTCTACCCTCAAAATCTACCCTCAGGCTCACGATTCCGATCCTCCACTGATTTATTGGAAAGGCCCCGATCCTCACTCTGTCGTTCCATGGCCTTAGTGCGTACTTTCCTTCTCGACCCTGCTTTTTTCCCTAGTCATCGCCGTTTCAGATACTTATCCGCTTTCCTTGGACGACTTCGACTTCGGCGGCACTGACCCCCTGACTATTGTGTCAGATGGCTCTGGAAGTAGACTTGTTCTGCCCTCATTCCGCGACACGCGATTGGACCCAGCCAGTCGAGGTATTTGCGGGCTCGTGTCCTCGTCGGCCGTCGGCGCTGTAAATATTGCCAGAGATCTGCTCGCGCACTGCCAGGCATGGTGCTGTAGTATCTCTTCCGGTGCGGCTTGCGCCGGGGCATTCGCTATGGTCCTTCCCCGTCGTCTTCATTCCCCTCGTCCGCCGCTCTGGATTCGTCAACAGCTTTTTCTGTGCGCAGCCGCAGGGAACTTCTGTACGCTCACTAGCATCGCCGTGCCAATCGGTGCTGCTGCTACGGACTTCTTCCATTTCGTTTCTCATGTCCTCGTGGAGCGGAAGGCTCAGTCATTAGATCATGCGGCGAGCCGTGTAGATAACATAGAGTGTACTGCCTGGGTTCGGCATTCCGTTGCACGCAAGCACGTTCGTAGCCATATCCCATATCAAGAGTAATTTAGCATATATATAGACGGAATCTTCCCCCGATAGTTTGGCTCGGCCAGCCACTGCATCCGCTGACACTGCCCAGCATACAGCTTGCCGGTGCACAGCCTGGGTTCCTCTTGCGTCCTGCTCTCACTCACTGCGCGCCACTCAAGCAAGTCTTATCCGTGAGTTTTTGCTGCATTAACAGACCGTTAATGCTTGTACTAGCTGAGTACTTCGTATTGACCTTTTACTACGCTTAGAAAAAGCCACAACAACTCCGGAATAGAAACACATAATGGCTCAGACCGACGATAGTGGGATGACTGTAGGCAAGGTTGTTATCTTCTATGTTATCTCTTGTCCAGAGACTCATTCAAGTTGCTCCTGCCCCATTCATATTAGGTTGAAATATCCTTCCAATCTGAAGAAAGGTTTGTGAGCTCAACCAATACAATGGAGGATGGGTGAGCACAATGTGATCTGGTTGCTGCACACCTTATTCATAGATGAATAGAACACAAGAATGCGACAAACGACACTTGAAAAGTGAGTAAAGAAGCTTATTTGCTCGTATTTGCCTGGAGTTCATTTGAGCTTTAGTATTCTGCCCTCCACTTCAGTCTCAGTATATTTTGGAAGGAGACGAGGACAAGACTCATGACAAGGGCAACCGGCTTTTAAAATCGACCGTTCCAGATCATGAGATCAATGCAAGAGGTATAGCTTTGATTTTGATTTTATTATTATTTTGTACCTTGCTCACAGTGTAAGCAGACAAGATAATGTCAATGTGATTCTGTCTTTTGTATTGTAAACTGAATACTGACCTTGTGACAGTGTACATCAATCCAGGATTGACAACACCAATACTCCTACAATCTACCCTGCCTTATGGACACAATTGTCTGATTTGGATATGTTGCCTTCTAGCATCCAATCTGGGACGCACCTCAAGCACCAAGCTCTCTACCTCAAGCATCAAGCACTCTTGATTCAGATTAATGTATATGAGAATGATAAACATCTTGTCAAGGGCAGCTGGCTTGAAAAATGGATTTATCAAGATCATATATTGCTTGGGCTCAATGCAGAAGGTTTGTCAGTTTATATGCATCTTATTTTTGGATCCTGATCACATACTAGTCATAGACAAGACAGCGTCAGTGCAATCCCACCTTCAATCTTGTATTCCAGACATTGACCTAGCAACAGTGTACATCACTCCAGAATTGAAAACACCAATATGCTCACAATCTACTTGGAGGGAGATTCATTGGTAATAGCAATATTCCAAGGAACACCCTTCGAAAATTATACAACAACAAAAGATATAGCAGCCCTATGGAAGAAGCTGCTTTACTTAGATATTGCATCTTCCAGGGTCCCATTTGAAGGACTGCAGCTCAATTGTGTGCAGAATAGCAGCAAGAAGCTTCAGAAAGGGCAAACTAGGGGTCAAACGGATCAGTCTTACATTCTCTTCACAAACATTCATCAGATTGTTATTTGTAAATTGGCATCTCCACAGAAAACTCAATGCTGGGATCAAGACACAAATATTTGGATGACCTCCAGATTACCAGTCAGGAATATACTGATTCCTCATTATGCTACAGCTTTTGGTAAACAGAAATCTTTCTCTCCACACACTTATCATCAAAACATTGTTTTATCTGCTCTGTCAAAGATCTCATTCATCAGAAGACTCCCTATTGAGCAGATTGCAATGTCAATGGCTATGTGGATTGTGGTAGGAATAGAGATGCAGGCCCAACAGTTGGAGCATAGTACAATTGAAGTGCTTGTGGATTTAGTTCATGAATTTCATGCTTCGGAGATAGGTACAATACAGCACTGCAATTACCAACAATATTGGTTTCTATATGGTGCTGCTGGACACACTTCTCACAGTCTTTTCTGGCAGCAGCAATCTGGGCTGATGCTGCTTCATGAATTGCTAGCATCTAATCTGTTCGAAGAAACTAGTAGTATTGCCAAGCCACCTTTAACTTGTGTTAAATTTGTCAAACGGCCTATAACAGGCAAGAAGTTGCAAGCTATATACAGTGTCCTGCAGAATAGCATTGTGGAGGCTGCCACTCAGCTGTCAAAGCATGTGAAAATAGAAGTACCCCCTAGCGACCGCCTTGACAAAGACTCCTTATGTTCACCCATCTATGAACCATATGCGAGAAGATAAAAGAATCTTTCATTTAGTAGCATATTATGGCCAATATCAAATTATGCAGGGACTGCTAAGTATTGGTGCTGATATTAACTATATTGGGCCATACTCTGGTACTGCTTTATATGTTTCAGCTGAACAAGGTCACTTGAAGATTGTACAGCTTCTTCTTTCGGCTGGAGCAGACACCAATATACTTGGGGGAGAGTTTGGGACGGCCGTAAATGCTTCAATCCATTATCACCATCTTGAAATTGTAAATGAGCTTCTTGCTACTGATGCTGATATAGAGTTGGTGGGTGCAACATCTGGAACAGCTTTCCAAGCCGCTATGCACCAAGGCTATACAGATATTGTTGATATTCTTTGTTCTTTCCAGAGCAACAAAAGTGTTCATCAGCTGTGGGAAAATGAACATAACACAGAAGATCACCTATCTCGGAAAATAACACTCTCTGACAATATAGAGGACAGACCTAAAGATTGGAAGATGTTGCCAGATAGTAGTACTCTGGAAGAACTATTGAATAGAAAGGAAGATAAGATTTTAAAAGATGCAGGAAAGCAAGATCTGGCAGAACTTCTTTTATCTTTTGTGGAATATCAAGACACTGCTGAGTTAGCTGAGGGGTACAGACACATGTCTCAGTCTCTGGTTACACTAAGAGCAGATATCAATAACTTGATGAACAGTACATATGGCACAGTGCTGCAGGCAGCTGCATTTGGCCAACATCCTCGTATTGTGCAACTGTTGCTTGAGGCAGGTGCAAACCCTGATCTCATTTCATATGATCATCCTAGTGCACTTCAAATGGCATGTTTTCATGGTAGTCTTGAGATTGTTCGTATGCTGCTAGCAGTTGGTGCCAATCCAAATCTTGTAGGAGCTAAAGCAGCCCCACCACTGCAGGCAGCTTGCTATCTGGGGGAAAGAGCAATAATTCAGCTTCTTTTAGCAGGAGGTGCTGATCCCAACCTAGGAGGAGATTTCTATGGAACACCCCCTGCAGGCAGCTGCATCTGGAGGTCATAAGGATGTAGTTCAACTTCTGCTTGGTACAGGAGCTAGTGCCAACCAGATTGGGGGATACTATGGGACCAGCCTACAGGCTGCTGCATATGGAGGTTATTGCGGAATTGTGGAGCTTCTTCTGATAGCTGGAGCAGATGTAAATATCATGGGAGGGTATTATGGTACAGCCCTGCAGAGTGCATCATATAGAGGCCACAAAGAAATAGTTGATATACTGCTCTCTGCTGGTGCTGATCCAAATATTTCTGGTGGAAGGTTCAGAACTGCACTGGAAGCGGCAAGCATCAAGAGGCATAAGAACATTGTCCAGTGCCTGATGAAAGGAGGTGCAAAAACACTAGCAGATCAGCAGATAAATCATACCACATTGTGCTAATGCAATAGGCTCTGATAAGAAGAAGACTCTCTATTCGTATTCCATACTTCTGAATATCTGGACAATATATGCTCCATAATCTTGAGAAACTTGGTATATGCTTAGGTGTCACTGGATCTCATTTGTATGAGTCATGGATCAGGTCACTCCCACAGATTTTTCTTGCAGGGATTATATCTTGTGCTTTCTAGATATAGGAATCGATTTCATTTGATATGCAAGGTGAGTCAAAAGGTAGGCCTAATATTTCATCTAGTCTTTGTTTTCTCTGAAGGGTTTGCCTTACCCTAATTAAATAAAATTTCCACCAATGCTCCAGATAAGGGTAAAAATCAGAAAAGAAATCAAGCTGCAGCTCAGACTACCTCCTAAACCTGCTATGGGACATTGCTCATGAGAGAATTGCAGGAGGATGTCGTTTATCAGGCATAGATATATCCATGCAATAGGTATATCCACTGTGATACCTAGCAAGAACCAGATAGTGTGAGATCAAAGATTAACTTTTGAAATTGCTTTCATGTATGATTATTGTATACTCTATCAATTCAATGAATATCATATTTAACCAGTGACAACAATTGTGACCTATAAATACAAATTACAAAACCTGTATATTCTAAAAGCCTTGCAAATGTTGATAAAATAGTGGTAGTTTCTGGACAAGTCTATTTAGCACACCGGTGATGGAGGCCTTAAACTAGCCCAATTGGGTCAGGGTGTGATGCAAAAGGCCAATTTCCGCTGAGTATATGCCAGATTGGGCTTTGATCTTGCTCCACAAAAATGGCAAGTCCGTCAAAGGCACCCAGAACAGCTTACAGTCGTTCCTGTGAATGATAAGAAATCATTTTTTTTTTTTTTACCGCGAGTTCCCAAAAGAGTAATCTGTGTTCTAGCACTTTCCTTCTGCTTCCATGACGCTAGCGACCATGAGCAACCATGAGCGACGACGAGACTGACTAGGAGATGATTGCTAGCACTATTTGGGAGCACCCAGAGGGTGCATCGGCCTAACACCAAAACAGCCAAAACAACACTTTAAAACCACCAAAACCTAACACTTATAAACTGCGGTGTGATAGTTTGGAAGAGCAAGGTCTTAATCGTAAGAGCGACTAATGTGAGTGGTCGGCCTCTTGCAAGGCTCACCAGTAGTATGCAAGGGGATAACAGATGTTGAGACAAAACTCAAGTTCGGGAGGTATTCGTGCCGACTCGAGGCTCTCAGGCCGACTTAAATATACAAATTGTGAGATAAAAACTAAATATATTGATACAAGCACCTGTCCCTGATTGTCGCGACTGATCTCTTTCGTCATCCTCATTACCCAACTACCTGTATTCCGTCAGTGGGCTCGCCCATGTCGTTCCGCCACTGTCCGACCCAA
Source organism: Mycena chlorophos (assembly GCA_014461115.1). Taxonomy (NCBI): domain Eukaryota; kingdom Fungi; phylum Basidiomycota; class Agaricomycetes; order Agaricales; family Mycenaceae; genus Mycena; species Mycena chlorophos. Next base: position 1,391,900 of record JACAZE010000002.1, on the reverse strand, counting down.
ATGATCTGATGTCAGAACCGCCCATGCTCACTCCAAGTCTCCTTTCCCAAGTTCCCCAGTTCACAATTAAGCATTCCAGCTCGTCGCGCTTCATCTAAGTCCTAATCCAATTTCCCAAATGTTATTCCCACGTGACGGGGCTTTCCACGTGTTGAGCTCCTCTCTAAGCTGCCACAATTACAAGGCAATTATTGCCGTTTGCAGATCTGCTGACAGTTGTGGGAAAACGAGCTCAGGCATCTTATCTTTACCCTTGTATTTTGACCATTTTTAGCTCAAACAAATACATCTTGGGTGATTCTTGGAGGGAATCAGTGGGGCTTTCGGCCTGATGTAGAATTTGGTACATAATTTCCAAATCGGTACTTGACCTTTTCCGCCCGGCCCACCACTCCGCAACTTCCCTCCCTTGTCCCGGGGTCAATTCTTGACCGAATTGTACAATACTAGGTGCGTCTTTGAGCCTCTCATAGTCGCTTTTGAGCCATTTAATTGTCTTGGCAGAATCTCGTTGTCCTCGTCGTTGTCGTTGCTGTCAGTGACAGTGATGACACTCCAACTTGTGGCCGTTCGTTCTCCACTCTGCCTGGACCGTTTGCCTCCGTTCTTGGTGCGTCTTGAGCACATGCATCTCCTGCATACTTCATTCTCACCGCTTGACCCAGATCGGCCTCATTCTAATTCGATGTCCTCGTCACTGTCACCTCCATAACACCCAGCTTCGCACCTCTTATTCGGGCTGTCACATTCCGTGCATCACGTGACTACTCCGGAGCGCATCGGAGTTCACTCCGGCGCATCTAGCGCTCCGGAGCGCCTCGGAGCGCCTTGGGCGTCAGCAGGGACTTGTAAACGGCATGTATAACTCCGTCTTATTGTTCTCCATCCTTATTGTCTTGCCTCATGTTCTCCTCATGTTTTGTCCACATGATCTTACTTATCTCCTTATGGTAATTCTCTTATTGTTGTCTCTATCTTCGTCATACGGTCCTGTACTCGTATATAAGCAACTGCTGGACGTTCAGGACAGCAGTTTTGTTATTAACGTTTCTTGCTACTCTCCTCCGCTCGCTCCGACTCCTCCGGCTCCTTCGCAACACTCCGGAGCACTCCGGAGTTCTCGGAGTTCGTCTTTACGCTTGTGGGCTTGGGCAGACGTTCGTCTGTTGGCGTTACGTAAACCAGCTGCGTATTCCTCTCTCTGCATGGCACTTGACAGTATAACAAAACTCAACTGTCCCGGCCTACATCCTATTCCCATTCATGTCTCAACAACCTCCCTTCGACCAACGCCCTTCTCTGTCGGGTATTCCGACCCTCCGATTCGACGGACTACAACTCCGTCGTCCAACCGACCGTCGACAATCTCAGATCTTCGGCAACATGCCTCTTGTGGGCAACTCTCCGTCACGACTATGACTTCGACTTATGTTCCGGTCGCTCCGGTGTCTCCGACTCCTCTTCCGGGAGACCTACGCGGCTTATGCTGCTTCACCCTCTCCTCCGGCGATGTATTCTTATGTCAACACTCGTCGTCGGACTCTTGAACAACCTCCGGTTCTCCCCTCCGCGTATTATCCTCCGCGTTGTGCCTCCGACTACGACGTGGTATCACCCTCTATTCGTCCCGCTCCAATGTACCAAGCAATCCCCAACGATCCTTCCTATCTTCGTGCTCCTGAGCCACCATTCGTTCCGGTTCGGAGCAGGGTCGCTGGACATACTCACTCTCGCTTTGAAGAGCAGAGCAGAGGTCCGGACCCTACGGATACTTGGGATAACTTCACTCAAGAAGTTGAGGACGCTATAGATGCGGTGGAGGGCCCCCAGCAAACTCAAGCTCGCTCTGGGGTCGCAGCGGCACCTCCGGTTATTACGGAAGTGCCGGAGGAGGAACAAGGAGAGCCCGAAGAGCAGCATGAAGGTTCTGAGCACGCCCGAAGGTGGTCCTCCGTCGGGCAATCCTGACGATCCCGAAGACCCCAACGGTGGTGACGGTGGCGGTGGCGGTGGTGGACCCGGGCGGCCCTCCTGGTGGGCCCGGTGGTCCTGGCGGCGGAGGTCCGGGTGGACCCGGTGCTCCCGATGGACCCCCTGGAGGTCCCGGGGTCCCGGAGGTCCCGGAGGCGGTGGTCCCGCTCCGGCACCTGTACCTGGCCCTCGTCGGCGTGGCCCGTTCGAATATGCCGACGGGCTATACAACAATCTCGCGCAAATGGCCCAGGCAATGACGGCCATGGCTCAATTCGCTTTCCAGAACCAGAACGCTGCTCCGTGTAGTACTCGTTCGAGTCTCAAGTCTCCGGATTCCTTCGACGGCTCCGATCCGCTCAAACTTCGCAGTTTCCTTACGCTGTGCAGTTTGCACTTCGTGAACGTCCTGGGGACTTCGCTTCCGACTCCGACAAGATCATCTACGTCATGTCTGCCTCCGGGCGAGGCGCTGGCCTGGTTCGAGCCTCAAATCTACCATTCCGATCCGGATACCGTTCCGTACTGGGACGGCAACCTCGACCTCTTCGTTGAAGAACTCCAGATCTATTTCGGTCCTCAAGATCCTATTGGCGTGCGGAGTCGCAAGTTCGCGACCTCCGTATGAAGTCCGGAGACAAAATCGCTACGTACTTCTCCGTCTTCAACCGCCTCGCTCGTGCCTCGACTGGGGCGATTCGCGCTCCGCGCTCAGCTCTACGAGGGTCTTCCGCGACGGATCAAGGACGAAATGGCTTGGGTCGACTATCCGAATACTCTTGTTGAAGTACGCACCGTCGCGCCGCATCGACCGGCGGTACTGGAAATGGCAAGACGAGATTGCGTGCGAGAATGCTCGCCAAAACGCCGGAGCGTCTGGCTCCGGTGGCCAGAAGGGTGGTGGGAAGGCGTCGGAGAAGTCCAACAATCCTCCGACGTCGGGTTCCGGTGGCAAGTCCAACAACGCCGGAACTTCTGGCAACCAATCGACCCAAGCGAAGCCCGCCGACTCCAAGACCAACAACAACAACAACTCCAACAACGCGCCCAAGTCCGGCAACTCCGGCGGCAACGATAAGCCCTGGAAAAAGTTGCTGAAGAATGGCAAGTTGTCTTCGGAGGAGAAGGAGCGGCGCAAGCGCGAGGGTCTCTGCGCCTATTGCGGTTGGAAGGGGCACACGGCTGAGAATTGTCCGAACAAGGGCAAGTCTGCTCAGGGTAATGCCGCGGCCACTTCCTCTACCGAGTCAAAAAAATAGACAGCAGCTCCGATGCCTCCGCGCACCATCGGAGTTGCGTTGACTCTGGTTGCGCATCCCCGGAGGCAGTTCTCAACGCGTCCGCTCTCTCTCCTAATGCCCTTTACGTCGACGTTTTCTCCTCTCCTACTAACTCTATAGATTCTCTTCGACCCGACCTCCGGAACAGCGACGGCTTTTCCGATTCCGAGTCCGGGTCGTATTCAACTATGACCTCTGTACTATCATCTCTCGCCTCGGGATTCAACTCCCGCCTTCACGCTCTCATCGACTCCGGCTCTTCCCATTGTTTTGTTTCGTCTACCGCTTGCGAAATACATGGTTTTAAACCGTACTCGATTGCGCCCGTAAGGCTCCGATATCTCGACGGCTCTTCTTCGGAAATCCGGACTGAAGTCCGACTTCCGATTCGCTTTCCTTCTGGCGACGTGCAGCTCCTCGACTTTTATGTCACCCGTCTGGATCCACCTTCGGACTTGGTTCTGGGACACAACTGGCTCCACCGCTTCAATCCGTTGATTGACTGGTCGGTAGGCAGTATCTCGTTCCGTTCCTCACTCCCCAGGGACTCCGTGTCGACACACCAGGCCCCTCTGGCGCCTGTCCTGGCTCCCGAGACTCCGTCTGCGACAGCCGCAGCTTCGGTGTCCTCGAGCACCTGCACCGATACCAGTTCCGGTCCCTCGTTCCCCTCCGCGTCCTCCGATTCGTCTTCAAATTCTCAATCCACGGTGCCTTCCATTTCGCTTATCTCTGCTGCGGCGTATCGGGCGGCCATTCGGCAGCCTGGTTCGAAACAGTATACTCTTCGCACGGCGCGTCCTCCGGCTTCACCTCCGGACGTCTCCGGTCGCTCTGCTTCCACATCCGAAGTACCCTCGGAGTTACCTCCGGAGTACCACAATTATGCAGACGTCTTCTCGGAGGAATCCGCCTTCAATCTCCCTCCGCATCGCGAGTTCGATTTGCATATTGAAACCGAAGATGGTGCCGTTCCTCCAATCGGCCATATCTACTCGCTTTCGCAGACGGAGTTGGACGCCCTACACGACTTTATCGACAAGAACGTCAAGGCGGGGTTCATTTACCCGTCTAAATCTTCGCACGGAGCTCCGATACTCTTCGTTAAGAAGAAGGACGGCTCACTCCGGCTTTGCGTGGACTATCGCGGTCTCAACAAAATCACCAAACGCGATCGTTACCCTCTTCCACTCATCGCTGACCTCCTCGATGCTCCTGCGAAGGCGCGTATCTATCTGAGCTTCGACCTCCGACACGCGTACCATCTTCTCCGAGTCGCTGAAGGCGACGAGTGGAAGACGGCTTTCCGCTCTCGTTACGGTTCCTACGAGTGGCGCGTAGTTCCGGGAGGGACTTATGAACGCTCCGTCTGCTTGGCAACGGTTCGTGAACAGTCTTTTCTCCGATATGCTCGGACGTTTGCGTCGTCGTTTACCTGGACGATATTCTCATCTACTCCGACAACCCCGCCGATCATACTCGCCACGTCCGAGAGGTCCTCCGGCGACTCCGCGGCTGGCTTGTTTTGCAAGCTATCCAAGTGCGAGTTCAGCGTTACGACCTGTGAGTATCTCGGTTATATCCTGTCGCCTGACGGCTTCCGGATGGCTCCCGGAGAAGGTCTCCGCGATCGTGGACTGGCCTACTCCGCGAAAGGTTAAGGACGTCCAGTCTTTCCTTGGTTTCTGTAATTTCTACAGGCGTTTTATCCACGGCTACTCCGACATCACCGTCCCACTTACGCGTCTTACCCGTTCCTCCGTTTGCTGGAATTGGTCAGACGCTTGCAGGCGGCGTCCGGACGCTTAAGAATGCCTTTACTTCTTCTCCGGTCCTTCACCACTGGGTTCCGGACCGGCAAATCACCGTCGAGACCGACGCTGGACTACGCTATCGCCTCGATTCTCTCGATCACCGGAGACGACGGCGAAATCCACCCGGTTGCGTTCCGCTCCCGGACTCGGCCCTGCCGAACTCAACTATGACGTTCACGACAAGGGAGCTTCTTGCGATCTTCGACGCCTTCTCGGTGTGGCGACACTACCTTGAGGGCTCTGCAACTCCGATCGACGTCATAACCGACCACAAGAACCTCGAATACTTTGTGACCTCCAAGGTACTTACGAGGCGCCAAGTCCGGTGGTCGGAGTACCTTTGCCATTTCAATATGGTAATCCGCTTCCGTCCGGGTCGCCTGGGCGGTAAGCCCGACGCGCTAACTAGACGATGGGACGTCTACCCTAAAGAGGGGGAAAAACGTTACAGCCAGGTTAATCCCCAAAATCTTTGCCCTATCTTCACTTCCGAGCAACTCACGGCCGGTTCGCGTCGTTCCTCAAGGAAGTCGTTCTTCGTGCAACTACTGTTATGGACGTCAAGCAGCTTCACTCCGACATCCTCACTGCTTATCCCGACGATCCTGCAGCTCTCGGCGGTATCTCCGCTGCCGACTCCGGGTCCGATCGATGGTCCGTAGACGACTCCGGCTTACTCCGACTCGACAATCGCATCTTTGTTCCGCGCACCTCCGGCGACACTCCGGATTACTGTCACATTCCGTGCATCACGTGACTACTCCGGAGTGCATTGGAGTTCACTCCGGCGCATCTAGCGCTCCGGAGCGCCTCGGAGCGCCTTGGGCGTCAGCAGGGACTTGTAAACGGCTGTGATGCTGCACGAGTATTTTCGGGGCTGGCGGTGCCAAAGCCATACCCCAACCAAGCTCCAGGTAGGTTGGAGGGAAGGGTGAAGGAAGGCAGCCCGCTGCATAGGGCAGCCAGGGCGCCAGGATGAAGGGAAGGCCGCAGCTGCCTGTGGAGGCGCGGCATAGGAGTGCCATTCATACGAAGGGAATCGTATCACGAAGGCGGTCGTGAAGCAGTTGTACGCATGCTCGGGCAGGCAGGGGGTCCAACCGATACGTGGTTCACGGATGTCTTCCTCTTCAGGTCATGATAGACTTGGAGCAAAAGGTAATGATGTGTGACCCTACAGGTCACAGCATATCTAATACATGTCACATATAGCTGAACCAAGTTGTATGCATAATAAGGTATCCAGCCCTCTCACAGTGCCCCCCTGCATACCACTTGGGTGATGCATTTGCTGCCCAGGATCTGATCCTGATCTGAAAAGTGACAGCAGCACGATGGCCCCCCAACCTCGACGACCCAACCAGTGCTGAGAAGGGGAGGAGAAAAAAATTTGGGGCCCTACTCCATAAGCTAACCAGCTCACAATGGATCCTGCCTGCTCTGCAGTCAAGGCCCCAGAGGTGCATCCTTCCTGCCACTGGGGCAGGTCATCTGCACTACACCCTTGGTCCACAAGTCTGAACCAGGGTATGGGGGATAGCTGATAGCTCTGCATCAGCTAAGCTGCTTGCTCCTTGCGTTGCAAGCAGTAAAAGGGATAGGTCCTAAGGCTATGCCTTGGAGTGTACCTCTTGTAGGGTACACCCTACCCCTACTGCCCCCCCGTTTTTCTCCATGACAAACGTGTCCTGGGGAAAAATGAATTAAATGGCCAATTAAAACTCGGCGCTATCACAAGCGCAGCACGAGATAGCAAGAAGGCTTGGCCCAGGCCGGGTATTGTTTGCCGGTGGTGAGCATAGAACTAAGAATAAACCTCCGAGCGGTGTTGAAGAAGAAAACTGGTGGGGAAGGGGTGGGTGGGTAAGAATACTGCCCCCCAGCATGGCTTGCACTTGAGGCCACAGATGCAACCCAATTCAAGTTGAACTCAACATCAGCCCAATGCACTAGCACAGAAGACCCGCGTCGAGGACACGACAGGGTCGTTATCCGCTCGCCATGAGCATTGGAAGTCAGAGTGATGGGCCCTCAGTGCTGCACACTCAACGCCTGCTCATTCACGAGCGCGTTTTGAATCGCCGAACCATGCATTCACAAACATGTCCTACATCCAGCTACACTCTCTTGACGAACGCTCGCAACACTATTCCGGAATCCCAACCGTTGAACTCGGGCGTTCTAAAACGCGCGCGAGTTGCCCTCGAGCAAGACCCCATGACTTCACACCCGTCGAACGCAGCTCCGTCGACGGGTCCCGGAGTAGAGGTGTACGAGAGTGGAGCAGAGTCGCAGACGGGTTTGGGGTATTGGGGCTTGGCGTTCGGAACGCTCGAGTTAGTCGACGTTCGCTGGATCAGCACGATGCAGGAGATGTTGGCAGTTTCCCAGACGTCGACAATGTGGATTGGATGCGGATTTCAGTCGAGTCGACGACGGGGTTGACAGACGCACGGACGTCCGGAATACACTCCAGTAATCCCGGAAGGGAAGCTGCGATGTCGCTGGTGAGCGAGTTCGGGGCATCGGAATCCGGATACGCCCTGCGGGGACGAGGTGCTAGGCGACGCGGTGGTTGGTGCTGAAAAGATGGCTTCTGGTCGAATCGCGTCATTCCGTTCTGACAATACGGAACAAGGCCTCGGGTTGTTGAACCGGCCGGAGAAACCCGCCGTTAGACGTAGCTCGGTTACTACAGTGCCGAGGTATTCGGGGCATCCGATACGCTCCAAGCGAATCCTTCTGGGTTGATGTACTGCGCAGCACGGGAAAAGTGCTGAGAGGAATGGTGCAGCAGTCGAATCCACGTTAAAGAGCGCGTTCGAGACGAGCACCGATGGCGGGACTGGCAGTCATGAGTCGGAGAGCCAAAGACCTGCGCCACCATTCACTAGTACTGCGACACGCGGGGACTTGACGCCCATGCTTAGGACGGACTCCAGCTCCAGCCGAGCGAGTCATAGCGGGCTGCGGCTTGACCAAGCCCGGCGTTGAGGAACGTCCTCGAGCCTAGTCTGCGGTGTCGAACGTCGGAGATGGAGGAGAAGGAGCAATCGGACTCCGGTTCAACGGCGAGCGAGTCGGTGGAAGCAAGGCGTGGCTCGGAACGAACCGCGCGGGCAAGCGCCGCCAGAACAACTCGGACAGCTGCATCGTATTCATGGCAGCGAAGAACGCCAGCCTCACGAAAGATTCGTGGCTGTGCTCCGGATGGCTTTGACGGTCGCGAATTGACGTTGAAGTCTCTGTTTGTTGCTACCTAGCCGTCGTGGCTGGGACGATCTTCGACCTTCGAGGGGGTTGTGTTGAATATCCTGCAGCGCGGGAGAGAGGTGCTGAGGGAGAGCGCGCAGAGAGGTTGGACGGGCCGGAAACCCCCAAAACCTGCGAGGCCCGTGTCGTGGGACGCAACGGGGTCGGACTCCGAGCGAGATGAACATCGAGGAACGTTGGAAGCAAGAGTGATTGCAGTTTCGTTCCCACCCAACGCCTGCTCGTTCAGAGCGCGTTTTGAATCCATACGCCATCTACATTCACGGACTACACGACGCAAACTACCTTGACGGGGTTGTTGGGAGGAAGATGTGCCAATTATCTATCGTAACCGCAAACTCGAGTCGCGCAATTGCGTAACGGCTCGACGGGAGAGGTCGAAGACGAGCATGCCAAGGTCCGAGATGAAGACGCGCGTGCCCGGCGTTAGAAACGCTCGAGCTTGCGAGAGATCAAGAGCTGCTCGAAGCGGTCGAGTAGGCGACGGCGTTGACAAACGCGCGGACAGCGCTCAGAGGGTGAGGCGTCGCTGCGACAAGAAGTAGGCGGGGAAGCCGGTTATTCAAGAACGCTCTCGAGCCTTGTCGCACGAGTTGAAAGCCGCGGAGAGCGTTGCGGTAGACATTGAGCCGATGAACGCGACGAGGACGAATGGACTCCAGCTCAACGAGGGGCGGGTCATGAATGTTGGGACATTTTCGACGAGACCGTTCTGCTCGTAGTCGAGCGACACGCGCCTGGGTTCCCGCTAGAGGCGTCGAATCTTGAGATCATTTGCACGTCCGAGCTCAAGTCGAGCTCGGCGTTGAGTAACGCGCCGAGCCCTTGTTTCGCGATGGCACCTTTCATAAGGTGAAGGCACACTCGGGGAACAACTGGAACAACGCGGCAGACGCACTGGCCAAGCAGGGAGCGCAGGTACCTGCTCCGACGGCGAGCCAGCTCTCGTGGCTGAGTGTTCCGTCCCCGCTGCCCCGAGCCGTCGTCGGAAACGACGAGGAGCATTTGCTCGGTCCGCGCGTAACGTCGACGTTGCCTCCTCCACGAAGCCTGCGGTGCAGGGCACGCACCTGGGGAAGCCCGCAAAACGGGGCTCTCGGGGCTGGTTCCTCGGTCGCATTCGTGAGGCCGGGAAGGACTCCAGCGAGCTGTGGAAGCTTATGAACTCCATCCGGCGCCCTCCTTCCGCTGCCCCTCCAGCCGTCGACCTCGGAGACCTCACAGACGACTACATCGTCCGTCTCAACCCACCCGCCGACCCCCTCGCTGCTGGTTTTGACCCTCTCCACCTTGCCGACGTGGTAGCCCATGCCGCGGCGCTGCCCCTGCGCTCGGGCGACTCGAACTTTGACGAGCTGAATTCCTTGTTGACGGAGGGCGACATGGAAGCAGTCAAGAGCTTCCTGCGACGAAAGGGAATGAAAAGTGTGCCTGGCATTGATCGGTTGACGTACAAGACTCTAATCGCCGTCGAAAACTCCGTGCTGTGCGACTTGCTGAACGAATGCTTGCGGACTTGCGACGCTCCTGGTTCTTTCTACGAAACACTCATCTCAAGTGTCCCGAAGCCCGGGAAAGACCCTTCTAAGACTTCCGGATACCGCGGAATCGGACTACAGAGCTGTGTGTACAAGCTCTTGTCAATCGCGTACAACCTCCGCTTGAATCGCGTCTTGGAGTCAAATAATCTACTACCTCCGACCCAAAATGGCTTCCGCGCGGGGAATCGCACGAACAACAATCCCTTCATCCTCCGGACGTTGATTGATAAAGCGCGAGCGGAGGGCGACACGCTATACATAGCGTTTGTTGATATCTCCAACGCATTCTCGTCTATGAGCCATGAAGTCTTATGGCTCCGGATGAATGAGATGGGCTTGACCGGCCCGTTTTACGACTTTGTGCGAAAGATCTATCGCGAGACGACATTACGTGTTGCTTCTGGCGGGGCGGTCTCGGAGGAGTGGAAGTCGTTGTGCGGGGTGCTCATGGGGGATCCTGTCTCGCCCGACACTGTGGAATATCTTCTTGTCCAACTTCACGCTGGCGGAGGACCCAGACGATATCTCCCTCATGGGATATGCACTGTCGCACCTTGAGCATGCAGACGACATGGCCATTATCTCGCGTTCCTGGGAGGGCTTACAACGGCAACTCGATGTTCTCGGGCAGTGGTGCTCCAAGAACTTCCTACAAGTCAACGCTCTCAAGTCCGCGGCGATGATCTTCGGGCCGATCTCGGCTCGGCCTTCCCGTCGTCCGTCCCGCTGTCTCACGCTCCGGGGGCAAAGTGTTCCGTGGATGGCGCAGCACAAATATGTCGGCATCTGGTTTGACTCGACCTCGCGCGACATTTTCCGCGCCCACTACGAGCATAAACACAACGCGGCGGCCTTCGTCTTCTGGAAAACAGTTCTGGGATGCGACTTGTACGTGGGCCACGGACGGCTCCCTCCGGACATCGCCTGCCAGCTTTATTACGCGCTCATTGATCCGCACCTCACCCACGGATGCGACGTCATGCTCGACGTCGATCCGGTCTCTTTCGGTCTTCTCGATAAACTCAACCGGTCTATCCTTCGGCGAATTCTTGGTGTCGGCAAGCGGTCCGGAATTCCTCAGCTTTACTCGGAGCTGGGCGTGTATCCTCTTGCTGTTCGACGCGCCGAACTCGCGCTGCGCTACTTGCGGTACTTGGTCTCGTTGCCCTCCTCTCATCTTGCTCGGAAAGCCCTCGAAGACGCTGATCGCTTGCGCCGCAAAAAGAAGGCTTCTTGGACTGGAGATCTTGCTCGGGTGCTTGCAGACCTTCCGTTCCCGATTCGTCGCTTGCCTGTGCTTGCGCATCTCTCGGTCGACATTTGCGACTCAATGATCGACGAAATACGTCGCTCGGCTCGTTCCTGGGTTGAATCCGAGGTCAACTCACGCGTTTCGGTCCCGCTCCTGCATGGGAGACTCGAACCTTCGGAAAAGAAGCCCCCGAGGCGGATTCCGCTCTGTCGTCGGCATTACCTGACTCGGGTTTCGCATACAAACCATCGTCTGGCTCTGACAAGGCTTCTCTGCGGCTCGTTCTACTTCCGTGGTCTCCGATCCGAACCTGACAAGCATGCCCCGGCGACGCTAATGTGTCGTAAGTGTGGGGAGGCTTACGAGACTCCGGGGCATGTTTTCCTGCAATGCAGGGCGCGGGAGACGGTCGAGTTGCGGGTGGAGCTGAGGCATGAGCTGCGCGAGAAGTTTGGTGTGGTGCTCGGGTTGGCGCCGATGTCGCGGCAGGAAGCAGAAGACAAAATGCGCGAGCTGATCTTCGATTGGAACACCGTGGTTCCAATGGCGCGTTTTGTTTACCACGTCTGCCGGTCATGGCGGTGGTTTGGCCGCAAACTGCCGACGATGGCCTCGGAACTCGCGCCGGAGAGCGACGACGACGATGATCGGGAGGATTGGAGTGGGTCGGAAAATTCTGTTGGTGAGGACTATTGAGTGCGTGCCTTCTCGGCTATTCTTCCTCTTGGACTGTTGCTACTGGGACTCTTGCTACGGACCTGGACTTTTCTTCGGACTCTTGCTACGGACTTGGATTTCTCTTTGGACTTTGCTTGCTTGTATACTGTATGGCTCCTCCACGAGGCAGGGGGGTCGACGTACTCCCTGGAGGGTACAGCTCGCCCCCGTTGAGTGGTTGAGTCGGCCGGTACCCAGATGTGGGACCATTTGGCCAATTAATCTCAATCTTAATGGCGGAAGTCAGGCCAGACTGGGATGGGCGATGAATGGCATCAACGAGGAAGTGGACTCCGCCTAGAAAATGGGGGCTTTGAGCGATCGTCGCGCGTGAGCAAACCGCAGCGATGCGGTTTCTCGTCTGAGACGAAAGCAGCCGAGTCGAGACTTCGGGAGGACACCAATCCGGGCACAGACAACGAAGGTTGTCCGTCAAGGGACGCTTGGCGGCGTGTAGGCTCGAGACTCCTCGGACGCTTCATTGCGGTAATAGCGATCTGGTGTTCGGCCTCTGGAAACGCCTTGGTTCATCGGACCGGCGTTGGTGGAGTTCTGGAATCGGAGAATGCCCAACAGACCCGCGCCAATTGACGCAACAGGGCCGTTTTCGCGAGACATGGATGTCGAGAGCAAGGGATTATAAGTCACGTCGTGAAAGCTTCCTGCTCAACGCCTGCTCACTCAGAGCGCGTTTTTAATCCACAAACCTTCGCTCACCAAGGTTACAGTCAGCCTAGTACCATACGTCGACGGAGTAACTACGACATAACGAATTAGAGACGGCGTCGGAGACGCTACACGCCTTAGCAGTGCCAAAAGTTCCTTCGTGGTTTTGCGTGGGTCGTCCACGTCGGGCTCGATGAAAACGAGCGTCGAGGGATTGGAGCTTCTGAATCGAGCCCGGCGTCGAGAGACGCGCCCGAGCAGTGAAGCCACCGACCTCATTGAAGCGTCGATGGTTAATGGTGCAATGGGAGAGGTCGAAGCGGGCAAGGAGGGCATATCTAAGGCCTCAGGCGAACCTCCTAGCTCGGCGTTACGACCGCATCCGAGCACGTTCACGACGGCTAGGTCAACGCGGTGCGCAACCAGCCTCCCCCAGTCCACATTTGGCGTCCTCGTTCCGCCTGAGGTCCGAAACGAGATTCGGTCGAGCCGTCGAATAAACGCACTGGAACCTTGTCGAAGCCGTCGCCGCAGTTCGGGAGATCCACCGCAGTCCAGTGCGCAACGAGGGCATCAAGGAATTCGCACATCGTTGGCTGACCTTGAGACGTCCGACATGTAGAAGGTGCCTCTCGTGGACGAACAGTCGTGATACCGAGACGCGGATGCGGAAAGTCGGTCGGGGTTGACTAGGTCGACGACTTGATGTGAGACTGCGACTTGGGCAAACGAGTAGCCCTAAGCTCGGCGTCGTCAACAGACGCACTCGAGCCTCAGCTTGTCAGCTGCCAGTTTCGAGTGGAGGTCGGAGACGGGGAATGTCCAAGGGCCGAGGGTCCGATCTCGGCGCCTCGAGATTGCCGTTGTCTCGCTGCGATGCGGCGCTGGGAGCAGAAACGCACCGAGTTGTTGCAAGGGCCTCGAAAAGGGCGCTCGCATGGGTCCGAGGCCGATAGGTGCGACGAGAGAGAGCGCCGGTGACGATGAGTCGAGCCCGGCGTTATTCAACGCATTCGGGTCTTACAATCTACCCGGTGGTCGTTCCGAGGTCGTGAACGCGGGAGTGGAAGATGGGAAAGGAAGAGTGCCCCAAGGCCCCACGCCATGGACGCTACAGGGCCGTCTCTCCGCGGAACATGAGTGCCGCACAGTCGAAGAAGGAGCGCGAGTCGGAAGCGTGGGTCGCAGACCAAAGTACGCGGCTCGGAGTGAACGCAGTCGAGCTCAGGTACCGCGGGGACGGGAATTCGAGCACGAAGACGCCGAAGATGTGGGATTGGACGTTGCAGGGATGTATGCGCGTGGTCCTTTGTTCGTCGGAGAGTGGTGCTGGAGCGGGATGTGGGGGTTGACCCATTCCAAGGTTGTCCGTGTACCGCGACATGGAAGTGCGGTCGAAGGAGGAGATCGGGCACCTGCCAACGGACGGCAACGTTCTCCCGCTTCAACTCAACGCCTGCTCGAGGAGCGAGCGCGTTATTCGTTATTCGGCCCGGAACACATCGCAATAACATGTACCATGATGTAGGTAGCTATTTACAAGAATATGCGGCGTCGGAAGACGCTACACGCATATTGTAGTCCATGACGGTAAAGCAATAACTCGGCACTAACGAGCAGGTTCGAGAAAGATGATAGACGGACTTTGATTCGAGTCGAGCACGCAGCGGGGTTGTCTCAGAGACAGAGAGCAGGTCGAGGTCGCACGGAAACGCACGTCTGACGAGGGGACCGCTCCTCTTCTGGATCGAGCCCGGCGTCAGAGACGTGCTCGAGCCTCATTCCCATAATCGAGGGGTCGACAGGTAAGGGTCCAAGATAAACGACAAGGTCGCTGGGGCGGATTGTTGACAATGTATTGGCGGGGCAATCTGGTCGAGTCGACGACGCTGTTGTCGAGCAAGACCGGACGCGCGGCGCAGCAACGTGAGAGTGTGGGTGCAGCATCCAGTCGGTGGACGCTACGCGTTCTGCGGCGTTGGGCCATTCCCGCGCTGAGGAGACATTTCGCAATGTCAGGTCGAGAACGAGGCACGTTCAAGCCCCGGGACGAGGATCTGAGCTCGGCGTCAGGAACGCGCTCGAGCTCGTCGTCTTCCGCTGGGTCCGCGCCTCGCGGAAGGTCCGGAGCTGCTCAATGAAGCTTGGCCCGTAAGATGGTCGTGAAACCAATCTCGTCGTTATTGAACCGGCTGGGGGCAGGACCACAATGACGATAGAAACATCGACGAAGAGCTCAAGTCGGTATGAGGATGATGTGGGCTCGATAAGCTCCGGTTTGAATGACCAGAGCCAAAAAGTGCGGGACTGGGACGGCACGAGCCCGTTACTGCTGTCGGTGCAGCTGTGGACGTCGTGGCGGAGGAACGCAGTCCGAATCGGGCCAGCGCGTTAGCGTTGGGTCGTAGTTGACCTCCGAGATGGGTGTCGGCGGTCGCAGGTGGCAAGCCATTTGAACCCGGCGCTATGCAACGCACTCGGGGCTATTACGAGGTCGTAGGGGCTTGTTCCGACGCCGTGGGTGAAGGGGAGGTCAGAACCTCGAACATTTTCGTTGGTCTGGCGGTCGTCGCGGAAGGGAAGAGAGGGCGAGGCCGCCGTTGTGGTTGACCGAAGCTCAACTTGAGAGTCGGTGCCCAACTTGAGAGCGGGTCATGGGTGTGCAGCGTAGCTGCATGGGTGGTAAAGCGCCGCGCAGTCCAAATCGCGCGCACCGGGGCGCGGAGCCTGCCTGTCAAGGCGCTCCTTGGGCTGCTTGGTCGAAGGAAAGGCCGCTGGCTAGGCAGGTCGGCGGCCTGAGACAGACTCGAGCTCTGCATGAACGAGTCATGGCAGCAGCTTGACCGCATGGGGGCTCGGCGTTTCAAACGCACTCAAGCCTTATTGGCGCCAGGCGACTGGTGGGGCCGAAGGAAGAGAGACGTGGCGGAAGGAAACGGAAGAAGGGCCCCAGGGGCCGCCACGTCAGCGGAGCCGACAGCGCCCCAGACGCCGCGCAAACGCCGTTCCGTGATGTACGCGGTGCCACGGAGCAGACGGCGTGGGACGGGACAGGACAGGAATTGCTTGGAGGAACAAGAGGAGGACTCACAAATGGAGGGAGCCATGTACTAAGCACCAATGGCAGTCTCCACTTTTCCTGCACCCAAAGAAGTCCGCTGCACTTGCGAAACCTGCAACCTGCCCCCCAGACTATGCCCTACGGCTGGCCAGGAAGCTAGTTGAGCTGGCTTTGCCCGTGGACAGCCCCTCGCGGTGGGCTCCATTGTGATGCTGCACGAGTATTTTCGGGGCTGGCGGTGCCAAAGCCATACCACAACCAAGCTCCAGGTAGGTTGGAGGGAAGGCTGAAGGAAGGCAGCCCGCTGCATAGGGCAGCCAGGGCGCCAGGATGAAGGGAAGGCCGCAGCTGCCTGTGGAGGCGCGGCATAGGAGTGCCATTCATACGAAGAGAATCGTATCACGAAGGCGGTCGTGAAGCAGTTGTACGCATGCTCGGGCAGGCAGGGGGTCCAACCGATACGTGGTTCACGGATGTCTTCCTCTTCAGGTCATGATGGACTTGAAGCAAAAGGTAATGATGCGTGACCCACAGGTCACAGCATGTCTAATACATGTCACAAATAGCCGAACCAAGTTGTATGCATAATAAGGTATCCAGCCCTCTCACAACGGCACGTATAACTCCGTCTTATTGTTCTCCATCCTTATTGTCTTGCCTCATGTTCTCCTCATGTTTTGTCCACATGATCTTACTTATCTCCTTATGGTAATTCTCTTATTGTTGTCTCTATCTTCGTCATACGGTCCTGTACTCGTATATAAGCAACTGCTGGACGTTCAGGACAGCAGTTTTGTTATTAACGTTTCTTGCTACTCTCCTCCGCTCGCTCCGACTCCTCCGGCTCCTTCGCAACACTCCGGAGCACTCCGGAGTTCTCGGAGTTCGTCTTTACGCTTGTGGGCCACTAAGTGCAGCTGGTCTCATGCATCAGATAAGGCTCCGAGCCCAGAAACGCGATCCATAAGATTGTAGCCCGGCCACTCCCATGCCCGGGTGAGTCCCGGGATGGGTCTGTGACCTCTCTGCCGGCCTCCGGCATTGACAAAATAATGATGGCTGCTGATGGGAGAAAGAAATATGGTGATGGCTGTCCCAAATAGGATATTGGTGTTACAGTGACGCTGAAAATAATAAAACAGGTCACCTGATGTCCCAAATTGGTTATTTGTGTTACAGTGACCCCGGGAACGGCACACGGTGACACATTGAGGTGGCAGAAACATAACATAGGTTCAGTGATGTTCCAAAAAAAAAAAAAAAAAAAAATGTGCTGTTCCGTGCAGGGAAAAGCATAGAAACATGTGAACTGATGTCACCAAGATATGATCGCTAGATAATGGCCCCATACATACATACATCCGGTGTAGGTCTTGTATAACGGTCGCCATCAAAACTTAAAAGAAAACAAAAAAAAATATAACTTAGTAAGTAGATTTCATTGCAGAAGAATGTGGTGAAACCAGTTATATGTCCTCAGCATCACCTTCCTCGAGAGGTTCTTCATCCCCTTGCTCGTCATCATCGCTAGAGTCGGAGTCGCTGACCGCATCCGGAAGGTCCGGATGAGTGTCAAACTCTGCCGCTTCTCGCCCGGGGGTGGGTTTACGGCGGCGCCGCTTCCCCTCGGGTGCGATGCGGACTTCCTCTGCACGTCGAGCCAGAGTCAAGTACAGCGCGCGCTGCTTGGCGGCATACGCGAGCTTCCCCTCGAGCAACTCGGCTTGCGCGGGTAAGAGTGGCCCAGGAAAGTGGTAAGAGGCAAAGGGTGGTTGACCGAGATCACGTGGGGCTTCGGAAATATCGGGTGCCGATGTCGCCGCTGTCATTGGATAATATTAGCTGCTTCTTAGTCTCTTGATCCGCACTCTGATCTCTTGTGTTTTTGTTTTGGGTTTTTTTTTCCCTTGGTCTGTTTTTTTGTAGCCGTCAATTGATTTGTCTTTTCTCTTTTATTTTGGGAGATGTTTTTTTTGTTTGTTTTATATCCAAGAAAGTTTCAAGTTGTGAAGCTATTATACAGAGATGTTTTTGATGTTTTTGATGGAATTTTGATGGCATTGATCACAGAAAACATTGCGGCCATAATATCCCAAAGTGGTAATAGGTCACGGTGGAAAGACTTTGTGACATTTATTTCTGTCTCCGGGCATATATTTTTCAGGTGTCACAACATGCCTGATGATCCCATCACTCCAAAACCTCGGCCGCCCAAGTACTCTACTGGGGACGACGACTGGCTTGGAGTCCAATATCTTATGCATCGAGCATTTGGGCATCGACCCAGAATCTTATGCATGTACTCTCTGGCATTAGCTGTGTGGGCTTGGGCAGACGTTCGTCTGTTGGCGTTACGTAAACCAGCTGCGTATTCCCTCTCTCTGCACGGCACTTGACACGGGCTCATTTTCCACTCTTTTTGCTCCATTCTTCGTGCGTCTCACTCCCCTGCTTCGGCGGCACGTGTAGGTGCTGACCAAACGCGCAGATCTTGTCTCTTCCCATTGCTCTATCCACCAAACCCTCCTACGCTCATGCCCTACTGTGTTATCAGCCAAGATGTGAAGATGGCTGCTACCAGGCTGTTCGAACGTGGATGCCTTGAGCTGCAGACAATCCTGGATTGTGTAGGCTTCTCTTAAAGCACATTCTACCGCATCTTGAAGCTCTAGCACAAAACAGGCGATGTCGTTGATACGCCGGGAAACGGAATACGCCTGAAATTGAGCGATTTTGGCGAATATTTGCGCGGTGGAATCAACTCGAATAGGGCTAATCGGTGCTGTACCCGAGCATTGGATTAGGCTTGAGCGAAGGGTGGATTAGCAGCCCCGACGCGTGTCATAGCGCTTAGGGCCGGCTAGAACATAAGTAGAACCTTAATCGGTTCCGCCTGGACAAGCGATGGGTGGCCGATAGCCTCGTCGGACACCAAGCACACCAAAAGGGAAGGAAACGGATTAGGGCCTATCCATAGGAAACGACTGGTTTGGCTGTTCAGGAAGTCCGACATCTGTGATTAGCCGCGTTGGGGCTTAGGCACTGGAGTCTCGTGACCGCGACACCTCGGATTAGCCGGCTCGGCCTAATCGGAGACTCGGCAGCTTAGCCCGACCCGACGGACTAATCAACAACGACTAATCGGACGGCGATTCTCCGGACATGAGAATCTATCAAGAATCGACAACCGGTTTCAGGAACGTTTTCCTGGACGACTTCTCCCTACACACACGACATGGGGGGCACCACTGGAATCGGCTTACCCGTGGCAATCCACTACTGGCCAGGGAGGACCGCCGGGCGAACGGGGTAAGACTGCCAAGCTATCCGGCAGCAGTCCAGTCAAGATCGGACGCTCGGCAATTGATCGGATTAGCGGCATGACGAAGCCGGACAAGGATTTGCGCCTGTAACCAATGAGAGGAGGCGCTTACGGATTATCTGGATGTGTTTTGTTTGTTTGGTTGTGTTTGTACGCTACTCAAGGATGTATTTAACCAGCGTTTGGGGCCCTAGGTCCCCACGCAAACAGTACCCATCATATTTTGATTGCTATTTTGCGGGGCTTTGGGACAGAAGGCGAAGCGCCAGAAGTTGCAAATCCTAAGTTGGATTGACGGATCGGGATAAGAATCATTGAATTAAGCGATCGGACTTAGGTCCTCGGCTTGGTTACGGTGATTAACCGAGGTTGAGCGTGCTTCGGTGCTCCCTCTAAGTGGACTCGGTGGATCGGATTAAGGAGTTGAGCTAGCCGGCGCTCCTCGGATAAGGATTGGGACTTGGGTCGAGCGTACTACGGTGCTCTCCGGTGTTAGCTAAACGAGATCGAGCGTGCCGGTGCTCTCTCGGGTTCGGGGTTTTGTGCTTGAGGATTAGATTAAGGGTTCGACCTTTGAGTTTTTGGCTTTGTTGGTTGGGTTCAGACAAACCGTCTGGGTCTGGTCGATCGAGTTGGGAAAAGCTCTCAAATTGTGATGCGACACGAAATCCTAAGGGCTTCCGCGTCCCGCGAGGACGTTGGGGTATAGGGTCTAACATACCAAGGCCATCCTGGAGTCCAGGATGGCCTGAGGGCAGCGGCCGTATCCCCAGCGGCAAGACGAATGCTGTAGCATTCGTATCCGACAAGCCGCGAGACTTCCTGGAGTCCAGGAAGCCCGCGGCTGAAGATGACCGGACGACCTTGGAGTCGCCGAGTCGAGGCACGCCGTATCCGACGGCGCAGCGGGAGCTGGGGCGCCAAGTACAGAGATAGGTTGTTACAAGGTCGAGGGTTACAATGTGGTACAGTCGAGCGGACGAGCGGTCGTCGAGCGAGATGGAAGTCGGAGTCAAAAAGCAGCTGCCGTTACTGATGCTGATGACACGTGCTAGGCCACTCGGGCCGTACCTACTCTACGCTATCACAGAGCCCCCCACGTCCCTAGTGGCCGTTGTCGCCTTGTCCGTCGTCGTCCTCGACTTCCTGGTCCTCCACGCTAGGCGATCGTCGGTGCCTCCATCGTTCGGAGCATTACTCGTCGTCGCGGTGCCTCCCGCTCCAGTTGGGGGAGCTGCCATCGTCGTGCTACTCGATCCGGCCTGAGGCGCGAATCCCACCCCAAATATCGACGCCGCCCACGCAGATGCTAGGACTATGGGCTGAGCCGGAGGGTTCGGGACCGTCAAGTCGTTACCGTCCTCGTCGATGTAACCCATGCGCCTCGCGAATTCCTTTCGCCGCTTAGCGCTGCGCCTCAGAGTGCTTGGGGCGATGTGCTTCCTCTTAACCGCGCCGAGACGGTCGTCCAGAGGCAGCTTATCCGGTGCGCCCGATACGCTCACGCAGGCCCGGCCCGTCTGGACGCCGAGTTTCATTGTCCCAAGGCGTCCAACTCGTGAGCAGCGCCTCTTCTTCGCGCCGCTCCTGCCGCGTAACGACCGGGCCCACCACCGGTTGGTCCCCCAGTCGATGGATCAAGTCCGCTACGGAGCGCGTCGCATCCGTGGCGGCCTCTCCTCGGGCCTGGTCGACTTCTGCTTGAACGGCTGCACCGATGTGAACCTCGTCGACGTCCATGAGCCAATCGTCCTCGGGGATGTCGATACTGTCGTTCCGGCCCGGCGCGATGGTTGGCGCGAAGTCTTCGTCTTCCATACGAGGCCAAGGGGTTACTGGCGGCGAGTCTCTTCGCGTCTGAGGTGGTGCTCGGACGGAGGACGGCCCCGCTGAGCTTTCCGCTTCCTCCGGTCCTCTCGTCGGCGCGTCGCTCGATGAGGAGGGCCCGGGGCGGGGGCATCTACCCACTCCGGATCCGGAGCGCTGTTCGGGTAGTTGGCCTCCCATATTCCTCGGTCGGCGCGAATTGTTGCACGGCGGACCATGAACTCCGCACCGAGCTCTCGACGACCAACGCTTGCTCCTCGGAGATGTATTCCCGGCTGGTGTCGGCCCAGTGGTACCGAGGAACGACCACGCATTGCGGGCCGAAATCACGTTGGGGAATTCCAAGAGGACGTAGCCTCCACTGATCAACACCCTGCGTAGCGCCGTCCCTCGGTTACGCATCATGGTCAGTATGCGACCGTTCCAGACACCGCGCGCTGTGGCGACGAAACCCGCTCCATCCGTGAGTTCCACCCCTTCGGCAAGGATGTACGGCGAGGCGTCCGGCTCGTGCCTCCCTGGGATGTACGACTCCGGCGGGTCGCCGTGAGTCGTCTCCTTCGTCCTCGTCGTCGGATGGCGCACGTCCCTTGCCTTTGTCCGAGGGTTTCGGCATGCCTCCATTGCCGTCGTCGCCGCCGTCATCAGGACCATCTTTGGGGTCCAAAGGGGGTCCGTCATCGGTAGGCAGGGCCGGGAGCTGGTACCGCGAAGGCTCTGGAGCGATGGGTTCCCTTATTGCGCGTCGCGACAGTTGGGCCGAGGGGTACATCCAGCGCGGCTCGCACGCTGCGGAAGTCGTCGTTCTCGGTCTTGACGAAATATTCCACGTCCGGTGCCGGCGCTCCATAGTCTTCGGGGGCAACCACTCCCGGAGGGGGCTTATACTTGCCGCCCACGACCAATCGCCGCCCGTTGGCGTAGTCAAACCAGTCCGCTGAGC
This sequence comes from Mycena chlorophos, assembly GCA_014461115.1. Lineage (NCBI taxonomy): Eukaryota > Fungi > Basidiomycota > Agaricomycetes > Agaricales > Mycenaceae > Mycena > Mycena chlorophos. Next base: position 1,370,233 of record JACAZE010000002.1, on the reverse strand, counting down.
TGCCCAACCCGGCGCTCCGACCGACCTGATACATTCCCCAGCGCCCATCCTCTTCTTTATAGACCATCTGCATGAACTTGGTCTTAGAAGTCCTAGGTCGGGCTGGCGGAGGAACAATCCACGGGACTCGGTCGTGGTAGAGCTGGCGACGCCGGGCGGGGCGGGCTTTGTGAGCGTCATCGGCTTCCGGCTTTTTCGACAGCTCCCTCATTACTTGGTATGGGTCAGGCGGTCTAGGCCATGGCGCGGGAGTCGGGTTACCCCAGTTCGGCGCTGAGGACGGTCCTTCGGGATCTCCCCAGCCGGTGCTGTCCGTACCAACATCCCACGTTGCGTCCGGGGAGCCCCAGCTGGCATCTTGCTCGCTCGTTGTTGCCCCCCGTCCAACCAGTGCCCTCATCGTCGGGCGGGTCGCGCGACGACGAGGGACTGGGGCGACGCTACAGGTTCGGGCCTCTTAGGCGTCTTGGTGATCTTCAGACCTGCCAGCTCGAGGACAAGGTGGGGGGCCCAGCGACCGGACGAGCCCAAGCCTCCTTTTCTGGTTGGGACTGAGGCGCCGACGAGAAGAGCAATAGGTCCATGTCGAAGTCCCGGTCGTATAAGTAGTCCAGCGCGTGGGGAACGGTCAGATAAGGATTGGCATCGACCAGTAGCCGGTAGGTCTCGGTGCCGTCGAGGAAATTCGGGAACTTGGTGACGTTGTTGAAGCGACTCTTCATCGAGTCGGGGATACCGCAGGCGACAAAACAAGGTACGCTGACACGCTTGTAACGTTCTACGAGCCTAGGCTCCCTCCGTTGGCCCAGAACCCCATGAACCATTCTTGAGCTGGTAGCGGGGAGCCGGACGGAGTCCTTTCCAGCTCCTCGACCATATCAAGCCAGGCTTTCATGCATCGTAGCTGGTACTGGAGGGTCGCATAGGTGTCGACGGCTTGATCCCATAGTTGCCCCCCCGCCCGCCGTCATTTCGCGGAGCAGCGAACGGACTTGATTCCCTGGCGGCCTCTGCTCGTGGTCCAGAAGATGAAGTCGTTGACGAGAGATATCCTCGCGGACCCGCTCGATATTCTCTTCCAACGTCTCGAGCAGCGACGAGAGGGCCCTAGCCGACGACCCTTGTAGGAAACCTCTAGAAGCCGGTAGTCGCAGCCACGCAGGGGCGAGTGGTGCGAACGCCGGGTAAATCGAGTCCGTCGGGGTTACGGTTCCCGGGGCTCGCAGGAACACGAAATACGGTGCAACGGAGGATAAGCGTTGGGGCACGATAGACGGATCCCACCGCCCGTAACGTCCGTCGATTCGACGGAGCTCCGGTGGCGGACGCGCAGCCAATCGATTGGTCTGCCCCGGGTAGAAGACGGCGCGTTTCGAGTTAGGCGACCAGAGGAGCGTAAAGGAGAATCGGGTAGCGTCCGCTGGTCCCGAACGGGCGCTGACGGCCTCCCACTTCGGGTCGAAGAGGAGCCGCCAACTCGCCACTTGCGGGTCCTTGAATCCGGCGGTCGGAGCCAAGTCTCCTCGTATGAAGGATGATCGATTCGTGGAAGGAGTCTTGCATCGTAGTCGCGACCTGTAGGGAACGTGGTTAGTAGTGAACGTACTCTCGGTCGACGTTCGGAGTACCAAGAACGTCGACTTCGAGGGGGAAGATGAGGGGAAGAGTCAAGAGAGATCAGTCCGACGACAGCCGAGTCCTCTATTTATATTGACAGATCGGGTATCCAAGGCGCGAGTCATCGCGCTACTTGAGCTTGTGGAGCCTAAGATACTCCCGGCGTAGCTCCGCGGAGTTGCGCAGGTCGTATTCAGAGATCCACTGGTCCGCCTCCGGGCCGTAACCAACCCATCTGACGAGGTACTCGCGCTGGTTACTACTAGAGCGGCCGAGTCCGATGCCCTAGAATCGCTCCACCTCGTACTCCTCAGACGCGAGTAGATGCTCTCTAGTGTCCGGTAGAGTGGAGCGATCCTTGCCGAATTCTTCCTGAGACGGATGGTACTTGCGAAGATGTTCCAAGTTGATAACCGGGTGCATCGGGTACGTGTCCGGCAAGCGTAGGCGGTAGACTACGGGGTTGATCTTCTCGACCACCTCAAAAGGTCCCAGAGTTCGCTGCATCAGCTTAACTCCTACGCCTTTGACGTCTACGAGCTCGAGAGAATGCGGGTTCACCAGAACCAGGTCTCCCTCTGCGATGTCTTCCACGGGGCGCCGGCTCTTGTTATAGGCCCGGGCTTGCCTCTCCTGAGCCAACAAGACTGCGTCACGAGCCGCTTGACGATGAGTTTCCAGGAGTCCTAGAAACTCTTCGCCCTTCTTGCTCGGGAGGAACGGACGCAAGACCGGGTCCTGCGTTCGGGACTAGAGCGCCAGCCGTGGTCTGAGGGTGATAGCCCATGAGCAGGAAGAACGGGGAGTAGCCCGTCGATCCGTGTACCGAGTTGTTATACGAGAAGTTGAGCTCGCCCAACCAGCGCGACCATGACTTTTTATCGGTGGCGACATACGCGCGAAGCATTTGTTCGATTAGCGCGTTGAGGATCTCCGTTTGGCCGTCCGTTTTGCGGATGGTGGGCGGACGACAGTGCCATGTGCGACTTGTATTGCAAGCAGACTGCTCTCCAGAACGCCGTGGACCACCGCTTGTCCCGATCCGATATGATGCGTTCAGGCATCCCATACCGATCGATCACGTGCTGAATGAAGAGGCGCGCAAACCCTTCCTGCGAGAGGGTCGTATGCGTCGGTATCATTATCGCGAACTTCGTGAGTTTATCCACGAACACCAGCACCGCGGTGTATTTCTCCGGGCCCGAGGGCGGGAGTCCGGTGATTAAGTCCATGGAGACAGTAGCAAAAGGGCGTGAAGGAATATGCGCCGGTCGCAGTCCTCCCATACGCTTCCGCCGGTCCACTTTGATTTTCTGGCAAACGTCGCATGTCCGGACGTAGCTCTCGGCGTCTGAGCGCATCGACGGCCAATAGAATAATTCTTGTAGACGATGAATGAACTTGTAGAAACCCAGCATGAGCAGTCTCGTTGGGGGAGTCGTGGATCCACTTTAGGACAAAGGGAACACGTGACCTCGGGACGCAGAGACGGGTTTGCCAGTCGGCATCTACGAAATACAGCAGGCCGTCATTGCCCTTTTGGAAGCGAGAAGGAGTCAGGACTCGGTCGGGGCTGGCAATGGACTCGGCGTATTTGTTGCGGAAGAAAGCATCTTTCTTATATCCCTCGGAGAGCTCTTGCGTGAACTTCTCGTCGACCGATATTAAGAGATGCGCTCGCTGGTTCCAGTCGTCATCTCTATTGAGGTCGGTAGGCTTCACTCCTACTGGGTAGGTCCAGTGCTCGTCGGAGGCAAAAGGAAGGTCTTCGGGGGGTTCCTCCGGTGAGCTTCCCTTCTCCTCCGATGGCTGCGGGAGGTTATTGGAATCCTCAAGTAGCGCCTGAGGCTCGGGGTCCGAAGTCTCAGGCGACCGCTCCGCCGATTTGCCTTGCTCCGCCGCTTGTCTCCGAGTGGTGACGAAGGCCTCCTTGTCCGTGAGGTCTTCCCACCAATAGGCCGTGAATACCGCTCGGGAGGCGGGGGCATACGCACTACGGTTCTCCGTCTTTTGAGCGAATTCCTCCTTGTCGGGGTCCGGACGAATCGAAGATTCTCCGTCTACCACTGGCGAGTCATGCCTCGGAATCCTGGGCAGACGCGACAGTGGGTCGACATTGGAGTGAATCCTCCCGGGTCGATGAATGATCCTCAGTCCCGGGTACGCAGAGAACACTGCCCCCCAGGCCGCCAGCCGACGGTTCGCATTCTCATACACCTTGGCCCATTGGAGTGCCGAATGGTCCGTGATGAGCACTACGCGTTCCCCTTCGATGAAAGGTTGGAATCGGACTAGAGCCTCCTTCGCTCCCAGGGCTTCTCGTTCTGTCGCGCTATAGTTCCTCTCCGCCGCCTTCAAGGTCCTGCTCCAGTAACAGATGACGCGCTCCACATGGACTGAAGAGTCGTCCAAGGAGTCCGACCATCCTCCGTCGATAAGCTTCTCCTCCCATTCCTTATGCATAGACGTGAACAGCTCGGCATCGGCTCGCCCGCGGTCCAAGCTCGTTCCAGCTTATCGTAGGCCGGGTACCCTTCAGGTCTCCGATTTTAATCGCCTGAACTTGTTGTAGACTCGCGCCTAACGCCACGTCCGAGGCGTCCGTGTACAGGCGGTAGGGCGAGCCCTGTTCCGGATGCCCTAACACTGGTGCACGGGTGAGTGCTTCCTTGGCCTCTAGGAAAGCAATCTCGTGTTCCGCTCGCCATTCCCATTTCACTCCCTTGGCCAAGAGAGTGAAAAGTGGCTTCACGACGAAAGCATAAGAAGGGATATAAGTGGAGAAGTAGTTGACCATTCCGAGAAACTTTTGTAGTTCTGGCACAGACTTTGGTCGATCCAACTCCATGAATGGCCGCTACTTTCTCCTTATGCGTAGAGAGACCGAGGCGAGAGACCTTCTGGCCGAGGAGCAAGATAGAGGTATACCCAATGAAGCATTTCTTGGGTTCCAAGGTAATGCCGGACTCGCGGATCGCGCTCAATACCTGATCGAGGTGGAGCAGGTGCTCCTCCCAGTCCTTGGAGAACACGACGATGTCGTCCACGTATACCAGGGCGAAAAGCCAAAGGAAGGGAGCTAGCACACTTTGCATGATCCTTTGGAAGATCGAGGGACCGTTCCGAAGTCCGAACGGCATCCGCCTGAACTGCCAAAGACCCCGATGTGAGCGGAACGCGGTCTTGGGCTTATCCTCCTCTGCCATATCGACCTGGTTGAATCCCGCTAGCGCATCGAAAGAGGAGAGAACTTGCGACCCCGACAGCGCCTGGGACGATCTCCGATTGTCGTGGAATGGGGAATTCGTCTGGCACCGTGAGGGCATTGAGCTTCCGGTAGTCAACCGCGAGTCGCGGCTTACTGTTCCTGAAGACTACAACACAGGGAGCTCCCCACGGGCTCACCGACGGCTCGATTACTCCCCTTTCGACCCACAAATCCATTTGCTTGTCGATGACTTCTCGCCCGGGGAGGCGGCATACATCGGCAAGGAAACCGGTAAGGCTCCCTCTCGCGTAGGGACAGTGGCTTTATCGGTTACGTGCCCGAGTCGTCCTCCCACTCCGAACGCTGCGGCGTTCCTCCGCAAGACTTCCTTCAATCTTGGAAGGACCTGGTCGGGGATGTCCGGGCCCAGCTGTACGACTTCGGCTACCTCACCTACCGACGGTTCGGGGTCCGGAACCGCCGTAGTCTTGGGTCCCCATAGTTCTTCGTCGGCATCGTCGGGAGCTGGGGGAGCGTTCTGTAGTACCGGAAGCCTTCTGTAAGTCCGGTTTCTGAATCCGCACCGTCGTCTCCACTATGCGCGCGACCGCTTCCGCACTGGCTACTAAGCGGCGTCTCTCCTCGGGGTCCGTAGGAGAGTCGGCGAACTGCGGGGGATCTCGAAGGACGCCAACTACGTCGCCTGCGCGTATGAACCAAGGTCTCTTGCTGGGGTTGGCCATTGGAAGTCGGGGTTTCTATGCTGAGATGAAGGTATCCGGAGCCGCTAGGACGCTGCCATCCTCCATCGTAACCAGGACCTTTTCTACTAGCCAGTCTTCGCGCGTGCCGAAGTCTGCACTAATAGGAACCAGGTGTACGGATTCAGCCGCGATCAGCACGTCCTGAGCTGCGACGACTTGAGCGCCCTTAGGGGTACGCCTTTTCTTGGGTATCCGCGGAGAAGAGGACCCCTCTTCCCTTTCCAGGTCGAGAGGTCTTTGCCGTCTCGCGATGGCGCTGGCGAGAGTGACGTCCTTGACTCGGAATCCGAGGTCGAGGTCGTCAGTGGAAGAAGCTTGTAGTCGGTGTCGCGTCGAACCAACGATGACCTCGCTTTCTCCCGAAGCGAATCGTCGTATCCCAAGTTCATAAGCCGTTTGGAAGTCTTCCCCCAGCAGTACCGGGACATGCATGTCCCGCACGACGTAGGCTTCCAGCTCGAAACGGACCAGCTCGTCCTCTACTGTGGTCACGAACATGGGGATGTGTACGTATCCCAGAACCTTCGCTTTGCCCGTCAAGTGATAGAGTTGCATTCGCAGCCCTTCCTTAGGTGGGGGTAGGTCCGGGATAGTCTTGATGAACTCCTCTGATACCAGGGAAAGATCCGCGCCGGAGTCCAGGCGCGCAACCACCGGGGGTTGGGAAGGGGATCCGAATCGCGCAATCATATGAAGCGCTTTCGCGCCTAAGTGAAGCGAATCCGTCGGGTCGACTGACTGCTTTCGGAGCCGCGTAGAACTCCTCGCCGGAGGGAAGGACTAGAGGCGTTTCCTTGGGCGAGGCGACTAGTCGCTGGGCTAGTTCTTCCAGTTTCTCGACGGGCAACTCCGTTTCGGCCATCGCAACCTCCTTGCTTTTACCCTTCCACCGGGACGGTATGCGGCTCGCGAACTGCTCTCGTCGTCGGGTGTTCCGCGACGCGAGGGAGACGACGCCCAGGACCGTCTTCTGAACTCGGCTTCAGTAGGTAGTTGGATACTTGATGCGGATGAGGCCTCGGGGACCTCGAGTTCAGGCTCTCGACCAACATAATGAGCATGCTTATGATCATTGGCCGTATTGAACGATTCCAGTTCTGTTCTAATAGTGTCCATCATCTCCAGCGCCGACGTAGCCAAATGCACCGAGCGTATCTGCCGGTAGTCCGCGTTGAGCGCGCAGTCCCGCGCAAAATGGTTGGGGCTGGTGCATATATAGCACGTAGCTCCCTCCGGCGGAGGCGGATTGCTCTTGACCGAGTCGTCCCTCTTCCAAGACCTCCCCATCCAGTCCCTTCCCAAGGGCCATCTGGTCTCGAGGCTGCTAGGGTTGCGCGGGGTCCGGCGCGACCCTGCAGCATTAACCTCTCTCGTCGCGGATTCCGCATACGATTGTAGGTCCTCGAGAGTTCCCTCTTCCTCGTCCTGTTCCTCCATCGTGGCCGCATTAGCCTTCCTTCGGAAGAATCCCTTGCCCCGCGACGCTTCGCTCCTTGAACTTCCGCATAACTTCCGAATGCTCCCAGGAATTGACCAAGTTCTCGCCATAGTGCTCTGCGAGTCGCAGCAGCGCTGGGATGTTGGGGCAACGGCTATCGTTGGTAGTGTCGCGCCACACCCATGGCTGTGACTTGATTATGCGCCGGACCGCGTCGCGTTTGACCCTCCTCAGGGAACAGGAATTGTTGGTGCATGGCGCGGCGTCGGAAGAAGTTGACCGGCTCCTCCTCCTCGAGGCCCTTCTGTTGGAAGGTCATGGCTTCGAAACGGTCGATCTCGTTCCTCTCCCACTTCTCCGTGAGGAATTGCTCGCTCATTCCTCCCAGCATCGAATCCCAGTCCGACTTGGAGACAGACTTTCTCGTCTTCAGGCAGGACATTCCACCACCCTTCAGCCGCGCCCTCAAACAGCGTGGGTGCTATCTGAGCTAGCTGTAGCCGCACCGCTGGGCCCATGCGTGCCAGGTTACCCATCTTCATCACGTACGCAATGATGTTGTCTGCCTTTCCATCCCATGTGGGAACCAGGCTGGAGTTGATCTTATTGTTGATCTGCCAGGGGAGCATAGCTAATAGCTGCCTCCAGGCGTCCGGGTCTTGGTCTCCAAGACCCTCGTCCGACGGCGGAGGAGGAGGGAGGAGGAGGCGCGCCGCCAGCCCCGACCCGTCGGTGCCCTGGTAGCGGCGGGGCTGGTCCAGCCGGAAGTCCACCGCCTGGCGGGCCGCCTCCGGGAGGTCCCCGGCGGGCCGCGCCTTGGAATACCTCCCGGAGGGTTCCCTGGGCGATCATCCCTACGGTCGCCTCTGTCGGGTCGACGCGACGAACCGTGGGACGAAGAGCCTTGGCTAGGAGGGTTACCACCTTCCGTCCGCATGCGAGGCAAGCTGCCACCGGCCTGCTGTAGGCGGAACAGAGCTGCCTGGGCAGCTCGTGACGGGCGTACCTCAGAGTATGGATCGGCATAGCCCGATGCTCGAGGAGCCGGGAGGGCGTATGGACAGGGAGATCCATGTGAGGAGGGAGAGGTCGCATCCCGAATGGCCCCCCAGTTCCCCGCGTGTCGCTGGGTTCCTGAGGGCGGAATTGCATTCCGGTTCCCGGTAAGGTTTTCACAGCGGGCCCGGGGATGATTGGCTCGACGGGAGGGGGAGCGTAGCGGCACGCATTCGACATCACTGCCGTCGCCGTGAAAGGAGGGGCGGTAGTAGACGGGACTTGCAGACGGGCGGTCGTCGGAGGAACCATAGTGGTACTACCAATGGGTAGCCTGGGAGTCTTTTCCGTTTTGTAGGACCTTTGCGAAGGCGGCCAGAACTCCTCGGACGTCGACGACGCGCAGGTAGAAGCCCACGCGCTCTGGTGCTCGGCCAGTACATATGCTTTGTAGTCCGGCCTTTGCATGTACAGCAGGAGATTGTCTTCCGTTCCGGCCGCGGCGTGTCGCCTTCGGAGGGACGAGACTGTTGAAGCGTCCGAGCTGAGACGTTCCAATTCCGCGCCCGAGATGTTAGCCGCCAGCTGTTGCAGCGTATGCGGCGCGTTTGTCTGCTCGGAACAGGTTCGCTCTCAGCACGACGAAAGCCACTAGAACTCGATCCGCATCGGGTGCGCGCTCCAGATACGCTACCAGCTTGAACCCGGGGTCCGGGTTAAAGGCAGGCATCGTATCTTGGCCAACGAACTCCCTCAGCCCTTCGAGGATTTGGTGAAGGGCTAGCGTGAGGTGAGCCGCGAGCGCGAAGATCTCCGTATTGAGTTGCCACAGGGCGGCTCGCGTCTCCGAAATCACAGGCGAAGTGAGCTCGCCAGATATGGGGATTCCGAGTAGTTGAGTGAGACCTTCGTGGACGTCCGTCCAGAGCATGTTCGACAACGGGGAGAGGTACCTGCGGATAATGGCTCGAAGCAGGTCCGTTGATTCCGTTTCGCTCGTGCCCAGCATGTCGCGCGGAGGCCGATCATGGCCAGAGGATCGGAGTTGCTATTGAGGACGCGCGGGCCATGGTGACGCAAGACGGCGTCCTGAATCGGCTCCAAGTACAATCCCAGTACGGCGCCTGCGTTGCGGAACATGTTGAGAGACTCGTCCGTTTCCGCTTCCTTGCCCGAACGTCTCCGGTTGGAGGGCAGACTCGCAGTAACCGAGTCGTCCGTCGAGGGTAGAACCGTCTCGACTCCCTCCTCTATTCGGAAGCTGACGAAGGCTCTGTCCGAGTCGACCGAGCCCCCTCGCTATGCATGGAGGAGATGTTGCTGAACGATAAAGACGAAGTTGGTCCCGACAGGGAAGGAGAGGACTCGTAACCAGTAGATCCAGGGGGAGTAATCTGTTCGGGCGTAAGGTGTTGACGGACGCTCCGCTGGCCGCGCGTCCTCTGCCCTCTTCGTTGAACATCGGGTTCCTCGCGAGCGAAGGGCCCTCCGCGTCCTGGAGTCCAGTGACGCGGCTGGCTGTCGCCGAAGGAGATGGAGGGGCCGGTGTTGGAGGTTCCGTTATCGTTACAGCCGAGATGGGGGAAGCGAAGCTAGTGGCCCAGCTCGAAGGGGGTTGCATCGTCGAGGCTGGGCGGGCCGTTGAAGAAGTAGAAGAAGAAGTATTGTGAGGGTTCGACGACTCCGACGTCGAGGTTTTGCGGCTGGCTCTGCTAGCCGCATTGCCCGGAGGGCCGCGCGAAGAGGTTCCGTGCGAGGCTGACGACGAGGGTCGGGTAGCCGACATCCACTTGTTCGTGTAGCGGGGGTAGAAGTTGAGTTGCGAATTTTCCTGATCCCCAGTTATATGCTGATGTCCATCGCTCGGGGAAATACCCCGTGCGGATGGCACCATGTGGTCGTCGTCAAGCCTTTCGATAGGCGGCGCCAATCGCATGTGGAGGCTGACGCGTACTCCTGGAGTCCAGGAGATAGCGAGTCGCGGCCACATCGATCCGTCGTCTAGTTGCCCCCGGTGTCGGGCAGCCCCTACTCCGGGCTGCCCAACCTGCATGGGGGTTCCGTTTACCCCATGCTGAGTCTACCCCCTGGGAAGCCCCTCGCGGTGGGCTCCATTGTGATGCGACACGAAATCCTAAGGGCTTCCCGCGTCCCGCGAGGACGTTGGGGTATAGGGTCTAACATACCGAAGGCCATCCTGGAGTCCAGGATGGCCTGAGGGCAGCGGCCGTATCCCCAACGGCAAGACGAATGCTGTAGCATTCGTATCCGACAAGCCGCGAGACTTCCTGGAGTCCAGGAAGCCGTACGGCGGATAGCTGGCCAAACGACCTTGGAGTCGCCGAGCCTTGGTTGCGCCGTTGTCCGACGGCGCTACGGGAGCGATGACGCTCAAGTACAGAGAGGGAGGCGATTACAAGGTCGAGGTTTATACAAGATGGTACAGTCGAGGCGGGCGCACGGTCGTCAGGCGAGATGGAAGTCGGGATCAAAATAGCAGCTGCCGTTACTGATGCTGATGACACATGCTAGGCCACTCGGGCCGTACCTACTCTACGCTATCACACAAATCGAAACTACACGAGACCTTAATCACTCCGTGATTATTCTTGAATCAAACACTCGGATTAGCCTCCGTCTTCGGTCTATCCAAGACCGAACCCGCTAATCGGTTTCCCGCGAAACGTCGATTAGTGGAATCTCTGATTAAGGAGTTTTCCAAACTTCTGATTAGTGTTCAAAATCTCCACAAACCCCACAACTCAACCCTTGTTGGCTCTGTACCTTGGGGCCGATACTCGTATTGGTGATAGCTGCTAGGAACGCTTTTGGTGGTCTTTTGCTTGGTTGGTTTCTTTTGCTATTCAGCAAAAGTCTCTTTTCCGGGTGTTGGCGTTTTTCCCGCTGCTAGCCGATAGCTCGTCTATCATCTGGAGCCCACCGCAAGGGATTGTGGATTTATTTTGAACCTTCTCTGGATAAGGATTATTCCTGATTAAGAGAGAAAACTATCGACACTAGGTTTGGTTCGTCAGAATCATTCCACCCGCAAAGAAACCGGATTATACGGATTCAAAACCTTCGGACTTCGCTTCTCTCCTTCGGGGTAAAGGGGAGCTTAGACCAACACCTTTGGACAACACGGATACTGCAAGAGGCCAGGCGTGTTACGCGTCAGAACCCTACGGGACAGCCAGTAGCAGGACCATCCAAACCGTCCAAACCAAAATCCAAATCTATCCAAGTCCCATCCACGGCCAAGGGAAAAGCTAAAGCCCAAGAGTCTTCTAGTTCTGAACAAGAGGACACTCTCGAGCAGCAACTTAACTCCCAACCACTATCCATATTGGACATTCCGGTTAACCCCGTTCCGATAAATTTTTGGGCTTATACACATCAGCCAGTCATGGCTCACCACGCAAATCAACAACAGAACGCGCAGCAAGGGGTGGCTGCTCAGGGAGGACCTCAATTGGCGCAAGGGCCTAATCCAGGTGGTGTTAACCCACCGCCAGGACAAGGACAAGGAGCTGGCGCGCCACCAGCACAAGGGAGGAGCCGCACCGGCTCAAGGACTTAATCCAGGTCAAGCTCAGGCTCCGCCTGCAGCGCCAAGGGTATAAGTATGGGGGGCCTGTACAAGGCTATAAGATACCCGTCATGGAGTAGGGACCGACCAGGGTTCGACGGACGCAAAGCAGAGACGACGTTGTTGGAGTTCATTGAATGCCTAAGGGAGGTATTCGAGAAAGGCGCGGTGACCGAGGAAGCGGCCAAGAAATCAACAACGATTGGTTTCCTGGATACGCTTCAATTGAAGGAGCAGTGGCGTGAGATTAAGGGCTACGATGACAATACGACTTGGGAAGAATGGATCGAGAACGTGCTTAAGGATTATCCGGAAGTTCGTGATCGGGACAACGGGTCGGTTTCGGCATTAGAGACCTTAATCAAACAGGACGGTGGGATTCGGCGACGGGATGAGGGACCGCTTAGGCGGTTCGTTGTTTCCTTCCTTCATATAGTGAATAAGCTGATGAAGGCGCCGGCCGTTCTCACTAATCGAGATGCAGTGGCGTATTTTCTTCGAGCATTGGATGCCGATTTCTCTAGGGAAATGACTGAGTGCATGGGCGGATTATCGTTGACCCCTTGGCTGGGGCAGCCGGCTAATCCGCATCATGTCCGCCGAAAAGACGATCCCTATTCAATTGAAGACGTAACCAAGCTAGCCGTCGCGTTAGCCGAACAGACGTTCGGCACTGTCAATGAACGTGGCGGATTATTGGGTAGTGATCCTAGCCAGTCCGGAGCTAATCGCTGGGCGGTTAAGGCGAGAGGAAGAGGCAAGGGATCACCTTGGACAACAGATGGCTCAAATGCGAGACATTATGGATATCCATGCGTCAAAAACGGAGAGGGATATGAAGTCGTTTCAGGCTACTGTCGAGTCGGCAACCCGGGTTATGCAACAGAACCTTAACCCGGTTCGGAGGGAATTTACGGGGAACCCGCGGAAACGGATCACCAACATGTGGGGAAACCGTTTGGCGGGCCTTGTTCCTTCTGCAAAGGACCTCATGGCTGGGGTGTGTGTGAGATTAAGAAGAAGAAGTTGGCGAATGGGGAGATCCTACTCGAAAACGGGTACCTAAACTTACCTGGAGGATTCAAGATTCCGTCTTACTCTCCGGATTGGTCGAGGCTTCAAAACGTGGAAGAGTATTGGAGACGGACTAAGGCGGGCGAACCAACCTTAGCCCAACCCATTCCTAGACGACGACAGGCGGCCTTTATGATGGATATTGACGACGAACGGAACGACCACATCGGACAGTGGGAAGACACTTCGCACGACGAGCTAGTATCCAGGCATGTGCAGCAAAATCTGCAACAAGGGGCGCGTCTACGCCGGGTCTTCATTAGGGCAATTGCAATCGCAGTTGTACTATGGAGGCCCAAGCCAGCATCTTAATCCAGGAATGCGGGGATACCCGCCGCACCTTCAACCATGGGAAACGCCTTATCCGCATGGCATGGGAACGATGTTTAATCAGACTCCGATGACAGGGCCTGGATCGGGCCAGCATCACCATGCCGGGCCTGCAAATCCGGTTAACGAATTGGCCGAACAGCTTGTTCAAATCATGAACTTGGGCAGGCGGCCTAATCAAGGACCGGATCACGGACGGGTTAACGACCAATTCCAAGTTTCCACTAGGAGCACGCCTCGGGGCAATAACCCTTCGGCGGGAGGTGGAAATTTCTAGAAAGTCCGAGGAAGGGGGCTGGGACCCGGACAAAACGGGTTTCTAGTACAGCAGGGCCCCCGGAGGACCGAACTACGTCTGTGGATAAGGCTACGCGGAGGAAGGAGAAGAGTGTGCGTTTTGAGGAGGAGCCTGAAGAGGAACCGGATGAAGGAGAAGGGGGCAGGATCCTGGGGGAAGAGTCTGTGGTGCCCAAACCGAACCGAACAGAAAAGACGCTGGGTAACCGGGAATCAGGGGAACGAGCGGAAGAAGCCGGCCCACGATTCTCGGAAAGGTCTTGGCGGATAGTCTCACGGTACGATGACCAAGGCATTCTGGAAGCAGTCGTTAGTCGGGTGGAAAACATGCCCATGGCACCAATGACCGTTAAGGAACTGGTGGCCATGGCGCCCGGATTTGCAAAAAGCTTAAGGAATGTACTGTCTAGACGGCGCCAGAAGATTAATCCACCGACCATGGAAGCAATGCTTAATCATGGTGGCGGATACCCGTTCCTGGAGGATGAAGGGACAATCTTCCTAGACGAAGATGCCGTATCACTGACGGATTTGCCGGAAGCAGATTGGTGTTACTTGGCAACCCAAGAAGACGTCGGAGTTGACCCGGGAGGGATTATCTGTGGGGATCCGGTTTTGCAATACATCTCCACAGTTCCCGACCGAAGAGATCCGAAACAAGTCTTCGCCGGCAAAGAGTCCACCTCGCTGAGGGTGCTTTATCCGACAGTCAACGCCATGCGCCAAGTTGAATGTGTGGTGGATAGCGGATCACAAATCGTATCCATGTCCTTGGAGATGGCTGAGGATTTGGGATTGTCTTGGGACCCCGAAGTCCAGATTTACATGCAGAGCGCGAATGGGCAGCTTAAGAAGTCGGCCGGCTTAGTGCGGAATGTGCCGTTCTTATTCGGGGACATTGCGGTCTATTTGCAGGTGCATGTAATCGAGGGTGCGGCGTACGATGTACTATTGGGGAGGCCGTTTGACGTGGTTACCGAGTCGGTAATCGCTAATCACCGAGATGGAAGACAGACTGTCCGGATACGCGATCCGAACTCGGACCGGCGTCTGGATATTCCTACTTTCCCACGAGGAAAGTTCTCGGCAACGGTTAAGGCTAAACCAGAGACAGACGGCCCGCGTCCTAATCGGGACATTCAGCCCCTCTCGCAAGCGTTAGCAGCTAAGGTGGGGTCGAATTGGGAAGGGAGGACGAAGTGGGCTGGAGGACCGGTCAAGGGACTATTCGAGAAAAACTTCCCGAAAGACCCTATCCGGGAAAAGTGGCCTAACTCGGATTCGAACCCACGACAGACAAATCGGATACGCAGGCAGGTGTCGGTGGAGGAAGTGGAAGATGAATACGAGCGAGACTTCCGCGAACGAAGGGATAGGGAAGCCAAGGATTCCACTCCGGCTAAACCCGTAGCCCAGCAGACCAGGGATTCAACTCCCTATACGGATGGTGCCGGAAACAGACGGCCGAGGGATAGACAGTCCCGGCCGGAGACTTCCACGAAGGAACCATATCCGGAAGCTGTTCGACGCCGATTAAGGCGCATGGAAGGGGAGAGCGAAGATTCATCTGAAGAAGAAGATCCGAATGTCTACTCCCGCCATTTACCGGATAATCAATGGAATGGGAAGGGACAGGATTTTCGTCAATCTGGGAGGAGATAGAGGAGACGCTTGGACTGGACGCTAATCTGAAGGATGCGGCAGTGCATTCGGGTTGGATCAGGACGGGGAGGTCGTAATCGAAGCCGTGATTGGTCCGCGGGATGGGAGGAATTTCAAAGGGGATGAGATTAAACAAGCCTATTTGCTAGCCTCGAAGGGCTGCAAGGCCTTGGAGGAGGACAAAGAGGCGGCACAACTGTTTAACCAGTTTGTGGGTCTCGAACCGAAAGAATCTCTGGATGACGGACGGATCATGGAGGTGTTCACATTTGATGAGAGAGTGCTGATGAGCAAGCGAGATATCGTTCGCGAGGAGGAGGCGGCTAAGCGCCAGATCGGAATAAGGCAAGGAACCTGCCTAAGTCAACAAAGATTAGGGGCGGCGTTCGCCACCAAGTACAAACCGGTAGCGCTCAAAGTGCGTCCGGTCTACACGGACTTGCCGGAAAAATTTCGGATTAAGCGGGAAATCAAGGGAGATCCGCAAGGATATGCCGAAGCTGCCGGAGCGGCCTCCGGATTTTGTGCCGACAGGCAGGTACACCGAGGAGAGGAAAGCGATTATAGACAAGGCACATGCAGGGGATTTCCTAACCAAGGAGGAGAGGAAACTCGCGCATGAGTTTATGCGTTTGCATGAATCGGCTTTCGCTTGGGATGACCCGAGAGGGGTTCCCTTAAGAAAGAATTTTTCCCTCCAATAGAAGTACCCACTGTGGAGCACAAGGTCTGGATAGAGCGGAGTATTCCCATTCCAAGGGGACAATCCAAGAGTTTTGCAAGGTGATTAAGAAGAAGATTGACGCGGGCGTTTACGAACCGTCTAACTCCTCTTACCGATCAAAATTCTTTGGAGTGCTCAAGAAAGATGGGAAGAGCATCCGATTAGTGCACGCTCTGGAACCTCTAAACGCAGTTACTATCGCTCACTCTGGAATACCTCCGGCTACCGAGGAATTGGCGGACCACTTCGCGGGAAGGGCCTGCGGAGGACTATTCGATCTCTACGCAGGATACGACCAAAGGGATTTGGCCGAGTCGTCTAGGGACTATACAACGTTCCAGACGCCTTTCGGAGCCATGCGATTAGTGAAGCTGCCGATGGGATGGACTAATTCAGTTCCAATATTCCATGACGACGTAACGTATGTTCTCCGGGATGAGATCCCTCACGTAACTATCCCATACATCGACGATGTGCCGGTCCGAGGACCGCCGACAAGGTATGAGGATAAGGACGGGAAGTGCGAAGTGATTAAGGGTAATCCGGGGATCAGGCGCTTTGTGTGGGAGCACTTTCAAAACCTGAATAGAGTTGTTCAGAGGCTGAAATATGCGGGCTTTACAATCTCGGGGCTTAAGACTGTGCTTTGCGCGGATAGCTTCGAGGTGGTAGGGCACCAGTGTTCATACGAGGGAAGGCGACCGGCCACGGATAAGGTGGGAGTAATATCTCGCTGGCCTCCGTTGGACGATGTCTCTCAAGTCAGACAATTCTTGGGGGTGGTCACCTATGTGAAGAACTTTATTAAGGATTTCGGATTAATGGCGAGGCCATTGTACGATTTGCTTAAGAAAGACGCGGAGTGGGTTTGGGGAGAACGCGAACAAGCCTCGATGGACGCGATTAAGCGAGCAGTCGAGACCTGCGATGCACTTCGTCCCTTAAACTACGACGAGACATGGGAAACCGTTGTCGCTGTTGACACTTCACACATAGCCGTGGGATTGGAAGTTTTCCAGATTGATCCGAATACCGGGAAGAAGTACTTCGCCAAGTTCGGATCCATCCCGCTTAATCAGAGGGAGCGAAATTTCTCCCAACCCAAACGAGAATTGTTTGGACTAAAACGAGCACTGGAGTATTTGCAGTACTGGATCCTAGGGTGTAGGAATTTAACGGTAGAAACGGACGCGCTATACATCAAGGGGATGCTGGATAACCCGGGAATGGGCCCAAATGCGACCATTAACCGGTGGATCGAGCAAATCCTGATGTTCCACTTCACATTGAAACATGTGAAGGGAGCGACGTTCTCACCAGATGGCCTATCCAGGCGACGGAAAGTGGAAGGAGACGAGGAGTTCAAGGATACTGAGGAAGGATTTGACGAGAACCCGCCTCCGGACACGCATCAGGACTGGGATTACACTATCCAGCAACCGTTGGAGCTGGGGGAATTCATTGACCAGATTGACACGCGTGGGGGGTTCTTGTTCGAGGCAAAAGATGCTTATCCAGAAGCATACGGCTACTTCGAAACGGACTGTTGGGACGCATACGAGGACCGATTAAGGGAGGCGGAGGCTATCCGGGAGGCATACGCCCAAGAAAACGTGCAGCCACCCGAATACCTGTCCTCGGATATCCGGGGCACGGAGCCGCTTTTGCCCTCGACAGCGTTCAAATGGGACGAGGCTAAACGCGAACCGTATAATGAGCAGCACAGAAGTGCAAATGCAATCCGGTTAGAAGCGAAGCTAGAAGACGTCAAAGCTTACATCAAATCAGGGTGTAAGCGCCCGGAAGGGATGACGACTAAGAAGTTCCGTGACTTGGAAAAGTACGCCTCACAGTTCTTCGTCGGAAAGGATGGCCGGTTATTCAGGAAGGGTTCGGAAGGAATGAACCGGTTAGTGGTGGAGAAAGAGCATCGCATGTTTATGATGAAATCGGCGCATGATAGCCTCGGACATCGCGGAGTCTTCGCAACGAAGTCCTTAATCGAAGTACGGCTCTGGTGGCCGGAACTCGAGTCGGACGTGGCTTGGTATGTCAAAACCTGCCACATGTGTCAGGTCCGGCAAAGGAACTTGGTTCGAATCCCGCCAGTGCCAACTATGACGCCGAGCTTATTCGCGAAAATTCATATGGACGTGATGGTCATGAGCGAGGTGTCGAATGGGCATAAGCTAGTGGTGGCGGCCAGGGACTCGCTAAGCCGGTGGTTAGAAGCCAAGGCTTTGCGCTCGGATACCACACAGGCCTTAGCCATGTTTTTGTTGGAAAATATTATCTGCCGCTGGGGATGCCCACGAGAGATAGTAACCGATAATGCACCTCAGTTCTTAGCCGCGGTGGAGTGGTTAGCCAGGAAGTACGGGATAACAGGGATCAGAATCTCTCCGTATAACTCGCAAGCCAATGGCCCGGTAGAGCGCGGGCATGCGGATATTCGGCAATCACTAGCCAAGGCAACCGGCGGAAATGGCTCCAAGTGGTATTGGTTCCTGCCGCAAGTGGTTTGGGCTGACCGAGTTACGGTCCGACGAGGATTAGGGTGCTCGCCGTATTTCGCGGTAACCGGATGCCACCCAATACTGCCGCTGGACATAGTGGAAGCAACATGGCTTGTTGATTACCCGGGAGGATTTATTTCCACCTCTACTCTGGTCGGATTAAGGGCCAAAGCTTTAGCCAAGCATAAAATTCACCTTAATCGGATGAGGGAGAGGGTCTCGCAAGAGAAGATCGAGGCGGCAAGGCGCTATGAACGCGTGCACGCAAAAACGATCAAGGATTATAAGTTTGTTCCGGGCGATCTAGTGCTATGCAGGAACACGCAAATCGAGAAGAGTCTTAATCGCAAATCGAAGCTCAAGTACCTAGGACCTTTGGTCGTAATCAGGCGCACCAAAGGAGGCTCGTATTTAGTGTGCGAGCTTAACGGCGCGGTCTGGCCGGGGAAGATAGCGGCCTTCCGATTAGTGCCTTACGCGGCGCGAAAATCGATTGACATTCCCGGGTCAATTGAGAAGTGGCTGGACTTGACAGCCGCGGACATTGACCGATTAGCGGAAGTCCCCGATCAAGAGCCGGAGGACATCGGAAGAGACTGGCAATTCGATGAAGCTAACTTGGACTCGGACTCGGACGTGGAATAGCTGAATAACACGAAACGTCTTATTCAACAAGCGGACATATACGTGGTGGTACAACGGTAAAGAGACACTAATCGAGGAATCCAAGCCCTGACGGACTTGGATTACCGACGTTGACAAGCGGAGGCAACGCCGTGATTAGCGTGGGAGTGGTCGCTGAGGACCTAAGCCGACTTGCCGGCCTTGCGCGTCTTGGACGACGACGCAACCGGAGTCGAAGGGCCGGCCTCCACCTGAGCACGGGGACCGGTGGGGATAGCCTTGGTCGACTTAGCCGAAGAGTTGGTAGTGGCGTGGCCAGCGAGATACGCCTTGACGATGGCGGGGCCGAGGCCGAGATCCATATCACTGTCGAAACGGATTAGCGCGGATCATGAGAACGGGGGACGCAAATCCGGGACTGACGTGATACGGGCGGGGACGCGGATACCCTGGGTGCGAATAAGCTCCAAAACCTGCTCATGCTGCGAACGGCGCAGAAGGAACTCTTCGAGTTCGAAACTCATGCGCTGAACCGTGTTGATGAGCATGGAGTTAAGAGAGCGCTCCAAGTTAAGGATATCGTCGTTCTCCAGCTGGGCGATGAGCTTGGTGGCGTTGTCGTCCCAGACGGACGACAGAATAGCGCCGAAGTTGGCAACCTGGCCGGAGACGGTGTTGGCGCCAAAGTCCCCAGTGGCGGAATTCTGCGAGAGAAGGAGAGAAACGGATTAGCACAGGGATGACGGATTAACGATGACACACCATTGATCCGTTGCCAATCCGTTTAAGCGCAGCTTCAAGAGAGAAGCTAACGGACTTGTCGTTGAGCATCTTGTTCATGTTGGGCGTGTCGCGAGCGTTGGGCTTGATAATGGCCTTGATTTGCTCCTTAGCCGCTTCCTTGAGGACTTTCTTGGTCTCGGAAGCCTTGCCATCGGACTTGGCCTCGACAGGCCCTTCGGCTTTGCTGGAGGCCTAAGGCGGAGGCAAGCTGATTAGCGTAACGTGGCCAAGGAATCGCGAAAAGAACGAACCGATTTGGTCTTCTTGTTCGGAAGCTCGTCCTGGGGAGACAACTGGTTAGAGTGAATAAACGAAAGGGACGGATTAGGGAATAACGCACCGGGCGCTTGTTCTCGCCTCCACGCTTGTTCACAGCGGCCGCGTCCTCCATGGGAACGTCGTCATCGATTATCATGACAGACGGCGACTTAGGGCGCTCGGCCGTAATCTCCGAGTCAGAGTCCGGAGCATCAAGATAGGCTTGAAGTTCGTCCTCCGGAGCCTAATCGGTTAAGCGGTCAGCCAACGGGCTTAATCAGGGTTATAACGCACCTCGAGACCGTAAGGCACGGACGAGTTGGCAACCAACTGAGCGATCTTGCGGTGAATCTCGCCGACCGAGTCGGGCTTAACCCAGTTCGGGTGGTTCTTGAGAATAACCGCGATAACTTGATTAAGCTTGTTGCGAACCGAGTTGAGGCACTCGACGATTTCGGGGACATGCGCAGCATGCTCGAAGTGAGCAGGAGAGAAGTTCAACGACTAAGGGAAGTTGAATAAGGAGAAGAAGGCTGGAGGAATGCGCACCAAGACCGTGCCAAGGCGGTCAACGTCGTAGACGAACTGAACAGGATCGCTCGAGCTGAGCTTCGTCTTGACCGCGATGCGAGCACGGTCGACGAGCTTGGTGAAGATACGAGCGCCATGCTTGGCGACGTGGTCGTCAAAGATGTCCTGGTCAAGGGGAACGACTTGGTTGTTGAGACTGCTCGCCATGCAAGCCGAGAAGGAGTGGGGAGTATGGGTGCAACAGTGGTCCATGGCTGGCTTTTATGTCGCAGAGGGCGGCGACCTTTTGAGAACGGGGGAGGGAGCCTAGCCACACATGAGACTACTACACCCATGCGGCGCAAGCCCATGAGACCCAGATTTTTCGCGGTGTGCATGGAGATAATCAACAGAACACGCTGGAGACATGCGGATAAGAGAAAATCAAACGTCCGGTTACAAAACTGGCGAAGGGATTTCTCCTCGAAACCGATCATGCTGACAGGGGTGGTTGGATTAACGACCAGGATTAACGTCTCGTGGCTTATGCGGAGGATGCATATTTCCTGTAGACGAAGTACAGGACCTAGGACCTTGAATAGGCACTTAAGAGATGCGGACGCAGGGCCGGACTAATCAGCGTGGGCGCAAGCTGTCAAGAACCAAGGCGCTAATCGGAAGCTGTTGATCGGAGGGGCGTCAATCGCTTGGCGCTGAGCGACAAAGATCCGGATTAGCCATCTTGCGAAGGCACGCTTGCATCACGAAGATCGGCGAGATAAGGCTCCCGGATTAGTGGGCAACTGAATAGTGAACACTAATCAGGCGGGAGACCTCGGTCTTAATCGGCCAGTGCGTGTTAAACCGGGTAAACACCCGTTTGATTCGTTTAGCCGTAAACACGGCGGGTACAGAAGATACATGATTAGATACAGAGGCTATCTAATCAGAGCGCGTTGGATGGATTAAAAATTTTATACGAAGTTTTTTTTTTTCGGCCCACTAGTCGGCAGAGTTGGGGTTCTCTGCATCGTCAGTGGGGATGGCCCCGCTCGAGCTGCCGGCGAAGTTCCACGAGTCAAGCCAGTCCTCGAGCAGGTCCTTGACGTCCGGCTTGTTGGCGCCAGCCTCGAAGAACTTGGTGGCGACCTCAGGACCGTTGACTTCGACTTGGGCCCGGATCCAGAGCTCGACCTCGCGCGCGGCCTCGATGGCAGCCTTGCGGGCGGTCGTAAATCCGACGTCGACGGCCATCAGGGTGTCGTACGCCTGATTAAACCGCTCGAAAAGCGGCTGTTGATCTCTGCCAAATTCGGTTAGCGAAGAAAAACACGGATTAAGGCGAGGAGGGCTTACCCGGGCCGTACAGGTCGAACGCGACCTTGAGGTTCTGCATCTGCTGCTTGCGCTCCTCCAACGACAGCATATGCGAACAAGCCGATGTGTCGGACTTGATGCGAATGCAACGTTGGCAAGCTCCGTACCCGTTTGGGACACAGAGCTGCCGCGCGGCGACACAGGACAGGCAAGGCGCGCCGGACTGCGGATTAGGGATCAAGCGGATTAGCAGATGAGGCGCTAATCGGAAATGATCGGACTTACGAAGAGTTGGACGTAATTCGTCCCGTCTTTGGACAGCCGAGCGCCGAACTTCGACTCCAAGTCCGAGAGGTCGATCTTGGGCGTAGCCGGGGCCCAGAGTGGCTCGGTTAGCCGGGCGGACTTGCGGCGAACGGACGAAGAGGCCATGTCGGTGCGGTATGCGCCTTGTTGGAAGGAGAGCGAGAGGTTAATCTTACCCTCGCCCTCGCCGGCGTTCGGGTGCATAGACACTTGGGCTGGGAGAGAGAGGGAACGGATTAGCGAGGAGAAACGGCGAATAAAACAAGACGGACTTATCCAGTGGGACTCGTCCTTCTTGTTGATCGCACCGACGAGGTAGTCGACGGCGGCCGCCGTGTCCTTCTTGATCTGCTTGACCGGCACTCCATGGAGAAGACGATCGTCGCCGGAGCCGACGACAGTTCGGGTAATCAGCCGACGAGAAGATGGGACGGGATAAGCTCGCTTACCCGCGGCGCGGGAAGACCCAGTGATCCGGACAGAGTCGTCACTGCCAGCTGGCTTATCGACGACTCGGACAACGAGCTTAGCCGGTTCGGCCGGCTTCGGCTTGTCGTCGGTCTTGGACTTCTCGACGCTCTTCCTCGGTTTCTCGGGCTCGGCGGCCTTCTTGGGCTTAACCGGTTTCTCGGGCTTCTCCAGCGGTTCCTTCTCTTTGCCCTTAGCCGAGGCTGACGATAGTGTCAGAGGCCGAACGGGGGGCGTAGAAAGAGCCGGATGGGGGAGCGGGAATAGGGCTTCGTCGTCCGAGTTGCCGATTGTCGCCGACGAAACGCTAAGAAGGGGAGACGGATTAAGCGAGTTCGGAGTTAATCAAGAAGGAATTGGGACTTACGGATTGCGATACGTCGCACGCGGGCGCTGGAGAACCTTAGGGTCAGGGAACTCCGATCCCGGATTAAGCTGGTTGGCAAATGATTGGCCACGCTTAACCGGAACGGGCGGTCTTGGCCTTCTTGACGTTCTCGGGCGGAACGACCGGCTGAGGCGTAGGCGAACTACAAAGATCTTGATTAGCGTGGCAATTCAGGTGCCAAAAAAAGGAAACGGACTTACCGACGGCGTTTAAGCAGGACGGGCGGACTAACCGGCGAGACCGCGGTCTCCGGACCGGATTCTTCGTCAGGTTCGCCTTCGCCGTCGACGTCCATTTCAGCGTCGGACTCGGGCCAACCCAGCTGAGCCTTGGTCGGGCGTTCGCTATCCGAGACGCCGTAATCCGGGTCGTCCGAGGTCGACGTCTGGCATTACAGGCTCAGACGGGTCGGGATTGCGGTAGCGGAAAAATTCGAGTTTGTGAGGAACGAAGAATTCGGCGACGGTGGGGATCCGGTCTTCGTTGGGAGTAGGGATAGTAAAATCAGAGCGCAGATAGAACTATTCAGTTCGGGCGTGAGCGCTTCGTCATCGACAGAAAAATCCGACGACGTACCTTGTCTAGTTCAAGGCAAGGAAAGAAACCGTACTCGGCAGGGATATGCTTGAAGTCGTCGTCGTCGGCGTCGATGATGATCTGGTAGAGGGCGCAACCGATCTCGTACAGACCGTTGGCACGGCACGACGCGTCTTGAAAGCGATCGGTCCGGGCGACGAGGTAGCGCTGGAGAGAGATTAGAGAGGATGAAGGGGAAGAACGAGATGGAGGGCGCACCACGGCAGGAAGCCCTTCGCGCAAAGCAAACCGAGCGTCTTCGATGGGGGCGGCGCGTCCGGCGAAATGGCCGCGGATAAGAGTGAGGAGCGGGTTGACCAAGGGAGCGTTGAGGGCACGCCAGGCTGGATGGTGGCTGGGCTTAATGCGCTTGAGGCCGTCAGGGCGGAGGCCAGAGGGGCGTTTGGGAGCGACGGGAGACGACATGGAGGGGGAAAGCAAGGAGAAAATGCCCTGTTTTCCGACGCCCAGTTAGTTTTACAAGGGGTCGGAAAGCGCAGCATTTTCTAGATTGAAAAGAAGCTTGCCGATGAATTGAAGCTAAAGAAGCTTCCGCGGAGTCATCGTGCGGCGTTTAGAATGACAGATGGGCCTCGTGGGCGAAGAACAATCTAAACGCTGGGAAAAACCGAGCTTAAAACTCAGGGCGGTTGTCAGGGCGTGGAGGATCGGATTAAGGACGGGGCACAAAAATTTTACAAAGTCCCTATCCCTTAATGCGGTGGCAAGAGCTCTCCTAGGAAGAACACTGGCTAAGGAGTTGGCTGGCCGAATTTGAAGCAGGGGCGCTGGGGCAATGAAAGGGGCTAAGCTTAAATCAGGCAGAGACGCGGATGGGATCGGCGAAGGACTTAGAGCTGAAAAATTTTCTGAGTACTATGGATGGCCTAATCGACTGGGGGCAGTCGAGATTTGAAAACGGGGGAGATGATACGCCGGGAAACGGAATACGCCTGAAATTGAGCGATTTTGGCGAATATTTGCGCGGTGGAATCAACTCGAATAGGGCTAATCGGTGCTGTACCCGAGCATTGGATTAGGCTTGAGCGAAGGGTGGATTAGCAGCCCCGACGCGTGTCATAGCGCTTAGGGCCGGCTAGAACATAAGTAGAACCTTAATCGGTTCCGCCTGGACAAGCGATGGGTGGCCGATAGCCTCGTCGGACACCAAGCACACCAAAAGGGAAGGAAACGGATTAGGGCCTATCCATAGGAAACGACTGGTTTGGCTGTTCAGGAAGTCCGACATCTGTGATTAGCCGCGTTGGGGCTTAGGCACTGGAGTCTCGTGACCGCGACACCTCGGATTAGCCGGCTCGGCCTAATCGGAGACTCGGCAGCTTAGCCCGACCCGACGGACTAATCAACAACGACTAATCGGACGGCGATTCTCCGGACATGAGAATCCATCAAGAATCGACAACCGGTTTCAGGAACGTTTTCCTGGACGACTTCTCCCTACACACACGACATGGGGGGCACCACTGGAATCGGCTTACCCGTGGCAATCCACTACTGGCCAGGGAGGACCGCCGGGCGAACGGGGTAAGACTGCCAAGCTATCCGGCAGCAGTCCAGTCAAGATCGACGCTCGGCAATTGATCGGATTAGCGGCATGACGAAGCCGGACAAGGATTTGCGCCTGTAACCAATGAGAGGAGGCGCTTACGGATTATCTGGATGTGTTTTGTCTGTTTGGTTGTGTTTGTACGCTACTCAGTGATGTATTTAACCAGCGTTTGGGGCCCTAGGTCCCTACGCAAACAGTACCCATCATATTTTGATTGCTATTTTGCGGGGCTTTGGGACAGAAGGCGAAGCGCCAGAAGTTGCAAATCCTAAGTTGGATTGACGGATCGGGATAAGAATCATTGAATTAAGCGATCGGACTTAGGTCCTCGGCTTGGTTACGGTGATTAACCGAGGTTGAGCGTGCCGGTGCTCCCTCTAAGTGGACTCGGTGGATCGGATTAAGGAGTTGAGCTAGCTTCGGCGCTCCTCGGATAAGGATTGGGACTTCGGGTCGAGCGTACTACGGTGCTCTCCGGTGTTAGCTAAACGAGATCGAGCGTGCCGGTGCTCTCTCGGGTTCGGGGTTTTGTGCTTGAGGATTAGATTAAGGGTTCGACCTTTGAGTTTTTGGCTTTGTTGGTTGGGTTCAGACAAACCGTCTGGGTCTGGTCGATCGAGTTGGGAAAAGCTCTCAAATCGAAACTACACGAGACCTTAATCACTCCGTGATTATTCTTGAATCAAACACTCGGATTAGCATCCGTCTTCGGTCTATCCAAGACCGAACCCGCTTAATCGGCTTTCTCCCAGAAACGTCGAGTAGTGAGACCTCTGATTAAGGATTTCTCCAAACTTCTTGATTAGTGTTCAAAATCTCCACAAACCCTGCAACTCAACCCTTGTTGGCTCTGTACCTTGGGGCCGATACTCGTCTTGGTGATAGTTGCTAGGAACGCTTTTGGTGGTCTTTTGCTTGGTTGGTTTCTTTTGCTACTCAGCAAAAATCTCTTTTCCGAGTATTGGTGTTTTCCCACTGCTGGCTGATAGCTCGTCTATCATCGTGACTCACAGAAAGCGGAACAGTCATCACCGGATATTGCAACACGAAGACATTGTCTATCTCCTCGAGTTGCTTCGCCTAAACCCCCCTTTTTCCTTGAGCAGCTCTGCTCATCGCTACGCGACAATCAGCTCATGTCCGTTCACTTCACCACTATTCACCACGAGCTTGTTCGTGCCGGAATCTCAGGTCGAATCTGTCGCTCAGGAACGCAATGCTGATCTCCGCAACGACTATGCTTGCGAGATCTCCCAATACACTCCTGAGGAGCTGAGTTTTATTGACGAAACATCCAAGAATGACAAGACCGCAAATTGCACCCACGGCCGTAGACCCGTAGGCGAGCCCATTGTTGTTGAGCAGCCCTGGGTTTGCGGTATCCGGCTCACTGCCACCGGTCTGCTCACCATCAATGACATGGCTACAAGCACCATTGTTGAAGGGTCCATGCACCGCAAGCAGTTTGTAGCTTTTTTGCAGAATCAGGTGGTATGTTCTGCACTCCTCTGACTTGCTTGTAGCTTCTGCTTTGTTTGCCTTTTCCCCGGGTCGCTGAGCGTTCTCGTTATGGACAACGCCAAGATCCACCACGGCGAGGAAGTTTACGACATTTGCACCCAAGCCGGTATGTCATGTACTTTGCCTCTTCCCAGTCCTTACTCATGTTTATATAGGTGTTTGTGTTGTGTACCTTCCACCTTACTCCCCAGACTTCAACCCCATCGAGCTTGCCTTCTCTCAGATCAAGTCCTTTATTCAGAAGAACGACACACTTTTCCGATACACTCCAGCTGATCATCCTTACGCACGAATTTATGATATACAGGAAGCAATGCAGGTTGTTACAGAGTGCAATGCTTTAGGATACTTTCTACACTGTGGTTTCTTCTAATCTAACTTTCTTTCGCAATTGCCCACTTCCCAATTGCGACTTTGAGCTGCGCGATCTCACCACTCTTCAACTTCACCTCCTTCTGCAGCTCCGGAATCTGAATATGGATGAACGTCTCACTCGTCTCATATCCCTTGCCAATGAGGCAGTTCTTGACTCTCTCCAACAGCCCATACCGAAGGCAAAACTCTGCGACATCCATGACTGGCCCAGGATCGAGATGTGCTGGAACAAGAGCATCTGACGGAATAGCTGGCGTGGCTGGCGCACCGGCTGCGGCAGCGGCGACAGGTCCACCGCGCATGAGAGTAAAAAGTCCTGCGGCAAGTTGATGTTTCTCGTATGTGTGGGTGGGGCCGGCTTGTGAGCTTCGAGAAGCTGCTCGCATCGTTGGATAAGAGCACTTTTTGGATGTGCCATGTGAACACCGGCAAAGAGCTGGTTGTTCGGAGGCTCGGATAACGTTGCATGTCCAGCAATCTGCACAAATAGGCACGAGAACAATGCAGGAAAATAAGGGAAACCCACCATGGCTGCTGCCCAGCTCTCGATATGGTCGTGGCTAAGCGGGTAATCGTCTATTCCGGCACGTTTGAAACACTGAGTGCTCTCTCATTCTTGCACGCTGTCGCAGTATGGATCTTGCCAATTGCGTCGTTCAGAGCCTGATTTCCGGGAAGAATCTTAGATGCCTTTGGGACCTACTAAGGGTCAGCTACAAGTGTTGCGCGCAGACGGCCACTGTCAGTACTCACTTTGCCTCCAGCGGTCTTCTTCTTCGAGGGAAGTTCATCCTCGTCAATAGGTGCGGTCAGAGTAGTCCGAAACGACGTCCGAAAAGAAAATCCGGAAAGGGTCTGATGGCGGCCTTTTCGGACGCGTCCGGATTTCCGGATTGCATACCGACTCCCAGAGCCGGTATGCCCGCCTTCGGATGGTCCGAAACTCGCTCTCGCCCGCCCCTAAGCGTTGCTGCGCATCAAGAAGCTGTCACAGCCCCGAAAAAAAACGGCTTGTCCTTTCCCCCCATGGGCTCCCTCCGCCCCAACCCCAAGAAAAGCAAGAAGGCCGCCGCCGCCGCCGCTCTGCGCAGCCTCAGGCTCCGACGAAGGTGCAGCCAGCCTCTGCACCACGCCCACGCGCAAGAAGGTCGCCAAAACCGATGACGACGCAGAGGGACCGGTGAAGGAGGTTGCGATGCCCGAGGCTCTCAAGCGCAACCCGTACGTCGCGTTGCTTGACCGTACCCTTGCATAGTCTAAGGTGTTGTATCCAGGTTCGAAGCCAAGGCTACGACCACCACTCTCGTCAACACCATCGTCGAGACCGAGGACTACCGCAACAAGCTCTACCCTCCCTCTGGCCAAAATGCCTCGACTGCCGCAGGTGGTGGGCTTTCCAAGACCACTATCCATTGGAAGCTGGCGAAGGTCCTCTGGGGCGCCGACCACAAGGCGTTCTTCGACTGGCTCGCCGCTGGAAAGGCCAAGCAGCGCGAGGTTATCACCGACAAGGTGAAATATCGCCTCGGCGTGTACGTGGTCCTTTCTTGAGCACTATCAACACTGACTTGGTTAGTCTCGAGACCAGGACGTGTGAAATCCGCACCGAGATGCACACGACAGGCGCCGGGAACGAGATGACAGAAGAGGAGCTCAAAGCTCTCCCCGAGGATGACGAGCGCCGTTCGGCCTGGGGTGCGTCATCGCTGCTTGTTCTTCTCGTATCCTCTGACCATTGCATTAGGTGCTATCCTCGTGGACTTTCCGTGGTTCTTCGACATGGATGGACTACTCGACAAGCGCCCGAATGACGAACCCGTCGCCGCTGGTAACAGCGCGTCGGATGATATCCTCGACGTCAGCATGCCCGACACCGAGCACGAGCCATCCGAGGCGCCAGCGGCGGAACAAGATCACGACGAGGACTACTCGGACCATGCGTCAAAGGCCGAGAGCGAGGACTCCAGTGATGCGGATGACACCGACGTGAAGGCGGGTCAGAAGCGCAAGAAGACGGCCGCTAAACCGGCTACATCAACGCCTGCAGCGCCGCGCGCTGCTGCCGCTCCCGCGAAGCGTTCCAAAGCCGGCGATATCGGGGCGATGGTCGAGCAGGAGCAGGAGACGCATCGCCAGCAGCTCAATCTCGTCTCCCTCGAGGCTACTACCGACCTCGAGCGCATCAAGGCAACGAAGGAGCTCAATCGGCGTCGGATGGAGGTGAAGATGGAGAAGGAGAAGCGCAAGACGAAGGCGGCGACGTTTGCGCAAAAGGTGCAGTTGCTGGACTTGGAAAAGCAGCATGGGCTCGAGGCCATGCGGCGCATGTTCCCGGAGGAGTACGGCGAATTGTCGTCGTCGCACCATAGTTCCCCAGCGCCATCGAACTACTCAAGTGACGATCCATTCTACGGTATGGGCTCATTTTCTTTCCCCGGCGTGGACCAGTTTCAAAACGTAGACTTTACTTATAAACAGTAGATTAGATATGACCGTAAAACTATGTCTTTTTTTTCTACTACCCGAGTCGCGCTCTACGTCTAGCTATAGACTGAAGAAGATCTGCTTTAAGTTGACTACGCTTTGCTTTGCCCGCAGCAAGATGAGCCCGCCTTCCTGCAGCAGTCGCCACATCCAACCCAGCCAAATCTCCGACCTCCTGTTGCTGTTCTGCACCCTGCTCGATAAAGGGATCCTGCTGCGGTGCCGCATACTCGTTCGACTCTCGGTGTAGCCTCTCCTCGTGCATCAGAGCAAAATTGTGAATAACGACACACGAAACTATCCATTGCGTGGCGTATCGATGGTCGGCGGCACACGTAATCGCGAGACGCAGTCCCTTGAGCGACTGCATTCGGCCTTTGAGGAAACCGATGGCGTGCTCGGAACGAACACGGACGTAGGAAACATGGTTGTTGTGGATTGCGTTGTCGCGCTCCTCGCGTTCGGGGCTCTTGTAAGGCGACTGGACCTGCGCCGAGAGCTTAAAAAATAAGTACTGTGCGGAAACCAAGAACGGACAGTGTTACCGGGTACGCGGAATCCGCCCAAATAAACTCCCCGTTCTTAAGGATTTCGTCCATCTCTCTATGAATCCGTGTGCCGGTCCATGCCCTCGCGTCGTGCGCGCTCCCGACGTACCCAAATCCAATGTCGACAATCCGCAGGTTAGGAAGATTGACGACCTGTAGAATATTCAATTACTAAGAAGTGACGAGGAGGGAGCCAGAATACCTGCAGATTCATGGAATAATTCATCTTGCGGTCGAAATAGCTGACCCCAAACCAATGCGGGCGCGCTGCGAGCGGGATAAGCGTCCCGTCCACCATACACCAGCCGTTCCGCCACTCCCTGCAACCCGACGTCTTCTCAACCCATGCCTTTGCGCGCTCCTTCTCCGCCTCACTAGGCATGCGGATGTAACGACCCAACATACCGCTGCCCAAAATCGCCGCAATTACACGACGCGTGCACCGCGGAACCGTGCCCTTGCCAAGACCAGACCACCACGAGACGGCTTGAAGCGATGCGCCATTTCCGTTATGCCCAAACTGGTAAAGGGTTACGGCGACTTGGATGTCGACAGGAAGCTGCGGGGAATTCGAGTTGTTGGTGAAAATGGGATGGAGCTCGAGCCTCTTGACAAGCCTGTCGAAGGTTTGGGGCCAAATGCGCAGCTCTGTTCGAAAGAGCGCCGGGTTTTGGTGCTTCCAGACGTGGAGGCAGGTGAGGAGAGTTCCGGCGGGGCGCGTGAGGCGCTTGCGGGCGATTTCATATCGCTGGGAATACATTTGCGTCAGCTGCCCGTGAGTCCAAGCGAGGACGTCAGAGCGCTGGAAGAGTGTGGGACGGCCCGCGGGCAATGTAGAAGTCGTCGTCGGATCCATCAGACGACGATGAGCTGCTGGAGCTGCTGGAGCTGCTCGACTCCGAGCTATCTGAGTCCCAGTTGCTGAGATCCGAGCTCGTGTCTGAGATGAGGTCGAGTTGGGGCATCCGCCGGCGTAGGATGCCCGCCGCCAAACGCGTCAGCGAGCGTAGTGACGTTGCTGGCATGCCGGTTGCATGGAGGAGGTGGAGGCGCCGTTGGCTGAGACGGACGCGATGTTTGGCGTAGGATGCGGCCGTCTTGCGTAGTTCAGCCGCACGCGCACGGCGGGACTCAATCCGCACCATGGAAGCGAAGGCAGAAGGCAGTGGCTGACGTCACACAGGTAGAGACACTTTGCGGACTCTGCATACTATGTCTTCCAGCATCGTTTCCAGGTCCGGTCAAGGCTGGAATCCGAAATGCCATCCGAAAACGGGTATTACGGACGGGTGTTTGGATCTATCATACGGATGGTTTTCGGATGGTTTTCGGACATGTCTGACCGCACCTAGTGTTGTCTGCTGGCGCTGAATATCATCAGAAATCTGGTCTATCAGAAGCAAAGAATCCGTACCTGCTCCACCGTGACCTTGATCTTCGTTTTCGCCGTTACTAACAGATTATCAAGCAGATGCGGGTAGTTCTCTTCGACAAAGTCCCAAGGTTCCGAGAGCTGCGTAGGAATGGTGAAAGTCATGCCATACGTGTCGAAATCGAGAACCTCTGGCTTCAGAGCCTTCTCGATGCAGACCAGAGTCTGCGCTTTGACTGTATCCCAGTCCTCGCTTGAGTCTGAGTTGTAGAAATTGGTCTTTGGAGTGCGCGATTTTGGTTTCTTGCGCATCTCGTCGACTGCGAAGATGGAGAAGTTGTAGACGATTTCCTTCACTGGAGCTGGAGGAGGTGGAGAGGGAGAATGGTCAGTGAGTAGAGATTCGGAACGTGGTTTCTTGCTTTTGCGCTTGCCAGTCGCTGGGTACATTAGAGCTATCCGTGAGCACAGGGAGAGAACACATGCTTTGAGACTGCCTTGTGCTTCTTGGGCACAGGCAACTCCTCCTCTTCATCTTCTTCGCCAGCAGAATTAGTCACATCATCATCGTCTGACGCGGTGTCAAGCGGAAAAATCGATTTCCTACGTAGCTATCCGGAAGCGACTTTGTTCGGGAATAACCACGTAATGTTCGTGGGATCTCATGCCAAAGAATCCTCCAAAAAGGGTAGGAATTTAGGAATTGAGGGGTGGGGAGTTGGGGGAGTTGGGGGAGTTGAGGGAGGGGTAGGGGGATTGAGTCCTCGTGACTTGAATCGCGTGTCGTGGAAGGGGGACGAAGTCACCTGCTGCGCACCAGGGCAGAGCGTAACTTAGTCGTGTGTCGTGGGGGTGTTAAAGTTCAGACGTTCTAAGCTTCAACAATACGATAGGTTGAATACAATAGAATTGAATACGATAAGGCGGGTAAGAGGAAGAGACTCCAAGCATAGGTACTTAGAAACTCAGAGGGAGGGAGAGAGGTAAGAATGAATTGCAAGGGGAAGTTGATTCTACTACAAGAGTGGGGTACTACAAGAGTGGAATGAGGAAATGGGGCCCCCTCTGGGTTTATATACCCGGAGGTCTATGGCTGTACCTAAATTAAGGTAGTAATTAAGGCTAAATTAGTGCGGGGTAAATTACCATTTCAAACTAAATTAGTGCGGGGTAAATGCGGTGTCGCGTCAACGTCAAACTGAAACGCACTAGCGTTTTGGCTTGTGACTTGTCACAGGCACGAGCGCTGAGTCACAGTGACGATGTGCTGGGTTACAGCACATTCTTGGAATTCCTGAGAAGTGTGTTAAGGCAAAAGTTTTCCACTTCCTGCTTAACAATTTTCAGACCTGATATCCACGGCGAACAGAATTTCCAACTGTCCCCAGTTGGGAAGTGGAAAACATCTGCCACGAAGGTCCTAATCTCCTGCTGATCCCAAGAAATCGCTCGTTGTTTTATGTACAAAGGAAAAACCCAAGACATTCAGCTACCATCCTTCTACACCCAAAAATCTCCATTCCCCGCATAGCACCAACTCCCAAGGTCGCGGTTGCTGTTGTTTGCGTGGTAAGTGGTTGTGGTCGTCACACGGACGGCCAGGATGGGAGATGGTGGGGGCGTGATTGGGGCAAGGACAGGAGACAGGGGCGGCGTCGGCTCCTGGTAGTGATTGAAGGGGTTGACTTGAGCAAACCAAGCCATCCACTTGAAGCCAAATTAGCGTGGTGATAACAAAAAAAAGCGTGTTATAACGCACCGAGACCAAAAGGAACGGGGCCAGTCCCACTCATTGACGAAAGGTGTAAGGGCAACCCCTGTGACGTGGTGTGACCCGACAATCTGGCAGGGGGGGGATCCAAAGTCAATAACGCTCTAACTAGTACAAGGAGCGCACCTGGCAGGGGGGGGATCCAAAGAGAAGAAACTCTGGAGACCCCCTGACAGGTGGCAAACTACATAATAGCGCTACGGCACCATATGCAGTAGGCACGAGCTTGAGCACATGCGGGATCACATCTTGATGGTTGCGAGGGCAAATGCGGATCCAGCAAACTGATTACCCAAACTCCGGAGTTACCAGAGTTACTAGAGTTGGACTTGGAGCGAGAGAGGACGCTTCCGGAGGTGCGGAGATGGGATCGGAGGTCGGATCAGTGATGAAGTTGATCCGAACGGGTGTTCCCCTGACAAAGGGCAAGCGCTCGACAGAGCACGCAGTGATCTTGCAGTTGCAGTTGTTTTGCGACATGTGTGTGTAGTGGGGGTGTGGGGTAGTAGTTGGTTCTTTGCCAGACGTTCAGCCTTGCTTTAAGCCAGCCGGGTGGTGTTTTCGAATTCCGGTTCGACACCACCCTTTGCCAGAACTCCCTACACGTTCACTTGTCGTCCGAGTCTATTGATGATCCGTCGCTAACTTCCGATTCCTCGCTGAAGGCGCTGGAATTGGTGTCTGCACCATTCTGCATGAAGGGGTGTCGACGTGAAATGTAGGGGGCCAGGCAGCAACTGGATTCACAGCAAAAACAGCACCATCTAATTCACTGAGAATGTAGGCACCACCTGCATTCTTTTGAATCACCTTGTACGGGCCGAGGTAGCGATCGTCCATCTTCCGCTTCATGCTGACTTGGTTCTTGATCCCCACGTTGCGGAGAAGAACCAGCTCTCCGGGATTGTAGTCACAATCAAGTAAACAATGCTTGAACTTCCGCTCAAACTGTGCCTTTGATTGGAAGCGGGTGTTCCTGAGCGCAGTTGCTGCACGTTTTACATCCCCATTAAGCTTAGTTAACTGGCAAATTTGAAGAACAAGCAAGTCTACTGTGCTCATGCTGGATTTGAAGCCAGTTACCAGGAAAGTGGCCTCCACTGAATCAAAGGGTAAGATTGGATCTGTTCCATGCAGGAGTTGGTAGGGAGAAAATCCTGTTCCCCGTTTGACAGTGATCCTATCAGCTAGTAGTGCCAAAGGCAGCTTCTCTGGCCAGTCTTCTATCCGGCGTCCACATGAGCGTACAATCGCTTCTCGCAAGGTGTAGTGCCCTCGCTCAACGACGCCATTCGCGTGTTTGTTATAGCCCGAAACGCGAACATGCGGAATTCGAAGGCGCTTCATCAACTCCTCGAACCCTGCTTTGACTTCCGGCCCATTATCCGTGATGACGCGACGGGGGCATCCATAGCGACAATAAATGTGGGTCCAGAAGAATCGTGCGAGAGTGGTAGCACTTGCGTCCTCGATGGCCATGGCCTCGCATGTTCCCGTGAGATCGTCGCGAGCAGCTACTATTCGCGTAAGTGACCCCGACTTGGGCATGAGCATGATGTCTATGTAGACCTTCTGAAATACTGCAACGGGGGCTGAGATTGTAGGTGGCTTCTCCATCTTCTTCGTACTTCGTACCTGACAGGTATGACATGAAGCTACATGGTGAGCGATATCGTTGTGCATCCGCGGCCAAAAGAAACGAGAGCGGAGCATCTCCCCAAAGGGCCCGCATACCTTTATGTCCTAGCTCCTCATGTGCTTGTGTGAGAATCTGGAGCCTGGTGTTAGGATCAGTGATGACCCTTAGTGGTGACCCATGGGGATTACATTTGAAGAGCTTCTCACCCTCCAAGAAGAATTGGGTTGCCTGCCGTAAGAAAGCGTTGCTGCTTTTGCGGAGTTGGAAACTTGGGTGATTCAAGGGTGCGAAGGAAGTGTTCAATGTCCCGCAAGTCTTGTTCCTGAGTAGCACGTGCCAAGTGTGACGATGGTAACATCAAGGCCAAATTGGGATAACTCTGAGGCTCTACAACCTGGACCAGCAGCGCAATCTCATCTAGCCATGTATCGTCATCATCTTCAGCAGTCTTCACCCCAAGCCAGTCCTCGTCGAGAAAGAGCATCGGGGCCCTGAAACTTGGTGGCTGGAATATGGACCAAGGCAAAATGGAACATTAAGATTCCTTGAATCCATCGATTGACGGCGGCATCCGGCTGGAGGTCAGGGCTGTTCAGTAAGCCCGCTATGTACTTTGCGTCGACTTCTACGCGTAAATTCTCAACACCGACAATATACAATCGCCAGTGCCGAAGAGCACGATAGAGTCCAAACAGTTCCAATTTGGGCTGGGAATAGCGGGATTCTCGCTCGCTCATCGGCAAGGGCCAGCTGAAAGAGTATTATTCCTGTTCCTTCTCGGCTACAATTGACTGATAGGATAACTAGTCATCCTGATTTGTAGTCAATTGGCTTGAGTGCTGGGGCTGACACAATGAGCTCTTTGATAACTTTGAATGCTTGATCTCGTCGTTCAGTCCATTCGAAATCCACATTCTGGCGATATAGTTCCGTCAGCGGGCGAATAATTGTTGAGTAGTTTGGGATCCAAATGCGAACAGTACCACAGAGTCCTAAGAACCTGCGCACTTCCTTAGGTGTTGTCAGGATAGGCCAATCTGAAATGGCAGTAACCTTCTTTTCATCTGGAGTTCGTCCTTCAGGGGAACAACGTTGGCCAACAATATCAGCCTCACGACGTCCAAATTGAACTTTGACTCCAGAAAAGGTTCCACCAGCACATTTAACCTTGTGCATAATTCTATTGACGTCCTTAGCGTGCTCCCAGAAGAATTGGCGAAGAACTTTAGGGTTGCCCATTTTCGTCCAGATACGCCGAGGCGGGCCCTTTAATGGGGAGATCGTCAATGAACACATTGCAAACTCGGGGTATTTCGTCGTGGAGAATAAATACCATGCATTTTTGGAATTCGGCGGGCGAATTGGTATAGCCTGTGGGCATGGAAGTGATCCGGAGCAGGCCGAGCGGCGTCATAAACGCGGTCATATCGCGACTCTCAGGTTCCATTTTGCGCGCGTCGAATCCCCAGTAGAGGTCAAAAACCGTATAACATTGCCGACCCGCGAACCCTTCTACAAAGTCGTCAACGATCGGAAGCATTCCTGCATCACGAATTGAAACCTTATTTAGTGGCTGAAGATCATGCACAATTCGCAGTTTGCCGCTCTTTTTAAGTACGCAGAACCATCGCGAACGATATGAAGACTGGCAACCTTCGTACACGCCAGCCTCGATCTTTAGTTTGAGTACATCGATAACTTTGTCGAGAATTCCCGGCGGGATGGGAATGTTTTTGTATTCCCAGGGAACATGCGGTGACGCGCCCGATTGAGCAAGAAGCTCACTCGGGATGAGTGCGAGGGCGGTCCCACCAGAGCTGCGGCGACGGCGCGCTTGCAGAGAAGAGGAAAAGTAAGGAAATGGGTAGAATGTTGTGTCTACTGCATACAAGGAGCCTGTATATATACTGGAACAAACTAGGAGGTAGGAGCTACTGGAGGAATGGACCTGGACCTGATCTTGATGGTCTCGGAACGCGCTAATGGCGCGCAAGGCGCGTCAGTGGAACTGTGGCAATCTTGTATGGGGAGAAATAATCATCCCTGAAGGTTCCACGTTCACTATCTTCAAAGGCGAGAGCTTGCTCATTCAATTTAAGAACATGCAAGGCTAGTTTCTCTTCCTCTGGGGTCATGAAGCCATCCGTATTAACTTCAAGCATTTCAACTCGTTCGTGTGTGAGTCTGGCTGTTGGCTCAAAGTCAGGAGGGTTCTTGGGGAGGGTCGGCATGGAAAGCTCAGGCTTCACCGGGACTTGTCGTTTAACTTCGTAGTCCGGAGAGAAAGTTGTTGAGACTGGCCTGATCTTTTTGTCGACACGTTTGTACATTGTGAAGGCTTGGAACTCCGCACCATTTGAGTCGACCATGTCAACTGGATAGAAAATGAACTCGTCGTCTTCCTGCCAGACATCGTCATCTCCTTCGG
This sequence comes from Mycena chlorophos, assembly GCA_014461115.1. Taxonomy (NCBI): domain Eukaryota; kingdom Fungi; phylum Basidiomycota; class Agaricomycetes; order Agaricales; family Mycenaceae; genus Mycena; species Mycena chlorophos. The sequence goes on along the minus strand of JACAZE010000002.1, from coordinate 1,333,080 downwards.
GCGTGAAGCCGAGCCATTGTTGCTCCACTGGCACTGAAGTCCACATCCGAACTAGCTAAGTCCACGTCTGAGCTGGCTACCAAGTCCAACTCGTCAAGTGTTGGTGTGGCTAAGTCCCTCCAAGGTATACTCTTAAGATAGCACTCTGCAAAATACAAATGCAACTTAATGCATTGCACACAAAGCACTACGAAAGCACGACATACACTTGAACAGACTCGCTTAGCTAATAACGCAGAGATATTGTAGAGGCGGGGGAGATAGAGGAGGGTTATCAAGATGATTATGAGCAAGACAATTATGGAGGGGGTCGAGGTATCGTAAGAAGGCATGAGGGGAGTGGGCGTTGCAGAGACAGATGACGGAAACTGGGAAAGCAGCGTACAAACAATGTACAAGGCACGATGCGGGTGCCAACTCGTTCGCGTACTTGATGGAAGTCTGTGTCGTTGGTCAGCACGCACATCCGCGGCGAGCAGAAGTGAGTGGGACTCACTCACTCTACTCGATGACATTAACTCGACGTCGAAACTGCAGGGATCGTCAGTCGGCACATCCGCGGCGGACAGATGCGATTGGTACTCACTCGCTCTACGCGCCGCCATTGGATCCTCCGAAGGCAATCTCAGCCGCGTGGTCGAGGACACGGCTGACGTGCGGCGGAACATGCTCCGTGGTCGTCGTCGTGTCCGTATCCACCCGGACTTGGACGCGAACGCGTCGAAGCAAGTCGGCTGCCTCGTGCAGACCCTCGACGGTTGGAAGGTTGAGGTCGACGAGCGTCTCGGTCGGGAGGTCGAGCCAATGGTTGCGGCGAAGGAAGCGCAGCACGTCTTCACAGACGAAGCACGTGTCGAGGATATCACGGATGAGCCCAGCGTTGATCTTGTCGTCACGGAGGATGCACGCGATGTAGGTGATTTTGAGGAGTGCGACAACGCGGTCGCTGAGCAGGGTGTGCCGGAGAATAAAGAATGCGCGGCGGCCGGCCCTGTGACTGTCCTCCCAACGTTCGAAGTAGTCCCGGGCGTCGTGCTGGTCTCGGCAGTAAAACGACAGAAGCCCCTCGACGGCGGTCTCGACAGTTTCGACAAACTCTCGTGCGGGGTGCAGGATCTCGACGTTATGGCCAACTGCTCGAAAAAAAGTGTCACCCGGTTTGACACGAAAGGGCGCACCCGGTTGACATTGGTTTGTCCTCGAATAGTCAACGATGAGAGGTCGAAACCCGGGCGCAGGCTGGTGAGCAATACGCGGGCCTGTAGCATCGTGGTCGATGATGGGGTTGAGCTTACGGAGCAGGGAACAGGCACGGTGGAGGGAATTGTCGAGACAGCGTGAATTGCACGCTTTGGGGCGAGAGACCGCGTAAGCAGTCTGCGACCTGACGCGCAAAGTGGTTGACAATGCTTTTGCTATGCGGCGAGTGGCAACCCAGCTCCGGTCCGAGCTCGTCATCCAAAGGGTCGGTGGAGGACGTGGGCGACAAGCCGCAGATGATCAGGCCTCAACGCACTTCCGGACGAAGGTGCGGAGCTCCGGCCAGGTGTATTCGCGTCGAATGAGCTCGAGAGTGCGATTCTGACCGAAGTGACCAGCCGTAATATGGTCGTGGTGATGAGCGAGAACACGGAGTCGGAGCGAATCCGGAGTATCGCCAGAGGTGCGCAGAATAAAACAACTCATGCACTCAGCTTTGCATGCAAAACCATGAGCAAGGCTTAGCAGACGCAAGTGGCAGACAAGAGGTTGTAAAGTCGAGTAAATCTCAAGACTAGGGAAATACATCTGAAGGTGCTCCTACTTATATACCCCAGCCCTACATGATATCATAGTGAGTTATATACGAGTCATAAACATTCTTGTTTCTGGAAGGGGCCTTTCTGGTTCATCAGTGTCACGATAGCATAACAAGTCCAGGTTATTCTTGAACCGACGAGTTCCCGTGATACCGTTCGTGATGCATGTTAGGAACTGTGCATCAGGTGTTCCGCTGATTCCCGCTGATCCCATCAGATCCCTCACGTGCCCTGTCATGTGACACTGTCATGTGACCTCCTTGTTTTATACTAAAATCGAAAACATCCTCGATAAAATCCTGAGTTTGGGACATTACCCCTCGTCAAGGTCGACGTCCTCGTCGCGACGAAGGGCATTTTTCGCGCGTCTATCCTCCCCCTGTCCTCAGTGCGACTTCCTCAAAGCGTCCAGTAAAGCCATTGAACAGCTTTTTCTGCGGGTAAGGTAGGCTCTCGTGTTTCGTTTTGAACCGTTTGACGAGATGGTCCCAGTGGCCAAGGGGTAATACCGGCAGTTTGAAAGGACTCGGTTGTTCTGTCTTGGGAACGACCGCTGCTTGGGTGACCTCTTTTCGCTTGTTAAACTCCTTAAGGAGCTCCTTGACGTGTGTGAGGTTCTTTGTCGGTTCCCAAGAGTCCTTGCTATGCGGGTACCCCTTCCACTTGACCAGATACTGCCATCCTCTACCCATCCTACGCTTCTTAAGGTTCTCCTCCACCTCCCACTCCTCCACTCCGTTGATGATATCCGGCGGCGGACGTTCCTCGCATCGGTGAGGCGGTGGCTCGTGATACAACGTCAGATCCGTCTCGTTAAAGACCGGATATGTCCCGGAGTTCCGCTGGGTAATTCGAGCTCATAAGCCGATTCCCCGACTTTCTTCGTGATGACGTAGGGGCCGACGCGGCGATCATTCAGCTTCTCGGAAGGACAGTTCTGTTGTACTTTTGATGCGTCCACGTATACCTGATCGCCGACTTTGAACTCCGGCGCCGGTACACGTTTCTGATCGTAGTACTTCTTCATCCGTTCCTGAGCCTTTTTGATTGCACCCGTCGCGTCTTCCCGTGCTCGTTGCATCGTCTTGGCAAACTCTTCTGCGCTCCCGACATAGGACTCGTCACGAACCCTCGAGGCCCTTCCACGGATGATAACCATGATCCAGGAAGAACGGAGACACCTTTGTCGACGAATGAGCCTTGTCGTTGTACGCGAACTTGGCTAGAGGGAGCCATTCGGACCAATCAGATTGGTGATGATTGACATAGATCCGAAGGTAATGCTCGATCTCCTTGTTTATTCGTTCCGTCTGTGCGTCCGTCTGTGGGTGATTGGCCGTACTTGGGTTCATCTCCGTGCCAAGAAGCCGGTTGAGTTCCCGCATGAGCTCCTGACAGGCATGGAAAGTGACCACGCCTAGAATACCAGGGAATTTTAATTTCCAGTTAAATTCATACCTGCAATATTTCAGCTCTTGATCACACCTAAACTAGTGATCAATTACATCTGATAATATCCAAATAGACTTTCTAAACAAGTATTGCATTTTCCTAGGCTTTTATAGCACTACAGTAATATTCTTGAATCTGTTTTGAGGCCGCTGCGCTGGTTTTGATCCCATTGGAGCTCAATCTCCACCCATCAAAACTTTGCCCCAATTAGGAACAGCCCCACAGTGAAGTGGGCGCTGGACTTACCTCCAGCTTGCTGGAAAGTTCTATAACTTTCTCTGAAGTTCCTTGAAGTTCCAATTAGCCAAATAAGCCACAACATGTGGAGCAGTATATAAGAAGCATGTAAAATTAGTACAGAACAACAGAGACCTACCCCGAAGCGCTGCCAGTCTGTGACATCATTGTCACACCTGTCACATCACTGGTGGAGCACCACTTTACCCCATAAACCTTTACATCTGCGTGCAAGTGCAAGTGCGTTCAAGTGCAAGATAACAACAACAACAATTGCGTGCAAGTGCAAGTGCTAGTAACAACAACATCAACCAACAATCTCCTCACCCATCAATTACATCAAACCATCATCAAACCTCAGGGATTTTCCAATCCATTGAAGCTACAATTAAAGTTCTGAATTAAGATTGACTACTGAATTTGGTTAGCCGTTTCCTGCGGCTCGAAACCCCGAACTCAAGCACATTAAGATAGAATTGTTGTTTGGTTAGTTGTTTTATAAATAGCTAGCTAGCTCATTTTCTACGTGCGTTATATTGGAGCCCACCGCGAGGGGTTTCATTCAACTAGTCCTCTCTAAGAACTTGAAAGCTATCACTTTGTTTTGGAATCTCTCAACCTTCCAGGTCTTACTTGGAAGGTTATCTTGTCAACAACACGGCCACTCCACCATCACGGCCTCCTGTTGATTCACCACCAAACCCTGCTCGTGCAACTCGATCTTCGCAGACACATCTAGTGGGTCGACTTTCACAACACCGCAAACGAACACCACCACCACTCAAAAGACATAACAAAGGCAAAGCTAAAGGACCACCGGCACCACCCACTCCTACACCTACTGAACTTGGACGTAAAGAATCTCAGGAACAGTATCAACGTAGGGTCGCTGCGTACTCGGCATCCAAACTTGCCTCAACATCTAAACAACAAACCTTCGACCCTCAACAAGACGACTCTGATTGGATTGACGAAGTTGGTAACTTGGACTTGGGACAGGAAATTGAACCTGAACCTGAACCACAACCACAAGTCGTAACTCCTCTTGGAATCTTTCAGCAATCTCTGCATAATCAACAACAACGTTCAAATCCGGGGCTGAATACTAAACCTATTCCGTTTCCAAATCTTAATCCAACCCCGCCGAAACCTGACTTTTGGGGACTCTCTCTAGTTTTACCTCTTCCACCCTCTCGTCCATCCTCTCCAACACAGTTACCTCTACCACCACCACCGCCACCTCCAAAACAACCCAAGCCAAAACAAACCAAGATGTCTAGTTCTAGTGCTGTTGCTGGTTTTCGTATTCCTCGTAGCTGGGAACAGAATGCTCCTAAGTTTACGTCTGATGATCCTGATGACTTGGCTGAATTCCTTGATCAAGTTGGTGAGATCATTGATCTGGGAAAAATTGCTGATGAGGATGCAAAGAAGAAGCTCCTTACTAGTTATGTCCCTATGAAGAAGCGTGAACTATGGAGAGAAATTCCTAGCTATAAAACTGGAACGGGAGCTGCACATTCATATGAGCAGTTTGTTAAGGATGTGAAGGCATCCTATCCAGAAATTGAAGAGGATAAGAAAGGAAAATTATCTGAACTTCAAAAGCTATGCTTGCAGAATGATGGCATCACTGCTACAGAACCAGGAAAATTGAAACGTTTTGGTCGTCAGTTCGTGCTGTTGGCGAACCGTCTCATGAATGCACCTGTAATTCTGTTGAACAAGGAGGCATGTGTGATGTATCTAAATACATTGGATCCTTCATTTGCTCTTAGTCTGCGCATGGCAATAGCAACTGAAGTTTTGATGAAAGGTAAGTTCCAAACAGCTACTGCAGTCGCAACTGTGGGGGGCATCTAGTGGTCCCGCTATGACTGTAACTACTGCGGCTTCAAGAGCAGAAGACCCTGTCTCACTCAAGGATTTGATTGACATGGCAGAGACCATGGCTGACAATGGTACACTGGCAAATACTTTTGCACCAGCTGTGCATATGAAATCAGCTTCAACCTTTTCTATGTCAAAGCTTACTGAGCAGCAAGATAAACGTTTAGAGGCTATTGAAGAAGAATTGGCTAATAACCGTGATGCTCGGGAAGTTTTAAAGAAAACCCTGCAGACACAGATTCAATCGAATCATGATGAGATGATGAAGAAGCTTGAGAATACTTCACGTAATAATGTTCGTGATATACCGCCACATATGAACTCATCTGGGGAAAGATCCTACCGAAGAGGTAATTGGAGTTCAGCTGCAAACCAAGGTTCTAGTGGTGCATGCTACTACTGTGATGGTCTAGATCATTTTTCTAGGGACTGTCCTATGAAAGCAATGCATTATCAAAAGAACTGGTTGAAGACGGAAAATGGTAAGCAACGTCTTGGTGATGGAAATTTGCTTCCACCAGGATCAGGTCCCTTGGGACCCCGTGTAGAAAATTACTGGGTGAAAAAGAAATCAAGCAGTAATTTTGCATACATTGATAATGATGATTTACCATGGGATATTGAAGAATCTGCACGGTCTGAAACTGATGTCTTGAGGGATGAGCTCCGCACTTTGCAGGCTCGGCTATATCAGCATGATCAGAAGTTTAACCAGACGTCCCAACAAGTTCAATCTTCAAGTTCTGCAGGATCTAATGGCAAAGACGAGATGGCCCGTGCATTCATGTCGTTCATGATGGACCAGTTTGTAACAACACGGAGTGGTAAGAACACTTCATCCGAGTCAAACCAGGATTTTTGAAAAGTTCGAGGATGGAGGCTAATAAGTCATCCAAGCCTCCGGAGAAATTTTCAAAATCCGACTTATCTGCAAACTGGAGGGAAAAGAAGAAGACAAAGAGAGTAGAGGTAAGTGATGATGAAGATGATGATCAGATGCCTGTGATTTCAAAGAAAAGGGGAGTTCGTATTTCAGATAATATTGAAGAAATACCAGGATAAACCTGTAAGAGAGCTACCATACAAGATAGTCAAACCTTTGAATACCGTGGCCCGAACTCCAGCAGTATCAAAGGAAGAGTACCCATTCAAGTTATTGGACCCTGGCTCTGTAGAAAAATCCTACAGAATCAGGGCTCCAATTCAACGAGAAGGCTTGGCAGACGAACTGATTGACCGCATTCATAACACTGAAGTTGCAGTCAAACTCGGCGATCTGCTGGGCATATCTCAGGAACTCCGTGAAGGAGAAAGAACAAAATTGACCCGTGTGAGGCAGAAAGTCAAGCCTCAGGATTCACACGAAAATTTTCAAATTCAGTCTCAACAAACACAACAGACTCAACTTATGCATACTCAACATTTTCAACCTATGCCAGTAGCAAATGAAAGTTTGCTCCCTTTTTCAGATACCCAAGAATTGGATCTTGACTATGATGCTCTTGATATTGAGGAACTGCCTGCAGTACAAGGAGTATTCATTACTAGTTCTATTATAGGTAGTATGCCTGCTGGATCCATAGTAGCTAAAGACCCCTACTTACAATATTTGGAAAGTTTGCCTGAAGAAATTTCCCCAAAACAGGTTTATGTTGCCAGGGACTCTGCACCACTCCGGGTAACATTTCCACAAATCAACAACCAGGGACCGGTAGAATGTGTCTTGGACTCTGGATCACAGATTGTCTCTATGTCACTTGCTCAGGCACAAATGTCAGGACTTGTTTGGGATCCATCAATACAAATATTCATGCAAAGTGCTAATGGAAGCATGGAGAAGTCGGTTGGAATGGCAAAGAATGTACCATTTAAATGGGGAGATATGACAGTATATTTGCAAGTACATGTTATAAATGGACCTGCATATAAAGTACTACTAGGTCGGCCATTTGATAACCTGACTCAAAATCAAGTCAGTAATTCAAAAGAGGGACAAAAGTTGACACTAACAGATCCGAATACGGGGAAGGTTTGGTCCATTCAGACCTATGATCGACTGGGTGATACTGGTAACCAAACCAAGAAGGGCAAAGCGCCTACAATGCAGGATGTTCACGAGAAAGATAATCCACCTGGAAATTTTCAGAGATCTTCAATGAATTCTTGACTCATCAAGAAGGAGAAGAACTTGGAATTCAGGTTGAACATGATAAGGTAAGTGGTTTCAAAATTACAGCAATTTTCCATCCTTCGAAAGCAAAAATTCAGTGCTGCAGAAGTACAAGAGGCCTATATTAGTGCTTCACAAAATTGTGCACAGATGCTGAATGATCAGAAGGCTTCAGTTTTGTTCAATGCATTCCATTCCCGGCCAAGTCAAACACCTCCTAAGGATGGTAAGACCTATGAGGTATTTACCTGGAGTGCTGTAAAGACAAAGCATAAAAATCACAAAGGTAAGCAAGTTCATACATCATCAGGGATTTCGACAAAGACAGCACATGTTCTCAATGGGGATATGCGTTGTGTGTGTTGTCAATCCACAGATATTATTTGTCCTCCAGAATCACAAGAGTATGCTGTCAAGGAACAACCAGCAGTGGAGTCTGTATTTGCTGGAAAGAAATATAAACCAGTTGGTCTGAAGGTACGACCAATATATACAGAGTTGCCAGAAAAGTATCGAATTCAACGGCAAATTACTGGCAATCCTTTACAAGATATGCCAGAGTTAAGTCCAAATCCACCAGAATTTGTACCAACTGGGAGATATACTAAGGAAAGGAAAGAAGGTGTAGAGAACTTGCATGGTTATAACTTTTTACAACCAGAGGAGATGAAACTTATGCATAGCCTTATTGCAAATCAAAACGAAGCATTTGCTTGGACTGATGAGGAAAGAGGTAGTTTTCGACATGACTTTTTCCCACCAGTAGAGTTTCCGGTAGTTGAACATGAGACTTGGGTAGAAAAGACTATACCTATTCCTCAGGGCCAATTGGAGGAGTTTTGTAAAGTTATTAAGAAAAAGATTGATGCAGGAGTATATGAACCTTCCAATGCATCCTACCGAAGTAAGTTCTTTGGAGTTATTAAGAAAGATGGAAAGAGTATTAGACTGGTACATGCACTTGAGCCTTTGAATGCAGTTACTATTGCACATTCGGGCATACCACCTGCTACAGAAGAGTTGGCAAATCATTTTGCAGGTAGAGCTTGTGGTGGATGCTTGGACTTGTATTCAGGCTATGACCATCGTGATATTGCTGAAGGCTCTAGGGATTTCACCACTTTTCAGACACCGTTTGGTGCATTAAGATTGGTAAAGTTACCCATGGGTTGGACTAATTCTGTTCCAATTTTCCATGATGATGTTACATTTATATTGCGTGATGAGATTCCGCATGTTACCATTCCGTATATTGATGATGTTCCTATACGCGGACCTGGAACTAGATATCAGAGGAAGGACGGAACCTATGAAACACATCCAAGGAACCCTGGCATCAGGCGTTTTATTTGGGAGCACTTTGAAAATCTGAACAGAGTCATTCAGCGAATCAAATATTGTGGAGGCACTTTGTCTGGCTCTAAGTCAATTTTGTGTGCTGAAGAATTTCATGTTGTGGGACACCTATGTTCGTTTGACGGAAGGAAGCCTGATACGGACAGAGTTGGAGTAATTTCCAGATGGGGTCCTCTTAAGGATGTTTCAGATGTGCGCAAGTTTCTAGGAACGGTTGGAGTTATGCGGATGTTCATCAAGGACTATTGTATTTTGGCAAGACCAATTCAGAAGCTCACTAGAAATGATGAATCTTTTGTTTGGGGTGAAGAGCAAGAACAGGCTATGGAAAAGCTTAAGCAAGCAATTGCAACAGCACCTTGTTTGAAACCACTTAATTATGAGTGGGACTCAGATATTGTTCTAGCAGTGGATACGTCATGGATGGCTATTGGTATTCAGATTTATCAATGTGATCCTCAAGACCCAAAGAAGAGATATTATGCAAAGTTTGCTTCAATTACTCTGAACCGTAGAGAAGCACAATTCTCACAACCAAAGCGAGAATTGTATGGTTTGAAGCGTGCATTAGAAGCTATGCAGTATTGGCTTCTGGGATGTAGACGTTTAGTTGTCGAAACGGATGCACTGTATATTAAAGGTATGTTGAATAATCCAGGTATGGGACCTAATGCTACAATCAATCGTTGGATTGAACAAATCCTCATGTTTCATTTTAAGTTGAAACATGTGCGTGGTGCCAATTTTCCACCAGACGGACTTTCTCGCAGAGAACCGCAGCCTGGTGATGAAGAATGGTTTCCAGATGAAGATGGATTTGAAGATAATGAGCCACCAGAGGACCATCCTGACTGGGATTATTTTTCTAAACAGCCATTGGACTTTGATGAGTTCAAGGATGAGATTGATGAGCGCAGTGGATATATTCAGACACTCGCTGGAGCAGCATCAAGTATTGATGATTTTTCTCATGAATGTGTGATGGCATCAGAGGAAGAAACTGTGCATCAGCAAATTGTGCAATCCACATATCAAGCAGAAGGTTTGGTGATGCCTGCATATATTTATCAGAAACCTGAGTTAGGACTTCTTCCCAGTGAAGACCTCAGGGATAATAACTCAAAACGTGAACCTTACCAAGAAGGGCATCGCAGTGAGGGAGCGAAGACTCAAGATCAAAAGATCAAACTTGTGAGGTTTTGGCTGAAGGATCCTCTCCAGCGTCCGTCAGGAATTGGATTGAAGCAGAACCTAAAATACAAAAGGTTCATGAAGTTTGCCAAGCAGTTCTTCCTAAGTAAGGAAGGAAAACTGTACAAACGAGGTGATAACTCTATGCACAAACTTGTGGTTAACAAGGAACACAGGATGTATATGATGCGTGCTGCACATGATTCACTTGGACACAAGGGTGTGTATGCAACTAGGGCACTTATTGATCTAAGGTTCTGGTGGCCAGACTTAGAAAATGATGTCAAGTGGTATATTCAAACTTGCCACTCCATGTCAACTCAGACAACAGGCATTGATTCGGAGTCTTCCAGTAATAACAGCAACTCCAAGTATTTTTCAGAAGATCCACACTGATGTGATGTACATGAGTGAGCGATCAAATGGTTGCAACTTTATAGTTGATGCACGTTGTGCTCTCTCTAGATATTTAGAAGCGCAAGGACTACGAAAGCAAAATGCGGAGTCTATTGGACGATTTCTGCTGGAAGAAATAATTTGCAGATGGGGTTGTCCAAGTTGGTTAATTTCAGACAATGGAACACCCTTCATTGCAGCGCTAGCTTGGTTGAAAGCTAAGTATGGAATTACAGGAATTCAAATATCAGCATATAATTCACAAGCTAATGGCGTAATTGAACGTGGTCACTGGGACATCAGACAATCTCTCAATAAGGCAACTGGTGGTGATCTTAAGAAATGGTACTGGTTTTTACCTCAGGTACGCTGGGCGGACAGGATTACTATCCGACGAGGACTTGGATGTTCACCATATTTTGCTGTTTGTGGTGCTCATCCTGTTACTCCATTAGACTTGGAAGAGGCTACGTGGCTAGTTGATTATCCGGATCGGATTCTTACCACTGACGAATTAGTGGGTCTCCGAGCACAGGCGCTTGCAAAAACACACGTACCATGTACAAGACATGAGAAAGCGAGTCGCGGAATGGAAACAACGTGAAGCTGAGCTGTATGGTGAAAAATATAAGCACACCATCAAAAATTACATATTCGAACCAGGTGACTTAGTTTTGGTAAGAGATATGATCGCCGAGGGGTCTTTGAGCGCACGCAACCAGAATCGTTTCAACGGACCAATGGTTGTCATAGCCAGAAATAAAGGCGGATCTTATATTATTGCGGAGATGAACGGTGCATTGTTTCATGGGAAAGTTGCCCGATTTAGAGTCATTCCGTGACGCTGCAAGACATCATCTCAGCCTCGGAACAAGAGTCCAAGAATTAATTGATGTCTCACGGGAGAAGCTGACAGAATTGATCGATGATGATGACGAGGAACTCGAAATAGCAGAGACTAAAAAGGACTTGCAGTTTAAGGGAGTGAGGCTTCATCCGCCGCCAGCACCAAGTCAAATTGATGTAATTGATCCGAGAAATGATACGATCAATTCAGACTCGGACGAGGAAAGCACCAAGTCGGAAGAACTTTCTGAAGCGGACTCAGACTTGAAATCAGACTTAGACAGCACAAATCCGCTACAACTAAGGAGATCCCGGAGATTCAGACCACAAGTGCAATGAGCAAGAAGCAGTACAGATTTGGCAGAAAGGTATACTACTTTACCTACTCCAACAACAAAAGAAGCCACGTGCTATAATTGTACAAAGTCTGCAGATTGCAAGCATAGGTAATGTCCGGGGAGAGTAATTAATGAAGAGAGACTACAAGTAGGTGGAGAAAAACAGATTCAGAGGTAGGAACAGTCGTGAAGGTCGTAAACAGGACAAGAGACAGTAGTAGTAGTACAGGTAAGAAGAGAAAAGAAAAGAGAACAGGAATATTCAGCGCTTAGTGACACACAATCTCGGCGTGCGGAGCGCCGCCGCAGTGTTCACAACGCAATCCGGGATACCTAGCGCAGAGGATTAGCGTTGGTGGAGGACTAGAAATAAATGAAATAACTTACGGCGTCGGACGGCGCATGCGCGGGCGCGGATGCTGGGATGCGGATGATGAGGCTGGTCCGGGGGCGCTTGTTGAAACCAGAGACTGCGGCGGCACGCCGTTTGTGAGAACCTGGCGGCGAAGATCGCGAGCCTAGATGCAGAAATACTTAGCAGAGGCACGAGTGGAAACTGAAAAATATACCTGAGCTCGAAGCCGAAGATGCCCGTGGCGAGATACGAGAGGCAAGTGAGCGGGACTCGCAGGGAGAATAGGCAGCCGCGGCTTGCGGATGGTCCTGGGGACAACCGGTGTTGGCGGAGGAGTCGGTGGGATTGACGGTGCAGTCGTTGGACTCGGTAAGCGAATTATAGGCAGCTGCTACGGCGCATTAGCCGAATTTTACAGAAGAAAACGAGACGACACACCAAGGGACTGAGTCGCGAATTTTCCATGAGCGAGCTAATTTCGTTTGAGGCGGGATCGCGTACCAGGGCTGATAACATATGAATGAGAGGTAGAAAACGCCGTAGAATAACCACACACCAGCGGCATTGGCCTCGTCGATGTTGGAGCGGCTGTCGGGCGACAGCGGCGGTGTCGGAAGCTCGTTTCCAGGAGCATTGAAGCCCAGCGATTCAACGAGCGCTGAGATGGGCTGGGCAATAGGTAAGAGAGATCCGGGACAAATAGGGACGAAAAACTCACCAGATGAAAGCCGGCGCGAGGCTCGGGCTGGTCAATGTCCATGCCGGAGCTGGAGGTCGACGAAGGCGAAGGTGTTTCAAGCTGGGGAAGAGAATCGTCGTCAGAACACGCCAAAGGTGCCGCTGGCAACGACACCTTCGGCTGCCCAATCTGAGGCCCGTTGAAAGCGCGACGCTGCGGAGAAAATTAATGTAAGACCAGCGAGATGGTAGGAAGGACGTACACGCAAGAGTTCACGCTTGAGGCGGCGCTCCCGGGAATTCCATATTCTTCTGAGCCTTGGCTTTGGCCCTGGCTTCGCGACGCTCTAGGACAAGCGAGCGCTCGACCGAGATGAGGTTGTAGAGCTCCGCAAAGCGAGCTGAGAGGTTTCCGAAGGCTGAGTTGCCGTGGGGGAACATGTACGTGAAGCGCTCGTGCGCGTAGACGAATCCTCTGAAAAGGAAGTCATCCTGGGCGATAGTGGCGGCGTAGATCGCGTTCATGGTCTGCGCCAGCGTCAGCGAAACGTTTAATTAAAAGCAGAGGAAGGGAGCGCACCCAAGTGAGTGCCATGCGATTGACCTGCCGCGCGGCGTCTACCGTCGAATGCATGCGCTGATAAAATTGGCGATTGTTGCGGATGGAGTCGGCAAGCAAGCGGCGCGTCTCGCGAGACATAGTAGTCTGCGGAAGGCGTTGGATGGGGGGTGTAGGAAGCCATGGCTAGCGGGATAGTTGTGGGGTATGGGGAAGTGTGAGTGTGTGCTTGAGGCCTATGAGAAAATTCTGTGAGCTTTAAAAACGCGACTGGGGCCCCACAGCGATGACGAAAGCGCACCAACTGAGGACAGTTGGAGTGAATGAAAAAGGGGAGGGAGGGTGTGATGAAAATCGAGATTAAGGCTCGTTTCGCGATTTTGACCGGTGGAGCGACCACGGGACAGTCCAGGGACATGAGGGACGCGTGTCCGCGGGCCTAGATGCGCTCTAGAAGGTGAGAATTGGCCGAAGAACAAAGGGATCTGCTGGGGAGGTAAATGCACCTCCAGCCAGCCAGAACACGAAAATCGACGCGTAATTGGCGCTTAGGTCGCGTCGCGGACCAAAGGCGTCGAGACAGAGACACTGACCGAATTTTTAACTCGCCAACGAGCCCTGGAACGCGAAAATTGGACGAGATCTCGATGAGAAACAGCTCCTGCAAAAATTCGGAGTTTACCGGAAATCGGGCCCGAGAGTGGCGCCTGTGTGAGATGGAGCGAAGGTATGCGTCATAGCAGTACATGGGACCGCTCATGGGACCTTTTAGGATGCCTCGAGACGCGTAAGCATGACAGCGGAGGTAAATTCATCGACAGAGAGCGGCTTGCAGTGAGAGATGCAGAAGCCGGGGAATTGAATGGCACGAGCAAGAACAGCGAGGAAATGACGTTTTTGAGGTGACCAGGCACGAGGGTTGTGGGATTTCAAGAGGAAAAGCACCGGCACCAACCTACATGAGGCTGCAGGGTCTTTTAGTCCACGGAAAAAGTTCCGGCTATAAAGAGAACTCACCAAGCATACTAAGTGCAGAGCTGTGCAAGAGAACAGCGACAGAAAGCCAGTGATAGCACTCAGAGGGTTGTTGCAAGAGAGACAGAGAAACGGCGGCAGGCAGGCAGCGGCGTTGGTGCAGTGCAGCAGTGTGGGAACAGAAGCCGCAGATTAGCCGAGTAGCACCTGTCGATAATAGAGGGCGACAGGTGGAGCAGCGTGTTCACGCGACTGAAGATCTGGGGTGTTGGCTGCCTCGAGGAACAGCGGAGCAGGCGCGGAAAAGAGTTCGTAGATGAGAGTTTGGAAAGAGAAGCAAATGGCATGACAGATAGTGATGCACATTTTGACAGCTCTTTCCGCGCAGCGGAAACTGCTGTCAAGATAAAAGATTAGATGAGATTAGACAAGATAAGATCAGATAAGGCAAGATAAACAAGATCTTTCACGCAAATTGGGATCTTGGGCCCTGATAAGCAAATCCTTCATTAGATAACAGAGGATATTATGAGAATGGAAGGACTAGTGACTCTGAACATTCAGAATCTCTAATCTTACTAGGTATGTCTACCCAAAGCTAGAAAATGGTGGTAATGTTAGAAATTTTGGTATCATCTATGCAAGATGATCTGCAGTGAAAAATGTAGCTGCTAGGATTGCTGATCAAGGGTATATTGGCTAGCTGAAAAATGTAGGCTAGTCATGCTCAGTGAAAAATGTAGCTGATGAAAAATTGCACATTGACCAGGAGGTCAATATTTATGAAAAGGGGAGATGACGGGCATGGAAAGTGACCACGCCTAGAATACCAGGGAATTTTAATTTCCAGTCAAATTCATACATGCAATATTTCAGCTCTTGATCACACCTAAACTAGTGATCAATTACATCTGATAATATCCAAATAGACTTTCTAAACAACCATTGTATTTTCCTAGGGTACTACAGTAATATTCTTAAGGTGTTTTGAGGGTGCTGCGCTGGTTTTGATCCCATTGGAGCTTTAGCTCCACCCATCAAAACATCGCCCCAATTAGGCACAGCTCCACAGTGCAGTGGGCGCTGGATTTACCTCCAGCTTGCTGGAAAGTTCTATGACTTTCTCTGAAGTTCTTTGAAGTTCCAATTAGCCAAATAAGCCACAACAGGTGGAGCAGTATATAAGAAGCATGTAAAATTAGTACAGAACAACAGAGCCCTACCCCGAAACGCTGCCAGTCTGTGACGTCATTGTCACACCTGTCACGTCACGGTGGAGCGCCACTTTACCCCATAAACCTTTATATCTGCGTGCAAGTGCAAGTGCGTTCAAGTGCAAGATAACAACAATAACAACAACTGCGTGCAAGTGCAAGTGCTAGTAACAACAACATCAACCAACCATCTCCTCACCCATCAATTACATCAAACCATCATCAAACCTCAGGGATTTCCCAATCCATTGAAGCTACAATTAAAGTTCTGAATTAAGATTGACTACTGAATTTGGTTAGCCGTTTCCTGCGGCTCGAAACCCCGAACTCAAGCACATTAAGATAGAATTGTTGTTTGGTTAGTTGTTTTATAAATAGCTAGCTAGCTCATTTTCTACGTGCGTTACTCCAAACGTAGCGAGGGTCGCGATCGGATATGATCTTCCGAGGAACTCCGTGATACCGCACGATGATAAGCCACAAAACAGAATGGTGCCAAAAACTCGCGTTTTGCGCTTTTCTGGGCTGAATCAGGTTCCAAATAGGACTAACACGTTCCCCGTGGTTAGTTAGAGCCAATCTACAAGTAGGGATCTGCGCCCAACGCGTGTAAAAGCGCTGAAGCCCAGTTTCCTTTAATTGCCTTGTAATTATGGCGGCTTGGAGAGGAACTCGACACGCGGAAAGCCCCGTTGCGTGAAGATACCATTTGAGAAATCGGGATTAGAGCTTAGATGAAGCGTGACTAGCTGTAATGCTTAATCGTGAACTCAGGAAGGGCAAGCACGGTGGTTCTGACATTGGATCATTCGGGTCGGACAGCGGCAGGACGATCTGGGTGGGCCTACCGGCGAAATACGGCTAATTGGATAATGAGGATGACGAAGGAGATCAGTCATGGGCACGCATGCCTACGGCGATCAGGGACAGGAGCGAGGAGGAAAACACCACCGATAGGGACGACCTCTTGGACGATAACGACGACTCGGTACCATTCGAACCGGAGCAATTACCTCTACGTGATCTCGAATAGATCGCTGGAGGGACTCGTCATTTGAGGGTGGCCAAATCGGGAGCAAAGCACCATCTTGACACCAGCATGGTCTCATCACAACTGGCATGCGACTTAGGGACGCCAAGCATCGCAACACAGCTCGGGAAACCTTCCAGACCAATGGGAGGACACATATTTTGCACTGCAGCGCGCGCTTGTATCAACATATTTAGTTTATATCTCACGGTTCATGTATTTAAGTAGGCCTGGGGGCCTCAAGTCGGCACGAATACCTCCCGGGAGCCAAGGGAAAGGAACGTGACTTGATTTGGGACGCTCGGATTGCTGAGTTGTAACAACGAGTTTGGGATTTGGATTGGAATTGGAGTTTGCCGTATACTTGGGAGAGAACCCCACTTGGAGAATTGAAGGAAATCGACTTTGGAACTAAGCCACGCCGAGTGGGCTTCGAGCGAATGAGTAGAGCGAAGGATCGGAGATTGTGATTAAGGTTGAGCTGGCTGTTTAGCGCTCCCTTTACCCGAATTGCCGTATTTGTTATTTGAGCTCTCTTAATTGGAAACTTTGGACCACACTTGGTGCTAATTCACAAACACCCAACATACCCACATATACACACATTGTTGGATTGTCTTCGGACAGCTCAATCGAGATTTCATAAATCGCGTCTGAATCCTCTCGAACAAGCTTTTGAAACCCCACTTGAGTTTTGCCTCAATACCTGTTATCCCCTTGCATACTACTGGTTAGCCTTGCAAGAGGCCGACTACTCACATTGGTCGCTATTACAATTAAGACTTTGCTCCATTAAATTGCCCTACCGCGCTTTATAAGTGTTTTGGTTTGGTGGTTTTGGAGTGTTGCTTTGGTTGTTTTGGTGTTAGGCCGATAGCACACGTATCAGCAGTCCCAATTGCTCGGCTAACTAAAGCGACATTGACGATCGACTGCAGCAGCTCATCCACTGGTCCCTCGAATTGTGCTTCTAAAGCTCTGAACAATTCTGGTTTCAACAAGACGACGTCCTTGTTGTCGTTTTTGCCTTGTTCGTGGTCGGCCCGCCGAGACAGGAGGTCTGCCTTCTGGTTAAGCGCTCCAGGCCGGTGATGTAACGTGAAGTTGTATTGAGCCAACACCGTTACCCATCGCGCTTGCCGTCGGTTCAGCTTCTGTGGCTGCTTGAAATATCCGAGATTTTGATGATCCGTAAAGATCTCAAACGTTTCCTTTGCGCCCATGAGAATGGCGCGGTATTCCTCCAGTGCGAACATAATGGCGAGCATCTCCTTGTCGTAGATCTCGTAGTTGCGTTCAGTCTCCGTAAGGCTATGAGACATGAATGCTACTGGTCGCCATATGCCGTCATGTTCTTGACTAAGAACGGCTCCGATCGCTCCTTCAGATGCATCAGCCTCTAGACGGAATTTCCCGTCGTCCGTTGGCAATGCAAGTACCGCGTCCTCCGCAATCCGCTGCTTCAACCTCTCGAATGCCTCCTGCTGCTCCGTTCCCCAGGTCCAGCCCGCCTTTCCGGTCAACTTCGTAAGCGGTTTGGCCACTTCGCTATAGCCTCGGATAAACCGCCGATAGAAGTTCGTGAAGCCAAGGAAAGCTTGCACGTGCTTGAGCGTTTTGGCGTAGGCCATTCCATGACGCCTTTGATCTTGACCGGATCCATCCTCATCGAGTTGTGCGAGATCAGAACTCCCAGGTACTCGATCTCAGTGCGCTCGAACTCGCACTTTTTGGGTTTGAGAAAGAGTTTATGCTCTTGGAGAACCTGAAGCACTCGTCGCGTGATTCTCGGTGTTCCTCCAACGAATCCGTGAAGATCAGGATATCGTCAAGATAGACCACCACGTGACCTTTGTTGATCAGGTCACGGAGGATGTCGTTCATCATGGTCTGGAATGTCGCCGGGGAATTGGTAAGACCGAAGAACATCACCAGCGGCTCGTACAGCCCGCGGTTTGTTCGGAACGCCGCCTTCCACTCGTCTCCCTCCTTGATCCGGACATTATTATATCCCATCGAATATCAAGCTTAGTGAAGTACCGGGCTCCTTGGAGCTTGTGGACTAGCTCCGAGATTAACGGCAACGGGTAACGATTTTTGACCGTCATCTCATTGAGTTTCCAGTAACCTTGCACAGGCCGTAGAGATCCATCCTTTTTCTTGACGAAGAAGAAGGCAGACGCCATCGGAGACTTCGATGGTTGAATGCGTCCACTCTTCAAGTTTCTGTCAAGGAAATTATCCAACTCGCGTTGTTCGTCACATGATAGGGGGATAGATCTTGCAATCAACAGCCTTGGCATCTAGCTTGAGTTTGATTGCATGGTCCCACGGTCGCCGCTCGGGTAACGCGTCGAACGACTCTTTTGCAAAGACCTTCACAAATTCTCGGTACTGTTCGGGAATTTTTGCTCCCGTTACCTTCTCTCTGTTCGTTTTTTTAGCCATCTGCTGCGCTTGGGTTCCCTTGGCCCGTATCTCTATTGCGGGCTCAAAGTCGATCAACAGAATTGATTCCTCCTCCTCCAACTCCGGATCCACTTCGAACTCCTCAGCGTGGGAATTACATTCCGTGGGGCATCGGGAGAATTTGATCGTCTGAGCTCTCCAATCAATTTCCGGATTGTGCTTCACCAGCCAGTCATAGCCAATAAAGGCACGTGCTTTGCCTAATCCGGTCACCAGGAAACATTGCATTTCCCAGTGATCACCGATCCCCATACGCAGTTCTACAAAGTGCGTGATTTTCCCTTGCTCCTTCTCTGTGCCATCCGCATTCCACGCCGTTATCTCTGTTTCGAGCTTCTGCAACTCAAAACCTTCCGCCGCCGCATATGCTCTGTCGATGCACGTCGTAGTGCACCCATTGTCCAAAAGCGCTTTGATCGCTTGGACCTTCCCGGTCTCCGGTACCATTAAGGTCACCGGAACCAACATGTCGGAACGCCCGCGCCCGCTGATAGTCCCGAAGTCCTTCGCGAGCTTGGACGGTTGAGGTCCGGCTTGTCTTGCCGCGGCCTCCTTCATCCGGGTCTGATCCGGTACCCGGGTGTGTTTCGGTGCAGGCGCTACCTCCTCGTCATCGTCCGAGGATTGAGCCTCCGGAGCATCGCTCCCCTTTTGAGTCTTTGTTGACGCGGTTTCATCTCCGCGGGCCTTAAATATCTCCCAACACTCCTCATTCCACCACGCGTCCTTCTCCTTTCGCTTCTGCTCCTTTATAATGTTACGCCGATTCTGATTCTCGAGAATAGTAATACGCCGGGACTGAAACAGGAAATCGTGAATATTTTTACGTAAGGAATCTGAGTCGTTTGCATAGTATGTATCATTGTCTGTAGTTGTACAATTGTCCATTCCACTCAGGAGCGTGTATCGTCCGTTCTTCTCATTCGCGGCAGCGGCTCCGGCCCTTTGGCCTTAGGGGCGGAGCGCTTCAAAACCCTTCTCCCGGAACTTCTCGACGATCTTGTTCAGCAGCTCACCGTCTTCTGCTTCAGCATCGTCAATCTGCGCTAGGATCGCCCGTGCGCTAAACTTCTCTTGCGGCGGGTCCGGGCAGTTTTTGCTAATGTGACCAAACTGGGCCACAGTTGTAGCAGCGGACTCCGCGGCCTCTGCTTGGCTCGATCCACGTCCATTGGCACCGTCTCCGTCCCTGCAGCTTTTGCCGCTTGGGGTACTTGGGCCGGAGGTGCAGCGGCAGCATGTGCCTGCCGTGCCGGGCGGTTGGTACGCCTGGAGTCCAGACCTGGTGCTGTACTTGAGCACCACCTCGTCGGCCCTCCACGAGCTTTTGCCGGGCGAGGTTGGTGTCGTTCCGGTACAAGGCCTCCTTCCACTTCTTGTACGTGGTCGGGAGTATAGCACCGCCCGCGTACATGGGGGTGTTGATCTCCGGGTTGACCGCCATCTCCAAGAGTTGGATGAGGAAAGCGTCGAAGTTGCACGGGTCCGAATGAGGATCGTACCCAGCTTTTTCTGCCAGCAGGTCAAACGCCTCCAGGAAGTCCTTGAGCAACATCTTGCCCTGGCGCATCGTCGTGAGTTTGACGTGGGCCACCTTGGCTTCTGTCATATCCTCAAAGACGTCCCTGAGTTCTTTTAGGAGCGAGCTGAAAGTGTGCCCGCCCTTGAGAGGGCCGTCGGCGTCTACATTGCACTTTTTCCAGTTCCGGACCCAGTCTGAAGCCGCACACTGCGATCCGTCTGCGGTACGCAAGAACGAGATTGTAAACCAGATTTTGGCTTGTTGGTCCGGGAACTGGCTGTTGTAGGCGCAGATGTAGGTGGTCAAGGCATCCTGGAAGCCGTCCCACTTGGTGCGATCGCCCGTGAAGAACGGGGGGTTCACGTGCAAGGATGATTTTGGATGCAGCCATACGGTAGGAGGTTGTTGAGGAGGAAGGGGTGGTTCGGGTTCTGGTTCTGGTACGAGGAGACCTTCTGGGTCGTTGTACCAGTCGTAGTTGGGTCGTCGTGGGAGCGGGTCAGAAGCGTGCAACGTCTCCTCGTCGTCGGGTTGGTCGGGTAGCTCGACGTCCTCCGCAGCGGTATTGTAGGTTTGTACGGGTGTTGCGCTGCGCGCTGCTGCGGGGTTGGAGAGGCGCGGGATGTGTATCGAGATGTACCGGGCACCGAGGATGGTGTGTGCGCGCCGGAGCGAGTTGGAGTCGCCATCTCGGAGTTGCTGCTGGAGTCGGAGAACTTGGTTCTCGACTCTCCGGTACTTCTGTAGCCCTCGAACGACGCTGGGTCTAACCTCCTCCAGACACGTTCGATGAAGTCATCTAGCTGTCAAATCGCCCGATTGCAACTTTCGCGATGGGCTGGAGCAGCGCTAACGAGTTCTTCGATCCAAGAGTCCGGGGCAAGCCAGTCGATGGTGTTGGTGGACCAGAGATCCAGCAGGATCTGCAGTCGGGTTTGCATGCAAAACCCTGGATTTTGCCACAGGGCGTCGCGCAAAAACGTGGATTTATCACCCATTCAGTTCTGAGCCCGGCTTGAGGCTAGGATCACTCTCCGGCAACCCGGCAGGTGTGACATTTGTGACATCTTCGCCCAAAAAGAGAAAAAAAAGCTGATCTCTGCTTGGAAACTCCCAAAAAGGAAGTGAAATCAACCGATGTAGCCTAAATTGTGACATATGTGATCTATTACCCAAAAAAGGAAATTTTCCGTGGGATATCATGATTTAGAGATCCCATCACTGCCAAGCAGAAAAGGCAATTTGTGCAGGTGACGATATACAGTTAGTCACATCATCACGGAGTTGATGGAAATCAAAGTTGTAGATATTTTTAATCTGAACAATGTTTCTCTTTTGACTTTAGCCTGATTCATGCTAGTTGTGGCGCTATTCAGGAAATGATATGCTGATTTAGCTGATTTTGGTCTGATTGCCATATATGTTGGCTTGCAATAGGCCGTTTGAGCTGATTTTGGTACTCTTAGGAAGTCATTATTTTTCTGACAAAGTTACATAGCGGCATCACACATATTATGATGTTGATCAAGGATCAAAAATAGAGATTAGCTGATAATTTGTGCAAATCCTGGTCAATTTTGGTATCCAGTAGCTTAATATATGCCAGAAGACTGCTCCTTTCACTTTACCATTAATTCCCACCCCTAGCATATGAATATGCATCTCTAAAACCAGACCAACGACAAAAAGGGTTAAAAAAAAAGCTGATCCCTTATTGATTGTGCTATATCGTCGTCAGTTCTCGTCCGATTACATTGATCTCTGCAATTCCTAGCAGTCCTATAGCCCGACCTCCAGAAATACTATCAAGTCTATTTTTAAACCCTTTATCTACTGCATAAATCACAGATTACCTGGGGAGCCAAACTAAATTCACTGTGCATTCAATTCTGAATGAATTCCCATGAAGCTTGGGTGACACACAATATATAGTGCTACACTATCTTGTCTCAAAATATGAGGCCGTTATCTGCTCTGGAAGCCCGGAAAAGCAGCTTGAAAATATTGGATAAAAAAGAGCTCCAGTATTTTCTATGGATATGGAGCAAATGTAGATGGATAATCATTCTGAGGATGCTGAGTAGTGCAGAAGAGTCTTATATAGCTTCTCACCCTAGTTGTGGGAAGATCAGATTGCCTCACAGCACAGAAATGCTCTTGCTCTTGAAATGGACGAAAATTGAAAATATTGTATTTTATTCCATACCAATGGTCACTAGCTTAGAGAAGGTCCTACATGCATTTGGAGATGTTTTGAACAGTCCTACTTCAGATTCTGGCAGAATTATCTGAGCTGTTCAAGAGTTCAGGCAAGATGGGGTAGGTATGCATAGGCCCAAATGTTCAGGCTCCAGCAATATACTGGCCGAAACACTTTTTTTGAGAGGGCTCTTAGTGTCTTCAGGAAAGTTGTAGATACTATCTAAAGAGTCTGTAAGGCATTGAAAGTAACCTTATCACCACAGTGGATCCCTTACAATTTCCTAATCAGTGTTATCTAGACCAAAGAAGATTCCTTTGTAGTGTCACCAGTTCTCGACATTTCTGGATACTTGAGGTGTGGCTGGAATGGGGTCTACCAAGGCTTCCCGAAATGGGTAGAAATACCAAAATCTATAATGGTCTGCTAATGGAATTGCAGGTGCAATATTCAATAGTAAACTGGTCATTTTATGGGCAATCCTGAGGCTATCAAGATGCTATTATGCTTAAAGGGTAGCCCTGGATGGCCCCTACATCTGGGTTTCAAGATCAATGTTTTTAGATGAGAGTCAAGGAAGCTATCACCTACATCGCTATTTTGCAGCAAAGCCATAGAAAACAAAGCATATCTCAAGATCTACCATAACTACATATATGGCCAGGATATCAATGGAACCATGCTATCTATCTGAATAGCAAATGCCTATAAATAAGCAGATTCATTCAGTCTATTCTAGTTTATAAGCAAATCAGTGAGATCATGAATGAGCTTTGAAATTGATTTGCAAGTTGTGAGCTCAATTATGCACAAAAAACTCTGAAACTTTGCCATAATGGTCTTCTAGGGTGTCTCCTCAGGTACTCTTTGCTGCATGTCAGATATGAGCAAGGGATTTTATGGTTGTATAGAGCCAAATTAGTAAATGCACAATATCTCCACAAGAGCTCATCCTAAGCTCATGGGAGTAAGTTCATCTCGTTCAGACAACTCATCCCTACCTGCCAGTATGTGTTTTATTCCAAACAGCCAAGGGGCTGGCAAGAACCAGCTACATTTTTTTTAACAGCAGTATTTCTCATTTTGCACAATAACAGATAAGAATCAGGCAAAAGTCAATTGAGAAACATTGTAGAGCT
Organism: Mycena chlorophos; assembly: GCA_014461115.1. NCBI lineage: Eukaryota > Fungi > Basidiomycota > Agaricomycetes > Agaricales > Mycenaceae > Mycena > Mycena chlorophos. The sequence goes on along the minus strand of JACAZE010000002.1, from coordinate 1,309,264 downwards.
CAATGAGGGCTACAACTTTGGTTTCTGTGACATATGTGACAATATCACTTATTCCCGGAGTCATTAAAAAAAATTTCCATTTTGAGAAAATTGTCACATAGTGTGACAATAGTAATATATGTGATATATTTCCATTTTGGGTAATAGGTGATAAATGTCATAAATATTCACCGGTCATAGTGTGAAAACATGAAAATTTCTTCTCGGCTATCACTGGATCATCAAAGGCAGCCTTGGGCCAGGAGGCTCAAATATAAGCAAAATTTGTCAGTGGCAAATCTACATTTTTGCGTGCAATGCCTTGTGGCAAAATCCAGGTTTTTGCGTGCAAATCTGAGTGCAGCAGCTGGATCCAGGGTTGGGGTCGATGGGGCTCGAGGGGCACCCCTTAGGTCTTGAAGAGTGTAGGTTCTCTGCTCGCGTGAAACGCCGAACAAAAGTCCTTGCACTGTCGCCGAGCTCCCGGTACCTAGAAATAGCCGAGAAGGGAAGGGCAGCGCGTTCAGCCCTTTGGTGGTCGAAGTCGAGGTCGAGGTTGAGCAGCGCAAAGCGCTTGGCTCAAAGGGGGTTGAGTTGGGTAAGAGGTAGGAGGGTAGTGATGATAGTCACGGGGTAAGTAGAAGAGGGTGGTAGGAGGCAATGAGCGGTACGAGGGTAGGAAGTCTTGAGATAATGTGACAAACAACCAAGAGTCTGACTGCGACTGGCCCGTGAAGGCTTAGCAGACGCAAGTGGCAGACAAGAGGTCGTAAAATCGAGTAAATCTCAAGACTAGGGAAATACAGCCGAAGGTGCTTCTACTTATATACCCCAGCCCTACATGATGTCATAGTGAGTCATAATGAGTCCAGAACGTTCCTATTGTCCGAAAGAGACCTTTCTGGTTCATCAGGGTCATGACAGCGTAACGCGTCCCGGGTTATTCTTGAACCGACGAGTTCCCCTGTGATACCTCCCCGTGATACCATCCGTAATGCATGTTAGGAACTGTGCATCAGGTGTTCCGCTGATTCCCGCTGATTCCATCAGATCCCTCACGTGCCCTGTCATGTGACCCTGTCACGTGACCTCCTTTTTCATAATAAAATTGAAAATATCCGCAATAAAACCCTGAGTTTGTGACATTACCCCTCGTCAAGGTCGACGTCCTCGTCGACGAAGGGCATTTTCGCGCGTCTATCCTCCCCCTGTCCTCAGTGCGACTTCCTCAAAGCGTCCAGTAAAGCCATTGAACAGCTTTTTCTGCGGGTAAGATAGGCTCTCGTGTTTTGTTTTGAACCGTTTGACGAGATGGTCCCAGTGGCCAAGGGGTAATACCGGCAGTTTGAAAGGACTCGGTTGTTCTGTCTCGGGAACGACCGCTGCTTGGGTGACCTCTTCTTGCTTGTTAAACTCCTTAAGGAGCTCCTTGACGTGTGTGAGGTTCTTTGTCGGTTCCAAGAGTCCTTGCTATGCGGGTACCCCTTCCACTTGACCAGATACTGCCATCCTCTACCCATCCTACGCTTCTTAAGGTTCTCCTCCACCTCCCATCGAAAATGTCCGCAATAAAACCCTGAGTTTGTGACATATATTGCATCTCACCCAAGCTTCATTGTTGAGAATTAAATGCACAGTGAATTTAATTCTCCTCCTAGGTAATTTGGGATTTATGGCATGGATAAAGGGTTTAAAAATAGACTTGATAGGATTTCTGAAGGAGAGGTTGTAGGACTACTAAAACCTGCAGAAACCAAAGTAATCGGAGCAGAACTAACAACGATGCAGCACGATCAAGAAGGGATCAAACTTTTTTTGATCTTTTTGCAGTTGGTCTAGTTTTAGAGATGCATATCCACATGCTAGAGATGAAAACCAATGGTAGGGTCAAAGGAGAAGGCCTCTGGTGTATATTAAGCTACTGAGTACTGAAATTAACCAAGATATGCACATAATATCACCTTATCTCTACTTTTGATGCATAATTAATATCATAATATATGTAATACCACTATGTGATTTTGTAAAGAAGAAAAATTGCTTTCTAAGAGTACCAAAATAAGCTCAAACGGTCTATTGGAAGTCGGCAATATATGACAATCAGACAAAATCTGAGAAATCAGCATATCATTTCCCGAATAGTGCTATAGCTAGCATGAATCAGGCAAAAGTCAAAAGAGAAACATTGTTCAGATTACAAATCTCTAAAACTTTGATTTCTATCAAGTCTATGATGATGTGACTAACTATATATAGTCACCTGCACAAATTACCTTTTTTGGTTAGCAGTGATGGGATCATCATGATATTCTATGGAAAATTTCCTTGTTGGATAATTGGTCACCTATCTCTGATCCTGGGTTGTATCAGTTGATTTCAGTTCCTTTTTGGGAGTTTCCCAGTAGAGATCGGCTTTTTTCTCTTTTATGGGCAAAGATGTCACCAATGTCATGCATGCCGGAGTGCCTGGAAGTTGATCCTAGCCTCAAGCCGGAGCCACCAATTGAATTGATGAGTAGCTCAGTATTTTCCGTGCATCGCTCCTTTGATGAAACTTATAGTTTTGCACGCAAACCTAGGTGCAGATCCTGGACTCGGAATCAACATGACGTAGATGATCTTGTCAGAGTCGGAGGCAAAGTCCCCAGGACGTTCTGCAAAGTGCAAACCGCACAGCATAAGGAAACTGCGAGTTTGAGCGGATCGGAGCCATCAACGGAGTGAGTCATATGATGCACGGATGTGACACGGGCAAATCGTCTGCAGGAATGGGTGTATTGTCCATAGTGTACAAACAGGCAAAACGATTAGAAGACGCGAACGAGGGCGCACCGCTCACTCGTCGCGTTCCGGAAAACCCGACTCAGCCTCTTCGAGCGTAGCTGCCGTCTGGGAGACGGGCAACGAGCTCTCCCAGCATCTCCGAGTCCAGCATCTCCGAGTCCAGCTGCTGCATGACCTGGTCGACGACGTCCACGGCGCGGACGTCCATCACGGTCTTGCAGTCCTTGGCGATGTGCCCGGTCTGGTGGCAGCGGTAGCACACCGTCGGGGTGGTCCTCGTTGCGCGGGTGCGGTCGACGTCCATCGGGACCGGGTGGTTAACAACCGGTGCGGGGACATGCACAACGGCAGGAGCAGCCGGACGGGGGCGCGCCTGCGACGAGATGACGGGGGCACGTGGCGCAGAAGGGAGGCTGTCCGCGCGGCTGTAGGCTTCGTACTGGGCGAACGCTCGCTTGCGCCACCCGTCGTAGTCGGTAAGGGCCGGCTGGTTGTTCGTCGTGATGTCCTTGACGATATAGCCAGGGAGGCCGTTACGGTACTTGGTGACTTTGACGAGGGGGTCGTTGAAGCCGGCCAGCGCAAAGAGCTCCTCGAAGTTGTCCGTGTAGACGTAGACGTCTTCGTTGCGCCGCATGTAGTAGCCGTGGCTGTCGAGCTTAGCCAGGGGCGTGCTCCTGCTGACTCTCCTCGACGAAGCGCAGCTTGAACTCCGTCTCGAAGAGCGCCACAGTGGGGAAGGGGAACGGGGTCACAGTAAGCTGACGACGCGCCCAGGGTTCCGCGGTGCCTGCCGACATGTAGGACATCGCCCAGCGGACCTGCTTCTCCTCGTCGGGCGCCCCGTTGGTCGTGAAGAGCTCGGGGACCAGGTTGATGTACGCCTTGATGCTGTTAAGCCAAGCTTCGCCTAGCTTGCGGGTGCCATCGAACGCCTGGGGTTCGTGGAGGGCGCAGCTGCGCACGGGGAGCAGTAGCAGGGGGAGGAGCAGCGGCAGCCTGTTGGAGGCCGCCGATGGCGGTGGTGGTATGGCCAGCGAAGTTACCGATGGTGTTGGCTAGTGTGGTAACGCGGTTCGACAAGGTATCGATCGCGTTGTCGATGTCGTTGAGACGTTGCTGCCAGGCGGCGTTTGCCATGGTTTCGTCGTCGTCAACGGGTGCAGGGACAGAGGCGATCGGGGGAGGAGGGGCCGATTCGTTATCGTCGTCGGTCGAAGAGGAGGAGGAGTTGTCTTTGCTCTCGTCCTCGCTCGATTCGTCCGGTGCACGAAAGGACGAAATCTTGGCCGGTTAATCCCGTAGAGTCTTCTTTCTGCTGTAAGGGCAACCTCGACACTGCGGAGCAGGGCTCGACAACTGGCAGAGGGGAATCCGAAGGTCAATAGCAAGCTACATACATACAGGGAGAGCGCACCTGGCAGAGGGGAATCCGAAGAGAAAGAAGACTAAGGATTCCCATGCCAGGCCAGACTATAAGTACATCTACATGCGGCTGCACGGCATGAGTCGGAAGTCTTTGTGAGTCATGATGACGCCATGTGGTGGGCGTCTGAGGCAGGCTGACTCGAGGATGACTCACGTTGACCGAGGCGCATAACCTGGCACACAGGTTGAGCTGAGTCGCAAGCGAGGTCCCATGACGAGTGGACAGTGGTGTGACAAAGATGTGCAATCATGGAGCCGGTGTCGGATCCATGGGAAGGGGACCGTGATCGGTGTGATCCGGAGCGGGCGGGTCATCCCCTTACACTGTCCCTGACATCATGCCCTCATAGTATTTATTTGGACAAATTAAGCTGTTCTGAGTGCCTTTGATGGACTTGCCATTTTTGTGGAGCAAGATCAAAGCCCAATCTGGCATATACTCAGCGGAAATTGGCCTTTTGCATCACACCCTGACCCAATTGGGCTAGTTTAAGGCCTCCATCACCGGTGTGCTAAATAGACTTGTCCAGAAACTACCACTATTTTATCAACATTTGCAAGGCTTTTTAGAATATACAGGTTTTGTAATTTGTATTTATAGGTCACAATTGTTGTCACTGGTTAAATATGATATTCATTGAATTGATAGAGTATACAATAATCATACATGAAAGCAATTTCAAAAGTTAATCTTTGATCTCACACTATCTGGTTCTTGCTAGGTATCACAGTGGATATACCTATTGCATGGATATATCTATGCCTGATAAACGACATCCTCCTGCAATTCTCTCATGAGCAATGTCCCATAGCAGGTTTAGGAGGTAGTCTGAGCTGCAGCTTGATTTCTTTTCTGATTTTTACCCTTATCCTGGAGCATTGGTGGAAATTTTATTTAATTAGGGTAAGGCAAACCCTTCAGAGAAAACAAAGACTAGATGAAATATTAGGCCTACCTTTTGACTCACCTTGCATATCAAATGAAATCGATTCCTATATCTAGAAAGCACAAGATATAATCCCTGCAAGAAAAATCTGTGGGAGTGACCTGATCCATGACTCATACAAATGAGATCCAGTGACACCTAAGCATATACCAAGTTTCTCAAGATTATGGAGCATATATTGTCCAGATATTCAGAAGTATGGAATACGAATAGAGAGTCTTCTTCTTATCAGAGCCTATTGCATTAGCACAATGTGGTATGATTTATCTGCTGATCTGCTAGTGTTTTTGCACCTCCTTTCATCAGGCACTGGACAATGTTCTTATGCCTCTTGATGCTTGCCGCTTCCAGTGCAGTTCTGAACCTTCCACCAGAAATATTTGGATCAGCACCAGCAGAGAGCAGTATATCAACTATTTCTTTGTGGCCTCTATATGATGCACTCTGCAGGGCTGTACCATAATACCCTCCCATGATATTTACATCTGCTCCAGCTATCAGAAGAAGCTCCACAATTCCGCAATAACCTCCATATGCAGCAGCCTGTAGGCTGGTCCCATAGTATCCCCCAATCTGGTTGGCACTAGCTCCTGTACCAAGCAGAAGTTGAACTACATCCTTATGACCTCCAGATGCAGCTGCCTGCAGGGGTGTTCCATAGAAATCTCCTCCTAGGTTGGGATCAGCACCTCCCTGCTAAAAGAAGCTGAATTATTGCTCTTTCCCCCAGATAGCAAGCTGCCTGCAGTGGTGGGGCTGCTTTAGCTCCTACAAGATTTGGATTGGCACCAACTGCTAGCAGCATACGAACAATCTCAAGACTACCATGAAAACATGCCATTTGAAGTGCACTAGGATGATCATATGAAATGAGATCAGGGTTTGCACCTGCCTCAAGCAACAGTTGCACAATACGAGGATGTTGGCCAAATGCAGCTGCCTGCAGCACTGTTCCATATGTACAATCTATCATATTGTTTATATTTGCTCCAACTGCAACCAGGTACTGTGAGATCTTGCTATAGTCCTCAGCTGTTCCCAGAAAGTCATGATCGTTGATAATGGATAAAAGAAGCTCCACTAGATCTTGGTTCTCCAAAGACATTTCATTTTTCAAAATTTCATCTACCTTGCTATCCAATAGTTGTGGCAGGGTAATAATAACTGGAAAAAGCTTCTCTTCTTCCAATAAGTCCTTTGTATTGGTGACAGGACTCTCTTCTATTGGAAGATCATTTCTATAAGGCTTGTGTTCACTTGTATTGCTCTGAGAAGCGTAAAGCATATCAACAATATCTGTGTAGCCAAAATATCTAGCAGTTTGTAAAGGTGTTCCAGATATTGCACCCACTAACTCTGTGTCAGCATTGGCAGCAAGAAGCATTGTCACAATTTCAACATGATGATGATAGATTGAAGCATTCAAAGCAGTCCCAAATTCTCCACCAAGTATATTCACATCTGCACCAGCTGTAAGAAGAAGCTGCACAATATCCAAGTGTCCTTGCTCTGCTGAAAGATATAGAGCACTACCAGAGCATGGCCCAATATAGTTGATATCAGTGCCAATACTGAGAAGTTCCTGTAGAAGTTGATATTCGCCATGATACACTGCTAAATGAAAAATTTTTGTATCATCTTGCATATGATTTGCAGATGGCCAAGTATGAAGCCTTGCAGAGTGCAATGAAGTCTTTGTTAAAGCAGTTGCTAGAAACTCAGGTAGCATATTTGGTGATACTTTGGTTTCATAGTGCTTGTATAGCCAGTTTAGCCCTATTTCAGTTTTGATGGGTGTGATATTTGATGGCCATATTATCTGAGGATTTTCAGATAGTACTAGACCCCTTTTGCAAGTGGAATCCACTCTGGAGCCACATTGGCAATACTAGGATCTGGCAAAGAAAACCCAAGCCACTTGAACAGTGATCCTTTTGCTTCATGGTACCTATACTGCTGGTGACTGTCCATTTCTAACATATCTACCAGTAGCTCATGGAATACATTCAGTCCAGACCACTGAACTGTATGCATGTGCAATAGTAACAAGTTATCAAGTAGATTCAGGAATACTCCAGCTTTAAGATACTTGGCATGAGCTTCCATCCTTGTTCCAGTCCACATTGAATTCAATACAGCCAATGTTAGACCAAGCTGTTGGATTGGGATCCTGTTTCCAAATAACATATATGCCAGAGGCCAGAGATCAAGGCCAGCATGACAATTTTGTAAAAAGAATGAAAATTGTCTGCAAGAAGTTGTAACATTATTTTGGTGTAGAACTGATAGTCCAAAGATATCTTGATTGCAGTTAATTTGTTGAATTATCTTTGAAGAGGGCAGTTTGCCGAAGAACATCTTAAGAGTAGATACATAGAGCATATGATGCTGCTTCATAGTGCCAGCACTCTGGACTAGATGAAGGTTCCTTTCAGTGAGTTCATACCCATCCTGCAACTTTCCAATCAGATTCTGGCATGCTTGAGCATTTGGATGCTGCTTGAATTGATCTTTGTCAGACATATCATCTAAATCTACCCACGGCCTCCATAGGGTAGCTAGAAAGATTTTTGAAGTTTGCAAGTTCGCCTTGCAATAGGCTAGATTTGAAAATGCTAGCTGCTTCTCTTCCTGGAACATTTTTGTAGTCTGCAATTCCCTTCTCTGAGAGGTTGCATAGGTAGCTAGAAAGATTTTTGAAGTTTGCAAGTTTGCTTTGCGATAGGCTAGATTTGAAAATGCTAGCTGCTTCCACTGGGCTTCCTGAAACATTTCTGTAGTCTGCAATTTCCTTCTCTGGAAGGTTGCATAGGCATTGGTAATTGTAGTACTAGAGTGATATGTGCTATTGTAAGGTCAACATCTGGTTTGTGAAGCCACAGACCAGATCACTCACATCATCACTGCTTTGCTAGCTCCAACTATAACCCATTAGTGAGCAGGATATTAAGGAGGGAGAAGATGTACCTATTTTGCAGAACCATGCAATTGGATCATTCTGATTTGTTCTTCCTACTAGTTCCTTGCTCTTTTCAAGAGGCTCAGGAACCAGAGCTGCAAGCAGAAACTTGGTTTCTGAAATAGAAGTCAGGACTGAAGTCAATTAGCTCAGCAGTAGCCAATGAGTTACTTGAATCACTTGTAAAGGATTTTGTATCACATTCTGGGGTGCTATCCATGAATGAATAAGGTGGTCAGTCACAAGATCTTTGTGCACCCACTGGTTGATACCAAGCTTCTTTCCATACTGCACCGACGAGGATATTTCCACCTGATATGAATAAGAACGGTGAAACCATAGATAAGAGATAGCACAGACAAACTAACCTTACCAGCAGATATCCTGCTATTGTTGGTGTGAGTCATTATCTCTTTCTTTTCCGGCTTTCTAAGCAAAGCAGAAAGTCTGAGGATGAAGTACTCCGCCGCTACAAGCACTCACAGTCTGGGTTCACAGTCTGGGTGCAGGGCAGCTCTAGCGGCGTGCGGCGAGTGAGAGCAGGAGGCAAGAGGAATCCGGGCTGTGCAAGCTGTATTCGAGGCAGTGTCAGTCGAAGGCCGTGTCGCCGCGCTGCGCAGTCGGCGCTAAGATTGCGTCTATATATATGCTCAATTAATCTGGATATGTACGTGGACGTGGATGTGCTTCTGATACAGCAAAAGGTCCGCGCGAATGGTGCTCGGAAACGCAGCAAATTTTCTGCCACCCAAAACCCGGATGCTTGGGTACAGCTCACCTTCGTCTGATTCCCGGGTCGGCCGGTGCTCAGATTGGCCCTTAATAATAATAATAATCACTTAATGGATGACCTTCCGCTCCGCACTGTTCTTCCCATCCTCCCGTCCGTCGTAATGTCGGCAAGCGCCGAGACCGTGCTGGGCACCGGCGCGACCTTGCTCACGTCCTCGTTCTCCCCCGCCCAGCTGCCCGGCGTCCTCGCCGCGTACAACGACGTCCTCATCGCCGCGTACTGCGTCAGCGTCGCCATGTGCTGCTTGTGCGCATTGGTTATGGAGTGGAAGAGCGTCAAGGGGAAGACTATCGAGATGGCTGGTGGCGCCTAAGCCATATGCATTCTGGTTCTGGTTTGGTTTTGAGATAAGATATTGACCTTCGTCCCCTCACACACATTGCACTCAAGCTCGGATACTTGTATCAATTATCATACAAACCCCCTCGCATCTCGCACTCGTTTCTTAGCACATTCGTTTTTTCTCTGGTATGGTAGGTAAATGGATTGGACGGATTTAGATAGTATGGTACTGGGAAGCAATTGCAAATAATCAATGGGCTTGTAGCATCTCTGGAGACGCGAGCGGGACTCAGTCACTTCGAGGACTTCTTCATCGTTAACTTGGGGGAGTGTTGTTGTGGCCACCAGAGGCGCGCTCTCGAGCCTGTTGGCAAAAACATAAACTAGGCGCATAGTAGACAACAAACGTTACTAACCCAACTAAAAATCCTACACAATCACCACCGCCTTCGCATTCGTCGTACTAACGCCAACGCTCCCGCGCGTCTTACCCTCGTCGTCCTTATAAATCGCCCCATGAACCGAACGCCCGCGTGGATCCTGCTGAACTGACAGAACCCGCGAATCACCATCATCCTTGTGTTTCCGCTGCACCGACGCGCCCCCGCGCTCGCTTGCATAAACGGACAGGGCACCCTCGTATTCGAGGGGGACGCGGACCTCGGCGGGGGCGTTGGTGGTGTGGGTGCTGAGCATGAGCTACGAAAGGGTGGGTATTGTATGAGTATCAAAAGCAGAACGGATAAGGAAACACACCTTGTGGCCTTCCGGCGCGTCTACAACGTCGATGAATGCGCGCTTGTTCGTTGTCGAGGCCGTCAGACCAAAAGACCCGCCGACTTTGAGTTTCGGAGGCGTCGAGAGGCGGATGCGCGCGTCGATGTTGCTGTCAACAGCCATGGCCATGAGCGCTTACTCTTTAATCAGCAAGGAGAAACATAAACACACCCATTCGTCGTGGTCAGAGTCCCAGACGTCGGCGAGGGCGTGCCCTTGTTGTTCTCCAGACCGACGTTTACGTCGATCGGCGCGTTGGTGGTCCGGAGAACGAGCGACTCCGAGGCGTTGAACGACCCGCGGATGGCTGCGTTGGTCGTGGTCAGCGAGAGATGTGGAGCAGTGATGTTCTACGCAAATGGATCAACAAGCTTATAACCTCAATCAACAGACATAACCCAGCGCACCTTCGCTGTAAGAGCGGCATTGGTGGTGCTCACGTCGACCCGCTCACTCACTTGGAGCGAGTCCGTACCGAGGCTGATCGGCGCGTTGGTCGCGGTCAGCCTGAGCGACTGCAGCGCTAAATGGCCGGCGACGTTGATTGCAAAGTTGGGGAGGTATGCGTTCAGGGCCTTGATCGTCTTGCTTTGCTTCCACCGCGGAGTGTTGGTGGTCGCCTCAGGAAGGCGGAGGGTGAGTTGCGGGTCAAGGGCCGTTTCGAGAGACTAGAGAAATGAGATGAGCCTGCTAGAAATGGCAAGCTAGAGACCACATACAAAAATGACGATGCCAATTTCGGTCCCGTCACGACCCTGCATCTGGCAGACAGTCGTGCCGGTCGACGAGCTGACGGAGACCTCTGCTGTATCGGTCAACGAATCGGTCGTCGTGACCTGCAGAGTCGGGCGCGCGAATACTACTGCTTCGACGGCAGAGAACCGGAGGCGGGACACGAACCACGACCACCATCGGACGAGGTCGAGGTCGAAGAACGAGGAGAAGGATTGGTGGTAAGTGAATGTGATGGTCGTGTTTGTGGCAATGGGGAAGGTGAAGCCCAATGCAGGACTCGTGGTTTTCGCGGCGGTTTCGCTGAAGTTGTGCTTGAGGAGTTGGCCGTTGTGAAGGCAGCGCTCGATGACGATGTCCTCGGGGATATTGGCATCGACGATACCCAGCTGGGACGACAACTGCAGTCTGGTCAGCCGGCAAGACTGCGAGAACGAAAGAAAGAAACGCACCCAATCGTTATCGTCGCGGCAGTGAAGTCCATGGCACCCGTGATACTTGCGGAGGTGGTGCACCGCTGCGTGGACGAGCAACCACGCAATGAAGAAGAGCGCCAAGAAGCGGCAGCAAGACCCGCGACGACGGCGACGATCCTGCTGCGAACGCTCGTGGATGACGATGGTGTGATAGTGGGTGACCGGGAGAGACGGGCCAGGCTGCGCCTGGGGGTGAGGCTGAGACTGCTGCGACGAGGGGAAGTACGTCGTATGCCAGCCGGACGGGACGAGCTTGGATGTCTCTTTGCTCATTTTGGGAGGTTGCAGGAGGAATGGATGTGGGAGCCGCAGTGACCCTCTATAAGCGCTCGAGTGGCGCCTGCGGTCTACTAGGCGTCATGATGTATCAACTGCGCGAACTGCGCAAGGTCAACCGAGAGAAGTGTGTTCAGCGACGACATACGAGTGCGAACGTGAGTGTCGGGCGTGTGCCCGTCATGAATCCAGCAGGCAAGCTCAGCGACGCGAGGGTGACGCGTCGCGAATTAAGCTGGACGTCGGAAAGCCGGAAATTTGAGGGCAGAACAGTGTCGCTCGTGCAGTAAGCAGTGCGAGAGACAGAGGGACCAGAGGCAGAGGACGCTGAGGAGTCAATGTCGGTCGACCGACGTTGGCGTCGAGGACAACCTCTGGGCCTGCACGTGCAAATCCACTTCTCAATCATCAACAACCAACCAAGTTCCTTGGGCAAGAAGATATTCAACCTGACGCCTGCGTTCAGTCACGAATTAACGTCTACCTTAGCACTCCTCGGCCTCAAGCCTGTTTGTTACACAAACGAATTGCCGCAGAGCAGCAAGAAGCACCCTCACCAGATGATTTACCTTGCAAAGGCGAGGCTCCGCGTTCTCTAAATTCAATTCCCGCCTTCGTAAGTAGCTTATTTCTAGCAAACTTTTGCGTTTACATACGTTTTGTCTTTGGTACCTCGCTCAGGATCGACAGACGACGCAAACGGACTCCGAGAGACCACGCGCATAGTCCGACTCCAGCGTTTCAGCTGGCGGTGGATTCTTCTGGACCGCCAAGATGGGCCCACGATTAGTTTTGCATGCTCAACCTCCAGCAGCGTGTCAAGCCAAGCGTGCCTGGCACTCAAGCGTTTATAAAAGACGAGGGGCACACTGGCACACTCGAACCACTGCACCAAAATTTGCACCCCGACCATGTCGACTCAGACCTCCGTCGCCACCGAATTCGAAAAATATGAACCTTTGCCGATTTCCTGGTCAGTCAAGCCGTCGCAACTCTCGTGGGTATGATACAGAGCTTACCCTACTTTTCAGCTCGCTGCAGGACATCCGCTCCGCGATCCCAAAGCACTGCTTCGTCCGCTCCGCACGCCGTAGTCTGACGTATCTCCTGCGCGACCTAGTCATGGCCGCGACGCTTTTCGTCTTCGTGCGCAAGTGGGACAACATTGCCGGTCATATCCCGGGAACCGTCGTGGCGGAATGCGCGAGATGGGCCGGATGGGCCGTCTAGTACGTCTCTCAAGCTTGCACACGGTCGCGGTGCTCATGATCGCGACAGCTGGTGGTTCCAGGGACTCGTGTTCACGGGTATCTGGGTGCTTGGACACGAAGTACGCGTTCCTTGTCCAGTTTTGCGGTCGACGATCTGAAGTTTTCTCTCAGTGCGGCCATGGTGCCTTTTCTCCCTATCCGCTGCTCAATGACACTCTCGGCTACGTACGTCGCTTCAGTGGTCTTTCCCTGCTGGTTATCTCTAAGTATTTTGCCTAAAGATTATCCATTCCGCACTTTGGACACCATACTTCAGGTCCCGCTTCCTCCTGTACACTCTCCGAGTCTCGTTCACAACTCCATCATTGCTAGCTGGAAGATCTCGCACCACAAACACCACACGTACCACGCATCAATGGAACGAGACGAAGTCTACGTCCCGAAAACGCGCACCGACCTCGGTCTTCCGCCCGTCGACCGCGCAACGGCGCTCGACTACGAAGAGATCCTCGGCGATACGCCGCTCTTCACGCTGTTCATGCTCGTGCGGCAGCAGTTGCTCGCGTTTCCGGCGTATCTGCGTAAGTACGCGGGCATTCCCTCTTAGGATTCGTCGCCGATCTTGATTCCAGTGCTGAACGTCTCGGGTCAGCAACGCTATCCGCGATGGACGAATCACTTCCTGCGTACGTCCCCGATCTTTCTCGAGCACAACTCTAACTGCATTCCAGCAAATTCCGTGCTCTTCACCCGCAAACAACGCACCGCCGTCCTACTTTCGAACCTGGGTCTCTTCGTGACTGCGCTCGCCGTTCGTACGGCTGTTCAAGTATACGGCGCCGCGGCCGTGCTGAAGTATTATGCCTTCCCGTGGCTGGCGGTCACGCATTGGTGTGCGTACAAAGCGTCTCGCCATGCGTGCTCAGACTGAACGACGCGCACAGTTATCTTGATCACGTATCTGCATCATACGGACCCGGTATGTAGTCAGCTCCCTCTGCCAGTGCTTATGAGGCGTCGGCTGATGTGTTTGCAGCTCATTCCGCACTTTCGTGGAAAGGCGTGGACGTTTACGCGCGGCGCGTCAGCGACTGTCGATCGGTAAGCTTGCGTGGTCCACCTTCTCCTCGTAAGGTCTAAGTGATTGCCAAAGGTCAATCCTCGGCTGGCAAGGCGACTTCTTCCTGCATTCCGTCGCGCGGTATCACGTCTTGCATCACGTACGCCATCCCTCTCTCTTTCTGCTTTACTCGCACGCGGCTCATCAAAGACTCGTTTCAGTTCTTCCCCAAAATCCCGTTCTGCAAGTCCACGTCCAGCCGCATACATACACAGGAAACTTACCTCAGTCCCCGTTGCAGACCACGCCCGCGAAGCGACACACGCGCTGCGCAAGTGTCTCGGCCCGCAGCACTACCACTTCTCAGATCGCCCGACCTTCGCTGTCCTTTGGGAAAACTATAATCGGTGTCAGTTTGTCGACGATGAGGGTGCGTTTTTTTTGTTACGAGAATGCACCCGTAGGCGCGGGCTGATTGATTTCGGGGCAGGCGATGTTGTTTTTTATCGGGATCGCAAGGGTCGTTTGGCGGGGGCCGTGCAAGCGTAGATTGTGAGCGCGAAATTGAGAGTGATGCGGTCTCCAATAGAATACCCCTGACGGGATACAAGCCTCTCTGCGACAACCATGTCCGAGTCTGTCCCTTCAGTAGCCGAACAGAGCGGTACGCTGGTCCTTCAGTGCACTGGGAAGATGTTCTGAAGTTCCCAGTCCAAGCACAGTTTCACGGTCGCAAGGATGAGCTCCAGACAGCGATAGCCGCTCTTCTGGGTGACGAGGACTGCGACTGGGTTATTGAAGTGGACGCAGCCGTCGCATGGAGCTACGCCTCGAAGAACGGAGCGGAGGCTCCCTCTTTCGGCGCCCTGCTTTATACGTGGGTCTTCCGCTGTCCCACAGCGTCGTTGTTCTGAGACAAACGGTTCCTTCCGAAGGCATCTCGAGGCATTCGTTGCCTCTTTGGCGGAATACCTTCAACTCTACGGAGAAAGCGGCAAATCATGCTTCCTCCGAGCAGTAACTGCGCGTATCGTCACCTTCGAGGTGCGTGCGCCCACCAGACCATTCGCAAGCGAGTGAGTGATCCCCCGGCAACTTGAAGGTCAATCCCCTCGGCCCAAGTAGCGACGTAATCTCAGGCTCGGTATCGGCAGACGGAAGATACCGCATGCTCTTCCACCCCGGGTGGTTCGGACACCCATCCTGCGACCCACCGATGCTGCAGGTGGTCCAAACAATCTACAACGCGGTCGACCCCGTGCAACTCTCTTTGCAAGTCCTGGATGGGCTGACGCTCCGCGCGCGCTACGCCATCGACAACTTGTACGATCCCGTCCGCGTGCGCGCCGCCCAGCGGAGACTCGAGGCTGCGCTCGATATGGAGGGGGTTGTGTTGCATCCGAACTGGTTCCAAGTCTACGGCGCCCTCCAGCCCAGGCACAAGTTGGCCGTGGACAGCGTAGTGAAGTCTTGCGTGTCATATTTTGAGCGCATGAGCACCGACTTCGAAGAGTCAAGTAGGATCGGCAAGTAATTGCTCGTCGTCCGATTTGTTGCTCAAAACGCACTGGCACAGAGTTTCGGGATCACGCAATAACCGCAGAGATTCAAAGGCGTATACCGAGCAAGACATTTCGCATTGTCATCGTTCCTCGGACCGCAACGATCGGTGCAATGGCTCTGGAGGACGGTGTCGTGATGCTCAAGGTCAGAAAGGTTTGGGATTTTTCAACGACTTCTGATTGTTTTATCCTAGTTTGGGCCTAGAGAATTAGGTGAAAGGCTGCCGGAGAATTCTGCGGACCAGTTTCTTTCTCTCTTCAGTTGAATGTACTGTGAGGTAATTGGGCCAGCGGGGTTGAATCGGAGCGTGGATTTAATAGTCCAATAGTTCTCCATCCACAAAACAAACGGTCTTATATCAGATCTTCAATTACCTCTCTTATCGCCCTAGCGGACGACGAGAAACGAGCTGAGGAACCGACATCTTATCTGATCTTATCTGGAGCGCGTATCTTGGGGCCCAGCAACAAGGTGACGTTAATGTGACCTCTCTTCTCCTCAACCACGATGAACGACGCCGACGAGTCCTCGAGCGACACCGGCGAGCGCGACGTTCCTGACCCTCAAGACTTCAAACTCAGCCGGCCCGTCGACAAGGCCATCCGCGTCGGGTGTGTCCGGTGTTCGTCGAAAACCGCTAGGCTGAAATCCATACAAAACAGACACAAACGCGTACTGAACCGCGCGGGGCGTGCCGTTTGTCGTATCGTCGCCGCACATGGCTGGGAACCGACGGAAATTGCGCGTATCTTCGGAGAGCCGGTCAATTGCGTCCGGCGCGCGATTGACAACGAGACGAGCGCGACGCGGCGCAGGGACAACGTCTTCAATGACTACGACTTTGCGCCTCCCGGATATCGGCTCGCGTTTCCTCCGACGAATCAGGTGCGTCGTCTCGAGCATCTCTTGCAATTGGTTGTGGGACTAACGAGACATGTAGAGTGAGAGCGTGTCTGCCCCAGTCAGCGCGTCAAGCACACCCTCGCTTGCCCCACACATTCCCTCTGCGATGCGCTCCGCGTCCGCGCCCATCGCGGGAATGCCCCCGAAGCCAAAGACCGTCTCATTCGACGCCGATGCGCTGTCGCGTTCGGCATCGCCACTCCCTTCGACTTCGTCGACTCAAACGCCGACCAACTCGACTTTCTCGTCGGACTCGTTACCATCTCCAGCACCGGTCCGTGTATTCGCTTCTGGTCGAACATGTCTCGCTGACATGACATGTTCCAGCGCGGCCAGAAACGCACTCTCTTCGACGCCTTCAAACGACCACCACCTCCACCAGCCATGGTACAGTACACCACTTTTCAAGCGCAGAAACGGCCTTCTAAGATGCCGTTTTTATCCAGCTCGACCGCCTGAAACTCCAGCTAAGCCTCGACCTCCCCACCTCCCATCCTATGGCGATCCAAGCCGCCCTCGATATCGCTCGCCACCCACGTCGAAAACCACAAACGGTCATATCCATCCCCGCTTCCGAGTCGGCGCAGTGGCTCGCGGCGTGTAGTGTGGACGGAGATGCAGAGGTTATGAGATCTACGGTGCGTCTTTCTGTTTCTCTTCACAGGTCGCGGATTGACCATGGCTGCAGAAACCACCAAGCCCGAGTCAGCTGCGAAACCAGAGCGTTCCTCTCATACGCAGACCTCTTCCGTTCCGCAAACGACTAGCAACGGACTATCCGGAGCCGGTCGCTGTTGTTGCTGCTGCCGTAGTACCTACACCTGCACCCGATTCAGATTCGCGCCCACCAATCACGAAACCTACCCCGCCCCCAATATCCAAACCAGCACCCTTACCGATCCCACGCAGATCCGTTTCTGCAGCCACTCCTGTTGCACCTGCACCAAATCCAAAGCCGTCAGCACTGGCAGGCTCAGCCGTAGCGCAAACACCACCACCACCACCACCACAGCAGTATCTCGTCTCAAAAGGCCTCACACCAGCCCGCGCACGCATCCTCGCACGCTGGCCAGCGGACGAGCGCTGCGAGGCCCTCGCGAGGCTGCTCGAGAACATTTCGCCCGTGCACGTGACCCTGGATGCTGTGGAGCGGGAGCTCGTCGAGCTCGTCCAACAGGACGCATCGAACCCTCCGATAGCCATGCTATCGAACCTCACACATCCAGACCCATTCCGCGCATACCTCGCAAAATGCTGCGAGTCCGCGTACGGGATCGACCTCTCGGGACACGCGGAGCTGCTGCTCAGACGCGGGTTCACGCTCGAGCGGTTGCGGGGTTTGCAGGCGGTTGGACGTGCGAACACGAGTGGTATCAGTGGGGGGTGGAGCAGGAAGCAGACGCGCGATTTCGTTTGGGGGGCGCTTGGCCCGGGGTCGGACGCCAGCCTGAGTGTGGACAAGGGACCGACGCCGTTCGAGCTGCTGGCGCTTGAGTTTGCGATACGTCCTCCGTGATGTTTTATATGGCTGTGCTCTTGTACGCGTATTCACGTTCCTTGCTAGGCGATCGCGATGAAATTTGACGCCTGCAGGTCGTTCACATCTACTGTACTACAATACTCGATTGCAATGAGCCCCACTGGGCCCGGTGGGGACCGTGAAGCCATTTTCGCGGTCCCGTGACCTCTGAAAACCTCGTTCCAATGACCTCATCCTCCTTCTTATGGTTCATCAGCTTAGCCACCCGAAGGCAGCCACACCGTGACTCCGGAGACAGTCTCAGGCAGATCAGCTAAACAGCTCAGGCTCACAGAAAGGATTTAAGCCTCGCCGCGTTATGAAGCTGCATCCAAAAACCTCCCACTTAAGCTTCCCCCGATGTGCGAACACATGTACCTGAACGCGCTCGGCCCCGATGGAGAACCAGTGCCTACTGGCGAGGTCCAAAAGGTGCGCTGAATGTGCCGGGGCTGTTTACACACGTCTGACTGACAGGTTTGGCCCACTGGCAGGTCTTCGACTGTGGCGACGAGACGTGTCTATGGAGTTTGTACCACCCGCTCAGTCTCTACCGCAATGGTTACTCGAGTGAGTAATAATAAATGTTCCTGTCGACTTGCAGCGACTCTCGTTGACCATGTCCCTCAGGCTCTTATGCAGCGGGGGATAATATTGGTGCGCATTGGATAGACCGAAACAAACCCTCCGCTGACTTCTTCTAGCCGCCGGCGTCGTTGCTCATGCCGGCGCCTTCAACGCGCCTCCACTCTCACCGCCATCCCCGCCAGTGAACGAGCCTGCGATCCCCAGCATGCAGACGCAGCGCAACCGGACGCGCCGCATCGCGCCGGAACAGTGTCCTCATTGCGGCGCCAAACCCAATGGGTACATGAGTTGGCAGTGGCGCTGGTGTCTGGTTAGCGACCGGCTTGTTTGCTCTGCGTGTGGGCAGCACGAGAAGCGGATGAGGAAGAAGCGGCCGCTAAAGAATATAAACTCGAAGAAGCGCAGGGAAGGGCAGGGAGCGCAGCAAGATGGAGGTTCTGCGCAGAGCGAAGATCTGGGCTCCGAAAAGTCTGTTTTGCGTATCTGCTTTCGCTACTGAACTTGCTATCTTCCATGCTTTCAAGTTTTTCGTGTACATGCTCCGGTTGCTAGTCGTCTCTCTTGTATTTTGGGCGCTCTGTGTTTTAGTCAATATCTCGTGGCCTTTTTCAGTGCGCGTGACTTACTTCCACAAGCTGAAGGGACTGCGGCGGTAGATCGAGGGCAGCGATGCAACGAAGAAATTCTCCGGTGTAGTTCGGTGCTGTGCGCAAGTATCGGGTCCGGTTTCCGTCGACCTCGAACCAGACCATCGACTTCGAGGAAAGAAATTCTCTTGGTGCAATAAAGTACGTTTCGGTCAACCAAACCACATCACCTCCATCTCCGTTACCCTCTCGTCGACGACCTACGCATTCGCGTTCAGCAGAGCGCCTCCCAGAGTAGCACAGCGTTGCGTACCTGGGTCCCAATAACACACTCATTATCCATCTCAACCGCATCGTATCGAAAATGCGCGTCGGAGAAGATCTCCATGTACGGCAGCGCAGAGACGATGCGTTCCGTGAACGGCCCCTTTGGCGGCTGTACGTGCCAATCCAGCTCGACGCCGTCCACATCGACCTGTTCCCCCATCTCGGAGAACACAAATACAGATGGAACAGGCCGCACGTGCGCCGTAGAGCAGCCCCGGTTGCCCTCCGCGAGCGCCTCCCGCACGCGGCTCGGGCAAAAGTCGATGATCCGGATCGGCGACCGCCGTTCTGGTTCTGGTCGGGGAGGGACGCGTCGCGGTGGATGCTGACGAGCCGCGGGCCGTGGCTGACGGCGATGGCGTATGCGCTGAGGTTCTCGGCGCGCAGCCAGCGGCTGCAGTGCGGGCCCCATTGCGCCCAGGGGATACCGTCGGGGTGTTCGGACGCGGCGGAGGTGAGTCCAAGTCCTAAGGCGCGCAGTCTGCTGAGGAACGTCGGCCGGTCGAGGAGGAGGAAGAACTGATACGGCGCCTCGGGTGTGGTCTCGACCTCCAGGAGCAGGAATATCAGCCCTGCTGCGGGGTCTGCGATGAACGGGGATGTTGTGGATTCAGAGCCGAGGTCGAAGTCGGCGGACGCTCGCAGCGGAGGGGACGCGCGGCAGCGGAAGAACGTCACGTAGAGGTCGTCACGCAGCGGCGGGAGGTGCAGCTTGACCAGGCGCGCAGGACCCTGACTGTGCTCGTCGCCGTCAGGATGAAGAAATAGAAGGTCCAGCGTGAGCGCGTCAGAGTTGGGTAGGAGGATGATGTCGGGAGAGATGAACGCGAGGCCGCGTCCCTCGGTGCTGAGTTGTAGCGGAATACCAAGCTGTTTGGATGTTAGACAGTGGATATCTGCTGCGGTATGTTGCTTACCGGTACGCGCTGGCCACTCATCCAATCCCAGACATACAGATCGTCTAGGCCGCTCGGATGTTCGGTGTCTGCAGGGTAGGCTAGCGCCAATGCTAGTCGCCGCCCACAGATTTCAACATGCGGTTTGGGCGGACGCGTGCGGATGGATACGCGATGGACGAATAGAGACGGATGCGCCGCAGCAGGATGTGGCTTGCCCGAAGGAAGGAGCGAGAGTTGGATATACAGCGAGATGGTGGTTGGGTCGTCGAGATTCTGGATGCTGAAGGCTCCATTCAGAACCAAAATACTGAACAAGCAACGGGGGACTCACTAAGACACGAGCGCCACGAGCCCAAACTCTTCCAGCCCAACCCCAAATCCAAGCAACGGTCGGCCGTCAACGGAGTGGATCGTTCCCCACTGCGGAGGCTCCGTCTGAGCACCATAAACAGGTGCGGTGGGTGTGTACCGCAGCGCAGTAAAGATTCCTTGCGCGTCCACCTCGTCTCCGACGATAAACATCCCGCCCGCAAGCTCCGGCAGCATGCTGGGCTTGAAATCCAGCTTTATCTTGCGCGTCGAGAACGCCCGGAACATGATCCAGTTGGCTTCGCGCTCGGTGAGCCAGCGCAGCCTGTCCACGGGCGTCGGCGGGAGCTTTGCTCGTGGGTTCTCCAGCATGCCGTGCAAGTGCAGCGCGTCGTGATATTTGAAATCGATGGATTCGGCTATGAGCCGGTTTATGCGGGTGCAGGTGAGCCGGCAGGTTTGCGTTGAGGGTAAAGGGAGGATGGGGGGTAGGAGGCAAAGGAGGATGAGCTCGTCTGGAAGGTCGAGGAAAGTGGACATGACGGCGGAGTGAAAGGTCCAGACGCGTCAGCTGATGAATGCTGGCGTCTAAGTCTTTAGACTCGAGTGTGGCAGAGAGTGTAGAGGATATCCTGGGACCCGAACGACGGTCGTGGAGTCCACGACATGGCGGAGAAAGCAGAAGCGGCGGCAAGTCGTGACCGCTTACTCAGCGTAGGAGCACTCCACCATCCGCACAACCATTGAACCAACGCGCCAGCGGCCAGCCACGGCGGCAACTTTGTCGGTGGCTGAACAAAAGGATACAAAGAGACAAGCAAAGGGAAAACAAGGGAATGACAAGGTACAATTGCTACAACGAGTGTGGATGATACATGCTAAAGACTTACTTTCTATCGATGCTAGCGCTACAAAACGAGTGTTACAGGTTACAACCCCGACGAGCTCGACTTCTTCTTGCGCAATTGGCTCTCCAGCCATTTCTCATTCCACCCCAAGGTGCCGGTGACGAGCCCAATCTGGAATTCCTCCAATTCCGCCTCGTCGAGATCTTCGCCGTTCTCGTTCACCATCGCCCAGCCGCGGTAGCTCTTGCGCTTGGTCGGCGACGCGGAAGACGTCGACGCCTGGGGCAGATGAACGGAGCTGCGACGCCGAAGGGGCTGCGGGGTCTTGTTCTTCTTGTCTTTGGCGGCCCGAGAGGGATTCTTGCGACGAGGCGTCTGCTGCGGCATGACCGCCGGCGTGACCGACTGCGAGTCGACGGTGGGGTCGACGCCCGCGAGGATAGCAGGCAGAGGCTCGGAAGGGGGCGACAAGACGAGGCTCGACGCCAGTGACTCGGACAAGGAAGTAACAGGGGTCGCTGGAGCCGGCTGGACGGCAAACGGGTTGAACGCGCGCTGCTTGCGTGCTTCAACGCGTCGGGCCGCCGCCGATCGAGCATCAAGCCCAGGGTCATACACGGTTAACGCCGGCGGGAGGGTCCGGTACCACTCGGCCACCGCGAAGGGACTCACACCGAGGACCTCGCCGATGACTTGGTCAATCGCATCGGGCGTGCCAGGCGGGCCATCCTGCAGAGTTCCGGCGAGGAAACGTGCGACGGCCGAGCCTGGAGCGGGTTCTGGAAGGTCTGGGACGGGGATGGGGGCAGGACCGAAGAGCTCGTTGGCGGTTTCCTCCATTGCAGCGGAGACGATGTTGGGCAGGAGACCGGGCCCCATGCGGTCTTCCATGGAGGCGCCTTTGCGGTAGAAGCATTGCGGGCTGGTGGCAGAACGCAGCGTCAGTAACCTGGAAAGCAACCAAACGACACGACGTACGGCTGGAAGTCAACATCGTCGAGCGTCAGACCATAGCACCGTTTCAGCTCCTCAGCGGCCATGTCGAGAAGGACGCGTTGAAAGACGATGTCAGTCACGAATTGGGGTTGGGAGTCGGCCATGGTAGATGTTTGGGGTAGTCGTAAGAGAGGGAGAGGATACTATCTTTGGCGCAGCCGAATTGTTCGTGGAAATTCGCGAGGAGAGGAATGCAAGACGGATTCATCTAGTACCAGACCTTATATACCCGCGACCGCATAGAACAATGGACGCATCAGGTGCTTGGAATGTGATCTGACTGCAGTTCAATGCTTCTGGTCGTGCCGGGGTTCTGGAACTTTCCCAGTGTGATTCGGCAGTGATGGCCGTCACCGGAAGCCGACTGATTTCCATGTTGACAGATCTTCACACGTCCCTAGCTTGCACGGAACGATGACCGGTGCGTTGGTTGCCCAGCTTTTGCCTTCGTTTCCAGCCCAATCGCTCACAGTATTGGCCATCCCCGAACTGCTCGACGAAATTCTTACACATGTGTCCAGCTCGGGTCCGGAAATATTCCGTGCTCTCAGCCTTTGCGCATGCGCTCTCGTTTCGCGCTCGTGGACCACCATCGCTCAGCGTCATCTCTTTTCGCAATTGGAGCTGGTGCGACAGGCGCAGCGACCGACGAATCTTTCGCTCGTACACACGCTGACCGCGTCTCCCCAACTCGCAGCACATGTGCGCCACCTGTCCGTAGCCACCCCTGCGCCGCCTCTCAGCCTTCCCCGGCTTCAAAGCCTGGTTGTGGTTCACGACCCTTGGATTCCGGGATCGCCCCCGATCGAGGGCATCCAACACATCATTCGTGCATCTTCTGCCACGCTGCGCACAATCAAATTCGCGGGCTCCTTCTACATGGACACGCTGGCTGCTATTCTTTCGCCGAGTAGTCTCCAGAATATCGAAACTGTGGACATTTCAGGTGTCATATCCTGGTTTGTTAAGGATAGATTCATTTTCGAGGACGAGATGGACGAGTCCGAGCAGCCCCCGCTCAGGAACCGCTGCGTCCTCAAGCCGCGCCATATCTCCCTCTCAAAACAAATCTCGGCGCAGCTCACGAACCACCATCACCTGCAATCGGTTGGTCTTGGCCTCGAACGCCTCACTAGCCTCTCCATCTCTCCCCTCATCGTCAACCACTTGTTGGCGTCGCCGCTCAACGAATTTCTCTGGGCAAGGCTTCACTTCCTCGAGGGTACGTCCCTAATCTACTAGCTACACTCGTCCCACTAATCCATGAAATCAGTCAGCGACATATTCGTCGGCACAGACATCTTTCTCGAGCCGGTGCTCAACCAGGCCACCGCCCTCCGGACGCTACAAGTGCGCGTCATCAACGCCGCCGAGCTCGAAGAAGCAGTCTTGCTCCTCGGCGCTACCAACTCTCCCCATCTACACACCTTCGCCCTGCGCTGTCTCTTCTCCGACTGGGCGGAGTCCTGGCCTCAGATCTACAGCGCCCTCGCCGCGCTGGATGACAAGCTGACATGGCTTCCTACGGGCCACCCGCTCCAGAAGGTCGAGCTTCTGATATCGAGAGATGCCGAGGGGTTTTCCAATCTCGCGGGGCTTTTGTGCGCCGCGATTCCGAGCGCGCCGAATCGAGGAATCACGGTGGAGGTGTGGACTGTTTTTGCCGAATGAGTGCCGAGGGAGATCCTGTAGCTCTAGCTTAAACGGCGTTTAATTCCCATCATGCCGAACCGATCACAAATGGCTGATGCAGAGAGTGACGTGTGAAACCTCATCTTGGAGAGAACCACCACCATCATGATCACACACCGTCCTCGAGCTGCTCTCTCCGCCGCGCCGCTTACCTCTCTCCATTGACAATGACCGACGGCCCAATTCTCCCCGCTGCCCGTACGCCTCACCTACAACTCCCGGCATCCCGGTCCTTCCAGTCACTTTATCGCTCTCGATCGAAAACACCGTTTCTACAAGAAAATCGCTGCTGCGCATCCCGCTAGAAGCATTCAATTGGCGTCACGGCTCAGCGGCGGCCTCCGACGCGGAGAACCCCCACAAAAAAAGACGTTCTAAACGTAGTGCTACGGCCGCAGATCCCAACGACGGTTATACTTGGGGTCGTCGCGACTCAATCGTCGCCGGATACGGTAAGCCGTAATGCATTGACAGTCCGGATCCTCGGATACCCCGGTGTCCGATGCCGGCACTCAGATCCGACGTATCTCGGCGTGTCGCCGAACCCGGCCCGACGCTCGGCTGGCGCGTCAACGCTCGAGACATCATGATCACTCTGCGGGAAGAACTTATCATTGCCATTTGCCTCACAGATGCGTCGCCAATTCCGTGCAAAATGTCTATGTTGTCATCGAGCTGTGGAGTCCGGCGTCCCTCTAGTAGAAACTCGAAGAAGATCCAAGATCGGAAATCGCCGCCGGACGCCGGACGCCGTCTTACACTGGCATACAACCCCGGTCTCCAGACGGTGTCAAACCCCACTCGCCGCTTGCTCTGGAGGCCGTGGTGGCCGTGGTCGTGGCTCCGAGTGGTTGCGTTGGGGATTATCCGACGGAGGTATGCATTCGACGATTGCGCGAACTTGAAGGTGATGTCATTTCAGCGCAGGTGGCGGGAACGCGTAACGCGTAGTACGCGTAGGCAGGTGCTTTACTTCCAACTTCAAGCCTATCAACGCATCACTGATTTACTTCCCTCTCTCTTCAGCAGGCAGCAGCCCGGCACGAACGATGTGGGTGAGTTTCGTCCGCCGACGGGAACTCCCAAGTTCGGGCTTGGCGCGTTTCGTCAACAAACCCGAGTCCGGGTGTGAGGGAACTCCAAAAGTTAAGTTTAGACCATATTACATTATTTTGCGGCCCGCGCAGAATCTGGATCTTGAACTTCTCCCCGAAGGTAGCCGTAACGCGTAGGTAAGTGGGTAAGAGGTGATAATTTAACCTCTCCGTGCCTATTTTAACCGTCGGCTCTTCTGAGCCTGAAATCGACCTTGGAAGAACCTCACCCCAACTTGAACACAAGCAAGCCATGGACTTCACCCGCTTCAAACAAACCAGAACCCAACGAGGGTTCCTCTACTCGTACTACTTCTCCGCCCCCGCCCCCTCCTCGAAACCCCTCCCGACGATCCTCTTCCTGCACGGCTTCCCCACCCCCGCGTACCTCTGGCACGCCCAAATCTCCGCCTTCGAAGCGCGCGGGTTCGGCATCGTCGCGCCCGACATGCTGGGGTACGGCGGGACGGACAAGCCCTCCGAGGTGGGCGCGTACGTGGGGAGCGGGCTCGCAAGGGATGTGGTGGATATTCTGGATGGGGAGGGGGTGGGGCGGGTCGTTGCTGTTGGGCATGATTGGTGAGTCTGCTGTCGCGTTCCTCCATATTCAACGCCGCGCTAGGGAATGAGTAAGCTGACCCTCGAACTCGCTCGCAGGGGCGCACGCGTCGTCTCCCGCCTAATCAACTACCACCCCTCACGCCTCCTCGGCACCGCCCTCCTCGCCGTCCCTTATTTCCCGCCGCGGCGCACCGCGAACAGCGCCGCCCGCGATGCCATGATCAAGAAGCTGCTAGGGTACGACGCGTTTGCGTATCAGCGCTTTTTTGGGGAGAGCGATGCGTGTGGGCTTATGGAGCGGAATGTGAGTGTCTATGCATGCGAGCGCTGAATGCCGAGTTCCCTTCATTGTTTAATTTAATTGACCGATTGGCGCTGATGCTGACGCGGCGCTGGCAGTTCGATTCATTCTTTAGTCTGATGTTCCCGCTCCCGAAGAGCGAGACCCAGCCGGAGGATCTCTGGCGGGGGTATCTCTGCGAGGAGGGGAAGACGAGGGAGTGGCTCGAGGAGGGGCGGACGACGGAGTTGGTGTCGTATATCTCTGCCGAGGCAAGCAAGCAATTCTCCTTGATGTGGATGATTGATCATGATGCTGATGGCTGGACTGCGCATGCAGGACAAGGAATATTACCGCAAGACGCTCCTCGAAGGCGGGTTGGAGGCACCGCTAGCTTGGTACAAAGCCGCCACATCTGAGGCTAGCCTCGAAGACGATGCCAGTGCGTGCGCGTCCCGATAGCCACTCAATTCTCTAAAAAAAAACTCAACTCCATTCTAGAGATCTCAGAATCCGCAGCCCTAATCACAAACCCGCACCTCTTCATCGGGTTCAGCAAAGACCCCGTGTGTCGCCCTGAATTCGGGGCGTCGTCGCACGCACCGTACGTCCGCCCGCCGAGCAACCTCACGAACAAGGTCGTGGAAGGGGATCATTGGGCGTTGTTGTCCCATGCGGAGGAGGTTAATGGGATTTTGCTGGAGTGGGTTGAGGGGGTGATTGCCAAGTGCGAGTGAGTAGAGGTTGTGTAAATTTAGAACTTAGAAGAGATCCAAACTTAGGGAGAAATATGAGTTTTATCAGGCCCGGGATGACGGGAGTAATTCGGAATAATTAGGAAATTAAATTGGGTTGTCAGGCCGATAATGGCGTGCGTGGGAATATCTGACTCTCCACGTGATCGTGTCAGACATGTGACCGGCCTCGGCCTTCCTTCTTCCCGACGTCGAGGATGAACGCGTCTGTGAGGTCGTCGTCGTATATCTTCGACCCACGGCCCAACTACCCAATGCGGCTGACAGCGACGCGGTACTGGGACCCCGCCACGTCATCGCCCGACGGATACACCATCGTCTGCGCACACGCAACAGGCTTCCACAAGGAGCATTTCGAGCCCACAATCCACGACCTCTACGCAATCCTCCCCAAATCACTCAAGATCCGTGAAGTGTGGACTGTGGATGCGGCGAACAGCGGGGCGGCGGCGGATTTGAACGAGGAGTACCTCCGCTGGGGGTTCGATGACGTTTGTGCGTTCTGCTTCTGGCTTGGGTCTTTCATTTCATTTCTGTGCTGAGCATCCCCTTCCGAAGTCGGCTGGCAAGAGTATGGGCGCGAGATGCACGCATTCCTCGCTGGACTAGGCACAGGCCTCGACGGCGTCGATTCGGACTTTTCAAAACACCGTCTCGTCCTCGTCGGGCACTCCTTCGGCGCCGTAGCCCAGTGCGTCCCCTCCGTCTTCAGCTACTACACACTAACCAACACAACCCACCCTAGAATCCTCGCACAGACCTTCCACCCCCAAATCACCCCCGAGATCCTCATCCTCCTCGAAATCACCTGCTACCGCCCAGACGACCCACGCGAAACGTCCAACTACCTCGCGGAAGGCGCAGCCAAGCGCCGCGACGTCTGGCCGTCCCGGGACGCCGCGTACGAGCAGTTCAAGAGCCGCCAGCCGTGGAAGGGATGGGATCCGAGGGTGTTGAAGCTCTACGTCGTGCGTCTCTCTCCCTCTCTCTCTCTCTCTCTCTTACAGAGCAAACTGATGATCCGAACTCGTAGGACCACGGCCTCCGCCCCCTCCCCTCCCTCGAATACCCACACATCAACGAAGGCGTCACCCTCCGCTGCACACGCCGCCAAGAAACAGCAACCTACCGCGACCGCCACGGCGTCGCCACCGCCTACCGCACCATCGCCAGCATAGCGCACCGCGTGCCGACGCACCTCGTGTACGGCGCCATCGCGAACCATCTGCGGCCCGAACAAATCGACGACTTTTTGGATAATGGGATTGGGAGGGCGAGAATTGCATCGTTGAGGCGTGTGGAGGGGGCGGGGCATTTGGTGTGTCTTTTTGCGTCTGGTGCTGCCAGAAGTCGAGCTAAGCGGAACTCTTCTCCTTTCGCAGATCGTACAAACACACCCCAAAGTCTGCGCGGAGATCATCGTCGAGATTTTGGCCAAGGCCAATGCGGCCGGGACGCCCGGGACGCGTTCGAGGCTGTGATGCTTGTGTTTTTTTTTTTGGCTAATTGACGTTTTGGTATTCGACTGACTCGTTGGGATACGAGTCGTCTGCGCTCGAAAACTCGAAGCAAGCCATGCATTACGAGGGCCGAGGCGAATCCACAATGCCGCTCGTCCGCTCGTCCGAAAGGACCGGTACTCGTCCCGTCCGCCGTTGAATGCCATCTCTCCCGTATATCGGATTCGCGATTCGCCAATCCAGTTGCCTGGCGGCGGCGCGCCACGCCACGCGAGCTTGCTCGTGACAGCCGCGGTTCCATGAATCGCCCACGCGAGCGAGCGAGGGATGAATGGCTTGCTCTTCGGTAGGTACTGGACTCAGCTCTATCAGAGCGTTAAACGACAAAGGCCAACGCCTCTTGCCGCTTTGCCCGAACGGACTTGAAGCGCGCTAGTGGTGGTGGTGGGCGGGGTGGGTTTGGATGTGAATCGCGATGCCAGTGCATTCAAGTCTTGGTGGTGAGTTGCTGATCTTTTCCTGGGGACGAACGTATGTTCTGGGGTTGTTCACGACTCTTTGTATGTTCTTGTTCCTTTTTTTTTCTGGTCCGCGGCCGCTGATCATCCGCCGCCTCTGCAGATCGCCCATTCGTCTAACTCTTGAACGTTAACTCTAAATCCCAAATCCGCAAATCAACACTTGGGCTCAAACACCAACTCTAATCGCCTGAGCCTGTAAGCACGCTATAGCTTGGGCGTTGTCCGAACGAACCGCACTTCCTTTCACAGCTTCATATGTACTCATAGACGGCGGTGTCTCCCGGCCACTGGCACGCGTCGAGGCGGCTTGGCTTCCCTTCAAGTTGGTGCGGGTAAGTACTTCCCTCGATTTGAAGTTGTCAGTATACAGAACGAGCATCTCATAGCCCTAGAGTCCCGGGTCTCTGCGCTCCGATCGGGGTTCAAAGTTGGCGTCGCCGGGTTCGAGCGGGTAAGTCAACTTCATCCCCAAGCACAAGAAGCGCTGAAAACCCTTCCCGGCCAGTCGGCGATTTAATTATCGCCATCGCGCATCGCCTTTCATTTCAACGCCTCGCCGAGTCGAGTCGAGCCCTGAATACCAAGCGTCGCGTCTAGCGCGAATCGCACGGGTACGCGGCGTTGGGAGATTAAAGTTTTCAAGAGTCATAAGCGGAGCGAGAACCTAAGCACTGGCAAGCCTGAGGGTGCCTGTATTCAGTGCCAGTGGGTTGGTATTGGATTTTTATTTATTGGCGGGACGCGCGCGCGATCAAGCTCCGGGTTTGCGAAGCATGTACATGTATAGATACCTATAGAGGCTACTTGGAAGGCTGATAAAAGAGGACTCGGACGGGGATCGTATCGATATCGTCCATCTGCTAGAGCCCACGGGCATCTTCCCCCCGCAAAAGTGAGCAGACGGCGCTTCGCTTCGTCAATTCCCCAGCAGCTCATTTTATAAGAACCCCAGCCAGCCTTCCGAGTCGGACCCAGGCCAACCCATCCATCCACCCACTCTGGCAACCTCAACAAATGAACTCAGGCTCCCTCCTCGTACTTCCACGGATCCTCGCATCGCTCGCATGCGCCCTGGGCTTCCACATCTCGGTCACGCCGCCGAACCCGCCGCTCAAGCCCGAGCGCTCAGGCTGCGAGACCACGACCGTGCCGATCCGCGGGTCGCTGCTTGATGCGGTGTTGCTCGCGATGGGCGTGAGGGAGGGGATGAAGGTGCGTTTCGCTTCTTGTCTTATTATTAGGCGTTTTGCTGACCAGGCGGCTTTAGATGCTCCTCTGGGCGGCGACCGGAGTAGAGATCACCTTATTTCTCCTGCCGATCACGCTCGGCTCCTTCGGCCTCAGTCCTCGGTCAGACAAAATTATCCCTCCCGACACTTCCACCAGCCCTCACCCCGCGAATGCTCACCGGCGCCTTACTCCTCAGCGCCGGCGGGCTCCTCCGACTCCAATGCTACCGCACCCTCGGGCGGCACTTCACCTTCGAGCCCGGCATCGCAGCGGACCACACCCTCATCACGCACGGCCCGTACGGCATCGTCCGGCACCCTTCCTACGCCGCCAGCGTGCTCGTGTTCGCCGGGCTGGTGGGGTATTATGGGGCGCGGGGGACGTGGGTCGCTGAGGCGCTGCTCTTGGACGCCGGACACGGTTTGAATTTGGTGGGCGTGTGTTTGGTCGTGGGGTTCGCTGGGCTTGTTGGTCTGATGGTCGTTGGTCTGATTTGGCGCATGCCGGAGGAGGATCAGGCGTTGCGTGCGAGGTTTGGTGCAGAGTGGGATCGCTGGGCGGAGAGGGTGCCGTTCATGATTTGTCCTGGGGTGTTGTAAAAAAAGCCGGAAATTTTTAGAATAATTTTGTTACTGGGAAGGGAGAAAAAAAACCAAGTCGTTGGAGGTACTCGCCTTATAATCGAACCTGGCAAATTTGCAACGCTAGAAGAGAACGATGTTGTACAAGAATTAATCTGCGATAATAAGTAGGGTCAAGCCTCGGACTTCAAAGGATCCTTTATGTACGCCTCTGCAGTAAGCTCTTCAAGAAGAGCCTGGGCCCACTCCCCCAGCAACGCAGACCGATCACCCGGAATCCTCACCGTGACCTTCTGCAATCGGTTTTCCACCGGCGCCGAACGACATCTCCAAGCCAGCATCTCCACCAAATCCCGTCCCTGGTTCTCAAACGCCTCGGCGCGCCGCCCGCCGTCGTTCCGCATCGACACTCGGAGGTTTTTGAGGTTGGGCACGAGGAGCGGTGTGTCCGAAGTGGGGTTCAGAGCCTCGCGCTGGCTCAACGCCGCGTAGACACCTGAATCCTGGCGCTTGATGTGCAGCTCCGTGAGGGCGGGGAGCAGTGCCAGGAAGGCGGGGACGAACTGCATCTCGAGGGATCCGCAGAGCGTCAGACGCGTGAGGGAGAATCCGGAGCGTTGTTGCAGGTCGCTCAGGATGTCAAAGGGTGTCTGGCGGCTCGGGGATTTGATCCCTCGCACGCTGAAGACTTTGAGCTTCGGAAGAACGAGCGCTTGGAGGAGCGGGTAGCGGATGGAGGATGCCGCGTGGATGGTCAGGTCCGTCAGGTTCGGTACGATGACCTGCGCCGGCAGAGGCTGTGGCCCTTGTGCAGGCGAGGGATTGTAGACCCGAATGAAGGAAAACGCCACTCTTTCCACGCACGACATCTGCGCTAGCAGCCAGTGAATGGTGCGGGCATCGAGTGAGAGCTCCCAACGAAGCGAAGTCATCTTCGACCACGGAAAGTCGGGAAACGACCCGATGAATCCGTGCTTGGGCGGGGGCGACAACGGAGGAAGCGAGATCGTAAGATCACGAAGTCCAGGAAGTTCTCCGAATGCGGGGAAGCAGTCGTGGAGCTCGAATTTCTCGTTCGAAGCGACGATGTGCAGCGTATTGAGCGTTGGGAGAACGAGAGGCACAGAGCCAGGTTGCGCTACGCCTGCGGCCTGGAGAAAGTGGGCTCGATCCAAACGGGTTTCCAGGGAATGGACGCGATCGACGAAGTGTGGGCTGCGCAGGATTTCGGAAAGTACGGAGAGATGGGCGCGATGCAACGGCGTGTTCTCCGTCAGAACGAGGTCGACTTGGAATGACCGAGAGCGCTGGAAGAGCTCCTCCATCGCGACGAAGCGTCTCCAGTGGTTGGAGGGAGTGAGAGTGAAGAGAAGTTTGGTCCACAAGCGAGGTGTGCTCAGAGCAATTGTTCTCCATCGGGAGCAAACCCTCGAGAGGATCATCGGCTCTGAACTGGTTGACCAAGTCGAGATTTTCTGTTCTTGGCGTACGAAGATGGTGAAGATTTCGGCCATAACCTCGGTCGGTAGCTGGCGCAAAGGAGAGAGGGTCCCTTGTAGCGCCAAAATGTCGCGTTTGGCCAAGGCGAGCCGCGCATTCAGATCTGCGACGGCCGCTACAGCCGTTGTGTGCTCCTCTTCGAGGCGAGCCGTATCTTCGATTTTCGCATGAAGAATGCGGCGGAGTTCGGAGGCCTGAGCGGCCAAAGGAGGAAGGTTGGTGCGAATAAGCTCGTCCAGGTCCATGAAAGAGGGAAGCAAGAGGGATTGATACAGATCGACGGTGACGCGTGTTGACGAAATCAGCCTCGAAGGGCTCATCCTCCCGGAGTTGCTCGCGTGAAACAGAGGGATGCCCAGTGCTCAAGCAGAGGAAAGGGTAACACTCACAGATAAACACAAACCAGCCCTTGCTACGCCACGAAAACTTGCGAAAAATAGTCTTCGCCAGCGCGAGATTTTTCTCCTTCGTGTCTTTTTAGCCTCTTCAAAGCTTCTGAACCGTGAACGCACACTCTCAAGAATCAGCTTGAACTTGGCTTCAACGCCAGCTCCTGGCGGCAACTCCGATTTCCTCCGCTCGGCTATGGAGGTACGTGATCCATGTCCGCCTGACATGGTTTCCCACTCGCTTCCTGCTTGCATCTCAGGCTGTCTCCTCGATCGAAAGGACAATAGCCCTCAGAGTCAGAACAAACGAAGCCCACACAGCGTATATAAGGCGCCTCACCATCCCCATGCCGCCCTCCTTCGCCTCCCACAAAGTCGCTCCTGGGCTTTCTACCTCCATCCCCTCCTCCCAGTCGGACACAGAAACGAGCACGCGCGCTGTCGCGGAACTCACGTCAGGAACACGCCCACACTCCCCAATGCCCGAGCCGCGGAACCAATTCGCGATGGTGTAACGTCGCCACACACGCAAAGTGCGCACCTCGAGGCGCTCATTGCTTCCACTTTGCACCTGGATCCCGTTCTTCGTGCGCTCTCCCCATCCCAGTCGACGCTCTCTCGCCTTCGCGGACTCGGAAATGCCTCGTGGCCACACCCGCCATCGCGCCTGACACTCATAGTCTGATCAAGCCCTTCGCGAAGGAGGCACGGGAAGTCTCCATATTCGGAAAACAAGCTGACTGCCAAATTGGGATTTATCTCCGGCACAAGCAAACGGCCGAATTTGGGATGTGGCTTGAGCTGCCAGGGCGCTTATAAGTTCCCGGGCTGGCGCGCCGGTTAGCCTGCCCGCTCACGCTCCACGCTCGCTCCCCCGCGTCCGCGTCCGCCCGCCCCCACCGTAGCCCTCCAGCAGCAGCAGCCACGATGTACTACTACACCGGAGCTCCCGACTGGGTTTACACCATGTTCGCCTTCATCGGTGCGACCATCAGCTTCATCCCTCTGGCATGGCACTTGGAAGGTGCGTTCCCAACTACTTTTCCCTCGCTTTTTGCTCACTTTGGACCCAGCTTACAACGTCGGCACCTGCATGTACATGCTGTGGACGGGTTTCGCCTGCATCATCCTCGGCGTCGATTCCATCGTCTGGAAGGACAACGTCTTGGACCTCGCGCCCCGCTGGTGCGATTTCTCGACTCACTTCCTCAACGGCTACAACCTCGCGATCCCTGCTTGCACCCTCTGCATCAATCGCCGTCTCTACCAGATCGCCTCTGTGCGGACTGTCATGAAGACCAAGGCGCAGAAGCGGCGCGAGGTCATCATCGACTTGTGCATTGCGCTGGGTTTGCCGGTGCTGCAGATTCCTCTTCGTGCGTCTCACGCTTTTTCTGGCACTCAAAGCTAACGTTAGCCGCAGAGTACATCGTGCAAGGCCACCGGTATAACATCTACGAGGACATCGGTTGCCTGGGCGAGACGTACGAGACATGGGTCTCGATTCTCATCTTCCACCTGCCGCCCATTATCCTCGGCTGCGTCTCGGCCGTCTACTGCACCCTCTCCATCCGCGCGTTCTACGCCTCCCGGCAGCAGTTCAAGGAGTTGCTGGCGTCGGCGAACAAGAACCTCAACCTGAACCGCTACTTCCGTCTCATGGCCGTTGCGGCGATCGACATCCTCTTCACAATCCCGCTGGCCCTCTGGGTCCTCTGCGCCGACGTCATACCCAACCTCGGCCCCTGGATCAGCTGGGACAACACTCACAGCAACTTCTCGCGCGTCGCTCAGTTCCCAGGCATCGAATGGCGCTCGGTGAAGCTGCTTGTCGCGAGCTTGGAGACGACGCGCTGGGCAACGGTGTTCTGCGCGTTCATCTTCTTCGCGTTCTTCGGGTTCGCGGACGAGGCGCTCAAGCACTACCGCAACGCGTTCAGCTCGGTGACGCGCAAGATGGGTCTGTCGACGGGCGCGAGCAGCACGCTGGGCAGCGGCGGTGTGCTCGACAGCAACCCCAAGTCGCGCTTCGGCGGCGTCTCCGGCGCTATGCCCTCGTTTGTGCGCAAGGTGTCGGTCAGCGTCCCGAGCTCGGCGAACAAGCACCGCGATTCGATGGGGTCGTTCTCCTCGGCGGACCTCGAGTCCCTCGACTACGACGAGAAGGCCAAGACGGGCTCGTTCGGCGGCGACAAGTCGTTTACCACGGATAAGTCCTTCAACGGCGCGCAGTCCTTCGGTGCTCTGACGCTCCAGGACGTCGGCGGACTGCTCCCTGCGCCCGACTACAGCAGCGAGATTGGGTTGTCGCCCGTCGAGTCCAGCGCTTCCGGCTCTGGATCGGCGTCGGTGTCCCTCGCAGGCGACTCGGACGCGGAGGAGGTCGACGTTTCGTCCCTCCATCCCGCTTCTATCGTCGTACGGCCGGAGCCTGCACATGTGCACGTTCCCGCCAGTGACATCGTATAGACCTGCTCGCTTTCGCTTTCGTCTTGTGCTCTTTGTGCTTGTGCTCCCCAACCCCCACCAACTGTATCTATAGCATTTATCACCGGCCGCCCTCCGCCGCTCACTTATCACCTCCTTTATGTGTTTTGGAACCGGATCGGAAAACTGTACGAGGATGTATCATTAGGATAGCTAGCCAGGTAGAGAGAGTAGTAGAAAAAAGTTGCGATTGCAATGAAGATTTTTTGTTGGAGATATCTGTGTGTTCAGATGAGCTGTTTGAGCTTGTGGAACGCTGGTAGAACGGTCGCGGTGGCAGATGCGCCCGCCCATGTGCAGAGGTAGTATCTCACTCGGAGATAATCGGTCCATGGGTCTCGGACTTGATATCGATTATCTTCTGGTCGCGGCGCGTGTATGTAGTACTGCACCAAGTTCTTCGCCTTCGGTGATAAGCAAGCAGTTAGGCGCTTGACCAGCACCTGCGCGGCGGCACGGGTCTGCCTCACAGAGGATTTTTTGAATTTCTATGCGCCTCTTCAGGGACGGCGAAGAAGCTGCAGTTTTTTTTGTCACTATTCGCAGTACTGGTGCAATGTTTTTTTGTAGGTCCAACTAGCAGCAAACCAGCGCTTACTCCGATCTGATGTTCCTGATGGGAGTGTTTCTCACTGACCTGAACCTGTATAAGTCTCTTAAC
This sequence comes from Mycena chlorophos, assembly GCA_014461115.1. Taxonomy (NCBI): domain Eukaryota; kingdom Fungi; phylum Basidiomycota; class Agaricomycetes; order Agaricales; family Mycenaceae; genus Mycena; species Mycena chlorophos. Next base: position 1,273,810 of record JACAZE010000002.1, on the reverse strand, counting down.
AGCGGGGATGCGTGGTTCTAGTGCCTCCCCAGCCATTTTAACATTGGGCTGGAGTGCAACTGACCCAATGACCGCTGAACCGTTCCATACACCTCGAGAAAAATAAGCGGCCAATGTCATGCTTGAAAAAAGACGACGCACATTATGTCCATCTCCGCCGCATCCCATCCAGGCCATTCCGACTGTGCACCATCCGGCACTAACTTGCGCGCAAGGGCCCGAGCAGCGGTGCGATTCACGGATGCACCATCAGCGGTAACATAGCCCGTCTTGTGCTCGATGCCGTAGCGCTGCACGACCTCGAAAAGCGCTGTTGCGAGATTCTCTCCGGTGTGTCGGCCGCGAATCTTCTTGAAGGCGAGCTCGTCGATGCGCATGAACCAGTCGTTTGGGTCGTCGGGCTTCGAGTCGATGTAGGCCCCGTTGACGTTGACGAAATCGACACTCGCGTCCGAGGTCCACGCGTCGTGGATGAGATGAATCAGGCTCGGAATGCGCTGGGAATGCAAATGAGATGCTATTATTCGTTGCTCTCGATACAGTTATATACCTGCATAATCCGACGCAGCTCCTCCTCGAAAGTATTGGCGCGACGCAGAATATGCTCACGAATCGACTGGCGAGACGGGATGTCGCCATCCTGCGTCGACGGGCGGAAGTACTGCAGCAAGCGTCTAAACGCCGGCTGCTCGACGAGAAGCAGCGCCTGTAAGGAGAATGTGAGACTATGAGCAGGAAAACAAAAACAATAGCCCACGCACCTGATCGTTCGTGACGATGAGCTCGGTGAGGAAATCCCGCACGCCGCCGGAAGAAAACGCTGGGATGCGAGGTTTCGCGACGAGAACCGCGTCGAGTGTCCCCTGCGTCTCGTTCGAGATCAAGGCCTTCGGGATGGCCGACGCATGCGGCTGGATGCCCGCCGCGTCGCACTTGGCCTTATAGATCGGGTAATGGCCGCGTTGACTGAGGAAAGTCAGCTACGGCAGAGATATGGGATAAGCGGGGAACGCACCGTGCAATGTGTTGGCGCAGAGTAGTGACGCTACCGGTGAAGAAGACCTGGATGCCAATTTCACCGTCGGCACTAGATGAGATGAGCTTGGGGAGAAAAAATAGTAACAGAGAACGCACTCGCAGATGATGCAGATATGACCCTTGGTCGGGACACCGGTGTCGGGGTGCGGGTAGTCCTTCTTTTTGATGAACATGAGACGAATGTCGGCGGTCTTGTCGCTGCGAGACTTGGTCTGGATAGCCTTGAGGCGCGAATCAGCAAAGCAGAACAAACAAAAGAGGAATGAGATGCAGGCACACCTTTGCATGGTCCGCATCGCCCATGGCCTTGAATTTCTCGAAGGCGCCGCGAGCCTGGATGGTCGCGTCCTCGTCCTCGGTATCGGTGGTCTTCAACGCGTCATCGCCGGAAGTCGGAACGGCGTCAGATTGCTTCTGTGGTCAATGTAAGCTTGCTGCAAACACTCAGAAGCTAGCAACGTACCTGTTCCTCGTAGTTGTCGCCGCTCCCGCTTCCGTCGGAATCCGTACCGGAAGCTGCCTCGGCCGCAGTCGCAGCAGACGCGGACCCGGCGAGACGAGCCGCCTTGGTCACAGTCTTGCGGCCGGGAGATGTCGCCTTGCGCTTGGTGGAAGACGCGGATGCGTCGGTGTCGCTGTCGAGGTCGCGAGCAGCCTTGGCGCGAGCCGACAGCTTGGGCTTCCGGTTGGAGTGACGAACACCGGCGACCTTTTGGAGCGGGGCAATGCCGGCGACGAGGGGGTGCATGGGCTTCGAGCTGGGACCAGAGATGGGCTGTTCGTCCTCTGCGTCGTAGTAGAAGTTGATTTCGGACGCGTCGCGGAGAGTGAGATCGGGATTCTGAGCGCAGCCGAGGTCGGCCATTGGAAGGGAATGGAGAGACGATAGGTTTAGCGGGCTGCTTAAATACCCGCATATTCCGGTCGTCGCCCGGCTCCAAAATCTTGCTTTGTGCAATTGTTAGTACTGCGATCGTCGATAGCCGACGGAAAAACGGCGCACCAGTGCGTACGATGCGCCCTCGGTGGGCCTAGCGATTGTGAATGCCCATTGTCGAACAATGCGGGACGCGCGGGAACGCCCAACCAAACTGAGCGTACAATGTCCGGGCTTGGTGCGGGCACACGATGGCGGGAGTCAAGAGCTGGCGGATGACTGATGGCTTGCGTCACCATCCGAATCTGGCATATCTACACATCTAATCTGATTTTCTAGCGGCCCGGACCTTCCCGCGTTCGGCGTTCGAACGCGTTCAGAACGCGTTCGGTCAAATTCAGCCTTGGAGAGAACCTGAACGCCAATTTAGCGTTCAGGTTCGCTCTCACGCCGAACTTTGAACCTGAACGCGCGTTCGGTTCGGTTCGGTTCGGGTTCGAACCGATTTCCCGAACCGAACGCGGCCATCTCTAGCTGAACGGCGCGCCTACCACTCCACTAAGTTCACCTGACGAGAAGATAAGTAATGCAATGAGTGCTCATCGGCCGAGGAGGCGGAGATTCTCTGCGGCCAGCTCGCATACTAAGACGATGCTCAATGAAGTGGGTATCTGACAAGAAAACGTTCAATTCCAACTACGCCGAATTCCGACAGCGCGCAGGCTCGGCAGAGGTTTCTGCTGAAATACATACAAGTTAAGCTCTGAGGAGGTTGGTCCGTCTACAACCGTCAACCCATGCGTTTTCGGTGATAATATCTCCGCTGCGGCCAATACCATATACTTTTATCAAGCAGTTATCAGTGCCATCAAATATTGATGCAGACATTGGACCGCGTTTTGTCCCGCTGGATTGCGCTGAAAATGCTAAAGGCTTGTTTATGTTGTACAGCCAACTCGCCCTAAACTCACCAGAAGCTTGGTAGGGAGTCCAGTTACGTGTCGATCGAGCTGGAGATCCTCATCCACAATCGCACTCGGGAGGTCGGTTCCGGTTCACAGCGCTTAGGACTGTGTCGGAACGGTCGTAATCCGAGCTCTTGAAGTGGCAGCCTCAGCTGCCAGCCTGTGTAGGTTGATTTATTGAGGGGTTGAGACGAGGCATTCATTGATTAATTTACCTGGGCATACTTATGCACCGCGGCGCAGTTTGCGCAGCCCATCTTGAGCTTACGGACAAGCTCGGCTCTCTGATCCTTGAGAGACGGCAGCGCCAATTAAAGCCGAGAGCTGTTACTGACGCACGTCGCATTGGTTGAGATACCTCCGGGCCCGGGGCCGAAGTTCAGAGAAGCGAGGATTGTCGTCAGATCCTCGGATGATTAGCGACTCAAAGCGTTCTACTTCGACTCGGGTCCCGCGGGATTGAAGATTTGCAGTCGGCGTGGTTTGGGAAGACAAGTGCTTACAGTGAGCGCGGCTGAGATCAAGGTGATAATCGCTAAATCCGCTCACGGCGTTGTGTTCCGTGTTTATATATATGGCGCCGAACGTTTGCCAGGCAGTGGATGAGTCTCTGTGGTGCAATGTGATCCAACGACAGCTGATTGCCTTTGCTGCCGCGGCGCTGCCTGTCAATCAACTCCATCATCTCGCGAGCGTCAATGTGTCAAGCCCTGTCATCGAATCATCGTCGCTCACCTCTTCCGCTCACTACCCGGTAGGTGAAACTCCATCTTCAGTCGGTATAGGGACGGCCCACCACCAGCTATCATGAAAACTTGAACAATACCTGGGGCCCCCCTGCGGGCTCAGGCTGTGGACACTCGACCTTTACGTGGCCTCTCCGACTCTCGTCGCCCCGCGAAATTGCGCTCTTCCGCAGCTAGGACTATCAGAGGGCGTTCATGTACAGCCTTCGTCCGAGGATGGCTCTCTCTCTCTGGTCTTTCTTTTCTCGGACCCGTGCTTAACAGCCTTTTTTGACTTGATTCCTCGTCTGCCAAAAGTGATAAGGCCTCCGAGTCCTCGACGCGTCTGGTCAACATGACTCTAATCCTGCGGATTGGGGGGATACGCGACGCGAGACGTCACTAATGCCTGCCGCTGCTTGCCACTCCATTTAAGGCTCTGCCTCTCGAAGGCTCCCTTTAGCAATAACCACCCCCTTCGAACCTCGACCGCGTAATCCGCAGACACCAATGTCCAACGTCCAGGCGCAGCTCGTCTGCCTCACCTGCCGCACAAACAACATCAAGGTACGCGCACCTTCTTCTGCTCGTTGTCTCTCGCTCACTTCTCTTCAGTGCATTCCTTCTCCACAGGCACCCGCAATCGCATGTCAGCGTTGCGCCCGCAAGGGTCTGCCTTGCCAATACGTCGCGGTCCCCTCATCGCCGACCACGTCGTCTTCGTCCAGCCAAGGCCCGGGACCTGGTAAACGTCTTCGCCCAATCCTACCAGCTCCGGCGCAGCCTGCGCCGCTACCATACACCGGGCCACCCCCTGCGCACCGAGCCCCTCGATATTCCGGTAGCGCATACCCAAATCTGGCGCTCGGTGTTGGCGAACAACCTCCGCATCCGTCTGGTTACGTTCAGGGCTACGCGACCACGCCGTACTACGAGCACGGCCAGGGCGTAGCGTCCTCGTCCCATGGATACGGTGCTCCAGCGGGCTACCCGCCTCAGCCCGACTCGCAGTACTACGCGGCGGGCAGTTACGGATATCCCCAGACGAGCTATGGCTCTGGCTATCCTTGACCTGAATCGTTCAAGCCCTCTGCCCGAATCTCACAGAATTTTTCGTTGTTGAATAAGACTCGGAAACCCGAACTGTACTAGTATCTCATTAATTGGACTGCAATTTGCCTTGACTCGGAGGAACCTACAATACTCTACTCTACTCCCCACGACTATTACTTGACTAATGCCCCCTTTGAATTGCCAATTTTTGGATGATTGAATGTACAGTAAATTTTCCTGGCGCGACGACACCGACGACGAAGTTGCCTAGATGAATCACCTCCAACCACTGGCATATGCATTAATTTTCAGAACTCATCTGGCACTTTCGAGAAAAAGTCAAAACTGCGGGTGAACATGTGAAAGATGGTTGGCAGTCTGCCGAAGCATCCATAGGCAGTCATCATCGCTGCCATCAACGGCGCCGCACGGCTGTCAGTGCCGACAATGCGGCCCGGTCCCTAGCTCGCACCTCTGAGCTCAATCGTTCGCAAAACCGGTCTCATTGCACCTTCTGCCGTCTCAACCTTGCACCCGCTAGCATAATTATAGTGCCATCCCGTGATCGGTCTTCGGCAGCCGGAGTCCGGCAACGGGCCGGGCCCCGGCTTGGATCGGCTGTCTCCGGCCGACTCCGACATGGACCACGACACCCCGGCCCGTCAGACTAGTGAGACGCTCAAAAGCCGATATCCTCAGAACGATGTTTTTGTTCGACAAACTTGTATGGGCTAATAGTATGATCATAAATCGGTCGACCTGTCGACAGATGCCTTCGCGCTTGTGATTATTTTCGCGGCCTCTTGCCGTTCTTGCGTAACTAAAAATGGGTGTTGCGGAATCATTCAAAAGAAGACACGGATGAAGCGCTGCGCTGGGTGCTTGAGATCTTACTACTGCTTAAGAATTCCCGATTGCTGAGTTTCGCCGCGGCAAACATTACAAAGACTGCGCCATTCTATATCTGCTTCGACAGGCGAGTCCTAATTCTCCGCGCTTCCATCTTCGGTTACAAGCTCCGCTGATCACCGCGTCCGTCGATCTTAGATCTTTGGGCGGAAGTGGGTCCCAAATGCCGCGTATGCATTCGCCCCCGGGCTTTGCGAATTCCTCGTCAAACGCGAGGACGTCGCGTTGAGCCTGAGCCCTCTCAACTTTACGCTCAAGAGCCCAGCAAGGATGCGCTTCGTGGTGTTCGATTTTGCATGAGGAGAGCCGCGCTCACGGCTCCGAGTCTGCAGTGGTATATCAAAGGGAGCGTATCAAGCACGTAACCGGCAACGGGTCAGAGTGGATACAACGCTTCGACATGGACATCATCTTCCTGGACGGTTGAAGCACTCGAAGCGCCTGGTTGCATTCATCGGTTGCCCGATTGCGGGAGGCGTTGCTGCGATTCGCCCAGCGTATTCCGCCTCTCGACGGAGAGAATTATCGCAGCCATGTGAAATGTACCTTGGATGAGTTTGGAGCGGTACAGACAGTCTGTCAGAAGCCGGATGAGAGCAATGCCGCAAGTCTGTGCCGCTGATCCGAGACGGCTTCCCCTTGACAATGTTCAAGTTGGGTCAAACGCCGTGTGATTATTTTGACAGATTCAGAGTCCACGCCGCTCCGCCGACGAGCATGTCCTAACGCACGGAATGGCTCAATGAACTCTTTTATCGCTGGCCCATTGCTGACCAATTCGTGTTGGTCAAACCGGCCCAGATCAAGGACGATCGTCGTTGATGCTCCGATTATCCGTGGCTTCACAGCTCGCCCCCGTGGTGCAAAAACTTGCGGAAGCCTCCCAGAAAAATCCACTGACCCCATCCGAGAGTAGCCTTCGCGCAACTTGAAGTTTTCGTGTCCTTTTCGCAGGTTTCTCTGTGTAAAGAATCCGTCCAGTGAGCAGCCAAGGCTCAGGGTGCACCTACGCGCGTCCGGCTTTTGACTGCGGCGGCACTCGCACAACTCTAGAAAGCAACACTCGCCTCCGCATAACCGCGGAAGATTGGTGGAAGACTCTTATGCGCCGCTGACAGGCCGGATCAATCAGTGAGTTACGCCTTTGGTTCTTTGCGCAGGTAATTCATTTCACTTACTTCACCGACGATCCAGAAGCACAAATGCACTCGCAACATCTCCCACACATCCTGGCCACGGACTCTTTGCTACCCTGAACACTGGCACTGGGGCGTCCGTAGTCCTCAAGCTTGGTTTAAATACGGCGTGGACACGGTCAGTCCGCGGGGTTTGTGCCCGCGGATCCTTCGAGATAATGCCCGGCTGTCCCAACTCAACGCATTCGGAACGCTTCTCGGGCCTCCCGTGTCCGCTACGCATGCCATTGCGGACGCTCATCGCTTGCTCGAATTGTCGGCGGCGAAAATCTCGCGTATGTTTGCTCCCTGATCCCTCGAAGGCGACGCGTTGAACCAAGGATTTCACAGTGCATAACCACTCACCAACCACCGACGGGGCCCTGCGTTCGATGCGCGGAGAAGAACATTCCGTGCTCGTACATTGCGGTTGCCCAGGATTGCGAGGAACAAACGCGACTGAGTTCCAGTCGTCGTGCAATGGGGGCACAGACACCTGCCCCAGCGTCAGCGCAGCCTCAACCATCGCACGCGTACCTCTCGGCGCATCCGTCGACGCGTGCTGTCTCCCAGACACGGACGCACCCTCCCCCAGGCCAGCTCATACCTGCAGGACCCTCCCATCCAACTCAATTCCCATACGTTGCTCCATATCCGGATTTTCCGCTTTCAGTCGGAGATCACGAAATGGGGGATCATCATGATTTGCCCTACGGTCCCGAAACAGCATCTTCACATCATGATCTCACTACTCCTCTCGGCTATGAGGGCCCGCAGAGCCATCACGATTATGATCAGCCTTCAGCCTCTTCCTCGCATCTGGACCCATTTTATGATCCCGGCTCGTACCTATACGATGAGAATTACATTCGATCTTGGTCTGTTTTGTAGAGAATTTCGAGCTCTTTTCTTTAGAAAGGATGTTCTTAGAGTGTTGAGAAATCTGATGCATCAATTCATCATCGTCATGATCAAGCCGCTTTAGACAAAAAATGTTGACGCCAACTCGTCCTGACTTTTCTGTTCTGCTCCGCTACAGCCTGAGGCTCAACAATGTAAACATGCACAGGGGCAGCCGACTGTTAGCGCTGTCGCGGCGATAGCCAGTTCAAGTTATCCATTTCGCTGCGCGCAATCTCCGAATCGCATGCGCGAGGGCAGCCAATCTCGCGCGCTCGCCAGATGCGGACCCGCCCTCAGTCATCCCGATCAAGCCACCATGTGCCATGCAATCTGCAACCAAATGGGAGTCGGGATGCATATCTCGTTGCTTGTTGCCTATTGCCTAACGCATATGTAGTGCCTATATTGTAGCTATCGCCAAGATCTAAGTAAGGAGCGAATAGCAACGATGGGTACAGTAGCAGGAGCAGATGGATGTGTGCATACATAGAGGATAACGATAGCTAGCGACCAAGGGGCACCAATGGAACAAAAGCAAATACGCGACCAAAGAGAAAAAGGCGTGAATGTGTGGAGGAATTAGTCGATGCGGGGGAGTAGTGTGCGTGCGTGGAGGAGATACGGCGGTGGTACAAAAGTAAGTGTACAATAGCGAGATTACTTCTTCGTCGGGTTGTTTCTTTTCTTCTTCTGGGTTCATTCGATTCTTCGTGAATTGTAGCGATACTTTCGAGTGTGCGGAGCATTTAGTAGGCAACCTACTCGCTGAGGTTGAGCTCCCAAACCGCTGGGCCGGCCTCAAGCGGGCCACTGAGCCCAAGGAAGCGCGTCTTTCCGCATAGCACGTCCACCCGCTTAACGCCCTTGAGCTCCTCGGCGCGCCGGAGATGCACGTCAGGAATGGCCTTGCAGCGCGCAAAGTAAGCCGAGTCGACGTCGGCGCGGGTAACGCCGGCGTTCGGCTTGCCCGTAGTGCTGGAAACGCCGAGCGCGATGGGGAACGACTCGTACTCTGCGCGATGGACGGACATTCGCAGGGCGACGTACACCGCCCGGAGAACATCAAGCACGCACACGACACCCGTGGCGGGTTGGGTAGTCGGCACGACAGGGATGCTCCAGTCGTCGCCGTTCACAGGGACGTGCGAGGCCGAGAGAGCAAGCTTTCGGCATCGAAGCAGGAGGTATGGAAGGGGCGGGTGTGTTGCGGGCTCGAGCGCCGTCGGACCGAGCTGCTGCTGCTTGGACAGCTGCATGAACGGCGATTGCGCCACGTCGTAGGCAAGTGTGGGAGGCGAGAAGGGATTGAATGCAAGGAGGATGTGCAAATGCACTGAGCTCGGTGCGGGAGCGGGTGGCGGGTGAGGGTATAGAGGGTGGAGCTGAGCTTGTTGCGCTGGCCAGGGTGTGTAGAGGGGAGGTGGGGAAGGAGATGGTGGTGGCGGCCAAGCATAATGAGCTGGTGCTTGCGGATGTGCCTGCGTTTTAAGACCAGCGGGCCAAGCAGGCTGCTGCGTCGGCGGCGAGGGAAGCTGCAGTGACGGGAGCTCGGTGTTGTTTCCCCAGGGACTATAGACCAACGGCGGGGTCCAGTGCGTCGGCTTGGGCGAGGGAGGGACGATACCGAGGCCGGGGGCATCGTACGACGGGGCAGCCGGCATCCGCTCTGGCTCCGAAGCAGTCTCTTCGTAACCGCCCTCGGAGGACGGCGGAAGCGGTGGAAAGGTCGCGTCGGAGGGCACGGGCGAGGGTGGGAGCGAGGAAACGCCGCCGTCGGGCAGGCTGAGCTCAGACCAGGCGATGGGCGAGTAGAGCAGGTTCTTCTCCGAGAACTGTACGCTCTTCTTCGGCTTGTGCGCAAGTCCGAGCCCAGCTCGACGACTGCTGCTTTCCCCTGCCGTGGCCATCCTGGCGGGCGGGACTGGCGAAGACGTGGGCGCTGAAGACGGCGAAGATGTCGGGTTGGAGGCAGGCGGGCGGGATGGCGGGGAGAGGGAAAAAAGTAGCGGTGGATGAGAGGATGGGCTGAGGGTTCAGGGCATATAAACTCTAGCTGAATTGAGCATCTGGACCCGGAGCGATGGGTGGATCTGCCCAAAAGCGGCACCCGTGCCATGTCAGCGCCCGCCGATGCGGTTTGTCAATCACCTTACCGACGGCCGCTTGACCGCCGCCGTCTCCTGGTCATTTCGTCAACGCGCAAAACGCCAACCAACCGCGACTTGCCGAGCGTTCGCGCTGTACTTCGTCGACGCAGGGGACGAAGGACAGAGCCCAAGGCCAGGCACACGACCGTGGGTCGACAAAGCAAGAGTGGCGCACTCGAGAAGGGTAAGCATGGGAAACCTTTTCATTTCATCATACCTATTTCGGGCGACCGACGCGACCTGAATGCGACTGTGGCTTGACTGTGGCGCGGACTGCAAAATCGCAATCCGAATCGGAATCGATGCGCAGCGATTCCTCCACGCGAGCAAACAACGTTGCAGCGGGAGGGGTCGCCAGGAAACACAGAAGCAGACGGAGATACGTCAATGATAAGATGGGACGGAAGAAGATCGGCTGGTTGATCTCGCTTAGATGGTCGATATCTACATCCGCGGGATGCACCACACATCCAAGAGCTTCAAGACGTGCTCCCGCCACAGATACATACTCAAGCTGAACTTCATCTCTCGCTTGCACCGACGGAACAGAAACAACATCTAATCACTCAACACACAACCCTGCGCCCGGAGTTCAAGCTCGAAACAGTGGACTCTGGAGTTTGAACAGTGACATGTCCCTGGAAGCTGCCTTGAAGCTTCCGAGCTCAACGAAATTGCAAAACACGTCCGATCGCAGCTCGAAGAGGCAAAGTTCCGATCTTTCTGCTGTGCCATCGCGGAGCCAGAGGCCGCCGAGGGATATCAGTGACCTACATCGAGGGTACTTCAATGTTTATTATTGGAAGCGAGTTCGCAACTTTGTTCTCTCACTGCTACCAATGCGCTTAGCTCGAGCTGAAAATTTCAACAGATTGATTTCTGGCACGTTCGGCGCTGCATGATCTAAAAAATGAATTTCAGATGCATCCCAACGGCGGTTTCCCCCATTTTAGTGTAGGGCAGGCTACGTGGTGAACACCAGGACCCGCTTGATGCACAAGGTCCGTTCCAATCTATGACTGCAAAACCCTGGGCGCCCGCAAGACTCCGCACACATGTCGGCAACGCTCGGCAAGCGGGGCATAGTGGAGCTTGGGGGCTGCTTGACGTCGTCGAGACCCTCAACTGTATATTGCCGGACGCCGCCGCAGGGCGGCGTCTATGTGTGTGAATTTTTACGCGCGCCTAGTGTTTTGCAACCAGCTGGAAGCGCGTCATGGATCCAAACCGCTGATCTGTGCCAGCAACTCGCTGGCAGCTTCTTTAGCTCAGACCGGTGAGATTTTCGGTGTCGCTTCTTGAAGAGCAGCTTTTGTTGCTTGACTGAGAATAACCTGGAACAGAAAGTCTGTAATAATGTTCAGAGCCTTTGTGCACATCGTAAGCTTTTCATGCGGCGTCTGGCAGTGCCCCATGCTAGATGCGGCAAGAATAGTGGGTTCGGGCATCATCCTGTTCGGGCCCAAAGCTCTCCAACTCTCTCGCTAAGCAGAGCCCAAGGCCATTCCGCAGAAACTTGAGTTTCTCCTCACTGGCAATTTCCATGCTGCATTGGGGGCAGAAACGTCTGCACATGGAAGTGGCAGTGCGGCACGAGCCATCGCACTGTGCGCAATGTACCTATGTTCGAGTCCCTGCCCTTCGTCTCGCATTTACTTTCAGAACAACGGTTTGCCCACTAGTAGTACAGTCGAAAAACAGTAAGCATGCTTTGCGACTACGATTACACGAAGATACCCCAGAAACCTGGTTGACCTTGGCGCCGACGCGCGAAGCGCAAAGTAGATGAGAGAGAAATGAGTTGAAGAGGGGGACTATGAGCTCCTCAATACGGTCGTGACTTCTCATTGGGAATCTGCGACGCGTTTAGCTCGGAAAACTCTCAGACAAGTCCGAAGAACGCACCGGCGGTGCACCAGTCCCATCGTAAGATGGAGCAGGCATTGCGGGTGTCGCATCGTAGCCCGTGAGCTGTTCTCGTTGCTCCGGCGGTGGACCAGGCGGCGGTGCGAATGAAGAGCTTCCGCCCATGGGAGGCGCGTAACCATAGCTGTAGTTACCACCCGGCGGCGGCCCTAGTGGTGGTGCGTAGCCAGAGGCCTGCGGATGGGCGTATTCCTATATTACTTCGGCATTAGGCAAACTCGAAGCAACAGGTTTCGTTGTCGACGCACCTCTGGTCCCTTCTCAAGATCAGCCTGTCTCTGCGCTCCATAGCCCATGGGTGCTGGCGGCGGGTACGTTTGGAGTCCGGGATTGTAGGGCATGCCGGGCTGCTGGGCGGGCGACATCCTATACGACCCAGGGCCCAGAGCCGGGCCAGGAATGGCCATACTTGCTGCATTGCCTGCGTAGGCTGCACGACGAGCTCGTGTCCTCCGAATCTGGACGGCAATTATGAGGAGGATGAGCACCACGATGACTGAAACACAATCAGTTACGCCCTTGAGAGGAGCATAGTCTGGAGACTGCACGCACTTACTATGACGACGATTTTACCCGTCGTGGAGAGCTGAGTCCCATTACCAGAGTGGACGATGATTATGGCGGAGGCGCGCGGGAGGAGAGAAGCCGTTGCCAGCAGCGGAAAAGCATGGAGGCGCGCCATGTCGAGATGGGGATGGCGGGGGAAGGAGAGCCGTTTTGAGCCTGCCGCGAAGGCGCCGAGGCGGTACTGGCTCGGCGATGGCGGTGTCTGTCATCAAGGCTCGGCAAACAGAAAGTTGATGGCTTGCCTTCGTTCTCAATGGAGTCCTTGCCCAACAAGCTGCACGAAAAGATTGCAGGAGCGGTGAAAGAGAAATCTACGGCCTCAGTTTGCTGCGTAGTAGTATCAAACAAGCACAAAAATGCTTTCAGGCTTAGACCAAGCTTAGACCAACTCTTGTGAATCGACCAGACTAAGTACTAGTACGCAGATTATCGATTGGTTTCAATTCGTAAAATAGAGACTGCAGCTCATACAACGCCCGGAGAAAAGGCCAATGTGAAGCTCACAAAATCTTGCAACTCGGCCCATGATGAACGTACTTCTTCGGCACCAACGCTGCGCGCGTCGCGATCTGCATCACTTCGTGCACACCAACGCCCGTCTTGGCAGAACACTCGGCATAAGCGCCTGCACCGACTTCGCGCGCCATTGCATCGCCTTGCGCGCGACTGACAATGTCGATACCTGCGGGCGGTTGCCCGCGTAAATCGGCTTTGCAGCCTACGAGCACCGTGGCGAAGCGTCCGCCGCCATAGTGTCTGACCTACTTGACCGTAAGTAACGGTCAGAGGGCAGAGCGCAAGAGTAGCGCACCTCGGGCATCCACTTCTCCTTCACATTCTCCAAAGAATCCGGACTATCCAGCGAAAAGCACACCAGGATGACATGCGCATCGGGGTAGCTCAGTGGACGCAGACGATCGTATTCTTCCTGGCCAGCAGTATCCCATAACGCCAGCTCGACGGGCTTTCCGTCAATAGAAATATCCGCGACGTAGTTCTCGAAGACCGTCGGGACGTGTGTTGTCGGGAATCGACCCTCTGAGAAGACGATGAGGAGGGAAGTTTTGCCGCAAGCGCCGTCGCCGACTGCGACGAGTTTGCGTCGGATGGGATTGGACATGGTTGGTGGAAGGAGAGGGTTGCTGGTGGATAGCGCGCGAATTTGAAGATAACTGGCTTGGACGACGCACCGCCCCTAGGAGGGGCGACAAGTACAGCCATCAACAGCCTTGAAGAGTCATTTGACGCTCATGGCCCTGCACAAAGGCGGCTTGCTTCAACTTGAAGTTCAATTTCAGGGATAATCTCTCTGAGCGCGTTGAGAGAGGAAGACAAGAAGTGAAATCAGACGCCATCGTGATCGACACGGCCTCTTCCGACTTCATAACCCGTGCAGGCCGTGCTTGGCTCGGCCCGTTGGAGCCTCACGGGCGTCGTCAACCTGGATGCTGCCTACATGACCTTGGGGCTAATTCAGACCTGCTTTCCTCAGCCGCACTCTAACCTTTCTGGCATGAGAAACGTCCAGGCATTGAACGCGAATGACGCGTGGCCCCACTCGCGCTGGCTGCCGACAAGATGGCATTTGTCCTCAACGACGACCTCTGGGTTGCGATTCTCTGCTTTTGCGATGTTTCGACAGTGTTTACTGTGTCGTTGGTGAGCAGGCCAACAAATTTCCTTCCGAGAAAACCTCTGATGTCGCGTTGCTCGCCCGTAGACGAGTCGTTGGCTGCGTTGCTTGACGCAGAGCCGTACCATTTGGCTCTCCATCTTCAAGGACCTCTCTTCTCGAGGTCTTATCGCCGCCACTCCCCTTCCTAACCCACCGCTGTCAACGAAAGAAATCGTCGAGCACATCAAGAGCACTGTCTGCGGCATTCCGTCCTTTTCCCCACGACCGCGAGTCGTCCATCTTCCCCGCCCTCTCCGCCTCATGACTCTCTTCTCCACATGCGGCCCCGTATCACTCTTGCCGAGCGGTCGGTACCTCGCCGTCGTTCACCCACGGAGCTTTGAATGCATCGAAGCTGCGACGGGAAAGCGTGTTTGGCGGTGGCGGGGCGGTGGCTCAGTCCAGGACTTCAGAGCCCTGCTTCTGGGAGATGGAACCGGGGCACGGTTTGCCTTCGTCGTGAAGGACCCTGCAGATGGGTGTGTTTTCTTGCTCATTTCGACGAAAAGACGTTGACGAGCATTTAGGGCCCGAGGTTGGCATATTCAAGTTGTCGAAGCCAGCTTTCGGCACGGAGCTGTCCGTCATCCGCAAGCCCGCAAGAGGTTCGACATGCCGTTCCTCTCCGGCAGCTTCGCCAACCTCACCCTTGCCGGAAACTTCATCTCAATCGCCTTCCGCCTCCCGGGCCTTCGTGGAGGCGGACTATTCTCCTTACTCGTCAACTGGAGGAAGCGCGCGTACCTTCTTTTCGACTGCTCGCAACCACATGAAATCGCGGAGCGACCGACAATCTTGTTGCCCAAGTTACTCTCAATATCGGGGCATCTGCTCCTCTCGACGACGGGGGTCGACGGTACGCCGGTCTTGCTCCGGTGGAACATGTCCTCCTTGTCGAGTTTTTGGCGCAGTACCGAGGATTTCTCGTTGCAAAGCGCGATACGTTGCGGACCGGACAGCAGTGGGCCACCGCCGGACGACATCCATGACCTATTTCGTGGTACAATCTGGGATGCGGGAAGCCAAGAGCTTCATCTACACATGCAACTCTTCCGCAACCCCATCCGGCACTCGCGCGCACGGCTCTTCATCCATCTCTCCGGCGACATTAACCTTCCTTCACCACCGTCATCCCCCATAGACGCGCCGCGCCGCAGCGGGATGTTCGCGTCTATTCCGCCATTTCGATGGCGTCGTCGGTCTCCTTCGCCTTCAAGCAGCAGTGGTTCATCGGGGGCGCAAACGGGCATACTGCTACGCTATGAGCTCTCCTGCTGGCCCGCGCCGTTCGAGATGGTCGCAGCCGAAGCTACGCCGACGAAGGATATCTCGCGGGTGCAGGATTTGTCGTATGCTGGATGGGCGACGCGTGCGACGGATGGAGCGCTGGTGCCAGCTGCAGCTGGCCTCGCTTCGGCGTCCAAGACTGGCTCTCTGAAGCCTGGAGATGCTGGGTCATCGTGTCTTTGGCGCCATCTCACAGCGAGCGGAGCGCTTGCTACGGTGATCGACGAAAGTACGGTGGTTGTATCGTGAGGTTTGTTACCGTCTTCCTATGCAGATACCTTCCTTCTCTTCCTCTGAACTCAATACTTTATTCCGTTTCGTTAATCTTCCGGTACCGAATTGGACTATGTACTGTATATCAAGACATAAATACACGCACAGTGCCGCTAGTTGGGCGGTATTCGCCACAATCCTACTATTATACATTCTCCCAGTATCCACGGAATAGGTTCGCGAAGACCTGTCTAAGCCGCATGAACGGACTTTTGGATGGCCCCACGATCTCCCTGCGCAGAGACTTGTTGAACGGATAAACGAGATGATGAGCAGGAACATATTCACGTACCACAGCAGGCGCATTGCTCTTCAGAAAACCCGCAACCAACTCCATAAATCGGTCACGCTCCTCCCAATGCGCGGTGTGGCTGGATTCGGAGAGAGTTACCCATCTGCACAAACGTCAGCACAGGCAACTGCGATGAGTTGTCCTGAAGGCATACCGAACGGGACCAGAGATCCGCTCGAAGAACGGGTAAACGGTGGCATCGCTGGCCTCGTCGTATGCGCCATTGAGCAGCAGCGTCGGGACAACAATCTTCGACGCGTCGTCCAACATGGACCACGCCTTGAGCGTGCCAGTCGTGTGGAACTCAGAAGGGCCGTTCCTTCGGAAAACCCATCAGCTTGAGCTCAAGACAGAATGAAAAGCACACACATGGTGAAGTACACGGTCGGGTCCTTCTCGATCCATTGGAACGCGTCGAGCACATCCAGCGGGATGCTCTCGACGGGCTTGATACGACAAACGTGCCGTCCGTAGAACACACGCGCTGCCTTCTGGTACTCCGGGCTTTGGGTGGTACCGGTTGCTTCGTGCTCGGTGAGCGTCTGGGCAATATCCGACGGGAGAAGAGTCCGAAGGTGTGCGGTAGATTGTTCAAAGAGCGCCATGGAGGCTGGCGCAGAGGCAAGGACCAGCCTTTTGAGGCCAGCAGGCTGGAGGGATGCGTGTCTGGACGCGAGCATGCCGCCCCAACTACAGAGGGCGTTAGCGCAAGCAGATATCCAGTAGCGAGGACACGCACGACTGGCCCAGCAAGTCATAGTCACCCTCGATACCAAGGAACTTCAGCAAGTTTTCTAGCTCGTCGAGGAACAGCTTCTCCGTCCAGAATTCCGCGTCCCCAATCTTCTCTGGCAGGTGCGTCGAGTTGCCGTTGCCGAGTTGATCGTAGAAGACGACCGGGATTCCGTGCTTTGCGTAGAGGTCGACGAGGCTGAGCAGGTACCTGTGCGGCGTGCCGGGGCCGCCATGCACCGCGACGAGGGGACGCGTGCCCGAGTCGAGAGACCCGACGACCTTGTACCACGTCTTGCAGGGCTTTCCGGCCGCGGAGACGGCAAAGGGCGCTTCGCCTTCTGTAGTAGGGATGTCGGTCATTGTACACTGGAGGGCCAGTGAGCAAACGACGGACAGACAACGAGTGCTTAAATACCAAGGTGTCTTCATTCGAGCCCGCAGCCCAAATACACCGACTTTGGTCCAGCCCCCTGCTGCGTATGAAGAACGAGGCTGTGGATGGCCATGGCCGTCGGGTTGGAGGTGGAAGCAAGAAGTTTACGCAGTCATGCTGACAGCATGCACAGTCAACTCGGATGCTCCCAAGATGCTCCGCCAAACCACGTGGACGTTGATCTCAGACACGCTCTTGTCTTTCGCTGCTATGGACATCCCGTCCATCCTCGCACAAGCCACATCGCCGAGCTTCGAGACGCAGTCAAAGGTGCTGCTCGCATCTACCGAAGCCAATGTCGCGCGTATCGACGCCCAAATCCAAGACCTCATCTGCCTTCGCGAGCGGGAGCAAGCCACAGTCGTAGCGCTCAAGTTCGTCACTGCGCCGGTGCGGAAAGTGCCCATGGAGCTGCTTGTGGAGATCTTCCTCCAAGTGGGCTATGCGGCGGACCTTGACGCGGGCATCGACTCGGAAGCCACATACGGGCACCGGCGTCCGAGAACTGCTCTTCGAGCCCGCTTTCGGCTTTCGCATGTCTCGCGGTACTGGCGCACTGTGGCGCTTCGGACTCCGCGCCTCTGGGTTGCAGAGCTTCCCATCCGAGTGTTCAAAGACGAGCCGGCATACATTCTCATGACGAAGCAACTCCTCGACCGCTCAGCACCGTTCCCCATCCCTATCCGCGCCGTCTACATCCTTTTGAAGCCATCTTCGGATGGGAAAGCTAAAAAAGCGGCTTCGCCAGCCATTCTCGACGCCATTGCTTCTGTTGCCGATCGGTGGTCGACTGTGTATTTCGAAGGGGTCGACATCTTCCCTGCTCTCAGACGCCTGCCGGTGGGGATGGGGGCTCTATGCATGCCACACCTGTCCGCGCTTCGCATACAGCGTCAACGAGGAGAAGGTTTGACCGCGTCCCTCGACCGTCGTTGGTTGGCTCCAAAGCTTACCACGCTCGACGCTTCACGCATGGCGAACGTCTCCGCTCTCCCTATCGCGTGGTCGCAACTCACGAACCTTACGCTCGGTTCCAACTCACCGGACACGATCCTCACAATCCTGCTCCAATGCACCAGCCTAGTCGAGGCCAAGGTCGAACCACTCATTTGGAGGACACCTCAACCTGTGCTCGCGAGTCCGCCAGTCGTTCTCGCTCGACTCAAGACTCTGGTCCTGAACTTCTTCTCCGGCGAAGGCGACGGCGACTCTTGGGGAATGCTCTTCATCGAGCCATTCTTCGACCGCCTCTCGGCCCCGGCCCTAGAGTCTCTTGAACTCACTGTCAACGTCGATTACGCCTGGACCCCCCAACTCGCCCTCGCGCTGGCGCAATACCTAACCCGCTCGCCGCAGCTGCTCAAGTTCGCCATGACCTGGTCATCACTGGTCGCCCAGGAACTCGTCCAGCTACTGGCAGCGATGCCCTCGGTGAAGACATTCTCGCTCGACTTCTGCCAGTGGTGCATCACCGACCAAGTCCTGGTGCGGATGACCGACCACGGCACGGGGAACGTCAACACTGGCCTCGGTCCCGTTCTGCTTCCTCGGCTGGAAGTGCTCGAGCTGCATACCGTCGACGACGCGTTCAGCGATGACGTGCTCACGGCCATGATCCAGTCTCGTTGGTGGCCGGATCCGAATTCCCCGCCAGTGCCTCAACCAACAGTTTCACGACTGGAGACGGTCAGCCTGTGGACTGGCGACAATGACTGTCGCAAATTATCGGAATCGGTAGAGTTGCAGGAGAGTGTGAAGGTTTTGCAGGAGCAGGGATTGTATATTCAATTGGGTTAGTTTATTTCTTGCTCGGTACGGTAATACACGTTGTTCTTGGTCCCGTATTACTCTAGTATTAATCTTGGATCTCGTTCTAATACGACCGGTTCAGTACTTGAAGGGGGGGAAAACGTTCTTGAAGAATCACTTTCGTGCGACGTGCTACCGCCAGCAACATCTGCGCTCTAGGACTAGTCTGGCAGTGCCCGCAGACCGTTGACCATCCCACAGCAGTGCTAATTATTCTTCATACTCGTCGTATCGGTTTGTTTGAAGGGGGAGGCGCTGGTGAGATATTTGAACCCGAGGATGTCGCTAAGCTGAACTTATCGGATGGAGTAAGAATGGAAGGGTATCGGATTCGAAGGACAATCGCTAAGAGCCGGATCGTGCCGAGGATTTCCTTCTCCATCCGTGCAGCTGGCTGCAGAACGGCTGCTCGGCCATCACCGTCGATCATCCCCATTCCCACGTCGCGCGGTCCCCCCTCTTGACAACTGCCATGAAGGGGCTTGTGGCGACTGCCCTGAAACAGCTCCACTCCAAGCCCCCACGATGGCCGCGTCGAATCTGGTCGGGGCAGGTACCAGTCTCAAAAGCTTAAAACCTGCCGCGCTGCTGGATTCCCTGCTTCGACTTCCCGTTCTTCTGCTCTCCTCAGTACTAGGCCTCAGTCGCGGGGATCAAGGTCTGTCAATTTAAGCTCGATCGCAGGCACCGTTTCTTACGTCCCCCGTTCAGTTTTGCATCCCGAATTTGGGACGGCGACCATTCCGAATCGAGCCCAGGGGCCATATAAGACATCCTTCATCGCGCACTTCCAACTAACGCGCCTACCGCCACATCCCCGCCTTTTCGATATCGAAAATGTCCACCAGCTCCGGCGTCTCTTTCGTCGCCATGCCGCCACTGGGTGAGAAGGCCCTCGAGCACGCTTACGGATACGCTGGGGCAAAGTCTGGCTCGGGAGTGGCGTCGGGGTCGAGGCTCGTTTTCCGCCATCTCAGCTACGAGGTTGCAGGCAAAAAGGGAAAGGGGTGAGGGGAAGGTGTTGGTGGACGACGTGTCAGTCACTGTCCGTCCTGGCGAGCTGCTCGCCATTATGGTGCGTCGTCGTTGCTGATTGTCTTCTGCGGGGCACCGAGGCTAACGGGATCGTTACCCGCGCGGTCTAGGGTCCGTCTGGCGCGGGTTCGTGATCATTTTTCCCGTGCTAGTCGCGAGCTGTGAGCTTACTATGTCGGTGTTCAGGCAAGAGCACGCTGCTAGACCTTATGGCGTTCCGCAAAACACCACGCGAGGGCGGTGTGGTGAGTTCTCGTTAGGATCTCGTTGTCGTTCGCGCGGCTGATACTGTTTTGCAGACGCAGCTAAACGGCGAACGATTAACCGCAAAGTCTATGCAACGAATGTCCGTGTTCGTCGAACAGGAGGACGCGTTGCTCGGCGTTTTGACGGTCCGCGAGACGGTGTCTTATGCTTTGCGCCTTCAGTGCGTTATTTCTCATCTTCGCGGTTCTTCCTCAGACGACTGACAGCTTCTTGAACACAGTCTTCCCCTCCTCTCCCGCCGCGAAGTCGCGGAACGCGTGAATCGCGTCCTGTCTGCCCTCGGCCTACAATCCTGCGCTGACCAGCGCATTGGGACACCGATTTCTCGGGGGATCTCCGGTGGTGTGTTCATCCTCTTCGGCGATCTGTGGGGTCACTGAGAACTGCGCACAGGCCAGAAGCGCCGGGTCACCGCAGCATGTGCAATGGTGACGTTCCCGTACGTGTTCTTTGCACTTGTGCTTCTCCAATTGGTCTGCGTTGCTCACGTTCGCTCCATGATAGCCGGATCCTTCTGTTGGACGAGGTCACCTCCGGGGCGCGTTTTCTTCAGCTCTTTCCTCTTGCTTTTGGCTCATGCACTCCGCAGCTCGACAGTACCTCCGCCTATCAAGTCGTCTCCGCAATCCGCACCCTCGCGCGCGCTGAAGGGATGTTCGTCATTGCGAGCATCCACCAGCCGTCGCTCGAAACGCTCTCGACGTTCACCGATCTGGTGCTGCTGGCGCCCGGGGGAAGGACTTGCTACAACGGGCCGGTGGATGGGCTGGCGGCGTTCATGGAGAGATGGGGCAGGCCGGTCGGCCGATTTGTGCGTTTTCTTTGGTTTGTCGTCTATAAACGTCTTGACGCTGCGCAGAGCAACCCTTCGGACCACGCGATGAACTTCCTCAACGCGGACTTCGGCGACGCGTCGGCCTACCCTGGTACCGGTCGCGACAGCATGGGAACCTCATCCGCACACGACGCATCCGCCAACGCTCACGCGTTCCGCGAGTTCTACCTCTCCGACTGCGCTAATAGCTCGGTTTCGCATGACTCGGCCTCGGATGACGAGCATACTCATGCTCATGCGCATCCGCGAGCCCTCTCCCCGCCGCCGCACTCGAAAATGCAGCTTCAGGCGCGCGAACACGGCAAGGCTGGTGCGCTTGGAACGCTCGTGCGGCACACGCTGGTGCTGTCGGAGCGTACGATGCTGAATTATGTGCGGAATCTATTGGCGTATGGTGTGCGGTTGGGGATGTATGCCGGGATGGGGGTGATGCTTGCGTTCGTCCTCGTCTATTTCTTCTTCGTGTGCTGACGAGGTACGGTTTTGCAGTCTTATTTGGATTCGTCTCGGCAACGCCGATTCGACGATAAACGACCGACTTTCGGTACACTTCTACAGTGTTGCGTTCTTGGCTTTCGTGGGTTTCGCTTCCTTCGTCGCTTCTGTTCTGGCTAACGAAGGACTCAGATGTCCGTGGCTGGTATCCCTAGCTGTAGGTCGCTTCTTTTCGGCTGCTCGCGTAAGTTGTCTGACCTCGTTTTCGCAGTCCTCGAAGAACGCGCAGTCTACTACCGCGAGTCGAAAAACGGATTATACACGACGCTGCCATTCGTCCTTTCCAACACGCTCGTGAACTTGCCTTTCTTGTTCCTCTGCACATTGCTGTTCAGCGTGATTTGTTACTGGGCAATTGTACGTTTGTCATGTCTGACCTCCTCGATTGGGCTGACTGGTTTCTTTCTTTCAGGGCCTGCATCCCGGTGCTCCGGCTTTCTTCCGCTTCCTCGCATTCCTCTATCTTGCCATCCTCGCCGCCGAGAGCCAAGTTCAGATTATCGCGGCGTTGATTCCGATATTTGTTGCCGCGCTGGCGATCGGGGCTTTGTATGTCTTCTTTTCTCGTTGTCCTTTGCTTGCTGAACGTCCTCATCGTAGCATAAATGGTTTTTGGATGAGCGTCGGGGGATACTTGTGCGTTGTTTTCACGTCCCGCGATCCTGCCTGGTCTTGCTCGCTCGAAGTGACACTGACGCGACGTTTCCTAGCATCAAAGCTCGTTCCCTCCCGCGCTTCTGGTTCTACTCGTTTCACTACATGGACTACCAGCGCTACGCCTTCGAACTGCTCGTCAACGTACGTCCTTCTCCCGCGCCCCACTGCCATTTATCCTTCAAACTTCACCCTTCGTACTTTTCGCCTCCCTAACTCCCGCCTTCTACGCAGTCCGACCTCCACGGGCTGAGCTTCCGCTGCGTCGACGCGTGCACTTGCGCGTATCCGTCCAGCACGCCTGCAAGCTGCACCGTCTCAGGCGACGACGTGTTGACGTATCTGGACGTGCGCATTGGATACGGAAAGTGGGCGGCGATTCTGATCGCGATAACCGTGATTTATCGTATTGGGTGCGTTTTTTTCCTTACCTCTCTTGCTGGGAATTTGCTGAACCTCAGTTTATGAAGGCTCTACTTTGCGCTGAAGGCGAGATCGAGTTGAAGATGCTGCTGGAGCGTAATAGATTCAGTGTTTTCTTGTTTATTTCTTTGTTGATCCGCGTCGCTGGTCCAGCCCATGGGCAAATTGGGATGTCGTGGCGGCGGCCGGTGGGATGTGATTCTCATAACGAAGCGGCGGCCGTGAATACAGCAACTTCGCGAGCGCGACCGAAGGGGCCCCCCTCCCAAGCAGATATTTAGGCGGCGCCAGATACCCTCGCTCATTTTCGCGTACCCGCCCACCGTTTACCATGTCCGCCCAGATTCAAGTTGCTCTCGTTATCTCGACGCCGAAAGCGCCACTATCCATCGAGTCCGTGCCGATTCCTGCTCCTGGGAAGGGCGAAGTGCTTGTGAAGATTATGTCCGTCGGGTTGAACCCAATGGACCCGATGCGACATGCGATGGACTTTAGCATGCCACCGTACCCCGCTGTCCTGGGCAGCGATATCGCTGGGGTTATCGAGCAAGTCGGGGAGGGAGTGAAGCAGTTTAAAATGGGGGATGAAGTGTGCGTTTTGGTTGGCTAGCGAATTTTATTGTGCAAACTCTCTGACTCCGAACAGATTTTTCCAAGCTTTGGGCGGAGGTTACCAGCAATATACGATAGCCTCTGAGACGATTCTCATCCGGGTATGTTCCAAGTCTTCGGATGCGCGTCGGCAACATGGTGCTCAAGGATTACGATGGCCAGAAACCCAAGAACGTCAGCTTTGACGATGCCGCCACGATGCCCATTACATTCACCACGTCTTGCATGGGGCTCTACGCTCCAGCACCCATTGGTTTAGCTCTGAACCCGACATTCTCATGGGATAAACCTCAGGCGGGAAAATCTGCGTTGGTAATCGGTGCTGCTACTTCTAGCGGGCAATTCGGTGCGGCGCTTGACTGCGGGGGCTATTTTTTTTTCTTCTGACAGAGTTCTGGCAGCCATTCAACTCCTCAAATTCGCTGGATTCTCCACCATCGTCGCATACGCGGCGGAAAAGCACACTGAATATCTGGTGTCGATTGGTGCAACGCTGGTTCTTGATCGCCACCTTACTGCACTCGTGGATCTTCAGACCCACCCAGCCCTGGTATCCCTCGCAGGCACTTTCGACGTCGTTTTCGACGCCGTCCTTGTCAAGCTCGGAGAAACTCCCAGCCCCGGTGACGGCCCGCTCCCCATCGACATCGCCTATGATCTCGTCAAGCCGAATGGCGGGCTGGTCACAGTTAGCGGCGGCGCCGGCCTCTCACAGGCGCGCAAAGCCGCAGCCAAGACAAGCGTCACGGCGGCATTCGGGTCGTATACCGCTTCGCCGGATCATGCCGCGTTCGGCAAGGTGATGATCGCCGCGTTGCCGCAGCTGCTGGAGAAGGGTGCGGTTGTTGGGAACCGCGTGGAGGTGCTCTCTGGTGGACTGCGCGGTGTTGTGGAGGGACTGGGACGGTGGGCGACTGGCGGCGTGAGCGGAGTTAAACTCATTGGGCGGCCACAAGAGACTACAGTTTGAGTACTGGCTTTTGTTTGAGATTTTTGTGCCAAGTATGTACTTCAATCACATACACGACAAGACCTCCAAAATTTCTACTGGATTCGTTACCATAAGATTTTTTTGCACCTTGAAGCCTGTGTTCATTGTTTCATCTAACACTGGTGAGAGCTCCGGAGCTCGGAAGAATGGCGCGAGTGGGAATCGAACTCTCGCGCACCGAAAACTGGCCTGCAAGAACTCTCACTGGCGAGCCGTCGGCTGGCCGTCGGCTACTCATCGCGCGTGTGTCATCACCCAAATTGCCTTCCGGACGCGGATGTCTACACACATAAAAACGGCCCACCGCTCACGACTGCGAGAACGCGATGTCTTTCACCAATTGGGCTCTCTTGGAACTGCAGGCCCGTGCCTTTTCGACCCTTAAACACTCGCCGTACGGGTATACGCCGACGAGATACGTTTGCTTCATTTTTGTCGCGCTTTTCGGTATCTCCACCGGTGAGTTACGTATCAGGACTGGCGCATGGAGAAGCGCGGAACTCACCGCCGCATTCAGTTGTCCATATCTTCCAATCCTTCCGCACGCGAACGCACTTCCTTCTCCCTACCAGCGTCCTCTGTGGAATCCTCGAGGTTTTGGGTTGGGGCGCACGGACGTGGTCCAGCTTCAAAGTGGACAAGCTGCTGCCCTATGAGCTTCAGTACGTGACCCGTCGGATGACGAGAAAGCTTGTTCTGAAATACCCTTGGCAGACTCTCCTTCACGATCGTCGCGCCGACACCGCACCTAGCCGCCAACTTTCTGGTCTCCGGACGCGTCATAGAACTCTTGGGCCCGCAATACTGTCGATTGAAGCCGAAGACCTGTGCGTCCGCTCGCTGCTCCTCGTCCCGTCTTCCACGTACTTACTCGCGCATATTGAAGACGCGATCGTGTTTCTCACCTGCGACATCATCGGCCTCTGTGTCCAAGCTACGGGTGGTGCTCTCGCGAGTTTCGAGCTGCACAAGCAGGAGAAAACGAAGCCTGTGCGTCGCCGCTATTCTTCTCCCATCCGATGTTTAGCTCAGCTTCACCGCAGGGCAGCCACATCATGCTCGCGGGAATCCTCTTCCAGCTCGGGGTGCTCATCATGTACACTTTCATCGCCGGCGAATTTCTGTACCGATGGTTGCACGACCGTCCCATCCCGGGCCGTGGGACGTGGTCCGGGGAGCCTAAGCCCGATCCACTGGCATCCGTTTCCCCTGGCGCGAGACTCGCAGCCACCCCGGTGAATATCAAGCTCATGATCGCCACTTTGGTGTTCAACGCGGTCATGTTCTTCATTCGGTGCGTCTTGCATTCGTCCTTCTCTTCTCTATTGCTGACGTTCGTCGCACAACAAACAGCTCGATCTACCGTACCGCGGAGCTCGCAAACGGCTTCCAGGGCGTCATCATCACCACACAAGTCTACTTCAACGTATTCGACGGCACGATGATCGTGCTCGCGATGCTCTCGATGAACTTCTTCCATCCGGGGTCGCTCCTCCCAAGATCCAGTGCGAAGACTGGCGTCGTGGGTTTGGAACGCGGGAATGCTTCTCATGACTACGAGGTGTTAGTCGGGAATGGCAAGTCTGTGAATGCCGCGAGGCCCGTGGGGGGCAGAGACGATTCATATGCGGAATCTTCAGTAGAATAGAATATTTCTGGTTTAATGGGATATAGGATTGCAGTCTTCAAACCGTCTCCTGCGGATGCGCAACGAGTTTCACAGCACTAACCCCACCCGCCCCAGGCTGGTACCACCGCTCAAACCCAGCCTTCACGCCCTCCAACCCACCAGGCAACACCTCGACGCGATTCCCCACGATCGCGCCCTCCTCCAGGAGCACCGGCAGGCGCTCGATGATGTACCGCCCGAAGTGGGTATGCTCGACCTTGCTCATCGGGCTCGGGATCACGTCCGGGCCGACGTAGAACCCCATGCTCTTCGTGAGCACCACGCCCTCTTTGCCGGTGCGCGTCGACGAGAGGGAGATGCGTGGGTTCACGGTGACGAGCAGGCCGTGGGGCTTGACGAGGTCGTACCCGATGTCGACGGGCGTGACAGCCTGAGTGCCAGTGGCGTCGCCCGACCCGCCGGCGCTGGAGATGATACCGAGGACGGTGTCGTATACGACGTCGACTGGCGCGTCCTTGAGGGCGGGATGCGCGGGCAGGTCTGCGAGCGGGCTGTCGTTGCGGTCGATGACCAGCGTCGCCCCGAGGGAGGTGAGGTATTCGGTGTGTTTCGCGGATGCGTATGCGATGATGGTCGAGAAGCCGTTGAATCGAAGAAGTTGGACGGCTGGATAGTCGGATAAGCAAGAAGGCCACTGGAAGGGAGGAGACACGCACCGAATTGTCCACAGGAAGTGCCAGCGCCGAGCACGACCGCGGATTTGCCGACATGGGGCTTGTCCGAGGACAGCGTAGGGTTGAGGCCAATTCCGATGGGCGCAGGCGCGCAGAGGGCGACACAGGCGGTGGAGAACGTGATTGGGAATGTGGCCACGTCGTCGAAGCTGACGTTCTTCGGTTTCTGTCTGTTCGTGAGTAACTGAGGAAAGCAGCCGCCGATGAGACGCACGCGAATGAGGATCTTGGTGGACAAGGCGACGTATTGCTGGTAGCCGCCGCCCATCGCCGCCTGCGCGAAGCTACACGTTGTCAGTCTCAGTCCAAAGCTCGAAGATGTTCGGCACTCACACTTCATCGCCCTTCTTAAAGTCCACAACACCCTCTCCAACGGCTTCGACGACACCCGCGATATCGCTACCCAGAACGACAGGGTAGGACGGAATCATCATGTCCTGCTTCTGGCGAGCTGGGTCCATGGGGTTGAGGCCCACGGCCATGACCTTGAGGAGGACCTGCCCAGCGCCCGGAGTCGGGATGGGCATGTCGCGGAGCTCGAGGGGAGCTTTGGCGGCGGGGATAACGAGGGATTTCTGGGTGGTAGCCATGGAGAGTGCTTGGTTGCTGGAGGGATAGGGTGGTGAAGCAGCCTCTTTATGAGGCTCTGTGCGTCGGAAGACTTCCGAGGCCCTGTCTCGGAAACCATTCCGGACCCACCACAACCCGACGAGCGCAGGGCTCGCAGAATTCTACGACGTCGGATAGACGGTACTGGTCCAAAACGGAGAGAATGTCACATGCATCAGAGCTGTCATCTATCTGCCTTGCTCTTCACGATCATGGCTCGAGCGCGTCGAAGCAACATGGGCGCCGTTTTAGTCAGCATGAAGCCTTCTTGGCCAGGCTTATCGACCCCGTGAAGCATACAGCGGGGCCATCTCGGTAGCTCCCGCGCGCATACGCAACATTTTCGGGTCCAGCAATCGATACAAAAGTCGAGGATGAGGCAGCGAAACAACAGACACCTATGGCGCGTCTTACTCTCCTCGCGCTTTTCTCTGCGCTCGTCGGCGTCCACGCGCAGACCGTCACCATCACCTCCGCTCAGACGTTCCAAACCATGGACGGCTTCGGCCTGAGCGAGGCGTACGGCTCCGCTGCGGACCTCTACTCCCTCGCGTACAACTATCCCGCGGCGCCGTTCGACTACCTCTTCAGCGAGGGATACGCGCAATTCTCTATCCTCCGGCTGCAGATCGCAGACGGCGCGAACGGGATCCTGCCGACGAGTCCCGGATCGCCGGACGCGGAGCCGACGTATGTCTGGGATGGGGATGACAACGGGCAGGTCTGGGTTGCGACGCAGGCCCAGCTGGGGTTTGGCGTCAAGACGATCTATGCGGAGGCGTTTAGTGCGCCGTCGTTCATGAAGGTGCTGTCCTCTTGACGTGCGGTGAAACAAAATAATGAGCTTCTTAGTCCGACAGTGGAACGCTCTGCGGCGTTACTGACTCGACTTGCGCATCCGGCGATTGGAGACAAGCTTACGCCAACTTCTTGACGCAATACGTCCTGTTCTACGCTCAAGAAAACATCAGCATCTCGCATATCGGGTTCCTTAACGAGCCTGAAGTCGCAAAGTAAGCTTACACTTTCCGACAGATATATTGCTGACGCCCTCCCAGTGCAACCTCTTCGTGGATGCTCTCAAACGCGCAACAAGCCGCCGACTTCCTCCCCATCCTCGCAGACACGCTCGCCGCAGCCAACCTCTCGACCAAGATCGCTTGCTGCGACGCTGCAGGCTGGGACGACCAAGTCGCGCTCACCGCAGGCCTCTTATCCGCAAACGCGCTTGCTTTGGTCGACACCGTGACCTCACACGCGTACACCTCCCCACCCTCCTCCCCCATCCCACACCTCTCCCCAACCCAACGCGTCTGGATCTCCGAATTCGCCGACGTCACGGTGAACGACACCACAGCGGACGACTGGTACGCGACCGGCGAGGCCGACGAGGGGATGTCGTGGGCCAACACGATCCACGACGCGGTTGTTCGTGCAGGGGTGTCTGCGTACCTATACCGCGTGGGCGTTGGGTTGGAGAGCCCCGCGACGGGGTACCAGCCGCTTGTGGCGACGGATTTCTATGCGTATCAGCGCTTGTGGGCGTTTACGCATTGGTCCCGATTCGTGAGGCCCGGCGCGGTGCGGCTCGGGACTAGCGCCACCGCGTCACACGCAGGCACGCTCAAACACAGCGCGTTCCTCAACCCCGACGGAAGCACCATCGTCCAGCTGCTCAACAACGCCGACGCGGACTCGAACGTCACCGTCGTCGCGGGCGACTTCGCGGTCAGCGCGACGCCCGGGCCGGTGGCGTACGCGTCGGTGCAGGTGTATGCCGCAGAGGGATACGCGATGGACTCGATCGCCACTACGTTCGATGCGGGGACGGCGAGTGTGGGGCTTAGCGTGCCGGCGCATGGGATGGTGTCGTTGATCCTCAGCGAGGCGGCCCAGAGTGGCGGCTCCGGGAGTTGTTTGAGTCCTGTTTGGGCGCAGTGAGTTCGAGATCATTTCTTCCTTGTTTCTTGCTGATGATATGATTTTGTGTAGGTGTGGTGGACAGGGGTATACGGGATGCCAGGCGTGCCTCCCTGGGTCGACTTGCGTCAAGGAGAATACTTGTGCGTTTTTTTTTTTTTTGCTTCTTGAATGGGATGTTGATGCGGAATTGGGATGTAGATTTCTCTAACTGCTTCCCGCCAGGCACCACCAGTTTCTAGTGAGATATCTCCGGGATTTTTTGTGTTTTTTGTTAGGATTGCAATGATGTTTTCACCTAAACTGGG
Organism: Mycena chlorophos; assembly: GCA_014461115.1. Classification (NCBI taxonomy): domain Eukaryota; kingdom Fungi; phylum Basidiomycota; class Agaricomycetes; order Agaricales; family Mycenaceae; genus Mycena; species Mycena chlorophos. The sequence continues at coordinate 1,244,508 of JACAZE010000002.1, read as the reverse complement.
TCAGAGCTGATCCTCACTTAAGCTTTGATCTCCGCCGTTGGCAATCAGTCTCATGGCCGAAATTGTTTGTAAACATTTTTATGCCTCTATCACGTCGACTCGACCCTACACATGCCTTTTTTTTGCACCAAAAGAAAATATGCCAGCCCGGGACTCGAACCTGGAGGTTGACGCCATCCACGTGGGCCGTGATCACACGCAGATCCCGCTCTTCTTCTCCTCCACCGACGCCGCCCTCCACGCCCGTCCCGCCAAGCCAGCACCATCCTTCGCCGACCGCCGTGACTTTCGGTGCCGAGCCCACTTGGATTGTTGTTCCTTGTGCCCTGTATGGGATTCCCTTACACTGCTCTCCCGGCCCGTGCTCCGCAAGCAAAGCTTCTCCCGGCAATCATCTCCACCGTCCTTCTCTCTCCGGACTCCAACTTCAGACGCGCCCACAAGCAACACCGCCACCCTGACGTTACGCCAAAAACGGCGTCTTCATCCAAATCCGGAAGCGCGTTTGTTTCGCTTCGCTTCGCGCTCAGGCTCCTTATGTCATTGGCGGCGGAGCCTTTTTTCGATTCCTTGTACTCGAAAATGGCTCTTGGCTTGTACCTACTCGCAGAATAATATGCCCGAATGTGCGTGTCCCCGTCCTTCCCTCCTTCCCTCCCCTCCCCGTTCCGATTCCGATTCGTTCTCACTGCTCACTGTATCCATAGTACGCAGGACCACATTGGAAGCCACTCCGGACGCTTGAATCAAGATGTCCGCGCCGCTGCTCCCGGTCCTCGCGTTCCTCACTGTATCCCACCTCGCTGTATTTATAGTCCTCCTCTCCCTCCCACCCTCCTGGATCCCGAGTCGTCCCGCCGGGATTCGGACGGTGCCGCTGCTGGCGCTCGTCCTATGGCTGTTCGTCGCGGTCTACATACACGCGATCGACGCGGTGTTGTGGCCGTCGTTGACGAGCACGAATGTTGGTTTGGCGCCTCTTTGGTGTGATATTTGTGCGTTTCTGCGTCCCTTCTCCGTGCAGTGAGCTGACATACCGCGATGCTAGCATCGAAACTCTCCGTCGGCGCGCTGGCGGGCATCGCCGGAGCCTCACTCGGCACCGCGCGGATGCTCGAGCTGATGATCTCGCGCCGCAAATACGATCCCGCCACATACGGCAAACACCGACACTGGTGGATCGACATGGGGTGTGTCGTGGTGCTGCCGGTGGCGTACATGGCGTTGCGTGCGTCCCGTCCCATTTACTTCTTTCTTCGGCGAATAGGCTAATTGGGATGGATAGACTTCCTGGTGCAGCAGAACCGCTTCGTACTCGTCCCCACCGTCGGCTGCGTGCCCTCCATCCGGATGTCCGAGTCCGCGCTGGTGACGATGCTCGTCCCGCCGGTGCTCGTCGGCGCGCTTGCGTTGGGGTTCTGTCGTACGTTCCCGCTCTCCCCGTCCTTCCTTCCTTAAACTGACAAACGACCTACGGGCAGTCACGGCATTCATCCACCTCCTCATCGTCCGCTCCCGGACCTCAGGACACGCACTCGCGACGCACCTCACCGAACGCATGGGGTACACCTACGCCCCGCGGACGTTCGTCCTCCGCCTCGTCTGCGCGACGGTGCTCGCGCTGGGGAGTGTGGGAGTCACGTGTTTGGCGTATTTCCCAGACTTGCTGTACGTCGTCTCGCAGGCGCGCGCGTCCCCCGCCTCCTCCTCCACGGATAAAGACATCGTCAACGCGGTGCCACTAGCGCTGATCGTCGTTGCTGGCGACCCCGGCACCGCCGTCCCCTCCACGCTCAGCATCGACTGGACGCTCGCGGACGTGCCGGTGTACACCGACCCCGCGGAGGTCCGCCGGCGCGTGATGGGCGTGTGGGCGTTGTTGGGGTTGGGGGTGGTGCTGTTGGGGATGTCGGTGGCTGGGGCGGTGGGCGGGGGGGAGGGGGCGGTGTGGCCTTGGGCTGCGTTGTGGAGGAAGGTGGAGAGGGTGTTTGGGTGGGTTGGGAGGTGTGTTGGGAGTTTGCGTGCGACGGGGGAGAGGAAGATGCAGACGCAGACGCGGAGGCCTGAGTTGAGTCGGCTGACTATGTACGTTCTGTCTCGTTCCTCTTTTGCGTTTCTTCACTAACCTGCACACTTTTTAAGCCCCACCAAACCGCCGAGTGGCTCACTGACATCCGCATCGACGTCCAAAACTTCGCTCTCCCTCGACAACGGCGCCAGTACAGCTACTGTGACCCCGATATCGCCGCCTCGACCACTCCCGCCTCCCGGTCTTGGATTATATGCTGGCGATCCTGGACCCACGCCCAAGCCCAAGGCGGCGTTGCGTTCGGGATGGGATGAGATGCTCGAGATGGAAGACTCTGCGCGGCGCCAGAACGCTGGCAAGACTGTTTCGGGGATCTTCAAGTTTAATACGTTCCCTCGTCGGTCGTCCCGGCTGGCACAGTTGCCGGCGGATCTGGAGATGGGGCTTCAACCCGGCGATGCTGGTGCAAGGGGTGTGGCTCGGTCGCCGAGTAATAGCAGCACCACCTCATCTTCGAGCCCGGAACCGGAACCCACAACCCCGCTCTCCCCCGAAGACGCAGCATTCGCAGAATCGACACGGGCGTACCTCTCGTCGCCTGTTGCGCATGCTTTGGGCCTCGCGGGCAACACCATGTCCAGCAGCCAAAGCCCAAGTCCAACGCGCCGGGACCGCAGCGACAGCAGGCGCAATACGGCTATCATCGGCGTCCCCGCCGGCGGCCCTCACGGTCGGGGTAGGTACTCGATCTCGGTCATGTCGACGCCTACGCCGAGCCCGACGCCGTCTGAAGCTGGGGTGACTGTACACGTGACACCTCCACGTGCTGGTCAGACGCCGTTCACTGCCTTGGATCCCCCGCCGGCAGCGACGCCTCCCCGGCTTAGCTCACTCCCCAAGCCGCCCTCTCGCTCCCGGTCCGTTTCCCCACCATCGACGACGTCGACGTCCCCTGGCCTACGAGTACCACCGAAGCAGCCCATCCCGAAAGACACCAGCGATGGCGACGGCGCGTCGACCTGCTCCTCCATTTGGGACTCGGGGCTCGGGCTCGAGGCGTCTGGGCCGTGGCCCGTCCCGCCCGCTGCGGTGTCGCCTGTTCGCTCGCCTTTGCGCTCCGCGTCGGTTTCGGTTTCGGCGTCGGTGGTACGCAGCGGATCCGGGAATGGGAATGAGAACTGGAACGGGATTCAGATTCCGCTGAAGCCGATTCTCAAGCCTCCGAGGCCGCCTGCCGGTGCGCGGACGGGTGGTAGTGGCGGTCCTGCGTAGGCCGCCTACGTAGATGGCCAGGTCAGCCTTGCTTTCATATGCATTCTTCCCTCCTCCCCTCTTCCGGCTCCCTCGTACACCATACGCTACGCTACGTTCTACGCTCTACGCCCCCAAGCTCAGACTGGCTCTCGACCAACGGCACTCTTCTTCGCCATTGGATGTACATATGTTTACTCATGCCCCTTGAAGTTAAAGTTCCCCTCCTTCGATGATATTTTCATGACCACGTAGCGTCCCGTCCCGTTCCTTACGATCTGTATTTTCTACGACAACCTACAGTATTAGTGTACACCCCCTCCCCTCCCTCCTTCCCGATAATTGCGTTCCAAGGATACCAAAGCTGTATTTATAGATTCAGATTTTGTATTGTGTAGGCCTTTGCGTGGCTAAGAGATCGAGAGTTGCCTCAGGCTTCCGAATGGAATGCCAGTGGAGGCCGAAGTACTTCTTGAGAAGGAGGTCGAGGTCGCTAAGCAAGAAACGCTCATCGTGAAAGCGTTAGATTTCCCGCTTTTGTGCGCTCAAAGACACAAAAAGATGGTCAAGTCAAAGCAAGTCAAGTCAAGCCTCCATCGAAAGCCGAATGTCTTTTCGCTGATTGATCGTGCCAGTGGCGCCGACCGACTCATCTCTCTTGACCTCAAACCACGATGAGCGGCGACGTGCCCGAGGGACGCTTGCCCGTCGACACCTGATGTGCACGTACAACGCGCCATATTAGGCGGGGGGTACCCCCTACCCCCCCGCCTAATATGGCGGCTTGTACACCTTTTTCCAAATGTCCTTATGAACTTGGCCACCCCCGGGGGTGTTTCTGGCACCAAGTCCGGGGGTGAAAGTGACCGTGTAAGTGACGGGGGGTCTTTTGTAGTATGGATAGCTATGTAGGGGTCGGGTAGGTGCTCGGGGAGGAGGGGGTAGGTCTGGGGGGTAGGATGTAAGTGACCCAGGAAGAAGTCCGGGGGTGAAAGTGACCGTGTAAGTGACGGGGGGCTCTTTGTGTAGTATAGATAGCTATGTAGGGTAGTGTAGGTGTTTGGGGAGGAGGGGGTAGGTCTGGGGGTAGGATGTAAGTGAGGTGTAAGTGACCTCTAAAGGACATTGAGCCGGGTATACATGTAAGTGACCTAGGTGGTGTAGATAGCTATGTAAGGGATAGGTAGGTACCCTGGGGGTTGGGGAGGGGGTCGAGGTAGGTGTGTGTGTAAGTGACCTGGACAGGATATAGAGCTGTTTATAGGCTGGGGTAAGTAACCCTTAGGTTGGTATAGAGAGTAGAATAGTGGTCAGGGAAGTGATGGGGGTTCAGAAATATTGATGGGATCAAAATTGCAGAACTAGTATGGCTTGCCGAGGGTACTATCAGGTCCGGCATGATTCCGGATCAGATTTCATCAAAGTTGTGCTATATAATGATGATCATGGAGGGACACACAAAATCTCAATAGCTGCTCTGGTTGTAGAGATATCTGATTTTCTTTCCACTTGATCTGGATCAAAGTATATTAGAAATTAATACATCCTTTCTAGAGTCTTTGTGATGATGTTTTCCTAGACTGGATACATACTATACTGGAGATTATATTTGGCTACCAGCTGTGCTTGTTGTCCACTTAAGATCACCTATATGGTCACTTACACAGTCACTTACACAGCTCAACCTGTGTAAGTGACTGTGTAAGTAACCTTCTCATGAAAATAGTGCATCTATGCCAGGGTCCTTGCAGATTGATGAATACTATAAAATGTATTTCAAGAGTAAGACTTGAAGAACATATTTTTAAGGCCTGCACAACTTACACGGTCACTTACCCAGTCACTTACACTGGTTGCCAGTGTAAGTGACCGTATGTCACTTACAGTCACTTACACAGTCACTTACTCGGTCACTTACACTGGCGAGTGGTGTAAGTGACCAGGTAAGTGACCAGGTAAGTGACCATGTGGGTGATATAGCAAGTGTGTATAGTATAGAAGGTCTGCAGTACATGGCTTGCAGTGCTATAAGTACTTTGTAGATTGACATGGAGCAAGGTTATCATTATACCAGGATGGGAGTCCAGGTCCCAGCTTAAGGTCTGCTTTACTGTCTTGGTCACTTACACGACAATGTGTCGGGACAACTTGCATGGAATGTAGCAGCCATCCAGAGCATTACTACGGTACATTGCAAGCTCTCCACACATCTAGAGATCTGCCCGAAGCCTGCTACCTCCCTACCAGCAAAGAGAAAGTCCCTTTACAGGTTCTACAACTTTGGCTGGCAGTGTAAGTGACCTTCCTGTCAGTGTCGGGACCACATCACCATGTCATAGTAATGTTTCACTGTACCCTAGATCTTCAGAACTCGGTAGGTGTACCTTTAAGGAGTGCCCCATGTTGACTGTACCAAGTGCTTGACGAGATTTACTGCATCAAATCCTCTGATCACCATCATCGGCCTATGATTGACCCATAGCCCATAGTATACTGCATGTATTGGGCTGGTTGAACATGATTCTGCTAGGGCTCTCCATTCCCTATAATTTTAAGGATAGATCTGTATACTTCCACTGCAAAAGAAAACCTGTAATAATGTGATCTTTGATAATTGTTATGTTGTTCAGACCATTTCTCTGATATTGAAAGTATTTCCTCTGAAACACCACTGATCTTGGAGGCTATATGTATTAGGAGCCTGTGCCCATCTTCCCTCCCAAAGCCAGTGTCATAGCTACAGTACAGCCAAAGTAGTTCTTTACATAAAATTGGATTTTGTGACTGTAATATCATGGTCTGTAGATGGACTATTGATGTGAATATGGGTTTCTCTGAGAGCAGGCATCTCCCCCTACAGAACAATGTCTCACGTATTCTTGTAGCTGCAGAATCCACTGTGTTACATATGCATCTTCTTTTGAGTAGATAACACAGATTAGGATATTGTATGGGATCCAGGCCAGCTATGAGCTTGATTTCAGTGCTGAACAGGTTTGTTCAAAGGCTGCTACAACTCTCTCTCCAACCCCAAGAGCTTCCTTTCAAAAAGGTTCCGACCATGAGTAAAGCCAGAGCATGAACATTTTGGTCATAGCACACCTACCCCATACTCCGGTCTACTCTCCAACAAGCCGTATAAATGCAAGTATTTCCTGTTTAGAAGGATAGTAGACATCTAAATGCACCTATGTCACCTTCTAACACCATTCTACCCAGCCGCTAGAGTGAATTTTACTGCTGTGGTGAGCATTTATTGAGCAATGTCAGAGTTTTTGCCTGTATTTTGCTCCTGTAAAAATAAGAGGCTTCCAAATCTTAGGTAGGAAGTTCAGGATACATGTCTCCAGTAGCTCCAGAGTCTCAGATATCTTATCTAGTAACAGATTCTCCAGATCAAAGGTATAATATCTGACTGTTCTAGACATTATTTTGCTCGTGGCCTCGCATGTAAATACAAATGAGATGGAGTGGATACTTGGAAGGCAGTAATTAGGCCTTGTTTTCTCTTTACTCACCCTAAATCCAATAGGATTGCCTGAAGTCTCAGTGAGATATAGCTGTTTTGCCGGATCCTAGTATATGTGGTCTTATGTCTATAAAACAGAAGATAAAAATAGATTGTAAGCACAAGCTTCAAGTGGACCTTCACACCTCCTCGAATTAGCTTCAACTAGGAGCATCAGGTACAAAACTGAGCAGGTATTCAGGCATCAAGCTGGAGATCATATGAGGTCACTTACATAGTCACTTACACAGAACGGTCACTTACACGGGTCGACCTGTGTAAATGACCATGTAAGTAACTGTGTGTAAGTGACCATATAAGTGAGGACCTGTACATCATGAAGTGAGGACCTGTACATCATGATAGTTGAATGATCACTATATGTTGACTGATAAGCTGTATATCATGCCATTTAGTTGACAAGTCACTTACACAGTCACTTACCCGGTCACTTACACCAGTCGCCAGTGTAAGTGACCAGGTAAGTGACTGGGTAAGTGACCAAGTAAGTGACCAAGTAAGTGACCATATTAGTGATCTGTATATTATCTACACAAAATACTATATCACCTTCTCCTGTGCATGGAGTAGAAAGTTCATGGCAATCTATGTGCTGGGCTGCATTCAAGCTGCATTGCAGTTGATCTTACATGGTCACTTACACAGGTCAACCTGAATAAGTGACCGTCAACCTGTGTAAGTGACCATGTCTGTGTAAGTGACCGACCTTTCAATCACAGTGCAGGCAGATTGTGCAGGCCTGAGGATATGAGTTGGAGTGGCTCTGGCCGCCGCTGTGCATATCTTCTCACAGTATTCATCACCCTATAAATGGATGCACATATTAAATAAGGTCACTTACACGGTTCAACCTGTGTAAGTGACCATATAAGTGACCCTAAGTGAGCAACAGCCAAGAGATTGGTGGTACTCAGATGTAATTTTCAGTATAGTATGTGTCCAGTCTAAGAGAACATCATCACAAAGACTCTAGAAAGGATGTATTAATTTCTAATATACTTTGATCCAGATCAAGTGGAAAGAAAATCAGATATCTCTACAACCAGAGCAGCTATTGAGATTTTGTGTGTCCCTCCATGATCATCATTATATAGCACAACTTTGATGAAATCTGATCCGGAATCATGCCGGACCTGATAGTACCCTCGGCAAGCCATACTAGTTCTGCAATTTTGATCCCATCAATATTTCTGAACCCCCATCACTTCCCTGACCACTATTCTACTCTCTATACCAACCTAAGGGTTACTTACCCCAGCCTATAAACAGCTCTATATCCTGTCCAGGTCACTTACACACACACCTACCTCGACCCCCTCCCCAACCCCCAGGGTACCTACCTATCCCTTACATAGCTATCTACACCACCTAGGTCACTTACATGTATACCCGGCTCAATGTCCTTTAGAGGTCACTTACACGTCACTTACATCCTACCCCCAGACCTACCCCCCCCTCCCGAACACCTACACTACCCTACATAGCTATCTATACTACACAAAGACCCCCCGTCACTTACACGGTCACTTTCACCCCCCGGACTTCTTCCTGGGTCACTTACATCCTACCCCCAGACCTACCCCCTCCTCCCCGAGCACCTACCCGACCCCCTACATAGCTATCCATACTACAAAAGACCCCCCGTCACTTACACGGTCACTTTCACCCCCCGGACTTGGTGCCAGAAACACCCCGGGGGTGGCCAAGTTCATAAGGACATTTGGAAAAAGGTGTACAAGCCGCCATATTAGGCGGGGGTAGGGGTACCCCCCCGCCTAATATGGCGCGTTGTACGTGCACATCAGGTGCCCGTCGAACTCGAATACGAAATCTTCTCCACCGCAGCCCTCGCTTATAGAGAGGCCGCGCCGGCACTCTTGCTCATTGCTCGAAGGGTTCATTTCTGGTACTTACCTTACTCTCTGCGCCGCACAATGTCTGATTCAGGATTAGGATCGAGCCCTTGCTATGGCGGACCCTGGATTTCGACGATCCCAGGCAGACTGACGCGCTGCGTAACCTTGTCGCCTCGCGTCCCGCCGACGCGCTCTCTGCATTTCTCGCCTCGGCCGTCCGTCACGTCGTATTCGGGCGCTGTCGAGGGCAACGACACACTGGAAGAACACAAAGCCATTCTGGCTCAATGCGTACAGACGCGCCGGATCGCCATTAGTGATGTTCTGGCTTTGGCTTGGCCTGAAAGCCATGGCTTTGGCCCGGCTTTCATTGGCTTTGGCCCGTCCGGATCTCAGGCCAAGCCAAGTCGGCTGGCTTCGGCCTGGCCTTGGCTTGGCTTTGGCTCAGGCCTTGGCCTCGGCAGAGACTGATCCGAGCTGCCAGGCAGCGACGGCCTGTCATGATCGGCGCCGGCACATGCTTACTGTTGCCCAGGAAAATGATGACTGGTGTATATCAGCCGTCAATACCAGTGAACGGCTGGATCGGGTGTGTGTAGCCTATGATACCATCATGAACTTACCTTTTGAGGTAATAACATCAGCCATCACTGCATCAATCACAGGCCAATGGCTTTTGGCCTGGCTTTGGCTTTCCGACGGGTCAGGCCAGGCCAAAAGCCACCTGAGCCAATCACTTTGGCTTTGGCTTGGCCTTGGTACCAAAGCCCAAAAGCCATGGCTTTTTGGCCTGAAGCCAAAGCCAGAACAACACTAATCGCCATCTCAGGCGCCGACGTCCACTACCCCGGCTTGCTTGGTATCATCGCTGGGTTCCCAATCGAGCGGTTCGCGGGGAGCATCAGGGATTTATTCCGCGATTCCAAGTCGGAGCTGCCGCAGCCGGACCCAGCGCATCCGGCTTTCCGCCACCTGACGCATATGGAGATTTTCGATACTATCAGCGACTGCATCGAGGACCCAGGAGGCTTGCTTCGTGAATTCCTCATCGGGCTGCCTTCGCTCACGCACTTTGCTATCGACAGTCGAATCCTGCCTGACGAGGTTAGCTTTTTCCTGGCTGCGTTGCCGCGCTTGAAGGTGTTCGTATACCTGGACAAATATGGACGAGCGTTTGCGGCGGTCTTGGAAGCAGGAGGCAAGGAGCTGGATGGGAGGGTTGTGAACTACGAATACGAGACGTGGACGGAGGCTGCAGCGCCGGACCATGTGAGGACTTATTGGGATGTGGCAGAGGAATTTCTGGAGAGGAAGAAGAGGGGAGAGGTTACTGGTGAGTGCCAGTCTTAAGCTTCACCGTTGACGACGCAATGGCTGATTTGTATCCATGCAGGATATTCAGCACTAACTCGTCGACCAAGTCGTTCGTCGACCTCGACAACGAATGAGAATGCATCGTAACGAGCATTTATTGTGGTTGTTTTGTGGGGTATCTCATTCGGACTACGCTCTCTTAATTTTTGTGATACTGGATCATGAATCGGAGAAACGACCACTCGGAGGGGTCTGAGGGTAAGTACGTGGGGATAAGGCCGTTGCACCGCACGGCAGGTACGAGTACTTACTAGTTAAGGGCCTGCTCCGGGTTTATGCCAAGTGAGGTTTGATACCAGAAATTGTGCTTTTGAATCTTGACCATGGCCAACTTTTACCTGGACGCGTCCACATTTTGCTTAGTAGTAACTCAATATTTTAGTCGTCATCTAATACGCTCCACATGCTCTCTCTCTCTATTGCCGTGAGCTGCTCTACCATATGAAGTAGCCGGGTTGTTTTGGCTCGCAGATTCCGCGGCGGAGGTGATTTTATTGCAAATGCGGATGATCGCAGCAAAAGAAAGATGAGAAAACAAAGCCACTTGAGTGCTCGTAAGCGCGGTCCATTGGGCGTCTCAGCAGGCTCACACATGAGACATCCGATGGCCTTGAGGCTGAAAATTGTGGGTCAAAATTGCTTGCGCAGTGCGAGCATCTCATCGGCATTGCCGCAAAGCCCGCAGCGGCATTCTTCAGCCGGTGTATGCTGGCGGCGGCGTCACTTGGCCGTAGCAACGGCAACAGCCATACGCTGCCGTGCCAAGAGATCTGTCAAGTCTTCCGAGATCCGGGCAGAGAGGGGCAGGGAGCATTGCCACTAAAAGAGCTTCACCCGGACCTAATTAGAGTTGCAAGAGGGCATTTCCAAATGCCATCAATTCATTACAATTTTAGCTGTTTACATATCGACGGACACAAGGTCGTGAAATGCGGATCCGCACCCTTTACGTGGGGATAAGGCCGTTGCACCGCACGGCAGGTACGAGTACTTACTAGTTAAGGGCCTGCTCCGGGTTTATGCCAAGTGAGGTTTGATACCAGAAATTGTGCTTTTGAATCTTGACCATGGCCAACTTTTACCTGGACGCGTCCACATTTTGCTTAGTAGTAACTCAATATTGTAGTCGCCATCTACATCTCCACATGCTCTCTCTCTATTGCTGTGAGCTGCCCTACCATAGGAAGCAACCGGGCTGTTTTGGCTCGCAGATTCCCTGGCGCGCTCAGTGGAGGTGATTTTATTGCAAATGCGGATGATCACAGCAGAAGAAAGATGAGAAAACAAAGCCACTTGAGTGCTCGTAAGCGCGGTCCATTTGGTATCTCACACATGAGACATCCGATGGCCTTGAGGCTGAAAATTGTGGGTCAAAATTGCTTGCGCAGTGCGAGCATCTCATCGGCATTGCCGCAAAGCCCGCAGCGGCATTCTTCAGCCGGTGTATGCCGGCGGCGGCGTCACTTGGCTGTAGCAACGGCAACAGCCATACGCTGCCGCGCCAAGAGATCTGTCAAGTCTTCCGAGATCCGGGCAGAGAGGGGCGGGGAGCATTGCCACTAAAAGAGCTTCACCCGGACCTAATTGGAGTTGCGAGAGGGCATTTCCAAATGCCATCAATTCATTACAATTTTAGCTGTTTACATATCGACGGACACGAGGTCGCGAAAATGCGGATGCGCACCCTTTATAGACGATTACTAAAGTACTCGTAATAGACGATTACTAAAGTACTCGTAACATGAAGACGCACGGTCGTTTATGAGTCGCGTACACTGGTGTTACAGGGTATAATTATCTACCGTATGCAAAATATCTCTGAGTGTTCAGATTCTCGAGTAATGTTAGTTTCAAATGTGGCCGCTCAGACCGCAAGAACGAAGTCATAATGGTGCAAGAAAGAAATCATACGTGGTGCAGCTCGGGCACTTCGTCCACAGGCGAGCTTTCCTCCTTCCAGCTCTCCCCATCCACCTGGCTCTGCATCTCGGTATCTCCGATCATTTCTTCATCATCCCTGAACTGGCTCAAGCTCATCCCGGGCTCCATCATGCTCGTCATCGTCACTGACCCATCGACGCTCATACTCATCCCTCGTGCGCCGATCCCCGAGCGACGGTCAGGATGCGCCGGGTACACCTGCACCGGACGCGTGAGCAGGCTCGGGTTCGCCGAGAATCGTATGGGGTGCGCGACGATGGACGCGTCGTGGATGACATCGGTGACGAAGCGCCCGCGGCTCTGGCTGAATTTGCGGATAGTGTTGTTGTCGTTCTCCGCGCGGAGGTTCAATATTCTGCTAGCTTGTAAGCGACGGAGAAATGAACGACGGCGCAAAAGTCACTAACAGGCGACAGCAGAGGACGCTCGATAGTTGAATGCTCATAGGCGCGTTAAATGCTTGTATGAGCTGGTCCGATTGGCTGAAGCATAGTTAGCGCGGGCTTCTGGGAAAAGCTAGTTCCGTTCACGTACATGAAGAAGACGACATTAATTCTGCACGATGTGGTTCATCAGCTCACCAGTGGTCATCCGAAAGACAGGAAGAACGTACAGATTGAGACTCGTAATGGCGAAGAAATAGAGCAGACCGTCGCGGACGACCCGATTCATCAGAGACGAAGCGCCGCCGCCGCGGCGGTTCTGGTCGATAAGACGGTATACGGTGAGGATGGTCATCACGATGTCGCATGTCCTTGAAAGTTTCAATTCATGGAGGAACCAATCAAGCAGAACGTACATTGGCGCCGCGTAGAACGCGATGATAAACTTGGGTCCCGCGATGGATTCCTTCCCGGTGACCATGCATGGCCCGGGCCAGCTCGGTAGCCGTGTAACTGGAGCTATCTCGTCAGGGGCTAAGGACAGTGGGGGATCCACAGCAACGCACAGTCGAAGGCTAGGATTGGGACTGCGATCATGACGCCCAGAAAGCCCGTGAGCATGGTGATTAAGAACGCGGCCATGCGTTTGTCGCGGCCGTAAATAGCGTATATTCGTACGGCCAGCACTACAGCGTACAGTTTAGCGCCACGGCGGAGGTTTTGCGAAAGGGGGGTGCTAACCAGACTCGATGGAAAGGTCGATTAGAACGGCGATCCCGGGGAGGACGCGGACATAGCGAGCGCATGCGCTGTAGAGAGGCGTTAGACGAGATGAAGGGAGTCGAGGATAGGCCACGCACGCTTCACTCCATTCCGAGAAGAACCCTAGAACAGCAACAGCTCAGCTCAGAAGCCCCTCGAAACCCGAATCAACGCACAAGCGTCGGTCACTGAAATTGACTTTAGCGCTCGATGTAAGGCAGTGAAGCGCATGGACGAACCAACGAGCACCACAAGGGTGTAATATCGGACCATGAAGTAGAGAAACTTCATGTGTGACCAATCTCTTGCCCAGATGTGCTTCCGCTATCCAATGTGAGCAGAATGCCAAACGGCGCCTTCATAAGCAACATACCTCTTGCGGCAGGCAAGAGAGCCAGTCCCATATTAAAATCGACGTAGTGCCTGCAGAAGAAGCCTCGTTAGACTCGGTGTTCCGGGCCAAACGAGTCGGAGGAAACATACAGGCGATGTAGATCTGAAAAGGGACATTGTCAACGGACTGGGCGCTTAGTGAGAGGTGGAGGACCCACTTTCTCTGCGTCGACGATATTCCAGAACCGAGTGACGTCCGCCATGGCGAGGGGCGAGGGAGGGAGGCAGGGAGACAGCGGCGGAAGCACGTCCGTGCTTTTTATCCACGCGTCGGCCTCACGGCGAGGCTACAGCCTGGCAGGACAGGATTGGGACAGGATAGATTCGGCGTCGACTTCGGAGCTGGAATCTTCCTGCCATCCGAAGTACCGGCAGCCCGTCGGGCTTCTAGATGTCCGCTCGAGGAGCGTGGGTGCGCTGTCCAGGTGAGTAACGCTTTGACACTTCTCTGATCTGGCCTTCATTCGCCCTGCATTCCGGCTTTCGTTGCCTGCCGGGCTAGCGCTCGTTGATTCTCTTAGAGTCGTGGCTCCAGCTCCGTGGATTCTGGCCGAGAAGGAACTGGCAAGCCCTCTCCCTCGCGTTGGGCCACCTTTTGGTATCGCTGCCACTCAGGACCCAGGTAGGCGATGGGGATTCGTTCCGGTGCTACGGACCGAGTCGTGCGACACGAGGTGCCTCGTCCATTCTCGTCGGCGCTAACTCTCATCCGCAGGCATCCTATAGAGATTCTGTGGACTTTTTGGCATGCCGTGGTATCGCCTCCCCTTCGCCCTGAGCAACCCACGCTCACACCACAACACTTGGCGACATTAACAAGAGAAATGGTTTCTTTCCTCGATTAGGAACAAGGGCCATCGGAGGCCAATTCAACCGATTGGCATGACGCAGTCACTGCGAAAAGTATTTCGAGGGAGCGACTCGCGAAGGAAGAACTCGAGAATCGCCCCCCGCCTCCGTCCACTCCGCATTTCAGCCATTACCTGGGACTCACACCCCATGCCTGCGATCTTTCCGGGAGAAGTCTCGTACATTACTGGCGCAGCGGCCGGTGAGTCGTTGCACCACTGTTGCGTCGTCCCGGCGTTGATGCCGAATCGACAGGCATCGGTCGTGCACTGGCATCCAGACTCGTCGAGCAAGGGTGGGCACCATTTCATCTTTCTGGTGGCTTCTGGACGCTTATCGACAGCGATCATCCAGCGGCTTGGTCGTTATAGCGGATATAAACGGCCAGGGTGCCGCTCAATTCGCGGCCGAGCTGAATGCCAAAGCTGGCAATGGCAGCGTGTGCGTGTGCGGGAAGCAGGGTGGGGCAGGGTGTAGCTGACCGCGCTGGGCACAGGGTGGCTATTTCCGTCAAGGCAGATACGACGATCTGGGAGGAGCAACTCGCAGGGTTCCATGCGGCGACGGAGACGTTCAAGAGGATTGATTATGGTGCGCGCGGCCACCTTTTCTGTTATTTTCGGAAGGATTAACGCCGCCAGTGTTTGCAAATGCCGGCGTTGCCGAGCATCCCTGGCTCCAACCCTTCAATGCAAGCACTGCGTCCGAGCGCCCATTCGTGAAACCGGACCTCTCCACGACGGAGATTAACCTCAAAGGACAACTTTACACTGCGGCCCTTGCGCTGCAAACCTTCGAGCGTCAGGCGCCGAGCTCGCAGAGCGGCTTCCGGGGCAAGCTCATCATGACCTCGTCGGTCTTTGGGTTCTTCCCCAGCCGCGCGATGCCGATGTACGCTGCATCCAAAGCGGGGGTGGTCAATTTCGTCCGCTCCGCTGCACAATACTATGCAGACAAGCAAATTACTGTCAACACCGGTCAGCCTTCCGTCTTCATGAACAGCGTGCCTGGTACTAACGGGATTTTCGTGCCAGTCGCCCCTAACTTGATTGGTACATATCTCGCTTGCTCTTTGCCGTTCCCCCGCTGATATGTGTCCGCGACTCACAGATACGACGATCGCGCCGGACGTCCTCTTCGTCCCATTCCGTGAACAGAATCTGCTCTCCGACATCAATTTAGTGGTGGACCAATTCCAGGTCCGTATTTTTCACAAAATATTGAGGATTTTCACCGATTAACGCAGAAATTCTGGGGAGACAGTACCCTGAACGGCCAAGCTCTCGCCATCAGCCAAGAGAACGTGTGGGCCCACCCGCCGGACAATTACATGCTCGCCGAGAATTTGCCTGCATGCGATCTAATCAGCGTGGAGATTTTCAAGTTGTTCGGAGACTCGACTCCGTAGACGCCGAATGTGTAAGTACCAATGTACGAGTACGTGCGTAGAATCGTTGTCAATCTCAGCCACCGTCATCACTCATCAATGATACTCGATCATGCCGAGGCTGGGCAGTGATCGCTGAATTTCCTCCTAACTGCTGACTTGTAACTCACTTCTGCCGTCCATGTCTCGCCGGCCGGGGGACGATTTCGTCGAAGAAACCAGCCACGATGTACGTTTCGTTGGCAACTGGACACGCGAGCGAGGCACGCTCTTCCATGATGGCGCGCTGATGCGGACGGAAGATCTCGGGGCTTCGGTGGAGGTGACTTTCTGGGGTGCGTTCATTCGTTCCTTTTATTTCCCTGCTTCCTAACTGGACACAGGAACGGGAGTCAAGGTACTTGGCTCGCTTGGCTGGAACCACAGTCAGTTGGCCGTATCGCTGGACGGCGGGAACGCGACCATCTTCGACGCCTATTGCTGCCCGCCAACTGGCAGTATCGCACAGGTCGTGCAGTTTGAAGCTCACGGGCTGGGGCGAGGTGCACACGTCCTGAATGTAACGAATCTAGTTGCTGGGCCGCACGGGAGTGTGCTCGACATTGACGCATTCATGTGCGTGGCTGGCCAAACCTTGCTCTGCCTCCACTGACCGCAACGGTACAGAATTACTGAGCCGCCGACACAAACATTGCCCCTTGCGATTCTCGCCACAGTTCTCTTGCTGTTTGGTGGATGGATGCTCTGGGTACGAAGGAGAGAGTTGGGCTGGGAGGATGGCGAGTTCAAGGCAAACAACGCGTATAGAATGGTGCCGACGACAACGCCGCTCGAAGACGTTTTGATCGAGGGCTGCGAGGAAGAATTCGGAGATGTCGCCTGTGAGAGCGATCACTTGCTGAAGGCTGCGGAACCGCCGGAGGTCGGAGAAGTTCGGGTCTCGGAGGACGAATCAGAGCCAGTGGGAGACACCGAGGGGGACAAGGTTCTTGCGAGGGAGGAAAGCTAGGTATGCGCTAAGCATCATGTGCGTGTGTCTGAGCAACTATTTAATGGAAGTCGACGCGGCAGACCATGCCTGCCGGATCGAGCCGGAGAAGACGTGATCCTAACGTGATCCTAACGTGATCCGGTTTGAGCCACGATCGGCGTGTCGGGCCGACGAGCTATAAAATGTTGACGGTCCCGTCATTTCGTCGTCCCTATGTCTGAGCATGACAGCCCAGCTGCTAACCTGCGAACGGATTATCGTAACCCTGATGCGGGCTTCCCCCGGCGATTTGCTAGCCTATGGTGCGCCTTCGCGGTGTAAAAAGAGCTGCATGTGGATGCTGACGGGCGCCTATTCCAGGGCTCAGACGGAGCTGCTCGGATGGCTAGCAGGTTTTGTTGGTTTCGCTGCGGGCGCACTGCCGAGCGCTGTTGAAGCCGCGATTTATGCCCGGAAGGTAACCTTCCCGCTCGGACGGCGAATTGATGGTGATGGCATATTATGCTTCCTCGCAGCCATCCCCGCCCCCGATATCTGCACTCCGCCTCATCACATTGGGATCCCTGTCTACAGCAAGCGCAATGTGCTTGCCCATCAGCTTGGTCCCGGGTAATTTACTTCTGTTCGACGTATTTGGGATCAGCGGTCTCTTGCGACGTGTCGACGCATTCAACACGGGTCACGCGCAGTATTCGGTGTATAACGCGGAAACACTCCTTGCCGCTGCACTCGGCGCATGGAGCATGCGTTCGGTTCAGCAGAAAATCGACTTGAAGCTGGCCGCGCATGGATTACCGGCTGGTCCGGCGCGTGTGGCGGGGTTAGCACTTGGCGCTGGTGGAGTGGTGCTAGGGGGTATCTGGCGCGACAGCAGAGCGAAAGAAGTTAAAACCCCGGAAGCAGGTGGTCATCATGTGGCCGCGTCATAATATTAATCAGACGCGTACGGATGCTCGGTGATAAGGCGGACTTGATGTTGATAGGCGTTTTAGCGCTTTAATTTTGACTGAGCTGGTAGCGCAACTGCGAGTTGGAGGCGTGAGCAATCTTGGCAGGACCCACAGAAGAGGGATGGCCTAATATTAATTCAGGTGGTTGTAAAACACGCAACGGCCCGAATTAATACAGTTTTACTCGGGAGCTGCATAGGCGGGATGAGATCTTCTGTAAGCTGCCAGGTCAGTGGTGATTGCAACCTCTTGGTGGAATTGTGTTGCAGTTGCTGAACTTCATAATATCTTCCTTCGAAAGGTATCTCCCCGAGATCCGTCGCTTTTTTCTCGTGCCAAGGACAATTTCCCTGCGGATCGCGGATTTTACGGGGCTCCGCAACGCCAACTTGAACTGCGCTACGCTTATCATTGACAGGTATTGATCCGCATGTTCGAAGGTCGAAGATCGCGGACCCGCACGGCGGATGGACGCGAACAGCCTTAACCCGCATGTTTCTTCACATTTTCGCAGCATTGCCATCCCTCTCATGCTTGATCTCGAAATGCTCC
This sequence comes from Mycena chlorophos, assembly GCA_014461115.1. Classification (NCBI taxonomy): domain Eukaryota; kingdom Fungi; phylum Basidiomycota; class Agaricomycetes; order Agaricales; family Mycenaceae; genus Mycena; species Mycena chlorophos. The sequence continues at coordinate 1,226,261 of JACAZE010000002.1, read as the reverse complement.
GCTTGAATCTGCTGAGGCCCCTCGGACCGCACACCTGATGTTATTTACCGATGTGCCAGCGTTTGAAGTCGAAGAAGCCCAAACCATCGCGTCTCCGGTCGTATGTCTATCTAACACCGAACAATACTTGAGACTTGGAGCCTCACACCTGGCCATGGATAGTACTGTGCTGGTAGGCGCACTGTGTCGTTGTCAGATGCGAGGCGTTGGTCTGCACCTCCACCAAATGGCAAAAACAAGCACGAGGAAAGCCTTGTTCGACATGGTACTTAACCTGGATGGAGAGGAGGATGCAGTCAGCATTGAAAGCCTCCTCCGACTACTTCCATCGTAGCAATTTCAAATGGCCGCCCCAAACCCTCGTCTGGTGTGCATGTCCTGCCGCCGCGACAACGTCAAGGTAGTTTACTTCCTTCTACACCTCATCTCGGGATCAATCTCTCCTACAGTGCGTAGCCCCGCCAGAAGCACCCAACGCTCCTTGCGCTCGCTGCCTGCGCAAAGGCCTGGCTTGCCGATATTACATCGCGCCAACAATGCCCCCTTCCGCATCGGCACCCACGATGTCGGATCCAGGGCAGAGTTCGGCGGTCTCGGGTGGCCATGGTCACGTCGCAGCGACTCATATGTCGGCCTATGGATCGAGCTCGGCATCGCCCAACGTTCCGCCTGTTATGCCGCGCTTCCGGCCGATCATGCCGGCCTTGCCGCCGTCTCCCCCGTTGCCGCACACAACCAACCCACCTCTGGGGACCATGCCACGCTATGCGAACGAGGCTTATCCTCGTCTGATCCAAGGAAACGGAGAGCCGCCGGAGGAGTATCGTCGCGCGTACTCCAATGATCACGATGGTGACGGCTACTACGGCCCAGAAGTTGCCGAAGGCGGGCCGACCAATTCCGGAGCGCCGACGGGATATCCGCGCTACGGTAACTATCCGGGATACCCTGGGTCTTCGGGCGAATATTATAGAGGTTGAAAACTTCTCCGAGACGAATTCGGACTCCAAAGCGATTAGACGTTAGACATAAATTATTGGCTAGAGGACTGGCATCTCCGGCACGTTGTCCCTCAGATAAATATTGGGCTTAGGAAGATATCATTATTTAATTTGATGCTGCGTGGCTGCTAGAGTCCTGAGACTGAGCATTCGCTAAGGACCGCGTGCTCCTCACTGGCATCAATTCCTCATGCCCTTCAAGTTCCAAGAAAGCTTTTATTGTAGCATTCAGTCTCCATTATTGCTCCACCATCTAGTGTTCTACGCGGAGATACGAGCCCAATCGAGTCGATTTCGGAGGAGTGCTGAGCGTTACGTTATCAGTAGCGTTGCGATATCTCCAAATGTGAAACCACGCACACTTCGTCCCAGCCCCAGCGGCCCCATGGGTCCTCATCCATTGTGTATCCTCTGCGTTCGTTCAGAAGTAACGTTTCGAACAGCGTGTTGATCGGAAGGCGACGCTCAGCCATCACTTCCCAGGCGTCGACGACGCTCAGCAGCTCGAGTCTTTCGCATCCAAGAGAGGAAATCACTTGCTCGAAGTCCGACACGAGTAAGGCTTGTGAGATGCGCAACCGAGAAAGAGCGGGCAGACGAAGAAAAGGAAGGATCTCGAGGTAAACTCGGTGATCGCTAGTCGCTGGGAAGGCATATGCCTCGAATATTGCCACCATGAGCCGTGGCAGAACGAGTACAGGGCGATTCACGACGAGCGACCGCTGGTCAGATGATACGTGGAGGACAACTCGACACCAGACGAGATTGGGTGTTTGCCGCAGAATGTCCAAGGCGGCAGCGACAGTGGTCACCTCGATAACGTCGAGCTTCGTCAATTGTAGCCACGGCAAGGTGCACGACAAGTGCTGATTACGAGCGCAGAAGCGGAGCGAAACGGTTTGAAGACAGGGTGAAGAAATGGGGCCGAACGTCAAGAGATCAATCTGCTCGTTTTCCGTTTCGACGGAGAAGAAACGGAGGGAGTTGAACCCGCCGTGCATTAGACGCGGCTCGTGGAGCAGGAGACCGCAACGGATGGCAAAGTACTCGATGCGGTGACGATGTCCTGGAAGGAGGGTCTTTCGGAGGAAATCGAAACGAAGTTGGCGGGACTGGGCGCGGTCAGTGGTCGCGAGCTCGTTCGACGCGCCAACGACAATGGACAACGCGAGATTCCCCGACAGCTGAAGCCAGCGCTCGGCGACATGGATTGAGGCAGCGACGATATGGAGCGGTTCGTCAACGACTTGGACTTGACGGTAGCCTCCGCGGTCCTTGACCTCGACGGAGTCGAAGATCGCAATGGCGCGCCACAGCTGAGGGGTAGACAGCGCGACACATCTCCAATAACGGCAGACGTGAGTGAGCGTCGTCGGGGAATGTTTACCGAGGAGCGGCGAGCAAGCTGGGTACGGCGCGATGCAATACTTGAAGATGAGAACGAGAAGCTCCGTTGGAAGGCGGAGGGCTGATGAGAGGCCTGTATCTGGCATGACGAGCGCGAGAGGTGAGCGTAAGAAGTAAGAAGGATTCCTGACGTGACCAGCCAGCTCTTCGCCGCGACGGCCATGCACAGCGATACGAGTCGCGTGCGGCTGCTCATCTTCTACGGCTGGGTGTACCGCCAAAGTGCCTACCTCTTCATCTTCGCCGTTTTCCTCGCCTTTTTGCGCGCTGGCATCCACGTCGCCGGCCCCGCCTCGACACTCGCCCGCCCCGCCTCTGTTGCCCAGCGTGCCAAGTCATACCTTGGGCTCGGCCCACGCTCAGAGGACCATCCAATTCCAGGGCTCATGGACGCGGCCGACGCGCGCTTTCGCGCCAAGATTGGGAAGCAGTCGACGACTTTGGCTGCTGCCGTCGCCGAGTACCGTCGCCGCTACGGACGCGCACCGCCGGCGGGGTTCGACAAGTGGTACGCGTTTGCGAACAGGGTCGGCTTCGTCATGGTCGACGAGTTCGACACGGTCGTCGAGGATCTGCAGCTGTTCTGGGCGCTGAGTGGCGAGGAGTTAAGACGGCGAGCAGCCATGATTGGGAGGCTGCCGGACGTGGATGTGGTTAGGATTCGAGGCGGGCGAGCCTCGGTTGTGAGTGGAGACGAGGGCGAGCCGGGTGCAAGGTCGAAGGGCTTCAAAGCCATGCTGGACAGCTTCGTCAAGGACGTGCGTAGTGCTCTCTTCTTTTCCTTCTGTGTCCAACCAAAGATCGTAGCTGCCCGACCTGGACTTCACCGTCAACGCACGACCAGATGGACGCGTCGTCGTTCCTTGGGAGCACCTCGTCCACTCCAATCTCACCGACCGTTGGTGCCCTGTGCCATTATTTCGCGTCGCCTAATGCTTTTCCAGTCAATCCGTCGTATCCGTCTCCAGCCTGGGATGGCGAAGGTTCCGTCTGGGAAGCTTGGCGACGTACCTGCTCACCAACAGCACCTGCCCGTCGACTCTATTCATCTCTGAGGTCGGGCTGGGCAGGCGCGACGGGTGCTCGCGACCGTCTAGCGGAAGGACACTACGCGTGGCAGGCCCGTATACAGACAGGGTCTCGACGAACACAACACCGACGGCACGTTTTCGCGTTCTTTGACCTCGAAACTGCTTAACGAGCAAGCAGGTACGACTCAATCTGCCGCTGGCACTGAAATAACCTTCGTACGCGGAACCGGCATGAACGGTGTAGACTTTTGTCGCAGTCCTGGGGAACGCTACGAACAGGGTGCGTCTTTTGTTTTTGTTTTCGTCCCCGACAGGCTGGTAACCCTACTGAATAGGCCACTTCTTCTCCGATTGGCGCACATACCCTCTGCTTGTTCCTATATTCTCTCCCGCACGCGCCCAAGGCTTTGGCGACATCCGGATACCAAGTCATTACTACTACGGCGGGACGAAACGGTACGTCGTTGCTTTCCTTCGTAGCCGCTCAGCTGACGACGTCTAAGGTACACTTACGCCTGGGACCCAATCAACCTCGAGCAGCGGCGGACGGACCCAATGGAGGTTCCATGGGAGCGCAAACGCGATGCGGTGTGGTGGCGCGGGGCGAGCACGGGCGGCGGGAATAGTCCGCCTGGCTTTGGGGAGGGGTATCAGCGGCATCGGTGCGTTTTTTTTGTCTTCTTTGTTCAAAGTGGTGCAAGTATGCTGACGCGGAGGTGACTTGCACAGGTTCGTACGCATGGCGTCGGTGGGTAGACTCTGGAATGACGGCGCGGATCTGGAGAGGACGACGACGGTGGTGTTTGAGCCGCCAGTGCCCGCTGCAAAAGTGGAGCTGGATGATGAGATGAACGGTGCGGTATCAACCAACCTTCTGGTGCTCGCCAACTGAAGTTTCTGCTCACAGTGCCGATCGTCGACGCTGGCTACGGCTATCGCGCCGCGCGCGTCCCACTCGCCGAGCTCAACCGCGATGTCATGGACGTTGCGTTCGTCAAGGAGGTCGTTCCGTTTGACCACGCGCACCACCGGGTCGGGGACAGTGTCGAGCTTGGAGTCGCCTGGGGGTACAAGTGCGTCTTTTATGCTGCTTACCTAACGCAAGAGGCTGACGTTCTCGTGTAGGTATCTGCTCGACATGGACGGCGTTGGTTACAGTGGGCGCTTTATGGCGCTACTGGCGAGTGATAGTGTGCCGTTGAAGGCCACGGTGTATGATGAGTTCTTTGCGGGGTGGATTGAGCCTTGGTACGTTCCCTTCATATGATCTGGTCTCCGAGCTAACGCGTGGCGGCCAGGGTACACTACATTCCGCTCTCGGCGGCCTACTCGGAGATCTACAACGTCGTGGCGTACTTTTCGGGTCCCGCTCCGGCGGTGCTCAACGCGGCAGGGCTGTCCTCGCTGATCCCTTCGTCCGCGGCCGGATACACGTACTTTGGCGCGCCTAGCCCAGAACAGCAGGAGTACCACGAAGGTGACCCGGACGAGGATGCGACCAGGGCGCAAGAGCGCAGAGTGGCGGTGGTGCAGGCTGGGCAACAGAGTAGTGAGGGTGATCGGAGATTGAGAAGGATTGCGAGGGCAGGAAAACAGTGGAAGGCGACGATGGGGCGGAAGGTTGATATGGAGGGTGCGTTTCTGCTTCCTTCTGGGTCGAGGATGGTGCTGACAAGATATGCAGTGTATGTGTACCGCCTTGCGCTCGAGTATGCGCGGTTGTGGGCAGATGACCGCGAGGCGATGAGCTATGATGGTTGAGGGCTGAGGGTAGGTATTGACATCGCATGGACGCTGTTCACGGCATTCTTTGGCCGCTTTGTAGCTCGGTCCGACGGGCTGTTCTGTAGGTATATTCAGGTTCGCGACGTAACGTACAATAGGTTTTCGATAATCCATAGACACTCAATACGTAGACAAGGCTTTCAGCAACAGATGTTCCTCATGGATTGCCCACTTGGAGAGCCTTTGGGAATGAAGTAAAAAAATGTGGGCTACTCTTTCCCAGCCATCTATCTCCTTGAGTGCTTCGGTTGATCGTCGCACCCGCTCTCCGCTGGGAAGGGAACAACAGCCCGAGGCTTCGCGTCGCTGCAACGGCGTCGAACACGTGGGTGTTTCAGTCTCACTCTGCTGCCAGAGTTTACTTCACATCGGGCAAGGCAGACCGAAGTAGGGCGGAGAGATATCATCGTCGCGTATGCAACGCCGAGCGGTGCACTTCGTGCGGGAGATTTTCTCGATAACCATCCCAGGTAAAAAGACCCAGTTTCGACGGTTCTTCACACTCCAAGGCCTGGAAAAAGATGACCACTTTGCTTCCTCTCTTCCCTTTCAGCGCACTTTTCCTCGTTCTTTCCACTGTTCCGCATCATTGGCAAATGCGGCCAGGAAGCTTTGCGACCTTGTCGATGGTGGCGTGGCTAGCCAGCCAGAATTTTGTTCAAGGGGTCAATGCGACCATGTGGGCGCATAATGATGTCCCGTTGGGAGGTACTTGGGACATATGGTGCGATATTGGTGAGGTGGTTAGTCGCGATCAGACTTTATGATGGAATTGATTGGCCATCATTCTCGACTCTAGCCACCAAAATCACCATCGGTGGGGAGGTTGGAGTCACTGGATCATCGGTATCGCTTGTGAAACAACTTCACCGCATTATCTCTGGGCAAGAGCTTGAAGAACATCGCAAATTTGCCTGGACTTTGGACATCTTGCTTTGTTGGGCAATCCCAGTCCTGGTCATGGCGCTCCGTATGTATCGTCTCCTGTATGAATGATGGAGAGACTCACCAGCCTTAGATATCATCGTTCAAAGCCACAGATTCGATATCGTCCAACCATTCGGCTGCCTTCCGACAGTATACTTCTCCTGGCCATCCATTCTCATCATCAACCTACCGGTCTACATCTACGGAGTGCTTGCCCCTGTATACGCGGTCCGCATTCTGTATGCCCTGTATAGGCGACACCGCGTCCTCCGAATGCAGATTGAATCCTGGGTCACGCGCAGCGAAGTTCGGCGCAACGGACACCCCACAATCCAACACCGGGCGATGTCTTGGGTCACTTTCATTCGTCTGCTCCTCGCAACCCTGCTCTCCGGGACGGTGACCACAGGCATCGTTTCCTACGGCATAATCTCCTCATTCGTCAGTGGACCGGCGCTCCTACCCTGGAGCTCGTGGGCCGATGTTCACAGGGGATTCAGTACCGTCTACTCGTACAAACTCTCCGAATTCAGAGGGTCGGCCCTCGCGGACCTGTGGATTGAGTGGTGCGCAGCACCAGCCATAGGCATCATTGTGTCTTTGCTTTTCAGCTTCGGCAAAGACGTTCGAATGGAGTGGCAGGAACGATGGCGGTCGTTGCGCGAATGGCTCGCTGGGAGGAAGAACAAGAGTCTCTGCAGCAGCACTGGGCTGCCTCCGAGCCGGAGTAGCAGAAATTCGACAGGTCCGGATATGGAGCAGGGCGACATAATTATCATTGGACCGGAAGAATAAATCTACGCTGCCTTCAAGTAACGCTTCGTGAGCTCTCCGACGCTCACGCTCAGCTCCTCAATAGCCAACTTCGGGTTCCAGCCCAACGTTTCGCGGGCACGGCGGGCGGCGACTTTGGCGTTCGCGCCGAGGACTGTGGCCTACCATAGATCAGCCCTAGGCCCTTCCGTGGGACTTGAGAGAAAGTAGGCACGGGGGACGTACATAGAACGGCACGGGGAACATGTCCTTGAGCTCCTGCTCAGTGAACCTGGTGGCTTCCGCGCTCTTGCCGCGCCCTTCCGCGACCAGTGCGCGGCTGATGAACTCGGCGAGCTGACGAATGGCTACGGCGCCATTCTCTCCGAAATAGATACCTTCGTGTCCATGTCCCGCTCGAGCGACAGTGGCAGGGTCTGAGATCGTGTCGTAGAGAAGGATAAAGAGATCGGCGACTGTCCAGCAGGGTGATTCTTTCAGCAGTCATTTGCGCCGAGAACGGAGCCGCCTACGTTCATGAACCTCAACAGTGGACACCACATTCTTCCCTTCGCCGACGAATCCTCCTTGCCCGCGCGCGATTGCAGACGGGATGAAGAAGGGTAGGATTCCCTTAATAGAGCGCTGTACACCCGCATCGACGAGGGGCGTGCGAGCGAGACCCCAGACGAGGCTAGGCACGACGATGTATGAGTTGGTGTAGCCTTCAATGGCGACGTTAAATGAGAAATTGGGCAGGAGACGCAGAAGGCAAGACATACCAGCGGTATCTGCCCCGATGACCTCTAGATCCACGTCCCGGTGCAATGCCTCTGGACGGATCGTCGCGAGTTGTTCAAGGTTGAGGTCGTCCCAGATGGGGGAGTTGCTGTTGGTGCCCATGCTGGTCAGGTCCGCGATGACCGCTGAGATTAGTGAGACGCCGGAGGAATGGATGTCGAACGACGCGACGGACCACCACCGGACTACATATTCACATGTTCAGAGAAGACAGAGAAGAGAAGACGAATCGCGCACAGTGTGTATGAACTTCGTCTTCTTTCCTGTTTTCTCGAATCGAATCTTAGCTCCTGCGAGGAGCGCTTTGGCCGCGGGCATATCATCACTGTTGGCCTGTTTGCATCTGCTGAGCGGTATCCTCAAGTAAACAAGAAGGCAGACGTACGACGGAGAAGATCACATCCACTTCGCTCGCGAGCCTTTGTAAGAGAGCCGTGTCGGACATAGGGCCTACGACGGGCTCGGCGCCAAAAGATTTGAGTTTCTCCGCCTTTTCCGCATCACGGACGAGGGTGACGATGCGCGGGTGCACCTTCATGGCAAGCAGCTTGGTGAGGACGGTACCTCCCACGTAGCCTTGCGGAAATATTAGATATTTTGCCCAAAAATTTGCGGACAACGCACCAGTCGCCCCGAGGAGAAGAATAGTCTTGTCTGCGTTCGTGTCGGCCATTGGAGTATTGTATGCTTGCAGAAACAGTGCAGCTTGAGGTCTTGTCCATCATCGTCGAGGGGCCAACGGTATTTATGTGGTGGACGCTGGGCCTGTTGGGGATCGTCGCTCTAATGCTCGTGTCCGGTCAGCCTCTGCTGACTGGAGTGGTCCAGGTCAGCGGCTGACTGAGCGGAAGCGGCCGCAGGGTCGGTGATCCGTTCGCGCACGAAGAGGCAGCGGTCGGGCATCCTTCGCGAGCGAGATGAGTGGCTGAGTCACGCATTGATCCGATTCTCGCCAGCCTAGTGATAGAGATCATGACAGCACATTAATATTTGAACTTTTGACCGCAAACCACGGCCTGGAACCAACCTAAAGCCTCAAAGAAATATTCACCATCCTTCCCACTTTCATTCAGGGCTACTTGCCACGAAACCCGGGCATTCCAAGTCGCCAGACGACATCGGGACAATCGCACGTTTCCGTCCGAAGCGGCATGCTCATCGCTGGAGAGCATCTCCGCAATACCGACCTTCCAGTTGAGATGTCGGTCGACGACGATCGCGAGAGCCATCCGCTTCTTGACGCAAAAGACGCTTGTCACGTTTCTCAGACGTTGGTTCAACGACGGCGAATACATATGGCAGCCGAACGCCGCCGATGCATGCACAAGTCGACTGATGTTCACAAGGAATTCATACAACCTTGAGAGAACGGGACAAGGCGGGCCGGCTCCGGATCTGTGATCGCCGGAAGAGCGTACATCTGTTCCGCTCAACCGCCGAGTGGTGCCACACTCGGATCCGACGACGCCGGGATCGGCTGGTTACGGATCTGTTATCCTTGACGAAAAATCAAGGAAATTGATTGCATCACTAGTTCGTGATTCTCATATGGAGGTTGAAAATTCATGTCTTGTAAGTTGTAAGTTGTGAACAATTTTCTAACACGACCGACGGCCTGTCGAACGGGTCCATGCAAGTCATATTTATGCCATGGGAGAATTTCCTCGACAGCTCATCCAAACACTCACGTTGCACTTACGATCCGATCCATACATTCTCACTGCATTCCCCCAGTCGTATCCGAAACCGTCGAAACGCCGCTCCACTGTTGAGCTCCAAGCTCCGAGCCAATTCATCTCCCCGCGCGGCAAACACGAAGCGCGATGGTTACTCTAGACTGTGGGGGATTTACCCCAGATTCGAAGCACTCGGCCGTAGTGTTGCTTACCGTCCTCACCAACAAACGAAGCTGTGGTTGGTATGTAGAGTCTTATCGCGGTGACGTTTCTTGCACAGTGCAAGACACGACAGTAGGAAGACAGAAGTCAAGGCGAGACGCGTGCGAGACAGAGACAGAGATAGACCAGCTTGGTGGGAAGGGAGCGGGACAGCTTGTGCCGTGGACCAGGCTTCAAGGGGATGAGCTGCTAATGGTTCCCCGCTGAGGCAGTGCTGAACTAGAGCTGAACTTACTAACTTTCGACCTGGCCGTAGCTCAGACGAGGATAATCACCATCTCTTAGAGCATCGAGAGCTCGATGAAGCGACGAGGGAGGCATTTGAGTGGCCGCAGCCTGGTCTTGGCCTGAGAAACGCGAGCGTCCGGACCTCTCTTGACGCTGTCGAACACTTGGAAGCGTGGGGTGCGTGGGCGCGCCGTGCTTGTTATCCACGCCCGGCCGAGCGACCGGCTAGCGGGTGCATACTTTTCGACTTATCTTATCGTCCCTGTGTCTGCCCAGGTTTGGCAGATTTATTGCGACGGCGCAGGCTAGGTTGTTCGGGGCCAGCCCGATAATGAAAGTGAAGTGAACGCAGGCACAAACGAGTCCGGAGAAGTTTAGGCGCCAAGCGGGAGAAAAGATTTGGCAGCCCTCTTCCGCGTGGAGTGGCGCGATAACGAGAGGAGGAGACGGGGTGAGAAAGGGCGTCCGAGCGTTGGGAAGGGAGTACTTGAGCTCATGAGGTGCAGCGCAAAGAGACCCAGACTGAGAGAACACGAGTGCTGGTGAGATTCGATGCGAGGGAATGAACAGAGCAAAAAAGACGCCGGACGACAGCGGAATACGTCTTGGCGAGGCACGTCCTCCGATTGGACGATAAGGCGGGAAAAGATCTGAATATGAAAGGAGGAGCTGTCAGATGGGTAGCCGCGCCTTTGCCTGACGTACTCGCGGCCTCTCTTCCTTCCTGCGACCACCACCAGCGAAGCCAAGAAGTTTGCAGCCAAAGATGCGCACAGACACGGCGCTGCACTCCTTCGCCGCCCGCGCGCTCAACATCACCTTCGACGCGGGAGGCGATATCAACTGGGTCGACCCCTCCGATGGGACGCTGTGGGTCTACAACATGGGCGACATTGCCTGGGTGCGTGGCCACTACGTCGTCGTACACGAAAGATGCTGAACCAATGAATGTGAATTACAGACCCTCGCGTCCATGGCTTTGGTGTGGATCATGATTCCCGGGGTCGGATTCTTCTACAGCGGGCTGCTAAGGTCGGCGGTGGTGTCATTGTGCTTAGCGGGGCGAGGCTGACGACGTCGCAGGCGGAAAAACGCGCTCAGCATGATCTGGCTGTCGATGATGACCATTGCCGTCGTCTCGTTCCAGTGGTTCTTCTGGGGTTTCTCACTCGCATTCTCTGAGACGGGTGGCCGCTTTATTGGCGACCTCAAGGTGCGCTCTCGCGGACTGCATCCTATGCACGAGAACTAACGCGTATGCAAGTACTTTGCGCTCAGGAACGTGCTTGAGCAACCCTCGATTGGCAGCACTCGTATCCCCAGCATCGTCTTCTGCATCTACCAGCTCATGTTCGCTGCCATTACGTGCGTCCTCCCCCTCGACCTCTTCGTCTTTCTGGTCTGCCTCAGGGCAAGGCGAGGGGTGTGCTCCCTATCGTTCCTCACACTCAAAATCACAGACCCATCCTCGCAGTCGGTGCCGTCGCCGAACGCTCCCGCCTGTGGCCGACCATCGTCTTCGTTTTCGCCTGGTCGACGCTAGTTTACGATCCCATCGCGTGCTGGACGTGGAACTCGAACGGGTGGTCCTTCGTGCTCGGCGGTCTCGACTTTGCCGGTGGCTCCCCTGTCCACATCTCCTCCGGTTCTGCTGCACTCGCGATCAGCGTCTACCTCGGCAAGCGCACAGGTTGGGGAACTGCCAGGTGCGTGGTTACTCCCTTTGCTATGCGCAGATACTGAATCTACGGTAGGCTCGCGTACAAGCCCCATAACACGTCGTATGTCGTCCTAGGCACGGTTTTCCTGTGGTTCGGCTGGTTTGGGTTCAACGGCGGCTCTGGTGCGTTGCCCGCATCGCCCATTCATCCATATCTTCTAACGAACACCGTCCAGCCCTCTCTGCGAACATGCGCGCTGCCAATGCGTGCATCATCACCAATCTCGCGGCCTCAGTGGGCGGCCTTGTGTGGATGTTCTGGGATTGGCGCCTCGAGCGCAAGTGGTCCGCCGTCGGCTTCTGCTCGGGCGCCATCGCGGGGCTCGTCGCTATCACCCCTGCCTCAGGCTTCGTGGGCGTCCCCGCATCGGTGCTTTTTGGCTTCATGGCCGGCACCTGCTGCAATTTTGCCACCCAACTCAAATTTTTGTTTGGGTATGACGACACGCTCGATGTGAGTTGTTGCTCTTTCTTTTTTTGCCTTGTTTCGTGGGAGTGGAGTGCGAGTGTGGGTGTGGGTGCGGGTACGCGGAAGGCCGATTCGACGGTGCCTGGGCTTGGGGCTGGTCTCTGTGTCCATGTGGTGTCGCAGAGATAAGGCTTGCTTACCTTGCGGTTTCCGCATTTCGCCGTTTTCGGTCGTCGGCCTTAGCTCGGGTCGTCGGCCGACAGCATGACACTTGCCTGTTCTCTCTTCGACGCGATGCTCATGCGTCTCCCCGTAGATCTTCGCCTCGCACGCCATCGGAGGCATCGTCGGAAACCTGCTCACTGGCCTCTTCGCGCAATCGAGCGTCGCATTCTACGACGGCGCCACCGTCATCCCCGGCGGCTGGCTCGACCACCACTACATTCAGCTCGCGTACCAGCTTGCGGATTCGTGTGCGAGCTTAAGCTACAGCTTCACCATGACGGTGCGTGCTTGTTCGTGCAGGAGATGGGGCATAAACTGACGCGAGCGTAGACGATCATCCTCTGGATCATGCACTTTATCCCGACGCTTCGTATGCGCGCCACCGAAGAGAGCGAGTTGCTGGGCATCGACGACGCGGAGATGGGAGAGTTCGCCTACGACTACGTGGGATTGGAAACCGTACGTGGACACAGGCGAAATTGCCACCCCAGACACTAAAAACTCGTCACAGGAAATCGGCCATACGCTGGAGATGAACGCCGGTTCGGAAGCGCAGGATGGCGGGCGCGAAGGCGACCATCTTCACCACCACCACCATCATGGAGAGAAAGCCATAGACCAGGATAGCTCGTGAAAAACGAATTGTGGATGTGCGTGGGCGGGGCGACGGGGAGAGTAATCTGTAATTGATCTCCTTCATGCTTCCTCTATTTCTTTTTGTCTCCAGTAGCTTAGCGTTCACGCAATACATAGAATCACTCGCTCATTGCCGAACCTTCAGGTTAGGCTGTATACGATATGTTCGTTACCGCGCTGAATCACGTGTATTCCATATCGAGTAATATGCTGTGCTAGCTTGCTCTGTGGACGTGTTGGTCTTCGCGCTTTTCCCACGTCCCGATTTGGTGATGCTGTGCACTCCCGCTACCGCTCATCCCCACCTCTGCGGTGTCTTTCTCGTACCATCCACGCCCCTTCCTCCTCCCGCCCGAGAACCCTCTGGGCCTACCTCTCTCCTCGCGGGCAAGCCCAGCCCCGCGTCGCTCCCGTTCACCGGCCTAACATTCACCGCCGCCCACCCTCCGAATGCCAACGGCGAACTAGCCGCGCAAGACAGCGACATCTCGCTCCCGAGTGCGGAGCTACAAGCGGCGCTGCAATATGGCCCCACGACGCGCTGCCGGCGCTCATCGAGTGGCTTTATGAGCTTCAGCGGGTGGCACTGTGGTGCATGGGCGAGAGAAGGGCGAGGGATGGAGCCTGATTATCGGGAATGGGTCGCAGGACTGCTTTCCAAGGTATGTGGGCTTCCCTGGATTTGCATGATTCGAATGCTGAGGGTGTGTAGGCCTCGGGTAGGCGATCGTTGCGCTCTTTAACCCAGGCGACCCAGTGCTGTTCCAGGACGATGTCGATGGAAAGAGAAAGGCGAGCACCCAGCGGGGACAGGGATGGCGGAAGCGGGCCAAGAAGGCCGAGGAGACGGAGACAGAGGAAACGGAGACGGAGGCCGAGCGGGATGCCCGCCAGCTGGACGAGGCGCGGGCCTATGAGGCTCAGGTTGCTAAGAACACGGCCAGGAACCTCAAGATGCTTGAGGAACTGGGTCTCCTGCACGCGACGCAAGGCTACGACGACCCAGCAAAGAAGAAACAGGCGCCCCGCACCCCGCGTAAATCTCGCGACAAGTCCTTGCTTCCAACTCGTCACTTCGTCGAGGAACAAGAACCAGTCTAACAGCGAAAACCCCAACAACATCAGCATCGACAACACCTCCGTCTCCATTACTGACGACGACACGCCGGTCGTTACCACCGACAACGCCACTGACGACCCGCTCAACAACCCCGACTCTTCTGTCGACGGTGCACCGCCGGACATGTGCAATTCCGAGGCCATTCCTATGGACCTGGACGACGACGAAGCGGCAGACGGCGAGGAAGCCGTTACCATCGTCGACATACATTGTCCTGCAGACACTGCGGAATGGCTTTGCGTCGTGTGGCCGCAGATCGCGAACGAAGTTCGTGCATGATGCATGATGACTGGCCGCATGTCCTTCACGACCTACGCGAGCTGGAGAGGGCCTATGGGTGGGAGAATGACGGAGCGCTTCTTACAACCTCGGAATGCCCGGCAGAGTTCGAGAGGCAATGGCTGGCTTGGTGGGGTCGCATGCAGTCTATATGGCGCGACGTGGGCGACCCGACGTCCGCAAACAAGAACGGGGATTGGGTGATGTGTTGGAAGTGGTGCTGCGGAGGCATCTGGGGGAGGACATGGTGGAGTGGAGCACGGGGCTGTTTTTCTGGTTCAGGCTGCGGCAGGAGGATGATTTGGAGGCGTTTGTGAGGACCAGTCGGGGTACTCCGTTGTAGGCCCATTTGCCATAATAATAACATTATTAAGGCGCTTGAGAGGGGCGTGTTGGCGTTGCTGGACACAGTGTTCATGCTGGATGGGAGGAAGATGGCCATGGGGTGTGTAAGGGCTGTGTTTAGTTTGCTTGGCGAGGAAGAGCTGGATGAGGTGTTCTTCTAGTCATTCGGCCCGGGATTGCAGATAGACTGGGACCGCAAACAGCGGGACACGAGTGAGTACAGCCCATGTGTGATTATTGCTGCTGATGATGTTCCTGCAGTTGTTTTAACTTGGACCTACATGGGACAAAGCGAGTGTCGTGTCGGTGACCGGTGACCTCCACAAGCGGCAGAACCAGCGCCGTGTTGGCAGAGACCACGGCGCCGGCTGATTGACGCAAACTTGAGCGCGCCGTGCGGCATAGAGAATGGACAATATATGCATTCCACAGCCCTATTTGACTTGCGCGACTTTTGAATAATTTCTGTTGTTGCGCGGGAGAACAGCCCGGTGAATGTCACTCAAAAAACCTGTAAATTAGATTGCAGTGAAATTCACCTGCTCAGGGCTCACCAGAAAAATGCTCCGAGTCACCCCGGAGAAGGTTCGGCAACTGCCGCATAGCGGCTTTATCTTCCATCATTTTGGTGTAAATAAATACAAGTGGGAGGGAACTTGAAACAAGAGTAATAAGCCGATGCGGGAAGGAGCACGTGAACCGATCCTTCTTGCTTCCTACTTCCATCTGGGCTCTAGCCACCAGAATTCGTCGGGTGCGATGGCCTCGCCCAGCTCACGGGGATATATGTGCGACAGATACCACTCCACTCCTCCACCTGGACAAGAAAACGTGAGGACTTCGGCACATACAGTACCTCGCTCGTCAGGCCCTCACTGGCCCACCTCCGCCGGATCTTCCGACAGAGATCCTCACACATATTTTCCTCGATTTCGTCGCTCCCTACCCGGTCTGCTCGCCAATTCTCGGGAAAGACTCGCGCAAGACGCTCGCGCAGGTGTGCCGCTACTGGCGCTCTGTTGCGCTGTCGACGCCGCAGCTTTGGCGCGCCATCGCCCTGTTCGACTCTGTCGGAGAAAACGGCGAAGTCATCGACGAGCCGGTGCACGTCGTCGCTGCCTCCGTCAAAGCCGCCGAGCGCTGGCTAGACTTGTCTGGGAAGCAAAAACTCTCGATTGTCATTGGCCCGTCTCACGCGCTGTTGGACTCCAGCAACGGATGCCGCGACGCACTGTATCATTTCTTGCACAGGACGCTTCTGCCAATCGCGTCCCGTCGGGCGCGCATCGAGTACCTTGTTCTGCGCTACGGCCTCATGGACCATGAGGCCGCCCGTTACCGTAACGGCAACGGCCGTCGATTTGACGGGTGACCTACGGCAACGGCCGTCATTTTGACGGCCGTAAGATGGCTATGCGACAGGCTCCACGGCTACGGGACGGCTACGGGACGGCCGTAACGGGTTACGGGACGGCTCGTCATACAACAACTCACGAAGCTGTTTCTAGACAAGTTTTCTTACAAGTTAAATCCGTCTAACACTTCTTTCCACCATGCTCCGACTGAGAAGGCCCGCAATCCTTGCTTAAAGAGCTTTAATTGGCCCGGGAGACGATGCCGAGTACCCCCGAGAGTGGTTGATCCGCTCTCACCCGGCTCTTCCGAGCTTCCGACGCAGTGCCAAGCTACCGCCGGCTGTTGTCAAGCATCTGGGGTCGACAACGTAGCAAGGCAGCATCCTCCCGACACCGAAATGGTCCGGCTCGGGCTGATTTCCCAGTGATTCGTCTCAGGACCCGTCGACCCGTAGCGACGGCCGTCACGGCCGTAATTCTACGGGTCCTACGGCTGTCAGCCGACCCCGTTACGGCCCCGGCTCATCTCGGAGCAGATTGGCTACGCTACGGTAACGGCTACCCGTAAGCCGTTGCCGTAGACCCGTCATGACGGCAACGGGCGGCATCCCTACGAGTCATGGTTCCTGTTCGCGAGTTGCGCGAAATCTATGGCCCCGGGCCGTTCGACACTCTCCGCTTCCTCGCTATTGAAACCGAAGACAAGCAGACCCACGACTTGACCTTTGGTCCAATCGACGCACCATGACTTCGATTCGCTCCATGACTTCGATTCGCTTTTGCCTGCCACATATTACTAGTAACGACCCTCAGCCTGAGGCTCTACTGGTCTCTGCCGTTCTTCCATGGCAAAAAGTAACGAAACTGGACCTTGTCGAGGTGGCCACAGTGGGCGCTACGCTGAACGTCCTCCGCCAGACTCCGAACCTCATTTTCTGCCGTGTCGTCATGCACTTCCACTGGGGCCAGGAGTTTGACCCAATGACGCATCGCGTGGTGGAGCTGCGGAATGTGGAGGTGGCAATTCTCGAGGCTCATTGTTCACTTGGTTTGCCCAATCTCGACATTCTGCGCTTTTTGCGGCTCCCTGCGCTCTCTCGCTTGCGTATCTCGGAAGCTTTCCTCACGACAGCTCTCGCTCGCGGAGCACAGGCTCTACAGCACGCGATTCTTGCACTTGGCTATCGACAACGACTCAAGCTGCTCAGCGTCCTCGACGCCACGGAGATGGCGCGCTGGGCTCCATTGCAGGCGCTGTGTGACACGCTACTTCTCGGAGAGAGTAGGAAAAGGACTTTGGACGGTCTTAAATGGGGTTCTTGGGGGTTGGATGAAATGTGCGTTTCGCTTTCCCTGCTTTGGAGACAGGGAATATTAACAAAATCCTGAAAAAATAATCAGCATTCCGCCAGACCTGATGCGAATCGGGTCGTATATTCCGGCCGAGGACTCGGAAGTGCAGCCCGAGCATGATTCGACGGTCGTGGACGACTCCGATTGAGACCAGGCTCATTGATAAGGCCTTATTTTCTTGGGAGGTCGCGAGGGAGAGTCGACATGTTTAACTCACTCAAATTGGCTCAGGAAAGTTTCTGCTAGGTAAAATAGATGTAGAAGACTCCAGGAAAAATACAAAAATCTTCCAAAATCTTGCTATCCTGACACACTCCTCTAGCAGCATCCTTAAGGTTTCTACCATATTTAGTCAAGGTATCCCTGAGTCCCTGACCATTTTGTATTCGAGTGTAATATCCTTCGTGCTCTGGCCAGATCAGGAAATCATGATGGAAATATATAGATGATCACACTTTGCATGATTGTTGCATGGACTGATACTCTCTCAGCTACACCAAACTCACAATCTCAATTTCATCAAAATCTAGTACTCACAGTCATAAGCTCGAAGCTCAGTATACGGTGAGCTTGTGCTTTCTTAGTGCTCAAATATATTGATATAATAATAGATGCAGGATACACATGACATGGGCAGGATGTGGTTCTTTTGGGCGTAAATCACATATCACCAGGCATAATGCATTTTCTCATTAGATTACATTTATTGAACAGAAAAAATGCTGAAAAGCGGGATTCATCTTTTGAGTGCAAATCGAGGCACTAAAAATGGATGCCCAGATTAGGGTTCTGTAAGTTAGTCAAATCAAACTTACACGTGTAAGCTTGAGGCGTAACTTACACGTTAGTTACGCATGTAAGTTACATGGGCGCGTCGAAGGTGCATGTAAGTATGTAAGTTAGTCAAATCTGGCGCGTGATGCGCCGGCCGTGCAGTTATCGATAACTGCACTTACTTCCCACTCTCATGAGCCGTGCCGATTCACCAAAGCAAGAGGCTCCGACACTGACGGCCACCAGCAGTCCCTTGCCCCCAAACAATGGCGACGATGAGCTGCCAGAGCTGCTGGATTCACCCGGCGGAGCACTCAGCGCAGATGGGCCGGATGGCGCCGGAAACTCGACGCTCAGCACCCTGTCCTTTGACGGCTACTTCACCGGGCAGGACACCGGCCTTCTCACTGCTCACGCAAGCCAGGTTGGATGCCGGGAGGCTGTCATTCTCTCGGAGAGTAGAGAGCCGGAGGTGCGTCTTGGATTGAGCCTGATTTGACAAGACTGACTTCCCCAATAGAGAGGAATTTCCGTCATTGCCCGCCAAGACATTAACCAAACACCAAACAGTCCCGATCTTGAGCGGGAGAGGCAGCGGCCGTCTGACGATGTAGCATGATAGGATAGATAGGCTTTCTGAATCGATCCGGGCTTGCACTGCCCCGCTGTCAATCACGGAAGCTTCCGTAAAATTTTCGTCTTCTCTCCCCACGATGGTCGACGACGCAAAGGTCGCCAAGCTCTTCCCTACCCTGCTCAAGCACCTGCAGCAGCGCATCCAAGGTGTTCCAGACACCATTCCGCTGGCTCCGGAGGATGGGCCTGTTCACCGAGCCCTGCGGGCGCTAGAGGTAGATGCCGAGGAAGGCGCGTGGTACTCGGCGAATCGCGCATGGGAGCGTGCATTCCAGTGCAGTGACGAGGAGAAGCACAAACGGATCGCGCGCGGGCCGTATGGCCTGGACCTCGTGTGTCCGTTCCTGGAGTTCTACGCCAAGCAGGATGGCATCGCCGAGACGCCATATGTCGGGCAGTTAGGACGCCGCATCCAGCAGCTCAATATGGTGATGGACGAGATGAGCATGTGCGTTCAGGACTTCATTTTAT
The DNA here is from genome assembly GCA_014461115.1 of Mycena chlorophos. Taxonomy (NCBI): domain Eukaryota; kingdom Fungi; phylum Basidiomycota; class Agaricomycetes; order Agaricales; family Mycenaceae; genus Mycena; species Mycena chlorophos. Next base: position 1,207,107 of record JACAZE010000002.1, on the reverse strand, counting down.
TCCTGAATACTGACGGAGGACAGCCCCATCGCCATTCTCTCGGGAGCCGATACAGTAAAGTCCGGCAGGGTGCCTGCCCCGGCCAAGGTCTGTTTTCATCTGTCAAACGCGAAGAGAAGACTGACCTTTCATTGAGACCTCGGCTTCCGGCGCGTCCAAACGTACAGCAGCTGCTCGCAAGTCGGACCAGGACACCGAGAAGGTGCGTCGCAACGTTCTTCTCCAGCTTCAGTCTGCTGACGGCCTCTTCTCAGCCGAAGCGTGCGGGTGGCCGGAAGAAGGACCCGCTTCTAGAGCAGCTCGTCACTCGCTGGTCCACGATCGAGAACGAGACCACGAAGCACTTTCACAAGTGCATCGCGTGCGAGACCGAGTGGAGCGGGTCCCCAGGGACGACGCGTCTGCTTTGGACATGCCGCCTTTGGTTGCGATAACATGAGAGAGCAGCACCCCGAACTCGCCACCGCCGCAGCAACGAAGCTCGGCAAAAAGTCTCTCACCGCTCGACAGGCTGCCGCTGCCGCGGTTTCTGATAGCGAGAGCGAAACCGACAAGCCCCGCCGAGCCCAAGCCAAAGCAAGTCAAGCTCGATACCGCTGCGTTGAAGAACGAGGGCAAGAAGAAGGCGAAGAAGGATTGGGAGCCGTTCAACACGCAGATGGCGCTCCTGCAGGTCCAGCTGGTGACTGTTGCGGGGGTGGTGCCAAACGTCTTCGACTCGGACGTGTGGAAGGAGATGGCAGCGCTGGCGAACCCGCATTGGGTGCCGCTTAGCGCAGATCAGGTCCAGGTCGAGATCGGGCTCGAGGCTGCGATGACGGTGGAGCAAACGAGGACGGCGCTGCGGATGCACGAGCACAACACCATCTCGTTCGATGGGACGTCGATGCGGAGGAACCAGGGGCTGTATACAGTCCATGGGATTACGCCGAAGCGCGAGGAGCATTTCCTCCATGCACACAAGGGCGATAAGACGCGGCATACGGCGAAATGGGTCTCAGGGCGGGTTGGCTCGGTGAGTTCGTTCCTTGAGTTCCGTTTTATTTGCTTACACTAACGTGCTTGTAGTCTATTGAAGATATTGGGCCCGACCACGTCGCGGCGCTCGTCTCGGATAGCACATCGGTGACGAAGCTGGCACGTCGCATGCTCGTCACCAAATACCCCCACATTCTCGACCTTCGCGACGCCGTCCACCACCTACACAACACGATTGGCGACATTACCAAGTTGCAGTACTTCCTCACGGTGCGTGCCCCACGCTCCCTCTGCCGCAAAAAGCTCATTAATTCGTTCAAGCCCATCGCGACGATGAAGAAGACCATCGCATTCTTCAGCAAGTCCAACTTCTCCGTTGCCAAGCTCAAGTCCGTGGGCGAGACAGGCGGCCAGAAGATCAAAGCGCTCCAGAGCGTCGGAAAGACGCGTTTCGGCTCCAACTGGACCTCAGCAATGTCCGTCATCCCCGTTATCCCCGTCATCCAAACCTGCGTTCAAGCGGGCGAACTCAAATTCACGGTGAGTTTCCTCGTTTATCCAACTTGACAGCAAACTCACATTTTCCAGTCAAAACCGTTGCAGTCTCTGTACCAGCACACGATGACCGGTTGTCTCGACGTGTTCCGGTCGCGTATGGGACAGTACACGGCCATTGTCGCGCCGCTCATTCGCTCCCTCTGGTCGCTCGAGGCTGCGAAAAGTAACGCGTCCGATGTTTACGTGCTGTGGCTTGCATCGGCGGCGGCGCTCAATGCCCTCCTCAAGAAATCTACAAACATTACCGGTATCCCTCGCGACGTCAAGATGCAAGTCGGCGGAATAGTCACGAGCCGTTTTGAAGAATTCTTCGAAACGGACTTGTACTTTGCTGCATTCATCCTGGATAACCGTACGTACCCAGCACCGTTTCGATTGATTTGAGCTCATCTACGCTCTCCAGGCTACAATGAGGACGAGTTCTTCGCGGATCCCATTGAGGCCCGCAAGATACCGACTCGGGAAGAGTTGTGTGGTCCTGCCCCTCCCGGGATGACTGCCCTTCCGACCCCGCGAATGCCCGGTGTAGGCGCCTTCCGTCGCGTCCGCCACGTGGTCATGTCCCTGATGAAGCCGGAAATCGAGCGAGCAAAAACTAAACGTGCTGTACCGGGGGCAGCCTTTAATCTCGATGTGTTTCCTTGGGATATGGATGGTCCCGCGGCGGTCGCTGCTTTTGATCAGCAGTTCGACGCGTTCTGGCGCCGCGAATGGCCGTTCGACGGCGCTGCGAGTGCGAGGGACATGGATCCGCTGGACTATTGGATGGAGCTTCGTTCGACCAAGTTTGGACGGGTTCTCGGTGTGCGTGCCAATTATTCTTCAGCTTCGTTGTTCTCTCACTCCCGCCGTAGCATTTTGGCGTCAAGATATTCTCGATTACCGTCAACTCCATGGCCGACGAGCGTACTAACTCTATGCTCACGTGGTTCAATAGCCCATACCAAAATCGGCAGACCGCGCAGACCATGGAGGAGCTGATCCTCGTGGGTCAGCGGTTCCGTCGTGAACGTCGTGTGTGTGCCTTCCTTTTTCACTGCGGGCAATGGCCAATTTCCTGCCTGGTTAAATGCTGGTTAAATGCACACTTTATTCAGCATTTAACCATGATTTTCTACCTAGTTAAATGCTGGTTAAATTATGACTTTACCCAGCATTTATTCAATATTTAACCAGGGTTTTCTACCTGGTTAAATGCTGGTTAAATTTTGACTTTAACCAGACTTTATTCAGCATTTAACCAGGATTTACCCCCTGGGTAAAGTTTGACTTTCCGCTGCATTTTCCTAGACTTTCCTTAGACTTTCCTCCAGCGGCTGTGCATTGATTGGATCGATTCGGATCATAGATGCCGAGCACGGGTCAAAGCATAATTAGTCAAAAACAAGGCACCCGTAAGGTTTGAACCCAGGACCACTTGAGCAAGGTAGGAGCAGCAGTTCTGGAGACTCCGTGTTCCAAGTACTCCAAACAACTTGATAGATATGCAAAACCTTCCTCCCTTGGACTGTTCTTCTTAGGCTTGTTGCACTTGTACGAGTCACAGGGCACGTGATATAGCTGCGGACATCCGCTAGTAGTTTTTTTAAGTGAAATATATTATGTACATAACACATAACACATAACAGCGGAGTGATTCTTTGAGTTGCGCGTCTTTTGCGCGGAAGAGAACTACAGTCCATTGATAGCTTATACCAGCCCAGGTCCAGTGACAACGATGAGGAGCAAAACCCTCCCAACCTCACTGACCTCAATTCCCCGCAAATTCATTTTCCTGTGGTCGCCCCCGCCCGCACGTTCCTCACCATGTGCCCGTGCGCTTGCCCGCCTACTCGGTCGCCGCCCACGCACGCGCATTCGCTGCGAAGATTAGTTTGTGCAGATTCGGCATCATCAGAGAACCCGCTCCTGACCTTAAGCTTGCAGAATCTTCCGCCTGTCTTGACCTTTCGGCGCTGACCTCAGCGTCGTGCCCAAGTGCGGAGCGCAGGTGCCGCTAGACACAATTGGCTCTCCAGGGGGAAGGGCGGGCGCAGGTAAAGCTCGCGCTGCATTTGGGCCTGCGGCCGCGCGTTCGCGCATTTTGGAAACCTGTATTGCACATGTGAGCTTTTCTCATCTCGGTTACGAAAGCTTACCGTGATTTTGAAGAGGCGGAAGCGGATGTGGGTCGACCCAACACGGTCCTGGTGCGTGCGGGTGTGGTATCGTCGGTCGCCGTAGCCACGTTGCTTGTTTGCTAGCGCGTCACCTGTGCAGGTCCAGCAAAGCTTCCGACCTGCCCACGTTCGACACGACGCGTTTCGAGTCGTTTAACACGCACTCGCTGACCCTTCATCAGTTGCCAACTCAGCGTCCCTCCGCTCCACCAACTCGATCCCTGCCAGATGTGAGTATGCGTTGGCTTGGTCCAATGACCGCAACATCGCTCACCCTCATTCCCGCAGTCGCGTGTCCTACATCTCGTCTCCGCGCCAGGCCTAGAAACTAGCAATTCCAACATCCCGGCGAGGAACAAGGTTAGTTTTCGGGCCTTCGAATGCTGGAAGAAAACTCACTGAACATTTGCAGGCCTCGTTGGTCGATGGCGCGTCGGAAAATCCTACTAACTCGGTGAGCTGCGCCATCTCTCAGTTCCAACGGCGCGTGCTTACCTTCCGGAAAAGATTACAGCTCTCTTCAGCTCAGCGCAGCTCTCGGTGCGTGTGCCTCGACGTTGACGTTCTCGCGATGCTGACACTGACTTGCTTGTTTTTGCAAAATCCAGCGGGGAACGGCGGTTTTGAAGTCGGCGCGGCCAACGCGCAATTTCCACATCCCTGCGAGGAATAAGGTCAGTTGACGCGCCTTCAAATCCCGCCTGGAAGTTCACTGACCTTGTTTTACACCAGATCCCGCGCATTTGGCCGTCTCGGACTTGTCCGGAAGGCCGTGTTCGGCGAGCTTGCAGCTGGCGGGCGCGCTGATGTAGTGTGCGTTGTAGAGACTTGCGGCATCGGCGCTGGCTCGACATCCCGAGTTCCGAAAAAAAACCTGCTGAGAGTGAGTTACTTCTCGCGCCGAGCAGGGGTTTAATTCGCTGACCATGCGGAACCTTGTAGACTTGCGCGTTTGTATCTGCTCCGTCGTGCTCAGGTGTGCGTGGTTTGATTCCGCGGGTCAGCGTTGACTGGGCAAATTTAAAGAGGCCGTGTTGGTGGTCGAGCGTCGGGATTGGCAACACGGAAGCCCAAAGGCAGAGGTGGATTTGGGCTAGAAGAGACTTCGCGGGCGCATTCGGCAGCACCGTGCTCGCGTAGGGTATGGGCTGAGTTCGGCTCCAAGTTCGGAACGGGAAGCCTGCTACAAGAAGGTAAGTCAAACGGCTTAAATCCAGGTAATTCGCTGACCTGGAGTCCAGATGCGTCTCGATTTCGACTTGGAGGTGGTTCAGGGATGTGCATCGTGGTTGTTGTCGGTGCAGGCGTCGTCGACAACAGCGCCGTTTGTAGTGTATCGCGTCGGTAGCCGGAGGGCGGGGAGGGTCGTCGCTCCCCGTTGTCGCTGAGTTCAATTTCGGTGGTCGTGCCGCGGGTTAAACACATGTTTTCGGCGCCGAGGACGTGCTGGCCTCGAAGCCGGAGCTCGATGATGTCAATTGTGGGTCGCAATAGTGAAGACGGTGCTGCTTCGGAATGGGATGGGTGGGCCCGGGGGAGGATGGGCCGACGGTGAGATACGGGGATAAGGACGGGACCGTCGATTGCCGCAGTGTTCCTGCCAGTCGGTCAGTTATCGGGCCATTGCGGTTGTTGTCGGCGCAGACGTTGCCGTGCGGACGGAAGGGGCGCCGAGCGGAGATGGGTCAGTCGTGTCGGCGGACGTTGTCGTCTGTTCCGTGGTCCTTCAGGCTGCGGCGAGTGAGCCCTCACACGCAAAAGCAACAAAAACTGGCAACGCACTGCCAAAACCCCAGCGTCGTCGCAGCGGCCCAGAGCCGCTCGACCTCGGCCTTGTCGCCCACCTGCACGAGCGTGTAGTCAACGACAAGGAGCGGGTGGGTAGGGACATCGTCTGGGAAGGGCGGGAGCGAGTCCATCGGCGGTCGGGCACAGTAGAAGGTCCTGGAAGGCCTTGTTCGCTCGGGAGACTTGGACGAGGTTCGAGAGGGTGCTTGGAGGGTGCAGGTGGCTGAGGATCTGCCGACGTGTGAACGCTTTCCGTGGAGCCGGATGCTGCGTACCTCAAAGATGATGTCAATGCTTTTCTGCGCGAGCAAGCTCAGGTCTCTCCTTCGCGCTGCTCCCTCTTCACTCCATGCTCCTTCCAGCACTCGACTGCGGCGGCAGAAAGTGAGGGTGTCATACGACTTCGGCAGTAGATCGACAACGCACCGGCTGACGCGTCCCAGGCTCTCCCGGGTGTCGCAAGGAGAGCGCAAGGAGGAGCGGGATGTCGGTGTTCGGGCAGGTGCTTCCGCCGGCTTCGCAACTGGATGGCTCTGGTGCGGCAGAAAACAGTGGGGCCGTTGGGCGCACTACCGGCACGGTGGTGGTGTTGGTGGAGACGATATCCGCTCGTTTGCAAGTAAGGACGGTCCATGGCGGGTGATTCGCGGGAAGTGGGGTGGGAGGGATGCATAGATGTGAATGAGAGGTGCGGAGGAAGGACTGGGCAAGTGGGGTGAGGTCGGCGAGCTGAGATGAGGGGACGAAGCAATTGACACAGAAATGCGCTGCATCGTCATCAAACGATGCAGCGCATTTCTGTGTCAATCAACAGCTTGCTCTCAACGCCCACTCTCGGAATCTCCGTGTCCTTAGATCTTCTCGCAACGCAACGCCGATGGAACAAGAGGCCGTATCGGGACACGATCAAGCCACGACCATTTTGGACGAGCAGCGCGACATCCACCACAGCGCAGTTAACGCGCAAGAGTCGTCTGTCGTCAACGCCACGCTCGAGGTGTATCTGAAGATGGCCAGCGACCGATTGCTGGGTCGGCCGCTGCGGGGGCTGCACAACTCGTGCTTGGACTAACGCGGGTATCAGCGTCGCGACTGGCCGGGAAGACACGCGAAAAACGGACCCGGAGGACGTCGAGCTGGACAACGACCACGACGCGGACTTATTTTTCGGAGCCTGTGGGTGATCAGCGACGTCAAACGAGACGACGACCACGACGGCGCGGACTGATACTGCGGAGCCTGTCGGCGGTCAGAGACTGTAAACGAGTAGGCGAAGCTGGTGGTGGGTGGTGAACGTGAAGGTGCGTGGGGAATCTTCTTCCTCTGCTGGGACTAATGCCGAAGTGTGTTAGCGTCGCAAAACAACGGCGACACGAAGACTACAGTACCTACGAACCCACGGACGTCATGCTCTGTTCAGGCGAGGGTGTGTGAGTGGTTGTGCTGGTGCGGCCCGGAGCAGAAATTCCGATTCAACAGGAGCCGATGGTGGAGGTGTTGCTGGAGGCGGACGGCGTCGACATCGAGGACAGGTGCGTGTTGTCCGCTTCCTTCTTGACCCAACACTGATTTGAGACGAAATGAATAATGATCAGCACGTATAACAAGACCTGAACGAGCCTTGTTCGAATGGAGGTCCTCGAGCTCGACGCGCTGGATGACGACGACGACGCGGACTGGTTTTGCGGAGGCTGTCGTCGAGGTGCGTCGGCGCTGGATGACGACGACGATGCGGACCGGCGCTAAGGTTTACCTAGGCCGATTGGCGAGCACACGGCTCTACTCGACTTTAGTAAAAGCGCTGACCGCCTGCATGTGCAGAACGGCCACGAGCTCAACCACTGGCAACATCGTCACCACGATGTCGGAATCCTCGCGGCCAGCCCCTCCAACGCCGCTCACTCGACTCGAATCCACCATGTCCGCACCCCGCAAGACGGTCATCATCGGCTCAGGCTGCTTCGGGCTGTCAACTCATTGCATCTCGTTCAGCGCGGATGGACAGGTATGCGATTCTATGTTCTCGACTGGTCGCTTCCCTCTAGATGCAGATATTACGATCCTCGACAAAGCACCCACTCTTGCCAATGACTTTAACAGAAGTTTGCGACTTCTGAACGCGTCGAACTCCACTCAATTTCCCTTCAAGTCAACGTCCTCTTAACGTTAGTCTGTAGGCAATCCGTTGCAATGGTCCAGCTCACTGCGGCGGAAGGCCTCGCATACCGCGATATCCCAGTAATCCTCGAATCCGAAAACGGTTTCTATATCTTTCCGGTAAGACATCTATATCCTTCAACGCACCTACCGACGCGCCCGCCCAGCCAAACGACAAGAACATCGTAAAAAAGGCCATCCACGCAGCCGGCTACACCCACTCCCAACCAGTCGGCACCAAAAGCGTGTCCACACCACGAACGATCCTATCCAACCCCACTGACGGTCTACGCATCCCCAACGAAAAAGTCAGAGATCTAAGAGCCGGTCTGCGCGCGATGTACCCTGCGTTGGCGGAGAAGACGTTCGTCGCGACGCGGCTACATGGATGTTTCTAGTTCCTGCCTGTGATCGGCCGCCTGGTCGCGGACGCCATCGAAGGCAAGCTGGACCCAGCTGTGGCCGAAAAGTTCTCGCCGAACCGGCCTACGTCCTTGCATGCGGATGAATCGCGGCACGACAGCATCCAAGAACTCGACCTGCAATCATTGTGCACGCCTCAAGATCTGGAACCATAAAAAAGTCATAAACATTTCGGACATGGTGGTTGGTAGGGCAGTACAAATGGTGTTCAAACAAAAGCAATTCGATAGCGTATGCGTATGCACATCCTCAGTCCATAACATCTCACGCAAGTCCCCAAATGCTAACATTGCGCACACTATCCACCAACGCGTCAACATTCCCCAACATGGTAGATAAAAGCTTTTTCGTTCTCTTCGGTCGCTTTGGCGCACCCCATATCATTCGATTCGCCGCCGCGCAGGGTCTCTGCATGGAAGAGCTGGTGGACTTGCGCTCGTCGATTGAAGGCGTGACCGTAGTCGAATGATCTTCCTCGGAAGAGACCGACGGCGCTGAGGCTAATTGTGAGCGCGTCCACGTGTGGGTGCGTTGGTGGCTTCGCATGGGCGGTCCACGAGGACTGTCCAGCGGTTTCTTGGGGCTCAACGGCACGAAATCCACATCCTTCTTGAGCATCATCAACGCGCGAGACTGCGGTTGACGAGGAGTCCCGACAGAGGGTAGCATCTCCGAATGTTTCTTGGGCGAAGTCGACCCCATGTTCGACGACGTCGACGAAAATGAGCTTGATGAGGTCCCAGATGTCAAACGGGACGAGGAAGACGATGAGGACGAGGACGTTGAGCTCTCGTCGGTAGTGGCAAACGAGCTCGATGTGAACGCGAACGTCGACGAGCCGTAATGGGACATGGGACGCGAAGGGGTTGCGTTTATGAACGGTTTCATCTTGGCCGGAGTAGGCATAGGTGTGGAGGGCGCCATTGGGACCGGCGTCGAGGGTGCTGTTGGGACTGGCGCTGGCTCCGATGCTTGTGCAGCCGGCTCTGCATTCGAAGGAGACGGCGCCGTCTCGTCGAGAAGGTAGAAGCACAAAAATTCGAAGCACTTCATGCGCACTTCACGCGGAGTTTCGGCCCGTTTGAGAATTCTAACCGACGCTTGAATGACCAGTAAACAATACGGCAGCCAACGCGGCGTACCTGACAATGGCATGCAGACCCTCGCACTCCTCGAACACTCGTAACGCGGGAGAAGAGTCGAGCGACATCAAGGGCCGCTTGAATCGCCATAGGATGGGACGTGGGGAGGTCGAGGCTTAGCTGGAGTTTCAGGCGGTCGATCTACATGAAGATACATTTTAGAAGACAGTTTCCGCGCTTGAAAAATGGTGTATGTACCATGGCTGGCGGAGGTGGGGGTCGTTTGAAGGCGTCGAAGAGAGTGCGTTTCTGGCCGCGCTGGAACATGTCATGTCAGCGAGACATGCTCGACCAAGCACGAATACACGGACAGGTGCTGGAGATGGGAATGAGTCTGACGAGAAAGTCGAGTTGGTCGGCGTTGGAGTCGATGGAGTCGAAGGGAGTGGCGACGCTGAACGCGAAAGCGCATCGGCATCGAATGAGACAGTCTTTGGCTTCGGAGGTAATCCCACGATGGGTGCAGATGCGGAGCGCATCGCAGAGGGGATGTGTGGGGCGAACGAGGGTGTGCTTGACGCGCTGACCGGGGCAGACACGCTCTCACTCTACATGTCTCGTTAGTCCCACAACCAAGAGATACCCGAGACGGCACACCTGATTCGTTGGAGGAAACGCGAGCCGATATCCAGGAGGCGCAAAGTCGTAGTCATTGAAGACGTTGTCCCTGCGCCGCGTCGCGCTCGCCTCGTTGTCAATCGCGCGCCTGACGCAATTGATCGGCTCTCTGAAGATACGCGCAATGTCAGCCGGTTCCCAGCCGTGTGCGGCGACGATGCGACAAACTGCACGCCCCGCGCGGTTCAATACGCGTCTGTGTCTGTTTGCATGCGTTTCAGTCTGGCGGTTTTGGACGAACACCGGACACACCCGACGCGGAGAGCCTTGTCGACGGGCCGGTTGAGTTGGAAGTCTTGAGCGTCAGGAACGTCGCGCTCGCCGGTGTCGCTGGAGGACTCGTCGGCGTCGTTCATCGTGGTGCAGAAGAAAAGAGGTCACATTAACGTCACCTTGTTGCTGGGCGCCAAGATAAGCGCCCTGATAAGATGAGATGAGATGTCGGTTCCTCAGCTCGTTTCTCGTCGTCCGCTCAGACGATAAGAGAGGTAGTGGGAGATCTGATACAAGACCGTTTGTTTTGTGGATGGAGATGGACTATTTTACTGTAATCCACGCGCCGAGTCAACCCCGCTGGCCTAATTGAACTACCCGACTTGGAGTACTGTACGCATTCACAGTACATTCAACTGAAAAAAGAAAGAAACTGGTCGGCAGCATTCTCCGGTAGCCGTTCACCTAATTCTCTAGGCCCAAACTGAGATATAAAAAAAAATCAGAAGTCGTTAAAAATCCCAAACTTTTCCGACCTTGAGCATCACGACACCGTCCTCCAGAGCCATTGCACCGATCGTTGCGGTCCGAGGAACGATGACAATTCGAAATGTCTTGCTCGGTATACGCCTTTGGATCTCTGCGGTTATTGCGTGATCCTGAAACTCTGTGCCAGTGCGCTTTGAGCAACAAATGGGACGACGAGCCTGAGCAATTACTTGCCAATCCTACTTGACTCTTGGAAGTCGGTGCTCATCCGCTCAAAATATGACACGCAAGACTTCACTACGCTGTCCACAGCTAACGTGTGCCTGGGCTGAAGGGCGCCGTAGACCTGGAACCAGTTCGGATCCAACACAACCCCATCCATATCGAGCGCAGCCTCGAGTCTCCGCTGGGCCACGCGCACGCGGACGGGATCGTACAAGTTGTCGATGGCGTAGCGCGCGCGGAGCGTCAGCCCATCCAGGACTTGCAAAGAGAGTTGCACGGGATCGACCGCGTTGTAGATCGTTTGGACGACCTGCAGCATCGGTGGGTCGCAGGATGGGTGTCCGAACCACCCGGGGTGGAAGAGCATGCGGTATATTCCGTCTGCCGATACCGAGCCTGAGATTACGTCGCTACTTGGGCCGAGGGGATTGACCTTGCCGGGGGATCACTCACTCGCTTGCGAATGGTCTGGTGGGCGCACGCACCTCGAAGGTGACGATATGCGCAGTTACTGCTCGGAGGAAGCATGATTTGCCGCTTTCGCCGTAGAGTTGAAGGTATTCCCTCAACGACGCGACGAATGCCTCGAGATGCCTTCGGAAGGAACCGTTTGTAAACAACGACACTGTGGTACAGCGGAAGACTCACGTATAAAGCAGGGCGCCGAAAGAGGGAGCCTCCGCTCCGTTTTTCGAGGCGTAGCTCCATGCGACGGCTGCGTCCACTTCAATAACCCAGTCGCAGTCCTCGTCTCCCAGAAGAGCGGCTATCGCTGTCTGGAGCTCATCCTTGCGAGCGTGAAACTCTGCTTGGACTGAGAACTTTAAGTTCAGAACACCTTCCCAGTGCACTGAATATCCGGCCTACCACTCTGTTCGGCTACTGAAGGGACAGACATGGGTGTCGCAAAGAGAGGGTATTCTATCCGAGAGTCCGATCACTTCAAATCCCCCTCTCCGCCAAACGACCCTTGCGATCCCGATAAAAAACAACATCGCCTGCCCCAAAATCAATCAGCCCACACACCCACAAAGGCTCTCGCAACGAAAAACGCACCCTCATCGTCAACAAACTGACACCGATTATAGTTCTCCCACAGCACCACAAACGCCGGGCGGTCGCAAAAGTGGTAGTGTTGCGGGCCGAGACACTTTCGGAGGGCGTGGGTGGCTTCGCGGGCGTGGTCTAGATCCAACCGTGAGTTTCTCTTGTGTATGGCTGGAAGGGGACTTGCAGAACGGGATTTTGGGGAAGAACTGTCGGCTCTGTGTGGTGAGTCTGGAGCAAAAGAGAGGAAATAGATGGGCGCACGTGATGCAGCACGTGATACCGCGCGACGGAGTGCAGGAAAAAGTCGCCTTGCCAGCCGAGGATCGGTCTTTGGGTGATTGATTACTTGGTACCAGACGAGGAGAGCAGGCTTACTGGTCGACAGTCGCTGAGGCGCCACGCGTGAACGTCCACGCCTTTCCGCGAAAGTGCGGAATGAGCTGCAGATTATGCATCAGCCGACGCAGATGCAGCTGGGCGCGAGGACGTACCGGGTCGGTGTGGTGCAGATACGTGATCAAGATAACTGTGCGCGTCGATCAGTCTGAGATCTGAGCACGCATGGCGAGAGGCTTTGTACGCACACCAATGCGTGACCGCCAGCCACGGGAAGGCATAATACTTCAGCACGGCCGCGACGCCGTATACTTGAACAGCCGCACGAACGGTGAGATGGGTGCTACGCAAATGCAGCCAGAAAACACCAAAACCCAAAACAACCTCAAAACCACCAAGATGTTATTTGGTAGAATAAGGGAAGTTCGGAATTTTGATATAAATTCTCTAACTCTGCGCACGAGATTCGGCCTTGTCAACTGCCTTGAAAGTGTTATTCGAGGAAGGCGAAGCGCGAATAGGAAGTCGGTTGGGGTTCGGAATATCCTCAGGCTCGGCAAATTCCGCAAGATGTTGAGTGCGGAATTTGGTCCGGTTCCAAGTGGGGTTGTGGGCCAAAGGGGAATAGGTAGTGGTGGGTTGGATATAGGTCTCCCGACGCAATAGCTGCAAGTACCCCAAGCAACTGGTTTACGCGATCTCACGTTCCAGAGTCCCGGCGCAAAGTACAATTCGCTAATTCGCTCCTCAAGCGAATGACAAGTTATTCCCAGGGCACCAAGGGTCCACTAGCAGAATACAAGTCCCAAATGTCGCAATTCTCACACAAATCTCTCCAATCAAAATAGCCAATAATTCGCACAGTCAAACTTGTTCAGAATAACAAACGTCTGGGAATCCCAAAAGTTCGCCTAGCACAAGCCCAGAACACACCCCCTAGTAAGAGCGGGGAGGTTTCCGTGCCGCCCCAGACGTCCCCCAGGCCCTTTAAATACATATTCTACACAGAGTGTCCAAAGAAAAATATTCTGTCCGATGATATCATGTCGCTATTCGCACGTGCCCGCTTGGTAATAAAGGCTGGGCGCTTGATGGTTGCTTCCCGAGTGTCCCCGCCTATTCTACAGTCCTCGTGTAATTCCGATCGCCCGTTATGGTCTTCTTCCTCGATATTCGTTGGATCGGTGTTTTGCCCGCGCAGGCACGGTGTAGTTCGGAATTGCTCTAATTCCCGTCTTTCGAACGAGCCGCGCCATGTCGTTATCGCCCCAATGGATGTTGAGTTATTCCACTATCTTCCCGTCGTCGCGCCTCGGCTTCTCGGCCTCTTGACAGTTTGAGGGCGCACCCTACGCTTCGGAATTGATACCCGTCGCGTCGATCCCTCTTCCCTTGGCTGATTTGACAGGTGAGCCCCGAGTACGTCGATCTCCACGCGTGGCTTCCTTGACTCGTCCTTCCCGGATCATTCCTCTCGGCAATTCGGCACAGGACTCGGTTTGGTGGTTATTCCCTCTTGTTCATGCAGCGGGCATATTCTGCACTTCGCGGACTATGCTATTCCGGAAGGCGCGTTCAAGCCTCCGGGTTACCGAGTGGGCGATTAGCCTCTCTGCGCAGTGATTGTCCTAGCCGCTCATTCGGGACTCATGCCGGCCAAATTCCGAAGATGCCATACATGACGGCAGCGTAATTCCGACTTTCTAGATACAAATTCCGAAGTCGACGCTTTGTGTGTGCTCGTCAATGTATGATCCAAAATAGCGAATAGCGATGAAATTCTGCGTTTTCACTGGTATTCCCTACTGAGGCGTATCATCTCCCCCATTTTTATATTTCGACTGCCCCAGTCGAACCTATCCCATGCCACGTTGTTCTGCCATCTGTCATCCGGAATTAATGACTTGTCCGTTCTGCCTCCGCGGGTCCTGTCTCCTAGCAACATCCTGACATCGGGTGGGAATTTGTTCGCCCAACCATCCTGGGTCGGTTAGCCCCTGTCCGATTGTCGCCTCCTACCCGCGTTTGCTGTTGCTGCCAGCGTGTCTCTCTCCCGTTCTTCCTTTCCGCCCCTTCTCGTGAGTGGGGAATTAGGGACTTAGAAGGTTTTTCTTTCGACTGCTTCTAAGTTACTGATTCCCGAAGGCTGGACTTGTCTTTTAAGCTTCAGAAGCGCCGACTGCGCGCCCTGGCCATATATTTAAGACACCCTCTTTTGCCGACGCCCTCATTTTTCGCTTCCCTTTTCCCCTCATGTCTACTCCTCGTCGTTCAACGCCCCATCCGCGCCGCGAGTCCGCGACCGGCATCAGCCCCTCTCTCAATTTCCATCCGTCCCTCCTCGGCTTCTACCGCGTCGATGCTGGCTATGCAGTCACCCTGTGCCGCCGCCTCCTCCAAGGCCTTCCAGTCAGTGTTGAAGATGCCCGGAACGCGTTGGTATCGGCCCTTCCTGCCATCGTGCGCCCACATCCACTTCCTCTTTCATATTCCCACCCTGACGTCCGGTTTTAGCGCCTCTTTGTTGCTGAGTCCCGCCGTTTCGAAGACCTCAAGATCAACTCCGGAATCCGCGCTTTCGCCGAGGTGCTCTCGGAACTCGTGCGCTGCGCTCAAGACCCGCAAGGTGCCGCGATCGGCCTTGATTACCGTTTCTTCCCCAATATCGCCTTCTCCCGGGTGGTGCGTCTCCTTTACTGCGATCGGAATTTCATCGCTAATGATCGGTCTTATAGTTTCGACTGGCGGACAATTTCCCCTTGCCCGGTACTGACGAAGACCCCCCTTCTAATTCCGACCTCAATAAAGTCCCCTCGCTCTTCGAGTCGTGCTTTAATTCCCCCACTGCTGCGGGTCCCAACGTCAACTTCTCTCAGCCCGTCGAATTCGACAAGCTTATCCAGCGTACCATGCTCCCTGAAGAGCCCGCTGCTGCCGTCGAGTCTGACGGCGAAGAGGACGATGACGAGTCCGAGGAGGAAAATTCCGGCTCCGAGTCCGACCACACATCGCGCGCCCCTCTCCCTTTGGCGCAGTACGGTGCCCGTCGTCGCAAACGCGGCCCCACTTCCCGATCTCAAGTTGGCACGACGGACTCGGAGGAAGACGAACATGTCCCCGAGGGTCCCCTCAAGGTTCGTTATTCCGACTTTTCTCCGTCCTCGCTTACTTTGCTTCTAGAAGCCCAAGATCGACGCCCTGGACACGGCGTCTTCGAAGCCCTCGAAATCCGCTCCCGTCTTGGCTCCAGCTGCTTCGGCTCCGGCGGCCCCGGGTCCCGCGACTTCGGGTTCCGTGGCTTCGGGTTCCAAGCCTTCCGAGGCTAAGGTTCCCAAGCCCAGCCACAAGTCCAAGGGCTCCCGCGTTCCGTTCGCGAATTTGACCGACTCGGAATTGGCCACCATCATGACCCGCCACGCGGCGGAATTGCGGGATGCATACGAGAAGCGTTCAAAGGCCAAGGGCCGATACAAAAGTACGTATTCCGCAAGTCCGCTTATTCCGGCTTCCGACTCATTTGACAGGCGTTCTGCATCTCGACGGCGGGAACGTCAATGCCGTCATGAGCGTCTCGCTGCTTGGCACTTCCCCAGTCGAGTTCCGTCCCACCTTGGGCAATACTGACCGCTCGCGACACCTGGCTGCCGACGAGATCGATCTGGCGCCTACCGTCAAGGTAGTTGAAGACGAAATTCGCCGCTTGCCCGTCGACCACATTGAGTCGATCAACATGGTCGGCTCGTTCTTCCGTCCTACGCTAATTGCTAATTCCCACCTTTCCTTTAGCCGCTCTCGTCCTGCATCAACTGCGTCCTTGCCTGCATCGAGTGTATTCCGAACGGGATCGGCACCGCCTGTCAAGGCTGTCGGCTGGCGAAACTCCGGACTTGCGACCACAAGATTTCGGCCGAGCACCTGCACCGCCTTGTGCAGGAGATTATTCCGATCACCGAACGCCACGACTCGAGTAAGCAATTCCGACCCTGTGTCCTTCCGTGCTCATTTCGTTAGCCCTCAACGCCGCCTTGGACGACCTCTCGTCGTCTCTTGAACACACTGGCCAAATTTTCCAGCTGTATCGTTCGAGCGTCGAGGACCTCCGGCTCCGGTTTACGCGCTTCCGCGTCATCCTCAAGCGGATCGCCGAAATGGACGGCTGGTCACACGTGCGGCAGCGATTCTCCAATATCCCGCCTGACGACGTCGAGACCGCCGTCATTCAATTCGTCGACAAGCTCGAGGCGCAATTCGGCGTCAGCCTCGGTCTAATTGACGACGGCCCGACCCCGGAATCTGACCCTGCACCGCCGCCCGTCGACTCGGCGATGCCAGACGTCGTCAAGACACCTGCCGCTGATCCAATTCCGGACCAGATGGAGGTTGACGTCATGGATCGCATGCCGACGTCCTGGAAGGGTAAAGGTCGCGATAAGGCTCTCATCCCCTTGGACCCGTCGTTCTCGCCGCACATCGGCCCTGCCATGGTGGGAACGGTTTCTCCCAGGGACCTTATTCTGCCCTCGTCCTCCTCCTTTGCGAACTTTCCGCTGAACGTTGCCAAGGGCCCCGCATCCGACCCTCTTGGCGAGCTTATCGACTCGATGATGCCCGCTCGGCCGAAGGAAGCTATTGCAGCCGAAGACGAATTCCTCCGATCAGTCCTCGTGTCCGACCCGGCACCTGTCGACGTCGATGTCGCCATGACCACCTCCGGCCCTTCTCGCCCTCGCACTTCGGACCGCATTCCCTCAGGGAATGTTGAGAATCCGTCTGCCGAGAAGAAGAAGAAGAAGAAGGACGGTGCGTCTGCTGCAGCCGCGCCTCGCAAACCCAAGCCCAAGACCGAGGCCAAAGCGAAGGCCGATGCCAAGGCCGAGGCCAAGGCCAAGTCCAAAAGGAACGCGCGCGCAGGGTAGCGGTCGGGCGGAATTAGTCGATGGTCCGACGGGCGGGAATTTTTAGCAAATTTTGTACTTTACACGATACGAATCAGACGCGCGGGCATTTGCCCAGTTTTCAAATTCTGACGTGTGATCCCCGTTCCCGCCAACTTGACAAGTCAACAATTCCCCATCGTGCCACTGACGATCACCGATGATGCTTCTTGCATGATCGAGGACCCACATTCCTCCCTTGTATCGCGTTCACCCTTTTGACCGGTCTTGGAGGAATAACGCGTCAGCAACCGGGTACGCTTCGCCACCCAGTTTCGGAATTTAGCCAGTTTTTCCGATATTGCGTCGTCCGTGTATATTCCCCTAAGTCACCCTCAAACTTAGTCACCCCTGCTTTGTTCGATCGTCCACCTGGTTTCCCTTCGCTACTATTCCTTCCTGTTCTACTCCTATCGCCATACCGCGTGTGGTCGCGCTAATCTTTCTTATCGCTACCCCAACACCAATCGCGTTTGTTGGATTTTATTCCGCCAAGTCGATCGTGCTGCGTGTCGTGATAATCTTCATGTGCGCCCGGGTACGCCTGGTTCGTTTCACGCCAACTTGTGATTTTCGCGCAAATTTTTCGCGTGGACGCCGCGTCCCGCATCATTCTCCCCCATTTTTAGAATCGCGCTGCCCCAGCGCTGGATTCGTATAAGAGGCGGGCGCGATGCAGTCGTCCACAGCGGTCTTCGAACCCTACGTCCCTCTCCACACTCGTTATCCTCTGCTATTCCGCACTTTTCCTTTCATCATGCCCGACAATACCGCCCTTACGAAAATTCCCCGTCGCGACTACGATCGCTACCTCCAGATGCATCCTCTCGTCCTTGACGATGCGAAGGAGGCGCTGAGCGACGTCCTCGACTGGAAGCCTGGCGCCTCCGACGTCCACCTGATTGCTCGTATCCTTAGCAAGAAAATTCGCGCCGTTGTTCGTCCTTATTCCCTCCTGTGTTCGTCACAGTTTTAATTCGCTTACACAGGGCCAAAACATCACGAATGGCGAGCACAAGAACTTCCTTGCTCGTCTTCACGATATTGTAGCCGGCGTTCACAGCGTGGACAATAAGGTTGCTCAACTCATGGAGCATTACAAGGGTCATCCCAATCTCGACTGGACGGCCCACGTAACGCATTTCCCTCGCTCCGCTCAGGCATTCTATGCCATCGGGCACACTCCTTATCAGGCTGCTAATGTCGACGTGAGTGTCCCCCCTTTTTCAGAATTTGTGTTCATTCTGACAATGTAGGATGCTCTCGATCGATTCCTCCAGTCTGATGCCGAAGATGTCGAGATTATCGTCGAGTCTACTTCTACTCAGGACACCCCGCAGGACACAACCATGGCCGAGGACCCTCAGACCATCGTCGTTGACGAAGACGAGCCCATGGAAGAGGCTCCCGTTCGTCTCCCGTGTTCGCACTCTGCCCACGAGTTAATTCCCTGCTCGCAGCCGCTCTCGCCCACCGGTACCGACGGTCCTGTTAAGAAGAAGAAAAAGAATTCCGACGTGCGTTTTTCCCGTACACCTCTAATTCTCGCCTCAATCTCCACAGTCGTCTAAGCGCGGCAAGGTGCTCATTCCTACTCCCGCGGGCGAACTGGTATGGTGTAATTCCCCAGTCTACCCTTCCTTATTCCCTACAGTATTCTCCGGCCGAGACCATTGCCGAGAATAACGGTCGCAATGTGCGCACCGCCGCCAAGGTTCTCCTTAATTCCGCCTCGGACGTTCGCGACGCCGCTAAGGACGCCAACATCAAGCTGACCAACAATGCGGCCATCACCGTGGAATTTGACACCTACAATGACTTGGTTCTCGCCATTGAACGCCTCAGCATGGCGGGTGAGAATTTCATCATTGCTCGTGAGCGCCACCACGTTGCCTCGGAGACGCTTGCCGAACGCGGAATTAACCCTGGGACGCGTGTCGGGTGCGTGATTTACATCTGACGTCGGTCGTCTTCTTATTCTCACGCCTCAGCAGGAAGCTCGAGAACGCCGTTCCCGCGTATCTCGTTAAGGCTGTCCTTGACGCTAAGGCCGAGGCCAAGAGTAAGCGCGCCAACAAGCCTGTTCCCACCGGCCCTCGCATGTCCAGCGTCGGTCTCCCCAACAAGCCTTCCGGTTCGGGCTCTTCTCGTCCCACCACCTCCAAGCTCGCTCCTCGCTCTGGTTGAGCATCCCCTCTCATTTCTTCTGCTCATTTTATCTTCTTCCCCGCGATGCACGCACTCTTTTGTATCACACTCTTTTATGATACCCCGCATCGCCCCTTTTGTCGCTACTATCGCGCGTTGATAGCTTTGTGCCCCGTATTCCGAATTGACCGTTTTTATGCTTCATTGTGTCGGAATTTGCTAGATTCCTTACCAGGTCTGCTCCTCATTCGGATTCCGAGTCTGTGTCGCTTGTGCCATCTAATTCCACCCCGTCGAATTGCAGGTCCCGGCCGAATTCCTCCACCGTACCTGCATCTTGCGCCACCAACTTGTCCAAGTCTTCTTTTGACAGATCGATCAGCGCCTCAACGTTATCGGGGAATTCAATGCGTCTGCGCGCTTCGTAGGGAATGACCCTGAATGCGGCAATTTTCCCTGGCCACATTGCTCCGTTCAATTCACAACACAAGTACGATCCACCCATCGTCCTTCGAACCACCACCAGCGGTCCCAAATATCGGAGCTTGGCTTTCTTGTTTAGACTTTTCTCAATCCGCGTATTGCGAACCAGAACCAAGTCGCCAGGTCCGAATTTAAAGTCCTTGATGGTCTTCGCGTGAACTCGCTCGTAGCGTTCTACCGCCGCTAGCTTCTCTTTGGAAACCCTGACTCGCATCTCCTCTATGTGCCGCCTATGTTTGGCTAGCGCTTTCGCCCGCAGGCCAATAAGTTCACTGGTCGAGATGATCCGTCCAGGGTATTCCACCAACCACGTTGCCTCTACTATATCGAAGGGTAGAATGGGATGACAGCCCGTCACCGCGTAATATGGCGAACAGCCCAATCCCCTGCGCACAGTTACCCGGTCCGCCCACACAACCTGCGGCAAGAACCAATACCACTTATTCCCCGACCCGCCTGTTGCTTTGACTAGCGACTGGCGAATATCGGCATGGCTCCGTTCTACCGGCCCGTTGGCTTGGGAATTATATGGGGAGATTTTTATCCCCACTATTCCGTACTTCCGGTGTAGCCACTCGATGGCCGCCAAGAATTGTGGCGCATTGTCCGTTACGATCTCGTCAGGACATCCCCACCTGCAGATAATGTATTCTAGCAGGAATTTTCCTAGTGCCGCCGCCGTGTCCGAGCGCAAGCCCTGCGCCTCTATCCACCGGCTAAGCGAGTCCCGAGCGGATACCACCAACTTATGCCCGTTTGACACCTCGCTCATCACCATCACGTCCGAGTGGATTTTTCGGAATAGGCTTGGCGTGAATGTCGGGATTGGCGGGATTCGGAATTGATTCCGCTGTCGTACTTGGCACATGTGGCACGTCTTTATGTACCACGCGACGTCGCGCTCCAAGTCGGGCCACCACATTCGGACATCGATTAACGATTTCGTAGCGTATACTCCTCGATGCCCCAGGCTATCGTGCGCTGCCTTGAGCATGAACATGCGATGATCCTGTTCCACCACGAGTTTGTGTAGCCCGTCGTTTGCTTTCCGGAACAGCCGCTTCCGCTTGTCAAGGAAGAATAACCGAGCGTACCGGACTAGCGAGTCATGGTCCTTGTTGGAATATCCTGCTAGCTGGCGCCCGTTCCCTGCCAATAGTCGTGCTACGTCCCGAACTCGCTCGTCCGCGGCTATTCCATGCGCCGTCCTCTGCTGCACTGGGTATTCCTCCCGCTTTGCTTCGTCCCATTTGAAATTCTCGTCTGGAAGCAACGGCTCCGTTTCCCGGATGTCCGAAGACAGGTATTCCGGCATGTCCAGGCCTTCTGATTGATAGGCCCGGCGGATTAATTCGGCTTCCGCTATTCTCTCATGATAGGAATCTAGGCACTGCTGAGTGAATTCCCCAATAGCGGCGTCTTCTTCCTCCGCCGAGTACTGCGTATAGTAGAAGCCTCCCCGAGTATCGATTTTGTCCTTAAACTCCTCGAATGCATATGGCTGTTCAATGTCGTAGTCCCAATCCGCATGCATCTCGGGAGCAGGATTCTCATCGAACCCCGCCTCTGTGTTCGGGAATTCTTCATCTCCTTCGACCTTCTTTCTCCTCGAGAGCCCATCCGGTGAAAAGGTTGAACCCTTGACGTGTTTGAGCTTGAAGTGGAACATGAGAATTTGTTCAATCCAGCGGTTGATGGTCGCATTGGGCCCCATTCCCGGATTATCCAGCATACCCTTGATATAGAGCGCGTCCGTCTCTACGGTCAAGTTTCTGCATCCTAGAATCCAGTACTGCAGGTACTCTAAAGCGCGTTTTAACCCGAATAATTCCCTCTTCGGCTGCGAGAAATTCCTTTCCCGCGCGTTCAGCGGAATTGATGCGAATTTCGCATAGTGCCGTTTCTTCGGGTTATTCTCATCAAGCTGATATACTTCGACTCCCACTGCCAAGTGTGAAGTGTCTACTGCGACAAAAACTTCCCTTCCGGATTCGTAATCCAGTGGGCGGAGCGA
The DNA here is from genome assembly GCA_014461115.1 of Mycena chlorophos. Classification (NCBI taxonomy): domain Eukaryota; kingdom Fungi; phylum Basidiomycota; class Agaricomycetes; order Agaricales; family Mycenaceae; genus Mycena; species Mycena chlorophos. Next base: position 1,185,392 of record JACAZE010000002.1, on the reverse strand, counting down.
CTCGCAATTCTCCACAGCTCGTTTTAGAGTATCCATGGCTGCTTGCTCTCGCTCGCCCCACCTCCATTCCGCATCCTTCAAGAGTAGGTCGTTTAATGGCCGTGCCATAATCGCGTAGTCCTTGATGAAATACTTCACATAGCCCAACACTCCTAGGAACTGACGGACTTGATGCACATCTTCCAGTGGCGGCCAGCGGGTAATTACTCCGACCCGATCTGTAGTTGGTTTCCGACCGTCCGTAGAGCATTCATGGCCCACCACCATGCAGGATTCCGCGCATAGTACCGCTTTCGGTCCCGATATCGTTAGGCCGCTGTACTTCAGTCGCTGCACAATCCGATTTAAATTCTCGAAATGTTCGAAGACAAATCGTCGAATTCCCGGGTTCCCTTTGATGGTTTCGTAATTCCCCTCTTTGTCCTGGTACCGGGTAGCCGGCCCTCGAACGGGAATATCATCGATGTACGGGATTGTTATGTGCGGAATTTCGTCTTGAAGTACGAAGGTAACGTCATCGTGGAAGATGGGTACAGAATTTGTCCATCCCATAGGCAATTTCACAATTCTCAGCGCCCCAAATGGCGACTGAAACGTCGTGAAATCCCGGGATCCTTCGGCCAAATCGCGATGGTCATACCCGGAGAATACGTCCAGGCAACCGATACACGCGCGTCCCGCGAAATGATTTGCAAGTTCCTCCGTAGCCGGCGGAATTCCCGAATGCGCAATAGTTACCGCATTCAAGGGTTCCAAGGAATGTACCAACCTGATACTCTTGCCATCCTTCTTCAGGACTCCAAAGAATTTTGTCCGGTAAGACGAGTTTGATGGCTCATAGACGCCTGCATCAATCTTTTCCCGAATTACCCTGCAAAATTCGTCCAGCTGCCCCCGCGGAATAGGAATACTCTTTTCGACCCAGACCTTGTGTTCTATTGTCGGAATTTCTATAGGCGGGAAGAACTCTGGATTTAGAGTCCCTCGCTCGCTGGCATCCCAAGCAAAGGCCTCGTTGTGCATCATCATGAAATGATGTAGGAGTTTCCGCTCTTCGAGCCATAAGAAATCCCCCGCGTGCAGTCGATCGATAATTTCCTTCTTGTCCGCCGTATATCTTCCCGTGGGGCAATATTCGCTTGGATGCGGCGATAACCCAGGCATATCCTTCAATGGATCCCCTTTGATTTCTCGCCTAATCCGGAATTTCTCGGGAAGTCCAGTATAGACTGGCCTCGTTTTGAGTGCTACAGGTTTATATTTCTTCCCCGCAAAAGTCTGCCTGACTTCCGAACTAGGGATACCAGTTTCCGCCCGGTATTCCCCATTCAGATCCTGTACTGAACACTTAAAACACTCTTTCGCCTCAGTTGCCGAGCTATGGTATCCGTTTAATTCTGGCCGGTTCACCTTTTCACGAACATCATCCTTTTTCAGAATAACTCGCTCATCAAAGGTGAACACCTCGTATTTCTTTCCAGACGGATCCACACCTTTGTCTTCAATTCCGACAAACTGATTCAACAGCTGTAGCGCAGGCGCATCTTCCTGGAAGGCACTGGCCTCTCTAGATGCCAGTAGATATGCCGTCTTCTCCTCTTCTCCCTTGAAGAATTTCCCGTTTCGGGGTTGTAAGACGGCCCCGATTCGTAATTCTCCATTCTCGTCTACTTCCACTTGTATCGCCATTTGCTGTAACTGCTTCTTCTTCTTCTTGCTCATGTCTTGCGTCACTTCCTCCCAGACGCCCGAAAATCCTGCTGCAGCTCCCACCAAGGCCGATGATTCTTCCGCATTCTCGGCTTGGCTTCTTCCCCATTGTCCGAGTCTTCCGAGGTCTCAGGATCCGGCATGTCCGTCCAGGTTTTATTTTTCGCGCCTTGCGCTGCTTGAGCGCGCGCCCCCGCCAGTCCTGCATCGTGTGTCGCATTAGCGGCGGGTGGGGTATTCTTGCCTGACGTATTGATTGCCGCCTCTTTCCTCTGATTCCGACCTCGGGCTTCGGTTTGCGGAATTCTCGACTGACGATCAGGCTTCCCCGTTTTCACTTCGGCCAGCTTTTGACGCATAATCGCCTCGCTGTCCCCTTGTACGGAGCCCTCCTCATCTGATGTATACTCTGGGTCATCTACGTCGATTACTTCCTCCACCGTTACCCGCCTTGCCCGTTTTGCCGAATAATTTTGGTCCGAATTCTGGGCGCCGACCGGGCTCGAACCCCCGTTCGTTTCCCTACCCATCGCTGGTTCGAATCCCGTTGTCGACTTTGGTTTTGTTAATGCCGACATGGTTCCTCGCGCATGAGTCGGAATGCACCGCCTCTTGATTGGTGTAGAATTCGGGTCCGTAATTACCAACAATTGACCGCCGTCCGGCTTATTCTCCAACCTGGACTCGGTGATGATATCGAACGGGCGGCCCAGCAATACGTCGTACGCTGGTTGGTCTATGACATGGACTTGCAGGTAGATAGGGATGTCACTGAATAGGAAGGGCACATTCCGAGCCAGTCCTGCAGACTTCTTCAACTGCCCATTCGCACTCTGCATGAAGATCGTCACTGCCGGGTCCCACGCCAATCCTAATTCCGAAGCCAACTTGAGTGATATGGACACGATTTGCGATCCGCTGTCCAATAGGCACTCAACGCGTTTCAGGCCCATCACCGTCGGGAATACGCATCGCAGCGCAGCCGACTCGATGGCAGAATAGATCTGTTTTGGTGATTCTTCTCCCAAGGATGCCATGTATTGTAGTACCGGGTCCCCGCATATGATTACGCCAGGCTCCGTTCCTACGTCTTCCCTAGTTGAAACTCTATACGATGCCGCCGGAGGTAATTCCTCCAATGGTATCGCATCAAGCCTCAGCTGCGTGGTCTCATCTTCCTCCGCAAAAGGGAATTCCGGCTCGGTTGGTTCGGCATTTAGAGTTACTGCGTGCACGGGTTTGCGTTTCCGCTGCAGACTCGTCCTGACCGCCTTCGCGTATTCCGGCGACACAGCGCACATATCCTTGACAGTGATTCCTTCCAAAGGTAATTCCTCCGTACGTTTGACAAGGTCCTTGAGAATCCCTGTGCCATCGTACTTTGAAACTATTTGCCAAGACCTCTCCCTTTTGGATTCGGCAAGCTTTGGGGACTCCGTCCTCCGTCTGTCCCTGGACGAGTCGATCTGCGACTCCTTCACCTTCTCGAATCCAATCGGAGGGAATTCCTCGTCTTCCTCAGAATCCTCCTCTGCTTGAATTCGCCGGCTCGTCCTTTCTATCGTTCTACTTCCTTCCTCATCTGGTTCTTCTATGATCGTCTCTTCTTCCACCTCGTCCGAAATTCTGACAACAGGTCCACTTTTCCTCCAATTCCGACTTTTGTCCGCGACTGTTTTCTGGTTCTCCGGGGACTTATTTGCGGTCGAAGGGCCTGCTTCTTGAGCGACCCTCAGTCCCCTTCCTCGAACTTTCTAGAAATTTGGCTGCTGCGGCTGTTGGCCGTCAGCCTTTGCCGCACGCCTAGTCAAGATCTGGAATTGTTGGGCGTCTTGCCCCGAGGATGATCCGCTAGGTCCCGGATATTGTCGCGCGAAATCCAAGAATTGCACGAACTGTCCTAAATCCATGCCCTTCGGCAGCCCCAAATTCCCTGTCGGGTTGGGTCCCGCCTGCTGTGCTGCTACGTGCATGGGCATGCCTATGGCTGTTTGCGCGAATTGCGTCTGATGCGGTGGAAGGTCCCTCCCAAATGGCGTAGTTATGCCGGAGTGTTGGTTCGGCATCATGGCTGGGTACCCGGAAGTCGTCTGCTGAGGATAGCCTGCATTTAGTCCGTAGCTAGGGCCGGAAAGTCCGAAATTCGCCCGCCGAGCCATCATACGTTGTACATTGGCCGACAGTGCCTCATCTGCCGAGGTGTCGTAATTTTCGTATTCCACCCCGCCCGACCCTGTCATTGACATGTCTCCGAGTAATTCCGACAGCATTTGTGCCGCCGGTTTCGCCTTGGACGTGTCAATTCCCTGTCGTCTGTAATGCTCGTCTATCCTTTGCTTCTTGTTCTTCCCGGGCCCGTAAAATGGCAAGTCTTGGCCATTTGGGAGCTTAATTCGGCGGTCTTGCATAATGATGAAATTGTTCAAGAGATACTTCTGCTTTTCTTCGCAGTCGGCCTCATTGTGCGGCCCACTACAAAAGAAACAGCCCGAAGGGGCGCTCATTCCGTCAGACGTGGTGAAATTCCGCTGTCCCCTTGGCTGGAGATCCTGCTTCATTACCCGCAACGTTTCGGCCATGCTATTCTCGAACGTCTTCAACATTTTCTCTTGCACTACCAACGCATCCTTGACATGGGCCATTTCCACAGACAGGTGGTCGAACCGATCGTCGTTTTCTTGTTTGATCCGACGGTCGACACTCCCGCTCCTGACATCGTGGTTATTCCCCATTCCAGCCCGTACGGTCGGATCATGTCCAAACCACTTTTCGGCCAAATGCTCCGCGATCTTTATGACTTCGGAATACTTGAGCCGATCTCCGCGGCGAACTAGCCTTCCTGCTGGTGGCTGGCCAATAATAGCGTCCAAATCGCCTCCTTCCATCTTACTCCGTACGGCCGCTTCAAATTCTCCATCCAAGGTCGAAAGGTATTTCTGGCTTAATTCTAGGTTCGTGACCAACGCTGGATCCTGAAGCAATTTTTCGGCTTCGCGTTTGAACGCTATTCCGCGAAACGACGCAGGACGCCGAGTTCGGACCGTCTGACCCCGTCGTAATGCCTAGTCACCGTCGTTAATTTCGCCATAGTCCCCTTTTCGCTCTCCTCCAATTCTGGATGGTTCCCTTGGATGGCTTTCTTGAACGCTTCGTACGTGCCATTCTGATACTCCGGAAGCGCAATCCAGTCTTCATACACGTCCTCATTGTCCACGTACGAAGCCATCGTTTGCTTCTTCTGATCATCGTCCGTTATTCTACCCCTCGCAAAGACACCTTCACAATGACGGAAGAACGGCTTTAACTCTCTTTCGGGATTTTCGCCCGTGTAGTGAGGCCGACTAACGTCGTATGGTTCGGGCACCTTGAATTTCGCTGTGTCGTGACCTAGTGGTCCTTGGTTTGGTGGGTTCGGATTTTGGTTGGGATTCGCATTCCCCCCCGCACCCTGCTGTTGCTGTTGCGGACCTCCTCCGCCTTGTTGTTGTTGTAATCCCGGAGGATTGCCTCCTGCTCCCTGATTGGCCATATTCTCTACTGGTTCGTTGGGTTCCCTTGGTCGGAATACAAGTTGGGCTGGTAACTCCTCGTTATTCTCCGCTTCAGATACTCGTCTGCGTTTTGGACTGCCCGGAATTGGAACGTAATCCTCTTCCGATTTGATATTCTTCGCGCTGGTTGACGCGACCGAAGAATTCTCTGCTTTACGCACTCGAGTCCTCTTTAACGGGTCCTTTGTGAATCCCGGCACCAATCCTGCTCTTTGGGAAGTTGTAGAATTCCTAGGCTTTACAGGCAGCGGAATTTTGGAATGGAACGTGCGCAATTCTCCTTTGCCGCGAAGCAGACTAGGAGAATCGCTTGGTTTGGAATCGGAGTAACCCGATATCGAGGAAATTGTAGAACGTCCTCCTCAGACTTCAAATTCAAACTCCGGCTCCCCTCGCGGTGGGCTCCAGATGAGATGGGTGCTACGCAGATGCAGCCAGAAAACACCAAAACCCAAAACAACCTCAAAACCACCAAGATGTTATTTGGTAGAATAAGGGAAGTTCGGAATTTTGATATAAATTCTCTAACTCTGCGCACGAGATTCGGCCTTGTCAACTGCCTTGAAAGTGTTATTCGAGGAAGGCGAAGCGCGAATAGGAAGTCGGTTGGGGTTCGGAATATCCTCAGGCTCGGCAAATTCCGCAAGATGTTGAGTGCGGAATTTGGTCCGGTTCCAAGTGGGGTTGTGGGGAAAAGGGGAATAGGTAGTGGTGGGTTGGATATAGGTCTCCCGACGCAATAGCTGCAAGTACCCCAAGCAACTGGTTTACGCGATCTCACGTTCCAGAGTCCCGGCGCAAAGTACAATTCGCTAATTCGCTCCTCAAGCGAATGACAAGTTATTCCCAGGGCACCAAGGGTCCACTAGCAGAATACAAGTCCCAAATGTCGCAATTCTCACACAAATCTCTCCAATCAAAATAGCCAATAATTCGCACAGTCAAACTTGTTCAGAATAACAAACGTCTGGGAATCCCAAAAGTTCGCCTAGCACAAGCCCAGAACACACCCCTAGTAAGAGCGGGGAGGTTTCCGTGCCGCCCCAGACGTCCCCCAGGCCCTTTAAATACATATTCTACACAGAGTGTCCAAAGAAAAATATTCTGTCCGATGATATCATGTCGCTATTCGCACGTGCCCGCTTGGTAATAAAGGCTGGGCGCTTGATGGTTGCTTCCCGAGTGTCCCCGCCTATTCTACAGTCCTCGTGTAATTCCGATCGCCCGTTATGGTCTTCTTCCTCGATATTCGTTGGATCGGTGCTTTGCCCGCGCAGGCACGGTGTAGTTCGGAATTGCTCTAATTCCCATCTTTCGAACGAGCCGCGCCATGTCGTTATCGCCCCAATGGATGTTGAGTTATTCCACTATCTTCCCGTCGTCGCGCCTCGGCTTCTCGGCCTCTTGACAGTTTGAGGGCGCACCCTACGCTTCGGAATTGATACCCGTCGCGTCGATCCCTCTTCCCTTGGCTGATTTGACAGGTGAGCCCCGAGTACGTAGATCTCCACGCGTGGTATTCTTGACTCGTCCTTCCCGGATCACGTATCCAGCTCGGCAATTCGGCACAGGATTCGGTTTGGTGGTTATTCCCTCTTGGTTATGCAGCGGGCGTGTTCTGCACTTCGCGGACTATGCTATTCCCTAAGGCACGTTCAAGCCGTCGGGTTACCGAGTGGGCGAATAGCCCCTCTGCGCAGTGGTTGTCCAGGCCGCTCATTCGGGACTCATGCCGGCCAACTTCGGAGATGCCATACATGACGGCAGCGTAATTCCGACTTTCTAGATACAAATTCGAAGTCGACGCTTTGTGTGTGCTCGTCAATGTATGATCCAAAATAGCGAATAGCGATGAAATTCTGCGTTTTCACTGGTATTCCCTACTGAGGCGTATCAACGGTCAAACGCAGTCACGAAGAGACCCAGGTTCGAAAGTAGGACGGCGGTGCGTTGTTTGCGGGTGAAGAGCACGGAATTCGCTGGAATGCAGTTAAGAGTTATGCTCGAGAGATATCGCGGGGACGTACGCAGGAAGTGATTCGTCCATCGCGGATAGCGTTGCTGACCCGAGACGTTCAGCACTGGAATCAAGATCGGCGACGAATCCTGAGAGGGAATGCCCGCGTACTTACGCAGATACGCCGGAAACGCGAGCAACTGCTGCCGCACGAGCATGAACAGCGTGAAGAGCGGCGTATCGCCGAGGATCTCTTCGTAGTCGAGCGCCGTTGCGTGGTCGAGGGACGGAAGCCCGAGATCGGTGCGCGTTTTCGGGACGTAGACTTCGTCTCGTTCCATTGATGCGTGATATGTGTGGTGTCTGTGGTGCGAAATCTTCCAGCTAGCAATGCCGGAGTTGTAAACGAGACTCGGAGAGTGTACAGGAGGAAGCGGACCTGAAGTATGGTGTCCAAAGTGCGGAATGGATGATCTTGAGGCGAAAACGATTAGAGATAGCCAGCAGGGAAAGACTACTAAAGCGACGTACGTAGCCGAGAGTGTCATTGAGCAGCGGATATGGAGAAAAGGCACCATGGCCGCACTGGGAGAAAGCCTTAGATCGTCGACCGCAAACCTCGATAAAAAAACGCCTACTTCGTGTCCGAGCACCCAGATACCGGTGAAGACGAGTCCCTGGAACCACCAACTTTCGCATTCATGAGCACCACGACTGTGCATAAACTTGAGAAACGCACTAGACTGCCCATCCAGTCCATCTCACCACGACGGTCCCTGAGATATGTTCGGCGAGCTTGTCCCACTTGCGGACCAACAAGAAGAGCATCGCAGCCATGACTAGGTCGCGCAGGAGGTACGTCAGACTGCGGCGTGCGGAGCGGACGAAGCAGTGCTTTGGGATCGCGGAGCGGATGTCCTGCAGCGAGCTGAAAAGTAGGGTAAGCTCTGTATCATACCCACGAGAGTTGCGACGGCTTGACTGACCAGGAAATCGGCAAAGGCTGATATTTTTCGAGTTCTGAGGTCTGACTGGACATGGTGCAGTAGTTCGAGGATGCGCTCTTCGTCTTTTATAGACGCTGCAGCGCCAGGCACGCCTGACACGCTGCTGGAGGTTGAGCATACAAAACTAATTGTGGGCCCATCTTGGCGGTCCAGAAGAATCCACCGCCAGCTGAAACGCTGGAGTCGGACTATGCGCGTGGTCGCTCAGAGTCCGTTTGCGTCGTCTGTCGATCCTGAGCGAGGTACCAAAGGCAAAACGTATGTAAACGCAAAAGCTTGCGAGAAACAAGCTACTTACGACGGCGGGAATTGAATTTAGAGAGCGCGGAGCCTCGCCTTTGCAAGGTAAATCATCTGGTAAGGGTGCTTCTTGCTGCTCTGCGGCAATTCGTTTGTGTAACAAACAGGCTTGAGGCCGAGGAGTGTCGAGGTAGACGTTCATTCATGACTGAACGCAGGCGTCAGGTTGAATATCTTCTTGTGCTCAAGGATTTCAAGGGCTTGGTTGGTTGTTGATGATTGAGAAGTGGATTTGCACGTGCAGGCCCAGAGGTTGTCCTCGACGCCAACGTCGGTCGACCAACATTGACTCCTCAGCGTCCTCTGCCTCTCGTCCCTCTGGCTCTCGCACTGATTACTGCATGAGCGACACTGTTCTGCTCCCAAATTTCCGGCTTTCCGACGTCCAGCTTAATTCGCGACGCGTCACCGTCGCGTCGCTGAGCTTGCCTGCCGGATTCATGACGGGCACACGCCCGACCCTCACGTTCGCACTCGTATGTCGTTGCTGAACACACTTCTCTCGTTTGAGCTTGCGCAGTTCGCGCAGTTGATACATCATGACGCCTAGTAGACCGCAGGCGCCACTCGAGCGCTTATAGAGGGTCACTGCGGCTCCCACATCCATTCCTCCTGCAACCTCCCAAAATGAGCAAAGAGACATCCAAGCTCGTCCCGTCCGGCTGGCATACGACATACTTCCCCTCGTCGCAGCAACCTCAGCCTCACCCCCAGGCGCAGCCTGGCCCGTCTCTCCCGGTCACCCACTATCACACCATCGTCATCCACGAGCGTTCGCAGCAGGATCGTCGCCGTCGTCGCGGGTCTTGCTGCCGCTTCTTGGCGCTCTTCTTCATTGCGTGGTTGCTCGTCCACGCAGCGGTCCACCACCTCCGCAAGTATCACGGGTGCCATGGACTTCACTGCCGCGACGATAACGATTGGGTGCGTTTCTTTGTTTCGTTCCCGCAGTCTTGCCGGCTGACCAGACTGCAGCTGTCGTCCCAGCTTGGTATCGTCGATGCCAATATCCCCGAGGACATGGTCATCGAGCGCTGCCTGCACAATGGCCAACTCCTCAAGCCTAACTTCAGCGAAACCGCCGCGAAAACCACGAGTCCTGCATTGGGCTTCACCTTCCCCATTGCCACAAACACGACCATCACATTCACTTACCACCAATCCTTCTCCTCGTTCTTCGACCTCGACCTCGTCCGATGGTGGTCGTGGTTCGTGTCCCGCCTCCGGTTCTCTGCCGTCGAAGCAGTAGTATTCGCGCGCCCGACTCTGCAGGTCACGACGACCGATTCGTTGACCGATACAGCAGAGGTCTCCGTCAGCTCGTCGACCGGCACTACTGTCTGCCAGATGCAGCGTCGGGACGGGACCGAAATTGGCATCGTCATTTTTGTGTGTGGTTCTCTCTAGTTCGCCATCTCTAGCAGGCTGATCTCATTTCTCTAGTCTCTCGAAACGGCCCTTGACCCGCAATCACCCTCCGCTTTCCTGAGGCGACCACCAACACCCCGCGGTGGAAGCAAAATAAGACGATCAAGGCCCTGAACGCATACCTCCCCAACTCTGCAATCAACGTCGCTGGCCATTTAGCGCTGCAGTCGCTCAGGCTGACCGCGACCAACGCGCCGATCAACCTCGGTACTCGCTCCAAGTGAGTGAGCGGGTCGACGTGAGCACCACCAATGCCGCTCTTACAGCGAAGGTGCGTTGGGTTGTGTTTATTGAGGTTATAAGCCTGTTGATCCATTTGCGTAGAACATCACTGCTCCACATCTCTCGCTGACCACGACCAACGCAGCCATCCGCGGGTGGTTCAACGCCTCGGAGACTCTGGTCCTGCGCACCACCAACGCGCCGATCGACGTAAACGTCGGTCTGGAGAACAACAAGGGCAAGCCCTCGCCGACGTCTGGGACTCTGACCACGACGAATGGGTGTGTTTATGTTTCTCATCGCTAATTAAAGAGTATGCGCTCATGGACATAAATATTCACAGCAACATCGACGCGCGCATCCGCCTCTCGACGCCCCCGAAACTCAAAGTCGGCGGGTCGTTTTCGTTGTCGGCGATGACGACGAACAAGCGCGCGTTCGTTGACGTCGTGGATGCGCCCCAAAGCCATATGGTGCGCTCCCTTCCTTCCCTTCACGTGCTGATGTAACATCCCTTGCAGCTCAAACTCGCCACCCACACCACCAACGCCCCCGCCGAGGTGCGCGTCCCCCTCGAATACGAAGGCGCGTTGTTCGTCTATGCGAGCGAGCGCGGCGGGGCCTCGGTGCAGCAGAAACACAAGGATGACGGCGATTCCCGGGTTCTGTCGGTTCTCCCAGACGAGCCACATAGTCCCGGCGGCCCGACCCCGTCTACCTACGAGGCCGAGCTCGGTTTGCTATGCCGCACGCACATGCGGTGGAGTTTGCACTAATCTAGACGAGACGAAGGTCAGTTCGCGTCCGTTTTGAACCCACACAAAAGAACCTGACCTCGGCACAGAAACAACGTCCGCAGGGACTCCTGCGCCGATTCCTGGTGAGCTCCCGTGTCTAACGGCCCGCTCTCCAAAACCGCAACGCGTTCACATTCGCAAGCCTCGGCAACTTCCAGTCATTCCGAACTGACTCTGCCAGTGTCTGCTTTATTCATCGCGAAATAACGAAAAACTCACTTGTTGTAGGCAAACTCAGCTTTTCGCGTGCCCGACGAGTTCATATCAACCTCTACAAAAACAACAAAACGAGCCCATAGGCCGGACTCGGCAAATGCAAAGTCCCCGCGCGGACACGAGCACCCGAATTCGAAGCCGCGACTAGACGATCTCAGCCGTCCTAAGTTCCACACCTCAAGCATGCAAAACCACCGTTCACTCAGACTTGGAGGTGCTGAGGAACTCCCAGCAACGCACCGACCTGCCAACTCGAGCCCGACGGCCATCCCCGATATCTTAGCACACCCCGGTTAGTCCAGTTCTTGTCTCCAAATGTGTAGTTGGCTCACGTGTTAGCAGTCGAGTCTTCGTTGACCTAAAATTCCCCAGCATCAACGCCGCGCCGCGCCGTCACGAACGACAACGAGCTCACCGGCTCCGTCTCGTCGTGCCGCACCCCATAGCCGACGCTAAGCAGCCAGTCTAGTCTGATAGCAAGGTCAGTGGATTTGGTACCAACGTCGGCTGCGTAGTAAGTAACTGACCTTGTTGACAGAGTGCGAACGCGAAAGCGTTGATATGGATCGGCGCGTCAACGATAGAGGGCTGCGGATGGTTGGGTTAGTGCCATCGAGCCCATCGAGCCTTTGCATGAAACTCACCGGTGACAGGTTACCCGTCTAGCCCAGTCGTTTAGGGACTAGACACAATGTTGGCGGCACCTGCACTCCGCACTCGTGCGCCCGACGCCGAGGTCAGCGCCAAAAGGTCAAGACAGGCGGAAGATTCTGCAAGCTTAAGGTCAGGAGCGGGTTCTCTGATGATGCCGAATCTGCACAAACCAATCTTCGCAGCGAATGCGCGTGCGTGGGCGGCGACTGAGTAGGCGGGCAAGCGCGCGGGCACATGGTGAGGAACGTGCGGGGCGGGGGCGACCACAGGAAAATGAATTTGCGGGGAATTGAGGTCAGTGAGGTTGGGAGGGTTTTGCTCCTCATCGTTGTCACTGGACCTGGGCTGGTATAAGCTATCAATGGACTGTAGTTCTCTTCCGCGCAAAAGACGCGCAACTCAAAGAATCACTCCGCTGTTATGTGTTATGTGTTATGTACATAATATATTTCACTTAAAAAAACTACTAGCGGATGTCCGCAGCTATATCACGTGCCCTGTGACTCGTACAAGTGCAACAAGCCTAAGAAGAACAGTCCAAGGGAGGAAAGTTTTCCATATCTATCAAGTTGTTTGGAGTACTTGGAACACGGAGTCTCCAGATCTGCTGCTCCTACCTTGCTCAAGTGGTCCCGGGTTCAAACCTTACCGGTGTCTTGTTTTTGACTAATTATGCTTTGACCCGTGCTCGGCATCTATGATCCGAATCGATCCAATCAATGCACAGCCGCTGGAGGAAAGTCTAAGGAAAGTCTAGGAAAATGCAGCGGAAAGTCAAACTTTAACCAGGGGGTAAATGCTGGTTAAATGCTGAATAAAGTCTGGTTAAAGTCAAAATTTAACCAGCATTTAACCAGGTAGAAAATCATGGTTAAATGTTGAATAAATGCTGGGTAAAGTCATAATTTAACCAGCATTTAACTAGGTAGAAAATCATGGTTAAATGCTGAATAAAGTGTGCATTTAACCAGCATTTAACCAGGCAGGAAATTGGCCATTGCCCGCAGTGTTTTTAACTCTGTGGTGTTTTTTTACTTAACCTCTGCAGGAAAAGGGCGCAAAGCACAAGGAACGTAAGCGTCCTGGTGTGAAATTCCATGATCTCGACAAGACCTATCTCCTCGACGTCCAATCGCGCCCGCATCCGACTCGCACTATCGACGAGATTTCCGATTCCGATTCCGATGACAGCGAGGATCTCCCGAGCAGCGAAAGCGACGATGATTTGGCCGAGGAGCGCTCACCGCGTCGTTCAAACCGGCCCGTGGTTCTCACTGAAACCATTCGCATCAACAACAACCTAATCAATCTTGACGCCCGGGTCTGTTGGCGATGGTGGCCGAGGAAAGCCCCACATCGGATGCTTCACTGGCTGCTCCAGCGGCGCAGTCGGGTTCAACTGCAAGTGGTGGGAGTGGTACAGCTGTTGGAACTGTCCGTGTTGATTCCGAGGTCGACTGGGCGGCACTGGGTCTTGCGTAAATTACCTAACTTACATACTTACATACCTACACTTATTCAAACTTACACGAAAGTTACATCACGTGACTATATGTAAGTTACATAGTAAGTTACAAGCCTTAGGTTGGCCAGATGTAAGTTACAAATGTAAAAAATGTAAGTGATGTAACTTGCGGAACCCTAGCCCAGATCCAAGTGCAAAAAGGCCCTTTTTTCATGTGGCCGCATGAAAAAAGCCCTCTTTTTCAGTGGGATCTGGGTGTCGTGTTTTGGCACCATGATCTGTATTAAAAAGGTCAACCCTGTTTTCAAGCATTTTTTTTTCTGTTCAATAAAGGAGTTTTTCTAGAATGAGATGCTCGTCTTATCTCAACCCTTTTTTTTTTTAACCAAGATCTATGTTGTATATAGGCATCTATCAGGCACAATCATCAAAACATACTTTCACTCTGGATAAATTACACCTGTTTTGTGTACTTTATTTACAAGGGAAAAAAGTCAAAAAAAAAACAAAAAAATCCTGTTTAAAGAAGAACACCAGGTGTGACAGTAGCTTACTCGTTCCCTGACAACAGCATTGTTCTGGTTCAATACTGCACCTGCTGCTGGGTTGGGGGCCAAGCTGTACCGGTACGGCGACGGATACCTACACAGGCAGAAATAGATACTGTATCATTTTGATCAATTCTGCTCATCACGGTCACACTAACTTTTTTGCCGAAATTTTTCGGCCAGTCACAGGTCACAGCAAATTTTCTTGGTCCCAAAACTGTCCCAGTATGGTAATTGGTCACAAATCTACGCGCCTCCGGCGCGCATCATTCCCATATAAGGCAAGTGACACGCCGGCCCGGCCCTCCGGCCGAATTGCACATTTCGGCCAAAGGGTCACAGGTCACAGCTGGGCCAAATTGATCAAAATGCTACAGCATACTCAAGGGGGTGTCAACTTTCTAAAGTTGGATGTACAGTTGCTGACCGTCATCTGAAAGAGGACCACCCCACCGAAACACCCGTTGTTTGGGCCGATACCTATCCCAAATGGGACAAGAATTGGAGGGAATAGAGAGCACCCGTAGATATTATGGTACACAATTTTTTTGGCCTTATATACTGGGCTACAGGCGCAGAAGACTGCATGCAATGTGTACTGCCAGATAAATTAGCATATTGCTATTACCTCTAGGCAGGCAGACAAGATACGCTCAGGGGAGCTACATAGTATGGTATACAGAAGCAACCGTTCCAGTAGACCTTGATGTCCATTACATAGCCTACAGCTGGGTCATTTCTATACTACTGTAGTATTTCGAACCTAAGTTCAGTGGGGTGAACGCGTAACGCAATGAACTTGACTGAACGCAAGTTCATCACGGATCAAATTCCCATATTTGGAATGCCGGCGCCAGCCGGCCGGAAAATTTTGATCCTATCAGCGCTTAATAAGCCAGAATTGGGCTCCGAACGCGTAACAGGTATGAAATTAGTTCAGTTCAGAGGCCCATGTAACGCGTAACCTGAACTTAGGTTCGAAATACTACAGTATATGGACATGAAACCCCATGTAAAGGTTTGCTTTTTGATGTGGTATACACAGGTTCAATCTGTTTATGCAGGTATAAGTATGTGTAGCGGAGTTGGCTACCTGTGATCTGTGAGCAGTGTGAGTAGTGGTATAAATAGCTGGGATGATCATATAATAATAGGTATACAGGTATGAGTGGCTTGGTCAGCTATTTGTGAGTAGGACTTTTGTGCTCTATTGTGCAGCACTCCTATACTAGCCGCTGCAGTGGTCCTGGTACATTAACATGCCCCCCATCTGTTAGCAGCACAAGTCTATTGCGCAGTGGGGAAAAGTCTGAGATGGGGATTTGTATTTGAAAACTCGCTGCGCTTATATACCCTACAGGAATGCTTAGTAATCTACTCTATTTCCGTCTTCATTTCCGATCCCATTCGGAGCGCAGTCCGGCAATCATAATTTATCCGCTGTGCCGATGTGCCGAATAGCCGTGAGCTCCGTGATCCGATATTCCCGGTGATCCGAGGCTTGATACTCCAACACCATCCTTGAGATAAAGAATGTATATATCCCTAGCTACTTGCAGGCCGGTTGGATACATCCTCAGTGGATACATCTAGAATTAGTGGATATGTCCATATTGCACTATAGAATCAGGTGGATATATCCATAATGGATACATCCAGACTTATGGATTTATCCACATAGGATATATCCAGGATGCTCTGGATATACTCCTGCCTTACCTCTTGTCTTACCTTACCCTTATCTTACCTGTTACGCTACCTCACCTTTTACTACATCTTACCTCTTACCATATGTTACCTCTTGCCATACTTTACCTCTTGCCAGACTTTACTCTCTCACCTTACCTTGTCTCTTGCCTTACCTTATCTTACCTCATCTCTTACCTGACCTTACCTTACTTTATCTTATCTTATCCTACTTTATCTTCACACTGAACTAGAGGTCTAAAAGGTCTAGAACATTGGAACTGCACTATATGTATGTTGAATTCGAAGATTGATAGGTTGGCCATAGGTTGTAAATTAACTCATAACTTGCCTTACCAATATGAAAATTAAATACCTACCTGATAAATGTTCAGAGTCAAGACGGTGGCCAGCAAAAGCACACTGCACAGCAAGCTCATCCCTGCGTGCACACACAGATAGCAAGACCGTAAATGCCTGCTTCTCCTCCAGCCCAAGCAAAGAGACTTGCTTTGACCCTCACTGGGCCCACGTGACCTTCGAGCTAGGTAGGAAGACGACACCCGTCTGGTCGGAGTTGATGAAGAGGGAGTTAGGGATTTGATGCTCCTTAATGATGTTTGCTCGACAAAGGCACTCTGATTGTGATATGGTTTCAGCTAGGGCTGAAACAGCAGCAAAAATGACTAGTTTTTGTACTAATTCTGGCCACAGCAAAAATATATAATATTTGTCCTCTTGAATTGCTGCCTAAAATGATCAATTTTGAGGGCCGTTTCTATGTCTGCTAAAATGCCTGGTTTTGGCAAGCAACTGAAAGAGCCACTGAAAGCTCAAGTTTTAGCTGTGCTAAATGGGGTACTAAAAATTAACTCTTTCAGCAAAGATGAAAGGAGACGCAAAGGAAGGAATTTTCTATGTGAAATCAGCTATGGCAAAGGCAAAGATTTTGATATTCCTAATATTTCCTTAGATCAGGCAAGCTGTGAAGCGCGCCAATATCTCACCGGATGGCAGATGCATCAGCGGGAGATAAACAGCAATGGCGGGAGTTCAACAAGTACTCACACGCATGGTTTACGGCCCAGCATACAGCAGTGTAACAGCCTTTGGATTGATATAGCACAAGACGGACAGTATAAGCAGTTTTGATATTGTACCGTAGCAGCATTCGCTTGCAGTGGGCGACTGCAGCCCCAGCAAGCGGAATAAACCTCTCTTTATTGTTGTGACGAGCCTGGAAAATGACCACGCTTGGATCCTCTATAAAACCACTATTTTATTCTATTTTCACTGCTGCAGCACAATCCACACTTCATATACACTTTCTACTTCATTACACACCAGCATCTTGCACTTTTCCCTTCTTCAATATGCACATTGGAATGTTCCAGGACATTCTACAGACCCAGGAGCTACAGCACAGCCTTGGCTCCGCACCTGTGTGCACAGCCACACTTGCTCCGCATGACTGTACCCCAGTCATCCTGACTCTTATAGAGAGTTCCAGAGGTTTCTGTGAGGTTCTATATTGACAGCCATGAGAGTTTCTTAGTAGTATATATAGAGAGCCTGTACATTACTAATAATGATACACTTGGGGCACCCCACATCCCCCCAACAACACACCCGGGGCCCACCCCACATCCTCCCATCACAATTGCTTGGCTGCTAGGCTGCTTGGGCAAGGTTGCTAGTGCTAGTGCTTGTACATTGCCTGGTCTTGCTTCCCTGCTTCCCAACACAAACACAATTGGTGCGTACCCATATATTGAAATACACAACAACACCTCTGGTATTATATTGGTTCCCTCCGAATTCGCAATTGCTGTTTCCTGCAGCACGAATCCCCGAACTCACCTGCAAGGATTAGATTTGGGTTTGTTGAGTTTCCCCACTTGCTCATTTCTGCCGTGCATTATATTGGAGCCCACCGCGAGGGGATTCATTCAGAAAACCAATTCCAAAACTCATACCAACCCTGGTGTTGACATTCAATACCACCACCATCCCTGTTCTTGCGCAAGCTCGAACACCTCCACCCTCAACACACGCCTTCACCTGTTCTTGCGCAAGCTTGAACATACCCAGCAGTAATAAGAACTTGCTGCTGACTCCTCCCCCACCATTTCCCCACCACAACCACAATGTCTGGTGTGGCACCCTTCCGAATACCTCAACCTTGGGACCACAATCGTCCGCACTTTGAAACAGATGCTGCAGAAGACCTCCTAGATTTCCTTGATCAAATGGAGATCATCTTTACAGAAGGTCAGATCGCTAATGACCAGCGTAAGAAAGAGGTTTTGACTGGCTTTCTATCATACAAGAAGCGTGCACTCTGGCGCTCTTGGGACACTTATGACAGTAAGCACTCATTTGCAGACTTTCAAGTCAAGTTCAAGTCTGCTTACCCTGAGCTTCGTGCCATTGAGTCTGGGCTATTGTCGCATCTAAAGGACCTGTGCTCTCGTTCAAAGGGCATCAGTAAGTCTGAAGAGGGCAAGCTTCTTCAGATGCCTGCTGAAATGAGAGAATTCAGTACCAGTGAAAACTAGGGTTCTGTAAGTTAGTCAAATCAAACTTACACGTGTAAGCTTGAGGCGTAACTTACACGTTAGTTACGCATGTAAGTTACATGGGCGCGTCGAAGGTGCATGTAAGTATGTAAGTTAGTCAAATCTGGCGCGTGATGCGCCGGCCGTGCAGTTATCGATAACTGCACTTACTTCCCACTCTCATGAGCCGTGCCGATTCACCAAAGCAAGAGGCTCCGACACTGACGGCCACCAGCAGTCCCTTGCCCCCAAACAATGGCGACGATGAGCTGCCAGAGCTGCTGGATTCACCCGGCGGAGCACTCAGCGCAGATGGGCCGGATGGCGCCGGAAACTCGACGCTCAGCACCCTGTCCTTTGACGGCTACTTCACCGGGCAGGACACCGGCCTTCTCACTGCTCACGCAAGCCAGGTTGGATGCCGGGAGGCTGTCATTCTCTCGGAGAGTAGAGAGCCGGAGGTGCGTCTTGGATTGAGCCTGATTTGACAAGACTGACTTCCCCAATAGAGAGGAATTTCCGTCATTGCCCGCCAAGACATTAACCAAACACCAAACAGTCCCGATCTTGAGCGGGAGAGGCAGCGGCCGTCTGACGATGTAGCATGATAGGATAGATAGGCTTTCTGAATCGATCCGGGCTTGCACTGCCCCGCTGTCAATCACGGAAGCTTCCGTAAAATTTTCGTCTTCTCTCCCCACGATGGTCGACGACGCAAAGGTCGCCAAGCTCTTCCCTACCCTGCTCAAGCACCTGCAGCAGCGCATCCAAGGTGTTCCAGACACCATTCCGCTGGCTCCGGAGGATGGGCCTGTTCACCGAGCCCTGCGGGCGCTAGAGGTAGATGCCGAGGAAGGCGCGTGGTACTCGGCGAATCGCGCATGGGAGCGTGCATTCCAGTGCAGTGACGAGGAGAAGCACAAACGGATCGCGCGCGGGCCGTATGGCCTGGACCTCGTGTGTCCGTTCCTGGAGTTCTACGCCAAGCAGGATGGCATCGCCGAGACGCCATATGTCGGGCAGTTAGGACGCCGCATCCAGCAGCTCAATATGGTGATGGACGAGATGAGCATGTGCGTTCAGGACTTCATTTTATTCCTGAATACTGACGGAGGACAGCCCCATCGCCATTCTCTCGGGAGCCGATACAGTAAAGTCCGGCAGGGTGCCTGCCCCGGCCAAGGTCTGTTTTCATCTGTCAAACGCGAAGAGAAGACTGACCTTTCATTGAGACCTCGGCTTCCGGCGCGTCCAAACGTACAGCAGCTGCTCGCGAGTCGGACCAGGACACCGAGAAGGTGCGTCGCAACGTTCTTCTCCAGCTTCAGTCTGCTGACGGCCTCTTCTCAGCCGAAGCGTGCGGGTGGCCGGAAGAAGGACCCGCTTCTAGAGCAGCTCGTCACTCGCTGGTCCACGATCGAGAACGGGACCACGAAGCACTTTCACAAGTGCATCGCGTGCGAGACCGAGTGGAGCGGGTCCCCAGGGACGAAGCGCTGCTTTGGACATGCCGCCTTTGGTTGCGATAACATGAGAGAGCAGCACCCCGAACTCGCCACCGCCGCAGCAACGAAGCTCGGCAAAAAGTCTCTCACCGCTCGACAGGCTGCCGCTGCCGCGGTTTCTGATAGCGAGAGCGAAACCGACAAGCCCGCCGAGCCCAAGCCAAAGCAAGTCAAGCTCGATACCGCTGCGTTGAAGAACGAGGGCAAGAAGAAGGCGAAGAAGGATTGGGAGCCGTTCAACACGCAGATGGCGCTCCTGCAGGTCCAGCTGGTGACTGTTGCGGGGGTGGTGCCAAACGTCTTCGACTCGGACGTGTGGAAGGAGATGGCAGCGCTGGCGAACCCGCATTGGGTGCCGCTTAGCGCAGATCAGGTCCAGGTCGAGATCGGGCTCGAGGCTGCGATGACGGTGGAGCAAACGAGGACGGCGCTGCGGATGCACGAGCACAACACCATCTCGTTCGATGGGACGTCGATGCGGAGGAACCAGGGGCTGTATACAGTCCATGGGATTACGCCGAAGCGCGAGGAGCATTTCCTCCATGCACACAAGGGCGATAAGACGCGGCATACGGCGAAATGGGTCTCAGGGCGGGTTGGCTCGGTGAGTTCGTTCCTTGAGTTCCGTTTTATTTGCTTACACTAACGTGCTTGTAGTCTATTGAAGATATTGGGCCCGACCACGTCGCGGCGCTCGTCTCGGATAGCACATCGGTGACGAAGCTGGCACGTCGCATGCTCGTCACCAAATACCCCCACATTCTCGACCTTCGCGACGCCGTCCACCACCTACACAACACGATTGGCGACATTACCAAGTTGCAGTACTTCCTCACGGTGCGTGCCCCACGCTCCCTCTGCCGCAAAAAGCTCATTAATTCGTTCAAGCCCATCGCGACGATGAAGAAGACCATCGCGTTCTTCAGCAAGTCCAACTTCTCCGTTGCCAAGCTCAAGTCCGTGGGCGAGACAGGCGGCCAGAAGATCAAAGCGCTCCAGAGCGTCGGAAAGACGCGTTTCGGCTCCAACTGGACCTCAGCAATGTCCGTCATCCCCGTTATCCCCGTCATCCAAACCTGCGTTCAAGCGGGCGAACTCAAATTCACGGTGAGTTTCCTCGTTTATCCAACTTGACAGCAAACTCACATTTTCCAGTCAAAACCGTTGCAGTCTCTGTACCAGCACACGATGACCGGTTGTCTCGACGTGTTCCGGTCGCGTATGGGACAGTACACGGCCATTGTCGCGCCGCTCATTCGCTCCCTCTGGTCGCTCGAGGCTGCGAAAAGTAACGCGTCCGATGTTTACGTGCTGTGGCTTGCATCGGCGGCGGCGCTCAATGCCCTCCTCAAGAAATCTACAAACATTACCGGTATCCCTCGCGACGTCAAGATGCAAGTCGGCGGAATAGTCACGAGCCGTTTTGAAGAATTCTTCGAAACGGACTTGTACTTTGCTGCATTCATCCTGGATAACCGTACGTACCCAGCACCGTTTCGATTGATTTGAGCTCATCTACGCTCTCCAGGCTACAATGAGGACGAGTTCTTCGCGGATCCCATTGAGGCCCGCAAGATACCGACTCGGGAAGAGTTGTGTGGTCCTGCCCCTCCCGGGATGACTGCCCTTCCGACCCCGCGAATGCCCGGTGTAGGCGCCTTCCGTCGCGTCCGCCACGTGGTCATGTCCCTGATGAAGCCGGAAATCGAGCGAGCAAAAACTAAACGTGCTGTACCGGGGGCAGCCTTTAATCTCGATGTGTTTCCTTGGGATATGGATGGTCCCGCGGCGGTCGCTGCTTTTGATCAGCAGTTCGACGCGTTCTGGCGCCGCGAATGGCCGTTCGACGGCGCTGCGAGTGCGAGGGACATGGATCCGCTGGACTATTGGATGGAGCTTCGTTCGACCAAGTTTGGACGGGTTCTCGGTGTGCGTGCCAATTATTCTTCAGCTTCGTTGTTCTCTCACTCCCGCCGTAGCATTTTGGCGTCAAGATATTCTCGATTACCGTCAACTCCATGGCCGACGAGCGTACTAACTCTATGCTCACGTGGTTCAATAGCCCATACCGAAATCGGCAGACCGCGCAGACCATGGAGGAGCTGATCCTCGTGGGTCAGCGGTTCCGTCGTGAACGTCGTGTGTGTGCCTTCCTTTTTTTAACTCTGTGGTGTTTTTTTACTTAACCTCTGCAGGAAAAGGGCGCAAAGCACAAGGAACGTAAGCGTCCTGGTGTGAAATTCCATGATCTCGACAAGACCTATCTCCTCGACGTCCAATCGCGCCCGCATCCGACTCGCACTATCGACGAGATTTCCGATTCCGATTCCGATGACAGCGAGGATCTCCCGAGCAGCGAAAGCGACGATGATTTGGCCGAGGAGCGCTCACCGCGTCGTTCAAACCGGCCCGTGGTTCTCACTGAAACCATTCGCATCAACAACAACCTAATCAATCTTGACGCGCCGGGTCTGTTGGCGATGGTGGCCGAGGAAAGCCCCACATCGGATGCTTCACTGGCTGCTCCAGCGGCGCAGTCGGGTTCAACTGCAAGTGGTGGGAGTGGTACAGCTGTTGGAACTGTCCGTGTTGATTCCGAGGTCGACTGGGCGGCACTGGGTCTTGCGTAAATTACCTAACTTACATACTTACATACCTACACTTATTCAAACTTACACGAAAGTTACATCACGTGACTATATGTAAGTTACATAGTAAGTTACAAGCCTTAGGTTGGCCAGATGTAAGTTACAAATGTAAAAAATGTAAGTGATGTAACTTGCGGAACCCTAGTCAAAACAGACAAAGAAATCAGCTGTTTTCAGTGATATTTCATATGAACAGAAATTTCTGATTCTTCTTCACAAATGTAAATTAGCTACTATAATCAGCAGTTTTTAGTAGCATCTCAGCCCAAACTCAAAGCAAGGCAATTTTGCAGTGAAGAATGTAGTCTCACATTGTAGCTCATACACTTAGCTTTGCATGCAAATCCCTGGGCTTCCCTATAGGGCAATGCACAGAAATTCATGCCTTTCTCACATCAGTGATCCTGAGTAATCATGCTTACATCTAGCAGCTCCCAGCCTTGGCAGCCCTTAATGATCCAGTGACAGCCCGGAGAAAAATTTTGCATATTTGCACTGTGACTGGTGAATATTTGTGACATTTGTCACTTATTATCTAAAATAGAAATATATCACATGTGACTGTTGTCACACTATGTGACTATGTTCTCAAACCAGGAATGTGTGATATTGTCACAGATGTCACAGAAACAAAAGTTGTAGCTCTTGTTGAGCTCTACAATGTTTCTCATTGACTTTGGCCTGATTCTTATCCATTATTGTGCAAAATCCCAAATACTGCTATAAAGACGTGAAATGTAGCTGGTTCTTGCCAGCTCCTTGGCCATTTAGAATGAAACACATAGTGGCAGGTAGGGATGAGCTGCCTGAACAAAATAAACCTCCTCTCATGAGTTTAGAACAAACCATTATGGAGATATGCTACATTTACTGATATGCCTCTATACAACCATGAGATTCCTTGCTCATATCTGATGGACAGCTAAGACTAAGTGGAAGGACACCCTAGGAGACCTAGGGCCCTTCATGGGTAAACCCGTGGGTACCACGGGCCGTGCCTGCACCCGTACCCACACAGCCACATACCCATGACCCGTGGGTACGGGTGCGGGTTACCCAAGCCGCAGAAGGTATTGTTCCGAGGTGGATGGCAGCTGTCTGCCATTCCTCGATGTTCTTCCGCTGAATAGGCCTGATTGGCAAGGGATCTGGGCCCGAAGAGGCACCATCGGCGGTGTCGAAAGGCCGTCGGCCCGCAGGGACAGCCGTGGGAGGGCCGACCCGCGGGTCCACGGGTAGCCGAGGGGCTACCCGTACCCGTACCCGCGCGGGTAATACCCGCACCCGCACGGGTAATACCCGCGTGCCCCGCACGGGTTACCCATACCCGTGAAGGGCCCTAAGGAGACCCAGTGGGGTCCAGTCTTGAGGAGGGCTCTGTCCCAGGTATTGCCACAGTAGTATTGGGGTTTAGGTCAGCAATAAAGTTGATCCAAGTGGAGGTTCCCCTGACAGCCGATGCAACCTAATCCGACAGTTTCCATGCATATCCTGACACAGTACGGCACGATCTAGCCCATGGCCAAGTTTTTTTACATGGTCCCACCCAAAGCTGGTCGCAGCTGAATTGCAGATTTTGGCCAAGTGGTCACAGGTCACAGGCCGGCCAAACTGATCGAAATGCTACAGTACACATGCAAAGTCACCTTGCTTTGCAAGATTCCCCCACCATCAATATTATGTATTTATCAATCATTCATCCTTGCCCAGCCAAACAGGTCCAAAGCATACGTTGACGGTGCTCGTTTGTGCTCAAACCACCCTGTCAAAACATGTACATCTGCCTTTACACAGCTTTCCTTCCGTTCTGTTCCGATCACTTTCTCCCTTCCGCTTCCGCAGCTCCTGTTGCACCCCTTTCCGTATGCTCTCCACCGCTCCTACCACCCCCACATCTATCCTGCCCGCTCTTATTATTTCTCTGCGGTTGCAAATTCAACTAAGGCCGGAAGGCCGCGGAAGGGCGTCGTGATTGACGAACGCGCGGCCAAGTCACAGGCTTGGCAGGTGTCGCTGCCGGGCACGCGCGGCTCGGCGGTGTCAACAGCATGTAAAACAAATCCCCCCCCCAATCTGAACGAGAAAATCGGGACTGGGCCCTGTCCTGGGAACGGCCAACTCTATTCTCATCCATCAGAGCCAAAAACATTGAATTTTGACTCGTCAGAGAAGATGACCACCTGCCAGCCCTCGGGGCCCCAGTAATAATGAAGGCTGGCCCACTCGATATGCTTCGAGATGTAGGCCCGAGTGAGCAGAGACGTTGACTGGGCTGTGTAGGCGTGCATTCCAGTCGATTTGAGCCCGGTCTGCACAGCGTCGGCGTGCACCTGCGGGTAGAACTTCCGCTAAAGGTCTATTATGTTGTTGGCTTGGCCTGTCGAGCGCATTTCCATGCCTTTCTTTGCGTCCTCAGCTGTGAATTTGCATGGGTGTCCGGTCTTACGACCTTTTGCTTCAAAATCATGACTCTTCCCATAGCGATTAACAATGCGGGAGACCGTGGATGGCGTGACATTCTCCTTGTCGCCAATCTCACGAGTGGAGTCTTTCTTCTCCTTCAGAGTGACGACATGGGCTTTTGGAGCAGATGTGAGGCTGGCCATGATAATAGGGAAGATGTGTGTGTGTGTATGTATGTGTAGTATGAGCGCTGGGCAATGCATCGTTGTGGTGGTTCGAAGGAGAAATGTGATGGCTCGTCACATGTGGAAAAAGAATTGAATCACCAGGTTGCTTTTATATGACATTTACCGGCAAACAAAGCGGCCCACAACCATGATATTTTCAGGGTATCTAGTGGGCCTTGGGAGGTATAATGTACATGCATAAGTTTGTGAGTGTAATGTGTCTTGCTACCATGAACAAGCCAATCAAAAAATATCTTGTGATCTCATTCCTTTTCCGGGTCAGTGTAAACAGCATGTATCTTGTTGTTCTCCATCCTTATTGTCTGCCTCATGTTCTCCTCATACTTTTACCATATGACTATACTTATCTCCTTGTGATATTTCTCTTATTGTGGTCTCTATCTTTGTCATATGGTCCTGTACTTGTATATAAGCATCTGCTGGACGTTCAGGACAGCAGTTTTGTTATTAAAGTTTCTTACTACTCTCCTCTGTTTACTCCAACTCCTCCGGCTCCTTCATAACATGTTTTAGATATCACATAGATAGAGTGTCATTTCTGCACAGATCCTGATATATTGATGGGATTAGTGATGGCTCGAGAATCGTCGCCTCTACGCACCGCGGGGACACCAGAGGTGGTCGCGCATGGTCCACGGCTCACACCGATGTCAGATATGGGAGAGGTGGTCGCTGTTGGCCCAATTAGGGTTGGTGGAATGGAAAAACTCGGGTATTAAACTCACGGTAGTCCGAGTCGAGCCAGAGCATGCTAGCCTGCAATATTTCTCAGACTTTGTGCACAGATGGAGTAAGGAAGATACCCACCGCGTAATCGTCCTTGAAAGTGTGTTTGTGGTCAAAAACAACGAGAACAAGTGATATGACATACCCAGAGACTGCAAAAACAATCAGCGCCCAAAAAATCCCCAAAATATTTACCACATACCTGAGCGACAGAACCATGCCCTTGCCAATGGCGGAGCCCATCTGGGTAAGGCCACCTTGCGTGGCGAAGCTGTTGGTGTTGTTGGTGGCGGCCTTCTGCTGGGTGCAGAACTCGTCAGTGATCTCGTTGGTGGCGGTGACATCAGCGACGTTGGTCATCGAGTTCTGGATGATCTTGCCGTTCTGGACGTAGACACGCTTGATCGCCGAGAGGGAACCAGTGTCGGTGCCGTCGGAGGTAACGAACTGGGTGACGACAGTGATGGGCTGCATGGTGTCGATGGTGAATGACGACCAGTCGCCAGAGAACAATTTGTTGCCCCAGAGCCATGAAGATGCACCAGGGGTCCAAACTGGTCTACTAGCAAAATCATCCAGTGGGCTATTTTTATCACCAGCATTACATCACCGAGATTCAATATATAGGAATTTTATAGAGATGATATGTATTATTTAGACCTTTGGCAATGCTCCCAGCTTAAAGATGGAAAGGAAGGTTGTTGGACATAGTAATTGCGCTTTCTCACCATAGGCCTCCATGTTATGGGCAGAAACTGAAGCAAGGTATGGCACAAATCTTGCAATTTCTTGAGGCCAGATCCTGTAGCATTTTATCCAATTCACTAGTCAAGTGTGACACCCACCTAAATTTTGTCAGTCACCAAAACTGCTCAAATTTGACAGTTTTGATGAAAATCAGTGTCTGCCGGGCCCTGCCAATCGGTTCAAAGTGCCTTATAAGGCCGTGTGACATGTGACTGACAAAAAGTTTTCACCATTATATAAGTCACACCCTCCAACGCCTGACGACATGATTAAAATGCTACAGTATACAATGTGTGAGGGCCGAGAAGACATCTGAAACATGTTGGATACATGCATCTTCAGCTTCCCCCCACTGGCCTCCCGTTGGCTCTTGTGCACGTGATTATTGCACTTGGCTATCAACAACTCAAGCTGCTCAGCGTCCTCAACGCCATAGACATTATGCATGAGGCTCCGCTGCAGGCGCTGTGCGACATGCTTCTTCTGAATGAGAGCAGAACACGTGTTCTGGAGAGTGAAAACTTAAAAGTGGGGCTTTTGGGGCGTCGATGAAGTGTGCATTTTGTGCAGCTTGAGCATGATTCGAGTCATTTGACGGTGGTGGACGGCTCTGATTAAGATCAGGCGCAGGCTCTATGCATTATTTTCTTGGGAGGTCGCGAGGGTCCACACGAACCATTATTAGATTACATATAGTACAGACACGTACTTACTTCCTCGTTTCCTCAAAACAGCATTTTGATGATTGAAGTACTGTAACTCCTGCAGCGGAGACCTGCTGCATTGAGGGCCAAGCTGTAGAGGTACTACGGCAACAGACACCTACACAGACAGAAGGGATATAAACGAGTTGTAAACGAGGCTGGCGGACATGAATTGGTGACTGTATCATGTATGGAGTCCGAGTCGGAGCGCGAAGTGGGTAGAAAGTCCGACAGGTAAGTATAGTAACAAGCGCTAGTAGACAAGGAAAACCACACTGAAGAGAGCCTACAAGTAAGAAAGAGTTCACAAGGAAGATAAGTACTGGGGTACAGAAGGAAGAGATAACAAGGTAGTAAATGCTCGTAGGATCTCTAACAGCCTGCAGTTTCGGAGACCCAGAACGTGACAGCCCATCGTCCTCTGTGACCTCCTGATTGTCACGTGCTCGTTGTCACCTCGTCCCCGTCCTCGAGAACGTCGCCGGCGTCCGACATCAATATGAGCGGGACCACGCTCCGCGTCAAGCTACTGCGAAGGCACAAAGCACCACCAAATCCGCGCTACCACACTCTGTCCCGCTGAGGGCTGCAGCATCGACCCAGTCGACGTCGACGGCATGGAAGGGAACGACTCGCGTGAGCCGCACATCGGGCACGGGCCGTCAATCCAAGCTCCTAGCAGCTTGCGCCAGAAAGTTTCCTGGGTTTCTGCCAGAAACCCAGCTAGCGCAAGCTCAGATCGCTCCCGACTGAAGGTGTTTCATGCTCGAGGTGTCGTTGAGTTGGGCGACGAGTTGAGGGACGCGCCGCGAGTTTGGATAGGCAAGACAACGAAGAAGGATATGTAGGCGGCGTAAGCTGGTGGGTGTCATGTCGCGGAAACGCGAATGGTGCAAATGTGACCGGGTCGAAGGAGGGGAGGGGCTACCACCCGTGCTCGCAGTCGACGAACACAGCAGCGGCGCGTGCTATGTACGCGAGCGTCCAGGTTCGTGAGCCTCGACCCGACGTTGACTGTCGAGAACGAGAATGGCGTAGGGACCGGAATCGACGGGCCCAGCGAAATTTGTGCTGTGGCTGGCGCAGATGTGTAACGATGTAGTCCTCGTTCTTCGCGTTGGCGTTGGAGAAGCGTGATATAGCTCGACGCCGAAGACGAAGCTACGGCCGGCCTGTGCCATGGCGCTATGGTCGGCGGGGCGGGACACACGCTAGTGTTTGCCCCCCCGTCTCGTGGTGCTGCTTGTGCTTCAAACGCCGTCGCCACCGGCACGACGAGTGATTCTCGACCTGGGACTGCATAGGCGGATGCGTTGGTGCAGGTGCGGGGTACGGTTGCTGTCTTGGGGGCCGCGCCGCAGAGGCAACAGCTCCGAGCACCGCTGATGCGGGCTCACAATGTAGTTCCGAATAGCCGCCAGGAGCGAGAAATAACGCAACTGTGAACGAAGAACGTCAGCCCGGAGCGAGATGACCAGCACATGAGTACCTACCAAGGCTCGATCCCCTCCAAGAACTCATCGTCACCTTCAGCGGAACTGGAGCGCCAATGCAGCCCACGCTCAACCCACGCTGGCCATGTTCAGCAGGTATCTGCACGAGAATATCAGCCTCTGGCGTTGAGCAGCAGCACAAAACGCACTGGTATCCTCAGCCGACACCAAGGACGACACTGTCCCCGACACGATGGTGCGCGCGATAGAACGGTATGACGTCCTTGAAAAACGCCATATCCATGAGGACGCGGTGGAGTTCAGCCAGCGCCGTAGCCAGCTGTAGTCTCGGCCGTCTATTTTGCTTGCGACAGGACGACGTGGTCTGACTGCGGGAAACTAGTAGCCAACGTGTACTGCAAATGGAAACGTCAGTGGCGAAGACGACAGGTTGGGGGATACCGCACCTTCCGTCTCGTCATCCAACTCCACTTTCGCAGCAGGCACTGGCGGCTCAAATACCACCGTCGTTGTCCTCTCGACATCCGCGCCGTCATTCCAGAGTCTACCCACCGACGCCATGCGTACGAACCTGTGCAAGTAACCCTCCACGTCAGCATGAATTGTACCACTCTAAAGAGCAAAGAACGCAAAACGCACCAATGCCGCTGATAGCCCTCGCCAAAACCTGGCGGACTGTTGCCGCCACCAGTGCTCGCCCCGCGCCACCACACCGCATCGCGTTTGCGTTCCCATGGAACCTCCATCGGGTCCGTCCGCCGCTGCTCGAGGTCGATTGGGTCCCAGGCATAGGTATACCTTAGAATTCGTCAGCTGAGCGGCTACGAAGGAAAGCAACGACGTACCGTTTCGTCCCGCCGTAGTAATAATGACTTGGTATCCGGATGTCGCCAAAGCCTTGGGCGCGGGCGGGGGAGAGTATAGGAACTAGAAGAGGGTAGGTGCGCCAATGGGAGAAGAAGTGGCCTATTCCGTAGGGTTACCAGCTTGCCGGGACGAAAGCAAAAACAAAAAGCGCACCCTGTTCGTAGCGTTCCCCAGGACTGCGACAAAAGTCTACACCGTTCATGCCGGTTCCGCGTACGAAGGTTGTTTCAGTGCCAGCGGCAGATTGAGTCGTACCTGCTTGCTCGTTAGGCAGTTTCGAGGTCAAAGAACGCGAAAACGTGCCGTCAGCGTTGTGTTCGTCGAGACCCTGTATACGAGCCTGCCACGCGTAGTGTCCCTCTGCTAGACGGTCGCGAGCACCCGTCGCGCCTGCCCAGCCCGATCCCAAGGAAGAATAGAGTCGACGGGCAGGTGCCGTTGGTGAACAGGTGCGTCGCCAAGCTTCCCAGACGGAGCCTTCGCCATCCCAGGCTGGCGATGGATACGACGGATTAACTGGAAAAGCATTAGGCGACGCGGAATAATGGCATAGGGCACGCACGGTCGGTGAGATTGGAGTGGACGAGGTGCTCCCAAGGAACCACGACGCGTCCATCTGGTCGTGCGTTGACGGTGAAGTCCAGGTCGGGCAGCTACGAGCTTTGGTTGGACAGAGAAGGAAAAGAAGAGAGCACTACGCACGTCCTTGGCGAAACTGTCCAGCATGGCTTTGAAGCCCTTCGACCTTGCACCCGGCTCGCCCTCGTCACCACCCACAACCGAGGCTTGCGGACCTCATAGCCCTCCGCTGCTGGCTGTCCAAGCTCCTCGCCACTCACTACCCAGAACAGCTGCAGAGCGTCGACGTTGCTCAAGGAGGCACGTTGCCCCGAAGCACCAATCGTATGGGCAATGGATATGCCGGAGCAAGGACGAGGGAAGCTGAAAACCGTCAGACAGTGTCGGTGACAAGCTGGCAACGACGCACTTTGCGGCAACGTGGACTCGATGCTGCTACGTGGCCCCCTCGCGGCACGCTGAACTGGTCTGGGAGTGGAGCAGCTTGACCTGCCAAGTCATGGGCTGGGTCTCATGGGATAACAGAACGGACTTGAGGACAGGGCGGCGTGTCCGACGGTCTGCATCATCCAAGCGGCAAGAGGATGGTCGTGGGTGGGAGTAACCCGTACACACACCGTGAGGCAGCGAGAAGTGGTGCCTCTTCGCGTAGCACTACATCGTACTCGACGCTGAGCCCAGCCAATTCAACACGAGGCGCTTGAATATCGAATTCACAAAAAGTTCAAAATGTATTTTTCGTTGCGCCTCACGCGATGCCCGAATGCAAGTACCCAAGTCCACCTCTGACCTCAAGCCAATGTATCTCTCATAACCGCACCATGCTCGTCCTTGGCCCATTGAATGATGAATCCTGGGCCTTCGACACGCATCTCCGTAATCGCAGGGCAGTTGGCGAGGATGGAGTCGCGAAGTTCCGCCGCGAAAAGGACGTCTGCATCTGTGTCGTCCGCTTCCTCGTCCTCGTCCTCGTCCTCGTCCTCGTCCTCTTCCTCGTCCTCTTCCTCGTCTTCTCCATAAGAATCAAAGTCTGGTCTTTCGAATGCCAAACGGTAGGCATATACCTCCAAGCGAAGAAGTGTGCGGGGCAAAGCGTGTACGAAATCCTCAAGAAAACTCGAAACCTTGAAGCGCAATATTAGGGCACGCCCAAACCTTTTTGGAGACAAGTTTACTCACGAGTTCGTCGCGATCGTCGTCGTCGCGATACAGCCAGGGATAGAACGCAAGCTCTTTCAAGAACGGAAAACAAGCGCGGAAGAGTTCTGCGAGCTCGTTGCAGCTACTCAGCTTGATGTCGATTTCGATGGAAAGGACAGTAATCGTCGGAGGCAACCGAGCCTCCTGGATGATGCTGAGCAGTGTGGAGGCCCGCAGATCGCCCGGGGTATCGCCTGTTGGGCACGCCAGCAGGGGGCAATGGAGTTCCGTGAGCGTTTTCAGATCGCGACAAAAGAGCGGAATGAGTGTTGGCGTGCCCGAAAATATTGTCAAGTTTGGGAACGGACACGGCCATCCCAGCATGGACGAGGGTGGAAGATACGGCTGCCGTTCCGAAGACTCGAGCGAGATGAAATCGAGAGCAAGATTCTCTACAGTGCTGAAACGAGCCAGAGCAAGCACAGTTGCGAGCTCGAAGGCTTCGTTCGGGTCCATCGTGAGCTGAAGCTTGCGGAGAAGCGGGAGGTCTGGGATATCATGAACGTCATCCGTCGACAAGAGCGTGAGATAGAGGGTCGCAAGAGATGCGGGCTGAAGTAGATGCAGCCATCGATGTGGATTGACCTGCATGTAGTCTCCAAAGAAAATGGACCACGCAAATTCGCAGACAGCGAGCGTGCCATTTTGATGTATGCCGCGGCGAGAACCTTCCCGAAAGTCGCAGTTGTGCAAAGTGAGCCTCAAATCGCGCGGGATTTGCGCCAGATGCTCAACCATGCGAGGAGTGAAGCTGAGACCATATGCCTCCAACTTTTTGAGACGAGTAAGACGAGGAATTCGTTCAAAGAGCTGGTCAAGAATGGAGCGAAGCTCGAGGTTCGAGTCATCGATATCCGCGTCTGGCGTAATGGTCATGCAGGCGCCATTCCACGCACAGATATGCAGACACTTGACGAGAGGAGCATTGATGGCAGACGTCCGGAATTCCAGCATTGGCGACATTTCGCCGCCGGGCGTGGTCGAGAGATAAGTAGTCGTGCGGATGGAAGTTCAACGTCGCAAAGAGAGAAGGACGGGCGAGTGCGCAGAATACACGCGAGACTGTGGCCATCTGGCTCAGAGAGCCTCGTGGAAGCAGAGAAATAATCTCCGCGACGAGTTCGTTGGGGATGGGGCTCGGCATCGGATACTCGCGCCGCCGCGTAGCAGCGAGACGGTGGAGGTTCGGGTCAAGAAGGTCTGACGTGTGACCACGTGCACCGTGAGCGCTGTAATAGGACACAAAACTCCGCCACAAAAATGAGAACGTAGTACTCGAGAGCCATCTACCGGTACCTGTTAACGAGTCGTACATATGTAGGATAAAGCGAAAACCGATGAGGTTTGTACATCGATACAGAGAGAAAGCGGACTACTGCACGCATACATATAGATGCAATTGACGGTGTAGCTCTCAGCGAGCATAACACCGTCTTCCTCGACCCAGGCGTTCGTGCAGTAGACGAGGTGCTGCTAGTCGTTGTTGATGTGCTGCGGGAGGACCTCGACCGCGCCAACCGTCCTGGTCCACTATCGGCACCTGCTCGACCAGGGGAAGGAAAGAAAACGCACGTTAAGCCCGTCATACATCTTCGCCACACCGGCCACATGCAACAGTGTATCCATCCACAGCGGATACACACCGTTGCGCTCCTTGTCAGAGTCCGCCGGCAGCTAGACCACCACCGCACCACCGACTTCCCCCACATCCACCGTCGGGACTTGGGCTCCGAGTCTGTAGCCTCCCATGGTCCGGGGGCTGCGACAATATGATCTTGAATGTGCTCCCTATCGAGGACACCCTGCGCAATGCGGCACGCAAAGACCGGGAGCGTCTGCGCGAACTTCTTCATCTGCAGGCGCTGGAATCTGCCATGCACGTGATCGACCTCATGATGCCCTCGTCGAACTGCGCTCCGCACAAACCCTCGCAAGGTATGCCGCCGTCAACACCTCCGCGCCACGGTTAACGACGTCGTCGAACACGTTCGACACGGCCGGGATGGTCGGCGCGTGCAACGGATAGCGCGACGCGACGGCAAAGAGCTCGTCGAGAACGGGCTCCGTCGTAGGACTGTGGTACCCAAACAGCGCGCGGAGGATAGTGCTATTGACCGTGGCACCTTCGAGAGCGGTCTTGAGCGCCTCAGGCTGGTCGCGCAGGCCCGAGAGGACTCAGTAGACGATGGTGAGGGCGGTGACCGACGACGTCTCGGGTCCTTGCAGAATGGGTTGGGTAGCCTCGGGGTTGCAATAATTCTTGTCGTGTCGAGCGCATGCGCAGTCGCGGACCATGAACCGAACGCGATGGGTGACGGTGAAAAGTGCGTGGGGCCGCGAGATGACACCGGCGGTGACCAAAACTGCATACTAGCCCAAGACTATGGCATCGTCAGCAAAAGGAAAGAAGAGCCGAATACGGGAACGAAAAACGCACCTGTGCTCAGCAACAGCCGCCGACCAATCCACACCGCCAACGCGCCTTCGAGAACGGATCGCCGTCTTGGTACGCCTCAGCCGCCTGCAGCCCGCTCCGCTCGCCCTCCTGAAGTCGAAGATTGCCAACGCATCCGGGAAATCTTCCGATTTCCGGTAGGAAGCGCCCGAAATACCGCATTGGTCCGTCCAGCACGAAGTAGCGCTTCTCGACAAGCTCCGAGTGTGATGTTGCTAGACGGCGACGCGGTGTGTGTAGAACTGCCGGCTGCCTGCTGCGGTCGTGGTGCACGCGATGTCGGCGAGCGCGAACGATTCGGATGTCGGCGAGCAGAGCCACTCCTCCGACACAATGGACGTCTTGGCTGACAGCCCAAATCGTTGCGTTGGCGGCAGACGGTACCGGCCGTACATGCTCCTCGAGCACGACCGCGGTGTTGGACCCAGCCGGGCCCAAGTTGCTCAGCATTGCAAGGCGAGGAGCACGGCTCTTCGTACGCTTCCACTCGACGCGCTTAGTGGTGATGACCGTCTCGTCCTCCTCTATTGGCCGAAACGGCGGGTTGGGGTACTTGTACAAGACGCGTCGAGGTGGCGTCCTTCGCGAGTAGCCGTCGGCGGATGCGTTGAAGGCTTTGCATTGGCTGGTGGGGGAATGGAAGTGGCCACGGCTTCGGACGACGGAAGCCCAGGAGCATCTACATGAGAGTAAGACAGAAAAGGGATGGAGTAGCGATGCCACGCACGTTGGGGGACCGCCGACGACTTGGTGGGCAGCGCCGCAGCGTTGCAGTAGCCGTTCATGCTTTGGCTTTGAGGTGCAGGTCGATGCTGGAGGATGAGCAGACTGCGTCGAGCACCAGGGAAGGGCCGCCGAGTCGCCGAGTGAGGGAATACGTCCACTGAAAAAAGAGTCAGAAAGCACAAGAAGAGGAGAACCACCACCACGCACCGGTGCTGTCGCGCACGTCCATGTCGTCCCTCGAGCCTGCACGTAGTCCGCCGTCGCCACACAGGCGTGGCACCCAGACGTCTCGGCAGCGCATAGGTGAACTGGCGGTCGAGGACCAAACCGCGTCAAATGGTGCTCTCCAGCGAAGCGGTCTGGCCTACCGGTTAAGCCGCGTTAGACGGGGACAGGAAGTGGGTCGAAGGGTAAGGCAACGAACCTGCGGGAATGCGGCGTGCATAGGCTCGCATGCCATGGGTTGGTTTGGCGTTCATCATGGGTGGGAGCAACGACATATCCTTGTCAATGATGTTTTCGCTATCGCTCACTGGCAACAGGATGACCAAGAAAAATACTTGCGTTAACCACAAAGGCCACAAGAAAATACTCGCGTTGCATCGGCTTTAAGCTATAGCGGCTCTCCCGCACTATCGCTCTGACTCTCGTCCAGGACGTCGCCCTTCTCCAAGATGTTGCGTACCACCACGCCATTCTCGTCCTTCCTCCAGTCAACCATGAAACCCGGGCCAACGATGCTTATGACTCTGATATGAGGACACTGCACCTGGAGATCGTCGACCACAATTTCCGGCCAGATGTCGCCGCGCCGCGAGTTGCAATCGAGCTTTCTGGGAGTCTGCCAACCGACCCACTCCCAAAGCTCGACCTTCAGGACACGGAGCGTGGCAGGCACATCTTTAGAAGTGAAGACGTCGAAAAAACTCAGCACCTGTTACACTTCAGTGAGCAAACTTATGCGGCGCATGCTAAATTTACCCTTTCATCAGCCTGTTGAGGACAAGTCCATGTCCGTAGATTGAGCTCCGAGAGATTGAGGAAATGGTCCCTGAATAGTCTTGCCAGATAAGACTGCTCAGGCCTGTGGTCCCGGATGTCGAGATCCATTGAAACGTGGGCGATGGATGTGGGCAGCTCCGCTTCTCGAACCACGGAGAGAAATTCTTCGGTAGACAATTCGTGGTCTCGATATGTGCACTGGGGACCCAATGGCTCTGAGTCCAGCGGCCAGCGAGCAATGCGGCACAGTGTAGGAAGACGTTTGCAGAAGAACGAGATGAGCTCCGGGGCTCCATGAAATTCTTCGAGCATTGGGAACGGACCGTGCTCTCGCACCGAGAGGTCGTCGGGAAGACCATAGCAAAAATTATCTCCGCTAGTGACGGTGATGAATGCAATTCCGAGCACCGTGAGGACAGGGAAGTGCACCAGTGAGAGCTGCTTGAGGGTTTTGGTCATGAGATTGGGATAAAGCGTAGCATCCAAGGAAATGTAGAGTTCTCGCAGTGAGGGGAGCTCAGACGGAATGTCATCAGCGTTCACAACCGTAAGAGTAAGCGCAGAGAGGTGTTCTTTGCGGAGGAAGTTCAGCCACCGTGACTCCGGAATGCCGCGGAGTCCTGAATATGCGGCGGAGGCTTCACTACCAAGTTCCAAGACAAATTGAAACGAGAATCTGGACGCGGAGATTGTGACATCTAATGAAGCGTCCCAGCATGGTCGTGGATCCACCTCGTCGGGGGAGAAAATTCGTGCGAAAGCCACAATTGTACATTTTGAGGTCCAGACCCGGCGGGGCTAGTGCGAGAGCTCGTAAAGTTTCGCGAGTGAACGTCAAATCCTTCGCCGTCAACTTGCGAAGAGCAGTGAAACGCGGTAGCCCGGAGAAAATGGTGTCCAAGAAGGGATGAATCGCGGGATCGTCCTCGATGACCATGTTATCTTCGTTTGTCCAGATACGCAGCGTTTTGATAAGCGGAGCAATCGCGGTGGACGTGAGGAACTCCAGCCGCTGCGAGGGGGGTTCTCCGGCAGCTTGCGGTGCGGACTCGGAAACCGAGATAGACTCCATATCATCCAAGTCGTCATAAGGATTATACGCGGATGCAGCGAAGAGTAACAGCCGTGCAAGCGTGCAGAATCGACGCGATGCCGCGGCTACTTGAATCAGGGACCGGACCTCGCAATCCGGCGAAAGGTAGCCGAAAATCTCTAGTAGGAGCTCGTTCGGCACGTTGGACATGGTGGTCGTTCTGGTCAAGAAGGATTGACGGGTGACACCACCGTTTCGGATGCCGATGACTGCCGGAACACAGGGATATCATGATTGTCTGCGGACCCTCGGCACGTTGCCGTAACGACCCACATCTTGACTTCACACTTCGATGGGCGTCGGGAGATTCTGCCGACCCTTCGCGACTGCACGGGCCAAAGCTCGGTTAAACTCCTCTCGGAGCTTTCGCGGAACGGCCATCAATATCCAGCAAACAGCTCGCGCCGAACTCAAAAAGTGCCGCTTGCGGAGGCCCCGCTGGTCATGCGCACGCCAAGCGAGCCCCAGAATTTTCCCGGGGCATTTACATCGCCCCGCACGATGCTAAGAATACTCGGCTATTCTCGCCGAGTGACAATCATACGCGCTTCTTGGAGCTCGGAGCTTGGAGACGCGCTCTTTCCGAAGAACGACCGCCGCTGCGAGCTGGCGCCTGTGCGGAAACCCGAGGAATTCCCCCGCAACTGACCATGGGGTGCGATGGGAGGTGGTATAAGAGCTGTCGGGCGACGTCGGTATTGAAGCAGCACTCGCATCTTCGGTGAGCGACCACATCCACTCACCTTCCGCACTCGACTACTGACGACGACATCCGGCAGAACGCTCCAGGATGTTCCCGACCCAGGCCCTCGTCTCGCTCTGTTTCCTCGCGGCGGCTTACGCTCAGCAAGCCGGTACCCTTACCGCGGAAACGCACCCGTCTCTGCCGATTGAGCAGTGCACGGCCGGTGGTTCTTGCACCTCGATTGCGACGAAGGTTGTCCTGGACGCGTGCGTTGTCTCCCGCAGTCTGTTGTCGCGCAGTAATAATCGTTTCTTCGCAGCAACTGGCGCTGGCTTCACTCCACCACCGGTGAGTGTTTTCTTGCTTTTCCTGTCGTCGATTTGAGCTCAAAAAATCTTCAAGAAAATATGCACGATACACTACGTCTACTACAGTCAGATAACAAGAAACAAATGTTAGCTACGAGTCCCTACTTTCAAAATCTTGTGTTGAGCTGCAAATCACTGTCTCGGGATGTGAGGAAATATTCAAATAAGCACATGCGACGTACGTTGGACGAGTCGGAGGAGACATCCGACCAAGAGTCCTACATGCAGGTGAGCGCTGCATGGGCCCGGAGCTCGGACCCATCGACCTACCTCAGACCCAATTTCATCGGAATCTTCCTCGTCTCCATCCGAGTCCTCAGATGTATCCCCTCTCGACACATCCGAGTCCGTCTCTGCTGCGTTCCCTGCAGGCTCAAGATTCTCCATGCTGTGACCCTCCTCGTCCTCGCCACCATCCTCGGCGGGCAGCGCTGCTGAACTTGCAACCACCCCAGCACGTTCCGCCCTCGGCTGCTCCATCCTCTCATACCACAACAGTTGTGCCGTCGAAGACCAGCGTCCTGGATAGCTCTCAGACGTCGAAAGAACTCTTTCCCGACCCTGTGCGTCGTCGAACGTCACCCAGGTACCGTCGTCACTCTTAACGTCCGCGCTCCACCGCTCTGTGCCGGCCTCAACGTTCGTCACTGCCATGAGCCGGTACCGCTCCTCGCGAATATCAACCTGATCCGCGACGAGAGTCGCTGCGCTAGCGCCGTTGGCTCCGCTAAGCTTCCGCACGATCTTCACCACAAAGAAGCGCGACGGCACGAGCAGCTTCGGGCGCGGGACGGAAAAGGCCGTTTCACTAGAGGGTTCGTTCACCAGAGAAGGGAAAGCGATGGAGGCAGATGCACACACCATGTTTCCCGCCCGCAGTCCGCCGGCTCTTGCCCTCGTCCCTCCATCGCGCTTTGAACGGTCTGCGAGCGCGGATCAACGCGGATGAAGATGCCATCCATCAACTGATGCAAATCCTGGTGATTTCCGACCGCCTTGCCGAAGACGTGTCCACACAGCCCCACCCATCTCAAGGTCGGTATGAAAAAGGAACGCAATGCTTCCCTGAAAATATCGAAGATATTTTTCGTTTAGACGAATAGCCACCTTGGGATGCGCGGTAAAACTGACCCTGGAAGATGTGCGCTCCTGCACACTGCCTGCTCCAACGCATCCAACAGTTTAGAGACGACGATGCTTGCGTCGGGGAACTGCTCCTCCGTAACACCAATCGCTATGAAGTTGACCATTACGCTGTTTAACGCAGCAAGCCATCCGAAGTCCATACACACCTTCTAGGAGCCCCACCATCGCTTGGGCGGCGACATCCGCCGGCTTGCTTTCTTCTGAGGCGTCCAGGAAGTCTGTAAGGCATATCCACGGGCAATTAGAACCGCACAGATCGCCTGACCCTAAATTCAGCACACGGGCCGCGGTCACCGGGGGACTCGTACCGTCACCAGTGCGAAACGAGACTGGTCGGACTTTGCCGAACAAAAAAAGGAAAGTTCTGATCGCCACATTCGCCGCGCTGAGTGATTGGAGCGTGATTCGAGGGCCGACCGGCGGTAGCCGCAGCGCAGCGGCGGCCCGGGTGTCGCCGACCTACACCGCAATCTGCATCGGACGTAGGACAAGAGCATTCAATACACACATTGGGAGAGGGTGCCGCTGGTTTCGCCCGGTATTCAAACGCAGCACCGAGCACCGCGAGAGAGGCCGACGACGA
The DNA here is from genome assembly GCA_014461115.1 of Mycena chlorophos. Lineage (NCBI taxonomy): Eukaryota > Fungi > Basidiomycota > Agaricomycetes > Agaricales > Mycenaceae > Mycena > Mycena chlorophos. Next base: position 1,146,154 of record JACAZE010000002.1, on the reverse strand, counting down.
GAGCGGAACATGTGTCGCGGGCGCACCACCACAGCCTTCCGAGTCCACTTCCATCTGCATTATTGTTCTCAACAACCGTTAACGGCACAGGAAGTTGCACACGCACGTCTGCTAGAGAACGCGACGGCAACGGCTCCAAAGCACCAACCCCGAGCTCGGCTGGGCTCGGAGACCGCGACTGCTAGAAAGTGGGGTAGCCAGAAGAACCACTTGAAACAAGCAGCTCACCTCCAACGAAAGAAGTCCCATGAGTGGAAACAGCGCACCCGCTGAGAGCACTCGCTGTGCCGCGTCAGATGGGAGAAGAGGACGGGTCGTTGACATACGGAAATTTCGCTCGCGCGCGCTTCTACCTCCTCCCGCGTCGGAGTCAGCCACGACGGTGTCTTGTCGAAGATATACATTGGCGATATCTTCGTTTTCTCGATCGGAGTTGTTGCTAACTGCTCCAGAGTTGGACTTGGCGTGTCAAATTCGCTGCGCGGCGAATCTGCTCCGGTCGTAGCGCCCGTCGCAGAAGGAGAATACGGCGGAATGAAGCGTCGTGGCTCAGGCTGAGCATGCGTGATTCACAGCACACAACCCGAGAACATTGAGTACACACCGTGCTGGGTGCTGCACTACGTGGTTGAGGCAAGTCCTGGCGACACTCGCCCCGGGGGCTCGGCGGAGTAGCGGGGCGGCGCTCCTGGGAGCCTGAGTGCGGCGGAGGCGACGACGTGTCCATGGCGTCAGAGAAGAAGAAGAAGTTGCTCGGGATCGATACTGATCGGATTCTGCGCTATCCGAAATTATTGCTTGTTTAGGCAAAATTCCGGGGCGTGCGCGACGGTGCTACTGTACTAAAAACACCATAAACCTACCGCTGCGGGGCCGCAATACTGCCGCGGCACTGAAGCGGCACTGAAGCGGCACTGGAGCGGCACTGCACAGCCACAACCACAGTGCCGCTGCAAGTGCCGCTGCAGTCTCGCCTACATCGTCGACGAGATTATTGCATTTATTGGTACCCCTTTACACATTACACATCCTCCAGGTGAAAATTCTCCACAGGGATCGCTATTTGGTACTTTAGACAGGCATTAAATTTGGTGTAAATCAGAATACTTTGATTCTCTGCTCTCAATAGGGCCAGGCCTCGGCCTATGAAATAGGTTTTCTAACGATATGTCTATATCTACGCCACAGTGGACCGATTTGGCGCCACTCTCGCTTTGGATGGGACCGAACGACGGCAAGTAGCATTTGATGCATTTTCAGTATTTTGAACATATTTATGTCGTACATTGCGGGACCTCGAGCGATTGCTGGTTGTAGAAATTTATGGGGGCATTAGAGGAGGTCTTCAAACGTGCCATGGGTAGCTGAAATGGCGTTGAATACATCCGGAGCGTTGAGAAAACGCCATCACAAACTTGCATCAATTTCTACGGCTATGCACAGAGCTTGGCGGGCGCAGTCCGGGGACTTCCACTGGAGGCCCTTCCTGCGCTTTTCCTGGCCCTTGCCGCTAGTAGGTAGCAAATAAAATCAATATATTCTACCGCTACTGTCCGGCATCCCGGTACTATGGGCACACCTACGCTGTCCATCCCCGTCACCCTACCCAGTTCCTCCATGCGTACCAGCCGTTGCTGCAATGCCATTCAACGCGGATAACCGACGCCAATAAAACGGCGCGCTTACCTTGGGCTCGTGTGTCGGCGATACGGGCGAGGATCCTGAATAAACCCGTCAGCACACAGCTCTCCGAGCGGACTTCAGACTTATCTGTGATTTGCGCGACGGTTGAGAGCCGAAATCTTCCTCTTCGGCGTCACTACGGGCTCGTCAATGTCAGTGAGCAGCTGGTCGCGCGCGCGCGAGGATTGCGCACCGGGGAGATACACTCGGGCCGGGGAGTCTGACGCGGCAGCGGAGCGGCGGCGGCATCAGCAATACGCAGTGCCATACGTTGGCGAAGACGCCCCTCCGACGCACTCCGGACTCGACTTGGTCGTGTTTCGCATGTTACAGGATGATCGGGTCCACGCAGACCGGAACCAAATCGACGAGAGCATGGACCAAATACAGTTCAGCAAAAGGTGGGGCAGAGTAAGATGTAAGACGCACCGTAGGCTGTGTTCCGCCTCCGGCGGCGAACGCTCCATCGTCGTCGCTCTCCGTCACCGGATTCCAGCCCGAAGCCTCTGCTCCGGCACCTGAAGAGCGTGACGCGCACAGCGAGCTCAGATTGAGGTGCGGGACCGGGAATGGTCAAAGAGTGTCGCTGGGGATGCAGAACGGCGGGCTCGGGATGTGTACATGGAGGAGCGTGAGCACAGACCCACCATTTGAGGATATGCGACGTACCTTGGGTCACTGACGCTGTCGTGCCCTCTCCCGCCGCGGCGCCGACTTCCCTCCCCGCCCACAGCTCCGTTCTCGTGCTCTCCGCATCCTGTTGCCATGAAATTGGGAGGAGGACCTGGCTCAAGGCAGGCCAGTCGAGTAGTCGTCCCGTCGCATCCGCTCTTGAAGCGGATAGCCCCCGCCGAGAAGTGTTGCGTCGAAACTGGAGACACGTCGTTCTCGGCGATGGCTGGTGCTGTCGGGCCCAAGCTCGGGACGCGAGACGAGGGTAGTAGGTGCTAGGGAGTGTGAGGGAGCGCGGGGCGCGATGTTGTGGATACAGCGGAGGACATGAAGGCGGAAGAGCGGCAGTGTGACATGTGTCACACACGCTCGACGGTCGTCCGCTTCGAGTCGCGTAGCCAATATTTTTCTTCGTTCTATAAGCAGCTCACAAAAAATGAAATGCAAAATTTGCTGCAGTAGAGTTCCAGTCGCCATGTGCAAGTCTTAATCACGGCATTCAGTCCCGAGAACGCTTGAGGCCGGGCGCATCCAGCTCCGAATGGATGGCGCTCATAAGTTTTGTATTCAGCCGTCGCTCAGGATTTCAAAAGTTACAACCGTATCTACCCTGAGGGTCTTTCGCAAGAGTTGCCAGGAACGGACTTATTTCTTGCCCTTGGTCTTCTTCTTCTCCACTTTTTTACCGGTATGCGCGCCCCCTCTCTTCACCGAATGCCCCGGCAGAAGCCAATCCGTCATGGTGGTGAACTTTGGTTTCTTGGCCGGCGGCGCGTCCTCGACCATCGCATCCTCGACCATCGCGTCCTCGACCCTCGCGTCCTCGACCCTCGCGTCCTCGACCCTCGCATTACTCGCATCCGTATCGTGTGCTCCGAGTCGGCCAATTTCTCTCTTTCGTTTCGGGGAATCCATCGTCAGTGGCGGGAGAACACTGGCAACATCATGCTGGCGTCAAAGGTAAGCCGACGGCGGGTACGCATGTACGAAACTCTCACCATATTTGCGCGTCCGATCTTCGAGCAGCAGGTCTCTCGCTGATGGAAGCGATTAGTATCATAAAACCGCGGCACATTCAAAGAACGCACTGCTTCGTCGTCCTCCCTGTTCTCAAAATCGTCTGTATCCATGCCACTTGCAATCACCAGGTACTCATTGTCATCATCACCAGGCAGCAATCCAGCTGAGACAGCGGCCATCATCGGCATGTCATCCACAACAGCGCCTCGTTGATAAAAGACTAAATGAGTGTTGCGAGACAAGGGTGGCGGCTGCATGATTGTGGGAGCTACCTCCTTCCAGTGCTGGTCGTCAAACTTTGACCAAACGCCCGGCGCTGTCTGCACCAAGACATTGAAATGGCCAGCATCCGTCCCGCCGGCATGGCATGGAACAGCGACCCGGTGGTATTCCTGAGGAGGGCCACCATCAGGCACATCCTCTCAGATAGTGATGGCCGACGGGATGAGGATGTCATGAGCATACAGGCGTGACGACTCCAAGTGGCGCTCGATGGAGATGATGAGAAACTCAGCTGAGGTGGTCAAGGCAAGGTGCGGTGGGGACGGTGTGCTTATGCGTTAATCAGTCAAGTACACTGGAGTCTCAAAGTAACGTATCATTTGGAATTGCTGAGTTACGCTGACAATTGGATTGGCTTTGCCAACACTGCTGAGGAGTGTTGCCACCCGTGGGTTAAGAAAATGAAGGACCTCAGTAATAGCACACTCGTTCGCTGGCGACAATACAGAGTCAGTAAGTGGATGTCCGCATTCTCCCACCCATGCCAAGTTTATGTGGAAGCGGCTTGCAAAGGTGTTCCTAGATCATATAATTAACGAAACATTTCTGTGCCGAGACGTAAGATGCACGCTCCAAACCGAACACTGCGGCATGTCAACTCATCAAGATACTCAGTCAGTTTCATGAGAACTTCGCCTGAATTGAGTTGTCTGCCGCCAGTCAGGCTTATATCTGCGAGCGCTTAGGGATTCAATAATGTCACAGCAGGGCATAAAAATCATACTGTCCAATAGGTCCTGCATTGCACAACGGCCACTGTACTTATCACCGCGCTTCCATGCGCCGGTGACGTGCACGAGAATCAACCAGACAACATGTCTCGCAACTGGAGGGACCTGTCGATCATGTCAATCATAATGATCAAAAGCAATCACATGAAAGGCACGTACACTCAAGACCCATAGTCTGGACCAGCTGCCACCAGTCTAGCATCAGCCAAAACACCGCTGTCAGCAACTCGCTAGTGTAACAAAAATTTTTCCCTCAGTTGGACAATGGTCGCATCGGAGGTTCTGCGGTAATCTCACCGGGGCTGACAACCACAAGTGAGAGCAACATTATTTCTGGGTCCAGATCATTGTGCACATCTTTGGTGAATGGCTAGATTGCGGTCAGGGCACGAGACACTCAGCAAGAAATTTGAACTCACAAGAGCGGCAGAGACGAGAGCGGCAGAGACATGTATCGGTTTAGCGTCATAGTGTTGCTCCGTATTGTGCATGTCCGTGAAACACTAGATCGCGGTCAGAGCCGGTGCCCAAGCTACCCAGCAAGAAATTTGAACTCACAAGATCGCCGCTGTCGTCCAATCTAAGCGTTCTGTGCTCGTCCAATTGTATGGGAGAGTCCAGGAGCGAACTCGAAGTAGGTTGAGGTTCTGGGCTCGATAGTAGCACATCCTACATCCCGGTCAGCAAACTTCCAAGCAGGTATTTAGGATGTACGCTAGCTGCCAGACCCAGGAGACCCCTGAAAGGGTGGACAATCACTCTTGTCAAGTTGGACTGATACTCGTTAGGAACACAAACACGCAAGACACGACCACGACACTAAGGAATCACCCAGGTCGAGCAGTCGGTATCGCATCCTGGACTTGGTGTGGGCGACCATTTGGGTGTTACCCATTCATTTTCAATGTCAAATGGGTGTGAGTCGGGCGTTGGTGGAGGAGATTCCTGTGGTGGACTCGGAGAGTGAAACGTAGTGGGCGCAACACGGGTCAAAGGCTGGAATGACCTTGTTAGGAATCTGTCCAGCGATGCCGTCTGCAACGCACCGTGGATAAAGCAGCAACATCGTGGGGGCTTGCGTCCACCATCCTAGTGTCAGCCCTAGCACTAAGGCTGTGAACCGTTCGAACGTGTTTCTTGCGATGCGCATCACGCTCCGGTGTAGCGGGGTCTGGGGAGAGGGATGGGCTTCAGTGGCAACGAGGTGGGGCGCTGAGGCAACAAGACGAGCTCATTGTAGAGTGGAAGAAGCAGCATCAGACCTCTGTTCTTCCTGGCATCCCCAAATTTGATGATTTCTTCTTCGGGCCTCTGGTGCCAAATACCGCTTTCTTCTCCATATTTCATTGCGTCTGACGGTATAATCCGGAGGTAATAAGCTCCTGGCTGCGGGGTCAATATTCAATACGTACCCTTGAGCTTTACACTACCGTATTTTACGGTTTGCTTTGTGGCAGCAAGTAATGGGAGCCCGTGAACTACCACAGCGGTGCGAAAGCAAAGTGTATCTGACAGCTTCCGTGGCATGGCATTTGGAGTTGTCGAACAAGATCTAGAGTTTGCCTATTTGGGCAGGCTGATCCGTAGATTGTCGCGCTCCATTTGCTCCAGCCCTACCTTCCCTTTGCTTCCATGTCCTCGCCGCAACAACCTTCCTGAGGCTTCCTCCTCTCGCCAGCAATTTATTTGCTAAAAATGTCGTATCACATTTCTGACAAGCCAAAGCCCAAAATGTACCTCGCTACACTCCAAGCCGTCGATATCCACCCTTGTACTTGTGGTGTGCTATCAAGCTGGGAGTAAGATGTCTATCACTTGCAAAGCCGCGTGTGTGACAGCAAGTGCTGCATAGAAGTTAAGTGTTAAAACTTTCACTTCTGAGATTGTGGGGTCAGGCCTTAGAGGGTATTGAGGGCTACTAATCAGTGCTAGTACTATCGACTTAGCTGCTGTATCCATTGAGTTAGGCTCCAACAAAAATATTCCTCAATTTGTCCCTCAGTAGGTTTTTGCAGGCCTGTGAGGTCAAGAGAGCCAGAATCAGGCGCGAAATGGTACAATAGCTAAATGGGAAACGGGACACGCACAGGTATTTGACGGATTGTGGACTGGGTGATGGGAGTTATGATGTCATGCATATATATTTAGAAAGCCCTGTATCGGGCCTATCTGTCCATATTTTTCTCTCCAGATGATATGTCTTGGATGGCTCACAATGTGAGCATCTTTGCGACAATGTTGATCATGATTTTTTCCCGGAAGCGGGACAGTGCCTATAAAGCAGCCGTGAAAGCTGCATTTTGTCCCAGTAGCTTATAGAGCATGACGAACATGACCCAAAGGATGCTCCGATTGAATTTCAGGGACAAGCCTGTGGGTATAGTAGGTAAAAGATGGTCTTGAAGTTCAGCTGCCTCACAAAAGTGATCTTATTGGACATTTTGGACCATTTATCCAATTCCATGACTATCAGTGATGTGATTGATCTGAAACTTGGCTAAATAGTTGGTACATTATCCAGCTTTCAACCCTCAGAAAATCAGCCTAGTAGCTGCTATACAGCCCGTGATACGGGGGGGTGTCCCGTTACCAGTCCTGTCCCGGATCCCATTTAGCGACTGTAGCCTAGGACTTCCTCACCCGGTATATCAGCACTAAATCGTCCACCACTGCCCTGAACTACTCTTCTTGGCCACGCAAAGAAAATAAGCTTTTCAAAACTTTAACCCAAAGAGTCTGAACATCCCAGTCCCAATGGCTGCCACATAAACATCTCCAGCATTGTTAGCCAGCAGTCATGGAGCTTATACACAACAAAAATATGCTTCGACTTGCACGGCAGGCTGCTGGGCTTGCTGCGAGAGTGCTGCAGCCAGCATACGGAGACGGTAGCTGCAGGTCTTTTTTTTTTCCATTTCCAGTCCAACCTCCTACTCCAGAGACATTGAGGGGTGGCCAGGAGCTGTTGGCAAGAGATTTGGACATAACCATGGCATGCGGGGCGCCGGGAACTGCAGCATCAACTGCCATCAAGCTCACATCAATTTGAGCGGCGGTCGAGTTTATGAGCTTTCAGGTGTTATTTCATTGATTTTTTTTTGTGTGGGGGGAATATAAATATTATTCATGGGCCTGGAGAAAGGGGACGGATATCAAGGACACTATCTGATGGCCAAACATAGTCAAGCACTCGCGCACCCAGGTCCATGCGTCCAGCTTTTTCTCCCCAGCGTATCACAGCCAACACACTCGTCTGCTTTGGCAAAAGTGGAATAAATGCGCGCCACGCATGTAGGTTCTTCGATTGAAGGCATGCCGGACTGTGTTGGGGAAGTGGCGACCATTGATGGTGGTGCAAAGTCAAGAAGAAAAGACTTGACTAACGAAAGCAAAAAAAATGGACAAGTATGGCGTAAGAGACATTGAATGGTCTAACAAGAAATCCAAGAAAATAAACCGCCGGTTACTACCCATGACTATGACCACCCTCAACCATTCTTCTCCGCCTTTTTGCCTTTTTTGTCTTTTTCCCCTTTTTCGCCGCCGTCACCACCTTCAGCTCCTCTAAGTCCTTTTCTATTTCTGCCACAAGTTGGTACAGAGAGCTGCAAGCCGGCAAACAACGCACTGATGTACTTGGCTTTCATGCTCTGCTGGTCCTTTTCGTTAAGTCGGTCGTAGCCGGCAAGCATGTCAGGGCGAGGACACACGTTATACGCGGCAAACCATTGCTGGAGAAACATTAAGATACAAGGGAGGAAAAGCAAGCCTTGAGCTCGTACCTCATTGGTCGCGCAGTCCCAATGCCATCCACGGCGTGCAGACAAGTCCTCGCTCACTTATTCGACACGCACATAAAGCTCTCCATTGAGGACCTATTGACGTCCCGCGCCCCCCTGCATCCGTCGCCTGGCGACGAGCATCAGCATATCGTGCCATACAGAGATTGGGATTCGCTTACTTTTTCCGCGGCCCCAGTTATCTTTATGATCACAGTAGCTGCGTCGGCCGCGGTCATCCGTCTCCACGCCCCATTCGAGCTGCGGTTCCTCGTCAGCGGACATCGGGTTGAGACGAGGAGGGATGTCGTCTCCGATAAGCTCTATGAGGTTCGTCGAGTTTTGGTCGAGGAACTGCGCAGTGTCTCGAGCCTCCGCCGACGCTAGAGGGCAAGAGAGAACGTGCTCAACGAGGATGGAGTATGTGACCTCTCCGCACATGACATCGTAGAGGTCGAGGCACTGAAGGACTGTACTTTAATTAGCTCAAGTCAAATCGGAATGCATGGGCGCACCATCGTTTTGCTCAGCCCAAGACAGCATCTCAGAAAATGCTCTCGCGTGCATCCAGACACAAAGGTTATGTAGCCCCAACACACATAGTGCGGAAACGCTGACATCATCGCCTTCTCATTGTCGTGATGGGAGATGAAGACAAGAAGGAAGTGCTCGCCGATGATAGCGAGAGAGGTGTCACGTGAGGGGAGTTTGAGGGCCATGGCCTGTTTGGTAGCTTCCTTTTTCTCCTTTGTCTGCTCCTGCTCCAATTCCCACTGCACCGCAAGATAGCGATACTGAGTCGCATTGGGGCACTCGAGTAGGTGTGCGGCGCGGGCGCTGGCCTCTGCATGACAAGTGAGAGCGCAATGGAAGTAGCCTAGCGGAGCAGCGTCAACGGTCCAAAACACAAGGCATGGGCAGAGCACGCACTATCAGGGACGTCCTCCGTAATCGACCAATGCCAGACAAGGGCATCTCCAATCGGAACGAACCCCACGGTCGGGTCAGGATTGGCGTCGAAGACCTCCACGCAACCGATACAAGCAGCCATCCAGACTGGTATGAGGTCGACTGTGTCGCCACCGCGTCCCTCGCGCGGCTTGGCGCCGACAAAGATGCGGTGGAATCCGTTCCAGAGGCCACCAAGCGGTCTTGTTGTGCGGCGTTTGCCGGTATTCGTCGGGTTTTTGGGACGAGGCGGGACCTGGGGTCGTGTCGCTACGCGTGTGACATTGGGGAGGACTAGATCGTGGCGACCCGCCCGCTTGACGACGGCCTTTTTGGTGGACGGCATAGTGAGCGTCAGAAGGAAGAGGATCGTTTTGGCGTCACGGCGGTGATCAAGTGCCAAAAATCACGGGATCCTGAGATCCTCCGCCTGTCTTCACGGTCAAGCGTCCACCATGCTGCTGTCCATGCTGCCGTCCCTCGTCTGCTCTGCGGCTGCGGCTGCGGCTGGCAGCTCCACCTTCCTCACTTCTCGTGCTTCCATGTAGTAATCGATCCGCGTCCTTACTCGGTTCGCCAAAACACGCTTTGGCACTCGAGCCAGCGAAGCAACCCAAGCTGGGTAGCCGCCTAACGCCACGTCTTCTTCTTGCCCTCCACCATGTCCGAGTCGACGGAGGGGTCGGCGCCCAATACCCCGTCAATGCGGCCACATAGCCCGACTCAAATCCCTTTGCCGTTCGACAATGAGTTCGACGATCTGGTTCGTGGCTTTGTGGGGGTTTTCTCGGGCCTTGCTGACGTGCACCTTGCAGCTCACGAGCCTGTCTCTCATGGTATGCGTCTCGATGTGGCTACAGCTGGCTTACCATCCTCTAGTCCGTGCGCACAAACGAAGAATTCAGGTTCCGTGGGCCGCTCCCTCCCCACCCTCGCTCACTGCGGCTGGCCGAGTTCCAAGCAATCGACCAACAGCGCGAGCGCGAGCTTTTGCGCGAGCGCGAGCTTTTGCGCGAGCGCGAGCTTTTGCGCGAGCGCGAGCTTTTGCGCGAGCGCGAGCTTTTGCACGAGCGCGAGCTTTTGCACGAGCGCGAGCTTTTGCGCGAGGGCGGCGAGCTTTTGCGCGAGGGCGAGCTTTTCCAGGCTTTCCAGCCGAAGATTACGCTAGAGCCTGGGCTGGAGTGGCCAGGGAAGGCCCACCGTACCGCTGCAGCCAATGCGCAAACTCAGGCGCAGGTGGATCTGAAGGATGCCGCGGAGAAGATAGTGTTGCTGGGTGGAGCTGGCGACGTGCGTTGCCTTTGACCGGCGCCGCGATCGTGTCTGACCCTTTCCAGACAAATGCAGTCAAGCGCAAGCGCTCTGACCCGAAAACCAAGGATCCCGCTCCGCCTACAAAGAAGACGAAGCGCAGTCCCACAAACGCGCCAACAAAGAAGAGGAATCCAGAGCCCGATGCCCTACCTCGCAGGCAGGCTGCACGAGCTGAGGTCGCTGTGCGCGTCGTCTTGATAGCGGAGGGTGAGGTACTCCCCGACACGAGCCAGATGTCGCGCGAGGAGGTGCGTTTCGCGCATGATAGTCTGCTAGCTACTAAACGGCCTGAATAATTTGCAGCGCAGACGCTATCTCGATGTGAGTACTGTTCGCGAGTCTTGCAATTGGCATCACTAATGCACCGAGCAGCGTCGCTTTCCCATCGTCCACAAGGGCTTTGTACGCGTTCTTTTTGCTTCGGTATTGTACTAGTATGCTGATGGTACCTCTAGCAATCCAATCGCCGCCACCCTCCTGCCCACCCGCGTTTGGACGAAACCAGCGATGAGTACGGGCTCGCCGTCCAGGACATAGCGGCTCGGTACCAATCTGCTGTACTTCGTCTTCGGGAAGAAGGCAAATGCTTTGTGACGGTTTGCCCGAATCCTGCGGCAACTCACAGACGGCGTCCTTGCGCGTTCATGACGCCGCTCGGCCCTGCTGCTGGATGTGCAGAGCATCACCACAGGATTCTGAAGGAGAACAGCTGCAGGAACTCCGTTGCCGTACGTCTGTCGTTTGTCACCCCGCGCGACGCTCATGAGTTCAAAGACCATAATGCGATTACTAGCGCGATATAACCACTATAAATGCGCCCTCGTGTACTGTGTTCGCATGGACACGACATTCCACGAAGATTACGCCACCGGCCTCTTCTTTCCGCTGTGTCTCGTCCATTCGACTTTCGTTAATAGACGCCCCGACCTTGGGATATACGAGGTAAGCGCACCTTTGATCTACTCACAGCGTATGAAGCTCAGCAACTCCCAGCAATTCCTGCGCCTCGAGTACTTCGAAGATATGATCAATCGCCGCGAGACGACTATGACGGTGACCGCTGCAATGCGGCTGTACGCCCCTGGCACCGAGTGCGCCGCCTGCGGCGAGCCCAGCGTCAAGGACGAGGGTGCAGGCATCGCTGTCGAACTTCCGCATGAGCCCGCAGCTGGGTTCGTTATGGTCTGTCGACGCTCCTGCTACCCGCGCTTGGCCCAAGAGCTCCGCTGGCTTCGCGACGTCGCGCGGCATGTGCGTTCCCGTGTCATCCCCATGTATTTCGACAAGCCCGCGGCACGTGACACACTCACCGTCCAGTCTCCAATCGAGGCGGCGGCCAACCAGCTAACCCTGCATATGTTGCACGGTCTCACCATCGTCGACCGTGCCTCCGGTGTTCGTCTCCCCGTCGCGCGCAACCTCCCTGCCGCTTTTCGCATCCATGTAGAGCATCTCCACATGCGGGAGCTTCAGCTCCGCGTCGACGCCGGTCTCCTCGATGCTGCGCTGTTCGGGCGACTCAAGGCGACGGCTCACATCGATTCGGACGAGTACGTCGAGCTCACGAACGGAGTCGAGGACACCGTTTGCTCGAGGATCGACGGCTTCGCGTCGACAAGCTTGGCTTGCTTTGCGAGCAACTCTACCGTCGCAGAAGTGCGCCGTCGCCTGATTTCAGGGCTCGCGAAGAAGGCCGATGAAGATGTCGCAGTCCTCGTCAAGACCGTTTGCCGCGAAATGCTCAACGATATCCTCATCCCGGAAGCCGTCTCACCGGAGATCAAGGAGGTGACGCGTCGCACGCTGGTGAAGATGCGGTCGAAGGACCCCAAGCTCATGGCGCTCTGCGAGAAGATCCCCTTCGTCTTACGATCCCAAGACTTCCATAACGCCTTCATCACCACTGCGCGTCCAATCTGGAACGAGTTTGCGCAGCGCTCGGGCTCTGCCTTGACGCCGATCCGCCCGGGCGACGCCTTGCATCATCTCAAGGAGGGGACGATCATAGGGCCTCGGCCCCAGCTCAGCAACATGGGCATGGGCGGAACCGAAGTCTTGGCCAACGCGGCCGGTATTCTGTTCTGCGACGGGACGAGGGAGAGTTTCGTCGCCATCCACAACGAATACGCGACCAAGATGATGCTCGGCGTTCAGGCCATGGCGCTTGGTCATCCCGAGCATCGCCGGTGGCTCAAGGCCGTCTTCTCCGTCCCATGCGCGAAGGAGATACTTCCCATGCTGTACGCGTCGTGCCGCAAGATGCAGCGTACGCGCGAGACTAAGCACTTTGCCGACGCGTTGATGGTTCGGTGGGCGGATGAAGTCAAGCAACTCAGAGGAGATGCGTTTGAACGTACGCCGACTTGCTCTCTTGCCCGAGTATTTTCTGAGTTCTATGGCTTTCTAGGCTACAAGAAGCATCTGAAGGCCGAGCCATTCACCGAAAACATCGCCAACCCGCTCGTCACGAAGCAGCGAGCGGGTTATCGCGTCGCTCCCGACCCGATCAAGCGCGAGTTTTTTGGTGTCCCGAAACGCCCCGTGGTCTATCCCACGATCGACCAGAAGGAGGTGGATTACCGCGGCTTTGTGGGAGGCAAGCCGGCGCCGGGGATGCTGCACCAGTCGGGCGCTTGGCATGAGCAGTTCAGCCCGCTCATCGGCGGGATCTTCGAGCCCCAGTCCGCCTTGGTGGCAATGCGCCAAGTGAACGAGCTGTACAAGGGCAGAAAGCCCTGGGAAGAGACGGACGAAATCGCGTTCTGAGACATCTTCTCCGATACCTATCCTTCTTGATACCTCGCTTTCTTGATACCTCACATTCTTGATACCTTGCATTCTTGATACCTTGCATTCTTGATACCTCACATCCGCACTTGGTACGCGTACAGTACTCGTAGATGTACTTGTTTCTCGTTGAGTTCCTGCTCATCTACTGTACCTTCGTACTAGTAGTAGCGACCTGCCCTGCGACTGCGACTTAGATGTTCCCAACCAAAGTCGGGAACGGGTTCGCTCAAACACCGTCGACGAGCCGACGCACGATCGTACCACCAGCCAAAGCTCACGAGCCTACGCGTTTGCAGCTGCTACGCCTTCACATTTGAAACGACACTTCCATACTGGCGGCGTTCCCTCCGCCGGCGCCATGCTTAGTCCGGTGCTTAGTCTTATTCATGCTCTCATCACGTTCACGCCGTTCCGCACTCGTACAGCTGCAAGTGCAGCTCCAGCAACGAACGATGGTCATCGCGTCGCTACGAGACGCTCACCCCAGAGACCAATCGACGACCACTGTCGCTGGCCAGCGGCGCGGGGCCCCGGGGTAATCCGTTCGCCGTCGACTCAGGAAACAAGATGGAGGATACCGTGACAGTTCGCTCGTATGCATGCAGCTGCACAGGTACGCCAGGAACAAATCTTACCTGGCGGGCAACGCAGATGCCCAATTCGCAATACTACTGAGAATACTCTACTTTCCTAGGGTTTTCATAAGAAGGGGGATACTAATCAAAATTTGTTGACTGACCTTGGACGCGTACGAGTGGCTTCGGGAATCGTCTGGAGCAGGCCGAGCAGTGCCACCCGCGATACGCAAGTGTCATCACCGCCAGAGTCGATGGCGCGCCACCGGTGCAGGCCGACGGAAAACTGGACGGGGCCGAGGCCCTTGATGCGAGAACGACAGCCGACGCCGCCCGCGATACGCAAGCGCCATCGCCGACTGTGCATTCTGACGGGAGATTGGGGACGCCGTCCCGTCCGTGCTGAACGCAAATCGCCGTAAACATCCGGTGCCGCCCGCGATACGCAAGCGTCATCACCGACCGTTTCCGAGGAAAACTGGACGGCTGAGGCCCTTGATGCGAGAACGACAGCCGACGCCGCCCGCGATACGCAAGCGCCATCGCCGACTGTGCATTCTGACGGGAGATTGGGTGTACCGGAGACGCCGTCCGCGATGCGCAAGCGTCATCGCCTCCGTAGACCCAGGCCGGCGCATATTCTAGATGTAAGTTGACACGGCGCTTTAAAGACCCGTGACGCCGCGGGGAACGAGATGGGCATCCTTTCATCGATATCGCCGCCGACAGTTAATCTAAAATGAATCTCTGGCATCCATTGGCGCGCCAAATTTCGAGGCTTGTAAATGAAATCGCGATGGATCGTATTTACCATATACGTGCAGCAAGGCGAAGAGTTCGTTTCCAAGAACTTGCGGGGCAAGGTCTTTAATTAGCTTCAAGAGCGTAGGGAGATGCCAAGATGTTTTCTCGCCTGCCCTTTCTCTGGGCCCGTCCGCTGCAGTTCATATGGCCGCCGACCCCATTCTCCACGACGACAACCGGCGATAACCTGTTCTCGGCCCTCACCACCCTGCCTCAGGCGCCAGCCGCCACAGCGCGGGACGTTGATCGCGACGACTCGGAGGATGTTCTCGTCATCAATTCGCTCGTTAGCGCCGCGGGTACCGTCCTCCCGGACCCGGCATGCGAAGTCCGCGCGCAAATCCTCACCAACGCGGTTCCGCCCTTCTCGGCCGCGCCAAACGACATCCCGGATGACGTTTCCCCGCCGTCCAAACCTCATCCGGCGGGCGACTCCCACGCAAACCAAGAAGATTTTGCTTATCCCTCTTCAACCCCTGGTCGGCGATTTACTCGACGGCAACGGCAACGCACAGGGCGGTTGGAAGAGTGGCAGAGAGGGAAGGCGGACCTGGAGCGCCGACTGTGTGTTGCACGCACGCTGTCTGAGCGCATGGCCGTGGCCCGCAAGTTTGGTGGTGCGACGGTGGCTGCGGCACCGCCCGGCGAGCGCCTCACGATGATCATAGTGGGGGACGGGTGCGTGGCTTTACTTTGACCGATGCAAACGTTAACCCAGCGACAGGCTACCTACCTCGATTTACGACTCGGAACTTCGCAAAGTCATTCACCGCGCTGCGCTGCCCGAAGACGCGTCCATCAACGACGCGTTGCTGAAAGCTGCCGAGCTAGCACAAAAATGCCGCCCAGACAACAACCCCCGGGGAGCATACAGGGTCAACACATTCTCCCTCCATCGGGGAAGTACACTGGTGGGTATCCGAGTCCGCCCGTTGCCTGTATGGCTGTCTAACGTCACCTAGTACCCGCGCATGAGCCGTACCGTCGAGGAATACCCTTATATTTATTCCCAGATACTGGCGGTCCTCGAGCCTGTTCGCCAACACGTGGAAGGTGCGCTGCATTATCAGCCGGGCTCCGTTAAAGCGGTTCTCATGCCCGTGAAAGCAATATTTAGACGCGAATTTCCGGCCCTCGCTGCGAAATACGCGAAAGTCATGGATCGCATAGCTGAAGACTCGGAACTTGAAGGTGTCGGCATCGGAGCTGCGTTCTACCCGTTCGCCGCGTTCTCCATCAACCATCCCAGTGGAAGCCGTGGCGTCGTGACGCGGCCGCATATCGACTCCGCAAACTATGCTGGGGGTCTATGCGTCGTCATACCTTTCGGCCACTTCGACCATACCCGCGACTGTTTCCTGGTCGTCCAGGAGCTTGGCCTCGTGTTCGAAGTGGCGGCTGGCCAGCCAATTTTTTTCCCTTCGGCATTGTACACTCATTACAACACGGAACTGGTCTCCCTCGGCATGCGCGGGTCCTTCGTTGCTTGGACAGGTGCGCAACTGTTCCAATACTTCGAGCTTGGCTGTCGTGCCGTCTCTGCATTGTCGAGGGAGGAGCTTCAGATGTACCCGGAATTGGTTCAGCGACAACTCAGGACGGCGCTTGAGATGCGGCCGCGCTTGGCAAAATGGAACGGGTCGAAACTGTATGAATAAAAGTTCTCGCTACAAATGTTTGTTTGTTTCCTTTGGTGCCAAATATACATAAGTTGTCCGTTCCCGAGAACCAACCAACTCACCTGGCGGAGCGTGAGATAGAGGGTCGGAAGAGACGCGGGCTGAAGTAAATGCAGCCAGCGATGTGGATCGACCCCCATGCTGGCAGATAGCGAGAACCTTTTCGAAAGTCACAAACACTTCCACCACACGCGCAGACCACAGTTAGTGCCGCATTCGGGTTGAAGCAGAACAACAAGAAGGGCAAGAAGTCCGTTTTTTTTCTCTATTTCCTGCGTCTCCAGTGGTGCTCAGTTCCATCTAGACGCGCTACCGGTGGCGGTTGATGATCCTACAGTTGGTGTTGGTAGCTGGCAATTGTCTTGTACATTTTTGCACGGGCGTTCGCGTACTCTATATTCCAATCTTGTTGTTGCAGTGACAAGTGACGCGCGAGCTTCAGCTCGCCGACCACGACACAGCAAAGTCGGCCACTCTCGGCTGTATACCCCCGAGCCCTGGAAGCCGAGACAGCTCCGGAATCCCAGAGCCTCGCCACACCGCCGACGTACACGCGACTTGGTCCTCGCGAATGGGGACAGCCTCTAAGACACCACCAGCCGATGGTAGCACATCCTACGTGCCGGTCAGCAAACTTCCGAGCGCGTATTTAGGCCGTACACTCGCTGCCAGAGCCCGGAGACGCCCAAAAGGGCGGACAATCGCTCTTGTCAAGATCGACTAATACTCGTTAGGAACACGAACACAAAAGACACGACTCGGGCACTCACATGAATGATCCAGGTCGAACGGTCGGTATCGCATCCTGGACTTGGTTTGGGCCACCATTCGTGCGTCACCCATTCATTGTCAATGTCGAATGGGTGTGAGTCGAGCAGGTGCGATGGGGCCGTTGGTGGAGGAAATTCCAGTGGACTCGGCGGAGCGGGAAACGGAGACACGGCCACCATCTCAGTGTCAGCCCCAGCGGCCAGGCTGTTGGCCGCCTCAGCCGCTCTCGCCACCGCCATTTCTTGCTCCCTGGCTGCGCGTTTCGCGTTGTTGGCCCCGGTCCATTCGTGAGCGAGGTACCGATATTTGAGGGCATGCGGGCAGTTGAGGAGGTGAATGGCGCGGGCCCAGGAACTTGTGCCGTACATCGCGCATTGCTGCCAGGCTGCGAACCAAAGAGACCCATAAGAATAGTGAGTGCGCTGGTGATAGACGCGCACCCGGCAGCACCTCGTTTTCTGGCATCGTAAGCATGTGTGGGACGAGACTGAGAGGGAGCTGCACCTTGGAACAGTCTAGCATTGGATGGAGAATCTCCTGTGAGATGCAGCCTTTACAAGCCACACCACGCACTGGCATATGCTGCTTGGCACCAGCAATCCAGTGGAAAAATCCCTGGAGGAGTGGATCGAGCTCCATGGATGTCAGAAGCAAGATGCGATGAGAGGCGACTCGCCGCGTGTTATGGAAATTACTTCATCGCCCGAGCCAGAGAGTCCCGCCGCGGGGACTCGGGTCTTCTCAATGCAGCCAGCGATGTGGATCGACCCCCATGCTGGCAGTGAGTGAGCTTCAAATCGTGCGGGATTTTTTTCGCCAGATGCTTGGCCATGCGAAGCTGACACATGCCCGGGTCACTGTGTCACAACGTCTCTCATTTCGCCGACTCCTTCGACGCGCAGCCTCGCCCTGCTGGAGCCCCTTCCTCCAGCTCTCCGATACTTCGGATTCCTAGTCTACGATGTCTTCCCCACATCTGGAGAAGCGGACCGTGTATCTCGAGTGCTGCACGTCGAGTTCCCACTCCGGTACCAAAGACGACGATTTCCGAAGTCTCCCTGAGGCCACCACTCTCGCCGCACCCATGCCCCACACCGCTCGATGCTATTCTTCAACGTCCTCGCTCATCGGAACGCCCCATGTAGCTGGTGAGTCACCGCATGCCCGCCATCCTCGTATCCTCACTCTCCTCCGGATTGCCATACCCTGCTGCTCTCTGTCGCGTATCTTGGGTCTCAGGACTTGTCCCCAGCGGGAAAAGCTGGTTTAGTCTCAAAATCTCGGTGCGTGGGCCATTTTCCGTCCTTGAATCCCACTAACAGCCGTTTTCATTCCCAGCACGCGCACGGCCCCATTTCTCCTTCCCCGCCCGCAACGTCTCGCTCAACATCGTCGCTACATGCGTGCACACCTCCATGTCGATGCGCAGGAGGCTCCGAGCCACCGTTCTCGAAGAGTGGGCCATGCTACCTGTCACCACCCTCCCGCTACATGCACCGGCTCTCTTCCGTATTTGACGACGGGGTACTTGGAGCCGGCGCTGCTGCCGCTGCAGACGGAGGTATCGTCGCTGCTGCTGCCCGCGATGACGATGGCACTTTCCCGCGCGGGCTTGTGGCGACGACGCGCTCGGTGTCATGCTGCCTATGCTGGTTCTTCGACGGCAAATGACCACAGCACCCTTCTTCCTCGTTGCTTCGTTCCCACCTTCTACGGCGCTCACGCACCCACAGCTGGACTCAAGCCATAGCGACCCCGACGATTCGAAGCTCGAACAGATTGAGGACCGGCTGGAGATGGACGACCTAGTCGGCGAGAAATTCAAGGAGAAGGTGCGTAGTTGTTGCTTGTTCTTGCGCGCCATCGCTACTCGTCTCGCGCAGACCCTCGCTCCCGTGTTCGACTACTGATTCACGGGCAAGGTCCGAGTACCAGACGGTGGACAGTGACGAGGACGACCTTGAGGTTGATGAGGGCGAGATTAATGCGAAGGACGAATTTGACGAGGCGCGTTGCGATTCTTCTTCGCTGTATTGGTGTGCTGAATCGGCTAGTAGGATTCAGATGATGACCAAGGTACGGGCTAGTCCGCCGTGGTCCGCCCAAGCGACGAGGCGAAGCAGCAATAGATCCTGTCTTTTGTCCTCATGCCAGCCCATGCCCTCGAATGCTCCAAACTGCCTGATTACCCATCTGCTTATTCACTCAAAGTCAGTTGAAGGATGAGTTCATGCGAATGAAGGAAATGCGAGGAGAAAGCGAGTCGGAAGAACTTCAAGGGCGAGCGCACTGACAAATTTGCAAATAAGTTGTCACTGCTTAACCGAAAATTAGCGTAGAGCAAGTCTAGATCCAGCTTTGAATGCTCTGGTACTAACGATCTGAATACTCTACATACAACTTGTAGCTCGAGAATGGCAAATGAGGCCCGGGACAGACAAACAAAATTATTGTTACCCACTAAGAACGAATCACGGCGATATCACAGCGAGGTCTTCTTTCAATGCCAGATCTGGTATCTCGGACAGAGGATGCACTGGCATACAAATCGCCTCGGGAGGAAAATTGCACCAAGCGAGACCCCGGGATTGAGGGACGAATTATCGTTATCCACAAGCCTTCACTCAGCGGATGACTAGTGACCGCTTTTCTCTTGACTTCGAACCACCACCAACTCGATATGGTCCAGCTCCACAGCAGCAGCCCACCTCCCAAGCGAGGGCGCGGCCGTCCACGATCTACCAACGCCAAATCCGGTGCGCAGAGGGCAAAAGAATATCGCGAAAAGTGAGTGGCTACACAGCCCAGCATTTGGTCGATGCTCAGGTCTCTTTCGAGGCATCTCGATGCCAGTCGATTGTCGAAGAAACTCGATAACCAAAGGTATGCTCACTCTCTACTGGGCCCTCACTTTGCTTATCCACGACAGGCGTCGACGTCAGCTCCTGGAAGCAGGCGGGAAGGCATTAACGAAGGCGAGGAAGAGGGATTCGGAGAACTCGAGGAACAGCTATCTCCGGTACGCATGGCAAAGCTATCGCTCGGATTGCCTCAGCTTACCGCTAGCCAGGCGGAAGGAGAAGGAGATCGTTGCAAAGGCGGAGTCTCGCGGTCGCGAAGCCACTTCCACCACATCCCACACAGCCCCGAGAAGCCTCTTACCAGCTCGTTCCACCCGCAGCCTTCCCCAGCCCATCGCGGAGGACTCGTCTGACGACGAAAACCCGCCACGGAGGCAGGCCCGGACTACTCGTTTGGCTGAGCGGGCACTACCGTGGTCAGACAGTGACGACGAGCCTTGGCCACCCCGAAGACGTTCAAGGGCTGCGCGCCTGCTTGGCCAGGCGCCACACGTACCGCCCGGCTTGCCACCAGACACAAGCAACACCCTTCCACTCGCTTCATCCACCCACTTTGCCCACTTCACGGACTTCGTCCCCCGTCGCGCGAACGCCATGTATGGCGACGAGGAGCTCTTTCACTGCGGCTTGGGCAACCACTGCTCTTCACGGCGCGCTGTTCACGGCCGGGCATCGCTTGCCCCACTCTATCCCGGGAAGAGCCCCGGCGACATCCGCCCCCCTGGTATTCGTCTTATGGCGCCAACCGGCTACATCTTCGTCAATCCACCCATTTGCCCCGCGTGCACAGCTAAGCACAAGGTCAAGAATCCCGCCAACGAGTACACCGACTCGGAATCTGACCGAGACTGGGAGCGAGTGGGTCCGCCGCGGGCGGAACTCGATGCAGCTAGCGACACGGAGATTCAGCCTGAGGAGCTCGCGGACTTGGTGGCTGATCTACGTCCGTCGGAGCTGGGATTGCCATTGGAGCGGCGGCGGCAATCCATGCATGGGTGCCTCGATCGGATGGGTTGGATGGGTGGGTACTTCACAGCAGGTGCTGAAAACGAGTCGGTGGCTTGTATCGGGGCACTTGCAGGAGTGTGCTTCGCGCCGGCCACGCTCTGGGATCAGCGGGAGATTGGTGAGATGTTTGCGGGCGATAGGACTGTCGTGCTGTGGAGCGACGAAGTGGGTGACTGGGTGCGGACCAATCCAAAGGTTTGCCCGGACTGCCGGGCAAACCCGGATGAATGGGTGGTACGGATGGGCAAGTTGGGCAATAGGTGGGCAATGGAGCACAAGTTGCGGCACCAGCGTCCATTGTTTTGGCCGCCAGTGTCGTTGTCCGATGAGGAAGAGGGTGGGATAGAATAGAGCCAATTTTCGTTATCCACGTTACGCTACTGTGGTTTCTCTGGATTTTTAGTCTATATTATGCCTTCCTTTCTTCTTGGGGACATATATACTCTGTGTAATGGTAGGGGCACGTCCGCGGGACTTGCATGAAGGGGAGAAGAAGATTTTTTCTCGATTGCTGCGTCGTTGATGGATGGCGTTTCGAAAGCTTTGCTGGACTCCAGCTTTCGAGGAAGCCACTTGACTTTGGCCTTCCAGCACAGACCAATGCTCTGCGCATCCAGGAATGTCGTCCAGGAGCCCGCTTTCATCACGACCCAGAAGTAAGGTGCAAATATTGGGGTACATGTACTTAGAGTGATACAAATTTGCCAGAAGTAACATCAAGTAAGAGATGGGTGCGCTGGATAGGCCGGGATGTAAAAAAGGACGTGCGTAAGTCGGGCAGCGAGAATGTACGGAATACCTCTGCATTTTCAACAAATCTCAGACAACTTTCTCAATGCGGCATTGAAGACCAGACTTTTTGACTAATACACTCAAGAAATTATAGGACTTTGCAGCTTTTTATTATCAAGACTTGGCGTTGGGCACTGCTGTTGCTGTCACTGCTGCCCAGCGACCCTCGGACTCTGCACAACTGAGATCAGCGAATATCGCAGAGTCTGAGATGAATGTACCTGTGATATTGCTGATCCTCTTGCACTCAACGCCAATTTCTGCTTTACGCTAATAGCCGTCGTCCATCAACCCCTTGTATTACTTGTCGTAGACCTGCACCTCAATGCAGAGATTGTCAAACTAGGAGCTGACAATTGCCCAGTCATTTGCCTAGTCGCCGGCCGAACATACGAGCACAAGGAGACAAAGACACGGCATTGTGTCGGCAAGAGAGGTCAGAAAGTCGGTGGATCTCCAATATGCCACCTCCAGATGGGTGAGGGCAGGGAAAAAGACAAGAAGGACATGATATGATGAGATTTTGCAAGGTTTGTGAAAGACTTTGAGATGGGTTACATGTTTGAAAGCAGAGTTAGTGGCATAAGTGTGATATGTAGACCATAGAATAGGTGGAAGAAGTGCCCCGAGATGACACGCAACCCAAGAGGCTTGATGTACACAAGCGCTTTGACCATACTCAGAGAGCAAAGCAGGGCAAGCAATTGCTAGTTTGTGCACCTAGCTGCATACTAGGAGGATACAACAAACAATGTTGGCATCCTCGCAAATCACTTTAGCATCAGGAAGTACTGGAATAGCAATGTCACTAGCGGGAATACGAGGAAGCGCAGAGAGGCCAGAGAGGGTGCTGAAGAAAAACTCATTGCTGGCAGATCATGACATGACACGAGCATGCAGGATGATAGGACCAATCCTGAGAACAGAGTGGAGATATATAAGAGCAGCTTAATTTGCGACATTGGCACTATGTACCATAATCCAGTTGGTGACCCTCAATGCTATATCAAACAACACATGAATTTCTTTATTATTGCAATCCACAAGAGCTTGTATACACTCCATGTGGAAAATGTGTTGCTCCAAGTCTTGTGGAAGATTCAGTTCTGGGGCTTGATGAAGAGACATGGAGAGCGGCCGGTAGGGTTCCAGGACAGCTGCAAGAACGGCCGAAAATCCGACATGGAAGTCGGGAGCAAGGAGTGGCTGATGACGTAATTTAACGACGTCACTGCCATGAAATATTTTAGACTCCGATTGGATTTCCCTTGGGTCAATCGAGTAGCTAAAAAAACTCCAAGTTCACCTGGCGATGGAAATTCTTACTCGCGGAGACGGCGAGGTCGAGCCGTTCCACCGCGTGTACATATCATGCCGAAAGCCGCGCCATGCTGAGCAGACGACGGCTAGACTATCCCTCTTCAACCCCCGGTCGGCGAAGCCCTCTCGTCGTTGCTGTTCCGTTATCCAAAACATCTCGATTCTCGAGCAGAAGAGCTGAGCTTCTTCTCGGTGTCCCGACCCGACTTGCGGCCTCTTCAGAGCGACGACTCTCCCCCGCCGTTCACCCACAGCTGTCGCGGTACCCGCTTCTGTATCTGCTCCCAGCACTGAGGCTCCCAAACGATGTTGTCCTGGGCGACAACGTGCCGACATGTCGACAAGTGCTGGGTTGGTGCTGGGCGTCGGTCGAAGTTACAGTAAGCGGCCAAACACGGAGTCAAGACGACCTTGCGGTCGCTCCGCACCGCACCATGTCCCGTTATGTGCGGCAGCTACTGCCGTACGTCCCCAACGTCGACCGCCCGGCACACATCCTGAGCAGTATCTTTCCTGCGATCAGTACCCGAGGTACTAGTAGTGCGGGGCAGTACCTTTACTTCCCACAGTGTATAAATGCAGCCAGCGATGTGGATCGACCCCCATGCTGGCATTCTGAGACAGCGAGCGTACCATTTTGATGTATGCCGCGGCGAGAACCTTCCCGAAAGTCACAGTTGTGCAGAGTGAGCTTCAAATCGCGCGGGATTTGCGCCAGATGCCCAACCTACCTCGCTAAAGCTATACCCTCCAGCGCCCCCTCGTCCAAAACAAGAGCAGGCTCGCATCGCCGAGAAGAAAAAAAACGCGCCATCGCTATGCGACTGCTTGATCGAGGAGAACAGCTTCGAACCGTTGCACGTCGTTTGTACACTTCACTGTGATACTGTCTAAAGTACCACGAGATTCAAGTTTGCTCCTTAGCCAGTCTTCTCTTCGTCACTGTCGCCGCCCTCGAGATTTTCTTCGTCGATATCGATCAACTGCGCCGCCCACGCCAGATAATCGCCGTCGTCGTCGTCGTCGTTCGGTGGGCCTAGGCTCGGCAGCTTCGCCCGTTTGAGCGCGGACGCTGCCCGAGCAGCTTGTTCCGCTTGTTCGGCCGCTGCCCGAGCAGCTCGTTCCGCATCTTCCGCCGCCCGTCGTGCTATCGAAGCCGCAAGTCTTTCTTCCTTAGCCGCGCGTTTCTCTTTTTCCGCCGCGAGCCATGCATAGGCGAGGTACCGGTACTTGACAGCGTGCGGGCATGCAAGAAGGTGTTTTGCGCGGGTGGAGGGTTCCGTGTCATACATTGCACACTGTCGCCATACTGTGGACCAGATAGACTCGTAAGGAACAGTCAGCGCGCTGGCGATAGACACGCACCAGGCAGAACCTCGTTTTCTGGGGTTGCACTCATGTGTGGAACGAGATTGCCAGGGGGTAGCACTTCGGGTCGGTTCGGCGTTGGGTGGAGTATCTCGTGCGAGACGCAGCCTTTGCAAGCCACACCACGCACTGGCAGCATGTCTACGCGGTCGCGGTCGGCGTATCGGTTGCTAAGCGTCTTGGCACCAGGGATCCAGTGGAAAAAGCCTTGGAGGAGCGGCTCGAGCTGCCGCATTGCCCGTCACTGTTAGAAGCAAGAGACGATGTCATGCTGACATCATCACTCTTCTCTCCGCCCCCTGCGACTGGAGTTATCCAATAGTTATCCTCGCAGGCCGCCGTTATCGTCAACACCACCGGGCGCTACACACTGGCAGACACAAACTTGTCTGGTTCAGCAGCACCAGCGCCGCTACGGGCTTTTTTTACGTCGTGTGCGACTTCGTCCAGCCCACTGAGCCCAGGGACTTGCCAGGGACGCTGGCGCGCTGCGCCGCGGCTACGGCACCTGGAACATTGGATAAAATACTCCGCGGGCCGTGACACGAATTAGCACCGCCATGTATCCTCGCGCGCCAATCGACGACGTCGTACCCGGCTGCCGGTCTTGACTCGGAGGACCTGCTGGATGAAAAGGTCTCTTCGGCACTTCCGCGGAACGCGCCACCAGTCGCGAACATGTGGGGCAAACTGGATTTCTCCGGAGCAACGCACATCTCGGCAGAAATAGCCGGTGTCCCGCTATTCGTGCTGCCAAGGAGACCCCATGATCTTGACCATCCCTTCCGAAGAACAAGCGGACTCTGCGCTCACAGCGTCGGTGCTGGCCCGAGGATTGCCCATCGATGCATTCCTCCGAGGTATAAAAGTGCCATGGTCCGTTGCCAACTCCAGCAGCCCCAGTCGTCTAGTAAGGACATTCCCCAGCAGCTGAATCGGCGCTGACAACACGCAGTTTCAGGATGTTCCCCGTCGCCGCCCTTACCTCGTTTTGTCTTCTAGCCGCTGTCTACGCTCAGCAGGCGGGTACCCTGACGGCGGAAACGCATCCGTCGCTTCCTATTGAGCAATGCTCCGCGGGTGGCTCTTGCACTACGCTTCAGACGAAGGTTGTCTTGGATGCGTGCGTACTCTCCGAGCCTTTGGAACATTGCTGACTCTGAACTTTTCAAGTAACTGGCGTTGGCTCCACTCGACCAGCGGTAGTCAGAATTGTTACACAGGCAACACCTGGGACGCTACGCTTTGCCCGGATCCGACCACGTGCGTTTTCCGTTGATCTGAGTCCGCGATCACTAATCTTTCGCAGCTGCGCCGAAAACTGCGCACTCGACGGCGCCGACTACGAGGGCACCTACGGCGTTTCGACTTCCGGCAATGCGCTGACACTCGACTTCGTCACCGGCTCCAACGTCGGCTCGCGTCTCTACCTCATGAACGCGGCCGACAGCGAGTACTACCTGTTCTCCCTGCTCAACCAGGAGTTCACGTTCACCGTCGACGTCTCGAAACTCGGATGCGGTCTCAACGGCGCGGTCTACTTCAGCGAGATGGACGCCGACGGAGGCATGTCGCGTTTCCCGGGCAACAAGGCTGGCGCCAAGTACGGAACTGGCTACTGTGATTCGCAGATACGTCTTCTTCTTCTATTGTTCATCGTTCTTCGCCGGCTTACGGACCGAGTACTGCCCCAAGGACATCAAGTTCATTAACGGCGCAGCCAACATCCTCGACTGGACGCCCGACTCCAACTCGGACAGCACTGGCACGGGTATGTACGGCACTTGCTGCAACGAGATGGACATCTGGGAGGGTACGTTGCTCTGCTTTCTCACTCACGAAGTTGCGGCTAATTCCCGGATCCAGCGAACTCCATGGCGACGGCCTACACTCCGCACCCGTGCTCGGTCACGGAGCAGACTCAGTGCAGCGGTTCCCAGTGCGGTGGCGCCTCCGCTCCGGCGCGCTACGAGGGTATCTGTGATCCCGATGGCTGGTGCGTTGTTCTCTCTGTTTCACTTTCGCCCATCTCACGACGCGGGTTCACAGCGACTTCAACTCGTGGCGCTGGGGCAACGAGTCGTTCTTCGGCGACTCGTCGTCGTTCACCATCGACACCATGCAGCCCGTCACTGTGGTCACCCAGTTCGTTACCTCCGACGGCACCGACACTGGTACCCTCTCGGCGATCAAGCGTGTCTACGTCCAGAACGGCAAGATCATCCAGAACTCGATGACCAACGTCGCTGGTGTCACCGCCACCAACGAGATCACCGACGAGTTCTGCACCCAGCAGAAGGCCGCCACCAACAACACCAACAGCTTCGCCACGCAAGGTGGTCTTACCCAGATGGGCTCTGCAATCGGCAAGGGCATGGTTCTCTCGCTCAGGTCTGTGGTGAATATGTTGGGGATTATTCGGGCGCTGATTGTTTTTGCAGTCTCTGGGTATGTCGTATCGCTTGTTCTCGTCGTTTTTGACCACAAACACTTGTTATAGGATGATTACCAAGCATCGATGCTCTGGCTTGACTCCGATTACCGTAGGGTTTCCTCATCGTCGGCTGCGGTGGACTGATGGACATGTTCTAGCCACTACGAGCCCCGCATCCGACATCGGCGTTAGCCGAGGACCTTGCTCTACGAGTTCCGGTGTCCCCGCCGTAGGTCTCCCGCTTCCCCTTTGAACTTGCTGACGAAGCGCTTCAGAACGTCGAGTCCCAGCAGGGTAGCTCCTCGGTGATCTACTCGAACATCAAGTTCGGTCCCATTGGGTCCACATACACGTCTGGCGGAACCACGACGACCGGCACCGGCACCGGAACCACCACCACCACTACGAGCACTGGCCCGACAGGAACAAGTGGTAGGCGCTCAATACCACCCGATAGTGGCGCTAATTTGCTCCACAGTGCCTGTCTACGGACAATGCGGCGGTATCGGCTACACCGGAAGTACGGTCTGCGCCTCTGGGTCAACCTGCAAAGAGCAGAACTCGTGTATGTCAATGTTTCGGCTTGAGCAATACTCTGCCGCTCACTCGCCTCCCAGACTATTCACAGTGCTTGCCGTCCTAAAATGCTTGCAGCCGACGATTCATGTATTCTCTACGATTCACAATGTTCTCTTTAACATAAAAATGCACATCGTATTCAACTTCCCCAGTTTTCCATTTCGTTGTTGCACGCCGGTACCCGACTGTGGTCTCTGACTTGCATACTTACAGTTGCGTCGATCCGGCCACGGTTGCCATGCGGGTTCGGCGCGTCGGAACTGAACTCTATACTGACCCGGGTTACCTGCCAACGAAGCCGTCCATACCCGGCTGGGGTCCGGCAACAATAAATACCATGGTGCACTCTGTTGTTCACTGGCACCTTTGACGACTAGGAGTGAGCCGCGTCGCGTTGCGCTTGTTCAACTGCGCTTCGGATTCGCCGGTGACTCTGGAGGAAGGAAAGCGAGTACGACGCCCAAGCATCGCGATGAACATGAAGTCAGTGACGTGGCTAGCCACACGGCATCTGGCGAAAAGCGGGTTCGACTAAACGACTAGTAAAGTTAAATGGCGAACGTGCGGTTGCCGCCAGTCCCCCCGCGGAATTCGAAGCAGACGTCGCGACTCCCGACTCGCGAGGAACCTTTTTCGGTAGCGAATACGGAAGGCTGCCATCTGGCAACTTGAATGCGGCGTACGGATCAGCGAAGAAACTTTCTAGCTCCGAGTCAGTGGGCGACCAGGTGCACCGGAGGCCCAACTCAAATGGTTCGGTTTCGGGACGGCCACGTACTACGCAGTGCATAGATCGACGCGCTTCCCTGGTACATAACGGAATTCGAAGACGTCCGACTTTCCGCGTCCAGCGCTGCCGCGAGGCGTTTAATGAGAAGCCGCTCTTGGTAGACACTTAAAGCCTAAATGCACTCCGCGTCGCCCGATCGATGGAACCCCAGCCAATCGGAAGAAGTCGACATCCGCCGTAGAAACGAACAAGCCGGGGCGAGGAGCACTCGCCCTCGAGTCGGCCAGATTGAAGATTCCGAGTCGAGCGACGAGGGAAGAACAAGGGGCGCATCTTGCGCATGCATTGATAGCGGGAAGTAAAAAGTATTCTAAAGTACAAGGCAAGTTACCGCCAAAGGTTACTGAAAGGGTTGTTATAAAAGTACAAGGCCAAGCTGAGACCAAAGAGCGGGAGAGGGACAGAGGAGGGGGAGGAGGGGGGGGGAGGGCGCTAAAGATACAAAGCCGATGCTACGGCCAAAGGTGGTAAGACAGATAAAGTACAAGGCCATTCGGGGCCAAAGGGTCGGAATCGACGAAAGGGTACGAGAGACAGAGACGGACGTTCGAGGCGGGGTCTTCTATGCGTGATGGATGCGAATAATACCGTATGCGAAGGAAGCGAGCGAGGATGGGAGGCGGCATAGGAGGGGCCAAAAGGTAAGAAACGACGGAAGGGTACGAGAGACAGAGACGGAAGTTTGGTATGCGTTCTTCTAACAGTGATGGATGCGAATAATACCGGATGCGAAGGAAGCGAGCGAGGATGGGAGGGGCATAGGCGCGACGATCTAACAGAGAAGGGACGCGGTCAATCCAGAGCGAACTGACGAGGAGCAAACCCACCTAGTCGGACTCGTCGTCGGCATCCTGGATCCAACGGTCAATAAATACGGCAGGCGCGAAGCAGACGCGACCACGTACCCCGGTCAGGTCGATGACCTCGCCCTGCGTTAGACGAGCGGCCGGAGTCGAGGCAGGCTGGAACGCGTAAATCGACGATGGCGCAAGATGAAGGACACGCACCTTGTCGTCGTCGTCGTCGTCGTCCGAGATGACGACAACCTTGGCCTTGCGAACACGGACGGCACGCCGGCGAGGACGAGGAGATGGCTTTATGTGCAGATTAGCGGGGAACAGCAAGAAACAACGGACACGCACCTTGTCGTCGTCGTCGTCGTCCGAGATGACGACAACCTTAGCCTTGCAAACAGGGACGGCACGCCGGCGCGGACGAGGAGATGGCTTTATGTGCAGATTAGTGGGGGACAGCAAGAAACAACGGACACGCACCTTGTCGTCGTCGTCGTCGTCGTCGTCGTCCGAGATGTCGACAACCTTAGCCTTGCAAACAGGGCGCCGGCGCGGACGCAGTGCGGGCTCAGGCTGCATACGCGGGTTATTTAAGGATAGCGACAGATAAAGGACGCGCACTTGGTTCTCGTCGTCGGAGCTGTCAATGCGACGGCGAGTCGTCTTCGACGCCGTAGACGTTGTCGAATGTGGGGCGCGACGCGCCGTCTTGGCGACGTGGGTTACGTGGACTCCCCGGCGACGTGCAACTATACGCGAGGTCGTATCCGTCCGGTACTTTGAATATCGTCTAGCGACGTAGCGATTCTCGGGCGCCTGAAATGCGAGTCAGCGGTTGTAATGGAACAAGAAACGCGGCATACCTCGTCGGAGTCGGAGGACGTGGCCGTGTCAGGGTCCGAGCCGCTGCTCTCGTGCTTGCGCTTTCCATCCTGTAACGAGGCGTTAGATGGAGCGCATGTCGGCAGTGAGTGAACGCGTCCTCACACTCACCGTCGTCGTCATCATGGTCGCAGTCGGTGGCGGAAGCGGGCGAGGAACAGCGCCTGGCGTCAAGAAGGGGTGGGACTCCATACCGCGGCGGAGGCGGATATTTACGTCTGTGGCACATCCTTCAGACTCACGTCCCGAAGAGAGGAGAACGAAACGCAACGCACAACGCGGGGGAAAAAAGTGCTTTCGGTCGTAAAACAACGTCTTGAACTCGTCCATATTGCGTATTTCACGTCCGAACGCGATAAGGCCGTGCGATGTGGGATTGGGAGGGTAGTAAACGCTCCCTTGGTGGTGGTGGAAGTTCAAAACGAGCTCGTAAATCCCTCTCGGCGTGGTGTGTTCGCTACTTGCGCCCGGCTCAGCGATAAAGAATTGTTGGATGCTGAGGGACGACGAGTCAACGAGAGCCACGGAATCCGAGCCGAGAACAATGACAACGACACACATTTTCCGATTCGCCGCCGGCCCGGCGTAAAGTGCCTTTTGCTGGCCGAGGCGGGAGCGTGGGCGATGATGGCGAAACATTCTTCCAAAGTCAGGTCGCCCGCGAGGATGGCGTCTGTGGTGATTTTCTCGATTGGACGCATGGCGTGGGGGTGCAAGAAGGCGGTGCAAGAAGGCGGTGGGGAGCAAGATTCGAGAACGACAAGATGAAGGTGCAAGAATGAAGAGGCGACACGCGTGACGGGCTGCTTTTATGGGGAGAGCGCCCCAGAACTGATGGGATTGATTCCAACATGCGATGCAAACGATGCTTCGTGTACAACACAAAACCAAAACCTCGAGAGAAAAAAAGTCGTACTCAGCTGTCGATAAATGGATTGGTCGGAATTAATACGACGAGTAAGAAAGGGCAGGTCATTGGGCCGCCGGGTGTGGTTTCTACTTGGTAGAGAATTGCATCAAGTCTGGGACCGTCAAAACGCGACTGCTCTTTCTTTCGCCTGGGGCAGCACTCGATTTCACGCTCCGAGCGGATGCGCTGCTCACGATGACGCATCAATGACGAAATCCTTCTTAGGCTTCCTCTCGGAGCCTGTTCGGCGTATCCGCCGCCTGCTCGACCTTCCGGCTGCATTGGGCTAGTGGCTCCGTATCGGGAGGGCCTGCATGGCGAGATGGAGTCAAACGCCCGTGGCCATGAGTGAAAGTACTTACTCGTTTTCCGCATTGCCTCGACAAAAACAGCTGCGGCTAAACCAGGAGGCCAAGTATCGTCGCTAGGGCCCAGCACCAGACGGAGTAATTCGGCAATACGGTCCGGTCCGTTACCGTAGTGGGGGGGATTTATTATACTCGCGCGCATTCGCGCCGTCCTGTGTATCCGGGTGCCGTATCAGCCGTACTACGGCTAGCCGCGTGCCTGTCCGACAACTTTCTCAGTCGTCGGAATCGGTCGGATGGCGACAACCGCAACGACATCCACCGGGTTGACGGCTGTAGGCGCACCAGAGCCGTATGTAGGCCGTCCTACGGCCGGACCCGGACCGTACTGGCTTGTGCGTACCCGGACCGGACCCGCAGCGTCTGGGGAGGAACAACCAGATAATAACATAAATCGATTACAGTAGCAAACCCAATTGCAAAACAGACCTTATTGCCACATAGATTGTGGGAACATATGAGCTTCAATTGATATGAACTTTGATAGAAAAGTAGACCTCAATTAGCCCTATGATCCTACTGAATATCAGATGAAATGGAGGCTAGACCATGCCAAACCAATTTTTGGCCATTGACATGAAGCCGAAACAGCGTGTTATATGGCATTGCATTACATCAATTTGATCTTATGATTATTTGGGCAAAAGCTCAGATGTTCTCCAACTCCACCCAAAAAAATTCAACACAATAGACACATTTTTCAATCTCCTAGTGATACAACTTGGTGATTCTGGGAATTCCAATGAAAATCTAGGTTCACATAGCTATGAGCTTTTTGCATTGCTGTATACAGAGATTGCAATTTGATGGCATCAAAATAACATCAAAACATGCACTAAGGTGTGAAATATGTATTACATCTCACTAGCTACAAGCATAGGCCGCACAAGTACATATTTTGAGGGTGTTTCGGGACATGGTATGTTTCGGCACTGGGTTAACTACTGTATTCGAATCATCAAGGTATGATTTACGGAGGGAATCACGGCCAGATCAAAAAGTAAGGTAAAGATTCGAACCGCTGCGGAGCACGAATGAGCACGAACTCACCAATGCCTACCAGGAGAGAAGATGCGCCAAGATACCACAGCAAACGGTCGTGATGTGGCCACCTATTGATATTAAAATTTCTGTGCCTTGCTCGACTCGGATCTATTAATGTAACCGAGGCTCGAGGCTCATGACATCAGACTCTCCACGCTTCATCCTTTTGTTCTCGACCACCACCCAGTCATCACTCACCGATGCCTGAGATCCGCGAGTGCATTGCAGCCTATCAGTTTGCGCAATGGGGTTTTCGGGAGTTCATTCAGCCTACGGATGGAACGGTACTCCACATCTATTACGATCCAACGTACGAGGAAGGGGCGAGCTTGTCGGGATATGCTGGCCATCCACAACTCCTGGAGCATACATCAACCTGCCTCCGCGGCAGCGGTTCCAAGAGTCAAAAACCTCTGTGGCCTCCCTTTCGTGGTGCTCATAGTGCACCCCTCGTTCTTCGGGCAATCGATGCAACCAATCGCGCACTAATCCTGGATTTTACCGTCGCCCATCTGCTGGTCTGTGGTGCTGTGACTCTCTGGAGCTGCCATTCACATCCCCCAGCTTCGGTACCTGCAGCACACGTCGCTCCAGTGGTACTCAAAGCGCGTATGGAGCGATGTCATCATGAAGGTTCCGAGGGATGTGCGTTTCATTTATCCTTTGATAGAGGTAGAAAACTCACTGTGAAGGTTAGCTCCGGGGGCTTCTCTGTAGCTATTGCCTTTGTGTTCAACACACGGGTCCTTGCTTTTGTCTCCGGGGACAATCTTTTTGAAGTGAGTTTGGGTTTTTTTTTCTTCTTCTTCTGCTTCTTTTCCATTTGCGTGCAACTCAAGCATTCGATATTTACAGCCTTATTGGTCAAGAACCCGGTTCTCCATCCCTCCTACACCTGACGGGGCACCTCATGACTTTCTGCGGATTATTGCGGAATGGATTCGTACCCACGCCTTGAAACCTCGCAGCTTGAACACTGTCGCCCATGTTACTATAACTGACCTGCAAGATCAATTTCACGGGGTTGGGAGATACACGATAATGGAGTTATTCTTTCTAGCAGGTGCGCACAATTTGTCTGAAAGAAGAATTACATTCAAATTTCTCAGGACTTCCTCCTATGATCACAACCCGAGAGCTATTCACCAATGCATCTCGCACGGCTAGATTCATCTCCGCATTGTATACGTTCACAGTAGAGGCTCGGGACAAGATCTGGTATGTTGTCTTCAAATCCCAACTTGAATATTTACTCGGCAACAGGGATAAATTTCTCAAGAGTGCTATTCATGACGGGATTATTGCTCCCACTTTGGAACAGCGACTGCGATTTGCATCCTGGCTGCACGTCTGGGCCAAAGAGCGTGCTCTGATGCCGGATCGGATGGCGCAGTTGGTTGATGAAATCAATGATGTGATGCACCTAATTGTTTTCAACAATTCTTTTTAACAACACTTACTTCGGGGGCAGAAAATCGGCAAATATGACCCTTTCGAGCCATCCTATATCCTGGCAGCCTTGCGTGTTTCCCACAACCTGGGACATCTCATCTTTGGCCAACTTCTATGGAATCAGATCCGCGGGGACATGTCATATGCTTCGACCGTGGATCCTATCACAGCACTCTTCCAGCAAACAATCCATGGTAAGCTAGCAAAGCAGAACCAAATGAGTATGATCTTAATAAAATTTACCCAGTTGCATTTGGTCATCAGGCAGACACTCATCTCAAGCCTGGTCACATACAGTCTCTCCAACATGAAGGACTCAATTGCTGGCGTCCAGTATTCTGTTACCTGCTGGTGAAACGAGCAAAAGCCAACAGCGCAAAACCAGCTACGAAGGGCGGCCAAGTGTGGTCTATACTCAAAATGCACGTTCCATCTTGATGCCATCTGATCAAGGTCTTATTTTTTTAGAGACCCGAGAGCTCCGGTTGTGCAAGTGCTTGGCAAGACCTTGGAGGAAAAATGTTTCACAATGATCATTCGGAAGACCCTCAAGGTATCTGTGGGCTTGTTAGAGTTTTTTGGCCATGGCCACATCTTGTGCCGTGGCAATCAACGGTGGTATGTGGCAGTCTGCTGGTTATTTGAAGGTTCCGACACAGATTCAGGGTAGCTGCATGCTTATATGACCCAACCGTGCCGCGGGATCTTGAAGAAAAATACCTGGGTGGTCAGGATCGCAAATCAGGCTCCAATTATCAAGTAGCTCAAGATTCTCCAAAGAAGAAGAAAGTTCCATTCAATGCACTGGGAGTCAGGCATCGTGCTCGTGACAGGTTTGAGAGGCGCCAGTTGGACAAGAAACTAGGTCTAATTCCCAATCACCCGCATATGGGAATGTCACGGCCGCTACTTGCTCGTAGAGTTCACCCAGCTTGGAAGTAATGAAAAAAAAAACACTTATGTAACCTTTTTTCACTATCTTTTGGTTGATTTGAGCTACACACTCGCACAATAAACATTGTGGCCAGAATTTTTTAAAAAATGTCCAACCCCACGCTCAAAACCCGCGGGTTGCGGAAGCTCCCGGAATGTTACCGGAAACTCGCACAAAAGAGTCTCAACAGGCACATTTACAAAGCTACTGTGTTTCAGCGTAAACTAATTTCTCAAAGTCAGCATCTTCTACAGCCAGTCTCTTAGCCACCCACGGCGTGCAGCTCCTCGGGCCACCGTCTCTTCATATCCGCCTTCATGATTGCTTCCAAAATAATCTGCGACAACACGTACTCCAACTCCAACAAGTCATGATTCGTCGTCGCCCAAGGCATGTTCTCCCTTCGCGAGATCAACCGGACGGAGCGCTATCTCGACTGGGAGCTCACCGTCGACAACCCCATTCTCTCCAATTTCGAGGCCATGGTCCGCCGCGACGTTCCGAGGCAGAAACGGTGCCGCAGGCTGCGACGCTCTTGACGCGTTTTTGACTGAAAACAAGATCAGCTCAGATTGCTCATTTCCTCGTCCACGGACATAACACCAACCTTCACAGGTCCGTTAACGGCAGACACTCCTCTGGGTAGTGTTCCCGCTCACGACGCGCCCGTACGCGCCCTATCGGTAGCCGTTCTCGTTCGAGTCGGCTTGGCTGGAGATGAAGGTCGGCGGACGAGGCGAACGGGACCGGACCGGTGTTGACATGGGCGGCGGAACAGATGCAGGGCTGGAGCTCGTCGTTGGCGCTGAGAAGCTGGGAATGGGGACTGGGCGTCGGCGTAGATATGGGTGGCCCGAGTCGCTGGTGTGAGACGTGTGAGACGTCGGCCGGAGCTCGAAGGGCTGCCGACATCGGATAGGAATTGGCGGAGTGGGCGGTGAAACAGGTTGGGATGGCGGTTGGGCTGGGTTTAGACGCGACTGGGCGGCTCGGATGGGGTGTATCGTCGTTGGAGGGAGTCCGGTACAGGGTTCTGGAGCGACACGGAAGCTCTCGGCAACGAGCGGACAACACAGCGGTGGCAAAGTGCTGCTTTGGGGCTGGTGGTGCTCAGAATTTGCCGTAGCGATCCAGGAAGTTGAGCCAGCGTCGCGCAGGCAGTGGGGGGGACGAGAGGCGGTCCGGAGTTGTATTACCATGCCGCACGTTCAGGCTTTGCGTGCGATTTGACAGCGGGGGGTGCTGAGGGGCGCAAAACTGTGTTAGCGAAATTCCGCGGCGCATGCCTGACCACGCACCAGATTTTCGCCAGCATGCAAGTTTATTGACCTTAGGACAACGCTTGGTATCACCGACAGCAGCGCCAGGGGGGTGGTGAGTGGGTGTTCCGTGCCCCGAGGAGGGCATTGAGATGGTGACGACACTGCTCCTCCCCAAGCGAAGCTCTCGTTCTGAGCTTTGGTACAGTTGCAGTAGAGCATCGAGCAAGGGCGGGCATGGCAAGGAGGGATAGCTGGGCCCTGAGGAGACGCCGGTATTCGTCCCTGTTGGTGGGGGATGTGGATGTAAGCGACAGCAGCAGGAAACCTTGAGATACTTGCTCACAGTATCGGCAAGACTTCTATCTTGAAGGATCTGCGGCAGTGGAAGGACAAGAGGAAGAGGATTCTTGAGGGGAGAGGTCGAGATCGAGGAGGTCGGCGGAAAGCGCTGGCAGTGAACAGCCACCGATGACTCAGTGACAGCTCCGAGGAGAATTTCTCAACAAGCAGGTCAAATGAAATTGAAATTGATCGCTTCACACATTTGACATGATGTGATCAGAAACATAGCTCGACGGCCCCAGAGAGTCGTGGGTCTCCGGTATGAGAAGAACAGCGCAAATGGCGCAATCAGAGATTTTTCGACCATTAGAAAGGGCTTTTGAATTTTCCTAGAGCTCCCCCCGCCCGCTACAAAATGTATTCAGTGAGCGGGCACTGCGCGGAGAGTCACACTTCAGAGTCGATAAGTAAAGTAAAATATGTACATGAAACGATGCTACTGCTTCTTGAGCGTTGTCAACTTCTTCATATTCTTGCCGCTCTTCGTGCGTGCGAGTGAGCGCAGAGTCCGCGGCTGTTTCTGGAGCTTTGCGAGGAACAGGGTATTGACCTTGTGAGTCTTCAAGCGGCATCGCTTATGGTACATTCGAACCGCTCTCGCCGCGAATTCCAAAGACGAGGGATGGAAGAAGCCGCCGTTGATTCCGTTTTCCCCGATGAGCGAGACCAAGCAGAGAAACTGGAACGAATCAACTCCCTCAACAACACGGATCTTGTGACCGTGCATAGAGAAGACATTCGAGATGCTCATCATCCACCGCTTCTTGGCGGCAGTTTTCGCGCGGAAGGAAACTTGCGGTGCGGCGAGTGAGCGCGAACACCCGGGAAAGGCGCAATGCGGTTCAAAACTGATGAACTCGCCGTACAGATTTGTCGTGTTGACACAGCGCCCCTAAGCAGCGATGAGGACAAGTTGAAAGCATAGAGAAACGCGTACCGAAGCGCGATTCGAGCTTTCGTGGGCCAGCGCGCTGAGGGTGATCGAGCCGTGAGTATATGCGATTATCGCAGGCTCCAACAACTCCTCGCAACGAGCCACCAACCCCAAACCCTCCTGACGTTCTTGCGGCGTCAAGCGACCCGCCAAGGAAGCGGCCTTGATGGCTTGTGCAGCGTCTGCTAGCTGCGTTCCGACAAGCTTCAAACTATGCCGGGCCGCCATGTCGAATGGGGTCCAGATGATCTCGGCCGCGGCGTTGATAGCGTACGAAATCGTGTTTTCGAAGACTTCTGTTGACTGAACGCGCGCTTCGTTGCCAGCCTTGGCGAGCATTCGATTGAGGTCCGCCCAGCAGGGGTTGTTCATATACGTCTATCGGATACTCTTTCAGATACACGGAAATAGGAAATAAAAAGAAAATCGACGTACAAAGTAGATGGCAAAAGTCACGTCTCTGTAGGTATTGTTTGGCGCCGAGCAAGTCGTGTTGAGCAGCTGTTTGAGCCGCGCAGGCTCGTGGAGTGCAATCGCAAATATGGTGCGGAGAATGACCTCCATGGCGCCGACGGCGGTCCCGATTTGCTTGGGCGTCTTGACGCGCGTTAGAAATATTTCCGCCAGAAGTTCGTTGGCTGGTTCGAAAAGCTCTTCGACGAGCTTCGGCATCCCGACGGCATTTCGCTTCGCGCGACGCACGACCTCCTTCTCGTATTCCTCCTCAGAGTATGTCCGGGTCAGGCGGGGTCGACCACCAACTGCGGGCCGCGGGATCTTCATGAAGCCGTCGTCTTCCAACGTCGGCTTGTCCTCTGCGGGGCGCGCAGCCCAATCGTCATCGAACGCGTCCATCTCCTCGGGGTCCGATTGCTCTCCGTCACCTAGAAATCGGATGTTGGCGAATTTCATTGGCTTTCCGGCGGCGGTGATCTTGGAAACGGCAGAATAGTCGAGGAAGCGAGCCAGATCACGCGCCGCGCGCGCGTAACCGGAGCCAAGGCGCGCGCGCTTGACCTCAACGACACGCATGCAGTGGTCGAGGACTCGGTCTGCGAAAACGCGATGGGTAGGTTCAGCGACCACGATGTTGACTCGTTTGATGAGCTGGGTAGCGGCGTTGGCCCACAACTCGAGCTTGAGGAACAGCCCCGAGCGCATCGTAGCCGCCGCTGGCGTGTATTGCAGCGGTGTCAACTCTACGCCCTCGGCGAACTTCTGGAAGCACAATTCCATTTCCACGTCCCGTTTTCCGAGGCGCCCCAGCTGCTGGAAGAGATGAGCAGGTAGGGGACTCTCCTGGACTTGGAAGTCGGGAAAAAGGTCGATCTCGAAGCGCCGAACTTGAGCGTCCAGTGGGAGGATAGTCGGTGTTGTAGAGGGGCGTTGTTGGATCCGCTGTAGCGCCAGCGCGAGTTCGGTGACGGAGAAAATGTCCGAGTCGTCG
This sequence comes from Mycena chlorophos, assembly GCA_014461115.1. Taxonomy (NCBI): domain Eukaryota; kingdom Fungi; phylum Basidiomycota; class Agaricomycetes; order Agaricales; family Mycenaceae; genus Mycena; species Mycena chlorophos. Next base: position 1,107,585 of record JACAZE010000002.1, on the reverse strand, counting down.
TCCTCAAGTAGACGACCCTCGTCGACGACTTGGGCTAATTCCGTTTCCAGTTCGGCGATTTTCGATTCTAATGCGTGCTGTCGAGACGCAAGGACCTGGCGCTGGACGACGGTATTCGACGGCGCTGCGAGATGCTTTGTGGGACGGCCGGCAGTGGGCGTAGGATGACGCGCTCCAGTTTTGCGTCTCGGAGTCCGTGGGGATGAGTTGGAGGCAGATGGGGATGAGTTGGAGGCAGACGTCATTTTCTGCGCGGCAGATTAGATGGGAGGAGGAAGCGCGGGAGAGAGCAGACCAGGATGAGAGCAGGAAGAAAGTTTGGCGTAGCACGTGCTGATACCGCCGCTGCCGCTGATAACCGCCGCTGCCGCTGGGCAGCATCCGGTTCCGCGCGCCGTACTTAAACCTTGCTCCGCGCGCCGTACTTAAACCTTGCCACAAACCTTGCCACAAACCGAGGCCTTGCCACGGCACCAAAGTGGCAATGAGCCCAGGTGGTCGGGTTTCCTCGGGTTTCCGCCAACAGATTACCCAACAGATTACTCTACTCTTAAGCAAACTACACGGACTAAGAAGTTGCGCCGCAATCCGGTGCACACTAGACTACAAATATCGTATATCCGGACGAAATCATTCACTGCCTCGCATGCGAGACCATAGTCTCCGCCCAAGCTGGACAACTTCCGTAGCCACATTGCCTGAATGACGTCAGCCTCCATCAGTGATGACGAGCTTTTGTCTCCGCCCTCCACGCACTAACACAGCGCAGCGACCTTCGTCTTCGAGGCTGCGCTCCCTTCAGGTTGCCTAATCCCCCGACGTAGGCGCATACGACTCGGACTTATAGGTGGGGTCTGCACGGCCACCGTTACCGTCCCTTAGTTTTCCGCCCACCACCACGAGCACTGTCCAGCCTTTCGACACGGTATGTCCATGCCCAACTCTACGAAAGTCAACTCATGCCGTATTCTGAGCTTCCGATCTCTCGCGACTGTGTACGCGCGGCGATGACCATCGGGTGCCGCGTCCGACGCCAAGGGCACGCAGGACGGAGGTGAGAGCGGGCGCCGGTAGGCAGGCCGAAGGTGCGTGCCGGTTATGCCTCAATCAAGGGCCCGGCGCTGACGCGCCAACATTTAGCTTCAAGTTCGTCGACGAAGACCCTCCATCCGAGTCCATCGCGCAGCAAACTGCAGCCCACAGCAGTATTCAGCAATCCGAGTTCAGCGCGCAGTGAGGTCCAAGGCGGCGCCGGCATGATCCCCCACACTGAGAGTGTTCTACTAGACTACGAACGGTGTGGGCCCGGGATAAACGGCCACAAGCGGGCTGTCGCCGTCGCAGGAGGATGGAAAGGTCTGCAGGTGTGTGCGTTGTCATTGAATTCGTTTGGCTTGAGGTCATCTTCCATCGTATCTGTGCTCTAGGCCCGGAGTCTCACAAGGGATTTGCAGATGGAGATGGTGGCGACGCCGCAAAAAGTGGGAGCGGCCACGTGGTCGCCCGCTCCTGGAGTTTGGGCCGCGCTTGGGTTTGAAATTTAAATTGTCGACAGATGTTCCCTTAGCGCCTGAGTAGAGAAATGGATGTAGCTTCGTGCCGCCTTTGGCCTATTGGCTTGCACCTCTTGAACCTTCGAAACAGGCCCCGAGATATTCTACGCTCGGTTCAAACTCACGCTCAGCGCAACATCGTAGGGTCCCGATCTAAGCCGGCGCGGAGCGACGGCATGTCTTGTTACCGTAAGCAACATGACAGAGGACAAATGATGGTCATCTACATCGTCTTGTTTCTTGACTCCACGCTGTTTGCCCGCCCTCCCGAGCTTGCCCGCCGTCCTGAGCTCTTGACTCGGAGAAGATTCTCAGGATGGCGATGAACCGAGAGAGTCTCTGCTTACTCAAGTGCTCTATCATGTCGACTGCACGAACACTTCATGAATGCGGCTTTGCATTTTTCGAGCATGCTTGCATTTTTCCAGCATCCCAACTTCACAGGAACGCTATATCGTCTCCATCAAAAGCTTAAAACGCTTCCGGTGCCAAGAAGCTCTCGGGAAGCAGCACGCGTTTCCTGCTTTTTTTCCTGCTCGCCATGTTCCTCGACCGAGGCTGGGGCGGCATCCGAAACGGTGGCAATACTTGCTTTATGGCAAGTGTACTCCAGGCGTTTCTGCGTCAAGATTGGTTCTTGGACACGCTGACTGTCCACAACGCGATAGGTGCGTGCACGTACTACGCGCGCACCTTTTTTTGCTGACCTCTCGTTTCAACTTGAAGGCAATTGCCTAGAGGCGGAATGCATCGGTTGCTTCCTTCATCATCAGCAGAAGCATCGAGGAGCACGGGTGGATCTGGTGAAGGGCTTTGCGAAGGCCGTCTACGCCGGGATGACGGAGGTCGAAGGAGTGCAGGTCGATGCGGATGAATTCCTTGGGTTCCTCATCAACAAGCTGGATGCAGCGGCGGCACAGGGCGGCGCACCTGTCGCAGAGGCGCCCGGCCGACACCTGAGTGTCGAAGTCATCGTTCAGGTCACCTGCGGCTGCGGTTCGCGCCAGCTGCCCGACGACGAGAACTTCACGCGCTGGCCCTTGCGGGTTACCGCGGACATGATGCTAAGCATCCAGGCGTACCTCGGCGCAGAGGTGGCGGATGACCCTTGCTCCACGTACGCACCCTTGTCTGATTGCCTTATTGCGTGTGTTCATTTCATTTCAGCTGCAAACAGCCCCATGAACTCTTCCGCCGCGTATCTGTGGCACCGCGCTGCATCGTAATGCAGCTCAAGAAATTCGTCGGTGTTCTCGGCGTCGGACAACGCTCGCGCTTCCTCGCACGCCGCATGTATTTCCCCGAGAAATGGTCCATGCAGACCGCCACAGGCCTCAAGAAATACAAGCTCCACGGCGTCGTCTACTTCAAGCCGACGACGGAAAGCCGGATGATGCTCGACGCCGACGGAGCGCCGATCCTCGACGACAAGGGAGAGCCAAAGCACCAGACGGTCGACGTGGGCGGGCATTACTTTGCTGATGTCCGGTCGAAAGACGGCGTCTTCGCTCGCTACGACGACGATTTGGTCCGGCATGGGATCAGTATCGACTCTGCCGACCCAAGCGCGTATCTTCTTGTCTACGTCGAGGACGACGACGACGACGCAGACGAAGATCCTTTACCGGCTCATATTGACGCGACACTGAGGAACGAACTCCCGGTCTTGACTCCGGAACAGGAGTTGCTGGGTAATTCGGGCGGTGAGGCGGAGGAGCAGCCGGTTGTACGCGCCAAAGAGGCGAGGAGCATGTGGGTTGTCTTACTCTGAATCCTTCACCGGTTGGCGCTCACTCGTCGCAGACCAGAAAGCAGCGAGAACAACGACGAAGCCAACTTGGCCGCCGTTAACGCGCTCCTCGCTGGCGCCACATTGGATGCGAGCGAGCCCAATGCCGATGTCGTGAGCAGGGTGGTCATTGACATCGATGAACATCCACACGGGTATTTCTTCTCGTTTGACACTGGAGCTGAAAGGAGCTAATTGGGCGATCTCACCAGGACCTTGTTCCGTCCGGCCCGCGCGATTTATGCGTCGATCCCATCCTTCGAGGAGGCGAATGTGGTAGAGTGGTGTCGTTGCCCAACCGGACCGGCGTCCAGACGCACGTCGCCGGACTTCTGGTGCTTTGGGTGCAACCGGATCGAGACGATCGAGGAAACGGCCCTGCCCGGAGTACTCTCGACGATTCGTCTCGGCTTGCGTGTCGTTTGCTCGGTCTGCCGCGTGCAGGACGACTTACTGCGCCATCTGGTCGCCTGCTCGGCCGACGAAATCCAAACGATCGCTCCGAGATACGAATCACTGGCAGTCGTCGAGAGAGGATGGGCGACCGAGAAGGGATCAAGTGCCGATGTCGGTGCGTTGTCCGTCCTCGCTCGTTCGAAGACTCATGTTGTCGTCCAGTCGTGCTCCGCAAGATCAAGCCCCCCAAGACCCAACGTCTCCGCAGAAGAAATCTCGCGCGCGCAGCGACTCCGCGTCGCCTCGCAAGCAGAACGGCGACGTCAAGATCGACAACTCGCCGCAGAAAAGGAAGCGTGTCGATTCGGCCTCGGAGTCGCCTTCTAAGCAGATGACGCGGGGAGTCGGGAACGACGCGCAAGATGACGCGCCCATGACGGATGCCCAACGCGAGCGCGAACTCGCGTTGCGTCGTCACACCGGCAAACAGTATCTGGGCAAGCTCATGGACGATGGTGCGCATCGAATTTCCAAGCGAGTTTGTCGTATCTGATCTCTGTTAGCTTGCGACTGCTGCGCAACACAAAATGTTCACTGTATAAAGCACGAGGGAAAGGCGGATTGCGTCAGATGCTTGCGCATGAAGCTGCGCTGTGTCACGTCGCCGAAGATCGTGGCCAATTGTGCGCGTTCTTGCTCTCATTCCGTTCAGGCTAAACCTCGAGCCCTCCTCTAGCTTGCACACGGTGTGACGAGATGCGGCTGACATGCGAGCGGCCACAGTCGCGCAAGACGCTGTCGGCATGTAAACCTTGCTTCGCAGCAGGAGTAGAGGCCCAGTGTGTAGAAGGCAAGCATCATGTGATCTTTCAATGTGAGTGATCCGGATTCCTGGATCGACGGGAGGCGGCTCATTTACATACTTCGATGCAGCTTGCGACCCATGCGTGCCTCGCTGGGGCATCCCATGTGTATGGGATGACCCTGACCCCGACGCTCCGTGTCGGAACTGCAAGAAGCAGGAGGAGGAGTGCACCGGAAAAAAGCGAAGGACACGCATAGTACGTGCGGAAACCATCAAGTGTACCGGCAATTCTAACACTTCATGTCAAGGTCAAGGGAACGCCGGATCGACCATTCCAATGCCCTGTCGGCGGCTGCACATCGCCCGGTTTCACGATTCCATGGTATGTGCCGCGTCACGTCGCGGCAGTGCATGGTGCGTAAACCGTCTACCTCCAGCATGCTACCTATGAATAACCGTTCAGAATTTCGTTGTCTCGTGTGCAACTTCGACTACGGCTACACGAGCGAGAAAAAGCTCAAGAGCCACATGCGCAAAAGGCACGGAGATGATGAGTCGGAGCCGTCGAGAAAGCGTGTGCGACGAGGCTGATTTGAGATAATGTCGTGTATTAACTTAGATTCTCTTGACAACTATAACTTGAATTTGCTCTGCAGCGTATTAAATCTTGAACCTATCCCTGCGAACACGAAGTTTGACGTCTCCTACAGGCTAGCATGCTCTGGCTCGACTCTGACTACCGTGAGTTAAAACCCGAGTTTTTCCTCTCCACCGACCCTAATCGGGTCAACAGCGACCACCTCTCCCGCATCCGACATCGGCGTGAGCCGTGGCCCATGCGCGACCACCTCTGGTGTCCCCGCGGTGCGTAGAGTTGACGATTCTTGAGCCATCACTAATGCCATCAATCCATCAGAACGTCGAGTCGCAACAAGGCAGCTCGTCCGTCATCTACTCCAACATCAAGTTCGGTCCTATCGGCTCCACCTACTCGTCGGGCACCTCGACGACGACTGGTGTTGGTGGCACCACGACGACGACGACCAGCACTGGCCCGACCGGCTCGAGCGTCCCCGTCTACGGCCAATGTGCGTTCTTCGCTGCTTCCGCGCTAATTTCCTCTGATCTCATTTCGAAGGCGGTGGTATCGGCTACACTGGCTCGACCACCTGCGCTTCGGGCTCGACCTGCAAGGAGCAGAACTCCTGTACGTGCTTTTTTCTGCCTGCCCTTCGCGCCGGACCGCGTGTTGATTTCATTCTGCAGACTACTCCCAATGCTTGCCCTCGTAAGCGGAGAAAAGTGCTGTCGCCGTCTCTGTAATTTGTTACGCTATACGCACGCTTTTGTATTTCTCTCACTCTCTCTCGCACCAAAATCCAATTCTCTTCTCCTCGCACTTTCGCTTGATTAATTGAGGCACTCGACCTTCGTCCTCTCTCTCTGTTCTGCACTGCTTACTTACTGCGCCTGGAGTCCCTGGACTTGCTGGTCGCCGTTGGCCAGGAAGGACAAACGATGGACGTTCGTATTATTTTCAGAAGGAATTTATTCATCCTCGAAGGAATTAATCTCGAGCCCGTTGCAGCGGTCGCATATTCTCACACTGCTGCGGATGGAAACGATGCATTGGGATTTACTATCAACAGGCAAACAACAAGACAAGTCCTCATGCGAAACGTGGGACGACCTCGGTGGTAACGAACTCGTCCATCGAGCCAAACTTGACGCCAAGCGCTACGAGTTTGGGGTTGGGGAACGCAGTGTCCGCGTACATGTTGTACTTGGCCTGGAACAGGAACTGCAGCGAATATAAGTTGGATGACGCAGGCGGATGGGCACGGGCGGGCCGTGACGGAGGGGAAAGGAAACACACCATCTCGTCCAGCTCGGCCATCCCGGCGGTCTCGACGGGAACGAAAGTAACCGGCTTCTTGATACCTGGCTCGATATCAAAGGCTGCTAAGAAGATTGGACGCAAGACGACACGCACCTTTCGAAATCGCAGCCGCGAACTCGGGATACGTGAACTTGAGGGACACAACGGGGAATTTCCCGCCAAGCACGCCGACCTCCTTGCCCTTCTCGGTGTTGTAGTTCTTCGCGAGCGCCAACACCGCCTGGCCGAGATCGTGCTTGACCCACGTCGCGCTCTGGCTGTCCTCGGGGCCGTACTTGGGGATCGGGATGATGTAGCCGTCGCCGCCGTCGGGCGCCTTGACGAGCGAGCCAAAGTTCCAGAGGTTCTCGGCGAACCAGCCGGTGTATACGACCGAATGCGGGACGCCTGCTTCCTGGAGGAAGGTGTCGACGAGGGCCTTGTCTGCGCGCTAGTCAGCCGTGCGGCAAAACGGAAAAAGGGTAGGCGGTGATCCGCCGGGACTCACTATCACAGTGGTAGACGTGTTTATAGAGTCCGTTGGTCAGCTCAGTGATGTTGGGAAGAGAACTGCGAAGGAAGGATTCAGAATCAGTTCCGTGTCCGGTGAACCTTCGCGCAAACGCACCTCCAGAGGAAGTACTTGACGCCTTCTTCCTTGGCAGCCTCAGCGAGGTTCTTTCCTTGCGTGATTTCACCAGCGCCCTTGGGATCGGCGGGGAAGACGGCGGGGTCCCAGAAGTTGGTGACCTGGCATCGGGAGCACGTCAGTACTGCCTGCAGAAGAACGGGATCTATGGGAAAACGCACTCCGAAAACCACCTCACTTCCCCTGAACGCCTTCTTGACCGACTCCTTGTCGAACAGGTTGGCGGCGACGACCTCGACGCCGCGCGCCGCGAGAGCCTTGCTCTTCTCCGAGTCGACGCTACGCGAGATGGCGCGCGGAGTGAAGGTCCCGTCCGCAAGGACAGCGTCGACCACCGCCGATCCTGCCGCGTTTGAGCGCCGGGAACGACGACGAGCCAGCGGAACGCACCCTGGGCGCCGGTGGCACCGACGATCGTGAAAATCCGTGGAGACATTGTTTGTTAGCGGGTTGTTCGAGAGAGGATAGGCGCTGAAGAACTGGACGTAGACCCCATGCCGCTTTTATACCGAATCGAGTGTGGAGATGAGAGCAGATTCGGAGCGCCTGCCATGTGCAAGTCGTCCAGTCAGCAGCGAAGCGGTGATGCGCATCTGTCATTCGCAATTTGTCTTGTGACGCGGTTTGGCTTGGTCCGGCGGATGGCCGCCTCCGCATGAGTGGACCCAGGGTATTTTTGCCTCGGAGGGGGATTTTTCTTCCCCATCATTCCAAGGTCTGAGCATAGCCATTGCTTGGCGCTGAGAATTTAAGGTGTATCTGAGCCACTCGGATGATACTTTTCCAATTACGAGGGAAATTCCAGCCTGTTTCTGCAGTTTTGGAGCTGAGATCGACGAAAATCAGTCCATCATACCGACGGGGATATTTTCCGCCCGTAAAGCGATTGGACTTGGACGCGCTGAAGGTGCGCACCGAGGTTCGAACCGTGCATAGGATAGTTCGGCCGTTCGGCACTTGCGGCCGAAGAAGGTTTGACAGGTGATTGATGTCCACGTCACTTCCCTCCTGCCTTCTCGAACGTTTTCCGCGTACCCGAGCCCCGTCAGCGCTGGTCTGAGCTTGCGCCCGCATCCCGATGGTGCCGCGAGCCAAGCTCCCGCAATCCCTTTCTAGGAACCTCTGAACACCCTCGGCCGCCAGCATCCGTTTTCCGAGTCGTAGACCGCGAAGTAGCGACGGGCCAGCCAGACGACAGAGCGGTCCAGCGGAAGCGTATCCGACACTCTGCCTCGGAAGCCTTCCGAATCTTTCACGGACCGCTGTGAACGACCTGTATAAAGAGAAGCTCAGGTTCACCACCTCTCTCAGGCTCTACCTCTCGAGTAGCAATGACGCCCACCACACAGAAATCGCTCGTTATTCCCGCCGCGAAAGCTCCGCTCGAAATCCGCGAGACGCCCATTCCTGCTCCGGGCGCAGGTCAAGTCCTGGTCAAGATCATGGCCGCTGGGCTCAATCCCATGGACCCTGCTCGGCACAAGCAGGACATGATGCTTCCAGCCTACCCGATTGTGTTGGGTAGCGATGTCGCCGGCGTAATCGAGCAGGTCGGAGACGGGGTCGTGGATTTCAAAACGGGCGACGAAGTGTGCGTACCAGGCATTTTGCGAGTGTGTCCTGACATTTTCCTACCCAGCTTTGCGCAGACACAGTTCGGCGGTTATCAGCAATACGTCGCTCTTCCTGCCGCGACGCTCATCCGTGTACGCCATCTCCCCTTGTCAAGCATGAAATCCCAGCTCATACTTGGTCAGAAACCCAAGAACATTAGCTTTGACGACGTCGCTACCTTCCCCATCACCTTCTCCACAGCCTGCGTGGCGCTTTGTGGTCAAGCGCCTATCGGACTGGGCCTCAACCCTACCCTTGCTTCGGACAAACCCCATGCTGGCAAATCCGCAGTCGTCCTTGGTGCCGGAACCTCAGTTGGCCAGTTTGGTGCGTGCTAATTCCAAGTTCTCTTATCTGCCAGTAATTCTCATTACTACCGACAGCCATTCAACTGCTCAAATTCTGTGGCTTCTCGACCATCATCGCCTACGCGTCCGCCAAACACACGGAATACCTCATCTCCCTCGGGGCGACGCTCGTCATTGACCGCAACTGCACCCCACTCCCGGAACTGTCCTCCCATCCCGCTCTCAAGGAACATCCCGTTGACGTTGTCTACGACACCGTCATGGGTATCGTGCCCGGCGGGGCTGATGCCATCTCGCCCGTCGACGCGGGACATGACCTCCTCAAGCCACACGGCCAGCTCGTCACCGTCAACCCGCGCGCCGCGCTCTCCGCCAATCGCTCCGAGTCGTCCAAGGGCATCACGCTGACGCGCAGCATGGGCTTCTACGTCGGCCCCGACGTCGTCCCGGGCCCGATGCGTACGCTGGAGCACACCAAGTTCGGGCGCTACATTATTGAGCGGCTGCCCGTCTTGTTGGAGCAAGGTGTGCTTGTGGCGAATCGGGTCGAGGTGCTGCCTGGCGGGCTGGAGGGCGTGAAGGCCGGTTTTGAGCGTTGGTACAAGGATGGTGGGGTCAGCGCTGTGAAGTTAGTCGCTCATCCCCAAGAATCTGCTTGAAATGGAGTACTGTATGGACTCCATGATAACTCGAAGTTCATCTGTAATACTTTATGTAGAGAGCCTTTGCTGTAGAATATGTCACCGCTCCAGAGTAACTCGAGACGCGACTAAACAAGCCGCCGCTCTGAAGACCCACGACAGTCAGTGGCGCCGCTCTTTGCCAATCAGCCTCCGATTCCTCGTGGTCCCGCGAGACGTCCGATTCTAGAAGCGAAAGCGGAATAGCGAGCTGTGTCGTGTATGCGCTCCCGTTAGACAATGCATGTCCAGAGTAGGTGATGTTCTTGGCGAGGGTGAGCAGAGTGCCATTCCGATTTTCGTAGACCGGTCCGGGATGGATGAACGAGGTCCAGCCGGGCGTCGTAGAGGCTTGGACGAGCAGGAACATCCGGAGGAGACCAGTCCCTGAAGCCGAATAAGCGTGTACCCAGATGCGATACTCGTTCGAGCGGATCGGGCTCGCAAGAACTGTTAGCGCTTCCACTCGTTGCACGAGCGGGCCGAGGGGCATGCGCGCGGAGATAGTGGGAAAGCGTTCAGGAATCCAGGATGGACATGCTCGGAGAGATTCCGGCGTCGAACTTGCTGAGGCTGGTCCCCAGAAGTTTTCGAGGGAAGCGATGGGGATGACGCGTAGGGAAAATTGCCTAGAGCCAGCTTCTTGTGAGCACAAAACGAGATTAGCGTCCGTAAGCCCGATTTGGATATCCTGGAATCAGGTAAGCTGAAGCATGAGCAGTTTAGGAAGGATTATGTACCTGACACGCGATGTGCAGCATACGGGACTTCTCGACGACAGAGAGGTTCAATAGGTAGATTCCGGGATGCTCAACGCAGGTTGACACGACCGCAGCAAAGTCTCCGTGAATTATTGCGCAACGAAGTGCATCGTCTGGGATCGGAGAGGTCATTTGCGACGAGATGAGCGTTTGTGAGATACACGTCTGGAGATCGACTTCGGCAACTTCGACGCAGCTACAGAGGAGTTAATTTGCGAGATAGGGGGGATCGAAACGCACCTGAGCCGCATATCTGTCTGCAGATAAGGAACCCGAATACCCATTACGATCCTCAGCACCTCCGGCCCCGCCCGCGTCGCAGCAAACTCGACGACATCTGCCTGCCCTGGACTCACAACACATGCATGCCTCCATATCCGCTTCTTTTTCGCCACATTCCAACACTCCAGAATCCCCGAATTGCTGCATAGCAAATGAGTTCCATCCGGCAGGATTTGCACCTCATTTCGATTGTAAATGTGGAAGCCGGGTCGGGACTGCTCCGCGGGAAGTGGGATGATGATCTGGTTCTGTAAGGCCGGCGATGGAAAGGACTGGGAGCTGATGATGTCCATTTCGTCGGTGCGGTCGCGCCAGGAGAGCGGGCCGTGCACGAGCCGTCGGACAAGCCCTATGAGCTGTGAGGTGCGGAGGGTCGTCAAGCTCGGTGTTTGCGTCAGATCCATGAGTTGCCGCCTTTGGAGGTCTTGAATAAGGGAAATCCACACCGACCGCTCGAAAGCGACGGAATGTAGGCGTTTGCACGTCTATTTCTTCACGTAAGAATTTAGCGGGATGTACTTGAGGCCTACCTGGGATGCGGCTAGCACGCTTCCAATGTCGCACATCGCAAAGACAGATACAACAATATCGACCGCGACGTCTCCAAACATGGCGCTTGGGTGCGACGGAGAAATGTGGATGACGGAGGGAGCAGAGCGGGATCGGTGATCGGCGTCGGTGCTCCTCCCTGAATGATCCGAGTCGGCCTTGTGGCCCGAGCTTGCCGTCACCAGCCGTGCCTAATACCAGATCCCAGATAACTTAACGGAAGCAGCAGCCGAAAACACTGAAGATGGCCGGACACAGCGAGAATTGCATGATATTGATGTCGAGTACAGTAAAGAGGAATTTTCCGCTGACATCTCGAAACTGGATTCACGAGTCGGCTCGGGGTCCGGACCCAGGCGGGAAAGGCATGGGCAAGACCTGTTTCGTCGACCCATTGTACAACACCGGTACCCCGCCAGCCATGTCCATAGCGAACACGGGCATGTCGGTGACGTTGCCTTTGCCCTTCATGAGACCTTTGCGGGCCAGTTTGAGCTGGGTGCGTTCTTTGCACGCTGCGATAGTCTGTGTAAGCGATGGATTGAGACAAAATAATGACTTTCGTGCCTGTCTTGTGATTCGGCCAGTCAGCTTTCTGGCATGGGGCGCTGCAGTAAGAGATCTGCAATAGGTGAATACGAAAATGTTGGAGCAGAAAAAATGGCAGCGCACGAGGTGACAACCCGCGCATCGCTTATACTCGAGCGCTTTCGTCTCCTGCTTCCCGCAGCCCGAATTCCCGCACTTCTTGAGGACTGCGTCCCTCAGCGTTGGCTCTGAAGCGCCTTCAGCCCCACTGGCGCGCTTGCCTGAAATGACTGCTCAGTAGAAATCCGTCGGTGAAGGGCCAGAGAACGCCGCGTACTGTGTTTCATGCAATCTTGGATCCATCGCAGAACATCGGGCGCAATCCACAGTTTCTGCGTGAGCCAGCGATAATCCTGCGCCTCTTCGGGACCATTTGGTTGGCGCGGTGAGTTGTTCAACGATGCTACGGACAATTGCATGAACTCGCCGACATGGACCACAGGCAACCGTGCAACGCACAAGGTTTCTCGGCGCCGGCCAAGATCTTCGTTAAAATATGAGCATTTGCCCTCGCCGCCAACGTCAGATACTCTCGCGCTTCCTCCGATCGCGGGCCGTACAACCTGAACGCAGCAAGCGCCGCGTTGTACAGGTGTACTGCGGGGACCCAATCCGAAGTGGTCCGAGCAGCGGCGATTACGCCTTTCTGCGGCGGCTTGAAGTCCGTGCCACCGCGCGCGGGGATCGAGTTTGCACTGTTGACGTAGGAGTCGAGCCAGATTTGCGAGAAATATAGCGTGTCGGCGTAGCGTTTTGTGTGCAGGAGGAGGGCGCCGAGCCAGGTGCGTTGACCCATGTTATCGCCGGGGCAGAGCCGGAGCATTTCGATGATGACAGCGCTTCAAAATTGCTTCAGTCTGCTGAGCCAGAGATGGCGAAAGTTAGGACGCACGCAGCTTTGCCATACGCCTGGTCTATTTCCACATAGAGTCGCGCCTGGGCCTGCAAAACCCGCATGTACGGCCGAGTCACGGGAATTTCGTGAAAATGCCCGACGTACGGTCCAGCATCTGCAAAGGCTTGTGGACCAAGGACATCCAGAAGAATTTTCCTCCCTCCAAGCCGTTTAAAACCACTATCGATTGCCTCATGGAAGCCACGCACCTCTTTTCGCGGTTGTCTCTAGCACTTGAATCGCAAACTTCGGGTCATTGGCAGAGAGAAATGCGATCTCGATGTGCGCATCCAGATTATTGGGATCTTTTATCGCTTCCTCAAGGTACGGAACTGCTTCTTCGGAGCGGCCTTGTCGACAAAGACTGGCTGCTTTTTCGGTGCTGTGCAGGTTCGTGGGTGGCATGAAAGGGATGAGTGAGTGACGTACGCCTTCTGCGACGCTGGAGACACCAGGCCGCCGCCTAGCCCGACGAGTTTCTCGACGCCGAAGCGTTTGTCCATGACGGGAGGAGCAAACAAGAAAATGCGTGTGGCACGATCAGTCAAAACTGACAGATGGCGGGCCGCAGTCGCCGCCCGTTCTCTCACACAGCCTCTTCCACCCGCTCTTGCTTCATGACGGCGACGACGACTGCGACGAGATGACCGACATGGACACCTCTCCACAGGATGACCCTGCCTACCTCGACGAGCCACGCTTCAATAACACCCTCGACATTGATTACCCACTCAATGGGACGACGCACAAGGCGACAGTGGGCTACGCGATAACGGAGGCGCCGGTGGATGCGGCGTGGCCCGTCCTCGTGTTCTTCAACGGTCTGGGAGGGCACCGGCTCATCGCGGCGCTCATCGAGGGCATAGCAAAGGAGCACAAGGTGCAGGTGCTGACGGTGGATAAGCATGGGGCGGGTCACTCGACGGTGCATCTTCCGCGGAATGCAGTCATCCCGCTCGAAGACCGGACGCGTTTCATGCATCTGGGCTTGCTCGCCGTGCTGAAAAAGCTCGAGATCGCCCAATTCGCGGTGCTTTCGCACTCGAACGGGCTGTTTTATGCGCTCTATTTCCTCCTTCACCTCCCGACCACGCTTACGCCGACAAGCTGGACGATCAGCGGGCCGTTCATGCCGCCCAGCATCAGTGGCTCGTCTGCGTTGCGGCTGGCGACGATGCTCCCGGATGCTCTCCCCAACGCGCTGGGCACACTCTTACAAGCCGCTCCGACATTCGGGGCTTTGATCAGCTGGAGCGGAGGCATACTCTCCGCCAGCTCAGGCTTCCTCTCCGGAAACGGACCCAAGCCAGCAGAAGACGATCCTGGATTCCTCGAGCGACACGTCACTGCATCTCTCCGTTCCGAGACGATGCGTCGTGGGCTCGCCGAGTCGCGTATCTCCATTGGTCAAGAAGCGCTCTTCAGCTTGCATGGCGGAGAAACGAGCGCTTCGGATTCATCCGCATGCATCTGGGGTATCGGACCCGGTCCAGACGATGAGACGGCGCTTCGCGCGGCTTTCACCGGCATCGCGGGTCGTTATCTTCATCCGAACTGCCCACCGGGAACGCAACTCAGCATCAATGTCGTGTATGGTGCGGCGGACGGGATGGTTCCGAAACAAGGGAGAGAGTGGTTGAAGGGTGTGTTGGAAGAGGTTGGATTAATTGACGGTACGGTTGATAAGGGCGCGTGGATTGAGGTACCCGAGGCGGGACACGACGATATATTGTTCTCGGAGGAGGTTGTGAGTGCGATTTTGAGGAGAGTCGTTGGGTAAGAACGTGCAAGTTCTTTTGACGCTATTAGAGGTCTTGCGGTGGAGCGGTTGACAGCGGTCAACCGCTCATTTGCGTTGCGAGTGTCAACCGCTTCCGGTTGTAACCTACCGTTCTGGTGGCTTTTTTGGTGTACAGATATAAGTGCAATTGGCTTCCTAGAGGATGTACATTGACTATCATCTGTAGTTCATGGGGTCTCAAGGGAGAACCTATCAATTTACACAATATTCTAGCTTAAATAGCTGTTTCTGTATGCCAAATTACACAAATTTGGCAGAATTTTTTGTACGAGCCTATTCTAGATGGCCAAGAGGAACCATCCTCCAAGTTGCATACCAAAAAGTGTACTTTTGAGCGAGTTAATTAGCGGTTGGTGACCGCAACGGAATTGAGCGGTTGACCGCTGTCAACCGCTCCACCGCAAGACCTCTATTCTACTGTACGTATCTACATAGTTGCAGGACATATAGCTCTGGGGTACTCTGAAATCAGCGGCCTGTAACCGGAACGGTAACCAAGAATATCTCCGGCCGCGGCCGGCCGCAGCTGCCGACGCCAGATAAGAGAAAATTGACACGCTGTCAAGCACATGGCTTGTCTCCTGCCCTCTCGCGAGCGAGCGGACCCACCAGAGCCTTCGAACAACACATTCGGACACAGTTCCCCGCTCCGACAAACACCCGCCCGAGCCAAAACTCGCGCTCGGTACCGAGATTTAGCCTCGCCAAACCCATCGCGAAGCGCCGAAGCTGTTAAGAGCGCGTCTCGTACTGTGTATCCCTCTCGTGAATTTAACCAGATCGTATTGTGAACGTTGGAAAAGACGAGATGAGAGTACAGTTGTAAGAGAAGCGTGGTCTTGTCACATATCACATGCGCATTGGTAAGCAGAAGCATCGTCCGTCATCCTCACATTCTCCCCCATGCCGGCTCAGGCATCCAGATGACGGATCGTTCCAAGAAAACGTGGCGGGTGTCCACTGCGGTTGAACGCGTCGTGTGGTCTGGGTTTACACGCGGTTCGAATCATCGCGCGAGTTCGAGGACGACGTGTGCCGGCGGCGATGCCCTTCAGCACGCGGTCCATTGGGGTTGCGGTTGGCCGACGAGCGCGATGCGCTTCCCAACGAATGGTTCTGGTACCGGTCGCGGGCGCTCGAGCCTTCCGTTATCGCCGTAGTTAGAGTTGCGCGTACGCGACGACGACGGGGAATTGTTGGGGTCATGCACGCGGCGAACGCGGTTGTGGGCGTCGATATAGACGCCGAAGTCGTCCGGGCAGTCGTACAGGAACTCGTATTGTGCGTACAGTCCCGCTTCGCTCTGGCGCGGAACGAGAGCGCTACGCGTGAGAGGCCCAAGCCGCTCAAACGCGACGGGCATCGGCGGGTCCGGGTTGGTGAGAAGCAGATGTGCCAGCGGGGCGTCAAAGATGGTAGTGGATCCGATCGTTCCGAGCAAGAAGTTTTCGACGAAGCGGCGCGCCGGACGGGCGCAGGCCTGTATGTGTTCGTTGGTGACACCCGCATTCGAGAGCGCGACGGCCACCGAGTGGAACGAGACGTCCGACCCAGCGGTGAGAGGGGCGCGCTTCTTGGTAGCGCTAATCTTGAGCCCATGGTTGATGAGAAGTTGCGCGTATGTGATCTCTCCCATGATAATGCGGATGCAGTGGTTGACGATGGGTTCGTTCATCGCGTTCTGCGCCGGGGTGATACCGGCGTTGGTCGTGAGCGGGCACGGTGAGACGGCGTCGACCACCTGCAGCAGCAGGCAGTCCGCGGTATCCACCGTCTGGAAGTTGTCGATGAATTTAACCATGTTGACTTGGAGGTTGTGATGCTGGAACCACGTCGCGACGGGCGCGGGGGTCGGCGCCGAATGACGGGAAGGACGCGTGGGTATACCACGCGATCGTCTCTTTGGCGGAGCGACTGAACTGAATCGCTGTGTCGATAAGCGAGGCCGGAACGAGGATCTTCTTGAATAGAGCGCGTATCGCCTGTTCCTCGGACGAGATTCTGGCCTCCCGGTCGCACGGCCGACGCAGTTCTATCATCTTGGACATGAACGCGTGGGCGTACAACGGGTTCTTGTCTCCCAAATTGAGAGTGCCGTAGACTTGCGCCCATTGACGCGATGTAGTCAATACTCCGTTGTTCGCATCCTCGGAGTGCACGACAGGGCGATACGTTCCATCGCGCCAAATATTCTCGACCGACGACGGTGCATTGCACCAGTCGTAATGCTCCGTTGCAACAGTCAACGAGCTGGCCGATTCATCGGCGGACTCCATACTGATGTCCGCGCTCGATGTCGCCGGCGTGCGAAGGGCAATATCCACTTGCAGACGGACGATCTCCGACTCCAGATCGACGATCTTAGCCGTCATCGCTTCATTGTCCGCCGACAGGAGTCCGTTCTCGGTCTCAAGGCGCAGTTTTTCCGCGAGAAGAGTTCCGACACGCGTGGTGAGCGCGTCGCTGTGAAGCTGCAGAGCGGCAATTTGGCCGTTTTTAAAGTCCATGGTCGTCGCTCCCCCATCGTCGTTGTTTACGGCGATCTTTTCGTCCATGGCCACGTCGATTTCGTGGTCGGCGCTCATGGCGGGAGTCAAGAGTAAAAAAGTAACGCTGTCAAAAGTGACAGCTGGCTATAAAGCCTCCGCGGATCAATTCTTCGGCAGCTGTTGCCATCGGCGAACGCCATGCACCGCAAAGTAATCCCCGAGGGCCACCAGGTTCTTGACCTCCTCGAAGGGCTCCCAAGTAACGTCTCCGGACGTCCATTTGACCTTAAATTTGACCTGCTTGGTCGAAACCCACATATGGTCCGCGATTGCGTCCACATGCTCCTCGTCCGGCGAGGGCGCCCCGAAGTCATACGGATCTGGGACGTCGCGGGACGGAAATAACTCGTCCCGAGCTCGCCACATAAGGTCGCAGCAAGCTCACATGGAACCGGTTATGAACTCCACGATCCACCAGTAATGCTGGGAGCTCCAGCTGATAGTTGGACGTGTCCGCGAACGCTTTTTGCACTCGGTACGGTCCCACGAATGTAGGCAACAATTTCTTCGCGCGCGCTTTTGGCAGGGATAGATTCTTCGCTGACAGGTACACCAGCGTTCCCTCCGGGATGTGTGGTTCGTCGCGCCGGTGCTTATTTGCGTGGAATGTGCTAAACACACGCGACGCGATAATAGCGTCGTGCGCCTCTGCCAGGTTCAGCAGTGCCTGTTCAACAAATTCCCGGATCCCTTTCGGCACTCGACGGTGTCGAATCTCGCGGATCATCGACGGGGTGTATCCGCAATTCAAATCGAATGGCGAATATCCCGTTGCAGCCCCGACACTCGCGTTTATTGCGAACTCAGTCATCGGTAAGGCTCCCTCCCAATCCTTTTGGTCGGGACTTATCATTGCGCGCAGGATTTGAGCGATAGTCCGGTTTGCACGCTCCGTCGCACCGTCTGTCTGGGGATGAAAAGCCGTTGACATCAACAGTTTCGCGCCCAATATACGGTGCACTTCGCGCCAAAACGCCGATGTGAACTTGGGGTCTCGGTCCGACACAATCGACTCCGGTAAGCCATGCAATCGGACGATTTCTCGGACGTAAACACGCGCCAGCTCTGACGCTCGCATCCGGGTATGTACCGGGATGAGGTGAACCATACTCGTCAGCCTGCAGATGACCACCCACAGGTAATCGTATTGCCCCGACTTCGGGAACGGACCAACAAAGTCCATTGCAATCGACTGCCACGGTCGCTCGGGAATCGGGAGCGAATGTAACTTCCCCGCAGGCTTGCGTGAGTCCTTCTTGGTCGTCTGACAAGTCATGCAGCTGTCGCAAAACAGCCGTACTTCTTCAGAGAGTTTCGGCCACCAGTACCATCGACGCAGATAGTCGCCGGTACGTTGAGCTCCGAGATGCCCAAGCGTAGCATGAGCTTGCTCAATAATTGCACCCCGAAGCGATTTCTCCCCCAGCATAGCCTTCGGGATACACACAACGGGCTCTCCGCCACGATTCTTCATATACAGAATCCCGTTGTCCACCCAGAACGCGGAATACTCCAGCGGCTTCTCGAGCACCTTCTTGAAGAAGACGTCGTCGGCATATCCGCCTCGAATGGTGGCCTCCCATTCCTCCGATCGCTCCGGCGTTGGGCTCCCATGTCCCTCACGAGCTCGCGACCCGAATATTGTCGGATCATCAGCTGGCGTCTCCAATGCGCCTCTTCGAGGCGCATTGTCGCTGCCCGTGTCTGCAGCCTCCATTTCGGCCGCCTCGCGATCACGTGGTTCGTCCCACATTCGTAGCTCGACGAGCTGCCTTTAATCGGTTGCTTCGTCGCAGTCCTTCATCATCCGCCTTCAGAGCCGCAAGCTCTTCGCGGCGGTCCCAGGGTATGTCGTCCAGATCTTTGTCCAGCCGCACATCCGCAGACGCATATTCCTGGGGCGTTTGGCGCTCGTCCCAAGAGTCGTTCTCGTAGTAACGAGACAGCGCGTCGGCCGCCTTATTCAGGTCTCCCTTGATGTAGGTGATATCGAAGTCAAACCTCGATACGTATTCCATCCATCTCACTTGGCGCGGCGATAGGTTGCGCTGCGTATGGAAAAACTCGAGCGACTTGTGGTCCGTGACCACATGAAAGCGATAGCCCATGAGCTTATCTTCCCATTTTAGGAGTGCCTCCAGTACCGCGAGCGTCTCCTGCTCAAACACCCGGTAGTTGTGCTGCGCGTTGGTGAATTTACGCGACATGAATCCTGCGGGGTCGGCATGTCTGCCAGGTGGGCCCTTGCCCGTACATTGCGCCGACGCCCGACACTGACGCGTCGCAGATCACCCAAATGGGTTCGTCGCTCCGTGGGTCGATCGGCTTTAGCACCGGCGTTCGACAGCAAATAGCCTTGATTGTCTCGAAGCACGAATCGTGCATCGGATTCCACAGGAACGACGCTCCGTTGCGACACATTCCGGCCAACGGGCTCGTGAACGCCGTTACATCCGGTAGGAACGGGGCCAAATACTGTATGAGTCCTAAAAATCGTTGGACATCGTTATAGTTGCGTGGTGTTCTCCACTCGCGAATGCGCTGCATTTTATCAGCGTCGGCGTGTATCCCCTTGTTGTCAATGATGGCCCCAAGGCATTCAAGCCGATCCGCATACAAGTCTACTTTTTCGCGCTTCAAATAGAATTCATTGGCGCGTAGTGTATCAAACACCTTTCCAAGGTGCTGCTCGTGGTCCTCGACGCTGTCTGAGAACACAAAAATATCATCAAGATATACATGGACGAATCGGCCAATGAATTCTTGGAACACCATGGTCATGATGCGCTGAAACGTAGCCGGCGCATTACAGTCGCCGATCTGCATGGTGTGGCTGACGAATGTTCCAAACACCGTCGCAAACGCGGTTTTCCAGACTTCATCGGCCTCCATACGTATTTGTTCGTATGCGTCCGACATATCGATCTTGGAGCGATATTTGGCCTTCGCGCAGTCAGCCCGAATCTGTTCTTGCTCGGGGAACGGAGTAACGTCTTTAAACGTATTTTCGTTTCGTTTGCGCGCGTCAATGGCCGTACGTAGCTTTCCCGTTTTCTTAGGGATACACAGCATCGGTGCAGCCTGACTGGTCTGTACCGGCTCCCACCACCCAGCGCGCACATACTTGTTGATCTTGTCCAACAGTTGCGGCTTCATCGCGTCAGGGCAGCGCGCGGCAAGTGATAATGGTAGATCATGTTCTCGTCAATTAGCGGGATGCGGTGATTGACGGCTCGCAGCGGGGGCATTTTCTCTGGTACCCCGCTCATGATATCGGCGCTGATCTCCATCCAGCGTTCACGTAGCCGTGGGATATCTTCCTCACTAAGCGGCTCTCCTCCGTCCGCGATCTCCGCCAACTGAACCTCCGCGGCCTTTTTGAAGATTGTTGACATTTTGTCGATCACTCCAGGCTGTAATTTCAGGGAGGTTTTCCCCGTCGCTCTCTCTCCGTTCGCGGGGCGGGGTTCAGTCTCCATTGCGGCCTTCGCACGCTGACTGTTGGGCGAGTCTCCATGCTGTCCCGGGTGGTAATGTCGGGAGAACTCCATGGTCATCTCGGGCGCCGGCTTTGGCGCAACCGCATCATGAGCCTCACAGTTGGCCTCATATTCCATTGTCAGTTTACCATCGGCAGGTAAATATTTGCGTTCCAAAAAACGCAAACGTCTCCTCGTCCTCGACGTCTTCCACGGCTACAGACGGCTGCCGTGTTGGCGGGTCTTTCGGTTGGTCCGCCTTTGGTGCGGGTGCATTCGCGCCCGCATCCCCGAGTCAATGCTCGGCTGAATGGCGGGCGGCGGCCCGTCGCTCGATCACGGCGTGTTCGGTCTCCGCCGATAACGTTGGCAGATCCCGCCCGGCACGACGAATTTGGTTGCGCTCAAAGTCCAGTGCAATTGCATGCTTCCGCATGAACTTTGTGCCCAGGATGGCGTCGAAGCGGTCAATGTTGACCACATCCAGGTATTCGGACGATTTGACTCCCCCATACTGCACTTCCGCATTCGCGCCATGGACTATCTTCGCCCGGCTGCCTGCGGTTCCCAACTGCAGCGTCATTGGCGTTTCTAACGGGAATACCCTCAGCGCTGCGACTCGAGCGAAGTCAGGGCTGACTGCATCCGTGGTACAACCCGAGTCAAAGAGGGTGAATGCCTCTTTCCCATTGATACTGACGAATGCGGTCAGGCAATATGCTTTATGCCAATCTTTTGGCGGACGTGGCTGAGCCTGCCTCGTCGTTTTCAAGGCTACCTTGCGTGTTGCCGCTGTGGAGGGCGCGCCTCTACGCACTGCACCGAAATACTCGAAAGTGTCGGACACAGAACCACTCGCAAGGTAGTGGTTCGCCATTTCTTGGGCCAGTTGGTCCAACTCTCGGTCTTGTTCGTCGCCAGAATCCTCCTCGTCGGACGAATCCGATACGTCCTGGAGTTCGGGTACGTCCTCCTCATGTCCGAACCCCATATGTTCGTCCGCGGATTTGTCTGACGCGACGCTGACCTCCTCGATCGTATAGTCCGACCGATAGTCGTCACCATCGTCGTCGTCCTCGGCAGCGGCCATTCGTTCGTCACGTTCTGGGGCCGCATCGGCGGCTCGCAACTGCTCCCGGAGGCGCTCGCCACTTGGGCTGAGGCGGCTTCGGAGGGCGCACTGGCGCCCGAGGTCCTTGGCCTCGGTCGTCGCGACCTTCCCGTCTCTTGTACTCCCGGTCGCGTCCCTCGCGCTCATCGCGGCGATACTCGCGCGTATCCTCTTTGCGCTCATCTTTGCGCTCGTCTCTCCCTCCCCCATTCTTCCTGGGGAAGAATCGACGTTCGCGCCCGTCTTGTTGGCGCCGTCCATACGCCATCATTTCCCCACCGTCGTCCGAGTCGTCGACCTCCTGGACGACCTGCAGCCGCTTGTCCTTCGTCGTCGACCCGTCCAACAACGCAAGCGTACGACGTCCATGCTCAATGAGTCGCGCGGTGTCGACTAGGATCGTCAATGGGGTATATTCGGGGAGCCGGTCACGATGCACCAGCTCTTTACGGATGAATCCTGGTATAAGCCGCATGAATTGCTTCCGCATTTCTATCTCGCTCGGCGGGTCGAGCATTCGGTTTGCCGCCGTCTGCATCGACGTGTAAAGACCATCCACACCACCCGTCGCGTCGTATTTGACGTTCTCATAGTCCGCAGACGCCTGATGAATCGCCAACGCACTAATGAATCGGTCAAACAACCCGATAAACACCTCGACCAAGGTCCACGTCTTTTTACGACGCGCGCGTGGTGTACGACGTTATTGTCATACCAGTCCTTCGCGACTCCGCGCAAGAAAGGGCCGTAGAGCCCCACACAATTGGCGTCTTCGTCCGGTCCGCCTAGCCCGGCCATCTTCATGTGGAAGCACACTCCTCCGACATGTTGCTCAAACGCTCGCGCGTCAGACGCGCCTTCATAGAACGGAGGCGGGGGGCAGTTTTAGCCCGTTGCGGTTGTCGAACATCACCGACTTCTGGCTCGGACTGCGAAGCTGCTCCGCCCACGTTGCCACTATCCCCGAATGGAGCTTGCTCATCCAGAGCTGGATCGCGCTCAATTCAGGGCGACCTCCATTCTGATCAATTCGCGTGCTCGTCATCGGCAATACCGACAATGCTCGCACACGTTCTCGCTGCGTGTCCTGCGGCACCGGCGTCCGGAACGGATTTGCGGGGTCAAAGGTACCATATTGGCTGGACCTGTGAGACGATTCATCATCCGACGGGTCGTCGCCTTCGTCGCCCGGCCCTCCGGGTGGTCCTCCAGGCGGTCCTCCCGGTGTCTGCTCTCTGACGGGGCGGCGGTCGTCATCGTGACTACGCTGTCGGTGGCTACTCGCCCGACTCTCGCGCCTCCGGTGACTGGTTGTCGTCGACGAAGATGACGACGATGAAGACGAGGGCGCAGACGGTGGCGTCCCTCCCCCTTGCACCATCAACGGGACGACATTCGAATCGCTTTGCTTGATGGCTTCAGCGCGCAAATCTCGAATGTCGCCATTCGCGAAACGAATTCCTTGGTCGGGGTACGCTGACTGCCCAAAGTCGCGCAAATCCCCGTCGCGCGCATACGTTGCAACGCGATGCGGTCGAACAGTCCAGTCGGCTCGTATATTGGAGTACTTTTCCTCGGTGGAATTGTCGCTTGCGACACCGCTGGGAACCGACGGCGGTCGCGCGCCCGCGGTGGGTCGCGCGTCGAGTACTGGTGCCCGCGTCAACACTATAGGTGTCCTGGGTTTCGGAGGTGGTGTCTCCGGCGCGGGTGTTCGTCGCGTGAGGACTATTGGTGACCTCGCCTTTGACGGCAGCGTAGCGTTCTCGACTTTAGACGGCGTCCACCCCTCCTGGAGCGGTGCCGCGTATACCGGTCTATGCCAACCACCGCCTCCTTGATCGTCAGCATTTCCAAGGCGCACCCGCGGAGCGACCGATGCTGGACGGGACGCAGCCGGAGTCGCCGATTCGTGTCGGTGGTATATTTCACTCGGCCGGTCGTTGGGCTTACTCGACACGCTTGCCGCACGCGACTGACTCTCGTCGGGCGTCTCGGACATCACTGATATATGCGCGGGGTGAATCTTGCTACCTCCCGGCGCGTGTGGATTGCCTAGGTGCCCCTTCTGGAGTTCCATATATATCGACTCCTCGAGAGCACGTTGTTGCGCTACTGATGTCTGCAATCTACGCGCGAGATCTTCCTGCTCGCGCTCTAATTGAGCCCGCGCGGCATTAGCGCGTGCTATAAGTAGCTGGGTTCGCATCCGGTCGAGATTATTCAGTCGGAGACGCCGTTCAGCGTCGGTTTCAAACGCAGGTGTAATTCCCAGACTGGTGATCATGCCCACCAATGCTTCGTCAAGGCTTTCGGATGCAAAAATGGCCGGTCGGGCATTCCCATTCAATTCTGGGCTCCATACCGACGTATTAGACGAACAGTCGTCCTCGCCCTCCGCCTGTTTCCCGCGACGGCGAAGAAACCGTTTCGCCTCCGACATCGGCGAATCCGACGCCACATATACCCGCACCTCCTCGGTACTCAACGGTACCACCGGCGCGGCGCCCCGAGGGTCCTGCGTAGGTCTCTCCGACGGCTCGTTTTCCGCAAAGACCATGGCTGTGGCCCGCCGAGTCCGCCATTCTGGAGTCGCCGTCAGCAGACGTTCGGGGTCCACAGCAACTGGCCGTGGTATTGGGGCGACAACCTCATCGCGTTCTTCCGAAGGGCGCGTCATGTCCTGCGACACTGACGCGGCCACACCAGTGTTTTCCCTCGCCGCTTCATCGATGGGGTCCGGTGGTCCCCGGATGTCGTGCTCGTCTTCGAGGCGTGTCGTCGACCGCGTAGCCGGACGTACACTATGCCGATGCGACGTTCGCGACATTCGCGACGCCATCGGGGGAATTCGAATGGTGAGTGGCTCTCGGCTCCGCTCCAACGAAAGATCGGGCTCACTGCGGTTTTCTCGGGTGTCATCCACCTTCTCCGCCACCGGCGCCACTCGCTCCGTCACCGTCGACGAAGGCATCGATGAATCTGGATCCTCCAGATCATGTTCGCTCCCCAGTCCATCGGGGTCGCGGTCCAGACATGCGAATCGCGGCGGGGTCGTCGCGATGGGTTCGGCAGGCGCACTGGGGCGCGTTTTCTTGAATGACTTTTTTCCCATCTCTTTTGTAGAAGAATTCAGTTTGTTCTATACGCAGAAAACTCAAAAAACTGTTAAGATCGCGTCTCGTACCGTGTACCACACTCGTGAGTTTCACCAGATCGTATTGAGAACGTTGGAAAAGACGAGATGAGTGTACAGTGTAAGAGAAGCGTATCGGGTCACATATCACATGCGCATTGGTAAGCAGAAGCATCGTCCGTCATCCTCACAGAAGCCGACAAGGAGTATAAGAAGAAGAGGACCTTCAGGGCCAAGATGACGTCGATTTTCCGAGCGTCGAGTGTGTTCTGTGGGTCAGCAAATCATTTTATCCTCCCCGTTGCTCATTGTTCCGTGGATTTGGTGCTACAGTGCTGCCACGTCTCGTCGCGACTCTTGACGAAGCGCAAACACTGGCAGCAGAATGATTTCTCCAGTGGCACTTTTATGGATGTGCTTCCTCACTTCTGCGCGCGCTCAGCAAGCCGGAACAGTGCAGCCCGAAGTCCGTCCGTCGTTCCCGATAAAGACTTTCACCGCAGAAGGCATCTCCTCGACTCTGAACACCTCCATCGTGCTTGACGCGTAGGTTTGATGCTTGATTGCCTAGACATGAACCTAATAAACGATTCCTGGTTAGGAACCGGCGATGGATCCACGAAGGTTCGTTCTTCCGTCAACCCTCTTTCGATTTCTTAAGATCTTTCGCTGATTTATGGCTGCCCCCGCTTTAGTGAGCTCCGAAACAAACTGTTTTACCGAAAACACCTGGAACATGGCTATATGCTACGACGGGTCAGCCTGTGCTGAGGAATGCGCACTCGACGGGGCTGGGGACTACAGGTGCGATCGTCTCAACGTCGGTTTCCGCGTGCTTATCGGTCCCGGTCGATAGCGAAGACTTCGGCGTCACCACCGACTCGAACGAACTTCGCCTGCAATTCCTCAGCGGCGAAAACATCGGCTCTCGAGTCTTCCTCATGGGTCCCTCGGGCGACGAATACCACGTTTTCCAACTCCTTAACCAGGAATTCAGCTTCACCGTCGACGCGTCCCGTCTAACCTGCGGGCTCAACGGCGCCCTCTATTTCGTCGCGATGGATGCGGATGGTGGTCTTGCGCGGTTCCCTGGGAACAAAGCCGGAGCGGCGTATGGAACTGGCTACTGCGATTCATCGATACGTCGTTTTTCTCTCGATCTTCACGCGTGGCCTCATGGATCCTGCACTGTCCGCAGGATCTGACATTCGTCGATGGGTCTGCGAACGTCGTTGGCTGGACGCCTTCCCCGGTTGCCTGGGGCTCTGGAACTGGGGTATACGGGAGCTGCTGTACCGAGTTGGACATCTGGGAAGGTATGTTATCCGTGTTCGCCATTCATCTTCGCCCAAAATAACTGCGCCGCTTGTAGCAAATGCCTACGCGGCAACTTTGACTGCGCATACATGCAGCGCCAGCACTCAGACGCAATGTGTCGGCAGTGCCTGCACTGACAGTAGCCTGTGCGATGCAACGGGGTGCGACTTCAATTCGTACCGCCTCGGCGCGCAAAACTTCCTCGGATTTTCCTCGTCGTATGCTATCGACACCAACCTTCCCATCACCGTCATTACACGCTTCGTCACCGACGACAATACCGACACCGGAAATTTGATTGCGATTCAGCGCATTTACGTGCAGAATGGAGTGGTCATACAAAATTCGGAGACCACTGTGGCGGGCATCGACAAGACGAACCAGATTACCGATGCTTTTTGCAAGCAGCAGACCTCTGCGTTCGCGGAGACGGATACCTTTGAGCAGTATGGTGGTTTGACGACGATGGGCGCTGCATTAGCTAAGGGGATGGTTTTGGCTTTTAGGTGAGTTATTCTTTCTCTCTTTGCGGCACAGTCTGATCAACGCGTCACTAACCTCTCTGACGATCCAGAATCCTGTAAGCCTGTTTCTGCGCGGTAGACTCCGGCTGAGGAAATGTCCTCAGACATGCTTTGGCTCGACTCCACCTTCCGTAACCCATTTCGTCAATCTTTTACACACAAACTGATGCAAAAACAGCTGAGAATTCCAATGCATCTACGCCAGGCGTCGCTCGCGGACCATGCCCTTCGTACTCTGGTGTTCCTGGGGTACTTCTCTTCGTCCATTTAAGAAACAATCTCATCCCTTGGTGTAGACCCTGGAGGTGGAAGATGGTGAAGCATTCGTTATTTTCTCCGACATTCGCGTGGGGCCAATAGGATCTACCTTCGAGACGCCGCTTTAAGTCTAAGTATAACTCGGGAATAAATTGGAATAATTTTGGGATCCGTTAACATATTGTGAAGGGACTTCAAACAAGACGTCTTTGCCAATAAACTGCCACAGCAACACCGCTAATCAATGCGACCACCGTCGCGCGCAACAAAAACTGGCGAATCACACCGTTTAGGGCGCCATAAACCTTGATTTTGAACATCGTCCCATCGTTCGCCCTCGGGAAGTCGCCTTCTGGTTTATCCTTGCCAAGGAACTCGCACAGCGGGCCCCAGCCTTGTCGCATATCGAACTCCAACAATCGCTCTGGCGGGACGAGCGCTTTGATCCGCGCATAATGCGCGTTAAAAGCAGTGATTGCGCTTTCCTTGGTGACGGTGTCGAGGTTCGGATCCACGTGGAGGAGGTGCTGAGCCGCGGCGCGCGACATCGGGCCCAGTCTGCCGAATCCCGCGGGGTCGAGGAGCATGCCAACGCGGAGAGCGGTACTTCGCGTGGCGGGGAGGATCGTCGTGGAGAAGGAGCCCCACCACTTCTCCGGGTCGCGCATTGTAAGAATGACCTTGGCATTCGGGTAGGCGGCGATGAGGTCTTCCGAGAGGGTGACGCCAGGACAATCGGTGACAGCCTGAAATAAGAGTTGGCGTCGGTTGGCTTCAGGAACACGCGTCTGAGACGCACCGCACAATGACCCAAGACCTGGTCGAATTGCTCCGTTTTCCACGGCTCACCCTTGCCCTCAAATCGCGCTTCGAACGCTTCGCGCCAGAGGTCCGCGTCCATTGGATTGGTGAAGACGGCGAACATATGGTGAACCTCGTTGTAACCGAGTTGCACAAGTGCGGAGTGCATCGCTGAAATAAATCAGTCAAGGTATGGCGGAGAAAATTGTGATACACACAAGCAGTGCCCGTGCGCGGGTATCCCAGTACGAGCACCTCCATCGGCACGGTACGTTTTGCGCCACGGCGGTCGATCCATGTTCGGAGTTTGTTCTCTTGGAGGGACATCGTGTAGGCGGTGGCCGGGTGGGGCCAGAAGAGCGCTGGCCTCGTCCCTTTATACGCGGTGACGGATGATCGGCACGCCGCACGGTTTTCAAATTTCGGTGGAATTCCGTTCCGACAGCGGCAAGTTGCAACCTGGGACACTGGGCGCACATCGCAGCGTCCCGCGACTCGCCCAAAGACTAATATGGGGGGCTCAACCAAAATATTTACCTTCATCCCTCATCCGTTTCATAACGGCAATCATCGACCTAACCCGATTTAGGTGGCTGACGTCGCCACGCTGCCACGGGCTTGCTGCCACTTGACCCCAACGTCCATCATGTTTCCCAACGCGCTGTGGCTCGTGCTCAACGCGTTGCTGGGCTCGTCCTCCATCCGAGACGATGCCACTCATACTCCTCCAACACCACTCCGCTTCTCGCTTCGACACGCACACGCGCTGGCCAACAGCTCCACACCACACAGTCTCTTTCGGGACATGGTGCCCTCGTCATCGTTTGCCGAGTCGGACTGGGACTTCACCATCCCGACGAGGAATATCGATACCCACCGCCCGCCGTCATTAACGGCACACGCAGACGCTCGGCGTCATTCGAGGCGCTATGGCCAGACGCCACTACATTTCGGGTGGGAGAGCACCAGCGTCCCGGGGCCGGACGTGTCGAAACGGGAGACGCTGCTGCAGCTGGCGAAGATGACGGCAAACTCATACTACGGAGATCCGGGGCACAAGTCGTGGTACCCACTGAGTGGATGGAATACGGTGCGTGCTCGGCTCTTCGTGTCGACGGTCGCTGACCAAAGCTCAGAGCGTGCCTTTTGGCTGGGAGCCGGACGACGACGGCTTCCGCGGCCACGTCTTCGTGAGCGACGACAATAGCACCGTCATCATCTCGGTCAAGGGCACATCCGCTCCGTGGATTGCTGGGGGCGAAGGGCCGACAAAGAAGAAGGACAAGCTGAACGATAATCTGCTGTTCAGGTGCGTCCATAGTCGCTGCTCCGCATCGCTTTCCACTGAATCTCGTACTCCAGCTGCTGTTGCGCACGCGTCGGCCCCACATGGACAACAGTCTGCGGGTGCTACGCCGGCGGGGACAAGTGCGACCAGGACTGCGTTGAGGAGGCGTTGATAGAGGAGAGCCTCTTCTACCACGTCGGGATCGTGCGTACTCGCCTTCATCTCTCGTTTCTCCGTTTTCTAACTCGTACACAAGAATCTGTACAACGACGTCGCCTTCATGTACCCCACCGCCAATATCTGGCTCACTGGTCACAGTCTCGGTGGATCCCTGGCGGCGCTGCTGGGCGCGACGTTTGGTGCGCCGACCGTTGCGTTTGAGACGCCTGGGGAGAAGCTCGCTGCTACGAGGCTACACTTACCGTCCCCCGTACGCCCATTCCTCTGCTCCTCGGCTGTACCTGATTGCTGACGCGTCGTTAGCCAAGCGTCCATCATATAACACACGTCTACCACACCGGTGATGTACGTCCCTTCCTTCCTCGCCGTCTCTCGTTCCCTACTCATGTACCATTCCTCAAGCCAATCCCAATGGGCACCTGCACCGGCGTCACGTCCTCGTGTGCGCTCGGCGGGTATGCCCTCGAGTCGAAATGCCATCTCGGCAAACGCGTCCTGTACGACACGGTCACCAAGCGCGGGTGGAGCGTCGATTCGCGACAGCATGGGATTCAGTTCATTGTCGAGAAGGTGTTGAATGAGGATTGGGATGTCGATACCGAGGGCAAGACGCAGCGGGAGGTGCCGGAGATGGATACCCAGGACGATTGTGTGGTGCGTGGTTGTTTCTCTCCCGTCGCTTCGAAGATGAGGTTGATGAGCTTTCTAGGATTGTTATAATTGGCAGTTTGGGAGCTTCAAGTGACGATGCGATTACTAGACATACACGCGTACCACATGCGCATCCTCATCGGCGACTAACTATTGTGTTATGCGCGTTCTTCGTCACTTTGCTCCGCGGACACGACCCACCCGTCTTCAATGGGCTGAACTGTTGGTCTGTGGTTTCCCATTCATTCTATTCGAAGCTAAGCTGTCGAACTCCATTCGTGGTCCTGGATTGGCCGCGTGGTTTTGGCGCGGCCTTGTAGGGCATCGCCCTCTTCTCACGATATTCGCTTCAGGTCATCTGGGGTCCTCTTTGAGCGCTTACTGCCGCGTGTAATCCGCACCGCCGACTTCAGCTTATCGATATCGCGTATGTCGCACCGTGGTATCCTCCTGGCCGCGTCGTATATGTAGACCAAGGCAGGAGGTACGACAAGAGACGTCCCCCGGGGAATGTCCTGACGCAACGCACCTGTCCCGTCCATGGCCGCGAACTTGAGGCAGCAGGTTCTTGCTCAAGTGGTGGCCGAGGCGGAGGGAATAATCCGTCGTAATTCGTTGATGACCCCAACGATGACCAGACCATATGCTCGTACCCCAAGCGAGCTTGTCAACATTACCTTGCTTTGCAAGGTCCCAACGGTTGTTTATTAGTCATGAGTTGACGACCCATCAGCCAGAAAAAACCTCCACCGACCCATCCTCAAAAGCCTTACGAAATCTGCAATTCATTTCGGTTATCAAGTGGTGGCCCGAGATCAGCCCCCCACGCGCATCAGCGCCCGCCGCCCGAGCAGCCACTCAAAAGGCCTCGCATTTCCTGTCTGCATTAGTTTTCTGCAGAAACTGTAGCGTAAGTCTTCCTCGCGATTCTTGCCCTAGCTAAGTTTTGCTGCGATCTTTCCTCCGCAACCAATCCGTCAGCAGCGCTGCGACTGTCAATTCGGTTGCAATGCGGCAACTGGTCCGACGGTGGGAGTACGAATGACAGAACTTCTTCTTCTCCGACTCTCACGACCAACGGTGCGCTGGCGTTCGTCCCGCCGATTCCCGTCTCGCTGCATACACGGCCGCTCTGCTCTCGGTTTGGTCGCGTCCCAAAAGCAGCTCTGATGACTCGGAGCTGGCTGGCGGAGAGTTGGAAGGAGGTCCGAGGGATGGTGGTGGGTGATCCTCCGTAATCCGTCGTTGCCCGCGCTGACGCTTTCCTGTGTAGTTGATTCAGTTGGAGACTTGCGGAGCTAGTTCCGGATTTGGGGCACGCGGCGGACCGGTTTTTTGCGTTGGATATTCCGCGCTCGTCGATTGCTACTCGTCGATCCGCTAAAATTCGATCACATTTTCTCTCCCGCCCGTCAGGAATTGCGCCGCCGCCATGTCAACTTCGTCCGCGGTCAATTTGACGGCGTGCGATGCACATTCAGGCTATCACGTCGGTACGTACAGGGCGCAGTGGTGGAATTTGACCTACCGCAGTGCCCGACGACTATAAAATCACGGAGGTCCTCAGCCTGCTCGCAGTCGCCATGCCCCGAACAACAACACCACTGGAGGATGAAGATGTCGATCCACCAGCTGGTAAATTTACCTCCTTTCCCGCGGCTTCAAGTTGATGCTAACACCACTCTTTAGACTTCGCCGACACGCTCAGAACGTTCACCGTTAACCAGATTCTTGGTCTCCTGTTCCCCATCTCTCCCGCACCGAGATCCTCGACGCGAACTCGGCCGCTTTTGATAACGTACTGCAACTCGTTGTCCCGGGAGCAGAAACTCGCACTTTTCGCATCTGCGCAAGTGCAGACTGGCACCAAGCGACCTCCGGCGCCTCCGCCGTCACCACCTCTGGCTCCACATCGCCCCCCAAAACGCCGCCGCTTGCCAACCCTCTCGGAAGCAGTCCATTCCGGGAATCTCGAGGACTTGATTAACGGCCCATTCCTACGCACCGCGTCATCCGAAACTGTCCAAGCATGTATCTCAAGGTCTGTCGTTGTCCGAGTCTCGTTCCGCATTATGATTCTAACGTCCACATAGATTTATTGACCGTACCGGAAATGCAGCTTTGGCCAAAGGCACATGTATGGCTTGTGCGCGCCGCCTTTTTCTGGCGGAACTTCAACAATGCGCTCCCGACGACATTCCCAACATCCATCTACTCATTCCCACCCATCCCCACCCGGCTCACTTCTTGTACAACAGCGCACTCCTTCACAAACCGGCAGTAACGGCCCCGCGGACCTACATCTGTTGCGAATGCCGCGCTCGTCTTCTTAAATTCGAGCGTCCGCCGCTTTCGCTGGCGAACAATATGTGGGTTGGAGAAATACCGTTCGTGTTGGAAATCTTGACCCTTCCCGAGCGACTTCTCATCGGCATTGTACTTTCCTGCCGCTTATGTGGTGAAATTGTTTCCAA
This sequence comes from Mycena chlorophos, assembly GCA_014461115.1. Classification (NCBI taxonomy): domain Eukaryota; kingdom Fungi; phylum Basidiomycota; class Agaricomycetes; order Agaricales; family Mycenaceae; genus Mycena; species Mycena chlorophos. The sequence goes on along the minus strand of JACAZE010000002.1, from coordinate 1,075,268 downwards.
AGAAGGCGGGAGGCAAAGGCTGGGACCGCGAGACCATTAATAGCGGACTGCGGGGTAACGTCTCCACGTACCGACTTAACACCAAGGAGATTTCCGAAATGATCACGGGGAATCTAATGCCGCGACCCCTTGGTTTGCTCACTGCGGTGATCGCGGTCACCTTTGTCGGGGCGAAAAACGTGCCTCTTCTCCTTTTGCCGGATATTTTCGAAGTGCGGCGACAACGAGTCGCAGATGCGTTGTTGTGGCTCAAGGCAAACAACCCATTGTACGCGGATGTGGAGATCTCCGCGGACCGGTTGAGCAGTTTGCCGGAGGGTGGTGTTCCGCCCGAAATTGCACTGGCAGCACGGTACAACCCTGACGCGTCCGTAATCGAACGTGAACACGCCGGTTACGTTCCCATGGACGAGGATCCTGGCGGCGATGGTGATCAGGAGCCAGACGAAGCCGAGGAGCGACAGCCGCCAGTACAGCATCTCGGTGAGTGTTGGGCTTGCTTGATGCGATCGTTGGCGACTTTCTAAGCAACTTCCAGATATGCACGCTCAGTTGAATTCAGACCCCGAGGAACCTGCACTTGAAGTTTACGGTATGTTTTGCTTTTCTTACAAAATACTTCTGCAACGTGGCTGAACCAATCCACAGAACCTGCGGTAATCCCGCTCCAAGCCCATGGGTCGGTGGACCTCAACGGCGAAGCTCTCACGGACGGCGAGCTGTTCATGCACGCCGTTGACAACCTACATCCGGGTCAAAAGAAACGTGATTACGCTGTGCGGAAGGGCAGCGGCCTTATTAATGAATATCCTCGCGTCAAGGATGGGCAGCGATTCGTTGGTGAACCCGGGGACGCCAATCATATTCTTGGTGCATTCCCGTGCTTGTTTCCCTACGGTCTCGGCGGCTTCGAGGTTGATCGCGACATCAACGTGACTTACGAGGCGCATGCAAAGTGGGCACTGTGTTACGACGACGGTCGCTTTCGACGCGACATCTACTGCATCTTCCTCCTCTTCAACGTCATCTCGCGGCGACGGGTGGCGAGGTCGGCGTCAATGCAAATCAACCGCGCGTCCTTTGTGGCCAACCAAACGGCCTTCCTACGCCTCACGCCGGCAGACTTCCGCCAGGCGAGCGAGGAAGAGGCAAAGAAGATCCCCATCACAAACCCCGTCATCTCCGCACTCCGCCGTCAAATCACCGCCGTTCGGGCGCGTGTGATGGGAACAGACGAGAGCCGGATTGCCATTCGTGCTCAAGTCTGGGGAATGACGCTCCGCTTCAATCCTCCCTCTATTTGGGCGACGTTGAATCTTGCCGATACCGGAGATCCAATTGCACAAGTTTTGGCGGGCGAGGACATTAACCTCGATCACTTTGTTGCGACTGCTGGTCCAATGAGTGAGGTTCGGGCCAAGAATGTTGCTCAAGATCCATTTGCTGCCGCGGAGTTCTTCCATACAACTGTTAAGGTTGTTTTGGAAGAGATGTTTGGCATCACGGTCCATGACCGCGGTTCAATTCAACGCAAACCCGGTATTCTTGGACAAGTCAATGGCTACATTGGGACAGTGGAGGCACAGGCACGAGGCACACTACATCTTCACATCCTTCTCTGGCTGCGTGGGGCACCGGTGGCTCATGTCATGCGTGAAGCGCTCCAGTCGGAAGCCTTCCGTCAAAAAATGACCAAATTCATTCGGGCAAACATCCGTGCTCACGTGGATGGAACGACCGGCGGACACATTCCTTGCCCTCCCACGAGAACACAATATTGCATACTCGCGACCAGTCGATCCGCGACAGCCTGGGTACGAGGCGAGGGCGGCTGCTGCCGAGAGCAGGATTGCGCGCGCTGTTCAAGCCACACAACTGCAAGACGCATACCTGCTTGAAGTTGAAGAACGGCAAGCTGGTTTGTAAGCGCCGGGCGCCGTGGACGACTGCTCCGGATGCATGGGTTCTTCCCTCGGGCGAGTGGGGACCGAAGCGCTTGTATAGCCGCCTGAACGCATGGAACCCTCCGCTGATGCAGGTCACACGTTGTAATCAAGACATGAAATTCGTGACTAACGGCGCCGACACAAAGGCGAGCCATTTTTTATTTCTCTTTCTCTTCACCCGCTCATTCAGTTTCAGGATATTACATTCTACATCACACTGTACATTGCGAAACGCCAAATCCAAGCCGCCAACGCCTCGGCACTGCTTGCGAAGAGTCTCGAAATCAAGCAGCGCCTGGACGCCCGCGACGCCGCACGTCAACAATCCATCAAAGATGCCAACAAGCGTCTTCTGCAACAGTGCACCAACACACTTAGCCGACAGCAAGAGTTCAGTGCACCTGAAGTGGTAAGCTATTTGATGGACTGGGGCGACCGGTATATCTCGCATCACTATGTGCGGATTTACTGGGATGCAATGACCGAAGCTCTCCGGAGAGCGTTTCCAACTCTGCGGCGTGCCCTGTAAGTCACTGTCCCTCCCGCTTCTCTTTGCGCATAGTTGACCTGTGCCTTAGTCCAAGCCCGACACGAGACTCAACAATGATCCCATCAACATCTCATAATGATCAAGTCTGTGCTTTTGAAAATTTCCAACTCCGCTCAAATATCTCAACTATTTCAGGATACACCCTGCCGCATTGAGACGACCCCCAACGGCACCTTCGTCCTAAGGGACCAGCTGAAAGAATATCAGGACCGCGGACTTCCTCTCTCGGACATGAATCTCTTCGACTACTTCACCCTCACGTACGACGGACTGGATCTTCCGGAACCCACCGACCATCAATCCGCGGCCGGCCGTACACCGAGCGAACGTGTACCATATCTCCCCGACTCTGGTCGTGCAGGTTGTCGCGTGCTGCGCAATCACGGGCAAGAAATCAACTTGCATTTCATTGGCCGCTGGTTTCCACGCGCCGACGGGCCACACAGGGAGTACTACTGCGCTCAGATGCTTCTATTGCTCAAAGCATGGCGGACACTCCCAGACTTGCACGGACCTCACCCGACCTTCTCCTCCGCTTTTGACGCGTTCATGCTGGATGCCGACACCTCGATTCTGCGGACGATCGAGAACATTCAATATTTTTATGAATGCTCTGATCGAGCCGCAGATCGGCGAGCTGCCGAAAGCCTTCCCACGGGCGTCCCGCCAAACGCTGATGTCGAGATGACAGATGCGGGAGAGGCAGAAGTTGTTCTGGGCCTGACGGAGGACGACATCACCCTGGCCCGCGCCAACCGCTACGCCGCTCGGGAATTGCTGTTTGGGCAGAACGCAATCCTTATTGCTCAAACCAACGGCATTTTCTCTAGCAATTACGTGACAGCGCCACCACAGCCCAGTGCACGCCGTGCGACCGCAACGGAGATGTCGCTGTACCGTGATTGGGGTGTCCAAGTGGCAGCCTTCACCCGTTCGGCAGACTTCGCTACCCAGAACGCCCTCCACCTCGGGCATGATTTAGGTGGTGTCGTCTCCGGGCCGGAGCTCCCCGTCTTTGCCGGACGCGTGGATCCTGGCGGCGTGGTAGACATCACACCTGATCCGTCACCGTCCACAGCCGCAACCACTGTGCTCAATGTCGAGCAGCGACGGGCTCATGACATAGTCACGTCGCACATGCTTGAGGCAAAAGGCGGTCGCTCTCCGGCCCAGCTTCTTATGGTTATTCGCGGGGAGGGTGGAACCGGTAAAACGGTATTACTCAACGCAATTTCCGAGACTTTCGCTCAGCACGGGGCTTCGGAATGGCTTGCGAAGACAGCTACGACAGGTGTTGCTGCCAGTCTCTTTGGCGGCCAAACATTGCACAGTTGGGCCGGGATTCCGATCCTCCAGCGACGTGTGGAATCGGAGACATCCGGCGGTGGCAGCCACAAGCCAGTGTCCCGCAAGCGCAAACAGAATATCATCCCAACGCGATATCTTCTCATCGACGAATGTTCAATGCTGACGCAAAGTGGCCTTGAAAATCTTTCGCGGATTTTGGGATCTGTGAAGGCACAAGCTGGTCAATGCGTGGCAAGCGACGCTTTCGGCAACATCAACGTGATTCTATTCGGCGATTTTCACCAATTCCCACCCGTAGGCAGCATCCGACACGCCCTATTTGCAGACGATGATTCGCCCGACTTCGTGCCCTCCGTTGGCCTCGCTCTTTATCATCAATTCACCACTGTGGTCACTCTCACGGAGCAACGCCGAATCACGGATCTCCCGTGGATGGAATTCTTACGACGCCTTCGCGTCGGTGCCTGCACCGAACAGGACATCGAGCTCGTCAACTCCTTGGTAGTGGGCCATCCCAATTATCAACCTCCGGACTGGACAGTCACCGACTGGGATTCGGCGGTCCTGGTTACTCCACGACACGGTGCCCGTGTATTGTGGAACACCGAGGCGTTGAAGAAGCACCGTGCGCGTAGCGGCAATCCCGTCTATAGTTGCGCTGCCGAGGACATGGTTACAGCCGAACCGGATCGTCCACTCACGATGCAAGAACGCCTGACCATCGCGCACACATCTGTCAAGGATTCCGGCAAGCTTGACGAGCGAGTCGAGATCTCGGTGGGAATGAGGGCCATGGTTCTCTTCAATATCTCTACGGAGGCAGACCTGGCCAACGGTACACGGGGAGAGGTCGTGGATATCATCCTTGACTCCCGAGAGCAGTTCCCTCTCAGCATCGACACAGAGACCGGCAGCACGGTCCTCCGTTTCCCACCCGCGGCCGTCCTTTTCCGCCCAGACAGCATCAGCAGCGCTTTCCCCCAATTCGAAGGATTACCTCACGGCACGATTCCGATCATCCCTTCGCACGCTAAATTCACCATCGGCATTGGCAGTCGGCGGACCCAAATCACGCGGCGTCAATTCGCTATGACGCCAGGCTACGCATTCACTGACTACAAATCACAGGGACAAACCATTGAATATGTGCTCATTGACTTGGGGAACCCGCCTACAGGCTGCTTGACGCCGTTCAGCGCATATGTAGCTCTATCTCGGAGCCACGGCCGCGATAACATCCGAATCCTCCGAGGTTTTGATCAACGCCTCTTTACCAGCCATCCGTCGGAGTTGTTGAGGCATGAGGACGAAAGACTCGATGGGTTGACGGAAATCACAAGGACGCGCCATCCGGTAGTCAGCGATGCTTCCACAATGCTTGTAGATTGAAATTAAATGTATTCACGCTCAGAAGTGCTCGAATTGCTTCCCGCAAAGCAAGGTCCTAGACGGCCGACAGGCCGTCCTTTCATCCATCCAGTGCAATCTGGCATACCGCCTCTCGACCGTCAGTCCGGCGCGCATTCTTCACACGACTGCAGTGGTAGCGAATGTTCAAATTCTGCAAGTCTGATCACCCTGCGGTCGGTTCCGCCTCTGACGTCGATTTTTTCGGATATCCGATATCTACGATCTGTACGCGCAACTTGAATGCGAGCCGGCTTCGGTGCGAATTGTTCGTTTCATTGTCGACCACTGAAGACAGCACAGCCAAGGATTACAAGTCCGAACTTTTTGCGACTCCGGGCCGTTAATGATTCTCAACCTCGATCGGCTACCTTTCCTCTCCATAGTCCGCGTCCACCGACTCGAGCAAATAGTGTTATGAAGACGGTTCGATTTGCGCACCAAGGCCAGCCGTCAGATATTCAACCCCGTGCGAAGTCGGCTGCGGGCCGAGTGCAAATGTGGCCCTCTTTTCCGTGGTGATGTCATCAAATTAACCATCAGTTACAGGAATGTTGGTATTCTGTCCAACACCAACCGTCAGATTTGTTTGATCTTCATTTTGCATCCAGGAAGAGACCAGCGCTGAAGAGGCATTTTATGGCGTAAGTTGTAGACCTCAATCGTCATCTCTGGCGCACGTTGACTGCGCCGAAGGCAACATCCCTTCTTTATTTGGCTCATCACGCCGTGGGCCTTGAGGCTACTGTAACTGTGGATGACCGCTGGCCCGTAGCTGGCGGCGGAAATGCAAACATTTGGCGCGGTAAGGTGTTTTTGCCAAATGGAAGCAAGATTCGAGTGAGTGTGGAGTTTAGATTGCAGTCTGATCTTTGACCGTATGGTCTCCCAGGTTGCCATCAAGGTGCTGCGTGAAACGGAAACAGCTACCACAGACGTGATTGCTCGTGTAGGTCTAGGAAAATTGGACATTCTGTCGCCGTGTTGAACCTGGCGCAGAGGCTTCGCCGGGAGGCTCGTGTCTGGAGCAAACTAAAACACCGTAATGTTCTACCATTTATCGGGGTCTGCTATGACCTGATGCCGGCGCGGGGCATGCCTCGGCCCGCCCTTATCGCGCCGTTCTGCAAATCCGGGAATGTCATCAATTTTCTACGCAAGCATCCGGATATTGATTATTTTGATCGCAGTCAAATTGTGAGCCGCGCTCAATCAATGCCATCCTTTTTGGCTAAATCCGTCTCGGAATAGGTTCTCGGTGTAGCGTCGGGTCTGCAATACCTGCACGCCCATCGCGTAGTCCACGGCGACTTGACCTGTTCGAATATTCTCATCGACAAGCAAGGTGTACCGAGCATCTGCGACTTTGGGATTTCGAAGATCTTGGATAGCCCCGGATTTACTACCAGGCCCAGCGGCACACCACAGTATATGGCGCCCGAGCTATTTTCTGTCTTTTACGAGGACGGCCGTGCCGTCTACGGAGCTGCGACAGCCACGTATGAATCTGATGTCTATGCCTTCGGACTGGTCGCATTACAGGCGAGTTTCTGTTCAAGCCCATTTTTTCGTCGTTGCTGACGCTGCAGCGAAGATCTTGACGTCAATGTCGTTGAAGAATCGTCCGGCGCAATATTTTATCCCGGGAATGGCTGTCGAGCTTCTTCGTCCGCAATATTCGGACTACGTCGGACTTCCCTTCCTGCCGAAGCCTGTGTGGAACACACTGGATCTCTGTTGGGCGCCGCTCCCGGAGATGCGGCCAGAAATTAGTGATGTGCGGGAAAGATTTCAGTTTGTTACTTGTCCCGTTTGACACTATAAAATAAAACGTAATCAAGCCAGTCGGAGTATTCGGAGGTCCTGTCGGCTTCCGTCGGTCGATGACGGGATACCGGATCAATGTTATGTCATCGATCTCCTGCTCTTTGACTCTCGCTCTCATGAAGCACAACGACCTCCGCCGCGAACTCTCCGCTCTCCGCGCGCCCCTGCAAGATGAAGGCGGCGCGTCGCCGTCCGCAACTACTCTCGCTCGTATCGAACAACTCCAGTTGCTGCTCGACGCCATTGTCTACCCCATTCTCGACCTCCCGACGGAGATCACACAGGAAATCTTCGAAAACACCGTCGTTTTCTCGGACGTCGGTCCTCGTGAACCTCGGTGGTGGCTTCGCCCTGCGCGGAAGCTGTCCCCGACCGCTGCGCCACTCGTGCTTCTCCATGTGTGCTCGACGTGGCGGCAGATCGCCATTACACTGCCGGCGCTATGGCGTGAAATGACGATCCGCTTCGCGGGGCCGGATCGGGGCGTCGCCGAAGAGTCGCTGGAACGCTGGCCCACGATCGTCTGCCCATCGCCAAAGGTCCTAACCTTCAAAGGCGATCAAACGGGCGGCGAGGCAGCCCATGCACGAGCCGTTCTCGCAAAGCATGCCAGCGGAGTGGGCTCCCTCAACCTTTGTCTCCCATTCCTCGACGCGCGCTCGCTAGATGTCGAATGGCCTTCTTTGAAGCGCATCTACCTGACGATGATGGATGATTCGTACACAATCCACCCCGTGTTGCTGGATTCGCCACTCCGGTGCTTCGAAAGCTGTCCTCTCCTCGAGGATGTCACGTTGCTCTATGGCCCGCGACCATCCAACCTCTCGCTGCCATGGCAGCAACTCACATCCATCATGGTCAACGAATGGATCGACATGGAGTGCTATTTCGTGCTCCTCAACTGCCCTCAGCTTCGGCGCGCCCGATTTGACGATCCCCACCAATCCGGCGCCCATCCACTCGTGCCGACTATTCGCCATCCAAATATGGAGGATTTTTCGTCTTCGCCAATCGGGGTCGGCTTCCTGGAGAAGCTGCAATTCCCTTCGCTCAAAGACCTCTTCGTCGGCGAAGCCCCGCGCCCCCCGTTCGACCATCTCTTCGAACCCTTCACGCTCCACTTTGCGTCGACGTTAACCTCCTTCAACTACTCGTCGCATACCATCCCCGAAGATGATCCCATATCTATCGAGTGGTTCCGTTCTCTGCGTGCCCTCGAATATATCCAGCTCATGCGTGTTCCGGACGCGTTCACGCGGGCACTCTTGCTCGAACTCGACCTTAACAAAAACCCGGAGTACCTTCCCAACCTGGGGCAGATCATCATTCGCAAGAGGAACGCGAATATCGATCTCGACGCGATCAAGGCTATTTGGACTCGGTGCCCCTGCATGCCCTACGACGAATTCTTTCCGCCCGAGCCGAAGGAAGCCGAGGCTGGCGATTCTGACTCGGACGATGCGGTCCTTCGCTCGGAAGAAGCGGCGACGGCCGCGGCGGCTGAACACGTCTTAGCGGCCGGCTCCGAGACAAAGCCAGCCCACAAGACGCTCCGCGCCTTCGTGCTGATCCACCATCCTTATCCAGTCCAGGACGGCGATCCCACCGATTTTGACTACACCAATATCGGAGAGGTAGACTGGGATGCGCTTGCAGATCTTCTGTGGGCGACTGAGGATCAAAACGGGCGCCCACGAATGGCGATTCACGTTGGGATCGAAGGAGAGAATTTTGTGGAACCGTGGGGACCGGAGGGGGACGGTGAGAGGGAGGAAACAGACGGGGATCGTGAAACGGACACTGAAGATGAACCTACTGGAGAGCAGGGTCCAGAGCAAACAACTGGTTGAGACCGTAGCGTCTCAATCTGTGATTTCAGATTTATGGCATTCACTTCTGGCTCGGAGTTTCGGTCCGTCGGACCGACGTCCAAATTGGTCGGACGTCCGAGCTGCCGCGGCTCCGCCGGTGCCTCGGCTGTCTCTTGCGGGCAGCGATCTATTGCAGCCAAGTTACTAGACTACAGCACACACTGTCCTTCTTCCAAGAACTCTCTATCGCCTCCTTGCTCACAAACGGCTTCTTTGCGTCCAGAAATCACAAGGAGACGCCGTCGTCATTGCCATAATGACGGCTTAAATTTGTTCCGGGCCGCCTGAAGAAATGATGAGAAAGGATCCCACACCTTGTGACTTTTCTCGACTCCATCGCCTTCTTCGACCTTCTCTCATTCTGCGCTTTCGCGCCTCCGCGCTTTGCCCCTTCTCTCTCCCCTCCATCCCGCGTCCATGCGTTTGCACTGACGCTGACGCCCCCAATGTCCGCCCTCGTTCGCCTGCTCTGCTGCTGCCTGCGACCAGTCGACGAGGAAGAGCAAAACGACCATGACGCGGTGCGTGTGGGTCCGGACGTACAGCGTGGCTCCAAAGCTGAGAGCAGCAGGTTATCCCTAATGAACGCACCCGTCTCATAGACCCCGAGGCGGACGCCAGGTACTGCTTGGTTGTGGCCTGGGTTTCGTCGCTGACTTGCGCTTTCTAGCCCTCCGACCGACGCGTCAGGCGTCTCTGACCAACAGAAGCTCCTGGATAGGTTCGGGACCATCGTCCGTGCGAAGGAAGGGTGCGTCCCTTATCCCTTCCTTTCCCTCATCCCCTTCCCTGCTCTTTGCCTCCGCGGCCGGCGCTCAGGCACCTGGACCATCTGGACATCCAATCTATCATCCCTTTCCGTCCCTTTCCACGCAAACTTAATCACAATCTAACGCTGCGCCAGCCGCATGGTGAGCGTGAGCTCCCGCGCGCCCTTCGACCTACACGACGCGGAAGACGACTCCGGATCCGCCAGCACAAGCGACATCCCCGCCGTTCATCCACCGGCCACCGGTGCCAGCGCCAACGCCACGGGCCCTACTAGCGAGGGCAGTGTCGCTATCAGCCGTCGGCCACCGGTCCTGACCATGACGCCGGCGAGGGTGCTCTCGCAGGACAGCCTCCGACACTACGAGCCCCGCAGGAGCCTTAGCAGGACGTCCTCTCGGTCATCTTCGCGTGTGCGAGGCCCGCCTACCGTGCCTGTTCGTCCCCCGCACAGCGTCTCGTCGAACTCGCACTCGCATTCTCAAGGTTCTGGGTCGGGACGCGCGTGGAATGGCCATGGGCATGGGTTAGCGAACGCGCCGCATTCTGCGGCGAGTGAGTGGTTTGCAGAGAGTGAGTCTGGGTCGTCGGTTGGGGGTATCGAGGAAGAGGTGCGTTTCGCGTTTCGCTCTGTGGAGCCCTAGCGCGTGCTAACCCGTTCTGGACTCAGCCCGAACCCGAATCCGAGCCTTCGCCACCACCGGAGCGCAGTCATGTCCCCGCATCTACGCCCGTAGCCGCCCGGCCCATCCAGGCTCTAGCCGCTGTCGTCGCCACACCTTCCACACCCGCAGCACCCCCATCCCCGCCGCCTCCGCATGACCTTACCCCCAAGGCCGAGAGTACTCTGCCGGACACTGGGATCACGTTCGACTGGGATTGACCACCTGCACACTCTCCATCTACCGCTTCCGCATACCTTACCACGACTTCCAAAAAGTGCCTCGGTACAAATCCTCGTTATGCCTATCTATCGCTCTCCTCCCCGCCTCTCCACTCACATCCCCACGTTCCTTCATCCACTCACGAAACGCCATACACACCTCGCGAATGAGACCAAGATTGTAGCTGTACGATGACCGATACCTACGCCTCCGCATTCGCATTCGTTCCTTTGGGACACTGTTTATCTTTTTGGATTCGTGGACTTCACATACGCACACGGACTTTTTGTGGACTCCAGTTCGGAGGGATGGTTACAAATACCACGCAGAGCTAACGCAAATGCGAAAAAGCACGCTCTTTGCTGACCAGCCAAGTCACGTGCAGGGTCCCTTCTTGCTCCCGACGCTCACCTCGGAGGCTCTATCTCCTACTGCGTCCTGGATGCCTCGTCACTGCGCTTGGCGCCATCGCTTGCGCCGTCCGCGCCACGCATCAGGAACCTCGCCAGCGCGAGCTGGATGCAATTCTTCATTGAATTTATTGGAAATTGTCGGGTCCTCTACGCAGCCCTGCGTCGCCAAGCCCCCTGAAACAGTCTGGCTTCGAGATCTGGGCGCGGAGAGGAGTCAATCCACATGGTCGACGTCCCAGGCTAGCACCATGACCCGACGCGGTTCCTCTCCATCACGATCGTCGACACAATGACGCTTCAGGTGGGTAGCGGCGCGTCGGCCTACACGATCTCTCATCTTCTCCCCCCATCTCAGCTACGAGCAAGATGTATTCCCTCCCTCTCAAGACCGCCACGGGCGACATCACCTTCAGCTATGTGATCTCTACGCCGACGCAGACGGCCGTAGCCCGGATTCCCGAGGAAGAGGCGGATATACCGACTGTGGTGTTCTTGCACCCAGTCTACGTGGGGAAGATTATCTACCATCGTGCGTGGTTGCCCGTAGCATCCTTTGCAAGCTGCTTACCGCACGATGCAGCACAGTTCGCAGATCGACAACTGCGTCGGTTCAATCTTGTCGCTTTGGATTTGCGCTGCCATGCGGGGACTGTTGGGCGTTCAGGGCCTGGGTATGGACGTGAGGTCGCTGCAAGGGACGTTTCCGCTGTAATGGTACGCCCTCCCACTCTCTCAACCACCCATTCGATTCCGTCCCCCATCGCCCCTATTAACTGACAGTGGTTTCCCGCACTCGCCGACAGGCCGCTCTGCGCATACCCAAATACCACATTTTCGGCTTGTCCATGGGCGGATGCGTCGCGATACAAACGTCAATCTTGTTCCCCGAAGCTGTTCTCTCGGTGTTCGTGGTTTCGAGTCTGCCACTGACCGAGGTGAGTGAGGCGCTCCGAGTTCTTTTTGAGCCGTCGCATCTTCTATTCTCTTTTTATTATTGCTGGTTTCGCGGAATTAATATCTTTTCTAGCCACCGGACATCGGAGAAGGCCGTCAAGAGATTTTCGACTGCTGGAAGGAAGGCGCCAAGCTCGAAGGAAGCGAAGGCTCGAGCCAACAGGCCGATTATAAAGAGGAGGGCGGTCCGATGCGGGATGCGTACACGGGAGCGATGCAGCTGGGCTTCAATGGCGAGCCGACACCGTTGTTCAATGCGTGCGTTATTTTTTTATTTGTTTTTTCCTTCAGTTGATCGCCATCATGATGCAGGATCTGTCAGCGCTCTTTCGAGCTCCTCGGCCCGCGGTGGACAGATGAGCAGCTGGCCGATTGGAAAGTGGCGACGGTCGATTTCTTCACGCTCCGCGAGGCGTATACGATGGAAGCGCTGAGTAATATTCAATGCCCTATCCGTTTGGTACGTCAAGTCTCCCTCAGGCTGTGGCGGTTTTGATCCAAATCATGGTAGATTCACTGCGGTGCAGACATCGCGTATCCCATCGAGATGACCGAAGAGCTAGCGACTCGTCTCACGCGAGCCGGCGTGAAAAACGTCGTAGTGCAACAGATTCCGGATGCGCCGCATTTCGGCACCATCACACATCCCAAAGAGTGTGTTCCGCTCCCTCGAATGTTCCGCTCCGAGGCTGATCGTCTTGCGGCGTAGAATCAATGAAATGTTTCACGGCTACGTCCTGTCGTCCTGCGCCGGGTCGGGTAAGGTGCCGCCGTTGCCGCCGCCCGAGAAGATCGTTTCGCCCTGGTTAGATGAGCTCAAGGGCGTCGGCTTCGAGGATGATGAGGATGAAGACAGCGGAGAGGAATACACCTAAATCAGGCATTTTTCAAACCTGCTCTCCTTACCTCGATTATCCTGGAATTTCGTTGTATCGACTGTTCAAGTTCAAGTTCTCATCTGATATCGAAGAATCGGATCACTGTTCGTGCCATGGCCGTCAACAGAGATCAATGAACGCGCGGAGCTGCGTTGTTCCGCCAATATGTATCATTCCGTGCAACATTGTCAGCGTCCCGATCGTCATACAGGTTCAGGCTGCCGCTCATCCGCAGTCGAGATCCCCCGCCGGTTTCCAAGGACACAAGTACGTACGCAGCTCTGGACAGTGGCCATCGACTGATTTCGCCGCGAACGCCGTCATTTTGAATGCCTGAAAGGCACAACAGAGAGAGAGATCATCCCGTCGATGGCGACCGCACCAATTTTACTCCAAACCCGCTCCAACGACGGGCAATGGTAGCTCCCGACGCTGATCGATGCGCGGCCCGGCTGTGCACCGATATATACCCAGAGCGCGTTTTGCTTGGACGTCTTCCCTCGACCCGCCGGAGCCTCACTTTTCACCTTCCTTCCCAGCTTTTCTTTCGCTGTCTTTTTTCGCTCGTTCCTGGAGAACTCGTCCTTTCATTTCCGACTTCAACACCATCCCAACAATAATGTCGCGTCTCGCTTTCGTACTTTCCTCCGCGCTAATTGCGGCTAATCGTTCGTCCCTCGCTGTGCGGTTCTGGTGGACGACTGCTTATTATCGCATTAGTCGCGGCTGCTGCACCGACGCCGGACCTGGTTACCTTGATGTTCCCGGTTGCGGACACGGAACCTCTCTCAGCCGTTGTCCTCGGTGTCGACGCGTCCGGACACACCACTTACGAGGTCGAAGCACTCGCAACGATGGATGGCTCGACCCTCTCCAGCTTCACAGCGACCGGTGCGCCGCGCAGCTCTAGAAAACCACAGATGCTAACACTCCATAGCCACCGTCGTCGCCGGGTCGGACTACCTCTCGGTCGGGGAAACCGCGGCTTACGCACCCGCCTCGGCGATGGTGCTCAACGGGCTCTCATGCAGCATGGGCAGCGACGGCGCCAACTGCGAAATTGAGACGCTCGTCAGCGCCAACACGTTCTCTACGATCACGGCGTCGATTCCCGTTGCGTCGCTGCAGAACGAGGTGCTTGATGTTGCTGTGAACTCGACGGGAAGTGCGGCGGGAAGCACCAACAGCGGGGCAAGTTCGCCTGCTTCTTCCGGAGCGACCACAACGGCGAGCTCTGGCGCTACTTCAGATGCGTCTTCGGCCGGCCAACCCTCGCCGACTAAATCAAGCGCCGTTGGAATGAAGGGCGGAATCGGGGCGGCGATGACCATCGCGGCGTTAATTGGGACGGCGCTGATGTTCTAGACGTCTTGCGAATAAGGATAATAGTGAGCACGAATGAAGGCTATTGTAGTCAAACACAGCAAGGAAAGTTGGATAGGCGGTGTTAAGAAAGATAACTTGGTAGAAAATGGTCAGTCGCGCTTGTTCGACGAAGGGAGACAGCGAGCCTTGCCTGAGAAGTTCATGCATCCAATATTCCTGCTAAAACGTTCTCGGTCCAGCGCGACAACCGCCTCACAGCCGCATCCGAGCCAACATATCCAGGGATCTTGACACCGTCGAGATAGCCCACCCTCTCATCCAGCTTTTCGTTGTGATCGCCGAAGGTCCACTTCGAGTCGAAAACGCGCGAGCCAATGCTCCCGCCGTGCGAGTCGCGAATGAATACACCACCATTTGTCGTAGCGGGATCGAGCAGAGCATTGAGCATGTATTGAGCCGCGTCGTCCTGGAATTTTATTTCATTGACGCCGGCGATGTGCGAGTGAAAAGCACGCACTTGTGGTGTTGCCATGATTCCCATCCACCTCAGGCCATTGAACAGCAACGCCAGGGGAGTAAGGAGCAATCCCATGCTGGTGTAACGTGAGCCCTTGGTCCAGACTTGTCCCGGGGAGATGTGGGTGAACGCGATGCCTGGATTGGTCGCAGCGAAATACTGGTCAGGGAGACGATAGGATTGAGTGGCGAGGACGGAGGGAACTTGGGCACAAGACGGCGCACCGCAATGAGTCCGTCGCTGTAGCTCACACCACGCATGATGCCCTTCATTGCGGCTACGTTCTGGTCCGCTTCAGCAAGTAGAACAGGAACAGAAGGAGCAATGAGACGCACCACGGTTAGTCCTCGCAGAAACCCCCATGATCTCTTCCTGGCCTCATCCAGCATCAAGTCGTCCTTCGGGAAAACGTACCCCATCCCTGCGCCGAGGATGGTCATAACGTGAGCGTTGTGTCCGTTCCGGGCAGCCGTTTCCAGCAGCGGGAGGAGGGTACGGGTATACAAGAAGCGAGAAAAGTATCCGCACTGAAATGAGACGAAAATCTTGAGACAGACGAGCAAGCGTACCTTGGCGCCAGGTGATCATCCACCCCTTCGACCGTTACTCCGCTCTCGGTGATGGAGTTCCCTCTTGGCCCAGCTGCACTCATGACCAGAAAGTTCACCTCCTGTACACCCAGCTTCCCCGAAATCTCGTCGCACGCACTCCGCACGCTCTTCATGCTCTGTACATCCACCGCCACGAAAGCCCTCAGCGCGCCTTCTGTCGTTGGAATGTTCGCGAAGATGCGTTCGGCAGAAGCCTGCGAACGGCCGAGCAGGATGATGTGGACGCGTCCGTTGAGCTGCCTCGCAAGCGCTTCGGCCATGGCTTGTCCAACGCCGGAAGTTCCACCGGCGAAGACTGCTGTGGGCATGTAGGTCGGTTGGAAAGCGGAAACAGAGGCGCGAGCGCCGCTCAGCGTGGGCATGGGGAGAAGCAGGAACGCGTTATCGACGGCGTCGGATGACGTGTTTTCTTGCCGAAGAATTGACAGTCCGTTTGCCGGGTGATGCTGCTTATCCGACAAGGGCCGTAGAGTAATCGCCGTCATGTCATGCCCTCCAGACCAAACTGATTTTGCTGCGACTACTAGTACTCTAATCATACGTGAGGTTTCCCTTCGTCTTCCAACTCGGCTCGACGGGGCTGGGTGTTATCCTGAGAAGCTTGGCCTGTGCGTGGACTGCGCCTGAGAAACGCTATGAGGGCCTTGTATCTCCGCATCGCGTTGCTGCCGAGGCCGAAGAACCCGAAAATCAATGCGCTGCTGATCGGCGCACTGGCCCAACTGAAGATCAGCTCCCATAAGGTGGCCATGGGAAGGGCATCCAAAAGATACTGCGAGCCTTCAAAGCTGTAGAAGTCCGCATGAACTTCGTCCCACGAAACCCACGGGAGGAGGCCGTCCTGATACTGTGCCGCGCGAGTCGTCACCACGATGAGAGCATTCCAAATGCCCAACGTCGCGGTAAGTGCCAACAAACGCACATGATGGGATTTGTCAATTGCGTGATCTCCCTTCCGAGTCGGAAGATCGCGGAGCCGATAAAATGCTGCTCGCTGGCGTGATAGGTTGAGCATTGTCAGACCGCAGAGAATTAGTGTGCCGAGCGAAAAGACAAATGGCGGAAGATCGAGTATTAAAACCGAGGGTATCGAGCGGTAGACAGAGGGATTGCAGCCAATGGCTTCGATGATGTCAAAGCGGTTGCCTTGCACGATGATGTCTGGGCCGCAGTTAGTGTGAATCGCCTTTGGGTGGCAGACTGCACTTACGCAGTGCCATGATCAGAGCTGGCATTCCCAAACAGATCAGCGCTTCCGCTACGGTCCGCAACGGCGCTTGTTGTAGGCTGATGCGGTAAACTTTCAGAGCCAGAGTAAAAGCCGACGCGGGGAGTGCAACTTCACTCCCAATTTTGAGCTTTGTGGCTAAGCATTTCAAGTTAATTACTGAATATGTGAGGGGAGCATCTGAAAACGCACTAATGTCACACCACAGAAAGGCCTTCACGTCCGCATTACCATTCCACAGGAGGGAATTGACAAAATCGATGAGATCTGCGAGGAAGAACCAGCCAAAGAATACAAAGGAGGGGAAAGTTGTATGAAGGTGCCTGGAGCACGAGCACCAGGATGGCCAGAAATAAAGATAGTGAAGCAAAGAGAGTGAAGATGATATCGTACATTGGAGACTCGCACCAGGCAGTGAGGCGAGAAGCGAGCTGCCTCTGGGCTTGTTCAAATATCATGCCGCCATGAAGGAGGTCCTGACATCATACACCTGAAACACAGTGAAGAGGAACATTGATTCCATGTTCACCTCCCGCTGGCGCTGGCGGGAGAATTCACCTCCGGGTCGCAGTGACGTGATAAATGGGCTTCGATTAGGAGTCAGTAACTTGAGTTTCAGAGTAGTTGGGCTGTGCTGTATGAACTCGAGCACAACTCAAGGCACAACTCGAGCAAGTAAGTAACTGTCATTGATCAGCGGGCTCAGCGGGGTTGTCTCATATGTCAAGTTGGCGTCCCGCTTTCCGCAAATTGCGGCCCCTCTGCGGGTTCCGATCCGCCGGACCTAGAAAACCGAACCGAGCGGCATGCATCACGGGCTAGGACATAGCTCCCTATTGGCAGATGGATGGATAGTACCGTAGTGCTATGCACGCTTTGCGGCCCAAAAATGATGTATTAATGACATCCTTACCCTTCTCTAATCTATTACTTGTATGGGTAGAATCAGCCGTTTCCGAGTCTGGCCGCATTTGACAGTACTGTAGTTTCTCCCAAAGCTGTGGGCGTCATTTCAAGGGATTCATTCTCTCGCCGAGAGCCTACAAATACAGTTTGAAATACTGTACCTTATACACGCGGCAATCAGGCTCGGGACAACAACAGCGCGCATCCAAGCGCTGTCAGCTCAGGATTCTTGGCATTCCGAGTCTTACATTAGCCCACCAATGCTCCGGAAAGTGTCTGGCGTGGGGAGACTATTCCGAGTCTCTGCCGTCCTGGGCCGATTAATTGTATATAAGTAGAAAGACCCTACAATAAATTCTCTAGCAGTGCTCACATCCTTCCCCTCACCCCGCCGGCTGCCAGTGGCCATTCCATCCCACTTTTCAATATCTCTCAAGAAGGGCCAGGCCCAGTCAACTTTCATTTGCACATCTTCCAGTCCACATTTCGACTGTAACATGCTCCCAATCTACTTCGTTGTTTTGGCTCTGGCAATGCGTGCTCGTGCTGCCCCGGTCGGAGCGCAACCTCCCCCCGACGCTCCTCTTACGGCTTCAATCTTTGGCGTATGCACTTCGCTTATATGATCCACACTTCTCCTTTACTGATTGTTCTCGAACAACAGGCAGAAACCGCTGTCCAACCGGTCAGTATCCTCGGCCCGGGCCCGGGGTCAGAATCAGGCCTCCCCAACGCCACCGGAACTGCGGACGTATTTCAACCGTTCCCGTCGACGACGACGTCTGGTACCGGAGTGGTGAGTATGGCAATCACGGAAAATGAAATCCCATTGAAAGGCGGTCACATCTTTCAGTTCGGGGACGTCGACTCTGGTGCAGCAGCTCCCGCCAGAGAGCCAGCAGTTACTTGTTTCATCGCTTAGGAACCTACGGTCTCAAAGAACATTCTTGCTTGAAAGAGTTGAACTGTCAGGGGAACCTCCACTTGGATCAACTTTATTGCTGATCCAAACCCCAATACTCCTGCGGCAATACCTGGGACAGAGCCCTCCTCAAGACTGGACCACGCTGAGTCATCATGGCAGACCGGTCAAGATGACTCAGCATCCCCACATCGGATTATCAAGAGATCTAGATGGGATCTGGCATGCGACATGGCGCGGGAATATTGCCAGCAGTGCCGCAGCAAGGCCCTTAAATAGTTGCCACCTGTCAGGGGGTCTCCAGAGTTTCTTCTCTTTGGATCCCCCCCTGCCAGGTGCGCTCCCTTGTACCAGCTAGCTCAGTATTGACCTTTGGATCCCCCCCTGCCAGTGTGTTGCTTGTGCCCAGCACTGCCTCCTGTCAGAGGTTGCCCTTACATGAACCAAGAAAAAAACTTAGACCTTGACAGACTGTAGATTGTGTAGCATTGTACTAATTTGTGAGTCACATGAAAAACTTCAAAACTTGACATATTTTGATCAAGATCAGCAATGCTGGCCAGATCAAACTGCTTCTAAGGGCAATCGGGGCTACTGTATGATAAATGAAGTAGAATAAGTACTCATGAAAGACTACAGTACTAAAATAAGAGTCAGAAGTTGAATCTACAGGTTTTTTTTTTCAGCCCAAAATACTACTGTACCACTGTAGCATTTTGACCATAAGTCTGGTTACACGTTATACAAGACTTTTTTTGTGATGTACAGTCGCCGACCGTCATCCGAAACAGACTTGTTGCGCGGGCGCTTTATAGGTGCAATACTCTACTGATTACTACCATATTTTGTACATTGGTAGAGCACTACTGTACCATTTCGACCACTTGTCCGGCCGGTGTAACGCTGTAAGGGGACGTCTCATCCTTTTCCATTCTTTTCCATTTACTTTTCTATCTTTTTCCTTACTATACCCTTTCCCCTCTTCCTTCCTACTCTCTCTCACTCTTATCTCTCTTTATCTCCTCTCCTCTCATTCTTATTTGCTCTTATTTATCAGTGGCTTCGTCACGCCGTCACTTATACCTGTGACACCCCCTGGCAAGGCTCCTTAGACTTGTTCTCTTTGGATTCCTCTGCCAGGTATGTGTCTAGCACCTCTGTACACGCTAGCTAGGGCTAATATACTTTGGATTCCTCTGCCAGTCTTGTCTGTATCGTCCTGGGCACACAGGCACTGTAGGGTTGCCCTTACAAACGCGTAACATGTCGGACTTAACTTGCAGCTTGTCCGAACTACTATAAAAGGCAATTTGATGCGTGATCCGGCGTCAGCCGGAGCGAAAATTTCCTTTTTAAGCCTGATTCTTGTCAAAATCGCGCTCCGAACGCGTAACGAGGTCCAAATAAGTCTTGTCCGGAGGCGCGTGTAACGCGTAACCGGACTTGTGGTCGAAATGGTACAGTATCTAAACTTCCAACCTACAAAGTTTCAGCCTGATCCATTGCTTCCAAGTGGCAAAATCATGACTCTGGCGCAAATGTGCCAAATCAGTGTTTTACGTGACACCGAAACACTGCATTTTGTGAGCAGGCAATAAGTTTTTCCCGCAAGATTTTTGTACAAGAACGTTCAGCGACCTCATAAACCCCGGGATACTAAATCTCAGGGCCAACACACCCTCTGACATTTGGCAATAAGACAAACAAGTTGGCCAACCCCATGAAAATTTGATTAATTGAGAAATCACATTGCATGCAGCTTTCTGCACCCGTAGCTCAGTATATAAGGCTGATAATTTGTGTACCATAGTATCTACGGTGGTCTATATTCCCTCAAATTTTTGTCCCGTTTGGGATAGGTATCGGCTCAAACGACGGCTGTTTCGGTGGGTGGTCCTGTTTCGGATGACGATCGGCGACTGTATTCTAATTTCAGCTGAAATTGAAAGAAGAAAAAAATCAAAATGGCCAGACTTCTAGTCACAATGCTAGAGTATTGTATGATGAAAAGAGGACGACCTTTGCATCAGCGAGTGGGCGTGCTGTTTCAATTAGAAGTTTCGTTGTTACAAATTGTGACCACTTTGTGAAAGGTTCATCATGTATCAAATTGCCTAGATAGGGATGCCGACATCAGCTGGCTAAAGATATTGATGGGATTACAGTTTGGCCCGGTTACACGCTACATGTTATGAAATCATTGAAATGTGTATAAGTTCAGTTTGAGCCCTTCCCGGCATTGATGGCCGAAGTTGGGTGTCCGACTGGGTGTAGGGCGGCTCAATAGGGCCTTGGGGCCTCGGCTCCTCCGGCCATCACTGCAAGTTCCGACCGTTAAGCGTTATCCGAACTTGTAATCAAAATGATACAGTATTTTCACCAACCGGCTGTGCTCCGCATCTAAATATTCTCACAGAATTGTTCATCATATACCCACACACACATGGAGACCGCGTACTTAAACACTATCTCCTGCGCGAGTTCAACAAAGTTCCAGTTGTCAATTTGGACACCGTTACCTCGTCTCAAGGTCCAGGATTCGTGTCGTTCCAGTTTGCACATGTATATAACTGAAGTGGATCGTCCAACTTCGCCATCTTTCCTCAGGCATCCTGTTGACAGGCTGTTGTCGCTCATTTCCTTCCTCATACTCATTTTTCTGTCTTCCTTTTTGGTCTTTTGCGATGCTCTCGTACCTCTTCGTTGCGCTCACCTTGACTTTTCTGTCTTCGCGATGCGTGTGCGGCCTGCCGGTGTCGCGGCCCTGCGATGACCAGGTCGTTCCAAGTCCCGTTCCCTTCGTCCATGTACAAAAATGTTCCTTCGAGTCTTTGCACTCTCTAATCCTCACACAGGACTCTGCAAGTCTGACGCCCGCGGTCCGTTCCTCCGCCAAGATTCTCCCCATTCAAGAGGGTAATTCTGTCGGTGACGTCTTCTCGACGCTATCCCCGGCCCTCATCTCAAACGTTGCTACTCCCGTACGTCTCGTGGAACCCTGTCCCTCCAGAATTTCACCTTTTTGCCAGAAATCTGACGCACGGCTGCCAACGGCTGGGCAAGCTCAAGTGGCCGATCGGTACCCGCCGTCCGGTGCTACCTGCGTAATCGTCTAGGCATGCGGGTTGGGAGGGACAAGGAAATCATTAGTCGTTCATAGTCCATTATGTATCATCGCTTTTCATACCCAATCCCGGATTATTCAATACTATCACCTCGCTGCGACTGCACTGGCACTGGCACCGGCAGCCTCCCCGCGTCCCTCCCCACCGTCCGCCCCGCCCCGCATCTCGACATCCACAAGCCCCAGCTCAAACCACGGCAGCTCTCCTTCGTCATCTTCGTCTCCCGTGCGATGTGAATGCGCATGTGCCGTCGTTTGGGATGAAGGTTCCTCGGCCGGCATCGCAATAACGCAAGCGACGCGCACGAGCGGCTCCATTCCCGGCGTCGACACGTTCAGCTCCCGCGGCTGCATCTCGATATCCGCTGGTGATTCGGCGGCGACGGATGCAGGCGCGTCTCGAGGTCGTAGAATACGTGTGCGTCGAGGGATGAGCGCGATGAGTCCTGCGGCGGCGCTTGGGCCGGGTTGGATCGCGAGAGGAGCGGCTGCAACTTCGGGAGATGGATCCTCAGCGGTGTCCTTCGAGGATGGCGAGGAGGAGGATGGTGAGGGGATGTAGTTCGCGGAGAGAGGCTATCGGGATTGGTGTCAGTGGCAAATGTAACCGAGAATGAATACGCACAACTAGTCCATCCCAGTTGCCCTTCTCCGCATCCCATGTGCCCGCCAGCTTCTGCTTCTCGTCCAAGTAGAGGTCGTAAAGCACAGGCTTTGGAGGAAGCTTCTCCTCCGCCTGCCTGCGCGGTCTCGGCGGCACTTCGCCCAGCGGAGGCAGCCCCAGCATCCGCCGTCGACGGTTGATGTATATCCGGCGGGAGACGCACGAGGCGACAAGGGTTGAGACGACGACGAGGACGCCGACTAGCACAAGGACTACGAAGACGTCAGTTCGAGCAGCGTCACGAAGCCGGAAAACACGCACTGTACACCATGTTCATCGTCGTGAAGCCGCTTATGCCACCCCCTGCGTCGCCGCCATCCCCCGACGTAGACGACTGCGTGCTTGTCGGGGCCGGAGGCACGGAGAAGGCGGTCGACATGGGGTCTCAAGTCGGCGAGTGAAGGGGAGGAAGAGGGGAAAGGGAGGGAGAAAGCGGGGGTGCGAAAGATCGGGCTTGGTCGGGGACCTGGAGACGATGTATTTATGTCGCGCGCGATAGCGAGATGAGGTCGCCGGGGCTATGCCGGCGAGCCACACCGAGCGTGTCAGCGCGTGAAATGACCAAGCTTACAGCTGTGGAGCCACGTGCACTGATTGGACTGCGCACTGTGCGCAGCGGGAGCAGTCGGAGGGACGTTTTCTCGAGTCCTGAAGTGGTTAGACGGCAAGTGCAAGCAACGCCCGTCGATGTCGAGAGCAAGCTGGTGGGAAGACGACAAGGTTATCACTGATTGTCATCACCGGCGAGACGCCGACGGCAAAGCGGAGCGCCGCGTCATCAATGAGCGTCCTGTTCCTCAACCTTCACGACGTCCAGCTCGCTGTTCATTTCGATTGTCCAGCGCCATACTCGACGCCGCTCGGGCCTCTTTCCAGTCAAGCTCAACAGCATACACCCACCTTCAACGTGGCAGCCCTTCGTATTTCGGAGAAACACGGGAGAAGAACCATGTCTTCGGAATCCCAGGCTGCCGTTGTCGAGGGCACGCACGGAGATGACGCGGGCAAGCAATAAGCACACAGACAGGCTTCTGTTGCTTCTTGCCTCCGCACTTCCATGTCCTCGTCCTCTGCAGACCCAAATGCGAGTGCAACCAGTGCTGGCGCTGCAGCTTCCGCGAGCTCGTCGCAAGGATGCACCGAGCAGACGAGCACAATTTGCGGATTGGGCGGTGCAGGAGATCTGTATCGTATGTCTCTTCGCCAATCGTCGCTGTTTCTTTTCACCTGATGCAGGCTTAGTCCTCACCTTCATCGGCACCCTGATCATCCTCCTGCTCATCGCGTCCTTCATGGTCGCGCGCGGCTACATACGCCGTCGCCGTCTGCGCGCTTTGGGCCTGCCAGTAGACAATGCTCGTCCATGGCAGATCACCATCGCCGTCCGCGAACGCCCAGTCAGGCAAGGTCGACACATACCGCTGGGTCCCCGCCCGGAGATGTTCGATCTCTACGTCGACGCGGAAAAGGGCCGCATCGGAATGAAGGAGGCAAGGGAATCCATTGGGACATGGGGCAGCTTCCTTGTGCGTCTCTCCTTTCAATTTCCCTTGACGATCCCTGCCTTCTGTCTTTACCACGCTCGTGGTTGGCTCCCAATGTCGATCGCGAGCTCATGCGAAATGTTTCCGAACTATTTCTAGCCCATCTCGGCCACGTTTATCCCGTCTCCCGAAAATACTATCCCAGCGACCAAGATGGAACCCTCCGCAGTCGAGTCGCCCTCCGAGTCGGTATCGGACCCTGCGCCACTGACACCGGTTGGGCCGGCGCCGGTGCTGCAAGTCCCCGGCGCTCCCCTCCCAAGCGCTGGAGCCGGCGCGGGACAAAGTCTCATCATGGCGATGCTCGGACGAGGTTTGCGATACGCGCGCGCTCGAACGCCGGCGGAGGACACGAATACCACGAATACTACGACGACGACAAACACGAACACGAATCCTCTTCCCGTCGCCACGACGCTACCACCCATATCAGCACCTCGGCATGCCGTTGCTTCTTCCCCGGGGCCAGCGCCGCTCTCCATCCCCATCCCCATTTCCGACGCGGACGCCGCCGCGTTGGCAGCCGCATCAGCAGTGCCGATACCGCCACCACCGCCCATTTGGCTCGGGCCGCCCGTAGCGAGGGTGGCGTGTGTTATCGCAATGCCTGTGCCGCCGGTGCTTTCGATGTGTCTACCAGTGAGGGGGATCGGGTAGAACGGGCCGACGGCGACGAGAAAGAGGAAGTGCCTCTGCCATTGGTTGAGTTGGGTATTGCACATGTTGAGTTGCATGCTGGGGAAGGAGAAGACTGTCAGCGGAGCAGAGGACGATGTTGAATTGAGCTCATGATAATTGCACACAAGAAAATTTGTATATGGGGCATAAATGCAGAAATCCATCAACATTGGTTCTGGCTTCTCTTGAAGTTACAAAGTACTTTCAGTTCATCAGATGTCCAAGTTGTTCCATAAATGTTAATCTGGAATGAGCAACTAGGTAGCCCCAATTCTTCTGCCTCTAAAGCAGATATCCTCTCAGTCCCAGAAGGATCATAGGACCAGTACAGCTGCCCTGAAATGGCAGGGATTCTGATGGTGATCACATCATCCTGGATATATCTTTGTGGATGAGGCACCCAAAGATAAACCAAAAGTGGTGAATTGTCGGACATGAAAGTGTGTGCCAGATTCCAAGGATCCCAGTGGTGCTCAACACTGAGGTACATGGAGTACCCTGTTGTCAGAACTAAGAAAATTTTTGAAGAATTTAATAATGTGTGTTGATTTGGATTTATCAAACGTACAATACTGCAGTTCAATATCTGTGTTTGCATTGTGACTGAACTAAGTTGGATTGCAGAAGGAAAAAATCACATACCCAAGTCATCAACTCCTTGGCAGAAATTGAGGGTTACTGCCTCCTCATCTTCAAGTTTGGCATTACCAAGGGTGTAAGCTGTTTCTTCACTTGGTCCATTATCCACAATATGAGGAAATCTATGCACATTGCTTAGCCAGGGTTTATCATAGATGTTGTGAACTTGCCGTATCCAATCTCCAGCCACAAATCCATCAATTTCATATTCACGAACACCAGTCTTGAGCAATTGGATTGTTTTTACAGGATTTTCCAGTTGACAGCCAAGGCCTTTGCCAGAAATTGCAGTGTAGACAGTAGCAAGCTGGAGCTCAGTATTCTCTGAGGTGTGTGCCAATGCAATGTTGTTCTCAAAGACTCTCAGAAGACTCTGCAGAGACAGCCCAGCCAGCACATCACTTTCTGCCTCTGATAGTCTCCAAGTCTCCAAGAGCCGTGAAAGGTCAGCAGGAAGAGGAGCTCGGAGATAAAGTCTCCAGGCAGTATCCACCAGATACCGGTTTGGTCCCTGGAACTCTTCTCGGCCAAGATCCACACAGATCTGTTGTGTGGAAAGTGAAAGCCATTCATCACTCTTCCAGATCAATGCTTCCCAGGGAGCAGCATCAATCACTTCCTCATAGTTTCCATGGTCCCAATGGAATCCTGGCATAGACTGCATGATATGAGCAGCGGGGCAAATTTGAAATGGTTTTTCACTGACAAGAAACTGGGAGGCCTACAGATCTTCAATAGGTTTTTTTTTGTGAGGTATAGTTGGCAACTTACCAATTGTAGTTTCAGCAACTTGGAGTTGAGATATGTGTTGCAACTATTCACAGCTTCATGCACTGGAATAAGGTCTAGAACAGTATTACAATGTATGTCAACGATAATAACCATGCTTACTATTGTGATAAACCAGTGCATTCATTCTCTTGCACTGCGAAAAGCCAAGCAGTTGAAGAAAATCTGGACGCCTATGATGTAATAATTTCTAGCGACACCAAAATCAACCAAACCACACCTAGGACTTATCACAGCGGAGGCCATCATTCTCTGGACCTATATAAGATACGCAGCTAGATGTAATGAGCAAAGGATACCTCTGAAGTCAATCCTTCATAGGACATGACGGTGAAGAGCTCAGAGCTCGGGAAAATCTTGGCATGGTAGGTCTTCCTAACTCCAATGATAGCTCTTCCAGGTGAGTCTTCCCTGTGCCGTGTGACCGCATCATCGACAATCGCCACTTCATGGATGAGTTTCAGGAGGTTTATATCTCCCAGACGAATCCTCCGGAAATCTGAATCCCTTTGAGCGGTGGCCCGCGGTAGATGCCATGCACTGACCCTCATCGGAGTCCGAGTCGTTTATTTCTGGTGCGCTCAGTATGAAGGTTCCTCCGTTAATCGTCACATTATTGCAGTGGTTGAACATTGCAACAGGCCGGGGAGGCGCTGGCGGAGAATAGAGAGCGACCGCTCGCGGAGCAGCCATGGTGGACGAGGGAGAGTGCGAGCTGTCAGGCACTGCCTCCTGGAGGACCGCCTCATCACCGCGTTACCACGAACTCAAATGTCGACATCCAGTCACAAGGCGCTGCGCCAAGCGCCCCCGAATAGCAGGTCATGAGCCTCACAGACATAAAGCATCGCAATGATAATGAAACTAAGCACAATGTTATAGACCCTGATTAAACTTCGGCTCTCCCAACCACTTCCGCAATGACTCTCCGTAGCGCATGATGCCGACGACCGGCATGAAGAACAGCAGAGACACCAACGCGTAGGTGAGTCCACTGAACTGGAATCCAACCTTATCGCCAAACTGGATGGACCAGAAGCCGACGGTGAAGGATATTTCTAGAGCTTGTCAGTGACGAGTAGAGAAGGAACATCGGATGGATACCTTGGCGCGCGAAATTCAGCAGCTGGACTACCTCTGCGGCTTGTGGCTTGTAGCAATCGACACAGTCTGCGAGGCGAAGTCATTAGATGTCGTCACGGTCGAAAAGTGAGGAACAAGAGGCGTACAGGCAATCGTCGGCGTTGTTACCACCTGGACCGAGAAGCCTATCCGAAGCGACTTCAGCATGGAGAAACGGAATGTGGACAAGAACACGCACAAGTGATCGCCATGCCCACCGCGGCGCCAACATAAGAGTGCTTCAACTCATGGTTTGCGATGCAAAAGCCGAACATGAGCAGTCCGCCAGGAAGCAGAATTGCAGCGGGCCACATTCCGTGCAAGCGCACTTCGGGACGAACGCGGCCTTCGCGTTTGCGGGAGCGTTCGAGGAGTTTGTCCTTCACAGAGATGCTCAGCATTGTGGACGCGAGAACGAGAAACGCGCACGATGACTGGTCCGGAGACGACTTCACCGAGGACGCCTCCGATCGTGGTGCTGACGCTGAGTGCAACGCCCGTGCGAGCAGAGCCCCAGCCGTAGTAGACGCGGAATAAGGCTGAGACGGTCTGGGCGGGCATAACACTGCGCACGAGTGGGTCAAGCGTCGAGGCTGGGAGTGTGCTCTTTCGTACCTTCCGAGTGTGAAGGCGACGGCCGCAAACAGCGCGAGGAAAACAATGGGAACGTATTGCAGCCTGTGCTTGGTGAGCAAGCGGGTGCATGAAAGGGATGTCCATACATTTGGAACGGTCGGGCGAAGTCGATGAGCTTCAGAGCCCGTTTTGGGCCAGGCCCGCCGGGTCCTGTGAGACGCATGCGAGATGGCTTTTCCGCCGAGAACGACGTTTGCCCGTCGACGCGGATGTACAGGGTCTCGGGGATGAACAGCAGGATGAGGACCCAACAGACGGTCGTTATGATCGCAGGCAGCAGCAATGTCCACCGCCAGCTGACGAATTGTGCAATGAACCCGCCGGGAAGAGAAGCGATGTGTGGCTTAGCGCAGAGTGAGCAACACAGAAGATAGTAGAACTCGAGACGCACCCCGTTAATCAACGCGACCGTTATAATCCCGACCATCTTCCCCCTCTCATGTAGGCAGAACAAGTCTGACACGACGGCGAAGCATACGACGCTCCCCGACGAGACCATGAAGCCGACGAAGAAACGCGCGAGAACGATGTTGCCCCACGTATTAGCGTAGGCACTGCCGAAGGAGGCGGCGATGCCAATGAGCTGGGATATGAGAAGAATAGGGCGCCGCCCGTAGACGTTGCTCAGTGGTGCCCAGAGGAAGGACCCCAGGCCGGCGGCAGCAATGCCAATAGTTCCTGGAGCGAATTAGCCTCACTGGCCTGCGCGAAGTGACAGCACGCACCGATATACGAAGCCTCGATAGCAGTGACGTGCAGCGCGAGACCGACTTGCGCATATGCGGGGTTCATGCATGCGAGCGAAAAGAGGCCCTGGGACGCGTCAGCGCCAAGTCTCTCCCCGAGGGCAAACGCACGGAGAACGAGACCAACGCCGCGACCGCGACGATGAGATACTTTTGCGAAGGACTCCAGTTGAGTGGCTGGCCGAGACCGAGCAGTCAGCTGAGAAGCAGTGTTAGACGAATCCACGCACGTCCTCAGGGTCGTCGGAAGGCTGGGGTATGAGAGGCAGCCCGTGCTTGTCGAGCTTCAGCGCCGGTTCCGGGCTTTCGTCGCGCGCGGCGTGCTCCTCGGCCGAGATGCTACCCTTCTCCAGCGCGCCGACTTGCGAGTCCATGGTGGCGAAACGGAGGTCCGAGGGAGTGGGACGCTGTGAGAAGCCGCCGAGGCAGACTTTCCGAATGTTGGTCGAATGTTCTCATGGAGGTTCCGGGTCAACCTGAAGCGTGTGAGGTTTCTCAGGACGCCGCGTAAACAATTCAAGACTTGCTCTCTCCCATGAAGGGCAAAGTTATCCTCGAAGAGGCCTTCAACCTCCCGCGTCTGGCGGCGGAGGAAGCCAAGAAGTATGCGTCGGCCAGTGCAGCGGGGCTACTCGGCAAGGCACTTGCGGACATTGACGGGCGAATCGCCCAAATGGATGAGGTCCGTCTCCCGGCGGAAAGACCGAGGATGAGACGTTTTTGCAGGCTGGCGTCGAGATGCAAGTCCTGTCGTTGACCTCGCCGGGGTGCCAAGGAGAAATCGATCCCGTCGCCGCTCATGCAATGGCAGTCGACAGCAACGAGTGCGTCCTACTTGGTTGTGCTTCTTGACCTGTTCTGCTCATCCCTCTCCAGCTACATAGCCGAGAAAGTCCGAGCAAATCCTTCTCGGTTCGCTGCCTTTGCCTCGGTTTCGATGCACGACCCACAGCAAGCTGCCGACGAGCTCACCCGCGCCGTCCTTGAGTTGGGTTGTGTTGGAGTCATGCTAAATGACTTCCAGAGCAGTGGGGCCGACGGAAATGTGAGTTCTCCTCTCCAAACATCAGGCGGTCGCTCAAGTACACTCAGACGATGCTCTTCTACGATGATCCTTCGTACGATGTGCGCCATTTCCCCCCTCATTCCGACGACTTTTGTCATGGAAGGGACAGATTTTCTGGGCGACCGTCGAAAAACTCGCCGTTCCTGTCTACATGCACCCGCGACTCCCCTCGCCCCTCATCTACGAGCAGCTGTACGCTAAACGACGCTGGCTCGTAGCCTCTTCTTGGGGCTTTGCCAACCAACTTTCCATCCACATCCTCGGAATCGCCACTTCTGGCGTATTTGACCGATTCCCTGGCATACAGATGGTCTTTGGTCATCTCGGCGAGCACGTATGTGTTGATTCTCAACGAGGATTCGTTCTTACGGGCCTAGATACCGTTTGATCTATGGAGGCTGGATCACAAGCTCGACCGTTCGTCGTCTGTTCCTTCCCTTGTCGCGTCAGACGCCTAATTACTCGACAGGCGACCGCTTCCCTGAGATGCGCATGGCGAAAGACAAGACAATCCGCGATTATTTCGCGACAAACATGCACATCACGAGTGTGTCTCTTCATCCTTCCATTTTACCCTCGCTAACTCGGCAACTGCATAGCGAGCGGCGCATTCTCTACGCGTTCCCTCCTCTCCGCCATCGCAGAACTCTCTGCCTCGCGTATCATGTTCTCAATCGACTACCCCTACGAAGACGGGCTGATGGAGGGAAGCACCTGGTTCGATAACGTCCCCATGTCCGTGATTCTTTCTTAAGCACGGAGTTATCTTTCTACTCAACGGTCTTCGAATGTAGCTCGACGCCCGACCTGCTTACCATCGGACGTGAAAATGCTATAAAACTCTTCAAATTGGACCGAGCGCCACATAACCTCGTCCTGGGTCAAGGATTGAAGCAGCTCGAAGTCGGTGGGCTGAGTAAGTTTTTGTCCAGACCTGTACTTGTGTATTTTCCGATTGACGGGGCTGTAGGTGGGCCAATCTATCCCGACGATGCCAGTCATTTGAGGACTGCTACGCGGATTTGACCGTACTCGAAGCAGCGCCATATCTTTTCTGGCTGTACTTGTATTTGCTGTTGAGTTCCGTCGTTGCTTTCGCACCCCTTTTTTAATCCGCATCGTGTGACACGTGCCGTGTGTGGTTCTCTTCCTGCCGTCATGACCTTAGCCTGGTTGCGTCTCCTTCCGTCGGTTGGCGGGTATTCCGTTGGCAACCGGTCCTTTTGGCGCGAATTCTCGTCCTACCATCCTCCGGTACGTTCGTCTCCGGTGTCTCGATTGTCCTCATGGCCTCAAATCAGCCGCACCTCATGATTGGGTTCGATAGCCGGATGCCAGCAATTGACAGCGGGATCTTCTGATGCTTAATTTTCCAATCCTGTATCTGTCAAGAGGCGGAGAAACGGAGAAACGGAGCGCGGAGAAAAGGGGTTCGAAGATCCCGGTGCGTAAGCGATCTCTGGTACGTTTCCGCCAGGCTTTCGCCCATAAACTAAACGTTCAAGGCTCGAACGTCAAAGTGATTCTCTTCCTCTTCGCCAACTTGAAGATCATGACCATGGAGACAGAGGCGCACAGGCAGAAAGTATCCACGCCGCGCCCATTGACGGTATCCATCGTGGGCGCTGGACTCGGCGGCCTCGCAGCGGCCGTCGCGCTTCGACAAAACGGACATCAAGTCCAAGTGCGTAGCCCTCCAGCTGCGCTCCTTCTCATTTGACCGTTCTTGCTAGGTCTTTGAGGCGGCTTCAGACGCGAAGGACAACATCGGCGCGGCGATCATCGTGCCCGTAAACGCGCAACGCGTCTTGGAGTACATTGGCTACGTGCCCGAGAATATCGACCCAGTGGCCTACGAAGGGGTGCGCTCGCAGAGCGTTCATCTCGCGGACGAGTCCCTAACCTTGCTTCACAGACCGAAGCCTTCGATTCCCTCGCCAACGAAAGCATACCCGGACGGTGGCTTATCCCTCTCGAGAAACCAGTTCGTTCCTCATCCTTCCTGAAGAGGCAGAGCTCACATGGCCCTGGTCTAGAACCTCATGTGTCATCGAGGCGACCTGCACGCGGAGCTGCTCCGTCTCGCTACCGAACCCGGTGCCAGTGCGGGCCCGCCGGTTACCGTACGCGTATCAAGCAGAGTGGTAGGGTGCGATCCTGCCCAGGGATCGCTAAAGCTGGAGTGCGGGGACGAAATCCTCAGCGACTTGGTCATTGGGGCGGACGGAATCGGGGTACGTGGACCAACCAAGCTTTGGTGTCTTGAATCTGACGCGTTTCGCAGTCGTTCATCCGGACCAGCATCGTCGGGGAGCCTGTTCCTTCCTTGTCTTCTGGTTGGAGCTGCTCTCGCGCCGTTATCGATATGGATGCAGTCCGCGCCGCACCAGAACTTGCCTGGATAACGGAGGGAATTTCGGGAGCGCGAATCGTCTCGCGGCGTCGCAACGGTCCGACAGGTGTTGCGGTGCAGTTCTTGTATCCCATTCGCGGCGGGAGGGAGCTCAATTGGGCCGGGGTGTACTCGGACGATCGACACGAGGATCCCGGTACGTCTGCACCACAACTTCCCCGTGAAGCAGAAGACTGAGCAACAGTAGATTGGCTTCCTTGGTCCCCGCGCGCGACTATCGAAGACATCTACTCATCCTTCCAACCCCAATACCGGAAACTTTTGTCCCTTCTCCCCGCCGACCCAGCCACGATACCAAAGTGGCAAATGCGATACGTGCCGCTTTTGCCGACCTGGATCCGGGGGCGCGCCGCGTTGATGGGCGACGCGGCACACGCGACGTTGCCGATTCTCGGGCAGGGTGCCGCTATTGCGATCGAGGAGGCCGGTGCCTTGGGCGCTTTGTTCCCCGCAGGAACAAAGGCAGAAGATGTAGAGGTTCGGTTGAAGATTTACGAAGCGCTAAGGAAGGAGCGCGGCGAGTGGGTAGGGCGGGAGAGTGTGGAGCAGGCGATGGTGAAGGAGAAGATGCGGCTGTTTTATCGAAGTTCGTGCTATTGTTCTTCCTTTGAGCTCGCATCCTTAACTGACGTTTACGAGCAGCAAAAGAAATGCAAGAATTTATCTTCAATCACGATGCGATCAAGACCGCGCAGGAAGCTTTGGTGGCGAGCTCTGGGTAGATTGTCTCGGCGGATCATTCTTAAAACTTCAACTGTATTTATATCGTCCATACAGCTTTCGTCTGCAATGGCACAACCACTACTGTTCTTAGAAAACCGTCCATGCAAGCCATCCATGAGTGACGGGACTCACAGGCAGTCCGTGCCACAAGAGGTGTCAGATCACCCCATCACCGTACACGGACGTCTGCCGTGCCAAGCCCATCGTGCAGAGAGAGCGCATCCATATAAAGCCTTCCGCCGGAAGGGGCTCGCAGCGACCCTTGCCATCTCGCATACGATGCGTTCCAGCGCACACATTAATATTTTCTCCCTCATTTACCTCGCCGTCTTCTGTGCGGGCGTGCTGGGCGTCCCAGCCGCTGCACCGTATGTAGATCCTCGAGCACGATTTCTGCCAAGGGCTTACCGTATACGCGTACAACCCAGCGACATGAACTCCGCAGGATCTTCGGCAGTGAACAAGCGCGACACATGTCCCATTTGCGGAATTGTCGAGGGAGAGCCGACCAACTTCAAGTAGAGCGGGAATATTCGAACTTGTCGAGTGGGGGAATAAATAGTTGAAAGGTTCCAGGGAGAAGTCGATTCTCCATGATGAATCTCTAGAAACAAGCATAGATGAGTCAAGTCGCTAGCGCTACCAGAAAATCGCGGGAACAAACACAAATCGAGCGGGACCGAGCATGTATGTCTTTACGCACGATTCTGAATGGCTCGATGAATTAACTCGGTAGTAAACAAACGCGCGAAAAGGAAAGAATAATTGTAGAAAAAAATCCCAAGGAAGCGAATCTAGCACAACCCCGCCAATGCCAACACCAACGCTCCAGCTATCCCGGCCCGCGCCCAGCCCGCTGTCCCTCGCGAGACCGCACCATTCCGTCGGAGGATGATCTTCCCCGTCGTCTGGATTGGGGCTTCCGCCTCCGTGGCGGTCGCGCCGTCGGTATTCTGATTCTGGTTCTGGTTCTGGTTCTGGCTCTGGCCGTCGTGCATACGGTGCTTGCCCATCTTCCCCATGCCACCGGTAATCTGCGCGCCAGAGGCATCGACGGTAACCGTCTCGTATACGGTGACCGTCGAGCCGGTCCCGCTGGCCGTGCTACCCGAGTCCGTCATCGACGCGGTCGCATTCTCGTTGTCCGTCATCGACGCAGTCGCGTCCCCGTTCCCGTTCCCGTTCCCGTTCCCGTTCCCGTTTGAGTTTCCGTTGGGGACATTGACTGCAGTAGCAGTAACCGCCGCCGTATCCGCAACATCCAGCACCTGCGTTACACTCGCCAGCGCCTCGGTGCCCGTCATGAACTCCGTCGAGACCCCATTGAAGGTCTCATTGCACATGACGAGCGCGGGAACACCCGGGTCCTGGGGCAGGATCGTGCATGCGACGCCGGCGACGAAGCTGTCGCCCGAGTTGGGGACCGAGACGGACGCGGTTTGCGAGGCAAAGTCTGTGCCTGCGACAATGGTGGCTGCAGAGTAGACGATGTATCAGCGAACGGGAAGACGAGGAACAGAGTGGCCACGCACCGGTGAATGTCACGGTGGAAGTGCTCCCGCCGGCGACGGCAGCCTCGAAAGGCTCCTCGACGGCGTATGTAGTGTGGCCAGCCTGATCTACGCCGAGGATGGAGGCAGTGAGGGCGGTACTGGCTGGAAGGGCCGGCGCGAAGACGGTTACAAGCGCAGGGGCTGGCGCCGCAGAGGCGCCTACAAAGTCGTCATGAGCACGCGTCGGCAAGAGCAGTAGGGCCGCATAGAGACATACGGTGAAGAGTGAGCAATCCCAAAAAGAGTGTCGTCAACGAGAGCTTGTGCATCGATTCGAAGGAGGGAGACATCCTGTGTCGACGGGAAGCAGAGGAGAAAAGTAAACAAAAGAGAAACGAGCGAAAATCGAGAGCGTCGAAGCGGGAAAGGAAAGCGTTGCTCGCGGCGGCGTTGCGGTCTTTACATGAGACCCAAAATGACGGATGGCAGTGCCGCCTAGCCCAACTGGGAGACGAAACGCGGAAATGGACCCCGCAAATTTGATGCGAATCTATTGGATTTCTCGCCGATAATTCATCCGACGCCGGGGCCTCGACCCGCGCAAGCCCTCGTGGGCGCTGGATCTACGGCAGTGCGAGGGGATGAAACTTGCGCCAAGCTGGAAACGGAACGGCGGCCAAGGCTCTATGCACGAAGGAATATACCTGCCCTTGCACTCCATCCTGCTGCCAGCTTCCCGAGCTGCGCGGCTCGAGCGTTCTTTGCCAGTGCTCTCCGACTAAAGCCACCGTTCGCGACACGATAGCCTACGCATGGTCCCAATTTGGCATGTGTGTGTGGCTGTCGCTCCGACTACCCTACGACGGGGTCCCAAGGTCTAGCCGCATCGACAACGCGTCTTCGCCATCGCCATCTACATCCGACGCCCCGCAGTCAGTCCATTGTGCCTGAGGAAGAGAAGGGTGATGCACAGTACTTCGCCTCGACCTTCGCGACCTCGAACCCGAGCGCGTCCTGGTACAGCGCTATCGCAGCTTTGTTGGATTTTCTGACATGCAGGGAGACGTAGTGGGCCTTGTAGATGGTGGCCATGGCATCTTCTGAGAGCGCGTGAGCGGAGGTGCAAGCCGAGGAAAGTGGGAGGGAGGCCAGGCAAGTTTGGAAAGTGGTGAATGCGACGTAGCGGGCAGTCAAGGAAGGAAATCGAGGAAAAGGGGGCAAGACGCACGGGAAAGCAGCATGAGCTTTTTCGCCAGCCCTAAGCGCCTGTAGGAGCGCAGCACCGATATTGAGTTGACGTGGCCGTGTATGGGCTGCAGCTTCTCGTTCCCGGCCTTGCTCTTCTCGTTCTCCTCGCTGTCTTCCCGCTCCTCTCTGCCCACGTCGTCTTGCGTCAGGCAGCATAAGTGCGAGCGTGCGGTGCACGCACATCTTTGCCAGCACATAGCCAACGATGCGGCCCTGGCGAGACTCAGCGACGAACGGGAGGCGGGAATGGCGCCACGCACCTTGTGGTCCTCGGCCACAAACGAAATCTGCGGCCACGTCATTGCGTGGTATATCCCTGCGTCGACGCATGAGTCTTCTCGGGCTCCCAATGCGAGGTGCGACGAGCCCGCGAAACGCACAGAACTTCATCGAGTAGTTCTCGGGCAGGTTCTGCAGGTTGGCTGCCTGTATGGCAAGCAAGTCCTCGGGCTACTGAGACAAACTGTGAGCGTCGGAACGCGAAGCGAGTGTTGGCAGAGAGCAGACCTTGGCGATGCGGATGCTCATGGCTGAGTAGAAGAAGGTCCGTCACAGCCACATCTTTCCCTCCGACAGACACACCGTGGCCTTTCCCCCACCGACGCTGGCTTCTCAACCCGGCTTACCAGTGACCCATGCCTACCACTGTAACGGCTTTCGAACGACAAGGGGCGTTCGCGGAATTCCCAAATGGACCTCTCCGCGGTGTCCCGAACCGACTACTTACCGGTCCGAACGAGTCGTACCTGCGGCCAATACCAGCCTCCGTGCCTCCAAAACGCGTCAAGTACGAAGCTCCGAAAGGCCATCCGCGTCCCGTCGCGACGCGTTGAACACTCTTGGCGTGTTCAGTAGACCTATTTGGAAGCCGGAGTCGTTGCAGCTCAACAAACTTGAACTTCCGGTTAATCCGGTGTTCGAGTACACTGCAAGGGACAATGTGTCTGGACTCCGGAATAAATCCGCGCGGTCTAGTCCCCGGAGAGTATAAAGTCAGAGTCGGCGCTGCGCTCTTGCTTCATTCGCCTCATCCACTTCTCTGCGCCCGGTGCCAGTTTTACTCTCCTCTTCGAATTCTCCACCAGTCCTTCGTTGCATTTTCGACACAATGTTCTGCCTCTCAGCCGCCGCTGTCTTCACGCTCATTGCCTCCACTGTGAGCGCCGTGCCTCTGAGCACTCGTCAAACGACTTGCCCGCTTCAAAGTGCGTTCAACCATTCATACAACTTTTCAGCCACTTATTTTCGTCCCCAGACCTCTCAGAGCTCACAGTGACCGCCCCCAATCAGGGCAAGGTCCGCTGGGACATGTTCACTGTCTCTGGCGGCGATGTCAACGCCGGCGATCTCGTCTGGGTGCGCATTTCTCTGCCTTGCATTATTCTTTCTCGAGACTCACAGACCGCCATCTAGTTCAATAACAACCAGCCCAACGGCAACGAAGTGTTCACTGCCACCGTGGGCTCGCAGCCCAACTTCTTCCTCTTCACCCGCGCGGGAGGTCAATCCGTCGGCGTTTCCGGCACCACCGCCGGCTCGAAGCTTCTCGCGAGCCCATCGGCCGCGACGTTCCAAGTTACCTGCCAGACTTGCGATGGCTTTGCGACGGGCAACACGCAGGCCGCCGCTGGATGTGTGTTCGAGCTCACGGACGGGACAAGCCCGCAGGGCCAGTGCATCACCTTTGCCGGGGAAGACGTGGTTACGCTGAATAACTGCGACGGGGACCCATCCCAGTCGATGGATATCTTCTCTCACTAGGGAGGATACTAGTAAGGAACTTTCAAGATATTTAATTCAAGCATTTGCCCTTGTATTGACGTGAATGTCACCAGAGATCCTTCGTTCTCAAACGTGCCTTCTTATTCTGACGAACCGTCTTCCGTCTCCCAGTCCTCATCGTCACCGTCCTCTGGATCCACCATCAACTCACAAGTTGCCTTGTACCGCCCGAGCATGAACTTCACCAAACAATACCCCCGCTTAATCCCGGGCCAGGCCATATCCGCCTCAAGCATCGAGGTGCACTGCCCATTGGAGCCACAATAATCCAGCACAAGATGCATCGGATAGGTACCCTTCACACCCTTTGTCGTCGCTGCAAGCTGCGGCACTTGGCCGAGCAGCACCTTGCCGGCGGCGAGGTCCTTCGCAATCGCCGCGCGCAGGAACGTCCCGTTGCGCCGATGCATGATAGTTGTGACGTCGATGGTGTCGCGAGGAAGACTTTGAGGATCAGGGTGACCGGCAATAGCGATTTTGAGTAAGGATTTCTGCTGGGTTGTCGTGTAGCCTGGGGAAAGGCACTGCCATCGGTGGCGCTCTTCCCAGTCGGCGCGTTGGCAAGCGGCGTCGCAGTAGGCGACATTGTTGCAGTGCCCGCAACGACGGAGCTTCGGTTTGGAGAGTTCCTGATTTTCCGTGTCCGTGCTTGGATTGTTGTCGTTGTTCAAGCACTGGAGGCAACGGGTCAAAAGTGGACTGGAGAAGTAGTAAAATGACATGTACTAACCCTGGAATTGTCGCATGTCTTCTCCTGCTTTCGAACCTCCTCCAGTATCCCGATACGCTCGTAGGCGACGGCGATCACCTGCGCGCAACGCACGTATCCGCTGCTCCTCTTGAATTCCGGATGCCCAAGTTGATCACGGACTTCGTATAGCGCGCCGTCCAGGACGGCCGCTACGCAGCATCGATGAAGCAACCACCGACAGAGCGCTGGCGCCCACCCAAGTTTGTCTTGGTCG
Source organism: Mycena chlorophos (assembly GCA_014461115.1). NCBI lineage: Eukaryota > Fungi > Basidiomycota > Agaricomycetes > Agaricales > Mycenaceae > Mycena > Mycena chlorophos. The sequence goes on along the minus strand of JACAZE010000002.1, from coordinate 1,037,320 downwards.
TAAGTAACCGAGGATCGACGACTGCGTCATGAGCCAGAGGATGTCGTTTTTAATGGTCTGCGCAACGCAACGCGGATCGGTGACGTGCTTGAAGAGGTCCGTGAGGGCGGAGAAGAGCAGACGCGTATCGCTGGCTGGCACTGGGCCATTGCCATCGAAGCATTTCCGCACGGCGCTCGTCAGCGCGGACGACATGTCTGCGTTCAATAGCTCCTTCCAGAAAGCAGCACTGGGCTCCCGATCGCCGGAGCCAAGAAGCCGGATGAGTGATATGACGGCTTTTGTTCGGTAGAGGCGGTCGTCGTCGAGGGTAGCCGGGGGATGATCGTCGGTGTCTATCGCGTAGCGCAGTCCTCGGTGACAGAGCATCGCCAGGTTGAAGTTGCCGCCGGCAGCCTCCGAAAGCTCGTCGAGCAGCTCCGAAGTCTTTGCGTCAGCCCATTGAACGCATGCATGCGTCAAATAGTCGTACAATCCACCGCGAAATTGTTCCATGCGCGGGTAGAAGTTGATCGATGTTTCTTGCCACATCCACAGAATCGTTCTGGAGAGACCCGGTGTTGAAAGCACGTCCTTGCGGAACCGCGGATCGGTAGCCTTGAGGGGTTTCATGAGCAAAACGAGGCCGAGGCCCACGTCGCGGTCGACCTCGTACCTGGTCGAAAGAGCAAACTCGAGAGGCAAGCGGAAGATGATCGAGGTTGACACGCCGGTCGAATGGGCCCCGCCTTCCGTTTGCGCGTGGTGGCATGATGGGAAGAGACAGGTTGTTTGGTTACAGGCCATCACACGTCAAGTTAAATTGCACATCACGTTTCATGTCAATCAAATCGATTCATCAAACGGGATACAAGTACATTATTTCACTTGGTTACTTCTGCTTTATATTTTGTCCAAAGTCTAAGCCGGACTCGGATGAATCCCGGGCCGCTGCTGCTCGCCACGGACACGGCAACGGCGAAGCAGCTGTGCTACTTCCTCTCGTGCACAAGCATCCCGGATAAACTGACCCTGTAGAAGAGATTGCGATTGGGTTTCTAGTATAGGTATTTAGCTTTGAAATTTCTCACCTGCAGCAATGATTCATAGGTCGTCTCGGCGCTGAAACAAGCCTTCAAAAATTGACCATATGCTGGTGATCGTGAAGCAATGCCGGAAAATAGTGTGGGCCAGTCTTGGTTGTCCAAGTAGGGGTGCATAAACTCTGCATATGTTAACACTTGTCCCTCCACGTCGGGGTCTTTGAGCGGGCGCTGGCCTGTGGCTGTCTCCCATAAGAGAGCCCCAAGTGAGTTCAGTGATCTGGCAGGTTTTCATAATGAGTAGCCCTCAGCAGCAGTATATGTATGAAACCTTACCTGGTGGGATCAAGTCTGCAGGGCTGATCCTCTGGCCATTGAACAATATCATCAAGTTTATCTGATAGCTGCTGAGTACCAATTACTTGAATTGGTTGAAGATGCCACATACTGAGTTTGGCAACTCCACTTCGATTGAGAAGAATATTGTTGGCAGGAATCTGCTTAACTGGCAGATTTTTCTCTGCTAAAAACTTTAAAGCAAGGAGGATCTATGAGAAATGGAGTTAACACCACTTCAATTAGTTGAAAGGTTGTCAACTCACATCTTTGATGCATCTTGCTATAAGGCTATCAGGTAGACTGACCGAACCAGCATGTTTCAGACCAATTATTCGTTTGAGGGACATTGCCATGAGCTCCTTTCGAAGCCATACACTGTCCATAGAGGGATCGAGGTAGACTGCATCGATGCCAACAATGTGCTCATGCAGTAAGTTCCTCTGAAGCTCCCGGTGCACCAACTCCACCTGGATGTTGTCGCCAGGGAGGACAGGGATGATACTGATGGCAACAAAAGTCGAGTGATTGGCCATCAAATCTTGCTCATCCCTCTGGCGGGCAGAGTCAGACAGCACAAGTTTCTCCCGCCCATCATGAGCAAGTCGAGCAATGGCAAGAGTGATTCCACTTGAGCTTTCATGGACTTCCACTGGCTCCAAATAATGCCGATGAGGATTGATGGAGAAGTCAATAAACTCCTGAATAGGGGCAATGATTGCAGAGACCCAGCCAGAATATTGACCAGGAGCTTCAATGGGTGTGAACAGTTCTTTGCTTGCTATAAAAAGTAAGTGTCTTGGCTGGAAGCCGATAGACCCACTTACTAGGAAAACCATTCACGGTTGCCAGAACTTCTTCAATATCAGGCCGTGCAGTAGGAGAAGCATCCCAGCATGACTCCATGAAAAGCCAAGCATAATCTGGAACAATATCCCTTGGGGGATGTGGAGACCGAATGTTCTGCCTCACAGACCACATCACAGCAGGATCCTTGATCTGGGGAAGTGGAGCCTGATCAGTGTACAGCTGCATTTGATTAGTGAACAACATTTCTGCATAGCACATCAAATACCTCATAGCATACACAACCCAAAGAAAATATATCACTTTTTGGAGAACGATCTTGAGAGTCAAAGTCTTCTGGGGCAGTCCACCGTGGGTTCCCACCCCGGTTTCCACTGGTAGTAGTGTCCGTCGAAATTGCATCAATGAGCACGGTGAGTCCAAAGTCAACAAGGCAAGCATTCTCCTGATCATCTACAAGGATATTGGCTCCTCGCAGATCACCATGGATCATGCCCTTAGAATGTAGGAACTCCAGTCCTTCTGAAATTTGTGGAAGCTTGGAGAAGGAGTTGAGTTTATGCAGGAATTATATTATCAGAGTGACACACCAGGCGATTGACACCAAATATCCGGTCTCGGCCTTGTGTTTTAGCGAGGAACATCCGCACAGTGCCATTCTTGTCTCATCCAAGGAGATACAATGGAGAAGGCTGGGGAAAATGTCTCGGCATCAACTCCAATGAAAGGCACAATGTATTTGTGCTGAAGAGTCTGCCAGACAAATGCTTCTTTGACAAAGTTCTTAAGGATGAGGTCAGCCAGTTGTGAACCTCACAAAGGAAACTCACGCCTCTATCCTTTGCAGATCTAGGATCCAGAGGATCTGTTGCATTGAATATGCGCATGCGTTTCAAAGCTACAGCTTGACCATGCAATACACCCTTAAAGACATCACTGAATCCACCAAAGAATACAGCTCGATCAGTGCATTCAGTGATGCCAGTGATGAAGAGGGTTGTTGGAATTGCATCATAACAACGGGTGGCCAGCTTGCCCATGAGTTTCAGCACCTTGGAGGTAAACTCATTGGAACCCGGCTGGATGGACAGTTGGGCTCTGAGCAGTAGCTGTAGTTATTCAGCAATTGGACAGCCACCATTAAAATTTGACCTACATGATGGCATATATTACTGACAGCTTGAGCTGAGGAGCCTTGCAAAGACAGAGTGATATCAATCTCACTCCGAGATCTAACCACGGTCAGCAGAATATTGGCTATATCCTGCTCATCACGGTCCATTGCAGTCCGGAACTCTGAAGTGTTTGTCATGTTGAGGACAGCAGCAATCTATAGGTCATCAGTCTGGAAACCTTCCTATTATCAGGAGAACTGACCTCATTCAAAGCCCTGAGATGTTGCACAGCATGCATGAGGACCTGTATATCCGGCAGGTTGCTGACATTCTGGCGGAAATCTTGCAATAGAGCCAGCTCACTGTGGCTGTTCAATTCCCTGGAGTTCTGAATATCCAAAGTTACCTGAGTTGATTAAGTGAATGGGCCATCCGGCTTAATGCAGCAGTAGTGTTCTGAGTGAGGTTAGAGATAAAGTAAATGGAACAGGCCAGAACATACCCGCCAGACAGGCAGTGAGGTGAGTCGAGGTGATACTTGGAAGGACGATGGTTCATTCCGAGCCAATGTGTTCACGCTGGTTGCATTCACTGGCAGTGAACTTTCCTCAGCTGATTCTTGAACAGATATCAACTATTGTTTTGAGTTCAAGTTTATTTATGTCAGTAAAGTTTCTGCTCACTGTATTTGGCATCCAGACGGAGGCACGGATCGGCAAGAGTACTCTGCGACCAGACTGGAAACGCAGTTCTGGCATGGAAGGAGATTGACGTAATCCATGCATAGGACGGGGTGTTGACAGATTCATTGAAGGTTCACTCTCATATGGAGGAGGCAGATCCAGTGTCATCTGAATCAATCTCAGCAGCTAGTAAAAATGATTAAGGGAGAAAATACATCATTGCTTTGGAGGGCCTCATCTTGTTTGAGTTTGAACCCTATAGTCCGCATGGTCTCTGTGCATCCTGCTGGATGTCAGATTGAGTACAGCTCCAGATAGCATTGAACCTTCCTTGGTGAACAAGCTGCTTGAAGATACTGACCAACTTCTCCTGAACTTGAGAAGATGTGGTATTCATTACTGTGTTCAATGCAAGCATAAACACCTCCGTATTACAAGAATGACACTCAAATGTGTCTGGAATACGCTGGAGGAGTCTATCCCAGACCTGTAGAAGATCTCAGAGAAATAATTACAGGCCCATGAGAAAACCAACATCAAGAGCAGCAATTTGAGAGGATTCTGAGCTTGAGCCCAACTGTTCAGCAATCACTTCAAGAACAGGCGTAGCATTTTCGGCTAAGATGCAGAGCTCGCACAAGCGCTCAAATACCGAGTGTTGGTCTTGCGGTACCAGTAGACGGGCAGACTCATCGAGAATATGAATTCGCCCGGCGAGGTTGTTGATCAGTGTCGTGATTGCCCACTGATGGGAAACATTCCGACGGTGTCCAAACCTGGCGGGAGAGGCCGACGGCGGCGATGTGATGGGAGTGCTCGAATACTGAGATCGGGAACGCGAGCTTCCGGTGGATGTCGAAGAGGCAGGTGATGTTCCCGATGCCGGTGACGCAATTGTCATGCCTCTGGTTGGCTTTTATTAGTCAGTGATGGTCCGGCTTCCGTGAAACGGAAAATGATCACCGGGAACCGCCGCACGGCGCTTAAGTCAATGGCCGGCAAGGGACGCGGTCCAGGGCGACCCAACGCCGAGGGGGAGTGCATGGTCTTCCCTGCCTTGGGTCACCAGCCCAGTCCTTTCTTTTATACCAACAGCCTCACAGCCCCTCAAGAGCTGCCGCGCCTTTTTTGAAAGTACCCAACGGGAGAACATCTGGAACACCCACGGCTGTCAAGCTCAACACAGAACTCAAGGTGTTAGATGCCACGATCGGAGCAACTTTGAGCTGATCATTCTTTTGAGAAAGGCACGTAGCTGACGCAACAGCATTGAGTATACAACCTTGCTGGAGAATAAATTACAAAATAAGGTGAGGAGCGGACGCATAATCAGTTGCCATCTTGACAGCCTTCTGCGGACTCAACAGCAGCTGTGAAGAGCATTTGAATAAAGCTGTTGCACAGCGGTGAGTCGGAGCCGTCAACGGGCGCCGGTGAGCTCAGAACCGCTGGGTTCCAAACACCCACGAACAGTAAGTCACGATAAGTAGGTCCCGTGGACCCACTTGCAAGTACGTAGGCATAGGTCCCATATTCTCCCCACCTCACTGCAGCACAGGGTTCAACTGTTTGACGAGATAAGAGAGTACTTGGCGTATTTCTCGCAATACACCACAGTGGAATGATCACGATCGAAACCAGACGATATACATTATCCCTCTATCTACTTTCTTCTAGGTATCCAGTCCACTCTGACGCCCTGCGCAATATTAGCACGGAAAAATGACAAGAGTGAAAGAACAAACATGAGGCCCAGGGGAACAGCAGACAGCTCCAGGAACGTCATGTTTGCATCAATGGAGGATGTTGGTGGTCCGGACCAGTCTCGGGATTTGTTTTCGAGAAGTTCGTTCAAGATGTCCCAATGCATCCCTGCCGTCCGCCATCTACGTGCAATAATCAACATTAAATTTATTGTTCCAGCACAGCTATCTCACCTAAGTTCGCATGCGCGTATCGCGTCCATACATGCTTGTACATTCCGTGCATCAGTAGCCGCTGGCTTTGACTTCATCTGCCAGGTGCCGAGGAGCAAGACGAGACCAGCGGTTGCCAGCGCTGGCAGGAGGAAGACAGGCGCTTCGGAAGCAACTGAGTCGGAACACAGTTGTTCCATCCACGTCCTGGCAATGCCAGCGCACGAACGTGCCGCAGAGGTGCAGATTGTGAACGATGGGAGGAGGTGCTAGAAAAAGATAAGATAAGCACGCAATAATATTGGATAGATGTGCCCGCATACCGCTTTGCTGGAGGTGATGAATGGACGATGTATCAGGATTCGCACGTGGTAATACGCTGCGTAGAGGATCGCAGATTGCTTGAAGAAGACAATATTCGAATTTCCCGAGCAAAGCCGAGTAGGATCCCAGCGCACTGAGGGATGGGATATGAGTTGGACTCGGGATTGGCGGAAGAAAATGCACAGACGATGCTCAGGAATGGTATCCGCCCACTCGTTGAGCGCCGAATCTAGCTCCAGCACAAGATCTTCCTTCCATTGAGCACTGCCTGCCTCATACAACGCAACCTTCTTCTGTAGCGTGTACTGGACCAAATAAGCGATCGTCCTCCGGCAATAAGGCGAAAACACATTACCAAGAAACGCAGAGTCCAGATGATCATCTGAGTAAGCTTCAACATCGAGTTGAAGAAAGCCACCTGGGAACATGTGCCGACGGGCTGCTCGAAGTTCGCATCCCAATACACGTCGTCAACCACTGTCGGAGGCTGGATATCAAATCTGCGGATAATTAAACACCGCGATTGTACAAGGCCGGAGGAGCGGCGCACTCGTCTGAAAGCAAGCCTGGCGGGCGTCCCAGTGCACAGCTCACGGTACGATCGTAGTACGTGATCGTCCAGAACGCTCTGCGCCACAACTCGGCCTCGATAGTATGCACCTTCGGAGAGAGGAAAGGCTGCTTGCGGTGAGCCCCCGTGCAGTGGGCAATGCGGATCGCAATTCCAATCAGCGCCCAGGTGCTTTCCAGTTCCCAGCCTTCGAGGAATTGGATCGCGAGCTAAGTAAAAGGTAAGCAAGGGCGATAGGTATAAAAACGCGACGTACGCAATAGCGCTGCAAGTCAAACAGTCCCGGCGACTCGTAGAATCCTTCGACGCGCAGTGGAACTTGGGAGAAATATTTCCACCCAGCCGAGAGCTGCCTTCGCCGTTCGAAAGCCTCGGTACCTTCGTCCTCGTCTCCTTCCCTGTGATCCAAAACCTCGGGATCGCTACAATAGCGCGCGCCGACGGCACACGTTAACAGCACCGTCTCCGCAAATTTGCGGTTCACGAAGTGTTCCGACCCGGAAATGAGGCGCTCGAAGGTAGGTCGGTGGAGGAGGGGGATATAGACGTTGACGTGGGTGAAGTACTCGTCCACCAGCTTCGCCAAGAGAGAGGGCGGCGGGAAGACGTGTGCACGACGCCGTAATTCGGGCATTGACGGCGCAGCCCGTCGTCGAAAGCGCCAACCCTCTGTTCGATGGGAGAGTGTGAGCTCAGGCTGCTGACTGCGAAGGTACTCGTCCCGCAGCTCCGCAGTCTTTCCGACAATGGGTTCGACGCTCGACTCTCCGATGAACTCCGCGGTGGAGGATAGAAGCGGGAAAGGCTTGGGAACATCCGCCTCTATCGCATCTTGTTCCGTGTCGGAGTGGCGCTCGTTGCTGCGCGCGAAGCGTATGCTCATCGCCGCGAAGCGGGCCCCTACTTGAGGCGGAATAGGGTCTGGCTCCGGAGAGTTGGACCGGTACGAGTACTGCTGAGGAAATGAGACTCGGAGGCAAACTACCCGCAAAAGAACCAAACGGGACCTGGTCAAGTAAGTTTTGCATCGCTGCAAGTCGCTCCTCCAACGCTTCGGTGTAGCTATAGGAACGTTGGGCGGCGTCGAGGAGAGAGTGATATGAGCAGGCCGACGAACCTCTGCTCTTTCTATGCAGAGTGAGTGTCGGAGGATTGAGCAGAGAACGAGTACGCACCGTTTTCACCCCGGCACCACCGGAAAAGCTGCAGCCCAGTCGATTCATCTCGCAGTAGGTGCATCTTCGATTCGAAACGCGAAGTGCATCGCCTTCCAGAGATATCAGTGTCGCCTCGTAGAGCCGTTGCACCAGCGAGCATACTCACAGGGACCTAGAAATTACGTCGTCGCTCAGCACATTTTTTGTGTTCCCTGAAACGAAATTGCGCCGTACCTCTCCGCGCTCGACATGCATCACACGCGCGCTGCACCCGGCGTCGCTTGACGTGAATTTCTGGGGCTACGTCGCTCGCCACGGAGCTCATGATGGTTGAGAGCAAAACGACTTGACAGTCTGACTCAGCGTGCCGGCCGTATGACGCGGCGCCGGAGTATTGATCGAAGCCGGGAAAACGGCACGATAGATGTCAGACGCACAAACACAAAAGTGGCCGCTCGCGGCCCGTGTAGGCCGAAATTGGGTATAGCGTAAAATATTTACAGTTTGAATTTAGATTCTACGAGTTCGCCGTTCTGCCTTTCCATGGCTTCTGCGCATGCGCTCACATTCATTCAAGTTGGCGCCCAATCGTATCGATATCCGTCCCCGGGTCTCTCTCACGGCAACCCACATTGAGCTGCCCTGCCGGCGCCCCGGCACTGATGCAGATTGTCCCGTTACGGCCCAATTTCTTCGCGAAGCTGCTTGGGAAACACGAAGCGGAGCCAGAGGGGCCGACTGAGGCACACCATGGAGAATTTTCCAACATAGCTCAGATTCCGAGTGGCGATACAGCGACTCGGAGGTTCGTGGGTCCGCGGACGCCACAGCTCCAGGGGAATTTGCATCAGCTGTACCATGCCACTGAGAGATAAGCCCGTACTTTTGCGCGTTGGCCGCTGCCAGTGGACTGGATCGAGCTCAAGAACCCTTCGTTCAATTCAATGTTTTGGGTGCGGTTTTGAGGGTACATAACTCGGGTGTGCCAACTCGCTCCGGAAGTCAACGACGTGCGTGCGAATAATTGCAGCTCAGAATAAACGTTAACGGTGGTTCGTGAAGAAGAAGTATCAGGACCGGCTTGAGTCGAATGCTAATTCTAGTCTGCGCCGTGAGATCGATGCCCAGCGGCCGGACAGAACCGGAAGCTGCCAGTGAAGCCGAAAACGGAGAGGAGTGCAGACTCAGGCGCGGGAAGATGGGCTCCGTCCCGGAATATTCGAATCTTTCATGTGGACTTCGTCAATGCTTTCATCGGAGATAGCGGAGATATATAATTTACCTTCGCGGACGGTCGAAGGGACAACGTAGAGAGGAAGCCGCTCCCACGGCGCTCCGCCGCAAGCAGCAACAGAGTGGAGCATCATTGAGAGGGTTCGGGGCGAGCTACGAGCGACCGAAGCAGACGACAGGGAGCAAGGCACCGGAAATTCGGGCCCAATTCGGTCAAAAGCAGAGGAGATGAACTGGTTGCGGTTTGAGTGGACACATAAGGAAGCTCAGCGATGTAATTCCGGGGTCGCGTCGGAAATGAGAATTTGAGAATTGGTTTTTTCCGCATGGAAATGAGAGCGTAGCATCGAAGCTCGTCGCAGTGTGGCGTTGAGGCGCGGAAAGTGCTCGGATTTCCGCAATTCGCCGACAGTGCAGGCAAACCACATCCTGGAGGGACATGCGCCGAGGGCAACTGGAACAGACGGCGGGCTTGAGGGGAAGAGACAAGCCCGGAAGCCGACGTCATCAGGGCGGGTTGCGGCAATTCCGACTCCGAAGAAGTCTCTGACCGGCATTCAAGCAGGCGCCGGCCGTGTGCACCTGCCACTCGAGCTGATGGAGGCACGTCGCTTCAACTCTCGTCACCGCTAGAAGAAATCCGCCGCTATGAGAGGGCCGCACGACCGTATAAAGCTCACGCCCATACGAGCAAGAAGATGCAAAAGTCGCACCTATGGCTGCCTTCGCGTCTGACCCTTCCTCCGAGTCCTCGACTGTCGCCTACAGTCCAAAGGAGGATTCCCGTCCAGTGCTGGGCCATGTGAATCTCATGGCGGACACACTCATTGCGAATGCGACCCCGGAAGAGTGCGTGTTCTTCCCGCTTACTTGTTCCTGAACGCTAATGAACGTCTAGTCTTCGTGCTATCATCCGGAGTATGGTCGCCAGCGCGACCCCGGGCATTGCTGCGGCCCTGCACGTCGCTGCTCGCGAGCGTCTTTCTCAGACACTCCATGCTGGGATTTTGACGCCCCCATCTTCCGCCGGCTCGTCCCCGTTGTCAGACTCCGGCGCCTACCCATTGCTCACGCCATACGGGCCGACCTCGCACATGGATGACTTGCTCCGACGAGCGAGGGCGCTGTACGGCTCGGGCATGGGTTTCGCTTCCCTGGGGTAAGTAGCTTACTCTTGTTGGACATGGTGTGGCTCATTTGCGATTTACGCCCGCTAATCGCATTTCTAGATTGCTTGCTCTCGGAGCTCGCGCGTCTCTCGGCTTGCGTTGGGATGCCGAAGGCGAAGATGCTCTCGCGAATTTGCTAGCCGTCCTCGATGCCGACATCGCTCAGGCCATCCAAAGCTGCAAGGAGGAAGTCGAATCAGGGCGGGCGGCGACTCCAGAAGCTTACGAAGATGCACGAGAGGCGCTGGCGGATATCCGTGCTGCTTTGCGAGCATGTGAGGTGGACTGTGCGAGCCGGGCGAGGAGACCGCTGGCATGCTGCAGTGAAAAAGAGTTTGCGTTTGAGCGTGCAATGGTGAGCCTGAACTATTGGGACGTTCCGCAGGCCGCTGCTCCGATGGAATCGTGAGTTGCCCAGGGTCGGAGGAGGATGGGAAGCAACAAAAACTGATACCCTGGAGTGGTTAGACATAGAAGCCTGAACCAACCAAGCAAAAAGAGTTTAAGAGCCCAGAGTGTGTACGAATATCGAACTTCTGATTCTCTTGTGAAATTTCCTTGATGTGCCCTTGGCGGCGAGGAACTGTCACGTTCCGTGGGCGCTTGCCGCTTGGTTCGCCCTTTGAACAACGCCGTTCCGGAGGGCAGCCCGGGGCCATCAATATTGTAGCCAGCTGGGCACGGCAACCTAACATCTCTCCGGGCATATTCTGTGCTGAAAACTTGAACGCCGGATTGCTCACGAAATGAAATACGCGGGGCGTCGCTTGAAGGCGAGGATCTGCAGCTCGCGTGGTTTTGCGGTGGCGGCGTCGTCCCTGGGTGCGCATCAATCCCGGCGCACATGGAGAGCGCATGGCGAGGACTCCGCGTTTGAGATTAAAATCTTCCGCCAATTGAGCGGTCCTCTATTTGAGGATTCAGAGAAATAATATTAATCATTCATTGAGCGGCGGAAGGTGCAGAAGATACGAGGACTCTGATGGTCCACATTCTCGCGGACAATCCACCCAGGAAATTGAGCCCAGCAACCATCGCCTGCCGAAAGTTTCAGTGCCATCACTCCGCTTCCACACTGACACATTCTTTCTTGCGACTCTTCCCGCACGACGGAGCGGATGCCCGAGGCGACGGAGGACGCCCCGCTACTCGCCAACTCTGTCCAGCGAGGGGCAGACTATGGTGCAGCTGACGCCGAGGCAGCTGCTGCCCTGGCGTCTGTGGAAGCTGAGCAGAAGACTGGAGCGGGGTTGCTGGCTGTGGTGCGTTTTTCTTGTTTCGCTGGACGAAAAACGCGCTGACGACGGGAATGGACAGCTGCTGCCCATGGCCATCGGCATCTTCTTCACCGCAATGGACCAAACTATAGTCGTCTCGTCGTATGCCTCGATAGGCAATGAGATGAACCAGCTGCAGCTCACCAGCTGGATCGCGACGGCGTACATGCTCACACTCACAAGCTTCCAGTGCGTACCTCTTTGGTCTTTGGCTGTCTTCCGGGACTAACGGCGCTCGGGTAGACCTCTCTATGGCAAAATGAGCGACATATTCGGGCGGAAGGCTTGCCTCCTCTTCGCGTACACCGTTTTCGCGTTGGGAACGCTGGGGTGCGGTCTCAGTCGGACGATGCCGGAGTTGATTCTCGCGCGAGCATTGACTGGCATTGGCGGTGGTGGAATGAGTACGTGCGTGCCAGTCCCACTTCCGCCGCATTCGAAGCTGAAGGGTTTTCAGCGTCGTGAGCATCATCATGTCCGACATCGTCCCGCTTCGCTCTCGCGGGACCTGGCAAGGCGTTCTAAACGTCATATATGCGTCGGGTTCGGCGACGGGTGCACCCTTGGGCGGTTTCCTCAGCGACTCCATTGGCTGGAGATGGTGCGTGCTTGCCTGTCTCAATCTGTTCTTCTCTGAAATCTGTGCAGGGGCTTCCTAGTCCAAGTCCCAGCCATCGCTGTGGCGTTTGTCGCCGTCTCGTTTGCGCTGCACCTGCCATCCACACCAGGGTCCACCGCTTCCGCTCCCATGCGCACCAAACTCGCGCGCGTCGACTTCAGCGGAGCCCTCTCCCTCGTCCTCACGGTCTTCTTCCTCCTCTTCGGGTTGGACCGCGGTGGCAATCTCGCGTGGTCGAACGCGCTCACCATCACCGCGCTCTCGCTCTCACTGGCCTTTTTCGTCGCCTTCAGCCTAGTGGAGCTCTACTATGCCGCAGAGCCCTTCGCCCCGCGCCGCATCATCGCGAACCCGTCCCTCATCTACGCCTACCTCGTCAACCTATTCGGCCTCGCGTCGGGCTTCAGCATGATATTCCACCTGGCGTTGTTCTATCAAGCCGTCCTGCGCAAGTCCCCAGCGGAGGTCGGGTGGTGGCTCGTGCCCAGTGTCTTCGCTGGTGTCATCGGTAGCCTCGGCGGCGGGCTGTGGATCCAGGCGACGGGCAAGTACAAGGCGGTGACGGTGTGTGCGTACATCGCAATGGTGGTGGGCACCTTTTGGACGACGCTGAGTGCGGGTGAGGGCGAGAAGGGCGGGATGAGGACAGCGGTTATGGTCGCGGTGGGTGCGTTCTTGGTCGCGGTGGGGAATGGGACGGGGATAACGACGAGCTTGATTGGTGCGTGTTTCGGCTTTGGCCTCGATGTAGGCAGCTCACGAACGTCGTCTGCGTAGCTCTCATATCGAATGCCGGTGCGGCGGACCAAGCTATCGCCACTGCCGTCTCGTACCTCTTCCGCTCGCTCGGTTCTGTCGTTGGTCTTTCCGTCGCCAGCACGTTGCTGCAAGTAACCCTGCGAAGAAAACTGCACGAAACGCTCGGCGCGGACGGAGATGTCGATGTCGACGAGGTATGTCTTCGTGACCTTCTTTTCTCCTCCTTCTAGACACTGATATATCTACGCGCATGCACGCAGATAACCCGCCAAGTCCGCGCATCCCTCGCATACATCGATACCCTCTCGCCGCACGTTGCCGCGCTGGTGCGGGAGGCGTACGAGCGCGCGGTGTTAAACGCGATGTGGTTTAGCACCGCGATGAGCGTTTGCGCGTTGGGTTCGGCGATGGGTATTAGGGAGAAGAAGATTGGGAAGGGGAGTGTCAGGGAGCAGGACCGGGAGGCGGATGGGCCCGGGGAGCAAAGTGGGGATGGGGAGCAGGGCTCGTGATCATGATGCTCAGGGGAACGCGATATATGTAGACACTCTTACGCTATCTTAGATTGAGCAACCTACCGTAGTACCGACTGGTTTTCCGTGTTTTTCGTACGCGAATCGTTACGCGTTGAGGCGCCCAAATCCACGACAGCAATCAGCTATGAATTCCACATCTCGTAGCACTTATTCTTCGCAGCAAGCAACGTGCGGTTAAAGATTGAGGGGGAACCGCCGGTGTTTGAGCTTTCCCAGACTAAGCACAAAATATGAAGTTACTAAAGCTGCGCGCCTTAGATCTACTAAGTATGCAGCAAAGTTTTGCCCAAGGCTCGTATCCAACGAGCTCACAAGCGCCGCTGGCTTTGAGGAAACTTGAGGACCACCAAGAATGTCCGCCCCGATGACCGCTCCTCCCATCTGATCAGCCTATTCACCCCCTTCTTCCCGACGCTGACGATGATGACAACGCACGGACAGTGAATGTTTTCCGCTCAAACCTCTCGTGTTTTTGGTTTGACCAGAATCCCTGCAACTCTGATCTCGGCCTACGATTCGCCTCGAGCTTCGAGGAGCGGTTGCGTCGGACCGCGTGTTGCGTAGGACAACTCACACTCGCCACACCCGCAAGGCGGAAGCTCTTGACATCAACGACGACGTCATCCGCCCGCGCGGAAACCGCACCCACGACCCAAACACGCGACGCGAATAGCAAATCGCCGTTTTTGGCTTAAAGCTCATCGTGGCGAAAAATTTCGCCTCGAAGTGCTTCTCTTCCTCCCACCACCACCACCACCCGCTTTCGTCGCTCATCGTCGTACCCCATCCACCTCAATGGCCCGCTTCGCTGCCGTCTGGTGCGTTCCTGCCCCGCTGTTGACGCGACGAGAACCGCTGACTGACCACTTCACCAGCGCCCTCTTCGCTACTTTCCTTGGCTCAGTCGCCGCCGTATCCAACGTGCAAGCCCCGTCTTCGCCAGTAGCGGGCCAAAATGTAACCGTAACGTGGTCCTCGACGTCGTCCGACACGTACACCGCGAAAGTGCCGACCGTTGGTTGACAGGCGGAAAGCGGCTCCGGGCCGCGGATTGTGCATTGTTCGTTTGACACCGGAATTTCGCCTGGCCGCCAACAGATCCACACAATGGACACGTCGAGATTACAGACCGCATTGTCCATTGGGCGGCTGTTCTTAGTCGAGGACAATAGATTTTTGACTGGCGGCCAGGCAAACACCACTTCTCTGAATACAGCGGCAGAGTCTGTTGGAATCCAGGCGGGCGTCTGAACGGATGGGGTCTGGGTTGCCGTCGCGCTCGGAGCACTTTCGAGGTTATTTACACGCAAAACGAGCTCAGAAAATAGCCAAAAATTGTGAATTGTGTGTAAAATAAAATATCTTCAGTCCTCGTCCCCGCGCGGCGACGCCGCTTGGCCAGCGCCAGCCTCACTCGAGCTCTCCGCCGCCGCAGAACCCATCATCGCCGCCGAATCGTCTGCCCGCCCACTGGCCAAATCATCAATACCGTCCTTCTCCAGCGTCGAGTCGCCGTGGTGCTCCCTGTCCTTTTTGACGATCCCCTTGTAAATGCTGCGAGATGATGAGAATACAAAACAACGACGAAGGGAATGGACACACTTGCTCAATTTCGCCGCCACTTCAGCCTTTGTTGGCTTCCGGGGTTGAACTGCCCTCTCTGCGGCTTCTTGTGCGCCGTGCGCAATCCGCTCAACCTCGTGTTGTAGATCCGCCCAGAAATCTTTGGTCTTGCCCTCCTTCGGCGGCTTGGTGTAAACTTTGCGCTGAAAAAAAAAACGGGCGTCAACCCAAATCAACGCGAATAAATCTTCGACCTCACCATGACTGCAGCCCTGCCGCAGTGTTCATACATGACTTTAACGCCCTTTGTATGTACGAGCAGCGCCGTCGTGAGGTCGAGCAACGTTGCATGCTCCGTGGGGTCGACGTTTGGCGCCGTCGTCTTCTCGTCGATGCCGTAGCTTTTATGCAGCTTAATTGCTGCATTAGCGCAGAGAACTGAGTCAATAATGGGGAAAGCCTGACCATTTTGCGAAGCGTCGAGCGGCAATTCGAGAGCTCCTTACCCGCACCAGGCAAAGAGAAGGCCCATGATCGCCTGGTCGTCTCGCACATTGGCCGGAAGGCCGCAGCCAAGGTCGATAAGTTGCTCCTGGAGTATAACGGGTTAGAAATTGAGGCAGCTGTAAAATCCAATCGCGCACCAGGACCTCGCTCGTCAAGACTGAGCCCTTATACACGCTCGCCGAGGGCTTCAGCAACTGACGATAGCCCAAAACCTTTGCATTCGTCTGCCGCACCAGTCAGAGTTGTTTAAAAACGCGAGACGGCGTACCTTGAACGCCTCGGTGATCTCCAATTTGGTTGCTTGCTGATTTGGCCGCGAGCTCGTCGATCCTGCGGCCTTGAACAGTATAGTCGACACGATCCATGGCCCGTTGAAGAGCTGGAGAATACTGTGGAGGATAAGTGAGTGGCGGAATTGCACAAAAAAGACCGCAGCAACGCACCGTTGTATATTGCTCAACCTCTTCCCATTCTTCTTTACGCAAGTTGCTTGTGGCGCGCGTAGCGTTCGAGCGCCGCCAGCTCGTTGGGGCTCAGGCCAGGGCCGTCGTGGTCGGCATCGTCGTCGTATTGAGTTCGTGTGCGTCTGCCATCAGCAAAGGGGCCAGGGCTGGACGACGGCGACAGTGGAGGACGACGCTGTGGGCTGTGTTGCTCATTGGCGGCGGCGGCATAATCCTCTTCGTCGTCCCAGCTTGGGCTGCTTCCGCGCGTCGAGGACATGTGTGTGGTCGTGGGGGGAGAGGGGCACGCAGTGCAAGAGGACAATGGTGGTGGTGGAACGAAGACAAGTCGCGTTGAGTCGTGACCCGTGACTTCGACGCGGCTTGTCCTCTCTTGCACCATGCCTCCCAAGAACAAAAACGGAATAAACGGTGAGACGGCGCCACCTTGGCTGGAGATGTTGCTGAGTTTGGGCAGGTTATACGCCATCTGCACGCGACTCGACTCGATATTTCTGCAATATTTGCACGCAGGCCGCTCCTCCTGGGCAAGACTTGGCGAAAGGGAGCATTCGGGGGCATTCCGCGACCAAGGACCACCACGATGCCGTTACAGAGCTCGCCCGGAGAGAAAATGAGCGAAGGCTGGTCGAGGAGCAGCGTCGCCAGGAACGAGAACGGCGCGTTGGTGCATCTGGGGCCGCGGAGGATGTCGTTCTCGAGCCCATCGCCGTGTCGAATAGTCGAAGGCCAAGGACTGTCCTTGAACAGACAGATTTCTGGGAGGCTTTCGACGAGGATCCAGCAGTTTTGGAAATGCCGCTGCCGGATCCGAGCACCGCGGAGATTGCTGCTCGTGACAGAGCGCGTATCCAAGCAGACCTTGACGCGGCCGATACGTGGAATGAGGCGGAGCCGGGGACTGGGAGCCGACCGCGGAGAAGGATACCGAGGCGCAGGAAGATGAGCGCCAAGTCGAAGAGATGCTTGACGGATTATGTCAGTGCGCTTTCTCACGTCGAGCCGTCTTCCGCTTACGCCCATTTGCCGTCCAGCATTCGACGAAATCCCGGCAACAAACGCGTCAGAAGCCAAGGAATGGTACCCGTATCCATCCAAAGCGGTATGTGGGTAAGATTACGCGCTTGGTATTCGGTTGACGCGTCGCAGATGTTCCTGCTCAACGCTGCCGATAATGTGCCTTGTTTGCGCATCTCCGAGGCGCAAATGAAGCTGTTCCTCTATATCCTGAAGGAGTGTGGTGTTCCAAATGTCCCGAACATCACCTCTCTCCGGAAATTCCAAAAGTCTCTGCTCCCCACCATTGAATCCAAGTTGGTGCAGGGAAATATCTTCCATGTGAACGACATCCGCAAGATTATTGGGCACGTGAGTGGTCTTTGTTTTCTATCTCTGGTATCTTACCGATGCAGGACTGGACGAATCCCGCCATCCGTCCACACATTCGCGTTTACCCTGAAATCCCGCCGAACGGTGTCGTCTCGGAAATGTGGCACGGCGAGAAATGGCGCAAGACGATGGATTCCTCGAAGCTCAGTCCCATGTATACATCCTCAGACGACCAGCACTATTATGTGGATGAGCTGGCCCAACTCAAGAATGGGAAGCTGATCATTCCGACCCGCTGGGTGATGAGGGATGGGCCGCAGAACGTATTTGCGGATGCCTACGAGGTTTCCTTGGACGTTCAGGTATATGTTGCACACTGTTCCATGAATGCTTAATCTCACTGCTCTCGCAGAATCTGGCCACCGTCCTCGATTCCAAGAGCGTGCTCATAGCAGCAACGGAGCTTCGACACAACTTCCTGGCTCTGCAACATCGAAATCTTGTTCCGCTGTGGTCTTGTGCGTCCCCGAGACCGTGTCCCTCTCGTATTTCTCGATGCTAACGCCCAGTAGCAACTACACTCGGCGCTCACTATGCTCGCCGCATGCCCAATCCGAAGCGCGCAAAGGCCGCGAAGCGACCGTATTATGTCTCGCAGATTATTTTCTTCAACGATGATGTCTCCGGCAACCGATCCAAGTCCTGGAACAAGCACTGGGTTGAATACCTCACCCATGCTTCGCTTCCACGTGCGTTCCACCACCAGTAAGCTCACATTCACTTTGTTTCCGCCTCCCAACACGCCAGCATCCCAGAGCAGTTTAACGAGGTTAGACGGCTTATCTCGTATGTCGTCCGGACTTGCTCTCTTTCCCCTTCGTTCTCTCCATTTACGTCCTTGCAGCAACACGGAAACAACCCCAATTGTTGTTTGGGATCCGCAGACGCGGACGGAGACGGCTGTTGAGCTATCCGTGTTTGCGGACGCATCCGACAACCCCATGCAGAGCGAAGTTTGCTCTCATCGGGGCTCGCAGTCAAACTTTCCCAACCGCAAATCTGAGGTCGGTGGGACGCAAGCCAAGAAACGCACCGACGTTGGATATCACGCCCTCTTTTCAGTGCGTCAGCTTAATCTGGGTATCTCACAACACTAATAACCTTTTTTTCCAGATCGGAGAGTTGCGGACGTGGGACAGCGTGCTCGCAACGGTCGCTCAACAACTCAACTGGGCCTGCTGGGGCATGAGTGCGACTATCGAGGAGAACAAGACGGACACCGGGATTAGCGACCCATACGCTGAGTTTTGGATCACAAAGTTGCTTGCTGACTTCAAAGCGAAGTGCGCGGCAGCGAGACGAGACGATCCGAGACGTAGCGCCGACGCTATCGAACTGCAGGTTGGGGCCGAGCTGGATCAGTGGGTGGAGACGCGATATGACGAGCTCGTGAATCCGTTCTTCATGTTGAAGGGTTTGTTGCCTTCACCGCAGTTGTGCGTAAACGAGATCCTGATCCTCTTCGTCCAGGTTTCGACCCAACGCATGACACGCCGGTCGAGATCTTGCATACAATCCTGCTTGGCATCGTCCGGTACATCTGGTTCTACTCGTATAACGACTGGAATCCGGCGAAGAAGCTGTTGTACTCGCAACGCCTCCAAGCGACGAGCATCTCAGGGCTTTCTGTCCCGCCGATTCGTGCCGCATACATCATGCAGTATGCTGGGTCGCTCATCGGACGCCAGCTCAAGACCGTGATCCAAACATCCATCTTTCACGTTCGCGATCTTGTCGGCGTTGAGCACTTTCTCGTCTGGAAAGCCGTCGGACAGTTGGCGGCGCTCCTCTGGGTCCCCGAAATCGACGATATGGCAGCTTATCACGTACGTCGGGCGTGTTTCCTGGTGTCTATTAAGCTGAACCCATCTCTCTGCAGGCGGATCTTACTATCGCGGTTGCAAATGTGCTTGACGCGTTTGCGAGCATGGATCCCTCAAAGATGATCACCAAATTCAAGCTCCAGTTGCTGCCGCACATCCCGCATGACGCAGAACGCTTTGGTCCTCTCATTGGTGTAGCAACTGAAAACTTCGAGGCGTTCAACGCTGTCTTTCGTGTGGCATCGATTCACTCCAATCACCAAGCACCCAGTCGCGATATTGCCTTTCAACTCGCAGCACAGGAGGGAGCCCGTCATCACATGTTTGGCGGGTACTGGCGGGACTCCAAGTCCAAGAGCTGGGTTCGCGCCGGTCAAGCTGTACGGGACTTCGTCGCAGCTGACAAGAGCCTCCAACGCATGCTTGGATTGAACACTCCCGTCGATCCTTCTCCCGGTACGCTACAGCATATCGGATTGGCACGATTAATCTTAATTTTTTTTGTAGGAAAGATCAAGCTGGCGCCATTACCCAAGCGTGAAGCTGGCAAGCCACGCGAAAAACGAGCAGAGCTGCGCTTGGTGGACGTGATCAGCCCCGACTGTGTCGGCGCTGCACCGTTCATCGCTCGACCGGGCTTCTGGAATGAATGCGCGAGCATCGTGTCGCGTTCCGGAGACGACTGTCGCATCGGCTCCTGGGTTTTTTACGACGCCGAGGTGTGTTTGGCAGCGCCGTCGCTTTGCCTGGGATCCATCTGACCTCATTCCGCAGGCCACTGTTCGATCTGTGGGCCGAATTCGGTCCATTTATTCTCCCATCTCTGGCCGTGACGACGCTATCGTTGTGTTGGACCGCTTCCAGGTTGAATCGGAACGACACCTGCGGTTTGATATGCCTGTGCTCGTCCGTGAAAGTGGCCCGTCGAAAGTTCAGCTCGTTCTCGCACAGGTCAGTCTTTTGCTCGACCTCAATCCTTCAGGCACTGATTAGCACAGAATATCCTTTTCATTTTCAACGCTCAGCATGACTGCGACCTCGGTCGCTGCGTAGCGTCGGGAATACGGAATGTTTGGCAGGAACGACAAGTCACCGATATTACCGAGGCGATCATCGAGCACAGCGATATCGAGGTCTTCATCATCAACACTTCCGCTTTCCGCAACGCACATCTTCTACGGCGCGTCCTTCCGAGGCACCTTACGTGTCCAATTCCGCTTCATATCGAGGGTCAAGATTGACAGGCCTTCCATTATGAGCGGGCGGCAGTGCTGCGCGGAATCGAGAGCCGTAAGCGCAAGCAGCGGGAGGATGCCGCTGCCGCTAAAGCTTTAGAGGCTGCAGATAAGGAGGCCCAGGCAGCGCGGTTGCGTGAGGAAGCAGCGAGGATGGCCGATGAAGAAGGGAGCGACCAGCCGCCGGCTCAACGGCGTCGCGTCGATGAAGAGCCCGCAGACAGTACTGTAACAGTAATGGAGACAGATTAACACATTACAAGCCTGCAATATTATACTCTGTTCTCCTTGTCCGTCCCTTGAGATCCAACAGAAATCCAAACTGAGGTCGGCGCTCGGAGCACACGCGGCTGCACATCGGATCACCACCCACCTGCGGCGCATGGATTCCAGACGAACAACTCGATTGGCGCTCACATTATCCTCCGAATGGAGGACAATAGAACCCAAATCTGTCGAATTTCGACAGGCGTCCGCGCGGTCGCCACCTTCATTGTCCTTCGGCCGTCATCCGGACAATGCGTCTGACAGCCGATCTTCGGCACTCTGGGGGTGTACGTCTCGCTCTACCTCTACCTCCGATGAGTAGCCCAGACTAACGACGGGCCCAGGACACCAGTCACCGTCGCGCTTTTCTCGGTCAACACGCCCAACGTCACCTACGTGCGTTTCCCTCGCGTTTCCCGCGTTTCCCTCGCTAAATCAGCGGCGTGCAGCCCGGTGGCCTTGCCCTCGCGAACAGCGTCAATCCGCAAAATAACTCCGTTACCTTCCTCTGGCCAGAGACCGTACCTGGGTGAGTGTCCAGTGGCGATATCTTCGTCTCGCTCTCCCTTTATTTTCGTCGTCCCTCTCGCTTTATTTTCGTCTTTCGCCGAGACGCCGTTCCCTCGCGTCGTGTATTTTTCTCACTCGCGCCACCCACCCGTGGGTTGGGGCGACCCCGCGGCGGACGCTATACGCGCGATGCATCGGCTCTCCGACGCTTCCTTGCATTCATTCATTTGGCTACGCCTTCGATCTCGCCTTCATTTGACTACCATTATCCCCTCGTTTCGTTTTCATTTCGCTCTAACGCTTGGCACACAGATCCTACCAAATCTCCCTGCTCTCCTCCTCCAACACCACGGACGTCCTCGCATCTTCGTCGACATTCAACGTTGCAGCGCCGGCTTCTTCCGCTTCCTCCACTGCGACCGGCTCTGGAGGATTGTCGGCATCGGCGTCAGTAGCTAGCGCATCGGCCTCCGCGGCCCGCAGCTCCATCACCGCATCTGCGTCAAGCGCGTTGAGCTCCGCTGCGTCCGCGGCCACTGGCAGCAAAATCGCGTCCAGCGCCGGTTCATCTTCGTCTTCGACTGCGAGCACCAGCGGGAGCGCCGCGATGCCCGTGCGCTTGATGGGTCCTGGGGCGGGGATGAGTGTCGCTGCGGTGCTTGTTGGGGTTCTCGTCGGCGCGTTCGTTTTGTGAACAGCCGCTGGGAGTAAGGAGATGGAGTGTCGAGGGAGAGGTCGCCCTTTAAGTTGTTTCTTCGAGATGGGACAGACTCGGACGCAGCATCCATGGACTACACACTATTTTGACGATACCCCGACGACACTCTACGTACTAGCCACCCACGATTGAGTATTTCTTGGACTGTCAAGCTGTTATTGTCGCTAGTGTCGTTGCAATGTAGATACGATGTCCTCTTGCTATGTATGCTGGGTGTCCACGGTGGAGAAATGGGAACACAAGAGGGATATGCTCCATCGTTCCTGCCGGTCTTGCTCTCAGCGATATGCCAGAGTAAGTGCCAGCTCTAGCTCTCGAGTCCCGACTCGGACCTGCTGCATCAACTGGGAATTGTTTGAACGGCGACTCCGGGACTGTTTTTTATCGGCGAGTCTGTCAATCAAATTGAATACTAGCATTCCAATCTTTAAGGTGAGGTCATCGGGCCGTTGCTGCGGCGCTGTCGACAGGACATCGGCTGGCTCTACTAGTACTACTAGTACATGGGTCCAACAGTCCAACTTCGGCGGAGGACGAAGATGTATAAGCAGCGACGGAGATCAGGCCGACTTCTAGTACTTGTGTGGACTTCGAGCTTTTATTTTGTTCCGCGATGCTGCCCATGGTTCGCCGCCGTAGTTTCCGAGTCTGTGGAAATCCCAGCCTCCGCCGATTAATGACAGCCGTCAATCAAAGAAGTCAGTGGCAGTGCGGACTCCCGCTTATTTCTTGCACTCATGGTCAACCAACCGGCTCTACGCGAAAACCGTACCGGCGCTCCTCCGGATCCAACGCCGTACCTCGACGAGCTAAAAATGCACCTACACCACCTGAATTCGGCATAGCTTCATGGAGCAAGAAGGCAAGAACGCGCGTCGAGATAGGGCAGACGTGAGACGGGATCAAGCCAAGAAGAAGCAAGGTGCGCTCTCATAAGAGCGCTCCGCTGGCGCTCCGTGGCTTATCTCCTCCCTTCTACCAGCGCAAGCAAGCATGGCCGCGGACGAAGAGAAACGCGGTAGCGTCGACAAGGGGAGCGACTCCGGCGAGGCACGCAAGGACGAGCATATGGTGTCCGTGCGGACGGAGGAGGTGGATACGGGCGCAGCGCTCGTGGCTGGGAAGACCGACGAGCTGGACCCTAAGGAGGCGGCTCGCATCCTGTGCGTGCTCACCCTCCTGCAAGGGTTTTACGCATAACCGATATGCTTTCAGCCGCAAGATCGACTGGCATATCCTTCCGTTGATGTGCAGTGAGTGCTCGTCGCTCATGCTTTCACAGTCTTACTCTCCTCAAAAGTTCTATATTGGATTCAGTTCATGGGTGCGTTCAGTTACTATTCCCAGCCTCTACCTTGCTCCGGACCGACTGCTTACCAGATAAGACAACTCTCGGAAGCGCCGCAATTCTCGGAATCG
Organism: Mycena chlorophos; assembly: GCA_014461115.1. NCBI lineage: Eukaryota > Fungi > Basidiomycota > Agaricomycetes > Agaricales > Mycenaceae > Mycena > Mycena chlorophos. The sequence continues at coordinate 1,013,901 of JACAZE010000002.1, read as the reverse complement.
AGTATGCTACCCCTGCTTTATTGTTCTGGCACTGAGTTCTCATAGGCAGGCCGCTCATCTCACGACAAACCAGTAAGTGCGTAAAACCAACGTATACCACTACTGACTATCTTCGAGATACAACTGGCTCGGCACAATATTCTATCTTTCGTACCTCCTCTTCGAGTTTCCGCAGAACCTCGCATTGCAGCGGTTCCCTGTTGCGAAATGGATGAGGTCTGTCCAGTCTTCCCCCCACATTCGTAGAATTAAATGCGTTTGAAGCGTCAACATCTTCGTCTGGGCCGTGGCGCTCTGTTCGCATGCTGCCTGCACGAGTTTCGGCGGACTTTTTGCAGTCAGGTTCATTCTTGGCATGTGCGAAGGGAGCATCACCGCTGGGCGAGTCTCTTGTACGATGCCTTATTGCCGCTGATAATGGCTGCAGATTCATGATTGTCTCTGCGATGTTCTACACCCGTAAAGAACAAACTCTCCGCGTCGGATACTGGTGTATGTCTTTCTTCTCGTTGTGTTGCGCTGTCTGATCCCGCTAGTCCTGATGAATGGTACTGCGCAAATCGTGACCGGATTCATCGCCTTCGGATCCCTGCACATCCACACGACGAAATTCGAACCTTGGCAATGGCTGATGATCATCACCGGGACCTTGACGTTCATCGTCAGCCTCCTCTTCTGGTATGTGTCAGAAACATGAACCTCTGCCTCCTTGACTCGAAGTCCAGGTTCTTCTTCCCCGATTCACCAACAACTGCCTGGTTCCTTAGCCCGCAAGAGCGCGCTGTAGCTGTTCTACGCATCAAGGTCAATCAAACAGGCGTAGAGAATAAGCATTTTAAAAAGGATCAGTATGTTGCCGTCTAATTGTTAAACTCTGTCTACTGATCACCGTTGATCCAGAATGATTGAAGCGCTTCTCGACCCGAAGACATGGCTCTTCGCACTCTTCTCTGCACTCGACAACGTCCCGAACTCGCTCACCAATCAATACTCGTTGATCATTGCCTCTTTTGGGTTCACAACTCTGCAAACTACACTGCTCAGTTGTGTCAGTGGTCTTGTCGAGATCCTCACCATTGCCACTGGTGTCCATATCAGTGCACGGTTGGATAGTCGTGCTATGGTTGCAGTGGCTTATTTTCTTCCGAATATTTTGGGCACCATCCTTATCAATGTGCTGCCTTGGAGTGACAGGGTTGGGCTACTGTTCTCTATTTGGCTGACAGGAGTGGGGACAACTGCATTTGGTGTGTGTTCATGCTGCCATAGGTTTATTACTTAAAATAATTCTAGTTCTCTCCCTCTCCTGGCTCTCCTCTGTCACTGCTGGTCACACCAAGCGTGTTACCACCAATGCAATCATGCTCGGTGCATACTGTATTGGCAATGCTGCGGGTCCCTTTATGTGGGAGCAAAAGTACAAGCCCCGCAACCATGTTCCTTGGACGATCATTGGAGTGTGTTATGGGATTGGGATTTTGATTATTTTGGCCATTCGGCAGGTGAGTGCTTGTGTCATCTGCCCTGAAAAGCTTACTGACAGGAAGTATAGTTGTTGTTAGCAGAAAATAAGCACCGTGACACTGCACCCCCAAGTAATGACCCTTATGATGATGTTTATGTTGAGCAGATTGGAGAGGATGGCAAGGTTGAGATGGTGAAGGTTGCAAAGGTCTGTCTCTCTTCTATTCACATTTTGATGTTTAATGACAAGAAATAGGAATATCTTGATTTGACCGACCGGCAGAACAGGGATTTCCGCTATGTTTACTAAAATCACAAGTACACTGGCAATGAACCAAAGATGTTCCAATGACATTTTCACATATTTGGGTTATGCATAGTACTTAATCCCACTAGCTGGGAGAGAGCTCTAAGACTTGCATGGCTATTGAATAAAAAGGTTAAGTCAAATCCAAGTCAGCCTAAGAAGCGCAGTCACATTAGTAGAGCCTACAGATGTTATTTTCACACAGCACTCTCAGCTGAATTTCAAGTGCTGCAATTTTTGTAAGCTTATAAATATCTAATGCACTTTTCAGGAGGATGCATCAATAAAATAAACAGGGTGTTCATAAACCAGTTTATAAACATTCTTAGGTTACTGGATGACAAAGTAGATTCTTCGGGTTTTACAGGTACATAAGCCTGTGAAAGCCTTCAACGTCTTCCTCCAGCCTGACGACGTGCTCTGCGGCGCTCCTCAAAGTTTGCCTTACGAAGTTTCTTGTGTCTGTGTTCATATTGCCCACAAGCTTGACAAATCATCTTCCTACTAATAAGCCCAAAACGCCAGCCTGTGGGCTCAGGGTTTCCACAGTTTGGGCAGTAAGTCCTAACTGGACGACATGGCTTTCCAGCTTCTGTGTTGGAGTTGGGTTCAGAGCTGCTGGTGGGCAGAAATTCTTCATCAATAATTGGTGCTGCACTATGGAAACTGCTTTCATCCATTGATGGTGGATCCTCTTGCCCATGTTTCGAATGAGGGTTAAAATCCATGGCCACTTCCTTGGTAGGTGTTTCCGACTGTATCGGCTGCAATAATAAATTATCTTCACATCCAGCTTCTGGAGAATTCTCCTCGAAGTCTGGCCCACTTGAGGTTGTATCCAGTAGTGACCAGCTATCATCTTCTTGCCCATATCCCAACTGACCCTCGAAGTCCGATGCCACTTCTCCAGTAGGACTTTCCAATGGTATAGACTGCAACAACAGATTATCTTCAGTTCCATTGACTGAGAAGGCTTCTGGAGAATTTTTCTCAGAGTGTGCGCCATTTGAAGTTGTATCCAGTGATGACCAGCTATTGATGTATGATGCTGTATAATCCTTTTCTGTGACGGCAATGTTCAGGCCATGGTCAGAACAGTCACCATAGATAAGATTATAGGGTTCTGGCAGTGATCCATCCATGGTTTGGAAATCTGACTGGATTTGAACAGCATATATTATCACAGTATCTAGTTGCTTACCGGTATCATATAATGCCGCAGAGGTGAGACCTGTGTCATACATCCCAAAATACCCATCAGAGGGAAATTTGGAAAAGAATTCCTCCGAAATCGGTCCTGGAAAATCCGAGAAAAAAATAATCAGTTGCCTTTGCAAACCCGCAGTTGAATATATACCCGACATTGGATACATCCCAGGATGCGGAGAATGATGATAAGAGAAATCCAGTATCTCTTGTTTCCTGTGGTCAAAGTCTGCCAGTACCTGGTGCCAGGGCTGCGGACTCGGAATAGCTTCGTGCCATGGCATTCTGAATGGGAGATCTCTTGGCTTTCTGTGATGCTTCTCAGCGGGGTGGAAAGCTAGAGCACGACTCCTTGCCGTGCAGTCTTTTATGGGACAACGGCGCATTGCAAGCGTCATGCTTGTAATGAACCAGATTATCCTAATCCGAGTGCAGGCGGTACACCAGCTCAAGCTTGTCGAGCTTGACAGATGGCCCCGGCGTGGTTGCGTATTAGTGGTTGGCGGGCATCAGAGCTCATGTCTCTCCCAGCGGAAAAGTCAGGGCTTATTCGGGCGTGGTTACCTGGCCGGGATAGCGATGCGTTCTCTAGCGATACCAGAAAACATATCCGGGCAAATAGAAATATAATTTTAACAGAGCGACGAGTACGGTAATGAGTAGATATGGGCTATAAAGTTCCAATAACGAGAAGGAAGCACAGCAGAAGAAGTACAGCGAGATAGGTAAAGCACGATGACAGCCAATAAATACGACAAGAGGAGCACAAGGGCACAAGCTTACTTCTTAGGGCCATAAACCCTGTTCCCGTTTCCGTTCCTGCGCTTATTCTCAAGCTCTGGCGGGCGCGGCACGCCCTTCCGCTTCTCGTACTGCCCGCAGGCCGAGCAGATCATTCCGCGGGTGACGGTGCCCGTGCGCCATTCCCCGAGATCCGCAGTGGTGGGTGTACGACCGCAGTTCGGGCAAGAGATGGGACGGGGCAGCTTGGTGGGCCGCAAATGCGGAGGTGTGGCATGGACCACGAGTTGGGACGACGAGGAGTGCGATGGCTGAGGCGGCGCCGCATGGCCGGGGGAAACGCGGAGATCGAGGCCGGTGGCGACGAAAGCAGTCGCTGAGAAGGGGATCGATGGGCTGAGACGAAGGTAACGGGGACGACCAACTCACCGGAATTGCGGACGACGCGAGCAGTCGCGAACGAAGGGTCACCAGTGAAGAGACCGGAGATGCTGAGACGATGGGGCTCTGTCCGGACAACGATGAATGAGCAAAGAACGATAAGGCGGAAAGTTGACCACTCACCACGTCCTCCAGCAGCGTCCCCATGAGAACGAGGATCTTGCATAAGCATACCATCTGAGCTAGGTCTTAGCACACACGCTTGAAGATACAAGAAGGGGCCGCGCACCGAATGGTCCAGGAGCTCCGCCGTTGTCGTATTCAAGACTCAGCACGAATTCTGCAGGAGCCTGAGCAGACGTAGACTCTGAGCGGGAAGAACATACCCGCGCAGCGACGTTGCGTGAGCAACCAGACGCGACAAACTATGCGATGTGTCAGGCTCAATGCAATTGGAAGACTAGGAGGCCGTACAATCCGCCCATTCGGCGTCTGGTTCAGCCGCGTTGGCAGAGGCGGCTTGGAGAGCGGCGGTGGTCGGCGCATTCAAGTGGCTGCCGGGGAACGGAGGCGATGACGGCGATAAGCGCGAAAGGCTCAAGGCGGATGTGTGGGGAACGCCAGCGTTCGCGGGGCTGGTGCCTGGAAAGCGTGGTCCTTGAGCAAGTTGTGCAGGCTCTGGGCAAAACAAACGCACCAGGGCTGTAGATGGAGTCATCGACTGCTGCCCTTTCGCCGTCCTCCTGACGCAGAAGCGGAACCTCGACGCGTGAGTTCAGAGGTTGGCCCGATGAGCCAGTTGAACGAGCAACGCCACGCTCGGCGGGTACAAGCGCGAATTCAAGGCTGTTGCCATTTGGTGCCAGATACGGGTCGTAACGACGGCGTTGGGCTGGACCACCTGCGAATCCAAATCGTGAGCAAGATCGGGGTGCATCGGAACGACGACGAAACTCACTAGGGACAATGACTTGGCCGTAGTGGAGACGGTGCTGGATGGCGCTTGCTGTATTCCGGAGGCCGGCGGGCCCTGCAGGGGGATGAGCCGGAAGAAGGGGGAAGATCGAGATTCGAGACCGTACCGGCACTCGAAGACACCTGCTGGCTCTGGCGCGCGTGCGTCGGGTACATGGAGGGAGAATGCCAAGGCAGCCCAGGGCGCTTGGCCGGACGCCGCATTGGGCGACGACCTCAGCTTGCGCTGAACTGATGGCCCGTCATCGCTGGCATTAGAAGCCTGCACAGCGCCTCGGGCGTCTATGCCGCTTGTGAAGCAGCCTCCTCTGCGAGTGCACCACTACGCTGAGCAGAGAAGGAGGACGTTGTTGTCGGATGAAGCGGTCGACATGGACGAAGGGAAAAATTTAAAAGGCGCGAGGCAGTCGCGGACGTGGCGCTGGCGTCGGGAGGACACGTTGCGTGCGGCGTCTGTCCTGGTCTATATACATGCGCTAGATGGACGTGAGTACGAGAAGCGCCAGCAACGTGTGCCGCGTATCCGAATCTGTCTTGGGCGCTGTTGGCGGGTTGGTTGGCGGAGATGAGCAGAATCGCCGAAACGGCATACGGCAAACATGCGGCAGAGAGTTTCGGTGATCGCGACTTTCCACTGGCAGAATATTTTTCTGTCATTTCTGGCCCGCAAAAAAAATAAAAGAGCGCAAAGTTCCCTCGCAGAGTCGACAGTCGTGATAGAGAAACGGCGGCCAAAAGGAGATATTCCAAGACGGAAAGTGCATAGACTCGAGCTCTCGAATCGATCGAACATTGCAGGTTATTCCCTGTGCATCACAGCGGTGAAAGTAATGAACATGAAATGGCAGCACTACCCAGTGAAACGGGAATTTCGCTGTTGTGGCTCGGAGCCTCACAAACAAGATTTCGCCAGCCACGTGATCAGCCAGCTCGCAGACGTACTCTCGCAATGCAGCCGAGAAATAGTTTGCTCGTCGCAATCCCCTGTTTCCTGGGTATCAAAGTACAAGTGAAGAAGAAAAAAAAAAGATAAAGCAAGTAAACAGATAACATTAAACGTTCCTCTCACTGCCATTCGAAGTCCTCTCCTCCTCCGCCTCGTCGATTTTGGGTTTCAGCGCGTCGTTCCGTCTTTGCATATCCGCCAGCGCTTGCATCATCGCGGCTCTCGACGCACTTCCACCCGTGCCCGTGCCTGCACTCCGACTCGTCTTGGAGCTCAAGACGGTTGTCGAGCGGGATATCCTCGTGCTCGGCACACCACTCGTCGCCCGGGTCCTCACAGTCGGGACAGTCGTAATTGAAATATCGGACAAGCGGACGCTCCGCGGCGGACCGATGCTCCTCGACTTTTCGCGCATCAAGGCTGGGTCTGCCTCGTTCAGGTCGACGATGGTGGCAGTGGAGGGAGAGGATCTGGAGCCGGGGAAGAGCCAGCGCCATGGGCGGAAGCGTCTGCGTTCGGATGGAGGCTGGATGACGTAGTCTTCCACTCGTTTCTCGCCGCGACCGCCGGATTGGGATTCGGGGTCCTTCGCGGCCGCCACCCGAGAGCGCCGACGAAGGCAGCACAAGAGCCAAATGCCCAGCGCAGTGAGTGGGATGCTCACCCCGACCGCAGACCCGATGGCTATTGCCAGGAGTTGCCCGTCGATGACGCCAGACTTCGACGGGGAAGCCGAGCTGACGCTGCCGCTGGCGTTGGCGTCTACATGTGTTGGCGATGGGCTCGGCGTCGCACCGAACGTGGCAGACGACGTCCCGATGACCGGCACGGAGTCCGAGAAGGTCGACGACGACACGTTCGCGCCGCCTTGGACCACGGCGAACTCGTTGGTTTGGGCGGAAGCGGTGGTTTTATTGGCTCTGTGAACGGGACGGAACGGATCTTAGTGTCGGCACACGGGTAAGGAATGGAGCACGCACTCGACGCCCACCGGGGCAACGTAGATCCTCCAGCGCTCTCTATGGTGTGAGGTGAGAAAGATCCCTCAAGGCCAGAAACATAGCGACGCACGCAGCGGCCGGAGTGAGATTCGCCGGGATCGACAAGTCCACCTGCGTCAGGACGCCCACACCCAGTGGCTTGATATTGTTCTCGAGCATCGTGAAGGAGCTGGACACGTTGGCCCGGCCGAGGTAGAACGAGACGGGGGTCGGAGGGCCCTTCGGGGCTGGATCGGTGGCTTCCAGCACGAAGCGCACGGGGAGGGACTCGCCGGCAGCCACGGACATGGATGCGGCGGGGAGGGTGAGTTGGTATGCATGAGTGGAGAGTAGGGAAGAGAAGAAGCTGAGAAGCGGTCAGGTCGGAAACTTCGGGAGATGACTTTGAAGACGCACCTGAGAGCCAAGAACGAAAGATTCCTCATCCTGAAGAGCAAACAAAACCCGCCGAGAACGAAAGAAAGCCAAGTCGAGAGGGGATGTAAAGGAGAAAAGAAGATCCCGACTCTACAGGAAGGTGAATAACGGCGGGGAGGCTAACATGCGCCCAGCGCAGGGCGGGAACGCGTGTTGGGGAGGGCGAGGGATGGGAGCAAGAAGCGACGACGTACTGAGACGATCAGGCGGTTGCGGGCGTCCGGCGACAGCGGGAAGGATCAGCGCGCCGATTGTCCGTTTGAATTGAGGTTACTATCCAAGCACAGGGCTTGATGCGGGTGCTGTGCTGCTCGTTGTGAGGGCAGATCGGATCCATATTCGATGGCGGCGCTGATAACGAGCGCAACCCCATTTCAGACGGTGGGGCCGGCGCACAAAAGTCTCGGCCGTAGTCCAAGATAACGCGTCGGACAACCTTTCAAGTAAAGGTTTTACATGCAAAAACAAAAGTTGAAGAACACCGATAAATAAGTTACACTATAGAGAAGGCCACCAACAGTGGCATCACTCACGGGCCGTCAAACTTGGCATTGCCCGTGCAAGCGCCGCTCCCGCTCCGTGCAACACAGCTCGGATAGGCACCGGCGGCAATGGCAGAGCAGGTGGCTCCCTGGGCGTGGAGCTCCGAAGTCGTTCCCGCACAGATTCCGGGACGGCCAGAGTGCTAGCGCGTCGGGAGGAGCGCCGAGTCGCGGTCGTGGTCCCAATATCAACCGGCGGACGGGTGGATGCCGGGGTTGGAGGCGGAGCACGCGGAGGCGCCTGCGGCGATAAACGGGACTGCGAAGCGGATAGTCGAATGCCTCGCGTCAGGATGTTGGGGATCTCGGCATCTCCCGGGCCGACGGCCGGAGTGAGCGGCGATGAGGGGAGAGCCGCAAAGGTAATGGGTGTTGTTCCATGTTCCGGGTCCGGCGATAGTACGTCCAGTTCCTCGTCAAAGTTTGGTGGAAGGAGCTGTTGTAGCACTGGAATCGGAGGCAGCGCACGGAAGGAGGTGCTACGTGAATCCGAGTATGCCGCGCTCATGGAGTAGGAACGTGCGTGGCGCTGTACATGGGTATTGTCGGCCATTTGTTGGCTAGTTGCGAAAGAGAAGTGAAGAGAACAAGCAAAGAAGAAAAGGGCTAATGGGCGAAGAAGTGAGTGAGGGTGTCCTAGAGAGCTTCTCTCACTGGCGACGCCGTTATAATAAGCGCCATTGATAGGTTCCTGGCTCGGGCGTTGAGCGGGACGGAAGCTGCATCTGAAACGCAGTCAAGCCACCTGATAGCGACCCACGCTTCGAGTTATGATGTCCGTCGTCCAGTGTATAGCCACCGCTAGTGAGGTGGCCTTGGCCCGTATTTCCATGAAAGCAAGCGCCCGAACTGGTACGAAAAACGCGGCGCCGCTCCAAAAGTGTTCCAATCTAGGCAAGGTTTGATTGGCATGCGTCCATGCGTCTATCAGTGTCTCGACATCCTCCTTGATCCGTAACCGCCACGTCAGATTCCTCAGGTGCATTTTTCTTGCTGCTGAGCTTCCCGGTTTCATTGCAAACTGACGCAGCATCCAGCACCCGGCTGGGATGCAAGCACGGGGGCGGGAAGCCACCCTTCCACAAGGGTCGGCCATCGCGACACGGAGATAGTTTGTTCATTTCCGGAGCGCATTGCAAGCCAAGAATACGTGTTGCAGATCCTTGCAGCGGGTGGTAATCACACTTCCGGGAAGTTTCGCATGCGCATTGCCAGGTACGACGACGTCGGACAATGACCAGATTATTTACTGAGCTGCAGTTCCCATCGTCCCTCGGGATCGACAACCCACGGATCGCGGGAGGCTGAGGCAAAACACCGCCGGATTACCGCTGGGCAACGCCACGCGCAATTGAGCGATTCTGGACGTACGTATCATCATCAGCATCGTCCAGGCGAGGCGTCTTCGGCCTGGAGGTTGACAGCGATGTTGACGTCGCGCCTCACCGGTTTTTTGCTGTGCAAAACTGCGTCGGTCTATTTAGGCTTACCATTGGTGAGAACAACATACCTGTCGTCTTGAAATGCCACCTCGGCCGAGGACGGCAGCAGTACGATTCGGGTTCCAAAAATTCAAAAATTCGACTGAAGACTTTCAGCACCCTCTTCACCCCTACCCTCGCCACCATCTGCCAGCCACCTCACCCGCAAGGGGCTCAAAGCAGCGCGTGCGTACGGGAATTCGCAACGGCCAGTGCCAACCATCATTTAATCTTCCCATGCCACACTGACCCATCATACTTCTAGCTTCTCGACTCCCCTCTCACCGCCGCGAGATTGCTTTAATGTGCTCTGTCAGGCGATCCGGGAATTCACCCCCATACATATAGCCCGCGCCACCGTCAGAGGCTGATCCTCGCCCCTTCCTCTTAGATCTCGCAGTGGACCGCGGCCGGCGCCGCTGGGCAATCCTCCCCTTCTCTGCAACGATCCCCGTCAACGTCGCTCCTTTGACTGGACGCTGAAGGTCAACACGCCGCGGGATGGACATCGATACCCTGCAGGCAGAAGATATACGACTCATCTTCGTGTGTACTTGCGCTCTCCTGCCGGTGTCTTTTCTTACCCACTGGCACTTGCCTGGTAGGATATCAAAGGTGCGTCTCCGTGGCAAGCAAGATGTAACCCAGCTTGATGACCGGCGGCAGTTGCCTTCTGCGCTCTTCTTGTGCGTCTTGGGCTCGGTCTCCATCTCCGCGTGGTGTTCGCGTTAGCGCTGATCCCGGTCTCCAGATATACGACACCCTCCTCCAGCTCGATGACGAGTACCTCTACATCTGGAAGGCTCGGCCCTCAATAATCAAATGGCTGTACCTCTGGACGAGATACGGGACGTTCGTGGGCGCGGCGGCACCGCTGATACATGCGTTAGTGATTCGAAGTACGGTACGTTGGTCTATCCCGAATTTTTCTTTCGCGTTCAAGTTGAAGTTGCCCTTGTATCCGCTCCGAGTCCATTTCCTTCCAATGGCATTCTTCTTCTTTTTCCTTCCCCGTATTCTCTCCAAAGAACGTTGGTCTGACGCAAGCTGTGTACTTCTAGCGTTGCGATGCCTTGACGAGTTTTACCACTGGTGAGTAGGCGCGCTTCGCGTGATCTCCGTTCGCCCACCAACGATGTTAATCTGGTTGGCCAGCATTCTCTCTCTTCGGAATCGGCGTAACATTCCGTACGTCCATCTCCATCCGCATCCCATCCACCCGCAACTCACACAAGTTTAACAGTCATCCTTATGATCCGCACGTACACCCTCTACGAGCGATCCAAGCGCCTGCTCGCCTTCTTCGCTCTCATATGGGTCGCCGCGGCCGCCGCCACGCTGTGGGACGGTATTTCCTGGGCGCACTCGTTCCCGCAAGCGGAATCCGCCCAGTCCTCGTCGTGTTACCTCTCCACCAACACCACCTCGCATTTCGTGCTCATTGCTTCGTGGGGGCTGCTCACGGTCGAGTGTACGATCTTTGGGTTGACGGTTTGGAAGATCCACCAAAAATGTACGCAATTTCGTTCGTCAGACCCAATACGGTTCGAGGGCGTATTCAATGCCTACCCTACATAGTCTCGAACCCGCCGCGCCCGCGTCGAGAACTCTGGCGGAGCCTTTACCGGGACGGAGTATGGTTTTACCCGGCCATCCTCCGTGAGTACCTACCTACCACCCACACACCCCGTGATACCGTCCGGCTAAACAGACTACTTGTAGCGTTCACGATAGCGATGCTCGTCTGCTTGTATCGCGCGCCCTCCGGCCTGAACGAGATTTTCGACACGTACGCGTCTCCCCATCCTCCCCTCGAATATAAATTCGCTCACATCCCAACAGGCCAGTACAAGTCATGCACAGTATCCTCGTCTGTCGGCTCATCACGCACACACGGAGCGTCGCCGCCGCAGACGCAGCACAAGAAGCGCGCATAAACCAAGTCTTCGGGCATCGCAGTCGGACTCTTAGCGGTGCTAGCACCGCAGGCTCACATTATGGCAAGCTGAGCCAGAGTTCCGAGTCGGAGGAGGTGCTAGATATCGGCCCGCAGCCCGTAGGTGTGCAGAGGGTGTAACGGTGTACGAAGGCATAGTAGGAAGAGGACATTTGTTGTATGTATCCGGTATCGGCATCCGAAAATGCCTGGTGTATTTCGCGTGTATTTTTATGGGCATGAAATAAGTGGGCAGGTGCGGGAAGCCATCCGGAGCGGGGAGACTGAGAGCCGAGCGAAGCGACGCGTTGCGGGAGGGAGTCGTGAACGCGGAAGGTGATCAAGAAACAAGATTCATTGACAAATACCCCCAGTCCAGGCTACTTCAGCAACTCCTCTACAATCCGGTCGTCCTGTATCTTGGCGACATTGGCTCCGCGGTAGTTGAGTCGGCGCAGAACGTCAATCTAGCGTAAGCTCGACAGTCGGCAACGCGATTTCGGGAAGAGAGAAACACGGGCACGCACCACCTTGGCGCGAGGGAAGCCGAGCGCCTCGAACTGGTCGACATGCGCCTTCTCGAGCCCCGCAATCGCCACCTCGTCCCTCGATGCCCCGCTGTCCTCGCTTGCCACCGTTACCGCCCCCGCCCCACCTGCCGCCGCGGGTGTCGCGTATATCTTCGTCCAGTACCGCGCCGTCTCGTCAAAGCTATTCCGGCTCGTGGTGTAGTGCTTTGCGACCTCGGCGTCCTGCGGGTCGCTCGGCTCGGGACTGCAGAGTAGGCTCTGCAGCGAGATGAGGGTGGATTTGAGGGTGAGGACGGGGGACCACGCGTCCTTGAGGATGTCGAGGCAGATCGCGCCCGATGCGGACGAGACGTTTGGGTGGTACACCTTTGTGATGAATTTCATCTTCACCGGCTGGAAGGGGTACGAGTCGGGGATGACAATGTCCTGCAGGCGCAGGTTAGCAAACGAGAAACGGGCGGCAAGGCGCCGGGATGGCCACGCACGACTTGGAAGACGCCACCCTGGTACGGCGTGTCCTCTGGACCCGGAAAGGAGCCGCGGAGGTGGAACGGGGAGTTGTCGATGAGGTCGATGGTGATGTTGGACGTCTTGTCGTTCTTGCAGTCTGTCCGCCCACAAACAGTCAGTGAAACGTCCACAGTGGCACCGAGGGTCAGGGCGGGAGCGAGCCAACGGTGGCGATGGGTCTCGGGACGCACCAGCGATCTCCTTGTTTACTCTTCTGAGGCGGGCGTCCATGGTGGGAAAGGTGGTGAGCGGGGATGGCGCGTCGATGTAGCGGCGATGAGGGGAAGACGCGAGATGGGAAAGCTGACTCAGCTCGGCTGTCAGCCCGGGCAGCCTGTCGGGGAAGAGTCGTTCGTTCTTACAGGATTTCATGAGCTTACGGCGCAGGAAATTCAGACACTAAGTGTACTTTTCCGCCAGAAGAGTAACAGGGACGAAGAAAAAAAAAATGGCTCAAACATCGTCGAAAAGTAAAGTAAATGCTTGAACTTCGGGAAAGTTTCCGGATTAATGCATTATTGACTGCAAAATAGCTAGTAGTATCCACAGTCAAGCCCCTCCATACATCGACATCAATCCGAAATAAACCGAAACACACCATCCGGATCCTCTTCGCTCCGCACAAGTCCTTTGAACATCGTCTTCCCCACCAGGAAATCAACCCTCTTCACGCCCTCGTTGCGCTCCGCGGTCTCAATCTCCTTCCAATGCGCCGCAGGCACCCCACCGGTGCTGGCAGCCGCTTCGTTCCGGCACCGGCGTGTGAAAGCCTGCCCTACCGCAGCCTGTTCTTCTTGGGACAGCACCTCCCAATCGTCAGGCGTTATACGCGTGTGCAACGATCGATGAATCGCAACGAGGACGTCACCCAGCGCGATCGGCGGGAACGCCGCTGCAGCCACGCCTTCCGCGAGCTCTGGCTGATTTAGATCGATGGGGTAGAACGCCAATCGCGGGTGCATGATTCGCACGGCGGTACGCGTTGGGTAAAATGCCGGCTCGCGGAGCTCCTCGCTCGTCAGCTCGGCTTTTACATTTTGGGCGGCGGAGATGATGCGTAGCGGAGAGAAGCTCTTGAGAGCCAGGTCAAAGTGGAAAAGCGGCGTTTCGATAGCCCCGTCGAGGCATGGGTGCACTGGAGGTATCGCGGGTGCCGGTGCCGGTGCGAATAGGGAAGCCGCAGCCCACGGATCCGGACCCGTTGCTCCCAACCAAGGACTTGCGGGAGGAAGTCCAAATGCAGGTGTCCCTCTGGGAGAGAACAAGGGTGGAAGATTTGGAACCACAGGCGACATAAATGGCGTTCCTGGCGCCACAGGTTGAGCGTGCCATGACGTCGTCCGCTGTCTCTGGGGGACGGAGAACGGCGCGAACCGCGGATCGAAGACGGGCGGTGCTAGATTCGGGCTACCAACTGCGCTTCCGGCCCAAAAGATGCCATGGGGGACGAAGGGCTGTGGAGATCCGGGAGCAGACGCGGAGCTGCCGCTGGGAAGCGATGGCGTCCCCAGAAAGGGCGATGCAGCGTGTAGCAGCGGCGACGGGGGGAGGAACGGCGAAGTTGGGTGGGGAGTCGTACTGTAGAATCCATGAAATGGGCTGGGTGGGGCTGGGGGTTCGGGGATGAAGAGGAACGGTTCCGCCATGAGTTCAACTTGAGCAAAAAATTAACGTATAATTCCACGAGAGCAGGCCAACAACGCACGTACACCTTCTGTGGTTTCTGGGTGAACAAGAGGGGACGCGCGGAGACAAAGTGCGGATATTGACGATCGCGGCCGCGCTGGTTGGTCGTGGTTAGTGACAGAGCAAGGAACACGAGGCGGCGATTGATTGTCGTGTGCCAGACAGATGTCAAATCGGGCCGTCTCACGGCAATCTCGGCAAACTGTTGATCCTGATCGCGGCGTCATTCTTGTTTGATCCGGTGATGGGATTTGACAGCGTGCGTCACGAACGTGACCGGCTTGCTCTCGACCACGATGGAGGACACTGTTCCGCAAGTTTGCTCTTTGGAACATATGATGACACATCCAACGACTTCCACGTCTTCTCCGAGGTTCTCAAGATCTTTGCTTGGCCCGCGGCGCATGTCCACACCCGGCGCTTCTCGCGCCTCGGAATCAGGCAATCGGATGCAGCCCACTCCGGAAATTGTGCCCCTTGCACCGCTCCCTAGCAAGGCAGTCGCGCTCACGCGCACCTCTCGTCCGGCTCTCGGCGTATATCTGACGGGTCCGGCACTCCATGACCCGTTTTTTGTATGCCAAGCCCACAATTTATCCGAAGCAAGAAGCGGGCGCGGCGCATGATGTACGTCGCCCTGCACTCATATAAGGCGGGGCCTCTTCCATCGATGCCTTCCTCGGCTTGTCCCCTCCGAGTCCAGCCTCTCACTCCAATGGACGACCGAGGCGCCGATCCCGCTCACACGACACAACCACGACGACGATCTGCAGAGACGACATTAACAACCCTCCGCTCCGTACTCCTCGAATTCACCGTCATCGTCGCCCTTTCCTTCCTCGTCTTGCTCTCCATCCTCTACACGATCGCCTACCACCTGCGCCACTTCCTCCGCACCCACGCTCAGGCTGCATACGCATCCGAAACCCCGACGCCCGGGCCCGCAATAGCCGTAGCAGTAGCCGAGCGCGTCCTCGCGGTGCTCACCGCACTATCACCCACGGACGTGCTGTGCGTCACGACGGCGTGTGCGACGCTCGTGTTCGTCGCGATGGAGGGCGCGAGATGGCTGTCCCGCGACAGCTGCAGACAACGAGCCGGGGAAGATGTCGAGGATATTTCGGAGTCGTTGGCGGTTGTTGGCAGTGATGCCAAGCCGCCGCGGCTTCGGGATCTACGACGGTCAACGGAGTCGGAGAAATGTACGCCTCCGGCGGCCGCGGCTGGCGAGCCGTGTACCTGTATATGTGGGGGCACTATCAGGTCAGAGTCTTGATCATGGGTTGGGTTTTTGGGTGCGTGTCTGCGATCTCTCGGTGTCAGTGCAGAAATTGAAATTGCTTGCAGTTCATTGGGGTTTTGGTCGATGTGTATGATTCTGGGGCCTCTTTCTTCTCGCCAGTGGAGTTTTGTATTTTGTACCAAGCACGCAACTCTGAGTCTCTGTAACATTTTTTTTCTGCTCGATGCTTTCGTAAGCTCGCCGTGGTAACGAGGTGGTCCTTTTTGTTCGTCCGGGTCAGGTATACCTAGGAACCTGCGCAACGCATCGCGGCTGGGTACATTCCAATGAATCCAATCTATATCGCGGTGCGCTTTAGCCAATTGTCCCGAGTCAACGCCCAATTGT
Source organism: Mycena chlorophos (assembly GCA_014461115.1). Lineage (NCBI taxonomy): Eukaryota > Fungi > Basidiomycota > Agaricomycetes > Agaricales > Mycenaceae > Mycena > Mycena chlorophos. The sequence goes on along the minus strand of JACAZE010000002.1, from coordinate 998,148 downwards.
TGCCGAGGGCAATGAGTGACAGAAATCTTGATGGCTACTCACCTTCCCAATTGACGTCGACAATGGGGGCTTGGACGACAATGGCGGCCTCTGAGCGCATTGTCAGGCCCTCTATAAAGCCGGCGAAGGCTCCCCGACGAGCCTCAGACCCTCGTCTTCCCTCTCCGCTTGCCACAAAGCCTGCTTCTGTTTAACGCCCCACGCACACGCACACGAATCGCGACTCTTTTTTTCTTGACCTCTGGTGCGTCCGCCCGGCTCTCGCGCTCGTTGCGTGTGCTAACCTGCGACGAAGAACGACCAATCCATCCGTTTACCTCCCCACCCGCATTCTTTTAACGCTACCCATGGCTTCCACCAAGACGACCACCGCCTCCTTCGGCGCCTTCACCTACCAGACCCCCGTGTCGCAGCGCATGCGCTCTACCCTCCTCATCCCCACCGGCCCCGCCTTCCGTGCCCGCACGGCGCTCGCTCCCATCCGCACTCAGACCCGTCCCATCGTCGTCGTCGATGACAGGTCGGACAGCGAGAGCGACTCCGGGTCGGAATCGGATGTGGGCTCCGAGTTCTCGCCGAGCGGTGCCAGCACGCGCAGCGTCTGGACCCCCGCGACGTCCGTCGAGAGCCTCTTGTCTGTGCCCGCTCCCAAGCGCACCACATGCAAGGCACCGGCCGTCTACCTCTACGAGGGCGGTCGGACCAACGTCGTGAGCGGCGGGGTTATGCTCGGGGGCGCCGTGTCCAAGCCTCAGCCTACCACGCTCGCACCTGCCCCTGCCCCTACCACCAAGCCCCGCTTCATGACGAAGCCCCAGGCCCAGCAAAAGCAGGCGAAGCCCTCCTTGGACAAGCGCACCGCTGGGTGCTGGCGCAACTTCAAGCCCGCACAGGCCCCAACCACGGGCAGCTGGCGCCGTGCCGCTCCCGTCGCGTGAATCCCTCCGTCTCCTCCACGAACAACCACTGCGACTGCACTCCACTACGAACGTCCCGCTGCGTTTTTGGCTTGACGCCGACGCGCGATGTCTCTTGCACGATACGATACAAAGCCTACTTCCTTGCTTGCTTGTTTGTCTCTTGGACTCTCGTCCGACTCTGTATCCCTATCCACCTCGTCGACCCTTGTAGCACTAACTTAGCCAATCTATCTCTGCTTGCCAAAACGATGTCACTCTGAGTCAGCGTGACAGGCTTGCCTTCTACCAACTGGAATGACTCCAGAACCGACGCTACCGCCAGAACTCGAGCGAGACATCTTCGAGCTCGCTGCGCAGCTCCATCCCGAACTGCGATATAGCCTCCTGCTTGTTTCACACCGCGTTTTGACTTGGTAATCATGCTCTTCTTTTCTTTCCTGCCTCAACGGAACTCAGAAGACGCTTATTTTTTAGGATTCAACCACTCTTATACCACAAACTGCACTTCACCTACGACCACAGATACCCGAACCTCGAGGCCGAACACACTCCACCGGCCCTCTTCGCCGCACACACACGGCACCTCGTTCTCTTCTCCTCGCGGGGCGTACATCACAGCGCGCATGCGCTCCGTCTATGCACACACACGACGCACCTCGCGACAGGGCACGACGGCGACCCAGAGCTGACTTCTGCGCTGTACGCTCTTGAAGGCTTGGAGCGGCTGGCGTGCTGGTCCTCTGTCATATCCGACGACGAGTCGGACTGGCCAGCCGAATCCCTGCCAGTGACGCCCGACGCCGCGCGCCGGCGCGTCTTCGCAACCCTCACACACCTCGAGCTCTTCGACACGAAGATCGATTCGTGGATGCCCGCCTTTTGCGCGGCACTGCCGGCTCTGACGCACCTCGCACTCAACCGCGGCGGGCAGCCCGAGCCGCACGAGTGGGCGCGCGCGGCGGCCCTGCTACGTGACACGCCCACTCTACGCATTTTCGTGCTGCTGGACGACTCGTTAAGCGGCGCGCAGATCGTCGAGAGTGGTGTTCCTCGGGATTGGGACGATCCAAGACTCGTCGTCACTTGGTACACGGACTGGAGGGAGGGGTTGCGCGATGAGGATAGTTATTGGGGATTGGCGGAGGAGTTGGTGCGGAGAAAACGAGAAGATGGTGTCTCCGGTGAGCGATGTCTACTTCAAGTTGGTATAGGTGCGAGGACTCGGAGTGCTGAATGTCGTTTTAGAGACAGCGTTTCTTGCAGTTCGGAAAGGGGTCTTGGTACCGCCCTCCAGGGACTCGGAGTCGGAGTCCGCGAGCTCGGATTCGAGCGTTGAGTCGACGAGTAGTTAGGCTATGTCAATCGGTACTAGGTTTCTCTCCAAAGTTGGCACACGTCCGCCCGCAGAGTGACATCATGATCACACGTTGGCCACGGCTTCTTGTCTTTGCCCACCACCACGCCAATGCATTCTGCGCTTCGCCTGTCGAATCTGAGGCGCCTGCCCCGTCACATATGGGTAGACTTCCACGCATTGAGCTCGCCAGTTCATTGACGTCGACCGATGCTAGGAGGTCGCAATGCAAGCCTTGGAAGGATCCGTCCCCGCCCTCTGGGCGCTCGACGCACAGCTAGGCTCCCTCAATGCGGCGCAGCGCATTGATCTGCTTCCCCTAGTCTACAAAATCGTCGACTCGACGGACAAATCCCAGATCCTCCAGACGACGGAGGATTCTCAGGCTGCCAGTGGCGAGCCTACGAGCGACGGTCTCATACCGATGAAACGCGCCGCAGTGGCTCTGAAAATGCTGGCCACCATCGCGAGCACCAATGCACCATCCGTCATCCCACCGGTTCTGGACGAAATCTGGCCCCTGATTTCTTCTTGGATTATCTTCCTCGACTCGCTTCGCGACAACCTTGTCTCTCGGAGCGACTTTTCCTTGGAAATCACATATCGCATCGGACTCGGGCTGCTTGCGGCTGTTTTCCGTGTCTGCACCTCGGAACGGGTGCGAAACACACCGGGGGTAGTCGAATTCTTTGCCCGCGCATGGAGTCTTGTGGTATACCCATCGGATCCACGCTGGAGCATCACTAGCTCCGCGGGTACCAACGTACTCATGGTTCTACGCGCAGTGGACATCGATTCGCCCGAAGCCCGCGACAGGTGGGCCGAAGAGTTGGCCAACGGTGTTGGTGGACGCCGTGCTCTAGCCCAACTGGTTGTGGCACATATGCGGCAGGTTTTACCGTCAGTCGAGAGCCCTCTGGACGAAGAAAGCCTACGTCAATTGATGGGCCTCATGCCCGTCTTTGCCTTTCTCCCCGAGCATGACGAGGCTCTTTGTGCCGCTCTCTGGGACAACGGGCTCATCTCGATGCTCACCATTCTCACTCGCGCCTTGGGGAAACAATTCAACCCCCTCTTCCATCCCCCGCTGCCGCCGCTGTACAATACCCTCCCCGACGCGGTGTTCAGCGTGTTGTTGGACGGCTTCGTCCCCAACGTCGGGTGGCAAAAGCGCATCGAAGAGTCCATACATGCGGGTCTTCTTGATGCAATCCCTCGATTCTGCGCCGTTTCCCCCGAGGAATTCATCAAGACTTCGATTATCCCTCTGCTGCAAGACTACCTAGCTCCGGCGACAGTCTTCTTGTCCGTCTTGCGTGCCTTACGTCCCGACATGGCTATGGCCGAGACTATACTTCTGTATTCGGCGCAGGGTACCGCAGCCTTCACCCACGAAGTGTTAGCTCCCGTCTGGCTCGGCTTTATATCACTGGCGAAGGAGCGTCTGGCGATCGTCGATGAATATGATTCTCGGAAGCTAAGCGCTCTACGAGGATGCTCCTCTGCGAAGGTGCGTCCTTCTTCAAGTTAAGCCGCGACGGCCTTACTGAGCGAGTACAGTGCTGCAGAATCGCGTCCAAATCTCTCCTGAAACGCTGCGCGGGATGCAGGTTGATGTTCTACTGTTCGCCGGCATGCCAGAGAGAAGATTGGCACAGCAGCCATCGAGATATCTGTGCCTTATCACCCCTCCAGGACGACGACGATGACGGTGAGCTCTCTGCCCAGCGCGGCCTCGAGTATTCAGTCGGACACAGTCGGCACTACCAAGCTCCTGAAGAGCGATCGCGCGTTCCTTCGGGCGCTGCTCAACCACGACGCCGCCGACGCATTATCCCAGCCCGAATTCTTCCGATCCCTCACAAGCACGCTGTACCATGACCCCGACAACCCTCCATTCGTGGCATTCGACTACCGATCGGGACGATGCGGTCTTAATGTGGACAGTAGTGCTCGCCTGCGATGCACTAACCACGCGGGATGCGACGGGGATCGCGTCATGCAGAATCACATTCAGCGCGCTGCGACGAGTGGCGGTCGGATGCAGCTGCACCTGATTCAGCTACGAGGGGACCACTTCACCCGCGGAATGAGGATGCAGAATTTCGAAGTGCCTTTCTTTGATGAGTGGACGCGCAGGCTGGCGATGGAGCTTCGAGAGAAGTTTCCCAACGGGGAGGCGACGGACGAGGACATCGACGCTCATGCTGGCGCCTTTGCTGAGCTGGTCCAAGCTTGTTCCGGGCTGGTACAGACGCACTAGTTATATGATTCAAAGAAAAGCATTCATCCCTGTTCAAATCAGAGAGAGAGCATCACATAGCGCTGATAAACCCTTTTTCTTTTTTCTGTTTCCCCTCAGCACCGTGACACCAGACACCCACAAACTCGTAGTTCATGTTGTGGACCGCGCGAGTATAATAAATCCCCCCCACATGTATGCAAGGAACGAGATTCAAATGAGCGTGAATGTCCCAAAGACAGACAGATAACTCAGCTATCTAAAGTGGACAACAACATCCAGGCGGTGTGTACGCGAGACAAGACGTCCATGGTCCGTGGTAACTAATTAAAAATGTGTGACATGCAAGGTAGGAAACGAAGATAGATGCGGGTGCATAGAGAACGGGAGGGCCGGGGCCTCATAGAAGAGCGAATGCTACTGTGAAGAGACCGAGCAGGGCAGTACCGACTTGTACGCCTGTCGAGGTGGCGCCGCTAGAACCCTTCGTCGCACTGGTGGACTGGTCATTGGAGCTGGCGCCGCTGGAGGACGAGCCCGGTGCAGAGCCGGTCGCAGACGCTTTGCCACTGGCGCCGCCGGAGCTGGCCGACGCCGGGGCGGCGGGTCCACCGCGGGCGGCGATGTCTATGACGATCGCGTAAGAAACAGTCTGGAGCAACAATTCGATAAGACGTACACTGCGCAAAATTGTCCTGAGTGTAGTTTTGCTCGACGTACGGCTGCGTGCGGTTCAGAGCGACACCGACGGGGGTGATCCACTAGGAAGCAATGAATAACGAGTCAAAGCGAGCAGGAAAGCAGCGTACCTCAAACGCATCCTTGAGCTGCGGGTAGAGGTTCATGGCCGTACCGATGGTGTAGGTGTTCAGCTCGTGAGCTTTTCAAGAACAGTCAGACTCGCATGCCACTCTCGACGCAAACCTGCTCACTTAGGATGATCGCGCCATGGGTGTCCATGTCGCCGGCCTTGGCGTCGGAGATGAGTTTGTCGTAGTTGCTGTAGACCGTCTGGTTCGTGACACCGTTCATGCCCTCTTCCCAGTCAAAGCTATACCGCGATCAGCAGCCACATCGACGGCAGGAGCTAGCAAATGAACGCACGCATCGTACTCCCACATGATGATTGTGAAGTTGAGGGCCTGTGCAAAGTAGCGGACACGATCGTCCATGTCGCCGAGAGGGGGACGGAAGCAGGTCGGGGTGATGCCCATGACGAGCTTCATGACCTTGAGGGTGTACCAGAGCTCGCCGAAGACTTGTTCATTGGTGAGCGAGGTCATGGGCGGGTGGGACCAGGTATCTGTGTTGCGCGTGAGCTTCCCGGAAGTGGACAATGAGGGCAAGATACGTACGAACGCAAACTTCGTGCCCATCAGCAACCGCGCGCTGCGCCTGCCATGGGTTGTCCGCGATGTTGGAGCCGATGTAGTAGAAAGCTAGTAAGAGACTGTCGTCAGCAGCACGAAAGGCCGCAAAGAACGACCACACGCACTAGCTTTTTGGTTGTTCGTCGTCAAGAAGTCATAGAACTCGTTGTGCCCGCAGTATGGTCCATCGTCGAATCCGTATCCGAGTGTCTTGGGCTCAGGAACTTGTCCGACATCAGGAGCGAGGCCCGGAGCCTTCGGTGTCAGGCACTAGAGACGGCGTTCAGCCACTGATCCCCGTCCTTGATAGCTCTCAAACGCACCTGCGTCGCAGTCCAGTAGCAGTCGGGGTCAGTCGCGGTATCGTAGTTGAGGTTCGGGTTCAGCGTGCCGTTGAAACCCTACTCGTTGTTAGAATCCCGACATGAAGGTCAAGCCGAGGATGGACCACGCACCTTCGGCGCGATATTCGGCGCGCTAGCATTGAGCTTCTGGAACAGCGCGTAGCCTTCCGCGTCGCTCTGAACGCTTTGCACGACCTTCCAGATCGGCGGAATTTCGCCAGAAGCGAGGGCGGCATCGATGGGCGGGTAGTCGTAGGCAACGCACTCGGCAGCATCACCTACGAGCCGAATAAGCGTCCGGGCGAAAAGAGTCAGAAAGCCACACACCGAGAATGCCCGCCATCGAAGCCTCCGAGGTCGCACTGGAGGCATCGGCCCTGGCGACGGGGTTTGCCCGCGCCTCATGCACATGCGGCTGCGAGCCATGTGCTTGCGCACCAACGAAGAGTAGCGCCGTTATGGCGGCGGCGGCGCGTGTGCGGTGTGTCCTTGGCGCCATCGGAGTGGTATTAGTCGGAGGCGGTCAAGGAAATGGGAGGAGACGGAAGGAGGAAGAAGAGGTGAAGGGCGAAACAGAAAAGCGTAGATTTCAAGCACTGCGTAACCCTCGGCGCATCTTCCAAGCACGGCGACAGATGGCCGTTTTTGGAGCTTCGCTGTCACTGCCAAATTTGGCGCAAGCAAAGCATGCAGTATCCACACGCTTGTCGCTTGGCGACCAGGCTGTTCCCAAGCTCAACGGCTCCGCCACCCGTCGAGGACCCGAAAGTCTTGGCTCGCAGCTTTGAAGTTCCCTTCCGCAGCTGCCGCAGAGTTAGCCGTGGAAGGAGAGAGGAACACAGTAAGTCTAAATCAGCTGCGACAGACGGAATATTCCTACTCCGAGTGAAAGGGGGTAACATGTCGGCCATTAATGGCCGGCGGTGAATTGAAAACGATGTGCGGCAAGCTTCGGCAAACGAGAAGCTGCGGCATTGAGATAGCCGGATTCCTCGCGGCCATCACACGGCGAGGATGAGAGCTCCACAATGGCACAGCCATTTCAGTTGATCCTTGTTCCGCCAGCCACGCAGGCTCCCAGGTGATGCGTTGGTTCAACGCAAGTTCAACGACGCTCGGAACGCGGAAACGTGAGATAATGTTATTTCGGCCCACCAGCGTTCCAAAAATAGATGCTAGTCTGACCATATCCGGCGTGATTATAGGGTTGAATTGATTCCGAGGCAGGATTTTGTCGCGTTTGAAGATGTCTTGCAAATAGGTGAAAGAATTCTGTTCGGCGATTCGCTTCAGCAACGCGAACCCAGTCGCCCACCCCGATGCGCCCGAGTCGCCCGTCGTTCGAGCACAACTCAGACGCGGAATCGAAAACGGCGTCCCGACGCGGAGCTCTCGGGTCTCGGGGAAGTTGACGAACCAGGCATCGCGCGACCCAATGCGATGGCCCAACAACTGTTACAACAATTTGTTTGATGTTAGACGGCGAATGGTTAGCGGCGATATCGGCGACTCGGAGTTCGGCTTTTTCGGTCCGATTACTTATTTTCCTTCTCGGAGACGCCCAGTGACTCTGGATGGCAGTTTCCTGTCCCACTTCTGAGTCTTAATTTGATTTTTTTTTCTCCCTTGAAAATTCCTCAGTGGTCCTCACATTGACCTGCAAGGAACTGTCTATAGAGGACCAGAAGGGATAGAAATTCAGGCCAAATATCGATGTATCGGACGCTACGCCATTATTATGTGCTTGAGCTTTCACTCTTCTTTTGTAGACCGCACCAGAAGACAACAGACTTTCGCCAGGTCGAGCAAAGCAAAATTTTCGGAAGTTCGAGTGGAGCGGAAATCCAGTTGACGGGGTACCTGTTGTGTTGAAGATGGTATTCGCCAAAGAAAGCAATCCGCTGCGTCTGGACCCACAGAACGACGACAGCCAGCACCGCATTTCCATCTCCCACGTCAGCGTGACGTCACCCTTCTCCAAGCTTGCTTCAGGCACTCACCGTCACCGCCGCAACCGAGCTTACGTGCTCAGCGTGCTCCACGTCCATCCACTCGGTCCCGCTCAGCTGATGTCGAAAAACATCGTCACTGGAGCTTCCACACGCGCAAACACCGACGCTCGGGTCCTGTTGACGGGATTTTCGGCGTCATCCGTCCTCCTCCTGAAGAATTAACACCAAGTCGACGTGCTCGAGCGGTATATAAGGCTCCACCGTGGCAGCAGACTATCCCCCTCCACCCTCGTACATTCTCGCAATGGCGCCCGTGTTCTTCCTTGCGTACGTCTAGATTCCTTGCCTTGGAATTTGGACGCAGTGGGCTGACGCAGAGACAGCACGCTCTTCGCCTCGTTGGCTGCCTCGGCCTCGGCGATCGCCAACATCCGCTGCACGCCCGTAACGGGCCAGAAGATGGACGTGAGTTGGACCTCGGATTCCTCCGACTCGTGCGTGGACTTCGTCGTTTCTTTTTTCGTCTTGCGGCGCTGAATCGTTTCCCTGAAGATCCCCGATGAGCTTAGCCCTGATGAGTGCTGCGGAGAACAGTCGCAACGTGAGTTATCCTACATAAACCGAGTCAGTTGCAGGATTCTGACCGTGCCCCCGGCCGTAGCCCGGCGGCCTCGTCCTTGCGGACAACGTCAGCCCGCACGACCAGTCTATCACGGTGCACTTGCCCACCGTCGAGCCAGGGTACGTCAACCGCCGTCCTTCCAAGAGCAGGCAGGTATTCATCCCCAATAACAGCGCATACATCATCTCCCTCATCTCCACCCCCAAACGCGCACGCGCACGCGCCCCAGGCCCCATCCTCGGCTCCTCCTCGCCCTTCCACATCCTCGCGCGCCAGGACTCGTCCTCCTCCTCGGGCTCCGGCTCGTCAAGCAGCAGCAGCACCCTCCCCCCGCTCTCCAAATCCTCCTCCAAGCTCTCCGCGAGCCTCTCCGCGATCGAATCGAGCATCTCCGCCGCCGAGTCCTCGCAGCTCAGCTCCGCCTCGTCCGCCTTCTCCGCCGGCGCGTCCAACATCTCGTCCGCCGTGTCGATGCGCAGCTCGGTCTCGGCGGCGCAGAGCAGTGCGACGGCTAGCTCGAGCGCGACGGGGAGTGGGAGCGCGGCGGTGGCGGTGAGGTTGGTGGGGAGTGGTGTGGGTAAGGCGTTGGGCGCGGTTTTGGGTGGGGTGGCGGTCGGGGCTGCGTTGCTCTGAGATGAATGAGTTTTCTACGGACGGGGTTTTAACCTTGGACTTTGAAATGAGTAGTGTATAACTTTGTTGTATGGTGAGAGGAAAAGCTTGGTGATTTCTTACGTTCAAGATTGGTCTCACTAGGATTCAACGGGTCCACAAGTGAGAGCAGAAGAACAGTTCTTCATACTAAGTAAGGCTACACAAATGAGAGTACTACAAATACGAACGACGGCCGATTAACGGCGCGTCGATTAGGGACATTACAAACAGGCGGTAGGTATCGATACAAGTGGGTAGAGTGAGTTTCCAGTTCTTTTGGTGACCCCATATTCAAACGCGCAACTCCCGCAACCCACGAACCACATCCTCCATACTGCGCACCGAGCCAGACCACTCGCCGCTCCATGCAGCCTCCTTGCGGTATGTCGTGCGGCGACTGGCGTCCGTCTGCGTCTGCGCTGGGGCTGGGGCGAAGAGGACGGGGACGGGCACGGGCACGGCGGCGGTCACGGTGCTGGCGGCGACGAGGGTTGCGTACGAGAACGGTTCCGCGTCGGCGGCGTCGTAGAGGGAGGACTGGAAGGAAGATTGGAGGGACGCGGAAGATGCGGCGTGTTTGAGCTTGAGCGTCGTGCGCGATGGACGGGAGCGCGGTGCCTGCGTCTTGCCATGCGCGCCTGCCGCGGTATGCGAACGCCGGTCGCGCGCGACGCGCCCCGCGCTAGCGTCCAGGTCCACGTTCACCGCCGCGGCAGTGGCGGTGCTGAACTCGGGGACGCTAACGGTGCTCGAGCGTTTCCTCCCATTGGCGCGAGCCCGGGCCCGATCCTGGTTCCGCTGAGAGAACGGGACGAGCTCCGGCGGGACGTCCTCGCCGAGCATCGCGGACGCCTTGGCGAGGTTGTGCGCCTGCAGCTTCGCGGGGTCGATCGCGGCGGGTGTGAGCGGCGTCGCGGGGGACGTCGCGGTCGCGGGGCGTGGGCTCAGAGAGAGCGGGGATTTCGGGAGCCGGAAGGAGAGGAAGGACGTGTTGTGGTACCCGTGGTGGGTGTGGGCTCGATTCGGACGCGTGAGAGAAGCTCGATGCGGCGCGTCGGTGTCCAGCGGTAACGCCGTCGGTGACGGTGAGCACGGACTGCGTCTCGGTGAGGAGGTCGCCGAGCTTCTTCATCGAGCGGATGAAGCGCAGGCGCTGAGAGTGAGGCATGGGCAGCGGGAGGGTGGTCGTCATTTTGGGTCGTGAGGAGAAGGGAGTTGAGGACGCGTTGAGCAGCTGGGTTTTATACCCGCCACAGACAATGAGCTCGACGCACTTGTGCTGCATTCGGAATAAGGCCGGTGATGGCACGTGGCAACATGTCACGCCGTGACAGATTGGGTACTTGACGCAGAAATGGGGCTGAATGCCAGGCCTGTAGCAGCTGGTATGCCTTCCTTCCCCATATGCATTTTGACTGCTTGGTAAAATCATTGTACACAGGAAACTCGTTCGTAACGGGTGCAGGCCCTCGACTGGCGCACAGCCTGGCAGCTTTTTTGGATTTCATCGCAGTCAGACCAAGACACTACACTGTTCTCAAGAAGACTAGATCGTTGACCGCTACGAAGCCAACGAATTCCTCGTCGTCCGCTTCCCCCCACTCCCACTCGCAGCGGACAACCCCGCCTCCCACGTCGGCCGCGGGATAATATCCAGCTCCGGCACGCCCTCGCCCATCCACAGCCCCGCGCGCTCGCCCAGCGCGATCGCGATGTTGTGGTATTCCATCACGGCGGCTGTTGTAGGCTCGTTAGTGAGTACCACGACGCGGAGGGGAGGTGGGAACGCACCGGTGTACGCATGCGCCTTCGTCCCTGGCTCCGATTTCTTACACAACCCGGCGTCGAATTCCCGACAGGTTATGCACCGCACGTTGGGCATGTTGTGTGTCGGCTCGGGGACGTCGATCCAGAGGCACGGCATGTCGAGTTTGACGCAGCGCGTGCAGGGTGGCTGCGAAACATCCGGGATAGTCAACGAGGGAATGGAGGGACACGCAGACGAGAGCGTACCTCGGGTGCGATGACTTTTCCGTACGAGACGCTCTACAATGCCGCGAATCAGCATAAGGAACGACCGCACCGCAACGCAACGCACCGTATTCCGCACAGACAACCTCGGATCCTTCCCGCTCTTCACACGCGCCTCGGCCTTGGCAAGATCAAACAGATCCGCCTTCTCGTAGAACTCGCCCCAGTCGTTGCCCAGCGGCGGGCGCGGCAGGGCGTAGTTCGCCCAGTCGATGACGATCCGCTCCGCCTTGTTCTTCGCGGGAAAGACGGAGGTGGACGAGGAGGGTGTGGTTTTGCCTTGGGGTTTGGGTTTTGGTTTCGGCGTCGGCGTCCGTCCGCCGGCGTTTGGATCGTCCCTGGGCACGGTCTTGCTGCCACTAGGTTTTGGAGACGGGGAGCGTGGGCGCTTAGCTGCTGCGCCGTTCTGAGTATAGGACGCAAAATGAGAACGAGAATGACAGAGTGGGTGGGCGACATCACGCACTTTCTTGACGGGCTTCAAGTCGCTCTCCAATGAGTACTGTTCCGAGCTCCGCCGGCGGCAACACGCGATACACGCACCTTGGCGACCTGCTCCTTCGCCTTCGAGGCGAACAGCTCCGCCTCCATCGTCTCCACCTCCATCTCCAGCTACACCGGTCGCCGCCATGAGCACGAGGAAACGAAACGAAGCGAAGCGAAAGCAGCGTACGTACCCGCAGAATCTCCTTGAGCTCCTCCGGCGTAGCCAGCGCATCGACGCCTCCCTCAGCTTTGATCTTCATCTCCGCCATCCGCTACCGAAGAGAACAAACACGTTGAGACTCGAGAACAGCGGAAGTGGGAGGGAGGCGAGGCACGCACGTCGTTCATCTGCAGCCTGCTCTTGAGCAGACTCATCGCAGCCACGTCCGGCTCCGCCCTGTCCGCCTCCTCGAGCTCCTACACCGCGGGTCAGCGTATGCCACGGACCCAGCCGGCCACGAGCACGAACGCACCGCGCAGACGCGCTTCTCCTCCTTCTCCGCCGCGTCGAGCTGGGCTTGCATACGCGCGAGCAGGTCCGTTAGTGCGAGCGTCTTCACTGTTGCGGCGGACATTGTATTGTATGCAGGACGGGGGTTGGTTCGTTCGTTCGTTCGTTCGTGGACGCGGGAGGCAAGCCTGATTTTTGACAGCTGTCAGGTCAACGTGACGTTGACCTTCCGCCAACTGACGCTCATGAGCCGAACTCCGGAGAACGAGAACGCAGGGTGAGCAGAGCAGTCCGTTCGTCCTCCGGACTGATACAAGACACCTCCAGGGAACCAGGCGGGTGAGTGGCATTCCCTGGCAACTCCTCGCTGTAGAGGCGCACTGGCATGACGCTCAGAACAGCCTGAGTCTCCTGCGGCTCGTCGCTGTCATGGAAGAGCAAGTGGACATTCTCCGGCGCATGGAGGAGCGCCAACGAGCAGCGGACCTGTCGAACCAACCGATGCCGGAGGTCCCCGCCACGAGCACGAGCGCGTGGAACGCGTTGCTCCGGTCCACGCTGGCCGAGAGCATTCAGCCGAAGGTCGAGCGGTGGCGGAGTGGGTTGGATGCGCTTCTCGTTTTTGTATGTTTTCGTCCTTGCTGTATTTCGTTGTCTGATTTGAGTTTCTCGTCCCGCATGCAGCTTGGCCTTTTTTCCGCCGTCGTAACCTCGTTCTTCGTGCAATCGCTGACGGGGCTGCAGCAGGACGAGACGGCCGTCCTCGTCCAGCTGGTATCTAATCTCACGGATATCGTCATCGCGCTCAGCGGCGTTCCATCGACAGACCTGGACATCCAGCAGCCCGCGGCTTTTCAGCCAGCTTCTTCAGACGTGCGCCTGAACGCGTACTGGTCGCTCTCCTTGATCCTCAGCGTGAGTGGTGACTTCTCCGACGCTGGTTACTTAATTTTCACGATAGCTTTCGATTGCTGCTTTGGCCGTCGCATGCCGAGGTTTCCTCAACGCCGCCACCACATCTTCACACACAAAAGCCTCGGCAAAGCTGATCGACATTCGGACTCGCTGGCACGCATCCTCTCGAATCCTGGGACCAACCATCGAGATTCTGCCCCAGCTCCTCGTCGTGCCAGTGATGCTCTTCATCGCGGGACTGCTCGACACAATGTTCTCCAGCGTGCTCTCGCTCTCGCCCATCCCAGTGCCGATCCTCGCCACGAGCGGCCTTTCGCTCGCGTTTGTCCTCGCTGTTGCCCTTCTGCTCGGATGGACGTTGGCGAATCCCGGGATCAACCCGACGGGGACGGCGATCCCATTCCGAGTCTTGGAGAGGATGAAGAGCTGGGCGGTCTCAGTGGGTACCAGCCATGCCGTTTCTCGACACAACACTCTCCGGCGCGCGCCGCGACGTGTCCGCAAGCAACCTTCCGCAGAGCACCTCTCCGCATCCGCGCATCTCGTCTACCACGACGTGGTGCAGTCCACCCACGACGACGACACCCTGAACGAAGCGGCGGCGGCGCTCTATAGCGTAATTCAGACTTTCTCCGTCTGGCCGCGCTATACCGTTCACGCCAGCACTACGGCGGGAGCGAGCGTTACCAGCGGCTTGCTCGCTCAAGAGCGCGCGACGTTGATGCATTTGTTATCCCCCGAGGCCAGTGTGCGAAGCAATCGAACGGCGGCGCAGGTTATTCTTCGTATGCAAACCGGTGAGCGCCGATCTTCAGCATCTCCGCAAATCTGAACTTTATTCCAGCCAACCGGATTCGCTATTCCGAGACGGACATGACCGAACTCGTCCCCGCACTACTCAACGCCGCTCGGCTACGTCTTGCCGTCTCCCCGATGCAAACGCTCTGGGACTCGCCCTTCGTCCACGCCATGGCGGTGGTCGGTAACGCCGGAGCCCTGTGCGATCCCGCGAACCAAGACACGAACAGCAGGACCGTCTGCGTCCCGGCCGTAGCATTCCTTGCATCCGACTACATCGACGTCCAACAGTTACCCTCGGACAGCGACCCTTCGAGCGAACATGCCTTGCGGACGCGGACCATTTCCTTCATTGCAGAGATGTTGTTCTCGGCGGTGTTTGCGACGGTCGCCGGCCCGGGTGCCGACAAGAGTCCGCAGGGGAGGCACGCATTGGACGCTGCCGTTGACGACCTCTTGCAGCCGATCGCTTTGGTCGAGGCGCCAAAGAGCCTGAGCCCAAGTCGGAAATCTACCCTTTCCTCCGACGTTCTCCAAATACCCCTTCGACAACCGAATTTACCGCAGGTCAACGCGGAGTCGCTCGTTGGCGCATTCTTGTACTTGCCGCTTCCATCGCGCTCGGTCACCAGCCAGCCTGCCAGTGGGCGGGAAGGCAAACACCCGGCTACGCGGTCACCCGACGCAGAGCTCGTCCTGAAGCTGCTACTGCGCTGGCTTACGCGCCAAACCTCCCCAGCCACCGTTATCGCAGCCGCTGAGGCCCATGTAGGGCGCGTCATCCGACCCGATATCTGGCCGACAGTCCTCTTTTTCGTGGTTGCCACACTAGCCCGGACGCTCCTGGAGCCGGAGCCAGATCCTAGCAATGGGCCTGCAAACATCCGGCAGTGGCTTATCCCACTGGCGCGCCTTTGCGTCTCCGCGTTACGCAAAATCGCCATGCTCCATCAATTTCACCCGCAGCTTCCGGGCTTGGTCTCTTGCGCCGCTGACGCAGTAGCTCAGGCACGAAACATACCCGTGGATGCGACTCTGAGTCGAGATCACGATATTCTCGCGGCGATGCGACCAGACCTGGTGGAAATCCGCGCCTTCATCGCTGATGGAAGCTGGCGTTGGAGTGCGAAGGAACGCAGCGATGTTCTGCGCCGACTCGATGCTTTGGAGAAGGATACCAACATCTGGGACCATGGTCGCGATAAACTTCAGAATTCCCCGTAGTTACAGAAAGGTACTTAGTTTATGTCTTAACTTTATTTTAATCGCTGATGCGTCCGTCGGACCGCCCGCCGGTGATCCGTTTTGAGGTACTGGAACAGTGGAACCCCGCCGGCCGGCCGGCCCGGGCTTGGCACGCGTTTCAGTACTCAAGTCTTTGGTGTTTCGATCAAGGCAACATTCGGAGTGGCGCAGTATCGCATGCATCGGCAGCCAGGTTAGGATCGGCGGCTGACCGAGAAACCCGCGGCGGACGAGCAAGCAAAAAAACGGTGATTTTACTTAAGTGAGTTTGGCTGCCTTTTCCACATTAGTTGAACGTCTGCTCTCCATATTTTAGCGCGATTTTGAGATGCAAAACCGTCCTCGGGAGATCTTTACGAGCAAACGAGTCTGAGGACCGGTCCAGCAGGTTCGGTCCCGGGAAGGCCGTGGTCCGTGTGCCAAGTTTACTTCAAGAGTGTCTAATTTCCTGTGTCGGAAGATCGTCTGACTGACCGCCCATTCTCCTTGTAACACAGCCAAGCCCATTAGCATCAGGCCGAACCTTGTCGATGGAGAAGTTTACCCGGACATAAAAAGCGCCACCCCGCGCACTGCTCCCTAAATCTTCCCTTCGTCTTCCCGGCTGGTCCATTTCCTTCCTCTTCGTTCCACACTTTTCTCTTTTGTTCTGCTTTTCCATCTCGTCTCAAGAACGCCATGCGCTTCCCGATATCTTCGCTCCTACTTGCCATGCTCCTCACCGCCGAAACGCTTGCCGCTCCGGCTCCAGTGGCTCCCGGAAGGGGTGTCATCGACGGCCGCACTACGACGAGGACCATCGCTGTGCGCGCTTCAAGTTCTGATACTTGCTTTCACGCGAGAATTGACGTACCCTCGTTAGGTTAATGCTTGCCCACTCCCCAAGAGAAGCCACGCCGCTTCGTCGCTTCCTTGAGTTCATCCGCGTGTACGAGCGCACGTTGACCTCCGTCGATTGTTTGGCTAGCGGGCCAACATCAAGGTCTACGAGCGAGACGACGAGCGCCGAGGAGAAAGCTGCGTCGAGGGCGGCTGCAAAGAAAGCAGCGGCTGACGCCAAAGCGGCCAAGGCTGCGGACAAAGCGGCCAAGGCGAGCGCGGACGCTGCTAGTGCGGAGGCTGCCAAGAGGGTGAGTGTTCTGCTTTCTGGTGGAGAGGACAGTTGACCCACTGGCACTGGCTCATACTAGAAACCTGGAGACGTCGCGAACAAGCCCATCAAGGCCGTGAAATGCACCAACGCAAGCGGCGCCCTCACCGAGATCCCTCTAGCCTCGATCGAGAAAGCTATCGTGCTTGCACAGGAGGGTCCACTCGTCACGGGTAAGAACGCCCAGAAATTCCCGCACACGTTCAACAACATCATTCCCAAATCGTCGCCGCCGAAGCAGGAGGTGAAAATCGCGTCGGTGTGCAACGGGCACACCCTCGAGGAGCAGGCCGTGGGCGTCAGCATGACGGGTTACAAGAACATCCCCTCCGTACTCACGACGTCCGAGTTCAATCAGTTCCGCGTCATTATCACCACGCCGGATGAGAAGACGGGTGCGACGACGTTCTGTGGGGTCATGACGCACGGGACGCTGACGACGGGTGCTTTCTTGGAGGATTTGTGCGAGGAGGTGTAGAGGAGAATGTGTTTATAGGCCGCCTTCGTTACGAACAAACATCGACGAATTATGTGCACCATAACCATAAGAGATGATCCACAAAAGAGAGAGCGAGAGAGTATCGTATCGTATGGATGTCGGTATAGTAATGCCTTTTCCTCCTCCTCACGTACGGGGGAACCTACCCAACTACCAACCGAACCACGTTCTCCCCATCTTGCGGCACCCGCGTCAACCCCCTCAGCTTCGTGTTCCCCCGCAAAAAGTCCACCCGTTTCACGCCATATCCCCTCACACTCATCTCCACGCCTCGCAACGAAGCTAGTGGTGCCCCGCTCCGTGCTGCTTCCTGATGACACCTCACCGCAAACGCATGCGCTACAACCTGCTGTTGTTCAGGCGAAAGCGTCGCCCAGTCCGCAGGCGTGATGCGCGCGTGCAGGGATCGGTGCAGCGACATGAGGACGTCAGCCAGCGTGATATTCGGAGCAACTGCAGGCGCGTATGGGTTGGCGGGAGGAGGGGCAGCGGGCGTGACGTCGATGGGCCAAAAGGGCAGCAGTGGGTGGATGATGCGGATGGCTGCGCGCGCGGGGTGGAACGCCGGCAATGCGAGTTCGGCGGCGCCAAGAGGCATGCTCTGTGCAGGGTTATGCGGCGCGCGACGCAAAGGCAGGAACCGGTTGTTGCTCAGGTCGAAGTGGAAGTCCGGAGAAGGGGCATCGCCGTTGAGGAATGGGTGGATCTGCTGTGGGATGGCCTCGGGCGGGTAGTACCCGTGCGGGAGGGGTGGTCCGAGCGGGGTCCATTGGGGTTGCTGGGGAACGAAGCCAGGGAAAGCGGGGAACGCAGCTCCGGGTCGTTCGTGCGAGTTAGCGCGCCGATGGCCAGGGTACTGCGTCTGCAGAAACGCAGGCGCGGCGGCGGGCGCGAGGAATGGCGATCCATGCGGTGCTGGGGTAGGCCCCGTCCACGACTGCGTGCGTTGGCGCACGTATCCATTGGGCGCGTATCCAGCGTAGGGTCCTGCGTATCCGTCCTCGCTCGGCCACAAGACACTGTTTGCGTTGAAAGCGCCGCCAGGCGTGCCTGTCTGCTCCGGCGGGAGGTAGGGCGAGCTGGGGAATGGGAGGGGCGATGGCGGGATGAAGGGCGTGTTTGGGCCGGCTGGCGTGTTTGGGTACGTGTATGGGTATGCTGCGTAGATGGAGGGGTGTGGTGGGTATCCAGGAACAGCGTGCGGGACAGCGGGCGCAGCGAAGGGTGGGTAGGGCTGGTAGGACGCGCTGCCCGAGGTCTCGGGGACGAAGAGGAAGGGCGCGGCCATGGCGCGGCGTAGCGATGTGGTGGCGGGAAGGAAACCTGCAAAAGATGAATCAGCTCCCGATAACGCGCGTCGCGACTGCTCCAAATAAGACCACTTCGGGCGGCCAAAGAGCGTCTGCCTGCCGACTGCGCACGCACCTGCCATTCATCCACTCAATCCCCCCGCTCATCGACACACAGCCCGCACTCTAATCCCTGTTCCGCTTCCTTGTTCTGTTTCTGTTTCTCTCAGCGACATTGGCCTCGGCCGGCTGGATGTATCGCGGTCCCCAGTCTTGACGTCGAGACACATTGCGAGCGAAAGATTGGCGCCCAAAGGATCATGTGTCGCCATTGAGCGCTAGAGATGGGCTGTGTAGTGGCTGTTTTGCTTGGCTGGTGCTGGGACTGGCATTGGCGCTGGCGCTGGTGGAGGCCGTGGACGCCTCACGCACGAGTAGAGTACACGAGTCAACGTCGGAGAAAGAACGAAGAAGCGGAGCAAGGCGTGGCTGGCATGGGAAGTCCGCAGGCGGACGTGGGAGGCCGAGCCTATGAGAAGCGAGAGAAGCGCCTTGGGCGTCCCGGGGCGTTCCGACGATCTCGGGAAATGAGCGTTCCATGATACACAAAGTATGGGCAGGATTAATGAACACCCGATGGAAATGAATATTCTAATCTTCTTGGCCAACCAATACTTCCTTGCCGCTCGGTTCTAATGTCTCCTCCTTCTCGGGCGCTGCAGCCGCTGCGCCGTCCGTTTCCACTACCGCCTCTGCGCCAACCACAACCGTCGTCACCGCAGCCACATCCTCAACTTCGTCACCATCTTTTGCACCCCGTTTCCTCGCAGACGTTGCACCAAACACGGGGACGTCGAGCTCTTCGGCCGCCTCATCTGCCGCAGGTGGTAATTTCTCCTCGGCCTGAGATGTTTCGACTTCGGCATCTTGCTCTTCATCGGAATCCGGCGCTTCTCGAGTACGGTATTCGAATAGCGCGGCTAGATCGGCAGGTTCGCAGGCGCGTTTGAGGAAGGCGTGCTGTAGCTCTCGGGTCAGAAAAGAACGATAGATAAAAATTGAAAACGAAAGGAGCTGGAACAACGACGAAGGAAAAGAAAGATAACCAACATACCTCAACCAGTTGCGCCCCCGTTGCACGTTTCTCTACGTCAACTTCTACGCATTGGGCTAAGAAATCTTTCAACTCTGCGGAAAGCTCGTCTGCATTTGCTATCTCAAGCTTCGGGGTGCCAGAGATGAGTATAAGGAACAGAACCTGTGATTCGTGATAAGAAAACGCGTTAAAAGAGAGAGGAATCACACACTCGCAGCGGTGCATTCCCACTATGCGGCGGCCGTCCGTCTAACATCTCCATGATCGTCACCCCAAGACTCCAGACATCCACTTCAATCGCGTACTCCCTCCTCCGAATGACCTCAGGCGGCGTCCAGTGCGTCTTGTCTGGAGTGTATGGTGACCGCGCTGGGAGCGCCAGCGTCGAAACCATAGTTCGACGCTTCGCCTGGGCAGTGGGGAGTTGAACCGCGTATGCGAAGTTTGTTATCTTGACGCGGCCGCGAGGGTCGACGAGGAGCGATTCGGAGCGGATGTCGCGGTGGATGATGAGTTGGTCGTGGAGATGAGCTAGACCCTTCGCGGCCTGACCAAAATAATCGTCAAGATGGGGAACGGGATTGTAAAGCGCAACGCACCTCCAAACAGACTCTCGCAACCCACTCCTCCTTGAAAGCGCCAGGACCGTTATTGTACGCAATGAGCTCGCTCAGGCTCGCGCCCTCCGGCATATATTGCTGCACCAGCCACACCTCGCTCAGCCCACGGAATTCCTCTTCGTCCTCGTCGCTCTCCTCATCCTCGACCTCTTCACCGCGTTCCTTCTTCTCCGTCGCCAGATACAGGTCATAGAACCCGACGACGTTTGGGCTGGGCCGCATATCCCGCATCAAGAACAGCTCGTTAATGAGCCTCTGCCCCGCGAAACGCTCGACGGGGCACGGGAGCGGTGTAACGCGCAGCAGCACGACTTCGCCGGTACGCGTCGCGCGCGCGGTATGGCGGCCGTTTCCCATGCGGTCGACGCCAGGCAGCGTCGAGAGGTACTTGTATTCGGATGACTTGAGCGGGGACGAGGCGCGGCAGGCGCGGAAGAGCTCAGCGATGATTTGGTCGTGCCAATAGAGCGCTTCTTCGCGTTCGTCTTCCGAGTTAAGCTCTTGCTCCTGCTCGTCTTCATCTTCATCTTCCTCTTCATCCTCATCCTCATCCTCCTCCCCTTCAGCTCCTGCTTCTGCTGCAGGGTCAGCAAAAGGGTCGCCTTCGGTGGTCGCATAGGGTGCGGGTTCGCTGACGAGCTCCGAAGGAGAGTCGTCCAAAGGTTGTTGGGCAACTGAGCCCTTCTCTGGGGTAGTCACGGCAGATTCCTCCTGAGGCTCCGAGCCTCCTTCCGTCGTTTCCGCTCCGCCGCCGGCTCCTGCGCTTGCGAGGGCGCCGTTTCCATGGTGACTCCCTCAGTAACCTGCGCCGTCGACGCCTCTGCTGCGGTTTCCTTCAGAGTCTCAGGATTCTCCATGGCCGGATGAGGTGGATGAGCGTCGGAAGCGAGGTGGTCGTCAGAAGCAAGTTGCGGATCCCGGTCCGGCGTTGCCGTGTGCTTGGCATCCCGGATCTGCTCGGGAGGCGAACTGCCAACGTCTTCGGCTGACGGATCAGACATCGTTGAAGATTTCGGGCGAAGTGCACGTGGTTGGGAGGAATGCGGAAAAGGTCGAGTGGCGCTGAAGGAGGTTTGTGTGGCTCTATTTATGCCCCCTGGGTCGCATAGTGGCCAAGCTGTTGCAAAGCTGTTAGCCAGCACGAACTTTGGTGAGAGGCAGTCGAGAAGTCGACGCCGGGAGGCTGTACACTCAAGCTACAGCTTGGTTGCTATGGTTCACATGTGCATGGCAGAGAACAGCATCAGTTCACAGCACCCATCTCGACAACAACAACAAACGGCACTGCGTCTCTTCGGTCGAGGATTCCGAGGTGATGCCTTGGACGGAGAGATTCTGATCCCCTTCTAGGTCATATTATGCTTCCGACCAGGACCAACTCGCGGGCTCTAGGCGTCCGGTACGGGTGGGTGGTACAGTCTAGTGCTATGTGGAAAACTCTGAGCTGCCTCCGCGATCCTAATTTTTTCTGGGGGGCTATTCAAGTTGTACTTTTAAGTACGAGTAAGTATTTGTTGTACATCGGCACGGAATGCTTCGACTAATACGGATCCTTCGTCCCAAATAATTACTTACTCACTAGCAACGGTCATGCCCTCGATCGTTCACAGCTCTTCGACGAGACCTCGCGTGACAAACGAGTCCCCCAGACGGAGTACAACGCGCTTGGAGGCATCACGATCTCCTGATGCGGCCCAACTCTGTAGCGTCGAGCGGAACTTCCCACTGTCAATATCCCCCAACTCCAGAGACCCTTCGAGGTTGAGCCGAGTCACTGTCGGCTGGCAATGCCTGAGCAGCCGTAAGTCCTTGATCGTCCAGGCACGGTAGCTCAGTGTTAGTTCCTGGGCAAGTGGAAGGCTCGGCAGGACTTCGGCGAGGCTTTGCGATGGTGTCAACTCGTTGCAGGTCAACTTGATGGAGTTGAGTTTGCAGGCCGATCTCGCAAGCAAGTCCTTGATGCGAGAGATACCCTCTTGCGTAAGGTCGACGAAAGATATCTGCTCCAAGCGAGGGACAATGAGTTTCGGAAGGCCCAGGGCTGCGTCATGGCTCCCAAGTTCGAGCGTCCGCAAGAATGGAAGAGTGAGCTCTTCTGGACAACGTCGTATGCCGCGAACAGTGATACTGAGCGCCTCCAGAAGCGGGCACTCTTTGAGCACCCTTAGAGCCTCAGCCGCCGAATGAGCGAGGAAGGAGAGAGACCTCAGATTTCGGAGGTGAGGGAAATTGTTGCCAAGAGGCCTTTGGAAGCAGAGCTCTCGTATCAACGGCCAATAAGCACCCTCGTCGCCAGTGAATCTCGTTGCGGAGTTGATAGTGAGCTTGCGAAGGAGAGGAAAGGTGGTTCGCGGCCACTGTTCCGTTGAAACGCGGAGTTCTGTGGGAGTGATGGCCACCACATTCCAGCGATCTGCGAATTCTAGGATGGTGGCCATAAGAATCGCATCGCATAGGCCCGGGATCGCCTCTGGGTCCGGCCTACGCGCTGTAAAAGCATCGATGGCGAGTGGTTGAGATCCCGAGCGAGAGAGCCACAGCTGTATAATTGGGACCATGGCCGCAGCGTCTTCGGTACAGAGCACGCGGAGGCGATTCCAAAGCCAGCTTGTGGTCAGAGCCGCTTGTCTCCACGGATGACAAACAGCAGCGACGGTAAGAGGAAGACTGTTATAGATGATGGAGCCCGCGGGAGAGCGTTTTGGGGACGACAATGGAGCCGCATGCCGGAAAACCTCGCCGAGAACGTCCAGAGGGAGGGCGGCAACGGGGTACACAACGGCGCGGAGCTGGTCTTCGAGGGGCTGCTTCTCCCGCCGTAGAGACGCGATCTCCTGCTCGAGAGTGGATATTTTGCTCTCGATGGCAGCGATTTGTGCGCGTATCGGGGCAGAACTCGTCGACGCAGCCATGAAGATGGTCGTCCAGATGAAGGACGGATGACTAAGCCTCGGGTGACATCCACACTCTTTTCCGCTCGGCGACGATGTCCTCGTCGACGCCTTCCGCGCCGTCGTCTTCGGCACAAAAGGTGCGCCTCTCTTGACTTTGCTTTCATCCACGTCACCGCGCTGTAGCTGTCCATATATCCCGACCCGCCCCGCGAGACCCTCCTTCTCGACACCCCGTCCGCGCTGGAGCAGCACATCGGCACCGTCCGCCGGACAGCGACAGCACATCTGCGGGCAGCACACGCGGAGGTACAGGGCGTTGTTAGTCGGTGGATTGGTGTGGAAAACCGTGTCGAGCGTGCGTCATCCGTTTCGTCCCGATCGACAGCGCGCTGCCTGCCAGCTCACGCAACGCAGACCGCATCAAGGCGCTACTCCCGCCCGACGAGCGGCTCACCCCGGGCGTGCTGTATGTCGGCGTGGCCATTCTCACCGGCGCCATCCTCGCGCGTCACCGTGGCCTGCCCACACGTATCGTGCTCCCGCCGGTCCTCGGCCTCGGCGCTGCAACGCACTTCCTGCCGAAGCTGTCCTCGAACGTCCGTGCGTATGTGTCGGACCTCGAGGACGAATACACTCCGGGGCTGGCGCATGTGCACGAGACGGGAAAGGCGCATACGGCGATGGGCTGGGAGCGGCTCAAGGAGAGCGGGCGGGGTGCGAGTGAGAGCGTGAAGAGCGGGGTTGGGAGGGTGGTCGAAGCGCTCCAGGCGAGCACGGGCTTGAAGATCCAGGAGGCCCTGGGCGTTGCGAGGCAGATTGAGAAGAACGCGGAGCAGGCGGTCGAGGAAAAGGTCAGGGATGTCGTCAGCTCCGGCGAGGAGAAGAAGGTTTAGATGGTGCGTCCATGCTCGTTTTCTGTGTGGTTCCCGACTGACTCCATCCAAGAACGCTCGCATATCAGCTCTTTAGACTCTGTCGAATCGTACAAGTCGCTCCTGCATCCTTAATGCCACCACGTTCTGCGCCGCCCAGCGCCACTTTCGCTACCAATTGCATACCACCTGCTGCATGCCCCAAATCCCGTCTGCTTGCGTCCGAAGGTATTCCTGTATCCTTTCTGTTCCTCAGGCTCGAATTGTCGTTATTCGCGCGGACTGGTCCCATGCGAGTGTACTACTCACTGGTGTCTTTCGATTTTCGCGCCACTGTCCACATGTTACCTAGCTACATGTAGCCCTGGTCTTTATTTCCGCGTGCTGCGCCTTCGTACGACTTTATTCCGACGGTCCCGCTTCATCTTTGCAGCTCACTGCCGCTACGCAATTCCAGCCCCTGCGTAGTTTGGCGCGATTCCAAACTACTCGTCCATTGGATGCGATAATACTTGATTTGTTTCTTTCGTGGACGGTGTCCGTTCAGCGCGGGCTGGGGCCCCATGTAATTTCGGCCTACGCGAAGACTTCTGGTTGCGAATGTTCCAGCTTTCATTCTTTATTTTCGTCGTACAGTACGTACGTATTTTGTCAACAGCCTGCCAGTGCAATTAGACTGTCTGCCAGTGGCTCGCCCCAAGAGAGTGCACGAGATGCCGCTGGAGGATGCGTTTCGTCACTGCGACAGGAGATGAGAGGATTATGGTCGCGGTTGGATCTTCGCGTTTGGTGGCGACTACTTGAATAAGCCGCCAGCGCTGTCGGCTGGCCGCAAAACATGCTCGGCCACGTCGGACTCCGTATTTTGGAAATCGGCGGGAGCAGTGATGATGTCGGACACCGGACCGCATGCTATAGATTTGCCGGTGATCCGCCTTGGGTTTTAACCAAGATGTTGTCGACAAGCAGGGCGCGGCGGCTAATGAACGAAGTTGAGGATAACGAGCCACCCGGCCCGCACTTGGAACAAACTTAAAAGTTCAAAGGAGGCAAGGATTTCTCCGAACAGCAACCGACCTAGATCTGCCAAGTATCCGCGCCTTCGTTGATTGTTTGTTGGTGGCGCGCTGCGTGCAACCCTAGGATCTCCCGGGAGCCCCTGGGCGCGGAGGCATACGACTCGGATCCCGATAAAGCGGAATCGGTGAGCACATGGACTTCCAGAAGCAGGTTCGGTCTTGGGACGGCCTTGGTTGCTAAGTCGACTCTGGCCCGTTGAAAACTTAGAATGGTTAGTGGCGGCGTCGGAACACCGTTTCGGCTCTCCTGGTGACAAAGCCAAGCCAACTTCCAAGCTAAAGCCACTGCTCTCAGGACCGATCTCGCGGCGTAGGATTGGACGACGACAACCAACGAACAGTATTGAACGAAGGACGCGCAGCCTGAGGTACGTACGGAGTCAGCGCGGGCATGTACTACTACCTTCCCTCCAGCTAGGCTCGCGGCACCGGAAGAATAATCGAGCGGCTGGCAAACCGTATCCAAAATTGGAACGCTGTACTTGGGGGGGATGGAGTTTCGGCCATGCCGATCATTGGATATTGATGAAGAAGGCTACCCAGCCTCAGGCTCATGAAAGCCAATAAAGGGTGTCCCGATCTGCATTGCTCCCTCAACCTTTCCCTCCCTTCTCGTTCTTCCGGCTGGTCCTCCGCTTGCGGATTTCTCCTCCTCTTCTCTCCCCTCGCTTCGCTTGTGTTCTGCTATCTTTATCCCCTTCACCAACGACCATGCGCGTCCCGATCTCGTCCCTTATCGTCGCTATCCTTCTGTCCGCGGAAGCACTCGCCGCGCCCGCTCCCGTGGTTGCCCCTGGCATTCGCGATGTCCTCGACGTGCGCGCGGTAAAGGCGGTGTGTATGCCGGTGTCCCTTGCGTTCCTGAGACTGAAGCGTCGCTCGATAGACGGCCAAGAAGGTGAAGACAGTGTCCAAGGCCGCAACGGTGAAGAAAGTTGCGAAGCCGGCCAAGGCCAAGGCTCCCGTCGCCAAGGCCGCTACGGCAGCCAAGAAAACAACGACCGCAAAGAAGACAACGGCGGCCAAGACGAAGACCGCGACGAAGACCACCGCCGTGCGTCGTGAAACCTGATCGTTTCTTCGAACCCACATTGACGCGTCCTCTTTAGGTCAATGCTTGCCCCCTCCCCCAAAAAGAAAACGACGTTGCGCCGTTTCCTCGAGTTCATCCGCGTTTATGAGCGCACCACATCGACCACCACCGGCGACTGCTCCACGGGCGGAACGCCGTCGACGTCGACGAGCGGGACGTCGAGCGCCGAGGAAAAAGCTGCGTCGAAGGCGGCTGCAAAGAAGGCTGCGGCTGAGGCCAAGGCATCGAAAGCGGCGGACAAAGCCGCCAAGGCAAGCGCGGCGGCTGCTAGCGCGGAGGCTGCAAAGAGGGTCAGTGACTCGGTGATGCGAGATGATGCTTGTTTGCTCACTCACCGATAGAAAGTCGGACCCGTCTCCAACAAACCCACCAAGGCCGTGAAATGCACGAACGCAAGCGGCGCCCTCACCGAGATCCCCCTTGCCTCGATCGAGAAAGCTATCGAGATTGCCCAGGAGGGCCCGCTCGTCGCCGGCAAGAACGCGCAGAAGTTCCCTCACACGTTCAACAACATCGTTCCCAAGTCGTCCCCGCCGAAGCAAGAGGTGAAAATCGCATCGGTGTGCAATGGGCATACGCTGGAGGAGCAGGCCGTGGGCGTCAGCATGACGGGTTACAAGAACATCCCCTCCGTACTCACGACGTCTGAGTTCAACCAGTTCCGCGTCATTATCACGACCCCTGACAAGACAACGGGAGCGACCACGTTCTGCGGGGTGATGACGCATGGGACGTTGACGACGGGTGCGTTCTTGGAGGATCTGTGCGAGGAGGCGTAGAGAGATTGTGTGTGATGCGTTTAGTGTACGAATAATTCATGAAATAATACTCCCACCCTCAAGCATCTCTGAGGCGGCCCGGGGCTCATGACTGCACGATGCGAAACCACAGAGCTGCGGAGTGGTCGAGCTCGAGGTGATGCGCGGCGGGAACTCGGTGGAGACTACGGAGAAATCGTTCGTCCGACGGAAAACTCGCAGAGGACACGGCTGGAGAAGAGCATAGCAGAAGGCGGTGTACGTCACCGGTTTGATCCGAATCTCCTGATGCGCTCGAAATCAATCCAAGCCAAGCGCACGACAGACGATTGGATTTTTTCGGATTTTTTTGGCTTGTACAGTAAAAAGGGAGCAGTAAGTATGCGCTTCCAACTTCGTTCACTGCCAATCGAGCTGGCCAAACTCCTCAGGACCAACCGAATGCCGGCTGGGGTCTACTTGCGCCCAAATCCCCCGCAGTTCTTCGTGTTTCTCAACTGAAGAGAGTGCTCAGCTCATGCCTTCACATCGTGAAAGAAGAAAAGAAATGAGCATACTCATCGCATCGCGAAATTGTATTCTGCACCATCACAATAGATTTCTGCCCGGCAGAATCGCGTGCTGCCCGGCAGAATCGCGCACTGCTCCGAGTTCATGTGCGGCCCCTTCCCTTGTCCCGTTTCCCGCGCCGTTCTACAGGAGGGTCCCTGGGGCTGCTCTGACCCCGGGAAAAATAGCGGGGAGGCTTCGGGAGGCTCAGAGCTATTTCGAGGTTACCCAATAAACTCGGCGCATGTGATGGACTCACGATGGAGGGCGAGAGAGCCCTAAGACAACAAAGTCAAGGGCGGGCATGGTAGTGCTCATCTTGGGTCAGTGATACCATCAATAAAACCTGATTTACATCAAAAACCTACACCATACCGAGGTAGATATAGGACATTCGTGAATGCGCACTTTGCCATCATATCTGTATTGATGATGCCATCAATTCAGATCATTTACATCAAAGCTCTCTCCAATGACCACAAATGCAGACTTAGGTTGTGGGGCATCAAGTAAAGTATACTAAGTGTGTGATGCAGAATTGATGGGAGTTTTTATCCATCCAGACACAGTTAATGATGTCAGATAAATATAGTGATGACTTGTATGTAACCTGGCATCTATGCCAATGAAATATATGTACTTGGATGTCCCAAGTGCACCCAGAATTCTTGAACGGCACTCTCTATTTTCTGCTCCGGAGGTCATAGCTTTCTGCACCAAGTTCATGAACTCACCTTATACTCCGCTAAATGACACAGGATAAAATGTGGAAGGCATGTATGCTAGGCCTAGTATCCATCAAAAATCATATTTTCCATCAATTCTTGATTGATTGCCCGTAAGCCAAGGGACGAGCCGATATGAAGCACATGTTAAAAGCATGGTCCATCACATTTGGGCCAGTTAATTTCTTTTCTCCTCATGCCTCCACGAAAAAAGGCCTCCGCTGCTCGACTCCTAGCAGTGACGACTGCACCGGTATGAATTGCCAATATAGACACTGGTGTTAATATGTTTTGTGCAGAGCTACATAGGCCGGCTACCTCTGGAGCTCATGGTCCTTATTTGGCTACTCCTACCGCGGTCGGCACTCAGCCGGGTTCTCATGGTCTGCAAGCACTGGGCCTCAGTGGCTTCCCGGATCCCTTCTCTGTGGAGAGACTACACCTTTGGCCCCAATGCGGCTCTACCGGATCTTAACACTGCTGCACGCTGGCTGTCTCGCTCACAGCCTCTCACCCTGACAGCGGCAATTTATCGTGGTTCAATACAGTCACAGCAACGCAATCTTACTGCTGCCCAAATTCTGGGTAATCTCCAAGCAGCCACAGCTCGCCTCACCACTCTCCGCATCACCCTATGTGGTCCGATAACCACTGATGTTGAGGAATTCCTCTCAAAAGGAACCTTCCCTGTCCTGGAGTCCCTCACCTTGGTTTTGAAACGCAGCTGGTCTCGGATTCCTGGTCCGCAGGCACTGGACTTGATCACTGCTCTTGGATCAACGAGCACAGCAACCTTTCCACAGCTCCGGGCTCTCCATCTGCAGACAACCTATCAACTCTTTCCCAAGCCCTTCTTTGCGACCACCTACTTAGCGGAACTTGTCTTGGGCAATTCTAGTGCTGGGACACACATGTCCCTTGGAATTCTAAAGCTTGCACTAGAGGCAGCGCCAAATCTGCAGCGGCTCGGGCTCATTGCATTGGAGTTTGATGGGAGACCTCTGGACTCGGCCGTACACCATACAGGGCTCACAGCGCTTTCAATCCGTGAAATGTCCTCTGCTGCATTCCATCAATTGGCTATCTCACTGGATCTTCCCAATTTTTCGGAAATCCTCCTCGCACTGCGAATGTGACCCCCCCTTCGGCTCGAGCTGAAAAGCCGCCAAAAATGACTTCTTTTGGCAGCCAAATTCACTGTGGTTGAAATAAATGTATTTTGCATGCCTAAAATGCTAACTAAAACAGGTTCTTTTGACACTCATTTCTGCGGCAACTAAAATCCTTCATTTCAGCAAACGTCTGAAAGGCCGGTAAAAACATGGCATTTCCGTTTGGCTGACTTGACACCTGAAATGATCCCTTTCACCAGGGTTGAAAGGGGCGCTAAAAGGGCAACTGAAACGTGCCCTTTCAGCAGCGCTGAAAGATGCTCTTTCAGGGCCGCTAAAAGCCCGACTGAAAGTGCGGATTTTTGCAAGGTCAAAAATACCTTCTTTTGGTGTTCACAAAACACCGGCTGAATAAGGTCGTTTTGGCTAGGCAAAAATGCCATTTAAAATCATGTATTTCAGGCGGGCGAAAAGATGTGTTGAAATGAGTCCTTTCTGGCGGACCCTAGGGTGCTACCCTAGGGTACAACCCTAGCGGGGTATTAGTAGCCGTGGTCGGGTATGACCACGGTTCCGGTCCTCAGCGCATCAGCGAAGTGTTTATCTGAGCGGACCTCCATCTCAACCAGAACGTTGCAGAGAGGTGGCGCTGCAGATGCAGTGAACTTGTGGCTTTCGTCCTCCTCTACCACCACCATCTCGTCCCACCCTCTCGAGGTCTTGCTGCCCGCCGTCGCCCTTCGATATTCAGTCCCAGGAACTGGCTAACCCGAGGCTAACCCGACACCAGACCCACACGTCCGTCAGCTTCATCAAGACCGCGTCCATCTCAGAGCCCAAATATATATAGCCACGCCGAAGCGATCCATAGGCATGGCCGCGGCATCCTCAACATGAATAGGTGTAGCTTGAGCGCCAAAACAGACAACTAATTGAGGAATCATATGCTGCATTCGCTTGCTATGCTGCATGAGCCACTCAACCCTACCTAAGCCATTCAACCCTACATCAGCCACTCAACCCTTCGCCACTCAACCCTACCTGGGCCACTCAACCCTACCTGGGCCACTCAACCCTACCTGGGCCACTCAACCCTATGTGAGCCGATCTCATCTCCAGCGCCGATAAACCGCGTGCATGTCCTTTGCCCGCGCTCCAAGTCGTCCGGGCGTTTGCGTACATGAGGACTCGCAAATGTTGGTGAAGAGGTGGTTGTGCGGAGTCTTGATGTAGTCGTAGGGTTGGGTGCCGAACACTATACGTGTCGACTTTAGGGAGTGCGAGGCGGGACGCACTGTGCGCGAACGAGTTGGTGCAGAACGTCGAGTAGTGGACGAACATGAGGCGGGCAAAGGCCAGCGTGAAAGAATCCACCGATGGGGGCGCCTCGCGCATGGTCACGTAGTGCTTTCAATCTGTGAATGGTTGAGCACCTGGAAAGAGGTATGCTGCATGAGCCACTCAACCCTACCTTTCGCCACTCAACCCTACATCAGCCACTCAACCCTTCGCCACTCAACCCTTCGCCACTCAACCCTTCGCCACTCAACCCTATGTGAGCCAATCTCATCTCCAGCCACCCACGGGACGACGGTGGGGAAAACGAACGCGGCAAGGGGGAGGAAGACGAGGTAGTACTAGCCAGAACGTCAGTATCGTGAACAGAGTATACGGGACTCGCAAACGCACCTTGTGCTGGAACTGCACGATGGAGTTCTTGCGCCAGTCCGAAATATCAGCCGTGCCGGTCTTGCGACGGGGCTTGAGCAACATCCAGCCGAGATGCGCGTACAGGAAGCCTTTGAGCTCGATATGCGTGAGGGAAAGGAAGACGGCGGTAGACATGGCTGGCGGCTCGACGCCCAGCAAGCTTTTGATCACGCCCATGAACCGCCGCGGTTGCAGCTGTACGGGAACGACGGGGTACGTGTGCGTGGTGGGGTGTTCGTGCGAGACTGCTATGTCGATGATGCTTGTGGAGAGGGCCAACAAGGCGTCGACCTCGTCGGACAACCAGTCGCTGTACTGCGCATCGTCGAGATTGAGGTATTTCAGGCCAATTCGCACGAGATCGGGCTCAGATTTCATGGCGCGGTGTAGCGCTTCGGAGTGAGCCTCGTCGGAGAAGCGCACGACACGAAATAAGAGCGGTTTGAGCCTACGAGCATGATCCCGCATTCAACGAATGAGACTGGTGAATGCTGACCAGAGATTCACGCGTTTCGCGACGCGTAGCAGCGCCGGAATGTGTCTAGGATAGAATATTGCCGTCGTTTCGAAGATTTCGCGCTCTAATTCGAGAGGAAGGATTGGGTTCATGATGGTCGAAGTCAAGATGCGGGTCCGTTGACGCGTCCTTGTTTAGCCACTACAAGCTGACCGTTTCCCCAGCCTCGGGGTCTACGCAATGAATTGCTCGGCTGGATTGCCAAAGCGGGAGGACGGATATCGAGTTGCGGTGCATCCGTTGCTTGCCTCACGCCTTCATGTCGCCCCATTCATAACGCCCACTGCGGCTCTTCTTCGCAACAACATCCATGTTCTCTCGTCCGTCCACACCGACAACGGGCCGTTTCCGGAGTCGCTTCTCGCGGCGCAAATGGGGCGCGCCAGTCGTCCTGGGTGGGGTCGCTGGGCTCCTGCTGGTGCTGTTTTTGGTCTCGAGGGTGTTTTCTGGCGGTGGGGATTACGGTGCGTATCTTCTTTGCAGTCGAGATGTACGGCTAACCGTACGACGGTAGACGACCTAGACTCGGAGCCCCCGGCGCCAGCAAAACCAGACACGCAGCACGACCTGCCATCTCCCGAGTCGCCCGACCACCCACACTACCCCAGCTCCGGCTCCGGCTCAGACGACGACGCCAACAGCAACATTGACGCTCTCTTCGCGCGCCAGTCGACGACGTTGGAGCAAGCAGCCGGGCGCTATCGCCTCAAAAACGACCGCGACCCGCCGCAGGGCTACAAAGCTGGTTCCGGCCAGCGATCGCGCAAGAGAACAAATGCCTCATCGACGACTACGACCAGGTGTATCGCGACTTTGCGCCGTTCTACCAACTGGCGGGGCGAAAGCACCGCGATAAGCATGGGGACAAGTACTTTGGCGCCATGGTCGGAAGGCGGCGGGCACGGTGCGTTTCTGGGGCTTTTTCTGAGGGTGCCTACTCATGTGCTTCCAGACAGACGAGTTGGATATGGGTTTGCAGACGTTCATGGTGCGGGACCACGAGGTCGGGACGGTTGACGAGTGGAAGAGCAACTACGACGAAGATTGGAATGGGATGCTTCGAAACGTGCGTTGTTCGCTGCAAAGGCGCGACTACTGACTGGCGAAATAGTTGAGCAAGGCGCTACCAAACCTGAAACTCATCGTCAACCACCGCGACGAACCTCGCGTCGCTTTCGACGTGCGCCACCTTGGGGAAGATGACCTGGTATTGTCGCCCAACGACATGATGTTCTCCCGAAACAAACCCGCCTCGACGTCCGACTTCTACTTTCACAACGGCCACTGCCGTATTTCAAACGACCCGAATGGGTTCTTGTCCTAGGTTAATACGGCCAGCTCGTGTGCGTTTACTTGTTCCATTCGTTGTATGCGTCCGCCTGACCCGCCGTCGCGTAGTCCTGTCCTACAGCGCCAGCTCGGATATCACCACGGATCTATTCCCAGTGCTGAGCCAGTCCAAGATTTTCCCTTGCTCTTGACCCTCAGCTCAGACTGTCCTCAGACTAAGACTGACAGCCAACTATAACTTGTCTCAAGAGCGAGAAACGCGCGCGGGATGGAATATTAATTGGAGATTTTGCCCGGCCACCTCACTTAAAATACGCACACGCACATCCCGGGATCCCCGAGGTTCTTGCCCACTCGACTAACAACTTGTATCTACGCCGCTGAGCCCGCCATTCCGCGACTGCGACCAAAAGGTGCGTCATCATCTGCCGAGAGTGAAGAGGCTAGGGCCCTTACCGGACGCATGCAGATTTTGCTCGCCGCTTTTTCCTGTCTCCGTCTCCAACATCTCGCGACGCTCCGCGACGATACCACGTCCACATCGACCTAGGCCCGTCAATGCCAAGTCAAGGCAAAGACGGAGCACCATGAAACCCACCGAACGCGGCCTCGAGACCGCTATTCTCGAGCGCCAACGCCGACTCCAGCCCCGCCTCATGGCGTCTTGGCTGCGGCGACCACGAGCAACATCAGGAAGACCATAGCGACGCATCGGGACGGAGATCTGAGGTTCGTGAACACGCCGAGATAGAAAATAAGCAAGCCAACCCACGAAATACGTGCAGATCCCGTTGCAATCCCCACGCACATCGCGCAGCGTTCACAACGCGCTGGTTCCATGGGCGCGGGTCAAAACAAGCAACGCGACGTGGTTAACTCACTGGAAACGGTTCCGGGGAGATCTCAGCAGCTAGTGGCACACAGAGCATGCGTGCCGCTATCTCCTACCCCCACCCGCGGCCGATCCGGCGCAGTCATTCCTTCGGCCCACCCAGATCCGCCTATTCCAGTTCCATCCCCAGCAAAATGGCCAACAGTGGATCGGCCAGCCACGGCGTTTGTTGAGCTCCCCCTTCGTTGGCCCCATCCCTTCCTATACCAACGAACGGCGCCCGCGGCGAGCCCTATCCAATCCATGTCGGCCCCCACGCCTCCGACTGCCCGTTTCGTTTCGTCATGGATCGTCGCGCCAGCAGCAAAGGCCGCAGCGACGAAACCACGCGGCCGACCTTGTCCATCATCCCTCCAACCCGGAAGAACTCCTTCGACGAGAACGAGAAGGAGACCCAGGTTCGATGCGCTCGGCGGTGACAGGCGAGCCGCAGAAGATCATCCTTGCGCGCGCGGACGAGTCGTTCCTCCTGCCGGGCAAGATCCCGCCAAAGTACCACGTTTCGACATCTTTCCGCTGTCGTTGCTCGTGCGGTGCTTGACGAGCGCGGCAAGGAGGTCAAGGGCAAGAAGGCGGCGAGGATCGGGGCGAAGATGTTGCGAGAGAAGGAGAAGGGCACTCATAACCTGCCGTTGGAGATGAGTTTGTATTTGGTGCGTTTCTTCCTCTGAACCTTGCGCGTTGCTGACTACATGGTTTGTAGAGCTCATACATCGCCTCGGTCCAAACCCGTGACGTCCCCACCATCAGTCTGTTGTCCCTTCTCGGTTACCTGCCATCGGACCTGTGGGTTTGCGGCAAAGAACGATATGCTGTTTGTTGGGGACGATGTGGAGCGGGATGAGCGGGTGGCGCGTGGGGAGGGGGAGTGCGGCCATGCTCGGGGCGTTGAGTTTGTGAGGTAATGGTCGTGGACTGGACTTGAAGGCGTCCGCAAGTGGACTTGAATTCCATTCAAACGTGGTTGTATATACTGAGATGAACTCGTAGATTACTTACAGTTGCATGGCTATGGGACTTGAACATTCTATGGTTATCGTTGAACACCGCCTGGAGCATGAGGAGGATAAGATGTGTTTTGAGGACAAGACCAATACATAGGGTATTCTACGGACTACGACGATAACTTAGCAGCAGAGATCATGATAGAGAGGCACACTGTAAGGTATAATGAAGAAGCAGAGATGTATGAGAATCGAGAATCAAACCCAGCCCAAAGAAATAAGGAAACCATTCACAGGAAACTCTACTTGATGTCGGCGACTCGCCAGCGTCGGCGTCGGCGTCTGCCTATGGGTAAGGAGTAGCGAGAACGCGTGCGGCTCGAGTGATTGAGCGAGGCTTGCTGCGGACGGAACCCAAAGCCGGCTCGCGTTGAGTAGTGGGATCCTGACGCGGTGTCGTGTTCGCGACGCGGCGCGTCTTCTTGGGAGAAGTTTCCTCGTACTCCGACTCGTAGTCAGTTCGAAGCATCCTCCTCCGAGTTGTCGTCGGACTCGTCGTCCGTCTCCATGTCCTGTGCCACCGACATCACCTCGGTCGACCCACAATCCGAACCAGCATCATCCAACATCATGTTCTCCACCGACGCGTCGGGTCGCACGGGTCGTAGTTGGAGACCTGCCAAAGATAGCATGCAGCGGGATGGTGAGCAATGCGGGTATCCTCGAGCTCGTAGTCGACCGTCGACGACGCGCGTTCGAGCCCGAGACGACGCTGAGAGTCTGACCACTAGCCTGAAGATTGTGGCCTTGGAGCTGAAGCTCAGTCGCGTCGAAATATGACGACGGGGAGACGCGAAGGCCAGGGTTGACAGTTCAAAGATCGGGCGTGGCGTCGGGGATGATGTCAGGGTCGATGCGACGAGGCCGCGGAGCCAGGCCATGACCACTGACAGGAAAGAAGCCTCAGACTGAGCCTGAGTGTTGTATGTAGTGCGACAGTGAGCCAATGAAGAGCGTTAGTGATTGCGGAGGTAGCGCCAAGAGGTAGACGCAAGCGGAGTACAAGTCCGAGTCCTAGCGCTGAGGGTGGATGCAAGAGCGTTCGAGCCCGCATTTTTTGAGAGTGCCTCAAATAAATTATATTATTTTTAAATCCTGACTGATGCGTGAGAGAAGTATCGCACAGAGCATCCTGCACGCGGTTCTGGCGCTGCGCGAGCCCCGAAACCCAATCCCTGCGAGCGAAGTCGTGGGCGCATTTCCCAAAATGGCAATTCCAGTTCCTCTTCGAGGCAAGTTGGGCAATTGGAGCCCGATCTGTGTCGGGTTTTGAGGGAAGTTATAAATAGATACTATTGGAACCTCATCCCCTCGCCTTCGGCCTCTATCGCTCGCGATCCTCACAGAACATCTACATGGCCAAGATCCAAACTCTGAGTCGCATCGCGTAGGCGGATAAGCGCGATGCTTGGGTCCAACCATAGAGTTACTTCATTTCCGACCTCTTCCGCAGAAACACAGCGCGCATTGCACAAGATTAAGCTCAGAATCTGCCTAGCCTCATTTCCGCAACCCTGAAAAACTCACAAGTTCGCCGCTGTTCAACTGTCAAGCAACGGCGGAGCTTCGTCCGACGCAGCACGCGAATGTGGGAGCGTGTTTCAAGGGGGTTGGAAAGCGCGCGCGGCGGAGTTGGTTTGTGCGAGATACGCTGTGCGGATTTCCTTGCTGTTCTTCGCGGTGGTCTTGGTTTAGCTCAAGGCCCTGCTCAGCTGGTCCCGAGAACTCATCCCAGAGGCCCTGGAGACACGCGCAATTGCGTTTCTACGGCGGCGCCAACGCCGAATTAAATGCATGCCGTTTTACGAGCTCGCGCCCACTACTGTGCTCGGACTCTGAACAGAAACAATAAGGCTTCGATTTGCCATGGATACCGGCCAACTATATTCGCCGAGCGCGTATGAGAACCTCCCCGCCGCTCCACTCTCTCCATCGTCTCTTCCCCTCATCCAACTACCTCCTCGTCGCGCCAACCAACCGCGCCCTCGACTTGGTACGTTCTTGAACTTGACCATTGCCCTCCAGCTTCAACACTTATTCACATTCGTCTTAGGTCGTCGTGCTCGTCGCGTACACCATTCGAATCGTCGGCGTCAGCGGCGGGTGAAGGGTCAAGCAGGTGCGCCCGGGCCGTCGTCGTAACTCTATTTTCTTTCCATTCTCCCGTCGTTGTATCCCCAATCCCAATCTCGCACACACCTCACCATTCATTCACTGGCACTCACAAACTCCTTACCCTGCATCTTCAACTCACCCAGGCGTACCCTTTATCTCCATTTCCTTTCAGAATGTCTTCATTCATTCTCCATCCACTCGGCACTCGCACATTCGCTAACACCGTTCTCCAGTCCCTTCAAACCCAGCAAACGCGAGTCCACCACCCTCGCGCCTCGTTCTGTTGCGCTCTCACTCGACACCAGTCCTACAAGTAAGTTAGTTTCGCGTCTGCTCTCCAAATACGCGTTGCTTACCATTCGATCCCGTTCTACAGAACCTCGAGCTCTGAAAACGCGGGTCGCAGCGCATCTCTGCACCTGCAAGTTCGTGAGTATGCCGTCGCGCCTACATCGCGATCCCCGCGCTCACCTCGTGTCCGCAGATACGCATCCTACTCGAATCGGACTCGCGGCGACGGACATCAGCCGACCGAGGCGGTTTTGCGAGCTCCAGGTGACGTTGTAGCCGGTTCCTTCGTTCCCGGCTTGGCGCTAACGTCGTCGAAACAGCTTCGAAGGAGGCGGGGACCGGCTCGACGACAGAGGTTATTATTTTGCTCCATTCTCTCTTGTTCCGCTGGCTCCCGAGTAGACCAGTTGCTTGGTGTAGGACTGGGCCCGACGCGAGTGTCGGGAGTTGACGTATACGCCGCGGCACGAGATGTGCGTTTGCGTCGCTCGCGTGCTCAACAACGAGCAGGGGCTGGGGCGGGTCGGGTCGGGCCGGGAGTGATCTGTGAGATCGGGTGAGTTTTGTACTGCTGTTTTCCTCTCATTTTGCTTACTGACCTTGTGTTCGTCATCAGGCGCGGCCCCGGAGGATGCGGTCGTCGAGTTGGAGGTCGGCGGTGGGATTGGATCGCGAGAGCCTTGTCGCTGACGCATCGAGGCAGAGCGGGAGTATGGGCTTGGCGGGGCTTGAGACGACGAGAGTTTCAGATTGGTGAATTTTTCTCTGGATTTCCTCGGAATCTGCTCACCGACCGTTTGATCGTCATTGCCAGGTATGCGCTGCTCGCTGCCGGGGCAGTTGAGGTCGACGTGGGTCTCGAGGTTTGCCGACGGGGTTGATTTGGCGGTTGGTAGCGGGTCAGAGTTGAAGTGGGTGGTGGGTTGTGCTGGATGGGGCGGGTCGACGAATCCTATTGCAATGGTGAGTTGCGCTCGTTTCCTTACTAGTATTCGGTTCGCTGACCTCGTTTCTCCAGGTCCGCCGGGATACGGTGTGGGTCTTGCGTGTTCGACAGGTGGTGCGGGTTCGGAATGGGCTTGGCAGAACGGGAGGCGACGACTTCTGTGAGATTAGTGTTTGTCGCCGTTCCCACTCGTTTTGCTCACTAGCCAGGTATTCTTCGTTGCCAGGGCGTGCGCTGCTGTGGGTTTGTGGGTTGGCGGGCAGTGGAGATGGACGCGTTTGTCGAGTGGAACGCCTGACGTGGAACTCGGAAGGGCCGTTCCTTCCGAAAATCCATCAGTTTGAGCCGACGAAAGAATGAAAAGCACACACCTGGTGACGTAGACGGTCGGGTCCTTCTAGGTCCTTCTTGATCTACTAAAACGCGTCGAGCACATCCAACGGGATGCTCTCGACGGGCTTGATACGGCAAACGTGCCGTCCAGTAAAACACGCGCCGCCTTCTGATACTCGGGGCTTTGGGTGGTACCGGCTGCTTCGTGCTCGGTGGGCGTCTCTGCCACGTCCGCAGGGAGAAGAGTGCGAAGGTGTGCGGTGGATTGTTCGAAGAGCGCCATGGAGGCTAGCGGAGGCAAGGACGAGCCGTTTGAGGCCCGCAGGATAGAGGGAGTATGTCGGGACGCGAGCATACCGCCCCAACTACAGAAGGCGTTAGACGGCAGGTTATGGACAAGGGTGGAACGCGCAGTCGAAGTCCCCGTCTTCCATAGGCGCGTGGTCGCTGGATTGAGAGCAGATCCATGCGATGAGCTCGGTTGGTAGCTGCGTCATGGACGTCGGAGGCAAAAGGCAAATAAGTGGGTCACACATGTCGGCGGCTTCGTCTTGATAGTCATGGACCGGAAGTGGACTCGCGACTATGCAGTTGCCACGCTCCTCGACCTTCCTTCCTCCGGAGCGCTGCGCGATAATATCTGACCTGGCCGACCGCTACGCGCGCCAGTTGTCCCGCGTTTCTAAATCATTTCCCCACCAAACTCAGCGTTTTCTCTTCCCAGACGCCGAGATTCAGGGCAAACCTTCCGACGGCCTTTCGTCGCCATGAATCCGGGCTCACAGCAACCAGTCGTACTTCAAGTTTGTCCCCAGTCGCGATCGGCTGTGGTTCTGATCCGCACGCGCCGCTTGACATGCCAGTGAGTATCCGAACACAAAGAAACATCCTTTCACCTGCACTTTCATGTACCCCGAGTCCATTGTACCCCAAGAGGGTGCACAACACCAGACGACCCCCTTCGGTAGTTTCCCTGGCGCCTGGGAACTGTCCCAGCTCTCACCGGAGGATAACGCCAATCCATCTCTTTCAGGTGTGTACCACTCAAAATCGTTATTTTTTCTGACTAGCTTTAGCCAATGCTCATGGCGCAGACAGCGCCTCGTCTCCAGCGCCTAGCTCCTCTGCCGTGTTCCACACCCCGCAAGAAAGCCCATTGCCAGGCGCTCTGCGAGTCTCGCTCGAAGTCGGCAACCTTCGTTTCAATCCTCCGCATCCGGCCACGGTCCTCCAAGCGGCGAAACAACGCCGCGACAAGCCCATCATGCTCCTGGCCTTGAACAACAGTTGAGATTTCCGAGCACCTCGCCGCCGCCGCCGCCGCCGAACCAAACGTTGCCGTCGACGCCGTTCGCGATGCACTTTTCGCCACCGCCGAAGCAAGCGCGGCCGTCGCCGCCAATGCAAGCGCAGCCAATGGCGTGGCCTTGGTTTTTTCCGCCAATGCCCTGGGTTTTACGCTCCCGCAACAAGGCCAAACCGGCGCTCAGCTACATCAAGTTTCGCAATCGCCTATGCAACCGACTCGGCGCAGGCGTGCAACACAATCCGCAGTCTGTTATGATGGACTCTTCTGCGCCGGCTCGAAAGGGCTCAAAAACGGCAGCGCGTGGACGATGACCAGGCTGAAGCTCCAGTGCAGCCAATCGTCCAAGTTTTGGGACCTAATCGACGCAAACTCGATGAGGTGCGTCGCCAATTAACACCTCTACTCCCTTTAATCCGAGCCCTTCCGTTCTCTATTAGATGAAGGAAAAGCTAACCCGGCAAACGGACATCAATCGTACAGCTCTCAACAACATGTGGGACGCTCAGGGGCGACCTTCAGGCGGAGAAAAAGAAATTTGAAGAGCTAGAAAACCGGGCAGACGCGGTATGTTCTAGTGTTCCATGCGTCGTCTAGAAGGTGACCAGCATCGCGTAGGATCGCGTTCAATGGCATATGGAACGCGAACAGTGGTTTATGGAACGGGAAAACATGGAGCAGCGTTTGAACGAGGTGGGCACGACAAGAGGGTCGTAAACAATCGATGCTGAATCGTGTCAACAGACCGAGCAGAGGAACACAGAGGCACTCCAGAAATTGGACGAGAAAATGAACGAAGAGCGGGAGAAGGTCAGCTTTATCGCATTGCGTAGGATCGCGTTTAATGGCAGTCGAATTGCGAGCAGTGGCGTTCAGAGCGCGATCAGTGGCATTCAGAACGGGGTAGCTGGGAGCAGCGTATGAGCGAGGTGGGTACGACAAAAGCGTTCACAGTCAAAGCTGAATCACGGACCCAACAGAACAATGCAGAGGCATTCCAGAAGTTGGATGAGAAACTGCAAGAAGAGCGGGAGAAGGTCAGCTTTATCAATTGCGTCAACTGTCCTCGTTGAACAGGCATAGTTCAAGCAAGACAAATTGCTGATCGAAGACAAGTACAAAATGGCGCTCGACAAGCTCGAAGTACGTCCTGGTAGTGTAATGCGCGACCACGACTCACTCACTGAAACAAGGCCACATTCGCCACTCGATTAGCAGAAGTCACCAATCGCCAAGAGCGTGCTTCCGCTAACATGAAGCCCCTACCATCGATCCCGACGACGTCTTCTTCGCCTACGGACAAGCCCGCTGGCGATGCATCGGTCCAGGCGGACATCGAAATGAAGGACAATTTCAACCCCGTGGACGGCCCCGTAGACAACCCGGCGGACGGTCCCGCGGACGTTCCCGTAGACGACCCGGCGGACGGTCCCGTAGACGACCCGGCGGACGTTCCCGCGGACGGCCCCGTAGACGACCCGGCGGAACTCCCCCGCAGACCATCCCCGCGAATGACTCAGATTCTCCAGTCGAGGAGGACTTGGCTGATGACGAGGACGACTTCGACTTGGGGGACGATGACGGGGACCTGTTCGACGAGGATGGCGGGGAGAACGAGATCCCATCCGGGCTGACCGAAGGGCAGCTGGCGCAGGTGATTCGCAATACCATCAAAGAGTTGGGTCGCGGTGGCCACATTTCCATCGGGGGTGAAGACGGGCAAGCAGAGACGAAGCAAACAGGTCAAAGTCAACCGCGCTTCATGAAGCGTGGAGTTCTCAGCGGGCCAAGCTTTCTCCGGAGCAGCAACAAGCGTGGAACAAAGCGACTCGGGACGCTTTCAACGCGGCCTGCGGCGTCGTCAAGCACCCCGAATTTGTCAACTATACTCCATCGACGTCGTCAATGCAGTCTACGCCCCGCGACAGTGACACAAAGTTCTACTTCGGCGACTCCTATCTCAGTTGCCAGTGGAATAGAGTCCTCCTCGACCGACTTGTCCTGAAGGCACAGAATGAACGCCGTTCGAAGCGACTGCCCCGTGTCTCCAACGAATTCGTCCATGCGTTGTTCCGCGCGAAGCTGAAATACGCCCAGGAAACGTGGAAGGGTCCCAGAGAACGGTCGGGGGAAACAGCGGGTGAAGCAGCGGAGCGCGCGGACGCGTACCGCAAGAAGCGCCAGCAGGATACATTGTCCCACGGGAGAAAGACTCGGGTGAGCCGGCTACAGATTCCTTGAGCGCTTTTACTGATTTTGCTGCGCGTGGATAGAAATACAATCGCAGACTCAAAGTTATCTCCGGTCTCATCACTCTGCGGACCCGGGCTAACGATTCCGCGACTGTCGCGAAACTCAAATGGCTTCTGAAGCTCATCAAGTACCTTGGAATTCTGGGAATGTCCTCCGAAGAGGACGGCGTCATGGACTTCCGACTCCATGATGGCAACATACACACCGAGCTGGCGTTTGCAGTCAAGGTACATGTGTGGCGACGGCAGGAGATCGCAACGTACATGGATTGGACCGATGCAGCGCTGCCTCAGGTATCGTCCGTGAAGGCACCAAAGCATCGTCGCGAGAGCATCCGCCTCGCATGTCAAGTACACCGGCCGTTCATGAACTTCCTGTGGGAGTGTACGACGCAAGCTGGTTGGCGGAGGAGAAACGTTGCAATGACGAATTTGAGGAAGTGGAGTTGGAGGTCTCGAAAGATGTTTTTCAATGGTTAGAGCTCACCGCTGCAAATCTCGGATTGAAGACGTCGGATGTCGTAGAGCAGCCTAGATATCACTCTTGAGTCAATTTTATCATGACTTCCCCAGTCGTTTCTCCACGCTAGGTGCTAGCAAGCCTTAGATGAGCTGACCGCGCAATTGCCTTTCTTGGCAATGATGTTGGGGGTCTTGAATTGATGAGAGCGTTTCGGGCTTGCCTCGAACGGGTGCAAGGCTGGAGCTATTCCGCAAGCAATAGCGTGACTTCTGGAGACAGGGTTGCGGAAGAAGGAGGCGTATTTGCTGGTCAAGAACCTTTTGCTCTCACGCCAAACCCTCAGTTCTCTGCTAACGCTCTCATTTGTCGCATCTGCAGCGCAGCACAATTA
Source organism: Mycena chlorophos (assembly GCA_014461115.1). NCBI lineage: Eukaryota > Fungi > Basidiomycota > Agaricomycetes > Agaricales > Mycenaceae > Mycena > Mycena chlorophos. The sequence goes on along the minus strand of JACAZE010000002.1, from coordinate 955,518 downwards.
TATCATCTCCAATCTTGACTTATAAGTCGCAGAGGCTACCTCAGGCTTGGTTATGCTAGACGTGAAGTCATTCCGGATTGAAAGGGTACAAATCTAGTACAAAGCGGACCGACGGGCGAATCGGATATTTCTTCGCTATGAATATATTCCTTTCCTCTTCATCATCATGAATGGCGGATAAAAAAGGTGCTGCGTTGGCGACGGGGTCGGACGTCCGCGACTCGAGCCTTCGGATGCTAAGGTGATCGTTGTAGACACGATGCACTTTATGCATGCTACACCGTTCGAAGAGGTCTCTGCTACAAGAGCCTCAGTCAAAGGTAGAGAATAGATGCAGGAAGGGATTCACCAAACTGCAGGAAGCTCTGGCGGTCGACTCGGACTTCGTGTAAGTGCGAGAACAAGAGTTGGCTATGCGCGCGATTTGTCCTCGAGGAGCACAGCCTCCTGGAGAGCTCCGACCCGACGATTGTCCACGATCACGGAGACTGCTTTCTGGCGGCAGTGACCGAGGGGTGAGGGCGGCTCCGTGTCGTGAGTAAACGACGCTGGAAAGGAGCGCATGGTCAGTCACCGCCACCCGCCGCTTCATCGAAATTCACCTCATTCCGCATTTCCCCAGGGAAACCATAACGACAAGGCCACTGAGTGGGTCGAATGAGGAACGCGCCAACGAGACGGTCAAGATGATTGGTCGTAATCAAGCGGCGGCGTTTGGTTTCCGTGTGCGTGTGCGCTCTCCATGCGCCAGCCGACTGTGGAATTGAGAAAAGCTATTGCGCATGGTGACCGAGTAGCCCTCGGATTTGAGGTAGATGGCGAAGTAGTTGTTCGCTTGGCAGGAGCTGCCGTACCAGATGTACGCGACGACGAGTGGCTGCGGATCTGCGCCTTAGCTGCGATTCAAAGAAACACACAAGTGCAAGTGAACGCACGGAGATTCTCCAGCTGCGCAAGATAGGCTTAAACGTCTTCCAGTTCAGTGTCCCACTGATCTCGGCACGCCCGACATTGGCATTCCTCTGCAGCGCCAGCCTGTTGGCCTCATCCGTGAGGTACCATGCACGGGTGTTGTATGAGTAGTCGGGGAGCAGGAGAAGGCACAAGAACGTGCCGGAGACCGACAGGAATTCAGATGCCGCAGATGATGTACATCCAGCGCCAGCCCGCCCGTCGAGCGTGTCGTAGATCGCCACTGGCAGAGGTTTAGCCACGCGTTAACGAGAAGCTTAGAGTGAGTGGTGCTTACCATGCATGAAGCCGCTACCAGACTTCGCTGAGGAATCCAGTCAGAAGCCAGCTGAAAATGCTCATGAGTGGATGCAGAGATGAAACGGAGAACGACGGACATAACGGTGCGCTTCGCGAGCTCCGCCACGAGAATGGTGTTGGTTATACATTTCCGGGACGGGCGAAGGCTACTGACGTTTGGTATCTGCAGGTCGTCTGTCAATACGAAGCAAACATGGGCAGAAAGAACGCACACCACGACCCCAGCAGGAAGATGCTCACGGGCTAAAAAGCGCTCTCAAAGAGGCCGACCATGAACCGGAAGAAATACATGTGCGTGGACGTCCGAGCACCAGCCTGCGCGAATCTGCATTTGGTCGTAGTCAGGCTTTAGAAGAAGAAGAAGAGGACGCGGACGCACGTGAAGATGGTCCATCCAATCTCACACGAGAACCACCAAATCGACGGGCGGATTTCGAGGCCAATAATGGACGACGGGAGTTGCTGCAGACAATCGACTCAGTGTTGGTTCGTGGAGAGATGAAACGTGGGACGTACCATGATCGAGAACGCGACGAGGTAGACGTGTATTGGTTTCCGATGATATTCAGGTCCTCCTCTTTCATGCCCGAAACATCTGGAACAGCATTCGAACGAGACGAATGTTCTCGGCGGGGGAGTTATAGGCCGTACATGCACTGGTGAGGTTCGCCTGCGCAGAGGATAAGCAGGGAAACCTTATGCAAACGAAGAACAAAACATACCTGGTCAACGTATCTCATAAACCAGCCGAATGACGCTGCCTAGCCCAGGTATTGTGAGCACAGAACGACGAGACATGGACAAGGAGACGCACGATGAGTATCCCAGGGTCGAGTTTCCACAACAGACGACGCTCTTTTAGGTGTTGGTCTGAGTTCCCGTGGCCAATGTTCTGCGCCTCTGGCGGCACGACTGTCGCACAATTTTGTCGGAGCCGAAGGCCATGGTGCCTCAAAGGGAGATAATTGTGACGAAGGTGCTAGCAATGTAATACGCAGTCGCGGCTGGCTGCGACGCGTCTGGACAAACTAACTAAGCGCGCGCGTAAGAACAAATTGACCCGGAGAGGACGATACACGTACCGCAGACGTGGCGTTATTCGCTGTACCAGATGTCTGCTGGCGTATTCCCCAATGGCTCCAGCGGGTTCCAGGTCGAGAAAGTCGGCCGGGCCAGCCGTGCACTCAACCTCCAGCGTCGCAGCGCTCTCCCTCTGCATATTGAGGCCAAGCAGACCCTCCCAGTCTCCGAAGAACCAATCGCCGCCGCCCCAACAATGTTCCCGCGAGATAACGCCAGCAACAGTATCTCTTTCGTCTTGACCTCCACGACGGCGACGGAGAGAACAGCCCTGCTTTCCAACAAGGCGCCGGTCGAGCAGAGTCGGCGCGAGTTTGCGCTCATGATGGTGGGGATATGGAGGTAAGCGCAAAACTGGTGTTCCGCGTCACGCCCCCACAAACGCTTCTTCAGCTTTACCTTCATCTCGAGCCTCGATGGAACTATCGTCGCGACGCTGCTCAGCACCATCGGCTCGTCCATGCAGTCCATGCAGCTGGCGTCCTGGATAGGAACGTCGTATCTGCTGGCGTTAACCGCGTCGACGCCTCTGTATGGTCGACTTACGAATGCCTTGGGTCGTCGTCCGAGCATTATGTTCGCGGCCATTCTGTTCACTGTCAGCACCGTTATGTGCGGCTTTGCGAGTGCGTGGTCGTCTAAACGCGTCTGTTCTTTTGCTGAGTCGTTTTTGTAGCGAGTATGCCGCAGCTTGTCATTTTGCGGGCACTGGCGGGAATAGGCGGGAGCGGCTTGACCATCGTCACTTCTGTGCTTGTTTCGGACGTCGTTCCGCTCAAGAGTCGCGGTCTGTATCCAAGGCTGTGAGTGCTCTTCTTCATCTTGGACTGTTTTGCTCATTCACCTCAGACACGACCTGGTCTTGGGCCTCGGTGGTGCAATTGGTGCACCTTTGGGTGGGTTTCTCGGAGACACTACTGGCTGGCGAGCCGGCTTGAAGATCCAAGCGCGCATACTCTGCCTTGGCACCCTCCTTGTCTTCCTCACGGCCAGGGAACCAGCCCGTGTTCTCGCCGCGCGATAAAATCGCTCTTCTACAAACTCAAACGGATCGACTCCGCCGGCACGGTCACCCTGACTGCCTGGCTGGTTACATTCCTCGTCGGGATGAACTACAAAACGGCTTTCGGACGTCACTGGGCGACCCGCGCGTCTAGGGCTACTTCGTCGCGTCTCCAATACTCCGCCTCATCGAGTTCAAGGTCGCGCTCTCGAGCTCGACCGCAACCATGTTCTCCTGCCCGCCGAGTTCGGCTTCGCCGCGCTCATCGCCAGCGTGTCGCGCTAGGACATCCCGCTTGCGACGTACACGACGAGCCAGGTGCTCGGCGTCTCGCTCTCCGCGGCGCTGACGCAGACGCTACTCGCGCGCGAACTGCGTGCGCGCATCCCCGATGAGCAAGTCGTGCGGAAGATCCTTGCGTCGACGGCGTATATGCGGACTCTGCCTGAGGACCTCAAGTCGCAAGCAACGGCGAGCTGGATGCAGGGGATGCATGTGGTGTTCGTGTGTCAGATTGTGAGTTGTTTTCTGCTTGTGCTGAGTTTGTGTTCATGTGCTTGGAGGTCATCGCGGTCTGGCTGCTCCTCTCGTCGCTCCCCATCGAGGAGCTGCCGTTGCCGGATACAGTGGATAACGCGAAGCCGCTGTCTTCTCCGGCTGGGGGACGCTCAAGCAAGGAGTCCCGACGCGAGGCATGAAATGAGGCTCAAGATTAGACGAGTAGATGACTAGAGCAGGTTGCCGTCAGTGAAAACAGGCCGCGTCTGTTTTTGCAAACGACCAGAACGAGCTGTATTTTACTAACTCAAAGTAAACTTGTACTACGAATGCAACCCGATAACGCAGGAAGAGCAGGTTTACAAGCTGCTACTCGTGTCCAGGTGTCCTTGTAAAAAGTGCGGGAGATTGGTGCGCGTGATGCGGGGGGAGATCCGCGAAATTTCACGACTAGCGCACGATTTGTGCGGGGAGTTTGGAGCTGGTTGTAAGAATAGTGGAGGGGTCTGCGCTCGTGGATGGGTCTATGCGTATGGTGGTCCGAAGACTTCAGTCCCGTCTTCGCCGACCACCTGAGCCCAACCGAGGCTCGAAATGACGTAGCGCAAACTTTCAATCGCACCGCATCAACATTTAGATCCGCTCTCGAGGCATCGATAAGCAAGACTCTTGTTCCCTCCCTCAACATGGCCAACCTTCCACTACAAGCAGACCTCGCGCCGCTCAAAGTCCGTTACATTCCGGACGTCGGCAGGATGCCGCCAGCTGCCTCCGATAAGGTATTTTGGCGCTCGCAGTGATACACGATCCACGTCGAACTATTGCCAGAGCCGCACAGACGCAAGGTCCTCTCACGACAGCGCATTGGTGGATATACCGTTGGCCAAGCATCGCATTCCCCTCGAGCTCCTCAAGTTCAAAGAGCATGGGATTCTTGACTCCCCCACGCAAATCGCGACGCTGGTTGCGGACACTTGTAATTCTACCCGCGCGCCGAACGAGATGCCATCGGACGGTGCTGTGCGGCCGCAGCGCCAACCAAAACGCAAACTCGCAGCCGAAAGTGTCCCTCATCCACCGCTGCAGCAGCGCGCCCGAACTCGAGTATCACGGTTTGGACCCCCGATATTGCCTCTACAAGGAGGCCCACGTCTCGTAGAGGTCACCCCCTTCAGTTTCCGACCGGCGCTGCATGATCTACCACCGGCGGCTCTATCTGCTCTGCCTCAACCTCCGCAGGCGGTACAGTCCCAGCAGGCAGCCCCTCCGTCGTCGCCAACTATATCCCTTCCGATGACGGCACCTTCGACCGCCCTCGAGTCGGAGAGCACTCTTCACGCCCAAATTAGCCAACTTCAGGCTAGTGTCAACAACCTTGTGGTACAGTCGTATCTCATGCCCCAGCAACCGGTACCGACTATCAAGCCGACTGGGGATTCGATCACAGAGGGTGTGGTCCGATTGCTGGGTGATGTGCTCGAGAGTGTGCGATCAATGCAGCCTGGGTCGATGGCGACGATGCGGCCCGAAGTTGGTTACGAGCCTTATCCGCCCGTGCTACCCTGGGCTCCCCACACACCGATGCCTCCACAACATCAGCCGAACCGTTTCGGCCCGACGGATACGGTGTGTTCTAATTATCCTGATTGTAGTTTGTGGCTCATGCAACCTCAAGAAAATTGGCAGCATCGGTCTACGCCGCGGCACACTAGGGCCCATCGGCGCTTCGCCGCTGAACCGCTCAATGTCAAGCTGCAACGGTGTAGCTGGGATCGCGAAGAGCCCGATTCGCCGGACGGCCGGACCAGAAACGGCGGAGGACCTTGCCGCTGCATAGGCAGCAAAAGCATCCTCGTTACCAACACCCATCCGTGTCTGACCGGCCTCGCTATCAAAGACCTCCTCCCCCCTCTTCCGGAACACGACTCCGGACACCATCGCCTCTAGGTGGATGAGGCGCAACCGGGATCATCTTCGTCTGGACGCGTTCATTGTGCGCGGAATGAGGGACAAGGCTGTGTGTTGGCGCCGGCGAGTGGAGTTCGGGTGGGCTAGACGCATTTTGGGACTTTACTAGATGAAGATTGATAAAAATAACTTTCTTCTCTCCCCCACTGTGGTCTTGGGCACTTCCTTGTCGTTCAGGTGTTCCTCGTCTGGATTCGGGAATAGTGTCACGCCGCATCACCTTCTCTCTTCGCGTCATGGTAGTCCGGATACGCCGATGGAAAAGAGGTGGAGAAGCTCTGCGAGTTGTGGGAGGCAGAACATGGCGTTGCAGATCGAGGTCCAGCGGTGGTACTCAAGTGTGCGGAGGCGGTGGCGGATGGCACCGTTGTGCTGCTGGGCGAGTTCATGGGCCTGTAGCAGCGGGATGCACTTGCCGAATGGGTGCGCGATGATTCGTTTGGCGTTCGAGACACATCTGACTTCGTTCTCAGGTCGTTCTCTGTTTTTGGTGGAAATGGCGCCGTCGCAATAGGCGGCGGAAACCCAGACGACAACGGTGGGTTCCCCCACCAAGCCCAAAGCGACATTCTGAGAATGATTTAGGCTGGGACTCGATCCTGCAGGACTTCGACGGCTCGCGCGCCATCCGCACCATTAGTCCTTGCACATCGTCGGAGGATTTCTCGCAGGCATCATGCCAATGGGTTGACGGTTCGTGTGCAGATATCATCGCCTTCTCGTCGAATGCCAACGAATTTTCCAGCTCCCAGCAGTCCAACGATGATGATGCAGGCTCAGCGGGGGTACTCGTCAGCCGAAGCGCTTGCGAACGGAACGGTTGTGCTCCTGGGCAGATTCACTGGTGGCGGATGTAAGTGATCGACGTTCTGCGCTTGCGACTGTGAGCTAACATCGCCATCTAGACATCCTCCGCGTGGTTCCCAACACCGACCCAACCATCGGCGCGTCACTCACGAACGAGTTCTGGCCCAACATCAACAACCAGGCGCCGCAGAACTTGCAATTCTTGTTCGAGGTACGTTGTCGGCGTTTCGCCGAGAGTCTCGACAAACTCGACTAAAATGCGACCCGACCAGACCTCGGCGTTGAATGGGTATCCCCATGCGTACCTGATGGCGTCCGGGAAGATGTTCTTGCAGGCGAACCTGTCGACTGGTGCGTCGCTTTTGTAGCGTCAACGCTGTTACTGACTATTTTTCAGCGCTTTGGGATGTTGAGAGCAACACCGAAGAGGCTTTGCCGCCGATGCCCAACGGCGTTGTGCCCGTCTATCCGGCGAGTGGCGCGACCGCCATGATGCCCATGACGCCCGCGAATAATTGGACGCAGACGATGGTCTTTTGCGGAGGGTCGAACATCGTGCGTTAGTTTGCTCTTCCCTATTGTCGCGGTGCTAACGAGGACCAGTCTGAACCTGAGTGGGGCAACTTCTTCTTCTCGTTCGCCAATATCTGGGATGTACCGGCTTCAAATGACTGCCAGGAGGTGTGTTATACCGCACTGCCCGTTTCTTTCAGGCTCATGTTGCTGTAGATAACACGCGCGGGCGACGCAGTCTACCACTAATTCGACGACATGCCCGTCGGCCGCACCATGAGCCAGTTCATTATCCTACCCACCGACAAGCTGCGTGTCGTCAACGGCGAAGCAAACGGCACGGCGCGCTATGACACCAACAATCTGCTGACGCCGCAAGCAGACTTGTCGTTCAGGAGTCTTTGCCTCTGCGCCCGTCGGGACGCCCGCCGTGTATGACCCGCTCGCACCGCTGGGCTCGCGCTGGTCCACCGAGGGCTTCAACACGAGCCCTGTTGCGCGGCTGTATTACTCGTTCGCAATGCTGCTCCCTGACGGGTCGGTCCTCATCGCGGGGAGCAACTCGGCGTGAACAGGCGGTGACGTTCCCTACCGAATATCGCGCAGAGAAATTCCACCCCGCCGTACTTCAACGCGACAGTCCGCCCCGACCCGAGTGGTGTCCCGAGCAGCCATTCGACATCTTGGTCCCAGCAAGCTCGTATTCGGGGCCGGGCGACGCGGTGACATCTGAGTATTCGATAGTCCGGATGGTTGAGCGAGCGGGGAACGAGGGCGATAACACGTGCGTGCGGAGGCGCAAGACGGAGAAGAGGAGTTCGAGATGGTGGGTCAGCGTCGTTTTTCTGGGTTAATGTTGATGATTTACAGCGCGCCGCCAGCTCGGACGTCACAAAACCGTTGCTGCTACAACTTGCGCGCTTCAAGGAGATGCATTCCAACCCCGAAGCACTCCGCCGCATCGCCGGCCTGCACCGTGTAGCCGCACGCGGTAAGGCAGAAGGCTTCTTCTTCAACGCACGTCTTGCCTGTGCTTCTACTTAATGGATCTCATTAGTGGGCAGGCCTCGACGCTGCAACTCTTCCAAGCGATCCTCACGTCACAGAAAACCTTCCCGCGATCAGCCCCACAAGGACCTCGTCGCGTTGGTCACCTTTATTCTGCGCAAGTTCTTCAAGGCGCTCGAGGAGGAGCCGTTCATGGCTGTTGAGGTAGACCACTTCTTCACCTGCACATGCTTTTGCTGACGCATCACCGCAGGCGTTCTTTCCGAAGAACCGGGGGCAATGGAAGGCGTTCTCGACGCCGGAGAAGGAGGCGAAGCAGAAGGGACCGAAAAGTAGGCCCGGCCCGGCGGAATTCAAGGTCAGCGAGCAGCTCGGGATTGCGGTTGCCGCGCTCATCGAGGCGGGTCAGGCCAGCCTGATCACGTGGGCCGTGACAGTACGTGATAGCTTTTTTGCCTGCCTGTGGGTTGGTGCTGACGAGGCCGTAGATGCTCGAGACGATGTTGCGCGAGTGGAGGAAGGTCGTTGAGGTGTTGGAGACGGAGAAGAAGACCGAAGACGCCCGAACAAGAAGAAGACGACGACGATGCATTGTTTGAGAAGCGGATGACCGAAAAGCTGGAAGCGCCGTCCGTCGAGATGCTCAGCAAGATGCGGGATTATCGTGACGTGGACGAGCCATTTCCGGCGCGTGCTAACCAACCTCAGTCATCCCGCACGCGGACAACAACGAGGCCAAGGCCACGACCGAAAATCCCACCTCAAGCTTCTCTTCCGGCTGGCCAAGTTACGCAGATGGACGATGGTGCGCGCGCCTCTGTACCGTGTTAGATTAACAACTAAACTCCCTCCGCAGTCGACGGCGAGATATAGGTACAGTGGATTGTCCCGAGACGGTACCCCCAGCCGATCTGCAGCGGACTGTGAAGGTTATCGAGCAGTACCTGGCCACGGCGTTTAACCTCGAAGGTCAGAAGGCGGCGAGTATCTGACCAAGGCGCAGCCTGCTGCGGGAGCCCCGGCGTCGTCGGCGTCATCAAGCTCGGATTCGGGCTCGGAGGGTGCCGCTAGTGCCGATTCCGATGGAGAGGGCGAAGACGATGCGGAGAAGAAGGCGCGCAAAGAGAAGAAGTGTGCCGAGAGGGAACGGAAACGTGCCGAGAGGGAGGTGAGATGAGGCGTTTTACAAGAAGAAGCGGGAGGAGAGGGAGGCGCGGAAAGCGAGCGGATTGGAAAGCGGGCGGATTGAGCAACGGCGATCGGAGACGGGGAAGAGCGCTGATATGCGCGAGACGAGAAAACCCACCAGCGCCGCTGCGCATGTAATCGCCCAAGCGGCCGACCCGGACTCAGAGATGTCGTGGTCGTCGATCCGGGTACGCAAGAACCGGCTCGTTGCTTCAGATACATGCGTGTCCTTGCTGGTTTAGACTATATCCCCCATTTTTGTTGCATGCACCAATGTCCGTTTTATGTTATTGAGCCTTCTGCGTACACAGCCCGAGTCAGACATTCCAAGTACCAACGCGCTATTTGCTAAAAGAATTTCCCCAAGAATTGACGACGGTTGGGCCGACAAAACCAGCACCGCCAGGTCGCGTACTTGATGTTGAATGGGTTGTATTCCTCACCTCGCCGCACACAGCGGGCCCTGTATCGCAGGTGATCTTCCTCGTGCTTCTTCTGACGCGCAAGTAGCTGGAGCAGGAGAAGGTAAGGCCATGTTGAAGGATAACTGAGCTCCTTACCGTCTGAACCTCCCGTTGGTCGATGCAGTCGACGTGGAACTAGATAAGGGGTTTAGTTTTGGCGAATGTAAACTGGGTGTGCGACGCACCCATCCGGAGCCGCCTTTGCAATTTTTCGAGAGGCAGGGCTCGGCCCCTTGATTCTGTCACTGGTGAGCAGCATTCTCACAGGAGCGTTGACGAGCCTACCCCTTCAAAGGGACCTTGACAGGCTGGGCACAGTGTACGCTTGTCGGAGGTCTCCTGGTCATGAGCACAAGGGACCTCGGGATCGCCAGGCGGGTCGAGCACCACGTCGAGGTAAACTGCGTGGAAGAACACCATGACGGGAGGAGGGGACGAAGATGGATGTCACTCCGTACCCACGCTCCGGAGCTCGGCGCTGGAGTCCTGTGGTGATTTGCCTTTTTTAGTAGCGATGTTGGGGGTCTCTAATTCGCTGACCCCACCACGCTCTACTCCACGACCAATGCCATGCGCATCTTTCGTGCTGCTGGCCGGCTGCGGAAATAAACCCGTTCTGGGATCGCAAGTCGGTGGCGGTTACAGTTGCTCTCGCCTTCAGCGCTGCGCGTCGTTGTGGGAGCGCTTGTCCAACCAGCTCCGCATACGCTGCCGTTACGCCGTTCCGCAGAGCACCGCCCAGTTGGCGTTCGCCGCGTCGCCCCATCCGACGGTACTCAAACGGCAGCACCGCCTAACACAACGAAGCGGCAGCATCTTAACACAAGGTGAGCGGTTGAGCGCGTCAGAGCTATTACCGATCTTGTTTACCGTGCAGCGCCCAGCATCGTTCTCGGTCTTGCCCATTCTCCCCCAGCGCACCGAATACGCCGTTTACAAATGCGACGCGAACCTGAAAAATACGAAGCAGCTCAGCTCACACAATAACACCTGCGGACACGGATGTCGCACCTCGTTGTCCTCGACGCCGAGCCGGGCTGGGCCGAACTGAGCGAATTGAGTCTGCAACGTTAAGGTCTGCGATTCAAAGACCAGCCGATACTCACCTAACGGTGTGTTGCTCAGAGACTTCGCGCGCCCGCCATGTTTACTTACTTCGACTTGCAACCGACCCGCAACGGACTCAACAGCGCGCCGATGTGAGCCAACGACGACCTCGTCGAGCTGGCCGAACCCTCAGCACCGGGCATACGATGTGGCCGGCATCGCTCGAGCCCACTGACCTCCCACTTCGACTCTGTCTACAACGCCCGAAACGTGCGTGATTGTATATGTCGTCCCTCGCGCCGTATTCGCGTGTTTTGCAGTCGTTTCTCTCGCCTTTCGGCTCTCACTCCCACCATAGTTGTATCTCGACCCGAAGCGGTAAGCGCCTGCCCCTTCCAGCCTCACGACAGGCCATTGCAGGTCCTCTCCAGCCACGTCCGGCGTAAAACTGCCATGGGCCCCACCCACGGCCCAGGCTGCCTCTCTCCGCACCTCCTAGCGGCCTAATCGACGCGCCCGGCTCGATGCCGAGCCGCAAAACTACCGACCAACGGCATGCCCGACAACACCAACAAGTCCCAAGCCGCTCCCGCCATCCTTCCACGTATCTCCCGGCAACAACCAGCCGCGCTGAGCATCAGAAACGACGCTCACCAACTGGCATTTCTGGAAACAAGGTGCATTAGATCAGCCTCCTCTTGCTCCCAATCCTGACAAACCCCAGTGTCCTGGATGCTCCAGCGCCGTCATTCTGCGTACCAAACAGAGCAAGTATATTCAAAATACCACAATCTACAGCCTACTATTGTACCAGGGAAACTCAGTGATAGTGGGGCAGGTGTTTGCCTGCTTCGTGAATGCATAAATCAACAGTAACTCGAGGAAGCGATGTAATCTCTTGAGCGAACAATTGTGCGGCGGGTTTATTCGCTGGTTGTATGCACAACTGGAGGCACACCGACGAGCCGGGGACGGCGGCGATGAACCCATTGACGAACTCCTTGACCAGAGTCCGTACAAGTTTCCGATCGAAAAAAACGCGAGTGTCTTTCAACGACACCGTCATAAGCTCGAGCGAAGTTTTTCCCGGCCCGTCAAAAAAGGCTGGCACGAACTGCCCGTCGGAAATGCGAAGATGGCGTAGGTTCGAGAGCGAGGCAAAAAATTGAGCCACGCGGGGATCATCGGCCAAAGCGCTGGAGTTCGGCGGCCCATGTTCTGAACTCATCAAAGACAAGCCCGAAACATCCAAGAACTCCAATCGCCCGGCGTGAGGCTGGAAGAGGGCGGCTGTCGCAGTGTACATGAAGCCGACGAGGGTCAGCGATCTCAGCTCCGTGCCAATAATCCATGGGCTAGGGAACGAGCCGAGTGTTGAGAGGAGACAGGTGACTGCGGAGCGACAGCCGCGGAGCTTCAGAACGCGGAGGTCGGATAGTTCGACTTGCTTAACGCAAGCCGGCGGCGGCCCAATGACGAAGCACTCCACATCCACGCAAAGCTCCTTGAGGCGTTGGGGCACCGAAGCCAAAAAGCGCCATAGGATGGCTGGCGTTACCCAGAACCCTCCTCCAAACTGCAAGACCAGTAATTGCAACTGGCCCAGAGTGCGAAGGACGTGTGTGTGTGGCAGGGAACCAGTGAAGGGAGGAATCCCTGCATCAAGGTCCAGTGGAAGATCAGTCGAGGAGATCTTGAGAGTAAGGGCAGAAAGGCGCGAGAGAATATTGAGCGGCCAGTCGCTGAGGGAAATCGATGTTGTGATGTTATGGATCTGAGTGGCCAGCTCGTGCTTGGAGTTGAGGGTGGCCATGCATGTTTCGTGGAGTTCTTTATTGAGGAGCACAACATGCTCAAAAAGCGCGAGCTGATAAATCGCGCAAAGTTCTTGAGAAACCATGCACATATCGGCGCGTGCAGAGCTTGGAAGGAACAATGCAATCTTGTGGTGAAGCTCGGGAGGGAGGTCAAGGAGGCCAAGTGTGGACATGGTGGCGGAACGAGAGATTTAGAGCCGGAGCTCTTTCAAGTGTTCAAAGACAAAGGAAGACAAGCCAGTGATCTGATTATCAATGTCAAAGGAACTGGAACGAGTCTGAATCGTGACAGGTGTAACGACAGTCTCCAACCAGCCTCACCACCGACTACTCGTCGCATTCACACACCAGGCTTTGAACCAGTCAGTTTGGTCCGTTTCTGAATTTGCACAACCACACTGACCTTTGTTCTCCACAGGCCTGAACCCGCCACCGCCGACAAACTACATGAACACCTAGCTTCAAATAGGTTAGTCACGTCCGTTTCTGGGTTCGCGCAACCACAATGACTTCAGTTCTCCGCAGAGAACAGCCTCGACCTACAAGTATTCTGCTCGCGCATCGACGTTGGCGCGGTGCTTTGACCTGAAAAGATCAGTTTTTGCCTCGCTCGACGCCAACTCCGAGTCGCTGACTTGCTCATTTGGCAGGTTCCCGCTCCGGCTTTATCGGTAAATTGGCGTATTCCACGTCGCTGCTCATTATGTGATCTTGCGGGAACGACAGCGTTTGCACGGACTGCCGTTTGTAAGTGGTGAGTTGTCGCGCTCGAATCTGAAATGCGGATTTACTCGCCTTGCCGTTCAGGATATTCGTCGGTGTGTGTCGTGTTATTCGCGGTGTTCCAGCTGAGTTGGTCGTTTACAGCACGTCTCACCGACTCCGGGTCGGGTCGTTTCCCGAGTGTAAGCTGGGTTCTACACGGGGGCTCTCCGAGAAAGGTCAGCTCGCCCGCGCGTCCTTTATTCTCATCCACAAAATCGCTTACCTTGCAGCGCAGATTCATGCTCCGTTCCAGCCGTCTCGTGCGCGGTGAAGTTCTCATATTCCGCGTACGCGCCGGAGTCGCTCATCCCGCGTCGTTGAGTACAGATGTTGTTCGGCCGCAGAGTTCGCGCCGATAGCGATCCCGAGAACAGTCCATTCCCGCCTAAGTGAGTTTCAATGCCTGATTTAGAGCCTTGTTTTGCTCACATCGCCGTTCAGGACACACGGGCCGGAGGGGCGACTGCGGGATTAGTTACAGTCATTACTTGCGGGCATAAAACTTGAAGGGAGTCAGATTTGGAGTCGCAATCGTAGCCATGTACACACGTCGACCTCGCCTTTGGGGCATCTCAGGCTAATAACATCGTGCCTCGGGTATAAATTTTCATGTCCAGCTCCGGTGAGAGTCATCGAACTGGAGCTGTAATCTACTGCCGCGGTCCCTAGGATTCAAGATTCAAGGATTCAAGATTAACCCGCCGCGGTCCCTATAAGGAACAAGCGGGGTCCTGTACTGACATACACAGAGCGCCATTGCGTATGCTACAGGCAACAGAGTCAGGGCGTTTCACCATATCAGAGCCGCATGGATGAGCGACGTGCCGAGTAAGAACTTGCCGCGATACGGCCGTCGAAGTTGAAGGTGAGTGTGATTCGTAGTGGTGCGCATGAAATTGTGAACTGCACCGTTTCGCGTTTTCACCTAGGAGACTCGGATGAGTCGAAGGGTGGAGACTCACAGGGTTGAGTGGCGACTCACAGGGTTGAGTGGCGACGGGCATGTCCTGCAGCTTAAAGCAATTGCTCGGAGGTCGGTGGACAACGCCAGGCAAGTCGGGCAGACCGGGGCTGGACTTGAATTTTCACTGGCAAGCAGGCTGGCCTTAGTTTGCCGATGCACTATTCCGTTCTTCTCGTATAGGCGCGCTTTGATGGGAGCAGGTTCCGACTGGCGCAGCCAATCTGCGCAGAGTGTCCGGTCGGGCCGTTACTAGTAGAGGTTTAAGAGCGCCGGTGTTAGAGCAAATTCGGCACGGAAGACTTCAATGGCGTCCGAAGTTAGATTCAGGGTCGCAGTCGCGTCGCGTACAGTAGAGCGAAGTTACGGAAAGTTGCTCTTGAAGCGCGTGTAGGTCGCTTAAATTTCTTCCGAGACGGGCGTTGTGCTTTTCTATCTCAGGAAAGAGCAGGCGTCCAGCAGTCGACATGACGGTCAGGGAACGCGGAGTCACGCTGTGACCCTCTTCTCTCCTGCGACGATGACCGCAAGCGGACCTGCACAGAACTCGACCATCCCGCCATTTCCGAGACTGGAAACCTCTCCTTTGGGCTGCCGCCGATTTCCCTCTCAAAACTGTGCGTGCATACGCGTTGGCTCGGCCCCGTGCAGGTCTTCGCTAAACCTGAACGCAGCTTGCTGTTTGAAACTGCCATTTCGCAACTCACCAACCATCCATAATATACCTCGCACGCTATTCGGCGTGGATGGCGTTTTTAATACGCCGCCACCCCCTACCCGAGAGCGGCGCGCCTGGGACCGACCTTCGGGAGGGTTTCTGGACTGTGTCTGTGGCAACGGCCTGCTCACGCACATCCTCATCTCTCGACTCGACCGACCGACGCGTCAATCTGCTTGACTCGATTCAACCGACTCGCAGCGCACCGTCTGCATCGTCGTGCCCGGGACACCGAGTCCAGCAACCTCGCGCCAACGATCTCGCACCTTCGACCTCTCTCAACACTGCATCTTTCTCGTCGGGTCGGCGTTGGCTGGTCGGACGTCCCGGAGGACAGATTACCGCGAATTTGAGCCGAGCGAGAGATAAATGCAACCGGGTCAGGGGCGGACTGTCCACTTACCCGCGGGCAATGATCCGGGCGTCACCGGTTCCATCACACCGGCAGCTTCAAATACGAGTCGACGAGTAGGAGCATCGTCGCGTTCCCCTCGCGCATGAACGAGCAGCTGGCTAAATTCACCGGCCTCGTCATCTTCTAACTCTCCGCGTCCAACTGGCCCGTCGTCTCCAATCGCCTCCGCTCGAAACTGCACTTTCTGGCCAGCGGCGAACTCGACCGCAAACAGACCCCACGGACCTCATCGACCTCCAGCTTGTCGCACAGAGTGCGCTGATTCGCGACCATCTTCATTTCAGTCCTGCAAGGCGCGTCTCGTTCTCGTTATATTCTCTTCGCTCCTGACGTCTCCGCAGAACTTTCCGCCCTTCTCCCTCAGCATTAAGGAAGAACACCAGCTCATCGCGCTGGTTCGTATCGCCGTCTGGAACTGGATTGACCAGCTCCCGGACGAGTTCAACGAGCCGATCCGCACACGCGGGGCGCTGTGGGCGTGCCGGCGCGGATGAGTTCCGACCTATTGTACAAGCCTGAGCTCGACGCCGGAGAGCCATACGCAGAAGCAGGCGTGGCCCGACGCTCAGGATACCGAACAGCGTCTCGTCAGATCGGCTCGTGTCGGACTTGCTCGGTCAGGTTCAGGCCGGGACGGGGACGAGGGCCAAGGCCGCAAGGCCGGTGCGTTTGACTTGTTTTCTTCTATGTTATATTGGCTAACTGTGTCTGCAGAACGTCCAGTTCTCGGCGGACATGCTCCGCCATGCGGCGATCCAGCCCAAGCTTAGTGAGGCTGCGTTGGTCTGCGCCGTCGATCTTCGTCGAGTCGCGTCGAGGATGCAGGCCGAGGGCGACGTTGCGTTGAGGATGGTCGCAGACGACACGGCCCCGGAGCTTAAGGTACGTAGTTACTCTTTCTTTCTTGTGTTTCTTGCTCATTGGTCGGACGCCGTCAAGGTCGGGCGTGGTGAGGTCGATGTTGACGCTCGTACAAGAGGTGCGCTTGGTCTCTTTTGTTGCTACCAGAGGTTAATGAGATTTTATTTTGGCACAGGACGAGGCTCACTTGGCAGAAGCCACTTGACGCGTTGCTGGCGGCGGCGGGCCCGCGGTTACTCACCATCTTCTCGGTAAGTCGTACCGTATCCTCTGTTCGTTATCTCTCTCCTGATTATAATCCCCTGCAGCACATCGGGCGCAAACGCGGCGAGGTCGACTCCAACCGGCGCCCACAACGCGTCCAAGCCTTCTCCCGCATCAACCCCCAAGCTCTCACCGACTCGGTGGTGCTCGTCCTCGGCATCGCGGCGCTCTGGCGGGCCCGACCCCGTCCGGTTGGGTAAGAGCAGGACACGGGGCGGACGTGGTTTGATTCTTGCTGTGTCTTTGGGAGAGCGGGCTGCACGTGACCATCAAACCGTCCATGCTGACGAACTTGCTCATCGTGCCGCCCGCCGCTCCTCAAGGCGTCGGCGGTGCCGGAAGGCAGGGATGGGAGTGTGCAGCTCCTCAAGTGTGCGCTGTGAGTTGTTTTGTTTTAGCTGTTTTGGATGGCGACTTATTGGACTTGAATAGGCCGAACACATTGTTTTCGTGCTCGTCCAATTTGCTCCGGACGAGAACGAACGGCGACGCGACCATGCTATGGGCGTCTGCGATTGCAGACATGCTACAGCTCTACCTCATTCGTAACCCGGTTCGTGGTTTCCTATCCACCTTGCTCGTGGCACTTATCTCCTCAGGCCGCCCACTCCCAAGAAGTCGGCAACGACGCCGCCCGCGCACCCGCCCTCGTCCTCGTCGAGATCTCACTGCTCGTTTCGTTGACCTCGGAGAGCACCTCCATCGCACACATGGCCGCCAAAGCCCTCCGCGCGCTCGCAAAGATCGAAGCCCGCCCCAATGCGCCTCCGCCGCCGGTGCTCGACGACGACCTCATCTCGAAGCGGCATCTCGTGCATGAGCAGCTGGGCGACCCGCGCGTGGTCATCGTCGGGCGGGTCGGGTACCCGAAGCGGATCCGCGATTTCATCCATTTGTTGTCGTTCCCGAGCGCGATCCATGTCGTCGTCTGGCAGGAGTGCTACTACAGGTGGTCGCGCCTGCACAACCTCCTCAAGGACACGCTCGACGAGGCGATGGCGTCTCCGCAGAAGCGGATGCGATTCTGAATGC
Source organism: Mycena chlorophos (assembly GCA_014461115.1). Taxonomy (NCBI): domain Eukaryota; kingdom Fungi; phylum Basidiomycota; class Agaricomycetes; order Agaricales; family Mycenaceae; genus Mycena; species Mycena chlorophos. The sequence continues at coordinate 937,837 of JACAZE010000002.1, read as the reverse complement.
GGTCAAGGTACGTTTTTCTTCCTCTTTGGTATGAAAGTGCTAACTAACGCGTTTGTACAGACGAACCGTATGGCCTACGAGAACCTGTCGTTGTTTATCGCATCGCTCGGCGGTGCGTGCGTGCCAGACGGGGTCAATCTCAAGTTCCTCGCGACGATCATCCCGCCAAAGTACATCCCCGACCAGGTCCGCGAGATTGCGCCCCCGGCACCGCTCATCAACAAGCTCCTGCATACGATGACCGACGAACTCGTCTCCGAGGACGGGCAGATGCGCGAGATCGCGAAGAATGTGTTGGGGAGCGAGCTCAGCCCGAGGCTGTATACGCGTGTGCCAAGGCATTTCGACGAGTAAGTGGTTTGATTTTGCTTCTTGGGTTTCTGGCTGATGTGAGGAACGATGCGCTAGGTCAACGCGATGGTGAGCGGGGCGGAGCTGGCGGAGTCGCATGTCTTGTTCGTCGACCAGGTATGCAGTATCCTCTACTACGAGTTTTCCTTGAAAAATGACCGGCTCTCTAGTTCAGCTCGGTCCTCAAACTCATCATCGAGTCGACCCCGCCCAACTCCGAATCCGAGATCATGTCCATCGACATCAGCAACACGATGCTCTCCCTGGCCGCCTTCATCGCGCGACTCGACGCCTATGCCGAGGTACATGATTGAGCCCGAGGTGGCGTCGACGGGTGCGTTGTTCTTTTGCCATGCATTCGTCGCTGATGACCCATTCGTTCTCAGAGAACGAATCGAAGCTCTTCCGCGGCAACACCACCTGCACTTGATCCCTCTCCGCCTTCGCCAAGATCCACGGCTACGCCTACCTACGCAGCCTGATTACGCCCGCTCATCAAGGTGATGGCGAGTGCCTTTTCGGGGCACGGCTACGAGCTGGACCCGGACAAGCCCGACGTGGGCGAGGCCAAAGCGACGCAGAACCTCGAGAACGTCGCCGCGACGAGTTGTCATGGTTGACGGCCAGTTGAGACCACCATTGCAGACGGCGGCATTCGGCAATTCTGCGAGGCGGCGCGGGAGGCAGTGCGCGAGCCGTGCAGGATGCCCCAATCGAGCTAAGATTAGGCAAGACTACCGTAGTACTTAGAATGGCGTATCTGTGATGAGTAGGAGTTGACAGATCGCATCGCGAGTTCTTGGATCCTTTGCGTGCCCTCTTGCCCTCTCCTCTTCCCACCCACCACTGCCGCCCACCACCGCATACCAGCTTTCCCTCCAGTATCTGAAATCGTCCGTGGATTCCTCCTGGCCGTCGTTCATGTCTCTAAGCGTGCTTCGTAGCTTGCACCATGGCTTTCGCCCAGAACTTCCGCAAACGGAGAGAGGAGACGTTCCTCTGCAAATGCGCCGTCGAGCCTGAGCCACACGAAATCCCTGTCTCTCAGAAGGCCACTCACAGGGCTGCTGCTGCTGCTCTCTCAACGGCCTTGCTGGCTCCGCACACGGCGGCACCCGATCCAGAGACCGATCAGGAGAGCGTCAGACGGGCAGAACTTGTGGTTCGACTATCAAACAATATTTTTGGATCTCACTGAACCAGCTCTAGGCTCTTGACGAAATGGAGGAAGGCTTCAACGAGATTCGCCATGAGATGGGCCGACCACGAAAACAGCTACAGGCAGAGGCAGTTCTTCTCAGGCTGGAAAAAAGCCTCATTCAAGCCCTCACTGCCCTCGCTGATGCTGCAACTGACACCGACTTGTCGACTGAGCAGAAACATGATGTTCTCAACCGCGCACAGGCAACACTTGTGACTGCTACCAATACTCTAGGTCTCTCAGCTGCTCAGTTCAAAAGCTTTCAGATGCTTCTTGGGACAGTGGAGCAGAAGATCGTAGATTTAGGGAAAGTCTGAGAAGCAATTCGGTCTTGGCCTCCCTATGGACCCCCGGCCCATTCAGTACGACTCATGTGCGTCCTTCTTTCCTGAGTTGGGACACAACATTCATGCAGCTCACATAATGTCTCAGCTCACATATACGAAAACCCACTGCAAAATGTCTCCCCCATTTCCCAGATGATTTTGCTCTTTGGCCTTGTGTGCAAAGTCACCTATGGCATGGCCAACAGGGCTAGCGAGTTTATTGTGCGATTTGCTAGTCTTCTTGTCAGGACAACAGCAGAGTTTATGGCTCAAGATGACCCAAACAAAGCTGTCCTCCCTCTTGGATCTAGTGCTTCTCTTAAACCACACCAGCAGGCTCTTCTGGATTCACTGCCCAATGGCATATATCATATTCTGGAGCAGCTAGATCAAGACAGCAAAACTACAAAATATGCTGTCTGTCCAACCTGTCATCACCTATACCTTCCCATCTGGACTTCTCCAACCAAGAACAGCAAATGGCCCAGCATCTGCACCAACGAGCTTGTAGGCAAACTGGGCAGATATTCTTGCGACACAAACCTCCTTAATGACAATGGTCAGCCAAGCAAGACCTATCTTGTCCCATCTTTTGTCGACTATATAGCTCGACTTCTCTCAGATCCTGAGCTAGAGAACTTTGCAGATTCAGCCTGTGATCAGGCACTTGTTTTCAAAGCTTCAGCAAATGCTGGCAGTTCTACCTATCTCAATGGTGATATTTTTCATGCAGAATTTCTACAGAATCTTGATGGTCCTATTGAAGGAAAGTTTCTCTCTCTCTCTCTGAAGATCTCTCTTGAATTTTGACTTTTTACAGGAAAATTATTCATTGATCGAGGAAATGATGTCCATCTAGCATTTGGGCTCAGCTTTGATTTCTTTCCCCCATACGGATCTCGGCGGTCTGCACAGCAATCAATTGGTGCCCTGTCGATATAGTGCCTGAACCTTCCTCTCGCTTTCCGGTACAAGCACCCTAATGTCTACCTCTCCATCACCACTGGTCCCCGGGACCCACCTGGAACCTATGTCATGCCCTACGTTAACCCTGTGGTTGATAATCTAGAACAGGGATTCAAGCGGGGATTTCACCTCTCCCGCACGGCAAACAGTTCACAGAATGGGAGAACAGTCAAGACTGCTCTGGCCTTTGCCTGCTGTGACCTCCAAGGGGCCCGCAAATTGTCTGGCGCTGCTGGCCCAACTGCTGAGATTATGTGCACCTGCTGTACTGTTCGACGCTCCGAAGGGCTCAGGTACGAAACAGAGGCTGGACTGAAGCTATTTACTGATTGTCTGAATATATAGGACTGACTTTGAGAACTGGAAGGCTCGAGACCACAACACAATGCGTCTATCTGCTAGGAAATGGTCACTTGCATCTACTACAAAGGAACAGGACACGATCTTTGCTGCCGATGGTGTGCACGATAGCTCTCTCTATCGTTATTCCGGATGGAATGCTCCACGCATGCTGGTTGTTGATAGCATGCATAATACCTTTGAGGGTTTAGCCCAGTATCACTGCCGCTATGTCCTGGAGATCAATCTTGATGTTGTGGAAAAGTCTGTAAGTCTTTCTGTACTGGTCTTGCATCTGTTTACGCTTAACCTGAACTCTTGAATAGGTCAAAGCAGCTCCGGCCTTCAGTTTTGACTTTCCAGGATATATTCCCGAGCTCTATCCTGATGGTTTCAAAGTCCCTCAGGGCCATATCAAAGATATCACCTCCATTCATATTGCTCTTTCTCTCTCTCTTCGGGAGGAAGATGAGGATGAGGATGAGGAAGATCCTCGACGCACAGTTGCAGAACTCACCACATACTTGTCTAAACGATATAAGAAACCTCTGGTCTTTGTAGCACACTCACTTGATCTATCTGGGCTCAAGGGCAAGAGGAAGAAGGATCTCTCACCTGATGAGCTGCTCCAAAAGCAGACTAGGGCTGAGTTGGCACAAATATTAGTTCAATGGGTGAGTTATATCCTGATATTGCAGATTATTGCTGATTACTTTATGTAGCGCCTGACAAAACCACTCAGTGTTCCATTTCGCCCAAAAACTCTGACGCTAGCAGACTTCCGTTTTATCCAATCTGTTATACGGGATACTGTCCGGCCAGCATCTGTTGGCTTTGTCCCCACTCGCTTTGGGGAGAAAGGAGCAGGAACTATTACTGCAGATCAATGGCGTCTTCTGGCCACAATCTTCGTCCCTATTGCTCTTGTAATTTTATGGGGAGAAGTTCCAGGTGCTGACTCTAGCTACTTCCAGGGCATGCTGGATCATACTATGGCACTCTTTCAAGCAATTATGGTCATTAGCCGCTACAAAACATCTCCAGATCGGGCTGCTAGATACCGAGTGTTACTCAGGCAATGGGTGGATGGCTTGATCAAATGGCATCCACACACACAATATCATCGGCGACCTAACATCCATATGGCTTTTCATATTCATGATTTTGCTAGGCTCTTTGGCTCTGTATACAACTGGTGGATGTTTCCTATTGAACGAATCAATGGAACACTTCAGAACATCAACACAAATCATCATCTAGGTGGTGAGTATCTTATAATCACTCTCCTCCTCCAACTAAGTCTTGTAATAGGTGAACATGAAGCAACTCTTCTCAATACATGGCTCCGAATGGGGAATCTTCAGCGCTGGATGCGGCGGCCTGACTGCCCAGCTATTCTCAAGCGTTTCTATCGGCTATGCCAGAGTTTTCTTCGAATGAACTTGGGAGATGTTGAAGATGAATCTCCTGGGGAAACTGCTGAAATGCCAACAAAGGAGCCAGCATACTACAAGTATAATGGGCTTCAGCTGGCCAAAGCCAGTACTCATCTTGGTGACTCTCTGGTGGAATACTTGGATGCCACACATAACAAAGCCAGACATGGCAGCATTCAAAAGATACAAGTGAAGAGCTCAGGCACTTATCTGCATATTATGCGATATCGCTCACTGCCCGCTGGTCAAAATGACCCTTTTACTCGGTTTCCAGAGTTCCCAGCAAAAACATACTCTGCTGAAATGTCCAGCTCAAATGCTATAGACACTGTCTCTGTTGAGCGTGTTATTGGCCAGTGTGCTCGATTTGAATTCCCAGACAACTCTAACAGGGTAGTGGTGCTACTACTAGCAAAGGTAAGTTTGACCACACCTCAAGCTGTGAATGCTTATGGACTATTTATAGGCTTGAATCCCTTGACAGTGGAATATTTATCAGACCATACTTGAATATTTATCAGTCTCGGTTTGAACGGTAGCAGGCAAGGAATATATTTATACAGTGATGTGAAGTTGTTGCAATCTCTCTCTCTTATTTATCTATTTATTTTTGTGCTTGCCTTGGATGTGTTCCTATTTTTTTTTTCTGGGGGAATGGGCAAACACCCTTGCGCCAGCCTGAAATAAAAGACCCCCAATAGGATTTCCAAAAAAGGAAAGCCTAGTCCATTCAAGCGCTACGGTGGGCGGAAGATGCCGCGCTCTTGCGACCACTCCAAGTTTGGGGACGCCGAGCCCTTCGTTGGCGAACGCTCGTCGTCAAGCTCTGGCATGTGCGCCGCCAAAGAAAGCAAATCACGCACCCTGGGTTGGTTGGGCGACTCGGACTGAGTTGGTTCTGACGTCGCAGGCCAAGGCTGGTGGAGATGGTCGGGTCTCCGCTCCCAGTTATTTACTACCGCGTCGCCAGCGTAAGACCTGACTACCTCCAACGCGTGCCTACCCTGCCGCGGTCGAGGAGAGCGAGTACTGATTCGTTGATAAGTGGGCCCCTCGTTTACAGATTCTAGAGCTCACCTTCTTTTCAGTCGTCAGATACGATGTCCCTGCGGAACGCCCACGACTCTGAGCTTCGTTTCCAGTCGACCAAAGTTGTATCCTCAGATGGGTAGTTTGCCGTCTGGCCCAGTCGCCGCTAACCGGATTCCCAGCTCGGGCGAGATCGGGCGCGATGCGACGGCAATGGACTTGTGAAGAACGCGCGGTCTTCTGAGACAAGGTCAGTCACTAGCCTGTCTTCGGAGAGATATTACGGTTTAGCTGGGACGCGAGGTCTAGACACGGATGGCGCAAGCTTGACTCGTCCAAACGGTGGAGACGGCGGAAGCGCGTCGAGGGTGGGCGCAGTTCGGGCACGTTGGCGGTTCGTCGCGGCGCTGAAAATTCAACTCAGCGCAAGTTGAGAGCGGAGACTGAGGAACCTCCGCACCTGTACTGCCTAACGAAGACGCAAGGATGAGGGAGCGACAGGCACGGGAACCGAAAAGAAGGCACATAACTCACGCTGAAAGTGTGCAAGGCGTTGTCGAGTTGGGCTGAGATGAACAGCAGAACGCCATAGCGGGCGTGTTTGACTGCGGGTTAGATCTGCAACAAGATATACTGCTCGTTATTAGTCGCAGGGTTGAGTGGCGGCGGGCAGGGTTGAGTGGCGGCGGGCAGGGTTGAGTGGCGGCGGGCAGGGTTGAGTGGCGGCGGACAGGGTTGAGTGGCGGCGGGCAGGGTTGAGTGGCGCAGGCATTTCTGGGCAGATTCAACAGCTAGGGCGAGCTCTACAAACGGTAAGCAAAACAACTGACCGTATGTTTTGTACGCTTTCTTGCAGCTTGTCGACTGCGGTAACCGCGCCAAAATTTCAGCAACTTTTTGCGAAGCGAGCGCGAAGCCGCATCGGATTTATAGGTTTGGTGGTCGGTTGCGGCACAAGCAGATGCAGCAGCGACGGCTTGCCGACACGCGCCGTCGCTCGGTGCCGCTCGCGCCGATCGCCCAAGGCACAAACCTCGCGCCGCCAAATCAGGAGTTTCCCTTGTAAAAGCGCCGCCGGAAGGCACGTCAAGACCTCTGCCGATGACGCCCGAGTTGATGCTGGCGCTGCTGAGAATGCAGTGAGCTTGAAGAGAAGAGGCGGCGGCGTGCTGTTGCTGCCGCCGCTTTTGAGCCGTTGAGCTGGAAACAGGCACGACAGTCGCGGCACTTGAGTTGAACGGCGGACACGGGACTGACAGTCGACACAGATCCCTTCCGGGTTATTGAACAGATGGATTTTCTTCACGTTAAGCAGATGCTTTGAATCCCGTGGCCCTCAATTTCCCTTCCACTGGGCAACCTCGTCGCGATTCGACTGCGACAGTTCCTCCTTCCCGAGCACCGGCTTCCAGCCCATCTTTTTCTCGCTCGGAAAGCGGCAACGCCATTGTCGCCAAAGAAATCTTGAAGACTTGTCTGGATTCGCATGAGCTTTCTCGTGTCGCGGTCCAGTCCAATGCAAACGAGCGTACCGCGCCAGGCATGTATAGGTCCAACTCGGTTTGCGTCCACAGCCGACGCGCTCCCCGCGCGCGTCTCCACGATCTCGGTCAGTTGCTCGAGTGCGAAGATATCCGTGACGATGAAATAGTATCCTTCGCGGCCACGCGCGGCAGTCCCGGCTTGGATCGCATCGTAAAGGAGGTCAATCATGTCCACCGCTGCAACAAAGCAACCTCAGCGTCGTGAAAACACGACAACACACAACCCGACACTCACTTTCGTTCACCTCTCCAAACGACATCAAGTTCTTTCCTTCGCCATAATCCCCGCAGCACCTCTCGCGCCAATCGACGCGCGATACATAATAATCCACGCAAACTTCTGCATGTTCTGCACACCCAGATCGGCCAGCCGGCCACGGGGACACCGAAGAACACCGCAGGCAGGACAATGCGTGCTGACGTACCCCGCCCGCGTCTGCAGCGACGACGGCAAGGTCGACATTGCGGTGATTTTCGGTCGCGGGGAGGCTTTTGATGCTCGCGATGTCGAGGTCGTTGTAGACTTTCGTGGAAGCGAACGCGCCCTTGGCTTGGTCTCCGAGAGCACCTGTGCCGGACTCGGAGATGTTAAGCAAGGCTCGAAAAATGTTAAGAAAGGGTTGCGTACCATATGGAACAGAATGGGCTTGACGCCAGTCGCCTCAACGCTTTTTCATCCCAGCAAAAATCGGCTCCATCGCACCCAAATCATCGCAGTCGGCCTGAGGGCATCTTCAGGAAGTCGACGAGAACGGTACGCGTCCGTAACGAACCAAAGAGAACACCTCATCCACCTCCGACGCAAGTTTCTCTACAAGCGGACCATCGCGGGTAAATGACGCGCTCGGCCAGCAGGCCGCAGCGTATAGATTACGGTATAGACTACGTTCGTAGAGGCAAGTTTGAAGCAGCGATGGGTCGCAGAAGGACTAGACGAAGTGGTATGAGCACAAGGCGACAGCAATACAAGTTTCGATTACGAACCAGAACGTCCTCAAGTCAAGGCAGAGTTTTAGGCCTCAATGCAGACGACATAACCGCAGGACGGGGTACAAATGGCGCTGAAATGTGGCACAGCATTGCGGGTCGACGTGGTGGTCAAGAAGAAAAGCATGCAGGTACGTGCGCGCAAACCAAACCGTCCATTCGTTTTCGTCTACCACAAGGTCGCTACACATACACATTTCCCCAATAACGCTACTAGTGCTTAACTAAGACCCGACAACCCTGCATCGCCGTAGTTCCCAGTCGACGTTCCTGCTCCCGACTGCAAAAACGCGGCCCAATCTTCCCATCTATGTGCCCAATGAGCAGGCGAAAACAACACAAGGGAATCCGCGAAACTCACATGTAGCCGATCGGCGCCGTTGTACTCATCTGGTAGATGCTCTGCGTCATATCCGAATCGAGCCGGGCCACCATACGTTCAGCGTTTATCCGATCCCAGCCGCGTCGCGTCGTCCGCACCTTCTTCCAACGCCATCTGCGGGACGAGAAGGACGACCGCCCGGCGTCGAAGAGGGCACTCTGAAAGAGAAAGTTATATCACGATCCATTTGAGAGTGTGGGCTATGCACTTACAACGAGATAAGGGAGAAAAGCAGTCGCGTCCGCGCCGTACTTGTATTTGCAGAACGTGGCCAATTGAGCGAGCGGCGTTGGCGCAGATGGCCATCGAAGGGAACGTCGACAATTGCAAGAGGTTCACGAGGCTCCGGCATCTCATCAAGCCACTCGTTTAACGCGGAACTGGAACACATGGATCAGCACGCTTCAGGCGATACCAGCAGCGCAAGGACATACTCGAAACCGATGATCTCGTCCTCGGACGGTCTTTGGTGGTTCTGACCGCAACGCGCTGAAAGCGCTCGAGAATCGGAAGCAGACGGAAATACACGCGATAGTATGCATGTATGGACGGAGCGGCTGACAGACCAGGAGGGCCATGCGCCAGCTCCTGGCTACTCTTGCCCCAGTCCGCGTCGTCCAATCCGCTGGGGAGATCTAAGGACCAACTACAAAGACCGTAAGCACATTGGAACACCAGATCCGGGAAAGCGTACTCGATACTGGTCGTGATACTCAGACGTCCCTTGATTGCGGCGATGAGGCCTTCCCAAAGCAAGAACGACCAGAACGTGCGGTGATACATCTCGGCTTCGAGGCCCGGCAAACGCGTGTAGAAGTCTTCTGGGTGAAGCCCTAGTCCTTGGCTGATCAGGATACCGAGGCTGATCAGGATCCCGACACCAACGATAAAACAGTGGTCGACTTGAGCTGTGCAGCCAAGATGTAGGCCGATGAGCTTCAAAAACGAAGTTAATAGGGTACAATCCGGGAGAATACGACCCTGCGTCCCGCAAGACCTTGAAGCTGCTAGAGGTAGTCGCCATTTGAAACCTGGATCTTCTCGGGCTGGAGCTGGCGCACCCACTTCCATCCCGCACTGTGCTGGTCTTCGCCCTCGAGCAGGACCCGCGGGTCGTCGGAGTATCGGCTCGCAATGGCGCATATACCGAGCACTATGACCGCGGGCTGTCTATTGGTGTAATGCAACCCTTCCGCCATCGACTTGTGGAACGATAAAGGTCACGGGCAACGTCCCGTTGTAGCGGTTCAGCACCATGTTCAGTGACGAGAACACGCTGAGCGTTCGTCGTGTTCCAGAGGACCTCGTCGGGGAAGATCCCGCTCCAGAACGGGGTAGTACGTCGCGGCCGTGATGACCGTGTTATGCGCGTTGGTGAGGAGATTGAAGTCGTAAAACGCCAGCTAAAGCAAGCCGTCAGTATCGGCGCAGTGCTAAGATGTAGAGAACACACCTTGGTCGCGTTCCAGCAAAGGTCGAGGATACCGGCCTTGATTGCGAGGCTTCGGTCAAGTGGTTGTTGGCGGCGGTAGCGTTCTGAGTGCTGCCTGTAACGTTATAGAGCTCCGCGAGGTCTGCAAACCATATCAGGCCACTGAAATAAGAAACAACTCACAGAGAATGCTGTTCAAGTCGACTTGAACGAGCCCACGAACGTTCAGCTACGGCAAGCCGACGGAAACGTCCTTGAGCCAACGCGACGGATAGTCCCAGCCGGTGTCCGCGCCAGACGCGAGTTCAGCGAACAGGTCTGCTTGCGCACTCGAGTTGAGAGCCGGGCTTACGCCATGAACGGTGGTGTAGTCTGTAAACGGTCATGGTCAGCACTCGAATGGAACAGACAAGCGAACGCACCATCGAGATAGCTCTCCGGCTTCAATACGGTATTGCGGACGTTGTACTGGGCCAGCGAGTACGTCTTGTTAGTAGAGGGCGATGTTACGGAGATGGTTCGGTTGGTCTTCCACCACTCCAACTCGCGTTCGGCAAGCGGCAGTGCACGGTCAAGGATGCTGGTGTCGCCCGATGCCTCAACGTAGCGCGAGCCTTTGGATAAAGAGCGGCAGCTGGGAGCGGTTGAGGTCTATGAGAGAACGCGTCAGAAAAGGAACACGGCCGAGAAGACCACGCACAGTATATCCGACCGCGGTTGGGGATGTAGCCGAACTTTAGGCCGTCGCACAACGCGGTCTGATTCGTCTGCCAGAACCCATGAACCTGCGACCTAAACGCCTGCACCAGCGGATCCCTGATGTTGCTCAAGAACGCTGGGGTGGACGTATACTGCGGCAATGTCACAGGCTCGAGCTCCTGGCCGTCGCCACCAAAGTCGTTGTCCACGAAGGAAACGATGTCGCCCTCGGTGACGTTCGTGTTGCCCGGGAGCTCGCAAATCGGCAAGCACGTCACCGGGCGTTTTCGGAGTGGATTTGTCGACGATGGTCTTGAGGTCAGCGAACACTTGCGCCAGGTTGAGCGTCTGCAGCAAGGACCCGGCGCAGAAAATCTCCGACGGAGTGGAGCAACGACATGCTTGGGGAAGATGGCTGTGGTCACACACAGACCTCCGTCTCGCGCCAACTTTCCGCAGACCGCAGCGGTCGGGCACCGATTCCACTACCGGCTTCGCACTCGCGTTATTGCCCGCATCCCGAAGGGAACCGCCTCGGAAAATCACTGCAACGACGCGGCGTAGAGAAAGCCTCTCAGCAGCTAGCAACTCGAACTCCCATCCAATCCTCGGCTCGCGCCCTACTGTATCCCACGCAGAGACTCAGAAATGACCAGCGGCATCGAAGCCTTAAACAAATATTTCGCAACGGCACCACAGATATTTCGCAACAATTTCCATCCAGGCTCGCTCAGTGCGTTGAATGCGAAATTCATAAGGTGCATGGTCTATATGCGAAACGAATGTACAGATTCAAAAGACCGTGGCTTCAAACTATTTCCGACGACGAAATGCGCGAGGGCGGGTGATAACGAGAGTCTTTGGAAGTCGGGTTCGGTGGGGTCCCTGGAACCGTTTAATGCGATCGGAGGCTCTACAACGTCGTGCAAATTAGCAGAGCAACTCAAAGAAGACCCCGCAATACGCACTTTTCGACCACAAAATCCATGAGGCGCGAATCTCCCGCCCTGGCGTTCACTACGCCGAGCCCAGCCTGATTAGAGACCCTCATCACGACGAGGTCGCCCTTCACATCTGCGATGTGCGCGTTCGGCAGCAAGCGGACGTGCCGTTTCACGAAAATTTGGAAAACGTCCACTTTAGGGCCGTGGTGGAGGTGGACTTTGAAGTCATGGATGTAAGATTGGAAGTTGGAATCGTCTCCAAACGCGGCCTCGACGTGAGCATATCGTGCAGGAAGGTTGTCGACCTTTGTATCGATGGACAAACACTTGGGTGTCGCTTGGGAAGTGAGATACGCGCGCCAGGATGGGTTTCCACTAAACAAGAAGGTTAGCTTGAAGATTCATGAGCTGAGATCTTCTCACAACTGGGGATCGGCCAGCAGAAGGTCGGCAGCGAGGGCGGGTGTAAGGCATGAAGGCCAAAGAGAACCTGCAGCTGAATGGAAGCGGTTCTCAGTATTAATCCTGACTTCCTCTCTTTGTACTCTGGGGTACGCGCCGCTAATAGCACCAACTTGACAGGCCACATGTAGGGTTTGGTCCCTTTGACGGTCGGCCCTAAAAATGACCACCGCGCCGAGCTTGACACGTGATCGCGCCTCTTCTCCCTCTTTCAAGTCCTTCACGTACCCGCATCGAATCTACGCCATGGGCCTTACAATTTCCTCGACTCGGGACACATATATTCACAACACACACATCGATATGAAAGTTGTTGCCATGCACAAGGGCGACAACGCCTCTACGAGGCGCGGAGAGGGCACTGTGGTGAGCATTGTACATATGCGCTAGCTGGGAAAGGACTGAATGTAATTTCCAGCCAGGAGGGATCCCTGCTCATCCATTTGGCCAGTACAACATCAACCACGCTTCCCGTCGTTTGGTTTTGGCCGCACCGCCCGGATTTGCCTCTGCACCACAAAGTCAACCTCATTTACAGTGGTCGCACTCTTATTGCTATCATGATGTTTCTTCTGGGTGTGGCTTTGTCACTTCGGTGCGGGATGGAATGTTTTGGAGGAGTTTAAGCCGCAGACTTGTACTGAATCTACAATGTACCTGAATGCCTAATCCCGCACTCAGTCAGCTTTGGAACGCCTATTAACGCGTCCGACCAGCCCCATGCAAACATCACAATGCACCCGTCGCCGTGTCGTGTCGTTTGTACTCCCACCCGCCGTCCGTTCATTGCGCCTATGCAGGCACACGGGCCGAGGCTGTATGGGGAGCGCGATTGAAGCCAGGCGCGGCGGCTCAAGCCAAGCTTCAGCAACGTCCGTTCCGCCCTCCGCCCGCTCCCTCAACCAAGCCCAACACCAAACGCAGACGGCCAACTTGATTCCGGAACGCCATACTTGGTTTCTGGCATCGTTTCTGGCATCAAGGTAGGTGGATTGGATTTGAAGACGAACTCAGGCTTTCTTCCCTGGGGTTATCAGCTCCCGTCGTTTTGCAGCCCTGCCGCCGTTCTTGTCGCGTCGTGTCGCATCTCCAACAGCCTAAGCTTGCAACGTCAGTCAGAGTCGCCGAGAAACCCAGACCGCCTGTCCCACCTCAGGTCCAACGGATATCCCTGACGCAGAAAAGGTCCCCAAACGGGCAGGTCAGTCTTGTTTCGCGCCTGTATCAAACCCGAGCCACCACCTAACTGACACGTTAGCATCTCCGGGTCAACCTACGATGCAACAGCATCAACACCCACCCAGATTTGCGAACGACACCAAAGACGCGCACAACAAAACGGCGGGAGCTGATGAGTAGCGAGGCCAGCGGATATGGTGCCAAGTCGAGCGCGCAGTAACTGAGGTGTTGGCAGAGCGCCAGCGTGAATGGGTCGGCGCGCCTGCGGGTTTGCTGACGAAGTACAAGGCGCAAAAACTGACCTTCGTTGCAGCTCTTAGAGCACCGACACACGCCTACTTTAGCGTATCTTGAACAGAGGGTAAGCGCTGCACCGGAGAACGAGCGGGCGACCTCAGGAAACCACTCTGCGGGGATTCAAGGTAATATTCTAGGTCAGCGCGGTCGAGTTACGCTAGTTTTGCGCCCGTTTCAGGGTCGATCGTGCCGAACGTGGATAATCGAGCTTGGACAATTGCTGGTGGGGGGTCTTGCTCGTCGTCGTCAGGGCTGGCTGTCAGCGTGTGGATATAATAAATGAGATCGGGCGCACCTCTGGATTGCGGCGCGACTTGCCCAAGTCCGAGAACTACACGGCTGGGGAGACGGTCGTGGCGACAAGGACGAGACTCCCTTCCTCAGCTTCACCGTGATAATTTGAGATTCATTCCTGTTGGGGTCGGAGTGAGAGAGCATAGTGATGGGACGTCGACTCTGTGACAGTCCTCCTCTCTCCCCAGCACGTCCTCCGCTGGCCCGCCGCCGTCGCCTCGCTCGCTCCTACTAGCCGACGCGCAACCTTCGAGCCTCCAGGTTGCGACTAGCCGAAGCTGCCGCGGGCGCCCATCGATCCGCAGTCGCTGCCGCGCAGACACCGTCCAGGCTGCATCGAAGCGAAGAGCGTGCGTGAAGGAGTCCGGGTGCGTCTCCTCCGCCTCATCGGGTTAGCAGATGCTGGACTTACCCGCTTCCAAATCTCCGAAGCCCGATGGATTCTCTACACCCCAACGCCTGGACTTGACACGAGCGCCGCCATCCAGCTCTTCGGGCCCTCAAAACTCACCATCCGCATCCCAGCGTGACCGCACCCTGCCCCGACAAGGTCCTGAACCGGCTCAACCACTCATGGAGGTTCATGCCGGCTCTGTACGAGTAAGCAAGCGTCGTCGCGCGTCCAACTACTTTAGCCAGCTATGCTGACCGCCACATCAGACATCAGCCTAGGCGGATGCTCACATATCTCCGCGTCCACCAGGTCTTGGAGCCGGATTCGGCGATACCATTTTGACGACCGCGTTGGTCCCGGGTCCGTGCGTCCACGGCGCTGAAGAGAGATCAAACCTATAAGGAATGGAGCGACGAAGGAGGCGGATGACCCGTGTGGCGAGCTCGAAGGCACTTATTCTACACTTATTCTGCACGCTGACTCGAAGCATTTTCTAGGCATATTACCAGCTTCGAAGGTATCCACGGATTGCCTTTACCTATTCCGTGTGCCCGTATGGCCACATCTTGCGGTGCACTCGCAGCCAGGGACGAATATGAAAGAGTCCGTGGCTCGTATCTTCTTCGGGCTTGGGGCTGATGCGAAATAGATCGTCCCGGACTAATCGTCAACTCCGTCTTCAGCTACGTTCAACGCCCGGGTATCTCACGTCCATGTAGGTGTCGGGCTCGGCAGTCCCGCAGAGCCGGCTTTCGCGCGACGCGGCTGCACAATACCGCGTGTTGAAGGAGATTATGTTGCAATGCAGGCAGACGCGGCATTTGGAGGCGGGCCGAGAGAAACAGCGCATGTTCGCGGGCGCCTTTCCGAATGCCAACTTGGATGAAGAGGCCCCCGACCACGAGTTTACGACTCAGGCTGGGGTTGGAAGGAATGTTTCTTCCGCGCCGGTTGTGGTTTGGCGACGATGGGGGTGCTGGGACGACGACGAGTCGCGGTCGGACGTGGAATGTTTCGCCGCCGACCGCTCAACGACGACGACGACCTTGACCGTGACGGCGGGTCGGACGATCGCGGGATTCGAGGGACTCTTGTGCGCATTCTCCCGATTCCGCGCCGGCGTCGCGCGAGGACGATAACGGGTGGGAAGCTGATGAGGCTTCAGAGATGTAGTCACGGAGCTGCATGACGGCGGTGGTTTTGCCGTCGATCTCCTACTTGTTTTGAGGGTCATATGTGTATCAACTTTTCTGTGGGCGTAAGAGCTTGAAAGAGCTGTATCAATGGGAAAGAAGTTGTTGTATTCGAAAGAAGGCCGTAGCCATCACGCGATACGCGGGAGTGGCTCGACAAAGACCTTGCTGCTTCATGAGTTTATAAAACAAGGCCTAGCAAGGACCGTCTTGGCCAATTCTCTTATGGCTCCTCTCTCACGCCAGCGCGTCCCAGCGGCCCCTCTTGTCATTTTCGCCTTCACTGATCTCCGCCCTCCATCGACTACCGTCCCAGTGGCCCTCACGGACATCGTTCTGCCCCGCATTCGACATCGAGAACCAACTCCTTTGCGCGATGATGTTGTGGATGCAAACGACTTGGGCCGAGAACCTTCGCCGGAGCCGCGTCTGGCTCCAGCTCAGGGCCTGCAATTCGCGGGATTTTGGCGCCTGGAATTGTGGCTCAGATCGCGGCGTCGCGGCGCCGCAGTTCAAGACGTGTGCGATATTTTCGACATCGTGTATGGGGATTTGGATGAGGTGGACATAGTCAAGAAATATCAGTCATTTCGGGTGGGTCTCACGTTGCGCCAGTGTCCAAGTGTCCAAGTGTTGACGCCAGAACCACAGGATCACCTTCGTGTCCTTTGCGACCAGTGGCTCGACCATACCCTGGCTCATAGACACCAAGACGATGCGGACCTGGAGCGAGTGGATCGTTTGGTATGTCGCGCGTTGGGCAATTTAGTCCTCGATGCTCATTTCTCGAAGATGACCGGTGCATTCCCATGGCTCTCACATTGCGAGGAATGTTGGCCGGTCAAGAATGTTCTGCAGTCGACTTTGAAAAATTCATCCAAGTCTGCTCAGAAGGCCCCGGAGAAGCAGGCGGTGAGGAATTTGAAGAATCTTATGTCGCCTGGAAGGGGGAAAAAAGGCAAAGATAAAGAAATCCGCGGAACTGTGAAGGAGACGTAGCAGTAAATTCAATTCGAGCTAGAAATCATACTGCAGATGAAACCATAGTGATGTAAATCCGCCCTTGACCGTATGCTCTATCCTCGTGGAAAGCCATCCAGTAGTCTGCGCAGCATCGTTAGAAAATGAGGCAACAGACAGGGCGTTTGGAATAAAAGACACCCAACAGCAGTACCAAAAAGGAAATTGCGACGGATATCAGGTCCGAGCTCCGACCGTGAGGAACTGAAGGGGGAGTGACATCCATCTCGCCTGCTTGCCTCGTCCCGTCATGGGGCGCACCCCGGGAGACCCTCGCGCCGTACTTGCAAGGAAAAGGGCATACAATGCTCGCTGGAAGAAAGCGTCAGTGCACTTCTCATGTGCTTCAGCGCTTCCTGACCTCCAGTAGCAACCCCGAGAAACACAGAAAGTCGGCCCGCGAGTCTGCTCAGAGGTATCTGCGAGCACTCCGTCGTGTGAGTATTCTAACACCAACGGGTCCAGATGCAGGGCAAAGCCTCAACCCCTGTCGGAAGTGGGCCTATGCAAGCCGAAGTGCGTTAGCGATTTCCTCGTCGACTCGGCGTCTCACCTTCCGGCGTCAGAACTGGTTCGGCCTACAAGATTGTATTCCAGCGCGTCGGCGTCTTCTTCTACGCCCGTTTCTCGTTGGTCGAGCCCGCTGTTATGCTTGACGAGCCCGCTATCCTCCTCGACGAGCCCGCAATTCTGCCCGACGAGCCCGGTATGCTGCTCGATGAGCCTGGCATCGGTGATGGAGAGATCCCTCCGGATCCTCCGCAGGAACCCGAACCCGAGCGCATACTATGCACAGGATGTCAAGCTCCCTTTGCTGATGTAGGCTGCTCCACTGCCCGGATAGAACGCTGCTCACCACTTATAGAATGAAGAGGTTGAGCCCTGCCGAAAGGAACCGTGCAAAGGCGGCTCCGGATGGGTGTGTCGTAGTCCCTGTTGCCCATGTTGCCCTTGTGAACCCAATGACTAGTTCCATACCCGCTGCATCGACCAAAGAGAGGTTCAGACGGTAAGCAGTTCAGCCATCCTTGACGACGCCTCATTTTCTTCTACTCCAGCTAATCGCACGTCAAAACAAGTACAATGCAGCGCACGAGCGGTACAAGGCTCGCTGCTTGCGTCGGCACGAGCCTTACAATTCCTTTAACACCAAGTGGGCGGTCTGGATATGCCAGTTTTGTCGACCCAATCGTCGTCCCTTCTTGGGGACTCAATTCACTTGTACATGATCAAATACTACCCATGTCACTTGCGAAGACCCGCAGGAAATCACCGCATAGTCCTGGCCCGAGCTCTGGGTGTCGCGGGCGGCCCGCCGCTGCTTACACCGTTATTTTTTATGCGTCAGCGCGCCGCTGAGTGCTGACTCGGCTTCTCGCAAGCCTCGGAAGCTCCGTCCCGAACCCCACATCTAAGCTTTCCTTGCGGAATTGGGTTAGGAAGCGCCGATGCGCCTCGGTGTCAATGATGAAAATTATAGATAGGTAATGAATGCATTTATTTCCTTCCTCAAAAAACACGCTAACGCCTCCGCAGGTGTCTCCGCGTTCCAGCACGTTCCGCACCGGCAGCACCCTCGCCGCGATCGCAGTCGCTGCAAAACAGTTAGTCTCCTTATTCTCTTCGCCCGCCAAAAAATCACTGACCTTCAATTTTGCTCCCCAGTCCCACTTTGCCCACTTGCAAGCCCAATTTCGCACCAACCTTCTCAACGCGGCAGCTTGTACGACTCTCTTCCGACCCGACCCGCGCTGACTTGGCCCTTCGTAGCATTCACGCGTTCCGCGGTACAAAAAAGGCTCGTCGTGCTTCTCGGATCGGCAGACTTGAGGCTTTGGCGTTGAACGGATGCGCAGTTTCCTGTTTTGGCCCTCGTTTCTATGCTGAGTTGCTCTTATGACGACGCGGGAGCGGGGTTTAGGACCGAGACAGAGACGGAACGGAGGACGAGGCGAGTGTGTGGGGTTGGCGCCGGCGGATTTGGAGGTAACGTCCTTGGCAGAATCTGCCAGCGTGTTGTCGTTGACGCGTCGTTGTAGTCGTTTGGCCGGGGTTCTTGCTGGGGGCGGACGGAACGGGAGTGGACGGGAGCGGGGACGGAGGGCTTGGGCCGAACGGCGTTGGGTGTGCGGCTGAGATGTTGGCGGGTTCTAGCCCGCCGGAAGTCGCGGGACGGAGACGGAGGCGGGGTCGATGGAGTTGTGGGGAACGACGAGACGGTACGGAGGTCGTTGTCTCGGCGTGGGCTTGACGTTAACGACGCTCTCGTAGGCGAGACAGCGTCGGTGGGGTAGAGATGTTGGTGGGGTGTGTTGGTGGTACTGTAGAACGGCGTGTAGGTCGCGATCCACGTTGAGGCGGATCTGCAGGGACGGAGACGGGGTTGGTGGGGTGCGCTCGGGGCATTGGCAGATTCTGTTGCTGGTTCGAAGCGACTTTTCGGCTTGGGATTCGCGTGCTGAGACGGAGACGACGGCGTCGGGGGAATGTGGGGAATGCGGGGTTGGTGGTGTTCCGAGGCTGGCGAACGTCGCTGACAGAGGCGTTCTCCAGAGCCGGTTTGGGGCATAAAACCCGTCCGCGTCGTCGTCGTCGAGCAGCTCGTCGAGCTCGAGTGCTTCGGGTACGTCCTCACATCTTCGGCCGGCCGCAACGCTGACCATTTTCCGCGTTAGTTAAAGCACAGAGTTGGGGATAATCGGCCCACGCACCTGCTTTCCTGATCGTTCACCGTCGCTGACTATCCATAGTCGGCGTCATTTGCTTCGGGCTCGACCTCGGGGACCTCCATTGGAACGAGGCTGTATTCCAAGTGCGTGTCGCGCTTGTTCTGGTTCCGTTCCAAATGCTGACGTTCTGTTTCCAGTCTCTCGGTGGTCGTTCGGAACGTCAAAACACACGCACACACCCACCTCGGCGCTGCTCAGTCCAGCCACACCATTGCCGTCGCCGGGTCGCCCTCCGAACGCTGCTCCAAGGTCGGTTCCCTTCCTTCCTTTTGATTCGCGCTAGGCTCGCCGTGCCCGCTGAACAGTCTACGGCGCCTCGCGGTTTTTCTTCTGCGAGCACACGACGCGCGACTGAAGCGCTAGGTTTGTGGGTTGTTTTTTTTTGTTCGTTGAGGACCGCGCTGACGTCGTCGGGTGTAGATTCGGGGGAGGGAGCAAGGGGACGGAGTGGATAGCTATCGATATCGTTAGTTTGTGCGTGCGCGTGCGCGTGAGTGGGTAGACGCACGTGTGGTCCGTCTTGCGCGGATTGAGTCGGTATATGCGCTCTAAACGTCCGACTCACGCGAGCGGCGGTGGTGAGCGTTGTGGTGAGGTTGACCACGCCGCCGGGGCAAAGCTGGTATCGTGGTGAGTGCGAGGTGATGTCTCGGAGGTAATTCTGGTCGTTCTGCGCATGCGGGCGGTCAGTGCTGTTTATCCTCGAGTCGAGGCCAGGACTCAACGAGTCCAAACACATCTCCGCCGCATAGGTGGGCGATTCGGGGTCGAGCGGCAGGTGGCCTTGGTGTGTGCGTTGAGCGCCGGCGGGTTAAGGTTGTTGTGCGGAAGGAAGCAGGTACTCTCATGGCGTGTCGCGGTGGCTCGAAGAGAATTCGGCGCGGTTGAGGCGCGAGTCCGAGTCGGACATCAACGTGGTAAGGACTAAGACGCGGTTGGTGATTGTAGGTTCTCTCAAACGTTGATGGCTGGAACTTCCGCTCAGCAACCACACCGGTTACTTCCGATTATTTCCCCTTCGCCTCGTATGCCGCCACAGCTGGCGTCCACGCGAGCCTCCACGGCTTGCCGAGACGCCAAGGATTGCCGAATCCCATAAGCACGGAGTTCAGGCGTGCGTCTGCAGATCTTCTCTCTCGCCCGCCGCACTAACGAACCCTGTCTAGTGGTACATGGACATTACCCTCTCTCAAACCACACATTTACGACAGCGGTATCGCAGCTCCGCAATCAACAATGCACATACATACTCTCGTGCTCGAACGCGAGCTGGAGCAGGAACCAATCTAGGATGAGCGGCTGGATAGGCGTCGGGCGGGAACGACGAGACCCACGGCGCGGATTGGACTTCAGGTATGTGGTCAGCACTCCTCATCGTTCCCTCGATAACCCAGCATCGAGTCCGCTCCAGCGCACCATTCTTCAATCCACCAACCGGCCTGGGAGAGGACTATCTGTGGGCATTTGTTTTCAGGCGCCAAAAACGCCTTCTAACCGTTTGCCCAGTGCCAAAAGGAATACACACAAACGATAATTTTGCAGACCTGGTAGGGTGGCTGGTTACGGGCTCGAAGAATCGAGTCACGTTCGCGACCCACCCGGACGTTTCCACCCACCCTCTCCTCAAATCTCCACCATTCCCTCTTGTCGATTACTCGTCGGCGCTTTGGGTCCGGGTCGCGGAGACCGTATCGTAGCTGTCGACTCCGACGGTACCCGCACCCTCATTCTCGGCTTTCCGCCCCAGCTCTCGCGCTAGCATCTCACCTGCTGCTTTTCCTTCCCCGCACCCCGACCCCGACAGGGAGACAATGCGACTGTCTCTGCCCGCGTCGCGTCGTTTCCCTCCCGTTGTCCTCGTCGGCCGGATCCTCGACGACTGGGAGACCGGCAGCGTCACTTTCGTCGCTGTGGGCGCCGGATGCCTGCCAGCCACACCCGACTTGTCGGCCCGCGTCACAATTCATTGCGCTGGCGAGTGCTTCGTCGTGCACAGCACTCGGATCGACGACGGCTTGCCCCGCTGCGGCCCGTCTCCGGGTTAGGGTTATTTGCCAAAGGACTCAATTTGGACCGACAGCAAGAACGACGGCGTTTGCGGATGTGCAAGCCGGGTTGGCGCTAGCGCAGGCGTTCAGGCAGATACCAGTGACGCGCTGGACGTCGAGGACGCGCAGGGCCTCACGGGGTTCTTGGAGGGGATCCAGACGAGCACGGTACGGCACGGGAGTTGATATTCGCCAGTATCGTTCTGACGGCGGGCTCTTTAGGACGGCGGCGGAGATGGAGTTGCAGGCCGCGTCGGCATGAAGCTCGCTTTAGAAGCTGGGGTTGACGCAGTCGCGGCGCTGTAGTATCGCGAGGGGCTCAACGTGGTCTTGCCGGTCCGCGCAGCCGATTTGGATGCGTTGACCGGCGTGTACTTCGGGCGCCTGGACGGGAGATAATGAGGTCGTTTGTGAGCACGTGTTATGTAGTATGCAGTAGCGTAAGAGGAACAATTTGGTTCACTGCACGTATTTGAGACCCATACAATATATTGCTACTACTTACACGAGATCAGCTACTTTCGCATTAACTAAAGCATTACGAACAAGAAGTGCAGGTACAAAAAATGTGAGAACAAGACGGTCGCCTTCCAAGGGAGTTGACCAGTGGCAAAGAGCACGCGCGTGCGAGCGAGGCCAAAAGCACGCCTAGGGATAGGCAGCCTGCCGTCGAGTTGCGGAAGAGCAAGATCTGCGCCTTCGAACCCCTTACGGCTGAGGACCAAGACGATGGAAAGAAGACTCCACGCATCCAGCCAGTCGCAGTGCGGTAGCTCGCTCGCGCCGAACTTCACCGCGACCATGGTCACAGCTCCACCCAGGTTGAAGTCTGCATATTTTTCCGGCACCACCAGTTCCCTATTGATGTGCGCCTGGATCCTGCAAACATATATCAAGTAAATGCCACCGATAGCAGAAGACACGCACAGGGGGTTTGAGCTTCGCCATGATAGGAAACTCCCTCTCCAAGATTTTGTCGATCTTTGGAATGATATGACGCTTGAGAAGGTGCATAAAATAGAGGATGAGACGCTGGAGTTTGTCGAGAATCTTGCGATCGCGCTTTGGGGGCGTTCAATCTGCTTCCCATCTCCTGCAATGGCGACGGGGTTGCCGGGCGTTTGCCAGATCCCAAGATGTGCAGCAGGGGTTCCGGACCGATTCTCCTTCTTCTGGCCCAAGATCAGCCCCAGTTTTTCGATTTGCTCCCAGACTCCGTAGAGTTGGTACTCGACGTCACCAGCAATTTGGTTTACAAACCGAGCAGCGTACAGGTACTTGCGTTCCTGCCTTGCAAGCCAATTGAGCACATGGAGAGGGATATCTGGGATCCAGCGCTCATCAATACCGCCGGGGCCAAGGCGCTGCTCGTCCTCTTGAGTGGGAGTGCAGAATATACGAATATTTTCGGTTTCGGAGTGGGCGCCGGGGAAGACGGAAAGCGTAGGAGGGGACGCGCCGTAGGTGTTGTGAATGTAAGCGAGTACGAGGTCGGCCTTGGTCTGAGAACGATAGAAGTTGTTGGGAAGGGTATCCCGGACCGTAAGATTCGCTGAGCCTGGGTTAGCTTAGATTCCCTGGCTGAGCTTGGGCACGCACTGGTATGTGCCTCCGCGACCGCCCGTGCTTTCTGCTGCTTGTCCTTGAAGCGCTCTCCCCGCTTGGCAGTCTTCTCTCGGGACCGGTTTCCGCGCCGCGAGACATTAGAAGCTTTCGGCATGGTCGGAGGCAATGAAGTGTGTGTGACTTCACGTGGCTGCTGACCATATTATCCGGAGCCGCCACCTCAGCCTGCTCCGCTGGCGGGGATGTCCGGGTCAGCGGCTCTCGCTGCGCAAAGGAACTCCCTGCCACTTCAGGAACAGGCTGTAGTGCTGGTTGTGCGATGGATTAAAACTCAGCCACTCAACCCTTCAGCAACCCTATCCCGCGGCCACTCTACCCCGCGCCACTCTACCCCAAGCCACTCTACCCCCGCGCCACTCAACCTCGGGTAACTCTCAACCCGTTTGGAACGAATTCTCTTCTCAGACGTAAGTGCGAAAATCCTCTTGCTCTCCCTCTGGCGTCTAAGTGCGTTTCAAGTTGCCATACCCTACTCGAACGACCGCGAGCTGCCCGATACCAAAACGCAGCCGAGCGGCCCGAATGTCGTCCACGTTGCCCCTACGCCCCGGCTCAATACCCGGCGTTGAGTCAGGCGACGAACGCCGAACGGGGCCCTGCAATCTGGGCTCGGTCGGGGCGCGGACGACCGATGCCGACCTCTCCACGTTCGCGCCGGACAAGTTGGACCACGGTTGGATTCTTCTCCGTCCACCAGGGCAGAACCTGAGGACGCAGCCGAGGAGGCGCTCGTCTAAGTCGAACGCACAATCGCGGCACCGCCGTTCTTCAACGGCAACCGCGTCTTCGCGAACCCTCGTGCTATCATTGCCATGAAGCGCCAGTGCAATAGCGTCGACATGGCATGTCGTTCCCGTCGTCACGAGGTCCGCTTGGGTCGTCGTGGCTACGAGGCGCACGTTCATACGCTCTCTCGCCCAGATATCAACCCTACGGTGTGTTTCCGCACTTTCTTTTCATTCTTTACTCACTCTGCTGCAGAGATACGAACACGTCATTGGTCGCATGGCGGGTCTGGCCCGTCTGCTTGTCCTCGAGAAACACCCTGACGCCGATGCGGCGTTTCAACCTCTTCGAATCGTATTCCCTAAGGGCCTGGTTGGGATGCGAGGCGGATCAACAGATTGGTCTCCCAGACCGATCTTGGGGTGAACTGTACGTTGTTCTGCACGGCATTGGAGCAGAAAGCTGACTCTGTTCTGCAGCGACTTTTAATCCAAAGAACAAGGGCCGTCGTCTGCACCGACGCCCGGCCTTTCCGGCACTATCGAAGAGTGTCTTGAGGTACGTTTTGTTCGTCAGTTTCGTTCACTTCCCGTTGCTGATTCGGTGAGAAGTCCCCGCAACCCGTCGACGAAGCCAGGCGGAACCTTCACGACGAGGAGTAGGAGAACTACATCGACGGCCTCATCAAATTCGTGCAGGAGGATCCGGGTCGCCAGTCGATTTTGGGCAGCTTCAACCCCATCGGCGTCGGCGAGTGGAGTGCGCTGATCTACGTCGGGCCTACCGAGAAGTTCTTCGCAACGATTGCGAACCGTCGAGACGCTGCTGGAGGCTGGTGCCGATGCGCAGACCGCGCTGCAGCACAAGAACCAGAACACGGCGGTTCTGCCGCTCCCCCTCGCCGTCAACTGCGAGGGACGACGAACGGACGTGCAAGATCGCGGAACGCCTCATTGACGCTGGCCCCTCGCTCGGCTATGGAGTCGGATGGCGAGGGCGGTCCCTGCGTTCCGCCGCTCCGTCGTGGCCAACCGGGCGAACCATATTGCGACGCTTTTGCGCTGCGACCCGAACGCGAAGACTGCGTTGGACTATCCGCAAACTGGAAGGAGCGGGGCGGTTACGCCCCTCGTGTCGGCGGTCTCTTCGAGTTTGTACTCGACGGTGGCTGCGTTGCTGGCGCCTAGTGCCAAGTTGGACTGGACGCAGGAGGAAGTCGGCGTGCGTTTGTTGCGCGTCGCCCGTCGACAGTCCAGTGCAAGGTATCGCCCAAGGCCTTGCTCGAAGCTGGGGACGTCGCGCCGTTTAACCTCGCGGTGACGAACCACGACCCACGACCGGTTCCTGCAGGCGTTCCGTCTCTTCAAGGGCACGCCCGATGCCGACGTCGATTCCCAAGAATCTGCTCGACAGTATTATCCAGCAGGACCGTCCCGAGATGTTAGACGAATTTATCCGTCGGACGAGTCGCGGGATCCGGATCGAGGTTGCGAAGACTGAAGAGGGCTGGGGCTGGTCTTCAATGACAAGAACCAGCTCTACCTGGGCTTGAACGTGCATGGGAAGAAGCGCACGGACCTGGCAAAGCGGAATGACCCGAACGGGACGGGCAACGACGACGTGGACGCGTTCCAGACGCCTCTTGTTTGGAAGGCGAGTTTGGATCGACGAAGGTGCTGGACTATTTGCTGCTCAGTGCGCGGTCGTTGGAGGCGTACAATAATACTACGCGGCGACGACTAAGAGCGATACGGACGGGTTGCTGAAGCGGACCTCGGATCTCGACACCAAGCTTCCTGAGTAGCCTGGCTTGGCGATTTCGCCCGTTGGGGAGTCACCGTTGACCGCTGCGCTCATCAACCTCAAGTTCGACATGCTTAAGTTCCTGTCGACGAAGGTCCCTCAGCTCTTCGATGCGGCTATGAACGAGCAGTATGTCGTCTTTTATGCTCTCGAGGTCGTTCTGACGTATTGTAGAATCAAGTTCCTTAGGGTCAACCCCCTCTCGATCGCCGTCCAGCTCAACTGCGAGCCTGAGCTCGTCGATTTCCGTCTGTCACGTGGTTCGTCACCGGCTTGTCGCGACCAAAATCGAGGGTGGGCGGTGGTTTATGGCTGTTCAGGCGGTGCTCAATGACCTAGATGGAACATGTTCCACTACATGGCCTTCAAGAACCAGCAGCGGTGGATAATGACGACGACATCTTCGGGCCAGCTGCTCCAGTACCTGCTGAAGAAGCTCCCCTTGATGCCGTCGAGGCTCTGCTGTCGCAGCAGTCTTACAAGCGTCTGAATACGGTCCGTATATTGCTGGCATCGTTCTCGGCGACTTCGCTTACTTGCTTTCAGCCTCTCCATGTCGCCGTCCAAACTAGCAACCTCGCAGCCGTCAAACTCATCTTGAGCTTTTCAAAGTCGACTGGGCTCGTGCGGAACCTCACTCGATCCCTCTGCATATCGCTATTCGCCCCGGATACGCGGAGATCGTCAAGCTTCTCATGGACGCCGCGCCGGAGGGCCTACTCGTGGAGAACGCGGTTGGCGAGACGCCGCTCGAGATGGCGTCGTTGCAGCCTACGATCTCGCGCAACGACACGATCCGGTACAGTCGACAGTCGGCGCGACCAAGTTGATCAACCCACCGAAATGGCCCGCGTCGATGTGCCGAGGTTAGAGAAGGAGCGGTCGAGGCCGTCGCTTGATGGGCTGGTGGAGACAGGCGTGTTGAAGGAGGACAAGGTGCATGAGCGGACGGTGGCGTTTGCCGAGTTTAAGGAGGCCAAGGTCGTGAAGACCAAGGCGGCGGCTGCTAAGGACAACAAAGCCGCCCGAGTCGAATGCGTTCGAGTCTCCCGATGCGAACAAGACCTTTGAAGTCTTGCGCGACGCGGTTGCCACGAACCCGGGCAAGCGTCGACTTGCGCATCTTCCCGAGTGCAGGCGTCCGTCCAGGACAGCCTCGCGCGAGTCAAGGGCGAAGAGGAGGATGAGATCTGCCGTCTGATACGGAACGAGGACTACTACGGGAGCCGGAGGACGCTGCTCGGGCAGAAGCGCATCGACACCGTGACGGGGGTTGGAGTAGGAGGAGGACATCGATCCCGACGAGCAGTATCTCAAGAATAGTCTGGTTTTCCAGCATTTGATTACTATAGCATCATTCAAGTGTATTTACACATGCATTTGTAGATAGTTTGGCGAGGCTCCTCACCAATCGACGCTATTCGCATTTTTCCCGGATTTTTTCTTTCGTTGGCGGGCTCAGTTCGAACGGCTGCTAAATAGCCACTAACTAGGATATGTACTTGCGTGAAGGTTGTATGCTAAGTTGATAAGGAAAGTGTGAGCGAGCGATTCTACTTTGCCTGCATCTTCGCTACCCTGCTTGTCTCCTTTCCTATATCCTCCAACGACTCCCTTGACCTCTTCTGCGAGTTTTTCGACAACGACATTGGGTTTCCGCCGGGCGTATCGGGCGCATACGAAACCGGGACGCTGTTGATCGAGCTGCCGTCGAAGGAGCCCAGACTCGCGGTGCGGTTGCGAACGCGTTTTGTGTCGGCGTGGAGGGTCCTTTGAGCTCGTCGATGATCGAGGTGAGGACGGCGCGCCAGTCTGTTGCGACAAGGCCAAGGTACCTGTAGATGGTCAGCATGGCGTCGTTGCGGTGAAACAGCATGTACTGGGGGAGTTTGGTGAAGACGGAGAGGGTGAGCTCGGCAAAGTATTGGGGCATGAGCGTTGGGTAGTCGCCTCGTTGGGCACGGGCGGATTCTGTATAGATGATCTCAGTTTGCGTCGTCGGGTTCTGCTTGGAGTAAAAGTTGACTTTGTCGGCGGGTTCGTCTCCTGGCCGTAGTGCAGGATCGACATATCCACGATGACCGACTTAGGCGTGAGCTCGCTCCAAGTCCAGACTCGAGTCGTCCATCTCGTCCTCGGCAATGCGCGGCGCCTCCTCGACGACCCACTCGCTCACCACGCCTTCCATGTAAGCCCCTATGCTCGCCCCGCTCGTCGACCTGCTTGTAGAGGTTGCGGATGTCGATGGCGTCGAGCAGGTCGCGCGCGGGCTTGAGCTCGGCGGCCGTGCTGGCTTTGATCTCCTGCTCGATGTTGTCCGTGAGGTACATGAAGGTCTTGGGTGATTTGATGCGTCCGGCGATTTGGAGGGAGGTTTCCGCGAGCTTGAGCGCGTCGACGATCATGTATTCGATGACTTTTGCTGTGTTTTGGGTGAGTACCAGCGTTTTTTTTTTTTTGAGAAGAACCGCATACGCACCCGTCTTGTGGTTGTACTGCTCCTTGTGCAGCCCGAACCGACTGGCGCCGATATTGAGCAGCAGGTTCACGTTCTTGACGTCGAAACAGATTTTGCCGTCGATGACGCGCGCGCTTTGGATGATGCGCAAGGAGGGAACTTTGCTGGGGATGCCCATCATGTACGTGTCGCGCGCGATATAGTCGAACGGGTCGACGTCCAGGCCGTTGCGCTTATTCGCGACGATGTCAAAGAGAAAGGACTTCTCGTCGGGACTAGGTACATGAGCGAGAGGAATACAGAAAGAGAGAGCCACGCACTCGCAGTGTGTTTCCTCCCCGTCGATGAGCGCGAGGATGAAGCGGACGTCTTTCTCCGGGAATTGGTCTTCTGGTACGAGACTATGCTCCTTCAGAAACCGGATGAGGTCCACAAACATCATCTTGAACGCGTCTTCGTGTTGCCAGGGTTTCTCGTCCTCGGCTGGTGGTCTGTTTTTATGTGTTTCAGGAACGGAAAAAAACGAGAAGTTGAAGGCCACGCACGCAACAACGGCAATGAAGAGGCCGTCCCAGACGTGGCTCCACGGTCCGTGGTCCAAATCGTGGCACGGGCCAGCGATTTGGACGCATTCTACGTCGCGCGCTGTGATGTGTAGCTCGGGCTGGCTCGTTTTGAGGTGGGTGGCAATGGAACGCGCCAAATGAGCGACACCTATCCAATCGTCAGCTCAATTGAGTATATTCTCGCGGCTACACACAGAGACATTGCTCGAAACGATTGTGCGACGCGCCTGGATAGACACGGTACGTCGTCCCAAGCTGCTTGATGTGCCGCAGCTGCTGAAAGTGGGGTCTGAAGAAGGATTAAGTACGCTCCGACGCGTGCGTAATCCAACAACAGTCGGCGTACGTATCGATTATCGAGCTGACTTTCTTCGAGAAGGCGGGCACTGGCGATGTGAGAAACGAGCGGTGGACTGAGGTTGAAAACACTTACTGGATGGGGTCCTTGATGATCCTCATCTTGGGCTCTTCCGAGGACGGGGCCATGGCCGGCGGCAGAGCCCCGAGAGGCGGACGTGGTGGTCGTTGAGATCACAAGTGGCCGTGACAACTTGCTGCTTGGTTTATTGCCGCCACCACCGTTGAAGACGCGAGCTGCTCTCGCTATTGCTGCCTCGAGACCACATCTCGCCACCCAGATACTGTATCCTTGGCACCGAAGATTCACGGAATTGGCGGGTTGGCACGTTCTCGCTACATACTGTACTCCAAAACAACCGCTCCTTCTCCCAACCACTCTGAATCGCGCCACCGGATCCCAAACGCCTGTGGAGAAACAACGCGCTCAACATACGCCGAACATCTGGGCAAACCTCGGTGAAATTCAAGCCTTCGCTTCCGCCCTTAACA
Source organism: Mycena chlorophos (assembly GCA_014461115.1). NCBI lineage: Eukaryota > Fungi > Basidiomycota > Agaricomycetes > Agaricales > Mycenaceae > Mycena > Mycena chlorophos. The sequence continues at coordinate 908,557 of JACAZE010000002.1, read as the reverse complement.
GCCCGCCGGGCGGGCTCGGCCCTGCACGCATCCGCCGACTCGCAGGAAAATTATTCAGGCGGTCAGGATGGGCTACTAGCAAGCCGTCAGCTGCTATGTTTCGCTCAAGGACGTTGCTTTTGCTCGCCTCGAGTGCGCTCAGGCTGTCGCTGGCACTCCAGGATGGGCTGCATTTCAGCCTCCTCGAGTCGCGCCAGACGAACATCGACGGCTGCGTTCCTGTTTACAAAGAACCCCAAGGCGTCGATAGAGGACCGCGTAGCGGATTCAGGTGTCGGCGCGGAGGAGGGCACGGGAGCTCCAGACGGCGACGGCGAGGAAATGTGAGTTATGGGCTTCGCCTGTTATTCGTTTACTGAGAGGTTTTCCGACAGCATACAAGGGGATATCATGTACTACATCGTGAACCCCAACGAGCCTTTGGACGACACGCTCGCAGACGACCTCACGTGCCTGCAGACGATGAATGAGCAGATGTCAGGTGTGTTGGTCCACTCAAATCTCGTTTCAGAAGCTGACCAGCAATAGGCTCTGTTTGGGCCGCATACCTCATGCCGTGGAACAAAATAGTATACGCGATAAACACCGCGCAGCAGCTCTTCCTCGAAAACACCATGCTCGGCATTCCCGCCACGTTCCAGTCGGAAGGACTTCACGGATTCACCGACAACGACATTCCCATCTCCCGTTGGCCTCTCCGCGTCTTTCAATCGCGACCTCGTCGCCCAGGTGGCCACCGTCATTGGCAACGGCGGAGGCGCTCGGGTTCAGCCAGGCTTCTCGCCTGTGCTTGACTTGTCTCGCGAGTTGCGTTGGGGGTCGTGTTGAGGAAAACTCCGGCAAGGATCCTTTCCTGACGGGGGAGATGGGCACGGCGTATGTGGCTGGTGTCCAGGGCGGGCGGAAGCAGAACACGAGCTTGACGGCGAATGCACGTGTTGCGGCGACATGCAAGCATTCTGCGACGTTTGGATCGCCACAGGGTGGATTGTACGTATCGCGGTCCTCTTCTTTCCATGCGGGCGCTCACACTGCTCTGAAGGAACATCGCTCAAGTTTCTGGCGATGAACGCAAGCTGCGGACCAACTTCCTCAAGCCTTTCAATAAGGCGTGCGTCGACTCGCTCGCAATCATGACCGCGCACTCCAGCTACGATGGTATCCCTGCTGTCTCTAACAAGCGTAAGTGGACTCTTTAGTCGACCACACCCTGTTTTCACGCATCTTTAGCCCTTCTAACCGATATCATGGGTCGTTCTCTCGGTTTAGTTCGACGACTAACGCCTCTTCCAGCTGCGCAATGAGTGTGAGTACAAGTACTGGGTCACTACCGACGCTGGCTCCGGCTCCGTTGTATGCACTCGATTTCTGCCACATATCGCCCACCGGCTGACTTTAGTAGGACCTACTTCACACTCTACACCTGACCATTCCCGGTATGCCTCTTGTCTTGCACGTGACCTGACTAATCTTCTGCGCGAACAGACCAAATCCTCAACGGCACCATCGACGAGAAGTATCTAGGCCAGACCGTCGAGGCGATGCTGCGTACCAAGCTCACTCTGGGGTTGTTCGAAAACCCGCACGCGTGCCCGAATTATACGGACTACCTCCGGACGCCCGCTTTGAGGTTTTGCACAACATCGAGACAGAGGCGATCGTTTTGCTGCAGAACAACGACAACACACGTGTTCCAACGGCGCTCTCCACCTCCACTTTCGGCTCCGACCAACCGCAACCGAGCCGCACGCGCGTACTGAGGCCCGAATCGCCTGCGAATCCGCCTGGGGCGCCGGTCAAGAAGAGAAAACTCCCGGGATTTGAATCTGCTCACCTTCAAAGTCGTCCGAACGACGCCAAGTCGTCAACGCCCATGATGCCGACTCGTTGCGCGCCCGAGTTTCGGTCGAGGCGAACGCGTTGCCGTTCTCGTCGCCCGCGGAATTGCTGTGACAAGCAACAGGTGAGTGGGTTTAATCGAGCGGAGAGACAATCAATGCTCACCTTTTTGCGTTAGTGCTCTCTTGGCGGCGGCGCAGGCGAATCTCGCGCGTCTCAATCTCGCGTTATGAAACGAAGCGGAAGGTGGAAAACGGAGAACACACCAGCAGTTCTCAGTGCGTGTCCGAGTCGACAACACTGAGCAAACGACGGCATTAGAACGTTTCCCGGGCCCAGATCTAGATTGTCCAGCACGCACCTCGTCCGTCCGCGCACCACACATGCCCAACGGCACCGTCTGCATCTCCGTCCCAGCCCACGCGTGCCGAGTCCCAAACCAAACCCGCTCCGCTGCAAGTCCGTCATTAACAGAATCTGAGGTCGGCCAAGCTCACCTTTCCCCGGAACGACCGCCCGATTTCGACGCCGACCCAGCTGAGTTCTGCCTCCGCTAAAAAAAAATCAGGTCAGTACATCTGCTCTTCAAGTCCAACCCGCCGTCCGCTAACTGAATCGATTCAAGACGTTCTGCAACGAGCAACTCAGCCGGGACTCCCGCGAATAGCAGAGCAAAACGCACCGATTGTAGCGTTCGGCAACGCAGATCTACTGACGGGTAAGGTGAGCGGAATTCGCGCGAGGGAGGAGTTGAATTTGCCAAGCTCACCTTCGAAGATCTGGTATGTTTGGGTCAACGAACTGCTGTGCGGAAATCAAGGTCAGTGCGGATTTGAGCGAGCGGACGATATGCTGACCTAGCTTCAGCAGTGTTTGTATTGGTCGGCCGACGAGCTGGTGGATGCCGAGTCGAGTTAGATGCCGTTGAGCGCCGAGCAAGCGTCGTTAGTGGATGTTTCGCGCGAGAATGAATCAAATTGGCACGGATTTAAGTGGGAAATGGGTGGAGCGGCTTGCTCGACGAGAACATGGTTGAATGAGAATCATACGGAGTGAAGGTGGAGGGAGAGTGGGATGGAAAAAAAGAAGAACAGAATCAAGACGTACCTTCGCACCGGTGCCCGTCGCCGACACGAGAGTCGGCTCTAACGCGACCAACACGCCAATACCGACGACGACCAACAAAACGACGGTGAGGGTTGTGGTGAACGAGAAGGAGAAGGGCAGTGCGCACCGCGTGTTGGTTGACTTGGGAATGGGCGTCGAGGCAGGAAGTGGAGGGAGGAGAGGTTGAAGAGCGTTGATTTTGATGGGGTTCTTATAGCCCTGGTTTATGGCTTGCTCAGGGTCGGTCGAGGACACACAGATAGAAATCAAACCCCAAACCGATTGCTGTAAGTGCGGAAGCTGGCTTCTTCCCAGGATGGGCAGACCCAACGGCATGGTTAATTACGGGTTAAAGCGCCAGGTTGGAAGCGCAGCTGGGCGATTGTGTGGGTTTTGTGCTGTTGGATTGCGCTCTGCTTGAGTTTGCCTTCAGTTAGCGCAAGACAGCTATGAAGAGAAGAATCGCAAGCTCACCTTGCGGACAATCTCAAGGTCCCCGTGCTTTCCAACCTCCTTGAAACGTTTCAAGCATTCACCTCATCTGTTAAGCGACGCGCGGCCGTCGTGTAACACTTGAACCGCGGCAGATGGGGCCGTTTTCAGGGTTGCAGAAAGGAAGCTCAGCGGAATGCGAGCTTATTCTAACTGGATGGGCGTCAGCGTTATCGGCGGAGGTAAAGACAAAGTAGACAACATGCCTGGATGAAAGGATCGCGCTTATCCACTGGCGCGATGTGCCTTCGAACGCTAATCTAGGTGAAGGACATGAAGAGTGTTTCACGAGAATCGCGAGCGATAAGGCTGGAAACGGTGTTTAATCAACGCGGAAGATGGCTATTTATAACTTACACCAAGAACTGATCGAAATCGAGACCAACGCGCCTAAGTGAGTACAAAGAGGAACAGGAATTTCTTTTTTTAGGCAACGCGCCCACCGTCCCGTCCCAAGCGCTCGTCTTCAACACGCGTGGCGCCAGGTCGTGCAGATATTCTTCGGCATAGTAGAAGTAATAGTAGTAATAGTGCATTGTTACAATCTTTAAAGCTCATCGATATTCTGTCCAGTCTCCCTCTCGTAAATCTGGTCCAGTAGGCGTGAAATTGCGTCGAACTCCATTATCTTCGCCTGTCCAACCGACACCTCCTCCGGCGGCGTCAGACGCGCTACTGTAGCCCGGATGTTGTCACCGAACGTGTTATACACCCATGCGAAGCAGCAGGCAACAAGGAGGTACTGCGAAGGTTTCCATGTTGAAGAAGTTTTCCAGGCCGAATAGGTTCCAGCTTTGGCGCTTCCAGACGACGATTTCCTCGTCGCCGGTTGGCGATCCGTCGAAGCGCGCCCGAGCTGCAAAAACCATATGTGTCCCTTCAAAGCACCCAGTCTGTAGCCCGTCAAGAAAATGTTGAAACTAAACTTTGGAAGGAGACGACGCACGGCAACAGCAAGTACCCGGGACCAGCCCTCATCCCCCCGTCCCAGTTGAAGCTTCTGCATGGGTTGGTCGCTTCCCGCCGTGTCGTAAAAGCAACACGACGCCTTTGTCGCTGCCTGTTACTAGGATGGAACCGTCTTCTCCGAACGCGACCCTTTTCGGACGCAGGGGTAGCTTGGAGGATTTGCGCTCTTCGAGGGTTTTGAGCGTTCGGAGGGACGTCTTGGAGGCCATGTCCATGAGGACAGGCCCGCTATGTGGATCCTCCAAGCATAGCATTCCGTCCCGAGCGTTGACTGCAATGTCCGAGCTAGCGTCGCAAGCAATGCAAGTAAACGTCCGTGCAACGATTGTAGGAAATAACGTACACTTGAGACCCAGCAGGCCACTTTCCCAGCAAATCCCCCGTCGCTCCATCCAAAGTGAAAACATGGCCGTTGGGATGAAAGCCGAAAACGGAGATGTCCTGGGCCGGGTTGTTTACAACGGCCGACGGGGTCAACATGACACGATTTGGAGCAAGATCGTTCAACGTCTGGCTAAAGTTGAGGACCGAGATCCACGTCCCATTGACGGGGTGCTGGCTGAGGGATATACGACAGGACGCGTCCGGACCGGGTGCACACGACAAATGTGCTTTGGGCGGCATCCAAGGCAATATCGCGAATTTCCGCAGGATATGTAATTTGTAAGGAGTGTCGCTCTTCCCAAACCTAACACGAGTAAGCCATGAGCAACAAGATATAGTGGAGGCACGCACATCGTTGCGAAGGCGCCACACAAAGACAAATCCATCTGAGGTTCCGGAGTAGAGCACCTCTGAGCCCAGCTGGCGACCGAAGCAGAGCGAGGTAGTGCTTCCCCGACTACCAGCCCTTCGAGGGGAATCGAGTTTCTTCACTGCCTGGAGGTCAAAGACGTGGGTGCCCTCGGAGCCGCCGGCAGCGAGGAACCGGCCAATCTGGGAGCATGCGAGGATGACGACGTTGCCATTCACTCGAAGGGTGTGTTTGTGGTGGTAGGAGCGCAAAAAGGCCATGTCGTGGTTGCTGGATGTGGGCTGAAAGAAAGCGAGTGCAGGTCGCGTCACGCGTCCTAGCTAAGCCATCACTTCTCAACGCCTCGGAGTCGATCTATGAGTTCATCCGCGTTATTACAGCTGCAGAGACGTTTATCCGCGTCATTACAGCGACTAGATTCCCAAAAGGGAGGGTATGGGTGAGAAACACGCAAAGAGCGGTTGGAGGCGTATGCGCAAGAATGGTCAGCGCCAGCAACAATCACCGGATTTCGCAGTCTGAACTGTGAGCACTAGGGTCGCGCCAATGGAGAGATGCGCTTCTACACCGAGTCCCGTCCCTTTTTGCACCTTATCTGAATTCCTCTCCCGGCAAACCTTTCCAAGTCTGGGCCGTCTACGATAACGAGATTATTCAGCGCGCCTCCGATTCTGCACACAAACGGGCTGCCGCGCCAGTGAGCCCCGTGGAACTTGAATTCAGAGCGGACTGACCTTACTTTGCACGTCTCTGCTATTCGGCGCGGATGCGCAATGGCTGCCTTTGCTGGTCGTTCATGGAGGTTTAAGCTCAGAAGCTGGCCTTTGCCGCGGCGCGGAATGGTCCAGGATCGTCCGCTTAGTCAACTGTGTCACCGATCACCACCACCACTTTTTCTTCGTCACCTTCCGCACCAGCTGCCTGCTCCTGCTCTAGAGGCATTCCTCGTGCGTGGCAGTGCCCTCTTTTCTGTTGTTTCTCTCATCAAGCCGCGTAGAGCAACATGCTGAGTCGCGCCGTTTTGCAGACCGCTGGTCTCGCGAGCAGGACCGGTGCCTCTGCCTCGCCAGCACTATTGCGAGCAACGACAGCCACACGAGTCGTGTTACGCTCGAACTGCTTGCGACGACGAGACGGAGAACGTTGGCGTCGACGGGAGCTCCAGGGTCGTGTCGTACGCGACTATCCTTAACGCATCGTCGCGCTTGGCTTGCACCCTCGACACGACCCGACAAAGATCGACGACGCAGACCAATGCAACCTCGCTGAGCTTCGACTGAATGGCCGCATGACGAAGCATATCTTCCGAAAACTGGACGTTCTGTAAGCAGCGATAGTGAAGAAACGACAGCGAAGCGATTAGCACGTACCGGCCTCGCAGCCTTGGCCCTACTTCCCGTCTCGGCCTGGACCTGGCGCAGCAAATCCGACGCCAACCGATCCGACGAGATGCTGTTCAGTATCCCGAGCGTCGGCCACGTTTGCTTCTGCGCCTCGCTCTCCGGCGTCGAGCTCAGTTTGTACAGCAGGTCAAACATCCGCTCCGGCACGCGCTCCAACGCCTGCGGGTGCGAATCGTCTCGTTGAATTCGTCCGGAAACTGGTCGATCCAGTTCCAGGTGGTTTTACGGAGGACCGGCGCTATGAGCTGGTGTTCTTTCTTGATGTTCAGCAGCAGTGCGGATAGTTCTAGGGAGACGTCAGGAGCGAAAAGAACAACGAGCACGGAACGCACCTTGTAGGACTGAAATGGGATGGTGCGATTGAGCGCACTGTGATCGAGAAGCTGGAGGTCGATGAGATCTGGGGTCTGCTTGCGGTCGAGTTCGCCGCTGGCGAGAAAATGCAGTTTCGAACGCAAGCGGTTGAGAACGACGGGCCAGTTAGATGCGGAGAGTTGGAAGATGACGCGATCGGTGAATTTAGCCAGCTGCTCGTTCATGCGCGAGGGGAACGCGACGATGCTCCTGCGCGTCGGCTCGTACTTGAAGCTGCCGGTGTTGGACGGCTGCGACGAGCTCATGCTCGGGCGTGAACGAGCGCAATGAGCTGACCGAATGCCGCTGTTGCAGATTCCGGTTGTCGTCGAACACCAGGTTTGTCGTCTCGTCCTCGATCATGAGCGGGGCATCGCCGCTGAATGTTTGGCGCAGGTACAGGACCACGACGCTGAGGGTGTACTTGGCGGAGTTGTCGTCCAGCGGGATGGGTTCGGACAACACGGACCGCGTATCGGATGCGGATGTGAAGAATCGGGTGCGCGTTGGGAGAGGGGAATCGTTGCTGGCACGGGAGGAGGGTCGATTCGGGGCGTTCCACCGTGAGGCAAGTGCCATTGCCAGCACCTTCATCACGGAGAATCACGGAGAGCTGGGATTGGACGACCTCGTTGGGGAGAATTATCGGATGGGGTTGGGGCTTGTCCTTGTCGGGCTACAAGAAGATGAGAAGAAGAAAAGCAGGAAAACGGGCCACGTACGATGGCTAGCCGCTCCAAAAGCTCGCTGAGAGCCCAGGCAATGATGTTCATGCTGTCGTGTGAGAGTGACGAGGGCCTCGACGGCCTGCTGCGTCGCCGTGTCCGACTCGAGCTCGATGAGAACGATCCCGGAGTTGTAGGGAAGCTGAGAAGTCGTCAGTGCCCGGAAAAAAAGAGACAGCGCCGATTCGCCACGCACCTTGTGCTTAATCCCCTCTGGAACCGACGGCCGTCGGTTGCGGTAGATCATGGCCGGCCCCGGGCGCGGTGAGGGGAGTAAGTGAGTGGGAGATGGGAGCAAGCTTGCATGGCTGACAAACCCGCGTGGCTCCGGCCCGAAGCCGGTGATCTCAGACTCTCAACTCGCGTCTCCGCTCGTATCACCCGTATAGCCGCCTCACGCTCTCTCTCGCCGCTGCAACCCTGATCAAAAGTGTTCGTTTCTATATTCATCGTATCTCTGTAGTTTCTAGAGCAGTGTACAAGCAAATTTCACTTTGATTTTCATCCCTCTTTATCAGCCTGGATCGAGTTCACCATGCGGCGCCGTTTCAAGATCCCGATTCCATGAATCAGCGCAAAGATCTCCGCCTGCTTGAGCCCCTTGTTGTCATCTCCCAGCGAACCGCCCACACCCATAGCCACGTTGCCGAATTCCTCCCATTCGAAGCCCACGTCGCGTTTTCTCTTCAGGCTCCCGTGGGCGTGCTGAAACGGGTCAAAGAACATCTCCTTCATCCTGCGCGTGAGGTTCGCCTCTCGGAAACCGCAGTACTGCGCGAGGTCGGCGACGCAGCTGATGTCGTTCGCGAGGAAGAGCGCGAGGTGGTGCGAGAGGTCAATCTCGAGGGAGGCGAGGAAGGTGGTGAGTTCAAGTTGGCCGGGGGCGGAGCCGCCCGTATCGGTGCCGGGGGTGTCTGCGCCCGGTCCCGCCGGCGGTGTGGATGGACCCGGAGCGGGAGGTGCATCGGCACGGGAAGCAGGAGTGGGAGCGGGGACGGAGCCGCCGGTCGGAGGCTGGATTGAGATGGGCGACCAGACCTTGCGAGACGACAACGTCAGCTGGAGTTTGAGTCCGTACGTGGGTGCGACGTACGTTCTTGTCCTTGTCCTTCGTGGAGATGGCAGCGGGATTCAAGGGTGGCCGAAAAGGCTGCCAATCATTAATCTGGACGGGGACAAAAAGATGGTTCGCGTACCTTCGGGCCAACGAGTTCCTCTGTTGGTCGATGATGGTCTTCCGACTGAACCCCTGGCACCTCCTGGTCGGACTCGTCGATATCGGGAGATATTTCAGGCCGCTTCGGAGGCGGGCGCAAAGTGCTTCTGGGAGCCGCAACAGACGCTGCGCGACTCGGAGGCGCAGAAGAGGGTTCATCGTCATCATCTTCGCGCGTCTCTGGGCCAGCTGGAGCGACTTTCGAGACTCTGGCACGCCTCTGCGCAAGGTCTGTCAGCTCGCGACGTTGTAGATGTGCACACCAACATACTCGCGGTGGGCCGATCTTCGTTGCTTTGCGTCGATGTTTCCGCCTCTCCTCCCAATCGACGCCCTTCTGAGCATCCACCATCTTCTTGAGCTTCCCTCTATCCACATATTGCTCGTCCAGCGCGACGGTATCCTTGTGTTGATTGCGTATCATGCGCGAAACCGACGGGACGCTGGTGGCCATCGCGAGGCTTATCGGACTCGTCGTCCACCCGTAGTCCTTGGCCAAGATGCGGCATCGCGCGCGCTGCTCGCGGTTCAGGCCCGCCCACACCCTTTTGTCCTCAGGAAGGCCTGGACCGGCTTCGATCGTGCCAGTAGACGCGCTGCAAAGCCGTTGAGAGCCTGAATTCGACGACGGCATTCGAACCCGAGCTCACCGGTTTGGCTGTTCTTGCTCGTTCTGCGAGACTTCCTTGGGCGGGTTTGGGTTGACCGAACGCCTTGGAGACGGAGGAAAATGGGGCCACCGCAGCCCTCGGGCGCTCGAACCATGCATCGCTGGTGGTGGAAAGAACGAAACGACGAAACGTAGTCAGTCTGTTTACCGCTGTTTGGATTCCGCTGGATTCTGGTCGAAACTTCTACTGCTGCGGATTCAAATGGAAGGGCGAGGCGTCATGTCGAAGAAACTCGAGCGCATCATCGTTGTCGTCGTCGGAGACAGAAGGAAGGGCAAGTCGTATCCTCTCCGTCGGTTGGGAAACACGGTCCAGGTAAGGACCACTCGGAGAGTGAGTGAGGGTAAGAAGATAGTGGCACAGACACGGGGTTTTCGGACCGTCAATCTCGCGCGCGCGTTCAAGTAGATAATCGAAGCTATTCATCCGAGCTCACGACGCACAACTCGAAGACGCACAACTCGAAGTATTGTAGTAACAGCCCATTATTACAGCTCATCGATCGCGTCTCGAGTCTCCACCTCGTAAATCTGGTCCAATACACGCGAATACGCATCGAACTCACGCATCTTCATCTGCCCTACCGACAACTCTTCCGCTGGCATTAGACGCGCTACTGCGGCCTGGACCCTGTCGCCGTAGGTGTTATACACCCACGCGAAGCATGTTAGAATATCGGCGTCGTCCCGACGGAGCGAGGGAAGGACACGGGCAGTTTACCTGCAAAATCAATTAGGACCGCCGTCATGAAAGTCGCTGCAGACGTCACACCGCCGTTGGATTCTGACCTTGTAAAAATGTACCGCCAATGATATCCTGGCACATTCAGCCTGACATTGCAGGAGGATCTGGCAGAGCTTAGATCTATGGTTGCTAGGAAAATAATAAAGCCTTTTCTGACGTCTAATGTCAGGCCAAGCTCAGGCTCGTGAGGTCAGAGAATGACGGGTCCGCACTTCACTCGGCTTGCCCTTGACATAGCTGACGTTACCCGGAGGTCAGACCAAGGTCTGCTTAGATCTTGCGACGGTGTAACAAACGGCGCATAGGATGGGGTCCAGATGTGATGCGAAGAGCTGCAGATTGGCATACGACTGTCTATGTAACACAGAGAAGCAATTGATGTGCTATATTAGCGCAGCGGCGCCTCCCGACTCAGCGCTTTCCAATCCCCAAGCGACACCAGATCCTGACGCTAACGCGTTTGTTGTTGCACGCCGATATCTCTGCGGCACTGAGTCTGACGCAGTAATTAGTACTAATAGTAGTAAGACAGTTGGCGAGAAACTTACGCGACATGGTCCACGGCGCCAAGTCCGCGCATCGACGCGACAACTCGGTCAGCTGTAAAAGAGGTGCGGGATGTTGGTGATTGTAGATGAAATGACGGATTGAGGTGTGAGTCGGTGGCGGATTAATAGACGGGACGGGACGGAGACGAGGCTGGGAGAAACGAATGGCGGCAAACTTGCGGAGATGTTAAGGTGGTTCCTTGCCGGATGCTGTTGGTTGTCGCTGGTGAATGCGCTCTTCTCGGTGCTGGGCGTGTTTATGTTTGGGGGTTGCATTGGGATGCTCGCTCATTGACCTTTGATTGGTTGGGGGTGCAGGGTTTCGTCGCTATTCGAGGCAGGGTCATGGCTGGCGCGACGAAGGCGGGGGGGCTGGTCAGGTGGCGACCGGAAGAGGGCGTGGGCGGGGGCGCTGGCGCGACTGGGTAACGAAGATGGGGGCAGAAGAGAAAAGCGAAAGTGGCGCCGTTCCGCTGTGACGTCCGCTCATGTCTGTTGACCTGGCAACTTGAATCAATCAATCGTTATCCAATTGAGTTTCCAGTGTGCGGCGACTGTATCTTGACAGGACCCCGAAAGCCTGATGGGAACTAAGGGTCGTGGTCCGGACACGAAAGTGCCCAAATTGGGGGTTTCAGTCTGGTAGACGTCCGGACATTTGGCCTCCCGTCGCAGGTTCAGTCTGGTGGCCTTCCGGACATGGAGTTGGGGATCCAGAGCCGCCACGCCAGTCCCTGGGTATACACCCTGGTGGTTACGGCGCATCGGCATCGGCGTGGAGGTTGCCGCTCAGCCAGTGCTCAGCCCATCAGAGCTCGCATTGGAAGCATTTGGCCCGGATTTGGCCGATTTCAGGTGAAATGGCTCGAAAAACACCGCCATCACGCAAATTTGATGCGGATCAGCGGCGGCACCTTGGTTCTTATCCGGACACAGAAGGGGCGATTGTGGCGGCCGTTCCGGACATGGAAGGGCCGGATTTGGGGAAATTTTTGACCAAACTTCCCATCAGACTTTCGGGGGTCCTATCTTGACTGTGCTGCCGACCACTGCGCTTGCGTCGACGTAGAGGCCGTCAAATTGGAATACTTGTCGCGTTTCCCGCATTGAAGTCACGACCCGCGGGTCAGTGGTCGTGGAGATTTCTTGACGGACGCAGGCACATCACCCGTGGCAGCAAGCAAAAACTAAGGTTGCGAGAGCATTTGACCCCCGAATGTCTAGTGGAGGTGGTCGTCGATGTGAGAAGAAGGCTTTTCTCGAAATGTGAGGCCAAGGTCATGATGTGATGTCGGGCAAATATCTCCTGGAGCTCACTCGAAGATCAACCAGTCTGAGGCTCGGTTGACCTCAGGAATATATTTTAGCGAGCCCCGGCACCAACCTCTTTCTACCCTTCATGTCTGATATTTTTTGTAGGTCAGCCCCAGTTGGCGGTGTACCAGACGGCTTAACCGCGCCGAAGAGGACCTCAGCAATGGCAAGACCACCAAGTTCGCCGGGGTAGAACTGCTGTACGACGGCGTCGACGTCTGAGCCAAGCTCGTCAGCACCAACCTAGTAAAACGAAGCGAACTCACTATCCTGGATCCACGGCTCCGCAACCGGCTTACCCGAGACAAACACCGCCACCGTCGGCTTTCCCGCACCCTGCACCGCCTTGACCAAATAGCCCGTCGCGACGGCGATGCCTAAACTCTTCGCGGCGCTGACAGCCTCGTCGAAACCCGACTGGTCGTTCGACCACAGCTCGCAGCCCTGCGCGAAATTGACTTTGGACGTGCGAGAAAGCGGCGCCTTCGGAGCTGCCGAGGAACTGGTGGACGCCATCAAGTGGGGTAATCCCATTGTTGGACGCGTTGAAGAAGACATAGTCGCCAAACTAGCACGGAAGGTTATTTCACGGTAGGAACGGATTTGCGAGAAACGCACAGTGACGCGGTCTGCCTGAGGTCCTATGAGCGCAATAGAGCTCGCGCTCTTCTTGATAGGGAGCGTGTTGTCGTTGTTCTGCAGCAAAACGAACGCCTCCGTCTCGATGTCGTGCAAAACCTCCCTCGAAGTCGGCGTTCGGAGGTAGTCTGTATAGTTCGGGTACGCGTACGGATTCTTGAACAACCCCAGCGTGAGCTTGGTCCGCAGCATCGCCTCGACGGTCTGGTCGAGGTACTTCTCGTCGATGGTGCCGTTGGCGATTTGGTCTGTTGGCGGAAGAGATTAGGCGGGTCACGTGCAAGTGGGGAGGCGTACATACCCGGAATGGTCAGGTGCGTGTATGCGTTCCGCAGCCCATTTCACCTTAGATGCCGTTCTCGAGCGCGGCTTTGGCGGCGCATTCGCGATCGTGGCATGTATAGTGTATAGTGTAGAGTAGGTTCTACAAAAAGTCAGCAAGTGCGGGAATTGGGAGCATACAACGCAGCCCGCGTCAGTGGTGACCCAGTACTTGTATCCCCACTCATTTCGCAGCTGAAGGATGTATTAGTCGCGGAACTGGACCGAGAGAACGACTTGCAATATCGGTTAAAAGGTCTAAAGATACGTCAAAACGGGGTCTGGTGGACAAAACAGGCGACGTACGCTTGTTTTAAACGGCAAGGAACCCGTCGTAGCTCGAGTACGCAGTCATAATCGCAAGCGAATCGACGCACGCCTTGTTGAAGGGCTTGAGAAAGTTGGTCCGGAGCTCGCGTTCGCCGCCAGAGACTTGCGCGATGTTCCTACAGAGAATCGTCAACGAACGTCCACAAAAGACACTGGCGACACGTACAATCCACCCTGCGGCAATTTAAACGCCGCGAAATGCTTGCACGTCGCCGCAACACGTGCACGCAGTATGTTCTGCCTCCGCCCGCCATGGACACCAGGCACATACGCCGTGCCCATTTCCCCCGTTAGAAACGGGTCCTCGCCGTAATTTTCCTCTACGCGACCCCAACGCAACTCGCGAGACAGGTCAAGCACAGGCGCAAAGACCTGGCTGAGCCCGAGCGCCTCGGCTTCGTTGCCAATGACGGTGGCGACCTGTGTGACGAGGTCGCGATTGAAGGACGCGGAGAGGTCGATGGGGGGAGGGGAAGGTCGTGCCGTTGTCGGTGATGCCGTGAAGCTCCTTCCGACTGGAACATGGCGGGAATCCCGAGAGTGGTGTTCTCAAGGAAGTACTGCTGCGCGGTGTTTATCGCGCAGACGATTTTGTTCCATGGCCTTAGAGACCCGGCCCAGACAGAGCCTGTTGCTGGTCAGCTTCAGAAACGAGACCTGAGTGGACTAACGCGCCTGACATCTGCTCATTCATTATCGGCAGGCCCGTGAGGTTGTACGCGAGCGTGTCGTCCAAAGGCTCGTTGGGGTTCGCAATGTAGTACGTGATAACCCCTTGTATGCTGTCGTGAAACCTTTCAGCAAACGAACAAGAGACGAAACGACCAACTCACATTCGCGCAACCTTCTCCTGGACTGTCATCCACAGTAACAAGTCCGCTACCCGGTCCTCTATTGAGAACTTGGGGTTCTGGTAGACAGGAACAGAGCCATCGATGTTCGTCCCGCGCGACTCGAGACTGAAAAGCAGCACATCTTGGAGTGCCTGCGACAGCCTGAGTGCACTCGCGGCGACGGATGCGTGCAGGGCCGAGCCCGCCCGGCGGGGCAACCTCATGACCACTTCGCTGTTAAGGGCGGAAGCGAAGGCTTGGATTTCACCGAGGTTTGCCCAGATGTTCGGCGTATGTTGAGCGCGTTGTTTCTCTAGAGACTTCTGGGAGCAGGAGGCGTGAATGCTGGGAGAAGGTGCGGTTGTTTTGAAACTCACAGTTGGCACTCAGACTGGCAGGGAGAAACGAACGACCAGATGCCGGTTCTCCAGCTCCAGGATAGACATGTTAAGTACTCGGTGCCGGAGATATGGTATCTGGAGGCGGCGCTGGCGAGAGCAGCTGGCGTCTTGGACGGTCTTGGTCGCGTCAACAAGGCAACAAGTCAAGGCGCGGAAGCTGTGACAAGTTGACCCTTGCTTTTTTGCCGCGGCCATGCACGGACCGTTCTCAAGCCCGGACCCACGCCGGAGACTTCTAAGGTGCGTCAGCACACGCCGCAGACAGCCACTAAACTCACCAAATGCATGCAGTTCCGTTCGCGGTCCACACAATTCCACCCACTTCGCATTGAGTCCACGTCCACCACAAGCAACGCAACTAGGAGATCTGAGGTCTCGACGGCGCTGTTCTCGAGCCCCCAATATCAACTCCCCACCCGACTTCAGCGCCATACCCGAAGGAACGAAACGGGAACGGTGCTCTGCCCGAGCTCCTGCGACTGCCAGTGCGCCGGTCACTGAAGGTGCATCAGCACGCGAGAACCAGCAAACTCACCGGCTTTACGCAGATCCTGCTTCACATATCCCCTCCCACCCAAATCTCATTCCCATTTCAAATCTTACCTGTCCCTCTCCGTTTTCGAGCTCGCGATGATGTGGGCGAAATCTGCATCCACCACGAGGCACTCGTCAGCGCCGGGTCAAAAATGAGCCAAGCGACGCGGGACACGCACCGACAACGCCTCCGACGGCGCCGATCCCGAGCCCAGGCGCCCTCTCTCGCCGGCTCCACTCAGAACTACGCCCAGCAACAGCAAAATCAGCCCCAAAAGAAACAACAACGGAACGATGTGCCGATTAGCTTGGCTTGCTCTCTTCCGGATCGAGAACCGACACCCGAGGTCACTCCTGCAACTGGGACGCAGGCTTATAGGTGCGCGAGCATGCGCTGAGACCCGACCAGCAGCCTGCTCAAATTCACACAGATCCTGTTCCCGACCCGTGCAAATCCACCCATTTCCAACTCCGCCTTTTCTCCTTCTCCTTCTCCGACATCCATGCCCGCGTCCCGCGACGTTCCGCGTCGGATCTGCGTGCACACCAAGCTAGGCCCGTCAGCGCAACGTCAAAACGAGCAACGCGGCGCCCGGAACACACCAAACGGCACCACCATGCCACGTCGAGGCAACAACCACGTCAGCGCCCGGACCCGGACGAAACGAGAACGGCGCGACGCACCCGCGCCCGTAATACCGCCGAGCTACGCTAAAGGCAAATACAGTCCGGGAACCTCCCGCCGACGCAGACAACGCACCTACCGAGCCCGTTTGCTCCCCGATTTCGCGCGCAGAGGCTAAATAAAACGGTTGATACGCGAGAATTCGAGCAAAACGAAGCAAAACTCACCATTCAGAGCTGCGTTGGTCGAGTTCGAAGTCTCGAACTGCGAAAAAGGTCAGTTTGTTGGGATTTGAAAGGAACAAACGGAAGCTTACCCGTCTTTGAAGGCTGCGGTTGGTTGGTGGGCGCGAACTCGACTATGCTAACGATGGGCGCCGCGCCCGAGTGCGCTGGAAGCACATCAAGGTCAGTTTTCTGGGATTTCAAAGGGACCGAGCACAAGCTCGCGGATTTTGGAGTGGCGCGAGCGGCAATAGGATGCCGAGGCTGGATTTGAAGCGCTGGAACAAAATGAGGTGAGTTTGGATTGAAGCAAACGGCTGACGCATTTTGAGTAGATGGTTGCCGGTGGTGGGCTTGAAGGTGGCAGGTTTGAGGAAATTTGTCTTCTTCAGAATTGGTCGACTGTGAGTTAAGGCATCATCTCACGCATGCGTCGGCGTTCGCAACGGACAAACAAGATAAGGCGCCTCCATAGCGCAAGCGATCAGGCCAGGAAGATGTTGGGGATGTGCAAGCAGCTTGCCGCAGGGCTTGGGGCGAAGGGTAATAACAACTAAATTATTTCTGCTTTAAATACACGGCAAATCGCTCACACAAATCCTTGTTTCGTGCGGCGAGCGTCCCACTTTCGCCGCTCACTTGGTCACGAATCTGGAGAATCTCAGCCAGTTGGTTAAACTCGGCCAGCGCCTCCTTGCGCTTTGCACTCGGCCGGCGGCACGCCCCATTTTCTGAGAGGTGTCGAGTGAGAGCGTCGCGGCGGCTATACGTTTTGGGACAGCCGGTGCAATGCACCTCAAGCTGTTCACGGTAGTGAATGGTGAGATGCCGGCGAGCGTCCTTCGGGCGTTGCGAGACTCCGTGCCGGCCACACCCGGGACACTACAGGCGAGAGTGCGCACGGTGTCCTTGGGGTCGACCGCGTAGTTAAAGCCCAGGAGCAGCAGCACGCGGTGCGGGAGTGGGAGGAGTGCGGCGTCGGGCGAGATGAGCGCCCTGGAAGCGGATCTCGGCGACCACTGCATGGGGAATATCGACGGCGGTCTCGCCCCAGTCGATCGCGACTCGCGTTCCCGTGGTGGTTGTGATATATGCCTGCTTGGATTTGCGTGTAGCTTTTGCGGTTTGGTTGGCGTTCCCGCGATCCGGACCCGATGCGGGCTCACGTGCTGTCGCGCTCTTTGTGCAACGCGTGTCTTTGTTGCCCTTCCCCGTCTGCTCGGAGGCACGACCCAAACCAGTCTCGACCAAAGCCAAAATCGGGTCGGGATCGTAAGGGTCATCGTATACCTGACGGATGTGGCAGGTAGCTGGGTCGGAGAGGACGCTTGCGCCCTTGAGCTTGTAGTCGACCGTACGCAGCTCTTGGCCGTTGGTGGTCTCGAAATAAGGCCAGGGGGAGAAGGTTGCCGTTGCCCAGGGATCGGAGTCACGGTCTGGGATGACGTTGGGGTCGACAGGTGGGGGCATAGAGCCAACCCCGCGATGAGCAGGCAAGACGCGTCGCAAGAGTTGCAAGTCATTATTGACCTGGAGCTGTTCACGTTAACGTTGTGGAGAGACCTCTTTATACCTCGTGGAATACACAAAGACCAACCTGAAAGACCACCGGTTCGGGCCGGCATAATTTCAGTGCTTCATTCACGGTGCACGCGTCAGTCTCTACGTTGGAAAACGAGGCAGCCGCAGCCGTCTCCGCCGCCTTCGCCCTCAACACCCCTCTTCCCTGTCGCATTCTCCGAATCGCCTCTACAAACTCTACCCCGCCCGCCCACGAATCCCGCCGCGTCGATTAAAGAGCCGCTCGCAGCGCTGGTCAACTACGAAGCTCCGATGGGGGCTCTTGGTAGCCATAGTTTCGCCGCTGGGCGCCCGTGCCGCAAAGGTGCGGAAGAGGCTGAACGCAGGGCGGCCAAATTCGTTGTTGAATGCGCTGGCGCGGAGCGGATCGTCGACCACGACGTCGGAGAACAAACTGGACCGAGCAGTACGGATATTGGGCTGCAACGTGTGAACCGAGGCGCGGAAAAGACGGCGAGGAAAAACTCACAGTGGATGGAAACGGTGTGCTTGGTCCGAATGCAGGCCGGGTGGAGTCGCCATCATGATTGCGTCTCTTTCGTCTTGACCACATCCTGCGGCCGACGGAGGCACCTAAAAGCCTCCCGGCCTTCTCCCCGAGCTCGCGCAGACATAACCATCCCGTCGGGTGTGAGCATGGATCGTTTACTACGGTATGCGGGTCTGTATGATATCACGCACGTTGCACCCACACTTCTCTGGCGAGTGGGTGCTGTTCTGACCGAACCAGTGCTGGCACCGTTATAGGGTGTGGCCTGCCGGGGTTCAATGCGACGACTGGGTGAGTTCTGTCTGTTGCTTTTTTGGATTCCGTTAACAGTTGGTTGGTTGCTCAGCTGGGATCCTGCGAGTGGTCTGGGCTTCTTTGATTTCCAGAAACTACAGGAATTGGTCTTGCTGTAGTGGTGCCTGCGTACTCTGTAGTGCACCTGAAGACGATGGGACTATGCGAGAGCTTGACCTTGACGTAGGGCTAGATAAGATAAGATTAGATTGATTGATGCTCGCATCACTGGCACGTGCTGCCAACCATCTCTTCTCCTTGCCGCATGCACTACTCGCTAGTGGACCTACGATTGGTTGACCGGTCCCCGATCCGCGACTAATGGTTACAATATGTGACCGCGTCCACATCGACATCCACGTCCACCGCCTTTGCCCTTGTAATCCGCCGCCCACAAACCCGGAATAGCACGGAAACTCCCGAAGGCACTTTTGTGTCTGTGCTTGTGCTCCTCAACAAGGGCCCCCAACGACGACATGTAGTTGGATGGAGAAGAGTATAAGAGCCCGTCGCGACTGGGACTAGGTACGGACAGTACCACAACTTCCACCTTTCGGACTCGAATAACTTACCCCCTTCGCCGTCTTGTTCAGCGTGCTTGTTATCACCTACCTCCTTGTGGATGGCACATCCTAGATGGATCCTCTTCATGACCACGAACTCGGAAGAAGACACAGGTTCGTCGTTCTCCGAGACTTGTGGTCGCTTCAAGTTGTTCATGCTGCGTTGTTAGCAGACGCGCCGGCGAGAGCTCGACGCACAATCCCCTACCGGATCCCCCTCAACCGAGGTACGCTACTGGCTCTCATTTACCATCTCTGTTTTTTTTTTTCGGCTGATTCGCGGACCAGCTCGTTTTTGTCGCCAATCGAGACTGTGGACCAGACAGATGGCTAGCATCGTTTTTCGTGGTTTTATGTACTAGTAATGCTGACTATGGTTCAGGATCTCTGTGGCCCAACAGCCGCGTCGACATTATCCCGGGCCAGACGACAGAACGCGCGCCTGTCCACACTTCGGGCGGGAACAATGGGAACATCACTGCGCAGGTCCTCGCCAGTACGTCTACGACGGTGCAGCCTGGCGAATCCTTTCGACAACCTCACGCCCTTGCTCGTGAACGTCCTTCCCGTTTGCCGCAACAGGATGACCACCAAACGATACCGCCCCAGGCCACTCTTGGAGCGGAACAACTTGAAGATCTCGAGCGGAATATTACGCGCAGCTCGAGGCGGACGACAGCTTCAGACTGTCGCCGTCCAACATGCACGGTGCTGGGGCCTACTGGAGGACACCCACGCCCGAGGGAGCCCGGATGGGAGGGCCGGGAGGCGCTTCCTGGCCGTGGGTCGCCTCCAATGGTGGTGCTCTCGCAACCACAGTTACGAGAGGATGTCTCCGACCCTCTCCCAAGCGAACGTGTCCCTACTCCGCATCCAGTACATCAGTCAGCCCACGGGGGTCGCGACCGCACCAACGCAAGCCGACACCGACGGTCCGAAAGCCCCGACTCGGAGGTGCCTATCGACTTGGTTGTGCCATGGCCTCCGAACGACGTTCAGCGTCCGAGGGTTTCTCTACCAAACTCAGGCTGCGCTCCTACGTGGTCAGGACCAGCCAACAACTCTACGAGAACAGAACGTGAATCTGTGGCCTCGTCCGAGTCTCAATCGCCGCCGCCTCTAGCTCCGCCACGCAACAACACCAACCCTCAGACTCCTTCACATGCATATGCATACACCTCTGCCTCTGCGAGCACGTGCCCTTGCGCATGGTGCACGCTCTGCGCCGACGGGCGCCAGTTCTTCCACAACCAACTCGCTGCGAGCAACGCGCTCACGGCGATCCTGCAATACCAAGATGCGGTTATACGCAACCTGACGCAGGCAACGCCTTGGTGGTCAACCTCAGGCTACGCTCAGGCTGGCGGCGTCGGGCCCGGGAACTGGCACTGGCAGCCTCCGCGGCCGCTGATCTGGCATAACGGCCCGTGGTTGAGGCCGGGGTGGTATACGACGGAACAGTTGAGTCGGATTGCTGGGTCTATAGCGCCGGCGGTGAGCTTTGGTGCACTCTAGGAGCTTCGTTCCAAGGAGATGCATTTTTTTAGCTACCTTTGCCGTCGCAGACAAGCGGCACCGTGTTCTATTTATCCTCTCTATCTTGTCCCAACTAACCATCCGCGAATACGAGGTGGACCAGTTAACTTGCAGCGTGCACGTGACTTCTCCTTTTCGCATCCACGCACTACAATCCTTGGCCTCAACAGCCTTTCTGCGCCGCCTTGACGATGTCCGCCGCCTTCTCCGCCACCGCAACGACAACCGCACAAGGATGTCCCGCCACTGAAGTGGGGAACACCGACGCATCGACGACGCGCAGGTTCGAGATCTCATGGACGCGGAGCTGCGCGTCGACGACGCTCGTTCTGGGCGACGCGCCCATCTTCGCTGTCGATGTCTGCGGCATGTCTGAGCCCAAGCTTGAGTCGAAGTCAGCAGCTGCAGCTCACCGGATGCCAACACGTCTGCCCATTGCGCCTTATCCAAGCTTCAAGTGCCTCGTCCGTCACCTACACAATCATCTCAATCTCATTTTCTGTCAAAAACAAAGGGTTTTTGAAACGGCGCACCGTATCCGGGTCCGCATCCCCCGGCCAGAAATACGTCGTCTTATCCTCAGAATGCTCAGGAAGTCGGACAATTCTGGCCAACGGTGCTGCCCGTACGATACGAAGCGCCAAGCGGGTCGCTTTGACAAGCACGCGGAGGTCCTGCGCGTCCGAGTCGGAGAGATACCTCGGGTCGATCACCGGGTGGTCAAAAACGTTCTTGCTTGCAAGTGTGATGCGCCCTTTGCTCGCGGGGTCGATGGCGACGCAGCCGACGGTGAACCCGTGTTTGCCTCGCGTCTTCGTGGACCCGTTGTTCACGACTATTAATGGCGCCAGGAAGATCTCGATGTTCGGTGGTTGGTCCTTTGGAGCAGCGGTCATGTCGACGGCTTTGTGGTCCATTGTAGGTGAATCGCTGGTTTAATTGATGATGAGTTGAGGATTTGGTAAGGGAAGGGACGCACTGGATGGCTTGCGAGTGCACGAATAGGGCCAACGGGCGCTGCGGTGCCTGCCATCGGGCCGTTTCCAGAGATCAACCACCTGGAGAGTGCGACGAGGCCTCCCAGCGGAGAAAGGATGTGATCCCAGGTCATGCCAGCTTTGGTGCGCACGACTAGCGAGCCGGCGGAATAGTGCTGACTCGAGATAAGCGGCGAATTCAAGGAGCAATTAAAATGCGTACATCAAGCAGATTTCGCCCCACGAACGGCAAATCGCGGACGACCTCGATCTCGTGCTTCTCGAGCTCGGAGGCGGGTCCGATTCCGGAGAGCATGAGGAGCTGCGGGGTCGCGATGGCGCCGGCGCTGAGTATGACCTCGCGCTTCGCGGCGACACCAAAGACGGGGCCGTCGACTGTTTGTTGGAGGAGAACGCCAACAGCGCGCGGGCCCGGGGAGCCAGAACCTTCTTCCTTGTCGAAGATCACTTTCGCGACCATCGATTCGACGGCGACCGTTAGGTTCGGCCGGGCGAGGACGGAGTCTTTGAGGTACGCCGTCGCTGCGGAGCTTCCTGCAGGCAAATTCAGCATCGACACAGTTGCCTTGAAGACCTTCACCTACGTTCGCCGTGCGGGTCGACCGATCCTGCGAAATACGATACGCCCGCTGGTCCGTCGGGTCCGTTCATGTCGCTATACGCACATGTTCAGGTAATTTTCGGGCTTGCTGTTAGAACGTACGAGATTCTCGGGACACCGACGGCTTCCGCGGCGTCGATGAATCGGTCGGAAATGGGCTGATTCCTCTGTTAGCGTCGAATCTTTACAAGAAAGGATCGACGGACCGCAAAAGGACCATAACGTGTTTCTGAAAGGCCCGAAGTTCCGTGCAGAGCCGCATTCCCAACCTCCGCATTGGGGGTATGTTTTTCGGCTTTGTTGAAGTAATGCTCCATTTCTGCGGCACCCCAGCCTTCTGCGCCGGCGTCGACCCATGCAGCGAAGTCTGTTGCGAGGTCATGGGCGCAGAGAAGTCGTGGTACAAGCACATACTGAGCGGTGAGCAACGCTGATACACAGAGGCGTTGATCGAGCTGAGCAGATGATGTTCAGGAGATGGAGTCGCAGGCAAAAAGTGATCCAAAGCACCTTGACCCGCCGAGAACTTTCCCTCTATCGCATCCTAACCGTTTGAAGTTCAGTTCTGCTTGGGCCCTGGATTCCGCGTCATTGCCGATTCGTGGAATGCGGCAGAAAGTCGCGTACGTCGTCTTGTACTGCGAATTCACCGCAGTTGTAAGGAGTTCCGTGACGGCCAGAGGAATGCGCATGAGAAGGTTGCCTTTGTTGCTGGAGATTCTGTCAGGAAAGGGATACTAGCCGTGCGCAGCGCGCGCGTACCTTTTGCCAGCCTCGATGAGGAGCACGGTGATGTTTGGATCTTCACTGAGCCGCGAGGCCAAGACGCAGCCAGCCGTGCCTGCATGCTAATTGTCAGCGTCGTAGCGGTGTTCATTCGTAGCACGCGCACCTCCGCCGACGATAACGTAGTCGTATGCATGCCAATTATCCCGGGAGCCAGCGGCTTTGCTGGCAAAGTTGCGCGGGTCGGACAGAATCTTGGACGAGGAGAGCCCCATGTAGAGATTTCGGTGGGCGGCCGCGACAAATAATGGTACTTAGTATTAAGTACCATTACGCTTGCGGACGGCGTTCATGTTTGTGGGTGTTCTTGTCGGCCGCTTCCAGTCTAAGTCTAACGGGGGTTCACAAAAAACCGCCCGAAATGCGTGCTCCGCCCAGCCTCAAAACTTCTGGAGCGGCCACGGAAACCCTCGAGGTTGACTGCATGGATGGCATGGTCGAGGACGAGTAATTTCCGGTGTGGCGGAGGCCCAGCTGCCCAGCCCAGCAGGAGCTTGTAGAGGTTCTCGCCAAAGTGTACGCGCTGATCCGAGATGCCGATCGGATTCTCACTCTCCAAGCTCGACCATGTTCGTCCCGTCCTTGGGTGCGTCCGTGTTGCCCCCACAGATTCTCTCAGGCTCAGCAGAACAAGAGCCCGCCAAACCTGCGACGCCTGATCGCGACTCGGAACCAGAACGCGGCCGGTCGCTCTCGCGTCGAAGTAGTCGCCATTCGTCCGACTCCAGCTCTGGTGTCCTCGTTGCTACCTCACCCACAAACGAACGAAGGGTGCCTTCGGCTAGCCCGCCAAGCTATCAGTCGCGGAGTTCGCAACCGGAGCTTGCAGCTATGTCGAGAAGCTCTTCGCTCTCGGTCTCGAGGTCGCGTGCAGCTTCCATCCAGACCCCACCGCTGGTGTCGGTACTGAGGCCTCCGCCGCATGGGTTTCTCGAGTTCGAGGACTTGTGCGTGTATCCAAGCCAGCGATCCGGCAAGTCTAGATCTAGGTCGCGGACCCCAGCGGTGCGCGTCATGACGCATTCACCGTCGTCGCGGCGTCGCAGCTCCTCAAGCTCTCGCAGTCAGAGTTGGAACCGGAGCCGGAGCCGGTCCATAACTTGGACGACATCCCCCCGACGAATCATAATCCCACCTCGGTCAAGGTCAAATTCAAGAAGCCGCCCAAGCCTGCGTCGTTCCCCCGACGCGCATCATCTTCGAGCGCTCTTCCAGTCGACGTTCTCGCAGCCGCAGTCCCAGCTGGTCGCGGTCCTCAACTGGACGCAATCAGCAGGAGGCTCCTTCAGTCGTCGGTCACGTGTCGCCAGTGGCTGTCACAGCCGAACCTCCTCGTCCCCGTTCTCGGAGCCGCAGTCGCAGCCCTCGTCGGACGCCTCCTGTAATCATTACAGTACCGCAGCCGCGACCACCAGTCATCACCCCGCGTTGCCCAAGTCCCTCTCCTCCGCGTCAACGAGGCGGGAGTCGGCGCCGAAATCGAAGCCGCTCCCCGCCTGTTGTGGTCGTTGTTCAACAACCGCCCTACGAACCCACCCGGAGTCCTCTCGAAGAGTTCTACCCGACTATCTCCCCTCAGGCTAGTCCTCGTGTTGTCCCTGCACATCTTGGCAGCCATACCCCGACCATCGTACCTGCACCGGTCGCCGACGGAACCGAACAATACATGACCGGCCGCATCGGCGTTCCTCACAGCGCTATATCGAGCCCACGCAGACCACCCATGTGGATGGGTCCCGAGTATGCAGCTCGAAGACGTTCCCCATCTCCGTCGTCTGAGCCTGACCGTGGACCTGAATATTATCCAGAAATCCCACCATCACGCACCGAGATGCGTGGACCCCGTCATCCGCGGTTCTGGTTCGACGACGGCAACCTGTCGTTTTCCGTAAGTTTTCTCTCATTGGTTTTCGTGCGGACGGGCGTGGTCGTCGAGCGGCCCACCAACACCTCGAGGAACGCATCGACGCGTTGGCTCGGTGGCGTCTCGGGGTCCGGGTCGACGCAGCTCTCGTCGATGCCCGTTTGGATCATGAGCCTTGTGGCGTTGGCCTGCAATTAGCATCAGTGTACTGTAGGGCTCGGAGAAGGAATTCGAACACGTACACGGCGTTTCGAGGCGTCGTGGCGCTGCGCGTCCATAGCCACCACAGCGAGCGAGTCGCGCTGGGCATCGGGAGTGGTCGCCATTGTTCGAGTTGATTAGCGGGAGGGAAAGTAGGGTGGGTGGCAAGGAATGGGGAACAAGACGCGTCGAGCGACTCGGATAGGGACCGCCATGCGGGTCTGTTAGACCAGGTTCGTTGCAACACGGATCTCCAACTAACATTTGGTACAGAAAGCGGGGCTCGAGTGGCTGCAGCGGTATATCGCCCAGTTTGGCGGAGATCCCAGGTACGCGACGGCCTTTGTCGCCTCAAATAACGCTCAACGATCAACGATCTCAGAAAAGTCACCATTTGGGGTGAATCGGCTGGGGCTGGCGCCACCATGTTCCAGGACGAGGACTGGACGGAGGGGATAGAAGGCGAAATCCAGAAGACTTGAGGAAAGCCGTGAGTGTTATCTCTCGCACATATCCAGTCCTGACTTCGCCGGCAGCTCGTCGTGGCTCAGAAACACCCAACGCTCTCGCTGTACCCTCACTACCTCAACCGCCTCTTGGCTAGAGCAACGCCCGACGCGCGAAACAACTCCTCAAGCCAGTCCCTGTCGGTAGACCAGAGGAAAATACTCCGGCATATTACTACGCTCATATGGCACACGGTCATGCGACTGTTTGCGCATTACCAGGACACGACGATCAACGCCAACTGCGTTTCAGACCGTTGGGGTCCGCGGAGAACTCTCGTTTCAACTCGTGCAGCGGCCTTGGACGTCGGTGAGTTAGTCTTCAACCTGGCGCTTGCTGAAGGACGTGGTGAATGCGACTGCAGGCAAGACGTTCTCGACCCATTTCGGGCTTGTCTACTTTCGAGCAACAAATGTCAACCGATGCTAACCTTTCTGTAGCGCCCTCAAGACGGACCGAACCTCCCCGCTCTTCCTCGACGCCAGATCGGCCGTTACCTGACGCCGTTTCGCGGTGCCAGCTGAGACCGAGCCCATGCAACTCTGCTAGATACCAAGGTGAGCAAAAGTAGCACACCAAATCTGGTCGCCAACCATGGAGACTCGGCACGAGCGTCGCAGCATACCCGTCCTCGCCTCGTTTCTACTCCCGCCCCAGGACCGTTAATCCGAACTCAAGGCTCTAGAAAACGACGATATCAGCACAATGAGCGTTAGAAGTCGAGCGCGACAGCTCTACTTCAAGAATAGTCGTCGTGGTTGCCCGTCGGCACAGGTCTCTGAGGAGCGGACAGCACTTACCTGCTCGTATTCCAATACGGATGCAACTCAGCGTTGGCAGAGATCCTGTTGTGTTGTCGCAGTTACAAACGTCCGGAATAAATTGTGTTTGATTGCGCACCAGCGCCGGACCCAACGAGACCGGACCCACACAGCGGTCGTAACGGATCGCAATCCACCAGCTGCAGTTGCTGATGCCGAAATTAAAGACCCCCAACAAGTGTCCGAAAAAGGAAATTCTGTGATACCGCACGTCGATCGTCGTCACGCCGCAGCGACCTTATCTTCGACCTTGGTGGTAGATTCCGTTCTCAGCTCCCAGTTCGTGACTGCTACTTGGCTCAACAGCAGCCCGCCGCTCAATCATGCTAGATCACCATATGCATTCAGGACAGAACAAGCAGGGGCGATAGTCCCGGACGTGCACAGCGTCAAGAGGGCTCAATCCAACCCTCCAGCTCCAGTGAGTCTGCAATGTCATTTGTGTTGCCATTAACAAGCTACAGTTGATACAGAATCCATCTCTTTCACTCCCCGGACAGGGGAACCCGGTTCACTAGCAGCATTGTCTGCGCAAACACTCCATATCTTCAACTCTCCCACTTCTCCCTTCACTTTCCACCCGAGACAAACAGTTTCTGGAGCACAAACTCCGCCAGGATTGCTCTCATCAAAGGCTATACAGCTGCTCAATCTCAAACAAAACAGACCTCAATCTGAGCAAGAAATCTCTAGGCATCCTCAGGCACTTATCTCTCAGAGCTATGTCTGGGACATGAACTCTTGCTTTATTGATGCACCTCTTGAGGCCCTCTTTGGATGCTACATACATCTGGACTCCTCTATGCGAGGTCAACTTCTCTGGGATGTCAAGGATCAGTGCAGAAACTCCGGTCTAGCAGAGGTACTCCGCCATTTCATGCGGCGTGAACACCAATGTGGTGTCCGTGCTCCCAACCCAGTGTACCGTTCGAGATCTCAGGCAGAGCTAAAACAGGAGCTGCAAGTTGGCCCTGCTCTTATCAAGAATCTCTTGTCCACTGGTGGAAAATGGGACAGCTCTGTCTATGTCCCTGGTGGAGCTAATCAGTCTAGTGTATGGCTCTTTAAGCTGACAGAGGTATGACCCTTGCACTGCCCCCTACAGCTAATTAAACCTATGAGTAGGCAGGAACGACCGATAAAATTCGCAGTTATTTTGGTCTCCAGCACACAACCACTCACTGTTGCTCTGGAGGGCATACAATTGAGAAAAAGTACACCCCTCTTATTGGTCATCACTCAATACACTCTGGCGACTTTATCATGGCTGCAAAGGCATACAGGGACCCAGTTTCTCTGCTCCTGAACTTGGAGAACTATCTGAAAACCTGCATACCTCGAGATTCTGGAAACCGTGATTCTATTCCACTCACAGAATTTCCAGTAAACTGCTCTCAGCCTGCCTGTAATGAGCAAACCACTCTCTCTTCAATTTCAACTTCTTGGCCTTTGATTCTGCGCCTTCAGCCTCGCTGGGATATGGACTTGTATCCTGAATATGCAAATCTTGGCCAACTACACTGTCCTCTTGAACTGAACCTCAATGGGGTCCACTATCAGTTGATTTCACGGTGTATATTCATTCCAGGAGCTAAAGATGCAGATGGTGAAGAAGATATTGGCCACTACATTCTGATCACTCGATTTGAAAATAAGGCATATGCCTATGATGGTCTGTTCAATGGTGGCAAATTCACTCAACTTGGGCCTCTGTCTATCCTTACTGCCCCTGATGATAATACGGTCTATATGTTTTACATTAGAACCTCTTCCCTTACTGTATGTTTCAGTTCCTTTCCTTAATAATTACTAACTATTTGGATTACAGACAACCACACGGACAGCAGTTGATATCCATGCTCATTTAGCTGGAGTTCCTTTCCTTCCTCCACCAGTTATCCAGCGAAGTGGCTGGGATACTCTGAGCTCTCAGCAATTAGATGATCAACCAGATGATCTTCTAAAAACAGTGACACAGAGCTCAACCTCAGAGAATGGCTTACCAAATCAGTGTCCATTTTGTGACAAGCCACTACCAGATGACATGTCTCCTGGAGCAGTTTCGTCTTTGAAGAATCTTATCAGCATATCTAAACCAGATCCAGCCCCAAACAATCCCGAACATAGAGATCTTGACTTTGGCAAATGGATTGGGTTCTGTGTTCAACATGAAGTTGAAAAGAATATTTTCCCCATAGCTCGTCAACAAAATTGGCCATTTGAGCCTGATTTTCCAGCTTTGCGGTCTCGTGTTCAAGCTCTCAAGCCAGACATTCAACAACTTTTTCAAAATATCCAAAGCAACCAGTTTTTCCAAGATTCACAGTCTTCCTGGGCTTCCGGCCCAAAGAAAATTGAGCAACAAATGATGGATAACCGTCGGGCTGCTCTTGGCACAGCATAGTATGTGGCTTTTTCTTCTTCTTTTTCTGACTCTGCACTGGATGACTCACATTTTACTTAGTTATGGATTAGCAGGAAACTTCATTATCTCAGCTACCCTTCGATGGCTTTTCCCGAACACTCCAACCCTTGCTAGAGTCTACCGGCCGCTCTCCTACACTGTGTTTCTTGAGGAAGTGCTCCTTCCTGAATGTGTTCTCCGAATTGTCCAAGAAGATCAGAAGGTCTCAGCTCCAACAGCAAAGGAGCTGATTACCGCAAGCTATCAGTTTGGACAGGTTTTGCATCCAGATGGAAGTGAATCAGAGACATGTGATGCAGTACAGAAGTACATTGCCGACCATACTCGCAAGAGGTCGGTTGCAGGCAGGATCAGCGATTTGTGATGAAGGTTTCAAGCACTCCAAATGTTGTAAATAGCCAGTAAATAAATGAGTATTCACGCCTCAATAGTTTGTATTCATTGCACTTAGAGCGACCTACGTTATCTCTTGCCCTCTAGGCGCGCCCTGCAGCGTGTCTCAATCACCAAGCACCTCGGGACTCCAGTCTCCTTCAGCAAGGTAGCGACACACCCAAATGCGATGATGCGAGCGAGCTTCCAATCCCTCCTGACCATACGTATACACATGACGGAGGCGTTACAGCAGGTCACCGATTTGCCATTGCAGGACCATCAGACGAGTCTGGAATAATTTAGCGAGCGAAACGGCAGACAAGGAAGGAGAGGCTGTAGACATCTCGCATCGAGTATTGCTTGGGCTCAACCTCGATCCCCATGCGCCAAAAGTCCGGAGCATAGGCCGCCGGGTTTAAGATTTCGACGGTGTTCGTCTTCCGAGCCTTGAATCCCAGGAGCGATACCGGATATCCTTCGAAGAGCAGGTCCCGGTCCTGTAAGTACCGAACCAAACCGATCAACCTTTCTAGCCAGCCACCCAGAGAGACAAAGACACACACCTGCGACGAAATCGGCATCGGCATCTGCGCCGCAGTCCCGCCCGTTGAAGCTAACATATGCATTCCGGCAGTTGGAGCAAGCAGTGTTACTGAACGTATAATCACTGTTGATGTAGTCGAACGAGAGGGGTCTCATCCCGCCCGCGGTCCCGCCCGTCGACGTTGGAGAACGTCAGAGTGCCGCCCTCGCCCGACGTAGCCGACGACTCGAGTTGACTTCGCGGGTGGCTGCAGCGTGCCCGAGGTGGCGGCATAGTATGTGAAGACTGGCGGAGTGGCCTTGACCGAGTTGGTGAGCTTCACCATGAGCACTCCGTGGGCCGCGACGGTCGACGTGTACCTGGCGACTTTTCAGTGGTCACGTGCTGAAGAGGGAGCGGCATACGAGGTGGTTATAACTATGGTGCTCAGAGAATTTCGGGAGGTATGTGGCAGTGACGGACGTGAATCCGACGTCGTCGAGCGAAAAACGTCGAGGAGCGGGAGGTGTTTCGGGTTAATGACGACTGCCAATGAGCAATGCGTAAGGCAAACGGTCGTCGCAGACGAACAGGAAACGGACCGGCGGCCGTGGGACCGTCGGATAAGGGCCGGCTCCAAACGTCGTGGTTGTTGGTACATCGACGGTTAAACGCGACTTCCCCAAGGAGTCTTGCTACGACACGAGTCAAATAATGTCCACCACCCCGCAGCGCAAGCGCACGTTGACCACAACAACACGCATAATCTTCAAGATGTTCAGCGTGGTCGACGAAGCAGCCGTGAGGTCGGTCGATATGATGAGAGGGCTCTTCGTCGCGGCCCAAAACGCGAAGTGGGTTTGCTGCTCATCGGTCGTGAGCCCCGAGTTACCGACCTCGAGCAGGTCGAGGTTGTTGAACCCACCGGGCTCTGCGAACTGCGTAATGGGCACGACCTGGTTCATGATGCGGAAGAGGTTATCCCAGCTCGCAACGTGCCGGATCTTGGACGCCCCACTCGCAAGCCCGAGTAAACGACGGGCGGCCCGTTGCAGACAGCGCCTCGCGCATGGTCACGTAGTGCTTTCAATCTGTGAATGGTTGAGCACCTGGAAAGAGGTATGCTGCATGAGCCACTCAACCCTACCTTTCGCCACTCAACCCTACATCAGCCACTCAACCCTTCGCCACTCAACCCTTCGCCACTCAACCCTCCGCCACTCAACCCTTCGCCACTCAACCCTTCGCCACTCCACCCTCCACCACTCAACCCTTCGCCACTCAACGCGGCAAGGGGGAGGAAGACGAGGTAGTACTAGCCAGAACGTCAGTATCGTGAACAGAGTATACGGGACCCGCAAACGCACCTTGTGCTGGAACTGCACGATGGAGTTCTTGCGCAAGTCCGAAATATCAGCCGTGCCGATCTTGCGACGGGGCTTGAGCAACATCCAGCCGAGATGCGCGTACAGGAAGCCTTTGAGCTCGATATGCGTGAGGGAAAGGAAGACGGCGGTAGACATGGCTGGCGGCTCGACGCCGAGCAAGCTTTTGATCACGCCCATGAACCGCCGCGGTTGCAGCTGTACGGGAACGACAGGGTACGTGTGCGTGGTGGGTGTTCGTGCGAGACTGCTATGTCGATGATGCTTGTGGAGAGGGCCAACAAGGCGTCGACGCCGTCGGACAACCAGTCACTGTACTGCGCATCGTCGAGATTGAGGTATTTCAGGCCAATTCGCAGGGAGATCGGGCTCAGATTTCATGGCGCGGTGTAGCGCGCCGGAGTGAGCCTCGTCGGAGAAGCGCACGACACGAAACAAGAGCGGTTTGAGCCTACGAGCATGATCCCGCATTCAACGACTGAGACTGGTGAATGCTGACCAGAGATTCACGCGTTTTGCGACGCGTAGCAGCGCCGGAATGTGTCTGGGATAGAATATTGCAGTCGTTTGAAGATTTCGCGCTCTGATTCGAGCGTGATCGTCGAAGTCAAGATGCGGCTCCGTTGACGCGTCCTACTTTACATACAAGCTGACCGTTTCCCCAGCCTCGGCGTCTACGCAATGAATTGCTCGGCTGGATTGCCAAAGGAGGACTGGCATCTGCGCCGGATATCGAGGTTGCGTCGCATCCGTTGCCAGTGCTTGCCTCACGCCTTCATGTCGCCCCATTCATAACGCATCTATCCCCCGCTGCGGCTCTTCTTCGCAACAACATCCATGTTCTCTCGTCCATCCACACCGACAACGGGCCGTTTCCGGAGTCGCTTCTCGCGGCGCAAATGGGGCGCGCCAGTCGTCCTGGGTGGGGTCGCTGGGCTGCTGCTGGTGCTGTTTTTGGTCTCGAGGGTGTTCTCTGGCGGTGGGGACTACGGTGCGCATCTTTTCTGTAGTTGAGATGTACGGCTAACCGCACGACGGTAGACGACATGGATTCGGAGCCCCCGGCGCCAGCAAAACCGGACACACAGCACGACTTACCATCTCCCGGATCGCCCGACCACCCACATTACCCTAGCTATGGCTCTGGCTCAGACGACGCCGCTAACAGTGCCATTGACGCTCTCTTCGCGCGCCAGTCGACGACGTTGGTGCAAGCAGCCTGGCGCTATCGCCTCAAAAACGACCGCGACCCGCCGCAGGGCTACAAGGCGTGGTTCCGCTTCGCGCAAGAGAACAAATGCCTCATCGACGACTACGACCAGGTGTATCGCGACTTTGCGCCGTTCTACCAGCTGGCGGGGCGAAAGCACCGCGATAAGCATGGGGACAAGTACTTTGGGGCGATGGTCGAGAAGGCGGCGGGCACGGTGTGTTTCTGTGGCTGTTTCTGAGGATGCCAGCTCATGTGCTTCCAGATAGACGAGCTGGATATGGGATTGCGGACGTTTACAGTGCGGGACCACGAGGTTGGGACGGTTGACGAGTGGAAGAGCAACTACGACGACGAGTGGAATGGGATGCTACGAAACGTGCGTTGTGCCTCTTCTTCGCTACTGAGGCGCGAATGCTGACTGGCGAAATAGTTGAGCAAGGCGCTACCAAACCTGAAACTCATCGTCAACCACCGCGACGAACCTCGCGTCGCTTTCGACGTGCGCCACCTTGGGGAAGATGACCTGGTATTGTCGCCCAACGACATGATGTTCTTCCGCAACGAGCCCGCCCCGACGTCCGACTTCTACTTTCACAACGGCCACTGCCGTATTTCAAACGACCCGAATGGGTTCTTGTCCTAGGTTAATACGGCCAGCTCGTGTGCGTTTACTTGTTCCATTCGTTGTATGCGTCCGCCTGACCCGCCGTCGCGTAGTCCTGTCCTACAGCGCCAGCTCGGACATCACCACGGACCCATTCCCTGTACTGAGCCAGTCGAAGATATACCCTTGCTTCGCGGACATCGTATTCTCCAGCCCTTTCCACTACCCGAGCTTGCATCGGCATCCGGAATACCACTGGCCGGATAACGCGGATTGAGCAGACAAAAAGTCCGTCCTGTGTATGTGCTTCATTGACTCCTTCTTCGTAGCTTCATGCTGACTTTGTTCGCAGACTGGCGCGGTCAATCGACCGCCGGGTGGATCTACGGCGAGAACTACCACTCGTTTTCCGCCTGCTTGGTCTCGCGGGACCCGAACCACGCACCGCTCATGGACGTCGCAGCATCACCGTGTTCTACGAGCACTTTTGCCAGCTCGAGGGCTGCGACGCGGACAAGATCAAGGCCGAATACGGCATCACTGGCGAGAACGCCGCGCGAGGACGTGTACGGGTACAAATACGTGCTCGACCTCTCTTCTGGAACACGTTCGATATGCGCGACACGGGCAGCTGCATCCACACCCATTCGCAGCGCCGTCATGGCCCCACTGCTGTGGACAGGACCCACGCTCCCCATCTCACACCAGGTGCGTCTCTGTTTGTTGCGTGTCCTCACTCATTCTCGTGGATGATCAAGGGCGTCCGCATCGGGCGGCGTTGGGCGCGCCATCTCGTATCTCGACACCCTCGAGGTACCCATAATCGAAAACACACCATTTGAGGTGGACCTGAAGGAGAGCATGGCCGAGGCCACGTCGAAATACCCCGACGCCGCGGGTGTTTTCGTTCGCCGACATGGTCTGTAGGTCTGGGGGTGCGGATTCTTCACCGTTTCTGTTCTTCTTCTGACGCCCTTCAGGTTCGGATTGGTAAAAGGCCAAGGCACAAGCCGAGTGCCTCGACTATCTCTTCGAGATCGGGGTCCCAATGAAGCAAGTGGGTCTCAAGACCGTGTTGAATTAGACCGAAGGTACAACTAAGAAACGCAAGAGTATCAATGAAACGCCATGACTGCTGCCACCCCCCGAGATGATGCCGACGAGCACAATCGCACGCCCGGCTACGCGAACAGCGTTGGACGGCCACGCCGCGCCCGGTCTCGCCTAATGAGCTCATACCACACTCTCGCCAGCGGACGGAAGAAAGAGTGATGTATGAACGTAGATGAACGCCTCGCATGCTCCTCAGAAGCACGCTCGTCATCGCCGTAAAGGCCATAAAAAAACCCCATAAAAAAGCCCACCGCGTCGCAGGCCGAGCCATCTCCATCTTCTCCTCGCCCACCTCCGCCCCAAACGCCGCCAACACTCTCGCGATCTCGCCCCGCCTTGCGAGGTCCGTGTTCTCCAACGTGAAGCGGACGGCACTGTTGCCTTCTGGGCCGCCGCTCTCAAAGACGCACCGCACCGCGTCCGGGTCGTCCGAGGCTATGGCAAATGAGCAAGCGCTTGGGAAGCGGCGTGCTCGTTGCGGGGTGAGTGAACCCCAGCCTCGTCGGGCGAAGCACGGGTCGGAGGTATCTGGATCGGCGGTACCGATGCCCCGACGCGGCGCCCGAATAGTGGTCCCCTCCTCGTCCTCCTCAGCAGCGAGAGCGGGAGCGTGCCAGTCCACCGGCTCGGGTGCCGGAGCTGTTTGTGAATAGGATCTTGAATGGTGTCGTCGATGGTTGTTGATAGTAGGGTCCGGGTCCGCGAATAGGGTATCTTGAGGTTCAAGGTCCATTCCAGAGCAATGATCGCTGTAGACGCAAGCACGTACAGAAGACGAAGATTTAGACAAAGACGCAGTATGTGAGCGAATGGATGCAGAGCGCTGGAGAGAACCACCCGCGCCGCTCACCCCCTACCCGCCGCCACTCAACCCTACCCATCGCCACTCAACCCTGCGGAACGATGATAGAATGTAATGATATCCCGAAGTCGGCGGCTTCCGTGGTATGTGACGGACTTCTTGTCCAGCAACTCCAGCAACTCCAGCAACACGAACATACCGAAGACCATCGTAGGACGCGTCTCGTTGGGCTTGGCTCGTAATACCCACCGAGGCCGTCACGGGACTCTACTTCTACCAAGATGTCTGTGCTGGTACTAAGGCGCTTCCGTCGTCGACCACAGACACTATCTCCGTCTACGAAATCTGTCCCCACAACCCGACTCACGGCCATTCCATCCTCGCCCCCCGCAAGTCGAGCAACGCCTCGGGATTGAGACGCAGCAGAACGAGCGGCTGGCGGAGCAGCTCGAAGCACCCAAGAAGCTCGCGCAGACGCTCAAGACGCAGCTCGACGCGGCTCAGAAGTTGCAGGCGACGGAGAAGTTCCTGGTCGTGGCTAGAGCTGGGCGAGACAAGGCGGAGACGGAGCTCAAGATGCTCCAAGAAGGGATCAAGGCACGAGAGGAAGGTGTTGGCCAAGGGCAGCAACGGTCGTGGTCTGGAGGCAGGAGAGGAGAAACCCCACCCCAGCTACCCTGCTATCAGGGTCGCACCCTAGGGTAGCACCCTAGGGTCTGCCAGAAAGGACTCATTTCAACACATCTTTTTGCCCACCTGAAATGGATGATTTTGAATGGAATTTTTGACTAGTCAAAATAACCTATCTCAGCGGGTGTTTTGGGAACACAAAAAGAAGGTATTTTTGACCTTGCAAAAATCCGCACTTTCAGTCGCGCTTTTAGCGGCCCTGAAAGAGCATCTTTCAGCGCTGCTGAAAGGGCACGTTTCAGTTGCCCTTTTAGCGCCCCTTTCAACCCTGGTGAAAGGGATCATTTCAGGTGTCAAGTCAGCCAAACAGAAATGCCATGTTTTTACCGGCCTTTCGGACGTTTGCTGAAATGAAGCATTTTAGTCGCCGCGGAAATGAGCGTCAAAAGAACATCTTTTAAGTAGCATTTTAGACACGCAAAATACATTTATTTCAGCTAAAGTGAATTTGGCTGCCAAAAGAAGTCATTTTTGGCGGCTTTTCAGCTCGAGCCGAAAGGGAGTCACAATCGTAGTGTCGACTGTCCCGAGGCAGAAGATGCTGCCACTATCATGCAGTGGCTTCTGGTCCCGGAAAACGCACAGCGCCTGCGTTCCTTGCATCTGGTACGCTTCGAGACTGTCCCGGACCCAGGTTTTTTTGCCGCGTTCACCCACTTGGTGTCTCTGGGACTTGGACTTTACGCCGCTGGCGGGACTTTCGAGGGCCTACTGGAACACACTTGTTCACTCTCCCGCTCTATCCTGCGCTAACTGATTTGTGCTTGGTTCATGTTGAGCCTCAAGATGCTCAAGGACTCATTGTGCAGCGTAATGCAGCAGGCCATCAGATGCTCAGAGAGCTCCAACTCATCTTCCCCGCCCAACTTGCACTTCGAGGGAAATGGGAGACCTATAGTTGGAGGGCTTGGCTTTCGAAGAATGTCCAGAAGCTTTCCATGGTGACATACGAGCAACAAGAGATTTACGAGCTCCGCCGGGGTGCCTTCAAGGTGTAGAACTACACTCATTACCTATTCACACTCTTTACCCACCCACCCACCCACACTCTCTACCTGCTCACAGTCTTTTGATCATTATATTAGCTTAACTCCCTAATAGTTATCAGTGATGTGATGCTGGAAAATGGAGGGACTATACAGAAATTGAAAGTAAAAGTCCATAAAACAACATGCGCTCACCCGGACTCGAACCAGCACCTTCAGCAATGATGAAATTCTGCTCCAGCGCTCATCGCTTTCTGCACCGGAGCTCATCGCTTTCTGCACCGAGTTCATGAACTCACCTTATTCTTGACCAAATCACACAGGAAAAAGTGCGACGGCTATCTGTCTTCTGTTCTATAGCTGGGAAAAATCTCATTTGCATCAATAGTTCATTTACTCTTACACACTGACTCGGCATAGCTGTTGAGACAGTAAATTAGTATCCTCCAACAATATTCTCACATGGTTACAATCAGCCAGGTGTTAGTTGTTTGTTATATTTTTTTTGGAATATTGCTCCGGTTAGTTGTCTCAAAAATCATCACCTAAAAAGAGTGGTTATACCCGGAATTGAACACAAGCTTGCGGAAAAATCATGGCATTGAAACAGTAAATTATAATCCTCTAATAACTCTTCTACATGATTAAACTCAATGGGGGGTTAGGATATTAACAGCAGTACTCTAGGGAATATTAATACATAGAAACTTTTATTTCAAAATGAGTGGCCGCACCCGGGATTGAACCGAAGCCTTCAGAAAATCCTGCCCCGGGCCTGACTGTTTTCTGCACCGGAGCTCATCGCTTTCTGCCCGAAGTTCATAAACAGACCTTATAATGCACGGAATCGGATGAAATAAAGTATAGCCTACATCTCCGCATCTCACTTTAGCCAGAAAAAATCTTACTTCAATTTATAAACCTCATTTAGAGGGGGCAGGCCAAGCGCACGCACTATCCCTATCTGATCACATCTCTCTTCCGCAAATCTTGCAGCCTTATCTAAATTGGGTCTATCACTACCGATCTTCTGGCCACTGTCTTATCGGATCACATCTCTTGCCTCTGCGCATCTTGCCTCCCCCCTCCATCCACCCTCTGCTCATGAGTGGCAAAGAAGATACACAAACATTGCCTCTGGATCGTATGCGGCCCGCAAGTTCACACATAGCCCTCGCTTTATTCAGAAGCCCGGGCCAAAGCCCCGACGGAGAATTCATCCAAACAGCATCCTCTTGCTTCCTGCACAGTACCAAGGCATGACAAGGAAGCAGCGCCGACCCCGATTCAAAAAGTTCAAGAAGCAACCCAAGGATTTGCAGAAACATCTGGATGCAGCCTCACCACCTGCCCTGAAGCAGTCCAATGATCATATTGATTTGGAGGCTGAGTTGCAGGATGTTATTGAAGAGGCTGCTATTGCGAGCCATGACCTGCGTCGCTGGCATCACTCGGAGTTTACTATGCGGGCTGAGGAGGTTCAACTTTGGACAGATTTTTTGAATGCATCACACCCTGCAAGGGAACAGGGAGCTCTCTTCATCTCAAGTGGCACCGAGGAGATGCCTTTTGTGGCGCATCTGAAGGCAGCAATTGATATAGATCCATCGGCAACATTGGACTCATTGGTGAGTCAATAAATGGGTAATAAAATCTACTGGCCTCACTATTCTTCTCCAGCTTCAAAATCCCAGACTAGAAGCACTCCGTGTGCTTGTTGCATCCCGAAAAGATGGCCTCATCAACCAGATCATTTTCTTTGAGCTCCATAACAGCCACTGGACAGTCTATCACCATCGGCTCTCCACCAAACCTAGGAGCGTAATCTGGTATGACTCAATGGGTGGTCCAAACCAACGAGCTGCTGCACGTGTAGCCCATCAAAGTCCACTGCATCGTCTATGCTCTTCTGCACCATCAGATTATGCAGTAAGTATATTTGAGTTAGAATTATGTTCTCAACTGTCTAATATCATTTCTTAGTCTGAATATACTGTGAAGATGGTTGGCCTGCGACTGCAAAGTGACAGTTCAACCTGTGGCTTTTGGGCACTCTGGGTCGGCTTTGCAGCTCTCTTTGATTTTACAGCCAAACTGCGGAAGATCAAGCCTAGTGTCCGCCAAATCAAGACTCTTATTAGTCGTCTATACGGACTAGTGATGGAAGGAGAGATTGGAGCATCCAAATCCGACACTACGGCTCTCTTCCAGGAGATTGGTGTCTCTCTGGCTATTTCTGATATGCCTGAAGTGGTGTGTCTCATAACTGTGTCTAAGCTGCATACTCATGCACAATTCAGCTAATTCCCCGCCCACTGTGGTTAGACCGCAGCAAGGTCATCCAATTTGATCATGAAGTAGGATATTTTCACTGTTCCTTGACTGGTTACTAACTTGGTTTGGAGAACGTTACAATCCTCAACCCAGCTTTTCTTGAACTTCTTCCCTCAGCAACAACCTATAGTGGCCTTCAAGTGTGGGGAATTACCCCAAGATATGATACACAGGGCTCATACCTTGAGTTACTTGTGAATGGGGGCTATGTTTCTGAGGGAATCATTGATGGCTACCTGTCCTTGCGCCTTGCAGAGATTGCTCAAGGCTTGGGCTGTGAGGTGGACCAGCTGTCATTTGTAGTAGGTGATGCCTTCATGGTAAGGTCACTCATGAAAAATCGGCGCGACAAAACCAAAGGCATTGCACCGGGCAAAAAGGACAATCGGCGAAGCAAATGGTTTCCTCAGGTGCGTCAAAGATTACATCATGTTCAAATCTCACTCTATACTCTAGTTCAATCTGTTCCAAAAAAATACCCTGATCCTCCCATTATTCTGGTCCGACATGGAACACTGGGCTATCGGTGCTGTCTTCTTTCAACTTCAGAAGATTATCATCTATGATAGCATTGCGGGTAGTAGCCAACGGAGGCACAAGGCTACCCCTTGAGCGCATTAAAGAGATGTTACTTTTTGAGCATCGGGCATCTTTTGATGAAAAGCCACTTCCAGAGACTTGGACAACAGTAAGCCACCTTGATTTGAGAGGAGCCAGATGAACTAACATGAATGACAGTTCGTTGCAAAAGATGTTGCCCAGCAGCCAAATGCTGTGGATTGTGGACTTTATTCAATCGCCTTTGCTGAGGAGATCTTTGCTAGTCGGGACCCAGTGCTGCTAGCCTTCTCCTCAGATCAAGCAGCCCAACTCCGCATCACTATTGCCAACAGACTTGATACTGCTATTCGGTCCTGTACTACCAACTTGGTGACACTGGGGCTAGAAGATCCTCATCCAATAAGCCCTGCAGGATCAGATGTGGAGTGGATCCCTCCTCCCCGCAATATTTCATCAGTCAAGCCAAGCTCCAACTGGGAGGTCTTTATTCAGTGAGTGAATTTGATTTGGTTATTACTGTGAGCTGGAATCTCTACAGGACACACCTAGGAGAGATTGTGCTTTTCTATTCAGAAAAGTCCACCGAAAAACTGGTTCCAGCCTACACAGTGGAGGCTTCAGAATCCGAGGATCTCATTCTGATGTGTTGGTGTGCTGAGTTGTTATATGAGCCGGAGTTTGAAGTACCCACTGGTGGCTTCAAGTGCACTAGGGATGAATGGGACACAGCATACTTTCGGAAGGTCTCTCCAGAACAGGTGGGTGATAGCTGGATTGTATTCTCTTTGCTAACAAATCAATTTACAGCTGAATCCAATTCACTGGTCAACTATTGATGCTGACCGCCACCTGCAAAATTTTCGAGTGCCAGTACTTCTGGAAGAAGCCGAACTCCGGAATGTCCTCAAGCAGCATGCCCTGACCCTTGAACAGGAAAATTCAGGTCTTTGTTCACCAGGTCAACTCCGCCGTGCATTACTAGCTGAACTTGAAAATAAATCGGATGGCCCAGCAGAGGATTTACAATTCCGCATATTTCCCAAGTTTCCTTGGGCCCATGCACAGGAATATCAAAACATCATTGCTGACTTTGTGAAACAAACAAGTGGTGATGATCAACTCAATGAAGCATCATTTTTGGTGGCATACACAGCTTTCTCCACCAAGGTCCCCCTCATGGCTGCATACTTGCAAATGCGCCAAGGCAATATCCAGTGGAAGGAGAACAAGACAGAGCAGCTGTGGAACACTTATTACCGGGCCTTTGGGCCAGCATATGCAGCAGAGCATGGAGTTGAGGCCTTAGGACAGGTTGAAAACCAGCTGAAAATTTGGACACCTGATTGGGCTCCCGGCCGCCTGGTGATAGCTATGGACTTGGATTAGCTTGTATGTTGTATTGTATCGGCGTGGATGTCATTGTGCTATATCAAAAAATGATTCAAATTATATTATCTGGCCTCCAAACATAAGGTATTGTTGGTAGATTTAACAGCTCACACCTCTCCACCGCAATTTGAACCTCAGTTGTGCTGGCATGCACAGGGGAGGACACCTAAGCAAAATTTGATGGCAATTCTATTTTTCTGCGGCCCCCACAAGGTAATTCCTTCGTTTTAAGCCTTCGCGGGGGCAGTAGGATGGCCCCCAACATGCGTACTTGAACTCGGAGCAGAAAGCGATGGGCTTCGGGGCAGAATACACACGTCGCCGGTGCTTCATTTAATGACCGCCGGGGCATCAATGCCAAGACGCCGGTGCATCATTCACTTGGCGCCGGCGCGGAAATGTATTTTTCCGGGCAGAAAGCGATTCTGTTGGTGCATTTAATAGACACGCCATCGCATCCGGCGCGAGCCGCACCATAAACTTTCCACTGGCATCTTCATCCCGACCCTGGAATTTCTTCCCGGTGCGCTTGACCTGGTACGTCTTCAACCCATCCTCCTCGCTTCGTTCCGCGCGCCAGTCG
This sequence comes from Mycena chlorophos, assembly GCA_014461115.1. Classification (NCBI taxonomy): domain Eukaryota; kingdom Fungi; phylum Basidiomycota; class Agaricomycetes; order Agaricales; family Mycenaceae; genus Mycena; species Mycena chlorophos. The sequence goes on along the minus strand of JACAZE010000002.1, from coordinate 867,289 downwards.
ATGAGAAAGTCGGCTCCGTCGAGCCACATGAACACCAGACGCGGGAGCCGAGCGCGAAGCGTGGTGCATGTCGCGACGGGGTCGATGAACGCGTGCGGAATCGGCGCGCCGTCGTTGTCTGTGTCCAGGTTGAGGAATAGCGCGAGGTGCGTGAGGGTGCGCGGGAGGGTGACTTTGGGTTGCAGGATTTCGGAGAAGAATTTGGTTGCCTGGTTGGAGGGAGTGAGAATTCATGACGCGGCGCAAGAGCAAACGCACGATTTTGTTTTCCGCACCCCTCATTTTTGTGTCCTCGTACTCGGAGACGATCATACATTTTTCGAGCTTGGTGAGATGGCGAAGCACGGTGCCGAGATCTTTGCTCGCCAACTTCAATATCGTCGCGAACAAGGACGTGAGGTTCGTGTACGTCGCCCGAGTCCCAAACACCTCTTTCAGCGTCCGCGTCTCCATCCCGTACACATTCAGGCGCGTGATTGTGTCGCTGAAGGGGAGGAACGCGCCGAGGAAGTCCTCCACGATCTCCAGTTCCTCGAGGTAATCGAGCGAGAGGTCACCGATGAAGCTCGGGTCGGGATGAGAAGGACTGCTGAAGCTGATGGTGGGCACGTCCAAGCGCAGACGCCGAATGCCAGGGAAGCAGCCGAGGAGTCGTTCGAGCTGCCGGACGTCCGACCACGACGCGTCGCTGCTCGTGACGAGCTCGGTCACGGCGGGGTAGGAAGAGAGGCCGTCGGCATTGTAGATGCTGTTGCGTAGAGCGACGCGACGTAGTTTTGTTGTGTCGATGAGCTTTAGCCAGGTCTCGAATTCCTCGCCGTCCTCGTCGAATTTTTCGGGGATGAAGGAGAGCGAGGGAAGAGTCAACGACGCGTCGAGGCCGGGGGGACATGTGGATGGGAGCGGACAATGTTCCGCCTCGAACGACTCCAGAGACCGCAGACCCATCAGGAGAGTTAAATCCTGACCCGTCAAGTGGATGCGGGACATGCTCAACGATCTGAGCCCTGCGAAACAGGATAATTTTTGGAAGAATGCTGTTTGGAGCAGATGGGGATCGTTGCTAGGTGCGAATGGGGCGTGGGTTTGCATATATGTCGTAATTTTGCAGGAGCGAACGTATGGCGCGATTTTCGGGGACGTGTAGAAGGCAAGCCGCTCCAGCATCCCTTCCACTATGGAGGTGGATGGCAGGAGCAGCTGTCCGTCTTTGGAAGAGTATGCGCGGAGCACGACGCGTTTGACGAGCTGCGGCAGAGAAATTCTGCGTAGCTGGCGCGAGACCGTGGAGACGGCGGCGCGTTCTTCGTCCGGGACACAACGCAGAATCTCGTCCCAAACTTCGTCGGAGATGTGGATCTAAGCAGCAGAAACATCAGCCGTGGCCCTCTACGAGGAGAAGTCGAAGTCGAAGTCGTGAAAGCGGACCTCTTTGAGGGCGGCGCCACTCATGATGGATGTCAAGAGCAAACCCAGCTCGCCAATCAATCGCGTGGCTGCCGAGACGTCAGTCGACGGCCTGAGGCGGACAAATCTCACGTAAGCCATCCCTCTTGTTTTCACTCTACGACCAGTGCCACGACCCACGCTCGTTACCACAAGAACAAACTATCCTATCATGCTCGCCACTGCCCCATCCACTCCTTCCGTCCTCACCACCCTCACTCGCTCGCCGCTGTGGTTCTCGGACGGCAACATCGTCCTCGTCGCGCGCGGCGTCGGTTTCAAGGTGCACCAAGGCCAGCTCGCCCGCCATTCGGAGGTCTTCGCCGACGTGTTCAGCATCCCGCAGCCGCCGGAACAGGACTTGGTGGAGGGATGCGCGTGGGTGGAGCTGTACGACTCGCCGGACGATGTGCTGTACTTCCTGTCTGCCCTCTACGACGGACTGTGCGTCGCAAAACTTGTTGCTCTTCCGCTATCCTTCTAACTCGTGGTTCTCGCCAATATAGTTACTTCCACGCCCCCCAGGCGAGCGACTTCCCCGTCCTCGCCGGCGTCCTGCGGCTATCGACCAAGTACCTCGTCGACCACCTCCGCCTCCGCTGTATAGCGCGTCTCGAGTCGGAATGGCCGTCGACCCTTGCCGGCTGGGATGCCCGTGAACAGTCAGCGACGAACCCACTCGGCCACTACGCCCCACGCATCATCTGCGCACATCCCATCCTCATCATCGACCTCGCACTGGAACTCAACGTCCCGAGTCTGCTGCCCGCCGCCATGTACGATCTCGCGCGCTATGGCCCTTCCAAGATCCTCGCCGGAACGCCGTCCATTGCACACCTCCCGCTAATCGCTCCCGCCAACGCCGATGTCAAAGAGCAACAACAAGAACAAGTCGACACGCCCTCGCCGCAGCAGATGACCCTCACGCCCGAGTTTCTCATCGAGACGTTCCGCGGCCGCGAGCTGGCGCAGCGTTATCTCGCCGACTTCATCAACGCGCACCTCGACGACCGCGACCCGTCCCCCGACTGCGACTTTGCCGAGTGCGACCTGGACCCCATCCCCAGCCGCCAATGCCGCGAGTCGTTTTACTTCATCATGCTCAACATGCTGCGTGCGGTCGGGGGAATTACGTGTGGACGCGACGCGGACCCGCTGTTTTCGCTTGTGCAGGGGGTGAACATGCTTTCGCGCACAGATTTTTCGAGCGGGGGGTCGGGAGGGAAGCAGTGCGGGTTGAGGATGTGTATGCCGTGCAAGGTGGATTTTGCAAAGTGTGTACAAAAGGCGAGGGAGGAGGTGTGGAGTGAGATGCCAGGGTGGTTTGGGTTGAAGGTGGGAATGAAGGTCGGGGAAGGGGACATGGATCAGGAGTAAACCACACGCTCGTTGTACGGCACATTCGTTTGTATGATCATTGCTACGCTCATGTTCTTTTTCTCCGGGAATTGCCAAAGCGCATGGGTTGACGGTTCAGTGGGGAAGACTCGGGAGAGCCTTGGGGTGTAGATGTGCATGCGTGGTCCCGCGCATGGGTCGGACTGATCAACTCAGACCATGCTGTGAAGCAGGGGAGCGGATGTTTTGGGAGCGGAAATCAGCGAATACTCCACCCGTCTCAGACCACCCAAGGCTATAAAACGAGCGCGAGCAGCATGAGATGGGCCATCAACCTCCGGGTCTTCCTCTCTCTCAACTACCCAAACTCACCCAAACAACCAACCCAAACCACCATGAAATTCTTCGCTTCCCTCGTCGCTCTGCTCAGCGTTACGAGTCTCGTCGCCGCCGTCCCGCGGCCGGTCCCTGATGGCGATGATTCGGTACGTCGTTTCGCATCAATTCTCTTCGGCTTCGCTGATTCTCCGCTCAGTCGTCGTCTCCATCCTCGGGCTTCGACCTTTCCTCCTTTGCGAGCATGACCCCCCGACGCTCAACAGGCGTACCTCCTCACGCTCAACCCGCAGAACGTCAACCTCACCGACGCGGAGCTGCAGGAGGTCTCGCAGATCCCTGCGGTGCAGACGCTGCTTGTCGACCCCAGTACTGGGGAGCAGATGGTCTTGACGAACGCGATGGTTGCTGGCTACTTGGCGAAACTGCAGTCGCAGACCGCGGGCGCGCCGGCGGGCGGTGAGGATGCCGCATCGGCAACTAGCGCGGATGAGGCGCCGGTTGAAAGGCGTCAGGACGACGACTCGGAATCGGTTTCGGCGGCGTCGGCGGATGACTCGGAGGCACCTGTGGAGAAGAGGCAAGACGACGACTCGTCCGTCGCTACAGGCGACAACTCGGCTTCCGCGTCGCAGGGTGGGGATGATGCCTCGACGGACTCAGAGTCGGATGTGGCGGCGGAAGATGCAACGGTATCTTCGGAGTAAACAGTTCTAATCAGCAATATTCATTTAATCGATGTTTTGCGCCACTTTTGTTCTGTTAACTTCAGTGAAAATACGGGGATCAGATTTACCGTGTCATCGGCACCGGTTGCCTTCCGATGATCCGGGTCGGCTATCTCGACACCTTGCCTCATCATGCAGCCATCTCGAGGAGTTGAACACGAAAAAAAAATTGTCCCACGCATGTCCAGGCGTCAGTCAATAAGCGATTATTTTGTACCCCTGCTCGGCACAAACTGAGGAGGAAATTGCTTACTGTAATTATCGATTTTGATCATCAGCACCTGTCAAGTCAAGCTTGATGGATGACAGCGTTACATCACGGCTTGCTCTTGACTTCCACGATGGTCGCCGAACCTTCGACCGACGTGCGCTCTTGGTTTCTTCGCATCATCGTGCGGTTCTTCTCACACATTCCCCTTTCACTAGGTGTACTTTGCGGACGAAATCTGGCTCGAAATCTTGCGCCCGTTCGCGGACGACGAATACCGCCCCATATCCTTGGTTTCGCGCCAGTTGCGCAGGATCTGCCTTCCCGTCATCTTCAAGCACTTCACTTTCCGTCCGCGGCCCGAGACTGCAGGTCTCGCGGACAGCGACCTGGCGAATGGCGAAATCGATGCAATGGAGCGGCTGCGCTTCTATTCTTCCCCAAGAATCGCACCCCTCGTTCTGACGTGCGATATCACCAAAATCGCAACCAATTTAACGAGGATCCCGCTGCCGATGCGGGGCGATGACCCAGCTCCTCTTCAAGCCTCTTTCTTCGACAATCTTTCGTCCTTTACACACTTGAAACGCCTGAGGGTGCTGTGGGTCCACTTGACCATCCATGACCTCACTTGCCTGGCGCGCCAACACACTCTCGAGTCACTCTGGGTCATGGGGTGTCCATTGTCTCTGCTGCAGGTCGATTCTCTGAAGAAATCTTGGGAGCTGCCGTCATTGGTTTGGCGGCCGGAGGAGGACGACAAAGCGGGAGAGGAACTCGAGGCTTGGCTTTCGCTCATGAAGATGGACCGCTGCTTTCGTCTGGAGCTGCTTGACGGACTCACCGCGAGCACCGCCAGCTGCCTCGGTGTGACGCATTTGGGCACCAGCGGCAACTCATTGGCAAACTTCGCGCCCGTCTTACGTTTCTTCCCCAACATCAAAATCCTCAACATCGTCCCAGACTATCGTGAAATCGCTTCCGTGAATCCGACTGTCCCGGAGTTGGCCATTCTCGACCCGGATATCTCTCTGCTGCTACTCGAAGATTTGACTGCGTCAGCGCATCTCTTGTCCGCGTTTCTCCCCCCTCAGCGCACAGATTAAACGACTGCATGTCTTCGTCATCGACTTCGACCTTCTTGTGGACCCGCTGCACTCCGGCTATCATAACCTCGCGACCTTGGTAGCGAGCGCTCCTTTCGTTTACGCCGACGAATTCTTGGAGGCCATCTCCCACCTCGCGGCATTGGAGAAATGCAAATTCAACTTAAAATTTTGGTGGGATCCTGACCCCGAAGAAACCGAGAAAGTCACCGCAAGTCGACATACTCAGGCTGGTCCATCTTGTGCTCAAATAGACTGTTTTTAGGCGAGCGAATTCTTCACCGATCTGATTTCTTTCGACCTCGAGCTCCCGACGACTCTGACCCACCTGGCGATCACCCTGCTCGACGACTTCGAGTCGTATGCCATCCCTCACGGGTTCATCGATCCTGTCACTACCGTCAACGGCTACCGGAAGCGCTGCTCGCGCCTCGAGCTGTTGTGGCTGGACGGCAAGGACTTCCTCATCGACTGGCAGTCTCGGCGTGATGGGCCCAGCGATAGGTTGCAAAGCTTCCAGGCAGAGCTCGTTGGACCGGCGTTTGAAGGTCGGGCCGCAGACGCCAGTGGAAAGTTCATGGAACGCCTCAAGCCGAAAGATCTAGGTCTGCATATTCTTCCCTGCGTCCGCGCTTGTCTCTTATACTTTCATCAGCGGTGGAACGAGCGCGCCTCGAGAAGATATGGGCCAATATAGATCCCGTTTGCAGCCGTGATAGTCTGTGGAAGAGGTAGTCCTTTTTTGAGTTGTTTATTGAGCTTTGTTCTTGCGCGTACATACTGTACGAGATAGATATAAAATGTGAGATCCAATTGGGAACGCGTGGCGAGGAGTAACTTGCAAGCGATTAACTACCCGTACACGACGGTTTCCCCCCAGTATCACACGTATCCGGCGTCGACTGCCCGGCGGGCCCCTTCCAAACACATCCCGGCTGCATACAATTCGTGGGGAAGATCTGCGCCGACGCAGTGATCGTACATCCAGGGCCACACGTAGCTGTAGTCGTCGTAGATGCCGAGGAAGATGTCGTGGATGAGGAGGAGGAGTGGGAGGTGATGCTCGAAGAGGACGAGGAAGTTGTCGTAGAGGAAGTTGTCGTAGAGGACGTCATGGAGGTAGTTGTCTTTGTGGTCGACGATGTGGTTTTCGTCGACGTCGTGGTACTCGTAGAGGAGCCAGAACCGATCGTGAAGTTGCCCACGTAGGCATTATAATCTACGAATCGAATCAGCGAAAAATCATCTCGGCCCAAAGAAAGACCCACTGAAAATCGTGCAAGTATCAGCGATCTGCAGGCCGCCCGTCCCGCTCGCAATCTCGACTCCGTTCCGCGAAATCGAGAACGTCTGCGCGCCGATGCCCATGGAAACGTTATGGCTCGTTACTCCCGCGGGGACGTTGAACGAAACCGGCGCCTGCGAACCCGAGGTAACAGTGAGCACGGCGGGGCTGGTGAGGAGCGTGGTGACGAAGACACTGTCGGAGAGGAGCGAGACGCCCGAGGGGACACCGAGGGTATCCCCCGTACACGGCGTATTCTACGACGCAAGACATTAGCCTCGTCGACCACCGAAAAACGCGGATGGGATCGGCGCACCTTGAGGAAGCTGCGGTACCAGTACACGACTTCCTCCTGATCCACCACCGGCTCCGTCGTGCCCGCCTTGTATGCCGCGATGAACGCCTTGGTGATACTGCGCCATCCCGCGTGCGGGTACCCAGCGGCCCATTCGGCGGAGCCGTCGTCTGTGTGGTCGGGCTCGAAGTCGGCGATGTAGTGGCTTTCGCCGTAGTCGTTCCAGGTAACGAGCTCGACGAGCTGGGGCTGGAGCACGAGGACCTGCGGCCAGCGATCGGTGATGAGCTGCTCGGCGATGAAGACCTAGAAACCCGACTTCAGTTTGGATTGGCGTCGTATTATTCGGTCGACGCACCCAGTTCTTAGTATCATAATGCGTGAAGAACCAAGGCGATACAGGCATCTACGAGTCAACGCGTCAGCGCTCATTCCGCAGAGTAAACCGAGGAAACGTGCCATGTAGATTTGATCCAAATCCGCTTTGGCCAAATTGGTCTCGAAAAGATTGTCCCAGTACGTCGTTATCGGGCCAGGGATAATGCTGTTACTGCCATTGGTGGGCCATGCATACCAGCTGAAGGCGCCGTCGAAGCTGTTTGGGTCCTCTAAACGACTTGTTAGATGCAAACGCGTCGGACAAGAGAAGACGCACGAAGCTGGTTCGGATCCTCAAGCATCGGGATCGCGAAGACGTCGATTCCAGCGCTGCGAACGTTGTCCCAGTCAAACGACTCCCCTACGTCGCCGTCTTCAGCACCCATTCCGGGAAGCGCAAAAGGACAACGCACCAACAAAAGTGCTAACAATCGGCCGCCCATCGTACAACGCCTGACTCGACTCTCCGGAGTAGTTCTGCAGAAGCTGGACGATCGTGCTCGTGTCGCCGTTGCTCCAGTACGAAAAGTCGAAAGACGGAAAGACACTGAAGCCGCCTGGGATTTGTTGCGCGGCTTGGTACGCGAGGGACATTTGGGTCGGCGTATACGAGTTAACGCGCGGAGGGGCGCAATTGAGCACGAACCCGTCGATGCCCGTGGCTTTGGCCGTCGTCATCTCCGCGATCCAGTCATCGAGGGCAAAGTTTTGGACGATTCCGACCTGAAGCCGCTCAATTAAAGGCAGACAGTGAGATGTTCAGGGACGCACGATGAAGTGTGCAAAGACGGCTTTGTGGTCCGTTTGTCGTGAAGTGAGGTTGATAGTCGCGAGCCCCAACGGGGCCGCTGCAAGGAGCAGCACGAGTGTCGCGCCCAGCATCCGGAGGAGAAGCGATGGACGCGTCGCGTTCGAGCATCTCCGTTAAATGGCGACGAACGCGCTTCCCGCCGCATGGCCAAAGCCACACCTGCTCGTTCACCTGGCCACGAACTTGAGTCAATGTATTCAAAAAGGAGGAAGAAGGAAACCCACCGGAGCCTTCCCGTCGCGAAGAATCGGGCTCTAGCCAGCTCCAACGGGCTTCTACCACTGGTTTCGCTGCGGCAACCCCAATCAGGTGTTGTGGTCAGATGGGCGCGGGGTTGTCAGGCGGCGGGCTTGGCGTGTTGTCGACAGAAGATGCCAGTAGACGGGATGCAATGGCGGAGGAGAGCATTGCACCAGAGGGACACTGGTTGCGGCGTTGCTCGTGGTGGGAGTGGGAAGACCGTGTTGTTGACGTTTTGATCGCCAGCCCCGTGACAGCTAGGATCAATCCGGAGACAGCTGCGTCAGACGTCGTGTCCGTGTTCGCTGCGTCCGTCCCGAAGTTCACTTCTGCGTGCCGTGGCTTCAGTCAGCATTGCGATAACCACCGACGACTCAACCTCGACTCGCGTAATATTATGGGCCTCTGATATAATATTCCTGAGCTGAGCCAGATGTCGTCGGGCGGCGGCGCAGTAGCTTGCATGCCACCGCGCAGCGCATTTGTGCCGTCAAGGCCCAACGTTTGACGGAGGAGCATGTAGCGGAGGATCTTGGAGCGGCTGGGCGGCATTTTGCGAGGGCAGACACCGGGGGATGGTGGGTGGAGGGAAGAGAGACGGGCTATCCCGATTTGGGTGGCCGGCGAGCAACCACCAGTCACGTTACCGCTTCGTCGCCGCCAAAAATTTCATTTCTTTTGAAGAAAACTTTGACAAAGAATTGAAACAAAGGTTCTAATTTTTTAAAAAATATCAAAAGACAGCTTGAGATTTCTGGAAAAATCTGCTGCTAATAGTCCCTATTTGGCCGTTCGACCCGTGGCCGTCGCGGTGATTTCTTTTTCGCGGACAATCAGATAAAAGACGGCCTCGTTCGGGGCCTGACACATCCCCGCTGACCATCCGGCACGCAGCCGCGCCCATCCCTCCCGCCGTTCCGAAAATGAAGCGCGAAAATCACGAGCCCGAGCTCCCGAGATCGCCGTACGGTCCGACGGCGCCGCATCTGAATCAGCGCCGAAAAAATTTAGCTCGCGGATTTCCGGTTTGCCGGGAATATTACTGTACCGAGGCGCGTACGCGTGAGGCCGGCACCGCCTGAACTGCAATACTAGGCGAAACTGGCGCCGAGTGGCTACAGGAGGTCTGCAATCTGTAAGGGAAAAAAAGATCTGGTGGAAGTATCCCTGATGCGGGGCAGCGTTTTCTTGTAACGCTCAGTCCCCAGCTCGAACGAGGGGACGAACTCCGATTTATTTGTATGCAGAGCAATAGATATTTAGGTACTTGGATTAGAGCCATTAGCTACTCGCTACTACTTTGGCTACGAGGAAGACGAAATATTGAGGGAACGTTATGTAACACGAAAAGACCAGGACAGCGCGTAGTGCGCGTCGTCCAGTATCGCGTCCTTTGGAGGAGGCAGAGCAGAATACGCGGTACCGCGACAAGCGTCAAGCGGTCCACATCCGCGGATTCGGCATGGTTATACGCCGATAAGGGGGTTGTTTGTATATCGAAAGGCGCGTTGAGCGCGGATCGAGGGTGTGCATAGCGGAAGATGTTACGCGGGGCGAAGATGCCTACGCGATGTGGTGTATGCGGTGGTGATGTCTGGGCAGAGGGAGGTGCCGGATGAAGGTGCGCAGCCTGGTGCGCCCGCGGCACTCGTGCCCTGCGTGGTGCTTCTGGTGAGGCGGCTCGTGGTCGTCGTGGTCGACGTCCATGGGAAGGTCGATGGGGTGCTGCTCCTCGTCCTTGACGGGGACGGCAGCAGGGACGGCAACCGGAGAGAGAGAGGATGGAAGGGCGTAGGCGGGGAGAGGGAGCCGAAGGAGCTCGCCGGCGAAGAAGGCTCGAGCTCGGGGAGCGGAATACCAGTCGGCGAATGCGCCAACTCTGCCTCCGCCTCCGGCTCAGCAAGGGTCTCGGTAGACGAAGCGGCGCTTTTCAGCACCGGGTGCACGAAGACCTCCTCCATATCCATCCGCATAACGCCCGCCCGGAGGACCTCCCAGTGCACAAGCAGATCGCGCTCCTTGACGCCCAGCTCCCAATCCAGAACCTCCAAAAACTCGCGCTCGATCCGCCCGACGTCACGACGCCCGAAGACACCGGTGCAGAGCGCCCAGTGGACGTTGCGCAGGGTCGAGTCGTTGGTGTACTTGCTGGCGGCAATGAGCGCGCCAAGGAACACGCGCTCGAGGGCCCACTCAGCCAGGGCGACGGACAGGTGAGGACGGGCGCGTTGGATGTATGTCAACGCGACGAGCAGCGTGGGGACTGTAGTCTCGGAGCGGGTGAGGACGTCGAGGGCAAAGCTGCGGAAGGCCGAGAGGTGCTTGGCGAAGGACACGGCGCGCGAGTCCATGGCATAGGTGACGGTGTCGACGACGGTCTCAAGCATGTAGTCTGAGAAGAAGGTCAGCGGGTGTGAGACAAGAGAAAACGAGGAGACGCACCGATGAGAGCGTCGGACAGCTCGATATCGATAAGGCGCATAAGCGCGGGTGAGTGTAGGGCAGGGTCCACGAGGGAGGCTGCGTGTACGGGGGAAGAGCGGGCCGAGGAGGACGGGCTCCAGCTGGAGAGGCTGGAGGCAGGGGAAGAGCTCATGGTAGTCGCTATTGTGGATGGCGGCGAAGAGGGGATGGAAGCTGTGGCGGAGTCATCTCAGGCCGACCCGCGCAGTTATAAACAAGCGCCTTTGCTGCGGCGCGTATGAGTCGCCGGATATTGGTGAGCGCACACGCACCCGAGCCGCTGACTCAATTTCGGCAGTCTCTCCGTCATCCTCGTTGATGGCCGCCGGAGCGCGCATTTGTCAAATTGTGCTGACGAATGCGCGACGTGGACGTGTGTCGTGGCGCAGATTTTCTTGCTGCTCCTGCGCGGACTACACGCGTGAGCTGGTCGTCGTGGTTGCATCGACCGTTGAGGCCCGTCGTCCACGCAGATCCAGCACCGGCAAGGCGCGCAAGGCACTGGCTCGTCGCTCGGTAAGACTTTCTTTTCTCGGTAAGACATCTTGATCGCTCCATTTTCCGACAGACATTTTGCCGAACCCGCATCGCGCCCGTTGACGACAGGATTCGCAATCAGCTCAGTCAGACCAGGATCTGTAAGGTGGGTCGCAGACTCTGGGACTGCACAGCGGCTATCTGTGTCGTGGCCTTGTGCATCCTCACCCTCCAGGCACACGATCCCACAAGACAACGTTCCCCCACCAACCGCGTTGGGCCAAGCAAGGTCCACCGGTAGATCGGCACTCTGCGCACCCACCTTCTCGCGACTCGCGCCGCCGGTTAATCTCCGTACCGCACCGGCAATCCGGAAAGCCCGGGATTGCCCGATATGGAAGGGCGCCGCGACGCAAACGGGAAACGATGCCGCCCACGTCAGCCGTTCTGACAAAACGCGGGGTTTGACGCGTGGGTCAAATTAGGGCCCGGGATTGTCGCAACGTTGGCTGCGAGGGTGTGCGGAAAACATGCGCCGCGCTAGCTCGGGAGCTCGCGGACTGCGATCTTCTGAAGCTGTAGACGCGCCGCGACGCCAACTGCTGTTGAGCTCAAGCTGCGAAGCTGCGGCGCAGATACAGCCCTGCCAACGCCTGGATGCGTGATAAACGCGTCTGCCGTCGTGTCCGCGCGCTGTGTTGACGTGTTGAGGGGCTGGCAACCACGTGTCAAAAAAAAATAGACTGAGGCAGCGCCGCAGTGTTGCTATGGAAATGGTATGAAATCGAGTGCGCAGTGCACAAGCCGTGCAAATCTGCTCAGGGCGCCGCCCTCTGCAGCGAAACAAGAGAAAAAAACTGGCATCGGATTCTGGACGGGTTCTAGACCATGACATCGAGGGCAACGCCATGCAATGGACTTCATTCCTGATTACACCTCCATACACTGATGTACACACCTACAGTGAGACCAATTAGCGCACATCTCGTGCAGCAAACAGTTAGATTTCTCACCAATTCGAGTGTCACTGGCAACAGACTCAGTACCGACACGCGCACCGCACGGGGTACACCCCCGCGCCATAACACTGCCGACAACCCGACCCCGAAAGTCGCCGATGTCCGCGGCACGTCGGGCACGTTCGGCTGATCCCCATCCGGCCGCGGACGCGTCCCGAGCCGGAGCAGGTGTAGCACACGCACGCCGTGCAAGAGACGAGGGTGGGGTAACCGCAGTCACTTCCTCGGATTGAATTAGCTCCGATTTCTCGTAAAAGCCATGGGGCTCGACTAGGCGAAAGGCGCAAGTTCTGGCCTGGAAACAACAAGCAAGATGCGGTTCTTCATGAGACGAGAGACGACCCGGAAAGTGAATATACGAAGAAAGAATCCTCAAGGCGTTACAGTTGTATACAGCGGCGAACGAGCGAGACTATTGGACGTTCTGCCTGTGAAAAGAAACAGCGTCAAGAACAAAAGAGGAAAGTCAAGGGGCGACGCACTGGATTGCGTTCCAATCCTCAAGATTGCCTGCCGGACTGTACTGGCAGACATGGAACGTGGTGCCTTGCTGGAAGAAGAGCCGCCTTCAGTTGACCTTCTCGTTGAAAACGGGCGAAATTTACAGGGTAATCTCCAATAATGTACGGGCACGACGCGTCTGCATGCGGATATCAGCTCCATGGGAACGGTTCCAGGGAAAGATAAACGCACATGCACAGCCGACATGAGTCGTGCTCTTCCAGACGACTTGCGTGAAATGGTTGAGCTGGTGCCACCAGTAGTACTCTGTTTTCGTGTCAGCCTCGTGGTCCTGTGAGCCTGCAATACGCACCGGATTGTTCCTCCTCGTCACACCAAGCGTCGATGGCCGACTCGATCCCATATGGATTACTTCCGGCAGCGATATTCTCTGTGTACAAAGAAAGGTAAGTTTGGAAAGGGAAGAACGAATGCGCGCCGGCGCACCTCCGTAGTTCGGACCGAAGCGCCGCCCGGAATGCAGGAATTGGCAATTGTCGGCCCACGATTGTGCATTGGCAGCGAGAGTAGCGTCCCAAGCGAGCGCGTTGGCACCATGCTGATCCCGGACGGCGTTGTGTGCGGCGAGGTAGCGGTCGACGTCCGTCATCGTCGCGACGTCGGGAGTCGCTTGGCGCGGATGGACGACGGTGACGGTGGTGACAGCGACGGTGCAGAAGAGGACGAAGAAGAAGGGAATGAGCGCGCTGATGGTGTGCATGTCGAGACCGAGAGGTGGGGCAGACGGAAGAATGACCCAGTTAGCCGCTGGCTTTTATACGGTTAGTGAGGGCTCATTCCGTGCCGAGTAGCGAAGGGGACGTCTTCTGGAAGGTGGGGTAGGTTGACGCTCGTTGCCGCGGGAGGCGGACCGGCCTTAAAAACAAGGTTATTCGGAGCCTTCTGGCGAGTAATGACGCGCCTTTTTGCCCCAACGGCGCTTGCCATTACGTGCCAGGATTCTCGTTCCATCCGGAGAGGGTATATGCCTGTGGGGGTACGTGCATGCACCACCGAAGACGCGCTTTTAAAGGCGAAGAACGACGGTCGCGTTGGCGCCGTGGTGACGGTTTTCTTCAAGTTGCGTCATCCGAAGCAGCGACCAGCACTTCCGAATTGATCCGATGTGTCGCCGCGCCACAAATAATTATTATTTGATTGATGGGAATCCGGCTACTGCTTGCACCGTCTCTAGAACTTCACCTCGCCCGTCGGATTCGCCATGCGAAAAATCCCAAACCTCTGATCCTTTGGCCTTCCCGCCTCTCCAGGCCCATTGACCGCCTCGATGTCATACTCCATTAAAATATGCGCGATCATCGCTTTCAACTCCGTCGCAGCGAAAAATCGGCCGGGACAGGCATGAACTTGGTGCCCGAAGACGACGTACTCCATGGAAGTAGTCGTCATATGTTGGCTGAATACACCGCTAGCATTGGTGGTCCGACTCCGAATCGCGGGCCCTGGAGAACCGGAACCCGTCGAACTTCATCGGATCAGCAAAGCTCGCCGGGTTGATTTGGATCGCATAGGAGGGAACGCTCATGATCGCGCCTTGCGGGATACTCGTTCCGTCGGAGAAGGTAAAGCCTTCGGGACGCATGACTCTCCGCGCCATCACAACTGCAAAAAAGGCGTTAGCGCACCTGAAATCCGGGAAAATCCAACACTTGCGTGGACCGACTCCGAGCCTTAAGCTCTCGCGCAGAAAGCTATCCAGCTTGTGCATCTGCTTCAGAGCAGCTCGCGTCCAGCCCTCGGAGGCAATAACTCGTTCCACCTCCTCCCGCATCGGCCCAATGTGCTCTGGGTATGCTGCAAGGTCAAAGAGGGCCATAGTGAGCGCCTAAATTGCTCCATTAGCTCAGGAAGCAGATGGATGGTACCGCTAAGCGTGCCGTCGATGAGGTATGTATTGCTGATGCATTCACGGCAAGGATGCGTAGCGCGATCGCCTTTTCGTCTCGTTCATAATCCGGCGCGTAGTCGAGAAGCCAGGAAATCAGATCGTTCTGTTCGCCAATCAAAATAAGTAAAGAGTAGAATCACGACGGACCGGTCGATCTGGCCGTTCTTTCCCCTGCACAAGTTCACTCTCAAGTCGCTCTTTCAAAACCGGTAGTAAGAATCTCAGTGCGTGGCGCAGCGAGCGATTTTTCGAGGAGATGAGCGGTGCGATGATCCTGTGCAAGTCTCAGTGGCATGAAAAAATCGTTGCACACATACGGCTTGGTAAATTCCGGCAACAGGCTAATTATTTGCGCACGGACGAACGCATTGATCGTGTAGTCAATATTCATCTGGATCCACTCCGGGACGCGGCCTGCAAATATTCAGCAACGCAAGTGCTTGAACTTCGATGCATGACTCACAGAGAGGGACGCCAACGAAGAGCCTGTTGCTGGTTCGCGCAACAATCTGCATTGTCATTTCCTGGATCCGAAAGGCTTTCCACTCTTTTCGGCTGTTAAAATCCATGATTAAAGGAGCTGAGGAAGCGCACCTGTACCGTCAAGCTGTTTCCCCAGAATCTCGTCAAACGCAAGGACAATCTCGTCGCGCACTTCCGGGAAGCAGCGGCTCAGATTTCTCGTCAAACTCCCGCGGACGGTGTTTGCGTGCCATGCGTCGTCTGTAATCTGTCTTCCGACAGTCCATTTCGTTTGCAGTTCCTGTAATTATTTGTACCCAGCCAAGAAAAAAAGGACGAGCTGGAAAGCGCACCTCAGCCGTCGCAGCATTGAACCCCAACACGTGCTCCGGTGCACTGGCGATCTCTCTGACATGCTGCTCTCCCCAGATGAGGTAGTGCCATCCGAACAAGCGCGGGATGCGGACGATGCCGGAGGTGGGATTGGCATTGTACGCATGCAGGACTATCTCGTTGGCGTCCACCAGGAAGCGGACGACGCCGAGGTAGTACGCGAGCGGGTTTTGTGAAGTCGAGGAGCCATCGATGAGGGGAATCTTGGCGATGTCTGCCTACCGGGGCATGAGTTGTAATGCGCTGAAGGCGACGAAACGCACCCTCTCCGTAGAGTAAAGTCGGAAGACAAATAGGAAGACTACGAAGGTGGCCGCGATATACGATGTATAATCGCTCGCAAAGTCGCTAATCGAAGCCATTTGGGAAGGGGAGATACGAAGGACCTCGGCCGTGGGGTGCAGCTAGGGTATAAATTCAGAATCCGCTTGGAAGCCGCGCTACGGGGAAATGAGTTTCCGCACACGCCAGTGCGGAGTCTCTGCGGACGAAACGAGTTCGCCGTCGCGTCTTCGGCCCGTACTAAGTCGGTTGGGTTAGTAGACAGCGGGAATGAGCGAGCCAGGTGCCTGGACCAACTCATCGCTGTCAGAAGCAAGAGGCGACGGCTGACTAAGCTTGTGACGGCCTTATCTTGTAGCCCGAATCGTCATCTGCGGTGTGTGTATCTGGTCACCCATTTATCGCGCGAGTCCTATGGTCTCGTTTATTGCTAAAATCAAGCCGTTTTGGCCTACGTTCACAATATATGTCAAGAGCCGTAAGGCACGAAGGTGTGTCTTTCCATTCCTAGTGCCCAACAGCGGGTCCTCCGCAGCGGTACCCTTCGTGGTGGCGCCGGCCTCCCGCGCCCTCGAAAACCGAAACCCATCAAACCTCCCCGCAAACCTCCCCGCATCCTCAAAAATGTCCTTCTGCACCGAATCTGCCAGCATCGTACCCATGCACCTCCCGCGTCATCGCAACCACCCTCTGACGCTCCCCTGCATGCTCCCCCACTGGGCCAGCGCCGCCTTGCTCCACCCTCGGCCGCCGCCACCCGAAGCGCCTCCTCGCGCACGGGCGGGATGTGCGGTGGGTACGCGGCAAGGTCGTAGAGCGCTGCTGCGAGGGTCTTGGCGAACAAGTTAGCTGAAGCTAAGAGGAAGACAGAGAGACGCACCGTCGACGAGGTATGAATGCGGGCGACGTGGTGGTCTACGTGGTAAAGCCCCAAGCAGGCGGCTGCAGTAGCAGAGCGGGAAGGAGGACATCGCCGGCGCGTAGCGTCTGCGAGGGCAGGTCAATGGGGAACGGGATAGGGATAGCCAGCAAACGCACCACTGGCCCGTGTAGCCTCCGTTTGCTGCTTCCCATACGCTGGCAGGACGACGAGCCACGCGCAGCGCCGGTTCTGAGATGAGGAGTCCGAGTCAGTGGATGACGAGGCAGCCGAGCTGGAGCACGCACCGTTCCTGGTCGCCTCTGCCTCCTCCTTTCACAGCACATTGTCCTTCCCATCCAAGACCCGGCCAGCCATCCTCCGGGTCTCGTAGCTCATCCTCCGCGGACTGGTCTTCTCGTTCGTGATGGTGTGGGCGACTTGGAGCGGAAGGGATTGGCCGCAAACGGTGGATACCGGGCGACGAGGCCCGGACGAGGCACTACAGCCAGCGAGGGCATATGGAGCACGACGAAGAAGCCACTGTCAAGGCCGAGACCGACGCCAGCTGGTCGAAGATGAGGGACGGAGACAAGCACTGGCTATCAGCTGATCCCATGCTGTCCTGCTCTTGCTCTCGACCTCGTCGCACACACCGGCCGCGGAACTCGTTGGCGTCGTCTCGGGACCTATCTCTCTACCGCAGCGAATCAAAACTCGGCCTTCCCAGTGCCGACACTCAACTCGCGGCCAGCACACGGCGTTGTAGCCCCGTCGCCGTCCCTTCCAACGCAAGCTCCGTTCCTTCCTGCTCCGCGACCAGACCACAGCTGCACAGCGCTCTTCCCGCGCCGAATCAATACAAATCCCTGCATCCAAAACAAGAACAGAAAACGGCGGACCGAGCGGCGCGAACACCTTAGGATCAACGCCCTGTCAGCCCGCTCACGCATATTGTCCCGCGCAGCCGTGTAGGCTCAGCGCGCCGCCGCAGACCATTTAAGCAGGTAGGCGAAGAATTATGGATTGGTCTCACCTTCTCCACTGCGACTAACGAGCTGAACCCCCAAGGCACCTCACGATGCCACGCTCCTTCCCCACCGGCGCCAACGATTCAGACGACCAATCAATCACCGCAGACGACTTCCATTTTCTTCCCAGGGCGGGCAAGCCCGTGGCCGACGCGAATTCAGGCAGACAGCGTCACCTTGCATATGCGCTCTACACATTATTCGTCCTCCTCCTCTGCATCTTCCTGCTCGACTCGATGAGTCCCGACGACGCAACTCGGAACTCGATTCCCGTGTGTTTTCTTTCGCCGAACTTTGCGTGTAACTGATAACTACCCGCAGCAAAGTAGCAACGCACCTCCGACCCGATGGGCGCCGCCGCCCCTCCCGTATATTGCGCTCATCCCACTCGTTGGGATCTGCGCGGGGCTGGAGCTGCTCGGAATATACATGCTCGTTTGTTTTGGGCTCATGGTCGCTGCTCTACTGCGATCAGCCACCTGTCATAACAGTGACCCAGAGTTGGCAATGGAAGGATGTTAGAAATTCTGATTCATTTCCATGCCTGTATGCCGATCTACGAAATGTTCTCCGACACGACTGCCGATCTGTATGCTATCCAGCGTGTATTTATGTACGCTGAGCTCAAATGTGCTGACTGTAGCTGTTGAGGCATCAGCTGAGTTGTATTTGGCGTTGCGGCTCCAACTCACCCAGCAACAGCAGCTGTTGGAGCGCTATATCGATGCCTCGGGCAAATCAAAATCACTGTTTGTGTATTTCTGGCTGAGACCCCCCTCCAATAATGGAAGATGCTCATCTTACATGCTGTCGACTTCTACTAATACTCACGACAAAATTGCGGCCGTTTCGTCATAATGGATCTGTTCCAGGCGTACTAATATGTGCACCCCGCAAATCTCGTTCAGTGATCCTTTGCACACAAAAAATCGAGAAGAAAATCGGGACTAGTTGGTGATACTTAAGCTGGCACTGGCAGCACCCACGCGAGGAGATGCTCGGCACAGCTACGGGTGATTGTATTGCCTCCCGCCAATTCAATGCGGCGCCAGGCTTCGTTGCAGCTTCTGGCATGCATGACATATCCGCAGCCGAGTCAAGTAACGGGAGAAGCTTGGGAGAAGCTACGCAAAGGTGTTGAGGGCGGAAGCGAAACTTTCTGATGCTGCCTGGATTGTTTATAAGGATTGCAGCCACTGAGTTACAGCTCCAGAGGTTCTTGCTGCCCTCCATGTCGGAATGGGACAGGGGTGCAATTCGCCGTCTGCTCGGCCTTCGTATCTTTCCAAGTCGGTCGGCTGTACGTTATGGGAAGTCACCATCAGAATATGTGATTACTAATCCATTGGAGCAGACCACACCTGGGCCAATATCGGCAACCTCGTCTTCATCGCCAGGGTCATCAACAACTCCATCATCGACCAGATCTGTGGCCCTTACATCATCATCGATTGTCACCACCCCGTCTAGATCCCCATTAACTCCATTCCGCCAAGCGTCAAGTTTGTATCATCGGGCCCTCACAGATCTGATCATCAAAATCTCAACACAACTCCGGATCTCAGGCTTTGCACTCCTGTCATCTCGGGGATTTACAACAGATTATCAACAAAAGGTCATGAACAGGATTTGTGAAGAGGCTGCATCCTACGAAAAGGCCTGCTCAATTCTCCAAACCTTAGCAGCAGATCTTCGGCAAGTCAATCACCTGATGACATGCTGATATTTCTTGACGCAAGGCTCTGGTTCCAGATCTGATGTTCTTGTTGCACAACTTGCAGCTCTGGATGTATGGTGATGCTCCTTCAATTGATGAACTTACTAATGGACCACAGATGTGGGAAACACTCATGAATCACCCTGTTCCAGGCTTGGGCCAGATTACTGCCAATGCCGCAGGATTTTTAGATGCAGTGGAAGCTCTGATCAATACTGCACAACTGGGAGGAGAAGTTTGGGGACTACTTTGCAGAGTTATCTTCACAGTTACCCAGCAAGGTATTTTCTTGGCTGATAACAAGTCACAATTCTAATGTCTTTGCAGAGTGTCCTCCAGAAATTCATCGGCTGCGGACTAAGATTCAAACTCGTCAATTTGTAAAATATACATTGTCTGATTTAACTGATGTCTTATTGTTTTTTTTTCTCTTAGGATCCACCACCCACTTATGAGGATGTTACATCACCTCTGAGCTCTACATCACCCCCAGCTTCCCTCCCAAACACTAGCAATTTGGACACACAGATTGCAGCTGTTGAATCACAAATTGAATGGCCAACAGTCGTCCATGCTTCTGTAAACAATAACCTTCCTGCGGTCACACCAAGTAGACCATGGACATCAACAGGAAAACAACTTCGTGTCAGAACACGTTCAGAAGTTCAGAAGATTCCAACAGGTTCCATGCTAGCTGCACATTATTCACCACCATCTTCTGCATATCCTCATCCCCTGGCAAGTGTCAGTCAAGATAATGTGTCAAGCAGTGGTATGGATTTTTTTCTAATTGGATGCAATTTACTATTTGTTTATCATATTCTAGATCATCACACATTTACAAGCTACCAACCTCTGGTTCAGCCCAGCAGAGCAACAGCCATCTGGCAGGTGGGTTTCTTTTTCATATTTAAAGATACACCTCATTGAAATCTTGTCCCAAAAGAATTCCATCTCATATCTGGAGGTTGCTGCGACGTGGACAAGAAACAGCTGGTAAGGCAGAATCTATATTTTACACTGATTACTCTATTTTCTCAATATTCCACTCTTTACTTAGCCTCCCCATCCTTGCCCACCTGCGACTCACAAGTTCACACCTAACTATGATTGACGCTATTGTTGAGGCCTATAAACAGAAAGATACTATCAATCAGGTCTGTAACTGTGGTGTAATTATTCTGAGATACAGACTAAGTTATTACAAGATCTCTTCCCAGCTCCATGTTGCTGATGTCCAGCAATTCAAAGACGCTGTGGCTGTTGATGTCCAACAGATCCATGATATTCTCATTACAATTTTGCAATCATCCAGCCAGACCAACATGATCTTATCACTGGAGGGTGATGCTGCACAATCAGTAATTAACATCATTTATTATGTGGGTTGTCACCTTCTGTTTGACTCAGGAAACTCATACATTATGTTATCTCCAGCTACAGAGACACACTAGACTTAGTGTTCTGGAACACGGTTCCCAAGCTGCAAGGCTCATGGGAAAGCTTGCCCGCCGTTGCTATAAACTTCCTCAAGATCTATTCATTTCTGGAATCACCCGCATCTCTGAATATGCCTCTGGGTCAGGAGGCTATGGAGAGGTGTTCCAGGCCATGTTCCAAGGCTCTCGTGTAGCACTGAAGCGGATGAGAGTATTCCGCGGTGTTGATCCATCTCATGTAAATGCAGTACGGGCAAGAGCTGTGAGTAAATCATGGCAAACTATTCTTAATAACTCATGAGTCTTATTACAAGCTCTTCTGCAAAGAAGCCCTAGTATGGCAGGCACTTCGACACAAATTCATTGTGCCACTCCTTGGCATTGATACAGAGTCCTTCTCTCCTGAACTCTGCATGGTCTCCCCTTGGATGAATAATGGCACAGTTGTGGACTTCCTGCATGAAAGAAATACCACAGGCAAGGAGAAGATTTATCTTGTCACCCGGCTGGTACATCAACTACCATTTATACAATGTGGTCCTAACTCACCATTTTATTAGCTTAGAGAAATCACAGAGGGACTTGCCTTTTTACATGAACAGCAGGCTATTCATGGGGATCTGCGGGGAGTGAGTTGTAATAAATGTTGTGGGGATCTCCAGCTGAATAATCCCAGGCAAACATCTTGGTCAATGATCAGGGGCAAGCATGTCTCACAGACTTTGGTCTCACTGTGCTGGCAGACTTTCCCTTCACTGACTCATCTGCCAATATTGGCGGGTGTGAAAGATGGAAAGCCCCGGAAGCATTTCAGTCTGGACCAGACAGGCGTACCACAGCCATTGATATCTATGCACTAGCTTGTGTATGTTATGAGGTGAGTTGGAAGTGAAACTTTTTTTTTCTACAGACTCACTTTATGATCCACAGTTATACACTGGATACAAGCCATTCCATGAAGTCCCAACAAGGACCGTCATGATGGCTGTGCTTGCCAGAAAACGTCCAACACAGCCAGTGGATGGATCGATACCTAACGGGGTTTGGCAGCTCATGATGGAATGTTGGGAGCATGAGCCAACAGATCGTCCTAAAATCCAGGCAATATGCGAGTACTTTCTGGAACTACCCAGTAAGCCCAGGTTGTTCAGTTATATCATCTGCTTTCCATGCTCATAAATTGAAAACAGCTCATCCATCTGAAGAATTATCTCGAAATTATCGTCATCTTGAGTGGATTCCTGTGATGGCCAACATTTACCCTCACCTTGAGAGGGGGGTCAATCCGCATAGGATGTTTGACAGCCTTGTCGACCTGGGAGCACAGAGGAATGGTGCACGTCATATGCTCGGCTCTGTTGCAACACACAAAAGCTCTGCAACATCAAAAACCCAGAGCGATGAAGTTGTCAGTCTCCAGATCATCCAGGTGCACCCTCCTGACACAGCTGCTCTGTGTGTAATTGAGCGAGAGCTCACACTTACGATCAACTGTGAACACATTCTTCAAATCGAGGCACTGTACCTGGATCTAGGATCAGAGACCTTATGGGTTCAACGGCAGCATGTTCCAACCTCCCTCTCCCACATAAGGATACCAACTTTCTCCAACCCATCTATTGCGGCACTTTGTATCAAAGATGTGAGTTATATTCTCACCTGGATGATCATTTGTGATTCATATCTTCAGATTTTGCTTGCTTTCAATTATCTCCGGTGCAAACAGATCTCCATCAAGGGAATCCAACTGAGTGATATCTTGATAACCTCCAGCGGCTCCTTGAAATTGAGTAGGTCCATCACATATGGATTTGAGTCAAGACTAAGTGGTTCATATAGCAAATTTGGATACTGTTTTGGATAGTATTGATGGGGAGCCTGTCTTTAAACCAATACTTCCAGGAATGCTCGGAAATGCCAGGTAATTGATACCTATTCATATATCCTACCATTTTGCATAAAGTGCTGACAAACTAGTAGAGCCAATACCTCAATTGCAGCCATCATCTGGGAAATGGCTTCAGGTACCCGACCACTAATGGATCCACTGCAACATGCATCTCCCATGACATATAAGGAGTTCACCCAGCCTTACAAGGATGCGGATGATCTTGATGTCCTGACCGCTATCATTTCTCGGCGGCGTCCCGCTCTTCGGGAGTTTTTCCAAATGTGTTTTGCACATGAAAGCTTTGAAACATTGCTGAATGTATGTCCGTCCCCTTAATCATCTGAGCAACAAACTAATTTTCACCTAGACCCAGTTCATCAAGGATGCAGCTCCACGCTCTGCTCTGGTGGAGTTGGTCAATCAAGTTGAAGAGAGAGGCTGAGGTCTGAGATTTGAGATACAAAATTTATGGACAGACTTCACACTGGTGACTGATTTAACAGAATGATGTTGTGTTGAAACAATTTATCACATTTGTAACTTGCCAACTCTGCTTTGGTTTAGAGACCATGTCATGCTGTCAATGCATTGGAGCAGCCAGAACAAAAGCCAGAAGTTAAGAAATGTTTTGAATGCGGTGTAAGAGTAAATCAGCACAAAACAGCTCAGCTACTGAGCGATACATAAGCCACGTAGCTGCTGTAGCGCTGTAGCTATGTCCCCTTTATGTAGCGCTATGTAACACTCTGATCAGCAACCATAGCATACTGTAGCACTCTGTAGCACTGTAAGGGGACGTCTCATCCTTTTTCCTTTTTCGTTACTTGACTGTTCTACCTTTTTCCTTACTATACCCTTTCCTCTCTTCCCTCCTACTCTCTCTCACTCTTATCTCTCTTTATCTCCTCTCCTCTCATTCTTGTTTGCTCTTATTTATCAGTGGCTTCGTCACGCGCATCACTTATACCTGTGACACCCCCTGGCAAGGCTCCTTAGACTTGTTCTCTTTGGATTCCTCTGCCAGGTATGTGTCTAGCACCTCTGTACACGCTAGCTAGGGCTAATATACTTTGGATTCCTCTGCCAGTCTTGTCTGTGTCGTCCTGGGCACACAGGCACTGTAGGGTTGCCCTTACAAGCACCTGGAATTGCTACCATGGCATCACTGTAGCAGCACATATCCACGCACTGTGCTACTGGATGTCTATAATACCACTGTATATATATACATAGCCCACCAGAATCGGAAGTTGCTTTTATTTGGATGCAGACCAAAAATGAGATAGTAAACAGCAAAAAATGAGGACCCAGATGGCTGTGTGTGGTGGATACTATCACACAGTACTGTACAGTAAGTATCCTGTATCAAACACATTTTTTGCAACAAGTTTAACACTTTTCTGTCAGCATCATGATGTTTGCATCAAGTTGGAATAAGCTCACCACAAATTTCTCAGTGCACACAAGTTGCAAAGTTCTCCACAAGTGCACCAAAACCCATCACTGGACGTCCAAAGCAACACCCAACTATCTTCCTACACGCATTCCAAATCCCTACTGTACTGCATACAACTACCCCACCCACCTCACTCCACCTCCTCCCTCACCCTCCTCCTAACCCTAACCTCCCCCGTCGGACTCGGCATCCTAAAAAACGCAAACCACGCATCCCTCGGCCTCCCCTCCTCGCCCTCCTTGGCCCCCTCAGCAGCCTCGACATCATACTCAATCAAAATATGCGCCAACATCGCCTTCAACTCCGTCGCAGCAAAGAACCGCCCCGGACACGCATGCACCTGATGCCCGAATACCACGTGGTCCGGCGCGGTGGACACCATCTGGCGGTTGAACACCCGCGGCCCGCCCCCGCTCGCACCATCCGTTGCTGTTGCTGGGGCACCCGCAGCCGCAGAAGCTTCGCGTGCCCTCGAAAACCGAAACCCATCAAAGCACTCCGCCCCCTCATACAACCCCCCATCCCTCTGCACCGGATCCGCCACCACACTCAAAATCGCCCCCCTCGGCACCCTCACCCCATCCCCAAAAACGAACCCCCCCTCTGCACGCACCTCCCGCGTCATCGCAACCACGCTCGCCCCGCGCAGTCTCTGGCTCTCCCTCAGAAACGAATCGATCCGGTGCATGCTGTTCAGCGCCGCCTTGCTCCACCCCTCGGCGCCGACGACGCGCAGCGCCTCTTCGCGCATGGGCGCGATGTGCGCTGGGTACGCGGCGAGGTCGTATAACGCTGCGGCGAGCGTGGTGGAGGAGGTGTGGATCGCGGCCATGTTGACGGTGAGGATCCGCAGCGCGAGTTCCCGGGGCGTCTTGTCGTACTCGGGTGCGTAGTCGAGCAGCCACGAAATCAGGTCGTTCTGCAGTGGCCCACTCGCATTAGCCCTGTTCCTCCTTTCGCAAAGACGCGTACGCACCGGCCGGTCAGGACGATCCTTCCCCATCGTGCGCTCCGCCTCCAGGCGTTCCTCGAGCAGCGGCCCGAGGAACTTGAGCGCGTACCGAAGGGAGCTGTTCTTCGACGATAGGATGGGGACGATAAGCCTACACACACACAGTCAGTCGACGGATACACGGATACTTACAAGACATGAGGCACGCACGGTTTAATGAATTCGGGAAAGAGCGCGATGATCTGTCCGCGCGTGAATATGTTGACGGTGTAGTCGATGTTGAGTTGGATGAAATCGGGGTCGCGGCCTGGAGCAACTCATCAGAGGTGTATGCATGCAAGACAGGGCTGGCGCACAGAGGGGAAGCCCGACGAAGAGACGGTTGCTCGTCCGCGAGACGACCTTCATCGACGTGGGGAGGACTTGGATCGTCTTCCACTCTGGGTAAAACAAAAGTTAGAACGAGTGAAGAAGTTGGACGACACACGCACCCTTGCTCTCCCCGACGACGTCCCTGAACGCATGCACGATCTCATCCCGTACCTCGGGGAAGCACCGCGCGAGGTTGCGCGTCAGGCTGCCTCGCACCGTATGCACATGCCACGGGTCGTCGGCTATCTGGCTGCCGATGGTCCATTTCGTCTGTAACGTCTGTGTCGAAGGCGAGTGCATGAGATTCCCCATCCGGGGAAAGCGGGCATGCAAAACACACCTCGTTGACCGCCCCCTGGAAACTCAACACCTCCTCCGACACCCCCGCGAGCTCCGCGACGCGCTGCGGCCCGCTGGCAACCCACTCCCAGCGGAACGGCCGCGGGATGCGGAACACGCCCGTGGGGTTATTCTTGTATGCCGCCGTGACGGCCTCGTTGGCGTTGCCGAGGATGCGCAGAGCGGCGAGGTAGTAGGAGATGGGGTTCGAGGCGGCGTTGCCTAGCGCCGGGGCGGTTTTGTCGAGCTCCTGGATGGAGGGCGGTCAGCCCGGGGACGGTGGGGCCGAGGGAAGGCAAAGCGCACCCATTCTTTAGTCTGTTGTCGGAATAGCGAGATGGAGAGGCCGAGGACGGCTGCGCCGACGAGGTAGGGTGTGTAGGAGTCGCCCGACATGAGGGAGGGAGCGAAGAGGAGACGGACGGGGAATTTGCCGAGACGCCGCCAGGTGCCATGCCAGCGTGGGAGTGCTGATCAAAGTGGAAGAAGCTTGGTCCATGTGGCGCATCTGAGCCGAGGAGGAAGTCCAAGGCTTTGTGGCGCTCTCGACGGCTCCAATTGAGCGATGCAACCGGACAGAAAAAAAAAAACTCAAGCAGTGGTGTATGTCGCGAGCGGGAGTCGAACCCGCGCAGGGACACACGTGTGTCGCGTGACGTCACACTGTCGCAGCTTGGCCCAAACAGCCACGATGAAGCTCGCAGTCGGGGCACAACAGGTCCTCCTCTTCCTCCTCTCGTGGACACCAGCTTGGCTCTCCCCACCGCCCCGAAGAGACATCACCCGCTCCTGGGGTGCCTACTCCCCGTTCTTCTCCGTCGAGCCGTATCGACCGCCGCCGCGTGGTTGTCTCGTGGATCAAGTACGCATTTGTCTTCATCTCTTCCTCGCTCAAGGAGAAAACTAGGTCCACATCGTTCGTCACCTCGTCCAACATCAATCCCTTCCTCTCATACAACGGCGCAGCTCGAACGCCACGGCGCACGTTTCCCGACGCTTGGCGCGGGCGCCCGCATCATCTCCGCCGTCGACAAGCTGCAGAGCGTGTCGAGATACACCGACCGACGACTAGAATTCCTGAAAACATTCGAATATCAGCTCGGCGTAGCGGATTTAGTGCCATTCGGCGCTCTACAGTTAGCTAGCCTTCCTACCAGCATTTCACGCTGAGTTCACGGCGTAGGTCCCGCAAGTCCGGCGAAGTCGCGTACTCTCGGTACGGCCATCTCGTAACGAAGGATCTGCCCCTGTTCGTACGTTCATCGGGTGGGCAGCGCGTGGTGGATAGCGCGTGGAATTGGACCGCCGGTACGCGCTTCGTGCTTCGCCTCCCCTTGGCCTGAACTAACAAACAATTAGGCTTCGCAACCGCGAGTCGAGGAGTACACACCCCAACCATTTCCGTCATCTTCCCCGAAAACGTACGCCGTTGCACCCTCCCGCTCCCTCCTCGCTCCCTAACAAACTCCGGCAGCCGGAATTCAACAACACCCTCGACGACCACAACTGCCCCAACGCCGGCACCTCCACCGCCCAAACAACCACCTGGCTCTCCATCTTCGCACCACCCATAACCCACCGCCTGAACTTAGCCGCTCCGGGCGCGGGGTTGTTGGACGGGGACACGTATGCTTTGATGTCGTTGTGCGCCTTTCACAGCGTCGCCGCCGCCACCGCCCGAGGGAGCGCGCTGACGCTAGTGCTGTCCCCGTTCTGCGAGTTATTCACAGACGAGGAATTCGCCGACTTCGAATACGCGATGGATCTGGACAAATACTACGGTACTGGGCCCGGCGCATACCTAGGCCTCGGGCGCGTCCAAGGCGTCGGGTACACCACCGAGCTCCTCGCGCGGCTCACCTCCTCCCACACACCCTTATCCTCACCCTTACCCGGGCCGAAGAACGAACACGAACATCAACACCACACTCGACGGCGACCCGCGCACGTTCCCGCTCAACCGCACGCTCTACGCCGACTTCTCGCATGATAATCTGATGGTCGCGGTCTACGCTGCCATCGGGCTCGTGCGGCAGCCTGGGGCCGGGCCGCTCGATCCCACACGCCGCCGAGGAGGGAAAGGGAAGGGGACGGGGAAGGGGAAGGGGAAGAGGCGGTGGAGAGCAAGCCACCTCGTCCCGTTCGGCGCGCGGATGGTCGTCGAGCGGCTTCGGTGTTCCGCGTCCTCATCCTTCTTTCCCCCATCCTCCCCCTCCCCATCCTCCTCCTCCCCATCCCCTTCCTTGCTCTCCTTCCCATCCTCTTCCGACGCGTCCTCCGAGTCTGACGACGACGACAACGACGAGTCTACACCGGCAGTCCGCATACTAATCAACGACGCCGTCCAACCACTCGACTTCTGCTCCGCACACCACGGGGTATGCGAGCTAGACGCATTCGTAGAGAGTCAGTCCTACGCAAGGAATGGAGGGGAGGGTGATTGGGAGGAGTGTTTTCAAGTTGATTGAAATCGACTCTCGAGGCGCTGTGACCCGATATAAGTAAGTGTAGTTTGCCTGTGGGGACTCTCGTCTGATAGGTAAAGCGGAATTCACCCAAAGGTTCAAACTTCATGCATGATCATGTACTGTATCACTGGCAACGAATTCACGGGAATTCAGTGAGCTTGTCCTCCATATGCATCGGACTGCGAAGTTCACTGACCTTCAAGTTCAAGATCACCATCAGCAAAAGGAGAACGCGCCTCTATTCCTATATAATGGCCCACCCACAATGTAAAGCAATGCAAGGGTATGAAAGTCTACACTTGACAATATAAAGATATAACGTCTACAAGATACTACTTAGTATTGTAATGCCTTGAATGCGATTCTGAGCGCGACGAAGTCCGAGGAAGAGCTTGGCAGGGCAAGAGCGAATCAACGTCGAAGTGCCAATGTCAACGCTTCTCTTTCCTCGACTCCCACCACCCAGCGCGCAAATGTCCACCGCGCGCCTTA
This sequence comes from Mycena chlorophos, assembly GCA_014461115.1. Taxonomy (NCBI): domain Eukaryota; kingdom Fungi; phylum Basidiomycota; class Agaricomycetes; order Agaricales; family Mycenaceae; genus Mycena; species Mycena chlorophos. The sequence continues at coordinate 838,596 of JACAZE010000002.1, read as the reverse complement.
CGCCTTCATCTACGTCAATTCCCGCCGTCGACGGTCGACCGGAACCCAGCAGCCGACACCCAATTCTAGCCCGGTCGACGCCCAGCATTAATTTTGCCGGCAGGAAAGCAATCGTCGTCGCGAGCAGGCGGGGACCCCGACTCGGAGGAGGGTCAGAGTGTCGCTGGCCTGTGACAGTATTGAGCAACATCTTGTACTTCATTGAAATTCAGTGGACTAAGGCCAAACTACGGCAAGTCTTCCGCGTCGGCCATCAGAGCCGACTCGGCTCGATGTCAGCGGACGGCAGATGTGGCGCCGAATACCGCTGATTTTAATACTCAGCGTAGTGGATGTTACTTCGGGCATACTGCACAGTATCATGCCGAGTCGTGCCGGAGCAAACGGCATCCGTAACCGTATCGTATGGGCTCGGAGCGGTACGTATAGCCGACCCGATGGCTGATATACATCAATTCAGATGTAGATTGGCGCCGTCCACGCCGTATGTACGGCTTACGGCGTGTACGAGCCGTACCGTACCGTACGGCTGTCGGAGCGGGCGCTTGACGGGAAGGCTTCGGCCGGGATCGGTCAAACGCCGTCCCGTATTAAGCCGTAGCCATATACGGTACGGCCTACAGCTCTAGGACCAATGTAGCCACACGTCCCAACCAATTCGGCGTGTTGCGGCACCGAGTTTGTGTCCCATTCCTCCTCTTTCACTCCAGTAATGGGCAGACGCTGGCTACTACAAGCTTTTCCAGGGCACGCGGCAGCTGTATACTATCCATCTGATCTCAGCTGTCATCCTACACGTTCCCACGTCAGTCCGTTTGCTTCTTGATCCTGAACTACCACCTCGAGCGCCCATGGCCCCTGGCGTCTCCACTTTCCCGAACGAGCTTTGGCTCTCTATCCTCACCTTCCCCGTCCTCCGACGCCCGGACCATATCAGCATCTCCCTCACCTGTCATCACCTTCGGTCCCTCATCCTGCCAACGCTCTTTGAGCACTTGCACCTCCGACCATACGCTGTCGACGGAAGCGAGGACACACCTCCGACGATTGCCCCCCGAAGCCAAGCTGGACGCCGAGCTCGCAAGACTGGCGTTCTGGGCGTCAGACAAAATCGCCTCGTCGGTGCGGCGATGCACACTCACCGCGTGGTGGCACAGCCAAAAGCCCCAATATCGCGTCGCCGAAGACCCGTATGTCCTGCAGACTGCGTTCTTCAGAGCCGCCGGTCGATTTATGCGCCTGAAGACGCTCGTAGCGACCGAAATCTTCTTTCGCTCTGCGGACTTGCAGGCCTTGGCATCCCTCACCTCAATCGAGTCATTCTCCGTCTCGTTATTCCGCTTCGTGGGTGACCTCGCGTTTCCCCGCAATTCCTGGTCTCTGCAGTCCATAACCATCTCACCGGCGTACGAAGGGGGGGAACAATCTCGGATGTTGGCCACCTGGTTTCGTCTTGTCGACCCCGCTGTCCTCCAACGGATTACCCTTCCCGAAGGCACACCGTATGAGCGCATCGACGAAGCGAACGATCCAATCGTCTTCCCCGAGGTCCGCACTCTCTCGACTGCGTGCGATGGCTCCACCACAGACTTCCACTGGTTCGACGCGCTGCTCGGAATGATGCCTAATCTCCGACATCTCGAGGTCTGCGCTGGCGAGTTTATCTGGGACAACATCGCACTCGATGAGCTCAGCTTCTCGGAGGCCGTCGCGAAACGTCTCTCTCTCCTCAGGGAAGTATCCACTCCCGTCGGCTTGCTTTCGGCCTTTCAAGCCATTTCATCCAATAGCCATGGCATCCAACGACTCTCTATCCAGCGGGAGTGTAGCACCGACCGGATCCTGTCGCTCCTCACAGCGGGATCGCCATATGTCAACGTTGTTGACCTGGAAATCGAGGATTTAGACGAAGATGGAGACGATCTCGTTACAGCTGTGGCTGATCTGCGCGAGGTTCTGGTCCGCCTTAGTCGACTGGAGCGGGTGAAGGTGAAAGTCTATTATCCTCCGCCAATCACGCCTTTCGCGGTGAGCTCGTTCTTATTTCTCGGGGTTTTTTTTCTTCTTCTTAGGCTCACGAAATATCCGATAGGCAACCACGTGGATCAACACCTTACTATCCCCGCCCATTTCTGTCCCCCTTGGGCTCAAATTCCTTGCAATCACTATCCGGATGTCTCGCAACCCCGTCCTCCGCGAAGAGTTGCCTTTACCGACGGCCATCGACCCGCCTGCGATGATAACAACTCTCCGCTGCCGATGTCCCGCGCTGGAATTCGTCTGGATCGACGCACTACACTTTCTTATTGACTGGCGTGTTCCGGGACCAGGACTGCGTTCTGTTGCCGGTCGAAGAGTCCGCTCGAACCAATATGGCGAACGTCTCGATACGGCGCCACGGAACGAGGATTGGGCTGCCAAATTCGAGGTGCTTGATACATATGAGCCGGGTATGGCATTTCCCTGGTCAGTTATAGCGATTCTGACATTCTTCAGGGCAAAACATAGATCAACTTGCGAAACTTTGGCAAGAAATGACGCCAGCATGGGAGGCACGAAGCCAGAATCATGAGAGCCAACAACCCTACCACCTTTGATGAACACACGAGCATGATCATTGCGGAACCGTTCGAACGTGTTGTGTTCGAACGGCCCTCACTACTACTAACTACTATACATACGACTACCTATTGAACCAATTAAAACTGTTCAACCGATCAGAACTAAACCGAATGTAACGAGCCAGAACACATACCGAGAGTACAAGTAGCTGGTTTAACGCACTCATCAGCGGTGAGGGATTCGAGGACTCGGACGGACTCACTGCGCGTTGAACCAAACGGAACCAAATTGAACTGAACAGAACCGAATCGATCCGAACTAAACAGAACGGAACTAGCATGAGATAAAGAAAGAGAAACAAGAGAAGGACTCGTAACTCACGTTGAACCAAACCAAACAGAGAAGGAAAATTGCGCTACAGATGTTCAACGCAAACAACATAGTGACAGAGACGCTCACAGTAGGGCGAGAGACACGGACAGTGAATGGTTGGTGAGATAGAAGGAGTGGACTGGGCACTGAGATTGGTCAAAATCCGAGAGTGCTAAAATGAATCAGACCCACCATGCGTCTTATGCGACCGGAACGTAATCCCACCCAGGCTTGCGTCGCTGTCCAGCAGGGGCCACTGCAGGCGGCGGTGTCGGTCGCCGCCCAGTGACGCGAGACGTGCGGCGTGGCTGCGCAGGCCTAGAGCAGCACTGATCAGATAAAGGTCTATAGTCTGATACGAAACCACGTACGCTGTGGTAGGCGGTGGGCCCGGATTTGACTTGCGTCGACGTTTCGCAGGACGGGCGCCTGAAGCGGAACCACGCTGTTTGACAGCAGCCGGGGCGGCCCAGACAGGAACCTGCGACTCGTCTCGCGTCACGGCCGGCTGGAACACAGCGGGAGACGGTGCCGATGACGTGGGAGGTGTCATGGGCGACGGAGGCGCAACAGGCGACGGAGATGCGACGGGCGACGGAGATGCGACTGGCGATGAGGGTGCGACGGGTAACGGAGGTGCGACAGGGAACGGAGGCACGATGTTGACCTCACTAAGCGGCGAAGGAGCGCTCAGTGGGCGAGGGGTCTGTTTCGGCGACGCCGGAGGAGTTATCGGACCCGAGAAAGCCAAAGGGGAAGATGGGATCGAGGGAGGGAGGAACGAGAATGGCGCCGGCGAACTGGGCCCACTCGTTTCGACGAGGTGTTGGGCTAGGCGGAGAACGTCTATCGTAGAGAGCTTGCGGGGGTCGTCGAGGTGGGCGGGAAAACAAAACAAGCTGGTATCGTAGCACTTTGATGTGTCGGCAACGAGCAACGGCCATGGAACGGATGCGCCGCGCCCCGCATTAGCTAGAGAGGACAAGTCAGCTTGGATTCGAAGAGAGAAGTATGCTGATGTACCCCAGAGAAGATCGAAGAAAGCGATGAGTAAATCCCGTAAGTCGGCGAGCTTCATGTCGTTGATATCGACGGCGGGGAAGCTGACCTGGCCAGCGGCGTTACGCGGGAACTGAGGCACAGTCAGTGTTTGAGGACGCTTTCCTGGGAAACAATCAGCGACACAAAAACCGGAAACCAGAGAACGAACGAACGAGGAAGCACATCATCCGTCCACTCTGCAAATTGCATTCCCACTTCCGCCTCCAACTGCGCGCCAAGAAAGCGTTGCCGCGTTGCATTAGCCTTGCAGTGACCTTCGACGCTACCCAAGCACGTCAGTAATAGGGAAGACCGCACGAGAAAGGCATCTTACCAGCCCGCAACAAGATCCTCGCCGTCGGGGGCCCGGAACGAGAAGAGCACCAGCAGCTCCCCATCCCCGAAGCGACCGCTCTGGCAGATGTCGCGCGCTGCAAGACTCATTGCCCCAGCGAAATCCGCTTGATTCCTGTAAAGAACATAGGATTAGTGCACTGTAACAGAAACAAGCGTGTAAAGACGCACTTGGCCACGTCACCGGCTCGAGCCTTCGCCTGCGAGTTCCAGTCCTCACGTTCCTCGGCTGAGAGTGCGTCCCAGAGGCCCTTGAGAACGCTCTGATAGACGGGGCGGTTAGGAGCATCCGCAGCGTGGCCTCGAAGGGCGCGTGAAATGTCGTCCGCGTGGTCATCTGCGAACATCTCGCGCCCGGTCGGCAGCCGGGGAAGAAGCGGGTTTGAGTCCGCGGGTCGTGCGTCAGGCGGAACGGTCGTTGACGCGGCCTTGTTGACGAGGTGCTGGTGGTGCCGGTGGTTCCCAAATTTTCGGACAATTTTCTAGCAAGTGAGTCAGACTTGGAGTACAGGATTCGATGAAGTAGCGAACCCCGTGTACTGCTCTGCGTCGCGACGGGGAGACCGACGAGAAGGACGACGAGTCCATTAGCTCGGACGCCGTTGTGTTCTTCCAGTCGCGACGGCTGGTCCGCGTCGTGCCCGCTTCAAGCAACGCGCGCCAAGCAGCATAGCGCGAGCGAATGGCGGCCTCCTGCGCCTGCGTGAAGCCATCGCGGTTGACCAGGTCGGCCATGGGCATGCCAAGATGGCGGGGGTGGAGGAGAATGCGACGACGGGGAGGTGGTGGAGGACGAAAGCAAGCAGTGAATTGGTGACGTGATGGCTTGTCCTCGGCGCGTCTGAGCCCCTGCGAGCGGCGAACTTGCGACTACGGCATGAATTCCTCAGCTCTAGCCTCTAGGTCCGTCGGGAAACAGTGTGCTGAGTCAGAAGACGGGCGGAATGTTTGCAGAATGTTCTTCGGAGCAACAACTCTTGAACAACTCCGTTCAACGGAACTCGGATGCAAAGTTGATCCAGTCCGAGTCTGTGTGCGTTTCCAGCGGCTGCTACTCTCCTTGGCCAAGCGAAGACGTGCGCGACGGGGAACTCGGATGGGCGCTTGCAGGGCCGTGGGCGGCAGACGTTGTAGCCGCATATCCGAGTCTGGGTTGCTTTAAAAGCCCGTCCGCTCATGTCTCAAGGTTCAGTCCCTCCCTCTCTTTCTCGTTCCACTCCAACGCAGAGCACACAGTCGTTCCTTCACAATGCCTCCTGTCCGGGCCCTAACCCCGACACGTCGTCAGGCGCGCTTCCGCCTCCGTGCCAACTCGTCGCACAATAGTACTCCGAGCCGCCAAGCGCGCGTTCGAGAGCGTCTCCATGCGCAAGTGGAATCGCGTGGCTCTTCGTCGCCTGCCACGGCCTCCTCGTCGGCTCTTGACACACCCTCTGGCGATCGCGCGGAGAGTGCTGCTACGCAGATTGCGCTAAAATGGTATGTTTATCTCTGCCGTCCAGCCGCAATTGTTTCTATACAAATTAATATCGTTCTAGCACCGGCATTTTAGCTGGGCTTGGTCTCGAACCTGGCAATGGCACGAAGAAAAGCACGCTCGCGACCATCGACAAAGCCGCGGAAGAGCTGCTGGCGCTCGTCCCCGTGCCCACGGACTTCACCGGCACGCCGGCTGGACTTTGCGCAACTCACCGGCGCGGTCAGCTGCAACAGAGCAAAGGCGCCCAAGGCTCAGGCCGGACTCTTGGCGCAAGGTTCTTCCGTGTACGTATCCCAATGCCTGCTTGGCGAAGAATGCCTGATCCATTCCACCGTGTTGTCCTAGTGCGACGATCCCGAACACGCATCGCATCCCCTTCGTCTTGCGGGACCAACTTGGGAGCCGTTGTACAGTCGCACTGACGGTCACGGCGCTCGCGCTCGCGCTTTGATGGATGCTCGTCTAGAGGTCAAGCAGTTCCGCCCTCGCAAGCCAGGTCAAGTTGGTATTGATGCACCTACTCGTGCGTCGATTTCTTGAAGTTTGTGCCACCTATACTAATTAAAAGTAGATGCTCGGCTCCCGGCTCTCGAAATCGCGTCGGAGCGCTCACTGTCACCGGCAGCGTCTTCTGAGGTTGGTAGTTGCTACATGGCCCCGACGCCAGTGCCCGAAGTGGTGCACATCGGCGGTCCCGAAGGGCTTCTCGCTCCGGCGGGCTTGGTTTGGCGCAACTCACCGGAACCTCAGATCCTCGCTCCAATGGACGAGTCGGACAATACTTCCGTGACATTGGGCGACGAGGATACCACCACGTCGGGGAATGACGGTGACGACGAGGGTAAGACTTTCTCCTAGCTGTCAGTTAGGCATCACACTCAAGCATTCTCAAAAGACACCACTATGTCTATTTCCAGCGACGAGTCGGCGGAAGAAACAGAGTCTTCGAGTGAGATTGAAGTTGTCGCAAATGCGCACAAGACTTCCATTTTGCTTGTTTGCTTTCACAAGGTGTGTGTATTTTGTCTGACAACGCCACCACATGCTGATCGGCCCGGGAGCGTGTGGGATCGCCCCTCGCTTTCAAGCTTAGGGTTCGTAGCGGCATGGTCCGGCTTTCCGACTATATCGACAAGCTTCGCACCGGCCGTCTCCCGATCCAGGAGCCACTGCAGCGCCATCTTGGGGGTACTCCCGGAGCTTGGGTGAAATTTGAGCTCAATCAGCGAGTGCGCGTGCTGCCTCGTGATGACGTGATTTACCTTCGCGTCAAAGGGAATTTGGCCCGTGTTCCAGAGCATCTTTATGACTTGCGTGGCGTCCAGGAGGTACTGGTGATTGATTAGACTGTTTTTCCTCCGCTTTCCACTCGTTTGTGAACTATCGTATACACAGTTAATACCTTGACTTCAATGGAATCTGAGTAGTTGTGGCGTCTGTCCCGCTTCGAGTCTGTTCGCTCTCCTTTCGCGCCATTTAGCCTATCGCGCCGTTTCAGTCAGCGCGGATAGGCATGTCACCGGGTATATATATAGTCCTTGACAGTTGCCATCTGCTGGGCCAGAAGCTGTCTAGACTACCGGCGCCGGTCTGGTGGTTACATATTCTAAGTTTACCGTCGTGTCAGATTCCAGCGATAGGCCAAATCGGCCCGGTAAGATCATGCGGAGCGAAGCTCAAGGACAGCGGGGCACTTCACACACCACTCTTGCTCCTTCCCCCCATCTTGCCCCAATCCTCCTCCATGTCCACCGCATCTCGACAGGCCAAGCGCAAAGCAGACGATGTCGCCGATCTCAATACAAATGTCTCCACCTTCAAAAAATCTGGTACTCGCAAAATTACGTTCAGCATGACCGATGACGCTGGTACCGCATCCTCATCGATGACAACATTGCTTGAGCCTCCCGCCCGGCTCTCACAGCTCCCGCTACTGTCTGATCCGGAGGCAGACATTGTGATGGAGGACATCAGTCCTGCCGAGAAACCTAAACCAAATCGGGTATGTCCGCATTGCGCCTGGGTCAAGAGTATGAACTGAACAGATCACAGAGGGCTCAGTTGATGCAGGATTTCGAAAAACACTTTGAAACTATTGGCAACTTGCTCTTGGAATTTGAGAGTGATCTAGATGCTGGGTCCATTTGCCCATGTGGGCGGCCAAATGCACTTGCAACTGTGCAGTGCCGTGACTGCATTGGGTATGAGTTGTCTTGCGCCAGCTGCTTTTTAGCAGATCACCGGAAAAATCCGTTCCACTGGGCGGAGGTCTGGGATACAGAGCACGGATTCTTTGTGCGACATGACCTCTCTACCCTTGGCTTTGTACTCCAGGTTGGCCATGCGTCCGGTATATGTCCTTCTCCAAGAGCAGCCAATCCTCTTCACAATTGTCGACTCGAATGGCGTGCATTCCACTCGGGTGCAATTCTGCTGCTGCCGGGAGATTCCCCCTAACAAACTGCGCCAACTACTTCAGCACGGGCTCTTTCCAGCAACTACAGAGCAGCCTCTCACAGCGTTCACTATCCGGATGCTCAAACAATTTCAACTTCATAACTTTGAATCAAAAAAATCAACCTACACCTATCTCAAGGCAATCCAGCGCCTATCTGATAATGCATTCACTGCAGATGTTCAGGTATGGAGGCTTACTTGACTAGCCAATTATTCATAAAATAATCTTTTAGAATCCATATGCTGCATTCCGCACGGTGGTCCGTGTCTACAACTATTTGAGCATCAAGAAGCGTGCTGGGCAAATGCATGATATTGATCAGATTCTCTCTCATCGCCCTGTGGGCAATCTACTTGGTATGGTGTCCTGCATGCCCAGAGCCTGGATTCAACTCAGATCCAGTTGTTACTTCAACCCCACAACATCTCTGGTGAGTTTATAGAAACATGTCTTGCAAAATTTGGGGAGCTTACTAGATTTACTAGTCATCTCAATCAAATTCAACGAACACTTGATGGAAACTTCCAATGCAACCAATTCAGCAAGAACACAGATCCCGATGACATCTCACTCTGTGATGGCAAAGGTTACTTCCCATTGGAGACTGAGTACCGGGAATATCTCAGCAAAATTCCTCCAACTCAGGAGGTATCCAGTTCCCATGTTCAAGATATTAGTAACAGCTAATTTGGAAATAGAAATCTGTGTGCAACTATCTCTCTGTGGTCAATAGGCAGGACAAGAAGAAATTCAAGAATATGGCAGTCACTGGCATTGTAAATTCACAATGCAGCCATGTCTTTGTTCTGTCCTCTGTGGATCTTCATGCAGGAGAGAGGTGAGCATTTAAATCTCTGCCCTGTTCTTGTCAGTCACTGAAAGTACAATTCTAGGTTTGCTAACACAGACAAGGCTCTAGCACTAGAGCTAGAACGATGGAACCCCAAGGAGCCCTTCAAGATCTTACTTCAACGTGAAATTCAAGATGTAGATGATACCCGGACATATGATGCTGCCTGCTCGTATGTGGTAAATCTAGTTCAACGCTTCACAGAGCACTTTCCTCATCTTGTGCACCTTGTTCGTCGAATCCGTTGGGGAATCCCAGCACTTCATATCCAGGGCCATCAAGATTCATGCATGTATGGCTTATGGAACAGCATACATGGAGTGTGTAGGCCACTTCCATGGAGAAAGTGCTGAGCAGTACTGGCCTGAGCTGAACAAGCTTGGTCCATATGTTCGTCAAATGAACAGCGGCCATCGTCAAGACACTATAATCTCTCACCATGGTGACTGGAATTGGAAGAAGACTATGAATCTTGGTTTGTGATGATTATAATTCAAGTTTTTCACTAATTTCAACTCCTAGCCAACACCCTCTCAGATGATCTATCAGCTGCAGAGATCAACTATATAGCAAAAAAAAAATCATCTTCTGGGCTTGAGTGTTTCCTTCAGAGATCAATTACAGAAGTGGCAAGCAATGCCCAGGATCTCAAAAGCTGATGGAAAAGAGGTGCAGAGTGTCTACAAGCACAACTCTACAAAAGGTAATAGAACTACAGACAGTGGACAATGGAGCTGACATTTCAGTAGTGCCTTCACAGCAGGCAATTTATCAGAAATTGGTCAGAGATGACAATGCCTTTGCCCGGACTACTATTTCCAAGGGCCAGGTAGCAACATTCTTTGATGAAGCCCTGAAGATTGAAGATGAACAGCAAGTCTTTTCCTCCAGCTCATTCTAGTCTCACTTATGACATATTTGATAGGCAACAAATTGTTGATCTGATTACAAGACAGGCAGAGCATAATTTGGTTGCCCAACAAAAGGAAATAGATAGCCGAAGCACAAAGGTAACTAACCGGATAGCCAATTGGCGAAAACAGCAAAAGGCCCTAATGCCTGCTATTGGAGATACTGTTTCAGATCAAACCCAGACATCCCCTCCCATTCATCGGGAGAAGCTTTTCTGCCGTCAGCTTTTGTCAAAGCAGAAGATCGCTTGCGACTGGGACTTGCTGATCAAGCTGCTGAAGAGACTCGCTGGCGGGATGGCCAGGGTTTTGATGCCATTCGTGCAATGCAAAACAATGTCAAGGCAGTAACAGCACTGCTGAAGAACAAGACCAAGCAAGATCGTGGCCAGAAACAGAATACTCGATCCAACACTCAAGTTGAAGAAGCACTCTACCGCCGAGCGGCACATGGCTTCAGTTAATGCAGCAAGGAATGCACAAATGATACTCACAGGCTCCTCAATCTTTCCACCACTGACAGAAGCCGACCTATACATGAAACCTGTACTGGAAAAACGGCGTCTTGGTGACTCTAAGCTCAGTGATGGTGCACTTTGGACAGCCCTCGCACCTCTTCCAAGTGTATTAGAGGATATGGATGTAGATGAAACAGATGCAGGTTTGTGATTTGGAGTTATATTGGAAGTAAAATTAACAAAGTGCCAGAGGATATTGCCGAAAAGCCAGAGCATAGGATAGGTACTCAAATGAGTAGACGGAAAACAGGTAATCAATTTTATCTCGTATAAATAAGCTGCTGATTCTTAAAGGCCCTCGAATTCGATCACAGGCTCAAGGCAGCCAAAGAAGCCTTGATGATGACCGTCCAAGCGGTTGGATTTGGCAGCTGGGAAAACTAGTTAGCATGAGTGACCCTGAAATGGAAGAGTGGTCCAGAGAAGGTAGAAATACCATCACCTATTTTTCCTTCCTTACTTATTTCTAGGAGACCGTGTTCAATGGTTTAGAGCTGAGGCAGAAATGAAGCGTTGGCAGGAGCAAAAAGAACAGAAGCTCGCTGAGCTACTTCGGACTCGTCGGAGCTTCCTCAAAGATGGCAGGCAACTTGGGATGCTCTAGCAGCCGAGTTACACTCTCCAACATCAGGCCATGCTGCATATGCACGACAGAAAGCAGCAATGTATTCGCGGATGGCAGCTGACACAAGTCAGAAGGTGCAGAATGCTGGCCTTGCACAATTATTGGCACCTGGTGCAAATTTGGTGGAGTGGGTTGATGAATCAGAGAAAGAGAGAGGACACGGAGTTTCAGAAGGACTTGCAGCAAATGTTAAAGTAGTTAATTGATACGTTTGCTGTTAGTGGTACTTGGATCGAGCTGTACGTGCGCGACATTTACCCCATTGTCTGTTTGTTCCACTGCCCGCGGTGGTGATATCTGCCCGCGAGAACCACTTCTCTACCGTCTCCTGGTGTAGTGGTATACTTCCTTCTGTTCTGAGCTTCTCCGTCGCTGAGGTCACCGGTTCGAATCCCGGTGTGTTTTTGCATATTTCGGTCTCGTGTACCCGTTCCGTTCCGTTCCGTTCTGTTCGCCCACGTTCGGTTTCGTTCCATATGTCGGTTGTGCTAGTCGGCCCCGCAAGTTGTTGAACGTGAACCGGTTCGAACCGTTCGCAAAGATCATGCTCCTGGGTTGAACAAAGGTGGTAGGGCTTATCTGAGAGCGACCTTGATTAGGACAAACACATTCTAGAGTTCTTCGGCCTAGATTAATCTTGCTACGATCCACCACAGCTCAACTTCCAGTCAAGTAAATCCGTGTAGTAAATACCAAGCTATCCAAATTGATCGCCGATCAATTGTTGAAGGACAGTCCATCAAAATCGGCATATCGCGCCATTTTTTCGCCTTTTCGCGTTGCTTTGGCGGGAGATATAAAGGCAGAACCTGCTAGCAACCATCGTTGCCGGCTCGAGGCCGTGAACCACGGTATTTTCTCCTTGCGAGGTTGGCCCAGCGCTTCGTCAACTGTTTCGCTGGACGGCGCCAACCTTCTCCCAACCGACTTCTTTTTGCTTCTTCCTCGACGCCCCGGCGCTCATTCAAGGAGGTACTTGGGCTCCTAACCCCAAATCTCCAACGCCGGCGACCGCTTGCTCAGCACACCTTTCCCGTGATCTACGGCGAATTCTTCGGAAAACGCGCTTCGAAAACACTTGCCTCATGCTAATTGGACACCACATCTTGATTTCCCGAGGGTCGGGCAGACTCAGCCGTGGTTCTCCAATTCTTATGCTGACGAATGTGCACGGATCTTACTAAAGATTGTCTTGTCAGCCCTCTCTCCACTATCCTCGATATTTCCAACATTTGCTTGCATTCACGTGCACCAAGCAGCTGGGCTCACGCATTCAAGACTGACAGTTTCAAGAAAATTGAAAAATCTGGCATTTATTTTCAGGCACTTCCGGGCAACATCAAAAACTTCCGCGGAACCAGAAAATGGAAGCAAATCCTCCAATTAATTCCCGCTTCCTGCCAGAACGGCTTCCACTGTCAACGCTTTAAAAAGAGCCACCACGACTCCGACAGCTCCTCATCCAAGTCTTTCATGGTCCTCAAACTCTACTGCACCTCGACTGCCGGCGGCGGTTCCGGCGTTGTTGCTCTGATTATGAAAGAGCACAACATCCCCTTCGAGTTCGTGCCCGTCGCGTTTGCGCCTCCCGAGCGCGAGCACAAGACGGAAAAATTCATGAATACCTTGCATCCCTTTGGGCAGGTTCCGGTTCTCGTGCGTTCAAAAGTTTTCCCTATTCTTTCCTTGAAACCTTGGGCTCAAGTACCTGCTAGGACGACGACGGCTTCATCCTCTACGAATCGCGCGCAATCGCTCGCTACCTCCTCGCTAAATACCCTTCTCCCTCCGGCCTCCAACTAATCCCACCTTCCACGGATCTCAAAGCCACCGCACGCTTTGAGCAGGCCATGTCCGTCGAGACGATGAACAACTTTGTTGGTGCTTTGAAAATCGCTGCGGAGGTGGTGTTCAAGTCCGTGTCCTCTTTGGGGTCCGAATCCGTGGCACCAAGCTCAACCAACTTATCTTTCAGGAAGACAGAGGTAGATCCAGCTGTGTCAAGGCCAGGCTGAGTAATCCGGCCCTAAAGGTTGGGCGGGGTCGAACCCCGCCACCGTCGGGGTCGAACCCCGATGCAGGTGCTTCCTCGCCGGACTAGGCAGAGTGGTATTTTGGCGAGACGGAAGTTAGGCTCGCCCTAACTTCCGCTGCCCTTTTATCTACACATTCTAGTTAGGGGGATCGGTGGGCGCATGTGGCGCGCCGATCCTTTCCCTTTACTACGCCCGTCTCCAATCGTCGATCTCCGCGTGCTGATCCTCGGGCTGATCCCCGGTTTCATGACATCACCCCCCCTCCAAGGCAACTCGTCCCGAGTTGCCGTTCGTCGAGGCGAAAAAAAAATTTCCTGCCTCGGCATCGGCGCGGTCTCTGGTGGGACTCGTGCCGGACATCAGCTGGAGCTGGCATCGGTCCTTGGACCGGCTTCGAGCTTTGGTGAGGCTCGGCATCGGCGCGATTGCCGGCTTCGGGGTTGTTTTGCAACCTCGGCGTCAGTCTCGCGACTGGCATCGGACGCTTTCGGGTCCGGCATCAGCGATTTGCTGGCTTCGGGAGAGCTTGGCGACTCCCCCGGCGTCGGTTTGTTAAGCCGGCTTCGAGCGTTCAGCTCGGCATCGGACGGCATCCCGCATGCCACCTGGGGTGCCGTTCCGGTCCTCTTTACTTCGTTCTGATTAGCCTCTGGCTCAGGGTTCGCCGAAGGTGTTCTTTTCCTTTGGCTCAGGGTTTGCCGCGCTTCTTTTCTGATGGGCCTGAAACTTGCACCCGGACCCCGCTGCTGCGGGGTTACCGAATATGGTTTAGCGGTGAGCTTCGCTTTGAATAGATCGGAGATCTGTTCGCCAGATCGGGACTTTGTTTCCTCCCGATCGTCGATGGGCCCCGCTATATAAGCGGGGTTGGGTCGTTTCTTCGGTATTTCTTCTTCCCTTTCGCCCCCATGTCGTTTCCTCCCCGTCGTCACCACCCTCGTCTCCACCAGCTGCGCCTCGAGGTTGACCTCGATGCCATCGCCGACGACCTTCTGGGGGTCCGTCGTTCTCCCAACATCCCCGTCTCCTGGACGTCTCGGGTCTTCTTCACCCGCCCTCGACAGCCGGGCCCTGGGTTCTCCCAGCGGCGCCTCCGTGCCCTCGAGTTCGCCGAACCTCCGGTCCTTCCTCTCTCCTTCCGTGAACTCCCTTCCCTCCCTCTCGTCGAACGCCTTACTCCCCTTCGCCCCGTCTCCGCCTTCCTCCAATCGTGGGACGGCTTTCGCTGGTCCGCCGACCTTCTCCCTTTGGTCCAGCACATCCATACTGGCAACCTCCCCGTCCTCGGCTTCTCCGAGGCTGTTCGTCGGGATCGCGTCGCGCTGCCCCCCGTCTTCGTCACCGAGGCGCCGCGCTCCCTGTCGGCCGGTTTGGGTTTCGTCGATTGGGCCTTTCGGACGCGCTTGTCCGCCCATCGTCTTCCCCGGCGTGTACCGCGCCCTCCTTCCTCCGCGTTTCCTGCCCCCTCTTTTTTCGCCGACGCTCCACATCCTCGGGCATTTCCCGAGTCGTGGACGCGCGAAGATTGGTTGCACTCGCTGTTCGTCCCTGAACGCTCGGGTGTCCTGCGCGGGGTGGGTCCCTGCCATCTTCGGTCCCCCGCACGCTTTCTTCCTCGTCTTCTTCGACTCGGTGACTGCCCATCGGGTTCCCGCGTCGGTCTTGGGCCTGGGCATTCCCCACGCCGATGGTGCCGTCGTCGATGTACGCGACGTTCTCGTCCGCATCACCGACCAGTTGCTGGTGGCGCACCTGGAGTTAGGCCTGGTGGGCGCAAACAGGGTTGACCTTTGTCGGCGTTTCCTCCCCTTCGCGGTACGCCATCCCTTTGTTTTGTTTTGTCGTCGTTGACCCTCGCCCTTTTTAGCGAGGTTTGTTGCGGATTCTGGCCAACCTCTCGCGGCTGGGCCTTCGCGTTTGCCTTGGCGAGCGATTTTTTGAGGACTTCCTCCACCCCGTGACCCGTCTCGCCGACGAGGATCCGGCCATCCTTCACGCCAACCTGCTCGCCAACTTCGACGATCCCTACGAGGCTTCTTTCCTCGTGGCGGATCTCACCGCGTCGGTTCCCATTGCGGACCGGTTCGACCACCAGGATCCCGACGGCTCGTTTGTCGCGGATACCGCCTGGCGGGTTGTTGGGGACGAGTTTGACTTCCGTCCCCCGCGGTTGGTGACCTCCAGCACTGGCGAGGCGGTTTTGCAGCCGTCGGATTCCCCGAGCTGGTTCGGGGTAAGCGCCTCCACCCTCGAGTCTCTTAGCGATCGCTTGGGCGACTCGGTTCCGGACTCGGACCGGGTGGTGGTCGATCCCGCTCCCTTGGTGTGGGCTCGGCTGCCGGACACGGCGACGCCTTACGATCGTGCCGACTTCGCTGCCGCGTCTCGGGAGCCCCGTTGGCTGGTGGTTAGCGGGTTGTTGGAGGAGGTGGACTCGACGGTGGACGCGTGGGCCCTGCCTCCTCCGGTCTGGGGCGCCGCTCGTTTCGGGGTGGCGATGCCGATGTCGCCGTTCGTGCCTCGCGCCAACTCGGGCGCGGTTGGCGCTGGGGCTACCGGCGCTCGACCACACGGCCTCCCTGTTCCGTTCTTGGGAGGCGGCGCGTTCGTACGGCTTTGAGCCCGATGCGTCTTCCTGCCCGTTGTTGTTCCCGGCCCCCGTCGTCGCCTCTTCGCCCCCTGCCTCTCCCTCAATCCCGGGAGAACCCGGGTTGCGTCCAGCCTCGCCAATCCACGTGGGGTCCCCCTTCGTCGCCCGGGAATCCCATCGTGATTTCGGATGACGAGGATCCCGTCGTCATCTCCGACGGACGACGGCGACGACCTGTTCGGGGGTTCGCTCCGCGGGGTGGCGACCCCGCCAATCACTCGTCCTCCTTCGCCTACGCCCCCCGCCTCCTTCTCCCCCGCCATCTCCTCGACTCCGCCGTCGTCGTTCGCCTCCCCGCCCATCGCCGTCGCGCTCGCCCTCTCCGATCCGGGGAGCCCCCCACGTTCTCGTCTTCCCGTCCGTTGGACGAGCGTCTCCCAAGAGTCACGTGGTCGCGCCCTGCCGCCCCGATCCCTGGTGCCGCGGTTCCTCCGGGCGCCTGTCTTACGGCCGCTCGGTCCCCGCTTCACCCATCACTTCGCGGGGGAGTACCCGGGTCGAGCTATCGGCGCCGTTATTCGGTCGGTGCACCCCCGTTGTCGGCGGTGCCAGGCAGCCAATCGACTCTGCTCTGCCCGACCCGGCCGGGCATCGGGCTGGGGAACAGCCCGGGCGCAGTCCCGACTGAAACGTCGGGGTCTACGAAGGCGCGACGGGCCTGCGATTACTGCATGCAGCGGCGGCAGTCCTGCGACGCTTGGTCGGATATGGCCGACACGTTCCCCGGGGCTCGGCAGCTGCCCCGGCAGTTTCGGTGGTGGCAACACGACGGCCGTGGCGAGTACACGCTGTTGGAGAGCGACGCGAGGTACCGCGACTTGATCTTCCTCCCGTACGTCTTCTTCTTTTGATATTGTTTTCTGTTTTGACGATCCCGTCTTCCCAGGGCAATGGACCTTCGGGCAAATTTGCCACCGCTTCCTTCCTCTGGCGAATTCGGGGCGGTCCATACGCCCGTCGTCGCGAGGAAGAGACGCGGCTTCGCCATGGGCTGCCGGCGAGGAAACCTCGCGAGCGCCGGCGCGCTTCCCGGCTCCAGCCGGGTTCCGCGGACCGCCGTCCCCCTTCTCCTCGTCGTACCGATCGTCCTCGTTCCCCGTCCCCGCGTGAAGCGGGGGGTTCTCGTCGGCGTCGCCCCTCTCCATCTCCCGAGCGTCGAAACGTCCGCCCTCGTCTTTCCTCTCGCTCGCCGCCTCCGCGCAACTCTCGTCCCGCGTCCCCTCCCCGGGCCTCGTCCTCCCGTCGTCCGGCGTCCCGTCCTCCTGCCCATTCCCCGCCTCTCGCGGGGCCTTCCCGGGCTCGAGAGGAAACCCCGGTCGCCGGCCCTTCTCGGTTGCGCCCCGAGCCGCCGCGTCCAACCGGCCCGGTAGTCACCCCGGCGGATTTCGACGACGACGAGGAAGCCCTGCGGGCCGTCCAGGAGCGTTCAATCCGAGAGCGGGGTCCCCCGGCCAGTGTGGATTTCGAAGCGGAGATGTCGCCGTCCCCGGACCTGCGCGCTAGGCTGGTCGGCGTGGAAGTACTCGACTGGACGCAGCTGTCGTCGTCGGCTTCCCGGAGCGCTCTCAACCATACGTACGCCGCTGCAGCGGGCCCGCCGGCGATGACGGGGTTGGACGCCGCAATGGCGGTAGCGCTGTCGCACGAGACCCTCGCGGACCCGGCGACGCCTCGTACGGAGCGTTTCTCCCCGTGGGTCCATATGCTGCATCAGCTGGACCGTTTCTCTCCGTCGAGGACGTTGCTTGGGGTCCCGGTCCAGGGCTACGGGGATCGCAACCGGCTGTTCGAGAGTTTCGAGGCCTTGGGCGGCGACGCGGCCCTGTTGGCGGCAACGGCGTTGGACAACGGGTCCTTGGATGCGGTCCACGTATTCGAGTACATGTCGAACGTCTTCAGCCTGGCGGCCGACCATGTCCGGGACGTGCGCGACGTCACCATCCTCGAGCACCTGTCCTCGTTCTCGTCGTCCGTCCCGGATCGGCCCGAGACGACCTCTAGGTCGCAGCGTGCGTGGGAGAAGTCGAGGGATCCCGGGGATGATAGCGCGGAGGTCGCAGCGGCGTCGTCGAAGGGGAAGGGGAAGGGTCGCGCGCGCGAGGAGGATACGATGGACGAGGATTAGCGGTGGTCGTCGCGTTGGTGTACTCGCGGACTTTTATAGCCGTGTATATTACTTTGTTGTTTTTTTTTTTTTTGTTTTTCTTTTATCCATCTGTTGCTGTACGGTTTTGGTGTGTCCGCGAGGTCCTTCCTCGCTCGGGTACCGCGTCGCTTTCACGCGCTGGGGCATTCTCCGGCTGCCAGCGCTTGGAACTTCCGTCTTCTGTCAAGGCCAGGCTGAGTAATCCGGCCCTAAAGGTTGGGCGGGGTCGAACCCCGCCACCGTCGGGGTCGAACCCCGACGCAGGTGCTTCCTCGCCGGACTAGGCAGAGTGGTATTTTGGCGAGACGGAAGTTAGGCTCGCCCTAACTTCCGCTGCCCTTTTATCTACACATTCTAGTTAGGGGGATCGGTGGGCGCATGTGGCGCGCCGATCCTTTCCCTTTACTACGCCCGTCTCCAATCGTCGATCTCCGCGTGCTGATCCTCGGGCTGATCCCCGGTTTCATGACAAGCTGCTGTAGCTGCGCGTATCGCAGAATACGAAATCATCTTGGACGGATACGAGCGGATCTTGAGCAAGACGAAGTACCTCGCTGGAGACGTAAGTTTTTTACAACCATTTTCCGCGTCTTCCCTCAAATCGAGTTCCAGGAATTCACTCTCGCGGACCTGTTCCACATCCAATTCACGCCGCTGTTGACTCTAGGTGGATACCTGGGCGACGTGGATCTCATGCACAACGAGAAGCGACCGAACGTTGCACGGTGGGTGTTAATTGGGGCATTAACTATACGATACGATCTCATCATTTCCGAAGATGGTGGGACGAGCTCAGCGGCCGCCAGAGTTGGGCCGAGTTGCGGGCAGAAGGAATTAAGAGCACTTGCTGAAGATGTCGTGTACATTGGGAGAGAAACTACAAACTAAGATACATCCAAAAGTCCATGTGAAAACTTGTACAGCGAAAGCGAAAGTCCGAGTCCAAAAGTCCGTGCGAGTAAGGTAAGGTAGTACAGTGTCTGCAATCCGTTTCGTACGCGTCGTTCATGTGCATTGTTATCGCATGGTTTTCGTTCAGAAGTCAACGCCGGATCCCTGGATGGTGAAGAAGGGGCTGAAGTTCCCCGAGTCCCCAAACACTGCAGCAGAGTCAGGAATCCGTGCATGGTGCGAGGCAAAGACAAGCGACGCACAAACGAGCTGATACTCCGATGAGTCGACGACGGTGGGGACAGTCACTTCGATGCGGCCAAGGAGAATATTGAAGTTGTTGGCCAGAATGACTGAGAAGGACGTATGAGACGAAGCCACTCGAAAGGCGACAACACAACTCACCCGGCGTCGTCAAGTTCTCGAAGCGGAGCATGATCATGCCCTTGCCATTGGTGATTTGCTTGGGAGCATTGGAGGTGTCCCTGCCGGGGACGTCAGAAGAGCAAGGGCGACGCTATGGCCAACGCACCAGGTAACGTTGTGTCGTTGCCCGACAGTCCAGACGGTATCCGCGTGCGGATAGAGGATGGGCGGGACGAAGACGTCGCGGGGCATGAGTGGTGACGCAAGAGCGCTGAGGCTGGTGCCCACAAGGGCGGCAGCAAGAGCGGCGAGAGAGGTGAATTTCATGAGTCGTTAGGCGTGGAGGTTGCTCGTGAAGGGATGAGGCTCTGAGGAACGGAGCAGACTGCGCAGCGGCTTATATACCGCAGAGGTGAGGGCAGGAGGCAAGGGGCGAGCCGAGGTGGCGCTAGCGAGACACCGGAATGATGCCCGCATGAGCGACGTCTCGGTCTCAGGCCGGGCGCGACACGCCGCTGCGCCGTCCTGCCTTATCCTGCTGACGGGTTCCCCACTGCGTTCATTGCTTCTCGGACCTTGCTTGATCTTCCTCCAGCCAGTCCTGCGACTTGGCTTGCCACTATCGACGAATGGGGCGTAGGCGGCAGACCCATGACGTCTTCGATGGTTCCGCGCCGCTCCATCGAAGTCTCGCCGTGGAGACTTGAAATCGGCGAAGAATCGTCAGCGCCGAGGCATACCCGGCCCGACGGGCAAAGAAGACCGTTCCGCAGGTTATGTCCCTCGTCCAGACGTGTTTTGCACCGCCGTTTCATGCACCGGGCGGAGTGCTGTCGGTTCCGGCGCCGGCCTAAGACTCTGGCCTAGCACTAGCGGCGTTGGGGATCCAAGCGAATGCTGCACAGCGCGGTGACTGCTGCTCGTGTGAGAGGCATCGGGGAGCGTCGGATGTCGATCTGCCATGCTGACGCTGACAAAATCACGCAAGCGGGGGCATCAGACTCGGGCCGGAAGGATTCTTTTAGGCACGAAGCTCAGCGCTCAGCTGTAGCACCCACCAGCAGCACCAGGATCTCTATAGGCAGCGGAGCAAAAGAAAGCCTCACGACGGCGAAACAAGCCCAGAATGCTAGAACCTGGGCTTGCCAGCGCGCCGCTCGCGTCGGACGAGTCCTTCCATGGCACAATTCGGAATCGCAATGACTTCCATCCATCTCAATTTGGTCTGCATTTTGCATCTTCTGAAGGATTCACCGCCCTAATCGTTGAAGAAATCGAATCGGTATCGCCCAGAACACGTGCTTGTACCCTGATTCCTCGCTATGATAATGACGGCGTTATCTGAAGGAGGACCGAGGTATCAATAATTCCCTGGCTCGACATACAGTACCAGGACCGCAATAACCTACACGTTGACGTTACAACACCCGCGAATACCCAATATACATGCACAAGGCCCAATCCCAACGTCACCGATACACCCTCCCGACGCCACCACACACCCTGCAAGGCGCACTATCAAACAACAAGAAGCTCACGCTGCCGCGGCCATCGCAGCGCCAGCACGGCGTCCCTCCCAGCCGTGGATCGCCGGGCGAGAACGCTTGTCCTGGCCCTTGCGGTGCACCATACCCACTTCGGTACCCCGCCCCTGGGTATGCACCAGGAGGCACCGGCGAAGGCGGCCCCGGCGGCGGAAGGTGCGACGCGGAGCGCGAACGCATATGGGGATGTTGTGGTGGCGGTGGGTAAGCCGAATGAGAGGTAGCGGAAGATGGGCGAGGCGGCGCGGATGGGGGTGGTGGGTATAGTGTCGTCGTCGTCCATGGTGGTGCTGATGCCGGTGGGCGCGAGGAACCTGCGGCGTACAGGCGCGGCAGGGGTCGTTGGAAGGTCGATCCGTGGGTATTGCCTTGCGAAGACGGATGGGTTAGACGAAAGAAGGGATGGAGGAAGGACACGCACCTCCGGAAGACGAGTTCGAGGAAGGTGCAGCGAGCATCGCGCCCGCGTACGGCTTAGCATACTTGTCCCAGCATTTTCGACACGGATGAGAGGGATCGGTATGGCGGTAGCCGGTGTTGTTGCCTAAGCAAAAAGCCAAGCATCGTTAGAGAGTAAAGTGGAGAAGAGGTGGCAACGCACATTTGCTGCACTCCACGCCCGCCGGATACACCAACATCTTTCCCCCATGCAGCAACGGATGGCCCGGTACGGGCGTCGTCGTTGGCCGTCCATCGTCTGGTATGCCCGCTCCGCCAGAAGGCGGCTGTCCGGGAGGCAGTGGGTACGCCGACCGTGGCTCTGCGGACAGATTCCTTGCCCCAGACACATCCGAGAACCCTCCTGGAGGCACCTGTGTCGTCGCGTAAAAGTCCCTCGCGAACTCCGAGAGCTGTGGGGCTGGTGCCGGTGGTGCTGATCTGGGACCGCCGTCTGGAGGAGCCCCAGAGGGCGGCGCGTACCGGAACTCGTTGTTGTTCCTCCCAGGCGAGACCGCGGACGAGATAGAGCGCTCGAGGTTAGTGACGATGTGGTCCGTGAGCTGGGAGAGCAGCCCGACGGGCGAGCGATTCCAGCTTGCCTCTGAGGGAGTCTGCTGTCGCGGTGCCGGTGCTGCCCCAGCGCGGGACATCGAGCCTGGGTATCCGTATCCGTGGCCCTGCTCCATCTGTCGTGGCTGCCGCGGAGCCTGCTGGAACGGCCGCGCAGGACCGATCTCGAGCGTGTGCTCGCCATGGCGCGTGTCGGGCCCGGCGGTGTATGCGGGGGGTAGCTCCTCGTTGAGGACGTCGGACTCGACCCGCGCTTCTGGCGTCGCCGCGGGGCGAGCAGGCACGGGCGGGCCCAGAGTAGATGCGCCGGTAGGGGTGGGCGAAGCAGCGGGGGTGCGGAAGGGGTTGTGTGTGGATAGGGATGGCGAAGCCATGCGTCGTGCGCGTAGGAGGGCTCCGGGCGGAGGTCTTTGTGGGGCTCTCGACGCGCAGCGCTGCGCAGATGCAGGTGGAAGGAAAAGAGCGAGGAAGACCGCAGTATGTGGCTGTGTGGCGCTGACGTCGAAGATGAGCACGGCCGACGGATCAGATTTCTATGCGCCTCGGTGAAGGCCTTTCACAACCGTAGCAAGAGCTGGAAAAAAATCTAAGGTATATCTTAGTAATCTGATCAAGTGCAGTAAGCGATGTTTAATAAGTTATACAGTAAATCAAGAACAACTTGAAGCGCTATGTACAACACTACAACAGCAGGGCAACGGTTCCCAAAATCAAACTTCCCGCTACCCCGACTCCGAGCTGAGTACGGTGAGCATCCGCCCCATTCGTCTTCGCCGGCCCACCAGCGACAGTTCCTCCAGTACCAGTGGTGCTCGCACCAGCAGAACCCGCAGCCGCCGTCTGCGTCCCAGAATCAGCCGAGCCCGTAGCGGTAGCCGTGCTAGGCGTATCAGCCGTCCCAACGGGCCCAGAGCCGCCGGCGCCCGTGATGTTGACGCCGGTGATGGGTTGGTTGACTGCCGAGCAGGAGGATACGAGTGCTAGAAGATATCTCATTAGCAATGCGAAACAAAAGTGTGATAGAGTAAGAAAGATATCGGACGCACCATTCATAATCTGCTGTGCAGCCTGTGCTTCAGCTGCAGCAGCATCCGCCGGGCCGGCCTTGGCCGCTGCGACTTCGCAGTTGAGGCAGGTGGCGTAGTCAGACACGACGCTGGATGTGCATAGGGAGGCGACGTTGGAGCCGGCCGCCTTTACGCAAAAACAAACAAATAAGTCAGTTACGGGGAATTTGAAGCAGGAAGGCGTAAGGACGAACAGAGATATCGGATTGCATAGCGGCGCATTGGGACGAGCAACCGCTCAGTGTAGTTTGCCGCCTCGAGGGGAAGAGCGCCGGGGAGGGATTGGGGCGCGCGAGGACTGAAGGGGGAAAAAAAGTGAATAGAGTGTTCTGGGCACGAGCCAGACACCGTGACGAACCGGAGGAAGCGGTAAGGAGGGTGAGAACGACGGTGGCAAGGCTCAGCATTGCGTATTGTTGCCAATCGGATAGCAAAGGTTCAAGGAGTTGGGCAGGGAGAGGCGAAGAGATGAAAATTTCGAGGGAAGAAGGTGAAGCCGAATACTGAGCAGTCGTCCAGGAATATCCCCCGTTTTATGCTTTGTACATGAGCCATACGACGAGAGGATGAGTCGAAGCGACAAGCTGAACGCTGGCGTCGACAGAGACCGAAGTACGAGGCGGCCGGCGCGAAAGTTGGACGCGACGCGACGTGGACGTGATGCTGCCAGGGTTTCTCTGTGATTGGTCGGAAGAGGACGAGTGTCGCAAGTTGCGTTGGAGGGTGCTATGGAGACGATGAAGGCGAGCGGTTTGAGCTTGGCAAAGCCGTCGGGGGTGAGCAAGTGGCGAGATCGTCTTGTGGCTGGCAATGTCAATAAGTGTCGAAGGTGTGCGGTCGGAACGATGAGTGGCGACACGAAAGACAACGCATACGGCGAAGAACTTGCGCCCCGTCCAGCGAGAAGGTGAGTGAAAGTCAACATCGTCGTCGGAGACAAGTCCGAAAGGCACGTCATCCGGCTGTCGTTACGCCAGCACATCTTGCTTTCGCTCCAATCTCGCTCCCCTTCGCGCCGAAATGGTACAGCAGAACCGAGGACTACCGCCCAAGCCTCTCCACCGCCTTCTAGCCCCCTCAGCGCCCATATAACCAGCAGGCCAGCCTGGCCAGGCTCGGACGCGGACGTCCGTCGCCCCACCCACCCAACGGCAATCATCTTCGCGTGGGGTCAGCTGCCCACATCCGGGTGAAAACATTCCCGAGGCCCGTCCTCCGTATCTCTTCCCCACGTCCTTCTCATTCCCTCTCCCCCGACGACGACGATGAGCTTGACCAACTACACCTCGAGCAAGTACATGCTCTCCGTGTACCAGAACCGGAGCGGGCCTGGGCCTCTGGGCACAGTCGTGTTCGACGAGATCGAGGCGAAGGCCAAGGAGAAGCTCAAGGACTATCCTGGTGCGTCCTCCGTCGTATCCTCGGAATCGTGACTGAAGGCAAAGGCGATAGGCGCGTTCATGTACGCTGGCGGCAGCGCGGGCACCAACTCGACGTACCGCGCCAACCTCAAGGCATTCGAGAAGTATCGGATCGTGCCCCGGATGCTCGTGAACTCGACGACGCGCAATCTCGAGGTGCGCCGCCGCCAAATCCTCGCTTATCCATACTCATACCCGTCGTAGACGACGATCTTCGGCGTCACCCACCCCGCGCCCATCTTCGTCGCCCCCATCGGCGTACAAGGCATCTTCTCCGCCGAAGCCGAGATCGCGCCCGCCAAAGCCTGCGCCTCCCAGAAGATCCCCTTCATCATGTCCACCGCGTCCTCGCGCTCCATCGAGGCCGTCGGCACCGCCAACGGCGAAAACAGCACGCGGTGGTACCAGCTCTACTGGCCCAAGCACAACGAAGTCACCCTCTCCATCCTTTCCCGCGCGAAGAAGGCCGGCTTCAGCGCCCTCGTGGTGACGCTCGACACGATGCTGCTCGGTTGGCGCCCACACGACCTCGAGACGTCGTACATCCCGTTCGGGCACGGCGTCGGCGTGCAGGTCGGCACCAGCGATCCCGTATTCATGAAGAGCCTCGGCAAGGAGGCGGTCACGGACGGGAGCGACGACCCGGTGTTCCCGTACGATTCGCGCGAGATGGATAAGCGCTACGCCGCGGGAGACCCGAAACTCAAGGAGAGCGTGATGCTGGGCACGAGCTGGCTGGGCGAGTGCAACTCGGGGTTGTTCCGCTCGTGGGAGGACCTCAAGTTCCTGCGCGATAACTGGGACGGGCCGCTCGTGCTTAAGGGCATCCAGCACGTCGCGGACGCGGAGAAGTGCTTGGAGCACGGTGTGGACGGGTTCGTCGTGTCGAACCACGGCGGGCGGCAGGTCGACGGGGCGGTGCCGTCGCTCTACGCGTTGGCGAACATCATGAAGAGCGAGAAGATCCGCAAGGCGCAGAAGGAGGGGAAGATTACGGTGTTGTTTGATTCGGGGATTCGGACGGGCCCGGATATCGTCAAGGCGCTGGCGTTGGGTGCGCAGGCCGTTTTGTGTGCGTCGTGTTTCTGTTGCTTCCTTCCTTCGCGATTATAGCACTAATGCCACTCGTAGTGGGCCGCCCGTGGCTATACGGCGCCGCCGTCGCTGGCCAAGCCGGCGTCGAGCAGGTGTTGCAGCACACCATCGCCGACCTCGACGTCACGCTGGGCTTGTCTGGGTATAGCAGTCTTGCGGACATCCAGGGCAAGGCGAGCGAGGTGCTCGTGGAGCTCAGTGCGGGGGACCCGGTTCTCGGGTAGACACAATTGTAGAACGTAGAATAGAAGGAAGTATGTATGTAGGATTTTGTTTTGTAGACGCGTCTATATGGATTTCGTTGAGAGGAATTTCGATGTGGTTTCAGTGTCGAGGAAGATTGGCTGTAAAAACATCCTCAAGATCGTGGGCACTTCATGTCGCCGTCCGGATACGAACCAGGTGCCAGTGCCGGGACCCCATGGCATAACTTCGCATGAGCTGCGTTGTGTTTCGCACGCGGCGCGACTTAGCGAATCGCATCCGATGCGCATACTAGGACCATGACAAAGCACTGGAGTTTGCGACAAGCCTTGAAGGTAGGGCTCGGCACCGTACCCGTAACTGTACGGGTGTACGGTAGCATTTTAATCAATTTGTCAGGTGGTTTGGTGCATGACATCACTGACAAAAATTAGGTTTCGTCAATCTGCCGCGGCATCTGTGACTGACCAAATTTTTCATTAGATTTTGTCACCGGCCCTGCAGGGCTGCTCCGGGCCCGCTATACCCGAACTGCTGGCTTTCGTCAATCTGCTCCGCCCACTGTGACTGACGAAAATTTTCGTCAAATCAGAGGGGGTGTGATGTGTGACTGACAAATTGATTAAAATGCTACAGTACAGGCCCGTAACTACGGTACGGGTCCCGTACTGTCAATGCTCTTTTTGCCTCACAATACTGGACGGGTCCGGGACGGGCTGCCAACAGTTGCGGGTGGCCGTGACCCGTAAGGGAGAAAACACGGCTTGGAGCAGTTCTTGGAGTACTTCTCAAGAGGAAAAAGGTCAGTAGCACATTTTTACATGAGGTGGATAGTATTCACTCACCTTTTCGGGCCATCTCATGCCGAAGACACACTCTATACGGCCGTTTGCGGTACGGGTTTACGGGTTTACGTCCACGTACCGCACGCGCCCCTCGAGGCATTACTTACGGGACGGCCCGTCCAGTTTTAGGCGCCACGACGGCCGTAATTATGTACGGCCGTCCCCGTATACGGTACGGCGCCGAGCCCTACTTGAAGGATCTTATAATTATCCAAAACGAAATAAGAAACATTTATCTTCCCGGAAATGCGCCGCGCCGGGGTCGGCCCGGGAGGCAGACTTTCACTGCTTGGATCGAAGTTCGCAACAGTACAGGTATGTATGTACGGTGACCTCCACCACCAGCGGCTTGGGAGTCTGGAGAGCGACACGAAGTATCGGAAGATCTTAAGAGGGTGCCAGAAAGTTGCTTGCCGCTAGGAAATTCCACTGCCCACCGACTCGAGCCGGGAATCACGTCTTTCGAAGCGTATCCGAAGACATAATTGCGGAGTCTCGAGCCCAGTTTGGAGCAAACTGATGCGATCACAGATCGAATGCAAATGGCAGCTGTCAGCTGATTGGCATCTCTTCTCCTTGCTTCCGACGCTCACGTCCGCAAATCTTCTGGCCGATAAGCGGCATGTCATTCTTGCGCATTGCTCAGACGTCTAGACTTCAAACAATCAAGCCAGCAAGAGCGCGACGCGCGTCCCTTGTTCCTTGATTGCGATTGCTGACGACTCTCGACTCGTCGTTAAGTATTTCCCAGTCGCGGCCACGAACTCATGGCGACAACGAAGCGCTCTGTGGACCACGCGGCGTCAAGAGGAGCTAGCCTCTCCATACTTCCCTCAACAACAATCGCTCCGGTCTCACCAAAACAGCCTGAGACGCCCACACGGAGACATGATCGGGCCTCGACGCGGAAGAACATAGACAGGGTGATGGGTATTAAAGCTACGCTTAAGCTTCAGCTCCGCTCCTTCTCCATCTCCCCTTCACGTCCCTTCCCTACACAAACACACCACAACACAATGCGCACCGCAGCCGCCCTCCCCCTCGGGACGCCAGCTATTCCGCGACCTCATCCTCACCACCGCGCTCTCCTTCCTCGCGGTCCTCGGGCTCGCACACGGCGCCGTGCATTTAGCACACATGCACTACCTCTCCGCATACGAGGAATCCGTGTCAGCCGTATCATCCCTCCCCTACACGTCCGAATCCGACGTCGTATTCTACTCCGGCGTCGACGCCAACGAGCTCGAAGCCGCCCTGCTTTCTCCAGCGATCCACATGGCCAAGATCGTCATGCTTCACAACTGGGTGTCGCTGCTGTTCAAGCTCACATTCATGGCGAGCGCGCTGGTTATTCTTGCGAGGGAAGTCAATGTCCTCCTTGGGCGGCGATTCGGATGGTGGAGGGCGAATTTTGGCGCGAGGAGTCGGGCAGCGAGCGACGCCTCCGACGTCGAAGCTGCGACGGGTTTCAGGGACGAAAAGAGCGCGGAGGAGCAGCTATGGTATGTTAACCTACCGCTCTTTCTCTCTCGTCAAGATAGCTTACTCCGTCTACAGATCCGACAGGCTGATGCTCGTGGTCTCTCATCTGTACTAGTTCGTGCTTCTTGGCTGTACCATACATCGATTTTATGCTTAGAATGTATTCATTATTCTTTCCTTGTCTCCGGCTTCTGCATTATAGTCGCCCACGGCACTATTTGCGTCTACAGCGAGCAGGTACGTTCATCTTGACGCTCAAACGGACCGCCTAGGCGTTCGATCAACTCCAGATGCGAGATCAATGAGTGATCAACGGGGTTTCACGGGTCTCTCTCCCCGTGCCTTGCTTGTGTTACAGCTTAGGGCTCTCCATGATAGTCAACTTGGACTCCTCACAGCGTCTCCGCGAAGACACGACCCTGTATCTGCGTGCGCTGCTCGTCTTCCTTGAAACGGCGGCAAGTGACGCAGGAGAACAGAGGGTAGGGGGTGATGTGTCGTTCAGATGTACTCACTGTCGGTTTTATTCGAGTTGGGACGCGGTTACGCGAAACATGTGCACGAAAAACGCTCATTCGCGCGAGATTGATCAGACATCAATAGTTGATTGGGAGGTTGACGGGCTATTGTGTCAGGAAATCCGTCTGCTTCTTGTGAGGAAGCTCTATAGAGCCCTCCAAGTAGGCGTTGCACAGTTCAGGTATGGGCGGAGAGCCTGTCAGGAGCGTCCTGAGAGCTGTGCTCGTGCATTCTGCACTCGGGCCGTGGTCTGAATCAGACCAGGCTGTGTGGTTTCTGTTCGAGACTCGAAAACAGACGCAGTGGAGCAGCTGTTTTGGAAGCGGATATCACAGACAACTCCACCCGTCTCAGACTTGCCGAGCCCATAAAACGAGCGCGAGCGGCATGAGTTGGGGCATCAACCTCCGAGTCTTCTCTCCACTTTCACCTCACAAACTCACACAACAAAACCAACTCAATCATCATGAAATTCTCCACTTCCATCGTCGCTCTGCTCAGCGTTGCGAGCCTCGTCGCCGCCGTCCCGCGGCCGGTCCCTGATGGCGATGAGTCGGTACGTCGTTTCGCATCAATTCTCTTCGGCTTGGTTTATACTCTGCTCAGTCGTCGGCGCAATCCAGGGGCTTCGACCTATCCTCCTTTGCGAGCATGACCCCCGACGCTCAACAGGCTTACCTCCTCACGCTCAACCCGCAGAACGTCAACCTCACCGACGCGGAGCTGCAGGAGGTCGCGCAGATCCCGGCGGTGCAGACGCTGCTCGTCGATCCGAGCACGGGGGAGCAGATGGTCTTAACGAACGCGATGGTTGCTGGGTACCTCGCGAAGCTGCAGTCGCAGGCCGAAGTCACCCCGGCGGGTGGTGAGGATGCCGCATCGGCTGCTAGCGCGGACGGGGCGCCGGCTGAGAAGCGTCAAGACGACGACTCGGAGTCGGTCTCGGCGGCGTCGGCCGATGACTCGGAGGCACCTGTGGAGAAGAGGCAGGACGACGACTCTTCCGTGGCTACATCCGACAGCTCGGCTTCCGCGTCGCAGGGCGGGGATGTTGCCTCGACGGATTCGAATCAGTCGTCGGACGAGGCCACGCTATCTTCGGAGTAGGGGGCTAATCATTACAGTAATGTCTTTCTTTGAATCAACGTTTTGGGTCCATTGTCCAACTTGCGTTCTGTTTACCTGACTGGATTTGCGGTGATCAACTCGGCCGCGCCATCGGCACCGGTTGTCATCGGCTATCTTTGCCGACAGTCGGCTGTCGCATGACTCATCCATCACGCCACATCTTGCCTCATGCACCCATCTCTCGAGCTGCGACCGTTGAATCTCAGAAAGTTGCCCCCGCATGTCCGAGTAAGCGCCCATGTTCGCGGAGCGTAACCAGCTTCTCACCTTTCGTGAAGCTTCTCGTTGCCGCAGCGACACGGCCTGGGGCAGACAACGACGACGTTGTCAACCTGCTAGACCGCCTCATCAACTCCAATTGGCCAGAGTCAACGCTGCGGTTGCTCATGCCGGTCTTCCATGCCTTCCTCGACCCATCTCAGCTGGTGATGCTGCGGAACATCGAGGAATACGACCCTGATACCCGGAGAGACTATTTCCTGCGCAGCCTCAACGCTTTGAGCGGTCTCGAGCTGCTCGTGAAAAGGCAGCGGCGACTCGACCGTGCGGTGGCAACGGAACTCTGGGAACGCGTCTGGGTCTGGTTGCAGTTCATTGACGAATATCATCAATGTCTGCGAATGGAGACCAGAGCCCGCCAATTGGTGGACGCGAGTCTGGCTTATGAAAAGGCCCTTGCTGTGACCCGGGCCCTCAGCAAAGATTCTACTGGGGATGTGGACCCGGACGTCCGTGGTGCGGTTGTTTGTACACCGGCAATCTTCGAGGTCTTCGGTCGCGCCTGGGTATATCTCTTGGACCATGCCCCTCCTGGCAACGTCGGCCTCACGGAGCTTGCTACCTTCTATATCGCTCTCACCGAGTCACCACAGAGGCTTCAGGCCCTGGTTGATGGTACCGGCGGCAGCTATGCCCACCTCGCCGACGCGATCGTGCGGAATCTGCATTCGACGGTCCCCGATCCCACTCTACCGCTTTCAGAGCCCATTTACATCCAAGTCCAGGGCTTATTACTCCTCAACAAGGCGACTCAAAACATCGAACTCGACCAATGTCTACTTTCCCGAGGAATTATTCGCGCCCTGACGCGTGTTGGACGCGCACTGAGCGCGATGGATCTCGGGCGCTTGGGGGGAGAAAGAGATCTTTTGGGATTTTCTCCTCGCGCGGCTCGTCCTGTACATCCGACTCTCGCGCAGCGGCGTTGTGAATGCCCTTGATGCCGGCGCGATCGAGCTCATCATGGCCTGCTCAGCGAACCGCGGTATCAACAATCGCTCGAGGAAAGTCAGGTTGTTAATCGACGTCATCACGCCAAGGATGGTCGTTTACTCGGATCTTTGCGCCATAGAGGATGCATTCGAGCGACTCGATGAAGATCTCCATTTTGGCGCCGACTCGGAAATGGCCGGTGACGTCGCCGAAATGTGGAACAACCTGTGTTCTCTCGTCGAAACCGGTATCGATCTTTCGGACGAATATCTGAATAGCCACCTCACGGCTCTTCGTGCATGCGACAATCCCCGGGTGCGTAGCTCTTACGACGCATCGGATGTTCTTCAATAACGACAACTTTCAAGTGCTGCAAGATTTGCCCCAAAACCGAGATTAAGCGATGCGGCGGATGTCTGAAACGGTATTATTGCTCGCGGGCATGCCAGAAATCGGACTATCGGGCTCGCCATCGTGCAGCGTGTGCGGCCTTACGGGCCGAATACCGCGGTGAGCTGCGCGAAATATTCGATTCTCGATCGTTTGCTAATATTACGGATACTTTATGCAGAAGATGCAAGGGCTTTCGACACCATTGACCGTTCCTTCCTTCGTGCTCTCATGAACCACGACTATGCATCGGATCGAAAGGAACTCACGCTAGAGCTGGTCAAGTTCCTGCGCGCGTACCCGGACGAAATTCCCTGCATGAGGTTTGACTATTCGTCCGGTCAGCGCGTCGTATCAATCGAGCGGCGGGATGGGCAGGTTCATCGCAAGCCCGGGGCCCTGGATGAGGATGTCGCCCCCGAGGTTTCTTTCGATGAAGAGTATGGACGGATACTTTCCTCCATTCTTGTGGTAACCAAGGACGACCCCGAAAAACCGACGGTCAGATTTTATCGACTTCGCTTCTCGAGAGGAGAGTTCCTCTGTGGCGTCGCGCGTGTTGCTCGTCGATCGTCGGGAGAGATCACTGAGGAAGAGCTGCAGGAGATCAAAACACTCCTGGCCATAGAACTACAGTACACACATTAAAAAAGCGGTCGCTGGATTGTCGAGTTGTAAATATCGAGTTCTATGCCAGTGGTCTCTGTACAAGAAAATTTAAACCAGTAGTCATCTGATAGAATAAAGGGCGAAAATGGAACTCACGATGCTTGGAGAGCTTTACGATGCCGGACAAGATCATTTTTCGGAACGCTTTATTCTGATCGTAGATTCGAAAATAGGCAGTGGCAACGTACACCCGACTAGATGCGGTACTGTGCTGTGCGAGTACGGGCCTGATTATGGTTCCTCGGACATACGGCAGTTACTGTTACTTTTACTGGTGTTCTGCATTAGCATAAGTCGTCGCGCCGGCGCTAGGTTGATATCGGCAAATCTTGCCGAGATCGGCACCGACTGTCACCGAAAAGATCTGCATCTTCTCTGATCCCCCTTTTCGTCTCGGCACAGACTTAAGCCGAGTATAGACCTCTCTTCCTTCGCAGCCCGCGCCCTAATATATTAATAATGGAGGCGCGACGAAACTCTGCCATGAGCTTTCGGACTAAGGGATTTGGACGGCGGAGACTTGACTCCGAAAGGTGGAGCCAGAATTTGGTGTGGCGGGGATCATGCCGTGAGGGAAAGTTCTAGACCGCTTGGCAACCGTGAGTTCGCCTTTTGCTTCCGCCCACATCCATCTCGTTCAGGTCCGGTTTGAGCAGCATGTCGGCGACGATGCCAGCAAAGCAGACGACTTCTGTCGCGGCTGCCCTGCTGTCGTGCGTCCCATCCCCTTTGTGTGTGGCCACACAGCCGGTGCCTTTGCTGACTCCCCGCGTGCCGCCCTACAGGCTCGCGAAACAAGCGAAAAACAAGCACACCATCCGCCGTGCCTCCGCCGGCTCGATTGTCATCCTCGACCGCGCTAAACTCGCCCAGCTAATTGTCAAGTCCGACCTGGAGCCCTTGCGGGGGTTGTCCCTCGATGACGTGTGGGACAAACTTGAGGTTTTTCCGCGCTTGCTCTCGCGGAACAAGTCCGAAGCTCACTGGCGTCGTTTTCCTCAGAGCTGTGGCGCACGGAGGGAGATGCAGTCCTATCCCGACTTCCGAAGCGAACGTATTGAGACTTGGGGTTCGTCGTTGCTTGTCCTCGTCCTCGCTTCTGTCGCTGAGACCTCTTCTGCCGTATAGCTCATCCCTCGTTCGATGACGTCCCTGTGGCTACAGCCGCTCCCCGCACCATGAAAAGACATCGATATTTCGAGGAGGAAGACACTGATTCGGAGGATGACGATGAAGAGGACAACGACTGGGTCCCTGGCGAGGGGGTGGCCGCCGAGGTGCGTCGTTCTAAGTTCCTGCTTTCAATCGCTCTCAAATCTCGACCACGTAGCCAAAAGTTGAGTCCCCTAGTCCGCGCAAACGGCGCCAGACGCGTACCTCGAGCTTGGCCACCCCAGCAACGCCAACGCCAAACCTAACCTCCGGATCCTCGGTGAGCATAGTACCAGCATCTATCCCTTATCCTTCGAATTCATTCTTGTGTCAGGCATCGTCCTCCACTCGTGGACGCCCCAGCGGTCCTCAATCGCCTTCACTCCCATCCCCCTCTACCAACGAGAAACCCCCCGTCAAAGAGCTTGGCAACACACGCAGCCCTGCTTCCGTAGGCGAATGCTGCCTCGAAACATGCAACGCGAAGACGTCCATTCCTGAGTGGATCGTTCTCGACGATCCCGACTCGGAGAACGGGAAGAGTCGAACGTATTGCCACCGGCATGGGCTTCTCGCCATGGCAGTGAGTTCTTTTTTGCTTGTCTTGATGAGGCCTTGCCTAGTGTTGATTACTTATTGCTTGCTTCAGCATGGCCACGACTTCGTTGTTCGGAGGGAGCGATGAGTGGTTGGGCGGCTCTCGAACAGGGGAAGGTCATCATATTTCTTTTTATTATCTTGAACGACGATATGTTTTAGCGCCAGACAACTGCGATCGCGATACGCTTCAGCTTTCTATAACCCATTGAAACTTGTCAACGAGACACTGATTTGGTACCATACCGTCCAATTTAGGACGAGCACACCGCAGACTCGACCGGGATGGGCTTCTCCGCCATCGCAGCCAGTCGGAAAATATGCCTCGACTGGGCGTTCAAATCGTCGTCAACATAATCAACTACCGCAGTGTCTGTAATAGCAAGTCAGTACACCGGCTTCACCATCCTGCCCAGAGCGTTAAGAGTAGCAGACGCACGTAGAGTGGAGCGATTGTCGAACATCACCACCGTGCGCGGCTGCCAATGCACCCGTACCTGGACATCATGCGACTCGACGATGTGCTTGAGGAGGAAATCCGAGAGCGCGGTCCATTCTGCGTCCTTGAGCCCGACGGCGCCCGTGATGAACTCGCCGTTAATGAAGAGGCAGCGCTGGCCCGTGATGGGATGGACGCGGACGAGTGGGTGGACGGACGTGACGGGGGCTTTACGGACGAGTCCGCCGGCCAGTTTGGTGTGCGCGAGCATGTTGGCTGACGAGTGGGTGACGCGTAGAGTTGAGAGGAACGTCTGCATGGCAGGTGAAAGGCGTCTGCGATTTTCAGAACGATCTACTTATGATGAAGAATAGACCGACGAACTTGAAAGCGTCATCCGTGGCGGCAAAGACGGTATCTCCACCGCACGCAGGCCCATCGAGCAACGCGAGCATCACATAGCCCGGGGGCTGCCGCTCGTAACTGACGTCTTGGTGCCAAAGGCACGATGTCGTCTTTCGTGAGAAGAACGTCTGCAACTCCGATTTGTTGCCATCGCGGTGAATGATGTGGAAACCAGGATAATCTTCGCAAAGCGGCTCAGAACAAGATGGAGACAGCGACGACGGCGTACCTGGGATGCTCCCCGACACCGGCTGATAGTTCCTCTTTCCGAAATAATCCATGAACCTCTGCTGCGCAGCGGGGCCAGCGTCGATGAAACCCTGCTGCTCTGGGAACACGACAATCTTGCGCTCCGAGATGAGCAGCGCGAGTTCGTCCCTCGCCTTGTCGTCCAACTGCATCAAGTCAATGCCGCGGAGCACCGTTCCCATCCTCGGGGAGAGTTGCTCGACGGCGATATCAGGCGCCCCGAGTAGACTCGGCTTTGTGGTATCTGCGCGCGTCGCGGGGTCCACGAAGGTGAATTCTGGGACGGGGTCGAACCAGACTGGGTTCCAGGTCGGCTTGTATTGGGGGTACTTCATCTTGCGCGCGTTGTCCACATCGTCCGGCTGGTAAGGGATGTTGATATCGTAGGTGATGACGGGTTCGGTGGCCATGAGGAATGCTCCGGAAGCTCAGACAGTGGGTTGGCGGATTTATAGCAGTTCGCGTCGTTGCCGGCGCGCACTGAGCTGCTGCGCCTAGAAGCATTTTGAAATGGTCAGCCGACGGATTTTGGTGCCCAGGGAACGCGCGTCGTGGCCTCGAAAGTTGGGAAGATCGCGTCCCGAAGGACTTCGTCGGCGAACGCTGCGGGATAGGTTGAATACACTGTCGTGGAACTCAAAGTGATTGCGGCTTACGGCTGAGTTCGAGGACCAAAGACTTGGATACGATCACCGCTCGCATCGGTTCGCGTCTGCTCGCATGGGATTCGCGTGCTCGCTTGCTGCTGGTTCTGGACAAGATGGCTGAAGCGGTCTCACACTCTGACAGCCAATCAAGGAATATTTTGATGTGAGTCAGATGTGCCAGCACTTCGTCCCGACAGTCACCACAGCGACCTTTCCCGATGCCTCCGCGGATGCTTCTGCGCTCAAAAGCGCGCCTCAGTCAATAGCGATCTTCGAAAGCTGTTCGGGAACAAAATGCGACACGTTTCGCCCAGAAGCTTTAACTTCTCCGCACGGGTAGATCTTTATTATTGCCTCGCTCTATTGCCGGCTGAGGTCGAATCGGCGCAGTGCTTGATAGGTGCGCATTCATTGTCCTTCTGTCGCTCACTGGCAGCTGAACCCGGCCGCTGACCAGACGATCTATGTTCATGAATTGAATTATCGTCGATTTCTGCCCTTGACTAACCAGGGCGGGGCTGATCCCGCCTACTAGTAGGCCTCTGCCCGGGATCTTTCGTCAGTTCAACTCAAGCCTGCCAGTGGGAGCTAATGCGGTATCAAGTGTCGACACTAAAGCCTAAACCAGCGGGCGTTACACCAAGCGTGCCTGCGGAACTTGCTCGTCGGGTCCGAACCGGACACCTCCTCGCCGGCAAGCTATCGGGTCCCCGCAAGCATCCGGACCTTTCTCTCGGCTATGCCCGTCCTGTTCGTCTACCTGGTCGCCAACCGAAGACAAACAAAGTCGTCGTCATCTCCGTGAACTCGATCGACGGTCCAGGTTCGACCCAGGATCCGCGCCGCCACCAATTGCGGGATGAGGTGGTATTACTGCCGTCTGTTTCGGGCGGGACTAGATACTCACAGATTACACGACAGGCGCCCCGATTTTGCTCGCGTCGGGCCCGATTATTCCACGCGTTCAGCCACCGAAATTTCGGCGAGTTTCAGCCCTTTCGCAGTGAGGGTGTTTCAGCCTTATATACTAGCGCCCTCGGACTTGTTTCCTCTTTAGATTAGACACCTTGCGCAGAGCCACCTGATGGCTTCGGTGGCTCGATTTTCTCGCGCATCTCAGCGGCTAGCGGGCTGATTTTTGGAGGCCGAATGAGGCCGTATCTGAAGAAGGGTTCCACAAAAGACCAGCTCCAATGACGCGTGGAGTGCGCCGTAATTGCGGAATTACTGAGCCACCGCAGCCATCAGGTGGCTCTGCGCAAGGTGTCTATTGGCCTCCGAGAGTACCGGGTTAGCCACGAAGATCGGTATTGAAAGCTCATGAGTATGCAGCCTGAGAGGTGAGAAAGTCTTCATCTTGCTTGATGACCAACACTTACGGGGGCCTTAGCGCGCTGGGAAAGATTGCGGTCCCCATCTGCATTGTCGCCACGGGGGCGTCAACCCACGGCTTGGACATTTCCAGCTAACTAGACCCCAAAAATGGGCAACCTCGAACGCGTTAACTTTCACTTCACTTCCGACGGCAGCGCATCCGGATTGCAAGTCTAATCCGAGGGAGAGGTCCGTGCTATCTCGCTCACGCTGCCTGTGGCTATTGAGTTTGAAGTATAGCAATTAGAAATGAGGCGCACAATGCGCTATAGGATTCCGAAGCCGAGTGGACACGGACGCGCCTGCCACGCAGACTATTTTTTGATGATGAGGAACAGCTATGCCATTCACGTTCTTGCCCTCGGCATGTATAAATACGTCGGACGAGCCGTGCGATCTGGTAACCTTCGCCTTCTCCCCGCTCATTTGGTCGATTTGCTGCTCACTCTTCTCAGACTTCTCGTTGCTTGTCGTCTTCCCATATGCCCGCGTCAGAGAAAGAAACGACTCTCCTCATCTCGCACCATTCGTACCCCAAGTTTTCGGCGTCAACTCCGAAGTTTCCGCTACACCACTTCAAGGAGAGTTACCGACCATACTTAGAGCTCATCCGACTCGAAAAGGTTCGTTTATCCATCACGCTCTCTTTCGAGAGGTTTTAATTTTTTTGCAAAAGCCCACGGGAACCATCCTCATGTTCTGGCCATTCGGTGCGAGGTGTCAAGAGGAGATTAATCTGTGGCTGACGATGTGTCTCTATCCAGCTTGGGGACTGACGATGGCTGCGTATGCGACACATGCACCGCCGAGCGAATATACCATCGGCCTCGCGAGGTCGCTGATCGGTGCATTTCTCTTACGGAGTTCGGCGTGCACGGTCAACGACATATTTGATCGCGAGATGGACGCTGGAGTCGGTGGGTTGGTCCCCGTTCGGACTCGATATATTACTAAATTCCGCGAAAGAGCGAACAAAGAATCGACCATTGCCCAGCGGGCGCATTTCGGTCAGAGCCGCATCAATATATCTGATGCTGCAGTACGCGTTTGGTGCGGTGTTCTTTTATTTCACCACCAGCGGTGTGGCGTAGGTCCTAATTGAAATATTTTGACCAACCCTGACGTTTCCACTTAGATTCGTCGTCGCGCTCTTCCAGTTGTTCCCACTGTTCGCGATTTATCCTCTTCTGAAGCGGATAACATACTGGCCGCAAGCTTGGCTCGGGATTGCTATGAACTTTGGATGGATCACGGCGTGGATTTCGATGTCGCCGGAATTTCCTTTCGCTTTGGGCTCCGCTGCAATGTTTGGATGTTGGTGGTACGAAATGTTCTTCTCGGTTTCTCCTCGTTCTAACGTTTCTCTGCATGGATCAGTTGGACAATGCTCTACGGTTGACTTTCTTCCACCTCTTTTTTGTGTTGCTCACGAAAACTTGAATGATCAGATACAATTTATGCCTGCCAAGACATCAAGGACGATCTCACCGTAGGTGTCCGCTCTACGGCAATTCTCTTCGGCAGCTGGATCACTGCTCTCTTGATTGCCTGCGGAACAACCTTCATCGGAATGCTGGCTCTCGCTGGGTGGCTAAATCATCAAGGCGTCGCATATTTCGTGCTTTCCGTCGGTGGAACGGCCGCGCATCTTTTATGGCAGGCCATGACAGTGGACCTTGATAGTCCGGAGAGCTGCTGGTGTGAGTTCACTCCTGCCGATGGGATGCCGAGCGTAATCTGATTCACGGATCACTGCAGTGAATTTCAACAAAAATGGGCAGCTGGGATGGATCGTTTTCGGTGGCTTGATTATTGACTATATTCTTCTCATATTGGCTTCTTCTGAAGGAGGTCGGGACTGGTGAAGGGGATTTTTAGGGATTAGCGCTTCATCGATTAATATCTATGAATACAACGAAACTCGGCGCGAAGGGTACCTTCGTAATTCTGCAAATATTTGGCACTAGTACTAGCGTCATAGCTCGCATAAGATGCGACAATAAGAGCTCCGACCAGTGCCGAGAATGCCGGAGGCAGCCGAACCGCGAGATTAGTCTGCCGCTACCCGGCACTCGGCCCCTCCGGTCGGCTTGCGACGGCAGAGCTGGCGAATCAGAATCATGTCGCAGGGGGAAGTTACTCAGTAGACTAATGAAAGACTCGCTAAAATAGAGCTCCGTTGATAACAATCTCCGTTAATGTTGCGCAATCCCTCTTTGCCCTCCTCGCCACATCCGAATAGTCGTAAGGACCCACGCCGGAAATACAGAGCTCGAGCCTTTCCACCGCAGGAAAAGGTGTAACCCATCGCACAACATCCAGTATGTTGTCAAAATGATACCGTTTCACGAGAATTTCAACACGTTGGATGCGGCTCAGAATTGCTGATGGCTGCAGGGGCGATGGTAGGATTGGGGCCGAAGGCTGATTGAATTCGTAGAGGTAAACTTCGGCGTTGAATATGACAGAAAGGCACGGCGTGAGATGTTGACTGTCGAGCAGGGATAAGGGTTCCGACAGGATATCTGCGATCTCCTGCGGGGACGGGAAGGCGAGCGAGGTTGTTGGCATCCGCCAGAGGATGCACAGATCACGTAGGGCAGGGAGGGCCTTTTGTCGTAACATAAATGTGATGTACGGCACGGGTGCCTTGAGCGATTCCACGAGTGGGAACGTGAGACTGACTGCGTTCGGTGCACGCAGTTCCCAAGTGAGCTCATCGTAGATGGCGAGTTCGATGAGTGAGTTCATCGGCGCCGAAGGCAGCAAGGCGAAGACGATGCTGTCGAGATGGTGTTTCGTGTTTCGAAGTTCTAGCTTCCGGAGCTGGTTCCCTTTGCGAGAGCCTTGTTGGAGTGAATCTCTCAAGACGGGCAGGACGTGAGACCACAGGTCCTCCTCCGCCACGTCAAAGTCGAGTCCCAATGTGGTGATATGGCCCGTCTGCAGCAGAGACAGCGTCCAGCGTAGTCCGGGAGGTGTGATCAGAATTGCCGATGCAACGCGCACAGTCGAAATTTTCACGCCGCCGCCGGCGGCGCTGATGGATGGTGCGAGGATCATATCGAAGCGCCGGATGCCCCAATGAGCGTCGCGTCGGAAGAGCGCATCAACCGTCAAGTCGCCAGCGCGACTGCCAGTGACAGACCGCGAGAAGCTTCCCGGCCAAAGCTTCGCACCGAGAGCCTTTATCCAGCTTGAGGATGGTTTGGGCGAGTAGATGTGCGTTTTAGTGAGCTGCGACCCGAAACTGACAGTCAGGTCGACGCATCCCTTGATGACGACGACGTTGAGCAAACTCTGCATGGCGTGGACCCATATGCCGAGTTGTTCGTCGTTCCCGACCGAAAGGCATTGGCTACTGTGGCGATCTGGCTCCAGAATAAAGTTGACTACACCCGCAAGTGACGGGCTCGCAATCCAGTGCGAGAGCCGCCGGATGCAGACGACCAGAGGCTGGATGGTGGTGCAAGATGGGTGCGGGAGGACGCAACGGATAGTTTCGATGTGAATTGGGAATAGTGCGGTTTCAAGACCGGCAAAGAGGTCTGGAACGTGGTCCGTCCGCAGGCGTAGTTGTGCTTCCGGTACGAATGAAGCGGAATCGAGGGTGAGGCCGCTGACGGCGAGGAATGCCGGAAGGGCAATGAAGTGAAGGCGGCGACATACGCGAGATGTGTGGAAGAGAGCTTCG
The DNA here is from genome assembly GCA_014461115.1 of Mycena chlorophos. Classification (NCBI taxonomy): domain Eukaryota; kingdom Fungi; phylum Basidiomycota; class Agaricomycetes; order Agaricales; family Mycenaceae; genus Mycena; species Mycena chlorophos. Next base: position 798,192 of record JACAZE010000002.1, on the reverse strand, counting down.
GGGCAAGTGGCGAAGATCGGGTCCAGCAGTATGATGTCCAAAATCTCCGTAGGAAGGTCGACGAGTGTGGTCGGCATCGAAAGAGTGGTATGACTTGGCGCACAGCCTCGTCTGACTAATGACGTTGATGGGAATTTCACGGGTTGTCCACCGCTGCCACGTCGGTCCGCAGACGCAGCGAGAGTATCTTGTCGCCGACTTCAAGCTTAGGTTGCCCCGGGGTAACTTCCTCTCACGCCGCTGTCAGGGGCCAGACAGCGCGCCACGCAGCACAATGCTCAAGCTCGGCGGGCTACATTTAGTGCCCGAAAGCTAGGTGGGAGGCACAATATTGAATATACACGATAACAAACAATACAGTAGCTAACCCACTGGCGAAACATACCACCTCCCGAAACAACCTCAAAATCTATCTTTCTGGAGGTGATTCTGATAAGCAACCAAATATAGGATATATTTCAAGCCTTGGGCTACCTAATCACACTTTTTTGATTCCATCAAACCTTCATCATAATGTGCAATATGCAAAATGGCACAGCACTGTGAAAATTGGATTTTCATGGTGTCCTGCAAAATAATCAATCTTGCGGCGCCTCTTGTGAGCTAGCGGATAGGATTTTCTGCGTGAAAATTGGCGAGTAAGCTCGAAGGACAGCTAAGTTTATTTCTATACAATTATCCGATCAAAAAATATTTAATATGACACTGTTTGACACCTTGTTTCGCCACCACGTAAATGACAGATATTTGATGTCCCTAAAGAATGTGCTCGTTTGCGGCTCTATATACTCCATTTATTCTGATATTTTGTAGATGGATGCACCCCATATGGCTCCATACTCCCAGAAAATTCCAATTGATTTCAATCAATCCCTGCTGCGCAATTCACCTGACGCCAAGTCTGTTTCGCCAGTGGGTTAGCTACTGTACAGCAGTAACTTGTACGAAATTATCCACACCGAACGTATATGCTACAGGGAGGACAATGTCCGACGCCTCTCTCGACTCGTCATCGATCTCTACGACCAGCGCTTTGCCGACTTGGCCTTGCACTTGTGCTTGTTCAACGTGACTTCGCTCGAGAAGAATCCGAAGCACTGTGCGCAAGCCCAGTCGCAGGCCAACCGGTGTTGGCTGATCTCGTGTCGCAAGCGGTCATGCTTGCGAGAAAACGACATCTGGCACAACGAGCAGTCAAAGTGAGGCTTCTCCTTGCGCGCATGGGCCCGGACGTGTTTTGTCAACGTATACTGACTCGTGAAAGAGCGTTCGCAGTCTGGCTCGGGACAGTCGAGCGTTAGGGGACGCTTGCGACGCGGGGCTTGCTGCGGTGTTGGCGGCGTGAATGGGTCGAGAACGGATGAAGAACTGGATGGCGAAGAGCGCGAAGACGACGGACTGGAGCAAGCCGCGGCGGACGCGTTGGTCGAATATGGAATCCATTGGTTTGCTGGACTCAATGGCTCCACAGGTTCTGTCGGTTGGACTGGCCATGGTCAGCAGATGGCTCGAATGATACCCGGTAACGTACCCACTGGCGACACCTCCATGTCCGCTAATCCTTTCAAGTTGCCAAGGCGGTCGAAGTCGTCGCTCGGTTCTATCGGAGTTTCAATGCGCCGTCGGGTCCGGACTTGATGCGTACGTACCCCAACGAGCACCCGGAAGGCCGACGCCAAAATTAAGAGCTAACTTGATTTTAGATACTGGCCATCCACGACGACGACAGCGCACTCACAATCAAACAGATCTTGGTCGGTCAAGCCGAAGTCGAAGGTCGTGGGAGAGGGAATGCGCGCGGTCCCACTATCGTCGACGAAGCTAGGCGGGAAGATCTCGCCGAGTGAGCCCGAGATCGGAGACAGCCATCGCGCGTCGCCTGCGGGACTCGTCGTGGGGGCCCGCTCTTGGCTGCGATGATAATCTTCATCCGCGGAACAACGAGGCTCGGGTTCGAAGCGCGCCGCGGAGAGCAGGAGCGTCACCCCATCGCAGTCGGTAACGGTCTCCAATCGCAAGTTGATGCCAGTATTGGGATCGCTGGGGCTATCACCAGAGGCGTTTGCCATATTGAGCGCAAAGCTGCCGTCGGAGAAGGCGACACGGAACGATAGCTGGGTGTGCCAGAGCATCTCGAGCGGAAGCGTTAACGCCATGAGTGGGTCGGCGTCGCTGTCGAAGTCGGCGGGTGACGTGGGGGGGTGGGCAGGAGGAGGACCGGGTTTTCAGCGTCACCTTTTCAACCGCCTCCCTTCTACCGGCGCCAACGGGGCTATACCGATCCCGGCCTTCGCGTTAGCGCTCGCGAAACTCTCAGGACGGCAACGGCATCCTCGGGAGGTCTGATGCAAGACGGCGGATGTACGTTTGGCCTGTCTGACAGCAGTGGCGCTAAACCCGGTCCGGTAAGCTTCTTTATTTGGCTCCGGTCCTTCGCTGCTGATATCCCAAAGATGATACATCGCAGAACGCCTATTTCTCGTGTCAACAGCACGGCGACGTTCGGAATGGTCCCCCTGAACCGAACTCGGAGCGTTCAATGGCTCCGGCTCGTGTTTGTCTGCCGGCGTCTAGTGTTGCGCCCACAGAACCTAACTACGATAACAGTGGGTCTTTGTGTACCTGCGAATTATATTGCTCTTGCCTCACGGGTGCTAATCAGCGCCGTAATGCAGGCGAAATGTCGCGCCAATGGCCAACATTCGGTGCGCGACGGGCGGCGGCTTCTCCCAAAGCATTCAATGTGATGGCAGAAGGTACATTTGTAGGTGCTGTTCTTCATTGCGCAATCCATCCCCGTCGCGCGATCGTCACCCTGCTTTTTTTCCGTTGGCGCCCCACACACAAGGCTCCGGCACGTAGGCGATAGTAGCCAGAGTGGACAAATCATTACATTGCGCACTATTGCCCGTATTTGGGTGTTCTCCTCGCACGCGGGTATTGATGAGCTTGTAGACGCATCGACGACAGGTTCTGACCGGACTCTGGTTTGCTCGACGTGGCGCTGGAGAGTTGCCCTATATGCATCGTCGTCAGGGCATTGCGTCGGGTTTGACCCCGTCCGAGTCCCGCTCTGGATCACCGAGTGAATGTCAAGAGTGGAACAGAAGCTTATTAGACGGCTCGTGGGCCCCGACGATCCTTTCATGTGGTCTTCCGCGCAAAATGATCGTTCGGCTTGAAAGTTTGACATACCCAAATTTGGAAAAGATTAAAGCTGCGCCTTCCTGTTGGTGCTTGTATGGTGTCGTATGGCTGTAGGCTTCCGAGTCCGGTATCATCCGTTATTTGTGGAGTGGACCTGAATGCTTTTTCCGGACGGACGTCTGGCAACGGCGCTCAAAGGACCGCAAAATACTCGCGTGGCATCAGACGGCTGCGCGGATGTCAATTCGTTCTCTCTTCAAAGTTCAATTCAAGATATCATTGCGCCTGGAGTAGCTTGTGCACTGCGAATTGACATCGGATGTGGAAATTCTGCCGGTGCGCCAAGCGGACCGCCTCCCGTCGGAAGTGAGGGCCGGAAGCGAATGATTTTTATCAGAATCGTAGCCACATTTTCCGATGCGAATGGAGCTTTGAAATCCGGCGGCAGATACACTCACGCAAAGTGCATCTTCGGGAGTTTCGAACACGGTGATACCGGAAACAGATCTGCGATGCATCAGCGAGCGACGTCATTGTTGACAGATCTTCGTGTCGGATCAAACCGGTGTTGCATCGGGCTCCCACACTCCCGTTTTCTCCTTAGACCCTCATCGTGCGTTTCCCGCCGTGGCAAGCACACATGACGGTGGCCCTCGCCGACAGTGCGCCTGTGCCACGCGTCGCTCCCGCATCACGCGCCGGCGCTCGCTAGCCAAGGCCCCCAAGTCTAGCTTAGAGCAAGCCAACACGACACCGACAGGCCCAGACTCGACAGCGCTCGATGCATCTAGCAGCTTCAATAAGGATATTCGCAGTATAGTAACGGGTATACAGTAAACAAGTAAGTTTAACGACATTCCGGCCAATGCCCGGCTCATACATTCAAGGCATCCAACTCTTTTTTCTTAGGCAGCAACGCCGTTCGTCGTGTTCGCTGGATCTCACGACCCAGCTTCCCGAAGTATCGCTCACTCTAAGACCGTTTAGCAGGGGTGCGCTTCCCGCGACGCAGTGCTCACCTCGAAACTCCAGCTATCGTTCGCCCGCACCCAATTTCCCAAACCGTCGAGGTACACCTGCAAATCTTCGAAGACCTGCACCGACACGTCGAGGTCCGGGAAGTTCTCGTAGGTATCGAGGAAGTCGGCCGCGATCTGGTCGTGCAAGACGCTGATCCAATCCATGGCGCCCTGCACGTCGAGATCGTATTGGTGCATGACGATTGTAACCAAGTTGTGTCCATCGTCTCCGCGCGCTTGTCTAACGCAAAATTCAGTCAAAAAGCCTGTATTCTGGGAAGAAAAGGAACGCACTCGATATTGTACGAGCACAAGTCGTTCCCAATGATGAGCGCGTCGATGCACAGGTCTGTGAGTTTGATCACCACCGGATGGTTAATGATCTCGTCGGGCAGATTGAGATGGATCTCATTAACGGCGAAGGAAGGCTTAGCGCCGATGGTGTCTCTTCGGACCTCGAAGTAGGTTTCGACGTCCCGGATGAGGTGCGCATCACGGTCCTCTGCCTGCTGCACCACAGAGTCCATGTACTGCTGGAATGTTTCGACGAATCGTCTCTGGGCGGAACGGGTCGCCGTGCGTATGGCGTTGGCCCAAAAGCTAAATGGACCATAGTCAGAACGCGAGGAAGCCGCGCCAAGAAGGACGCACGCTCGGGTGACTTCGCCGCCGATCCATTCATCAGTAGGACGCGGACGGTACGGGTTTCGCAGGGCATCCATTACCACGTCCGCCTGGTATCGAGCGACGGCGGCGTTGGCAGCGTCGGTATGCTCATCGATGACGAAGAACAGGTTCATGAGGTCGCATCCGATCCGGCAACCGTCTACGCGACGATCGTTAACGATGTCAAATCGTTTAACAAGATTTCGTACCTCGGTTAAGCAGCGGGAACGAGAGAGAGGCGAGCAAATCTGATAGATATCATTCAGCTTCGTGCATTGGACCCACGACATCACTCACTGAAATCACAGCGATTGAAGCTCTTTTGCGCCTTGGGCCCGAATGCCTTGAACGACTCACACCAAGCGGTGGACTCTTCCTTGCACTCCGCGTACCAGGGGTTGATTTGTCGTGGCCATGGCCAGTCGCGCAAAGTATCGGGGAGAACGATGATTTCGCCGGCGCGCATTGTGGGCGTAAGAGTAGGTGGGTTTGAGAGAGAAGTTCCTGGACCCGCAGCATGTATTTATACCGGCGCGCAGTGTAGCGCTTTCCCCGATGCGCAACCGATTCCGCAATCAACAACGGGCCCGTTTCGGGTTCGTTTGGCGCATTCCCAACATAGCCCGCAGTTGGCGGAATCTCCGTCGCCACCGCCAGGGCGAGGTCAGCGGCCGCACGCGGACGCTCCAGCGGCGCGGCTGTCAATCAAGGAGGTATTCCTTTGAGCTTGGACTCATACCTGGCCCCCTCCAGTCCCCGATAGTTACTGTACTGGATTCGGCCCGCTACAGCGGGTCGTCCCGCGCAGTTTCTCCATCCTGCGCCCTGATCTAGAATCTAGATCATGCAACTACAGCTGTGCTCCGCGATAACGTTGACGCAGGCTTGATGCCGGTCTAATGCAACAAGACCAATTCAACAGACTCCAGCGCTAATCCCTCCCTGGGTTGGCAGGATCTGCCTGAGCGAGAACATAATTCGGTATATACGGAGGTTTTGCGCTGTCTCGGTATGCGATTAAAGCCTGAGAAGGCCGGATGCGGTCTGTCTTCTGAGGTTGCTGGGATACGGCACCCGGCGTTAGATCCCCGGGCGCGCTCCCGCACGAATACCTCGCGTTCCCGGACATCCGCATCACGGTCAACCAGAACCTCTCTTTCGAATGATTTGCTTCCGATCTTCCCGCGTTTAAATTTCGTTTCTTTGAGTCGGAGCGACGCAAAGTTGGTTCCGCCCGCGATAGACACGAACGCCGGGTTCATCCGAAACACAGTACATGAGCAGTAGTAGAATCATAATGGTCGTCCCGGCACCTTCAGCTTTAGTAGGTCCACTGGGATGGAATCTGACACAGCTTATGGAAAACCTAACAAGCAACTTTGACAGGCTCTGGATCCCGAGTAGACCCGTGTGGGCGTGGGATGCAGCGCGTGTTTACGCACCAAAGGTGACGTCGACGTCGACGCGCCGCCAATTCGACAGCTTGCTCGAATTTGCTTCCGCTCCGGGTCGAGGTTGCCTCGTCCGTGCTAGTGCCACAGAACAGCGGATGCACTTGTTTGGCGCAGGCGGCATGTGATTGCCCTGGCCGCTGCACCCAGTGGCAGTGGCAAAGGCCAACAAAATGTCGGATGTCCACCTAAAGGTCCGGCGCTAAGTACTCGTAGCGCAGCAGCCTGAGATGGGACGCGCTGATAGCTTCACGGTGCTGTGCTGCCTCCGCGCGCGTCAAAGACGTTTTCGGGGACGCGCCGGAGCCCGGGGGCCCGTACCGACCGGCAGTCCGGTGAATTTGCGAGCCTGTTAGAGTGTAGTTAGTAGCCGCGGAAGCTTCTGTCAAGCTAGCGTGAGCGATCTAGTTGGAGATTAGATCTTGATGGGATTGCACCGCCTGATTGGTGCATCAAAGATGAGATAAGAGGTCTGACAACACAAGCATTCCCCCGAACGCGACTTGAAAGTTGAACGCGACTCGGATCCTGCGCAAAATTATTTATCTTGACGATATTTCACTTCTTATCAGCGCGCGACGTGACATATCCGGACATTAAACTCTCCGATGTATCGCGGCCTTTGCCGAGCTGCTATGTCGCAGCTACGAAGTACAGGGTCTGAATTTCACCATCTCCGATATATCGCCGGAAAGGTTCAGCAACATCAAGAGGAACAACATATTTTCGTCGAACTGACGTTCCAGAATGAGGTTCACCGATGGGACTCAAATTGTTGCACACCAAAGCAAGTTCTTCGTTCAGTTAACGTTAAACTCATTCAAACTTCCCCTTCAAGTTCTCATGAGCACCCAGCATCTCAAGCATCTCATGCCCCGCACCGGAGACCTTGTCGTTGTGATGCTATCGCGTAGTAAACTGAGAATTTGAAGTTGAATCCAGGCTGGATTGCAGGCAGTACAGTTTCTTTCGACACGGAATCCAATCGGCACTGAGTATATACCAGATTACTGTAGTGGTCCTCGATGCGGTTGATGATGGCAAGCGTCCACGTTGCTGGTGCTGGCAGCATGGACCTGCATGGTCGACTTGCATGACGAGGTGAAGCGTCTGTTTATTTTCTGGGTTGCTAGCTAGGCTGCCAGGGATGAGATTGAGTGCAGATTGCAGAGGACAATTGGTAACCTTATAACGAACGCGAGGAGAAGCTGGGGCTCGGGGGGTGGCGGACTCAGGCTCTGGTCGGGGCGGAGAGGGCCGAGCCTTGCCAGTGCGGACTCCAGCGCTTGGCACCGATTCCTTCGGTCGGCCTAAGGGAGACGTTGTAGCTAGCGTAGCGCAGGGTTTGGATGCGGGCGATGAGATAAAAGGCCATAGTTATTAGACTGTCAATGGCAAGGACTCGGAATATATGTTGCACGCGCAGCTTGAAGCGCCGCCGTAGGTCCACCAATCGCCTGCGATTTCGGAGATGATGCTTCCCTATGATAGCTTCCAGAAGAAGATGTAGGAGACCTGAAGAGTGGCAGAACTTGTTGTTTGTAGGGCACTCGAGCCTGAGGCGAGAAGATGTCAGGGAAGGCAATGCGAGTAATCCTCGAGCAGCCGGGGAGCGGGGATTGTCGCGGTGCAGAGGCGACGGACGTTTCTTGAGTGCCGTTCGCGGTCTGGAAGAGGGTCTTGAACTTGAAGTCACCAACCAGACGACTGAAACTGGGTGACATCAATCTTCCAGGCTTGCTCTCGACCACGACGACGCCGCTGTCGCTCGCAGCCGGCACATGTAGCCCCTCTGCTCGGTCTACGCCGCGCGGCACGATGAAGGCGTCTCACTGTTCCGCAGTGAGACCCCTCTGGCGGGCACCGGCATATAGAGCTGTGGTGCCTGGCGTCTCACCCGCCCTCCATCCCAGCGCCGGCCATGGAGCCGCCAGCCGCCCATGCTTACCTTCGCGCTCGCAACCTCAACAGGCTACACACGGCGACTGTCTTCGACCAGCACGTCGAGTAAGTCTCTCGTTGCTTGCCGTCCAGAGCTGGCCTGACCGCTCGCCAGCTTGTTCATCGGCTGTCTCCTCATCCCCGGCATCGTCTCCGGTTTTTTGGTCCTCGCCGCCTTCGCGGTCGTGGCATGGATTCCGTTTACGCGGCGTTTCCTCAACCGCGTGAGCTTCAGGCTTCTGGTGTATGCTTTGACGGCCAAGTGCGTGTGCCTACCCGCTCTCCATTCCAAAGCTAACGCACGCACTCACCAGCCTCATCTTGAGCATCAGCTTCATCGGCGGTGTAGCGCCCAAGGGCCCCAGTGCAGCATGCACATTCGCTGCATTCGCCATTAACGTACGCTCCGGCTTCGCTGCTTTTTCTGGTGCTTATGTCCATTCAGCTCAGTCTCTTCCTCTCGGCTACCCTCTTCTTCTGCATGGCTCTCAACCTCCTGTGCGTGCCTCCGTCGGCTACTCGTTCCGTGCACTCACATCTGCTCAGGCTTGTGCTCGTCTTCAAGGTCAACGGCCAGCGGATGGAGAAGTACTACATTGCCGGCACCCTCATCTTGGGCCTGGCTTGCAATGTGACGCCTTATGCAGCGGGGGCTTATGGGTGCGTGCCTCGCGCGTTCGTCGTCTCACGCGTTCTGACGAGGTCTCATAGCTGGGACGCAATCAACGGGACCTGCTGGTTCGCCACGAACGCCTCCGACAACCCAAACTCGATCGTCGTGTGGCTCGTCAGCACCTCGTCCGCGTGGGTACTGGCCATGGCGGCGGGCGAGGCGGTTGCGTTTTGTGTCGTGCTGGGGTACATCTGGTCATACGAGGTCCGTTTGGCTATATCCCGATTTGCTGCCCTATGAAGGCGCTGACTGTTCCTCGTCTTGCAGCGTGCGACCCGCGCCTTCCGGGTCGGCGACGATACGACGATGGAAACAACCTGGGACGGTAGTCGCTCGGCAATTGCAGCCAATTCGCCGTGGAATCTGTATCGCGGGATGATCTTGCGTATCGGTGCGCCCATTGTTCTTGTCTCCCGTTACGCCCGCAGCTGACCACGTCGTAGGTCTCTACCCGCTACTCTCGTGCCTCATGAACTTCTCCGCGGCCGCGCTGGACTTGTATGGTGTCAAGCACCCTGTTTTGACGGAGTTGGTGCGTTTCCACCCTTGTGGGGCTGGTTTGTGTGGGTACGCAAGCGCTGACGCCGTGACAGAATTGGCGCCTGTCGGTCCTCGATCTGGCCATCTATGCTGTGCGGCCGCTGTTCTATGCGTTGCTGGCGATGACGGACCCGGTGCGTTGTTGTGGTGTATCCCTCACATCTCGTTCGCCGCTGACCGGCCTCCCCGTATACAGTCGTTCCTACGCGCCGTGTCTGCGCTCCGCCGTGCGAGGTATCGAATAGGTGGTGATGTGCCACCCGAAGGCGACACGAATTCATGCGACAATGGGCCGGAGCCGGACCCAGGGACGACCACAATGCATTGGGCCGTGATGAGCATGCGTCTGCGCGTGGATTTTGAGGACGAAGACGAGGAGGACATGCACGATAATGGGGTCGACGACAGCGCGACACGGGTTGGCAGCGCGGAGGGGCTGGTGCAGGAGGGTAACACTGAGGCCGGAGCGGGAAAGCGCGAGTCGGTCAAGCGTGAGCCAGGGCCCGGGGAGGGTGACCAACGTCCGGTCGCCGAGAGACGGCTTACGATGGGCCATGGGATGGCGACCTCGGTCTCCGGGAGGGTTAGTGGGGACGTAGAGCGCGGGGGTGTGGGTGGGGAGGGGCATGTGGGCGATTTTACGAAACAGCTGTAGATGAGCTGGGTGACTGCGACTGCATACTATCTGCTATCTACTGTACGATTAAGAACGGACGGGTAGGTACTGTAGGTACTGTAGGATATAACATTTGGTATTGCATGTACTATAGTACTCGGGTCTAAAGCATACTAGTAGTAGGATCTCGCCCGGTAGGATGGCAGGGACTTGAGCAGGAGACGTGTGTGATCGGTTGTCACTCACTTCTTTGACCTACTCTCAACGTCGATGGCGCGCTACGACGAAAACCCCCACTCGAATGCGGTTCTACGCTCCCGCCTCTCGTGCATAAACCTCACGGTTATCGAATTGGAATCAAAGCTGGAAGCACTGCGCGGCGAGCAATCCGAGATTGCTGCGCTACTCGACGACATCGTCTACCCCGTTCTCAGCGTTCCGCCGGAGATTAAGCTCCGGATATTCGCTTTCGCAAGCGCCAGCCCTGTGCTGGGAAATGCCGAGGATTACCGCGAGCTGGACAGCGGCCCTCTGTTGCTTGCTGGCGTCTGCCGCGACTGGCGGCAGCTCGTTTGCGGGGCGCCGGAGCTCTGGTCGACGCTGCGGATTGTTCAAGAACGCAAAAGGAGCAATACGCGCCAGCTCGTCGAGGCTGTGGAACTGTGGCTGCTCAGATCGGCGGCACGTCCGTTGCAGCTTTCTTTCAGCTCCCAGCACGTCAATCGTTCGCGCCTTGCCCCTGCGTTGGCTTCGTGTGCGCCGCGGATATGTTCCCTCGATTGGGAGGTTGATTTCGATGCGACGATCGACGAAGCACTCAAGGGTCGACTCGGAAAACTTCAATACCTTGGCATTTCCGCAGGAAGTCGCTGGACGGCGTTTGAGTCTGCTCCGCAGCTCACACACGCCAAGGTTCTTCTCTGGACGCGGAATCCACAGCTTCCTTGGAGCCAGATCAAATATCTTCAACTATCCTTCGCCACTCGCGACCCCGACGCCATTCTTCGCTTTCTTCTGACGACTACGGCAGTCGAAACTCTTGCCGCCGATGATAATCACGTTTCACTCCTTCTCCCAACGCTCGCCACGGAGGCCTCGTCGCCAGGAGTCTTGCCCAACCTGAAGCACCTCATCGTCCGTTATTCCGTCCGCGACTTCCAATACCTGTGGAATCCCAAGAGCAGCTTGGATTTCTTGCTCTTGAAAGAGTTTCTCGACGTCCGGTTGGAGCCTCAAGGGCACGAAGCCGCCAAGATTAGGTCGCTCGAGATCGTGCTCTTGTCGCACGAAGAGTGCACGGAGGAAATCCATTTGGCGAAGGAAATGCTAGCGAAAGGCGGATTTGCGGAGAAGGGATTGAAGATCAGGGTCGCGAGTGGTCGCTGAGGCTCTATTAAGTACTAGTACTGTACTCTAAAGTCAGGTGCACCTGATGTGCACGTTAAACCCGTCCCATGAGACGGGGGGGGTACGTGCACCCCCCCCGTCTCATGAGACGGGTTTAACGCTTTTTCCCAATAGTCGCTATGGGGGTGGGTTCTGAGGGGTGGTTTCTGGCCAAGTCCGGGGGGTGAAAGTCACCGGGTAAGTAGCTTTTGACAATAGATAGTGGTGTATAGGGTTGGATAGGTACCTGGGGGAGTGGTGGGTGGAGGTATAGACCTTGGGGGTGGGGGAGGGCATGGTGTAAGTACCGTGTAAGTCACCTAGGGGTACTTACACAGGCCCCCATAGCCTACCCTGCAAGGTCTCGGAGGGTAAGTACCCGGGTACTTACACAGGTTGAGCTGTGTAAGTTACCGGGTAAGTCACTGTGTAAGTAACAGTGACTTACCCGGTGACTTACACCGGTGGAAGGTGTAAGTCACTGGGTAAGTCACCCTACTACTAGATAAGGAGAGTGGCTTGCATGATCACTTACTAGGCAGGCCGTTGCTCCGCTCTGGCATGAATCTTGAAATTTGCCCCGTCAATGAGCAAAGCTGAAATGATAGGGAGGATCACGAATGCGAGATTCAAGTTGTGAGTTTTATAATGTGCAATTGAGGAACAATGACTCGGAGCCTGGAGGCGACATGGAAGAGACACGACATTGCGACAATGTGGCCAACGAGGCTTGGTGTAGTGCAATTCAGTTGATGACTAGAAAGTAACCAAATAGCTCTAGATTTTAATTTAGATGGGGAGACCTGTGTTATAGAAGAAGTAATGTAGCTAGCTACTTACCCGGTTACTTACACAGATTGAGCTGTGTAAGTCACTGGGTAAGTTACTGTGTAAGTAATGGTTACTTACCTGGTGACTTACACTGGTGGAAGGTGTAAGTCACTGGGTAAGTCATCTGGGTAAGTCACTGAGCAAGTAATGATACGGCATGTGAGCATAAGTACTGCTTCCTGGTTGGCTTCTAGTGTTATGAGTCTCTCCTGGATGGAAATGGTGCAAACTCATTGCTCCACTAGAGTTAAAGTCCACTTGACCAGCCAGGTTACTTACACAGGTGTCGGGACAACTTCCAGGGGGGTAATAGTGGTGGTTGTCATGTTGTGAGGTTACCGCACATTGTGAGGTTGACGCGCCTGTTTGTGAGGATGTGCGCATCATTGTCAGGTTGAGCTGCCGGAGCGTTGATCTTGTGAGGTTGTGCCCCATCTCTCGCATCATTGTGAGGTTGGCACCATCAGGGATCGGCGTCCCAAACGGGAAATACGCCGATCAGCTGTCGGCGTCTGCCACGCGCCACTGGCAGCCCTGCTTCTCTTCCTCCCACCACCACGGTACGCGCCTCGCCGCCGTCCCCGCATTACCACCGCCATCGTCGTGCTTGCAAGGTTAGCAGCGCCTACACACCATGTCTGTCATCCTGTCTTGTCTTGACGCGCTTTCACAGATGTACGGAAACGGTGCGCCAAGCCACCACAACGAGGAGCAGGCCGCTCTCGACGCGGCATTATGGGCAGCGACGCAGGAGCAGCTGGATTGGGGTCTGGGCATAAGGTGTGTCGCAAATCTTCTGTCCTCGCACTGTTCTGACACTTTCTTCTTTAGGCCGAGCGATGCGACGGGATTTTTCCCGCAATCAGCACCCTCAGCACCGCCGTTCTTCGACGGAATTCGGGAGAATTTGGCGTACGGGATGTACGAAGACCCGGTGAGCAACGCTCTGTCCCCGAAACCCTCCGTCTCATGCCAATTCAGTTCACCGCACCGCACCCAACTTCAGCATCGGCTTCCCCGGCTCCGGTCCACTATCCCATGGCTTTTTCTCGACCCGAGATGAACATGGACGCGATGGGTTGGGACGGAGCAGCAAGCGCTGGCTCGGATTTCGATTTTATGTGCGTTTTATCTGCTGCGCTCGTCGATTTCAGCTGACGGCTCTAGAACGGAGTTTAGCCTCGTATCGGGCTCGGAGGGGGCGAATGGTGGCGAGATTAACCCATGGTATGCGTTTCGCTTCTCCCAGATATCCCGCTGACCTCGTCTCAGGCTGGAACAGTTTGCCGAGAGGTTTGCAGCCGAACTTCCGCACCCACTCGTATTAATACGGCGACCTCAGCTCTCGCGCCCCCACACCGTTTTCCTCGTCTCCCGAGTTCTCGGACCACATGGGGTACGGTCTGCTCCCTCGGTTCTGGACAAATACTGACAATCACGATTAGATTTCTGAGCTCGTCATCTGGTTACGCCGAGAGTTTTGTCGGCTCGTCGGAACCGTTTCACGGCGGTGCCTCGGATTGGAGCAACTCTCGGTGCGTTTCCTTGCTTCTGCCGCTATATTCCCCGTGCTGACGTCGACATAACAGACCACAGAGTCCGCATCTCGAGTTTGCAGATGACTTCACGTTGTATGCACCTCCGCTATCACGGCTGGGTCTCATTGACAATGCTACAGGGCTCCTGGGCCGTCTCACGCCGCACCTGCGCCGTCTACACCGTCTCCTCGCAAGAAAAAGCGCCGTCGTAAAGCGAAGAACTCAAATGCCGGCGGTCCACTCGATCCCTCGACCCTCGATGTGTCTACGCTCGCGTGGCGTCCGTCTGATACGGAATGGATGGACCCGGGCGTTTACTCCGAGTACGTCGAGTTCCCGCAAGGCCTCCGCCTCACGAGCCACAAACCAATCTACCGCCTCGAACGCGTCCACGGCATCCCCACCGAATTCCCGCACTTTGCAACGGCGACTGCATTCATGGTGTCGTTTCCCAAAAACGCCGTTCCGGCGAAGATGAATCCGGACTCGTTCTTTCGCAACATGGTGCGTTGGCTCACGATGCAGTGGATCTGGCTGACAAAGACTGGCAGTGTCCGCATTCGTGGGGCACGGGCGGCGGCGCGGCGGCCAGTACCAAGGTGGATGCCCGCCTCTCGGGTTTATTCTTTCCCGGTATGGCCGCGGACGACTTTGTGGACTGTCGCCGGGCCACACCCGTCTGCCAAGGTGTCTGGTGCTGCGAGTCGCTCCATCAGGCCTTCGTCCGCGAGCAGCGGCGTGAGCTTGACCCCAATCGACAGGAGAAACTCGCTCAGGCAACGATGCGCCAGCGCGAGCAGCAGGAAGACTCCCGCGTCGGCCAGGTCTTGACGTATGCGGTGCCCTCTTCATTCCGTCGTGACATGCTCACAACTTGTTAGATTCGTGCAATCTCTAGACAATGTTCGCTGTCGAGGTCTGCGCTGCGATGGCCAGCAATGCGACGGCCGTGTCCGTGTTGTTCGGGAGCTTCGTCGGAACCAGGTGAGTTTCGCTTCAGTGTAACTGTTTTCTCCGTGCTTATGTTCATCTCGGCAGGGCGATCCTCCTGCGTATGGGCTTTCCTGTACCGAGGCGATGACGGCACTCGCGGATGGCTATCGCCATTCAACGCTCTCGATCCCTGACCGAATCGATACAGAAATCTTCCTTGCTGCAATGGCCGGGGAGCAGGTCTGCGACGGAGACGACGCGGACCAGGAGTGTGCTATGGTCTTGGGCTTACAGCAGGTTAACACGGCCAATGCCTTCTGCGGTGTGTTCTTCCTTAGTTTTGGTTTGTCGCCGTGGTCTTACATTTAACATAGACTTCAACCACCGGCGAGATGGTCGCCCCCCTGAAGGCGAAACTCGTTCGTCTTCCATGTACCGCTAAAATCACATTCTATTGTCCTGATCCCTCCAAATACCCCGGGCTTGCCCTCACCATGCTCGTTGTACCCCATCACGACACCTTCCATGAGCACCCCAACGCGCTCGGCAGCAACTGCGCGCTGACGGTGCGGGAGAAGTACAAGGAATGTGTCCGCGCTTTTGGGCCCGGTGCGACGGTCGCGACGGTGGAGCTTGGTGAGCTTTTTTTTGCGTCTCAGCCTTTGATTTACTGTTATCCACCAGCCAAGACGACACGTCCAATACTGGGGATGACTCCGAGCGCGTACCACGTCAGCCTCATGAACACCGCGCTCAAGAACCGCCTCATCGTCCAAGTTCGGGCCGAGTCAGCGTCGGGAGCAAGCGCGTCGGAAGGTCAGTTATGTTTTGAATGAGTGATCATTTGATTGATGATCAATTGATTGACAGATGCCGCGGCGTATATCGCGCGACAGCAAGCACTGGATGCGCAGAGCCGGTACATACATAGCTGTTCGTGGCGTGATGGTTTGCGCATTATTTTTGGGGCCTGGCCAAGCCTTCTGCGGCGCATTCATGATCTGGGAGCGATCGACTTTGATACTTCGTTCAAACCAGTTGCTGGAAAACTTCAGATGTTTGAGGTCAATGGTTGGCTTGCTGCTCACGCTCGTAGTACGTGGCTTTCATTGCATATTTTGGGTTTACACTGATTGGCTTCCAGCGGTTACGGTTCTGCGTATCTGGATGGAGGTGCATGATCAGGACGCGTTCAAGACTGCCTGGAGCGAGATCTTTCGTCTCGTTGCAACGCTCACTGGCCGTCCTCTGCGATTCAAACAACTCCACCGAGGCGGGACCATTCGTGGGTTGAACGCAGACATGGAGGCAGCCCCGCTCCTGGCGTTTGGCGATGCTGTTTGGGAGACCATGACGGATGACCGGCGCACCAAGGTCGGCGATGCTCGATCGACATTGCATTACGTGTTGCGCATCTGTGCCGTGCACTACAACCGGTGCGTAAGGATCAGCTAAATTTTTCGAGACTTATAATTGGCTTAGTGGGATTGACGCGTCATGCTCGCACCTACCCGACACTGTAGGCTCAGAGGCAACTAGCGAGCCGCCCCTATTTACGCGATCGCGGCTCCGCAATGTGGTTCGCTTCACCTCTCAGCAGCAACTCGACGAGTTGGAGGCGGACATCATGGCGTCGAGGGACAAGGCGCTCCAGGGTGTGTATTGCCTCAACTTTCTTTTTTTTTTTTTTTGCCTCACCTTGCGTCCAGCTTGGTGGGAGCACAAAAACAAGCACAAATGGCTTCTGCCGGGTTTGATTCATTGCCTCTCAAAGATCCCTCTCGATGATTGGCATCTGATCCCAGCGAACACCAACCTTGGCGAAGGCCAGCACCGGTGGAACAACCTGCACACTGGTGTTGCTATGCTTCTGATAGAGTCAATGCAGAAGTAGTTTTTTTTTTCGTTGCATTTGTTGTGATTTCTGATTGTCACACAGGTATGAGCAACTTGACCGTGCAGTTGCTCTCGAACTCGAACAAGGCGACACGACGGGCATGCTGCGCAATACACACAACAACCCTGTCGACCGTTATACCAGCCAGGCTTCCCGTCACATCGCGGCAACCGCAAAAGAGCAACGAGCCCGGTTCCTCGACCAGAACGTCCGCTCACCGTCTCAGAGGCTAAGGCGCATCTCCAAGCTGCCAAAGCTGACTTGAAGGTTCGTCGTGCTGTTTCGCGCCATTCATGCTTGCGTCAACGCGTTGGGATAGTCTGCTTCGG
The DNA here is from genome assembly GCA_014461115.1 of Mycena chlorophos. NCBI lineage: Eukaryota > Fungi > Basidiomycota > Agaricomycetes > Agaricales > Mycenaceae > Mycena > Mycena chlorophos. The sequence goes on along the minus strand of JACAZE010000002.1, from coordinate 781,225 downwards.
CCTCCACCAAAGCTGCGGCGAAGTCTCGTGTGCAAGCCCTGGAACGTGAACTTGGCGACGCGAATGAAGCCCTTTCTCAAGCGCGAGCTGAAGCCAATGTATGTTTCTTTGCCTCCGACTCAGATTCTGCTTACGCTGATACAATCCGTAGTCAAACTCATCCGGAATAGTCCATCCGTTGCGACAGGCGCCGGCTGCTCCAGCTCTGACTCCGACACCTGTGCCGGAGCCTGACGTGACTGAACAGGTGGCGGTGAATCCTGAGGTGGCTGAAGAGGCGGCGGTGAATACACGCAAGCGTAAGCGCAACAGTGCCGCCGTTGCCCTTGAGCCGCCGGTTGTGGTCCCTCAGCGCCAGAGTAGTCGGAAGAGCAGAGCGCCGCTGCGTGATGATCAACTAGGCATAGAGTTGTAGCTTACCATAGCGTACTTGAAAATCTCCCTCTGTTTCCTAAAAAAAAATGCCTGTTCAATTGACATTAGATCTTCGAATCGCCACTACCTCTGCTTGAACTCGTGCGTCGTCGTCGTGCCGAGTATCAAGTTAGCGTTGGAAATTGTTGGATAAAGCTCACTGATTTTTGCTCTGAAGTAGCTGATTTTTTGCAGTCTGATCCATATTCATGTATATTAGCCAGTAGTATACTTGTCTGAGCTTAGCACTTCATCCCTCCTTCATAATTTCGTGAAATTTTCTGGTTGTGATGATGTGTGATGGCCTGAGATTGTCCGTCACTGGTCTTACATGTCTGAGAGAAAGGTGTAGAGGCTCATGTATTGCTCTACTTGAGAGAGTATGGCCCCTTAACTATGAATCCCCCAGGAGTTATAAGCAGAAAATATGTTCTGATCAAGACATCACAAGATTTGATTGCAATGTGAGCAGGATTGGTTGGGGAAATAGGTTTCAACAAGAAAAAGTCTTCAGAAGATACTAATGCATGTATCCCAGCTCTCAGCTGGGCTTAGTAGTACATGCATACAACGGAAAACCTCGCCTGGGCCAAACACAATACCCCCGTGACTGCGTGGGAGCGCTGCCGAGAGCGCTGCCGAGATGAGTACAATTGGCAAGAGTTGGCTATCCCCTCAGCAGTCAGACGGCGGCGGCGGGCTTGGCAATGCGCCAAGATTGATGGCAGAGCCAGAACCTCACAAGAATCGCCAAAGCTCACAAGGCGCGACAACCTTACAAGATGACAAGCACGGTTTTTGCCCCTTCCAGGGTGTGTACCACTTGTTCAGAGCATTGTTATTGCAAATCTCTTGCTCCCCATGTGTCTTACAGCTTGCCCCAAGCCCCCTACATGCTTACTATTACGGGGGAAGCCCCTCCACTAGTTTTAAAGTTTTGGCTGGGCGTGTAAGTAACCGTCGGGACCCCATCACCAGGCTATAACACCACCCCATTATACTGTAGGACTTCAGGACTTGGTAGGTGCACTTTTGAGGAATGCCCGCTACTGTCTCAACAAAGTATTTCACAAAATATGAAAACATCAATTTCTGCATTTACCATCAACTACCCATGATTGTGCTTCAGCTCCAAGGAAACAACATGGATTGGGCTGGTTAGAAAAGATTTTGGAAGGTCTCAACATGCACTATCGTTCAATGTATAGATCTAGATGCCTCTACTGAGAAGAACAACCTGTAATTGTGCAATCTTTGATGGAATATCATTATGCTCAAACCATTTCCCTGATATTGAGAGCATTTCTTGATGAATTCAACCGATCTAAGTTGCTATGTATAACAGGGACATCTGCCTATATTCTCTAAAAAAACCAGCTCCATAGCTGACATATAGCAGATGTAGTGCTCTGCACATTATTGAATTTTGCACCAGTAATATTATGATCTGTAGATGAGCTATAAATGAGGAGACTGGTATTTCTAGGAGTGGGTACTGAGTCCTCTAAAACTACGTCATGAATATGGCTCTATCTGCAGAATTCATTGAGTTGTTCATGCATCTTCTTTTGTATAGATAACACTGATTGGACAATTGGAGGAGATCCAGAATAGCTGTAATGTTCATTACAATGCTGAACAGGTCTGTTCAAATGGTACTACTACAACTCACTCTCCAACTCCAAGAGCATCCTCTAAAAAAGTTGCCGACCTAGTTCAAAGCTACAGCATGAACATTTGGGCATAAGGCTATCTACCCCATCCTCAGTCTACTTTCTAGCAAGTCCTACAAATGTGGGTAATTATAGTGGGATATGCACCCCGGGGGCCTACGACCACCCATCAAACTAACCTCTTAGGTCTATTATTTTGTAACTAATCAATATACCTAAGAGGTCCACCTCCGGTGGAGGTACTTCCTAATTGAGAATGATTTGGAGGTGTGACTGGTGATTATCAGTGGAAGGTGGTCACTGCTCGCAAAAAGCTACAGTATTCTTACTTGCTACTATGTGTATCTCTGTGCTGGTCCAGAGATACGTGACTCTGGATCTTTAGTGGAAAACCCCACATCTTCTGCTGCTGATGGTCCTGCTCAAATCAACCTCCACCCTACTTGGTAGGCCTCTAATCACTTGAATTGGGTGATAGCAAGTACTGGGAAGTACAACAGTACCAAGGGAGCTTGCCTCAATAAGCCGGAGCCACTCCTGAGACATTTCGATTGGGCCTCCCATCACCTCCTATTATGGCTAGCTATACCTCTAAATACATTTTGCTTGGAGCAATGGATGATCTCTCTACATATCCTTGCTGGCATATACTGGTTTCAAAGGTTCGTGAGGGGAACACTGACCTAGGTAAAGCAATGCAGAATATTGGAGGCTCTAGTAGCCTACGTAGCTTTTACCTCCATCTCTGCAAGCTCAGATTACAATGTAATTTGCGTGTATTTTAATAGCTCCTGCAATATTACTTTTGTGGGTATCAAGCCTATAAATACCTCAGGTATCTGAAATGGGCATCAATATGGTTTTGGCAAAAGCCTCTTTTGTTGGCTCATTTGTATATACAGCCACCAGATGTTCAGACACTAAAGTTCATTTGAAATTGTTTACACATATAAGTTCTATAGTGCTTCTTAACCAATCAGCTTTAGGAGGTCAAAGGAGGTTCATCTTCAAGCTGAGCTGTAATATTGTTTTATTCCTATCTCCTTAGTTCTAAGCTAGCCACCGGTGAGAACAATTCACTATCAATATGATTACACAAAGATAAACACAAATTACAAATGTTGTTCAATAATCTCATATATGAACCACCACCCGCTATAAGAACTCATGAAGAGTCTACAGAGATATTTGCAGTCAGATAAAAATTTCTGAAAAACAGATCTGTCTGGGTTTGTGCTGTCTCTCCAATAGCGGGCAGATTAGTACTTCGAATACTGTATATGCAAATAGTTTGCAGAAACTTCAAGGATAAGATATTGAAATATGGCCATCAAGATGAGGCGAGTTTTTTAGGGAGGCCATAGGAGCCAGTCAGAGGTCCTTTGGAGCAATTTTTCATCAATAAAGCATTTGATTATATATTGAACATCTGCGGGCAGCTTTCCTGTACTCGGAAATCTGAAAATAATTGCCATAAGTTGCAGACTGAGTACAAAAGAGGTGATTTGTCATGATGCGAGTTTTTTGGAGCTTGCTGGAGGCTAACGGGTGCTCAGCGGGGGCAACATGGAGGCTACTGATGCCGCCACTGAGAAATGATTTTGTTAGCACTTCAGTTTCTTTTTGCCGCCAAGAATGCCACTAAACATAAGGTTCAAAGCTTTCAAGTTCGATTTTGTTCACATAGTCTACCGAGGCACTTTATCGCAGCTGATGGGCCACCTGTGGAATTCTTCGCCGGTCTGCAAAGCTTCTCCGTAATTGCATTAAAAAAAGATCTCATTGGCAAACATTTACTCCTGGTTTTTCCTATTCATACTGCCCAGAAGAGGGGGTCCTTTTCAGGTGGAGGAGCTCACACTAGGTGGTGTTTGTCCTCCACAACATCAATCTGGAGATTTACCAGCAATGTCACGGACTTCAGAGCATTGAATCTTCCTGAGAAACCTATAGAGAAGAGCTCCGTAGACCATATCCAGCTTTAAGGGCCTCTTTTTGACACCCACTAAACAGAGGTGATCATACACCTCCACCTCCCGAGGCCTCTTAGGTAGTTTAATTACTTACAAAATAATTGACCTAAGAGGTCAGTTTGATGGGAGGTTGTAGGTCCCCCAGGTGGGGATATGGTAGTAGACATACAAATACACTCATATGACCTTTTAGCACCATTCCACTAAGCTCATAGAGTGCTTTCTATGGATCCAATGAATACTTATTTGGTAGTTTCGAAGTTTTTGCCTATTTTCCCCTTCTAATCAGATAGTATGCCACCTGTTCCTAGGTGGGAAGGTCATAATACATGCTACCAGTAGGTCTATGGTCCTAGGTCCCTTATCTGGTCATAGATTCTGGAGATCAGGCCATAATACATTAAATGTTTTCAATGTTGTTCTGCTCATATGCCTGCATGTAAATATGAACAACATCAAGTGGATGCCTATAGGGTGGTTAGTAGGCCTTGGCCCCTCTCTTCCTACCCAGGGGCTGGCAGGATTGCCTTGAGTTTCAGTGAGATATAGAAGTTTTGCCAAACACTAGTATATATGATATTGTGTCCGTAACACAGGGGATAAAAATAGAGTGTGAGGTCACAGTGCAAGTAGGCCTTTATATTTCATTCACCTAACTTCAATAAGTAGGATCGGTGTAGGGATTGAGAAGATATTAGGAAATCAAGTAGAGTGACTTACCCAGTGACTTACACTGGTCAAATGGTGTAAGTCACTGTGTAAGTTACCATATAACTTATATTGTACTAGTATTGGTCTCTATCTGAGAAATTTTATTTCTACTTCTATCAATCTAATGGTCTCCGAGTCTATCTCAAGGAAATTTGTGTCTACTTCCATCACTCTATTATTACAGTTACTTACCCAGTGACTTACACAGTTTGACCTGTGTAAGTCACCGTGTAAGTAACTGTGTAAGTGACCAGATAAGTAATTGTCTTTAAGCCATGGGATTCTGCCTTTAAGCGATGGAAGTAGAGTTAACTTACATGGAAGACAACTTTTACAGTGACTTACCTAGTGACTTAACACAGTTTGCCTTGTGTAAGTCACTGGGTAAGTAGCTGTGTAAGTGACAATACAAGTAATTTTCACTCCAAGTCGTGGATTTCTACTTTGAGTGACAGAAGTAGAAACAAATTACTTGGAGGACAGCATTGAGAAAAATATGGCAACTTGCTCAGTGACTTACACAGTGACTTACACAGGTGGACGGTGTAAGTCACCAGGTAAGTAGCCATGCAAGTGACTATACAATCTCCATGTTGTTGAATGCCTCCTTTGAGTGACAGAAGTGGAAATAAATTACTTATAAGATAAATGCAACAAGAATAACATGACCTTCATAGTGACTTACCTAGATGACTTATCATTACTTGCTCAGTGACTTACCCAGATGACTTACCCAGTGACTTACACAGGTGAAGGTGTAAGTCACCAGGTAAGTAACCATTACTTACACAGTGACTTACCCAGTGACTTACACAGCTCAACCTGTGTAAGTAACCGGGTAAGTAGCTAGCTACATAAGTGATCATGCAAGCCACTCTCCTTATCTAGTAGTAGGGTGACTTACACAGGTGACTTACCCAGTGACTTACACCTTCCACCGGTGTAAGTCACCGGGTAAGTTACTGTTACTTACACAGTGACTTACCCGGTAACTTACACAGCTCAACCTGTGTAAGTACCCGGGTACTTACCCTCCGAGACCTTGCAGGGTAGGCTATGGGGGTTTGTGTAAGTACCCGGGTACTTACCCTCCAAGACCTCGCAGGGTAGGATATGGGGGCCTGTGTAAGTACCTGGGTACTTACCCTCCGAGACCTCGTAGGGTAGGCTATGGACCTGTGTAAGTACCCAGGTACTTACCCTCCAAGACCTCGCAGGGTAGGATATGGGCCTGTGTAAGTACCCTGGGTACTTACCCCTCAAGTCCTTGTAGTAGCATAGTATCTACATAGTACCCAGCTTAAATAAAGTGTTAACAATACTCTAGAAAGGATACTAGAATTTTCAGTGCACTTTGATCTAGATCACAGGGAAAGAAAATTACATATCTCCGTAACTAGACCAGCTATTGAAATTCTATGTGTTGTCCCATACTCCCCACAGTCCAGCGCAACTTTGATGAAAAATGATCCGAAATCATGCCGGACGTGATAGCAGCTCTATCCGCCATGTTTGTCCTGCATTTTTTGATTGCATCAATATGTTTTAAACCTCCATCACTTCCCTCTCTGTTTTCTGAGGCGAGAATTCCTCCTAGGTGACTTACACGGTACTTACACCATGCCCTCCCCGACCCCCGCAAGGTCTATACCTCCACCTACCACTCCCCCAGGTACCTATCCAACCCTATACACCACTATCTATTGTCAAAAGCTACTTACCCGGTGACTTTCACCCCCCGGACTTGGCCAGAAACCACCCCTCAGAACCCACCCCCATAGCGACTATTGGGAAAAAGCGTTAAACCCGTCTCATGAGACGGGGGGGGTACGTGTACCCCCCCCCGTCTCATGGGACGGGTTTAACGTGCACATCAGGTGAAAGTCAGCTAGCGCTGGTTCCTTTGACTGATCTCAGCTCTGCATTCTTGGCCTCATGCCTCTCAAAATGGATGTCAAGTAGACGGCATTCGGGCCGAGGTTTGGCGGCGGTAGCCGACTTTCGGGAATCAAATCCGGAGCACGCAGAATCGTGCGCCAGGGCGCTGACGATCATACAATCTTGAATTTTACAATCTATTAGAGCATATTAGTTGCGCGCTCGAAAACAAAAATTTACGCATTTTGACACCGCTTAAGGCCTCCTCAGCCAATGAGAGCGCCAGAATGTTGTAAATTTTAGTTTTGAGCGGAGCAGCTAATATGCTCTAATATATTCAAGACAAAATGTGCAAGATATTGGACTGTGGACAATTGCCCACTGAGCCAGTTGGCCTATTGATGAACTCCGTCGTCGACGCTAAATTTGTTAAACACCCCTTTGAGTGAGACATGCTGATTGTTCGCGAACTCCAACAGCATCTCGTGGAACGTCCTATCGCGAAAATGCAGGTGCATCGCATGGACGTTCAGATGGCCTATCCCCGACGGCAGTTCCTGGAGATGCAGCTCTAGCAGCCCTCCGCTACGCACGGCTCGATCGATGTCCGGCCGGTAGGTCTGGATCCATTCGCGGGCCTTCTGTGATTCGTTCTCGATGGTTGGAAGGTCGTTGATGCTGACGGGGACGATGTTACAGGTCCCGTCGGGATGTGTGTAGTTGAATCGCACGAATGCAAGGGTGTCGCGTTGACGATGAAGCTCGAGGATCTTCGTCAGTATGGCGTCCCGTTCCGCGCGGTAGTCGTGATCAAGGAGCTTGCGATGTAGCGCGCGGTCTGCGGAGGTCGTTTCCGCCACATATCCTGCAATGCCCAATAAGTACATCGTGTCAGACAGAATTCAGACCGCCTACTGCGATAGCGTTGGCCGACTCTCTGGCAATTTTCGCGGTGCCCATCATGCCAATCTGCCTTTTGACATTCCCTTCCACAGTAAACCGTAACGCGACAGGATGAACACGCTCGAAACTCTTTCCTATCAGCAATACGACCGCACTGCGCCGATGGTAAGCCTCTACGGATCTTGATCAAAGCGAGAATACGCACCGTGAGGTTGTCGCACGCCTTGAGGCGATCGACGGCTGAGGCATCCTCCATCAGATCGAAGCGATGTCCAAGCGTCGAGTCTTTCAACTGGTTCCACGCGTCGGCGAGGCCGAATTTGCGGAAGGCTTTGATTAATTTCTCTTCCTCGACGACGGTGAGAGCCTGGCGCAGAGCTTGAAGGACCGATGCGAAACAAGAGACGGAAGTGATGTTCTGGAGGAGCATCTGCAGCAGATTTGGAAGATTCGGGTCGTCATAGAACGGCCCCGTTTCGTAACACAAGAAAACGTTCAAAAGACCAGCACGGAGACTAGCGATGCCGTTCTTTCGGCGGTCGCCACTTGTGAGAGCCGAATTGAGACAGCCCAAAACCGATTGTGCGAGAGTACGATGGAGGCTGCCCACTGGTCGACTTCTTGCCACCACTTGAGCGACAACAGTCATGACTGGGGCTATACCAGCCGCGGAAAGCGCATCACGGAGAGGTGATACCACATGGATACTTTCGAAATAGGCCCAGCCAAAGAATGGTCCTAGACGATGGAAGATTATGCCTGCATCGTTGGTCAAGGCAGACTGGGCGGTTGGAAACAATTTGCGAAGAACCGAGACTATCAGCTGAGCCAAAGCCTGCCAGGATCCCGCCGCCGAGAGAACTTCCGAGCGCAAACTCTGCGACTCGAGAGCCGGATGCGCAAAGAAGCCGCCGAGGGCGTTGATAGGCGCGCAATGCTTGATGGTCGGCGCCTCCATTGCCTGGACAAAAAGACTGCACAAAGTGCTGCAGAATCCCGGAGTTTTATAGATAGCGCCAAGTTCGCCGGCATCCGTGAGCCGTGGGCCGGCGCAGTGTTCTAGTATTTGGACGGCGATGTCATTGAATGGTGGCTCGTAAAGCCAAGTGATCGGGGCGAGCCGGTGCTGATCGAGAAAGTGGATCCAGGGCCAAGCGCGTTCCCAGAGTTCAGCACTCGCGCCCGACAACTTCTTCTCGTGTCGGACTGCGAAAGCCATGCCGCCGAGAGCGTTGGCGGCGAGATTGACGCGTTCCTGTGTTATCTCGACAGCGAGGCCATCGAGATCCGAGAGCGCCGTTTGAGGAGCGGGTTCGAGGATCGCATAGCAGATAGCAAGAAGGGCAGGTTCCGCCGCCGCCCGCATGGACAGAAGCACTGCGAAATCGCGCCAGGAACCGCTAGCCGCTGCTTTTGCGCGTGCCTACAGTGCAGTGAGCCGGGATGCCGTGTATGATGGATTGACGAACGTACCCGAAGACGAGGAGGCAAGCTATTTATTGTTGAGAGAGCCAGCGAAGGATGCATTGAGATGGAAGTCAGAAGCAAGAAGCGGTGACAAATTGTTGGGATCATCATTGACAGCTGCCAACGCACATCTTACTCCGAACCACCATCTGCTATGGACGACCCCAACACTCCCGCCGCGCCCGCCCACAGTCCCGCACGCACGCTCAAACAAACTCTCCGCGACGAAATCATCGCCAAGCATCATCTCAGCGCTCGGCTCGGCGAACTCGAACTGCGCATCTCGCACTACCAAGAAGACTTCGAAACCGTCGTGTCAGAGCGGGACGCATGGAAGGTTGAAGCAGAGATAGCCAAGACGGAGGCTGAGCAGGCCAAAGAGCTGGCGAGGATATTGGGCGAGCAAGTGGCGAGATTGAAGGAGACGTACGAGTGCGGCAACAACGTGCGTTTTCTGTCGTCTCGCTTAGTGTCCCTCTAACATGACCTAGACTACAAACGTCCACAAACGAAAGCGCGAGCAAGAAGACGAATCCACGCCGCGAGCCGCGCCCAAGTGCGTCACAGCCTTTCAATTCCTCGCTCCTGCTGACCGCATATATGGCAGCCTTCGCATCGCTCTCCCGTCGCTCGCCTCGCTCAATCTCGCGGCTTTCCCTCTTCCATCTCCGGCATCTTCTATTGACAGCCATACCAGCACCAACACCAACAGATCTACCACCGAAGTACGTCTCAGCTTCCCTCGCGCAGCGTCTAAACCATGTCCACACCCAAAAGCTTTCCCCTGCCGAATCACCCGGTACTACGCCCGGATCCGAAAAAGATCTTGCACTGCCTGTTCCAGAAACGCACCAGAACGCGACGCATTTCGAGCCAATGACCCCGCAGCCTCCGATCTTTCGACGTAACACTCACCCGCCGTCGGCAAATGCCCAGCCTTTGCGCACGCCACACACCACGCAGCAGACTCCAAGTCAAGTAAGTTGTCGTGCTACCCGCTAAGAATGATATCTGAGTACATGCATTCTCAGCCGCAGACTGTTCGTACCGTATATCGCAAGCCGAAGAGCAAGACGCCGGGTCGTAACATTATTAGCCCGCCAACCAAGGTCTGTACAGTCTTTTGTTTTTCGACAAAGTCTGACATTATTTCCAGCCCCACCCGGGTATTTCGCGCACCAGCAACAGTACACCTGGCAGCACCAGACGCACACAAGAGGAGAGACGCGCGTGTATTTCGGTTGATGCGAAGCCCGTTGGTGTGCGTGCTTTCTTTTTACGTTGCCTTTTGCGCGCCTTGGAGCTAACGAGCGATCTCCATTGCATATAGATGCCACCTCGCTACGTCGGCCCTAAGGAACTCGCGCGTCGCCAAACGGAGGCCGAAAAAGCTGCCTCTGCCAGTCGTTTCCAGCACCCCGACTCTTCTCCGCTGCAAGACAAGAAAGTACGCAAGTAGCCGCGAAGGTCGACGAGAGCACATGTTATACAACACTCTTTTGGATTTTGTACAGATTATGGAATGGACGTGGATGTATCAGTATCGATTTGTGTGTATACAGTGACTCGAAGTGTATCCTTTTACCCCGTAAGTATCTACGAATTGCGAAGAAATCCCGGCCGGACGTGGCGCTGAGGAACAATATCGAGTGGTTCGCGTCCTAATAAAGTGCCCTGTTGGGCATCATCCACGCCCGAGCCGAAGGACGAGCCGCTTGAAGCCAGAGAGCCTCGAGCTGCATCGATATCGGAGGTGCGGGGAGGGAGGGACTCGAGATGAGGGAATCGCGCGCGCATTTGCTCGCGGAAGTGGGAGCGTGTTCGGGTTTGTTGGCGTTGAATGCGTCGGCGCCGTAGGAAGAGGATGATGAGCAAGGCTGTGACGGCGAGGGCGCCGAGGATGGAGCCTGTGAGGATGGCCGTGCGTGGGTTTGGGCCGCTGAAAATTTGCATAAGGCTGGAGTCGGGATGCTGGTGGAGAATGACGCGTACCTCGGCCTGTGAGTCAAACTTGAGGATGGATCATCGCCGGTGGTTGCCCCCGTACCCGCCTGGGTGTAATTTGAAGCGGAGGACGTTGGAACGGGGCCAGGTACGATGTTTGGAGGATTAGAAATTGAGGTGCCAGTGACAGTCGATGCGGATTGAAGAGAAAGCAAGGAGCTCGCAGTGCTCAGACTTGCTGAGCCTGAGCTGGTACCAACGCTAACGGGAGGTCCTAACTCTAATAAAGAAGTGACGACGGCGTAGTCGAATAACGCTATTGCGGTCGTGTTCGTCGCGAGCAAGGTGATGTTCCATGAGAGGCGATGAAACATGTCGGTGCTCAAGCCCTCTGCGGAGAAGAAGAGCGTGTAGTACGCGACGGAGGCATTTCCAGCGTATTGATAGGTCGTTCGTCGGGGAGTGGTGCCGTCGGCTGGGGCTAAGGAGAAGACGATGGACGGTTGGAAGTCGTATCCTGGCGGCCAGTCATCGGCTGAGTGACCCACTCCGTAGAGGTAGATCGCTGAGCCTGTCGAGCACATTAATACTTATTTTGCTTCCGAGCAGTATTCACGCACCAAGAAAAGTAAATGAGCCGTGTGCGTACACCGCCGTCTCGTTGGACGAGTGGAGGCTCACGCCCATCGCGTAGGTGCCGTTAAACACGCCTAAAGGCTGGACAACGTCGCACACGACGCAAAAGCCCGTGGCGGCGCTGGAGCTGTTGACGGCATCCCAGAGGCCGAACCACTGGAAGTTTGAGTCGGTGTTGTCCCAAGTGGTGTTCACGATGACGGACGTCATCACCGCCTGCGAGGATGACTCCAGTCGTGCTAGAGGCGGGGGGGAATGAGCGTCGAGGGCCAAAGATAGCCTGTGAGGACCGCGCGCCGGAAAGTACTGAGATTCCTGGCAGTTTGATCATCTCCCGTAGTCAATGGTTGGTTGGCTGAGTGGCTCCGAGGAGACTTGGCTGGTGAGTGGTTGGACGGAGAAGCGATGCCGAGGAACTCACACGCGTGTCGCTGGCATGGGAGCTTGATGTGAAAGCGTGCCGAGCAGCGGCAACTTTCAAGTGCGGCTTTCATAGCTACGGCTGGAGGAAATTGAGCGGATATTCGGGTACCAGTTCAATCCTATTACTCTAGTCGGACCTGACCTGATATCGAGTCAAACTTCCCCTTAGACGGTTTGATTTATCCGGTAATTCGAGTCCTTGCGTCCACAGCACCAGTTGATTCGGACACCGCCCTTTTGTGGGTGCCAGGGCGGTGAACTTCTTTGCGTGCGGTATCTGTCGGCATGCTACAGCACCGTACTTTGCCAGCCTCTGTTTCGCTGTGAGAGAAGCTCCTCATCGAGAGCTATTTTACCTGTAGCTCATCCAAATTCGTACAAATACCCATCCAAACGGAGGGATCAAAGTGATTGACCACTGTTTGCTTCCGAATTCAGGCCAGCTGTCTCTTGTCTTCTCCCACAACGGCATCCTCAGTCCCTGGTCCGCAGCCTCGCCCTTCTGCGGCAAAGTTGCGCTTATATGGCCGCCGCATCAACGCCTCACAGCGCAATGCCACAAACACGAGGGTAATGCTGTCGTAGGCACGGGCTGGCGCGCCTATATCTTCCAGCCGCGGACTCGGAGGTCTGGCTGGACGTGGATACGGGCTTGCCCGGTACGTTCTCTACGCGCCACTACACCGTGTTCTACATTAGCTCACTCTGGGTAATGAACAGCTTCAGCTTCAGCTCAACTCGTAACCGTGTTTGCCTCGCCCAGCGACGACCCTGATGACGCTGCTCTTACCCCAGCCGCAGCAGTGGGCGTCGTGGCCCGGCTCTGCGTCTTTTACCGCTCCAGCGCCGCTCGTCATGCACTCACACCCTGCTGTGATGCAAGCGCATGCAGGGCCGTCGTCGTGGAGCCATTGGCCCGGGACACAAGCTGCTTCCCCCACCACTCGCGCCATTCCCGCCAAGAACACCCGTCCTCTCGACAAGGCCACCCTCCTCTCTATCCTCGAGTGCCTCTCGACCCGCATAGCGGTGTGGTTTGGCTCCGGTCGTCCAGTGCGACTACTCGTCCATGGCGGCGCGGTCTTCGTGCTTGATTCGGAGCTCGCGAAGCTGGCGGCACACACAGCGGCGACGGACCGCTTTTCGCGACACCAGCGGACAACGACACGAGACGTCGACATCATGCTGCGAGCGTTCGTCGCGGAGTGGGCCGCGTACGGGGTGCTTGACGCCGGGCAGAGGCTCAAGCGGTGTATTCTCGAGACGGCGCAGCAGTTTCGTCTCGGGGCGGACTGGATGAACAGCGACGCGGATGTCGCGTTGCCAATGGCCACAGAGTGCGTTGTTATACTTCTTGCGTTTTGCGAGGCTGATACGTCTGTAGCCCAACGACCGGAAAACTCTACGACCCAATATCGACGGCTTCGTTTCCCTGCGCAGACGCCCTCACGCTTTTCATCTCCCGCAATGGTCTCCTCCAACTCGGTGTGCCGCATATTTTACCGTTCCATGTCCTCCACTAAGCCCCATCGACAGTCACGGTAACCCCATTCTGGGCCGTCGCCCTGAAGATGGTGCGCTACAACGCCGCCGACAAGGCAGACATCTGCATCCTTCTGCGCTCCGGAACGCTCCAGCGCGGCATCCACTGGACGCCTACGAGCCTCGAGTATTGGCTTTTGGGCCACGCATGGGCGATGGGGTACGCGAACTACGATCCGGGCAGGGTCGCGGTTATGCGTCGGCGGATGGCGGAGGTCGTCGAGGAGGTCAGCCGGTGGAGCCCTGGTGCCGGCGTGGGTCGGGCTGGGTGGTCCCGGGGAATTGGGACGGGATACGCGTGGCCTGCCGGTGGCGCATATGCGTATGCGGCTGCTGAATCGCCGCCGGTGTATACCACGCCGGTACCGGAGCGCGCGCGTAAGCCCGAGGTCGACGCCAAGAAGGACGGGAAGAAGGCGAAGGAACATCGCAAGGACAAGCACCGGTCCCGACAGCAGGACCTGTCCACCCCGACCACTCTGAATCCGCAACCCAATGTCGACCTCGCGCGCTTGTATGCAGGCGCGACACCGCCGTTCATCCCGGGCTTGCAGCTCAGCATCGCGTCGTTCATGTCCGCTGCTGCCGCGGCAGACCGAGACGCAGAAGAGGATCGGGATGCGGATGATGAGCATGAGCATGAGCCGGTCGAGGATGTGGATTCGTGGGAGGGTCGGCGGACGCCAGCTCCACTCGCAGTTCCGTCGACGAGACCTGTGCCGCCGAAGGATCGCAGCCGAGCCAAGGAGAAGAGGAACAAGGAGCGGGCTCATCCGAATCTGTCGGGACGAAGACGGTCGGATGCCGACAACCGGGAGATGCGACACCGGGACTCTCGTCGTTGACCTGTGCGGTATACACCTTGCTAGCGTTTCGTTTGCGTCTATATCACAGCCTCTTAAGTACATTACATCTCCTGCTGGATTTTCTCTGTGATGGTCGCTTTTCGCTATTACTCTTCACTGTCATGGCTTATACTTGTCCGTCACCCATAGTGGGTGGATACGAGACGCTCGCTCGGCGTCCCGTCGGACATCGCGTGCCTCCGCCTAATTTTGACCATCGGGAAGGGCGGCACTGTAACCGTGTGCTGCGAGCTACCCTATTTGGATACATTCCAACAAATGCGGTACAACGTCGGAGCAGTTGGTGGGTATGAGATCATTATCGGACCACTATAAAGGTGGCCGACGCTCCACGCTCTTGGTCCTCCTTCCAGACGTACACAGCGCTGACCTCATTTGTGACGATGGATCCGGTACCCAAAGCATATCGCTTCAAACAAGTGTGGCTTAGCTTCAAACAAACTGTTCAAGTGTGTTGCACCCCTTTTATATGGATTGAAGTGAAATTCAGCAAACACAGAGCTCCCAATCCAGTGAATTGGAAGGAATATCAACACAGACTGCAGCTGCCGGATTTGCCAATCTTGGTTTAGCAGCCGGGCTGCCGATTTTGGCAATCAATCCTGGCGGCCCTCTCCATAACAGCATCATGATGATGGAAGAAGCGGTAGATGATAGCCCCTTCAAACACTTCTGTGACCAACACGCACCAATTTGGTCACTCTATATGGATGTTGCCAAAGCATACGACCAGGACCTTGCTCGATTGTACAACAGTGAACTGGACTCGCTGCTTATCTTTGTGAGTCTGATTGGCTTGATGAAATGCAAACTAAAAATAACTTCATGAAGGCGGGTCTTTTTTCTGCAATTCTCTCAGCATTTCTCATCCAGGTTGGAGAAGGCTTGCAACAAAATCCACAGACAATTACCAATGAACTCCTAACTCTGCTTGTATCCCTGCAACTTAACTCAACAGTCTCTACACCATTTATCCAGCCATTCTCCCCTCCAGGCTCTACTCAAGCAATCAATAGACTGTGGTTTATCAGTCTAACCTTTGGTTTGATCAGTGCCCTGGGTGCCAGTGCGGCTAAGGCCTGGGTCACACAGCTGTCGGTAATATCAGGATCCAGCTGGAAGGATGCATCCTACCACTGCCGCCGCCTACAAGGAACTCAACGCTGGCATCTGGCTACCCTTATTCGATCACTCCCACTAATCCTGCACCTGGCCTTCTTTCTGTTTGGTGCTGGCATGGTCATTTTCCTTCTGCAGAATGACCCGCCTACAGGATACATTATCCTGGCTATTACTAGCTTCGTGCTGTTACTTTATCTGGGCAACACAATCTTCTCAGCAGTCAGGCTTGACTCTCCCTACCGCACTCCACTCTCAGAAGCTATCCGCCACTTGTATTTGAAGAACAGTCCCAAAAACCTACAATCGTCAACTCATCCATCTCGGATTGATGCCCAGAAGGCTCAAGCCCTCAACTGGCTTCTGTCACAGTCTTTGCACCTGTCCACATTCTCTGAAGCAATTGCCGCTATTGCTGGACTGCCATTTACAGTTCAGGTACAACAGGAGCTTTGGACGGAACACACAGTTGCACTTCTTTGTAATCGTCTCTCTGAACTTCAGAAACATGGGCAAGATCAAGAACAAGTGGAGCAACAATCCTCCATTCTGTATGCTCTTTTGCATATTGTACCACCATATATTCCTCAACATGGCTCTTCATTGGAAACTTTGCATGGGCTTCTAGCTGACTCAGGGACTCTGGGGGACGTAAAAAGCTTCCCTTAGACATGCAAGGACTTGCTATGTGTCTAAAGGCGGAGATAGTCAGGCAACAACCTGATCAGGACTTGACTGATCAGCATTTCACACTATTATCAGTGGACATACATGCCCTTGCTAGAGCAGCTGCGGAACCTTGCCTCCGGCGATTATTAATGAAGAGCCACGGGGTACATCTAACTCAAGGTATATTCTAATAGTCCTTGAGTGATTTTTTACTGAGTCACCATTTATAGATGCACAGCCTTGGTTTCATCTCGTAGTTGATCCAAACGTTAGAGATGTTCCTCTCCGGTTTCATGCCTTGGTAAAAGATCCCATCGGAACAGGTACTTCATTTCTCCCCGTGAAACTAGACAAAAATAACGGTATTCAGAGCTATTGCAACCTTTGTTTTGGCACAATCTTCATCATCTACTGGGCTCCAGAGACATTGCCTTTCACCAGAAGCTAATCAAATTTCTGGAACATCTGGCTGAAGCTGGTAACTGTGAATCCACTATATGAATTTCTACTTCATCATATATTCCTATAGATTGCATGCCTACAGAGATACTACAAGCTCACAATCTGAGAAAGCTAGTGCAATGTCTACCTCTAGACGAGACTCATGGTCTCCTGCGGTTCTTCTACCACTTCATCACACAGGGAGACCCTCTCAACTATAGTCAGCATATCTGCTTGAAATAGAGACTCGATGGCTGAACACTTATATAGACCCGGCAAGAGTTCAATGTCTGGTTGATAGTGCTCCAAGCATGCAACTCGTAGCTGGGATCCAACAAAAACTCAGCAGTGGATGGCTTCCACAATTAATGGCCTTACAACTATTGAAGATTCTATGTTCAAAAGGTAGATTTAGGAGAATACATCACTTTTGTTGACTCATATTGTGGTAGATTTTGTCCGAAGACAGCTCCTAGCTCCAGGATTTCTAAAACAGATCCTAAGCTCAGTCAAGTCAACCCCGAATATCTTGCGTAAGAGGACTTTAGAGGCAGTCGATGGAATATTAGCTTATGGCAAGCAGTATTAATCTATTAAGCTAACCACACTAATAAGCATGCATAGATGATTTTCGTCGTGGCTTACTCATTCACGAGCCTGAAGCACTGGATTATCTGTGTTCACTGGCTCTAGATTCTGATCCAGAAGTGCAGCAATACTCAATTTCTATTGTCATCGGGCTTATCCGTAAGTGTTAGTATATATAATAGTCTTCAATAAAGTTCTTATTAGTAGCAGATATAGAAGATGATATCACAAACACGCAGCATTTGGTGGATATCATACTTCAAAGTATGCTCACCTCAAATATGAAAACTCAAGACTTTGCACTGCAACATCTGTACAACCTTATGAATAAAGGTAAGATTTGTTTGTTCTTATCTTTTGATAATGATCTCTGAGTTATATCTAGATTATCTGATAGCTAAGCTGCTTAGTACAAGCATAACCAAGAAGCTTTCTGAATGGGTCCATCACTCTAATTCCCCTGGACTGCAGCAAGCTGCACTCAAGATTATAGCGATGTTTCTGGAAATAGGTACTAGTAATTGCTGAAAATAACCAGCTTTTGACAGGTCAACAGACCCGGAAATCCATGCTGCTCACACTACACATATTCTGCATTTGATGCTCTTTCTAATGCACAATGGTGTCAGCGACTATGTTTGTAATAGTTCTCTGTTCCTACTCAAAAGAGCCTTCATTCTGGTATGTATACGACAAATGCCTCCTGTTTCTATTTATTGAGCTTTACAGTATTCAAGCAAAGCTCAAACTCTAGCATGGAATTTCTCCAAGTCATACACCAAAATATGGTGGATATCCAGTTATGGGGATCCTCAAAGCATCTGCAGGCTATGGAACTAGTGTGTGTCTATCTGAGACATTGTAAGTGTATTTCTAGATATTCTGCACATTTAAGGAAGCACTAGATGATCATCTGACATATGAACAACTGCAACAAATACTGTCGCCGCTTTTCAGCTACATGCAACAAGGAGCTACTAACAGTGAAGCACATCTTTCCATTGCAATGGATTGCATAAAGCAAATTTTGGTCCTCGGTAAGATACAGTTACAGCCCGGTGTAGCTATCAAATCTGACATTACATGCTCTGAGAACCAACTCTGTTCTCACCAAATAATATGCTCGTTCTCTTGAAACGAGCACAACAGACACTTGCAGCTGGAGAAACCCATTTCACTGTGGCAATGAGCTATGCTGTTCCACCAATTCTATGTCAATGTATGAGGATTATTTTCCAATTTATGACCTGGATTGAAGTAAAGCAATAGCTCAGCCAGACAATACTATTCTCATGTCTGATGTGCTACTCCCATTGTTGGAAATGACACTGTCACATTCCAATGATTTGGTGAGGAAAGGAGGCCTAGAGGCAATGTCTATTTTGAGCTTACACGGTATACAGTCAACCTATTCTTTGAAAGCAGCACTAAAGTCTTCATAGGATACAATGAGATTCAGAAATTTTGGAATTTTGAGGATATACTACAGAGCCTCAGACATGCCTCCTTTGATCTCCGTCTTGCGGCTTTGAAGTGTCTTATCAGCTTTATCACATCCAGTAATTTTATATGTGAATCCTCTTTTGCAGCAACTAATGCCATGTGCAGAGTATCTTTCAAAATCACAAATCGTTCAAAGTGAACCACCAATATTGGCTTTGCTCAAGGACACATCTGAACATATCCGAATTATGGTACTTGAAAATTTACCAAATATTATTACTGCAGGCAAGTGCTTAGAAGAGATGCAACTGTATTACTCACTAGGTACAGTGGGAGAACATCCTTCAGCAATGGTTTCAGAAATTGTAAAAGATACAATCCATCTGATATATTCAGATACTATCAGAGAAGCACGGTTATGTGCATTGGATACAATTATCAACTATTCCACAATAGGTAAGGTCAAGTCTTCTTCTCATAAGGCATCCTCTAATCTCCTGAGCATAGAAGCCTTCTTGCCTATGCTTATTAAGGCTCGAATTGACACTTATTTGATCTCTGCAATGGCAGATCCTGACACAGCTATGAGGGAAGCTGCAGTCAAGACAGTGTCTTCCCTCTGTTCTTTGATGTCACAGAAGCATTCTGCGCCTATAGATGAATGGAATCCTACTTCCATCCTGCGCCGCCTTGTACTTGAGGCAGCTCGAACTCAAGGAAATCAGAATACTTACAACGACTACCTGGAAGCAGCACTCATGCTACTCACAAAAGGTTTTTTTCTTATCTGGGAACTATTTATTGGTTGACTTAATCTATTTGAGATATCACATCAAAAAGAACTAATGCTGTCGAGGAAACCATTCAATCCATGCTATCTTTGTTGCATCGGGATCAGCGTGGACAGAAAGCAACTTTGAATTTGATCAAAGCCTGTTCTTCAAATGGTTGGGTAGTCAAGTTGGCATACTGAGCAGCTTGTTTAATAATGCTTTACAGAATTGAGTGGGCTACACCATGGATTTGGTGTATCAGAAGATCTTCTGCAACGGATCATAGCAATCCTTGCCAATCATCTTCATCCAGAGCTTCAAGATCTGGCACTGCGTGTTATTATTTTCTTTTTGGACCTTTCAAATGGTGTGTATTGCACTGGGCGCTAGCTAGATCTAATATTACCAGATATTATTACTACATGGATTCTCTCTCCAAAGAGAGTGGAAATATATGTGGGTCTGCTGGAAAATGAAGACCCACAAGTTGCCATAATTGGTATAAAACTACTCAATCAGCTCTTCCAGCAAGGTAACTTGAATCGGTGATTATCTCAATCTCATCTGGAACAATACCACAGAAGTACCTCCAAGCTCATTGCAAATGATCACCATGTCAAACATCTCTACAATGATCAACTTCATATCAAAGACAAATCACAAATACCAGAATACAGCATGTATGTGTCTTTTCAATATTTTTGGTGAGTATGAGTATAAAGTCCAAAAAGTTCTATGACCTATTTCTGGTAGGAACAGATACAGCACCACAGTTATTACCCAGTGCAGCAATCACAGAACTGTGCACTAGATTGAATGGTAGTGGAAGAGACATTCAGATATTGGATCTGATAGAGAAACTTCTTTCAAAAGGCCAGCAGCTTCACTGCAATCTTTGCATTAAAATGCTGATGTAAGATTTTTTTAGCTCGTGATATTGGAATTTTGTGTCAAAGACTACTGGACACAGTTCTTCCGGCTATTCTCCTAGGTCACAATCAGTCACATTCTTATCTTCATCTAGTCCAAATGTTCCCTCAGTAAGCTCTTGCAAACTTGAATTAATAGAAATAACATAGAGGACAGGTCACTTTCATTATCAGCAAACAATATTACACATATTATGAATATGTTGCAAGATGAAAGCATGTCAATCTCCAGGAGTGGATATACTATCACTGCTCACTTTTCTGCAAATGGTATATATCCTATTTATTTATTTGCATGAATTCTTAGTCTTTCAGGCCTCTTCCGACAACATTTACTTGCAAATCGTCAACTTTGGAGTCAGCTGCTGAGCAAGTCCAGCAGTGCACAGCTGGTACCAGGAATCCTAACTGGCTTTGCAAAGTTTTGTGAGTGCGGCATGACTGAATTGATGAATATTGAAAACCCGCCAGACGAAGGTCATCAAATGCAACTTGACACTGCTGTAGGACTGGTACCTCAACTCTTGCATCTCTACCATAAAGGAGAATCTAGTCCTGATGAGTGGGAGGTTGGTCTCAAGGGACTTCTTGCTCTTAATGCACTCTAGCACGGTAATGGTATATATACAGTCCTGATTTTTATGTTTTTTTGTCTACCGCAGTGGAGCCATCCAATGTTGTGTGATGACTGAATAGAATGCCAGTCAAAACTCTTCCCTCCATTAAGCAGGTCTCCCTCACATTTAATATAATTTGAGTCAAAGCAATAGTTCTATATTCAGAAAGAGCGAGTCAATGATGTGCTCAATGATATGTTGTGAAGTCGGCAATATGAAGGGACAATATGGGTTGCTGTGAATCACCAAAAAAAGCAGGATGTACACATTTCACTATTCTTCCTCTAGCACGCAAGGTTCATAAGTTTAGACTGGATCCATGCCGAGCACCAGAACAGAGCAACGGCCTACCTACTGTACCATTTCGATTACAAGTTCGCGGGGTGTTACGAATTATGAATTGTGACCAATTTGTGACAAGTAGCTTGTCCTGTGTACGGAACAACGACAAATCCAACAACCGTCGGCGCCGAACGCGAGCTTGGCCATCACCGAAGGTGGATATCGCGACGCGGTGACCACGATTCTCGACTCGGAGACTTAGCGGTCCGAGTCGCTGGCGGAGCTCGCGAGGAGCGCAAGTGCTCCGCGTCGTGTGTTTCTCGTCGTCGGCCGACGACTTCGACTCGGAGTCGAGGACAGACACCCTCTTTCGGCGCCAGAGTGGGCCGTTCAAGACCCGAAAAGCCTCTCCATTGACGACGGTGGGGGCCAGGTTCTACCCCGTCGTATTGGTCAGTCCGAGGAGCAAAGCCGGACATACGCGGGTACGTTTGGATAAACGGGTAAAGGCCAGGTGGCGGCAGAAAACGAGGAGCGTAGAGCAGCTTGGATACTGATCACGTGATTGTGGATTTGGTCGCAGGTACTATTGAGGAGCGCTTGGAGGAGAGTATTGTCGCGGGGAAAGGGAATACGACTGAGCGTGGGGAGCGGTGCGTGCTGGAGAGCATGCATGACATGTACGCAGAAGAGCGAGCTGCGAAGACAGTCAGAACGGCCAAAAAGTGGGGGAAAGCAAGAGCAGACATCGGCGTACCTTGTCCGGTATCCCTGGCGCCATGCGCAACGAGAGCCTCGTCACACGATGATCTTAGTCCACCCGCCCGCCGCCCTACACGTCCCAAGTTTTTTGCAGTGTTTCCGAAGGCCGAACGTGTCGCATGTCTGCCTGAGCAGGTCCTTACACCGAAGGACGGTCGGGGACAGTGTAATATGCGAGCTGCGCGGGTGGTCAATGACGCGCACTAGACGAAATTGAAGAGCATACCGAGCGAGGCCTTGCGGATTGTATGCCAGTGCCATGAAATTCTGCGCGTCTCGACACAGGAGCAGGCATAAGTGGACGCGCGCGGAAGTATCGGGACTTTCTTCAGTCAGATAATAGCACACAGTGACAGTGACCACGCACCTGTTCGCATTCAAGCTTGTTGACCACTAGCGTTCCTTCTGTATGAGCCGTAGCGGGACCGTCAGACCAGCGTCGGTGGCGACTGGTGACAGAAAATGAGGGCCGTCCGTTGTAATACGAGGCGGAGGACCACATACCAGCTTGAACAGCGACATAAGTGCATCAACAAAGAAGCTCCGCTGGCCCTCTCACTGTGTCGAGAGTCGCAAAGGCGGTCTGGCCCATACCCGTCTGTTCCTTTCGGGAAAGACTTGCTGAGTGTCAGACAGCTCCGATTCGTCACGGCGCCCAACTCGATCGACGAGTCCTCGTCCGTGTTGCACGTAGTCCTCTAGCAGCAGAACGCGAGAACCAGAATGTCGTTGGTGGTGGAGAGCAGGTTGGCATCGAGTCACGTGGATGACTCGGTCCGCTTGTCCCGAACCACCACATCCTCAACGGTGACGGTTCGGCGTCTGGCAAAGACGCGTCCGAGTGGCTTCCTGTCTACTCTGTCGACCACGACTATGACATGCGCATGTCCAAACAACGAACCAAGCAAAAACTGGTCAACACACTCTCCGAACGACGTCGGCGGCTGCTGCGCGCTTTTAAAAATTTCACCGCCGCCTTCAAGTTCCCCGCCTCCGGCTGCCAGTGATACCCGTCCGTACACGATTTCTCCGATCTATGATACTTCACCTTCTCATCAAGATCCAGATGGGCGTCTGTCTTCCGTTCTTCTCCCCCTCTTCCGGGTGAACTGCGTTTTCTGGAATGCGAGGGATATTTCACTGATACCCCTCGGTCCCGGTCCCCAAAGTAACGCCAACGCCAACAACGCCCTACGCGATGCCGACGTAGGCTGATCTCGCCCCGAAGCGCCGCGCCAGGCCTGGCCACTACAACAACACCTTCTTCGCTTCGCCAACAACCCAACAATCCACCGCGTCTGCCATTGGCATTCGTATTGGCGGTGATTCCCCCAACGACCAGTCCCAAGCATCTCATCTCATCTCTGCGAAGCGCATCGCAATCGCACCCACGGGCTTGGCTTGACTTCCATCCCTCTCTCCCACTCTCGCGCCCCGAGAGCCTGAGGTAGAGTCCCCCCGCAGCCCGTAGCCCGCGCGGTCGCGACTCGGATGTACCACCCGTACAGCAGCGCCGCGAGCTACATCTACGCTAATCCGGTAGGCCGCCTCGTCCCGTTGTCTCCTTAGCAACGACGCGCTGACTGACTTGCGAAGGACGACGACGACGTCGATTCGGAGCCCCCGCCGCCCTTACCCGTCCACGCCCACGTCCAAGCTCGTGTGGATCGCTCGCAGACGCACAAGAGCACCAGCAGCAGGCAGACGCAAACGAGCAACAGCAGCCATCCGTATAGCAGCAGGACGTCCACGGTCGTTTCGGTGCGCCACTGGCATCCATCCTCCTACAGCCTGAAGCGACTTGCTAACCCGTATAACACCGACAGAGTCCACGCTCATTCGCCTCCTCCCTAACCTACCTCCCCCCCCAGCTCGACCGGTGGGGGGCGCTGGTCGCAAGACTCGAGCGTGGCCTCGGGCTGGGGCTCAGGCTGGTCGACCTCAGTCAAGACCTCGACGAACAAGAAAGCGGATAGTGCTGTCGGTGGTGGAGGCAAAAACGCGTCGGGCTACGGCTACGCACACGACGCGTATTATGCCCCACCAGAGTCGACCGTCATCCGTCCCCGTCAACGCGCGTCGTCCAACCCCCGGTCCAACACCATCCTCCCATTACGCGGCGCCGGCGGGTCGATATCGCATCCATACCAACAACCCCCACCGCAACCACAAAATGCGCCGGAGCCCGAAGTGGAAGAACCCTCCGAATGGTGGCCCGACTCGCCCTCGCCCACGCCTCATTCCGCATCCGCATACGGGTATGACTTTGGGCGCGAGTCGTCGCTCTATCCGTATGGCGAGCGGGCCCAAGACGATGAGGGCGAGGGGGATGGCGCGGGTGCGGGCGCGGTGGGCGTGTCAAGACGGAGCACCGAGAGTCGGAAGGGCACCACCACCGCCGCTGGAGGCACGGGCAGCGGCAAGACGCAGACTCAGCTGACGATGACGCTGCCCGTCGGCGGCGGACCGACGATCACTGGCAAGCGGCAGTCGCTCTCCGTCGCAGCACAATCACACGTACCGGCAGTGGCAGCCCCATTATCCGCTGTCGTCGTCCCACACCCCAAACCACAAAACACCACACCTCCTCTTGCCGCAAACGCAAAATCCACCTCAGAATCAGACACCGACCGTGACCGCGACTTCCTCAACGTCAGCTCGAGCCTCAGCGCCCTCGGGACCACGAGCCAAAGCCGTAGCCAGAGTCAGCGCAGTCTGAGCCCAAACGCCACTGGCAGCGCGAGTGGGAGTCGAAGCCACAGTCCGCACATCGCCTCACTGGCAGGATCCCGCTCAGCGTCCGCTTCAGGCCACAGTCACAGCTACAACCACAACCACGCACATTCACCCTCTGCAACGGGATCGCTCGAGTACCCCGCGCCGCTCGAATACCTCGACACTGGCAGCGGCGATCACGTGATGGCGCCGCGGGGAGGAGGGGGAGGTTCACAGCAATCCCACTCACACTCACACTCTCATTCAAACTCAAACTCACAACAATCCACCGGAAAAGTCCTCCCCGCCGTCCCCGTCCCCGCTCCGATCTCCATATTAAACAACCCAAACGGCAGCGCCAGCAACAGTAATGTCGGGCCTTCGCAATCCAAAACGAGCTTCGTCATCCCACCCGCGCCGACGTCCCCCGCGCCCCTCCCTACACCGACTTCCGCGCCCACACCCACGTCCGCGCCGGTGCCAGTGCCGGTACAGCGTTTCAGAATGACGCCCTACGGCAACGCCGCAGACCCGTTCAGCCTTCGTCGTTCGGCGTTCGTGCCCTATGCGTTCGAGCACGAGCGGGACGCTGCACATGCGGCACAGCTGCAGGGACGGAGGCTGGTGCGTTCGGCGTCGTTTAACAGCGGCACCGGCAGCCTAAGGGGGAAGAAGGGCGTGATGGGGCGGCTGAGCTCGTGCATGGCGGACTGCGCGGCCGACGTCGAGGATAGTTTTCGGGAGGGTGAGGGCGATGCGGCGTGGGGCGAGCGGGAGCGGGGTGTCGGTGTTGGCTTCGGTCCGGGTGTTGGTGCGGGTGGGAATGGGAATGGGAATGGCATGGGGAGGGCAACGGGGACGAATGCCAGGGCGAGTCGGGTGTATATGTACGAGCCAGAAGGGCGCAGGCCGTAGCCTCAGGCTCTTCGAGTCGTCTGTTACCTACATATGCGGCTTTTGTTTACTTACTTATCTCGTCGGGTGTATTTCCTGCAGTTTTCTTTATACGGATGGATGTATTTCATTTGCATACAACGGGGAACGCGTAGCCCAACGCGTCTTAGCACGAGTTTTGAGTACAATTCTGAGGGGCCTTTCGTACACGTGACCAGCCTCTCTCACCGACTCCTCCTCGTCCACAGCGTTTCAAGACGCCGGGTCGTAACATTATTAGCCCGCCAACCAAGGTCTGTGCAGTCTTTTGTCCAAGTCTTTCGACAAAGTCTGACATTATTTCCAGCCTCACCCGGGTATTTCGCGCACCAGCAACAGTACACCTGGCAGCACCAGACGCACACAAGAGGAGAGACGCGCGTGTATTTCAGTTGATGCGAAGCCTGTTGGTGTGCGTGCTTTCTTTACGTTGCCTTTTGCACGCCTTGGAGTTAACGAGCGATCTCCATTGCATATAGATGCCACCTCGCTACGTCGGCCCCAAGGAACTCGCGCGTCGCCAAACGGAGGCCGAAAAAGCTGCCTCTGCCAGTCGTTTCCAGCACCCCGACTCTTCTCCGCTGCAAGACAAGAAAGTACGCAAGTAGCCGCGAAGGTCGACGGGAGCACATGTTATACAACACTCTTTTGGATTTTGTACAGATTATGGAATCGACGTGGATGTATCGGTATCGATTTGTGTGTATACAGCAACTAGAAGTGTATCCCTTTACCCCGTAAGTACAGATATCTATGAATTGCGAAGAAATCCCGGCCGGACGTGGCGCTGAGGAACAATATCGAGTGGTTCGCGTCCTAATAAAGTGCCCTGCTGGGCATCGTCCACGCCCGAGCCGAAGGACGAGCCGCTTGAAGCCAGAGAGCCTCGAGCTGCATCGATATCGGAGGTGCGGGGAGGGAGAGACTCGAGATGAGGGAATCGCGCGCGCATTTGCTCGCGGAAGTGGGAGCGTGTTCGGGTTTGTTGCCGTTGAGTGCGTCGGCGCCGTAGGAAGAGGATGATGAGCAAGGCTGTGACGGCGAGGGCGCCGAAGATGGAGCCTGTGAGGATGGCCGCGCGTGGGTTTGGGCCGCTGAAAATTTGCATAAGGCGAGAGTCGGCATGCCCGTGGAGGTGAGGCGTACCTCGACCTGTGAGTCAAACTTGAAGATGGACCATCGCCGGTGGTTGCCCCCGTACCCGCCTGGGTGGAATTTGAAGCGGAGGACGTTGGAACGGGGCCAGGTACGATGTTTGGAGGATTAGACATTGAGGTGCCAGTGATGGTGGATGCGGATTGGAGTGAAAGCAAGGAGCTCGCAGTGCTCAGACTTGCTGAACCCGAGCTGGTACCAACGCTAACGGGAGGTCCCAACTCTAATAAAGAAGTGACGACGGCGTAGTCGAATAACGCTATTGCGGTCGTGTTTGTCGTCGTTGCGGGCAGGGTGATGTTCCATGAGAGGCGATGGATGATGTCCGTGCTCAATCCCTCTGCAGAGAAGAAGAGCGTGTTGTACGCGACGGAGGCATTTCCACTGTATCGGTAGGTCGTTCGATGGGTGCTGGTGCCATCGGCCGTCTGGTCCAAGGAGAAGACGATCGATGGTTGGAAATCGTATCCTGGCGGCCAGTCGTTTGTGGCAGCTTGAGCCGAGTGGCCCACTCCATACAGGTAGACTGCTGAGCCTGTGGACACGCAGATCCGTCAGGATTTTACTTTGCTTTCGAGGGTAATAACGCACCGGAGAAGAAGAATAGGCCATGCGCGTATACACCCGTCGAATTCGACGAGTGCAGGCTCACGCCCATCGCGTAGGTCCCGTTATACACCCCCAAAGGCTGGACGACGTCGCACACGACGCAAAAGCCCGTAGCGGCGCTGGAGCTGTTGACGGCATCCCAGAGGCCAAACCACTCGAAGTGTCCGTCGGTGTTGTCCCAAGTGGTGTTCACGATGACGGAGGTCATCACCGCCTGCGAGGATGACTCCAGTAGTCGCGGGGGCGGGGGTGGAGATGAGGGTGGGAGGGAACGAGCGTCGAGGGCCAAAGATAGCCTGTGAGGACCGCGCGCCGGAAAGTAATGAGATTCCTGGCAGTTTGATCATCTCCCGTAGTCAATGGCTGGTTGGCTGAGTGGCTCCGAGGAGACTTGGCTGGTGAGTGGTTGGACGGAGAAGCAATGCCGAGGAACTCACACGCGTGTCGCTGGCATGGGAGCTTGATGTCTAGGCGTTCCGAGCAGCGGCAACTTGCAAGTGCGGCTTTCATAGCTGCGGCTGGAGGAATTGGGTGGACATTCGGATACATACCAGTTCAATCCTATTACTCTAGTTGGACCTGGCCTGATATCGAGTCAAACTTCCGCTTGGACGTTTTAATTTATCTGGTAATTCGAGTCCTTGCGTCCACAGCACCAGTTTACACTGCCCTTTTGTGGGTGCAAGGCGCCGGCGGTGGAGTTCTTTGCGTGCGGCATCTGTCGGCATGCTACAGCACCGTACTTTGCCAGCCTCTGTTTTCGCTGTGAGAGAAGCGCCTTATCGCGAACTAGTTTACCTGTAACTCATCCAAATTCGTACAAATAGCCAGGCAAACGGACAGATCAAAGTAATTGACCACTGTTTGCTTCCGAATTCAGGCCAGCTGTCTCTCTTCTTCTCCCACAACGGCATCCTCAGTCCCTGGTCCGCAGCCTCGCCCTTCTGCGGCAAAGTTGCGCTTATATGGCCGCCGCATCAACGCCCCACAGCGCAATGCCACAACCACGAGGATAATGCTGTCGCAAGCACGGGCTGGCGCGCCTATATCTTCCAGCCGCGGACTCGGAGGTCTAGCTGGACGTGGATACGGGCTTGCCCGGTACGTTCTCTACTACACCGTGTCCTGCATTAGCTCACTCTGGGTAATGAACAGCTTCAGCTGCAGCTCAGCCCGTAACCGTGTTTGCCTCGCCCAGCGACGACCCTGATGACGCTGCTCTTACCCCAGCCGCAGCAGTGGTCGTCGTGGCCCGGCTCTGCGTCTTTCACCGCTCCAGCGCCGCTCGTCATGCACCCACACCCTGCTGTGATGCAAGCGCATGCTGGGCCGTCGTCGTGGAGCCATTGGCCCGGGACACAAGCTGCTTCCCCCACCACTCGCGCAATCCCAGCGAAGAACACCCGTCCTCTCGACAAGGCCACCCTCCTCTCTATCCTCGAGTGCCTCTCAACCCGCATAGCGGTGTGGTTTGGCTCCGGTCGTCCAGTGCGACTACTCGTCCATGGCGGCGCGGTCTTCGTGCTTGATTCGGAGCTCGCGAAGCTGGCGGCACACACAGCGGCGACGGACCGCTTTTCGCGACACCAGCGGACAACGACACGAGACGTCGACATCATGCTGCGAGCGTTCGTCGCGGAGTGGGTTGCGTACGGGGTGCTTGACGCCGGGCAGAGGCTCAAGCGGTGTATTCTCGAGACGGCGCAGCAGTTTCGTCTCGGGGCGGACTGGATGAACAGCGACGCGGATGTCGCGTTGCCAATGGCCACAGAGTGCGTTGTTATACTTCTTGCGTTTTGCGAGGCTGATACGTCTGTAGCCCAACGACCGGAAAACTCTACGACCCAATATCGACGGCTTCGTTTCCCTGCGCAGACGCCCTCACGCTTTTCATCTCCCGCAATGGTCTCCTCCAACTCGGTGTGCCGCATATTTTACCGTTCCATGTCCTCCACTAAGCCCCATCGACAGTCACGGTAACCCCATTCTGGGCCGTCGCCCTGAAGATGGTGCGCTACAACGCCGCCGACAAGGCAGACATCTGCATCCTTCTGCGTTCCGGAACGCTCCAGCGCGGCATCCACTGGACGCCAACGAGCCTCGAGTATTGGCTTTTGGGCCACGCATGGGCGATGGGGTACGCGAACTACGATCCGGGCAGGGTCGCGGTTATGCGTCGGCGGATGGCGGAGGTCGTCGACGAGGTTAGTCGATGGGACCCTGGTGCCGGTGTGGGTCGGGCTGGGTGGTCCCGGGGGGTTGGGACGGGATACGCGTGGCCTGCCGGTGGCGCATATGCGTATGCGGCTGCTGAATCGCCGCCGGTGTATACCTCTCCGGTACCGGAGCGCGCGCGTAAGCCCGAGGTCGACGCCAAGAAGGACCGGAAGAAGGCGAAGGAACATCGCAAGGACAAGCACCGGTCCCGACAGCAGGACGTGTCCACCTCGACCACTCTGAATCCGCCACCCAATGTCGACCTCGCGCGCTTGTACGCAGGCGCGACGCCGCCGTTCATCCCCGGGTTGCAGCTCAGCATCGCGTCGTTCATGTCCGCTGCTGCTGCCGACCGGGATGTAGAAGAGGATGCGGATGCGGATGATGAGCATGAGTATGAGCCATTCGGGGATGGGGATTCGTGGGAGGGTCGGCGGACGCCAGCTCCACTCGCAGTGACGTCAACGAGACCTGTGCCGCCGAAGGATCGCAGCCGAGCCAAGGAGAAGAGGAACAAGGAGCGGGATCATCCGAATCTGTCGGGACGAAGACGGTCGGATGCCGACAACCGGGAGATGCGACACCGGGACTCTCGTCGTTGACCTGTGCGGTATACACCTTGCTAGCGTTTCGTTTGCGTCTATATCCATAGCGTTTCGTTTGCGTCTATATCACAGCCTCTCAAGTACATTACATCTCCTGCTGGATTTTCTCTGTGATGGTCGCTTTTCGCTATTACTCTTCACTGTCATGGCTTATACTTGTCCGTCACCCATAGTGGGTGGATACGAGACGCTCGCTCGGCGTCCCGTCGGACATCGCGTGCCTCCGCCTAATTTTGACCGGGCGGCACTGTAACCGTGTGCTGCGAGCTACCCGATTTGGATACATTCCAACAAATGCGGTACAACGTCGGAGCAGTTGGTGGGTATGAGATCATTATCGGACCACTATAAAGGTGGCCGACGCTCCACGCTCTTGGTCCTCCTTCCAGACGTACACAGCGCTGACCTCATTTGTGACGATGGATCCAGTACCCAAAGCATATCGCTTCAAACAAGTGTGGCTTAGCTTCAAACAAACTGTTCAAGTGTGTTGCACCCCTTTTATATGGATTGAAGTGAAATTCAGCAAACACAGAGCTCCCAATCCAGTGAATTGGAAGGAATATCAACACAGACTGCAGCTGCCGGATTTGCCAATCTTGGTTTAGCAGCCGGGCTGCCGATTTTGGCAATCAATCCTGGCGGCCCTCTCCATAACGGCATGATGATGATGGAAGAAGCGGTAGATGATAGCCCCTTCAAACACTTCTGTGACCAACACGCACCAATTTGGTCACTCTATATGGATGTTGCCAAAGCGTACGACCAGGACCTTGCTCGATTGTACAACAGTGAACTGGACTCGCTGCTTATCTTTGTGAGTCTGATTGGCTTGATGAAATGCAAACTAAAAATAACTTCATGAAGGCGGGTCTTTTTTCTGCAATTCTCTCAGCATTTCTCATCCAGGTTGGAGAAGGCTTGCAACAAAATCCACAGACAATTACCAATGAACTCCTAACTCTGCTTGTATCCCTGCAACTTAACTCAACAGTCTCTACACCATTTATCCAGCCATTCTCCCCTCCAAGCTCTACTCAAGCAATCAATAGACTGTGGTTTATCAGTCTAACCTTTGGTTTGATCAGTGCCCTGGGTGCCAGTGCGGCTAAGGCCTGGGTCACACAGCTGTCGGTAATATCAGGATCCAGCTGGAAGGATGCATCCTACCACTGCCGCCGCCTACAAGGAACTCAACGCTGGCATCTGGCTACCCTTATTCGATCACTCCCACTAATCCTGCACCTGGCCTTCTTTCTGTTTGGTGCTGGCATGGTCATTTTCCTTCTGCAGAATGACCCGCCTACAGGATACATTATCCTGGCTATTACTAGCTTCGTGCTGTTACTTTATCTGGGCAACACAATCTTCTCAGCAGTCAGGCTTGACTCTCCCTACCGCACTCCACTCTCAGAAGCTATCCGCCACTTGTATTTGAAGAACAGTCCCAAAAACCTACAATCGTCAACTCATCCATCTCGGATTGATGCCCAGAAGGCTCAAGCCCTCAACTGGCTTCTGTCACAGTCTTTGCACCTGTCCACATTCTCTGAAGCAATTGCCGCTATTGCTGGACTGCCATTTACAGTTCAGGTACAACAGGAGCTTTGGACGGAACACACAGTTGCACTTCTTTGTAATCGTCTCTCTGAACTTCAGAAACATGGGCAAGATCAAGAACAAGTGGAGCAACAATCCTCCATTCTGTATGCTCTTTTGCATATTGTACCACCATATATTCCTCAACATGGCTCTTCATTGGAAACTTTGCATGGGCTTCTAGCTGACTCAGGGACTCTGGGGGACGTAAAAAAGCTTCCCTTAGACATGCAAGGACTTGCTATGTGTCTAAAGGCGGAGATAGTCAGGCAACAACCTGATCAGGACTTGACTGATCAGCATTTCACACTATTATCAGTGGACATACATGCCCTTGCTAGAGCAGCTGCGGAACCTTGCCTCCGGCGATTATTAATGAAGAGCCACGGGGTACATCTAACTCAAGGTATATTCTAATAGTCCTTGAGTGATTTTTTACTGAGTCACCATTTATAGATGCACAGCCTTGGTTTCATCTCGTAGTTGATCCAAACGTTAGAGATGTTCCTCTCCGGTTTCATGCCTTGGTAAAAGATCCCATCGGAACAGGTACTTCATTTCTCCCCGTGAAACTAGACAAAAATAACGGTATTCAGAGCTATTGCAACCTTTGTTTTGGCACAATCTTCATCATCTACTGGGCTCCAGAGACATTGCCTTTCACCAGAAGCTAATCAAATTTCTGGAACATCTGGCTGAAGCTGGTAACTGTGAATCCACTATATGAATTTCTACTTCATCATATATTCCTATAGATTGCATGCCTACAGAGATACTACAAGCTCACAATCTGAGAAAGCTAGTGCAATGTCTACCTCTAGACGAGACTCATGGTCTCCTGCGGTTCTTCTACCACTTCATCACACAGGGAGACCCTCTCAACTATAGTCAGCATATCTGCTTGAAATAGAGACTCGATGGCTGAACACTTATATAGACCCGGCAAGAGTTCAATGTCTGGTTGATAGTGCTCCAAGCATGCAACTCGTAGCTGGGATCCAACAAAAACTCAGCAGTGGATGGCTTCCACAATTAATGGCCTTACAACTATTGAAGATTCTATGTTCAAAAGGTAGATTTAGGAGAATACATCACTTTTGTTGACTCATATTGTGGTAGATTTTGTCCGAAGACAGCTCCTAGCTCCAGGATTTCTAAAACAGATCCTAAGCTCAGTCAAGTCAACCCCGAATATCTTGCGTAAGAGGACTTTAGAGGCAGTCGATGGAATATTAGCTTATGGCAAGCAGTATTAATCTATTAAGCTAACCACACTAATAAGCATGCATAGATGATTTTTCGTCGTGGCTTACTCATTCACGAGCCTGAAGCACTGGATTATCTGTGTTCACTGGCTCTAGATTCTGATCCAGAAGTGCAGCAATACTCAATTTCTATTGTCATCGGGCTTATCCGTAAGTGTTAGTATATATAATAGTCTTCAATAAAGTTCTTATTAGTAGCAGATATAGAAGATGATATCACAAACACGCAGCATTTGGTGGATATCATACTTCAAAGTATGCTCACCTCAAATATGAAAACTCAAGACTTTGCACTGCAACATCTGTACAACCTTATGAATAAAGGTAAGATTTGTTTGTTCTTATCTTTTGATAATGATCTCTGAGTTATATCTAGATTATCTGATAGCTAAGCTGCTTAGTACAAGCATAACCAAGAAGCTTTCTGAATGGGTCCATCACTCTAATTCCCCTGGACTGCAGCAAGCTGCACTCAAGATTATAGCGATGTTTCTGGAAATAGGTACTAGTAATTGCTGAAAATAACCAGCTTTTGACAGGTCAACAGACCCGGAAATCCATGCTGCTCACACTACACATATTCTGCATTTGATGCTCTTTCTAATGCACAATGGTGTCAACGACTATGTTTGTAATAGTTCTCTGTTCCTACTCAAAAAGAGCCTTCATTCTGGTATGTATACGACAAATGCCTCCTGTTTCTATTTATTGAGCTTTACAGTATTCAAGCAAAGCTCAAACTCTAGCATGGAATTTCTCCAAGTCATACACCAAAATATGGTGGATATCCAGTTATGGGGATCCTCAAAGCATCTGCAGGCTATGGAACTAGTGTGTGTCTATCTGAGACATTGTAAGTGTATTTCTAGATATTCTGCACATTTAAGGAAGCACTAGATGATCATCTGACATATGAACAACTGCAACAAATACTGTCGCCGCTTTTCAGCTACATGCAACAAGGAGCTACTAACAGTGAAGCACATCTTTCCATTGCAATGGATTGCATAAAGCAAATTTTGGTCCTCGGTAAGATACAGTTACAGCCCGGTGTAGCTATCAAATCTGACATTACATGCTCTGAGAACCAACTCTGTTCTCACCAAATAATATGCTCGTTCTCTTGAAACGAGCACAACAGACACTTGCAGCTGGAGAAACCCATTTCACTGTGGCAATGAGCTATGCTGTTCCACCAATCCTATGTCAATGTATGAGGATTATTTTCCAATTTATGACCTGGATTGAAGTAAAGCAATAGCTCAGCCAGACAATACTATTCTCATGTCTGATGTGCTACTCCCATTGTTGGAAATGACACTGTCACATTCCAATGATTTGGTGAGGAAAGGAGGCCTAGAGGCAATGTCTATTTTGAGCTTACACGGTATACACTCAACCTATTCTTTGAAAGCAGCACTAAAGTCTTCATAGGATACAATGAGATTCAGAAATTTTGGAATTTTGAGGATATACTACAGAGCCTCAGACATGCCTCCTTTGATCTCCGTCTTGCGGCTTTGAAGTGTCTTATCAGCTTTATCACATCCAGTAATTTTACATGTGAATCCTCTTTTGCAGCAACTAATGCCATGTGCAGAGTATCTTTCAAAATCACAAATCATTCAAAGTGAACCACCAATATTGGCTTTGCTCAAGGACACATCTGAACATATCCGAATTATGGTACTTAAAAATTTACCAAATATTATTACTGCAGGCAAGTGCTTAGAAGAGATGCAACTGTATTACTCACTAGGTACAGTGGGAGAACATCCTTCAGCAATGGTTTCAGAAATTGTAAAAGATACAATCCATCTGATATATTCAGATACCATCAGAGAAGCACGGTTATGTGCATTGGATACAATTATCAACTATTCCACAATAGGTAAGGTCAAGTCTTCTTCTCATAAGGCATCCTCTAATCTCCTGAGCATAGAAGCCTTCTTGCCTATGCTTATTAAGGCTCGAATTGACACTTATTTGATCTCCGCAATGGCAGATCCTGACACAGCTATGAGGGAAGCTGCAGTCAAGACAGTGTCTTCCCTCTGTTCTTTGATGTCACAGAAGCATTCTGCGCCTATAGATGAATGGAATCCTACTTCCATCCTGCGCCGCCTTGTACTTGAGGCAGCTCGAACTCAAGGAAATCAGAATACTTACAACGACTACCTGGAAGCAGCACTCATGCTACTCACAAAAGGTTTTTTTTTCTTATCTGGGAACTATTTATTGGTTGACTTAATCTATTTGAGATATCACATCAAAAAGAACTAATGCTGTTGAGGAAACCATTCAATCCATGCTATCTTTGTTGCATCGGGATCAGCGTGGACAGAAAGCAACTTTGAATTTGATCAAAGCCTGTTCTTCAAATGGTTGGGTAGTCAAGTTGGCATACTGAGCAGCTTGTTTAATAATGCTTTACAGAATTGAGTGGGCTACACCATGGATTTGGTGTATCAGAAGATCTTCTGCAACGGATCATAGCAATCCTTGCCAATCATCTTCATCCAGAGCTTCAAGATCTGGCACTGCGTGTTATTATTTTCTTTTTGGACCTTTCAAATGGTGTGTATTGCACTGGGCACTAGCTAGATCTAATATTACCAGATATTATTACTACATGGATTCTCTCTCCAAAGAGAGTGGAAATCTATGTGGGTCTGCTGGAAAATGAAGACCCACAAGTTGCCATAATTGGTATAAAACTACTCAATCAGCTCTTCCAGCAAGGTAACTTGAATCGGTGATTATCTCAATCTCATCTGGAACAATACCACAGAAGTACCTCCAAGCTCATTGCAAATGATCACCATGTCAAACATCTCTACAATGATCAACTTCATATCAAAGACAAATCACAAATACCAGAATACAGCATGTATGTGTCTTTTCAATATTTTTGGTAAGTATGAGTATAAAGTCCAAAAAGTTCTATGACCTATTTCTGGTAGGAACAGATACAGCGCCACAGTTATTACCCAGTGCAGCAATCACAGAACTGTGCACTAGATTGAATGGTAGTGGAAGAGACATTCAGATATTGGATCTGATAGAGAAACTCCTTTCAAAAGGCCAGCAGCTTCACTGCAATCTTTGCATTAAAATGCTGATGTAAGATTTTTTTAGCTCGTGATATTGGAATTTTGTGTCAAAGGCTACTGGACACAGTTCTTCCGGCTATTCTCCTAGGTCACAATCAGTCACACTCTTATCTTCATCTAGTCCAAATGTTCCCTCAGTAAGCTCTTGCAAACTTGAATTAACAGAAATAACATAGAGGACAGGTCACTTTCATTATCAGCAAACAATATTACACATATTATGAATATGTTGCAAGATGAAAGCATGTCAATCTCCAGGAGTGGATATACTATCACTGCTCACTTTTCTGCAAATGGTATATATCCTATTTCTTTATTTGCATGAATTCTTAGTCTTTCAGGCCTCTTCCGACAACATTTACTTGCAAATCGTCAACTTTGGAGTCAGCTGCTGAGCAAGTCCAGCAGTGCACAGCTGGTACCAGGAATCCTAACTGGCTTTGCAAAGTTTTGTGAGTGCGGCATGACTGAATTGATGAATATTGAAAACCCGCCAGACGAAGGTCATCAAATGCAACTTGACACTGCTGTAGGACTGGTACCTCAACTCTTGCATCTCTACCATAAAGGAGAATCTAGTCCTGATGAGTGGGAGGTTGGTCTCAAGGGACTTCTTGCTCTTAATGCACTCTAGCACGGTAATGGTATATATACAGTCCTGATTTTTATGTTTTTTGTCTACCGCAGTGGAGCCATCCAATGTTGTGTGATGACTGAATAGAATGCCAGTCAAAACTCTTCCTTCCATTAAGCAGGTTTCCCTCACATTTAATATAATTTGAGTCAAAGCAATAGTTCTATATTCAGAAAGAGCGAGTCAATGATGTGCTCAATGATATGTTGTGAAGTCGGCAATATGAAGGGACAATATGGGTTGCTGTGAATCACCAAAAAAAGCAGGATATACACATTTCACCATTCTTCCTCTAGCACGCAAGATTCATAAGTTTAGACTGGATCCATGCCAAGCACCAGAACAGAGCAACGGCCTACCTACTGTACCATTTCGATTACAAGTTCGCGGGGTGTTATGAATTATGAATTGTGACCAATTTGTGACAAGTAGCTTGTCCTGTGTACGGAACAACGACAAATCCAACAACCGTCGGCGCCGAACGCGAGCTTGGCCATCACCGAAGGTGGATATCGCGACGCGGTGACCACGATTCTCGACTCGGAGACTTAGCGGTCCGAGTCGCTGGCGGAGCTCGCGAGGAGCGCAAGTGCTCCGCGTTGTGTGTTTCTCGTCGTCGGCCGACGACTTCGACTCGGAGTCGAGGACAGACACCCTCTTTCGGCGCCAGAGTGGGCCCTTCAAGACCCGAAAAGCCTCTCCATTGACGACGGTGGGGGCCAGGTTCTACCCCGTCGTATTGGTCAGTCCGAGGAGCAAAGCCGGACATACGCGGGTACGTTTGGATAAACGGGTAAAGGCCAGGTGGCGGCAGAAAACGAGGAGCGTAGAGCAGCTTGGATACTGATCACGTGATTGTGGATTTGGTCGCAGGTACTATTGAGGAGCGCTTGGAGGAGAGTATTGTCGCGGGGAAAGGGAATACGACTGAGCGTGGGGAGCGGTGCGTGCTGGAGAGCATGCATGACATGTACGCAGAAGAGCGAGCTGCGAAGACAGTCAGAACGGCCAAAAAGTGGGGGAAAGCAAGAGCAGACATCGGCGTACCTTGTCCGGTATCCCTGGCGCCATGCGCAACGAGAGCCTCGTCACACGATGATCTTAGTCCACCCGCCCGCCGCCCTACACGTCCCAAGTTTTTTGCCGTGTTTCCGAAGGCCGAACGTGTCGCATGTCTGCCTGAGCAGGTCCTTACACCGAAGGACGGTCGGGGACAGTGTAATATGCGAGCTGCGCGGGTGGTCAATGACCCGCACTAGACGCAATTGAAGAGCATACCGAGCGAGGCTTTGCGGATTGTATGCCAATGCCATGAAATTCTGCGCGTCTCGACACAGGAGCAGGCATAAGTGGACGCGCGCGGAAGTATCGGGACTTTCTTCAGTCAGATAATAGCACACAGTGAGGGTGACCACGCACTTGTTCGCATTCAAGCTTGTTGACCACTAGCGTTCCTTCTGTATGAGCCGTAGCGGGACCGTCAGACCAGCGTCGGTGGCGACTGATGACAGAGAATGAGGGCCGTCCGTTGTAATACGAGGCGAAGGACCACATACCAGCTTGAACAGCGACATAAGTGCATCAACAACGAGGCTCCGCTAGCCCTCTCACTGTGTCGAGAGTCGCAAACGCGGTCTGCCCCATGCCCGTCTGTTCCTCTGGGGAAAGACTTGCTGAGTGTCAGACAGCTCCGAGTCGTCGCGGCCCCCAACTCGATCAACGAGTCCTCGTCCGTGTTTCACGTAGTGCTCTAGCAGAACGCGAGAACGAGAATGACGTTGGTGGTGGAGAGCAGGTTGGCATCGAGTCACGTGGATGACTCGGTCCGCTTATCCCGAACCACCACATCCTCGACGGTGACGGTTCGGCGTCTGGCAAGGACGCGTCCGAGTGGCTTCCTGTCTACTCTGTCGACCACGACTATGACATGCGCATGTCCAAACAACGAACCAAGCAACAATTGGTCAACACACTCTCCGAACGACGTCGGCGGCTGCTGCGCGCTTTTAAAATTTTTACCGCCGCCTTCAAGTTCCCCTCCTCCGGCTGCCAGTGATACCCGTCCGTACACGATTTCTCCGATCTATGATACTTCACTTCCTCATCAAGATCCAGATGGCGTCCGTCTTCCGTTCTTCTCCCCCTCTTCCGGGTGAACTGCGTTTTCTGGAATGAGGGATATTTCACTGATACCCCTCGGTCCCGGTCCCCAAAGTAACGCCAACGCCAACAACGCCCTACGCGATGCCGACGTAGGCTGATCTCGCCCCGAAGCGCCGCGCCAGGCCTGGCCACTACAACAACACCTTCTTCGCTTCGCCAACAACCCAACAATCCGCCGCGTCTGCCATTGGCATTCGTATTGGCGGTCATTCCCCCAACGACCAGTCCCAAGCATCTCATCTCATCTCTGCGAAGAGCAATCGCATTCGCACCCACGGGCTTGGCTTGACTTCTCTCCCTCTCTCCCACTCCCGCCACGAGAGGCAGAGTCCCACCCGCAGCCCGCACGCCCGCGCGGCCGCGACTTAGATGTACCACCCGTACAGCAGCGCCGCGAGCTACATCTACGCCAATCCGGTTAGCCGCCCGCCCCGCTCTCCCGTTGTCTCCCTAGCAACGACGCACTAACGCCTTCGAAGGACGACGACGACGTCGATTCGGATCCCCCGCCGCCCGTGCCCGTCCACGTCCCGAGTCGTGTGGATCGCTCGCAGACGCACAAGAGCACTAGCAGCCGGCAGACGCAGACGAGCACCAGCACCGGCAGTCATCCGTATAGCAGCAGGACGTCTACGGTCGTTTCGGTGCGCCATCCAATCCATTCCCTGTATGCTTCCGCGAGCTGCTGCTAACCGATACCATACGAACAGAGTCCGCGCTCATTCGCCTCATCCCTAACCTACCTCCCGCCGAGCTCCGGCGGTGGCGGCCGCTGGTCCCAAGACTCGACGTCGGGCTGGTCGACGTCCGTCAAAACCAACAAGAAAGCCGATGCCGGTGGGGCCAAAAACGCGTCGGGATACGGGGTTGGCTACGCATACGACGTGTACGCCCCTCCCGAATCCACCGTCATCCGTCCCCGCCAACGCGCATCGTCGAACCCCCGTTCCAACGCGCTCTTCCTCCCATTACGCGGTACCCCGATATCGCATCCGTACCAACAACAACAAGCTGCCCCAGAGCCTCAGCCCCAGCCCCAGCCAGAGGTGGAAGAACCCTCCGAATGGTGGCCCGACTCGCCTTCGCCAACGCCTCACTCTGCGTCCGCATACGGATCTGGGTACGACTTTGGGCGCGAGTCGTCGCTCTATCCGTATGGCGAGCGCGACCGGGACGACGAGGGTGAGCCCGAGAGTACGGGTGCGGGGGGCGTGGGCGTGTCAAGACGGAGCAGCGAGAGTCGAAAAGGCACCACCGCCGCCGCTGGAGGCATGGGCACGAGCATGGGCAAGACGCAGACGCAGCTGACGATGACGCTGCCCGTCGGCGGCGGACCGACGATCACTGGCAAGCGGCAGTCGCTCTCCGTCGCAGCACAATCACACGTACCGGCAGTGGCAGCCCCATTATCAGCTGCCGTCGTCCCACACCCCAAACCACAAAACACCACACATCCTCTTGCCGCAAACGCAAAATCTACCTCGGAATCAGACACCGACCGTGACCGCGACTTCCTCAACGTCAGCTCAAGCCTCAGCGCCCTCGGGACCACGAGCCAAAGCCGTAGCCAGAGTCAGCGCAGTCTGAGCCCAAACGCCACTGGCAGCGCGAGCGGGAGTCGAAGCCACAGTCCGCACATCGCCTCACTGGCAGGATCCCGTTCAGCGTCCGCTTCAGGCCACAGTCACAGCTACAACCACAACCACGGACATTCACCCTCTGCAACGGGATCGCTCGAGTACCCCGCGCCGCTCGAATACCTCGACACTGGCAGTGGCGATCACGTGATGGCGCCGCGGAGAGGAGGGGGAGGTTCACAGCAATCCCACTCACACTCACACTCACACTCTCATTCAAACTCAAACTCACAACAATCCACCGGAAAAGTCCTCCCCGCCGTCCCCGTCCCCGCTCCGATCTCCATATTAAACAACCCAAACGGCAGCGCCAGCAACAGTAATGTCGGGCCTTCGCAATCCAAAACGAGCTTCGTCATCCCACCTGCGCCGACGTCCCCCGCGCCCCTCCCCACACCCACTTCCGCGCCCACACCCACGTCCGCGCCGGTGCCGGTGCCGGTACAGCGCTTCAGAATGACGCCCTACGGCAACGCCGCAGACCCGTTCAGCCTTCGTCGTTCGGCGTTCGTGCCCTATGCGTTCGAGCACGAGCGGGATGCTGCACATGCGGCACAGCTGCAGGGACGGAGGCTCGTGCGTTCTGCGTCGTTTAACAGCGGCACTGGCAACCTAAGGGGGAAGAAGGGCGTGATGGGGCGGCTGAGCTCGTGCATGGCGGACTGCGCGGCCGACGTCGAGGATAGCTTTCGGGAGGGTGAGGGCGATGCGGCGTGGGGCGAGCGGGAGCGGGGTGTCGGTGTTGGCTTCGGTGCGGGTGTTGGTGCGGGTGGGAATGGGAATGCCAATGGCATGGGGAGGGCGACGGGCAATGCGAGGGCGAGTCGGGTGTATATGTACGAGCCAGAAGGGCGCAGGCCGTAGCCTCAGGCTCTTCGAGTCGTCTGTTACCTACATATGCGGCTTTTTGTTTACTTACTTATCTCGTCGGGTGCATTTCCTGCAGTTGTCTTTATACGGATGGATGTATTTCATTTGCATACAACGGGGAACGCGTAGCCCAACGCGTCTTAGCACGAGTTTTGAGTACAATTCTGAGGGGCCTTTCGTACACGTGACCAGCCTCCCTCACCCACTCCTCCTCGTCCACAGCGTTTACATGCTTAGTTACTATTACAACAACATGGTACAAACACAGACAGCTAAGATATGATAAAAGGGAAAATGTATGTAGAGATCGTAAGGGAATTATTCCACAAAACTTGTAAAAGCGGGAGACGACGAGAGACCATAACAGAGACCAAGACTGAGAGAACGAGACCAAGATCGACGACGACGACGACGACATTCACCGCCGCCGCCACCACCACCACCGACACCACCACACGCGCGACGACCAGCACCTGCGCGGTATGAAGCCCACTATCCACTGCCCACGGCCCGCTACCCGCTACTTGGGGCGACGCCACGGAGGGCCCGGTACGACCATTGCCGTAGCGCGGGGAGGGTACGCTCGGCAGGCATACTGCGTTGCGCCCCGACCACGACCGCGATTCCGCCGACGTAGGTCACTCATCGCCATATGCACGAGCACGACCATCGGGGTACGGGCACGACCATAGCCGTCGTCGCTGCGGCTATCCATCCATCCATCCACCGACCGAGTGCCAGCGAAGGGACACCGCAGCATAGCGCAGGCCACGCGGAACGACCCACCCCACCTGGAGCCGCTCCGCGAGTCGCTACAATATCCCTGAATCCTTCAACGCATTCTGCAATATCGTCTCCTTCACCGCCGCGAACACAAGCCGGATATTCTTCGTGTTCGTAGCCTGCGTCACACTACGCTCCCGCGTTAGCGCACCTTCGTCGAGTTTACACAAAAGGAAAGGGCACGCACTGCGGATACACCGTCAACTTCGCTCTGTTCTCCTGCATAAACTTCCACAGGATGTACTTTGCCGCTTTTTGCAGGTCGTTGCCGCCTGCGTATTCGGGGAAGTACCGGCCCAGCGGGATCTGGAGGTGCGTTAGCGTGGGTTCGAGTTTGGGTTGGTGTAGAGGATAGGGAGTACGGAGACGCGAGATGGGTGGATGTGGTCACGTGATAAGAGGATGTGAGGTAGGAAGTGTGGTCCATGTCGAGGTACACGTAGCGGAGGTATACGCAGCAGATCGAAAGGAAGGCGGTGTATCGCCCCAGAAGAGGACACAAAGGCCGACAAACAAGAACAAAGATCTCACCTTGGGCAGCTTCCGCTTAAACACATCGATCTTGTTAAGGAACAAGATGACGCTCGTCCGGAGGAACCAGCGCGAGTTGATGATCGACTCGAAGAGGTAGAGCGATTCGCGCATGCGGTTCTGTAGAAAGTCGAGGTCAGTGGGATCGAGATGCGGAGGACGACGAGAATGCAAGGGAACGGGACGACAACGAGGAACGAAACCAAGCAAAGCCAAAGACCACTCACCACGCGCTTCTCCTCCTCAAGCACCTGATCATACTCGCTCAGCGCCGTGCAGAATATAATGCTCGTCACGCTCTCGAAGCAATGGATCCACTTTTTGCGTTCGGAGCGTTGCCCGCCGACGTCGAACATGTGAATGCTGCGGACGAGAAGTCGTCAGCAACGCCGACGGCGGGTAGGCAAGGAAGGCAAGGGAGGAAGGGACTCACGACAGGTCGCCCATGAAGAACCGCGTCTCGATGATCGCCGTGCTCTTCATTCGCGCGCGGAGGACGTCCTCCTCGGTGGGGACGTACGTCGGGTCCGCGATGGCGTGGATGGCGTTGAAGAAGCTGCTCGTCGTGTCAGCTTCAGCAGAGCAAGAAGAGAAAGAAAAGCACGCACTAATTCGCACTATCCATGAGATAAAACTCCGCCGGATGGTCGTCGACCATCTTCTCCACCGTCGGCAGGCGCGAGATGTGCCATATCGCATCGGCCAGCGCAGGCGTGAGCACCGCGTGCGTCTGCGCCAGCACGTCCGCCGCAAGCGGGAACCCATCCCGGTACTCGTTCGTCGGGATGCGGCCGAGGGGCATCCCGCCGACCAGCACGCCGTTCGCGCCGCCGCCGCCGCTGCCCTCGCGCTTGAACGGCGCGGGGTCGACGCCGACCTCGACCTCGCCGTCGAGCGTGCCGAGCGTCGACGTCCCCGCAGACGACACGAGGCTCCCGCTCGTCGTCGACCCGTCCGACTCGTCCACCCCCAGCCCCGGGCCCGTGGCGTACGGGAACGCGGCGAGGAGGACGCCGACGTAGCGCCGGACGTCCTCGCTGCCCGACTCAGTGACGATACGCTCGACGCCCGCGCGCCGCACCACCCGCGCCAGCGTCGCCGCGCTGTCCAGCACGTTCTTGTATATGATAGGCCGGTATTCCGCCCGCTCGTGTGGGTCGTATCCCTTCTGGTGGATGATTTTCATCTTTGCCCGAAGTCAGCAGAGTGTATTGCAGAGGAAAGAAAGCACGACGCACCTGCTTGACGATAGTGCTCTTGCCCGACTCGCCCGACCCCAAG
Source organism: Mycena chlorophos (assembly GCA_014461115.1). Lineage (NCBI taxonomy): Eukaryota > Fungi > Basidiomycota > Agaricomycetes > Agaricales > Mycenaceae > Mycena > Mycena chlorophos. The sequence goes on along the minus strand of JACAZE010000002.1, from coordinate 737,062 downwards.
AGCAGGATCTTGCACTCCTTCTTGAACTTCTTCGAGTCCTCCTGGATCGAGCGGTCGATGGCATCGCTCCGCGCACGCTCGATACGCGCTTCCTTGGATGCGGGCTGCCCCATTTCTGGCGCGGAGCCGATCCGCTACCAACCAACGCAAGGGGGTGGACGCCAAGGGCGTGGGGCGTGTACGTGTCTGTGTGTGCGAAAAGAGCGTCGTCTGACTGGCTGTGGGGGCTGTAGAAGGAAGCAAGCGTGAGTGAGCGAGGGACGCCGTACTGTGGCCACGCAGGCAGGCGCTGTGGCGTCGCCGTCGTAGTCCCCGTCGGCCGGCTAAGGCTCGGACCGAGACAAGCGACAGACGGACAGGCACTGCACACACGGACTGAGTACTCACCGTCGCCGTATACCCGTCGTCCCTTCAGCCCTCGCTGCCCAGCCCGAGTAGCCCAAAATCGCTGGAGGTCGAATGCAGCCGACGAGGGCGCAACGCAAAAGGCAAAAACGGGCCCAGCAGGTCTCGTATGGTTGTCTGACTTTGGTTGACACTGACAGCGAGGCCCGCTGCAATTAATCACCCGAGTGACGGCAGCTAATAAACGACAGCGCTGTAAACAGCCCGCATGACAGCCCTCTTGCAGTGAGTGAGCTCAAGGTTAGACGCTGGGAAGGTACGTAGGCGGACGAGGCTATTTTACGCTCGTACGTCTTCGCGACTCCAGCCTCCAGGAATAGCCCGAAAGAGACCCTAGAATTTGGATCCCTACTCAACCGATCGAGCGACAGAGTCCCTATCAAGCTCTCTGCCGATCCGCATCAAATTACACACCAGAAGCCCTTCGTACGGTGTGATGCGCCGGACTTGTGGCGTATCGCGCCCCCGTCGCATCGATTTGCCCGAACAGACCGAAATTGCGCAAAAGTTCCGAGGAAAGTACGCATCGGGACGGAACCGGTGCCGACGCGTCGGCTCGGCGGATAACTACTAGTACCGGAAGAGTGCGGGCTGTCCACCACCAACTCTTGAACTTGGCTGCTGTCGAACCAAAATAAGGTGCCAATGGAGGGAGGCTATTATGGACGTCAGCGGCGCCACTGTATTTCTCAGGGCACGGCGCTCCGTAGCTAATCTAATCTGCACTGGATTCACAGCCGCGTTAATTATCTCTGTGTCCGTGTCAACCAACCAAGGATACATTCATTGATTCCAACGTTCTTCTGAAGTTCTTCTTGCTATCTCCTCACCTAAACACCCGACGTCGTCCCAGCAGCCAGCCCGGCAACGTGCTTGTACCCCTCGCCCTTGAGCTGCACCCACGCAGGCAGACCGATGAGCTCGTTCCACCACCTTGAAAATTTACAGTCAACATACGAAGCAAAACAGAAAACGACGCACCGCTTAACGTTCGGCCTGCTCTCGCTTTGCAGGATATCCACGCCCGCAGGCTCGAGGCTCGGCGCGTAGGTGAGGTGGTACAGGTCGACGAGCGAAAGTTCCTACACACCGTCGATGAGCATTGAAAATATTCGGCAAAGAAAGGGCATAAAACGCACATTGCCCGCAGTATACTTCTGCTTCGCCAGCAACTGCTCGTACACATCCAACTTGGCCCCAAAATCCTTCAACCCGTCGTCCAAATTCGCTTGGTTCGTCGGTCGGCCCATCATCCTGCACAGACGCGACACCGACACGTTAATCGTTGTTCATGCTCAGAAGCAAGGGTACGCACTTATTGAACACCACCTCCTGCACGACCTTCAACATCGGCCGATAAAAATTCGCCACCTCCACGCTCGCCGCCTGGTCGAACAACGCCTGGCCCTGGACGTCGGTCATCGCCGGTGCAAGACGCATGCCCTGCCCCGGGAACTTGTTCTCGAGGTACTTGCAGATCGCACGCGTTTCGTAGAGGATGAAGCCGTCGTCGTCCTACTTCACGTCAGCGAGGCTCCACTGAAAGGCTAGGATATAGTAGGGGCGCACCAAGACTGGGATCTGTCCATACGGATGCCGCTTCAGATGCTCCGCGCTCTTATTCTCCTTGTTCGCCATGTCCACCAGGATGTACTCGTACGGGATCTTCTTGAGCGCCAGCACGAGCGCGACGACGGCGCTCCCGCCCGCGACGCGCGCGCCAGCATAGAGTTTGAGGACCATAGTCGATGTGGATCGATTTGCGCTGTTTCGGGAGCGGTGTGTGATGTCGGTGCCGGGTGCGGCCTGGGGCAGCAAAGGATGGGAAGACGAGGGTGAGAGTGAAGATGGGCGTTAAGAGCAAGCCGCACTGCAGGGATTTGTCATTCTGCCGCCTAACGAGAGATCTCGTTCCCCGCGCTCCGCTGCTCCACGCATCCGAGAACCGAAGCGCTTCTGGATGCGTTGCTTAGCGAGCCCGAGAGTATGCCCGAGGTGCTGCCGAACAGGCACTGAATGCACCAAACGTTCGTCGTCGAGGGTGGTGCGGTGGCTACGGAGATGAAAGCGAAATCTGCATGAAAAAGACTCCAATGCACGCTTCAAGACGCGATCCCGCCCTGGTGCCGCATTAGATCGTATCCGATGACGAGAACCCGCCGCAAACCTCGCAAAAATTGGCCAAAGGTGAAGACAGACGGAAGACAGCGAGACGCCCACCGGAACATCCTCCCTGTCCTTCTTTTATCCAACGCCGCAGGCACAGATCGCGTCCGCTCGCTCGAGGCTGGCGCGAGATGGCGCAATACAGCGGGTGATCCGGAGCTGTCATCATTACTCAGCTTTGATCTAGCTCTGCTTGGACGGGCAATTTCTTTCTCTATACCTGCTTTTGGTTTCTATCGTTTGCTATGAGCTATATGTGAGACTCCGTAAAGGCTACTAGTAGAATAAGTTAATTTGCGCGGCCCAAAATTTCATCTCTTCGTCGACAAAAGATAATTGGCCAACAGGCCAGGAATCGCCTTCTGCGCGGTTTTGAGTGAAGATAAAAGTAGACTGCGGAAACTTGCCATATAGATCGAAATATATCCTACATACGGCACAATTCTGCGGACGCAAGAATATTCAAGTTTAGTGTCCGGACACTGATTCAGGTTACGCCGCGACGCACCCGTAAACCTTCCCGACAAGATGCTCTGATTCCAGCCATTGCATACCGTTGTACAAGGTAAGATCGTCGACTTCGTTGTTATCGCCCTTGGTAATATATCTCCGTGAACTACAGATTGGAGCGTGTCGGAACTTGAACCAGAAGTCGAACGGAGAAGAGCGCACCTGGATTGCGGATCCCGTGTCTCCAGCACGCGATGAACAATCGACTCCGCCTGCCCAGGTACCTCATAAACCGCAATGTCACCGTTGGTATATTCGTTTGGCGCCCAGTTGCTCAGCAACAACAAATCACCGCGATGAATGCCGGGTTCCATGGATCCACTGAGCCTGGATTCAACTACGGATCCGCTCAGAGTGTGTAGCGCGCACCTGAGCACCACGACGACCGGCGACTTGCAGTTTGTGACCACCTCCGCGGCGGCGTAGGCCATGTACGACGAGGACAGGCTCGAAGCGAAGAGAAGGCCTTCAAGAAGCGCCTAGACGACGAAGTCAGGGACGAGGGACAACGAGCATCCAAGCGTACGCGGCGAATACGACCAGGCAACATGAGAGTTCAGAACCAGGAGCGTACTAACGCTGCGCCGATCCCTTTGATGCGCTGACACGTCGACGGAACACGTTGCGTCGGGTAAGCTCGGATCAGCCGATGCGTGAGTCAGCTTTTGGTGGTTTGCTTTTGACACTCATGGTCGTCGCTCAAGGTGCGTCTTACCGTGATATGTATATCTCCAGCGCTCTTATCTCCTAGGCGACCACATGGCCCTGGAGCATCTGGCGCCGCCGCGGAGAGCGTCATGAACGAATACAGTCCCAAGTTAGCCTCGATTAATGGCCCTTTCATGTGGTGCGTGGTCCCACATGGTTCGTTCCCCTCTCTGGTCTTCGCTGTCGCAACGAGCTCACCGCCGCTCCAAAGGTAGCCATCTTCGTCCCGTCGTAATCAGCCAGCGCTCGACAGATGGACACCGGCACGCCGGCACGCCACCAACACGCAGGTCGAACGGGCGGTTTTATAGGCCAGGAATGCAGCACGTTCGCTGTATTTCGCAGCTATGAAGACATCCCCGCTCCTCGTTTTCCTGAGTGTTTCCGCCTGCTGCAATGCCGCGCTTTTGTCCGGCCCAGGCATCGGAAAACGCGCCGACCCGCAAGGAATTGACGTCTCCGACTACCAAACGAACATCGACTGGACGACGGTGAAGAATAACGGTGTTACTTTCGCATATATCAAGGCCACCGAGGGAACTTGTGCGTCGTTGCAAGCCGTTTCAAGACGATTCCTTAACGTCTCGACAGCATTCATCAGCGACGAATTCAGCTCTCAATACACCGGCGCCACCAATGCGGGCCTCATCCGCGGCGGGTACCACTTCGCCCATCCAGACGAAAGTTCTGGCGCTACGCAGGCGTCGTTCTTCCTGGCTCATGGAGGTGGATGGAGCGGGGATGGGATCACGCTTCCTGGCGCGCTGGATATCGAATGCAAGTGTCGGGTCGTTGTCGAGATTGTCGAGCCGCCTATTAATCGAGGACGCTTTCCAGATAATCCGGACGGGGACGAATGCTACGACCTCACCGCAGCGGAAATGGTTTCCTGGATCAAGGATTTTTCCACTGGCTACCACTCTGCGACGACGCGGTACGACCCTGCGCATTCGTTGAGCCTATAGCCGGCTTGCTCACCCGAATCTCCAGCTACCCTGTTATCTACACCACAACCGACTGGTGGACGAGCTGCACGGGCAACAGCGCCGCCTTCGCTGCAAACAGTCCCCTATGGATTGCTAGATACGCGTCGAGCATCGGAACCTTGCCGGCCGGATGGGCGTGCGTATTCTGTGTCGAGTCATCGAGGCTTATATCAACAACTCTATACTTCCGCAGGTACACCACCTTCTGGCAATACGCAGATTCGGGAAGTAATCCTGGTGACCAAGATATGTTCAACGGAAATGCGGCGGGGTTAAAGGCGTGAGTCGTGAAACCTTTCTTTCTTTTCTTGCAAGCCAACTAACTCGCTAGCTTACAGGATTGCATCAGGCTGAATTTCTTTTCTCGCAGAACAAACAAGAGATGTGTATCTCATAGAAATTGGGTGATAAATTTTGAGCATCAGAGAAGTTACACAGATCATGAAAAGCTAACTGTTCAACTGCTGCTAAGGCAAATACCAGAAACTGCTAACACGAGAGCTAGGCTGGTCGCCAAACTACCAGCCTCGGAGATACTCGAGCGCGAGATTCTCGAAGACGCCAACGTCTAGCTCGTCAATTCCCGCAGCAAGCTGGATCTCGACGTCGACGAACTTGGGGGTGAAAATCGCGAAGAAACTTGAGGTGTCGGCAGAGAATTGAACGACTGGGAGGACGCAGGACTTGAATTAAATGCCATTCCTGCTGCAACGACGGATGCGCGACCAATGGCCCGTAGCGTCGCGTGAGCTTGAGCGTGTTGCACTCCTGCGGGCCACCGCACCTCGCCAACACTGATGAGGTGGAGAAGCCAGGTCACAAAGGTCTGGCAGTTGTTCTGCAACAGGTCGTATGTCTGTGACATATGCGTCCTGAGATACTTGCCTAGGAAAGCAAACCAGGTCATGAACAGTGCAGGCAAGGGAAGAGCAGAATTTTGCGTATACAGTTTGACAGATAAGTATTTCCAGAGTGGAGGTTTATTAGCTAGGCGACACTCAAAGATTGAGCTTCAACACGAACAACCCACGCTCGAGGGTGTTCACGAGCACGTAGCCGCTTTCGAAGTAGGGATAGACGGACCAGGTCCCACCGAAGACGGCCGAGCCGCCGATTTCGTCGTCTTCGGGATGAACTGCGAGCGAATCAGCAGGCTGTTCAGGAGGAAGAGATTGACAACACACCATCGAAGAACGCTGCCTCCGTGAAGCTTTCGCCAGTCGGGTCCTCCGCCACCATTCGCGCATCGACGACGCGCAACCCGCTGTTGTAGTTGCTCTCGTAAATGAACCCGTTGTGCACGTAGAGATTGTGGTCGATCGCCTTGACCGGGCTCTTGTAATGCCCGGTGAGCTTGGGCTCTTTGAGGCTGCGGATGTCCCAAATGAACGTCGTCGTCTTCTGGTCGACCGCCCACCCGCGGGAGAACATCTCGTCCATCTCGTCGTTGTGGAAGAGGTATTCCTGGTTCGAATTGTCGAAGACCCATCCCTGGTGCGCGTAGGCGACGCCGTGGTAGAACGTCGCGGAGATGACCTCTGGGTTCGCGGGGTCGGTAATGTCGAAGATCGTGAACGTGTCTTCGTCGAAGGAGTAGCACACGTCGGAGCCGTTGTACGCAACGTCGGGGCCGTAGTAGGTCAGGCACTGCGCGCTGCGGAAGGATGGGAAGAAAAATGAATAAGACTGCGGAATTTCGCGTGGAGATAAGGATGGTGCACGCACTCGTGGACATAGCCGTCTTCGCCGGCGCAGCCCACTGTTGTCGGGTTAGCGGGGTCAGAGACGTCAACGAAGATAAGCCCGGCGCCGCAGCGGTCGAGACGGGGCATAGCGCCAACTGCGACGATGACTGGATGCAACGGGTTTGAGCCGCGACTCTTGAAGGACTAGATAGCGGTACGAACGGTTCTTGTCCTCGTGAGCAACGACGTTGTGCGACGTTCCGGCCGGGAGGCCTTCGTACAAGCCAGTGAGGTCGGTCTCTATGGAGAACTCCTTCGGTTCGTCGAGGAGGCTCGGGTCGAGAAGCTACAGCAGCGGAATGAGAAGAGGCTGGTGAAAAATTGGACCCACGCACCTTTTCCAAGTCGAAGACCTGAATGCCATGCCCCGGCGCCTCGCTCCCGATGTAGGCATAGTGCCCAATCGTCTTAATATCCCTCCAGATGCTGTTGACGGACTGCGTGGGGAGCCTTCCGAGGTACGCAATTGTCCCGTCCGCCAACACCTCCGCGAAAGCCGTCCCGTCCATCTGCCCCACCAACGCAAACTCGCGCGTCACGCCCTCCGCATCGGTGTGAGCCCATCCCCAGATGTCGTTTCCGACCTGGGCCTCCGAACCGAGCTCTCGATGCGGCGTAAACGAGTGCAGGTCCGCGTTGTTGCACATGAAGGTGCTGTTGGCGAACCCACTGGCTGCGTAGCCATCCTCGCAACGCGTAAGCGTCGTGATAGCTGGCAAGTCCAGGATCGGGTCCTCGATGCCCGTCGCGTGAAGGGACGGAAGGTGCTTCTGGATATCATCGACCGCGGAGGTCATCGCGTCCATGAGCGATTTGTGCACCTTGCCCGACGCGTAGTCCGAGGCATGCGCAAGAGGCACATGGATGAAGGGGAACTCGTCGCCACGGCGGAAGGCAGGGCCGGGATTTGGATTAGGCGTCGCCGACGCAAGGGCAAGGCAGAGGAAGACGATCCCGGCTACCGTGAGCTTCGCCATGGTGGGAGTCAAGACGGAAGGTCAGCGTACGCGGCCCCGCGTTTCGATTCTTGATGTTCCCTGAGGCGCGCCGCCCGAAGTTGCCACGCGACGTTGACGTTGACGTGGCGGCGGTGGCGCGTCATCGGATCTCGAGCTGTTTCTCAGGAACGGGGAAGTTTTTCCGAACTATGACTGCATAATTCCGCAAGAGAATCTTAGTGCTGGCCATATTACAATATTATTATGCTCAGCCCGTAATAATAATTTATCAATAACATATTATGCCCCTCAGCTCCGTATCATATTCATAATATGGAATAATAATATCTTCCTCCATATTATGATTATATTATTGTTATAATTTATTATAACAAATTATCTCAAGATGCTGCTGGACAAGGATGTTTCACTAGAGTATTCAACTATTGAGTTACCTTGAGTGACTCTAGCTTCTTAAAAGGTAACTCAAAGCCTTGCCAGCTGCAAGATACAGCCGTTTTCATAAGTTTGTGCGCATTGTGGAGCGTTCGTTACTCCAGCTTGTTTATGGTTGTTGACGCTGCCGTGAGCGATTTGAATGGTCGGCGGGACAATTCCGACGACGTGGTGGAGCCTTCCGTGCCACATCCATTGAGTAGGCAAAGCTCCAGTGCCGCTCCACACACAAACGACGACAACAACCATAAACAACTTTGAGGAGCGAACGCGCTCCACAACGTGCACAAACTTTTGAAAACAGCTATAGACCCCTTCGGCTCACATGCCGAGCATGAGGACCCCAGCACACCTGTGTAGATTTGCCATTCTGGGCCAAGTCCGATCAAAATTTGATTGATTTTGATGGATATAGCACTAATTAGGCAACAGGATCACTGATCATCATCTCCGGCATCCCGGCAAGCCATAATATCTGGGTAATATTATAGTTTATTATGCTCTCCTCATAATAATAATATAACAATATCATATCATATTATAATACAGCATAATAATAATATTGGTGCAGCCACCAGCCGTAGTATATCTGTAGTATTCTTATTATAATAAATATTAAATAAACCGTAATATAATCTTGGCCAGCACTACAAGAGATGACTGTTTTGCCTTGCGCTACTAGTACTCAAAACACGGTGCCCTTGATCCCTTCCGTCTGCAACTCTATCCAGCTCGGGCGGGTGACAAGCTCATCCCACCATCTGTTCAACTCTTCAGCCCTCCGCAGTGAATTAATGAAAATATTGGCGCACCTGGCTACATTGGGACGGTTGGCGGAATGCATCACGTCGACTTTGAGATTATCCTCCGTCAACACGCCGCTCATTTGGAGATGGAAGAAATCCGCAACGCTGATCTCCTGAATAAATTCCGTCAGCTAATGCGCCATCATCCAGGAAGTTGATTACATCACCGGCAAGATATTTGGTTTTCTTCAGAATCCGCTCGTATGCATCTAGCACCTGCTCAAAGTCGAGCAACAACTTTGGAAGAGCGCTATCATCGCGGCTCAAGCCAGAATATCTGGGCTCAAGTCGTAAATAAAATAACTGCGTCAACAGGGAACCGGAGACAGCCTACTCCTTGTACAGCGTCCCCAGGTACAATTTGCCGGCAAAGAAGTGCCAGTCCATAGCTTGGACGGACATGGCCTGCTCAAACCGAGCTGTTGCGCGCAGATCAGACGAAGACGGGATCAAACGCGGAACGTCCCCTCCCGCGTGCGAGGCATATTTGGTGAGAATGTACCGCGCAATCGCACGGGACTCGTACAAGATGAAGCCATCGTCATCCTGATTTTTCTGATCAGTGGTTGTTCCCTCGGAATAAAACAACAAGTACGAACCAGAGCAGGAATTTGACCAAACGGATGGAGAGTTTCCATGTATTTCTCCGTCTTTTGCTCGCGAACGGCGGGCGACATGTCGACAAGGATGACCTGATAAGGGATCTTCGTCTCCTTCAGGATCAAAGCGAGAATTGCGGAACTGCCGAAAACTTTGGAGGTGCAGTAGAGTTTCAACACCATGCGGCGGCTGGTCGAGCCGGAATCCCTGAAGCTTGCCTCCACAGTGAAGCATTTTATAGGCGAAGTGCTTTCTGTCTGCGGCTAATCGGTGGAAATTGGTAATCTCTGCCTCTGTAACTTTTCTGAGTCAGCCGAAGATGAGCGAGCCAGAGCTGCTTACAAATAATATATCCCCCGTCCAGAAGATGAACTCTGACGGAGAAGATGAATATATATGCGCTGTCAGCGAAGGTCTTGCAGAGCATGCGAGCTTGCCGGGGAATTCCGGAGGCTTTTCTAATGTGTAATCGCTACATCGATCATAATATGATGATCCCTATATCGGAGTCAGACTAGGCATCGGCATCGCTCGGCATCAAGGGGCCACGGTAGAATGTCGTGCTATTACAGCTATCGAAGCGCTTTACAGTAGAAAAAGAAGGCCTTGGAAGCGAGGTACGCAATAAGGTTAGAAGGGCTAAGATCCGTGAAAGGTTTTCTGTGCATCCAACGCTTCAGTGGTTGGCGTCGTTGTAAGTGGGACACAGTTGATCCCAGGCAGCAGGTTGATCCTTGGTGACACCGCTCGGATTTTCAGCCAAGACGACGGCAAGACCCCTGCAAAAATTCAACGCGGTCCGGTGGGCGCTGGGATAAAATGGACCGACATGCTGAGGTGAAGGTCGATATGGCAGTGAAGGAACCACGGCCCTGTATTGTCCGTTGTGAAGCGGAACGTAACATTATCACTGCAAAACTTATGAAGCTGGAACAAATTAATTCGAAGGAGACGCACGTTGTGTCTGGGCCAGTTGAGACCACATCCCGAATCACCGGGTTGTCGAAATTGTATGTGGAATTTCCGGCAGATCGAATGACGTGGAAGGTGTGCTGCAAAGGCGCGTCAGCGTATGTCATACCTCTGGAAACTCACTCACGCCGTGTAGATGGAACGGATGCGGCGCGCCGACGCTTCCTCCAGGGATCGAAATCTCGATCACTTTATTCGGAGGTAAGGTGTACAAGCTCCCCGAAGGCAGCAACTCGGCGGCGGTCTGCGCACCGCTGAGGATCTGAAGCAACACTGGCACCGTCGGAGGAACGAACGCGACGCCGTTGATGTCGAACGTTAGATTGTTGGGATCAGTGGAGTTCAACACAATCGGGAGATTAATGTTCACATCGGCGCCGCCGGGGAACGGGAGGCCAGGGACGGGCGGCGGGGGCGGAACGCCGGGCACGTCGAGCGGATGCAGGTTGGTCTCGATGAGCGGGTTGGTGCTTTCCACGAGCGGCGTCGTAGGCTCGACAATTGGAGCGCCGACGTAGCGCAGGATCGCACTGTTGATGCCATTGGCAAATCCTTGAGCGCCGACCGGATTTCCGTCGCTGGCGACCGTGCGGATCCAGTAGTTGTCGATTTTCTGGTCCGCCTTCAAGATGAAGGAGTAGCGTTGAGCAGCGAAAATTTGAATCGAGTCGACGGTGAGCTGGTTGTGATTAACGCCTTCAACCTCGATGATCGTCATCGTGTGGTTGTCGATCGAGAAGACATAGTTGGGATCATATGCCATGGAGATGAGGCGGAACCGGTAGCGCAAGCCTGGGGTAACGGAGATGACGGCAAGAGGCGAGTTTGGCTGGATCAAAATGAGACGAAGTTGGAAAAAAAAAACTTTCAACACGCACACCGCCGGCATAACGCCCAAGACCATTGATCAGAGTCGAATCCAGGACGGGCGGAATGGGAATAGTTGACACCGGCGCATGGTACCTGAGAATTCTGTTCAAAACGCGGCGTAAACTGCAAGAACTCCTTAACTCACCAATCAATGAGAGTGATGATGGTTGATTCATCATCCACGTCGTACAAGGCCTTGAATGGATCCTCAGGGTCATATATGACGATGGCCCCACGAAGACCGTCGCCATACTGGACGCCAAGATGGCTATGATACCAAAATGTTCCTAGCGGACCGAGTCCAGGTCAAGAGTTGCTCCCTAGACGAAGAAATGGCAACGTACCCGTTTGCTGCCCGGTCGGAATTGTGTACAGAAAGCTGTCACCTATGTTCCACATGAATCAGCACAAATACAGCGCCGATAAAAAGAGCATCACCGCTGGTAATCGGGCACTGTGTCACGAACGCCGGCCCGTCCGCCCACGAGTTTCCATTGGATTCGAAGAGCCCGTGCCAGTGGACACTGGTGCTCGTGAGCATCGTCTCGTTCGTGAGCTGGTTCACGACGTTGAGACTGAGCGTCTGGCCCTTGGTCGCAGTGATAACTGGCCCGGGAAGGGTTCCGCCTGCGAGGACCGCATCGCGCGTGAAGCCGTCGGGGGAGACGATTCCGTTCACAATATTCTGGACGTAGGTCAGATAAGGCACTGCGAAAAGTCCACCGAGTCTCACCAGGTCCGCGCTTGGCCCAATTGTAGTAACGGCGGCAGCATTGGCGAGTGTAACCGCAAGGAAGAGCGAGTGAAGCGACGCAGCACGCATGCTCGGGCAGGAAGAAAACGAAAAGGAAGGGAAAGCCGAAGTCGGGCAGGCGTGGGCGGCCTGCCAGTGGCGAAGAGCGCTGCGCCATTTAAGCCCCGGCGCGGGTGCGCAGGCCTGTCACTGAGCCGTCGAATGCCAAACGTTCTTGGCCGCGGTCCCGGGTCCGAGATATCGAGAATCGCAACGGAGGACAGCGAATCCACGAGCCCCGAAACTCCGAACTGTCAATTCGACGACTGGATCAGAGATCGAAGCTCGGCAACGCACCGGCATTGGATTTGCATTGAGCGGGGTCTTGCGATTTGGACGCAGTTCCCACGTCCAGCTTGATGTCTGGCGCTCAAATGACCGTGGACAGGTCGTTGCTGAAGGATGGCGCAAGATTCGGAGCAGCATATAAGTTACCTGTGGGAAGGGGAGCGGTGAGCTGAGTGACACTGAAATGAGTGAAGGATGACCGCTGGGTCGCCGACAGGCGCTGTTGTCGGAGGCTCGCGCTTGGCTGGCGCCGCTTTGGAGCCGTTGTGGGTCGGATTACGGAACACAGGCGAAAAATAGCTGGTAACAAGCGAACGGAGGCAGTAAAGCTGGCCAGCTGGGGTGGAGACGAAGATTCATGAAACACCCAAAGCTGGCAGATGGGCGGCAACAAACACCCTACAACGAGGTGACGGGTCGGCGGAGATGGGCTAGATATCCACGTCCAACATCCAAAAACACGACGCTGCGAATCAGTCAAAACAGATGTTCGGCCTGCTCGGAATAGAACTGACACTCAATTTCCTTCTCCGTCTTCGCGTTGATAAACTCTTCGGCGCGATCCCAGAAATCCTTTGCGCGGCCCGCAGCATGCTCTTCCCACTCTAACCAGGCGTCGGATCCCGCGCGGTAGGCTCCGCCGACCAGTCGCACATCTTGAACAGGCGTCCCGTTCATCCAGGGCTTTCGAGTCTTGGTCTTCCATGGCGGCCACATGAGAAGCAGAGTCGTTAGTTGAGGGCAGTTAGAGAGCAGGTCTGTGATAGGCTTCCAGCTGGTACCGTCCGAGCTGCTGAACGCGAGATGCGTTAAAGTCGGTAGAGCCGCGATTACATCCGCTACGTCGGCGGGCTCGTCAAAAATATCCAAGTGGGTGAGTTTTGCGAAGAGAGTTCGAGGGTTCGCTGAGTCGATACCCGCCCCATTGTCGCCGAAAAGGCCGGCGAAACGGTGACCCGTAAACCGGCGCAGGTAGGTCATCTCAGCCAGAAAAGGCAGTATTTCGCGGTTGCACTGTATCCAGCCCATGGCTAGATCGACGGTATGCGGAGCATGGTGCAGAATGCGATGAAGTTTCGTGTCCTGCAGCGGATTATTTGCTTCAATGCAGAGGAAACGGATGCCGTGCTCCAATAGACGAGGTTTCTCATCTAATGCCTTCAAAACTCGTTGCATGAGGCTGTTTTGTGCGAGCCGGATGATCCGAAACTGCATGGGCTCGATCCTGTCGTGAATTGGTCGCGGACGAGATGGGAGAAGGGAGAAGGACGCGCCATTCTAGTGCCCTTTTGCAGACCAAGAGGAGTGTTAAGCAGACCCTCGGGTCGCGAATTGCAGCCGTCTCGAAGATTTCGCGCTCTAGTTCCGGCGGAAAGCGCGGTGGTTCGCCGTCTGCAGCGCTCATCGTGGTTTGGGGCAAGGATCAGCACAGCCTTGTTGCTGACAAATGGTGACACGTGAGCCTGGACTGCGAGCAGACCGAGGCAATATGCAAACAACTACAAAGTCCGTTGGAACCAAACCTCAGCACTCTCCCTTCCAACCCCTTCCGGTTCCCGCACTTGACCCTCCTTCCCCCAAAAGTCCCCGCGGAACGCCCATCCGTCTTCACCATCCGCATCGGGAACCCACTCCGCCAGATACCTCCGATCTAGCCCGACGACCACGTCCTCCAGATCGGATGCCTCCGCACTCGGCGTCGTCCAAATGACCGACGCGTTGAAGAGGTTCCCGTCGAAATGTGCGAGGCGGATGTACGTCGAGAACGTACGCTTGAAGGGAACGATGAAGGTCGGGACTTGGTCCGAGGACAGCGAAGCAGTGAGGATTCGCTGGACGATTGGTGTTCGGAGGACGGCCGCGCATCGCGGGGTGTGCGTCGCGTTGCCAACGAAGCATGGGTCGAAGGCTGAGTAGGTCGGGTGCCAGAATCGTCCCTGCATCCCCTCAAACGGCGTTGTGGGCAAGCGCACTGCGGTCGCATTGGGCCGCGGGGTAACGGCTTGATTCTGGCGGATGGCCTTCGCGACGGAATCGATGTAGCGCCCGCGCCAGTCCGTCGGGTCGTCGCCGAACCCGAGCAGCTCGTCCAGGATGCGGAACTTGACGGGCTCCATGACGCGGACGCCGTCGTCGTCGTTGGTGAGGACCACGATCCCGATTTGCTCTGGGGACGATCAGCAAAAGACGGAAGCGACTAACGCTATAACGGACCATACGGAAGACGGGTGACGATGCTCTTGTACCCAGGGTTGCTCCCTCCGTGCTCGATAATCTCGTGCCCACGGTAGGAGAAACGGTTTTGACCGCAACCATAGACCTTCGGGCTCTGGACGTCTCGTCAGATGTATGAACCGGGTGAAACGACAACGCACCGTCTCTGGGAACTCTGCCTTCTCCAACGACACGCTATACCCCAGTGCAACGTGCTCGACGACGTCGGCAGGGACGACTGTCTCGTTGGTAAACGGATGGCGGCCATCGTTGAGCAGCATGGCAATCCATCGTGACTGGAAGCAGGCGAGTTAGTGGGCAAAGCGTTGTAGAGAGAGGCACGTACCAAATCTCGGGCACTGGACAATATCCCCGCAGCTCCGGCCCAAATCCTTTCCTCTCCTGGACGCTGAAAGTACTCGCTCGGCGTCAGCACGCCAGTCATGCCAGCCAACGCGTCCTTCATGCTCCAGTGGTGCCCGTGCGCCAGCGCGCGTGTGCCGTCGGCAAGGGTCCGTGCCTCCGCCTCTGCGACAGAGTAGGTGGACGCGTTCATGCCCAGCGGCTGGAAGATGTGTTGCTCGACGTAGGACTCGAAGGTTTGGTTGAGGAGCGTCGGCGGGAGATGGGCGAGCGTCTCGTACATGAGGTTGTTGTACTGGTATCGCTCGCGGAATGAAGTCGAGGGGCGGAGGTACCGCAAGGTGGAAATCTACTGGGCTTCCTTCAGCAGGACCGAAGAAGTGGCGCCGGAAGCGAAACGTACCATCTCGACCAATCCGCCCTTCCGCGCAAAACCCGACAAATCGTGCCTGGGCATACCGGTGCGATGCGACAGCATGTCCTGCAGCGTCGCCCCGTTCTCCATCTCGTCATCCATGAGACCCCACTCAGGACCTAGCAGGTCCTTGACCTTCGTATCCCATCTCAGCTCCCTCCCTCGTGCCGCCCTCAACGACTCGTTCTTGACGAGCAGCCCAACGCCGACGGCCGTGAATAGCTTGCTGTCCGACGCAATGGCAAAGATCGTGTCGGGGCTGACGGGGGTCCCATCCGCCCGCGCGACGCCATACGAGCCAAACTGGACATCCCACTGGTCTTCGGGGCTGTGACGTGGCTGGTGAGGGCTTCTGCGCCGGACGACGGCGACGGCCAACCCAGACGAGTTCCAGTACGCTTGCTGCTCGCGAATAAACGCGTCGACGTGGGGAGGAATGAGTTGGCGCGGCGCGTCGGAATGTGCGGGGAGGGACAATGGTTGCTGAAGGGGCGTTGCCAGCGCCAGAACGGCGGGAAAAAGCGCAAGGAGCGCCAGCATAAGGGCAAGGGTAGAGCCGGCCGTGCATGCATGGTCGTCGATTGAAAAAGCCAGCAGCAGCATGTTACGGTGTGAAATACGCAAGCGCTCATTGGTTACATCGATACACCAATCAATCATCATGATGATGTTGGGTGATGTGATTGTCGATCTCCTTATCGTCGGCCGAGAAGTGCAGTCTACGTACTGTCTATGGCGACAAGATGTGAATTTCCACTAGTTGTCGGTTTCCGCCTCCGAGTCCTCTAAAAATGCAGGTTTCCCTCTAATCTCACCCAACCGCACCCGCCGGTCCTCCACATCAACCGTTCCCGGGCCATACGTCATCCCTCCGGCGGACGCAGCCGCCATCAGCTCCAAAGGATCACTCGGATCAAATCGGACATGTTGCGCATTCTGCCCGCCGAAAGCGATAGTGATTGTGATGGCCGTGAACAGGAAGATGGGGATCAACACCAGAACACTGGAGGCGGATTTATATTGCCAGCCAAGAGTCTGCACTATAACGAAGCCAGAAATCGGCCGCGTCATGTTTGATGTCAGTGACCCATGAGAAACCAGATAATTAGCGAGGGTGCTCTTCACCACCTATTCAAACAGTCAACTTTGACTATATAGTGAAGAACCTAACTCTGACCGTCCCCGTAAGCTCCGTGACTCCCGAAATGTAAGCCTCCTGTAAGTTGCATCAAACATCAGGAAAAAGTGGATTTCCCGGTGAAGCCTTGCGGCCTGGTGACACTTGCAAGTGATCGCCGCGGCTTCACCGGGCCTTGAGGCGGGCTCGGCGGCTGGGTCCAGGGGTACCGGCAGGGTGTAGGGATTGCCAATGGATTCACAAGCACTGTGTAGGCCTCCAATGAATACACCTGGCTTATTTTGTGTGGTATTTTCTTCGCCTGGCTGGTGATGCGCTTTGCAAGGCTTTCACCACGCAGACGTGATGGCGGTAAGTCAGACGCCAGCGGGTTGATGCGCTCAAGGGATATTGCTCCAGGATATGCAGGCCGTCTGCTACTATTTCTGATCAACTAATCAATAGTGCCTGGTGCTAAGTCCCGCAAGCTATCATCTAGCCCATCCTCGCCGTCCTCTGGGCCAAAATCGAACTCGTCGGCCTCATCGTCCTCCTCGCCATCTTCCTCTTCTTCACTATCATCCAATTCCGACCCCGAATTCTCACTATCCTCCGCATCCGGCGCCCCATCGTCGTCGTCGTTGCTGTCGGAGCCTTCCGGCACGGTCGTTTCCGGCACCGTTGCTGGCATCTCCTCCAGCGCCGGCGCATCCGGGACAGCATGGGCAGCATCACGAGGTGGCGGGTCCGGCTCGTCGTCGAAGATCTCAAACGGCAACAGCTCGGTGGGCTCGTGAGGCGGGTCGGGAACAAGAACACGGTAGGAATGACCGACGCCGCCGCCGATGTAGCGCATGAGCATGTCGCGGTCCACAAAACTGCGCAAAAAGATCAGTATTGGCCAGGAAAAGTAAGAACGGCGCACAAGTTCACGTAGTGGTAGTTCCAATCGTTGTATGTCTTCGGTTTCCTCCCGATCGTCTCGTAGTGGACCGGCATGGTCGCGCCGTGTGCATACGCGGGCACAAGATGCGCCTCGCGGATGACTTCCTCCGGGTGGACAAAAACGTACGCGTTGGGGTCCGACTCGGGAAGGAATTCGATGCGATGGAGGCGGCGACGCTTGAATCCGCCCTTCCACGTCCGGTCGAGACAGAAAGCGCGCGCGAAGAGGAGGGGTATGGTCCGCGCCGTCGAGAGATGGCCAAACTCGCGGACCTGGATGTCGCAATGCCAGACACCGATGATGCGGAAGTAGCGGAATGGATGGCCGTCGGTGCTGTCCTCGTCGGCGAGCGTCATGACGTCGGCATGGGTCCGGGAATTCATCGAGTCCTGGCCGCGTCGCCCACAGTAGTCGGTGTAGTTGACGCGAAGGACCTTGTGGATCTGGACACGGTCGTTGTTGCAGATGAGAACCTGGGCACGGTCGGCGGAAGTGTATTCGGAGCCGTTGGTCGAGTATTCGGGATGGTAGTATCGTCCAAGGAGATGATTCAGGAGCTTGACCCGAAGGTTCTACAAGTCGTTAGCGAAGAAATACATCCAAGGAACAAGACATACATTGAAAGCGGGGTCACCGAGGTTCTGTGCGATCCAGACGTCGAGGTTCACGTGCACGTTTCGACTGAGCGACATGTGGAAGTGCGCCTCCGGCGGCGTAAACGGCAGCGCTTCTCGCTCTGCAAAGCTGAGCGTCGGCTGTTGCTTCTTTGCGGGCCGCGTCGATCCACGTTTGCGTTTCGAGCCCGTCGTCGGCGGAGGTGGCTCGACGTTAGCCGCCTGCTCAGCGCGGACCCGATCGGCGATCTTCGAGAGCGCAGCCTCGCGCCGCTCGAGTTTGCCGATCTGCTCCGTGGCGTTGTTCTTGCTGGTGCGGCTGTAGAAGGCCTTGCCCCGTTTGTGTTCGAGCTCGCCCTAAAAAAGAATAAGCAAAGGCAGAAAATAAAGTAGGAAGCGTACCGTCGCAGTAGACCAGGAGTCGCTTGTTCCGATAAGTGGTATCGTCGGGACGTAATCCCCGAGGAAGTGAGTCTTGACGGTGTTGCCATTGAACTTCTTGACCTTGGTCGGTGCAGGCTCGGGCGGCGCAGCTGCGCCAGTGCGATTGGCATCCTGCACTTTGCGGGCATACCGCTTCCGTCGTGCGGCTTCCTCACGCGGGAGCTCCTTCGTGACGAAGCGGGTGCAGGTGGTGCGAGCAAACCGACGGAGTTGATATCCGAGGTCGCGGGTCGCCGCGTCGAGCAGGTTGATCGTCTCGGATGTGTGCATGCGTAGCTTGGCGAGACCATGCCAGTATGCATGCGCAAAGATGAGATCTTGCATAATTTCGTTGTCCTCGGCATAGTCTTCGCTATTGAGAAGATTTTCGAAAGCAGGGAGCGCGCACTGAAAAGAAATGAGAAGGTCACGTGATCACATGACCAGAGGCACTTGCCTGCAAAATGTCCTCGTAATCGCGAGCGGCAAGTTTCTTCATCGCGGACGTGTTGTTCGTGAAGCGGCGGATAGTGTCGCGAGCAAACGTCGGCATTAGTCGGTATCTAAAATACATGAGCCAATTTGACTGAGGCAGCGGGGACTGCAGAACATACCGTTGGTTAAGCATCGTAATCGGGTCGCCGCCGTGTGCGTGGAGGATGCGGAGAAGGTGGACAAATGTCCCCTTCCACACGCCCAGCTCGAACTCGTGCATCAGGTCGGGCGCGAGCATCCGATAGATGTCCCAGGTGAACGGCTCAATCTTGAGGAACGCATTCTGCGAGATGATGAGCCCAAGCACAGTTGAGGTATGATGAACGAACCTCCGTTGGCACCCACGACTCGGGCTGCATCAGTCGCTCGACAGGCTTGCCCTTGACGGCGGCTTTGGCGCGGTAGATAAAGTAGCGGGCTCGTTGGACCATTGAGAGGTACTTGTGCGTGGGGTACCGCGCGTTTTTGACGCGGCGATTTGCGTCGTGGACGGTCCCGAGCTCGTGGAAGAGTTCTGTTGGGGTTGTACACCGTGGGCACTGGCATCGACCGAGCCCGCGAATGGCCGCGAGGAGAACCCTGGGACAAATTAGCGCAAAATAAGATTTATTAAATGAGAACACTTACTTTTCCGGGTAGTCTGCCGAGTACGTGAAGAGGCGGAAGTAGAATCGGCGGGAGACACCGTCGGGACAGACGACAACGATGCCGTGCTTGCACGCTTCCATGAACTTGTTGTTCAATAGAAGCCGCCAAATCGCATGCAGGAGCTCGCGACGGCAATGCGTCAGCACCTCAGACGGCGGCGCGTCACCAGTCTGCGCCTTGAACCAATCGAAGAAGTCGTCAGGCAGCTGGAACGCGTCAGCGGAGGTCTTTGCCTGAACAAGATGACGGACCTTGGGCATGTAGGCGACGTGGTGACACGCGCGCGCCCGTGGTTTACCGCGTAGCCACTTTGAGAGGTTTCCGAAGAAGAGGTACACCGGCCATAGCGACGCAGTGCCAAAATTTGCGAGGTGGGTGGCGTCGGACCAGAACATCAGAGCAACGATGCACCGCTCGAGGGTGCAGCCATGCTCTGGGGGCTGGCGTTGGAGCTTGACGTACTCCTCGATGTAAGCCTCCGACGAGAAGATCTCGTCATGAACGCGTTGTGCGGGACCGTCTCGTGGTTGCCAGAATTGGCGGAAGGGGGTGAAGTGGAAGGCTTTCGCCGTCGCATCGGTCAGCGCCGCCTTGATCGTTTCCGTGAGGTCGCGGAAATGGAGGTCGGGAATGGAGTAGCGCAGGAGCGGCTCGTCGTTCTTGCGACGCCGATGGTCGGGCACGTCGATGGTGACGCTCGCCGTTTGCCAGCCGTCCTTGACGTCGCTTGTTTCGCCGCGCAGGAACTGATCAAAGCGCTGTGTTTGCGCCTTCAGGTCGAAGTCCATGAGGTCGGCTAGCTTGAAGAGTGGGTTCTTGAGGTACTCGAGCAGCTTCAACCCCTCCCCAATACTCTTCGTCGCCGAGCCCGTCCACATCCAGTTCATGAACCCCCAAACAGTGTAGTTGCCAAAGATCCCGTACGCGTCGCTTTGTGCAGCCTCAGCGAGTGCCTCGACCGGTGCGACCAGCGGAGATAAGCGTGTCTCGCCCTCTGTAGGACGGTTGGGCTGTTGCGGAGCAGGGATATCAGACAGGTCCGACAGGACGATGTCAGAATCGGGGTTGTGGGTGGGGAGGGACGGGTATTCGCGATACAACCCGAAGGCGTTCGTGCCAGTGCGGATATTCCACTCCGGTGCTGGGAGCAGCTCGGGCTCGGGTTCCTCGTCTTCGGGAGCATCCGGAAGGGGAGCCGGGGGCTCAGGAAGTTGCTGGAGTAGCTTCCAGGTGGGCCGCTTGGTCCGCACAGGCCGTCCGAGTGGAGTGGGCTCAGGAACTGGCTCGGGAACCGGAGTGGGCTGGCGGGGAGGTGGTGGTTCAGTGTCGGCGTCCATGGGCAGCAGAGGGTCGTCTTGTCGAGTGGGTGTGCCGGGCAACGAGCGCTGTATGGCCAATACCATGAGGAAACGGCAGCTTACAATGCGAGAGCAACAACGCACCTGCATGTCCATCTCACTCGCCTGCTCCGTCGCAAGCTCGGCGGCCTCCGCTTCGACGCGCAGGCGCTGCCTTCGAATATCCAGCTGCGCCTCTAATGTCGCGTCCACTGCGTTGAATTTGGGGCACGAAGCTCGGTGTCGATTGCGAGCCTGCTTTTGTGTGAACACCTTGTCGCAGGGCCCATGGTCTTGACAATAGAAAAGTTCGGCCATTGGGGCACGCGCGTGAATAAATAAGGGAAGTGCGGGAAGTGCGATGGACGCAGGAGGCAAGCAGGATTGGTGCACGTGATCGCCGCGACAAAAACATCTAGCCTTCGGAATTAACGTCGATACACTTCGAGTGGATTTGGTCGGCATAGTATGTTACACATAGTAGTTCTCTTAGGCTAGCATAACCTCCGTATCATCGTGCTCTGCATCGTCTTCCGGAAGCTCTGTGAGCAGTAAAGCTGGGTCTGCATCTGGGAGCGTGCTTGGATGCGAGTGGAACTGTGATATTTGAGTGCAAGACGAGCTGAGCACGGCGGCGCTGACCTTCTGTGCCCACAGAGCGAGCTCGCGAGCCTGAAAACAAACAAGTCAGATTAGGAAACAAGTGTACAGGACGAATACTCACAATAGCTGCGTTGTGAATGACCTTGCTCATCAGCATCACACGTCCGACGGCCGTCTCGCGAAAGACAAGGCGCAGCCTGGCAGCGCCGCCTTGCAGCTCCACCCACCATGGCGCAGGTTTCCCCGATGCAGGTGTCCAGGAACGAAGAATGCCGCGAGGGCTGACCGAGTTATTGAATGCCGACCCGATGTAACCGCCGAGACGGAACTGGGCATGAAGGAAGTACGTGTCGTGCGCCTGCCAACGACTTAAACGAGCCCGAGCAAGAAAAAAAGAGTACACACCTCGATATACTGGCAGGAAAGGCACTCGGACGCCTTGTTCCGTCCCAGTGCACGTACGAAGTCGACGGAGAGGGACTGCAGTAGGCTGAGATTGAAGAAGGCCGGCTGGATCCCCTCGGGAATGGCTGTCTGTGGTACGTGCACTGGCGAAGCAGAAGAGTCGCCGTCCGGGGTTGTCTGAAATGGGCTTTCGACACGAGTTGCGCCCGCCAACGGGTCGCGCTGGGTGATATCGGGCGTAGCGGGTGTGTTTGGGAAGGTCATGTTCGCTCCGGCGCGGTTCTGAGGCAGCACACGTTGCTCCGGTGTTGGACTACTGCGTGGGCTGTATTCGTACGTGTCCGAATCCGACGACTGCGGTACCTTCAATCGACGCAGCAACGCAAACGAAGAAAACACGCACGTATTCGACCTCAGAGTCGTCGGTGAAAGCGGGGAAGAGGTCGCGGGTAAGACGGGGAACCATGGTACGCCGAGGAGTTCGCTCTGGTCATAAGCAAGCGCGTATCGGCGCAAGAAACAAGAGAACGTACCAAAATACGCGTCCTTGACGCCCAAACTTGTGCTGGTGTGATAGCGCGGAAGGGAGACTGTATGGCATGCGAAGCCAGATGACCGAGAGGAGCGCCGAGCCTTGCGAGTGCCTGGTGAAATTCGATCGCGCGCTGGTGAGTGTCTTGTTTTCGCCTGTTCTGGATTGTTGACGCGTCGCAGCCATATAAACCGGGACGCACCTAAACAAACCCTCGCACTTGACTCCAACCATGACCCCTTCATCCGCTTTCACCAACATCACCAACAACCCCGGCCCTCCGCCTCGCGCTCGCCCCAACCCCAGTGACGCGGCGCTTGTGCAGGCCACAGTCCAGCGCCTCGAGGCCCTGGCCGTCGCGTCGTCGACGGCGACCAAGAAGAAGTATGCCCGTTTCCGTCTGTGTGTTGTACGACGCGCGCTGACTCGAGAGTAAGAGGCAAGGGCAGTCACAGCTCGGGTGACACGTCTGCTTCTGGCCACCAAACGCTTCACAACAGCGGTCGCCGCCTCATCTTCTCCCTCTCGCCGTTCCTCGACTACTTCACCGTCGTCGACTCCTTCGTCCGCCACGAGCTGAACCCCGCGGAACCCAACGAAGACGCCGATGAGCAGAAGGCGTGAGTTCCCTCCTGCCTCTGTCTCCGCCGGCCTCATTTTCTCGACAGCCGCGCGTACGAGCAGGAGGTCATGAAGGAGATCGAGCGCTTCGTGCCCGGCTTTAGCATCGACATGATCAACACTGGTGGTTTCATAAAAGTGCGTCAGGCCGTGTGCCAGCAGGTGCGTTCTTCTTGCTCGTCTCCATCTTCCTTCGCTCATTCTCTTTCAGCTTCAAAGTGGCACTCGCGGGGCGCGCTCGGACGACTCGGACTCCCTCAACAAAGCCCTCATGGCTATGCTCAATCGCTTCTACGGCCCTCGCCCGCTCCCCGGCATCGAGCACGATCCCACTTCTGCCATTCCCACCACCTCGGACCTCATCTCAATTGCCAAGAAGTCCAACCGCGGGCTGTCCCACAGGCTCACGGCGCGCCTCATCTGTCCTGTCAAGTATGCGGACACCGAAGAGTGCGTCGTGTCTGTTTGCTTGTATACGCTGACTTGTCTTTCACAGGACGGTCGACCAGCTTATCGAACGCAAGCTCGACATGGATCACACGCTTTTCTTCCGCGGCATGTACGCTCCGGGCACCCGCTATGACCCCAATAACCCCGAGGTCGGCCTGCTCGACCATCCAGTCATGTATTCGGCGCGTCTGGTTTCCTCCCCCTTTTGCGCCAGTCTCACATTTTGCCCAGATCACCAAGCATATATGCAACGGTCCGTCGACCGTGGACAAGGACCCAGGCGCAGTTGGGCGGCGCGTCGGCAAGGGCGGACTCGCCGGACTGACGAGTCTGGGCCCTTCGGGCATCGCTTACCTCGTTACCCAGGTGCGTCGCACGTTTTTTTCTCCGCAAACCGCCTGCTTACCCCATTTTTTCAGTACCGCTTCATCCTCGCGAGCCACACTTGGACCGAGAAAGCCGGCAACTTCGACTACCGCATCTTCTACACCAACGTCAAGGACCTCCTCGCCGACAAGGCTAGCGCCGCCATCATCGCCAAATTCAATTAGTGCGTGTCCACCGTTCTGTCCATCTGCTCGTTGCTAACGTTCTCGAGCAAGCCATGTGTTTGGCGCCGGCCACAGCCTCGGCAAACGCGTCGCTCCCGCACCCGCCGACAGCGACACCGGGCCATCGGACTTCGACCTCCTCAAGGCTGCGCGCGCTGCAAAGCGCGCTCGCGTCGAACCCGACGCGGACGCGCCGTCCGAGCCTGACTATGGTCAGCCGATGGACAACGGGCAGATGGGAAGCAGGCAGATGGTTGGGACGACGTCGCTGAATGAGCAGAGCTTCCCCGGGATCAACTTCGGCAACGCGAACCAGAATTATGTGGTGTACAACGCGGGGGGATGGCTATGGGATTGATGCTGGGTACGGCGGCGGCGCTGGGTATGGCGGCGGGGCGGGATACGGCGGCGGGTACTAATTTAGCACAATTTCGTTCCCGATTCGGTTCAATCAATGTCTTTTTGTATGCCTCTTTTGGAACAGTGTGCGCAGAAAACAAGCAACAAACTACCTAATGTGGCAGCCTTTCGTGCGTCATCGAGCTTTCAAGCCCACCAGCGTGGCGGCCTCGGCCACCGGGTCCTACGTTTGCGCAGCCCGCCGACAGCCTTGCGAGGCTCCGACGCGCTGGTCCTCACTGACAGCATGGTCGATCCGACAAGCCTGGCGACGATCTTGCAGAATAGGGTTTGGTTTGTCGCGCCTTGTGATGCGCCCGGCAGCACGTTGAACGTTTATGGTAAATTGGGGTGATTTGCGGAGTTGGCGAGGCCCGTTAGTGCTTCGCCAGGCGCGCACTTTTTTCCTGATGAATTGAAGCATCCAAACCACTAGTAACTGCGCAAAATGCTCACAAGGGTTGTGGCGAACTTGTCTGGGTCAATTGGCGGGTCCAACCCGCCGACACTAGCTTGCACCGACATCACAGAAAGCAGCATATCCGCAACGATGTTGCTGTCAAGGGCTTGAGCATAAGATACCAGCAGCCGCGTGGCGTTGTAGGCCGGGAAGTTGAGAATGCTTGAATTGGCAGGGATGCCCGCCGTGGGCGTGGCACTGATGTCTTGTCCAAGAGCGCTGTATGTGGCCACCACATCAACGATGTTGGTTGACATGCTGCATTGGTAGTTTCCATCATAGCGTCCTTGACCATTGATGGTTGCGGCTGAGGGCAGGAGGTCAAGACAGAGCTGAAGTGTAGGTTGTATACTCAACACACCAATGGGTTCAAGGTCATTATGTATACAAGCCAGCATAGTCAGTGTATTGTTTCTCGAGTTGGTGACATATTCTGTAGGAGGATGATTGCATCAATAATAAAGATATGAATAGATTGGGTACATACCTTCCCAATCCCCACAGGTTTTTGATATATTCCAAAGCATATATTGACCATTATCCAAAGCAGTTCCATTCCAGTTGAGCTGTGTGTCTGGCGCCTCATTTGTGGTCGGCACACAAGATATGTTGGCAGCAATGCCTTGTTGGTGGACAACAAAGGTGACATTGGAAGGATTTGTCGAGCGTGGCCATGCGTGGGTGCTGGACACACTATACAGCGGAGCGTCGGGCACAAACAGTCCGCTGTCAAGGTTCACAGGAACAATACCGTCTAGGTATAGATCAGTGTCATGGCAGATAAGGTGGAGAAATACCAGTACGAGTGGAAATATTATGAGTATAGCTGGCATAACTGATTTCGGCCGGAAAATCACTACCTGCATTGGCAAAAGCTAAGCCGCTTTCCAATAAACTTGGAACAGTTTCCACGTCATCAACTGAGAGATAAGAGTCATTAGCAACTTGAACTGGCGCACCAAGTAAATTGTCATGGTGCACTGACTAGTAGGGTAGATGGCAGTTTCCCAAAGATCAACCAGAGCGCTCTGCACTGCTGCACTTCTCAGGTCGAGCTCTCTTCCAGAAACTGGGATGGACACCATGATGGGGCCCGGAGTGAGAAGGGTGGTCCACCTTGGGAATGCATTAGCTTGACTTAGGCCCAAGAAATAGACAAAGACGGACCCTGGTGTTTGCGCCAACCCTAACCCGAAGACAAGGACACTCGACATGACCCACTGGTAGTTCCTGCCAGTATCCCAGATAAGAGATTTCTTGGATATTTTGACGAGGAAGCCGAGGGTTGCAAGAGTTCTTCGGCGCGTCAGGGCATTGGCGACGGCCTGCCGTGCAGCAAGGGTAAAGAGACTATGGAAAATTTTCAGTGATAAGTCTTCACGTCGTTGCCTTTGCGCACAAAGAAGACGCCATGGAAACTATGGTTGCAAGAGTGGTAAATGCAAATGTTTTGACTTGAGGCTCGGCGGTGAAAAAATCTACTGCGGCCTTGCTCATCGGGAGCTGCCCCTTGCGCCGTCGTCACGACGAGAATTGACACTGTGAGTGTCAAGAGGAGAATCTGCCCAACGATCACCAAAAGTGCCACAAAATTCAAGCTATCATGCATCCAGGACACTGAGTAACGGATGGAGAGGAGGTTGAGGGCACGCACCTCAGCTGACGCTGTCTCTTTTCTTTGCGCAGCGACGGCATCGGGACGTCAGACGCAGCACGGGAGAGTCTGGAAAGGGGGAGCGCATCTGGCTCGACCTCCGTCGACGTAGCCTGGTATCGAAACATAGGTCACGGTGAAGGCGGTCGCTGGCTTTGTGCTCTGTTTTTCAATGTCAAACAGACGCCCAAACAGACGCTCAAACGGCCGATCTTACAAGAAGCCGGACCCAGAGTACATGAGCGAAGTTTCTGGGCGCCGCGCGACTGAAACAGATGCTTTTCGGCCCCCGCCTGCTCCAGGCCTTCGTCAACCATGATGGAAGTCAAGAGTAAGAAGTATCTTACATAGCCGTGTAATGGCGGATCATCTTAAAGTTAGCCGACGGCTACGGCGGCAGCCCAATCTTACCCCGAGCTGTTACTTACAACGATAAAAGCCGCTGTGTACGTTGCAAAGAAAGAAAAAAATCAATATACAATCTACGCATGCGCCTGCTCGCGTATTGCGCTCATATTATCGCTCGTAAAGTACCCCTTCAGCATCTCCATCAAATCCCGCACCAAAAGGTCGCTCTGCTCCGTAGGGCCCCAAACAAATGCGCCGGTCTCTCGATCCCTGTCGAAGACGGGGTTAAACAGCGCGATGACACGCTCCCGAACATCGCCAGCGCAAGATTCTGGACCAGCATGGACCACGAGTGCATGCACCGCCATGAGCTTCAAAAACGCCGGCGGAGCGGAGACCAGACGCTCAATGCAGATGAACAGGTCCTCGATCGGAAAGAGGCCGACCTGGAAGAGCGACCCGAGCAGCGCGGAGATGTTCACGCTACGCGACGTGAGATAGCGCGGGTGCGGCTGCGCGGTGGCCTCGGCCTGCCAAGCCCCGTCGTCGAAGTTGCCCCGGAAGAGCTGGATGGCTTGCAGCCGAACAGCGGAAAGGTACGCGGCGCGGCGCTGTGGGTTGATGGTGTGTGGTGCAAGACGCGCAAGGAGGGCTGCGACGACTTTCTCCTGCGACGGGGTAACGCCGGCTTCGAGCAGCTCGGTGATTGGCTGCGCGATGTCGGTGACATTGGCAAGTTGGTCACGATAGTGCTTGTACAGCTCTTCCGCGGGGTCGGTAGGCGGCAGGGGGATAGCGGTCGGAGGAGCATGATAGAAAGGGCGAGCGGTGTCTGGCGTGACGGGAGGAGAAACGCCGGCAATGGGCTGCGAGTGGACGAGCTCCGGCGTGCTGTAGACGCTGCTTGGCGGCGGCCAGCTACGTGAGTCCGTCGACAACGTCGATGCCACAGATGGAGCGCGTGGCGTAGCTACTGCTGCTTCAGCCCAGCAAGACAAGAAGTGCGGAACGAACTCACCGGCTTGTTCGTTCGGGACGAAGCCACGGGTCGAGTAAAGCAGATCTTTGGACATGGTCGCCGTTTGGAGGAGGTAGTTGTTGCTTGGTGAGCTTGTCGACGTCCTCGCAAGACCTTTATACCCTCCAGGTTTCGTTGACGGTCATCCAAGCACCGTACCCGTCCTTCAAAACCAAGGCCTCAAAGGCGGCGTGGCCAAGGCGCTCAAAGTAAGCGCGGACATTCCTAGCCACAATCCGACGCAAAGTCCATGGACGACTCCGGGCATCATCGGCGCATGAGTCGCCAGCTGCGCTGGGTCGGGCGAGCGTTAGGTGCACGAGAGGATGACGGTCGGGAGAAACCGGCGTTGTCACGATCAGGGCTGTTGCCAAGCACGACCACACACATCACACAGCCTCCGTCTCCAGCTTGGCTCTCACTCTCATCTCATTCTTCTCTGATCCAGCAAGCGCATCGCGACTCTTTCTTCGGCGCACTATCTCACTGCCGGATCACTCATAAAAAAGCACTGCGACGCGCAACATTCGTTAAGTCGTCGAGTTTAGTGCTGGCCAAATACGATATTATTATGCAAAACCCGTAATAATAACTTATTCATAATATAATAGACACCTAGCTTCCATAGTATATCTGTAATATCAGATAATAATATTTTATCATAATATTCTGACTATATTAAGACTATATTATATTATAATATGAGACCACAGCAGGCCCTGAATGCCTTCAATAGCTAAGGCTGTATCACCTCCAGTACTCTGCTATAAGGCATAAAACATACTTCAGTCATATACAATCACCTCCCTCAATGATTCCAGTACAGATTGGCCGTCAATGCATCATGTGCTTAGGATTCGGAGCAGGGGATACCAAATCAATGCTTCTTTTCCGATCAGATCTTGTCAAATATAGCTGATTAGAACAAATATGTATACAGTTGAGCTGATAGATCACTGATTCCATGCTCGGCATCTCGGCAGTGAGGTAATATATGGTACAGATTATAATTTATTATGTTCAGGCCATAATAATATTATATTAGTATCATATTATAGTATATTATTGCATAACAATATTATTGGGTCCACTGGATAGCCGTATTATATCTGTAGTATTTTTATTATAGTAAATATTTAATAAATCGTATTATATTCTTGGCCAGCACTAGTCGAGTTTACTTACGCGTCTTGGCCAACGTCGCCGCCTGCAGCCGTTCGTGGTCTTGGAGAACGTCATGAAGCAACCGCCCCTCCAAAACGAGCAGTATCCTCCCCATCTCTTGTCAACCTTCAATAGGCCAGCGTCGAAACGACGCCGTCTTTATACGCCAACCACGACGGACGCGCCGAAAGCTCTTTCATCCACTGGCAGCTGCGAAGCGCAAGAAATCAGCATTCACCCTCCCAACAGTCGAGAACAGCACACACCGAGCAACATTGGGGTACTTCCTTCTCGAACACAACGCTCCCCTCGGCGACGATTCGCCGACGAACGGCGCAATTGGAAGGTGGAAGAGGTCCGCGAGCGTGAGTTCCTGTCGCATGAACTTGAAGCAGGTGAGCACCTCGCGTACCAAGCCGGTTTATGCTTACATCACCCGCTAGGTAGCGCGTCTTGCCCAGAATCGTATTGTAACCCTCGAGCCGCTGCTCGAACAGCGGCATGTTTCGGTCAACGACCGCCTGGTCGAAGCCCCAGCCCAAGCGACTAGTCGTCGAAAATATCAGCGGCCCGGGAATGCTAAGCCTCAAAAGAGAGAAGGAACACGCACCGCAAGTGGAACTGCAGCCCTATCTCGCTTCCGGCGGGATCGAAGTTACTCTGCTCGAACGCCGCCGCCTGCTCGAAGAGCGCGTGTTTCTTCGGATCGCTGGGGATGAGCTCGAGGCCGGCTTGAGCCTGGTGCTTGGCAACGAGGTATCGTCCTATGGCGCGCGTCTCGAAGAGGATGAAACCGTCGTCGTCCTGCGCAAATACACTGAACAAGACGGAGCAACGTCCGGGAAGCAGAAGACACGCACGATGTATGGAATCTGTCCAAACGGCTGGTACTTCATGAACTCCTCCGTCTTGTTCTGCTTGTTCTTAAGATCGATCTTGGTGAGCTCGAAGGGGACTTGAAGCTCGTGGAGGATCGTCGCGATGCGCCGCGTACAGGTGGTCACGTCGGAGCCGTAGA
The DNA here is from genome assembly GCA_014461115.1 of Mycena chlorophos. Classification (NCBI taxonomy): domain Eukaryota; kingdom Fungi; phylum Basidiomycota; class Agaricomycetes; order Agaricales; family Mycenaceae; genus Mycena; species Mycena chlorophos. Next base: position 707,024 of record JACAZE010000002.1, on the reverse strand, counting down.
TCTTTAGGACCATTGCGCGCACGAGAGACTCGGACACGGGGATGGGTTGCTGCTCGGCTGGTTGGCTTCTTATACGGTGTCTCGAAATGCTGGTGACTGAGATGCAATGACGGTCGTTTGTAAGCCTGGTCAAAGGCATACATGCATGCGAGCGTACAACTACACTCTTCCACGACCAGAAACTTCTTGGCGATCGAGACTTTGATGCATTCGGTGGGATTAGTCATCATTCCGACGGGATTTCCGTCTGTGCTCGCGGAACCACACAGAGGCGGCTGAGAGGCCATTCGGAGAGGGATAAACATGTATTCAGCACGACCAGGCGCGTTACATCATGGACTCGAAATCGAAGCGATACAGGAAATGGGGTAGCGATACATCAGGGCGCAAAGTCTGCGCGAAGTACAATGAGCGGGTGCGGAGATGGTGTGATGGACAATGAGTGAATAGCTCGAGGAGAGCTGGCGTGAGGTGCATGGAATAGGGTGCTGCTCACAGCAGACAGTCAGCTTGACGTCGAGCAACACAAGAAGAAAGACGCACCATTGACGCGGTAAAGCGTCGGGTCAATACAATCGGCCTGGCGGCGGTCGTTTTACGCGACGACGCAGCCGTAGAAGTAGCCATCCTGAGTGTCCGCATCGCGCGGGACGCTGCTCTCAGCGGAGGCGTCATCGGCGGAGGACATCGGGCTTGGGCTTGGGCCTGCGCCGCAGGGTGCGACCGCGTCGGGAGAGGTTGGGACGGGCGAGGCGAAGAGCAACTCGCTGAGGTCGGTGGAGAAAGAGTCCATTGTGGTATTGAGTGGTTGTGTGGTTTGCGTTGAGAAAAGATGCAGAGGCTGGAGACGAAGGGGCTCAAACAGCGACTCGATGCAGAAGGGGAGGCGCGACAAGTGGGGAATGGAAAGACAAGCGCTCTGCGATGGCGCTTTTATCCTCTGCATTGTGACCGGTTTGGTCGAGGCGGGCTGTTTCTCATTGTCCTCTGACGCCTCCCCGCGCTGGATCCATCACCTGACGAACGGCATTGTTCTCCTGGCAGATTTTTTAAAGTCCGCATTGTTCTGAGCAATGAAGAAATTCGTCCGAGGCCATTGTCAACTTGGAGATTCGAGGCTCTCCCTGCTGCATAAACTTTGCAGAGAGAGTTTGAGACGCAATCTTCAGGCGAAACTACCGATGCGCGGTGCTGAGAACTTACATCAATTTTTGATGCGGAGTTTGACTTGGCGTGGATTCGACCAAAGAACGGTTTCAGCTCGGTACTACTAGCGCTCTTCGAGCCGCGCTGCCACATTTGAAGTCAAATTGATGCTCCGCATTGTCTGCCGCAGCGTTTTCTGCGTGCAGCGTCGTGCATTGGTGCATTCCCGACCACGGGAATTACATCGGTAGTATGTACGCCGAGCAGACAACGATACATATATACGTACGACAAGAGGAAGGACAGTGGCAGAAAGAGCGAGGACTATGGATACATGTGGGGACAGAGTGAAGGGAGCGTCAAGAAACTTTGAGCATAACCGATGCGTAAGTCGTAAGGCAGAAGTCGAGGAACAACGAAAGTTCTGTATCGTACGGTGTTCGTCGCTAGGTGGTAGTACATGTACGGGAGGGACCGCAGCCATAGGCGCGGAGCAAGACGCCGGCCAGTAGAGCGGCGGATCGAAGTGGAGCGGCAGCAGAAGTGAAGTACAAAAAGCATTATGCCATATCGCCCACGTCTGCGGGGAAGTTTGGCGGTGGGGGGTTTGTAGAAAGAGTCGTACGTGTGTCGTCGTTCGCGGTCGCCGGTCTCGTACGCCTCGATGACGGTGCGGAACGACGACGCCGACTGCGGTGTCATCGGGATGTCGTCCGCGATGTAACTCGGCAGACCATGAGCGGTCGCGCTGGTAACCGTGGAGGCCGACGACCGCAGCGTATGCGCGTCACTCGGACGACCCTTCGTCTCCATGTACGTCGGTGTTGACGGGAAACGCGCGACGAACGTCGGGATGGACGGTAGCCGCGCCTTTTGCTCCGGTTTGGGCGGCAGCCGAAGGACGCGCCGCGCGATTCCGAAGACGGCGCGGTACTCCTTGACGGCGTCTTGGCCGAAAGCGAAGAACACGAAGAAGAGCACCGACGACGCGGGGACGATCCAGAAGGAGAATAGGACCGAGGCCCAAGTGCTTGAAGGCAGCAGGAAGCGCGGGAACTGGCCGACGCGTCCAAAGTCGCTGTGCACGTTCTCCCAGGAGATCCATGGCCGCAGCCCGCCACGAAACGTGAAGCACCATGGTTGCGACAGTGACGCCCGTGGACCATAGCATCTGCACGAGCGCCATGGCCATGAGGCGGAAGTAGCGCGATGGGGTCATGGCGAGGACGCGGCATCTTGAAGATGGCGCGCAAAGGTGACACGCCGCCGGAAGAAGTGGTAGAGCGCAGCGGAGGCGAAGAGGAGGGTGGCCAGGATGACGATGAGGATGGGGACGTAGAGGACGAGGATGGCCGGCACGGAAACGTAGACGGCAGGCTTGCAGCCAAAGTCCTCGACGATGTCGAAGCGATGGCCTTGCACGATGTAGTCTGAGACCGAGCGTAAGAGAGAGTCACTAGTTGAAGAAGTGGAACGCACGAAGAGCCATGGTAAGGCAAGGAAGGCCCCAACAGAGCAGAATATCAAAGACGCGGCGGCGGCGCTTCTGCTCTGGGGTTGTCTGGACCTGCCGTACGGAGGCAATGCGTTCGAGGTGAATGCAGAGACAAAGACAGCAGGCAGGGAGCGCCATGGTCGCACCAATGTGTATCTTGGTGGCTGAAAGGGAAGACGTGTCAGACGCTGTTTGGGTGCCAGAAAACGGAGCACACACCAATATCACACCATACTTCTGCTCGGATTTCGAAGTTGCCCGCCCAAACGATGGAGTTGACGGCGAGGACGATGTTGGAGATGAAGAGCCAGGCAATAATGGAGAGGGTTGGTACATTGCGCGCACGCCAATGCCACGGGAGCGGCACGAGCACGAGGAGGGCTGCCAGAAAGGCGCCTATAGGGAGGGCGTCGTACATGGCGTGTCGTGAAGGAGGGTTGCGCGAGGAAGGGGCGTGAGTGGCGGGAGGGGTGAAAGCACAGTGCGCCTCATGCGCTTTAAAGCGGTCTTTCAGTCTACCCTCCATTGTGCCAAAGTCCCATTGTTGACCAAAATGGGCGGAGGTGTGGCCACCGACGAGAAACGACGGGACTGGGCTCGGGACACAGTCTGAAGGACTGTAGGGCCGCGGAGAGGTCGAGAAAGGACGAGGAGGGCGTCGGCATCGTGAGCGACGGCGAGGAGCAAAATGTGAGTGGTGACGTGCACTGCCTGATGGTTATCACAAGCGGCTTCAGGAAAGCTTCACGAGGACAGCAAGCGCCGAGTGACCTTCTGGAGCGAAATTTGGCGTAGAAACAGTAATTATGAATATTTGCAGCTATTTGCGATACATGGGAGATTGACTAAACGAGTGATAGCGCCGACTCTGAGGTGGCTCAGTGATACGAAAGTCATAACGATACACCGGACAAAGATCGCTACAAGGCATGAAAAGGTATGGAAGCGCATGGTCATGAGGGTCTCGGTGGTGGAGGAGGTATTTCGGACGTAGTGTCGAGGGAGGTTAGCTGTTGGCATCGTTAGATCGGAGAGAAACTACCACAGAAGAGACGTACCAGAGCCAGCCAGCCGTCTCCGCAAGATAGTACGCTTGCCTTTCAGGCGATAACGCAAGTGTAGGCGAGGCGCCCGTCCTCGGAGTCGAGGTTAACGGGGATCGCCGTAGTCCGCGCGTCGTTTTCGGCGTCGGCGGAGAAGTGTGTGGGCTGCAATGCAGCTGAGGCGCCACTGGAGGCAGATGTAGCGGCAAATTCGAGGGACGTCCCATCCTCGTCAAAGACGGAGGCCAGCGAGAAAGTGATGGTGGAGAAAGTGTCCGACATCGGCGCAGTGAATGCTTGGTTGGGTGGTTGGTTGTGAGGCTGAGCGGAGATGCAGTGGCAGAGCAGCGAGTAAGCAGCGCAAAAGCAAAGGTGGGGGCGCAGTGACGGGGCGAAAGCTGATGACGAGCCACGGCTCTGCATATTTATCCTCGCAGCTGGCCAGAGCACAATGGACTTCGTGACGCTCTGTCAGGAGCCATCAGGGTACAATGTCTCTTCGATAGCTGAGCAAGCATTGTGGTCCATGCGCCATGTTCCCAAAGTGGCGGACAATGTGAAGGCATTTTCGGCTCGTCGGCGGTGCGGCATTCGCTTTTGGAGTTGGGGAAGTCGGGCTGAGATGCATCTGAAAGCGACGCTACCAGAGGTTCTAAGGCAGAGGTATAGGATGCGGCGCGGGTGAGCGTCGGGACCAAGTCGCGCGCCGTGACGTGATGGGTACGCAGGCACCTTCTTGACGCGCCACGTCAAGACATCCCGACGAGCCCACATATGAATGCGACGAACCCAGTCTTGGAGACCATGACTTCAAGTTGTGGATTCTCGGTCGCCTCTTGCCATGTTTGGGTTGTGTTGGTCTAAATCAAATGACGTGATCCAATCAATACGTTTTTCTGCCTTCACAGTGTCATTCGCCCCGCATATACTCATAAGAGACTTGCGTGGGACACCAGTCCAAACTATGGTCTTTCCTTTCCTTTCCTCCGAAAGGGAAGCATTAATATACCTTCTCTGAATCGATCGTGTCTCTACTGCGAGAGTCCCATCTGAATGATCTGATCCACTGATTTCGTCTCGTTCCGCTAAGCATATCCCCCGGCATCGAATGAAACACGGGGATCAGGGTATCATCTCTGGCACGAACACTTAAAACGCCGTTTTTGAAGCCCGCACGGGCCGTAGGGCTGCCGGTGTTGCGGTGAATACCCTTAATTTCGAAACTCGAAGTGGCCACACTTTTCTTGAACTGGAATATCTTGTTATCCGACTGGAGTATAAGAGACACGACGGTCCTTGAAGAGAGACTCAACCTAAACAGACCCACGAGCCATACCAAGATCGCATAGGCAAATTCTACCTCGCAAATGGATCAATTCACTAACCTGACCGCTGGCATCATGATCATGACCTGCGGAGACACGCACCAAACCGAGGTTAACCAACTGTCTAGTACGGCCAAGCACGTCGAGGATGGAGGATCAGAGAAGCTCTCCGCAGACCCGGTGGATGAAGAGAAGGTAGGGACGGGAGACGTGGCGGCGTTTTGCGTCGTCGCTTAATATTCCCGTCGCCATTCGGTAATTACGATGGATTGAAGCATGAGCGCGAAGATCATCTAACCCTGAGGCAGGAAATACAGTATGATGATCGACTCTGTACACATACGTTGAATTTTGGATGGGCGAAGGAGCATGCCAATTATTTGTTGAATTTTTTTCTCTCCGAGTCGTGGTGCGCTGACATCATTTGGATTTCGCGATCGGACGAGGCTGTACAAGGACACATATCGCATAAGATACAGGTAGGGCAGTACTACAAGAAGATTGTGAAGACGATACACTGGCATAGCAGGAAGGAGCGTGGATGCGTAAGGCGTCGGCCTGCGGGAAAATTAGCACGAAGGACCGACAGAAATGTACATGTTGGGAGTCAACGGACCGAAGTAGCCCGGGTCGTGAAAGGTGTGCGACGGTGCCAGGGAACACGAAGGGCGAAGCACCGAGGGGTGGGGGTATACACGGGACGTCAATCTAGCGATTATTTAGATCAAAGTGCGGAGACTCGGAGCGGCGACGAAGAACGCACCGCATCAAGCGACGACGCAAAACGACGAAAAGTCGCCCGGCTGGGTGGCTTCCGCGTCGACGGGTATCGGGCATGCGCCGTTCCTCGCCTCGGAGTCGTCAGCGCTGAGCGTGGTGGGTATGTCCACGCCGAGGCTCGTCGGAGCATCTGCGGCGATGGAGGGGTTCGTTTGTAGGAGTTGTTCGAAGGCGATGAAAGAGTCCATTTGTTTCGGGATTGGAAGCGAGGGTAGAGTTACGCCAGCGGTTCGGATGAGGGCGGGGTGCAAAGAGGTGAGGCGGGCACAGCGTGATTTGCGTCCTTTTATATGGCGTTCGGTTGGGCATTGTCCCGAGAACAATGCGAGATTGAGTTTGATGGCGTCAAAGTCGGCCTTCGCAGGTGTGATGCAGGTGCCTAGGTGGTTTATGAAGGAGGATTTGAGGAAGAAACGGGTGGAATCGAATGGGAGGGCCTAAGAGAGGCGAATGAGACCGATCCAGGCAGCGTTAACGGAGCGGCGGGAGGAACTGGAAGTGATGCGCCATTGTTCGCCAAAAATGGCAGGTTTGCGGTTTGTCGCTTTGGTGGGAGAGCGGGCGTAAGGTCCATCCGGTCCATCCCGTATCTATCCCCAGGCGAGGGTCAGTGGTGAAGGCGCAAACGATAGTTCGATGAGGTGGCGATGGTGACACGGCGCATCAGACAGTTGACTGGGCGGATCAGCGTTTGACAGCGGCGCATCACCGTACTGCGAATTGACTGACTGACAAGACGCTTGCATGCATTCCCGGGTTACCGATAAGCATGTCGGAGATCCGAGTCGCAACTTGCGGAATGGGAACGTTGCTAAGCTTAGAAGCCCTCAGGAAGCTTTGTAAGCTTCCCTGCAGAAGCGGCTCTACTCGGCCACTTCCCCAACAGGCAGTTTGGCGTCGCGGCAGCTGGTCCAGGCACTTTTTCGTCATCTCGCGATTCATTCCGTCCACCCATGACCCAGTCCGCTGAGCCGTTATCTGACGCACTGCATCCGACACTTTTGCGAGGACGCTCCGACCGGCTGTGGAAGACCGACGCGGGCTGCGACTGGTGGTATAAGTAGAAACGGCAGTGGAAGGGACGACGCACAAGCACCAGAACAAGCACCAATGCAGCTTCGCGCACTCCTCCCCGCTCTGGTCCTCCTTCCGTTCGCGTTGGCCACAATCCCGCTCTACGGGCAGTGCGGGGGCGACGATGTCGTATGGGCCGATGGTACGACGACGAGCTTGAGCCGAGCCAGGGCTGACTGCTGCAACAGTGTGCGCCGACGGGCTGAACTGCACCTACTACAACTTCTGGTACTCGCAGTGCCTTCCTCCCGCCGAAGCCAGTAGCACGGATTCCGCCGCCGCCGCCGAGAGCACTGGTACCAAGCGTGAAGTGCCTATTGGCGGCGCGGAGTTGATTTGAAGGACGAATGGGATATTTTTCTTGGGCGCCAATTTCTTAGGGTCGACGATGTACAAAACACCAGAATCGAGATGACGGTTAGGAACAGGAAGGATTTGCCCGAAATCAGCCGAACTGTCAATCAGTTTCCGGCGTTTGAAGTCCTTCTCCTTGAGTCCTTCCTGTCACCGGCGCCGATTGGTCGACTCGGCGCTGGTGTTATGGCTTGGTTATGGCCAACGGGAAACCGCGCGCAGCCCGAAAATAAGTGCGTTTCAACAGCAATGCCTGTGCCTGCGTTGCCAGATCTTCACCACATCTGCCGAACAGACGCTCTTGGATTTTCCCGATCAACAGCCAGCGCCTTGGCACGTTGTTCTCAGCGTCTATTGAGCAGACATACATACGCGGAGGATGAGAAGCCGCCCGACAATCCCTCCCCATGTACCGCTACCAGCCAACGGCGTCGACGGACGCCGACGCTGAGTCACTATCACTCTCCGAACGCAAAAGCACCGTCCCGGACGACGAAGCCGACGATGCACCACTTGTCCGGGAATACTCGCGTCGCCGGAGAACGAGGTGCGCACAATCGATCCCTTTTCCTGCCGGCTTCTCACTCGCCTTCCGACAGACCGAGCTTCTGGCCCGTCTACATCGTTGGCGGCCAGGTGGCGCTCATGGCCGTCGCCCTCACCATCCTCTGGGTGACTCGCAGTCGGATGCAAATCCCGATGAGCAAGCTCCAGGTCGAGTTCTTCACCGACAACCCTCAAGTCCAGACCTACACGTTCACCCTGCTCGCCAATGCCGTCTCGCTTTTCTCCGCTTGGTGCGTTCTCTCCGCGCATGCGCGACGCGATACTCCTCGCTAACGGTCTGCAGGCTCTTCACCGAGGCGGTTCGACACGCGATGGTCATTGGCTTAACGCGTCCAATGACAATCTCGACGCTCAGCTTCGCCGTCAAGATCTCCAAGAACGGAGTCATCTTCGACCGAGACCTGAAGTGGGTCGCCGTGAGCGTCGTCGTCTTCCTCCTCAGTTTAGGCCAAACTCCGGGGTGCGTTCGAGGCAACTCGTGCGTTGCTGTCTGCTAACCAAGGTGCAGGTGGTCTTCGCTGTTCACGCCGGGGCCGATTACCGTCTACGTTCCCGTCTCCGGGACGGGGCTGGACTTCAACGATACGTCGCTGCAAAACGCCCTCGGTGACCTGTGGTCAAGTTGGTTGTTCACGCCTGGTAAGTCAGCGTCCGATTATGCTGCAATCAAAGGCTCAAACGCGGCCAACTCTACAGTGAATAATGTCCAAATCCTCCCCAGTCTCTTGGAGAGTGGATTCGCGTCTGCGAACGCTTTGTTCGGTCTCCCTGCGGTAATAGACTTCCAAGGTTACACGCACACTGTGTCCACGCGTGCGTATTCCCTCACTCATGGCCTATTCACATCTGATTATCTGCTTCCAGACGGGATAGTACCGGTCACTCTCACTAGTGACACCGCGCTCTCGTCCGAAGTCAAAGACTTGTACAAGGTATCCAACCTCGAGACATGGCCGCCGTCCACGAACACCACCAATGTCGATTTCGTGATAAATCAACAAGGAGTTACCGCCAACGTCTCGTGCACACCCACCGCGTTTGCGGCGCTAGAGCCCCAGATTAGTCGAGAAGTGATACCTGTGGCCGACCTCAACCATTATTACATTTGGAACGTTTCGAACACCTGCGGGAACGATCAAAGTACGCGTACCCCTTCCCTCCGTATCTTTCGATCGGGCGTTGACGAAACTCTCAGTAATCCTCACAGACTACAACAACAATACGCTGGTCATGGTGACGTGCATGTACAATACGAGCGGGACTAGCGTCTATAGTGCGTCGGCCCGTACTTTCCCTTGAAGCTCTACTGAAGCAGAGTATTTGACAGGGACGTCCGTAGACGGGCAAGGTCGCTACGCAGGAGATTACCAGTGTACTATGGGCGCGAGCATCGTCGAGGCCACCGCCAACTACACCTCGAACGGGCGGACGATTACCACGAAGCCCATCGCCGGTCAGGCGACCGCGCTGTCGAATCTCCTCGACTACCCTGCCTACAACGTCACCAAGGAACTCCTGGAGTATGCGCAGACAAACGACGGGAGCATCGTCGGAGACATGGTGCTCTCTGTTATGAGCGCGCAGTCGGCGGACGGCGGACTGGAGCCAGTGATCGACCACAACAAGTTCGCCGAGACGTTGGTACGTGTTATGCAGCTTCATTTCTTCTCGAGTTGTTCTCGTCTCAATGTTGCCTTAGGAAGCATATCTTTCTGGCGTCATAGAATTGACGGGCACCGTCAGCTTTCTATTTGACCTTGGGAAGGAAACGCGTCGCTTAGTTCACAGCAGATCATCAAGAACACCCTCGCGCAGAATCTAACGTGGAACAGCACGTCCAGCGACCCGTATACAATTCCAACGCGCCCACTTACGGGCCATGCCATCGTGCAGACCCTGGGCTGGGAGTACAAGTCCCTCTCCAGCAACATTGTCCTCCTCCCGATATTCATCTTCGGGATAGCGACAATTCTTATCGCGCTCGTCGCGTCGTTCGTTGGCCGAAACGCTCCCGTTCGGTACGCGGACTTCGACCCGAATGACCCTGTGCTATTGATGGCAGCGGCGTCGGCGGGCGGCATGGCGAATGTGTTTGGCGGTATGGAGGAGGTTCATCTCGAGCAGAGTATGGAGCGGAGGGTCCGGTTGGGCAACGTCCGCGGAAGGGATGCATTTGTAGAACAGGAAGATTACTAGATCCTGTGCTTTTTATTGGCTCGAGCTTGTGTACGTCTTAAACCGCCTCGTGGCCCGCGAGGCACGGCGAGAAACGAATATTCTAGACGCGGATCAGCCCTCAAACGGATGCTTCGATTTTCTCTTCTCCTACACGTTCGCGGCTTGACTCCGCTCCACCACCTGGGCAACAAAGCCCGTCGCTCGTCCCGCACAGGGCCGTCCGGTCCTCATCCACGAGCGAACTGTAGTCCTCTGCTCTTCGCGAGCCTCACCCAGCTACGTCCTGCGCTGTGCTATCGGTACCCGGGGCTGACGACTCTGTTGGCCAGACTTGCAGCCCCCGTCGAGCGCGTCCACCCAGCCCGTCTCCCTCTGTCTCTCCCGTTGTGCCTCTGTTGCCCGGGTCTCTCTCTATCTCCCGTTGTGCCTCTGTTGCCCGGGCTCTTTCTCTCCTGGACCCGTACCTCGATCCGGACGCGCTAGGCGGCTGGTGCTATGAGGCACAGTTTGGCTACTTGGCCGGGTGAGCTTGGATTTTGTTCTTCGTCGTGGCGCGCGGGCCTGGAGTGCACACAGGCCCGCGTAGACTCTGTTGTGCTGGTGGCGGTCATGTCATAATTTTTGGATTTCTTTTGTCGCTTCGGCGGCGGGTTGCGTGTTATCCTCATTTGTCCTCGGAGCTCGTGGTGCGTTTCCTATCCCCACCACACCCTCTCATCCAGCTCATTGCTTCACGCAGATTTCTTTTCCTGCCTTGCTCTCTTTCACTGGATGTCTTTCTATTTTTTCTTCAATGCTTGGACGCACATTATTATTGCTATTTTGGTGTACCGTGTTCGTTGAAATACGCCCTGCGCTCTTAGTCGTATTGCTCTGTGTGCGTTTGACTTGGGTTTGAGCCTCGAGCACGTCTTCTTTATGATCCGGACGGACCGGACCAACGTCATCTGTCGACGCGCTTTTTTTCGGCGCTTATCGATTCCCTTCTTCCTCTCGGCCATGAGCGCTGCCGCCAGTGGCTCGTCCAATACGGTCCGCCTAGCACCCACACAAGATCTGTCTCCAGACGACGATCCGGGTTCAAGCACAGACGAAGGGCTGGATTCCGAGCCCGACGAAGATCCTGCCCAAGAGGCGACCTGGGCAGACTGGGGCGACCCGCTGCCCTCTCAGCTGCCATGCGCGTCGCTGTTCTCTTCCGAGAACGTCGTGCTCCCGGACGCGAAAGCCGCATTGGCGTACGATTTGGAGCACTTCGGCGTGGATCTGCTCGGGATACGGAGGCAGCTGGGGCTTGACGTTTTGGGGTGGATACGGCTCGTCAATTGGGTCCGGGGAAAGGTGCGCATCTCGTTCGCAGTCGTCCTTACTTGTGCTAATGTTGCCGTCCAGAAACCTTCACCGAACGAAGTCCTGGCGCTGCCGCGGGACTCAGAGGTGCTCACGAATGACGAATACCTGAAGCCTGTGGTTGAGGACGATCCGCTGCTACGTGTGTCCAAATGATTCCACGGTTTTCTGTTCTTGACGACCATACCGCAGAGCTGCAAGACGAAAACGACGACGACTGGAGCGACGACGAAGCAAGTGCGCCGACGAACCCGGAGAAGCGCATCGCGGCGCTCGAGAGGCAGCTCGCAGCTGCGAAACAAGAGCTCGTCGAGTTCAGGACGATGGTCGGGCGACGGCTGGGTGCAGAAGTCGACGTCGCGCAGTTGCGGACAGATGACGAGCCGCTGGCGAAGCAGAAGAGGGATGACGACTCGCACTACTTCGACAGCTACGGCGAGAACGGTGCGCCTACGAGTTTCCCTTCCGCCCAAGGCACTAACGCAGACATAGACATCCACGCAGTGATGCTGCAAGACAAAGTCCGAACGGCATCTTACGCGCAATTCATCCTCTCCAACCCATCCCTCTTCACCGACGCGACCGTCCTCGATGTCGGCTGCGGCACCTCCATCCTGTCGCTCTTCGCGGCTCGCGCAGGTGCCAAACGCGTCTTTGCCGTCGACGCCAGTGCCGGGATCGTCTCCCGCGCGAAGCAGATTGTCAAGGCCAACGGGCTCGAAGGCGTCATCACCGTCATCGAGGGCAAGGTCGAGGAGATAGAGCTCCCGACCAAGGTCGATGTGATCATCTCGGAGTGGATGGGCTACGCGCTGCTATACGAGAGCATGCTCGACAGCGTCCTCGTCGCCCGGGACCGGTTCCTCACGCCCACTGGCGTCGTCGCGCCGTCCCAGGCACGGATGATGCTCGCGCTAGCGGACCCCCTCGAGACGCGCAAAGAGCGCGTCGACTTCTGGGACGACGTGTACGGGTTCGACCTCAGCGCCATGAAGGACGCCGTGTGGGCCGACTCGATCGTGGACGTGATACCGCCGTCTGCGGTCCTCTCGCGTCCCGTCTGCGTGCGGGATATCTACATCCCAGAGGTCACACCAGCGCAGCTGTCCTTCTCTACGCATTTCGAGCTCGTGTCGACAGCGGACCGGAGGCGCAAAGTGACGGCGTTCGTGCTGTACTTCGACACGTTCTTCTTCCCCGGGCAAGGGAAGGTCGACCCCGAGACGGAGGTCAAGGTCGTGCGGGAGGGCGATGCGTTGCTGGCGGAGGTGTGGCCGCTCGGTGCGGGCGTGGGGCGACCCGTCCCGACGAGAAGGGCCAGCTCCAAGTCTGGTGGCGGCGTCTTATCCCCGAATCCCGAGGAGGGGATGAGGGCACCGAGCATCACGAGCTTTAGTACGGGGCCGGAGAGCGTACCGACGCATTGGAAGCAGACCGTGTTCTTGTTGAGGGAGCCGGTCGTCGTGGTAGAGGGTGCGTTTACCCTTTCTCCTTGAGCTGTCGCTGATACATGCGCGTGTAGGGACGAAAATCTCGGGGACCTTCCACTGCATCAAGAGCAGCACCAACTCGCGCGAGTTGGACGTGGAAATCCACTATGCGGTGCATGCAGAGGGCGAGGATGGGGGGAAGAAAGGCGAGACGTTAGTGCAGATGTATAAGGTGCGGTAGGGAATCTTGTTGGTTATTACAGTACTGCTGGGTTTGCGATTGCTGGGTTTCTTGTAGTGCAAGTGTATGTCCTGTTAGGTATATGCTACCAGCTAGTACGCACTGCTGGGTCTACTCTTGGGTGACTGGAGAAAATGTACGCACTGTTTTTGTATAAAAAGATGTGTCGCCGCCGCTCACCGTGGCTCACGTGCGAGAGAAAATCTAGGATGAGGCATGACTCAGCTTGTCAGCGCTTGTCTCCAACTATCATCCTCGTTTATAAATGTACACCTGGCGACTTCTTCCCTGCAGGTCTCGATGCTGCTATATCACGTTTCTATCGCAAGCCACGCAACTTCGGCCCGGCCGTGTGTTTGACCTGCAGCTGGTCCAGGAACAGGACGAAACGCAGGTGCGCATCGCTGCTAATTGAAAATTGCACTCAAGATCTGAAGGCCATCCTGTTGGATTTATCTCCGTACGCGCGTGATCCTCGCTCCCGTGCGACAAGCGGCCATTTTCCACCCTTACCCCGCCAATCTCCGTCGTCTCCGTGCTTGGCGTTCGTGCATACTGCCTAGAGCGCGTGGCGTTTTTCGGTACCTCAACGGCCTTCGCCCCCGAATGCCCACCAGTTCACTTCGTGTTGCTGATGCGACGCAAGTATGCCTCTATTCCGGGTTTCACAAATGGGTCTTGCTGTCTTGCCGCCTTGCCCGTCTCCGCACAATCTTCCTCGCGAACATCCGGCTTGGGGTGTGGCTAGTCTGCTCGAATTGTATAAAGATGGCCCTCACGCCTCAGTTTTTTTCCAACGACACAAATGTGTCTCGCCATCCTCCCTCTCGTTGGCTTTCTTGCCTGTGTCTGCGCCTCGGCGCCTACTTCCATGGTTGTTCTGGGCTCTGTTCCAGACGGCATGATTCCCAAAGGCTTCACCTTCATAGGTCGCCCTCCAGGCTCTCAGATGCTCACCCTTCGCATCGCGCTCGAAAACACCGACCAGGAAGGCCTCGAAAATACGGCTTACGCCGTCAGCACGCCCGGAAGTTCGCAATACGGTCAATTTCTGACCCCAGATGAGGTGCGTAGGCTATAGTCTATCGATATATCGTTATTAAACGACTTTCTTCTCATAGATCGCAGACTATGTGCGCCCTCCGCAAGCAGCACTGGATGGCGTCAACTCTTGGCTCTCTGCCAACGGCATCACTGCATATCCCGTCTCACTCGCTGGCGATACAGTCGATCCAAAAAGTGTAGGCCGTTTGTGGAGCAAATTTTGAATTGCTCTCAATTGAGTTCAATTCAGTGCGAGCACCACTCCTGGCCTACATTTCTTGGATCGACTGTATCCTGGAATGGCAAATGACCGTGAAGAACGCAAATGCGCTGTTCCTGACGGACTTTGCGTTCTACGAACACACTGCGACTGGCGATGAGTTTATCCGCGCATTGAACTATTCAGTGCCGCAGGACCTTGCAACGAAAATCAAACTCGTCCATCCGATAACGGCGTTCATCCCGCGGTTGAAGGCGTGGCCCAAGTTTACGGCGGTTAACCATATCCCTGGAATTGGCCGTGCTAGTATGGCACGGGAGGCGAGACGAGCCACCGGCACCACTGTCCCGTCCAGTTGTGCGACTGATGTTACTCCGGTCAGTCGACATTTTGAACTACCGTTTCCACAAGCTGACGATTCACCGCAATATACAGTCCTGTCTCCAGGCAATGTATGGCATTCCGACTGCGAAAGCAACAAACAGTAGCACCGGCAAAAATCGGATCGGAGTCGCAGGCTACATCGAGGTAAAGTGCTTCGACGTTTTGGGGTTGAATTTTTTATCTGATCTCGCTAGCAATACGCAAATGAAGATGATCAGCAGTCATTTCTTGCGCAGTTCAATCCCGCACTGGCCGGAACGCGGTTTGATGTGCAGTCTGTTGATAACGGGACCAATTCACAGCTCCTGTTGTATGTGTTTTTTTCTGTTGCCAGGAGAAAATATCCTGCTCACAACCGTGGAAAGCGATGCTGGAATTGAGGCTGATCTCGATATCGAATATACTACAGGCATTGCCGGAGGCGTGCCAGTAACCTTCATGACCGTTGGAGATTCCAACACGGATGATGTGGATGGATTTATCGTGCGTGCACTACTGGGTACACAGTTTCAACTCTCACACAAAAAAGGACATTGTTAGGGCTATTATGAATACGACAGCCTCGGCACGTCCCAGTGTTCTCACAACGAGCTATGGTTTCAATGAGAATGACGTTGGACCTGTTTTAAACATGTATGCTCTCTCAGGCTGCTGCTCTACACACTCTTATGCTAACTCTCTAGGCTCATGTGTAATGCATATACGCAGCTCGGACTCCTTGGTATTTCAGTGTTGTTTGCCTCGGGTGATGGTATGTCTCCAAATCTTGTCCCTTTCAAACTTGCCTTATTCTGTCAGGGGGTGTTAGCGGCGTGCAAAGCAACAATTGCACTACATTTGACCCAACGGCACCCGGCGGATGTCCATTCATCACCTCTGTTGGTGGTAGCACAGGACTGCCACCCCAGACAGCAGCCAGTCTATCTGGAGGTGGATTCAGCCAACACTTCACGTATGTATGCTTCCTGTACAAGAACACCTTGCCGTCTCAAATATCACTCTTAGAGCACCGGATTACCAGATGGGCGCTGTTGCTGGGTATCTTGAATACCTGGGCAACACAACCTATGCAGGACTCTATAATCGCAGTGGACGTGGTATGCCAGATATCGCTGCTCAAGCAGAGAATGTCGAGATTACATGGAGTACACCATTTCCTTCTGCAACATCCTGCCTTCATAGCTTTGCTCATACAAATTCTAACAGTTGGACTGGACTGGCTTGTGGCTGGAACTTCCTGTGCAAGCCCAATTTTTGCTTCGATTATTGCACTCCTCAATGATCGCCTCATTGCTGCTGGCCGACCGGTGTTGGGATTTTTGAACCCGTGGTTGTATAGTCCTGCAGGGAGTGCGGCATTTGACGATGTCACTTCTGGTACATCCATGAGTGTTCTTGTGTTTTCAAGCTGACAAAACCTCATTTCAGGAAATAATCCAGGGTGCAATACCACTGGGTTCAATGCAACAGTTGGATGGGATCCAGTCACAGTATGTCCAGTTCAACCTGAGTTTGGTTGTTAACTTAATGTACTCTCTAGGGTCTTGGAACACCGAATTTTACTCGGATGTTGACGGCACTTGGGCTCAACAACTGATGACTAGACCGATTTTCACATCTGATTTCTGTTTTGGAGTTACTGTAGCATTATATTCAATTCGCTAGTCACGGTCACACCGGAAAAAATCTGAGTGCGGATTTAATTTTTTCTCGATTTGTCCGATTTTCTGGGAGATCATGATGCCATCAATTTAGCGAATTGAATATAATGCTACAGTATTGTGCATTTTTCGACTAAAATTGATCGTATCAAATTTCATTGATTTGCACTTAAAAATGGAAAGAATCGAAAAAAAAAATATTACCGGGGTCTTTTCCTTACAATAGGTGTGCTCAATTCTAACTTTCTCTTTCTCCGGGAGAAGAGGAATGTCAAGCGTAACCCTTAGCAACACTAGCCGAGCGTGGCCGTCAATGTGAGCGCACGGACCATCTCACTGGTGGGACGACGTGTTCCGGGCCAACGAGACGCGATTGGGGCCTAGTTTTTCTGCAAAGGACATTTGTTCCCTACCTCATCCTAAATCTCCACGCGCCGAAGCCCTGAAAGCGGACGGGACGCAGCTGGGCGAAAGCTAGCAGTTTTTGCAGTCTCGGACAAGTTTCCCGCCGACAGTGATGGTTCCCGTCGCTTAGGCTCGGCAGAAGCACGGCAACGCTCGCTTAGCTTTCTCTTGACATTTCTCTTCTCCGAAAGAAAGAGGAAGTTAGAATTGAGCACACCTAATCCGGCCAGAAATGACAGGTGTTGCCTACGACGATTGTGACTTGTCCCTGTAGGATTTCCGGGTTGTCCCGATACAGCACGATGAGATGAATATAATCGCGTTTGGGTTGGTACCGGTGCAAACGCGTAAGGCGTTACATGAGCGAGTGTACCTATTTAAGCAGCCCGTATGTGGCTGTGCTAATTAGCCGTAATTACCCGCATATCCGTTGATCTCCGGAATGCGCTTGCTAATCCAACACTCCCCCTCAAGCGCATAACGCGCAATGAACCTCCCCGCCATCCATCGAGTCGTCTTGAAAGACCTTGCGTGATGTGATTCGGGGAAATGTGGCCGTGTCGGCCCGGTGCCTCGGAGTCGGGTGATTTCGGGAAGGAGTGAATGGTGATTATCTTGACCGAGTCATCGTCGCGACTCGTCGGAGGGCTGTGTGGGGCTCCGATGCCCGTCGCTGCCCTCGCCGCTCCCCCTGCTTCCATACCCGCTCCCCCTGCTGCCCTGCTCCGTCCCTCAGCCATCTGCCCACCCACCCATCGCCCGTTACAGCGTTTCCTCCGGCAGAGCTATCCTTGCTCCCCAGCTCACGCCCATCTCGGCTCACAAGCTCGCAGCACTGGGCTCTCCTGGCCTCGGGCTCGCGACGCTTGACCGGATGACGCAGCTGGCGTCGAGGGTGATGTGGTCCTCAGTGTCGGGACCGGATGCCTCGGCGCAGTGAGGACTTGGTCGGCAATGCCCGCGCCGTATGCGGGGCTTTGTACTCCGAGCTTGTCGTGCTGCTCGAGATCGTCGACAGCTGATTAGCGAGGAGCCACCTCGGACGCGTTTGTGTAGGATTTCCGGGTTGTCCCGATACAGCACGATGAGATGAATATAATCGCGTTTGGGTTGGTACCGGTGCAAACGCGTAAGGCGTTACATGAGCGAGTGTACCTATTTAAGCAGCCCGTATGTGGCTGTGCTAATTAGCCGTAATTACCCGCATATCCGTTGATCTCCGGAATGCGCTTGCTAATCCAACAGTCCCTTCAACTATAAAACAGTCTAACGACGAAGCAAGGACAGGCACATTGAAATCCGGCAGGCCCGTAAACTTTTGTCCCGGATTGCGATGCCAAAAGAGTAGGCTCGCTATGACGTCGTATGACGTCGTTCCGGATGCTTTTGATACACAGAGCCAAAGCCATGACGTCGTGTCTTGCCTCAACGTCACTCACAATTGCTCTTGCTTCCGCTCCACTTTGACCCCGACTATCCACTTTAGCACACCCTCGTCCTCGACGACGAGCGCGCGCATACCGACTTCAACGAGCAAAAATGGGAGGAGACAACAAGTGCCCGGTGTGCCAGGCGACGTTTACGCGGCCACAACATGTGGCAAGACATATGCGTTCTCGTGAGTGGTCTTCTTTCCAGTTTCGTGGCGCGGTGTGGCTTTCGCTCCAGCCCCACCAGTCTGGGCTGTGGTTTGCATCTCGCTGGAGACGGACGTGGAGCGGCAGCCCCGCCTTCACACGACGATCCATCTTGTCTCTATCCGTCATGCTCATGGGCACCGCTGACGACGCTTTCTGCCTGCGCCAGACACCGGCGATCGGCCCTACAAATGCGTTCATTGCGGAGACCAGTTCGCTCGCAGGTGTGTGGCGGCCCATTCCCAGTGCTTGCTCGCTCAATCTGCCGCCAGCGACCTTCTGTCGCGACACATAAACAAGTGTCATGGCGGCGCATCCAAGACCGGCGGCAACGGGAGTAACGGGAAGCGGAAGGCCGCCTCCTCTCGTGCGACGACGAGCAAACAGGCGTGCGACCAATGTGTGGAGGGCAGCCTGCCTTGCGATGGAAGCAATCCATGTGGTGCGTCTGAGGCCTTGCTGTCCTATACGATCTTTCCTCAACCCATTGCAGGGAAGTGCATGAGCCGCAAAACTCGCTGCACCTTCGTCAAGTTTCATCGCCAGACAGCGCCCGTCGGGCCTGGCCACGGAACTTCGCTCTCAGCGTCACTCCCCTCCATGTCGACCCTCTCCAGCTTCGGCCACGGACTAGACACCTCGAGCTCCGCTCGTTCGTTCTTGTACGCGCAAAGCCCCGCAAGCGCAGCAAGTTTTGGCTTCTCTCCGCCATCGGGCGCGCCGCGGTACCCTGGACCGACTGCCGGATCTCAGGATGGTCCGTTTCGGGTCATGTCTTCTAGACGAATGCGTGCTGAGTTTCTTTCCAGATACCTCGCAATTCGCCTTCCAACCACCGAGTCAGTTTTCTCCGTACCGAGAAGGATACGAGTACGACGGCTACGATTATGACGGCTCAAGTGACCATTCCGGGAGCGTTAGTGCTGGAAGTAGGCCCGCAAGCAGTGCGGGATTCAGTGTGCGTGATTCTTCGTGAGACTGAGCTTCTCGTCAGGCTAGACGCTAATGGCTATACGCAGGATTACAGTGGCAGCTATCACCTACCCAGCCCGATACAACCCCACCATCCCGACCTCGACCACCACAATCCTCACTCCCGTCAATCCACCAGCGACGATCCGCCGGCGTTCTCCAATACGTTTGGGCTTATGTCGCTCGATGACCCCAACGTGCTGGCAGGATTGGCGACCGACGGTGTCCCGTTCTTCAGCGCGGTCGTCCACGACAATGATCCCGCCCATGTACAAGCACAACCCATCCCCCTCGATCTTCCTCTTCTGCCTGCGCCACCGGCGATGCATTTCCTGCCGCAGCCGTCCAACTCTACTACCCTGCCTGGCTCGGGCTCGGGCTATGGTCCTGTACCGCCGGGGTCCGCGAGCTCGGGATCGGGTTCCAGCCACGGCCACACGCATGACCTCGGGCTCAGTCTGGGGCTTCTACAAACGCCAACGCCGGGAAGCCGCGATCGCGAGGCAGAGACGCGCGAACTCAAGGAGTTTTGGAAGGCGTACATGCGTACGCCGCTGACGGGACCGGACGCACTGGGGATGCAGACGCCCAATGCGAGCGCGACCAACGGTGCTGGTATGCTTGGCGCGGCGACGCCGACGCCGAGGCGGCACGTACATCGCGTGTCGAGTCTGCCGAGTGTGAAGACGCCCGAACGCGAGGGTGAGATGGCGATGTATGCGTCGTTGGCGATGGGGCTCGGCGTTGCTCAGCCCCAGCAACAACAGCATCCGCCTGCACCTGCTGGGGCTCAACCGCAAGCTCAGTCGCGGACCTTGCATGACGCGGACGACCTGCGGAGCTACGAGGCGGCTGTTCTTGCGCGCAAGGCCCCCGAGTTGGTGCTTCGCAGACCTACGAAGAAGGACAAGGACCGCGTCTCGGCGAGTCCTAGCATAGGCGCGCAGTCGCATTCGTCTCTGGCGGGTGCGTTTGGTGCACCAGAGGGAGAAGAGGAGCAAGCCGACGACGAGCTGGGTGGTGGCGAGGCGCGTCCGTCGTTCAAGCGTCTTCCAAGTCAGGCGCTCGAGCCGGTGTATAATAAACGCCGGCGCGAGCAGCATGGTCCTGATGCGGAGCCGCGGGACCGCGTGCTTGGCTCTCCCGTCAATCTGCGCGAAGGACCGGAGTCTGTGTCGAGGCAGCGATCACGAGCGCGGGGGCTGAGTGCGCCGACGAGCCCGACTGCGTTGGGTTTTGTTATCAATTGAGTACTGCGACGATAATACGATACCCTCTACGTTCTTGACCATAATCGTACGTCGATGCTAGTAGTATCTGTTGCTCTGTATTTTTTGTTCTTGCTGTACGATACAATACGGTGTATAACCTGACCAACTGAGGCTGGTAAACAGTTGACATACCCTCACGAGTTGCAGTAAAATATGGTGGGGCGATGTCCTCTTCCTCCTACCTTAAGGGATTACCCGGATGGCAGGGCAGGCTCTCCGTCGGATTGCGACAATGTCAGGATGTAAGTGCCAAATTCTCTGTGAAAACTAATACATGGGACTGGTCTGAATAGTAATCATTCTTTCCTTGGACGAATCACACATTTGTACGGCTTTGGATGGCTAGATACCAGTTCAGAAATATCACAAAGAATGAAAGCTGACTGCAGGCACCAACCTTGTTACACCATGATCCATTGCAAACTTAGGAATAATATGATTTCCCGCGTTATCCACTGCGAAGTCTATTTCACAGCTGGCAAGGAGAGTTGCCATGGCAATCCAGACACTGTTTTCAGCCAGATACTGGCCAGTGCAGACGCTGAGAGATAGTTTGCCCAATTTAAGCCAGGATAAAGCATGTATGCCAAGGGAAACTCACCGACGTCCAAATCCAAACTTAGCAACAAAGCGAGGCTCACCATGTCCCTTGGGGGCAGGAAGATATCTCTCTGGTATGAACTTTGTAGGCTGGTGGTAAAATTGTTCATCATGCATCATTGCACTGTTTTTCATGAGAAATGATAACATGAGGGGAAGATATATACCTAAGATTGGCGATAACTGTTGAGCCAGCTGGAATCCGCATTCCGCGATAGATATCCTCTTCTGTGACGCGATGGGGCAGGCCTGACATTATTGAATATTGGAAGAACGCAAATGAATAAATTCAATTTGAATTGTGCAACATACCCAAGGGTGCTGTTGGAGCCCAGCTAGTTTGATTTTCAATCAGTTAACAAATCTGAGATTTAATACCAGTACCAACCGAAATACTTCTTCATAAATGCACTCCAAATAAGGAAGATGCGGACGATCTTGGAAAGTTGGGATTGAACCCTTGCCTAGGACTGCATCCAACTCATCGCGTGCTTGTTTCTGACAAGCAGGATGAAGGAGCATTGCCAGGACAAATGTGCTAACAAGACCCCATGTCTGTGGTTAGTCAATTTAGCATTTACCACAGTGAAAAGGTGGGCAGCATACTGTAACCTCTCCTGCACTAAACATTGCTACTGCACTGGATTTGATGTCTATTTCATCTTCTGCAGAGAGTTTGCCAGCTTGGTCTTGCATTGCTTCCAGGAAATGAGGCACATATGATGGCACTGCAGTGCCTGCAGCCTAAAATAAAATAATTAAAACTACACAAACCAAGAGGGTGATAGTTACCTGCTTGTCCCTTGCAGTACTCAATAAAATATCATGCATATGACAAACAACAGGCTGCCAGTGGTATGCTATCTGGGCAGGCTGCATCCCAGGCAACCAGTATGGAAATTTCTGCACTAGCAAAATTTGTCTCAGTCAATATTTTCTGGCCAGTGAAATATACTCACAAAAGGGAAGCAGGTCAATAATTGTTCCACCAGGAGGTCCTGACTGGACAACGGCGGCCATAACTGTCTGGGACAGCTTCACAAATTCATCATCCTTTGAGTGAACTTGATGGCCAAGCAAGATTTGGGTGATGATGCTGATTGCAAATCTGAGGAGCAGAGCAGTGATGTTATGATCAAAAGTAATATTTTGATTCTGCTCACCGATTCATATAAATTTCATAGTCCTCTGGTGGTGATCCAAGAAGGTTTCGGACAAGGTTCTGGGCCTCCATTGCTTGCATACTCTGATGTTCAAGACATGTTTGCTTGCTGAGAAAAGCATTATGCATTTGCCGGTGCTTCATCAGCTGTTTGCCATAGGGAAGTAGGGTTGTTGCAGTCTTGAAGCCAAACCTGCGAGAAGCTAGGGCATATGGCTCGCTGAAAAGAACTGATGTTACTTACAGCTCAAAGAGCGCAAACCGTGGACGATCACTATAGATAGCGCTCCTTTTCTCAAGAAGGTCTTGCGCCGCAATCAAGCTGCTGAGAAT
This sequence comes from Mycena chlorophos, assembly GCA_014461115.1. Taxonomy (NCBI): domain Eukaryota; kingdom Fungi; phylum Basidiomycota; class Agaricomycetes; order Agaricales; family Mycenaceae; genus Mycena; species Mycena chlorophos. Next base: position 684,352 of record JACAZE010000002.1, on the reverse strand, counting down.
AATGATAGGTGATTTTCCAGGGACCTTCATGTACATCACGTCGCCTGGAACGAGAATCAGGACGCAATCGTCACGGTGCAGCCTGAGACGGTGACACCAAAGCTCGTACCATATTCCTTGGACATCTCACGGAAAACTTCGCCTGCATTCTCGACAGGTAACTGCCGGAGATTCCCGAGAAGGAACTCCGGCTTAGGACCTGGAGGAAGAGGCAACGCAGAATCGGGGCTGCGACACCGTTTGAAAGCGAGCCATACCACCCAAACGACAAATGCGCTGGCGAGGACGACGGTAGCTGCCATGAGAGAGGGAGGCAAGGGGTACGTGAGAGCTTTCCTGTGGGCACTGCGGTTATAAGGCGCGCAGCCTACGGCCATCGCAGAAGCTTCGGGAATGGCTATCGCAGAAGCTTCGGGAGTGGCACCAGCTTATTGATGGCGATTACCAATACGCTTGAATGTTTCTCCGGTTCTCTCAGGTCAACGACGATGGCCTCTACTTCGACGATCCACGACATCCCACTCCGCCGTGTGGCCAGCGAGAAACAGAACAACGATTCCATCAATCTCGAACGCGTTAACCCTGTACCCACCGGCATTCGCAACGATGGAGCTGGCGACGAACGAGAAGATGTGGTCGTGACTCCGGCACCCCAAACACCAGCGCAAAGGCGCATGGAGCTGGTGCAGCTGGCAGTTCTCTGCTGGGCTATGTTTGTTGCTGGATGGAACGACGCGTCGTTGGGTCCGCTGATTCCGAGAATCCAAGAGCAATATCATGTGCGTGGCGAATTCGCGGTCAATCTCGAAGCCCTGACGCGAACCTAGCTTGGGTACACCATCGTGTCGCTCATCTTCGTGTTCCGATGCATTGTGAGCGTGTTCGGCATGCATTCCGGGTCTTCAAACTCAGCGCTCGAAGGGATGTCTTCTCGGAACCGTGCTTACCATCTTACTGGCACCGAAACTTGGTTTTGGAAAAGTAAAGTGGCGGATTCACTACTGAGCACACTCGCTCATAGGTCGACAGTTGCTCATTCTAGGTTTGCCCTCTTCGCACCGCACAGGGCATCCACTCATAGCCCATAGGCTCCGTCATCCTGGCTGTCGGCAACGTTTTCCAAGTCACCGCCATGCTTCCGTTCCCCGTCTTCGTCATGGGCGCCTTCATCAACGGAATCGGCTACGCGATGGAGGTGCGCCGCGGCTTGTCTTCTCCGTCGCCTGTTCTTGCGCTCAATCTCTCGGACTAGAACGCGCAGGCCATTGCGTACGTCGCGGGTCTCCCCGACGACCACGGCCTCAAAATGGGGCTCTTCCAAGCAACGTACGGCGCTGGTGCCCTCATCTCCCCCCTCGTCGCGACGCAATTCTCCGAAATGAAGCACTGGTCGTTTCACTATCTCATCTCGCTAGGCGTCGCCTTCTTCGCGACTGCTTTGTTCGTCTGGCTCTTCCGCGGCCGAACGCAGCGTGGTACGTCGGTTTCTGTTTTTCAGTGAGACGGATTTAACTGACGCGGAGATAATCGCCAGACTGCCTCGAACAGATCGGCGTCGCTTCCGGCCCGCCGGAGAAGGAAGGCATCCTCTCGGGCACACCGAAGCGCAGTCCGTTGCACGAAATCGTTGCGTCCAAGACGGTCCATATCCTCGCCCTCTTCCTGTTTGTCTACGTCGGGACAGAAGTTACCATCGGTGGTAAGTGCTTCCATCCTTTTCGTGCTGAGAAGCGGCGTTGACGGTTTGTAGGCTGGATTGTCTCCTTCATGATCACCGTCCGCGGCGGCGGGTCGTCGTCGGGATACATCTCGGCTGGTTTCTTCGGAGGTAGGGCGGTATCTCTGTTTCTTTCGGCGCCGCTCAAGCATTTGCAGGTCTGATGCTCGGACGGTTACTGCTCCTCCCAGTGAACAAACTCGTTCGTATCCCGACTCAAATGGCCGCATGTATGCTCAGCCACCCTAGCTCGGCCCAAACCGCGCTGTCTACCTCTACGGAGCACTCTGCATCGGGTACGCTACGCTGCTCTTCCTCCACATGGCATCTATCTCTATCCTGACGCCGCTGCTCCCTCACACCAGCCTCGAACTCATAATCTGGCTCGTCCCCTCCTTCCTCGGCTCCGCCCTCTCCGTCGCCTTCGTCGGCACCCTCCTCGGCCCGCTCTACCCCATCGCCATGGGACACGCCGCGCGCACATTCCACCCCGCCCTCCTCACCGGGTCGATCAGCTGGGTCTCCGGCGTCGCCACGGCGGGCTCGGCCGTCCTCCCGTTTATCACTGGCGCGATTGCGGGAAAGGCTGGGATCCGGAGTTTGGAGCCGGTGGTTGTGGGTATGCTGACTGGGATGCTTGTGCTTTGGGCGTGGGTTGTGAAGGCGCGCTAAAGGACGTACAAGAAGGTACCAAATATATAGTATGGTCCGTATGGGAGAAAAACAAGTAGGCGGTCTCCAAAAAGTAGCAAGAAACAGACGAGAACTTGGGATATTGGGTGGTTCAGAGCAAAGCTAGTAAACAAAAACAGCCGCGGACTTCTTTTGACGACCACCGAGAACGGTCCGAGTCGCGCATCGACCTCATGCGCAAAGTGGCGAAATCCCAGTCGAGAGGACGACAACGACGCATCCTCCAGCATATCTCGCCCCGATATTCACGACTCTGAGCCCAGGCAGTACCTGGGTCAGAGCCCCACACACCACCAAACGACGAAAGTGCGACGTGCGTTATCGAAGAGGAAGATTCCCCTCGAGCACGTGACCGCACGAGCATCGAGCACCGGACCGAATCCACCCAGACGGCGTTGGAGATGGAGGACCAGATGGATAGAGTCGAGGTGCGCCGGTTTCAAAAGTCGACGGACGGAGAACCGGGCTCGAGCATCGTTGGCAGCGAAGAGTCGAAGATTTGAGTGACGTGACCCACTGGCACCGAAGGCAAGGCAAAGCCTTGAAGGCCTACACAGGCACCGTCCTCAGGCTCGTCCCGGAGTCACGCCCGCCCCCGGTGTGGTTGTGCGTCCGTCCCCGATAACGAAGGGGAACCCGGAACCCAACTCATGGGCTTCCTTGACTCGTCAACGCGCACTGGCAAGCACCCCCGCTGGCAATTCGGACTCGGAAGACGCACAACACAACACACAGACATGCGTGTTGTCGCCGCCGCTGCCGCACTAGTACGCGACGTTCGAAGGCGGCTGCCAGTGGGACACGCAAGCCTTGGCCAAAAGGTTCGTCCGGCAAGGGTTTCAGGAAGTCGATGGGCGGCTTCAACGACATCGATGCCGCTCAGGACGGAGCAAGCCAGGATCAACGCGGAGAACGTCCAGGAGAGCAGTGGGAGCATGTACGGCCCGGGGGTATCGCGGATGGTGTGTGTTGGTCTCCATGCGGAACTCGGTGGGCTGCGAGAAATCAGACGACGAGAAGAGCGTCGAGGCAAGACGACCTACCATGGGCTCGCCAGCGTCGACGAAACGGCGGCACCGGAGCGACGAGAACGTGGCATGCCTGCGTCCACAGGGAAGATGCATATGCTTCGGCCGCATAATTGGACGAGGCGGCCACGCCGGTCGTCAGACGTCTTCGGCGGCGCAACGTCTCCCTGGAGGCTTTAGTCAGAGAACGACGAAACCTAGGACACTAGAGCCAACTCACTTGTCGTAGTAAGCGTCGTCAATTCACTTTCGGAAGAGGCCACCAAACCAGAGAACGCCATCCGCGAGCGCGACGCCGTCAACGAACGCGCCACCTGCGTCGCCTCCGCAGCAAGCCCGTTGACCGGCGGCGGCTATGCGACGAGCCCGACGGTCTATGGTGGTTGTTTTCGTCGACCGACGCTCCGTCATATCCTTCGTTCGGTGTTGGCCGATCGAGGAGCTAGAGCAGAGGTCAGATCTTGCGCGTTAGCGAAGAACTGGCAGGAGCTCACCAGGGCAAGCGGTTACGAGCCAAGCCTCGGCAGATGGTAGCCGGTGGGGATAACGGACGTCAAGGTCTGGGACAGCAGCGCCCACCGCTTCTGAGCCGCAGTGAGCGTGCTCAGAACACTCTGTGGTCTCGCCGATGGACAGAGGGCCGGTGGCCAAGAGGCACGTGATCACTATCTCCTCGTCAGCTCGTCGTAACGGCGTCGGAAAACGTCTAGAAGACGTACGAGGAGACATTCTGGACGAGGTCTATGCGGAAGAGAGTAGGCGAAGACATCGGTTGGTCGAAGGGTACTTACTGTATGCACTACCAACCGCGGTTAGACGAGTAAAAACTTGCGGAGGGCAAACGTACCAACGAGACGGCGGGATCTGAGAAGCTCGTACAGAGTGCTCGGCGACCCAGTGCGCTGCTTCGGCATGCGTGTTTCATGCGCGTCGCACGGCGTCGAGTTCAATCGACGGTGTCCGCCGGCCCCGTTTGAGGAACAAGGTCTCGTCGAGGGCTAGCCAGGGAATGCAAAGGACAGCGAGCCGACCATGCACTTTTCTGCTTCGCGTTCTTCAATCAGTTCATCTGAGACCGCAAAGAACGTGCGAGACCTCACGGAGGTAGGCGCGTATCTCCAGTGGCGCGAAGTGCAGGGAGTGGAGCATGAAATGGCACAGGGAACGCGCGAACGATCCAGCCAGCGGTCGTCGCATGTCGACCCCTAGGCATCTACTACCTCGACGTCAGCCAGGGCACGCACAGCGAGAAGAAAACCGCACCTTTATCGTGGCCAGCACCGGCGCCAGGTGGGCGAATGGGAAGACGGCGACCACGGCAGATGGCGATTTGAGCCCCGTTTGCCCACACGACGTCACAACTCTCCTTCGGGGGGCAACGGAAAACACGGCGGGAGACATCCACTGCCAGCCTCAGCCGCCGCTGTCCCAAGACTGCCCCAGCGTCGGTCTATACGAGACCGCCCGTCGTCGAGACCGCCCACGACAGACGATAGGCAAACGCGCAGCAGTATCTTGGGCAGAATCCGTTACTCCACGCGTTACGAGGGCCCGCCGAGTAAGAGATGGCCGGTGACGACCCCCAAAAACGGACGGGGCAAGACGCACGTGATCACTAGTGCATCGTCAGCTGGGTGCAAACTGGTCGGGAAAGGTTGAAGAGACGTACGAGAACACGCTCCAGACAGTGAAGATGTCGATGAAAGGCAGAGGGGAGTTCGGCCCATCGGGTTGAAAGTGCTGTACTAGGAAATAGTGGTGGACGCCGTTAGATGACGGGAGGGTTTCCGGACGACAAAGGTCACCAACGCACCAACGACCTCGAGTGTCGCACGCGAAGTGCTCCCCGGCGGTACAACGTGTGGCGCGGACACGCCAGTACCATGCCTGTCGGCGCACGAAAAGTTTCGCAAGCCCCGCGACTGCAAGCGGGCACTGGCATAGGGTGTCTGCCACTGGGTGCCGGTTTGGAGGGGAGTGCGTGGAGTGGTCACTGGCACGGATGTACGCTTCGTGAATGTAGTGATCCTACGTCGGACGCCGACAACAGACTGGGGTGCTACTTCATCGTTAGCCGAAAACGCATACCAGAAAGAAAAAGCACGCACTTGTATTGCACCAACCCCGAGCGTCTGGTACAGAAGTCTGCGCTCGCTGCCATGTCCGCCAACGATGCTCGCAGAAGGGCACATCGCGTCTGCCCGTGGTGCCATGCCGCTCAAGGATGTGTGCGACGAGACGTCCGTGTCTCCGCGTCTACGATGAGCACGGGAAGAGAAGGGATTGCAGCGCGTAACGTTCGTAGCCCTCGTCCTGCAGGCAAACCACAGTTAGACGACGTGAAGGAGGCGAAACATCCACGCACCAACACCCAAGCCCGATTGCACGAGGGGACCATCTCTTTGGTTCCGTCGATGTCGCGAGACGCGTAAACGGGCGCCGTCGGTAAGAACCCTCGAAGACCACTGGCAGAAGCTAATGCTCCGCCGGCGGGACGAGCACCACCGTTGGCCGTTTATGTCTGCTTCAGGCTTGGGTCTGCTTCAGAAGAGATACAAGCGAGATTAACCACGCACGATACGATGGAGCATCCCAAGGCACGAGTTTTAGTTGTTCGGCGACGGAGCGGGCTCGGAGCTTGACCAGCTCGCCGAGAAGCGAGCCAGATTACGGCTTTTACCTGCGTCGGAGAACGGGTCAGTCACTGGGTCCCAAGCAACGAAACGCCAGACCTGGCTCATGGGATGACGCAGAAGCGGAAGCCAACATCGATATCCGCAGAGCAAAGCTGCGGGGGTGGCAGCCATCCAGGGGACGTTAGGGCTTCGGCGGAAACACCGATTCCGGGCGTTCTTGTGCACGGCAGCTCGAGGCGAGCACGCGTCAACATGGTTGGAGGTCAACCTCCAATTAGGAAGGATCCGGCGAAATTCAGTGATGATGTCAACCTGGCCAGATTTAGGTGACTCTCGGGTCAATTCTTGACATCCAATCACGTCCTATAGAGGCCGGCTTTCGGCGCCAACTTCTCGATTGGTGCTGAGCTTCTTCACCGCCAACCGCGATGTCCGTCGTTTTTTCAAGATGGCCATGGCAAGCCACCACTAGCGATGGCCGCTCCACAAGCAGCGCTCACCAAGTCCGATGTTCACTGCATAACATTGATATCTAGAACCACTGGCCGTGGCTGGAAGTACGTGTCATAGAAAAAACATATCTACTGCTCCTCAACGGGAGCCCTTATGTGTGCAAAGCGAAAACGAAAGCAAATCCGAGTCCAAACAAAACCTCTAACCAACCGTGACAAACAGTCCGGGAACCGCACTTAAAACTCGACTTTAATCGAAGAGTTCCTCCGGTATCGGCCCCACGACATCCACCACTCATCGGCATCGTCGTTGGCGTCGTACGAGAATCTGTACATCAAGACTTAGGCAGGTATTGAGAGGGAGGTAAAGGCAAACGTACACCCTGCGCGTCTCGTCTAACATCTCCTGCATCCCCAGTTCGCCCGACGCGGCAAGGACGTTCAAGCCCGCCGCGTGGTTGGCGCGCATCATCGAGTCACGGCCAACCTGCGCTTCGCCGTCTGCGAGGGTGATCAGGCCGATATAAACCTCTTCGATGTTTTTCAGAAAGGCGCATCGCGGTTTACTGAAAAACCCTCGATCAGCCTCGCACAAGGTAAAGAATAGACCAAAGACGCACCGATGTTCCTCAAAAGCGTAAAACAGCTCAGGCACCCGCTCCCTATCGTTCGAATGGGAGAAGATCTTGCCGATGAAGACGCCGTCTTCGAACGCAAGAGAGTAGGTATGCAGACCGCATGCCTGCGTGGGGGCGTCAGCAACGGCTGAACATGGGAAACAAGTAGAGAACACGCAACCTGCGCTGGATGCGCCGCTTCCCCGAGCGCCAGGACCTTGCCGCTTTCTGATACCCACGAGTCAAGCTCGTAGAATTTCTTGATTTGGAACGCGGATGTGGGTCCCGCTAGCGATGCGAGTTTTTTTAGTCTGCGCGTCGCATAAGCATAATCGACGCCGATAAAAACGCGCAACATACGATGGATCACAGCTCCCAAGAACCTCTGATATTTTTGTCGGCGCCGTCTCGGTCCAGGAACCGTCGTATGGTGCCTCTGGGGTATAAACAAAGATGAAGATGTCCTGCGCGCCATCGTTGTCCGTGACGAAACCGCGCCCTGAACCCATCGATACTGAGCTCTGTTTGAAATTCAGAAGCTGGCCAAGAAAATGCGAAGACTTGGCGCACCTGGGGGAAATCAAAGAACACGTCCAAATCTCGGTGTTGCGAAACAGCCTGGTATGGTACCACGGCACTGAAGAGCAAAATCAGCAATAATTTCACTGAGGCCACAGAGAACGCACCTATACACCATCATTCCGGTATACTCGTCCTCGCTCAGTTGCGCGCCCTCCGCCGCCATCAGCGCTCGCCTTACGGCACCCGTCGCGCCGTCGGCCCCAATCACCGCATCTCCTCGGTACACATCGCCCGAAGACAACGTGACAGCCGGCTCTTCGGAGTCGCAGTCGACCGACGCGACTTCGGCGCCGAAAATGACCTTCACTCGGGCGGAACCTGAGGGCGGAGAGATGGCGCGGTTGTATAGCATTTTTAGCAAGAGTTTGTGCTTGGGAGTTGTTCAGTGAAATATTCGACGGGAGATGGATGGGACGAACGGCAATGAAGATGAAGTCTCCCCGCGCTTCTACGAGTAGCTCCGGGTCCCAAGTGTTGATACCTGGCGGTAAGTTATCAGCCCAAGGAGCAGCAAAAGGACGACAGGCTGGCGCACCCATGAGATCTCGCCCTTCCGGTTTCTTGCCATCGTCTACAGCCACGTTAGCGCCGGCTCAGCGCTCAAGGCTCGGAATAACGCACACTTGTAGACGCCAAACCCGGCGTTCACAACGCCGTGCCGCCTTAACTCCGTCTCCAATCCCCACTCGGCCAGAATCTTGTACGCGTTCGGGGCTACCCGTGCGCACCCTTGAATAACCTGTTTCGGGCCTCGCGTTAGCCGCATCCAAAGTCCGAACGGGAAGTTATAGACGCACAGAACCGTCATCGGGGCTACCCAGTTGCGGCGCCTTCTCCAGTACAGTAACGCTATGGCCGGCGTTCTGCAGCGCGATGGCTGTGGCGAGTCCTGTGAATGCACCGACGCAATCAGAAATTCAGAATACCGTCGCGGGAGCCAATGCAGCCGTGCGTACCTGCTACTGACGCGCCGACGACAATCTACACGCCCAAAATAGCAAACAAGCTCAGAGTTAGCGAACGATAGACGCGGAAGCAGCGCGTGCGCGTACGAAATGAAGTGCTGGTTTCGAGGCGGTCATTGAAGCTGTCTAGTCGCGTCTGGAGCTGGGATTGAGGTACGTGCGTCGACTCGGGAGCCGCGGGCAGGCGCAAGGCGGAGCGGGTAGGGGAAAGGTCGTGAAGGGAGGCGCAAAGAAGAGGGCGAGAAAAGAGCGCGGCAACAGTGCCGAGTGGGAGACTTTGCGCACACCGCGATCAGACATGCGAAATTTCGTCATGCTCGGTGCGGAAGCATCGCCGGATTCAATTGAGACGTCGACGGCCATCAAATCGTCTGCCATCGTCCATGCAAAAGACCTCGATGGAGGTTTCCTTGTGGGGTATGATGGTGCCCATGCCTGGAGCTGCCGAGAGTGGGCGTCAACGGACTTCTTGCGTGCCCCGTTCGCAAACTCAAAAGGCTGACACTGGCGTAGGGATGCCGAAAGCGGCTCGTCCAAATTTGTCTTGATTTCTTGAGCGAGAAGAACCTAGCAAAAGAAGAGGGGGGCGGCCCATGCGTCAGAAGCAACCCCAAAACGGGCTTGAGTCGTTCCCCCGGAATAGGCAACGAGTAGAACAGGGAGCAAAGAAAGAGCATCTATGAGGTCTACGACAGATCTGGCGCGTTGCTGCTTGGGACCGCGGTTGCGCCGCTGGAAATCATCGGCGGGCAAAGACACCTGTCGCGGAGGAAAGGTGTAAGCGGGAGAGTACGGCATCGACGGAGGCATGTTGGGGTGGGATGGAGATCCGAGGTGGAGGTAACGTCGCTCTGCGGAGTCGGCCTCGTGTATGTTGTAGGCCGTGGAGGGTGAGCTCTTGAGGAGGTCGTGGATGTCGAGTCCTCTGGCCGGGTGCGGGAATCGCGGTCTTCGAAGACGCGAAGCTCTTTTTGGTTCCGCGAGGAACTCTCGGGTAGGGATTGACGTCTGCCACGCGACACTATCAAGTACGGCATCTGACGCTGAAATTTTCCAGATCAGATTGTGGCGAAGAACCTCACCAAGGGAAATCACGGACCTCTTGCAAGCTTAAGAGGTTTGTGCAAAAGGCGCAGAGCGCATGCTGGTCGACGGAGAAGCCATCGGAGTCGTACTCTGTTTGTCGCCGTTTACGACGGAAAGTCGATCTGCAAAATTAAGGCACAGTCGGAATTACAGTTTCGGTTACCGAATTCCGAGCTAATTTGAGGCGGCTGACTTTGCCCCGAATGGAAAATAGCTGCGAAGGGTTGCTGACCAAGTGATGACGGTTGCTGCGCAATATTTCTGAAACGCCTCCGCCGCGGAGCTTCTTCCTCGTTCCTTCGTTTCGCAACGGAAGCATGGTTCAAGAGTCGCCGACGGCCGTGCTTAGCCGCTGAATGAGTATCCGAGTCAGGGCAAGGGACCAACGCGGGGAAGAGGAACGGTTCCACGATGCAAAGGACCAGAGCTACACCAACTTTTGCGGTTTTCGCCTCAGCTTGAAGTGCAAGGCGACGGAGTGTGCCAGATTCGGTTCCGCTCTAGCGTGGGGCGCTCGAGTAGCATCGGAAAAGAAGAGACGGCGTCGCGTAGACGGAGAAATGCAGATGGTGGTTTGGGTCCAAGGGCCGTCGGAGTGGCGATCCGAAAGTCTCGGCCGACAAGTGTTCGCACCTCAAGTTGCGCATTTTTCTGCCGAAGTCGATGGTGAAGAGGGCTAATTTACGATAACTTTGAGGTACTGTGTGCTATGCAAGCATCTGCAGATACAGTACGGCTTGCTGTATGCGTTTCTCATTATTTTCAACATCGAACATTCGTTACTTACTGGATGAACCCTCCCTTGAAATCACTTCTTTCGCAGATGCATATGAAGCCCGAACGAAGCTCTGCGTAAATAGCACAAAAAAACCTCTTAGTCTTCATCGAGGAGCCATCGCCGCATCACCGACTCGGATGCTCGGGCCATTCCAGGAGTTTGCGCCTGTAAAAACTTGTTGTCACCATGCGAAGGTTAATTAATGGAAGCGAAAGTATCCCCTCGAGCTCAATTCAGTCATTCAGAACCTATCGCTCCTTTCCGTTCAATTTGGCGAGCGCCAAGGAAGTCCCAATCATGGAGAGACGATCATCTGTTAGCGACGTTTGCTGGCGACAAGGCTACAATCCGGGACCGACTTTTCCTCCCCAAAAGTCCCCAAATCCGAGTCGACAAGGGTGAAGAAAAGTGGAAGAGCAGCGATGACGGTACCTGATTCGGATCTGATCGAGTCGGAACGTCCCTTGCTCCTGACGTCCATGACCGCTAGGAGCGACGACCTACAAAATGTCGGGGGGCGCAATCCAGACCCCCCACGAGTCCCTTCCTGTCCTTCTCGTTCACCTCCACTCTCGTTTGAGCCGACTCTCGTTCACCACTGGCGTCCGTGGTCCGAGTTCGCTCCCACTCACTCGTTTAACGCCGTACTCGTCCGCACGACTCCCCACCAACGACAAAACCCGAACTCTCATAAGCCATGCGCTTCGCTAGCATCGCTCTCCTCGGAGCAAGCCTCTTCACGGCTGTCGCTGCCTCCTCTGCCATGTGCGTCGTATTTACGGCGATTATGTCGTCGATGCTGATCCCTTCCAGCGAGCCTCTGCTCGAATCTCGCGAATCTCTTATGGCTCGTACATCCGGAAACTGTAACGACGGTCAGTACTGGTCGAATGGCCAATGCCATACCTGTCCCGCGGTGCGTTACATCCGTCTTTCCACCTTTCCTAGTGGCCTGATTGTTCGTGTCCAGGGCAAATATTCAACCCAAGGGTACAAGCCTAGCTGCAAGACATGCCCAACAGGCAGTACCTCCACCGCTGTGCGTTGCTCCTCTCATCCCGTTCTCGACTTACTGATCGTCCTCCAGGGCTCCGGAAGCTGCACTTGCCAGCCGGGATACTTCGCTGCAGGAGGTGGCACAGTGACGACCAACGCTTGCTCCGGTGCGTTGATTCCTTTCCCCAATCGCTTCGCCCTCTCATTCGTCGCATTTCGCAGTGTGCTCCGCCGGATACATTTCGGGTTCTGGTATGTCTGATCGAGTTACATCTTCGATTTGTTGTTTATTTCGATCTCTAGGTGCTAGCGAGTGCACGGAGTGCTCAGCGAACACGAAGGTCTCGAACAACCAGTGCGTTGCCTGTTCGCCGGGCTATATCAGCGACCCGGTGCGTCGCCGCCTCTCGTGATCTTCGATATTGGCTGACTGGAGTGTGAAGGGATCGACTTCGTGCTCGCCTGCATGCCCAGCTGGACAGTATTATCAGAACAGCATGTGTTACTACTGCCCTGACGTGCGTCTGCGTTTGCTTTTGAAGCTCCGTTGAGCTGATACCCGAAACAGGATACTTACTCTCTTGGGGGCACTACGTCGTGCACCACTTGCCCTGTTTCGACTGTACGTGTACTCCCGCTCTCGAGACAACCTATTGACGCTTCGCAAGGGGTGTCAATCCGGCCAGGGCACGTCTGCCGCTGAGGTACGACATCGAGTCGGTTTTTCGACGTTCTCTGATTCGGTTGTAGTGCAAGTGCAAGAACGGCCAAGTTTTCATCGCCGGCGCCTGCGCTCCCGAACCCTCGGGCGCCAACTACCGCCGCTCGACGCAGACCGCTCTCGATCGCTGCAGTCCCCTCGAAACCCTCTGCCCGATCTCGAGCGGCATCGGCTCGCAGTCGGGCATGGAATGCCTCAACGTCATGACCCAGCTCGACTCGTGCGGCGGTTGCGTCGCGCCCGAGGGCGACCTGGACTACGACTCGGACGTCGCCTACACCGGGCGCGACTGCACGCTCATCCCGAACGTCGACGAGGTGTGGTGCGAGAAGGGCGGATGCGTCGTCGGCAGTTGCCAGCACGGCTACTCGCTCGTCAACAACACCTGCGTGCGCCAGACCAAGGCCCAGTCGAAGAAGCATGCCGCTCGTGGCCATCTCAGCAGCCTCTGAGCTGCTTGCTCGCTGTTTATACACACTCTTTCTGTTTTCCTTCTTTTTCCCTTGGATTAATGGACCTTCTTCGCGTACTGTCGTTACTCGTCGTTTCTCTTTGGATACTTTATGTTCTTCACACTGACAATCTCAAATATGCATACGGACCCACTCATGTACTGTATGTGCTGTCGCGTTGTTCCTTGTAAGCTGTTGTTTAATGAATTCTCGCTCTTGCCTGTCTCGACTGGGCAGCCCAATTGTTGCCGTCTACTAACATTTGTGTGCTATACGCGACTTGGACGGGGTGAGGATCCGAGCACGGGCGTGAGGCATCCAGATCCGGCTTGCCTCCTCCCGTCATGTTGCCTGTGGCATCTCGTCCCTGCTCTGCTGTCTCTCATCGCGACGGCCATCTGCGCCTACGTGCTGACCCGTCCTAGTCGCTGGTCTACTCAATTGCCTTCCACAAGGCACTGAGGAAGCTGTGGAAGGTCGCTACGGCCTCGCGTCTGTGAGGTGCGGTACCGTGCGTTCTCTTCGTTCCTCTTCTGCGAATGGTTGCTTAATACCAAACAGGACACCATCTGCGGGCCTGGCGACCCGCGTCGGGGCTTACGAACCAAGAACCCATACCGCAGCCTAGCGCAGCCTGCGAACGAGTGTCGGTGACGATGAGCGTGCGTGGCCATCTCTCCCTTCTTCCATTACCCGCTCACTCAAGCCGCAGAGAAGACACATACCAGACTCACTCGACCGTTCCGCGAAACGGACATCCTGGGCTTGTCCATACAGCGGGAGGAGACTGCATTGCCGTCGTGTGTGTGCTACTAGGCCTCTGCCCCTCTGCCCCGACTAAGTTCTCCGGCTCTAGGCCCATTCTCGTCGACGCCACAGCTCCCATACGATTCTCTACACGCGCAGCAGATTCGCTTGGCACGGCGTTCGAAGGAGTGGCCGCTGCGGGTCAGCAGACAAGGACCGGAAGGCCAGTGAGCACTGGCATGGCGGGTGTTTTGGTCTGAATTCTGGGGCAACGCGGCCAGCAGTGTGTGTTCTCTTGTCTTTTGCGTACGTTTTCTGACGACAGGGTTGCAGCCGAGTTGCTGGCGAACGTAGGACGAAACTTTGCCCGCACTATCCACGTCAACGCGAGCTGGTCGCCATGGTCGTCGTTGGGCACGTTCGTCGCGGTGCCGCGTATCATTGGAACGCATATCGCGGGCACAGCAAACCGTCGTGTCCACTACCAGCAAGACCAGGAGCGGAGGGACGGGTCTTGGTGCGTTTCTACGCAACTTGGGTGCTTTCCCAGTAACCGAGGCCTGCGTCCCAGATTCGGCACAGTACCCTTGCGAGTAGCGTTCCTTTACGAGGTTGAAAAGGCCCCAGATCGACGAGTGAGTTGTCCTGTCCGTCTGCGTTAGTGGTAGACTACTGACGACCGGTGCGGGACCTCAGAAAGCGATTCGAAGACACCAGTCGATGCGCTTTGTGCCGCCATACTGCTGGGGCCGGGCCACATTTTCGCTCCCGCCCGTGAAGCACATGACGCGTCCGAGCGCAGAGGCTCACAAACTGGATGTGCTGGATCGCTGGATGTTTTAGTCGTGCGTGTGCCTGCCTTTGCCTAACTTCGAGGCTCGTCTAACCTTCGTTTGCAGTGTCGTACACTCGGCTGGCTAATCATTTCTTCCTCCCTTTTCGACGTCTCGGATGTCCTGAGGATCACCGCATTCGTCTGGGCGGCGAATACTGCCTGGCATGTGGCCATTGGTCACATGACCCAGCCAAGTGTGGTTACCAATCGATAATTAATTAACTCTAGCAAAATTGGCATGCAACTTGGATTGGCATGGCACACACGGAATTCACATGCTTACTTACAGAAATATGCATTCCAGTTGGCATTATGCATAAGTTACTATACTGTATGTACAGTGCTACTCAGAAATTGAATCACTGTTGAGTGATTGATAGTCACTTGAGCCACTCCATTCTTCTTCATCGCTACTAAAAGCTGTTTCTTCATCTATATCTAGATCAGGATTGGCGCCAGCTTCAAGGAGCATGTGGACAATTTCCTGGTATCCGTATGAGATTCCAATCTGAATTGCTGTGCCATGCCATCCTCCTGTGGCATTAGGATCTGCATTGGCTTGGAGGAGGAGGTGGACAATCTCGTTGTGTCCTCTGTGTACAGCAGCTTGAAGAGCTGTTCCATATCGGCCTACAATCTTATTAGGATCTGCATTTGCTTGCAGAAGAAGTTGGACAGTCTCCTTATGTCCTGCACGAGCAGCAGCTCTGAGTGCAGTTCCAAGCTCTTCTGATTCAAGATTAGGATCTGCATTGGCTTTCAGTAGAACGTGAACGACATTATGATGACCCTTATTTGCAGCCGCTATAAGGGGAGTACCATACTTCCACCCTGCAAAATTAGAATCTGCATTGGCTTGGAGGAGAAGCTGAATAATTTCTATATGTCCCTCACAGGCTGCAGCTATAAGAGCCGTTGAATGTTCCCCTGCTATAATATTGGGATCTGCATCTGCTTGTAGAAGGACCTTAACAATCTCCTCTTGTCCTACAATTACAGCTGCTATGAGAGCAGTGCCAAAATCTCCTGCAATATTGGGATCCGCATGAGCTTGCAAGAGGAACTGAACAATCTCGTTGTGCTCTTCAAATGCAGCAGCCTGAAGAGCAGTTCCAAGTGTTTCTGTAATAAGATCAGGATCGGCATTGGCTTGTAGGAGAAGCTGAACAATCTCCTTATATCCTCCACGTGCAGCAGCTCTAAGTGCACTTCCATACTCTCCAGCTATAATATTAGGATCTGCCTTAACCTGCAGGAGCATACAAACAATCTGTTTGTGTCCCTTGAGTGCAGCAGCTATAAGGGCAGTGCCATATTTTCCTCCAATGGCATTGAAATCTACATTAGCTTGCAGGAAGTGCTGGACAATCTTTTCATGTCCCCCAAATGCAGCCGCTATAAGAGCGGTTCCAAGTTTTCCTGAAATGATACTCATATCTGCATTTGCTTCCAAGAGAATCTGAACAGTTTTCCAATGGCCAGAATATGCCGCTGCCATAAGAACAGTTCCATCATGCAAAATTGTGCTCTCTCCATTTGTTGTCATATTTGCATCTGCCCCTCTTGAGAGCAAGTCCACCAGGACTTGCCAGTGTCCACTCAATACAGCATAGACCAATGCCTTGTTGAGATCATCCCTCTTGATTTCATCATCACGTCCTTGGAGTAATTCTAGTAACATAGAGTGATGGCCATATTGAGAAGCAACAATCACTGCACTTGGAATATTTTTTGCCTCAAGTGGATCCTTGAGAAGCTCCTTGGCAACATTGATGAGATTTCCTGCAGCAGCTACCCAGAGAGCATTGGGCAGCTGGCACAAATGATCAAAGTTCCAAGGGTCAGTTGTCCACCCTGGATAAATTTTGATTGTATGTAATGCAGAAAGTAGCTCTGCTCTTAGATCAATCTCAACTTCTTTGGTTATATGGGCTACAAGGTATTGACAGTAGACCAGTAATGGATGGGAGCGAGTTCTTTTGAAATCCATGAAATAAGATTCGCCTCCCAGGAAATCTCCAGAGTCTTGAGCCCATTGTAAGCATACAAGGAGCGTTTGCACAATAGTGAAGTGTACTTTTTGGAATTCTTGAGTCTTCCTACTATTCATGAAATCCTGGGCACTGTGATGTACAAGGTGAAGGGTTTTGTCCTCATCAGTATCATTTACAATAACTAGACCATGGCATGCTTGCAGAATATCTTCAAGATTGAGCATAGATATCTCATCTGGCATTTGAGGTTTTGTTGTAGCAATTGCTAGAGCTGCACGAAGTTCTAGTTCTGTAAGTGGCCGCTTTGCAAAGGCAACCCATGAGATTGCAGACAATCCAATCTCTTTCAATTCAGGTTTGTCCAGCTTTATTTGCTCCAGAGTGTGAATATATAATTCATCAAGAGTAGCTGGCAAGGTTTCCAGTACTTTGAGCAGTGCAAGTTTGGTTAAGACTGAACCAAGCAGCTCCATCTGAAGCTTAGCAAACAGAAACCTACCAGAGAAGTTATTCTATTTGCTCAACCAGTCTCACAATACACTTACATTCCATCCGCCTTCTTGGTGACTAGGTTAAGGATCATATCCTTCAGTAGATCATCCTGTACAAATCTTTGAAGCCGGTAACTCTTCTTTATCTGACCAATTATATAGGTTTGAATATCATTGTCTGGGGGTTGAATTTTCACGCTGCTGAGGTTGATTCCTTCCGGAGGATAGATGTGTGGCCTGCAAGTCACCAGCAGTTTGATATTGGTCTCAATGCCCAGGATTGTGTTGACCAGTCCATGTTTATCTTCTGGTGAATACTCATCAAGAGCATCAAGAATAACATAGACCACAGATAATGGTTGAACAGTATTCTGGAGCAACAACCGGATTTCTGGTGTGGTAATGCCTGTTTGATGCCAGGAATGGTCCTGATACAATTCTTTTGCAGATAGAAGATTATTCCTTGATGTCAACTGTCTCCAAATTGCGGCCAGAATATTCTTGAGAGTTTGTGCATGAGACTGTTTATAGTCAAGGTACACACATGCAACCCCCATGTTGATAAATTTTCCTTTCTTCAAATGTTCAAGAACCAAAGATCTGTACATGCAGTAAGCTCAGAGTCGAGAGAGGTAAAGGTGGAATAAAACCTACGCAAGTACTGTCTTTCCTGCCCCAGCTGAACACAAGCTTAAAAAAGGAAGTTTTTTATGGGATCTGGCCACTCACGAATACCGGAACACCAGAGAAGTCTTTTTGATGCTGCAGTCTGAAACTCGAGAAATGCTGGATGCTCCAAGAGCCATGTCCCAGTGTCTTGATGGCGGGTTTCATAAATCTTCTGGTGTATAGGAAGAAAATTGAGGGGTGAGATGAAGTCCAAAATAACATGGTCTGAACACTCAGTAATCAATTCTTCTTAAGAAAGAATCCAACTTGAAGTTATACCATCTATATTTTGTGCCGCAGGAAAGGTAAACCTATAGTCATGAGCAGGAGCAAGACATCAAGGAGAGGCATACTGGGCTCCATCTGCACTGATGTTCACCGTTGGGCCCTGACCATTCCCTCCTAGTCCGCCCTGATAAGTACTTGGACCACCTGCACCACCTGTACCACCTGCGGGAGCCCTGTATCAGGACTTGGACTTTGATAAGCCATCCATATTCACCAGTAATAGCCACTGTAGGCGGAGTTGCCATGGAACTCAAAAGTTGTTGAGAGATGAGGGGGAGAGACAAGATCGGTTGAGTGGATGAGGGCGAGAGGCAAGAAGCAAGAGCCGGTGAAGTCGCACGCAGGACATGCATCCATCTGTCATTGGCCGGATGGGCTTCCAGAAGCCCTCTGCCGCATGTGAAGCCATACAACAAGACTTGAAGAAAAGCCCCCGCTTAAAATGCGCGAAGGCAAGCCGAGAGATGCCGAAGAAGCGAAGTTGTTGTTGGGAGCAGCTGACCTAGTGAGAGAGATCCGACTCGTCCGAGATCACCCTGTAGTGCTGTTGCTCTCCTACCCGTATAAAACTACACAAGATTTCCAGCCTGAGGCCTTTCACCAAGCAAAGATTCAGGTCAATTTAGCTGCTACCATAGATCTCCGACAACTCCAACCGTAGCGCATCGTACTGGACATACTACAAGAATGAATCAGTTTCACAGATGACCAACACAGGAACTTTAAGCAAGGCTCACCACAGACGCATTGCACGGCAATGATATCTGCACGCACTCAGTCTTGTATCTTCTCAGAGTCAGAGAACACTGACGTTGAAAGTATTCCATCCTTGATTCAGCCACGTCCCCGGGAAGTCAAACTTTTGCGAGAGCAAATGGCACGAAATCGCGGAGCGCTGGCCGCAGCTGCTGCTCTCGTTCGCTTGGATGGTCCAAGAGAGCGGGGTGTCGATGGCGTTCACGTAGGTCAAGATCTGCGGAGCATTCCATCTGAGTGACAGCAAGAGGCTCGAAGATGAGAGGCGCGTACGGGGAACGTAGCGTCTGCGCCCGTATCGTCGTCCGTGTTTCCCGCCGTGGTCTTGGCTGCAGCGAGCTGGATGGTGTACGTTGCGATGCTGCCTACGGACGGCGCCTCGTCGAGCTCAAAGTTGATTAGCCAGTTGTTGTAGTCTGCAGCCGCCAGTCAGGAACGTTCTTCGTACGCGAACAGCTGGAAGCACGGACCAGTGATGATGTTTGGGTCGATGTACGTCGGGCCAAACTGCGACCAGTGTATGTAGTTCTGTGAATAAGTACCGTTAGAGTCACGTTTTCTACATGACGAAGAATAGACAAAAACACACCCAATCAACGGCGTAATCGCTTTGCCCAATGGTGAAATTTACTCCGTTCGGGAACTGCGTCGGGAAGTCCCAAGCGCCCCAGTAGATTCTGTACTCTATCCGAAGCATGACGCATTAGCCTGGGCCTTCGCAAAATAGCCCAGCGGAAACAAAAACGACGACGAGAACGCACTAGCAGGATGCAAAGGATGCGTCAGATCCACCTCGTTCCCATTCCTAAACTCGCCAGATGACTTATCCGGCACGCCGAGACGCCAGAGCTCCGTAGCCCCCGGGCGCCGACTCGGGGACCCAGGTGTCCTCTACGTGGGTGTTCTGTCCGGCGCGGACGACGACGCCGTCGAGAGTGAAGTCGCCGAAGATACCGTCGGCGTAGACTGTGAGGCGGTACGTCCCCTCCTTGACCCGCGAGATGTTGACGCGCCCCGTCGCATCGAGCGGGGCCCAGTATTGGTACGCTGTCGGATCAAACGCGTCGTCTTGGAAGTGGACGCCGTTGGCTGCGAGGACGGCCATGGGTTGGGTGCCCGGTACGATGCCCGTGCAGGGGAGGTGGATGAGTGCGGAGAAGGTGCCCCGGACGGAGGAGGGTGCGTAGCCGACGACCTGCAGATGCCAGTGTCACTCAAGTGGGTACTAAAACAAAACAGAAGAGAGCGGACGCACATACGGCGCGATCTCATCGTAAAACGCACTATTCCACTCCGGGTCTGCGTACTGCTCTGCGTCTGCGAGGAGCTCGTGCAGCGTGGCGTTGGCGCCTTGATTGAAGTAGAGGAATTGAGGGCCGAAGGTGCGGTCGAAGCCGGCTGTGATGTTGGGCGAGCTGCGAGCTGGTGCTTAGTGCTTGAGGGGAAGGGAGCGGAGGCGTACGTCGCGCCACCGTGGCTCGTCGATTGTTTGTTGCTACCGGTGGGTGGGCTCGTTAGCGCATATCCAGGAGAGAAAAAGGACGAGAACGTACTAGATAATCCCATCCACCATCAAATCGATATGTAGCGGCCCGCCGAAGAACGTATCCTTCTGGTTGACGACCCACCACGCGCCGTAGCTCGTGTTTGAGTCGCCGGAGGGTGGGCTGTACAGACCGTGCGCTTTGTTCGTTTGGTTGTCTGCGAATTGGTACTGGCGATCCGTGATGAGTGCATGCATCCCGGAAAGAGGCGGAGGCGGAAGTACGTACCTTGGTCCAGTAGTCCGCTTCTTGGACGACATACGGGTCGTCGGGCGTCTGGCCGAGATACCACGTTCTGCACAGATTATCTAAGCCAGGTTGACGAACGACTTGGAGGACTCACGCGTCTTGGACCTGGATCTCATCCGCCAGAGCCGCAGCACCCGGCGCAGGAGCCTAGCATCAGAGATAATGAGCTCATGAGCAGAAAGAAACCCCCGGCTTTCGGAAACGCACCCACTGATTTCCGTTGGTGACCAGGTACGTCCACAACGGACTATTCGGGCGGAACATCGTGCGCGATTCGCCCAACGAGCCGAGCGCGGGTCCGGAGGTGTTGTAGTACCCAAGCCGGAGGAAGCTGTGTAGCCCCGTTTCGGATTCGCGGAGGAACCACGAGCGCTGTACTCTGCGCGGTCGCCTCAGCCCGCAGTCAGGAAAGGAGAGCTTTCGACTTACAACGTCCCCACGTCCGTCGCATTGTCCGTAAGCACGATGCCGGCCCAGTCGCCGGTGGGGCTAGAGACGATTTGCGAGGACGCGTTGTTGGTGATGGCGAATACGGCCGAGGGGAAGTCGGTGTAGAGCTGGCCTGCGTTGCCCGAGACGGGCCCAAGGTAGTCGGTGCCGTTGAAGGTGAGGTTGCGGATGTAGCCTGTGGTTTTGACCACGCTGCCAGGCTTTTAGTAGGAAAGACGAAACGAAAGACATTAACGCACTCGAATGATACCAAGGGGTTGGAGAACGTGTAGAGCGTCGAGGATTCTACGACGGATACCGCGAGGGCAACTGTCGCGGCTTGGAGAAAGGCTCCTACGAGCAGCGCGAAGAAGCGGGCCATGCCACTGGGTCATCTTGACTGGACTCTTAAAGCCGTGCTCCACCAAATCCGGCCCGCTGGCGGCCCACGTTCGGACGATGCGGATGGCGAATAAATGGCGCGCGTTGTCGCCAGTCAGTGCGCTTGAATCGAGAGAAGCAAGAGTCGGGTTCGCGATTGGCGACTTTAGATCGTCGGCGGAGTCCGGCGCACGCAGCGTGAGATGCGCTTGCGGGCTGCTGCCCGAGTAGACTGCGGTGATGTTGAAGAAGGTGGAGGTTTGTTGAGAGGCCGCGGCGGTTACATGTGATCGCGGCCC
Organism: Mycena chlorophos; assembly: GCA_014461115.1. Classification (NCBI taxonomy): domain Eukaryota; kingdom Fungi; phylum Basidiomycota; class Agaricomycetes; order Agaricales; family Mycenaceae; genus Mycena; species Mycena chlorophos. The sequence goes on along the minus strand of JACAZE010000002.1, from coordinate 662,947 downwards.
TGTCTCTTGCTTCCAACCTCCACCACCGAATGTGGCTGCCACGACTTGGCCGCGGTGCTCTCCCCGCCTCACGAGGGCCCATCTCGAGGGCTTTGTGGTCCCGAACCATGTAGGCAGCGTCGTCGGTGCGTTGTTCTCGCTCTCGGTCCTGGCTGTGGAGCGCTGAAAGCTGGCACAGAGGTGGACCCGCAGTCTTGCGCTCCTCATGCGACGCACCGATACCCTAGCTATGCGCGCTGCAGCGGTAGCCGGTGAAGACGACGAGTAGACTCGCGTTGGGATAGGCCGTCTCTTCGTATGCAGGACCCATTGGCTATGCTCATGAGGGCTGTCTTCTGGTGCGTCGTTGCTTGACTCTGCTTACGGAGTAGCTCATGAGCAAGACAGATTGCGCGACGCGCCCTCCGCATATGCTCGTCGTGCTCCGAACCGCGTACCAGTCGCCAGACCCGGAATACGCTGTCGGGATATCAGGCTCTCGAGTCGCAACGAGTTCGCATTGCGTTGCAGTAGGGCTGTCGCGGTTGGCGTCGTGAGCGACGAGTACGGACCGTCGGTGCGTTGCTCTGTTGCTGTTGCTCTCTGCGGCACTCAAGGCTGAGATGCTGCCAGTGCCCTGCAGTAGAAACTGGTCTCTGCGTCGTCATTGTGCACGATCCCACTTGCTCAACAGCGGAAAACGCCGACTATCCTGCACCAAGTGGTCACCGGGACGGCTTTGGAGCCTGCAGCATCCTTTTGTGGTGCGTATTATTACACACTCTCCCGTGCCTGGAAAGACACCGACGTTCTTCAGACAGTAATACCGTACTCCTTCGGGACCGCCACCGCATCGTCGTCCCGTCGGAGCTTTCGTCGTCGTCGCCGTGAGGGAGGGTCTATTCGCTTCGGAACGGGTGCGCAATCCATACTCTCTCGTGTCTCGACCGACGGCTGACTTTCGTCAGGTAGCTCTATAGGTCCTGGGTCGGGTTGGGGCCGTTATCGCTGGGCATACGGTCGTCGTTGCTATGAGGGACAGGGCGGGTGCTTGAAGCTATTTCCTGGAGGCGAAACGCGGGCCCGTTGGTCGTTCTTGGCCGTGTCCCTGTACTCAGGGAGCCGTTCCGCGTACGTGTGGTCGAGCCTCCAAATCTCCTCCGCATATTCGTTATCTGCTGGTACGTCCCCATCGTCAGGTCCCTTCCCGGTCGGTAGCTAATATCAGTATACATACACAGTCGTCAAGTGCGGACCGTCGACGAAACCTCCCTTCACCCCTCCTTCCATCCACAGACATCCTCTCCATTAGGCGGACCTTCGTCCTCGACCTCGGAGCGTCACGTGCTCAGAGAGGAGCGTTTTTGTCTTGGCTATGCTGCCGCAGAACAATTCCGAAAGTGTGTCGGCGTGCACCAACGCACGCACTACGTGCTACGCGATAGACCGCGGCGATTTCCGCTCGTCGTCTGCCACTTCCGCAACGCTCCCGACGTCGACGAGACCCTGACAGTCGCGAGGTACAGAGGGCCGAAATGTACGCGAAGAACGTTATGCGGCGAGTGTTACTACCCTACTCTCGACGCAAACGCGCGCCCCCAAGGAGCAATGGGGATCAACCGGGCGGAAGTTCTTCTCGGCATCGTGGCTTTCGAGGGCGAGAAGCGGCACGATACGGAAGGGAGCGTTATCTCGCGCGCGCTCAGGAACTCCTCTCGCGTGGCGTTACGCACCGATGCCGTCCGGACCGTCGCCTTCGTTGCTTCGTGGGGTGGTTCCTACCAATCACTTACGCGGTCGTCGTCGACGGTCGGGAAGCGTCGTGGACGTCGCGTTCCCTTCCGACCCGACACACCCTGTCTGGCGTCGTACGCCGAAGCTCCTGAGAACCTCAGTCTCGGATTCCCTCACGAATGTGTCGTCCTCTTGCTGCACGATTTCCACCGACTTGCCGAGCGTCTATTGCTCACGTGCTACGGGAGACATTTGTCTTTCGAGCGACGTGGTCGCATCCAATGCGCTTCGGCGCTCTTGAGAGCGTTCTGAGCGAGGGTGGGCCTGTGGCGATAGAGGAACGGCGAATGTCGCGGACGTATAGACGCTTTTGGAAGGGCTGTCTGTCGGAGGGCCAAAAAATTGGGATGTCTGTCGAGAAATACCAGTGCTGGACTACTTCAGGGTTTTTGCTGCTAGATGTACCACTTGCTGAGTAACGGAGGAACAGTACCGCGAGTGTAATATCGTAGACCCCTCCCCTGCGGGAACGAACGGCGAGCGGCAGCGGACCAGAGTGCTTACTCGTGATCTCTGTGCGGAACAGTTGCGGGGGCACCTCCAGGACTTAAAGCGCGTGGCGTCCATCGGATGACCCGTCGGACACACACCAACGCCCACCAACCTGAATGCCTACCACCGCAATCCGCCAGCTGCTGGAAATCCTCACCGAGGCCGTGGACACCTTGGAAGCCGCTTGCCAGTCCGCCGCCGTCACGGTAGCGATCCCGGACCTCTACGAGCCGTTCTCGCCTGCGTCTGAGGCGTTCCGCGGAGTGCCAAAGGCAGCAGAGGCGGCGAGCCTCATCGGCGCTGCTGCTCTGCAGCTGGAAGCGATCGTTACTCCGCCTCAGATCTCCCTCTATCGCGTCGTTTCTGGGGTTCGTCCACTTTCCCAGCGATATCGATGTATGCTGAGCACTGATTTCTTCCAATAGCATTTCAAATCCGCCGCACTGCGAATCTGTCTGGAGTCGAACGTCACCGAATTGCTGCGTGAAGCTGGTCCCAAGGCAAGTAGACACCGACGCCGTTTCTGCTTTTGGGAGCTCTTGAAAATGCCTTCGTAGGGAATGCACGTCCGCGATATATGCGCTAAGAATGGGCAAGACCCCGAGAAATTAGGTGTGTCCCCTACTGTACTCAGTTTCACGCGCAAGTACTGAAGACATCCGCCATCTAGCTCGGTTCATCCGCTACTTGGCGACGCACCACGTCTACCGCGAGGTTGCCCCCAACGTCTTCGCCAACACGCGCATTTCGAGCATGTTGGATACGCTCAAACCGAGCAAAGAGATTATCGCGAAGTACTCACTCGTGCCCATCCGCAACTTGAACTTTCATCTCTAACTTGCTGCATAGCCCACGGAGTAAGCACGATGGGACCTTCGGGCTCGCCGCGTTAGCGTCGCACCAGTACGTCTTGAACCCATTGTAAGCGCTTGCTGACAACATATTTGAAGCCTCGACGAAGCATTCAAAGCCTCGGCTTACGCATGGGAGACCCTGGCGGACCCGCAGACATGTCTCTCGGGTGACCCAACAGCCTCGCCGTTCGCTCGTGCTACGGGTCGTCCCGAGACGCTATGGACCTACTTCGAGCGCCCCGAGAACGGCTTTGCAGCGCATCGATTCGGGATCGGAATGCAAGGAATCGAGGCGCTGCAGCCGCCGGACGCGATTCTTAACGGTATGTCTGGGTCATTTATTGGTAAGAAGCACATGGATTTATGGTGAGCAGCGTACCCATGGGCGACTCTGCCTCAAGGCTCCCGTGTCGTCGATGTTGGCGGAGGAGTCGGGACGTCTTGCTTAACCCTGGCGCGCGAGTTCCCGGGCTTGAAGCTCGTCAATCAAGACCTTCCGGGCGTGATCAAGCAAGCAGGCGAGGCGGGTGGTTTTTCGAGGCTCCGACCGGAGTGCTGACGAGAAACAGGTGTGGAACAATAAGATGCCGGACGCACTGAAGTCGGGGCAGGTTGTCTTGCAAGGTGAGCCTTTTCTCATTTCGCAAGTCGGCTTGATGACTGGGATGCGATCGCTGTAGCCCATGATTTCTTCACGCCTCAGCCGCAGAATGACGCCGATGTCTTCTTGCTGAAACAGATCATGCACGATTGGTCGGACGAGTACTGTGTCAAGATCCTCAAACACCTTTGGACGGCGGCGAAACCCGACACGACGCTGCTCTTGCTGGACAGTCTCGTTCCTCTGGCTTGCCACGACCCGAGCGGCGATTCGGCGAACGCGATCCCAGGAGCTGCACCTGCCATGGAGGCACCGGCGCCGCTTCTCGCGAACTACGGCGCTACTAACGACATGGGATACAACGCCGACATGACGGTGAGTTGCTGCGATTTGGTTGCGGCGTTATCTTCGGGGGCCTGTATTTAAGTGTCTGCGTTAGATGTTCTTCCTATTCAACTCGCAGGAGCGCACCGTCATCCACTTCCAGCAACTGCTCCTCCGCACCGGCTGGGAGGTCGTCAAGATCCATCGTCAGGCGGGAGATAGCACGTTTTTGCAGAGCATCGAGGCGAAGAAGATGGCCAAACAGGGTTCGTAAATACGCGATTGGATATCAGAAAGTGGAAGGGTCGACGCTGAACTGTTTCGTGAAAGCTTTCAGCCCCATGTTGTAGTGCCGTATTGTGGACGAATAAATCTAAGTTGTTTCGGGTGTCGACATGAAGGGATAAATTTTGGATATACTAAGATATGAGGCAGAGCCGACGAGAGAGATGCAGGGCGGGTGGCCCGTGTACACTGCCAACGCGGAGGATGGAGCGGAGAAGAGGCTAGGGCGACGTGACATGGGCGACCTGGCTCTCCTTTCCCCGTCATCTTCGAGTGCGGCCATTGCGATGTGGGCCGGCTTGTCAAGCTCCGCCTCCGAAAAGACTGTCGCGCACGACTCTGAATTGTGCCGGACCTGGCTCTGGAGAAAGAAGAAGTGGTCTGTTGTGGATACGCTCCTTCGCCCATCGACTGGGAGGACTGAAGGGCTGAGACGACAGCAGTCAGTGTAACATGGTGCGTGGCCTTTTCGCCTCTCTGTGTTCAGCAGCTCACGCTTGTGTCAGATTGCGCGACGCGGCGGCCACGTCTGCGTCCCCGTCTGCGTCGTGTCCCGACCTTTCGAGGTCTGGCGTATGGCCATGCAAGATGTGTATCCGCTTTTGCCGCCAGTGACGCTTCGTTCTGGTCATTGTCGGTCTCAGAAAGCCGCGCTGGTCACTCGAGCGCCTGGCAATGCGCCGAATCCCTCCATTCGACGTTTGTGCCCTCGCAAGTAACCGAAACGCATCGAGCTCTCGGCGGAAGGGTTTCGGCAGTCGGGCGTGTGCGCAAATGCAAGGATAGGCGGTCTGTTGGTCTGCTTCTCCTCTTCCTGCCGCTGAAAAACGTCTCAGGCAGCAAGGCTTGCATCCCCTACCCGCTCGTTCTCGTTGAGTTCAGAGCGACATGACCCTGGTCAGCACGACAGTACGTTTTGCTTTCGTCGTTTTGTCGCAAACATTCTGAGCAACCTCAAGACCAGGCCTTGCGAATCGTTGCTGTCGGTCCGCTCGTGGCCAATGTCGATAAGGAGCGTGGACGGACGACGCTTCTTCTGTCGCTGGAGGTCAAGAAGAGCGGTTTTAATGTGAGCTCCTTCTCCATTATCGCAGCAGACAAGTAAGCTTACGCCCCAGTCCCAGTGTTAGGCGGGTGCTCATTGTGGCCATTATCGCAACGGCCTCGTCGACTCGACGTCGCACATGGAAAGCTGGAAGCTTCGCTGTGGATGAGCCATTCGGCGTCGAATGGTCTTCATGACCAAACCCTCGAGCTCGGAGCCGCTGGCTAACCCTTCGGCGTCGTCGAATCGACATGCATCCCTATGCATCTCGATCCACATTTCTGCTTTTCACTGCCCTCGGTACGCTTTCGTCGGCTCGTCTCCCGTTCTTCCATTGTCTGATTCGTATCCATGCAGTCCACTGAGCAAACCGCGAGTCTACACACACTCTTCCCCTCACTATACCTTCCCGGTCACCTCCCGCTGCATCGTCTCGAGCTTATTTGCGCTTTCCATGCCGGCTTTATCGAGACCACTTGGTCACGGGCAGGCAGAGGCGGTCCTATTCACTACGATGTGGTCGCGCACCGAAACCAATGTCGTTCGACAAACCCCTGGCTGGCCGTCTGCCTGTCGTATCTCGTCGTGGGCCTGCGGCTCCAACAACGTTCTGGCCCTTCGAGCCGATGCTATCCAGAGCAACGACTTGCTTGCCCAGAAACGCGAAGCTCGCGAGGAGCGGCGCGTCTGGATCTTGGGGCCGTCGGGGCTCCTTGGCGGGCACCAAAGCCGAGTGTTTGGGTGGCCGAGATGCGGAGGAACGTTCTTGTTGCCACGGGCAAGACCTCGCAGACGATCGTTCCGCGAGTTGTCCCAGCTGGTGGGGCGATTTGCTGGCAGAGTGGCATCGTGTGGTACTCGCGAGAGCCATGCATACTCAAGGAGTTGCTGCCTACACCGACGAGCTCGGCTCGACTTCCGCTTGCTTTGCGTGGGTCGACAGGCTCTCCGATTCACGCCCGGCGACACCGTGACCAGGTCGTAGACTCGTGGTTGTCGGGGAGGTCTTGCGGAAGTTTTCACCACTTTCCGTGTCGGCGCCAACGGGTCTCTTCGAGCACCAGAGAGTGGATGTCGCTCAATCCTCGGGGTGCGTCTTCCCTTTCTTATCATCCTAGACGCTGTTCCGCTAAGCCGCCACACAGTCGCCAACAGTTGCACACACCTTTCTCCTCGTCACGACCGCTATCCAAACCATGCTCTACGCCTGCCTCACCGGCTTTCCTCGCCGTTTCGTCGCGTCGCTGCTGGTCGAGGTTGCTGGCCGTCATCGTCTGGTCACGTGCGCGAAGACAAGCACCACCGTGTTGTTTGGCCTCGCTCAGTCTTTCATCCGACTGCGGCGCCCTTGCTGTATACAGTCAGCGCGATACCTGCGGCGTGCATGCATACACTGCGGGTCGGATGCCGACTGTAGCTGGCTTGCGAGAAATGCCCCCCGTGTGCACCTTTTCCCGTCGAAGATGGTGGCTTTGGCTCCTCGAGACCGCATCCGGCATGGATTCCAGTGGTGCCAAGGCTGTGGGCGGCGCCGGACCCTCGACGAGGTGCAGGTGGTCTACTAGGTTGTGGGACGGTTCTTCGGCTCTCTGAGCTCGACGTATCCGGATTCTCATGGCCAGCGCAGACTCGCCAGAGATGCTGTCGGGGTCGGCTGGCGTCGACCAAGTGGTTTTCTGTCCTGTTTCTTGTACGCATAACGGACTTCGCGTTGACCATACGTACGATTACTTACGGTATGGACATTGTCGGTATCTTCTTGGACTACTTACGTCTGTATGAGAGTATTCATCCGTTGTCTACCTTATTCGTATGCTACTGTACCGTCCTTTCCTAACTCGATTACTTGGTGGTCTGTAGCGAAATCTATAGTTACAGGAACTAGCGGTGTTGGTACCATAAGGTGTCCGTCTGCCACGCGAGGATGTAGCTGTGTCTATTGAGGCTTGGTGGCCTGAAAGACCTTCTCCGTATGCTCCAGCACGCGCCTCGATGCGTCGTTACACCCACTCCCGTACGCCGGTTCGGCTTTCAGCTCTTCTCCATCGCTGCCTCGTCTCAGCACCCTCCCCGGCGTCGCAGCAGGCGGCAAGACCGCGTAAAGCTGCGTTTCTCCCGCATCCGGCATGCTCTTCGCGAATCCCATAACCGCGAGCTTGATGAGAGGCCCTGCGAGGCGGACCGTCCACGGCGTCCCCGCAGAAGAGGTGTTGAAGAGCGGGGTGTCTACGAAGCCCGGGAAGGTGTGGGTGAATGCGATGGTGGGGTTTTGGGCGGAGAGTTCCTGGGTGAACGAGTCAGCTTCGAGTAGCGCCGGAAGAGATGTAGAATGCGCACCTCGTAGAACAAATCCGTATACGTCGCGCATGCATCCATGCTCTTCATCCCCGTAAACCCCTTCTCCAAGCCGAGGTCGTCCAAGTCGACCTTATGCCCGTGTCCCGCGCCGAGCACGCTAAGCACGCTGGCTGCTTCGCCCTGCGCCGCTGCGTTCCGTAGAGCCGGAAGTAGCCCCATAACCAACGCCGCGCGAGAGTAATACGTGAGCGCCATCTTGCTGTCGAGACCCTCGGAAGTGTCGTTTCGTCCTGCGAGGGAGAAGTACCCCGCGGTCATGACGAGGAAGTTGACCCTGCTAGGCAGGCGCGGGACGAGGGCGTGGACGTTGGCGACCAGAGCGGCGTCGCCGCCGTCGACGAATTCGTGTTTCCATCCCGACGCTATACTCGAGGGCTTGGGCAGCGAATCCAGCAGCTCCCTCGCAGCGCCAGCGTTCCTCCCGACGATGACGATGTGCGCGTTGCCTTCCGTGTGCTTGGCGAACGCCTCGGCCGTCGCGCGCCCTATGCCGCTCGTCCCGCCGAAGAAAATCGCCACGGGAAGGTAAGGCGGCGCGTAGGACGCGTTCGAGGTTTGGATTGCGGCGATGGAGGGCATCGGAGACTGGAGAGGACGGTCGATGGAGAGGCAGGGCGCCGCCGCCGGCGTGCTCTTGAAGGTAGCGGTGGGCCGGCCGCTTGAAGGCGCGGGCCGCCGATGGGCGTTGCTGACAAGCGGGTTTCGCGTGGGATCGACAGTGAGTTTGGTCTCTCGCTGTAATCTAAAAAACCATTCTTTGGTTTGCTACAAGAAGGAAAAAGCACGGTCCACTAGCTAATGAGTCTGATCCACCTTCACACGCGCCAACAACTCCGTCACCTCTTCTCGATACCGCTCCTGATCAAACAATTGTGATCAAACCCCTCTGTCAGGTCCTGCATGCTAGTGTCTCTCCGTGGCACAGTCGCAGCCAACGCGCGGATCGCATGTGCCATCTCGGGGCTCGACGAGCGCAACGGCATCGGAATCCACCACGGCGCGCCCACCATGCACTCGCCGGCGTCCTTGTGTCTCCCCATCTGGATCCCAACCACATGCATCTCAATCCGCTCCAAGTCGCCTACCCCGCCCGCGGCGCCTTGTTGCCGACGGAGCGCCTCGAAGCGGACGTCCTGCATCTCGTCGGCGGAGGCGTCGAGGACTGGGATGACTTCAATCTCGCATTTGCCGCGCGTAAAGTCGAAGATGACGCTGGGTCTGCGCGGCGGGACGAGCGAGAGGATGCCGACGTGGCCTAGCACGATGGGACCTTTGTATTTCTCGTACTCGTGGTTGACGAGGGCGCGCAGGAACGCGCGGTCGTCGCGGCTGATTTCGGTGTCCTGTTCTGAAAGGGACAGTGCCATTTATTCAGCGTCCATGTCACGGTCAAACACACCAGAAACGTGTCGAAACTCGCCTTCTCTGCGGGAGCGCAGAATGGGGCAGGCCCGCTTGTGAGCGCCGCCTTTAGGGCTCGGCACCGGACCGGATCCGGGTACGCCCGTAGCGATACGGGGCAAATACGGGTGCCGCGGCACCCACTACGGGTACGGTCCGGGTCCGGATACGGCTCAGTACGGGTTGTCGGCGACGGCCATTCGGAGTCCGATGGCAGGTGCCACGGCACTTTTTTGGCCGTCAACAGTCCCTCGCCGTGTAGTGGGGTGCGATATGCCCAGTGCCGAGCCTGAAATCGCCCCCATCAGCGCGAACACCCGTACTACGGGCCCCGAAACCCGGATACGCCTCAGTTTCTAAGGCGCTATGGTCTGGGTACGCCCGTACCGTACCGGACCGTATTGCCGGAGTGGTCCGGTCCGCTGCCGAGCCCTAGTCGCCTTTATAATCCGCACGCTGACAGTCGACAGAGCAATAGTACGCGCATTGGCAGCCGGAACAACGCTGCAGTTCTTCATTCGGACGAAGCAAAGCACACTAGAAGAAAGATATTTTATTGAAGGCGCGAACGCAGAGGTGAATTCGGCCCACCTTGAGGTTATCGCATGCTCTCAGCTTCGTCAGCTCCCCGGTTTCGTACCGTTCGAGCACCTGCAGCGCGATCCTTGACCAGCGCAATCCACTCTTTCCAAGTTTCCAAACCTGGGCAATCTCTGGGGCCGCATCGAAATGGGAGGGAGCAACCTCCGCGATTTCCGGAAAGCTGATGCGGAGCTGAACCAAGACGGAGTAGAAGACGGTGCATTCCATGAGAATCTGGCCGAGAATCACCCTCATGACCGTGCTCTCGAGGTCGGAGGTAGCGAAGCGAGAGCCGTATTCGACAATGAGACGGAGCAGTCCTGCCTGCAGGCCCTCGACGACGCGCTCTTGTGCGCGGAGGGTAGCCAGATGCCCCATGAGCAGCTTGGTGAACTGTTCCGGGATATGCACGAATGGCGCTCCGCGTTGTTTGATTGTCGGGAACGAGCGGTTGTAGGCACGACATGCGACGACAAGGGCTTTCACTACGCCGGCGCGAGCGAGTTCGATGCGACACTCTGGGTGGTCGACAGCGTTGCGCAGGAGAGGGATGACGGCCGTCGAATCTCCCATTTGGACGTCAAGCACGTCGGATTCCGGCGTCGGGATGGAAAGCTCGAGGTGTTTGACGACGAGCGCAGCGAGCTGTTCCCAGGTACCGCCGGCGCCAGTCTTGAGCTCTTGCATTTTCTCGTCTCGTCGCCCGTCCAGGTTATCAGCCAAGTATTCGCTTTCCAGAGCAAAGAAGACCGAGATCGCACTGCGGGCTTTGATCTGGTCCCTGCCAGACACTGGATCTCCGTTGCACAGAATGGAAGACCACACAGTGCCGATGAACCGGTAGACGCCGGGTGTGTGGCAGATCATGCGTTCGTATTTCTCCTGGTAGGTACTCTGCTTGCGCAGCGAGGAAACGCATTCGGTTCCGCGTCTGTAGAACTCGAACAGCATCTCCTCGGCGTCAGGCGGGAAACGAGCAGCGAATTTCTGGATGAACTCTATCCAAGCCCAGACGCGCGGCCAAATGAGCTCAAAAGCCTCGACAGGAATGAAGTGTCCGTCGACGAGGTAAGCAAGTGCTGCGAAGAGAGGGGATATTCCATCGATGCGATCCAAGATAGCGTCTGGAAGGTCCACGCTGAGGGAGAGCTCAAGGACAGACGCGTCGATATGTACGGGGTCGAGCAGTGTGAAAACGGCAGGAATCAAGAAGGGAATGCGCGATTTGGGCATCTTGGACACGCAGTCTGTGATGCCGGCGCTGATCTGCTCGCGCGAGCCATTGCCGGCGAGTGCGGCTTGCGTCCGAGTCTGGGTGTCGTGGCACCTCCGATCAGGGACGTGGATTCGCGGCGCAAAGTTACTGCCATGCGCACCTTGTATGGTTCGGGCAAATTTTCAACGAGAGCGAGGTCAAGGCAAGGATGCATTCTGACTACGAGTTTCGGTGGTGGTGGTTCAGAGTTGAGAAGTGTTGGCTTGTGTAAGCATGTGACAAACTTCCTTTCTGGGCTGTCACGCGTTTGGGCACACATCTGCCATCAACCTCGGCGTCCTCCTCCAAACCATTCTGGTGAGGCCATTTTGCGCCTCGGTGGAACCTTCCAATGCTCTTACTGAGCGAGCTTGCAGAAGTCCAGTAACCCTGCGCCGCCGCGGCGGCGTTTCCACTTCGGTCCCTTCCGTTCTTCTGGAGCGGAGCCGTGCCAGTGACCGCCTGTGGGCGAGAAGGAACCAGACACCGCGCAGGAGATGCTATGCGCCCAGTGGGCGTAGGCTGGAATACGACGGCTAAGGTGTCTGTTTCGCGCTGTGTAACGGGTGCGCCGTTGCCTTCCTTCTCGTTGTCTGCTGACTCTCGTTCTTTCGACAGTGCTCGGCCACGAGATCTGGTAGCGAGTCGGTGGAAGCCTTGCGCCACACGTCGCTGGTCCCAGCCCGAACGTGCCAGCCATGGCGCCACCGCTCGTGTGTGGGGCTGCAAGAAACAGGGTCTTCTGTCAGTGGTCGTAGCTTGAGGATGGGAGGGTCGTTTGGTGCAAGGGCTCGCGCTGGGAATGTGGCAGTGAGCATAGCGCCGTCTTCCACGAAGAACGAAGTCCGCCTCGTCGCGTTGGTGGCTCAAAGCGTGTCCCAAAGCCGTGTCCAAGTGCGTTTCCCCCCTTATGCATGTCCTCCTCATACCGACTGCTTGCTTTTCCCAGGAATGGTCCCATAAGCCCTTATTCGCGGTTTTGCGAACAGTTTCGCGGCATGGACTGCGCTTCTACAACGTCACCCCCGTTTCCTTTCCCCGACAGCTGGCCCATCGTATCATCGTATCATCGTCGAGCAAGTCCTCGGGCTATCCGCCCTCCCCTGCCATCTTCCGCCCCCCTTCCGACGTCAATTACGCGGCACAAGACGACTATTTGCGCAGAGCCCAGCCACCGGCAACGCCGCTGTGCTTCTAAGAGTCTGACGACAGTGGTTCCACGCGAACCCCAGCAAGCGCCCGGACTTTAAGGCGTTGCGGGCGCGGCGGGCGGCGGTCAACGGGATGCAGCGGTTCAGCGCCAACGAACCGGCGGAGGATGCGGAGGTGGAGGTGGATGTCGTGTCGTCGATGGGGATCGAGAAGATGCGGATTGGGGACGACGTCGAGGCGCGGGCCAGGACCAAACAGGCGACGACGATTTGAAGACACCGCGGGTCGAGAAGGCCGCTTTGTTGGTCTCGCCGTTTGACGACAAGCCCAGCAGCTCTGATGACGCCCCATCCCGCCTCAATTCCTCCGAGCCCTCGCGCTCCCAGTCGTCGCGCTCCTCTGGTTGGGCGCCAGGGTCGCCATTGCCGCCCTTGGTGCCCGACCATTCGCTCTCATTGCCACGACCGCGGCTTTGCCTGCAGCGAAAGCCTGCCGCGGTTGACCAATGGGTTGGGCTCGACTGGAGGACGATGCTGAGGCTTAGCGAGGGTTTCCCGAACCCGTCTGTAGATTCGCCCTTGCGGATGCTGAATGCCGAGGGCTGGTGAGCAGAGAGCCTACCACTTGGTGTGCTTGTTTGCGTTCCCTGTCGGGCCACAGTTTTCCTTTATCTCTAAGCAAACACGGTACTTACAGTATCAACGGTCCTACCTTATCTCACCTACGTCTCCTTATTCATGTATCTGTATGCACTTTGGTAGAGACGACGGACTGGGAGATCTTGGGGAGATCTGGGTCCACTAGCAGGGGTCACGTGCACGTCCCTCCGCCCTCTGTCCCTTCCAAGGGCTTACTCCAGAGGGTCGCTTTGTTGCAAGCTTGTGGGGGCAGCTCAGACCCGCTTACAAATCCCAAGAAAGTAATCTTCAATAGCATCGGTGCTGTACTGTACAAGCAAAGCCAAGAAACACGAAGACAGCAGTCACAAAGCGGCGCCCTTACTCAATAACTAATGTGTCTGCACCACCTTCACCTCCGCCAACAACCGCTGCACCTCCGCCACACAACCCACCTGATCGAACCCGGCAAGCTCAGCTCGCGGAGGGACGCTCCGAGCAAGACGCATGAGCGCATCGTGCAGCGCGGAGCTCGACGAGCGCAGCGGCATCCCGATCCAACGCGTCACGGTCGTGCCCTCCGATTCCGAGTCCGAGTCCGAGTCGTGCGCACGCCGCCCCAAGCCTGAGCGTGACTTGATCCCGACGAAATGCATCTCGAGGCGCCCGTCCGCCCTGAGCCGCGTCCGCGTCCCCGCCACTACCGCGACGCAGCATCTCCAAGCGGACGGTAGGGTCGTTAGCCATGTCCAGCGGGACGCCGTGGCTGACCCCGAGGTCGCAGGTGCCCTTGCTGAAGTCGAAGAAGACGATGGGGCGTTCAACGTCGGGTAAATGAGAGGTCGTGGCGACGAAGGCCATCGACAGGTGCGTCTTGAAGCGGGTTTCGTACTCGTGGTTCATGAGAGCCCGCAGGAATGTGCGATCTTCGGCGCTGATCTCGGGGTCCAGCGCTGTAGTACTGTCGTTAAAACGATCCCTGGGGAGAGGAAATACTAGGGGAAGAAACTTGAAGGCGTACCTTCTCTTTCGGATTTGAGCATCGGACAAAGCTTGCGATGCGCCGCCGCGCCTGTCTTGTAGTCTGCGCGCTGACATTCCTCGGAGCAGTAGTATGCGGATTGGCAGCCGGAGCACCGCTTGATCTGTCCGTTCGGGAGAAGGAGAGAGCACTAACGCGGTGCTGAGCAACACGCATAAAACACTAAAACCCATCCACATACCTTGAGATTGTCGCACGCGCGAAGGCTCGCGAGCTCCCCCGCTTCGTACCGCTCCAACACCTGCAGCCGCTCCTTCACCAACGTCGTCCAATTCCCCCAAAGCGTCGAGAACTCGGAATCTCGGAAATGCGACGGCGGGACATCCCCGATCTCTTTCATACTGATGCGCAGCTGGCGCAGAACGGAGTGGAAGACGCTGCTCTCCGGGAGCAGGCTCTGCAGGATGAAGTACATGCCGACGCGGGATTGATTGCGGATCGCGCAGTGAGCGCCAAACTCGACGAACAGGCGGAGAAGGCCGGCTTGGAGCGCTTCGATGATGCGTTCGTGAGAGCGCAGCGTGGTGAGGTGCCCGACCAGGAGCGGAGGAAATTGCTCCGGCAAGTCGGCGTAGGGAAAGCCGCGACGCTGGAGCGCTTCGTAGCCGTTGTTGTAGGCTCGAATACAAGTGACGAGAACGCGGATTATACCGTTGCGAGCGAGCGCCGCGCGGAACTCGGGGTAGAGGTCGTACGCATTGCGCATGAGAGCGACCATGCCGCCGACGTCTGGCGATACACTAGTACGGCCGCCGACGTCGGTGTCCGGCGAGGGGATCCCGAGGTTCACGTGTTTGAGGACCGTCGAGGCGAGTTCCTCCCAAGTGCCGCCGACGCCAGCGACGAGGTCCTGCATCTTTGCGTCGCGGCGCGGGTCAAGTTTGTCTTCTGTCAGATTGAGGATATCCAGAGAGAACAGGAGTGAGATTGCGGACAAGCCTTCGTCGGAGAATCGCTCGGGACGCAGGAGAATCGTCCATGCAGCGCCGACGAAGGTGTATATCCCGGGGGTGCAGGTGATCAAGCGCTCGTACTTGACCTGATACACAGTCTTTCGTCGAAACGACGTGATGCACTGGGCGGCGCGGGTATAGAAATGAGAGACCGACAGTCCTTCCGACAACGGCGGCGGCGGCGGCGGCGACTCGGAGGAGCAAAGACTGTGAAGGAATTGGATCCAAGACCAGACACGGGGCCAAATATCATCAAAAGACTCGAGGGGAAGGCAGCCGTTGTCGATGAGACAAGCGAGGGACAAGAGCAGAAACGGCATTCCTTCGACGCGCTGCCAGTGGGGAAGCTGGCGGTCTGACGATTGGAGTGCAGGGTCGAGCAGCGTAAAGAAAGCGGGGGCGAGAAACGGAAGGCGCGATTTTGGCATGTGCGACATGCCTGTGGCGATGTCTCGGATGCGCTGCATGGAGCCGTTGCTGGCGAGCGCTGCTTTGGTTCGCGCCTGCGTCGAGCTCGATCAGAGGGCGTCGAACACGGTGAGGAGTGTGTTTGAGTTACCTTGTATGGCTCGGGCAAGTTTTCGAGGAGAGCGAGGTCAAGGCAAGGATGCATGCTGGCTACGAGTTTCGGTGGTGGTGGTTCAGAGTTAAGAAGCGTTGGCTTGTGTAAGCATGTGACGAGTTTCCTTTCTGGGCTGTCACGCGTTTCTGCTTGTTGACCGCGACGTGGACTCAGCTCGCTCCTCCTGCGGATGCTTTCCGCCGCGCCGCGGTGAGATGATCTCGTGCCTCCGTACGACGTCCGGATATCCTTGCTGAGCAAACCTCCAGCCTGAGAAGTCCCGGGCCAGTTCCGGCCAGTCCTGCGCGTTTCCCTCAGACTCTCGTTCCCTTCGGTGGTACCACGGTGGCGGCGCAACTACAATCGGACACCGTGCGCGATGCTCGGCGCAGAGTGGGCGTAGGCTGGAATACGAGGGCTCCGGTGCCTGGGTCGCGCGGTATGATGCAGTGGGTGCGTCGCCATCCCGCTTCCTCTCGTTCGTTCGCTGACTCACGTTCTTTCGACAGTACTCGGCCACGAGATACTGGTGGCGAGTCAGTGGGAGCTTGTCCGTTAGACGGCGCATCGATGTCCGGCCCAAACGCACCAGCCCCCGTTGAATGGGTGGTCAGAGACCAGTCTTGCAGTCGTGGGATGGGAGCATCGTTGGGTGCAACTCGGAGGGCCCGCGCTGGCAATGTGGCAGAGCGCCGTCGTGGACGAAGAACGAGGTCTGTCTCGTCGACAATCTCCGCTTCCATAGCCTGCGCAGCTAACCTTCCTCCGCAGAATGCTAGTCGCCGCGTTCGCCTTTCAAAGGCGCGTCCAGGTGCGTTTGTCCCGGTTCCCATGCATTTCATCGTACCGAATGCTTGCTTTCTGCAGAAACGGACCGAAGAACCTGCAGTCGCCTTTGCCCCAGTCATTGACTGCGTCTCTACATCCACGACGGGACCGTTCCAGTGTCAATGCCAGTGCTGCATGTCCTGGTGGGACTCAGAAGGCTGTGAGCCATCCCGCCGTCGTCGAGTAGCCTGAATCCGCGAGTGTGTGAATGCTCAGAATGGTGCGTGATGTGGTACTCCATGCGCGCGCATTGCTGACGCGCCTTCTTGCTCTATAGCATTGGCGATGCTACCGGCCGACCATTGGACGCCGCGGCTTGCTCATCGCCTCTCCAAGACTACGTACCTTACTCGTGGCTATCGACGACAAAGTCGACAACCGTTATCGGCGAAACGACGACTGCTCGTCGGCGCGATTTGGGTTATGGCACACATACCAGCTTCAAGTTGGAGAGACGCAGGGTCGGCAAGTCCTGCGCTAAACGCGGCTGGAGGGTACGTGCTGATACTCTATTTCGTTCCTCGGTCGTCTCGACAGCTTTCAGTGGCGCATACATCGGATTTGTACTGCGGTAGCACGATCTCAGCGTCGTAAATATCGAATCGGTCGCGCTCACGCACTTCCTCCGCGCGAGGCACAAGCCTTGGCGGCAGCAAACTATAATGGAGACAAACGACGGTGCGCCTTCTTAGTGCCGGGATGCAATGCTTTCGTCCACTAACTTGAGTTTTGTAGTCCATATCTCAGGATATGGAACGAGCCGTGCTTGCTTCAAACTTTCCACTGTTCTACGTACTACCAGCGACTCCCTCTCCTCCACTTTTGCACACTCCCCACCCGGTTGTGCTCGTCCAGTGGTCACGTGCCACAGGACTCATCCTGATCGCGTCCACTACTCGTCGGAATGCGACGTTCTACGGAGACTACCCACTTACTCGATATTCATGCCATCCTCAGGCTCTACAACCATTTGCTACTACCTCAATACCTTCACACCCTCCATTTGCCCACTCCATACCTCTGTATCCTATGCATCCACAGCAATCCCGCGCTTAGCCAACCCTTCCCTAAACTGCTCAAACCACTCCCGGAACTGCTGCTCATTGCCGGGGTCGTCACCAGGTCCACCGGGGTTCGCCTGCACCTGCAGCGACCGCAGCTTCGGGAAGCCCCAAAGGATCGCCTCGGCGAGGCGGGGAACGTCCGGCCGCGGTGGAGCCGTGCTGCTGATGAGGAGTACGGTGTGTACCGCGGAGAAGCGCGGCCATTCGCCGTGCGCGGTGGAGTCGCTGCCTTGAGGCAGGTCGCGATTTGTGAGGTAGTGCAGGGAGAGGGTGTCGAGCGACGGGAGGTGGGTCGAGGCTGCGTGGAGTGCTCGAGGGAGAGCCGGCGTGGGGGCTTCGCTGGGCCAGATTTCGAGCTCGCGCAGGGCAGGAAAGCTACTTCCATCGGTGGGGGATGTACCGCCGAGCAGGGCGTCCACGTACAGCGCGTTTGCGATGAGTTTCTCAAGTTTGGGAAACGTGCCTGGGACCGTGGCGTTGTCATTCCGCGCGGCATGGTCCACGGAGACCATGTAGCTCAATTTCGTGAGGGTCCGGCTATGTCGATTGAGAAACTCGACGGACGCCCGGGGAGTGATGTTTCTGGTGAACACACGCACGGTCTCCAGCTTCGGAAGAACCAGTGCTGGATCGCAGAGAATTAGCGTCCACACGGAGATGTCGAGCTCGACAGCGAGGTGTAGCGTCGTGATGCTGGAGCTGTTGATGCAGAGCAGGGTCCAGGGAGAGTTGGGATTGGGTTCGATGAACCGCGGTCGTGACGGCGGACTCGCAACCGGCGCGGCGGATGGTTTTCCGGGACCCAATGGATACCGTGCCTCGAGGGTGAGGATGGATGTAATCGCGGGCACCCACTGCTTAGACCCGTCGTGCATCTTCCACCTAACATGCGGGGTGTTTGAGTATGCAGCCCAGGTCCGCATATCCCGAGCTTTGTGCGTGAATATAGCGCCGTTGGCGACGATGACGACCATGGGCGAGTCGCCGCAGAGGGAATAGAGCAGATTCGGCGCGGCGATGCTCATTCGCGTTGAGACTGGCCGCTCGACGAGGTTGTATTGGAAGGTTATCGAGATGGTGGTGATTCTGCGGTTCGTGAGGGTTAGGTGGTCGAAGAGGGCTCGGAGGGAGCGGAGGTTGGCGAGGCCGCCGTTGGAGAGGCCGTCTCGAGGGAGATACCCGAATATATCGAGTTTTGCTGGTGTGTGTGTGGAAGTGCCAGTGGAGGTCGGCGAAGCAAGCGCAAGACGAAGAGCATACAGCGCCTCAGAGGACGAGACGGACGCTGTGCCTGAAGAGAGATCCATTCCATGCCGCCGCAGTAGCGTGTCCTTGGCCAACTCGTTGAACCGCCTCGAAACGAGCGCGAGGGTGTGTAGTGTCGAGTTGTCTGCAACGGAGAGTACTTCGAGGATGAGCTCCGTGGGGAGGGTGGGGAAGACGGAGAGCGAGAGCGAGCTGGTGGTGCGGTGTCCGCGGGCCCAGATCATGAAGCGGGACATGGCCGTCGGAGACAAGTCTGAGAGCAAGGCTGTAGTGGACAGCCACTGACATTGACAGTGCTGATGACATCTGAATTAGACCAGGGGTAACAAAATGAAGGGAAAAATGCCCAAACTATTGTGGTATCGTACTTACAGTATGCATGGACTGTAAAATTTACTCGTATTAAACAAAAGTTACCAGTATCACACTCCTCAGTACTCAGTCACCAAAATTCCAACCAACATGCTGTACCTTTTTTTTAATTCTCCCCAGCTGTGACCCGTGACATTTTCGCCGAAATGTGTAATTCGGCCCGGATACCGGGCCCGGTGTGACAATTGTCTTACATAGTAGTGATGGCACAAGGTGACGAAATCTTTGACATATTGCCTTATTGGGACACTTTAGGACCAAAAATTTTGGCTGTGACCTGTGACCAGCTGAAATATTTCGGCAAAATAATTCAACGTGACTGTGACAGGAATAATTGAAAAATTGGTACAGTAATCTGATAAAGAACCAATATTATTAAATAATCTTAAGAGATATAATAGAGGTCTTGCTTGACAGCGGTCAACCGCTGATTTCCGTTGCGCTGATCAACCGCTTGCCATCTCCCTCAAATTTGAGTCTTTTGGTTTGAAAGTTGGAGGATGGGTCCTTCTGGCCTTCCAGACTAACCTAGTACAAAAATAATACAGTCGCTAAATGGGCACCGAGACAGGACCCCAAGCGGGACCAGCAATGTACATGGTGCACAGTCGCCTTATATTTTGATGATATCTACCTACATATAAGGAGATTTACCAGCTGAAGTTTCAGCCAATTTTGTCAACTCCTCCTGCCATAAAGTGCAAACTTTCAAATTTGCCAAATTTGGAAATTTTGGAAAAAGATTGGCTTCTTAAGCACTGGTAACTTGTCAGACAGGGCCAAGTTTTTGTGTGGCTATCAAAACATCTTACCCCTATCTATCCTGTCTCTCTCCATCTCTGATTGCAAGAAGATAGCTCCCAAAAACTGAAGTGTCCCGGTTCCCGGAATAATTGCATTTTCAATGTTACAATTTCATCTCCTCATATCTTTCTGCAGTGATGGGTGACGGTCCTCAAATTTTTGTAGGTCATAGACAGCCTGTAACCCTCAACTTTGACCAGATTTTGGATCATTCCGACAAGTACTCCGCATGTAGTAGGCAAATTAACACTAGGTGTCCCGCTTCCCATTTAGCGACTGTACAGAGATTTCCTCGTTGACATGCAGAAACAGCCCCTGAAGCTAGAAAAGCCAGAAATTTGTCGTTTATATCTACGAGACTACAGGAACTACAGGCAGTAGTAGTACATATACATGCTTTACCTACCGCAATACACTGATATCTACTCACAAAAAAAGCCATCATAATTGTACCTACAACCGGAAGTGGTTGAGAACCGCAACTGAAAACAGCGGTTGACCGCTGTCAACCGCTGCACCGCAAGACCTCTAATGGTAGTACCAGTGATTAAATTTGATAACTGGCACTTAAGTAGCTTTATCTGGGTCAGTTTACCAGATCCCTGTAAATCCATGTAAACTGAACCAGGGATCAACTGTCAATAGCGGGAGCGAGTGTTTAAACATTTATTGAGCCTCCAAAGAGTCCTAGGGCATCAAAATAATTTATTTGGCTGCATTGGCGCCATTTTCTGGTGCTCAGAGCCAAGTCAAATATATTTTACACTAACTCGCCAATAAATGCTGTTTTCCTGTGTTAATTGGCGTTTCCAGGTGCTTTAATGTGTACAAAAGGCTACCCGAGGCTCACCTTCGAAGCTCCAGCATTTAAATTGAACCAAAAGCCCAAGAATTGGGCTAGAGACAGGCTCATCATGCCCATTGGGAAATGTTCCAAATGCGGAGCTTAAGTCGCATCAAGTATTGATCGGTTTACGTCATTCTGAGCGCAAGACCCAGCACCGCAGGCCCAGAAATTTTGGGCCCAAACGGGCGCAGAATTGACCGAGTTACAGGGCTTTTGATCTGTTGATGTGGGCGTAAACCCACCGTAAATTGATCAAATTTACCGTAAATCGAGCACTTAATGCACTTGATCCGCTGAGAAGGGGCGCTCGAGTGCTCGACCGGACGGAGAGAGAAGACTGCAGAACCGCACAGAAGACAACACCACCAAAACCCCAACGCCTTTCAGAGTGAAGACGAGTGGAAAGGATGTATCTTCCGCGCAAAACCCCACAGAACAACTCTCAAGCCAAGCCGCGTCCCCAAGCGAGTTCAAGCTCTAGGTACAGAGCCTGTAAACAGGTTGTAGGGCAGGAACGATGAAGTGTGGATAGGAAAGGGTCAGAAGAGCAAGTCTTCCGACGTGTGCGTCCGCGTACTACCGGGTGTTTCCCTCTCTCGAGTGGACCGACCCAATCAGATGCTCGCGCAAGGATAAACCCCCAGAACCCAATGTCGCTGGTTGAAGATCCGATATCGCTGCCGAAACCAATAACGCTGCCGAGAATACGCTGCCGAAACCCTTGATACGCTGCCGAAACCCTTATTCGCTGCCGAGACTACGCTGCCGAAACCCTTGATACGCTGCCGAAACCCTTATACGCTGCCGAGACTACGCTGCCGAGACTAACGCTGCCGAGACCACAATGACGCTGCCGAGACCATAATGACGCTGCCGAGACCGAATTAATGCTGCCGAGACCAAAATAACGCTGCCGAGACCAGATAATAGCAGAAGGGTTTGTTTGCTGTGACTATAGCTGAAGTCCAACTGAGTGCAATACCCGCGAAGAGACCCCTAATGCCCGTAGTCAACGGCGACACTAGATTGTCTTCTTCTACATCCCCCCAAGTCCTTATATACGCGTCTTCCATCACTTCCCATCATCTCCCATCATCTTCCAGTCCCTCGGTTCCCTCTGAAGTCGTTCCAGACCGTTCCAACTGCCGCGTTGCTTGACGATAGCGCCACTCGAATATACTTGCGATCGAGTTTGTTGTGTAGGACGAGCGGAAGTGCCCGTCCGGGTGTTCTGGTCGATCCTCCTAAGGTATCTCCGATATCTCCGTGTGCCTTCCCCTCCAGGGACAGCCTTCCACCATCTTCAGCTCCTTCCTAGCTTTCTCCCGGTGGTTGAATCATCTCAATCCGTGAAGTATAGCCAGAGCTATGCCCGAATCAATCTCCTGGTCTGGAAATCACCCGGCCCGCCAAGCCGATCGTTGTCCTGGCCTAAGTCATCAAGCCGATGTCAACGGAAGATCTTGGATCCTGACTTCCGGTCGCTATCCGGTTCCCTCGATAGCCGAAGACGCGGTCACGTGTTTCCCGCTTGCAGATCCTTTTAGGATCGACGCCCCTGAGTTGGCTGCCACGCCGTACTTCTATCTTCCTCCCCTTCTGGTGTGTCTCCGAGTTTGGATTACCTCGGAAGATGGGCTCTGCTTTGACTATGTTTACCCAGTACCCGCATTTTCCTTAGGCAGAGTGTGAACTCCCTTCAGACGCGTAATACCTTCGCAGATATCTCCCTACTAGCCGCTCGGGGTATAACGCTAGCCTTGAAGATGTGCGGAGAAGTCAAAACAGCGCAAAATGTTGCCATTCCGCTTCCTCTTCCGGATTGTCTCTCCATCTCCGCAAGTGTCATAATCAACTTCAGCATTTTGCTTCCGTGATTACTAACACATCTCCTTATTCTATCTCGTGTGGGTCCCTGATTCACAACTTCTGGAACCAGTCTCTTCTTTCCTCCATCTCCAACGCCTGCTCCTTTTGCTCGACAACGTCTGCCTTGCAAAACCTCAGTCTTCCATCCATTCAACGTTTCCTTGGCACTCTTCTCAAGCGAAAACAAACTTTCGGCCGCAGTATCTGCCTCCAGTCGCTTAAGCTTCTGGGGTCTGCGTCTCAGGGATTCTATTGCACCCCGTTACGACACTTTCGGCATCGGTTAGGTTCTTTTAAGAACCGCTCTTTTTGCACGAAGGCCCCATTCTCTCTTCCTTTCCTCCCTCATGTTCGAATTCCCCGGCGACGCGCGGCACGCTCCCCTCACCGAGCACGCCCTCTGGGCGTACCTGGCTGGCTCGTCTATGCAGGCCTTCCGCGAGATGATTCAGCGTCTCATCGCTGAATCCACCGTCGGCGCCGCGTCACCCGTTTCCGACCAGGAGTTCGTCAGCGCGTTGAATCGCTTCCTCCGTCCCTTGGTACGTCCTCTTTTCTTTTCTCTTCGCGGTCTTCTTCGTTGCTAACGCACCACTTTTCAGCGATACATCTGGTATTCGTCCGACGCCTTGTCGGCGCTCGGTACCCCCGAAGCTCTCGCGTCTCTCTTTCGCCTTCTCCAGCTGCGCATGTCCTCCATTCCGCGCGCTGATCTTCCTTCCGACTACTTCACCATCAATCTCGAGCTCTACGTGGTGCGTCGCCTTTTTCCGTTGTTTTTCAACGAAGACTGACTTCCCTAGGGCCCTCCTCCTCGGCAACTGCCCATGATCTTCAACAAGTTCATCGCTGAAGTCTCGCTGGCGCGCCTTCCTCCTTTCGACTTTTCCGACACCCCCTTCAATCTCACAACTCATCGCGCGCGTCAAGCCGCCGCCGCTTTGGCAAACGACCCAGGCAACCCGTTCCAAATTACGACGCCTATGTCGGGTTCTGGGAAGCTTCAAGCACCCGCCAAACCGCACGTTCTCGTCCCGTACGCCTCTTTTCTCTCTCTCTTTGGGTTATTTGATTTGCTAATGCGTTTACGTTTTCTGAAGATCCCCGGCAAACGCGTCTTCGGCGTCTGCCAGTGGTAGCCGCAAGCGCGGACGGTCTGGGTCTGTGGAGACTGCAGCGCCGCCTGCAAAAGCCGCTCGCGCCTCGTCTTCTTCCACGGTACGCCTCTCCCTTGCCATTTAACTCTTTTGCTGCCGATTATTCGTGCTAACGAACCTCTTCTGCAGACTAAACGCCCGGCCCCCAAGAAGCTACGCCCGCCGGCGGATGCAAAGGGCAAAGCCAAGGCGAAACCCAAGGCTAAGACTGAGCCCGCCGCGGCTGCTTCTAAGGTACGTCTCTATCTCTACTCTTCCGTTTTCTTCTTCTGACGTGTTTATTCCTCGTAGACCGCTCGTCGCGCTTCCGTCGCTCCCGTCACTGCCGTTGATGACGACGACGAAGAGGACGAAGACGACGAGGAAGACGAGCTCGAGGAGGAAACCGTTCAGCGCGTCGCGCCGCACAAGGTTGTCGTCCAACCTGCGCCTGCCGCTGCGACCCTCCCTCGCAAGGTCTTCCAGTACAAAGACGTCGACATCACCACCGACGAGAACCTGACACCAATCGTCCGTGGGCTCGGAGAGCTTGCCTCTCGTACCGCGGCCGATAAGTAGGGTACGTCGTCCGTCTCCTCGTAAATCTTCTCTCGCTAACTCCCTTCTTCTAGCGTCGTGCCTTATCGGCATGCCCGGGCTCAAGAACTTGCTCGTCACCGTTTCGGACCCTCAACAGCGGAAGGCGACTTTCCAGACGCTCCCGCTCCCGGAAGTTACGTTCCACGGTGAAAACCCGCTCGCGTCGCCCGAATGGACGTACGCTGAACCTGAGCCCATTCCGCTCATCGAATTCGAGACGGCCGACCCCACGGTTGATCCGCTCAAAGGAGTACGTCTCTTTCTCTTTTCTTCTACTCATTCCGCGACTTGAACTAACCTGAAGTTCTTCCAGGTCAGTGTCAAGTGCACGAATTGCATGACTCGGGCTAAGCTTTGCATCTCGCAGGGACCGGGCCTCTGGTGTTTCGAATGCGGCGCGAACAAGGAGTGGGCCAAGTTCTGCTCGCATCGGTACCCGACGGTCGCCTTGAATCGCATCTACGACGAGGCTGTTCCTCTCTCAGCGCTCGCGCCCGCTGGTATGTCATTCTTCCTCTCTTCCTCAACGTCTTCTGATACTAACATCCATCTTCAGAAACTCGTCGACTTGTCGAAAACATGGGCCGTGCCAAGAAGATCCTGGCGCAGGCCGCGTCGATGCACCTTGAAGCGCTCAACTCCGTCGCGCACTCCGTCGGCGCCCTCAACAACCACCTCCTCGAGGTCAATCGCACGATGGGCACGGAGACCCTTGCCGCGCGGTTCGACTTCGCGGACCAGACTCCCGCGCAGGCGCTGAAGACCATCTCGCGCCTCTTCGACCGTATGGACAAGATGGCGACGATGTTCCACCACACGCCCGGCGAGGACCCGTTCGCTCTGGACGATGCTCCAGACGAGGAACCCGAGGCGGAGTTCCAGGCTCCAGGACCAATGCAAGTGTCCCCAACGCCTGAACCGCCGAAGACGCTCCAGGAGATCGCGCAGGAGGACGTGAGCATCGAGAACCACGGGGAAGAGGCGTCGCAGGAGGTCGCGCAGGCACATGGTGCCGAGAGCAAGGCAGCAGCCTAGTCTCTCGGGAAGGTACGACCTTCTTCTGCTTATTCCGACCATTCCCACTGACTTCTCTTGATAGCCCACATGTGTTTCGACCTCCGACGCTCCCGTGCTTTCGTTCTGGTCGCGTTCGGGTTGGTGCTTGCTGGTTGTCGCGTCGTTTCTTTCATTTTTCGTATCATCATGCTCTCCACCCCCACTATTTGTAATACTGCCCTCTCCACGCGTTAGGTAGATCTTTGTATAGACTACCACGCGTCAAATAGACCGTATTGTGCTCTTCTTCTGTGTGAACGCGTGAAAACGCGTCGAGTGAACTTGTACGCAAGATTCAAGTGTGATCAGGATTGCTTAGTCAGCAAATCCATCCACAGAGAATAGTCAGGAGATGCTCCACGCCGATAGAATAGGTTAGAACTCGCTTGTAGGCGGTTGTAGCCAAGTCAATACGATCGTATCTGCCTCACGTAGGTCTAGAATGTCGCGGAAACGTATCTTCCGCGTATTCCGAGCCCCTGGAATTCATCCAAATCGCTACAATCAAGATCACGCAAAATTTACGCTGCCTTGTAGAGCTCCTAAGACTTCATCCTGTGATTCTCTCCCCTCCCCCATTCTTGAAATTCGCTGTCCCAGCGAACCCAATAAATGGAAAGGCAACTTTCTCCCCTCATTCTCCCAGAACAAGATCCCCACACATTCCTCTCTCTTCGTGGTCCACCTCTGCCGACCACAGCGACTCACTCCTCCCTCTTCCGTACTCAGCCATCGTTATCCCCACCTCCGGACATTATTCTATATCCTCTCGAAATGGGCGACCACGAGGCTCCTCTTCACAACATGCTTGGTGCCGAAATTCGAGCGTCGGTCAAGGAGGCGTTCGCTTCTGTAGCGGCGTCCAAGACCCAGCCGACCTTCGTCTTGAAGATGATCATTAACGGCGCCTTCGAAAAGCATGTGCGTCTTCTATCTCTTTGCCCTTTCTTCCGTCTGAAGTCCTTGTAGAAGGGCATCTTCAAGGACCCCAAGTTCCTCAATCAACTCGCGCAGTGCTCCGAGATCGTCGGAGACGCCGAGGCTGCGAAACCCGTCCTCAAGAAGTACTTCCAGGCTGTCGATGCTGCCGACACTGCCGGTAACCTCGCTATTCTGGCGCACAACACCGTGGAGAAGCTCCAGAACCTCGCCGCCGGGTTTGAGGCTATCAAGACCCGCGTATGCTACGATCCCTTTCGACCGGAGTCCTTCCAGGAAGTGCTGAACTCCCTTGAACAGGCCTTCGTTCGTCTTCTAAGCTCCGACTCTTTCTTCGACTCAATCTCTCAGAAGGAATCCCAGGCCCGCGCCAAGAAGGACGCGGAGAAGGTGCGTGGCCCCCATTCTTTAACTCTAGCCCGCGTTCATATGATTGCAGGCTGCCGTTAAGAAGGTTCTTAACACCAACTTCCCTGCCTTCCGCACATTTCTCAACTCCATCCAGGCGGCCAACGAATCGACGAAGCCTAAGGTCGGAGAACCTAGTCTCCCTTCATATTCTTCATCTAATGTCTCTGCCCAGACGCGTGGCTCGTCCAATGCCAAGGTGCGATATCTCCCGCGCCATTTCTTCGTCTCAGACTTATTCCAGCATCAGCGCAACTCCGAAATCCCGAAGATGGCGAGGTGCGACTCTTGCACTGTCACCACACTCCCCCACGATAACGTTCCCTGCCCTGCGCATCAGGTCGTTGAGACCACTAAGCGCAAGAAGGTACGCTCGTTCTTCACTTCCACTTTTCCATCGCCAATCTCTTCTAGCCAAAGAAGGCCGCCCGCGGCGAGTCCGAAGACCCGTCTCTCACCACTTCCGGAGAGTCGGACGAAACCAAGGCCAACACCGATAGTTCGGGAGACGCGGTTATGACCGACGCTACCTCTGGTGCAACCCAGGTTGCCATCGTACGCGTTCGCATTGCTATCTCGCAGATCCCCATCTTATCTTCTGATAGATTCCCGCTGATATGGTTCGCTTCCGTGTACGTGCTCCTTCTTATCTCATCTCCGCTTCCGTTGACAGTTCCGGTATCGCCACCGATAGGTCGCGAATCCGTATCACGTCAACCTTAGCTGCCCCGCCGACGTCGAATACACCTCCGTGAGCGATCTCCTCGAACATTGGTTCGCCGACAAGACGATTTCCGCCACCAACGCCCAACTTCTGGAGCTCGTTACGAATGCGCAGCAAGAGGCCCTTGTCGCTGTCCAGCACATGGCTTACGCGCCGGAACTACACCACCGTTGTGGAGGCGTACCGTGGGCTCGTCCAAGTGTGCAAGGAGAACGATATTGACCTGGACGACAAACTTCCGTGCGTCCATCGGATCTTGGCCCCAATTCACGTCCGCTCACTTCTTCCAAATAGCCATGCTGCCGAGTACCTTGCCATTATCAATGGCAAAGCCAAGATGGCTACCATCTAGACTCCCGCATGAGTCCATCTCACGAATCCACTTCCTTCACGTCTCTCCTTAACCCCGTTCCAATCTTCCACCACTGTCGTTACAGTCCCCCGTTCTTGACCATTGTACTACTCCACCAGGTGTTTACCGCAGCGAAGATAGTTTGTGTATCATCTTTCCCGATCTTCCCCCCCTTCGTCTCGTAGTTACTTTGACGATGACGAGTGTCAATGGGAGATGGATTACGAGTTAGATGGATACCTCGATTGAATGATCATTGTGTTCCGCAGATATCTCCGCTAGCAACGACAGGTTCCCGGTTCGACTCCCGTAGTGAACACTTCTCTTCTACTCAGTATCCGAATCTTCCGAGTCTAGATTGACACCATCAAAGTGAAGGTCGTTCATCCAGAACTCGTCCAATTCGTTTCCCCGTTCGTCCAACTCTCTCAACTCTTCAGCGGACATATCAATGAGCTTCTCCACGTCCTCCGGAATTGCAATTTTTGCCCGGGCTTCGTAAGGAATAACTCTGAAAGCCGCGACTTTCCCTGGCCACATCGCTCCATTCAATTCACATACGAGATAAGAGCCGCCCTTGGTTCTTCTGACAACAATCATGGGTCCCAGATATCTGAACTTGGCCTTGCGGTCCAAACTGTTCTCAATCCGAGTGTTCCTTATCAGAACAATGTCCCCTGGCTTGAAGTCGTAGTCCATGATCACAGCCTTATGAATCTCCTCGTAGCGCCTCACTGCTGCTATCTTCTCCTTTGATACACGCGCCCGCATTTCAAGAATATGCTTCCTGTGCTTCGCTAAGGCCCCGCTCGTAATCCAACCAATTCCGCGGTCGAAATAATCCTGTCTGGATAATCTACCAGCCAAGTCGCTTCTACCACATCCAATGGAAGGATGGGATGACAGCCGGTCGCCGCAAAATACGGAGAACAGCCTAATCCCCTTCGCACAGTAATTCTGTCTGCCCAAACAACTGGAGGCAAAAACCAGAACCACTTCGAGATATTTCCGCCACATGCTTTCACAATAGACTGTC
The DNA here is from genome assembly GCA_014461115.1 of Mycena chlorophos. Classification (NCBI taxonomy): domain Eukaryota; kingdom Fungi; phylum Basidiomycota; class Agaricomycetes; order Agaricales; family Mycenaceae; genus Mycena; species Mycena chlorophos. The sequence continues at coordinate 634,350 of JACAZE010000002.1, read as the reverse complement.
GAATATCCCTGTGCCCACTCTCTACCGGTCCATTTGCTTGCGAATTATACGGAGAGATTTGTATTCCCGTTATCCCGTACTTCTTCTCAAGCCAATCCATCGCTGCAAGGAATTGCGGAGCATTGTCGGTCACTATCTCCCGTGGACAACCCCATCGGCAAATAATGTATTCCAACAAGAATCTCCCAACCGCTGCTGCATTGTCAGACCGTAATCCCTGCGCCTCGAGCCATCGACTAAGCGAATCTCGAGCAGCAATTACGAGCTTATGCCCATTTGATGTTGCGCCCATTACCAGCACATCTGTATGAATCTTCCTGGAATAGACTCGGTGTGTGGGTAGGAACCGGAGGTATCTTCAAAAGTCGCGACTGGCGCACTTGACACATGTGGCAAGATTTAATGTACCAGGACACATCTCTCTCCATCTCCGGCCACCATAACCTGAGTTCCAGTAAGGATTTCGTAGCGTAAACGCCGCGATGACCCAGACTATCGTGTGCCGCTCGCATCATTCACATTCGGTGTTCAGGTTCGACTACAATCTGTATCGTTCCTTCACGACCCTTCCTCAACAATCTTCCGTCTCCTCCGAGATAGAAGTTTCGAGCGTACTTAATGAGAGACCTATGTGCCCGGTCGGAAAATCCTTCCGGCCGCTCAAGTGGGTTTTTAAGCCATTCTCGCAGCACAGAGACACGGTCATCCATTATTATTCCGTTCTTACTCCTCATATTCTTCGGATACGGTTCTCTCTTCACCTCATCCCATTTCAGAGCAGTGTCCGGGAGTAACTTCTCAGTCTCCCGAACGAATTCCTCTAAAAACACAGGTATAGGCTTATTCTCTTTCGCATAAGCCTCTCGAACCACAGATGTCTCCTCCCGGGTTCGAACATCCGCCTCTTCGCAATCGGCCAGGAATTCAGATAAGATAGCATCTCCGCTATCTCCGGCAATCTCCTGAAGGTACCCGCCTCGAGTATCAATGTTCTTCTTGAAGTCCTCGAAGTCGTAAGGTTGCGGAATTGTCTCATCCCAATTCGCATCCTTCTCCGGTATCGAAATATCCGGAGGACCATCTGTCGAAGGCCACTCTTCATCCCCTGGTTGTACATCTCGTCGCGAAAGCCCGTCCGGTGTGAACGTCTTCCCCTTCACATGTCGAAGACGGAAATGGAACATCAGAATTTGCTCTATCCACCGATTAATGGTCGCGTTAGGTCCCATTCCCGGATTTTCAAGCATTCCCTTAATGTACATTGCGTCTGTCTCGACCACAAGGTTCCTGCATCCCAGTAACCAGTATTGCATCGCTTCAAGAGCTCGCTTCAAGCCCCAAAGTTCCCTCTTCGCTTGGGAGAACCGGGCATGATGCTCATCCAACGGAATAGACGCGAAACGCGCATAGTACCGTTTGCCAGGCTCTTCCGAATGCGTTTGGTAGACTGCAATTCCCACAGCTTTCCAAGAAGTGTCAACTTGTAACACAGTCTCGTATTCCGGGTCATAGTTCAATGGCCGAATAGCTGGGCAACTCGCTACCGCGTCCTTCAAAGCTTGCATGGATTTCTCTTGCTCTTCACCCCACTCGAATTCAACATCTCCCTTCAACAACCTCGTAATCGGAGCCGCCATTACTCCGAAGTCCTTAATGAAGTGCCGAATATAGGTCAAAGTTCCAATGAACTGCCTTATTTCGGACACATTTTTCAAGGGACCCCAGCGAGAAATAACTCCGACCCTGTCCGTAGAAGGGCGTCTTCCAGCAAAAGAACAAGTGTGGCCAACCACCTCAAATTCATCTGCGCAGAGTACCGCTTTCTTCCCGGAGATGGTCAATCCCGCGTGTTCCAAACGCTGAATGACCCGATCTACGTTGGTCAAATGCTCGTAGACGAAGCGCCTAATCCCAGGGTTATCCGGAATTCGCTCTTCAGTTCCGTCTTCCAGAACATAGCGCGAATCCGGGCCTCGGACCGGAACATCATCGATATACGGCATACTGACGTGTGGGATCTCATCCCGCAGAATGTAGGTTACGTCGTCATGGAAAATTGGAACGGAGTTGGTCCAGCCCATTGGAAGTTTAACCAATCGCATGGCCCCGAAGGGCGTCTGGAACGTAGTGTAGTCTCTCGACGGTGATACGTGTGCTATCGGCCTAACACCAAAACAACCAAAACAACACTCCAAACCACCAAACCAAAACACTTATAAAGCGCGGTAGGGTAATTTAAAGAGCAAGGTCTTAATCGTAATAGCGACCAATGCGAGTAGTCGGCCTCTTGCAAGGCTAACCAGTAGTATGCAAGGGGATAACAGGTATTGAGGCAAAACTCAAGTGGGGTTTCAAAAGCTTGTTCGAGAGGATTCAGAAAACTCAAACGCGATTTATAAAATCTCGATTGAGCTGTCCCAAGACAATCCAACAGTGTGTGTGTGTGTGTGTGGTTGTTGGGTGGTTGTGAATTAGCACCAAGTGTGGTCCAAAGTTCTCGATTAAGAGAGCTCAAACAACAAATACAGCAATTCAGGTGAAAGGGAGCGCTAAATAGCCAGCTCAACTTTAATCACAATCTCCGATCCTTTGCTCTACTTGTTCACTCAAAGCCCACTCTGCGTGGCTTAGTCCCAAAGTTGATTTCCTTCAATTTCTCCAAGTGGGTTCTCTCCCAAGTATGCGGCAAACTCCAAATTCCAATCCAAATTTGTTATAGCTCAGCAATTTGAGTATCCCAAATCAAGTCACGTTCCTTTCCCTTGGCTCCGGGAAGGTCTTCGTGCCAATCCGAGGCCCCCCAGGCCTTTAAATACATCAATCATGAGATAAAAACCAAATATGATGATACAAGCATGCGCTGGGAAGGCTTCCCGAGCCAGCCGTGTTGCGATGCTTGGCGTCCCAGAGTCACATGCTGATTGTGTCAAGACCATCCTGGTATCAAGATGGTGTTTTGCTCCTGATTTGGCCATTGTCAGATGGTGAGTTCCTCAAACGATCTATTCGGGATCGCGTAGGGGCAATTGTTCTGGTTCAAATGGTACCGGATTCGTCATTATCGTCCAAGAAGTTGTCCCTATCGGTGGTGTTTTCTTCCTCACTCCTGTGCCTGATCGCCGGAGGCATGCATGCCCATGACTGATCTCCTACGTCATCCTCATTACCCAATTAGTCGTATTCCGCTGGTGAGCCCGCCCAGATCGTCCCGCCGCTGTCCGACCCGAATGATCCGATGTCAGAACCGCCGTGCTCGCCCTAAGTCCCCAGTACCGAGTTCTTGAGTTCACAATTAAGCATTCCAGCTAGCCGCGCTTCATCTAAGCTCTAATCCCGATTTCTCAAATGGTATATTCACGCGACGGGGCTTTCCGCGTGTCGAGTTCCTCTCCAAGCCGCCCTAATTACAAGGCAATTAAAGGAAACTGGACTTCAGCGCTTTTACACGCGTTGGGCGCAGATCCCTACTTGTAGATTGGCTCTAACTAACCACGCGGGAACGTGTTAGTCCTATTTGGAACCTGATTCAGCCCAGAAAAGCGCAAAAACGCGAGTTTTTGGCACCATTCTGTTTTATGGCTTATCATCTCCCCCATTTTTTTTGCTCTCGACTGCCCCCAGTCGACTCTATAGGCTTTTGGCCCCTTCAGAGCTTGAACCCGACTTCGCTGATGCTCGTCCTAAGACACGCGTCCCCTTCCAACTCAATCCAAAGTCTCTTTTCGCTAAGCGAGCACAAACTCAGCTGCGGAAAGCTTAGTTTCCAAGGCCCTGTGCCTGGCGTGATGGCTGATCGGCATTATGCTTTGGCACTTCCCACAGAGTTTTGACACTTCCAAGCGCCACAAGCTCGTCCCTTGATCCGTCGCGTCATCAGTGGGCGCGCGCTGATCCCTGCTTTCCAGCGATACCCGCAAGTCCGTGCATCCTTCAAAGCCCCGCGTAACTTTACGCGTTTTGTCGATCTCGGAGCCAAATAAGCCTTCATGTATGAATTCAAGCTTATTTCGTGCCGTAGGTCGAGCTTCTGACTCTGTTTTCCGGACAGACTGCGCCTTCCCTTCCAGACAGACTTTTCTCTTTCCAGACAGACGTTTTGCTGAAACGCAAAGGGATTCGAACTCCGCTTGGGGCCTGTCATAAAAGACGGCTCGTTTTTTCCAAGTCCCCTTATTCGCGTTTCCCCTCTACGTCGTCGTCGCCATGTCGTCTCGCACCCCCCAAAACGCCCACCAAATCGTCTCCTCCAAAACCCTCGTCCTCTCGGACGCCCAAAACCGTGGCCCCCGCGTTCGCTAAGGCCAAGTTCAAGGCGATGTCGACTCAACGCAGCGCGCTGTGGGTGCCGTTCATGCATCCCGACTCCGCCTCGCTCGTCGTCGCCGCCCGTCTTTTCGCCCTCGACCCTCGACTTCGATCCCGAAGAGGCTCTCGACTTGCTCTCGATCTCCCGTCCTTTCATCGTGCGTCTTGTCTTTTTCTCGATTTTCGTCGAAAATGCTGACTTCGCGCTTTTCCAGTGCTACGTCGCCAGCATCTCCGGCCGCCGAGAGTAAGGAAGCGCGTCGTTGCGGAGTCCATGGGATCGGGTTGCTCATCGCCCATCTCATCGAGGTCGTCTTGGAGTCGAAATTCGCTCAAGGCATCGACGTCGACTATGGCTCGTTCCCCAATTTCGTCACTGACGAGGTGCGTCGCCCCCCTACTTATCCGCATTTCGATTAAGCAGGTATTAACGCTCCACTCTCGTTTAGACCGTCCCTCGTCTTCCATTCGACTTCCTCATCCCAACCGTTCCCGACACTTTCCCTCCTACGCGAACAACTCCTGAACGCGCCCTGCTTTGCGTGCGCAGCGCCACAGTCACCCCGCCGAAGACGAGATCGAGGATATGTCCGCGGAAGAGGACTCCTACGATGCGGCGTACGACTCGTGCAACGCCAGCGACGACGACACCGTCGCGACGCATCGCAAGACCCTCCATGACGCGGCCGTGCTGGACCGCTCGGGCGCCTCGATGACAAGCGCCTCAAAACCCTGTTCCGCATTTTCCTGTACGTCCCGTTTGTCCCCATCGATCTCGATTTAGCTAACCGTCTTGCTTTTCTTTTCTCTAGCGGCGCGCCGTCAACAGATCGACGAGCACTATAGCGACGAGGCTCGCAAGAAGCCGAAGCTTCCGAAAAGGGCGACGGCAGCGACACCGAAGACGACGAGTCCGAGAAGGACGAGTTGAAAACGCCGGTGCCGAAGTTGCCTCCGCCACCGCCCAAGCGTCCGCGTCGCGCCCCAATGTACGTATTCCTTTTTCTCCCGAACTATCTCCGTACTGACGTCTTGTCATTCCCGATTAGCGCGCCAAAAGCACCCGAGCCGGGAGCCGAGTCCGACAACCCTCGGCCGAGGCGCCGTCCTCGCAGAGACGAGAACTCGACGGTCCCGCAGAGTTCGCTGCCGACCAAACAGCTCGTGCCTCCGCGCCCAGCTCCCCGGTATGTTGCTTTCCAAAGGTCCCCTTTTCCCTTGCTCACGCCATTTTCTCGCAGCCGTCTGACCAAGAGGACCGTGCCGGCCAAGCCGAAAACTCCTTCGGTGGTGGAAATCGAGCGGGACGAAGAACCCTGCGGTTCGTCGTCCCTGCCATTTTATTTTCTCGAATTAACTTTATCCCCTTTTTAGGTGATCCGCCCGGCCTCGCCGCTCCACGCGTAACACGGTTCCCAAGGAGTCGGATCACGAAGGAGGTCCCAGCCGCCCTCGCCGTTCGTGTAAGTTGCCGATCCGCACTTTTCCGATTCACCGGCTGACATCTTTTTGACAGCCGGCGCAACCCAAAAGCCGTCTATCGACCTCCTCGTCTCCGGCAAGACGAATCCTCGCGTCTCGGTCCCCGAGTTCAATCGACTCATGGCCGACCTGTACCAGTTGTCGACGACCCACAAGGCCGAAGGACATCTAGGTACGTCCGATTCTTATCTCGAAAGCGGACCTTCCTGATACTAATCGAGGGGGTACAGTCGACACGGTCCTCGCTAATCACGAGCGCGTCGCCATCACCATGTCGATCGGCCAGCCGGCGATCCGTCGCATGCCGGTCCTCCATCCCGCTCGGTTCGCGTTCCAGCGACAAGGCCTCGCTGCCGCAGTTCTTCGAGTTGCCGCCGGGCATCGACCTCAACGCCTACATCTCGCGCGTCGTCGGATTGGATGCCACGGTACGTCTTCTCGTTTTTCTCGGCTTCGATTCCGTTTCCAATTAGCTGATCAATCGTTGATCAGGTTCATTGGTCGTGCCTTAGTTGCATCGCGGCCCGCAAAACGTGCGTCGCCATCGCGCGCGGCACGCCTTGCCACCGTTGCCGCAAGAAGACGCTCCCCGCGTGCGACCACGCCCTCAACAGCGAGGAGCTCGTCGAGCTCTTCTCGCAGTTGGGCCCGCAGATGGATCGTTACGGCGAATGTAAGTCCCATCCATTCCGAATAAGCTCTTTCGTCCTTTGCTGATGCTCTCGTTTATTTCTAGCGCTCAACATCCTCTTCGAACAATACGCCGCCTCGTTCGAGCAGCTCTCCCACGTCGTCAAGCTGTCCGAGATGCTTGACGATCAGACTCGCAACGCCGCCGCCGCGTTGAGCGACGTGATGGCCGAGATCGTCAAGTCCGACGGGATCACGGCCTTGCTCGACCGATTCGTCACTCCAGAGACCGACGACGCGAAGCTCGCAGCGGTCCGCGAGTGGATCTCTCGCATGCTCTTCACGCCGCCTGCCGGCACGAGCCGACGCCTGTCGGTGAAGAAGAAGGCGCGGATCCCACGGTCTTGTCGTATCCTGACGACGGCGACGCGGAGGGCGAGAGCGACGACGGGATGGAGGTCGACATCCCGAAGAAGTCGAAGGGAAAGGGCAAGGCGGGGAGTAGCTGGCCGACGAGGATACGGAGTCACTACCGGCTAGACTGGTTTTAGTGTTAAACAGGTAACCCGTTTAATCGTCGCGAACTCCGTTTCCTCGCTAATCGACATCTCAGCTCCCCCAGTATCTCTCACCGGACCTATTTCCTCCTTCTCGGTCGCCGTGACGTATATGTGTTCGATGTAGTTGCGCGCGCGTGTCCGCCGGTCTGTCGGCGTGTAATATTTTGTATTCCTCACACCGAGCTCCGCCTGAACCGAATCCAAGGTTCGAGCGTGAAAAATATATCTCCCGTGTTCTGTTCAGTAGTAACCGTCCGATTACCCGTCCGAACCAACGCGCTTGATTATCTCCACGCCCACATCCAGGCGTCGCGGATCCTCACTGCCTTCTGCGCATGCATCTCCGATCATCAAGAATAGAAGTCTGATGTCATGCCGGCGGCTAGATTAGATCCTCAATCGCCCTTATCATGTCCGCATCCTACGCTCAGTCCCTTAAGTCGTTTCTTCGACTAAGTAACTCCGGGCTACCAACTTGCACTTGGTAGAATATGCATCATCCATGGATCTCGATTAAGCGCAGCGCGCGATTGCAAATTTCCCAATTAGGCTGTGCCTGGAAACCTTTGTCGATCGTGCGCCCACTCCTGGATTTTCGTGTTCTTTCTGCAGCCGGGACTGCGACGCCGCGTAGACAGCGCTTCCCGGAGCTCGATCTCCACAACTACACGCGTTCTAGACCTGGGCTCAACACCGAGTCCATCTGCTTTTCCTGATCCAACTCGTGCATCTCCATGAGATCCAGCTACTCCCATTCTTTCGCCACACCGCGTATTCGTTGCTTGGTGAAATCTCGAAAATTTTTAAGGACCCCGGGTGATATTCGACCCGACTCTCCCCCATTTTTAGAAATTTCGCTGTCCCCAGCGAAGCATATAAAATGCACCACTGGGTCGAATACGTCCCGTTGTCGACTCGCTTCCCTTCGCTGCTCGACAACATCTCTTCTCTCATGGCGCCTAACCGCGTTCCTTCCATTCCTGCCACCCAGCTTGCCGCGTACCAAGCCGAATTCCCCGCGCAGTCCGCCGTTTTTGCGGCTACGCTTGGCGTCGCGGTAGCTCAACCGCTCAACCCCAACGACCCTCCCGTTCTTGGCGTTCAAGCCGCCGGAATCGCGAAGCTGTTGGTGCGTTTCGCTTGATCACCGCGGCGCACTTAGCATTTTTCCTTCTAATGCTAAAGACGCCGCAGGCTCCCGCGTTCGAACCCGCGCACATCGCGTATTCTACGCACGACAAGGTCATCGTCAACCACATCCACAGCCTCAAGAACAAGACCACGCAGGTCGCGCAGAACTTCCTGACTGCTCATAGCCACAGCGAGTACCCCGCGGAGTTCAAGGCTCTCGTTAAGAGCATCGACCGTTTGCTGCGCATGTCTACGTGCCCTTTTACGGCTGCTCCTGTACGTCTCTTTTCCTCCTCACAGGCCCTCCTTTTTCTTGATTCGGGACTAATCGCGATCTCAGGACGAAATCGACGATTTTCTCGACAAGTCCGACGACGATGTCGAGGTCAACGCGTCGTCTCAGGACACACAGGACGCCGAGGGCGAAGAGGACACCGAGATGCCCGAGGCTCCTCCCGTTCGTGAGGTGCGCCCACTTCACTCTCTTAATCGAGAACTTCGTTCTCACGTCTTATGATAGCCGTCTCCCGAACTGCAGCCGCCTGCTAAGAAACAAAAGCTCGTGCGTCATAGCCACCATTGCGTTCCGCACTCCCCATCCTACTGCCAGCCGAAATTCCAAAAGAACAAGAGCAAATCCTCCTCGAAGAACGATAGCATCGAGCTCGTTGTTGAAGACGCCGCGAAAACCGTTGACGCCATGGAGGTGCGTCCATTCAATCACGGATCATCGTGCCTCCCTTCTAATTGGAATCCTCGCCACAGACCGGCGTTACCGGGCCGCACACCCAGCAGCACGACGGAATCGGTATCGAAGTCGTTCAGCTTGCTCGCCTCATTTATCAAGCCGTCTCAGTGAACACGCACTCGACGAAGCAGATTCGCTACGAGGAACTCATGCAGGAGGAGGAACGGCTCAATTCTGCCGTCGTACTCTCCGTTCAGCGCCTTGGCTTCGGCGTTGAAGAGTTCCCTCGGGCGCTCTTGCCACACAGCTATCCTCAACCGGCTCGCCAACATGAACTTCGTCCCTCCGAACCGTATTTCGTGCGCCATCTCCTCTTCGTCACTGACTACCCGCTAATTGAAATCTCTGTCAGGGATCTCATTACGGTCTTCCCACGGTCGTCGTTCAGGCGTTCCTGGCGAACCGCGACAATCGCCTTCGCCCGGTCCCCATCGTCGAAGTCGTCAGCGCACGCCTACTGGCCCCAAGAAGTCCAGTTCCAGCAAGCGCAGCTAGACGCGCCCGTGCGTCCCCCAGATAGTCAGTTCCAAGTCGGGATATCCGTCCGCATCGGATCCGTTCTTTACCAGCCTCTCGCTACTTCCGCTCTTTACCCATGCCCAGTTGTAGTTTAAATGTACTGCCTCTTCGGGAATCGAACTTGACTTCTGCGTACTTTTTGCGTTTCCGATTAAGCCGCCGCCATCAATTCTCGTCATCCGAAGCGTCATCGTCGCTACCGCCGGTTCGAACCCCGATGTGGACGTTGTCGAATTGTAGATCCCGGCCGAACGAGACATCATTAACTTCCGCTTTCGCTGTAAGTTCGTCCAGTTCTTCCTTCGTCAAGTCGATTAACGCTTCCACATCCGCCGCGAATTTAATCTTGGTTCGAGCTGCATACGGGATAACCCGGAACGCCGCCACCTTCCCTGGCCACATCGCCCCGTTGAGTTCACACAGAAGATACGATCCTCCCTTCGTTCGACGCACTACCACCAAAGGCCCCAAATATCGCAACTTTGACTTGCGATTCAGGCTCTTTTCTATTTTTGTGTGTCTCATGAGCACTATATCTCCGGGTTGAATTTATAGTCCTTAATCGTAAACTTGTGGACACGTTCGTACCGCTGTACAGCTGCCAGCTTTTCCTTATCCACCCGGGCTCTCATTTCCTCTATGTGTATGCGATGCTTGGCTAGCGCTTTCGCACGTAGCCCAACCAACTCAGCAGTGGAAATAATTTCTCCAGGATACTCGACCAGCCAAGTTGCCTCAACCAAGTCAAACGGAAGTATCGGGTGGCAACCCGTAACCAGGAAATACGGCGTGCACCCCAGTCCTCGCCGCGTTGTAACCCTGTCCGACCAGATAACTTGAGGCAAGAACCAGTACCATTTATTGTCATCTCCGCCTGTCGCCTTTGCCAGCGACTGGCGAATATCAGCATGGCCTCGCTCTACCGGGCCGTTGGCTTGTGAGTTATAGGGTGAAATCCTAATTCCCACAATTCCATATTTCCGGCTCAGCCACTCCAGTGCTGCGAGGAATTGTCCCCGCGTTATCAGTTACGATTTCCACTGGACATCCCCAACGGCAAATGATGTGTTCGAGTAAGAACATCCCAAGTGCCGCCGCATTGTCGGCTCGCAATGCCTTAGCCTCAATCCATCTGCTCAAAGAGGCCCTCGCTGCTACGACCAGTTTATGCCCATTCGACACCTCGCTCATGACCATGACGTCCACATGAATCTTCTGAAACAGACTCGGAGTCATCGTAGGGATCGGCGGTATTCGCGAAAGGTTCCGTTGTCGGACCTGACACATATGACAGGTCTTGACATACCACGCGACATCGGCTTCCATCTCGGGCCACCACAACCGGATCTCAATTAAGGATTTGGTTGCGTATACGCCCCGGTGCCCCAGACTGTCATGAGCGGCGCGCAGAATAAACGTTCTGTGCTCCTTCTCCACCACGATTTTATTCATCCCATCTCCGGCTTTCTTGAAAAGCCGCCCGTCTTTCCCTAGGAAGAATCTCTGCGCATAATACCTCAGTTCCCGATTATCCTTTTCCGACAATTGGTCCAAAGGCAAACATCCTCCCCGCAGGTATTCTTTCACCAGGTCGATACGTTCCTCCATCCGGATAGCTCTTGCACTCCTGTGCCCTTCCTCGTATGGCTCTCGCTTAGTCGCATCCCACTTGAACGCCGTGTCCGGAAGCATCGGCTCCGGCTCCCGAACATCGCTTGATAGATACTCCGGCATGTCCACGTTCGCTTGCGCGTACGCATTCCGTACCGCCTCTATCTCGCTCCGGTTGGTCATATACCTCTCCCAACAATCCTCCTCGAAGGCCTGAAATAATTCTGGCTCCGTCGAGGATTCTAGGTCTAGTGCATACAGGAAACCTCCTCTCGTGTCGATCTCATTCCGGAAGTCTTCGAAGTCCATAGGCTGCTTAATGCTGTAATCCCAATCCTCATGCATAGGTGGAGACGGATTCTCATCGTACCCCTCCTCTGTGTTCGGGACTACTTCATCTCCATCAACCCGCTTCCTTCGTGATAATCCATCCGGCGAGAAAGTGGACCCCCGAACGTGTTTTAGCGTGAAATGGAACATTAGGATTTGCTCAATCCACCGGTTTATAGTCGCGTTCGGCCCCATTCCGGGATTGTCCAACATGCCCTTAATATAGAGCGCGTCGGTCTCCACCGTCAGGTTCCGGCAGCCCAATATCCAGTACTGCAGATATTCCAATGCCCGTTTCAAGCCATATAATTCACGCTTAGGCTGCGAGAAGTTCCGCTCACGGTCGTTTAGCGGTATTGATGCGAACTTCGCGAAGTAGTGTTTCTTCGGATCGTTCGGATCAATCTGCCCAACTTCAATGCCGATCGCCAAATGTGAAGTGTCGACGGCAACAAAGGTTTCCCAATCGTCGTCGTAGTTAAGTGGTCGCAGCGCGTCGCAATTAGCAATCGCGTCCTTGATTTGGTCCATGGAGGCTTGCTCCTTAGGTCCCCACACGAACTCCGCATCCGCTTTCAACAGTTTGGTCAAGGGCCTCGCCATAATCCCATAATTGCGAATGAAGTTCCTCACGTAGCCCACTACACCCAGGAACTGTCTTACTTGAGAAACGTCCTCCAAGGGAGGCCACCTCAAGATGACACCAACTTTGTCCGTTTCTGGCCTTCGCCCTTCATACGAGCATGTATGACCCACTACGTTAAACGTCTCCGCGCAGAGCACCGCCTTATGACCCGAGATAGTCAAACCGCTGTACTTCAGCCTCTGAACTACCTTATTCAGGTTCTCGAAGTGTTCCCAAACAAAACGCCGTATGCCTGGGTTATCCTTATGAGTCTCATAAGTCCCCTCCTTGTCCTGATACCGCGTCGCTGGTCCCCTTACGGGTACGTCGTCGATATACGGCCAAGTAACATGCGGAATCTCATCCTGCAGAATGTACGTTACGTCGTCGTGGAATATTGGCACCGAGTTAGTCCACCCCATGGGTAACTTTACTAACCGTAAAGCCCCAAACGGCGACTGAAACGTTGTGAAGTCGCGAGACGACTCTGCCAATTCCCTCTGGTCATACCCAGCGTATAGATCTAAGCATCCCCCACAAGCTCGGCCCGCAAAGTGATCGGCAAGCTCCTCCGTCGCCGGCGGCAGTCCCGAATGCGCTATTGTAACCGCATTCAGAGGCTCCAACGCGTGGACTAGTCAGATGCTTTTTCCGTCCTTCTTGACTACCCCGAAGAATTTCGACCTATAGGAAGCGTTGGACCGTTCGTAACGCCCGCATCCATTTTCTTCCTAATTATCTTGCAAAATTCATCGAGTTGGCCCCGCGGAATAGGAATACTTCGCTCTATCCATACTTTGTGTTCGACCGTCGGAATTTCTATAGGAGGGAAGAAATCCGAGCGAAGTGTTCCCCGCTCCGAATCATCCCAAGCGAAGGCCGACTCGTGCATCATCATAAAGTGATGCAAGAGTTTCCGCTCTTCTGGCCATAAGAAATCCCCATCGTGCACCTTGTCGATTAACTCCATTCTGTCCACAGTGTACCTCCCAGTCGGGCAATACTCGCTCGGCTGTGGATCCAGCCCAGGCATATCCTCGAGAGGGTTTCCTGTGATGTCTCGCTTGATCCGGTACCGCTCCAGTAAGTCCGTATAAACCGGCCTCGTTTTCAGGGCCACGGGTTTATACTTCTTTCCCGCGATTGGGATTTCACGCCCAAAAACTGTGTTAATTCGTTAATCGACTTCGCGTGCTTGCACCGATGCTTGCAGCGAACGCATTTCTCTAGCTCCTCCACCGATTGATGGAACCCATTTACGTTCTCCGGCTGATCCGCCTTGGATCAGCTCCCCTTCCCGAAACGTAAACACCTCCATGATCTGTCCGTCCTCTAATCGAGTTTTATCCTCCAACCCCACAAATTGGTTAAAGAGCTGGGCAGCCGGTCGGTCCCTCTGAAATGCCTCAGCATCCCGAGAGGCCAACAGGTAAGCTTCTTGGACTTCATCACCCCGGAAGTCCACACCATTACGTGGCTCCAAAACTCCTTCTATCCTCAAATTCCCCTTCGTCGTCGAGCCCAAACTGTACCGCCACTGATTCCAATTTGTCCGCCCCGTCGACTTCACTCTTCAAAACTTCCCAGACCTCCGAAAATCCGCTCGCGTCTCTTTCTCACTCTCTTCACTCACTCGGGAACTCGGCATCCCTTCTTCATCACTTCCATCTGACCCGAGTAGAGAGTCAACGTCTTGCATCTCGCTCCAGCGGTACCTTGGATCCTCAATTTTCTGCTCCGCCTGGGTTCGAACCCCACCATGGCCAGGTTCAGTGCCTCTAAACTTTGGTCGCTGATTTACCCAGTCCGGTTTCGCTCCTCCCCTAGGTGGTCCCTCTAATGGGGGAGTTGAATCCCCCATGGGAAAAATTCTCTGCGCTTCGAGAGTTGGATCTCTAAGTCGCATAACGGGCTCCAATGGGTCGCTGCTCTTGCGCGTTTTGATTCGGACGTCGTCTCTGTCCTCCACTTCCTCTACCGTAACCTTCCTCTTCGGCCTTGATGCTTGCGCGACTTTCAACCCAGGGCTCGACTCCGACGTGGGTATATTTAGTCGATCCTTCCCTTTCCCGAATTGGGATTGGAAGGTCTCTGACGTCCGTCGTTCACCCCATCTTGGTCTACTCGACCCAGCATTTCCGCCCTTCGAATCCGGTCCGGCACGGCTCCACATCGCTTGAGCTACCCGCGGCTCCGACTCTCGAGAACTAGAATCGTTACCGCTTGGCCTCCTGGGTTGGTCCACTGGTTTCGGATTAGCAGGTTTGACTGCCTCCCTGATCATGAACTCTCCCCGTGCAAAAGTAGGTAGACTCAACCGTCGTTGGGTGCTTGGATCCTTAATCGTAATCGTCTGATGCCCGGATCGCTGATTTTCGATCACTGAGGCCGTCAAAACGTCAAACGGTCTCCCCAATAGCACGTCGTGACGCCGTTTGGTCAATGATGTGCACTTGCAAGTACACAGTGATGTCCCCCAGTAGGAACGGCACATTCTTGGCTAAACCAGCCGAACGCTTCAATTGTCCGTTTGCGCTCTGCATGAAAATTGTAACATCCGGATCCCACTGCAGTCCCAATTGCTCGGCTAACTGAAGCGACATTGACACTATTTGTGATCCGCTGTCGATGACGCACTCCACTCTTCGAGTCCCACCGATCGTCGGGAAAATGACTCGGAGCGAATCTGACTCCGCCGCCGTGAAGATTTGCTTAGGTAGCTTATCTTCCGGTACGGAAGCCATGTACACCACAACAGGGTCACCGCAAATAGCCGTCCCTGGCAAGCACGACTCATCCTCCTCCGTAGCTGTATAACACCATCCTCCGTCCGGTAGGTCCAGAGCGCGATCGCGTCATATTCCAGACTGATCGACCCCTCGTCTTCCATAAATGGAAAATCTCCCCCCTGATAGAGAACTGTGCTGGCATGTACTTCTTTCACTGGCTTCCTCTTGCGTGTCAAGGCTTGGCGCATCGCTTTCGCGAACTCGGGAGACATGGCAGCTAGTTCGCTGATCGAGATTCCTTCCAATGACGCGTTTTCCGCTCTCGCGATAATTCGCTTGAGTGCTCCAACGTTGTCATACTTGGAAACTATCCTCCAGGAACGCTCTCGCTCTCCGTCATCAGCGCGGGCTTCGCTCGGTTTCGAGTCTCTAATCGGATCGGCGGAAACTCTTCATCATCCGAGTCCTCGTCATCCATTATGATTCTCCTCGTCGCACGTCGCTCCGGTACGCGTAGACTACGGTCATACTCATCCCCAGGGTCACTGTTCTCTTCAACTTCCGCCGATATGCGAACATCTCGCCCCCTTTTCCTTCCTCCAATTTCTAGACTTGTCTGCGACAGATGCCCGGTCCTCAGGGAGTTTTGTCGCTTGGGGTGCCCGAGCTTTGGGCTTTCCCCCTCCCCTCATCGAACGGTCTAGAAATTTGGGTGGGATGACGGGACATCCGCTCCGGCGCCGGTCCTCGTGTTTACGAATTGGCTCGACTGACGCTGGGCATCATTTCCCGTTAGGCTCCTTGTGAAGTCCAGGACTTGGACAAACTGCTGTAAGTCCAGCCCAGCCGGAATCCCGCTGATCGCCGGTGGCGGCGACATTGATGGTGGCGTGGGTGCTAATTGCGAAGCCGGGGCCTGTGCATACTGCAAGGCTGGCTGATTCCAAGGAACCTGAGGCGTCATCGGCGGTTGGTAACCACCCTGCCCATGGAACATAGGTCCCCCGTAATACAGCTGCCCCCGTAACTGCCCCGGAGTCGAGCCTTGATACGACCGGTTGTGCGCCAGGTTCTGTTGAACCAAGCTCGACACCAAATGATCGTAGGAAGCCGACACAGCTCCTCGCTCGTATTCCTCATCATCGTAAACCGCGCTCAGGTTCTGCTGTCGGGCCCGCGGGCCGAAGCCACCGCGCCCTTCCGTCGGCTCCCCTGCTTGCAATCTCCGATAATACTCCGCAACCCGCTGCTCCCTGGTCGTGTTCGGCTCAAAAACCGGGATCCGAACGTTCCCTGGTAGCATAGACATCCCGCGCTCGTCCACCAATATCTCCCCTCTGAGGATACGTCCCTTCTTCTCTGTACAGTCTTCCTCTGCATGTTGCTTCCCACACCACATACACCACGAGTTCGGTGCTGATTGTTTGAAGTGCGGCGGCGTTTGGTGCACCGCTCTCGGAGGCCCTTGCATCGCGTGAGAGGAGGAGAATCCCTGGGCTCTTTCTTGTTTGAACGCCTTGAATGTTTCATCCAAAGTTTGCTCTAATCGAGAAATCGACCCAGTAACATTCTTCTCTTGGACCTTAATCGAGTCCTGCACAGCTGCGACCTGCTGCTCCAGCGCATTCAATCGCTCGGTGTTCTCCGTCTTAACATACGGCGTCAGCGGCCCACTGCGACCCGCTGGCTCCGCATACGCGGACCCCGAAGCTGACCATCCGCCGCCCGTCGACTGATTCGCCATCCGAATAGTCAAGTCGATCACTTGTTCGTAGGTATACGGATCTTCTCGGCGAAGAACCTGTCCCGGCGCTTGTCCTCCCAGAACAGTCTGCACGTCAATCGTGTTTAGCGCCCGGCGGACTTCTTCCGAGAAGTTCGGATCCAGTAACTGCATCCACATCGTAATGAGTTCCCGACTAGTGATCGCCGCCGGCGCTTGTGTCAACTTCGCCCCCAAGCCCTTGAAATGCGCTCCAGTCCTCATAATCCGTCCCACATCCGACCGATATAGAGTCGAGGTCATCCGAATCAAGTCTTTTAGCATGGCCATCGATCCAATGTCCCTATCCTTGATCTCAGGGTAGTTTTCAAGGACTTTGTCAATCCAGTCTTGCCAAGACACGTTCTGATCCGAATATCCTTCAATTCCTCTCCACAAATCCTTCGTCTGCCAACCCTCCAACAACTCGACAGTCCGCTCTTTGCGCTTCTGATCCGGCACCATCCCGCGGTCGAAGCTTCTCGTATCGCGCTTATGAAGGGCGGGAGATATTCCGCGGCATGTTCGCCGTTGAACGTTGGTTTATCCCGATGCCACCATTCAGGAAGACGCTGGCTACTTGCTTGACGCTGGGCCTGTCCCTGACCAGCTTGCGCTCCCTGCTGCTGTCCACCTTGTGGATTATTCGCATTCCCTCCAGGACCTCCGCCTCCCGGTTGTCCTCCACCTTGACCCTGCTGCTGAGCGCCCTGTTGCGCTGCCGGTCCCCCCTACATTCCCTACGTTCGGTTGTGCTCCTCCTTGATTCGCCATTCTCGAGGAATTACTTGAAGCAGAAGCGGATGGTTGGTTGACGTTATTCGTAAAACTCGGGCCTCGAGATGCGGAACTGGAGTTCTTTCCTCCCTTGGCTTTCGGTGCAGAATAACGAGGTTCTTTCACTAGTGGTGCAACTAGCGATGCAGCAGCGTTTGCTGATGTACGCGTGTCCAGAATTTTGGTCATCGAAAACTACTCTCCCCACAAAGTAGAGACGAGAAGTCCGATGGTTTGGAATCAGAGGAACTCCTTTTCCTTTTATTCGCAATGGCGGACCACTACGAAGATCTCGAATAAGCAAGTTTTTGCTCCAACTCAAATAAACTCAAAATCTGCTACCCCTCGCGGTGGGCTCCAGATGATACGTGTGCTATCAGCCTAACACCAAAACAACCAAAACAACTTTTTAAACTACTAAACCAAAACACTTTAAAAGCGCAGTAGGGCAATTATGAAAGAGCAAGGTTTTAATCATAATAGTGACCAATTTGAGTAGTCGGCCTCTCATTAGGCTAACCAGTAGTATGCAAGGGGATAACAAGACATTGAGATCATACTCAAGTTCAGATTACAAAAGCTTGTTCAAGAGAATTCAGAAAACTCAAACATGATTTATGAAATCTCGATTGAGCTATCCGAAGACAATCCAACAGTGTGTGTGTGTGTGTGTGGTTGTTGGGTGGTTGTGAATTAGCACCAAGTGTGGTCCAAAGTTCTCGATTAAGAGAGCTCAAACAACAAATATGGCAATTCGGGTAAAGGGAGCGCTAAACAGCCAGCTCAACCTTAATCACAATCTCCGATCCTTCGCTCTACTCGTTCTCTCGAAGCCCACTTGGCGTGGCTTAGTTCCAAAGTCGATTTCCTTCAATTCTCCAAGTGGGTTCTCTCCCAAATATGCGGCAAACTCCAATTCCAATCCAAATCCCAAACTCGTTGTTACAACTCAGCAATCCGAGTGTCCCAAATCAAGTTATGTTCCTTTCCCTTGGCTCCGGGGAGGTATTCGTGCCGACTTGAGGCCCCCAGGCCTACTTAAATACATGAACCGTGAGATTTAAACTAAATATGTTGATACAAGCGCGCGCTGCAGTCCAAAATATGTGCCTTCCCATTGGTTCGGGAGGATTCCCGAGCCGTGTTGCGATGCTTGGCGTCCCAAAGTCGCATGCTGGTCGTGTCGAGACCATCCTGGTGTCAAGATGGTGTTTTGCTCCCGATTTGGCCATCCTCAAATGGCGAGTCCCTCGAGCGATCTATTCGGATCGGGCGCACTTCTCGGAGTGTCATACGACTCTTGACGCAGTCGGAGCCGCACGCCTGTACTACCGGAACGTTTGGCGACACCATGGTCTGCCGGAGCGGTATATCTCCGACCGAGGTCCGCAGTTCGTCGCGGAGTTTACCCGTGAGCTATGGCGCCTCGTCGGAATTGAACCTGCTACGTCAACCGCGTACCACCCGCAGACCGATGGACAGACCGAGCGCGTCAATCAAGAACTCGAGCAGTACATCCGGATCTTCACCAACTACGCCCAAAACGACTGGGACGAGCTGCTTCCGACCGCGGAGTTCTCGTACAACAACCACATCCACTCTTCGACGCAACAGGTGCCGTTTATGACGGACACCGGAAGGATTCCAAGGATGGGCTTTGAGCCCGGAGGACTCCAGTCGAAGGTGGAGTCGGTGAACGAGTTCCGGGACCGGATTGCTAGCGGAGTTTCGGAAGCGAAGGCTGCGTTGGTGAAGGCAAAGGACGAGTACAAGCGGTACTACGATCGGAGGCGTACCACAGCTCCGGACATTAAGGTCGGAGACCGTGTCTGGCTCGATGCCTCCAATATCCGCACGACTCGTCCTTCGGAGAAGTTCTCGCATCGACGCCTCGGTCCGTTTAAGGTTATCCAGGTGGTTGGGAAGGGTGCGTTCAAGCTTGAACTGCCCGCCAAGTATTCGCGTCTCCACCCGGTCTTTCCGGTTGTCAAACTCGAGCTTGCGCAGGAAGAGCCATTTCCGGGACGTCCGGGCTACGACGAACCCCCTCCGGGGCTCGACGACGAGGGTCACGAGGTCTGGGAGGTGGAGGAGATCTTGGACGCGCGACGCTACCGGAAGCTCAACTTCCTGGTGCGCTACAAGGGATATGGTCCGGACCATGACCAATGGGTCCGGCACGATCGACTCCATGCTCCGGAGCACATCGCGGAGTACTACCGGAGCCACCCAAATGCTCCCCGGGTTATCGGCGCTGCCCTCTTCGACGCCATCCCCTTCCGAACCCTCTCCGAGCCTATGCGTCGAGACGCCGCATTCCAAGGGGGGTGATGTCAGGGGAACGCCCGTTCGGATCAATTTCATCACTGATCCGACCTCCGATCCCATCTCCGCACCTCCGGAGGCATCTCCGGAACCCTCCAGTTCCACCCCCACTCCTCCGGTGCGCTCCTCTCACTCCGAGTCCAACTCCGGTAACTCCGGCAACTCCGGAGTTCGGGTAATCAATTTGCCGGATCGGGCGTTTGCCCTCGCAACCATCAAGATGGGATCACGCATGTGATCGAGCTCGTGATTACTGCACATGGCGCCGCAGCGCTCTTAAATAGTTGGCCACCTGTCGGGGGTCTCCAGAGTTTCTTCTCTTTGGATTCCCCCCCTGCCAGGTGCGCTCCTTGTACTAGTTAGAGCGTTATTGACCTTTGGATTCCCCCCCTGCCAGATTGTCGGGTCACACCACGTCACAGGGGTTGCCCTTACAGTCGCACATCTTCACCTTCCCACTCACTTCAACCAAAATATAGCCCTGGTCAATCAACTCATTCTTCCCTGGACAAGAGCCCGACATATGGCCCTTTCCATCGCACCACCAACAATCGTAGTCCGACGAGTTGGACGTGAATTCCCTTCTAGTACCGTGTCCCAAGTTCTGGTTCATCACGCGCATCTGTTCCGCTTGGACCGTCTCGAATCTCCGGAATACCTCATTCATGCGCCTGTCTTGCACATTGAGGGTATCCTTCATCGCGGCTATGTCCAATTGAAACGTCTCCAACCTGTCCGTAACCTCGCGTTTAATGGCGGACTCTGCGTTCCTTTCCAAAATTACTGGTTCGATTTTAATGGCCGGAACCATCGTATTTCGCCCGTTCGTAATGGAAAACAACGCCTCAGTCCCTGTCCAATTCTCAGCAAGATGCTCTACGATCTTCAACACCTTCTTGCACGAAAGACGATCTCCACGACGAACAAGTGCTTCTTCGCCCTCAGGTCGCTGCTAGAATAGCTGCGTCGTCCTCAGCAATCTCCGCATCAGTTGCCCAAATCGTCTCTATCCCCGGGTTATTCATCGCTAACCCAATCTGCGAACTAAAGTCCGGATGAACCGTATCCAGAATAGTACCAACCAGATTACTATTCGTAACCTGAGCCGGCTTCTGAATCAGCTTCTTCGCCCGGCCGCAAAGAAGGTAGTGAAGCGTAGGATTCTTCCTAGCTCACCCCGCGTAACACCCTCTGCATCCTTGCAAATCTCCCTAAGTCGCGAAAGACTTCCTAGGGTTCTCTCTTCATGCTCAGGATAAATCTTCCGTAGACGGATAACCCAATCTGCGTAAGAAGTCCCAGCCTGATACTCTCGCACTCCCTCCCAAGCCTGCCTAACTTTCGCCGTAACGTAAGAAAGCACTTGGTTCTTCTTCTCCTGATCTCCAGTGATTCCCGACGCGGTGATAATGCGATTGCATTGGTCCATGAAGTCCAGGAAGAGCGAAGGATTGCTCCCATTGAACTCCGGTCTGTTCTTGTCCCATGTCTCCGGCGCACGGAAATTGACTCTCTCACGGCCTTGCGCCGCACCCCTGCATTGTTGTTGTTATTCTCCTCGTCCGCCATCTCAAATGGTTGTATAAATTCTTCTTGTAATAGAGAGCGATTGAAATCGACCTCTAAGTCGGGAATATCGAACGACTCTTGTTCTGAATGCTCCGGTGCTTCGACTAAGGGTTCTTCGTCGAGTTCCGTTAATTCGCTCAAAGAATCGTCGTCCGCTAGCTTGGGAGTGTACGAGGTTGTCTTCTCCTTATTCGCTGGTGCTCTCCCTTTTCCCTTCGTATTGAGACTAGGCAAACTAGACGCGTTCGAAGAAACTGCAGTTGTAGGCTTTGACGAACTTCTCAACCGGCGTGAGCTGGATGAAGCCGTAGCGAACTTCCTTGTCTCCTCTCTAGGGCGCGTTCAATTCACGTTCGTCCCTCAGAAAAGATCCGAGTGAGACTGCTCCAACAACTTCTGGAAACGACTTCTTCTTCTTCTCCTTGTGTGCTCTCAAAGACGAAATCTTAGAACTGAACGTTCAAGATTCGCTCTCAATTCTCAACTCTTCTACTCTCTCGTTCTCCTGAACCAACTCCCAAACCGAAGTTCAAGAAAAGATTCGCTCCAAGGATCCACCCCTCGCGGTGGGCTCCAGATGAGAAGGGGCGCTCGAGTGCTCGACCGGACGGAGAGAGAAGACTGCAGAACCGCACAGAAGACAACACCACCAATACCCCAACGCCTTTCAGAGTGAAGACGAGTGGAAAGGATGTATCTTCCGCGCAAAACCCCACAGAACAACTCTCAAGCCAAGCCGCGTCCCCAAGCGAGTTCAAGCTCTAGGTACAGAGCC
The DNA here is from genome assembly GCA_014461115.1 of Mycena chlorophos. Classification (NCBI taxonomy): domain Eukaryota; kingdom Fungi; phylum Basidiomycota; class Agaricomycetes; order Agaricales; family Mycenaceae; genus Mycena; species Mycena chlorophos. Next base: position 612,472 of record JACAZE010000002.1, on the reverse strand, counting down.
TGTAAACAGGTTGTAGGGCAGGAACGATGAAGTGTGGATAGGAAAGGGTCAGAAGAGCAAGTCTTCCGACGTGTGTGTCCGCGTACTACCGGGTGTTTCCCTCTCTCGAGTGGACCGACCCAATCAGATGCGCGCAAGGATAAACCCCCCAGAACCCAATGTCGCTGGTTGAAGATCCGATATCGCTGCCGAAACCAATAACGCTGCCGAGAATACGCTGCCGAAACCCTTGATACGCTGCCGAAACCCTTATTCGCTGCCGAGACTACGCTGCCGAAACCCTTGATACGCTGCCGAAACCCTTATTCGCTGCCAAGACTACGCTGCCGAGACCCTTGATACGCTGCCGAAACCCTTATTCGCTGCCGAGAATACGCTGCCGAAACTCTTGATACGCTGCCGAAACCCTTATTCCGCCGAGACCACGCTGCCGAAACCAATAACGCTGCCGAGACCGAATTAACGCTGCCGAGACCAATAACGCTGCCGAGACCGAATTAACGCTGCCGAGACCAATAACGCTGCCGAGACCAGATAATAGCAGAAAAGTTTGTTCGCAGTGACTATAGCCGAAGTCCAACCGAGTGCAATACCCGCGAAGAGACCCCTAATGCCCGTAGTCGACGGCGACACTAGATTGTCTTCTTCTACATCCCCCCAAGTCCTTATATACGCGTCTTCCATCACTTCCCATCATCTCCCATCATCTTCCAGTCCCTCGGTTCCCTCTGAAGTCGTTCCAGACCGTTCCAACTGCCGCGTTGCTTGACGATAGCGCCACTCGAATATACTTGCGATCGAGTTTGTTGTGTAGGACGAGCGGAAGTGCCCGTCCGGGTGTTCTGGTCGATCCTCCTAAGGTATCTCCGATATCTCCGTGTGCCTTCCCCTCCAGGGACAGCCTTCCACCATCTTCAGCTCCTTCCTAGCTTTCTCCCGGTGGTTGAATCATCTCAATCCGTGAAGTATAGCCAGAGCTATGCCCGAATCAATCTCCTGGTCTGGAAATCACCCAGCCCGCCAAGCCGATCGTTGTCCTGGCCTAAGTCATCAAGCCGATGTCAACGGAAGATCTTGGATCCTGACTTCCGGTCGCTATCCGGTTCCCTCGATAGCCGAAGACGCGGTCACGTGTTTCCCGCTTGCAGATCCTTTTAGGATCGACACCCCTGAGTTGGCTGCCACGCCGTACTTCTATCTTCCTCCCCTTCTGGTGTGTCTCCGAGTTTGGATTACCTCGGAAGATGGGCTCTGCTTTGACTATGTTTACCCAGTACCCGCATTTTCCTTAGGCAGAGTGTGAACTCCCTTCAGACCGTAATACCTTCGCAGATATCTCCCTACTAGCCGCTCGGGGTATAACGCTAGCCTTGAAGATGTGCGGAGAAGTCAAAAGCGCAAAATGTTGCCATTCCACACGTGTTTCCTTAACCGGCTTATCACCGCACTTAATGCAACTTAATGCCTGATTTCAGCTGATGCCGCACTGATCTTGCCCCAAGGAACCCCAGGAAGCTTACTTTAGGTATGGCGGACATGTTCCCGCAAACACATCACTCAATTTCAGCTCCGCTGTCAGAGATTGCCCCGCCGCGCCAAGTGTCACCCCTATGTGACCGATCGGGCGCGATCACGGCGATCAATTCCATTCAGTCCCTTGTAAACTCGCCGGATTAAGTAACATCATGATGTACCATTACAGTAGCTAACCCACTGGCAAAATATACCACCTCCCGAACCAAGCTTGGAATATATGCTTCCAAAGAGGCACATCATAGCGAACACACAAAATTGGCACAACACTGTGAAAATTCAATCTTTATGAAAATCCACAAAGTCATCAATTTGACCTGAATCTTAGAAGCTAGAAAGTAGGATTCCTTGCCTGAAAATTGATGAGTGAGCTCAGAGGAAAAGCTAACTTATCATCATCTGATCACAGGAACTTACATGCATTTTACATTTTTCTCAGTGAAGTACATAATGAAAAATACAGGTTTGCATACTTCACAGGTACAATTAATTGTTATTCAGAAGGAAATTAAATGTCCATCATGTCCAAGCCTCTCTTGCGAGGCTTTATAACACATCTGAGGTCAGTCGGATGTCTTTCAAGTATCATAGTCAGTATAACTCTTGGGTGTCCACAAGAAACCCACGCATCAATTCCTTCCATCAAGTGAAGTTTTGGAAGAATAGGCTGTCCCATGGAGTCGAGTAGAGGGTGCACATCACAAGTTGCAACAAATGTTGCAATTGCAATCCAGAGACTGTCCTGGGCCAGGTAAAGTCCTGGGCAGGCACTAAATAGCATCAGCATAAGGATTTCCCTATTTCTTTTTCAGGGAGATATACCGTCTTCCAAAGCCAAATGCATCAGTAAACTTTGGCTCTCCAGGCCCTTCTGGAGAAGCCAGAAATCTTTCGGGAATGAACTCATAAGGCTTGTGGTAAACACTCTCATCAAGTGAAATGCCTCTAGATGTCAAAGTGAGTACATTGCAAAAGGAAAACAAGGGCACCAACCGGATATTGGAAAATACAATAGACCCTTTGGGAATGAACATCCCACGGTATACATCATCCTGAATTGATCTATGTGGGACACCTATGCCACATTCAAGATAGAACCAGTAAGTATTGATTGCATTGAAGTTCACACATACCCAGAGGTACAACAGGAAACCAGCTATAAATATCAAGTTAACATTAAATTGCAAACTCATGTTTAACTTACCGCAAGCATTCTTGCATCAGATGCTCAATACAAGGAAGTTGCTCTCTATCTTCAAAAGATGGGAGCTGCTCTAGCTTTCCTTGCAGCACAGCATCCACCTCCTTTTGTGCTTTGGATAAACAATCTGGGTAGTGTACCATGGCAAGAAGGAAGACTGCAAATGTGCTTGCAGTCTAGAGATTTCACCAATCAATCCTGCAAGGGATGGTTGAAAAAATCTCTCACTGTGGCTCGTCCTGCACCAAAGAATGCAGCAGTCATATCTTTTAACTCTTTGATGTCCACTTGGGAGGAGCCTTCTTGGATGTTTTCAAGGTGTTCCAGTACAAAGGATGGAGCTGCTTCTCCCAAGCGCTGCAAGGTAGCAGTAAGTAGGTGACTTGATCAAGCACACACAATTGCTAGCCAGACGTACCTGCTTCTCTTCCACGTAAGAGACTGAAAAGTCTAGAATTCCCTGTGCCATTGATTGATAGGACCGAGCAATGGTTGCATAGTATGTCCCAGGGAACCATGATGGCAAGTGTTTCACTATAACCAATGAGTTTTAAAGGTTCATGGGGAAGAGATCTTGAACTTACAGATAGGAAATAGATCAACTGGAGTTTCACCAGGTGAGCCTGTTCCAGAGAATATTTCCAGCATAGTGTTGGAAAATGTCATGTATGGATCATCCGGCAAAAGAATTTCATGGCCAGTGGTTATACGAGATAAGATTCCGGTTGAAAACCTATGAGCAAGGAATAACTCATAGATAACTTGAGTACTTGATGAACATACCTGTTGATTGCAGCATGGTAGTCATTATAATCTTTGCAGCGAACAAGATTCTTGACCAATTTCCGGGCTTCGGATTCCTGTAAACCTTGGAAATCAAAGCACTTTGCCCGGCTGACGTATGCTTGGACAGCATGACGTTGCCGCAGAAATGATTTGTTATGCGGCATTAGGGTGAACATTTTGTCGAGCCCGGTTCTGAAAGCATCGTCAATGTGGATCGAGAAGCACACAGTCAAGGCATACAATCCATATACAGTAAATTATGGTCGGTCGCAGTATATCTTGCCACGGTGATCCAAGAGGTCCATCGCAGCTTGATGAGTGTCGAGGACGATCAACGAGGTGCCGAGGACCTTCAGATGCATAACATCGCCTTAACGCGCGAAATGGAATTTTAACAACAAAAAAGTGCAAGTGTCCGGGTTGACGCACCATACACTTTGGCCCACTCATGGTACGCCTGGGCCGGCTCTCCCTTCGGCATCCGGAAAAGATGGCCCAGAAAAGGGTCGCCCGGAGGGCCAGGAGGCAACGGCTCTCCGTGCCGGCGCATGGCCAGCTTGAAGATCACAAAGGAGGCGGCAAGGAAAGCAGTGACCGGGACCACCAGCGTGAGGGACGACTCCATGTGGACGAATCTCGCGCGAGAAGGGTTTCGGAGCGTGGCAAGTCGAGGCCAGAGTTTATATCCTCTGCGCCAACGTGGGATGTCACGGTGGTGCCACTGGGAAGAGGAGTGTGGCGAAGGGCACGGCAGCGATGGATTCGTCCCCTGGAAGGTTCTTTGACTCCTGTTTGAAACCCGGCGTCGTCGCCGTCGGGAGAGAAGAGAGCACGCTGTCATGCAATGACGTCCTCGCAGCTGCGCCGATTTGATGCGCCGCATCCGCGGTCGATTGACGTGGGACGATTTTCAGACTTGCCTCCTGCAACGATGCAGCCTCTCAGTTCCTTTCCGGAAGAGGTCCTGCGCCACATTTTCTCGACGATCAACTCGCTAGACGCATCCATGTCCTCCAGCTTGCGACTTGCCGCAGTGACTCGGCAATGGCGCCGGCTGGCGCTCAAAACACCCGCTCTCTGGACGACCGTCGTCGTCAAACACGATAAGCAGCCGGATCTTCTGCAGGAACTCGTTTTGCGCTCGGTATCTCTGTCGCTCGACGTCGAAATTCGCCTCGAAGCATTCCGCTATCGCTTTGACACGGCATACACGAAACAGCTCGATATCCTGGTGGCGGAAATCCACCGCTGGCGGTCATTGGCTGTCTACACGACCAATCCCGTCCTCCGCACGATCCGGAATCACATCCAAGGAGTGCTGATGCCGCTGTTGCAGCATCTCCGAGTCGTCCAAACGGATACCGGCCAGGTACAGCACCTCGGGCCCTTCCTGTTCGACCCAGGCGTGTTCTGCACGTTGCATCTGGAGCGCACCATGACTTATGCGGAAGACTGCACAATGCTGGCGGGGCTCATCCGGGTTAAGCTGACCGAATCATCTCTGGCGATGCTTGACGAAAATAAACTGCTCTCTTTGAGCCAGCCTACGGGAAGCAACGATCCCCGTGAACCGAGCATCGTTGGCCTCGAGGAAATATACATCGACGGCAGCAACCCCACCCCCGGACGGACTCCCATATTGCCCATCCTTCAGTTCTCAACACATCACCACCGTCTCTCTCAGCCGCCTTGTCGCGCCGTCGATGGATACCGTCCAAGCGCTTTCGCGCTTCTACGGGGCAGTTCTGGGCTCACCGGTGCTGCAATCTCTACGGATTGCGGACATCCACGGACACGCGCTGACAATGCTTTTCTCGGTTATCAGGAACACGCAGTTTCCGAAGCTGCGGCGTCTTGTGCTGAGTGAGGTCGATATGACGCGTGCAAGTGTGGACGATGGCTTTGTCGCTGCTTTCGCGGCTGGCGTGGAGCACCTTTTCCTCCGGGATCGCGAGCTCCTGGAGATCAGGGAGCTCAGTCTCAGACTGATTCAGAGAGGCGCGATCTGGCGGACCTACCAAGAAGATGGGGAAATGAAATCGTTCGAGTACCTGCTTCCGAGCTTCGTGCTGTGAGGAGCAATTCGGCTACTTACTCGTTCGCGGACTAAAATGTTATCTCGGTGACTTGCCGTTCAAAAATTGCGATTGCTTTCCGTTCTTCTTAATGTATTTTCAACACCAAGTTTCGACCGCCGACGCGATACCCATGCTTTCTTTTAAACACCGCGTTAAATGCACTGATAACGAGGCCCGCCGCGGCCGTGGGCGCCATGTACCCTCTGCCAACACCGACGTAGAAGATCATCAGCATGAGAAAGCGGAACACAGTCACTTCTTTTCTTCTCCAGCATGCAGTAAGAAATCTTGGCAACACTCGGATGCGCGCGTCTTTCCGCTGTTTCTTCGGGTCCTGAAAGTTTCCCCGAGCCCGTCCAGGCCCGTCCCCGCCTCCGTCTGAACTTCAAGAAGCTGGACGACTCGGCGTCTGAGTAAGGTCTGAATTCAACCCTTTGGGGACTTACAGATCAGAAGCGTGAGTCCTCACCTCAGCTGCACTGTGGTCCGCATACCCCGCGAATTTTGCGGGGCTGACTCGCTTGGTTTTGGCGCGAGTTTCGCTCACAAACCCGCCGAATTTCATGGGTTTGTTGCGAAATTCACCGGGTATTTTTCATGGGATCGAGCCCTGTGAGTGGAAGGTTTCGCAGAGTTTTTTTGCTGGGTTTCTAGGTGAATTGTGTCGACTTTCAAGGTGAAGAGAATTTCACCATGTTGAGGATAGCGTAGGAAAGCACTAGAATTCACCTTATAACTGCATGAAATTTCACTCCAAAAGTGCATGAAAAATAAAACAAGTTCTTATCAAGCAATTTACAGTGGTGTATCTACGTGCGGTGCTGCTTCTTTTTCTGTGGACCCTCGTTATCACTGAAATCCAGCAGATCATCGTTATGCTCGTTCTCCGAATCGTCGTTGTCCGACCGGCTGTCGTGTCCGCGTGAGCGGCGGCGAGGGACAACAGAAGAAGGGCCGGGAGACGGCGAGTGGGATGGCGAGTGGGACCGCGAGTGGGATGGGGATGGGGATGGCGTTGGCCCATGAGCCTCTCGTCGCTCGTGTGTCTTGCGGCCGCGGTACGTGCTGGGGTCGTCAACGCAACGCCGGTACGACTTGCCGCCGCTGAACGACTGCTGGGCAATCAGCTTGATGCCCCATCCATTCTCGAAGCGGCGCGTCTCGGGGAAGTCGACTTGGACCTAGCGAGAATTAGCTTGGCAAATAAATAGGGCACTGCGACGCACCACGTTGACCATCTTGGCGACCTTCTTCGAGTCTTGGGCCTGCCAGTTCAACTCGGGGTCGAGTCTGGCGGCGTTCGAGGCGAACCGTGTGTTGGTCTGAAAGGAAATGTTAGCATGAGGTCCGACAAACAGAATGCCGACGCACCCGCAGCCCGTTCCAACGCGACTTGTTGTAGCCGAGCATCGTCCGCAAGCTTTTCATGGTAACGTTCGACAGATTCTGGGGGCGCTTGATGATGTCCGTGGAGGCAGAGGTATTGGATGGGGAAGGGGTGGCCCGTTGCTCGCGAAGCAAAGCAGCCTCTGCCTTAGCCGCGTCGGCTTCGGCTCGGATTTCTGCCTTCTCCGCTAAATGGCGTGAGCTATTACTCGAGAGAAAATGACTGCGACGCACCTTCCAGCTGACGAACACGTTCCGCCAGGTCGTCGCTCGGCGGATTGTGGTCCCGAAGCGGGCCGGACTTGCGGTGCGGAGCAGACGCATGCTTGCGTCGAGACTTGCCCGCGTTGCTCCGAGTAGGTGAGTTTTCGCTATCGGAGTGATGAGGCATAGTGGGGGGAGAGCTGGGGCGACGCACCAAGTGCCCGCCTCTTATATTGCAAATCGGCGGGTGGGGCGGGTGGAGCCCATGCCCGAAGTTCCCCGAGCTGGCATGGACCGAGTGCGGTGGACCACGACATGCAGAGCGCCCACGGGGTCGATCAGTGGGTGGTCGAGGGCATGCAGGAACGGTGCTGGAAGGAAGAGGGACGCGGAGGTGGTCGTGAAAAGCAAGTCGAGTCAGCGTGGGGCTTGCAGACGTCATCGGCCACTCGCTCCCGTGATCTTCGACTTAACGGTTTTCCGAAGTTTTCGCCACTCCCCACACTGACTACGACGCGTATTCTTGACAAGCCATGACCCACTGCCCCTGCTGCGGCGACGACGTCCCATGGGGCACCAAAGCCCGCCATCTCAAAGCCATTTCATGGACTTTTTTTCATCAAATCTTCAAGTAAATTTCACGGGGTCAAAACCTCCCTGGATTCACGGACTTTGGTCATAAGAAATTAAAGTGAATTTCACAGGGCTGATTTATACAAAAAAAAAGTCTGTGAATTGACCCCGTGAAATGCCTGCCCAGTGAATCTGGATTCACATTGTCTCTGAGCGAAACGTGGAAATCGCTGCCTGGGGATGAGAAAGTCGCGGGGTATGGGGACCACAGTGCTGTGGCTTCTAATTACAGGAACAAGATTCACATGGGAAAAGCTGGTGTTTTTCGGTGTTTAGCAAGTTTAGCAGTTGCCGGCCACTGGCATGCGCAGAAGATCAAGCAAGATGTTCCCGCGTTTTCGGCTAGCGATGTGGGTCCCGTCACGATTGACACCGAGTGTAACCGGGAGCTAGAACACCAACAAGGGACCAGGGCGCTCAGAGGCTCGGCGTTCGGTAATGCGGCTTTCAGTGAATTTTTTCTTCTAGAGTACGTTATGTTGGGTAAAGGCGGAGCGTCCTCTGCCGCAAACAGAAGAAGGCCGCGAGAAGCTCGGCTGATCATTAAAGATCGCGAAGGGAACTCACCAGCCAGCAGCGCATCGGCCCGGGGCCACCGTCCGGAGCCCTTCGTTGCTTGGGAGTGCTAATCGGATTAGGCAGTACACCGTAAAAGGTCCTAGATAGGACCGGGTTTAAAAGCTTAAATCCAGTGTCAAAGACTCAACACTGTGGTCGTCAAACCCCGCGACTTTCACGGTGCTCATTCCCATAGTTTACCTGTGAAAGTCGTCCCAAAAACTCGGTGGATTTCACCCTTTTCTTGTGAAATTCACCCAGTTTATTTCACTGACTTCAAGCCCCGTGAATGGAACGTTTTGCACACTTTTTTCACGGTGTTTTCAAGTGAATTACCTGCTCTTTTGAGGTGAATCTATTTCATGGTGCTTAGATCACCTGGAAAACCCAGGATATTCATAGCAGCAAGCCGTGAAATGCACACAGAAATTGAGTGAAACAAATTTGATTCTATGCAGTAGTAGAGTACAGTGTAGTGCTATTAGACATCCTCTCCGTCATCATCATATGGTGCAAGCGGTCGCCGTCGAGCGGGAAGCACACGCTCAAGCTCGCTGGACCGCCGTCTCGCGTCTGCTTGACCTCCATGATATGTGCTCGGATCATCCACGCAGCGCCGATACGACTTCTGGCTGCGGAAGGACCGCCGAGCAAGGAGCTCAAGGCCCCACGCAGCCTCGAAGCGCTTGGTTTCCGGGAAGTCGACGTGGACCTGCGCGGATGTCAAAAGGTGCCCGCGGCGAAGCAAGATGGTCGACGCACGATTTCCGCAACCATAGCAACCTTCTCATGATGCTGAGCCTTCCAAACAGCGTTGTTGTCGAGCTCGGCGGCCAGAACGGCAAATCGGACACATGTCTCAAACGAGTAAGCATAGGAACACAGTAATCCGCTAGACAGACGCACCCTTAGAGCAATCCATCGCCTTCTATCGTAGCCCAGCAACCGTCGCAGCTCCTTGATCGTAGTTTTCGATGCATTCCGTGGACGAAGGATGGTCTCAGAGGACATGGTGGGGGGGCATTTGTGAGGGGACATGGGCGGTGGCGACGCGGAGTCAGGCGCTTATATGTGGGCGAGTGAATTGGTGGAGCGTGTGGGGTGTTGTCCGAGTTTGCCCGACACCAGCCCGCGAGGACTCGTGAGGCAGCTGGTGGTTGCATGGCACCTCCGAGTGGCGTGCAACAATTCAGGAGAGGGCGGGACGCGTGGGTGGTGGGCGTGGTGGGCAGTAAGCAGTGAGCACCTCGGATTGAGAAGATGACACACCATCGACGTCATTGTGGGGCTCGTGTGAATTTCGACTTAGCACTTTGCGCGCTCACCGGCGCTCACCGTCCTCGCCTTCGACCGTCTGGGATGGAAGCACAGGGCCTCGCGACACCGTCGCTTGTGCTGATGGCATCAGATAGAGACACGCAAAATTCATGGCGCTTCATTCCCGGTATATTGCAGTGAATTCCATTGGCCTCGTACTGGCTCGGCAAAACCTCAGATTCACAGTGTTTTATTCCCTAGAAAAGCAAGTGAATTCCACGGGGCTGAGAATAGTGTAGAAAACTCCATGAAATAGGTGCACTTAGTGAAACTCAAGTTCATGGTGTTAACGTGTGAATTGTGGAAATCACCAGACGGCTATGGGAAAGTCAGGGGGTTCTGCGACCACAGTGCAAAAGGTTATCTAGGTATCCAGGTTTATCATGAGGAGCCTTTGTCAGAACGGAGCTGTGTTCTCAGTTGGCAGCTGCCAGTCTTCGCGCGCCTTCCTTCGACAGCTGGAGAAACCCACAAGGCGTTCCACGTTTGCGGGCTTCATGATCTACACCGGGCGTTGAGCGATGGATAGAGCGCCATCTAAGATGCGAAGGACTTCTGAGATCGGAAAAGGGGCTTCCGTACCTACGGCCCGCCTTCGCGTCATGCGCAGGCCCGCGCATCATCAGACGCCGCCCGCCCATCCGCCCGTCACGGTCCGGACAACCCCACTCCAGGCGCCGAAGAGGAATGCGATTTGTTTAACGCCGCTACTCCAAGTTCACGGCGACTACGAGTAAGTGGGTATCTAGCGCGCTCCGCGTCTCCACAAATCTTGAAAGTCTGTTCGCGATCGATGATCCTCCCGCCCCGGCGTTCCACTGGGCACGGACTGGCGCGGAGCCTGATTGCATTCAGCTGCTGATGTCGATGTCGGTGGCGCAGGTGGGTGGGGGGTCGAGGGATCAGCATCACGGTGTTTTGTTATGCTGCACAAACCCACATCGACCTCCGTAAACTGCAACGCATGCGTTTTGCATTGCCTTTCCTGCCTGCACCGGGCAACAAGGAGTACGGTAGATAGATAGAACAATTCCATTTTCATCGCACTAAGCCGACTGACGGGCCTTCTGTGCTTCTTTTCCCCCGCTTCCTTGCGCGATCTCAAGCGGAACTACTTTATTTTGGCGGTGCAGCCGCCCGCGCGTTTTTGGTATATAGTCTCCTGCCTGATTCTACCCGGGCGCCCTCTGCTTCTCCCCCGCCACCTACACGTTGCCCGCCACAAGCCCACACACGAGCGATGATCGACATTCCGCTATTTGCAGGCCAGGGCACGTCCGCGGCGTCACAGACCACCGCGAGGCAGCAGGCGCTGCGCGACGCGTCGGCGGCGTCGGGCGCCGGATCGGCGCTGCTCGCGGCATGCCACGAGGCGTTTCACGCCGAGCTCGCGTCGCTCCCCGCACACGAACGCGGCGTCGACCTCGCGGACTTCCCGACGCCGTCGACACTCTTGCAGTCGCCGGCGCTTGACACGGGCAAATACGCCGGGAACCCGATCCTATCTGGGACGACGCTGTTTTTGGTGCAGACGTTGCGCTATTTGCGCCTAGTGGAGCAGGAACAGCAACAACAAGCAACGCCGGCGCCGTTTCGGGATGCGTTGGCGAGATATGGGCATGGCGTGCTGGGGTTCTCGTCGGGTGTGTTGCCGGCCTGTGTGGTCGCGGCGTCGCCCGACTTGGGCGCGTTCATTGCGAATTCGGTGCAGGCGATGAGGCTGGCGGTGTGGATTGGGGTGCGGGGACGGGAATACGCTGCTGTGGGTGCGGGTGGCGCAACGGGGTTGCCGTGGAGCGTGGTGATTCTGGGCGCGTCGCGAGAGGACGCGGAAAGGTTATTGGCGGAATGGGCTCAGGTACGCGGCAACGCACCTTGTTTGCATGCGATTCCATTCTAACGATTTTTTTTTTCGCAGACCAACTCCAACTCCGAAACAAACTCGGCGCTAGCAACGCCACTTTACATCACCGCGGTGCTGGACGGAGCTTGCGTTACCGTCTCCGGGCGGCCCGACGCGCTGGAAGCGTTCGCTGCGACGCTAGAACCGGCGCGGTATGTGGCGCACAAGACGACGCTCGATACGCTCTACCATGCTGCCGAGCACGGCGAGGCTGGGGCGATGCGCGAGCGGGTGTTGGCCGATGTGCGGTCGCGCCGCGTTCGGTTCCCCGACTTCGCGGACTTGGTGGTGCCGGTACGCAACACGTTTGACGGCAGTGCGGCGTCCCGAGAGTGCGACGGCTCGCTCGTGGAGCTCGTGGTGGACATGATCTTCACGCAGCCGGTGAATTGGGATCGGGTTACGGAGGGATTGGGTCCGGTCGGGAAGGAGGACGCGAGGATCGCGAATCTGGGGCCCGGGACGGGACTTTTGCGGACGACGGAACGGGCGTTGGGTGTGGGGTCGGTGGATTGGAGCAAGGGCAGCGCGGAGAGCGTGAAGCCGAAGCAGGAGCCCATCGCCATTGTGGGGATGGCGGTCAACATGCCGGGGGCACCAGATAGTGACGCGTTATGGCGCTTGCTGGAGGACTCCATCAACACCGTCTCCGAGGTGCGTCTTCTGCCCCGTTTCTCCCGCTTTCTGACCCTCGAGTAGATCCCCGAGAACCGCTTCAAGGTCGAGGACTACAATGGCGCGAAAATCCCGGGTCGCCAGATGAAGGCCCACACCGGCAACTTCCTCGACAACGTCGACGAGTTCGACAACAAGTTCTTCAAGATTAGCCCCCGCGAGGCGAAGAGCATGGACCCCCAGCAGCGCGTGCTGCTGCATACGGCGTACCAGGCGCTGGAGGACGCCGGATACGTGCCAAACGCCACACCCACATTCAAGCCCGAGACGTTTGGGTGCTACGTGGGTGTGGCGACGGCGGACTACGTCCAGAACCTCAAGGACGACGTGGACGTGTACTACAGCACCGGTGTGTGGCAGCGCTTCCTGTTTTCCCTGTTTTCTGACTCTTTTTTTGCACAGGCACCCTCCGCGCGTTCCTCAGTGGCCGTATCTCGTTCGCTCTGCAACTCAGCGGTCCCTCCATGGTGCTCGACACAGCCTGCTCGTCCTCCAACGTCGCGCTGTATCTCGGCGCCCGAGCGCTCATGAACGGCGACTGCAACGCCGCCCTCGTCGGCGGCGTCAACACCATCTCCAGCCCCGACGTGCGTGGCATCTCCATTCCATCCCATCTCCGTCTAACTATCACGCAGATGTTCCTCGGCCTCGACCGGGGCCACTTCCTCTCCCCCACGGGCCAATGCAAAGCCTTCGACGCCTCCGCAGACGGGTACTCGCGCTCCGAAGGCTGCGGCATCTTCGTGCTCAAACGCCTCGTCGACGCCGAGCGCGAGAACGACCAGATCCTCGGCGTCATCCGCGGCGTCGAGGTCAACCAGAGCGGCAAGGCGCACTCCATCACGTACCCACATTCAGGCACCCAATCCACGCTGTTCCGGCAGGTGCTGGCGACGTCGGGCATCCCGCCCGAGCGCGTGAGCGTCGTCGAGGCGCACGGCACGGGCACGCAGGCAGGCGACCCGAACGAGATCGCCGCGCTGCGCGAGTGCCTTTCTGCAGGTGGCCGTCCGGCGAGTAACCCGCTGTACATCACCTCCGTCAAGGCGAACATCGGACACCTCGAGGCGGCGTCGGGCGCCGCGGGCCTCGCGAAGCTGCTGCTTATGCTAAGGCACAACGCCATTCCGCCGCAGGTGTCGTACAAGACGCGCAACCCCCTCATTCGGCCGTTGGAGGAGGACGGGACGGTCATCACTACGCGGCGCGTCGAGTGGAAGCGCGCCTCGAGTGGGGTGCCCCGCGTTGCGATGCTCAATAACTTTGGCGCGGCGGGGTCGAACACCGCTGTCGTCCTCGAGGAGCATATCCGCCCGGTGTCTTCCGCAGACGACAACTTGACTTCCTTCGTATTCGGGTTATCAGCCAAGACGCCTCTGGCATTGGAGGACCTCCGCGCGAAATACCTCGACTGGCTCCGCTCGCCCTCCTCCGAACCGTTCGCCCTCGCCGACATTGCATACACCATGACCGCCCGCCGGCAGATCTACCCGCACCGCATCGCCGTCTCCGCCTCCTCGCGCTCAGAGCTGATCGAGAAGCTCTCCGCGCTCTCCATACCCGCGACAACATCGCCGTCGGAATCCAAGGCGGTGTTCGTGTTTTCGGGACAGGGTGGACAATACCTCGGCATGGGACGCGTGCTGTACGCCACCAACGCGGTCTTCCGGGCGTGTGTGGACGAGTGCGAGGGGGTGCTCAAGGCCGAGGGGTTCCCTGGCGTTCTGGGCATCATCAACGCAAAGGATGGCGAGGGGAGCGGGTTGGAGGTGATGGAGGAGGTGCAGGCGTACCAGGCGGCGATTTTCGTGCTGGAGTGCGCGTTGGCGAGGGTGTGGATTGGCTGGGGGGTGAAGCCGAGTGCGGTTGCTGGACATAGGTGTGTTTTCTTTCGTTTTCGGATTTGGGCTTTTTTTGCTGATCACGTGCGCGATAGTCTGGGCGAATACGCGGCTTTGGTCACCGCTGGCGTCATCTCGCTTCACCATGCACTCCTCATCGTCACGCACCGTGTGCGGCTCATGGTCCGCCACTGCGCGCTCGACACCACGAGCATGATTGCGGTCAACCTCGGCCCCGAGGCTCTGCAGCCTATCCTCCAAGGACGACCCGAGTTCGTAGGGCTCAACATCGCGTGCTATAACTCGCCGACGGACTGTGTTTTGTCGGGCCCGCGCGAGGAGCTCAAGGCGCTCAAGGCTGCGCTCGACGGCGTCAAGGCGAAGAGTACCATCCTGAGCGTGCCGTTTGGGTATCACAGCCCCGCCATGGCGCCCATCCTCGACGAACTCACCGCCATCGCGTCGCGGTACCCGCTCCGCGCGCCGACGATCCCCGTGGTGTCGAATGTCCTGGGGGATGTTGTCCGCCCGGGGGACGCGGGGGTGTTTACGCCGGCGTATTTTGCGCGGCATTGTGCCGAGCCGGTGTTGTTCGACCGGGGCATTGGGCGCCTCATGGCGATAGGCCCGCACGACGTGTTCGTGGAGCTGGGCCCGCATACGGCGTGTCTACCGATGCTCAAGGCCAACCCTGCGGTTGGGAAGGACGCGTTGTTGCTCGGCAGTCTGCGGAAGCAGCAGCTGGCCACTCCGTCTGCGACGCTCTCTGCCAGCCTCGCGAGTGTGTTTGGGAGCGGGTTGGGTCCCGAAGTCGATTGGCGCGCGGTGTTCGCGGGCAGGGATGGGTTGTCCTGTGTCAGCCTACCAACCTACCCCTTCGCGAAAACCAAGTTCTGGGTCGCCTTCCAAGAAAGCGCGCCCGCACCCGCCGTCGAGTCGGAGCCCGCGTCGTCGAAAGACAGCAACGCGATCGACGAGTTCTCGATGCTGGGCTCGTGGGCGCAGCGGCCCGGCCCAGAGAACGGGTTCACGGCGGTGTTCGAGACGCCCATCAGCACACTCGCCCCGTCCATCGTGGGGCACAGCGTCGGCGGGCTCCCGCTCTGCCCGGCGAGCGTGTACATCGAGCTGGTGTTGGCTGGCGTCGAGCTGAGTGGCCGACACCTGCAGACGGCGCAGCACGACAGTCACGTGGTGCTGCGCAAGACGGAATTCGAGAAACCGCTGGTGTACGACGAGCGCGTTGTGCGCACGGTGATCACGCGACTTGTCCTCGGCGAAGGGACGGGCACGTTCGTGGTGAGTTCGCGCGTGGAGGCGACGGGCGAGGAGGTGGGTCACGTGCATGGGGAATTCAAGCACCAGGCGACGCTGCGGACGACGAAGAAGTTCGTGCAGACCCTGCCGGTGATCGCGCGGCATATGGCTGCGGTGGCTCTCCCGCAGGGCGGGCGGGCGCCCGAGGTGTTCTCGACAAGGACGGCGTACGAGGTGATCTTTCCGCGGGTGGTGGATTATGCGAGGGGGTATCATACGATGCAGAGTCTGACGGTGGATGCGGCGGGCGTGGAGGGTGTGGCGACGATTCAGCTGCGGGCGGATTATGAAAGGGGGCGGTATGTGGTGCATCCGGTGTGGATGGATACGCTTTTGCATGTTGCTGGGTTTGTGGCGAATATGCAGGGCGGGCTTAACGTGCGTTTTTCTTTGCTTTCTTGCCTTTGGTTATTGCTGATAGTGGAGTAGGACGCATACATCTGCACACACGTCGGCGCGGTCAAGGTCTTCCCGCAGCATATCAACAACGACGCGCAGTACCTCGTCTACTGCACCAACGCGTGGGTCGAGGAGGAGGGTGTGATGCTCGCCGAGAGCTACGCTGTGACGCTTGCGGAGCCGCGGCGTATTGTGGCGCATATGAAGGGCATGCAGTTCCGCAGGGTGCGCTTGGGCGGGTTGAAGAAGAGTTTGGCGAATGCGGCGGGGGTGCCTGGTGCTGGTGCTGGGCACGCGAAGATCGTCGAGCCCGTTGCGCGGCGGGCGCATACTCACGCATCGCCTTCTCGGAACGCCACCACCACCGATGGTCGACGTCGAAGGAATCGTCATCCGCCTCGTCGCAGAGGCATGCGACGTCCCACTCTCTGTCGTCCGCCCGCAGACGGAGCTCGCGGCAGTGGGGATCGACTCGATGATGTCGATCGAAATCCTGGGTGCGCTGCGCGGTGCGTTCCCGGGTCTGGCGCTCGACTCGCGCGCGATTGCGGTGTGCGGGACCGTTGGGGAGATCGTGCAGGAGGTGTCGAGCAAGGCGGGTGCTAGTGTGAGGGCTGCGTCGCCTCCGGGGACGCTCAGCGCTAGTCCGCCGACGTCTGCTACGCCCCCCACACTCGTCGACGACATCCCGTTGATCCCCGACGCAGCGGACAGCACCGCCGACGTCCTGCGCATCCTCTCGTCGGTGCTCGAGATCGGCGTCGATGTACTCGTGCCGACGGCGGACCTTGACGCGCTAGGCCTCGACTCGCTCACGGCCATCGAGGCGCTGCACGAGCTTAAGGCGACGTTCGGGCTCGACCTGCCGGGCGACTTTTTCCTGCACCACTCGACGCCCAAGGCGGTGCAGGAGTACTTTGCGATCCCCAAGCTCGCCAAGATCGCGTCGGCGACGCTACCGGCGACCCCTGCGCTCGTCCCGTCAAGGTTGACGAAGGCGCTCCAGCTCGATACCGTCCCCGTGTCGATACAGCGCCCCACGACTACGGGGCTGGGGCGGCTGCCGCTGTTTTTCGTTCATGATGGGAGCGGGTTGGTCAATTACTACGACCGGCTTGCGTTCCTTGATCGCGAGATTTGGGGGATACATAACCCGCGCTTTGCGAGCGGAAGTGCGGCGCCGTGGGGCGAGCTGGTGCATATGGCCGGCGCGTATGTCGATTATATCCTGGGGACGTGCCCCACTGGGCCTTTACTGCTTGGCGGTGAGTTTCTTCGTCGGCTGTTTGTTGCGTTTGCTGAAGATTGTGCTATTAGGATGGTCATTCGGCGGCGTCGCGGCGTACGAGATCGCGCTGCAGCTGACGGCACGCGGGGTGCAGGTCAAGGGCATCCTCCTCATCGACGCGCCGAGTCCGATCAATCACGTGCCGCTTTCCGAATCTCTCATCGACCGTGTCCTGAAGCTTGATGCGACGAACACCAACGCGCGCAACGCGGAGCTGACGGCGCTCGTGCGCACGCAGTTCTCGATGAACGCGGCGATGCTGGG
This sequence comes from Mycena chlorophos, assembly GCA_014461115.1. NCBI lineage: Eukaryota > Fungi > Basidiomycota > Agaricomycetes > Agaricales > Mycenaceae > Mycena > Mycena chlorophos. The sequence continues at coordinate 595,089 of JACAZE010000002.1, read as the reverse complement.
CAAGTACTTCCCGCATGCGACGGCGAGTTTGTGTCCGCCGTTGGTGTTGTTGAGGTCGAGCGAGGGGTTTGCGTTTGCTTCCGGTGCTGGGGACGTGCCGAGCTGGCTGGCGGACCGGAGCGACCCGCGGACGAGTGTTGCCGGGTGGCAGAGCCTGGCGCATTGTTCGGTCAAGGTGCTGGATATACCTGGGCATCATTTTGCGGTGTTCCATCCTGAGAATGTGCGCGGTGTTTCTTTCCTTCTTGCGTGTTGTGCTGACGCGGTGTAGGTCGCGGAGCTGTCGTTGCGCATTGCGGATGCGTGCGAGTACCTCGAGGCGTTGTAAGCCTCTCATCTCATTACACACACCCACACACACACTCGTTCGATCTCGCTTTCTCTCTCTCTCGTTCTGGGTTCTTGTTGTATACGCGTACAGTACATGTTAGAGGGCTCGATTCCATACTTCTCCATACCCACCCCCACGTAGAAACTGACTGCCAGTGGACTGTCCGCATATGCATATAGTTATTCTGTATCTTGTTGTAGCTTTCTCATTCCCTTGATGTATGTACATGAAAATCGCATGTGGGTTCTGGCGGTACACGTACAAGGTGGTGTGGATGGATGGGTACGACTCGGAAGATTTCCTAGTCTGAGCATGTTTGTTCTTAGATGATAGAATTGGTCGGTTGTCCATTTCAAAGATGCATGTTTTGGATGGGGAAAAAATGTGAAACTTGCGTGGGGGAATTGCTGCTAAGAGTTCCATCTGAACACTGACCAAATGACTGTGCTTTACAATACTTAAGTATGTGTAACTGTGTTTCACAAGTGGATAAGCCACTGTAGTACGGAATGGTACAGTCATACTCAAGCACTTTTTGTTACTCCGATTCAAACAAGGGGCGTGCCTCACTGATATAACAACATGAAGCTGACTGGCGGCCCATTCCAAGCACCAGAAAATGCCCGACGAAGTTTATCCAACCATTGATCCCACTCTTTCTTGAGTACTTTGTGATTGTTTCCCCAGAGTTCAAGTTTGTGTCCTTTTTTATATCCAAGTATGATCAAGGTGACAGACTCCAAAGCAGGGAAGGAGCGTATGAGGGCTGCAGCCAGGTGTTCCTCGTTGGGAATGTTTTCCATTGGCAGGTGCAGGACCACCAACCGAACTTCAGGAAGGGGGTAAGGGCCACCAGAGTACAGTGACTGCAGTCTCAAGTCAGGGAAGAAGTCCAGCAGTGCGAGAGACCACAGTGCAAGAACGAACAGCCTTGGAAGACGGGCGGCTCCTGTGAGAGCAAGTCGCAAGAGGCGGATGTCCTCATCTGGAGCTTTTGCAGCATGAATGTGCAGTGATTCCAAGGCAGGGAATTTTCCCCATGCAATAAGTGGGCAAAGCAAGGCCTCAATGAAATGTGGCTGGCCGCCTAGCAGAGTTAAGCATGGAAACCAAGTTGGAGCTGTCATATCCTGGTACCAATATGTGTCTGTTTGGGGTTGAGTGTGATAGAAGAGTGACTGCAGCGTGGTACTGTGTCGATTGAGAAATATCACAGCCGCACGAGGAGTGATGTTAGCAGTAGAGAAAGTTACAGTAACTAGTGCAGGAAGAACTACATCTGGATCCCAGAGAATTAGACTCCAAACACTGGTTTCCAGTTCGACAGAGAGTGTCAGGCAAGTGATATTAGCACAGTCCAAGATGAGCACCGCCCAGCACATCGTGACCAGTCTGGACCGCTTTGCTGGCCCTGTCGAAGCCAAACAAGGTGCAGGGGAAGTCAGGAAGAGCTGGTGTGCATCAATTGTCTTGATGGACTGGATGTAATGAGCAAATTGCTTTGAACCATCATGCATCACCAATTTAGCATGATCTGAGATCCCAAGTCTGTAAAATCTCCAGAACTGCAAGTCTCGAACTCTGTAGGTGAAGATAGTTGACTGAGAGATGATGACAGCTGCAGGGGAGCCTTGGCATAGGGACCGCAAGAGTACCGGTATCTCTATAAGGGAACCCAGATTTTGAAGTGGATCCTTTGCAAAATTGAGGGAGATATGTCCCTGCAAAGAGGTAGAGCTAAGAGCACTGAGCAAGGTGTGAAGCCGGCGGAGATGTCTGAATCCAATATTAGCATCCCATGCTTGCTGATGGTAGCTGAGTCTTCCATTTCTTCCCTCGGGATGCATCGGAAGCCGCCAATTCGAGAGGCCGCGGTGAGCAAGAGCTAGACGCAGAGCATTGAATGCAGCCGGTGACTTGATGAAGACTCTCTGGGATGAGGAGAAGTTGATATTGTGTCTCTGCAAGAGGGTGTCCACTGCCAGGGCATAAAACTGTGTGGATAGAGCCGCCAGTTTGTGGATGGTTTTGTCATCTGCGGCCGCCATGATCTTGACGATAAGCTCATTAGGCAGCCGAGGAAGAACAGGAGCCGAGTCGAGAGTCTTGCGCGCGCTGCGAGTCCACTTGAAGAGAAGAGACATGATGGGCGGAGCGAAGATTTAGCAGGCGTGTACCCACAATGACGTATGGCATCGGCATCATGATGCGCCGTATTGATGCGCCGAGTGTGGCGCTGTAACACTGCCACTTCTGCCACCTGTCATCCAGCGACCATGACGACTCTAATCTCCATGCACTTTGTGCCTGGTTCCTTCCAACGGACCATACCTCGTCGCGGGCGACCATCACCTTGTCCAGCTGCAACCGCCACCGCCAGTGGCTGACGCTGACGACAAGCGCTCCCGGCTTGCCGCTGTAGCCTGTCGGCGATGATGCCGAGCAGCAAGGCAGAGGATTAATTTTCACCCAGGCCCGTACGCATGGTGAGCACCATGAGATTTTCGTGTGATTCTTCCGCCCACATGAAGATCCAATAGGAATCGTTCGCGAAGATGAGGAAGCAAGCAAGCGCATGTTTCTACATAGACTGCGTAGCGCTATCGCGAACGCCTCTTAGGCTCGAACCACCCTTTACTTTCAGTAAAGGCTGGTACGACTTGTCCGAGGCGTGGCTGAGTGCGGGTACAGTTGTCAAACTTATACCTTTTTAGGACACAAATCCGGGCAGCGTGTGAGCAAGCGATGGGACCCAGCGCGCCATTGCAGGCCTTTGCAGTAGGATAGAGCCGCAACTTTTTGGACATGGCTATATGAGTACAAGCTCTAGACATAGCTCAGTTTATTTTGCCCAGCAGGTACACGGAGGAGACGGAATCGAGAGTTGAGCGCCGATCCAAATTACCATATCGGGTATATTTCCACTCAGCCACGCCCGTCATAAGTCTTACCAGCCTCTACGGGCACTAATCTCGTCCCCCTTCCGTGCCCGTCGAGGCTGGCTTCGAGCCTAAACGCCTCTTTGCTTAACCCTGCTCTCTTTCCACGTACGCTTCGAGTGCCCGAGGCACTAGCCGCCCGGAAGGACTGGTACCGGCAAGAGGTGGCCCACGACCATGCCCGTGAATGGCACGATAGGCTCTTTCGCGGCGGCGGAGATAGAGGCTCTCTTCGCTGACGAGTGCGTCTTGCCTGCTTATCTCTTCTGGCGTCGCATTGCTCATCGTTCCTTCAACGCAGATTCGTTAATCACATCCTCCTCCTGGCTGCCTTTGCCATCCTCGTTTACGACCACTTCCTCATCCTTCCTCCCGAAATCCGCTATATCTGGCGTCACCCCCGCCGGCCCTCCTCCCTGCTGTTCCTCTTCAACCGCTACTTCTCGCTTGCGGCCAACATCGCCGTCCTAGGGTTCACGTTCCTGGAGATTCCGAGCAGCCAATGCGACACGCTTTTGACGACCAAGAAGGCCTTTCAGATGATACAGCAGTTGGTGGTCTACCGTATGTGCTTCAAGTTTGCCGTCTCGCGAACGCTCGCGGCTGACGACACCTAGTCATCCTTGTGCTACGCGTCTACGCGATGTTCGGGCTGAATCGGAAGCTGCTTGTGGGGTTGCTTAGTGCGGGAGTTGTGGTACTGGTCATCGCCGGGGTGCGTTTTCATGAGTTTGGCGACGTTCTCGGAATGCTTACACGCATAATCAGGCGCTAGATCTGTCGCAGGATCAGAGTCCGAGCCCCGGCTTTCACCATCCGTTCCCGTTCACCAACGTTTCACACCCCATCCCCACCAACACGTCGTCCCTGCTGGAGCTTTTCGATCTCAACACGACGAGACATACCCACGGGAACGGCTTCGACCCAAACCACTCCAACGGCCAGCTGCCCGCCGGCGTCAAGCTCGTACAATGCGTCGCCCCAATCTTTCACCAGTCGTGCGTTTCCTTCCAGGCTGGATTCTCGACCCAATACTGAGCGTGATGATACAGTGCTCTCCGCCTGGCTGCAAGCTGGGAGGGCATGCTCTTCCTCGAGGCGCTCATCTTCGCGCTTACCATCTACCGCGCATTCACCTTTCGACGACTGTCGGTTACGGGGAAGGGCCTGGAGATGGCGCCTTGGCAGAGCCCACTCATGAAGCTGCTGTTGCGCGACGGTGGATGGTACTTCCTTGCCGTCGTGCTCGTCAATACCCCCAATCTCTCGATGTACTATGTGCGTTTTCGAGATTCATTTTTTTTCTTACAGAGTGTGCTGACGAGCTCTTCCTGCAGGTCGGCGATGTGAGTTTCCGCTTCGTGGCAAAAGACAATCGAGACTGATATCATGATTCTCTCGATAGCCATTCCTCGCGGCGAGCGTATCTTGGCTCTCCTCAAAGTCCGTTTCCCGTGTTTGTTCCCCGAAACCGCTGAAGTTGACATTGCATACCCGTAGTCTCTCCGTCGTCCTCGTCGCCCGTCTAATGCTCAACGTCCACCAAGCCGCGCGAGCAAACACGTCCAAAGGCGACTCGTTCGGTCCTACCGACTCGTCAGACAGTGTGGTCTTCGTCAGCGTCGGACCCCAACGTCGCTCGACCGTCGGCGGGACGCGCATCTCGATGCGTGAGCCAAGTACACGGTCGAAGCCGAGCGCGCTGGCGACGGCCCGTACGGGGGAGGACGACTTCGACGCGTCCAGCGACGACATGGACCACGACGTCATCCCAAGTAGCCATGGTCATGGGGAGGGATGGGAGCACGAACGCGTACGGGGACCGACGCCGGAGGTGCGCATGCCGGAGTTGGCGCGCTACATGTTCATGCGCGAGACGGCCCAGTCGCGGCAGCGCAATTGGGACGCTGAGTGGGCGTTGGCGCCACCTTCGCCTGTGTCGCCGAAGTTTGTGGGTACGAGGGGCGCAGAAAGTCCGCGGACACGGGACGCGTTTACGCCGATCCCCGAGCGGACGAGGAGGATGGGGAGCTTGAGGAGCCCGAGGTTGGTGGATAGGTAGTAGGATTCACTTATTGACTTGGTTAATGGCTAGAGAGTGTGTACAGTAGATCTACTTGTAATACCTCGTGCTTGGCCTGGAACCGGAACCGGATCGACAAGAAACACCCAATGGGCACAGTCACGATCGTCCCCAACTCTGCCTCGAAACTGGCAGTTCAGTATCGGAAGTACTTGGCCGCCTTTCATTACGCAAAATCAGCTGATAAGAGGTCGTCGGACTGATGTGGGAAGATTGTTCGGACGTCGCACAGAACCCTCAGGCTCCCGATCACCAAGTCGCGACCCAACGGCCATGTTGCTTCAGCCTCTCAGGCGGCGCGCCAGTCCCACCCCATCCACAGAATCGATACTCCCCAACGAGCTCGTCCTGGCTATAATGGCTGCGACGAGCAACGAAACACTACACAAACTCGTCACCGTTTCGCAGCAATTCTATGCGCTGGCAGTGCACACTCTGCTGCGCAGACACGGACTCGACCTCTCGCCAGGCGCCAGCCTGAGTGTCTCTGTGTCTTCCCCGGAGACCTTTCGTGTTCTGTGCTTGGCCGTCGCACTCATCCGAGTCGGCAGCGACGCGTTCTCGCTCGAGAAATTCGAGTGTCGTGCCGGGGACGGGTTCTCCAACGCCGGGCGGATGAATTTGAATCGGATTACCGCGGTCCTGTCCCGCCTCAACTCCGGCCGTCATCCTGTTGCCAAGATCTCCTTGTCATTTTCGGAACGACTTCTTGAATACGCGGACCAGCTTCCGGAGCTCTCAAACCTACTTTCTTCGCTCTGTTACGGCTCCTCCCTCACGGTGGTCGTCTTCACTAGTGGGATCTTTGTCTACGGAGGGCGAAGATTGAACTTCAAGCTCCTCGGCGGCCGCGGCGAGACGCTTGCCTTGGAACGCCTTTTGAACGATGTGCGCATATCCTATCGCAAAAACTTGAAGCACGACCGTTCCCCCACGACCATCGAAACCTTCCATCCCTTCGGCTACCTATCATCTACGGGGGTCTCTGGGCCTCGGACCCTGGTTTATCTCGACAGAGTTCAGACGACAAAAATAACGCTCGAGGCCAGACTCAAGACTGACACATGGAGTTCAATCCTCTGCGATCCGGCTCTCTTGCTTCCATGCCTCGAAGACGTCGAGATCTCGGCGCCGACTATCACACCTTTCTTGGCAATCAAGTTCCTGGATCGGCACAGCACCACTCTACGAATTGTGATGTACTTGAACCCGCCGCGACAAGATCAACACGGGAGTCGGATGCGCCGTGAGGACGAAAATTATGCGGGAAGGGCCGCGGCGACCCTCTTTCCGTCTCTCAGGACGCTCTTTGCTGGCCCGGAGTTCATTCATGCCTGGCTCCGAATCGGATACTTCCCTCGTTTGTGGGATCTGCACATCCAGCGGTTGCCACGGTCGCTTGTGGCAGAGGAACCTCGCCTGCTACGTCAAGCACTCACTGCAGCGGAATCGCTTCCCACGCTGTCCGTCCTGACTATCAAGCTCCTCACGACGCCGTCGCCGCAGTCATCCGGAGCCCCGATCCCCATCTTGCGGGCTGTTCACTCACTACACGTTGTCCTGACGCAGTCTACTGGGGTGACTGCAAAGGATGTGGGATGCATGCTAGGAGTGTCATTTCCTGCGCTCACACAGGTCCAAGTTGATATCAGCAGAGGTGCAAACAAGGACGAGTGGACGAAATGGTTCGCCAATTTGCGCGGGTCGTTCGGCGAGGTTTGGAAGGGTCCACTTGTTAACTTCCGACTGGTTCGTGGTACGAAAAACTCGTAGGTAAAGCCAACTTTCCTAGAATACGACTCAGAAAACGATGCGCTTTAGTGATACATTGATCGCTTGGCTTCGAGGACTTTGAAATCGCCTGAACATTTCACAGCTTTGTCTATGCATGCAAGTTGCCAACGAGCACGGCAACGAATATCCCCCAAATCACCGCAACAATCGCTCCCGATTTTATCGCACGGGGAACCCCATTACCAGCGGAAGGCTCCCCGCAAATGACTGCATCTCCTTGGCCCGTCGTATTCGCCAAAACACACTGGCTGAAAATATTCTCCAAATTGCTCTGATATTGGAATCCTCCAGTGAATGGGCAGCCGCAGCTTCCGTTTACATGGGTGAGGCTGCTCCCGACCGTGGTGCAGCATGCGGCGGTGACAGTGATGTTGCCTGCGCGACAACCTGAAAAGTCCGACTGAGCTTAAGGAAGCCGGCGCGTAAAACACTGGGCACCTACCGGCGAAATCACCCGATAAGACTCCCGAAGAAGGTTCCGAGACGCAGCCAGACGGCAACGCACTCGCCGCAGACGCTAGGCTGGACGTCGTGGACGAGGACGAGAGTGTGCTCGACAGGGAACTTGCCAGCGAGGAGGGCATTAGGGCGAGTATGATGGTTTGTGCCACGAGTCCAGGCTTTTAAACCAGCGAAAGATCGGCACCAACAGGGATCCGCGACAGCGGACTGCTGTGAAGTCAATCGGAAATTGACGCTGTCAACAGCAGTCTAGATAAGCGGGATGGGAACAGTTCCATCGCGGCATCGCATACCGCCAAGAACTGCCCAGGCTCATACCCATCCCTCGTTGCAGAGCTATTCAGGCGGATTGCGAGAGTAGCAAGATTCAAGCTAAATCAGAATCACTTTGACAGCAAAATCCGAAAGTCATGTGAGAGATGTCAAGAAAGTGTTGGTAGTCTTGCAGACCGCTACCCCAACTTTTCTCTCGTAACTATCATGTGATCATGTGATCATTGGCTAAAATCAATCATCATCGGATTTAACTAAACATGTTGCTCTCAGACGAAGTCCTGCATAGGTCTGTAAGTAGGCTGGGCATGAGCCTGAGAACTGCCTGTTTAATACGGTGGAACTTGGCCTTTTGTCGCTGCTTCACATCTACAGTCGCTAAATAGGAAGCGGGACACCTAGTGTTAATTTGCCTACTACATGCGGAGTACTTGTCGGAATGATCCAAAATCTGGTCAAACTTGAGGATTACAGGCTGTCTATGACCTACAAAAATTTGAGGCGCGTTACCCATCACTGCGGAAAGATATGAGGAGATGAAATTGTAACATTGAAAATGTAATTACATATTCCGGGAACCGGGACACTTCAGTTTTTGGGAGCTATCTTCTTGCAATCAGAGATGGAGAGAGACAGGATAGATAGAGGTAAGATATCTTGATATCCACACAAAAACTTGGCCTTGTCTGACAAGTTCCCAGTGCTTAAGAAGCCAATCTTTTTCCAAAATTTCCAAATTTGGCAAATTCCAAAGTTTGCACTTTATGGCAGGAGGAGTTGACAAAATTGGCTGAAACTTCAGCTGGTAAATCTCCTTATATGTAGGTAGATATCATGAAAATATAAGGCGACTGTGCACCATGTACATCGCTGGTCCCGCTTGGGGTCCTGTCCCGGTGCCCATTTAGCGACTGTATAGTACATTACACCAAGCTAGCCTATATCACGCGAAATCCAGAGGAAATATATAACCTAGCCATGCATGCAGGCTTACAACCTCTCCTTCGCATACCCCAGCCCGCTAACCCGATACGCCATCATCGCATTCACTTTCGGCACCTTGAGCGCCAAGCCCAGCGCCTTGAGCTTCGCCCACGCAACCCACGTCTCCTCCCCACGCTCCGCCTGCGTCATATCGCGCACCATCGCAATGACCTGCTTCGCCGCGGAGCGGCGGTTATTGTTATACGTCTGGAACGGCCCCGCGGAGGGCTTCTCCTCCCGCAGGAAGACGTGCTCGGCGATGGCGTCCGCGAGCTCGCACCCGTCGCAGATACCGACGTTCATCCCCTGCCCGCCCGCGGGTCCGTGTCGGTGCGCGGCGTCGCCCGCGAGGAGGACGAACGCGCCCCCGGCGTCGGCCTGCTTGATGTAGGACTCCGCGAGGCCCTCGACGAGGCGGTACCGGCTCGCGTCGAGCACCTTCGCGATCTTGGGCGGCGGGCCCTGCGTCGTATCGTGCGAGCCCGGGCCACGGCGGTTGATCACCTCCTGCACGAACGCCGCGTCGGGGCGTGGCGGCGGCGGCGCTAGACCCGTGATGCCGAGGTACATCCGGAAGAGATTGGGCATGCCCGGTTCAGGGACGAGCGGGGCGGTGATGAGCATGCCCCCGCCGCCGAGGACGACCTGCAGGCTGTCGCGCGGTGTGTTGGCGGGTATGGGCTCCTCGAACACCACGTCGGCGACGACGAACGACTGGTCGAGGTCGACGCGCGGGCCGCCCCCGTACGTCCCCGGGAGAGGCTTGTTCGTGATCGGGTCGTTGAAGTGCATTTTGGAGAGTGTGCGGATGGTGGAGCGCGTGCCGTCGGCTGCGACGATGTATTTCGCCGTCACGACCTCCCCACTCTCGAATACTGCTTCCCATTTTGCGCCGACACCCTTGTCTGAGGCGACCTCGCGCAGGTCGATGACCTTCTTCCCCCAGTGCGGGCCGTGTGCGGGGCCAAGAGCCTCGCGGATTTTGCGCTCGACGCGGTGTTGCGGGATGAGGAAGCAGTACGGGTATTTGGTCTTGTCGGCCAAATGCCGCATCTCGAGCGAGAAGATGGGGCGGCCGTGTACGTCGACGGTGGGGAAGCTCGGAGATTTGACGCTGTTGGCGACGATCACGTCGGCGAGCGGGGACGAGAAACGCTCCAAGGCCTGGACGCGAAAATCGTTAGCTGCTGCTTGAAGAGGAAGAAGTAACGAGCACGCACCTCCAGAGCACTGGGCTGCAACCACACCGCCTTGCTCGCATTGTGCCCCTCCGCAGCGCCGTCTACCAGCAGAAACGGAACACCGTGTTTCGCAAGCCCAAGCGCAACGGAGAGTCCGGTGGGGCCGGCGCCGACGACGAGCACCTCGGTGTTTAATGTGGGGAGCGGCGGGTACGAGCTCGCTGGCGGAGTCGGCAAGGCGGGGGCGTCGGATTCGGTGTCCATGTATAGATAGGCAAAGAGAGTGGGGTGTGGGTGGAGATGTGGGCGAAAAAAAAGAATCCTCCCCAGCCTCGACAGCGGCCTCCTTAAAAAGCGACTTGCAACGCGATAAGCGCTGGCAACCATACCCACGGCCGACCGAACACGGTCCCACGTTAGCTTCCGCGACATAGACTCCATTTGACGGAGTGTCGTACGCGTTAGAAAGTCGGAATGCAGAGCGAGGCCTATACTGCACTGGGATGGCTGAGGTCCTCAAGCGGAAGTGGGTGCGAGGTGTGTCCGCGCAGACGAGTGCCAGAAAAAGCAATTGCCGTTCGAAGCACTATGTAGCAATCCCGCCGAGCCCGCGAGGCTCCGGACGGCGCGACCGTGCGTTCCTATCAAATTTGAGCCGCTTCTTTGCTGTTAGCCGGTTGACAGAAGCAAGATGGCGTCGGAGGTCGGATGTGGACGCCTATTCAGTGGGCCGCGGATGTATTATCTGCGTCCTGGCTAGTGCGCCTGGGCCGAGCAACGAGTCCAGAATGCAGTAGCGGAAGAACATACAACTTGAACCTTCGTCCGAAGGAAAAGAACATGCGGGGAAGTGGGAGCACGGATGTTTGTCCCGACACGTCTGAGTTCTAGCCCCTTTTGCTGCGGGTTTGTCGCACTAAGCGGCTAGCGCGTCGTGTAGAATGAGGAAAAAATCAGGGCCTGCATTCGCCAAGTCTTCTGCATTCCATTTATAACCTTGTCCATGGCCCCGGCGGAGTCACATGACCACCAGCGGCCCCCAAAAAACGACGCGGTAAAGAAAGCAGGGAAGCCATCCGCCGTGGGACGCGAAAGGCCCGCTCATGAGACCAACGTGCTGCGTCGACTAGGACAATCGCCTCGACGACCGTGACGCCATGCTTGTGGCCACGCGCTGCCCCCTGCGATGCCACCGACCGTATCGCCGTGCGATGCGATAGATGGTGGACGGAGATTGCGTTGGTCATCTGTAGTAACAGCGGAATCAGGGCGAGAGTGACGGTACGGGGGTAAGAGTAGGCTCACACGACACAGATGCGTGTCGTTTGCGGGTCGTAGAAGCATCCTACGGGGATGCCTGGGTCCGAGAGTCGAGACTGGGCGGTACGCTTGCGTTAGCAATGCAGACAAACGCTGGAGGCAGAAGGGAGCACGCACCGAAGACGTAGCGTTGTCTGGCCGACGCCCGAGCAATATCCTCTCAACGACCAAGTCGACGTCTAGGCCTATACGACACCACGGACATCGCCTCCGTCTATGGGCGGACAGACTCCTGCGAGTGGAGTCGATGCATCCTTGGATGCATCTACGACGCAAGAGCGTAAGCAAACATGGCGGAAGGCAGGGAAGACCACGCACCAACTTGAAGGATGTCCACCCATCATCCACCACTGCCGCCTCTGTGCGTATATGCGTCCGCCCTGTCCCGGAATGCGGCTCCGGGCGGGTCTGTAGACCCTCGAGCTGAGCGTACATCGCCGGCCGCAGCCGCGCGACACTACGGGATGACTCGGATGTCGCTCGCGCCGGACTCCCGGACTTCGACTCCGGCGGCGGGGAGCCTGCCCGGATAGATGAGAAGAGGAGGCAGAGGAGGAATGGGTACATCGTACACGCACCAGTCGGGAAACGGTCGTCCGAGTCGCTTCGTTCTCGTCTCTGCTTTTCCGCTGCTTCAAGTTGATGCTTGCCAGGGCTCTATGTGCGGCCAATGCGCGGACATGGACGTAGCCCGAGGACGCAGATAAGGGTCGTATCACGATCGGCGGGCCAGCCGTCGTGAAAACAGCGAGATGGTAGTAGTCGTCAACAAGCCTAATGCCATCACGTGCGCCGCCGCTGACTGTGGAGTCCACTTCAAGTTCATGCTTTCTTCGCAAGCTATACAGCACTGAAGTACAGTATACTACGGGTAACGACCAGGCCATCGTGAGGATAACTTTTTATGCGGGGCTCATTTTGCTTGTAAAAAATTGCTTTTCTAGCAATCGAAATCAGAACTGCATGCCACTGGCGAGGAACAGCGGTATCAATTGGAGCTAGTGAGTCTGGATATTCCATAGACCCAGCAGAGCACGTACCAGCGAGAGCAGTGTCTCCTTTCGAAGCGCAATAGACACACGCTCGCCGAAGCAGAGCCAAAAAGCCCAAAAATTCACCGCATACTGGGTTTGCAGCAGAGCAATACCGCGCAGAACGGCGGCACCACGACCCAAGAACGAGCGAGCACCAGTCCACCTTCCGATGACCCAAGGCCCCCCAAAACCACGCGCCTCAAGTAACGCCGGCACAGCGTCTCGCCCGGAAGGAATACGACGGGAGCGTGGTACGGCGCGACCTCGAAAAGACGTAGCGTGTCGGGTGTGCACCGCAAACAAACGACGAAGGTCCAAGAAACGCAGCCACGCAGGGCTACGGCCGCCGACACGTTGTAAGAGGTCGGGCACGAACCGCGTTCGGCGTGAACGCAATGAGGAGCACGGCGCCTGCGAGCCAACGGACTCCGCTGACAAGGCAGCCTGTAGACGAAATCTCGGGACTTGTTGACGGAGTCGAGTTCGTTCGTAGAAAACTTGAAGACGAAAAGCTCCTCTGCTCCGTCGTCGTACGCAATCCAGGGTCGACAAGGTGCGAGTGCTACGGTGAAGCCCACACCGGACTCTCCACGCTGGGGACCAAACAGGCCGCAGCCGATACGGCGCCAAGCCATGCTCGCCACTCAGCGACGGGGGCGTCGATAACGCGCGGTCGGGAGTCGAGTCAGGGGGAGGTGAGACCTAGTCGTTCGTGTATTGCAGCTGCTCGCGAAGAGGGACGCGGCCCCGAAGGGCGTCGGCGTCCTGTGCGGAACGAGCGTCGTGGCCTTGCTGCAGAGATGGCGGTCAAGAGCAAGAGCCCATATGAGCGGGTCACGTGTGACTGCGGAGGAAAGTCGGTGATTGACATCGGCCGTGATCATTTTTGAAGTCGAAAGTCCAGGAGTCCGGGCGTCCGGGCAGCCAGACGGCCAGACGGCGGAAGTGATCGGAACCCTATGCGGCAGTGTGCCGAGTGATATGATGTCATGTGTAGCTTAGACTTGGTCAACGCGGTCATGCATCTTCCCCAATGGCTGTCGCCTGCCCCGCGGCTTACGCTGCAGCAGACGATCACCTTCTCGCGCCTGCTCTCGCTGCTCAAGAACGACATCGTGCTCACGTACCCTGCAACATTCCCCACTGAGAAGGCTCCGCCTGTCTTGCCACCCGCCATCCAGCGCTTCCTCGCAGAGGCCATCCAAGTCGACCAAACAACGGTCTCGCGCAGTTGGAAGGAGCTCAAGAAGGAGATATGGGCGATGGCACCCGCGGAGTTGGGCGAGGACGAAGAAGAGCTCTTCCGCAAGTACGGATGGAAACGCGGTATAAGTGCGTGCTTCTCTCGTGTTTTTTCGCCGGTTCTGACTGTCCCCAGCGTCGCTTAATGAATGTAGGCTACAGAACAGAAAGGAAGAGAGTGTACAGGAATCAAGACGAAGAATTACCAACCCGCTTGCTCCGCTTCCTGAACTTCCCTGGTAAGAGCTTGCGCACCTTCTTCGCAAACGGCATCCACAAATCCGACCCTTGAACCACCTTGTCCTTCAAGGATACCGGCGCGCTCTTCCACACCTTCACGTGGTCGTAGTATGTCGCCTTCTTGAACGGCTTGGCGAAGATGTGCACGAAGCGCTTGTCGATGCTCATGTGAGCAAGAGTGTCGTCCTCCATGCGGACTAGACCAGCAGCCACCGTTGATGCACGTAAACCCTCCGGCCATGCTTCCTCGCGAGCATTCCCGACCAACATGCTTGACAGAGATGGAAGCGGGCTCTGCGAAAGCAACGACGGCGACGATGAGCGCGATGACGGTGTTGCTAGGAAAGATGGCGATCGGGACTGGGGGGTGACGGGCTCGGTACGCCTCAAGCGCTGGTGCAGACGGCGGGATGTAGTGCTGCAGGACGCTGCAGCGGTCTGCGAGGCTGCGAACTCGGCGGTGGCGTTGGTGTCGGTGCGACGGCCGGCTCAACGACAACGGGCCGAGTTGTCTGCGACATGGGAGGAGCGGGAAGGGGAATAGTGGGTGTCTGTGTTGGGAAAGAGTGTGGTTGTGGCCCGGAAGGAATGTCGCCGTTCTCCAAGGCCCGCTCACACGCGGTGCTGAGGGCTTCATCGGACCATTCGGCCGTCTGGCTTTGCAGCTCTTCGCGAGAGAGACCGAGGGTCGGGAGAGCAGCGAAGAAGTTATCTAAGCCATGCTGCGGTGCCTGCGCAAAATGTTCTTGCCATACGCCGAATGCATGGAAGTCGAACGCGCTCTCGCTCTGTGGAGAAGCGGCACGAGCGGCGACAGCGGGAACGGGAGCGGCAGTGGAAGGCGGGACAGAGGCGGGTGGATCTTTGGATGGAGCGGCATCGGGTAGCTTGTTGTTGGCCAGCTTGCGAAGCCGCTCGTCTTCGTGCTGCTTGAGCTCACATCGACCCGTCAGGTTACAGTGCTTCCTGCACATCTTGTTGGGGAAGCACTGCGCATGAACACGTCCATTGCCACAGTCTCCGTCGGGCCATGCGCATTTAAGCGGTGCTGTCGACGGAGCGGGCTCTGGGGCCGATGTTGTGGGCTGAGGTGGGGCAGCTAGCACTTCTGCAGCGCCAGCGACAGAGTTGAGGGGCAGCGCAATGTAGAAGAAGGTATGGACGGGATTGGTGCACTGGCGAGAAAAAGGTCAGGCGGCAGTCGCGTCGCATGCATCGAAAACACACCTTAAGGACTCGCTGTCCCGCGAATCGCGTCTCCGGCGGGCCGATTTCCTCCTCAAGCACCCTGTCGCAGTTGGGATGCGGGCACTGGGCCGTACTCTGGGTCGTGAGGGTCGTCGCGGTCATGGAGGTCGTGAGAGCAGTGCTGGCGGTCAGGTGCTGATGCTTACTCACGCCGCCGACTGGTGCCGAGGTGACCAGACTCCCGGTCACCCGGACTTTCGAAATTCCAAATTTATTGCAGCGGCCGACGGTCCCGAGTCGCCGAAAATTGGGTTTTAATAGCGATGAACTGAGCTGATACTTGTTGTAAGATACAGAGTCATCATGAAAATCCGTGAAAATTGTCCATGCGCAAAAAAACATCACAGCATCGCTACCAACCCACCCACAAACAAAATCGCCGCTCCGAACGAAGAAACCCCACGCAGCCTCAGCGCATCCGCGCCGCTCGTCTCCCCAGCTCCCTTCGTCGCAGTCGCACCAGCGGCCGTAGCGGCCGTAGCCAACGTCCCTGCGCCGGGGGTGGTAAAGCCCGTTCCGAGGCCGGTAGCAGCGCGAGTCGAGCCTTTATTGAATGTCAAGCCCCGAGGAGCTAGAAGGGAAGCGAAGGAAAGACTCACTGCTGCTGCTGTTAGACGCAGTCGTCGTGTCGATCGTCACCGAGACGCCGACAACGGTGGTCTGTCCCCCAGTTCCGCCGCCGCCGTTTGCACTGGCAGTCGTAGTGCCGGAATCGCCTCCGTCGACGCAAGTGAGGTCCGTCCCTGAAGAGTATCAGCGATGCTATGTGTCTCCCGAGAAGGATGTGCCAGTGAAGCGCACCACAGACTTGCCCAGCAGGGCAACACGTATCATCCCCACAATCCGTCTCGTCCGCCCCGGGACATCCCACCGGCGCCCCGCTGCAGATCTCGCCCTCGGGACAACACCCGTCCGCGTCGCACACGTACCTTCAAGTTCACACACCCAATCAGCCTCACAGGGAAGGAAACTGAATACTAGTAGACGGCGACGCACCCCTCGGGACAACACGTCCCGTCCCCACAATCATCCGCACACTCCTGGCGCGCACCGAGCAGCCCGCTGAGCACGGACCCCGTGAGCGGTTTGCGCGCGGAGATGGCGCGTGCGTGGTCGACATTGACGATGTTGTAGCGCTTCACGCGGACGCGGAGGTGCTCTGCGTTTGCGTTTGCGTTGGACAGTGCGGTGGCGCCGATGGCGGCGACGAGAGCCAGACGGTGGAGGGTCGTGGTGAACATCGATGTCGTGAAAACGTCGGTGAGCGTGAGCGTGAGGTGGGTGGGTCGTCGACTGGTCGACACAAAAGCTAGCCCAGCCGCCTACTTAAATACCCTCGCCTCCATTGATGCCTGCCGAGTCGATCAGGTGCGTTGGCTGGGTTGGCGTTGAGGGGTTTCGGGGCAATGCAACCTGAGCGATCCGCGCGCGCCAAGAGTCGAGGCCAGGCGCCAAGAATTAAAACGAGGGACGGAAAGGGATTCATTGCGATGCCTATCATTCTTGAAGGTGGACGAGCCTAAGGTCGTCTCGTGGAGCTGACGTACTGGTCGTGATAAGAGGGGCAAAGGAAACGCAAGCACACAGTGCTACACACACACCTTCAAACCCCACGTTCAGAAACTGGTTGCAGAGAATATTTTCTTTGCGCCAAGAAATGTCTCGGAACCGAACAGCCGATTGAACAAAAGTCGCGATTTGCTTGATAATCTGGAGGCTGAGCAGCATGCAGTGTGGACGTCGACGTTTGACGGGCGGCATTGCCTGCCTCTCTGTCGAGATTAACGTTGAGTTGAGTGGATTGTGTCCGTGAAAAGATTCTAGTCACCTCGCCTGCTGCTGCGGCCTGCAGGGCGTAGCGATAGGGATGGACCGCTTTCAGGGGCGAGCGATGATTCCTGCCGCGTTTGTTGTCAGAGAGCGCGCCCGCGAGGCGTGTGGAGTGGAATGTCCACCGCCGACTCCCGCTGAAGATCTAGATGGGTGTTCGGTCCAAGCTGCGTGTGATCTGCGGCGTAACTGTTCGGCACGGGTCCTGGGTTCGACTCCGGGCCAGGGCATGTTTCTTTTTGAAGATCAAACAAATTCTCTTCTTGCGCTCAAAAATTAAGGAGTAGTAGGATCACCACAAAAAAAAAAGCAAAACACTATATGCTGAGAAATATGTTTATGATGCTTTGCATAGAATTTGATATAAAGCTCTGGATCCTCTTCAATGAGTCTTCATTCAAGCTTGAGGGTAAGAACGTGGAATGAAGCGGCAATTGAATGGGTGTGGTGTGCTAAATATTGTAAGCCCACTGAGAGAAGACGAAATTGTAAACAAATACCAGATCAAGCCTGAAACAAAGTCATATGTAGGTTCAACAATATTTCCATTTTCATCTGTAGCCTTCACAATATTGAAGGCTGCTAAAATGGATCCAATGGCCAACCAAAGAGAGGCCATGGCCAGGTGCCTGCCTGGGCAGACTCTGTTCAAATTAAAATTCAGCTGTAATTCAATGCAGGAGAGTATTAAATTACCGTCGACCAAATCCAAATGCTACAGTTTCTGGAGCCATGATGTTGGGATCAAGCCGACCATTGAGAAGAAATCTCTCTGGTCTGAAGGTGTCAGGCTCAGCATAAATATTCTATCCAAGAGGTTAAACAATTCATAAAGTCGACAACTCTCCTTACCTGATCATGTAAAATTGCCCTGTGTAAGACTTATTAGCGATTTCTTTTGGAAAAGTTAGATAATTGATGTACCAGATATTTCCAATCACAATTGATCCTCCAGGAATATGATAGCCATTGTAGATATCATCAGTCCTCACAACATGAGGAACTGCTGTTGAAAAGGTTAGTGATCTCCTTGTGGAACAGAAAGAAGAAACATACAAATGCTAGCCACAGGTTGCCATCTCAAAACCTCCTTGACCAGTGCAGTAAGATACGGCAGTTGGGCCTGCTGTGCAAAGTCTGGAATGACTCCCTGACCCAGCACTTGATCCAGCTCAGTTTGGGCTTTTGTCTGGACTTCTGGATGTGCCAGCATTGCCAGTGCAAACCAGCCCAATGCTGTACTGGTTGTATCTGTGGCACCACCATAAATAGCACCTGCAACATTTCGGATTGTGATGATATTTTCTTCCCAGATGAGCCATCTTCTGAAGAGCACCGAGAGTGAAAGAATGAGTAGCCATTCCAGTTTCCTAAAGTCTCAATCAAATAATGAAGTTAAACAGGGACAATATTACCGCAGCTAGCTTTGTTTCCTGGAAAGGTTGCTCAAGAAATTCAAGGTTTGCCTTTCTCCATTTTGCTGCTCTTTTTTTGAAGGCAGCTCCTGGAAGCCAACTTGGCATATATTTGAGAATTGGAAAGATGTCCTGAGAGGTATTCATGGGAAACTCCTGTCATAGCAGAGACCACATACCACCAGAAATGTGCCAGGGATAGTGGCAATGGAAAATCCCTGCATTGCCACTTCTACTAAGTCAAGGTAAAGGTCGTTCTCCTCCATGCACTTGATCCCATAGCTGACATCCATGCTTAAAGCACCAGCAAAGCTACCAGATCCAATGAGTTCCTTATCAAGAGGCTGAAAAATCAGGTTCTACTGATGGAAATATTCCATGATAGGGATATTTTGTTGCTGATTCCGATGTAGTCTTTGCAGCAGCTGATGAACCGAATCCGTTGCCTGCGGATAGAACTGCTTCACAGCATTTATGTTCAGAAAGCCATGAATCAGCCGTCGGTGTTTTCGCCTAATTACTGGAGTAAGATCTGTGGATAAGTTTGAAAATAGAAGCTCTTGCCAATGTTCCCCTGTAAACATGTTTGTCAGATATCCGAACTTTTTCCCAAGGGCAGGCAAACCATAGTTGATGAGGCCTGTATATAAGAAATTGATTATCTGTCAGAACTTCAAGAAAATACAAACCAAACAACCAATCCCAACCCATCAGATCCATGAGCATAGGGAGGTGTTTCCTAAAATATAGTAATGAGTTAGGCTGATCATTCACTTCAGAAGTAATTTTACCGATCAGAATAAATTGCAGCTCGGCGGTCAAATAATTCATGTGCTGCTGTCATACTCTCTAGCACAACAACGGAGGTTCCTGCGACATGGAGGTAGATTATGTCTGAATCTAGATAACGAGTTAGTGCAGATCTGAACAACTGTATCGGACTCAAACACTCAAATAAACACACCTAGTTCCTGGCTCCACTTGTGATACACCTCCCACTGGCGATGTGTTGGCATTCCGAGCAGATTTCCGATGAGCGGCCACTTTCTCGGGCCCGGTGGAAGCGGAAATTTGCGCTGTGCCTTGGCCCAACGGTGCAATAGCACAATTGCAAGACCGAGAAACACTAACAGCACGGATTGCGGGGCAGACGGCATGTGGGGTGGAAAGCAGGTCCACATGGTCGACAGGCGCTTTAATATGTAAAACTCGGATGCAGTCACTAGCTTCTCCACCGACAGAAGATGATGACTAGCTCGAACTCTCAAATTTGACTCCCACGCGGAGCGGCATGAGATGACGATCAAACCGGGAAATCATAGGGTGAGTACGTTGTAACTTATTATGGTTCAATTGTAACTCGAACATACTAGTATGTTCAAACTCCAACATCTTCATGCCCTCCGAGGATCAATTGAATTGCCTCTTGCGACCGTGGCGTAAACTTTGCTTCGAAGGGAATTGGCGAGCTGCGACAGATTCTTCATCAACTTTCAAACATACTTTGAAGAAGAGATACTTACTTGATGAATCCGAGATCAAACTCGTAAGTCGGCTCAATCTCCTTACCGCTCTCATCCCGAGCCTTGGTGATATTGAAAGTCGCGAGCACCGAGGCCACAATGATCCAGACGGAGGCTTGAGCCATGTGTCGCCCAGGGCAGAGGCTAACATGGCATTAAAAATTTTATTTACTTTCAGAAAGATCACGAAGAAAGGAACGGAGCGCACCGACGGCCGAAGCCAAAAGCACTGACAGGATCCGGGACAGATCGATTTGGTGTTCCATCTGGAAGAAGCCATCGTTCAGGTTTGAATTCATAGGGATTCGGATAAATTTTCTGGAAAAGAGTTATTAAGCGCTTCGAATTAGGCAGGGAAGCTCTAGTTTGGGCAGACCTCGTCGTGCAGGATTGCCCTTTGATGAAATATCAATGCAGATTCTCTCGGCAAAATGGAAGGTAGACGAACCAGGCATTGCCTATCACGATCGAGTTCGCAGGGATGCGGTAGCCGCGATACTCGTCTTCGACGCGAGTAAAGTGAGGAAGCGCCGCCGGCGTCACATTCTTCCAACGCAAAATCTCCTTGACAACGGCGTCCACGTACGGTAAATCCTGCGCGTCCATGTGGTCATAATTCGGTAGGGTGGTCCCGCCGAGAACCGAGTCGATCTCAGCTTGAGCACGGCGCTGGGCGGCGGGGTTGGCCAGTTCTAAGCCAAGATCAAATAGTCCAGCAACGAAAACGAGAAGGTAAGGAGAAGTACTAGGACGCACAAACGCTGAGAGGCTAGTGTCTGCTCCACCGATGTACAGGGTCCCCGCTGCGCCACGGATCGTATCTTCGTCAAAGAAAAGCTCTTCTCCCGCCGCTCTAGCCGCTTTCAGACGGGCATAGGCGTCCGCGGCGAAGCACGGCTCGGCGATTCCCTCATCCTACATAGAGTTTTTCGATCAACTACAATGCTGAAGAGCCGGAAAGAAAGGACGTACCACTCGTTCTTTCACGTAATCCAAAGGAACAGATCCCATGCGGTCGGCAAAAGGGCCCCACAGCTTGGCATCGCGCTTGAATCGGCCGAGAGACCCGGGAAACCAGGACGGTACGTGTTTGAGGTATGGGAGAGAATCCTGAGGAAGACCTGAGGATGTGTTGCCTCTCAGAAGGAAGTTTACTCACGACGAGATATCTTCCCGGAACGCCCGCAGCGGACATCAAATGCACCGCATCTTGGGCGAGCTTGACGTAGGGATCGATCCCTTCCTCCTGGACGTGGATTCCATAGGCGATTTCCATGGTGGTGATACCTGTCCAACTGAGCGCTTGGTGAGCAGACGGAGAATATTCATGTCACCTGGGACTCACTGGCGGAAATGGTCTGCAAAGTTCTCGGGTGTCTCCAGGATCCGCTTCAAGACTCTCCTCGTAGCAGATAATTGCAATGAACGGTGTGCTAGCGAGGCATTGGCGGTGAATGACTTGTTGAAGAGCCGACGACTAGCGCGCCTGTATCGGCGTAAGAGGGGTTTGTGGAGCGGGAAGTCCGAATCGAGCGCACCATCGATCACCTAACACTGGTAAATGGGCTGCAAGGGATCGAGGAGCGGCGTTGAAACGCACCGTATTTCATGAATGCGATATTGAAGTCCCAGCGCATCAGGTCGACGGTCATCGTGAAATCCGGCCTGCGGAAGTGTAAACGAGTAGCAAAAAACATCCATGGCATACCGGTCGGAGTATATGGAAGAGCGCTTCTCGAGCAGGTCGTCTGTAGCCTTCGTGGAGCAAAGAACGATAATGGGCTGCCCGAAAATGTCGACGTGGATGATATCTGAGTCTGAATGGGCACTGAGTAGTTGTGGTCCATGCGAAATCGTTGCAGCACGCACTGTATTCCGTTGCCCATGCCATGTACTTCTTCCACGGATGCTTTGGCGGGAATTGGTGCCAGTTTCCGACCAGAGGGAGTCGGGGTGGGCCAGGCGGAAGCGGGAGGCGTTTCTTGCGAGCGGCGACGGATGCAGAGCTTCTGCGAGAGGGCGGAATGACAACAACCACGGCCGTAGCCATACCCAGGAGGAACAGCAAGCTGGCGAGGTAGGAATGAGCCATGACGACAAACTCGTCCGAGTCGCTTCGGGATTATATGCTTGCCAGCGAGCCTTCGAGCGGGGTGGATTCTTCGAAGGGACCCTCATCACATAAGAGATGCACCATCCGCTCAGAAGTACCGGCGCTGGGTGCTTCTGGAGGATGGTGGCCGTTACAAGTCAAGACGTCATCGGAGCAATCCGGCTCCGCCAGGCATCGGCCGACACGCCAAAGGTCGGTGCTGACATCAGCCACAGGCTTGCCTCCCACCCTCACTAGCGGGACAACCACGGCTCGTCTTCGGGCTACGGTACCGCAATTTGCCTTGCGCGATCCGGGGTGTCACTGCCCATGCTCATTGCCAACCTCTCACACGTCGGCGGGTTGCCTCGGACCGCGTGGTGAATGCGCCGACGGACCGCTGGTTCAGCCGCTTGCTGTCTCCGTAGACGCTTAAAACGCCGCTGCATGGCGAGTAACGGGCTTCACCGCACGTCTGCCCCCGGAGATGTTCTCCTCGCTTCTTACTCTGCTTCCAACAACAACGTTGTTGCTCGCTGCCAGTGCTCCAGCTGTCAGAGCACAGGTGGGAGCGTACGGACAATGCGCTGGGTATGAATATTTTGGAGAAACGACCTGTGTTTCCGGGTGAGTCATCGTCAAAATTTCGCTCAGCGCAGTCTAAACCAGGGCCAGGTACTACTGTTCGTACGAGAGCGATTGTACGCCATTTCAACTGTTATCGACCCCAGAAGTTTGCCTTACCTTGAGCCCAGATTTTAGCCAGTGCGTGCCCGGAACTGCGCCTCCGGCGTACAGTGGGCCGGTCAACTATTGGTTTCCCTTGTGAGCAGCTCCACCTTTCACCCCCCTAAATTCTCTCCCCCTGATTTTTTTTTCGCAGTGGCGACAGCTACACGACCACTTCATTCAACGCAACCTATCTTTTGCCGAACATCCACAATCCCATTGGGAACCCACCCTTCCCGGGGTACACAGGCGGAGGAGGCGAAAACTACGTCGGCTATCTCACCGAAGTCGACAACACCTCCGTTACCTTCGCCTACAACTACGCATACGGTGGGGCGACGATCAACGCCAGCTTGGTGGCGCCATACCTTCCAACGGTGTTGAGTCTCATCGACCAGGTGCGACACAGAACGGTGCCCACTCACGACGCTGATTTATGTCCGAGGTGAACGAGTTTTTCGGTCCTGTCGAGGATGGCGGCTACGCATCGAAACCCGCCAGCACCCCGTGGACCAGCGAGAACGCACTCTTCTCCGTGTGGATTGGGATCAACGATCTAGCGGGCAGTTACTACGAGAGCGGCAACCGTAGCGCGTCAGTTCTTCAGCAGATTTCTTCAGACCGAGCTGAACGACGCGCGACAGCTTTGCTGAAGTCTTGTTGGGCGAATATTTCAGTTTGATGCAGGAGCTAGTACGGCTTTCCATGCTTTCCGCGTCCCGTTCAATACTGACATTTCCTCCAGTAGTGTGTTGACATTTATTTTCAGCTGAGGCCGTCCGCTGAAAATATTTCCCAGTGACGTCGGCGCACGTAACTTCCTCTTTATCAACGTACCCCGCATGGATCTCTCCCCTCTCGTTTGCTCATCTCTTCCTTTGAATATTTTGCCACTGATTCACCACAGATAGCCGCCGAAGGTCCCGCCGCGCAACAAGCGCTGCAAGTCGTCCTCGAGGACTTCAACTCCCGACTCGCAACGCACGTCGCCTCATTTAAAGCGGCCAACTCGGGCGTCAAGACGTGGATCTGGGATGCATATACGGTGTTTACGAATATACTTGCGGACCCCACGGCGTATGGATTTGTGGATGCGACGAGCTACGGGAATACGGGTGATTTCTGGGCGTACGTAGATTTCTCTTTTTTGGTGTGGGCCCTGCAGGCTGATGTTGTTTGGTGTTATACAGCAACAACTTCCATCCAGGACGTATGTGGAACTACCTTTCTTCGTTTTGATGTCGAGCTAATCGTGCTTCAAGCGGCCGCGCATGCAATATTTGCGAAAGATATCGCAACACTCATGGCGGGGAGTTTGTGGTTCTGAGTATTTAATCCAGATTGTATACCGAGAAATGGACTCGTACTTGTGCCAACATCCAAAAATTACTGCCTACCCTCATTGACCTTCTCCTCCGTGTATGCAATCTCTTTCTCGTCCACCAGATCCGCAGTGAACACCGGGCCTTTAAATCGTCCCCTCCCCCAAACCACCCACATGAACAGAACCAGAACCATCAGCCCACCCACTGCGACTACGGCGTAGTTCATATTGAGCGCATTGACGGGATGCGCGGTGGGCAGGACGAATAAGATGCAGATGAAGACCGTGAAGAGCATGCTGAGGAGGTTGATCGTCCAGGAATAGCGGCCGAGGTGGAATGGGCCACGAGTGGTCAGACTAGGAATGTATTCAGCCATAAATTCAACGAATAACGGATGAACCGACGTACGCGTCAGGCCAAAATACTCGGATTATAATGGGCTGGAGGTAGCCCAGCATCACGGAGATGGCAGCGGACGAGAGGATCGCGTTAAACTGCAAAGAGCTTAGCGCTGTGAAGGGAAGAAGGACAGACTTACCGCGATTGCGCTCCCGATATACGCACATGAGATAATGCAACCCACCAACACACTCAGCCAAACGCCCCAGTACGGCGCCTGATACCGATTCAAGCGCATAAACCTGCTCTTCGCGGGGAAGGCGTTGTCTCGAGCCAACGCATAGAACAACCTCGAGCTCGCCGTAAATGCCGTCACCGCCGCCATGAACTGCGCAAGGCCGATGACCGCAAGGCACATCAGCGTCAGCCGCTTGCCCACCGCGTCATGATACAGCTGCGCGATGGGCAGCGCGAGGGCGGTGCTTTGGACAGCGGGGATGGACTGCACGGCGAAGAGGAGCGCGAGCATGTAGGCGAGACCGATGAGCCAGGAGCCGAGGATGCTCCCGACGACGGCGATGGGTGCGAGCCATTCTGCGCGGACAGCTTCTTCGGCGACTTGAGCGGCTGTTTCGCATCCTTCGAGGGTGTAGACTGCTTGGAGGAAGCCGAGGAGAACGACGAAACCTTTGTTTTGCCAGCCCGTGAAACTGAAGGTCGGTGAGAGGGTATGAGAGGGTGCAGCGAACGCGTACTTCTCGAGGTCGGTGAAAACGAAGGTCGCGCTGTTCTGAGTGGATATGAAGGTATCTTTTTGAAGTGAGCTTGGTAACGCGCACCTTCACCGGTGCTTTGACGAGGAGCGTGATAACCTGAAGAACGGCATTAACATGCGCGGATGATCAGTTAATGCACTCACCAGCACAAACGTCCCTCCGAGCGTCCACCACACATTGAAGCTGCTCATCCGTCCAATGCCCTTGGTTCCGACGGTGTTGATGATACCCGACGCGATGTTGACGCCCCACGCAATGGCCGCGATCTCGAGACGGGTAAGAATTCGTCCGCGGCCGACTTCTGCGAGCGATGCGAGGTAAAGTGCGACGCTGAGGGAGTCAGTTTCCGTCTCGAACAGAAACGGAAGGAGAAGAACCTCAGATTTCCGGAGGTGCCGGTGAAGACCATCGCGATAGTGTAGAGCCAGCCAGTCCCGACTTTGCCAAGAGTGAGTTGAATTGCAGAAGGAAGACCGTATGGGCACTCACAGCCGAGGAAGGGCACGTCAGGCTTCATCCTGCAAACCCAGAAATACAATCCGCCCATCGTCGGGTAGGCACTGCAGATTTCCGCGAGGGAGAGGGCGATGAGGAGCATGAAGATGCTGACAATCTGCGCAATACCGTCAGTCCTTTTGCCGCACTCGTCCCCGCACGAAGTGTACATTCCAGCCCCAGAACAACCCTTCGATTCGTCAATCTTCCACGCAGAAGACGCAGAGAACGGCTGACTCACCTAACGGACCGCCAGAAAACAACCCTGTCTGGAAGGCACTCGACATTCCCGTAAGGATGCCTATCGCGCAGAACGAGATGCCCAAGACGCCGAAGAGCGACATCTCGCGCCGGAATTCGGGTTTGTAGCCCAGTGCGAGGAGCCGCTGGTCGGAGGACTCTGCTGCTTCCTCCTTGTCCATGGCGGGCGGCAGTGGCGGGGACATGGCGGCTGGGAGCAACCCGTGGTGCGGCTCGGACCGTACGACGTACGTGTTTCCCAGCGCCTTCTTCGAATGATTCAGATAAGGCAGGCGGCCATGTGTGCCCGACTTCTGGGGGAAGGGCTACGCCGAGCGCATGACGGATGCGCTGCCGCTGCCAGCTTGGCAATGGACTCGAGAGACCGAGGTGGGAGGGCCTCGGAGATGAGTGTAGGCGACAGGTGGCCGATTTGCTCCGAATGTGATTTTGACCGATATTTTGACCAACTTCGGTCTAGAATATATGAGCGGAAGCTGCGCCGCGGCGTGGATAGTAAGTATTTTGAAGTACACCGGAGGCGAAAGTCCCGACGCAAATTCAACTCATGATCATTCTGAGCAGGTCCTCAAGTCGCGTCGATTCGCCATCGAATCAAAGCTCACGTCATCGGCGTTTCTTGCCTCACACGCTCATGCGCGGCCTCCCGCTCGACGACGCGCCGGCGAAGCGTCCTCGCTTCACACGAGCGCTGCTCCTACTGCTATCCCTCTCAACCATCGGCTTAACGGCGGTATACCTCAGCCAAAGCCGTGCCATTGTCGACACCGCTGTGGCATGGAGCCCTCCGCAGAGGGACTTCCTCCTCCCGCTGCATTGCCCAGCCCAGCCGTCGGCCCTTGCCCCGCCAATTACATTCGACCCAGACGCGCTCACCCAGGGGCAGAAATCCGTGTTTATCGAGCGCCTGCGCGGTGCAGTGCGGATCCGGACGGAAACGTTCGACGGGGCACCAAGCGACGGTGGGGACGAGTGGTTCGACAAGTTCTACGTGTTTGAGGCGTATTTGGAGGAGACCTTCCCCGATGTGTGCGTTCCATCGGCTCCCCTTCCGGTTTGCACGCTGAACGACGCCAGATTCTCGACGCTGAAGGTCGAGAAATTCGCGACGCATGCGTTGCTGTTCACTTGGGAAGGCTCAGACGCGTCGCTGAAACCGCTAGGTGTGTCTGTTCAGCAGAATTCCTCTGGGGTTGAGGCTGAGAAGTTGCGACGCAGTGGTCATGGCACACCAGGACACGGTCCCCGTGCCGGAAGAGACTGTTTCGCGTTGGACGCACCCACCCTTCGACGCGCATCTCGACGAGAAGGGGTGGATCTGGGGTCGCGGGGTTGCTGACTGCAAGAATCTACTGTGAGTTGTCGTCAATTGGAGGATCTCTCACCACTACTTCTTCCAGAATATCTGAATTAACGGCGGTATCGGAGCTGCTGAAGGCAGGCTTCAAGCCCACTCGAACGGTGCACGTTGCGTTTGGGTTTGACGAGGAAGGCGGTGTGGTGGTGTGTCCTCTCGAATATCTTCGTCCTGAGCAGCGGCTGAACCCGTATAGCACAGCGCAGACTATATCGCAAACCACCTCGAATCGATCTATGGGCGCGACGGCGTCTTCATCATGTCCGTCCCTGGCCCTTCCTCATCTCGTCCTTCTGACAATAAACTTCTGCCTAGCGTCGACGAAGGCGGCCTTATCTCCAAACCTTCCTCCCCTTGCTCGCCAATATTCATCACCCCGTCCCTCGGCGAAAAGGGCACCGTCAACGTGCAGCTGAGCGTCAACGTCCCCGGGGGACATTCCTCCGTCCCTCCGCCGCATACAGCGATTGGAATCCTGTCTGCGCTGATTACAGAGGTTGAGGCAAATCCGCCGGAGGTGGTGTTGAGTAGGAAGAACCCGTGGGCGCAGTATTGGGCTTGCCGCAACGAGTATGGTGCGTTTTAGGACTGTTTCGTGCGTCTTGAGACGGGCTAATGAGGATGCATTAGATGCAGAAAGTCTCGATCCGACCCTTCGCCAACTGTTAGCCCACGAGAAGAGTTGGCCAGCAGCTGCCAAGTGGCTGGCGAATCAGACTCTTCAATATGCCGCGTGCGTTTCGTTTCGTTTCTCAATCTATCTCTTTCGGTACTGAACTTCAGTTATAGCCTTCTCTCGACGACGCAGGCGGTCGATATCGTCAATGGCGGCGTTAAGGTCAATGCGCTTCCAGAAGAAGCGCATGCGATTGTGAACCATCGGGTGTCCATCGACGACTCGATTCCTGCGTGAGCGTCGTATGCCTCCTACGTTCTTTGCTGAGAGAAGATTTATTAGGCTCGAGGAACGGTATATCGCCTGGTTGACGCCAGTGGCGGAGAAATATAGCTTGGCTGTCATCGGTACGTCGGGGAAGACGTGGTTAAATGTCATTTAAACACCCTGGGCCAGGTTTTGGAGAGCAAGTCCCTCATAACACCAGGCGTTACCTCCAACTCTCGCATCCCGGAAACGCACGGGAGGCTTCTCCCGTCACTCCCGCCGAGGGTGACGCTTGGAAGTACGCTTTGTTTCCTGTTCCTGCGTCTCACTTGCTGAAGTCTTTACCAGCGTTTTCGCCGCCACGGCAAAATACCTGCACCCCTCTGCAATCGTTGCGCCGTCGCTCTCGGGCGGGGGCACCGACACGCGGTCTTTCCTAAACCTGACCAAGGCGATTTACAGGTTCCAGGCGGTGAGGAGCGACCAGCGCGCAAATGGGCATACGGTGGATGAGCGGGTGCATGTCGATGCACATTTGAGCAGTATTCAGTTTGTGCATGCGTTGGTGCAGAATGTTGCCGGGTGAAAAGCGCGCTTTTGAGGAAGTTGACTCCCGGGCCGGCGGTGCTGAAGTAGTACTTAGTCGGCTTGTGCGTGAGCTTGGCTGTGCGATTGTATAATGTTGGACCAGGCCGCCAGCCAGCCAGCCAGTGGAAGCGCTGTGGTGTTCGAATCATGACTCACTCATGCACGCCTCGCTAATCTTTCGGACAGTAATCACAGTACTCTTATTGTACGCATGTTTTTATCGGTTTGTACAAGATACTGGGTCGAGCAAAGAAAGATTTTCAACACTCGCGATTAATGGGCGGATCATGTTCGCCGGACCAGATCGTCCGATGAGAATCCTGGTCGCTGGTGCAACACAGTGCCAAAAAGAACCGGGTTGTGTGTGGACCGGCCGCGGCATACCCCAACTTGAATGCCTGCTTGCGTTCGAATTGGTCGCGATCATTGGCAGGACCTGTCGAGTGTTCGATACTGTAGCATTTTATTCAATTCGTCAGTCACGCGTCACACCCCCTCCAATTTGACGAAAATTTTTCGTCAGTCACACCAAAACTTCCTAAATTTGCCAGTCTTTGATCGAAATCAGGCGTTGCCGGCCCTGCCGGGGGCTGCCGGTCGGATCAAACTGCCTTATAAGGCAGTGTGACGCGTGACTGACGAAAACTTATTTTCGTCATCAATGTCACACCCTCGGAGGCCTGACGAAATGAATAAAATGCTACAGTACGCGCGTCGATCCTTACAGTAGGTCCAAGATTCGTTTTGTATGCAAGGGAGCAGATGTTAGTGGCAGGGTGGGCAACGATGCCCTAGTTCTTTACTGAGCCGGGATTCGTGCAAGGCCGCATTGGAGAACTTCGTTTTGCTTGCGTCTGTACAGAAGAGCTTAAATCAAGGCACTGCCGAGGTTGTTGCCGAGGCCGATGACGTCGGCCGGCGTCGGCTACGGGCGGGGTAACTCTGTTGCGGATGCCCGATGGATGACGTTGCCGTGGCTGGTGCCTTACGGCTATCACAGGCAGTCGGGTTACGCCGGACACCGGGATCACCGGCATATACGTACTGTACATGTCAGTTACCCCAGATGCCACTCGAGTTGGGAAATGGGAATTGGCTTAGAACTGAGCGTTGGAAATAGAGCAACGACCGGACGGATATCCAGAGGGAGCTTGGAGGGAGCTCGCGCGCGTGCGCACCGCAAAAACTCCCGTGGAGGTAAATCATGTAATCCCGCTCCGCTGCGCATACTTTTCAGTGCGTGCCGCGTCTGCGTGGCGCCGGATGTTTTGTACTCACATGGAGCGCCGCCAGCAGGGTCGTGAACGTTTGCATTCCTCGAGCTTGTATACTTACTATAAACTAGATTTCTGAATTCTGTGGCGCCGCACGGAACTGGCCCTAAAATCCCGACCCTGGAAGTTTACCGTCTGCGTCCCTTTCGATTTGGCTTCAACATCGCGAGGGTCAATTTGTTTGCCGACAAAATCAAGAAGAAGGTGATGGATGTCATGACAGCTGCTGCTTGTCTCTTCCCGCCGAGACATCGCGTGCTGTTGGCGTGCGCGGTTTTTTTGGAGGTTACGTTTTCCTCTGTGCCTTCTCTTCTGTGTGCAACAGCAACGGCGTACTTATCTTTCGCCGGCTCGGTCCGCTACCTCCACCACCGCCGACGCGCAGAATCCGAGTCTGAGAGCGGGTGACGCAAAGGGGCGGAAGCAGACTGTAAGCGGGGTGCACGGGTGCTATTCGGCTTAGGAGTCGACTTCCACTCACTCATACAGTCGACAGCGACGCGCGGGTGGCGTCGACGTCCCTGCGTTTAGCGCGCGAATCTTTTTCTCTCTTGCTTCTCGCCACCACATCCTACCCCTACCACCACCACCTCTCGCCCATTCTACACCGAGGGCGCCATGCCCGCCCGCACAACGACGACCACCGGAGGCGCACACCACCGCTCGCAGCTGTCCGACCCGCTCTCCTTCGTGCTGCAGCCGCCGGCAGACGAGACGCCGACACAGCGTACCGCGCGGCTGGCAAAGGAGCAGGAGGAGAAGCGCGTGAGCGACGCGATCGACGAGGACCTGCGCAAGGAGCGCAATGACAAGAAGAAGCGCAGCAAAAGAGAGGTCAAGGTCCTCTTGCTAGGGCAGAGCGAGAGCGGGAAGAGCACCGTGCTGAAAAGTGCGTTTTCGTGCCGTCTTTTGCCTGCCGAGGAGGATGCTAACCGGTACAAACGTATAGACTTCCGACTGAAGTACGCGCCTGCGCAGTGGAAAGCCGAGTTGCGTTCGTGGCGCTCGGTTATCCAACTGAACCTGGTGCACAACGTCGTCACCATCCTCGACGTCCTCTCCGAGCGGCTCGCGGTGCTCGACGGCGCCAGCTCCAACGCCAACACTCCCTCCTCATCCCCGCTACCCGTCACTGCCTCATCGTCGTACTCCAACGGGAGCGCAACCTCAGGCGGCCGCACCTCGTTCGACTCGACGTTGAGCGACATGACGTTCCTATCCAGTGCGACGGCGGCAGCTGCTGCAGCTCGTGTGCCGCTCACACCGAAGCACCGTGTCTTGCTTTTGCGGCTGTCGCCACTGCGCAAGGTTGCCGAGGACCTCAGGCGTACACTTGGCGGCGGAGCCGAGGGCCAGTTTGCGAATGGGGACGACGATGCCGCTTTCGGGGGCCACGGCGTCTTGGATGCGGGTCCAAGTGGGGTTAGGAAGAAAGCCGAGTTTGCCGTGCGGGGATGGATAACCGCGTTGGGATTGAGGGAGGGCAGGAAAAGCGGGGAGGAGGACGGGTACGTGGCTTTTCTGCGCTTTTCACGACTGTAAAACACGGCTAATTCGGGGGTATAGCTCGGAATCGCCTACAGACTCGACGACGGAGATACTCTTCTCGCTACGGGACGACATACTCGCGCTCTGGGAAGACCCCGACGTGCGCGCGCTGCTACGGGCCGCGAACCTGAGGATCGAGGACCGGGCGGGCTTGTGTGTCTCTATCCCCTTGTCTCTGAAACCCTCTCGCTAATGCCACCCGTAGTTTCCTCCCCGACACGGCGCGCATCACCGCGCTAGGCTACATCCCTTCGGATAACGACGTGGTCCGCGCAAGGCTGCGCACCCTCGGCGTACAGGAGTGGCGCGTCGTGCTCGAGCCTGGGGCGGGTGGCTTGGGCAACAGTGGGTTGGGGCTGGCGAGTAAGTTTGCCGGCGCTAGTGCGTGCTTCCTCCTTCGTTCTCTTTCTTTCTGTTCTTTCTCTCCTTTTCCTTTCCTCTGGGTTTTGCTTCGACCATCCGTAGCGCGTCTGTCCGTCGCGCGCCGCGGTGTCGTTCCTCCGCATCTGCGTTCTCACCATCTGCGCAATCTGTCTCCTCGGATTTATGTCCGGTCGATGTGGATCTACTTCCGCGATCTGCGCACTGCATTGATTCGCCCTGCGTGGGCGTGGTCGCGACGGCGACAGTCGCCTTCGGGATTTTCGGCCTCGGAGATGTCTTGCGGGAGGCGCAGTCGAGGCTTGTCTTGTCGCGAGTTTCGGATGGTTTCCTTGTTGCGGCGCCACAGGCGGCGGATTCTCGCTGCTTATTCGCCGTTTGGCGGTGGCGCATGGCAGCGGGCGACGTCCGGACTGCGTCGATGCGGCGCCGCAACGTGCACGTCGACGTCGGCGGAGGTCAACAGACGCGAACAGTTTGGGGAGCCGTCTATCGCGTTGCGCATTCATTTTTCTGTGGGGGCGTTGCTGTCGACGCGGGTGTCGTCCTCGGCGTCCTTCTCTTCGCCATCTTCATCTTCATCTTCATCTTCTTCCAACCGCTTCGAATCTGTCTTTCATCTATCTTCTCCGCGGGTCGCTGGATAACTGACGACAACACCCAACAGCGGACTCGTTTGGCGCGGAATGGGTCATTTACGACGTCGGCGGCTCACGCTCGATGCGCCATGCGTGGCTGCCGTATTTCGATGCGGTGAATGCGATTATCTTTCGTGCGTCTTTCCTCTTGTCGATTTCCTGTGTGCCGGTCTGCTCACGCTCGTCGTAGTCGCCCCCATCTCGTGCTTTGACGAGCGGCTGACCGAGGACCCGTCGGTCAACCGGCTCGAAGACACGTTGCTGCTGTGGAAGGCGATCGTCGGGAGCAAGTTGCTCGGCAAGATTACGCTGATCGTGTTTCTCAACAAGTGCGATCTGTTGAAGCGGTGCGTTCTTCATGTTCTTCCTTGTTTTGTCTGCAGCTGACGAAGCATGCATGCGTGTACAGGAAGCTGCAGAGCGGAATCATGGTGAACAAGTACATGATCAGCTTTGGCAGTCGGGAGAATGAGGTTGGGAGCGTCGTCAAGTGTGAGTGCGCGTTTCGTGCCTCCCGCTCGGAAAGAATACGCGCTGATCACGTGCGTCTCATGCAGACCTCAAAGACAAGTTCAAGGACATACTTCGTGCGGATGCGTCCGAGCCACGGACGACCTATCTGTACGCGACGAGTGTTACGGTGCGTCCCCCTGCGTTGTTTGTTCTCTCAATAGCGGCTAATGAGGTTTGGATAGGACACAAAAGCCACGGCGACGACGCTGAATATCGTCCGTGATGGGATTATCAGGGAGCATTTGAAGCATGCCGAGTTTGTTTAGCTTTGAGCGACCCGAGGGCGTGCATTATTCTTGTATCTATGGGTTTTTATGCGGTGTATGATAGGATGGGAGGGAGGAGGCGGAGGACATACATATCTAGATCTCACGCTCGTTTTTGTTTTGTTTTGTTTCATTTCTTCTTGGATGTTTGTTGGATTGGATTTTTGTTTGCTTCGCTCTACTTCCGCTAGAGTCCGACCAGGTGTCCGTGGCGGGTTTGTAGAAACATGCGCGGACAACAATGCTGCGGCGCAAAACCTCGCCTGCACAATATCAGACTAGCAAATGGCCATTTAAAGGTCGTAAGGATAAAAGGACAGCAGTATCTAGTGGCACAAACATGACAGGAGTGTTTAACACATGCTAGTCACTTATATTGTAATATTAAATACGGAAGATTTTCTTCGCTGCCTTCTTGAACTTTGTAAGAGTTTGAGGAGCCTTCGATTGGGAAACTTCAGGAGTCCTAGTGCTGGGGCCTGGCTTGTGATGGATCTCAGCCCATTGATGGAGTATATCCAAATCATGTTGCCAAAGGACAATCCCATGAAGAGTTGACCTCAAATTGAATCTCGGTAAGTCAAGTTCATCACATTCCTCCTCAGATAAGGGATTCTTGCCCTCTGGATGAAAAGACCAGAAGTATTCCACTTGGGGCCATGGGAGCTCAGTGGAGGGAAGCTTTGCATAGGCGGCGGGAATGGCAAAGAAGAGGAAGAGACCATCCGGCAGTTGAGGAGATGCCATAAATGTTCCAGAAAGTGTGTAAGGATCTGCGGGACCTTGTGGAATGATCTCCACGCTATTTCCCAAGGCAATGACTGTTATAAATAAGAATGGGAGACTGAGAAGAAAGGAACATCCGACACTACTCACAGTAATCTTGAGTTGTGGCTAGTACATAAGTCAGTGCAAGATAATACATTAAGATTTCATGAACTGACAGAGGCCTAGCAGCATTTCTAATGACTGGACACTCATTAGTGAGTCAGCCTGCAGTTCAACAAGAGTGTAAGCAAGGGATCGCCATGATTCTGCAAGATCTATTCTTGACTCTATTTCGAAGACCATATGAAGCACATTTTCAGCCAGGAGTCTACGTTATTGTAAGTGGTGGACCAAACAAATTAGCAGCATTTACCTAGTTAAGTGAGTTTTCTGATTGAGTGTAGTCCATGCAGTTGGCCACTGTTTAAAAGACAAGTGGATCCCAGAGTTGGCGCCGGCAAGAGAGCCATTTAGCCTCCCAAGTTGTGGGATCTGGTGATAGTCATAAATGCCACCTAAGTGATACAAGTTTGAGAAATTTGAAGCTGTGCGCTGACGCAGGATAAATCCCATGAGATATTGAGAAGATAGCTGTGCTAAAATAGCTGACTGGGACTGAAAAGTGAGTCTTTCAGAAATATTCAACATCTGCACATGGTTTGAGTGCTTTCTCAAGTAATATATGGCCTGCGGAAGGTTCTGAGATTCAAGCTCCACAATGAGTTGTTCTCGTTGACAGTCAAACCAAAGGTCTGTATCTTCTGGCACAAAGCGTGCAAAGTCTGAGTATCCTAGGGAGTTTTTAGCCCTCTGAAAGAGTGTTAGGTATATATGCATGATGATAGTATTATATTTTCACCGAGAATTGTCCTTCCTGATAGCCAATGTCACTTTTAATCTTGGCGAGAGCAAGAAAGCATACCAACTGATATATAAAGAGCTCTCTTGTAAAATATGTTGATGCCTGCTCAAGTACAATAGCTGCAGGAAGCTGTTCTGCACACATAAATGTCAGCAGGATAGCTTCATAGAAATGAGGGATATAAGAGTACCATTATGATATATCATTGCATGGTGATCACAAGAATCCACAATCCCAAATAGCTGCAAACTCCAGGGATTCCTTGAGAACACAGCCAACACTGAGGCCAAAAATTCCTAAATAATTGGAGTCACTAACCATAATGGATTCTTTCTTTTGTCCATCCACTGGTATAATATATGTGACTGATGCCTCAGATCATGACATCCTGGAAAGCTCACCTGTGCTGGGGACCCATTATACTCAACAACAGTGAAAGTGTCTGAGCTTCCAAATATTTTTGCATGGTATGTTTTTTGAATGCCGACAATGACTTTCTGAATATTGATGCGGCCACTCCGCCGGCGGCTGCGGACAACCTGATCTTCTTTCATTCCTATTTGGTGCACTAGCTCCAGGATTTTCAGGTCCCCGGCAGGGATTCTTCGGACCTGATCTTCTGTGCAAAACATTAGAGCTGGCAAGCTCGGGTCTGAGACTTGCCAACTTGAAGGGCCGTGGACTTCAAATTATTGATTGTGAAAGTGCCTCCAGTGATAGTCACGTTGTTGCATTCATTGAACATGGCCACAGGCAGGCCATGACGCGGTTGGTGGACAACATCGAGTGTCGACATGAGTGCAGAAAGCAAGAGATGTTTTGGCGCCCGTGCCTGAGACTACACCGCCTTGAGGCGATGCCTGTGATGAAGTTCGACCCGGAGTTGAGATGCCGCACGCCAATGGATCTCTATTACCGGAAAATGGAAAAGTATTCGACGAACGTCGGACCTTCATTACAAGCATTAGCAGCAGGCTCTCTCCAGCGGCGAGCTCGGCCCCGAGTCCGATTAGGAATCTAATTTATGAGTCACAGCCTAACCCCATCTCACGCTATCATGACGCGTTATCGCCGTTCTGGGACCTTCTTCCACCTTGGGCCGTAGACGATGCGGGGTCTTCCGCTCGACGACCACGCGCCGAAGCGCTTCCGCATGACCCACGTCGCGCTCCCTCTCATCCTCCTCTTGACCATCGGCCTCGCCTCTTCGTTTTTCCGCAGTGTCCCCAGCCGCGACTATGTCTGGCGTCTTTCGAGTCCGCAGCGCGACTTCCGGCTACCGGTGCGTTGCCCGGAACAACCTGCAGCCCTCGCACCCGCGTTCAGCTTCGAACCCGACGAGGAGAAGAAGGGCGAAATCATTGAGCGCTTGCGCGGGGCTGTGCGTATTCGGACGGAGACGTTCGACGGGGCGCCAGCGGACGGGAGCGACCCGTGGTTCGACAAGTTCTACGCGTTCGAGGCGTATTTGAAGGAGACGTTTCCCGACGTGTGCGTGCTTATCCCAACGCCCTCAGACTGTTCTTCGCTGACATGCGTGCGGGTAGAATTGACGCGCTGACGCTCGAGCATTTCGCGACACACGCGTTGTTGTTGACTTGGAAGGGGACGGACGCGTCGCTGAAGCCACTGGGTGCGCCTTGTTCCTCCTTTCCCGCCTCGTAGCTAACTTGAGGTTTCGCAGTGCTCATGGCACACCAAGACACCGTCCCCGTCCCTGAAGAGACACTCGACCGCTGGACACACCCACCTTTTGAAGGATATCTCGACGATGAAGGGTGGATCTGGGGCCGTGGAGTTGTGGATGTGAAGAATCTACTGTGCGTTTCGGACTCTCTGCTGAAGAAAACCCACTCAGGACGTTGCAGTATCGCTGAACTAACGGCAGTCTCGGAGTTGCTCAATGCTGGATTCAACCCGACGCGGACGATTCATCTCGCCTTCGGATTTGACGAAGAAGGTGGTGCAGTGGTTCGTCACAGACTATTGCTGCCCTGAAAATAGCTCTTACTTTTTGCTGGGTGCACCATAGCGCAGTGCACGCCACATTATCGACCATTTCGAAACCCTCTACGGACCAGATAGCATCTTCCTCGTGTCTGTTCCACGCCTCTCATTAACACATCCTTCTGATTTCTCCCTGGAACAGGATCGACGAAGGCGACCTCCTTCCGCCCGCTGATCCAGACAACCCATCGCGTCTCGCGCCTCCCACCTCCGACAGCGCCTCTTCCGCGCCGTTATTCATCACACCCTCAGTCGGCGAAAAAGGCTCCGTTAACGTCCAGCTCAGTGTCAACGTTCCCGGCGGACATTCTTCCGTCCCGCCTCCGCATACAGCGATTGGGATCCTCTCGGCGTTAGTCACGGCGCTCGAAAGCAACCAGCCAGAGCCGGTATTGAGCCCGAAGAACCCATGGGCGGAATATTGGGTCTGTAAGAGCGAGTACGGTACGTAGCCTGTCCATTCTCTGTCGAACGGTGCTCATGGGGACAGCGGTGTAGATCCGGGTAGGCTGGACCCGAAATTACGGGAACTGTTGGCCCACGAAAAGACGTGGCCAGATGCCGCGAAGTGGATTGCGAACGAAAGTCTTGGATATTCTGCGCGAGTTTCTTTCTTTCTTGCTGCTTTTTGAAATCCGCTGATTGGAGGCTAGGCTACTCTCGACGACCCAAGCGGTAGATATCATCGCCGGCGGCGTCAAGGTCAATGCTCTTCCCGAGGAGGCACATGCGATTGTGAACCACCGTGTCGGGTTTGATGATTCGATCGCTGCGTCAGTGTGCCTTCAATTCCAGTCCACTCAGACGTTGATGGCCTGGGCATGGGCAGGCTCAAGAACCGATATATCGACCTGCTTACGCCTATAGCGGAGCAGTACGGGCTTGTCGTCGTTGGTTTCGACGACGGCATACCCGCTGACACGCCTCGCTACGTCCAACTGTCTCTTCCGAGGGCGGGAGCTGAGGCGTCCCCGGTTGCGCCATCTAAAGGAGATGTTTGGAAGTGTGTTACATGTCTGCGTCGTTTGCCCTCGTCCTAATTCTCGTCCTTTCCCTTTAGTGTCTTCGCAGCGACAGCCCGGCACTTGCATCCCAATGCTATCGTCACGCCTTGGCTCTCTGCCGGCGGCACCGACTCGCGGGGCTACACGAACCTCACAGAGGCGATATACCGCTACGCGGATGTACGCCCGGAGCAGCGCGCGAACCCGCATACGGTCGACGAGCGGTTGCATGCGGATGCGCATCTGAGCAGCGTGGCGTTTGTTCACGCGTTGGTGCAGAATGCTGATCAGTGGCGCTGAGAGTGCCAGTGAAGAATATATAGGATTTACGACTCGGCGCTGGTGAGCTTCTGGTTAAACGGAATTTGGAGCGTTGATCTTTCTCGGTTTTTACAAATTAAAGTTCGTATGTGCGGCTGGTACTTTGAGGGCCCGAGAATTTGCAATTGGAGAGCTCACTCTCGACTGAAGCAGCCTCTAAATGCGAGAACCACCAAGAGCCTGGCCCACTGGCAGTGGGATCGCCACAACGGCAACCAGAGAGGGCGGGGCATCATGATCGAAGCCGCCGCTCATGGGGTCACTTGGTGTGGAAATTTCAACTCTAAAAGCTGCGAAGTTCCCGCCGAGCCGACGAGGAGCAAAGCAAGTGCCAAAAGCCGACCGCCGTCGGCGTACGGCACACGGGTGTCAATCAGCTGTCCATCACGCGCCCACAGCGCATTTATTCCTTCATTGCCTGTGATACTTTGCTTGGCAACATGCGCTACCCAACGCGCCATAGTTAGACGATGTCGCAACAAGTCAACAACGTGGTTCCATGGTTCCAGAACGGCCGTCAAAGAGTTGCAAATCGCCCGGATGAAGCGAAAAGACGGTCGAGGAAGATGAACCTGGCGATGTGGAGGGAGAAAATTCAGGTTTGCTGCCAAGCTGGGATGAGCGATTCTGTCATTCGGCCTCCAAAACCGACGGCGATCAGGAAAATGTCCCGCCGACGTCAATGTCTTCGGCGAGAAGTGCGCATCATGCAGCGCATGGGAAACTTGACTTCTGCCACCACGCTCCGCCCCGCCCAAGCCTCGTCTCGAGCAAGGCTCGAGCGCCACAAGCTCAAGTCAGCCGTCAGCCGAAAGGACCAGGCCTTAATCGCAGAAACACACTAGAAGCACCCAGGCGTATGCATCAGGACGGTGGCGCTGCGTTTCTCATGCGCGTCTGGGACTGACAATGACCTCTTGTCGACTCGGCTAACACACCTCGTCGTTGATGCTGTCTGTCTTTTGGCGTGTAGAAGGATGGAAGCGGCACTCCCAGCTCCTTCCTTCCCTCCTTTGCCCTCCTCTTCTCTTCTCGCCCACGACCGCCGCCTCTGGGCTACTGCGACTCTGACCAGCGACGAGCGCTTGATGGATTATGGAGTTGGCCACCCCGCCGTTGGAGATTCTGTGCGTAATCCGTCGTGTTGGCCGAATCCAGACGCGCTGAAAGCGCGCATACAGGCTCATGTTCGTTGCGTCCTACCTTAACATGGTCCTCTACACGACGGAGATTGGCCTCGTCATCCGATACTTCAAGCGGCCATGCAGACCACGGCTACACAAGACGGCGGTCGGGATCATGCTTACGGCCGACACGCTCTGTACCGTCGCGCTCTGCGTCAACGTAGCGGTCAGAGCCGTGGTCGTCAGCACGCCAGAGAACGCGCAACGAGCTCTCGCCCCATTTTCTGTCACCATCTTCACGACCTACATCTCTGCGACGATCGAGCAACTTTTCTTGTGCAACCTGTTCTATCTTCTGTGTGTTCCTGCCCAGTCCTTCGCAAGTGAACCTCGGCTTACCTTCCGCAGCACGCACAATCGCGCCGTTGGCTTGCTATTGCTGGTCATGATCGTCATCCACGTATGCCTGGTCTTTGCCTTCCTCTACCCAACGAAGCTGACACCGAACCTCTAGGTCGGCTTCTCGTGGGCGTCGGCTATCCTCACGGCCATCCAGGGCACCACGGATGGGATGTCGTTGACCATGTCCATGTCCGTCCCTTGCCCTGTCTCGTTCCCTT
Source organism: Mycena chlorophos (assembly GCA_014461115.1). NCBI lineage: Eukaryota > Fungi > Basidiomycota > Agaricomycetes > Agaricales > Mycenaceae > Mycena > Mycena chlorophos. The sequence continues at coordinate 555,019 of JACAZE010000002.1, read as the reverse complement.
CCTGAGCCACGCATATACAGCATCGGCACAGTCACCTGCGCCGCAACCGACATAACTATTGGCTCTGCACTGAGCTGGAAGTTCTGGACGATGATGGAGCGGTCGCCGCTTGACCAGCGCGACAGTGCGGGACGGACCGGCGTGTGCGTTTTTGCTCCTCGGCTTCACTGTATTCGATCGAGACACTGACTACGAAAGCAGGTACAAGCTCGTCCACCGAACACTCGTGCTCACTGTCTGCTCCGGGGTCATCGTCGCGTCCACCACGCTGATAATCATGATATTCCTGCTCAACAGCAGCCTGGGTGCGTCTATTGCCTCCTCGGTTACTGCACTTCCACTCACTTTACGCGCTTCCGTAGGCTTCATCTTCTTCTGGACCTGCCAAGGGCGCGTCTACGCGCTCACCCTGCTCGGCAACTTCCTCATCGGCATCCCGCACCACCGCTCACGAACCCTCGCCGCGCAGGCCGGCGGAGGCGCGAACGGCGGCGGCGGCACCCTGAACCTCGGCGTGTCGTCGCCTGTGTTCCACATCGCGACGGAATTGCGAGACGAGGAGGACGATAGGCCGAATGGGGAAGCACTGGCAGAGCAGGTCAAGTCGATGTCGAGCCAGGCGCGGTCCCAAGGCACGCGCACGTCCAGGACGTCCAGCACGATTCCGCCAAGGATATCCCATCTTGTGCGTCTTGTCCTTGGCCTCTGATTCGAGGTACTCATTCACCCTTTTGCAGAGCATGCGCGACCAGTCCATACAGCTGCAGCTCCCGGAACTCGACGAGTACGGCGGCAGTAACGGCGACCACGATTCGTACCCTCTTAGCCCCGTTGACAGCAAAGTCGCGTCGGGTTCAGCACGGACATCGGAAGAGCGGTAGTGGTTGTATATAGACAGAACAAAAACACTGGTGTAGCTAGGTATTTTCACGTTGAGGTTCTTTGGGAAATTCTGGAATTGCCGGTATGATGCTGCATACATGCCTCGCGCCAGTGGAGTGCCAGTGCATCCTATGATTCCTATCCCGTCCGTGTACAGGCACGTACGGGGGCTATGCCCAATATTGCAATCCGCCGTGAATACCCCGAGCTTTGCTGTAACCTTACCAATACTACTAGATTCAGGGACCGACAGTCAGAGCCTACGAGAACTACACATATGGCGGCGCTGACAACCCGAGGCCGACGGCGACCGAGCGCGACATGGACGCTGAAACTTGGACCCGAGCAGAAAACAGTACAGGTAATCTTCTGGGCGGTCAATTAATCTCGATGGGGACACGGTTTCTTCGTCTGTAAGGCAATCGTTTATTTTTGCTCATAAATTACACAAGTACACCGTACGACTAGATCCCGATCCCAAGGCCGCGGCTGCCAGTGCGATATTCAGTCCTCAATTCAGACACGATCCTGGAACTTCTCCACCGGCAGCATAACCGGAGGAACGACCAACTGCCCCTCCTCGCCTTGCAAGCGCACCTTCCGCGCCTTCGCGTTGCGCACCTTGCGCAACTGCATCCCACCAAGGACGAGCAAGAGCAGCGCCATCAAAGCCAGCGCGATCGGGAGAATATTCTGCGCCGCCGCACGAGCAGCCGACGACAAGGGCGGCGCTGTATGCGAGAACTTGAACTTGGCGCCGCTGGAGACGCTAGTCCCGCAGACCTGCGCCCACTCCTTGGTGCTCTCGATCGCGGCGCCCTCGGCGCGGTACACGAACTCGGTGAGTGCGATGTCCTTCTTCGTCCCGAAGGGATGGACGAGCTCCCAGTCGCCGTCGCCGGCGGCGGTGTTATTGAGGAACTTGAAGCGCAGGAAGTCGCGCGTGTCGGGTGGGGCGCCGCGAAGGAGCTCGATGGCGAGGGCTGAGCCGAAGTCCGCTGGGGAGGACTTGTTAGTGGATTGTTCGTGAAGGAAAGAGCCGGGAGGGGCGTACGGATCCCGGCGAGTTGCTTGTCGCCCGAGTCGAGGAGGCTTGCCTCGTGGAAGAGGGAGATGAACGGCTGGTACGTCGTCTGGAGCACGACCATCTTGAGCGGGTCGTTGTTGAACGCGATCCGTTCGAAGGACGAGAGGATGGTGTGCATGAGAGTCCGGCCGGCGACTGTCGGTCGTTAGCAAGCCAGCGTCTCGTGGAACGAGCAAGATAGAGATAGAGCTCACTGTTTCCGATCCCACCCGCCTCGTCGTCAGAGAAGATCTTGTCCTCGTGCCAGTCTGCGAATCCGCGCGCCTGGTCGATGAGGCCCGGCGGCAGACGGTACGCATAGGTCTGGTTGTAGGTGAGCTGAGTCGACATGAAGTCGTGGATCTAAGCGACGGTGAGGATGAAGAAGGTATTCGGCGCATGCGTATCGTACATTCCACTAGTATCATCGTCAGCCAGAGGCAACCCGTAGAAGGAAAAGAGCGCACGATGTTCTCCAATGACGCGGTTCGTCCGAAGAGGAAGTCCTCGGCGTCGGCCAGGAACGCCGCTGCGTCCTTGGCCTTGGCCTTGAACTCGGCCGAAGAATGGACCTCTGATATGTGGCTTTTGAAGTTCTGCAGGCGAGTGAGTAAGATGAAAACAAAACCAAAGGACTACGCACCGGACAATCGGTCCAGCTCTCCATCGAGCGGTCGTTGCCCGGCTCAACGGTCTCGACTTTCAAGTAAATCAGCGCCGGCTAGGGGGATAATAACGGGAAAGTACACACGCGGAACGTACTGGTATCCGCCAAGCGGGGCCATGACGACCGTGCCGTCCGCCAAGGTGACCTTGTTCTTGCTGGTGGGCGGGAACATGCCTTGCAACAACGCAATGGCGCTGTCGAAAACGACGCCGCCCTCTCCGCCGGCCTTGGCCAGCACCTTCATCTGCTCGTTCTCGACCAGGTCGGGCGTCATTCCGTCGATGTACGATGCGGAGCCGGGAGTGAGGTATATGCCGCGAAGCTGCTGGCCGAGGGCGTGGAGGGTGGCGACGCCGAGCGGGGTCGAGTCGGTAAGCCCGGTGGCATATGTCGCGGGGTCTTGGTAAAGCTCCGTGCGGGCGCCGTTGCGGGCGAGGATAAGGACTCCGAGAACGTCCGACATGGTCGACGAGAGCGATGGCTTGTCCACCGGTGCTCGCAGCACACGCTTTTGAACCTGGCGCCGCGCTTCAGGGGCATGGCGCAGCTCAGATTGCCCCACAGTGCGTTCGGTGATACGCAAGCTTCAGTCCTCCACGATCGAGGTTCATACCTGCGTGATATGTGGCCGCTGGAGGCAAATTTCCACTGCGACACACCGTTAACACGCGCGAAGCTAAGGCTCTTGGCCGGAGATGATGTTTTGAGCTAAATCCGCGTGGGAGGGGTGGCTGCGTGAGGAGGGAAGGCGGCATGGCACTGCGGCATAAACATTCGGCTTGTCGCCGGGGATGAGAGCGGGAGCGAAGCCTCGTGTTGTTGACTGATTGATTATCAGGGCAACGACGTCATGTCTCCCACTTCCTCTCGTCCGTCTCCACCTACGCGGGCGGCTGGTTCGCCATGTCGTGCAGAATGCCCTTCCTCAGAGCCAACACGAAAGAGGGACGAACAACAATCCTTGACGTCGTTGGCCCAACCGCTTGCGCAACGCCGCGTCGTTTCCTCGTAGAACGCCGTACCCGGGCCCCGCCATTTCGCTCTAGGCGACGCCGCGCCTGATGGCAGGCTCCATAGAAAACCCACCGCGCATATCGGAGCATTCTATTGCCCCTCAGCGCCCACGTTTCAATGACGTTCCCTAAAGCGGCCTTGTTCTCAGCGGCCACCTGCACCAGCATCGACCTTCGCCAAAGAGAACGCGGATGGACTTGGAGCAGCGACTGCGCATTCTCGTGGTGGGAGGTGGACTCGCGGGGCTGGCCGCAGCGGCGTACTTGAGGGGCAGACACGAGGTTACGGTGCGTGTCCGTTCGTCTGCTGGGGTTCTTGCTGAACGACGAACAGGTCCTCGAACGATTCACCCTCGTCGACTTTGCCCGAAACGACTATGCCATGAGCATCACTGCGAATGTGCGCGCTCTGCTGTCGCCGGCCGGATGGCTGCTAACGTTTTCATCGCAAGACGCATCGCTTCCTCCGCGAGCTTGGTGCCGAGGATTGGCAGCTGCAAGCAGTACCTCTCAAGTACGTCTGGGGCTGCGACGCCAAGGGCAACGTGAATGAAACCGTCGCGCAGAGTATAACTCCGTCGTACGCCAACCAGTCTTGTCCTTCTGCGTTTCTTGCTCATTCCGTCCCGTTCTAGTGGTGCCACGACGATCTTCGCCCGCCGATCCCGCATCCACAAGGAGCTCTTGACTGCTGCCACCAGCCCCAGACGCGCAGGCACGCCAGCAAAGATCGTCGAGAACGTCAAGATTACGAGCGTCGATGTCGAGGATGGGGTCATAAGGACGGAGGATGGGAGAGCATTTCGTGGAGACCTCATCATCGTGCGTCTTGCTCCGTCTCCGAAGCTACGATGCGCTGAAACACATCTCGTGTAGGGCGCCGACGGCGTCAACTCCATCGTCCGCGCCGCCATCCTCGGCACCGTCGCCCCGAGCGCTAGCCCCAGCGGCGTCGCTGCCTACCTCTGCACCGTCCCGCGCTCCGCCCTCGACTCCGACCCGTCGCTGTCCTTCCAAACCAACGCCGACGCCGGACTGGCGACCTTTCGCGGGTCCGACGCAGACGGCCGTCCGAAAAGCCGCGTATTGTTCTACCCCGCCGACCCGAACACCTTCCAGATCGTCGCGTATCACGACGAGTCTCCCTGGGTCGAGCGGTTCGAGAAGAGCGGGAGCAGCATCGTGCCGCGTGTGTCGCAGCTAAGCATGCTGCAGACGTTCGACGATTTCACCGACAGCGTCAAGAGGGTGCTTGCGCAGGCGACAAGTCCGGACGTGTGGCGGATACGGGACATTGACAGGATGGAGAGCTGGGCGAAGGGGAAGGCGGTTATTGTGGGAGATGCGGCGCATGCGATATTGCCTTGTGCGTACCTTTTTTGCTGTCTTTTGGTCCGAGTACTCATCCACGCGCGCGCAGATTTCGGACTCGGGTGTAACCTCGCTATCGAGGACGGCGAAGCGCTCGGATACTTCCTCTCCAATGTCACCTCTGCTTCCGAGCTGCCCCAAGCACTAGCACGGTTCGCGGCTCTGCGCGTGGCTCGCGCGCATATGGTGCAGCTCGCGGGCCGGCAGGCTGCGGGGTTGGTGAGTGAGGAAGAGAAGGAGAGCCTGCCGCCGTGCGTTGTCTGTGATAAAGATCCGGAAGGCAAAGCTGATTACTATGCGTGTAGCTTTGACGGCAAGGCGTTCATGGCGAAGGTGTATGCATGTGAGTTCCCTTTCATAGGTACTTAATGCAGGCCATTGGGCTTTCTGACGCATGGATACCGTACTTAGATTTCTCGGCGGAGCAGGCCTCGAAGGAAATGTGCGGGTAACGAGGTGGTCGGGCCCGATGTCGATCAAAGCAGAGGAGAAACTTGGAGGCGAAGCTCTTACCACAATATTTAAGCCAATCCCAGCTTCTGGTATCTCGAGAGTTCATCTCAGTGCACAGAAGTTTAAATGCTTGCTCTGCTCGCCGAGTGATTATTCTCGACCGTTTTAAACATCCAGCAACGTATGAAAATGGATAAAGTAGTCACTCTGCCGGTTCGTCTTGTTAGATGTAACGGGGCCCGCTCCAAGCCCGCCCTCCGCCGATTTGTTCCTACGCCTTATGAATGATGTCCGATGTCACGGAGAAGCTAAGGACCGGAGGCACCTTGGAGCCGGCCTTTCTCTCACACCCTTGCATCTCTTCCTCCTGCGCTCATCCCCCTGCCCCCAGCAGTAGAATGAACACAATCCCTCAGTACCTGACGATCCATGGTGCGCCTGCGGAATATAACCACTGTGTGTGATGCTGAGGATGTTCCATAGGTGGCACTGGCGGCAGCGGAGGTCGTGGTGGCCAGGAAGGCGGGGCTGGGGGCACCGGCGAAGGTGGCAAGCTGCATCTGGAGGGACGCAAACTCATCAACAAGTAAGACTTGGTCAACACAATGCTCTTCTCACTATGGCCTTTCAGTATCCAGGTTTTAGGTGGAAAAAAGGAGGATGACCCCGATGGTATGCTCCCTCCGAATATTTTTGGTCCATGATAACATATGTTCTGTCCCAGACACTACTGTTCTCAATTTTGTGTCTCCAATCAACTTCTTTCCTCAACAACAGGAAATCAGTCAAACTCGTCACCAGGATACAGGACTATGGTTATTGCAAAATCCTAACTTCACTCGGTGGAAATCTGGGGCATTCAGAATTTTGTGGTGTTCAGGAATTCGTGAGTTGCAGTCACGGTTCATGATATACTCTGGTGTTCTCAGTTGGTCCTAGCTGGTGCCGGAAAAACAGTGCTTGCGTAAAAATTTGAAGTTCAATATACAGAAAAGGAAGTTAACCATATATTTAGATCACTGGTTGTTGATCATCTGATTCAACTAAAAAACCCAGATCTTGGTGTGGCATGTGCCTATGTGAACTATGAACAGAGACAACTTCAAACTTTGGAGAATATGCTTGGGGCACTCTGGAGACAGCTGGTCATCCATCATGATATCAAGCCTGCTCGAGAGCTCTATCAGTGGCATAAGAAACGTGAAACACAGCTTACAACCAGAGAAATTCATCAACTCCTCACTGCACTAGCCCCCAAACATTCAGTCATCTATATCATACTAGATGCTCTAGATGAATATGATGCTAATGCAAGAGAACAATTTATACCACTACTTCTATCCATGGGGGATCATATTAGGATTTTGGCAACTTCAAGACCCCACATTTCACCACCAAGAAATGTGTCATTTGCTGTTTTGGAGATTTCTGCACACATGGAAGATATCAAAATATATATCTTGTCTCAAATCCAGCATCACCGGAGGCTTGAGTCATTTACTCGTGATGTTGGTCTAAAAGAAGCTGTGATACAGAAACTGTCTAAAAATGCCAATGGAATGTAAGTATAATTTTCTGTCCTGGATATAGAATTTAACCTTAGCGTAGGTTTCTCCTTGTCAAATTACAGATGGAACTGCTTGGATCTGCGCTCACTCGGAAAGTGCTACAAGAAGCTTTAGACATCTTACCAAACAGCCTAGATGCTACCTATGATCGAACTTTGTCTCATATTGGACTTCAACGTCCAGAGCTTTTTGATATTGCAATGTCTACTTTAGGCTGGATAGCTTTTGCGTGTCGACCATTGGATGTATTAGAGCTCAGAACAGCTTTAGCTATTCCAGATACAGCACCAGACATGCCAACTGATGACTGCATGCTCCAGTTAGATGATATACTTGAGGCATGCTGCGGGCTTGTTAGAGTGAATCAAGGTGACAATACAGTTCATCTTGTACATTTCACTACTCAGGAATATCTCTGGAGAAATCAGCTTGAAAGGTTTTCACAAATTCATATAACAATCACGGGAACCCTTCTAGAAATACTTCGCTGGAGATCAGAATCTCTGAAGCTTCATCCTATGGGTCTTGATATACCTCTCTCAAGTTATTGTCAAAATCTCTTTATACATGCCAAGGGTGAACCAGAAATTGTATTCAACACCCAACTTCTGGATAATGTCTGGATTGAATCTAGATGGAACTCCCAACCCTACACATTTGTTCAACCTGGACCAGAGTCTGTGTTTTATACTCAATACCTGGATCATGTGTGGCATGAATACACTTGGGCTACCAAGCCCTGGACCTTAGCTCACTGGCCACACAAACCCCCAAAGCTCTGGTTAGCTGTAGCTGGTAACTTGCGATATCTAGTAGCACAGCTATTACAGAATGGTCATGATGATATCACATGGACCTCAGAAGCAATGGTTGCTTCCAGATATGGATATTCAGAAATGCTGGAAACTCTCATACTCCATGGAGCACTTGAGGATCAAGAAACTCTGGAGGCAGCACTTGAAGCCAGCTGTATTGGAGGACATGCATCAGTAGTGGAGATTCTCCTGAATAAAGCTCCGCAATTTGGAGTAACTCAACATGCAGTTCATAGGGCCTTACAAGCTGCCTGCATTCAGGGGTCATCTCAAGTTATTCACTTACTTCTGCCAGAAATCATGGATTTGAATTTCGTATCAGCTGCTTATGGAACAGCTCTGCAAGCTGCAGCACATGCAGGGCACCATGAGATTGTCAAAGAATTGTTAAATAGCAATGCAGATCCTAATATTGTTGGCGGTTTCTATGGAACGGCTTTGCAGGCTGCAGCATCAGGGCAATCCATGCTGGTCCTAAACCATCTTCTAAAAGCCGGTGCAGATCCAAATATTGTCAGTGGCTACTTTGGGACTGCATTACAGGCAGCAGCCTACTGGGGTGACAATGTCATTTGTCAAACTCTACTTTCTTCCAATGCCAATCCAAACCTGACTGGCGGCCACTATGGTACAGCTTTACATGCTGCATCTCATGAAAATCACCTGCAATGTGTAGAAACTCTTTTAAAGGCCAGGGCAGACGTGAACATCAGCATCGGATATATCAGCATCGGATATTATGGAACAGTGCTCCAAGCGGCATGTAGCAGACGGGGCACAGAGGATGTTGTTCAATGTCTTCTAACTGCTGGAGCAAATCCAAATTCACTTGGAGGACACTATGGAACAGCGTTGCATGCAGCATCTTGGGTTGGGTGGTTAAAAAATGTTGACTTGCTTCTAGCAGCAAATGCTGATCATTATGAGATTGAAGAAGTTATCGAAGTTGCTCGTCGAGCTCAAAATTCTCCCCTTGTCAAGAGACTCCAGAAAGCCACGGGTTCTCTATCCGTGGAACTCACCTCAGGACACACATCACCGGATGATGGATACTCCTTAACTCAGAGTGCACTTCATTTGGCAGCCATTGAAGGGAATGGAGAAGCATTGCTGACACTGCTAGAGTTGAACATTGATATAGATACAGTTACTGATGACTATGGAACAGCACTGCAGGCTGCCTATCGATTTTGTCAACCAGGGAGTGCCTTTCTTCTCCTGAGACATCATGCCAATCCAAATACTCATGCCAATCCAAATACTGCCGGCGGACTATATGGAACGCCCATTACGGCTGCAGCATATATGGGATACAGTTGGATTGTACGTCTTCTGCTTGATGCAGGTGCTGACCCAAACACTGTGGCCGGGCTATTCGGGACTCCACTACATGCTTCTGCTTACTGGGGAGACACTGTCATTGTTCAAATGCTATTGAAGGCAAATGCAGATCCAAATGTAAAAGCGGGAAAGTTTGGGACAGCTCTTCATGCGGCATGCTACTCGAGTGAACCTTTGGAAGTGTTTCACCTCCTATTGGAAGCTGGAGCTGATCCTGAGGGTGTGAATCATGATGGGCAGACGGTGGTACAGCTTGCATCTGTTTGGAGGAAGACATCCCTAGTTTCATTCCTCACAGAAAGGAAACATTATGTCAAAGAGCAAAATGCTGATGGAGAAGAGGATCAGAACTAAAGCCATAATCAAATCTAGTAGCCTACTGTAAGATAGGATTTTGATTTGTAGTACAAAATATTCAGTTGTTACGAGAAACCTTGCAGAAAATTACTTGAATCTGTTGTGAAATAGTGTCTGGGATCCAACCAAACACGGTTGGAATGTAATACCTTATGTGTTGAATGAAAGAGGTGAAATCCGACTCAGAATGACACATAAGTACATATACTTGCGCTTGCTCTCGTACATCACCCCATTTTTAATTTCCCTTCTACAGTACACCCAGTCTCAACCGCTCTTACAACCGCCCATGAACATCCAACAACGGTCGTCCGTACGTCGGCTGCAAAAAAAAAGCACACCATCCCATTAGCCAAGTAGCAAACGAACAAAGCAAGAAAACAACAACTCACGAACTCCTCGGGCTTATTGGCCAATACCTCCTCGATCTCCTTCAGCTCCTTGTCCCCGATGAGCGGGAGCGCCTTGAGCGCCTCGAGGTTCTGCTCGAGCTGCGTGGTGGAGGTGACGCCGAGGATAATGGTGCTCGTGTTGGGGTTCTTGGCAAGCCAGGCGAGGGCGAGGGCGGTCATGGTTGTGCCGAGGCCTGTGGAAGTGCTTGTCAGTGAGAGTGAAGAGGGCAGGGGGGAAAGGAACACGAAACACGCACGCTCAGCGATCTTCGTCAACTTCTTAACCTTCTCGATCTGCGCCAGTCCGTCATCCGACGAATGCAGCGTCGCGGCGCGCTGCTTGAACATGCCCTCGCGCGCCAACCGCGAGTCGGCAGGGATGCCGTCGTTGTACTGTGCAATATTCGCTCAGCGCTCACGTTGAGCGCTCGTCGAATCCAAGACAGACGCACCTTGCCGGTGAGCAGCCCAGCGGCGAGGGGCGACCATACAGTCGTGCCGTAGTGGTATTTCTTGTAGAGCGCGCTGCAGATGCGTTGAATGAGGGTGCGGGAGGAAGGGCCCGGAAGAGACGCACGCGTATTCCTTCTCGGGGCGCTCACGATGGAACATGCTGCGACGCGTTATGAACGTCTGCGGGGGAGAACGCAGATGGGCAACACGACGCACTGGTGCTGCATCTGCTCCGCGATCGGCGCGATGAGGTTCAGCCTGGCTGCGACGTCTGCGTGGGTTGTTAGCAGGTGTGCAGGAAATGGTGTGGATAGCAGGACGCACGGTGAGCTTCCTCGATTTCCTCCGCCGACCATTCGCTCGTCCCCCAGTACAACGATTGGCCCTTTTCAATGACCCAGTTGAATGCGCGGACGATTTCCTCCATCGGGACTGCGAAATCGAGTACGTCAGAGAGAGAGGAAGAAGGGGAGAGGGACACGCACCGGTGCGGTCATATCGGTGGGCGAAGATGACGTCGACGTAGTCCATCTGAAGACGCTCAAGGCAGTCCTTCGTGCCCTCGATGATGCTAAACGAACCGTCTTTCAGCATATACGAGAGATCTCAAGAGGCGGACTGAAACGCACTGCTTGCGCGACAACCCAGTGTCATTCGGCCCGTTCCTCAATCCCCAGAAGATCTTGGTCGTGATAACGAGGTCGGAGCGCTTGTATCCCAGCTCCTTGATGACGCGGCCCATCTCGAGCTCCGAGTTTCCTTTGGCGTACGCCTCGGCCGTGTCGAACATGTTGATACCGCTCTCGAAGGCGAGCTTGATGATGTCCTGCGCGGCGGGGAAGGTGTCAGGACGCGGGATGCGGTGGATGTGGCCGATTCACGGACCTTGACGGGGTCGCCGGTAACAGACCCGCCCAGCGTGAGCCCTGCACGGAGGAAAAGCAAAGTCCGCGTCAGCAACGCGCCTTATCGCGATATCGATGCGCGCGACGAGAAAGCAGGGCACTCACAGCCGCCGAGGGAGAGCACCGGGACGCGAAGGCCAGTGGGGCCAAGACGGCGGAAGGGCATGCCCTTGGCGTCGAATTCGGGATACTGCTGGCTGCTCATCGTCGTTGTAGTGGGAGTGAGTGAGAGGGTTGTGGGGGAAAAGTGTGGTCCGGCTGCTTATATAGCCGTCGTCACCACCGAATGGCACCGATCCTCGTGATGCCGATCCTTTGACTCAGCGTCGGTTCGCCGTCCCTCGCCGCACGACGCGACGCGACGTGGGCGGGGCGCTACCAACGAATAAAAGCTCTGTAAAAGCTGAGTTCAACGCCGTTTTTGTGCCTTTTGTGCGTTGTTCTTTGCGGTTCAGTCATCCAACTCGTCAAAAAATTATCAATGACGGAGGACCGCCATCCCGCCGAAATTCACAGGCTCTCCTCCGCCAAAAAGATACCGCTGGATTTGACGCCGACCTGCAGTTGATATCACAGTGGTCTACTAGTATCGCGTGGAGAGCGTCAGTCTCGTGGTCTAGTGGTACGACGTCGCCCTGCTACTTGTTGCGAGCAAGGCGGAGATTATAGGTTCGAATCCTATCGAGGCGCTCAAAAGAACACGACGTTCAGCGCTCAGCGCTCAACGCTCGAATCACTTGTTTTTATTCCTCCGAGTCCATTCCGAGGGTGAGACGTTGATCGGGAATGGGCAGAATCGATTACCCGTCGGCCCGGTACCCGGGCACCTTCTCCGCAACTAGACCGGCCACGAATCAAATCAAAAAGTCTCCTCCACGACGTTCCCCAGCGCCCGTACCGTATCCACATACTGCTCCAACGCTTCCCCGATAGCGTAATTCAACTCGCCGCCAATCGACACCCGCGGCAGCGGCGGCAACAGCTCCGCAACGCGATAAAGCTCATCGTATAGCTCCGTCTTGGCGCAATGCAGCGGGAAGACGTTCCAGCAGTCGTGCTGGGGTTGCTGCGGCTGCGGCTGGCCATTGACTACGTGCATGGGCACCGCCGGATTCGGCTGCGACGCACTGGCACACGAACACGGCAGCCTCACCAACCCCAGCACAAGCTTCCCGCGACTCTGCCTCACCCTTGCAATGGCATCCGGATACCTACCCAACACGCTCCTCGTCTGCGTCGCTTCAACGTCATCGAGCATCGAAGCGAACTGGAGCCGATACCCGCGCTGACCAAACTCAGTGAAATCGACGAGGAAGTACTGCTCCGCGAGCGCCTCGTGGATCGTCGCGTCGCTGGTCCGAGCGTTGAGCCGGGAGGGGTGTTTGTCGGTGGCGACGGCAACAAAGGAGAGTTGGGTTGCTGCGACTGAGGAGCGGAAGCCTGGGAGTTGGCGGCGCATGTTTAGGAAGTAGCGGATGAATTCGAGGTCGCGGAGCGAGAATGCGGATAGGTCTGAAAACATATGAATGCAAGCGAAGGGAATACAAAGCGGAATGAACGCACGAGTGCGCTGTTCCTTGCCTTCGGCACATCCCTCTCGATGGCCCAGCTTCCAATCGTTCTTCTGGCAAGCGCGCGAGCAGTAGAACGTCGCCTGACACCCGCCGCAACGCTTAAATTGGTGTCGATCGAGTATTTGGCCGCACTGGTGATTTTGTCAGAAACGACTCTGGGTAAGAAACATCACATACATCGAGATTATCGCAAGCGCGGTTCATAGGAAAGGTCCCGAGCTGGTATTCCTCCAGGCGCTCAACCATATACTTTGCCTGCGTCTCGAAAATCCGCCAGCGTCTCAGCATCTCCGTCCCCTCCCCAAGACACCCGACGGGATCAAGCGCCCGCGCCGCCTCCAACGCCTTCGGGAGGTGCTTCAGCACCTTATACGAGATCAACCAACGCGGAATGAACACCGTAATCGGCACGAACACCTGGCGAAGCTCGTGATGCTGGTCGCCCAGCCCCACCGCTCGCAGCGTACGCACTAGCATCAAGAACGCCACGAGAAAATCCGCCTTGAGCGCCTCTGCGATCCACTCCGCCGCCCACGGGGAAGTCTTCCAGTTGTGTGAGATGCAGAGGAACGCGCGGTGCGGGATCTCCCCCGAGTGGAATCCTCTGAATTGTGAGAGGGGATGCGTGCGTGCGAGGGCAATGCTGGCGCGAGTGAGCGCTGGGACCCAGCCCGCTTCGCAGAGGAGTTTGTTTAGCTCTGTGTCGAGGCGCGCCGAGTGGAAGAAGATGCGGCTCGTAGCGGCCTCGATCATCTCGACCTCGTCTTCGGTGAGTGGGCGGGGCTCCTTGGGGCATGCGAGCCGCAACTGCTGAGTGAGCAGCTCAGCGACGCTCTTGTTCCCGCCGGCACCTTCGCTGAACTCGTGGTACCACTGCGGGATACTGTTTGTGACGACACGATGCCGCTCGTCGAGCAGCAGAACGTGCGCGAACAACCCCAGCCCGCGATCGTCCTTCAGACGGATGAGCCCCGCCCAAATCGCCCCGATGAGCACCCAGAAACGCGGAGTGCGCTCAATCTCCGTGAGGAGTGCCCTCGCGTCGTCCTGCTGCGAGCGCCGCAGCACGTGGAACAGCACCGGCGCAAACACGCTCTCGAGGCTCTCGGCGGCAAAGCCCGACCACCGAATGGGGAGATGGTCCCGTAATTCGTACAGGAACCGCATCCATGGGTACAATCGTACCCAGCAGTCGCGCGCGGCGTCCCCCGGGAGGGACTCGCAGTGGAAAAGGTGCTCCATCACGTTGAGGGAGTGAATCGCGCGCGCGACGGCGTGGCTGTGGGTTTGCTCATCTTCGAGCACTTCGCCTTCGATCTGCGATGGATCCCCGAGCTGGCGGAGCGGTTCGATGTACGCCGTGTCGAGGCCGTGATAGAAGAGCGGGGCAAGCCCGACAACGATGGACTCGGGTACGTCGTTCCCGGTTCCGCAGTTGCGGGAAATCTCTTGGTTGAGCAGGCGGTATTGGAGGACACGACCTTGGACGGCGGCGAGGGCTTGTGCCTACGAAGCGCGTCAACTTCAGGTGGAGAGAATATGAATACGAACGCGGTACGGCTGCGAGAGCGCGCTGAGCCGGGAGAGGCGGAGAGCGGGATGCATCGTGGCGTCTGTCAAGAAGCGACACGTGGACTTGATGCTAGGGCGCATCAGCTTACTCACGTCGGGCGACGGCCATCATGGCCCATCGGCTATGGCTATTCAATGCTGATCGGATCGGCATCAGATTTTCATTGGTTCACAGCCTCCCGTTGGAGTCCTTGGCGCGCCGATCCTGGCGTATAAAACCTCCTGCAGCGTCGACAATGCTCACAACGATGTCCTCTTCCTTCTCCAGTGCCTTCTCGTCTGCGTCCGCGGCGTCTACCGCTACATCCGCTTCCGCGAGCGCACTGCCCTCCGGCTGCGCATCCTCTTCGTCCGCATCCCTAAACAGTGCTTTCGCCGGTGAGGATTCCGCACTTCTTCGAGTGGAGACGCTGAATTCATTATTTCCGACGCCAGGTTGTGTCGCAGAGAACATAACCGTCACTGCCACCTGCTGCACTGAGGTCGGAAGCAGCCTCACTTTTACGAACGGAAGCTGCGGCTGCCCTTTCACCGGTGCTTTCCAGTACAAGAGCAGCTTGGAAGACACCTTCACCCAATGTATCGCGACGAACGCGGCTGGCCACGGAGATGTCTCTGCTTGCGGGGTGCCGTCTCCGTCCAAGGGCGGTGCGGAGGCGCTCCATGTCGGGAAGATAGGCTTGCTGGTTTGGGGCATCGTTGGAGCTGATGTCGCGGGGAATCTCTATGCATAGCTGGAGTGCAAACAATGTCGGCATACTACTCTACGACACTTCACTCCCGTAACTTAATCTTCACCATCATCTCCGGCCCCTGCGAAATATAATAATCCTGCACATTTCGTCCCCATTCCTTCGCTCCCTGCACATCAACCAACCTCATCTCGTATCTCTTCAGCAGCAAAATCGCAGTATTCATCAGCTCCTTCCATGCAAGATTCTTCGCCGCGCAGCTCGCCGGCCCGTACGAGAACGGGATGAAGGCCGTCATGTTGTGAACGGATCCGTCCGCGTGCTCGCTGGCGCGCAGCCATCGGTCTGGGTCGAAGTCGTCCGGTCCGGGGAAGAAATGCGCCGGGGAGCGTTGCAGGACGTACGTCGGGATTAAGACATTCGTGTTCCCGGGGATGGGCGTGCCCCCCAAAAACGTGCTGCGAGCCCACAGGGCTGCGCCGGCCAATGCCCGAGAACACGGTAGGATAAAGGCGAAGCGTCTCCTGTCTGCAGAATACGAGGATCAGGAGCCATCAGTGGCAGGAAGCGCATACGCACATGCAAGCCGTCAGCAAGGGCAACTCGCCATGTTTTCTCGAGTCGAAGGTTGCATGTGCATCGGGGTATACACCGTCCACCTCTTTGCGAGCGCGCGCGTAGACTTCGAGGTGCGTGAGCATACAAAACATAAAGCTAATTACCCATCAACGACGAGATCAGTATTTGATCGCAAATAATTGGCGTTTACACGCACGCAGATAACACGATCGCTGTCGGTTCAGAGCCCGCCACAACCATCATGCCTCCATCCGTGAGCACGTCCATGAACTTTGGCGGTTTCTTCTCGAGGCCTTCTTCGTCCATCTGTGCAACCGGCGCTCCATCAGTCCATCATAAACTCCGCCACCTGGGGAGAACGCACCAAATGATACCACATGTCCTTATGCAGCTTCGGGCCCACTTTCATCCTTTCCGCCGCGCGAGCAGCACCGAAGGCGTGGAGTCGGCGCGCGATTTTCAGGGCGGCCGGGACGAGGTTGAGTGTTGGCGCGATCCATGGGATTTGCGCTTGGATGGACATTGCTCTGAGGGCGAAAGAACGCGTATAAGCTACGCAAGAACGCGCGATATTGAGAAAACGCACTTGATGCCGAGCTTGATGAGAGTGTAAATCCCATCTCGGTCCTCTCCGTCGCGGAGCAGGTCAATACCGCCGCCAAAAGCGATCTCGCCCATGAAATCCGCACTAATGAGTGAGCCGTCAGTGGTGCGCTTCATTTCATATACTTGGATACGCACGGGAGATAGCTCAGCCATTGCGCCAGGTCTGTCTCTTCCCCGCGTTTCGCGAATCCGTCCAACCTCTCCATGAGCAAGCGCAACCGCGGCTGGAGGAGCACCTCGTAATCTTTCAACGCGGGTCCGCTCATGCCGCGGTTCCAGAGCCGGCGCCTGTTGGCGTGTTCTGCGCCGGTGAGGGAGAGGAGGTTGCGCGATGTGAGGGTCGCGTCAGCGAAGACGTGGTAGTCTGGCTAGGAAATCAGCTGTGCGCGGCGCAGGATGAAGTCGGATGGCGGCGTACTGTCGCTCTTGGGAAATCCACCGGTTCCGAGAACGGGCTTGACTGCGTCGGCGCTGATGATGGAGACATCGTTGGGTCCTATCTGGATGTGAGCGGACATGGTCTCGTTTCATAGAGAAGTTGAATGCTCACCGACACGCACAACATCGCCGTACCGCTTATGCAACTCCTTCAACACCAGATGCCGCCGTCCCTGAAGAGCTTCCACCACCGTGAACAGCTTTGTTGCTTTCCTATGCGCGGGACCCGGAATGTGCGCGAGTCGGTGCCACGGCGACAGGCGATAGACGACGATGGAGGAGATGAGAGTCGAGAGGAAGGTACTCGTGGAGAGCAAGACGGTTGTGGCCGTGAGCGTAACGGATGGCGGGACGAAAAAGTGAAGCGCCGCGATAAGCGCGAAGGGCTGGAGCAGGAGGGACACAAGCGGCCAGTGCGCCGTCTTCGGTTCGTAGCGATTGAAGTACGCGTGGTTGCTCTGTATACATCAGCGCACAATGCAGGACGCGAGGAATAAGTCGCACCAGACCAAGGACGATCGCCCCGACGAGCAGCTCGGTCGACAACATGAGGGGCAGCTTTGCGAGGATCCTGGCCGCATTTTTTAAGTACCTCCTCCACGCTCCGAGAAATTGCACCCACGAGTCAATTGCCTGTCAGCGTCGGCCACAAACCGGCCATACGCCAAAACGCCACTGGCGGTATCCGGCCAGCGGGAAGCAAGCATCGATGGCATAGATATCTCCCGTAAGTGTCTCGGGCTCTGCTCGGCCCCGAGTCAAGCTGCATTGTTGTTTGATGAGAGTGGTTCGGGTAAAACTAAGGGGGCACCTTCAACGCGACCTAGGCACGATAGTCGCAACCCAGGCCGCCCGACTTTCAGCGTCATCGGGCCTCCCCGACAGCGCTGTTACTAGTTAGACCCAACCTCGGGAATCTGATTTAAAAGATACCGGGACTGGAATCTCGAGCCGATGACGGCCCGAATCCATTGCCGCCATCGACGTCAATGCGAAGTCGAAGACGATGATGAGTAGGTCGTCTTTTAGAGAGGCAGCGTTTATCGCTGGGAGCTCGTTCTAGCTTCGCGCAGGAGAGTCGACAGTGTCGCTGTCGAAGGAGATGGAAGTCAGGAGCAAGCCGCACGCCTCACGTAAGCGCTGACATGGCGGATCAGAGGAAGCTTGCCGTCGGCGAACGTCGGCCGATTGTTCCGGCCGTCGTCGGCACTTTCCAAGGCGCAGCGCGACAAGGCAAGAAGCTTGAGGCAAGTCAGGGACACCATGTATGGGAACCTCCGCACTCTGGAATCGGTCATTTGAAAAGCGTTTAGCGAAATTGTTAGAATCTGAGCAGCTCGAGCCGACCGGCCTCAACACGGCATTTTCATTCAACATCAACGCAGACTTCCACAGAATTTCGAGTTTGTTTTCATTTCTGTAGCTTTACCAGTGGGCATGATGAAAAAATCCAATGCCGTCGACGTCGATGTGATCTACGTACTATACTTACACTTTACTCCCGCAACGCAATCTTCACCATCATCTCCCGCCCCTGCAGAAGATAATAGTCCTGCACGGTCTCGCCCCATCCGACACCACTTCCCCCTTCAATATCAACCAACTTCATCTCATACCTCTTCAGCAACAAAACCGCGGTACTCATCAACTCCTTCCACGCCAGATTCTTCGCCGCGCAGTTCGCTGGCCCGTACGAGAAGGGTATAAAAGCAACTGTGTTATGGATGGTGCCGCCCTCGGGTTCGCCAGCGCGCAGCCATCGCTCCGGATCAAATTTCTCCGGATCGGGGAAGAAATTCTCCGGAGAGCGTTGCAGGACGTAGGTAGGGACCAAGACGTTTGTGTCCCCGGGGATGAGCGCGCCGCCGATGTGTAGGGTGGAGCCTGTGGGACTGCGTCGGCCGACGCCTGAAGGGACGACGGGATAAAGCCGGAGCGTCTCCTGCCTACACAATACGAAGATCAACAGCCCTCAGGGCCAGCGCTAGAGACGCACATGCAAGCCGTCAAGAACGGCAACTCGTCGTGTTTCTCTTTTTTTTTTTTTTAAGCGTTTGAGATAATGCAATTCAGACTGCAGTACACATACTAAACAACATCTGCTGAGTTCACTGGGAAAAAATAAACCAGTATCTGCCGAGAAATTAAGCCGCTTGGGAGGAAATGCCATTACGCACATTATTAACCAGTGTGGGACTCCTGCAAAGGTGTTCCTATCCGACACGTGTTTTCAGGGGCAGTATACCCACTAAAAACCCCCCTCTCGTTGATCCAGTCATCTGGCAGAGAGTCTTCATCCAGCAATAGCCCACTCCAAGTATTCAGAACAACCTGGCGGTCAAGAGCAAGTGGGCCAAATTTAAGTTTGTCAGTCAGGATCTGCTCTCGTCTAAGTATTCGATTCAGTTCGTTAATGAAGGTGTTGTGAATCTGTTTAATCAAGAACACCTTATCTGGGTTTCGGATACGCCGTTCAACTCTCATGTTCCAGAGCGTATACCATGCTGTTGATACCAGGATTGAAAATAGTCTTGTTTTCTGAGGCATTAACCTGCCCCTGCTAGTGTGGAACTTAACCAGGTTGCATCCAAGCACAAGTCCCCATGACAATTGGGGCCAGTCTTTGAATTTTAGATTCCAAATTTGTTCCGCAAGTTCCCAAATTTTTATTCGTTCTAGGCAATCACATTCCAACATAATGTGTTCAAGGGTCTCTGGGACTTTGCATACTGGGCATTCCCCCAGCTTTTCCAGGTTTGGTATATTGTCCCAGAATAGACCTACATGGAAAGTTTCGTGAAGACATTTCCAGTACAGGTCTTTTATCTTCACTGGGAAAGTCATGGTTCTAAATGATGTCCAGATCTGGGTAGTTGTTGGACTATAGTTATTGAAGTCCTCGATTGTTGCTCTTATTCTTTCAACATTTCTAAAGGTCAATTTTCTTATTGGTATTTCATAGGTTCCCTTAATGACTTTTGTAGACAGTCTTTGTGAGCCATTTTTGAGATAAATTCCAGGCAAGTGGAAGAATATATCTGGCTGGTTGTCTATTTCAATCTCATAAAGTGGGTCATCACCTCTAGCAAATGCAGGTAAGTCCACAACCTTTGTGAAGTTTATTCTTTCAGTTCGTTCTTTCATCTGGGCTAAGACTGTGTTTAGTAGGTTGAAGTTGGGGTCTGTGATATTTTGTTCTGCTTGGCATCGGTATTTCACCAGCAGATTTGCAAGAAGGGTGTTTTTCAAACATATCTCCAGAGGTGTATCCTTGTCTATCTTTTGCAGCACAATGTATAGTGCACCCAGCCAGGCAGATTTGACAGTCTTGGCTTCAGGGTTTGCGAAGTTTATTTCAAAGCGTTCATTCGCTCCCCATTCTTGTCCTGTTTGTATTTTGATGGCAGCAAGAATAATAGGCTCATGTTGGTTAGGTTTGAGCAATTTGGCATCTATATAAGCCTTTGTATGTTGCAGCATGTTTTGTGTATTCTTCCTTCTCATTGTTGGAAGTGTGTTGAGTGGGTTGTCTTCTGCAAAGATTCTCACAGCATCGTCTATGGATTTTGTTCTCAAGTCCGGATCAAAGGACCAAGAATTTCCCTCTGAGAGTGGTTGGGAGTTTTTCAGTTTCTCTTCGTTTTACAGGTGCAGATACTCCAGTAGGTCATCTGGTTCATGGAGAGGGCTCCACTTACTTGAGATACTCTGAATTAGCAATCTTGCTGTTCGGATACACTCTCCTGGATGTTCACATTTTAACACCTCTCTGTCATACTTGCATTCTGCACATCCACAGTTTTTTCTTCCAGCTCCTGAGGGATTGTCACTGTGTGGCTTTCGAGGATCTGAGGAGTTTCTGGTAGCTATTTTGTAGGCATCTCCTACTGTGGAGACTCCATGGTTGAGTCGAAGGCATACACAGTTATGACGTGCTTTTGCGGATCGATAGGCATTCTCATTTACACTCTTGTGGTACCAAATAGGCATCTGGAGCTTGACTTGTGTCTCAATAGCAAGTCCTCCAATTTCAAGGTGGTATTTTTTTGCAACTTTAACCATCCTCTTAAATTCCTGGGGTACTCTTGTTTCTCTAGAGAGAGGTAGCTTCATAGCTTGCAGAAAGAAGTTGCTCATTGTTCCTTCAGGTTTTTTAAGGTAGCTGGTTTCCCAAACTAACCTAACCATTTCATCGATAAAGAAGCACCATGAGGGTCTTTCATCTCCGGATGTCAGATAAGATTCTTCCTTCTATTAACCAGGTCTCCCGATCTAAATTAAATCTAACAGCTTTACTCCACGTATCTGTCGCTGAGTTGGTGCCAATGTTGATCCCGATCCCGTAGCTTTGGTTGCGCTCCACGTCCAGCAGACTTCCACGTTTGGGCCAAGTCCACCATGGCCACGTCGGTCCTGAGTCGTACGTACGTGTTCCGGAACCTGGAGGCTGGAGGTTGGGACGCCGGAAGATCTCGAGTCACCTGCAGCTGCCAGTGCCAGTGCCGTGACGCTCTTGCATTCGCTCCACGACGCACCACCACATCTTCTCGCTGCGCTCTCGCCGGACGGACACCGCACACACGCGTCAGTGAGCTCGCCCCCTCTTGCCTCTTCCCGCCACCATTCCGCCCACCGTTCGTACGTCAGCACTAGACTCCGATCCCATTCTTTCCGCCCGCGATTTCCTTGCAAAGGCTGCAAAGCATCTGAAGATTCCGCTGAGAAGACGAAGGGATCGACGACGGGTGGGGTGGCAGACGACTGCCGTGGGCAGCCGGAGTGAGCGCGAAGAACGGGGCATTTGCTCCAGGTGCGTCCTGAACGCTTCGCTTTTTTAAGTCGTCGAAGGAGAACCACAGGGTCAAAGACAAGAAAGGCCATTCATGCCTACATCCTCCGAGCACGGAAGGGCAACGAGAAGGATCACGACCCGGAAGGTCTGGAGTCCGACGAATTTACGGTGCGCAAATCGATTTGGTTCCCTCCGAGCATGATTCGAGTCCCGTAGCTGAAATCAACGAAGGCAACCAATTCGGCTTCACCTGCAGCTCTGTAGAAATCACCCTTGGCGAAATTTTTAAAACCAGCTCCACGACTGCTCCTCGGGATCGACAAACAAAACAGTCCTCGCGACTTCCACTACTGGCTTACATGTCCACCGACACTCAATTTTCCCGCGAATTCTTTCCGCCAACTATCGCTTCATCGCGATTGTGACCTGCCGACCAGTCTCATTGCAGACCTTGACCTTGAAGGTACCGGTGGAATACCGACGACGGGATATGGCCCTGAGATTGTGGGAGAGAGGGTAGCTGCAACGAACATTCATGAAGTAAATATGTTTCTATGCATGCGAATTGAGAACAGGTTTAGTCTTGAACTCAAAACGACGATGGTTGAGCACTTGCAATTCACGCGGATGTCCGGGATTCCGGGTCATGTTCCAGCGGGTTTTGTCCCCCTGATGCCCCTCCCCTTCACGTGGCGCTGCTCACTATTTCAAGGAATTCTGCAGTAAGCAAAATCCATCCACAGTCCATCCAAGGTGGCATTTTAGACTCTAGACATTTATTATTAGAATCAGCTTATACCGTAGCCGGAGCGGAGCGACGGCACGCCTTGTTTCAAATTCCAGAGGTCTATTGCTTCATTTCGTGTTGTAATGTCTAGTATTGCTCGGCCACCCTCTTCAATTGGTAGTCTCATAGTGTTATGAGCTACTCTTGCCTTCTTGTCGTCCCAGAGGAAGGCATGAATCATATGTTGGATTGTCTCTTCAATTTCATCTGGCATCCCTTGTGTCCGTGTTAGGTATTGTGTTCTTGCACCTGCGCTCATGTTGATGATATGACGTTTTCCTTCAAATCCAGGGCTAGACCAGAGTGCTCTGGTAATATCACCCCTCATCTTATCCAGTGTAGTTGGCCATGGTGCTATTGACTTAAGACAGTTTCCTAGGTGTGCTCCGAGGAGTCTAAAACTTTCTCCATCAAGAAGGATTTGCATGCTCTCAGGGATAATCTCAGTTGAGGTCTCATGGAGTTTTCTTTTGGTAATGACTGACCCCCCTATAGGTAGCAGAACCAAAGGGGACTATAACAGTTTTCTGTATATTAAACTTTGCTGTGGATGCTTGGCACCAAGTATCCAGGATCTTCCACAGCTCTCTCCAAGAGTCAAGGCACGAGAGGTATATTGTTGTATCATCTGCAAATAGAGATATCAGAGCCTTTCGGTCTGTTCCAGGGATGTCTATTCCTTTGAGCTTTGAATTTTGTATCATGCATGCCAAGGGTTCAATGGCAAGGTTGAAAAGAAGACAGGATAGTGGATCTCCTTGTCGCACACCTCTTGTTACAATGAAGGGTGTACTAAGTTCTCCATTAATCATTACCATTGTTTTGGCTCCTTTGTATAGGTTCATGACTGTGTTATAGAATCTTGGAGGGAATCCCATGTGTTTTAGTACTGTCTCCAAGTATTCATGGTCAATACGATCATATGCTTTCTCTTGGTCAAGTGCTACAAGCACTCCATTTTCCTCTGCGACATTTGCATAATCCAGTAGATGTTTTGCAAGTTGCACCTGGTCTTCTATTTGCCGGCCTTTCATAAAGCCTGCCTGATTAGGATGGACTAGTGTTCCTGCTACCTCCATCAAACGAAGAGAGTATGTTTTGGTAAACAGTTTGTAGTCTGTGTTTAGGCACGTTATAGGTCTATAGTTCGAGATTAAGGTGTGATCTCCCTTCTGATAGATTGGACACATCCACCCTGTTGTGAAGTCTGAATCTTCGTTTACTCCAAAGGTTTCAATATCTTGGAAAACTTTTGTCATGAAACCCATGATATTGAAGGCAGGTTTATCTTTTGCTTTGAGTTTTTGGGAAAGGATTTCCACCATCTTGAAAAATTCATATATAAGACCATCTATTCCGGGTGCCTTGCCATTATTCGAGAGTTTCAGTGCCTCTCGGACACCAGGTTCTTTGATTTCATTATCAATTTTCTGATATTGCTCTTCAGATAGGTGGACATTGCAGCTTTCTAGTACTATCCCAGTGCATAGCAGTTTACCATAGTTGTCCTCAGGGTTTAGATCTTTGGTCTGTATTGACTCGTGATGATCTCGTGCCATCTCTGCCATTTTCTTTGAGTTGCTTTCATATTTCTTTAGGCCCTCTGTTTCGTTTTTACAAAACTCATGAATATCCTCTCGTATTGAGTATCCTTTCATGCTCTGAACCCATCTCTTTGTTTTCAATGATTCAGTCTCTGCATGAAAGTGAGCATTGGTTATCTCTGTTTTCTTAGTTGCCTCTTCAGAAAGCAATTGGGAGATTTTTTCCTCAAGCATATATGCACTCAGAGAGCGTTCCTCTTGGTCTAGGTTCAAGTCATGCAAGATAAGATCAAGTTGAACCTTTAGTTCTTTCACCCTTCGTTTGGTATCACTTTCCTTGTGTTGTGAATATTTTTTGCCCAATTCTGTGACATCCTGTTTAAACTTCTCCCAGATTGTCTGATAGTTTTCGGTTGGGCTTCTGTTATTTGGGTCCAGAGTCTTAGCTCTCTCTTCTGCTTCAAGTCCCAGTTCGTTGACCTTGAGCATGAATTTCTCGTTTCTAAGTAAGTACGCTGGTAGGCACCATCTACCCTTCCCTCTTCTGAGGTCTTTTCTTGAGACTAGCTGTACTGTTACTAACAGGTGGTCACTTTGTACTGCATGTCGTTGGATGTTCCAGTTTCTAAATCTGGATGAGTGGGCTGCTGTCACATATATTCGGTCCAGTCTCGAATATGAGATAGTCAGGATCCCAGTCTCTCTATTTGTTCTCTTTTGTATACAGGTATATTCTCGTTTTGTCTCATATGTAGATCTCCATCCGTCCTCAAGGTTCAGGAGGTCCTTGAGACGTTTGAATGTATTGGGCACAGTGTCTTCCTCACTGCTATTACGGTCTTGTCCATCTTCAACAAAGTTCCAATCTCCAAGAGTGATGTCTGGGAGTGGAATCTCTGGTTCGTTTTTCCACATGTTCCAGAGGTTAGTCCAGAGGAGTGCACGTTCTGGTGGTGTTGTAGGAGCATATATATTCAGGATAACAATGGGTTCTTCATCATGCCATGGCATGATAAGCAGCAAAGCACGCCCAGGGACAAGCTCCCGTGTTTGCATGTTCTTAAGGTCCACCAATTTTTTATTGAGGAAGAAAGCAACTCCTGCTGTGTCCTTAGGTTTGTCTGGATCTGCAGACGAGACCACCTTGAACCATTTTTGGTAAATTTTATTACATTCTTCTGCAGCCATAGCATCCATATGGCTTTCTTGGACTGCCAGTATGCCAATGTTGTTTGAATCAATTTCACGTTTTATGTGTCGGAATTTATGGTTTCCATGTCCAATATATTTGTTAGCATCCCTTCCGGCCATATTTAGCGAACCAATTGTAAGGGCCGATCTTGTGTGTTTTTCAGATTTTATTTTAGGTGGGCCTTTGTTCTTTCTGCGAATCTCAGCATTGTCTGCCTCCCAGTCATATCTTACGATATCGTTCTTTGCTATTTTTGTTCCAGTATATTCATTTTTTGTCATTGGCCGTTTATTAGCCAGGTCAGGTTCTTCATCATGATTCCGTTTCCTGTTCTCTTGAAGGGTTTCTTTGAGTTGGGCTTTTTGCCTATCCTGGGGAGTTTCATCCAGGTCGTCCGCAGACATTTCATTTCTATGATTAATTTCCTCCCCTCCAATATCTTCTGGAGTAGGGTAGGTAGAGCGGGTTGATGACTCCCCCCTCGCCACTTTGGGCATCTTTTACATCAGAAACGATCCCTTCCAACCCATGGCCAATGGCATGTACTTCCAAGTCTGTGTGCCCCACTCTGGCCACTGGAGGTAGTCAGGGTGAGTCGAGGCTTGGAGAGAGTGAGTTCGGGGGATACGTGGGTGCTGCCCCTCCCCTGTTACTGAGATAGTCAGAGCAGCAGAACTACGGCAGAAGGGGCCGCACACGGGATAGTCGGGACTAGGCCCCAGATCACCCCGACTCCTGCTGGATTCGCTCTCATGACTCGCAGCCTGCAGGCACTGGCGAGAGGGATGTACCACGTCCCCGGAACCCTCCCGTGAACCAGGAGGGTCTATGGTACTAGATCTGTCTGTAGTAGATGTGCTTTCCATGGTAAGGTTGTGTTTTATGACCGTCGTCAATCGAGATTAATTTTGGACCTTCGTACATTCTACCTGCTACCAGCTCTAATAGGGCACTGATCGTGTTGGTGGTCCCTACCAAGGCAGATCCCGCAGCTGATTACATTGCGGGCCACGGCCCGTGCCCGTGTCCATCAACCCAGAGCGTATTGCATGGATAATGGTGCGGAAGCCCTCCGTTTGTTCTTCATCGTCCAGAGATGGGGACGGAACATAGAGTCTGAACCCTATCAAATCTTGGTGG
The DNA here is from genome assembly GCA_014461115.1 of Mycena chlorophos. NCBI lineage: Eukaryota > Fungi > Basidiomycota > Agaricomycetes > Agaricales > Mycenaceae > Mycena > Mycena chlorophos. Next base: position 528,820 of record JACAZE010000002.1, on the reverse strand, counting down.
ATAGTACGTGTTTTGGGGGTGAAGACAAAGGGTAGCACATTTGCGTGGGCAAAGAGCAAGTCCAGCACCTCGCCATACGTCGGTGCCTCCCCGTCTGTGCGTATGACGCGTGAGTGGTCTTCCATGATGACCGTTTCCGCAAAGTCGTCCGTGAGCAGGTTGGCCTTGATACGCTGGACAAAGTCCTGTCGCGTCATTGTGGGCGGCATGTGGACGAAGGTTGCGATGTAGGTACCAAGTTCGGGGCGTGGGGAAATAGTGTATAGAGCAATGGTAGCTCCGTTTGCTAATATGGGTCGGAAGATCCTGTTGGCTACACGGGCTTGGGTGTGGGCAGGAAGGTTCAGAACCCAGATAGTGGGCGGTGACCGCGGGCCATTTCCCATCATGTCAATCAGCTGTAGCGCCGTAGTGTTGATTTGGTTTCCGAGTAGGACGGCCCTTATTGCTTCAGCGCGGGTCGCTTTGGAGTATTTCGGTGCGCAGGTTATTATCACGGCCATTGACGATTCTGCGTGAATGTGTGAATAATTTCTTGGTGGAGTGGGTCGAGCAAACCAGGATTGTTCTCGATGTGGTTTTGCGTCACGCTGGAGTGTCCGTTCTTCAAGCGTCGGGATGACCATCCCTGAGCTGGACCTCTGAAGCGCGGGCTGCCAAGCAGTACAGCAGTCATCCTTACGCAGTTCAAAAGTGTTTCCTGTCTCATATGTCTCCTTTCTCATTGCTCAGAAGATATAACAGGTATTCATTCAAGGACACAATATAAGGGATGGGAGCCGCAAGTACTATAGTTACATGGTTCGTGTATCATAGAGGGGAGTAGGTTACAATGTCCGTGTATGGAAGTAGAGAGTAAGTACAGTAGATACATCGTCCACACATTAGTAAGGCTTACGGCGCGGTGCACGGCCTCGGTTGTCGCGGTCTCCTTGGCCACGGACCGGCGGCGTCGACGGCCGGACAAACTGGGCAGCGGGGACAAGGGCTGCGGCGGTACGGACGCGTGGAGCATCGACGGGGTGGCTGGATTGGTGCGCGTGCGACTCGATGATGTGGCAACACTCGGCGAAGTGGTCGACGCCCAGGCACTGGAAGCAGTGCATCTTCTCGATACGGTTCGGGTGTGGGCCACGCCAGAGACGGGCAAAGCCCAACAGACCGATGCGGAACTCGAAGGTGGGCGCCTGAAGCAGCGCGTAGAAGCGCGTCAATGTTCTCCCGCGTTGTTGAGGGAGAACGGGAGGATGTAGGGCGCGCGTGCCGACGGTGGGCTGCTGGGTGCGTGTGCGCGTGCGCGTGTTGAAGGTGATCTGGTCGACATGCATGTGGTAAGCGAGGACCTGCACCGCACCAGCGTACCCGAGGGGGTGCTCGCCGCCGGGGGTCGGGGACACACGTGCGGTCGCGGAGGAAGAGGGCGTGGAAGTCGGGCGTGGTGAGGATTTTGTTCACGAAGGCCTGTTTGAAGTGGTCGATCCGGCTGTGGGGGGATGTCGACCCACATGCCCGCAAAGTGCGTGCGGAGGGGACGCGTGGATAGGAAGTAGATGGTGGCAGGACCGCCGGGCAAGGTGGTGGCAGCGATCGTGTTGCGCAGAGAAGCAACGTCTGCCGGCTGCATGCCGCCAATAATAACGGTGCGCGGGAAGGCGGGGGGATCCGTGACGCCCGGGGTGTTTGGCTCGGCGAACGGTGTAGCGACTTCGAGGTTGTCGAAGGGGATGAGCTTGTCGCCAAATGCAGCCGCGACCGCATCGGTCATGGCCATGCGCGTGGTGACGTCCATGGACACGACGACCGCTACGAGGGTCGTGTCTGGCAGGGAGAGTATATTAGAGGCAGGGTGTGTGTCGAATTATTGCGGACGTACTGTACTGGTCCAGCAGCCTGGTCACCTCTGCGGCATGTCCCTGGGTGATGGTGGCCCTGCTCCATCCTTGGACAATTTCGGCCAGATGGTCCTTGCCGGAAGGGCCCTCGAGGAGGTCCTCCTCGGGCGGGTTGGGCGTGGGCGACTGCGGAGGCGGGGGCGGCATCGGCGCGTCTTCACTCATGGCGACAGGTGTGGGGAGGAGGAACGAGGACGGGGTTGCGTGTCGCGTTGGGGCTCATAAGAGCGGTCGCTCGCCCAGGGACTTGTTCACGGAGTGAGTGAGAAAAGGCAAGTGGAGCGACGAAATGGAGTCAGGCACTCAGGCGGTGATGCGGTTGCCGGGCATAGCCCGGATTGACAGATGGTTACGGGGGACTCCAGAAATAGTCGCTGGCGTCGTCGTCGTCGTCTGCGACAGTCGACGACCGCCACCGCTGGCTACGTCGTGGCCTTGTACGGGTAGCAAAGGGAAGGGAATCTTCGGTTGAGTGGATTGTAGTCATTATTATTCTAAGTGGCACTACGGGATGTAAGCCCTTCCCTTTGCCCTTGCGGCGGGAATAGCGCGTCAGCGCGACGGCGGGGGGGTAGCCTTGGGTTTCTGCCCTGGGTGTCTGCCCCTCCCAGTCTGTATACCCCGTCGCCTTGTCCGGGAGGCGCCTCCATCGTGAGACAGAGACGTCGCCCAGATTTGGCGGTGGTGGTACCGGATCAAGGAGCCCCCCTCGTCGTGTTTCTCCGAGTCGAAGATAGCCTGTGCATCTGGGTACACATTGTCCACTTCAGTGCGAGCGCGGCTGTACATCTCACGGTTCGTGAGCATGCAATACATGAACCTGATTCCCATCAGGTCTAGATCAATATTTGATGAAAAACGGTGCTTCCACGCACGCAGTCAGTGACATCGCCGTTGTATCGGACCCAGCGACAATAGTCATCGCGCCATCTGTGAGGACATCGATGAGCTTCGGCGGAGTCTTTTCGTGGCCCTCCTCATCCATCTACTCAAGCTCCATCAATTCCATCAAATCGATTTCATCCGAGGGTTGGTTGCGCACCAGATGATACCATAGATCCTTATGTGTCTTAGGGCCTACTTTCATCCTTTCCGCTGCGCGAGCAGCGCCAAAGGCGTGCAGGCGGCGAAGAATTTCGAGCGCCGCGGGGACGAGATTGAGCGTCGGCGCGATCCATGGAATTTGTGCTTGGATGGACATTGCTCTGACAAAAAAAAAAGACACGTATCAGCGACAAGGACACATGCTTACAGTAAGAGAACGCACTTGACGCCGAGCTTGATTAAAGTATAGATGCCGTCTCGGTCCTCTCCGTCTCGGAGGAGCTCGAAACCGCCGCCAAACGCGATGTCGCCCATGAAATCGGCCCTAGATCGTCAATTAGCGGAGATATGACCATGCTGAAGGTGTCTGCATACGGAAGATAACTCAGCCATTGCGCCAGATCCACTTCCTGTTTGCCCTTCGCGAACGCGTCCAATCTCTCCATCAGCAACTCCAGCCGTGGCTGGAGCAGCACCTCATAGTCCTTCAACGCCGCGGAGCTCATCCCGCGATTCCAGACGCGACGCCTGTTAGCGTGTTCCGGGCCGCTTAAGGAGAGGAGGTTGCGCGAGGAGAGAGTCGCGTCGGAGAATACGTGGTAGTCTGGCCCAGGATCAGCGCAGGATGGAGCAAATGGCAGGTCGTACTATCAGATTTAGGGAGTCCACCGGATCCGAGGACGGCCTTGACTGCATCCGCGTTTACGATGGATACATCGTTGGGTCCTGGTTCAACATGAGCCGTCATGGACTCGGACTCGTTTCGTGAAGAACTTGAAAGCTCACCGACGCGCACAACATCGCCGTACCGCTCGTGCAAGTCCTTCAACACGAGATGCCGACGTCCCATGACAGCTTCCACGACCGTGAACAGTTTCGTCACTTTTCTATGCATTGGACCCGGAATGTGTGCGAGTCGGTGCCACGGCGATAGGCGATAGGCGACGATGGACGAGACCAGCGTCAAGAGGAAGGCACTTGTGCAAATGAGGACGCTCGTGGTCGTAGGTGAGATGCCAGACGAAGGGAGCAAGAAGCGCAGCGCTGCGACGAGTGCAAAAGGCTGGAGCAAGAGGCATGCGAGCGGCCAGTGCGCCGTCTTGGGCTCGTAGCGCTTGAGATATGCGTGGTTGACCTGGGGATATCGGTTATGAATGCCAGAGGCAAAGGCCGACGCGCACCAGGCCGAGGGCAATCGTCCCGACGAGCAGCTCCTTGGGCAACATGAGGGGCGAGACTGAGAGTTAATAGCGGCAGAGCTCCCCGCATTAGTACGTACTCTATGTCTCTGACGGAGCGAGAAGTAGCTGGAAATCATTTTCTGTCAGCGCGCCACATGTTTTGACGCCACTCTCCGAGTCGGCAAGAGCTCAGCGTCGCCGTGGATGGCAGAGCAGGAGAGCAAGTGCGGTGCGGATACGGACACGACGAGGACGTGTACGATGGACGATAGGCTAGTTCTGGCTGGGCGGAAGCGCTGCTCATCGGCTAAGATAAATCGCCGCTCCGCCGCTCCAAACGCCTTGGAGCGGCGGTGTAGCGGCGGTGGAGCGGCGGTCGTGAATATAGCTCTTAACGTTCTCGCAAGTCAGTGAACTGAGCTGCAGAGCAAGTGGAGGGCTCGGGGGCAACGTACGTACCAGAGCAATCTACGGCCGAAAGATGGAGGACGTGAGCGTCCGAAATGAGCTTGTTCGTCGCTGTTGACAGTTGACAGAAAGTTGATGCGGCGGTCATGAAGCGGCGGTGTAGCGGCGGTCGATGCTTCTCCCCTGTACCCTCCACATCTAATGGTGCGGCGGTACTTACAGACCCCAGTGTACGGACTTATGTCACAGAGGTCCGTAGCGGCGCGTCACAGCTCCTTGTCGTCGCCGTTTAGGTTTCTTGCAGCGGCGGTCCTGACGGCTTGGCGCGGCGGTCGCGTCCGGGCCATCCCGCCGCCACATCTTCGGCCCATGGTCGACCATGGTTCGACGTCGTGGTTTCTTCAATCGAGCCGTAAAATGTTGCGCGACAGTCGGCCGTCGCTGTCTGCACTGCCACCAACGACGAGCTCGATGTGTACAGCCACAGACTTGTTGGATTTGGAAGATCAGGTTTGTATGAGCAAGCTGCTGTGCGCTCACACTGCAGGCGTTGTTCTCATTCCGGTGATGTCTTTGTACAGCCTAGATAGTACAGTAGTATTTAGGATAGTGCGCATTGTCAATATACTGCACCGAGTTGCCCTTCGGGCACTCTCGTCTTTGCCTAGCTCGGGGGCAAGTCGGCTTAAATCTCACAAGACTCACCACCGCTACATAAAAAAAAAAGTCTTCTCGGAGATTTCTGTTGCAGAGTCCGTTTCCGAAGCTTGAGTAGCACCCCTCTAAACCTTCTGCTGCATCACTACATGCTCGCCGTTGCTGGCGTTTGCCGCCGCTCTCGGTCGGGGCACGGTGGTGCGGTAGTTGGGAGCGGCGGTGTGGCGGCGGTGCGGCGATGAAAATTTGGCTTGAACAAGTGTACGAGAAGAATTCAACTACAATGAGAGAAGACTTACCAACGTCAATCTGTCCCAAGTTTCCCCATTTCCAAGTTCAGTTGTCGCGGCTGTTGTGGCACAGCCACTGGCGACGCTAACGCTGTTGCGCCCAAAGTTGTCCAAAATGACCTCCAAGTTTTGAAGCCCAATCGAAGGTTTGGCGAGGGTTCCTCCCAATACATGCTCTTATTCTTATGGCAAAGCTTCCTAAAACCCAACATACAGATTATAAGTAAACACCATAATTTTTTACTTGCCATCTGGTGAGAAAAAAAGCTTGGCAGCACCCAAATCTGCATACATAGTGAACACGATAGACTGGTTTTGTGTCGCATAAGGGAAGATATCATCCCAAACAGAAGGTCATGGGCCTCCGAGGTGAATATTTGTCTTCAGACCCATTTCAGTAATTTGATAGAAAGTTTAATGCCATTGTTTGAATGTCCTCTAGTTTTCTTCGAATTGAAGTAGAATAGGCACATTATATGGGGTTAACCCACTCGAAAATTCCTCTCATATGTGCTTGAAACCCTGTGAATTTCTATTTTCTCCCCCAGCGCTTCACAGTTCAGATTGGAATAAATCCGTATGATAGAGTTTCTTACGCATATTTCCCCCCATCTATTGCGCATTTCTTTTTCGGATTCAGCGTCGCAGCATCTTACTCACGTCCAAGCTCCTCGCCAGCCTGAGAGCTGCACAACGGCGGTGGGAGCACAGCCACAGACAACGAGCGGGATGAGTTGATTATATAAAGCCTGAGGCAGGCGACTTTGAACACAACAGCGGCATGTCCGAGCTAGTCACGGTAGCGGCCAGCGCAATGTCGCGGCGGCTGTTAAATTCTATGAAAGCGGCGGGGGAGCGTGAAGCGGCGGTCGTGTCACGCTGGAGCGGCGGTGGGGGGCGGTGGGGGCGGCGGAGCGGCGATTTTACCTATTCGGCTGCTCCTGCGTTAACTCTTGGCTGACTGTATGACACGGAAATCTACTAGTACCGTAAGTGTCTCGGGCTCCGCTCGGCCACGATGCCGGCTTTCAAGACAGCGAGTCTAGTGGACGGAAGACTCGAAGTCGGGGCAGACTGAGCAGGAGCAACTTCAATGCAACTCTGGTCATCGTGGTTGAGGACAAGAGACGACAGCGATCAACTCATCGAATGAGTCGAGACCGTGATGGCCCATCACTGATTTGACATGTAACCTGTCAGCCACGTCACACGCTCGTCCTTAACCATGACGACCCCTCAAACGCCGCCATTTTAACCTGACCTGAACAGCCCAAGTCTATGCGAAATTGATCCATCTCACGAACGGCAGATCACTGTTCAAAGTTCTCCGTCTCCATGCACTCGGTGAGATATCACTGGGTCAATTAAATAACCTACGGGTTTGCCATTCGCGCGTGGAATCGCCGTCGCTGCTCGCTCGCCTTCTTCCTCCCATTCCCTCCTTCCGGGCTACATCCCCGTACGCTGGTCGCACAACTCCTGGCAGCCTCGGCCTGGCCCTGGAAAGCCAGCTCCTGCGCGTCGTCGTCTGCGATGCGCCGATTGAGCACATTCGGGTCTGGACTCCCTATCTCCTCCAAAACCGCGACGCTCGTTCTGTTTTGGATCATCTGCGGACCGCACTGGCAAGAAGCCGCGTTGGCGCTGAGCTTCAATCCCGGGGACGCATCCTCCTTCGACGCCGTAGCGGGCAGCAAGATTACGGTGACTTGGTCGACAAAATCCGGCGATCCTGCGTACGTCTACTCATAGCCAACTACACTTCCTGTCGAGACTAAAGCAAGACTAGGAATGTGCTATTGAACCTAGTGTCTCCCACAGAAGGCACCGTCGCGACCCTCTCTGTGCCGACCGATGATTTCTCAGTCTTGTACCCCGTTCCAGAGAATATCCCGTCTGGGTATGTCGTGGCATTTTTTTTCCCGAGCTTGGCGTAAGTTGCTCATGATGAACCACTTCGCCAGAGGCGGATATGTCATGCAATTTGTCGACGAAGGTTCCGGAGACGTTCTGGCAAGCACCGATGAGTTCGGTGTCACTGGCGGAGCTGGGTCCAACGGGGGCAGCGGAGGAAACGGCGGAAATAGAGGAAACGGCGGCAATGGGGGCAATGGAACAAACAGCACCAGCGAAACAACAAACGCGTCGTCGACTCGGAAACCAACGGCGACCACCTCGACGACCTCTTCCTCCTCTCAAACAACGAATCCGACGACGAGTGGGAACGCTGTTTCTACCTCGTCGCCTGGATCGCTGACGACCTCAACGTTCCCGGGCCCTGCATCCTCCGGTTCCGGGAATATCGCGTGAGCCCCACCCTTCCATCTCTCTCATCTCATTCGCTTGCTGAAAATCTCATCTCATCTCATCTCCGCATAACGTCAGCTCAAACTCACTGGATAACAACACCGCAACGCACAAAGCAACAACCATCACAATCGTCCTCGTAGCCCTGCTCGTCCCGACCACCATAGCGCTCGGCATCTGGCTTTTCCTGTTGCGCAGACGAAGACATCGAGCCTATCCAAGTTCGAGAAAATTGAACACGGATCCGGAATTACTGGCAGCTCGGCCGGCCCCGATACTGTTCGTCGGCGCCGGCCCGAGTCTTAGCTCCCCCTCTGCGCAACACTGGGCCAGCCCACAAACAATGACATCTGCGTCGGTTCCGTTCTCTGTGTCGTTCACTGATGCGACGCGGTCTCCCTTATCGTCGGTGCCGGGCCGAGCTGGGGAGAAAAACGCCGGCGGTGCCGGCGCCATGGCAACCGTGCCGACTATGATGCCGATACCCGGGCCGTTGCAGCCGCCGGCAATAATAGAGGAGAGGAAGGATGATTTTGAGGTAGTCGGCGCTAAGAGAGCGTGTGAGGGTGTTGGAAGAGCGGTTGGTGGCCAGCGGGAGTGGGAGCGGCAGACCCGAATTAGAGGGTACGGAGGGAGAAGATCTGCCTCCACCAGCGTATCATGATATGGGCCAAACATAAACAGGGTATTTATCCAGAAAGTGCAGTGTTCTTGATGTAAAGAGAACGGATTTGGAACGAGTGTGAAAGCCGTGAGTGGCAAGTCAATGGGCCCAATATGCCGGTAATGCGTCCGGACTTAGGCTGCTGCCGTCCCGCCGCTCGGCTACCTCCATTCTTGCCTCTATCTCCGCGAGGCGCCGCGTTACAGCTTCGAGCTGTTGGAGGGCGAGGTCTGCAGGAGCGAAGGCGGGCTTTGATGAGGCACTGGCAGAGTCTGGAAGGCCACTGGCTCGTGGACTGTCGCCAGGGCTCACTGCGGTAAGCCACGACTCGGCTGCGATGCTAATGGAGCCTGTTCGTGGAGGTTGCGGCGGCCGCTCCGTAACGATGTGCGTGGAGGGTTCGTGGCTGGAACTCGACTCCGGAGCTGCAACTGGCTTCCTTGGGAGTGGATGTTTCCGCATCCAACACCAGTGTCGACCGATGACGAAGACTAGGAGAGCAAACGCTGCGGCGCACCCCAGGCCTGCCCCAGCGATGGACGCGGTATTGCCGGCAATGGGAGGCATACTTTCAGCAGGTCTAGGTCAGCCTGGCAGCACGTTGAGAACTCCGAAAGTGGCCAGCGAAGGGACTCACGACGGTGGACGGATCCCGAGGTGCTACTGCGGGTGGCGTAGCAAGCTTTCCGGTGCAAGCGACGGACTTTCAAGGGACTCGGTGAGGGAGTGTATCAGCCGCAGCGTGTTGGAAGATGGATCGGCAGCACAACATTAGAGCAGAGATGCTGCGAGTTGGACATGAAGGTGAAAGCTAAGCCGGCGCTTCGCCGTGGGCTGTGCCTGTCATTTCCCGACCTGATCCGAGATATGACTCATGTCTTCTCTTGCTCCCGACCACATCATCCTCGCAATCTGCGTGTCCGCACTATCGCCGCTTGAACTCATAGCGTCGCAAGATTCGCTTGGCCGTGGCAACAGTCGTCCGCTGTCAGCGGGTTGGCAACAACAGAGGCGGCGATAGAGGGAGATAAGTGGACGGATGGAGAGGCTGAGAGCGGCGCTTTTGTCCTGAACTTGACGTTCAAGTAAGCTACAGTTTTTGTCCTCTGCTGAGATGACCATTGAAACACTCATGTAGACTGCTCCCTAACTCACCTTCACTGACGAAGCGCGGCCGTCAGTCCCTCAGTAAGCGCCAACTGAAAAATCGCTGGACGGAGATGATTATCACACACAACACAAATGCATTTCCAGTATATCAGTCATTTCGCCCTTGTGCTCAAAGCGCCGCAAGTCTATTCGATATCTGGCAGTCGCTCAATCTGACAGACATTTGGGCGTCTAGTGCGACAATGCAGCGGCCTGGCCCATAAGTACTCTTACTCTTACAGCTTCGTTCAAAGTACCACGACGCTCCTGAAATTCCTCCCTTTCGACCAAAAGCGCCAATGTTCGGCCGTCCCTCCGCGCCTCTCGCCGCTCTCTTGCTTCTACCCTTCTCAGCATTGGTCTCTGGCCAAGGCACAGATACCATCACCTCCGTCGATTCGACCGTCGACGAACGTTTGACTATCGACTACAATTTCTTTTTCGCCGGGGAGTCTGGACATGATGAGTCCCATTCCCTCATCGCGCAGAAAGCGAACCTGACGCGCAGTTTTCGCCACTGCTCAACAATATCAGCATCGAGCTTGTCTCTTCGACCAACGATGCTGTTCTGGATGTTATCTGTATGCCCTGTGCGCTCCTTAACGCGACGACCGCAGCTCACACTACCCGAACAGTCGCCAACGAGTCCTCGATCTTCGCACCAAGCGGGAGCTACAACATTCCAGCTGGCGTGCGTCACCTAGCTGGGGATTATTTCATCCTGAATTCCATCGTACCAGCTTCCGGGCGGGCTCTACTACACGCGCGTGAGCGGAACGGTCTTCGCAGGCAACACCGTTTTCTCCCAAACACCAGTCACCGCAAACTCGACGACGTACAACATCTCAGACCCCGTCGTCAACTGCACGTCAGGGACGTTCACTCCCGTCACCGGCATCAAAGACCCTGCGTACCAGCCAGTGCGCATTATTTCGCCCGCCGGCGCGTCGACCATTGGACAGACACCGAGGGTTCAGATTGAGTGGGAGTCCGTGGACTTGAACCTCGTGGTCCGGTTGAATCCTCCTTGAATTCTTTGTGTTGGTTGACTTTTTCGCAGTTGAATGAAGGACAAACGTGCCTGGCGGAGCTCTACAGCCTTGACACAGGCTTCAACCCCGGAGCCGTCAATGCTACGATGGGCTTTGGTTCGACCGGATTCGTGTCGTACGAGATGAATAACGTCACCCTCAACCCCGGTGCCTGGAAGGTGCGCATAGGCCGTCTCGTCCATTCCGTTTAACTCCCTTCACAATCAGGCGCGCTTGAACTTCACCCCCGAAGTCGCCGGCTACTCCGGCGAGATGTCCATCGAGTCTGAGACTTTCTACGTCTTGCCGGAGGGACAGCTTTCCCCACCCGCCGCCGATTGTCCCAGTCCGAGTGCCAGCTCCGGTTCAGGAGGCGCGGCCGCTTCCGGCACCAAGTCGGCTGGTGAAGCTGGCCAAACCGGCGCGAGCGGCAAGTCCGGCGCTCATAAACTCGTTGATGTTTCGCACAGTGGCGTGTTCAGGGCGCTTGCCCTATTTTTATTCTGCGCTGTGTTGGTTTAACGACCCTGGAGATGCCAGTCCAAATGGTTTTACATGCGCATTAGATGCTAAAAATTTTGTTGTTTGAAATCAAATCTGTAGAGGGTGCGTGTATCATGTAAATGATGATTAGCCGAAGCTGCTTGAATTTCTTCGGCGCATGCCGTCTCTCGGAGAAGCCTCCGATCACGGCCGGAACAGTCGGCCAAAATTCGCCGACGGCTAGCGTCAAACTGATCCGTCACGTCAGTGCTTACGTGAGATGTACGGCTTGCTCTTGACGGCCATCTTCTCCGAATCCCTGCATTGGCGGGACTGTGCACCGTCGAAGTGAGCGGAGATGCAAAGACGAGCGGAGCTTCGACAGATGAGCTAGGATTGGGTTCGACCACCATGAGGTACGTGCATGGTTCTGGCCCGGCTTCGTATGGTTTATAAATGCAAGACTAGCACCGTCCATGGCCACGTCCTGCCTTCCTCCACATGTCCGCCTCTTCGCGCTTGCACAGCCGCTCCTCCTCTCCCCTCTCGTTCCCTAGTCCTACGCCCTCGATCCCCGCGACGCCCGGCAAGAACTGGTCGCCCAGACCCGGGATGTCGGACGACTTCGCGGAGGGCTTCGCGTGCGGGTTGCCTGAGGGGAGCTTGCCGGGGTCGACGGCGGTCAGCCCGTCGTGGTCGCCTGCTGCGCTGGCAGGAAGCCTCATCCTAGGCGAGCCCTCGCCCCCGTCTTCACCCTCCGCGGATTTGCTTGAAGAAGACCTTCCGCGAATGGAAGCGACGCAGAAGAAAATCGCCGCCGGGAGTGGTGGTGTTAATACACGGTACTGCTTCGACGACGGACTCTCGTACTTCCTGGTGCTTGTTTGTTCCTCTCTTTTTCCCGTGTCGTTGACGGCAGGTGCACTCCAGGTCGAGAATCAAATTTTTCGCGTCCACCGACATTTCCTCGTTCGCGACTCGATTTATTTCCAAGAAATCTTCGCCGGTCCGCTGGGTGCATTGGGCGAGCATGAAAGGGAAGCTATTCCGCTAGATGGCGTCGGAAGCTCTGAGTTCGAGTGCTTACTCGATTTTTTCTACACCGGGTGCGTTGCCGTGTCTGCTTCTGGCCGACGTTTCTCAGACCCGTCGCAGAATGTACACCCAGTCCGCATTCGCCCTCTCTCAATGGCTCACTCTCCTCTCCATCTCCACCCGCCTCCGCTTCGACCGCCTTCGCACTCACGCCATTGAAGCCATCGAGCGCGACCCCACCCCAATTGAGCCGGTCGATAAAATCGTGCTTGCGACGAAATACCGCATCCCAAGCTGGCTGCCCTCGGCGTACGCGGCCCTCTGTCGTCGTCCGAGCGCACTGGAGGAATGGGAGGCGGAGAAGATCGGCCTGCGGAGCGTGGTGTTGATCGCAAAGGCGAGGGAGGTTTACCGCGAGAGGGCCGCTGCCTCCCAATTTGGAGGACTCGGACAAGGCCCGACGACGCCCTCGAGTCCGGTCTTTTCGTGGAAGTTTGGGCATGCGCAGAGTCTGCTTTCGCCGATGGGGACGAGTATGGCTATTGTGACGGATTTGGAACAGCTGCGAGCGGAGAGGGTTGTTTCCGAGGTGTTCTTCGGCGTTCAATGAATTCCAGTTACTTATTACGGTTAGGGAACAAGCGTTCCGATGCTTTGAGCCGATACAGGTATATGTTGAACAAGTGTTCCCAAAAACAAAGAAATCGTAGGTGAAACACTCCCGCCCGTCTACTTTTTGAACCGCGACAGGAACCCGCCGCTCTGGTTGCTGAACATCGGGTACGCGTCGCCGCCGCTGTCGCTCCTGCGCCCGATGAGGACCATTACTGCGCCGATTATACACAGCACGAGCTCGACGAGTGTGAACCAGAACGCTGTCCCGGCGTTGACGTTGCCGTTTACCTCCTTGAGCTTGCCGACTTGGTGGTGGACGAATGCGAAAAGGGCAATGTCGATGGCGAATGCGATGAGCAGCTGAGATTGAAGGTGAGCTTCGTTTTGCGAATGAGGGATGGCTGACCATGAGCGCTGCGAGTGCGGATGTGAGAGTCGCAGCCAGGGTTCCGTGCTCCCACTTTGCGACAGCCAGGCCGACGGCGATGGCAATGACGGCGGTGACGACGGGATGGATGGCGAGGCCGCGCGTCCAAGAGCCAGCGATCAGGACGATCTGGCCCGTAGGGTCGATGAAGCCGGACTCATAGCCATGACCTTAGTGGGAGGTCAGGAAAAAATTGCGGCAATCAACGACGACGTACCAAGGAATTCGCAGGTCCTCTTCCCGTCTGTGTCGTAGGCACATGCTCCCCAGATTCCCCACTGTAAAGCAGGTCGATAACGGGGTGGAACGTGCGACGAGGGCGTACCCGGAAATCTGCCTGAGCTCCTTTTACGCCGCCCGCTCCGTTTGAAAGCGCCACCGAGAACTTGACTCGCGCGTAGTCGAGTGCTGGGAGGTATGGCAGCGAGATGGAGGAGATGAGGGACAGGAACAACGCGATTCCGAGGCAGCAGGCGCCAATGAGGAAGTATTTGCGCGACATGGTCGTGGGCAAGAGGGAGGGAGTCACCGCAGATTCTTCCTGTCTGCGACTTTTTTATACATGTGCTCAATCCAAGGGCGTGTGGCCGCATAGCCTTCGGTTGCTGTAATTGCTGTTGAGATGGCGGGTTGAGAACTTGGGCGACTGCCCTTGATTCATTTCCGTTGGTTCTTGTCCCAGCTGCGGCTGTTGAGGCAGGGCAACAAGCGTGCAGAAGTAGTTTCCGCTCGCGACGCCTAGCAGAGCCGTAGAGACAAGAGTCACCAGTCGAGTCACCGTCGATTCCGGCAAAGCAGCGATTTACAAGCGATCACGTCTCGGCCTTGGCATGTCGAAAATGAGAAGCGTGAGACGCAGATCGTGTGCCCGTTGTGCAGCAGCTTCAGCACAGTATCTGAGTTTCAGCGGTAGCTTTTCCCTTATCGCATCGCGCTGAGGGATCGCCGCCGAGTCGCTAACCGCTCAAACCAACAAAGTTCAGACATGCATGAGGGAAAGAAGCGGGGGCAGCATGGTTGTTCCCATCCCGCTCTGTCGGACGCATGGCGGCACCGGTACCGAGCTTGAAGTCCGGAGTAATGAATGCAACTCTTCCCTGAACCGAGCGGAGGCTTTCAAAACTCGGGTTCTTGTTCTTGTGCCTGGTGGTGATGCGCAACGTTGGACAGATTCCATCCCGCCCTCGAGACGCCTCGCTGGCAGCGGATGGATGGGCGTGGGAGCTTGAACGCGGGATTGGCGCGCAGATCGCTTGGCCCGTGCTCCGCTGAGCGAAGAGAAGGAACTCGAAGAAGATGGGAAGGGAGAAGGGATGTTCAAAACCTTCCTGTTGCCAGGAATTCTGAGTTCGAATTTCCATCTCAAGGTGATTATTTTGAATATTGGCATGACTGGCCAGTCTTGTACGAGTATTCATGGACCTCTAACCGGATCTCTGAGCGACACACGGCTCGCCATTGATCGATTGATGGGACATCACACCGCGCCCCAAACTCGCGGGCTGTTGGCGCAATGGTTAGCGTGCTTGGCTTCGATGCCTTAACCAAGAGGCTACAGGTTCAAGTCCTGTACAGCTCATTTTCCAGCCGACTTAAAAAGGTCTCCGAGATTTGTACTAAGTCCATTTTGAGCGGTGCGTTTCTCCTCACGTTTTTGTTGCCAGTGCGTTTTTGACGACTATCCTGCTATTTTTTTTTTTATTATCAAATGGGATATGTCCCATGAGAATTCGATTACACATGATTTTGATCTCCGGAGAAAGCTCGGTGAAAGGTGGAAGGGAAGCTGTCATTTCCCATCAAACAATCATCAAAGTTAATTGATGGAGTGCTTGTTAGTGTCGGCGTTCATCTCGGCGCAGTCTTTGCTATTCTCCGCAGCCCTGTGTATACCTTGGGTCACTCGCGACGACTCACAGGCAGTCAGTAGACCGCTGCTAACCGTCAAAACGTCAAGTCATGCCAACGCTGCGGGGAGCGCCGCAGGACGCTATAAGGCGGCTCACTGTGCGCTGTGCCGTGCGACCCTGCAACGCTATGTGGGACTACCTGGCCAAGGTCTGCCCGAAATTCCCGATTTTTTTTTTTCACGGTCTTGACTTTGCAGGTACTGTCGTGAACCGGGTACCGAGACAGACTGGGAAGCGAAACACCGCCTTCAGCCGGGCCGAATTTTTTACTACATGTACACAGGACCAACCCCACTAAACCCTCAAAATTGCAAACTGCCCAGCACTTGAGTGGCTCACAATAATTATATGCAGATTCCGGCCATAATTTGTTTTCTCAATATTCCATTGCATTTTTTCCATATCGGGTAACCGAAATCTTCTCCTCAATACAGCGGCAGAAACAGTACGATAAATCATGAAAATAATTACACATATGCTAGGACATCGAATGGACGGGTCTTTCAAGTTTGAGGTAGTTTGGCTTCCCACTTGGCTCACAGTGGCCAGATGAAAATGTTGTTTCGGTACCCATATCACGATAGTAGTCATCATCGGTGATTCGGGCGTCGGCAAATCAAAGTAAGTAATCCCCGGCTTGAGCTCCGACAACTCGGGCCGAGCTCTGACGTAATCCTCTCCAAGTCATCGGTCGATTCACTCGCAACGAGTTCAAAAGTGATACACTGACGACGATTGGCGTGGAGTTTGGAACACACGAGATGGAGTTGAATGGGAAAACTTGCCGGACCAATTTCTGGGACACCGGTACGCCGACGCAGAGTTTTCTCTTCAAACAAAGTACTGCGCATTGAAATATCCTTTGCAAGCGCTGAAGACAGACGCGGGTGGTCTTGTTGTGCGTGAGCGAATGCTTGAAGACATATATTTGAGAAGAATGTGAGGTTTATCGTACCCATCACTAAATTTGATCGCATCAGTATTCTTCGTCCTCCTCGAAAACTGACAAGAAGTGTTAAGATCTCCTGGCTTTGATGCACCGTGCGGCCTCTTCCTGTCCAAGCCGCGGCGCATCGCAAGCGAACCTCCGTCCGAGTCCGTCGTGAGCAGTACAGGACTTGAACATGTAGCCTATCAACCTACGAGTCCACTTAGTCCAACCTGAAGCAGTTCTGCGTCAACATTTCTATTAACCTCGCAACGACAAACACAGAGTGTAAAACTTAAGGGCAGTTACTTAGTTACTAGCACACGATTTTACTATTCACATTCTAACACCCGCCAGGCTCCAGCGCTCGCCTCGCATCCCTCAAACCTTGAACTCATCGCGCAACCGGATATCCACCATCATATCATCGCACTGGTTGACGTAGAAATCCTTAACCTCGTCCGCCCACCGCTCTCCTCCACCATTCTTGACGAAACTCATATCGTACCGACGCACGAGCGCGGCACACGCCATCGTCACCTCGCGCCACGCGAGGTTCTTCGCGGCGCAGTTCGCGGGGCCGAACGAGAAGGGCACGAACGCAGCTTGGTTGAGCACTTCGCCGTCGACCTCGCCGTCCGAGGACGAGTGCGCGCGCAGCCAACGGTCGGGGTCGAACGACTCGGGCGCGGGGTAGAAGTTCTTGGGGCTCAGCTGGATGGCGTAGGTTGGCACGAAGACGTCGGTGTTGTCCGGGATGAGTGTGCCGCTGACGACTTTGGCTTGACCCGAGGGGACGCGACGCGAGCCGCCCGATGGGACTGGTGGATGCATGCGGAGGGTCTCAGACCTATAGAGAGGATGGGGTTAATACGATGAAGATGGAAGATAAGAAAGGAGACACGCACAGGCAGGCGGAGAGGAAGACAAGCTCGTTGTGCTTATCCGAGCTGAGGATGCCTTCGCCGTCGGGATAGACCTTGTCGACTTCGGCACGCACGCGAGCGTGGATTTCTGGGTGCATGAGCATACGCCACAAGAAGCTGCAGACATAAAGTGAGTCTGGTGAGAAGGAGGGAAGGCAGAAGAAACGCACGAAGCCAGGGTCATCGCGCTGGTATCCGAGCCAGCGACGATAGCAAGACCGCCGTCGATGATGACCTCAGCAAGGGTCGGACGACGAGTCTCCTTGCCCTCCTCGTCCATCTAGAGGAGCACTCAATCAGCTTCACGCTCGTCGACGAAAGCCGCAGAAAACGCACGAGATGGTACCACATGTCCTTGTGGGTCTTGGCGCCGGCTTTGACGCGCGCCTCCGCTCGAGAGTTAGAGAACTCGTGGAGACGTTCGGGGACTTCCTTGAAACCAGGGAGAAGCTTAAGAGTAGGAGAGATCCAAGGCATTTGGGCTTGGATGGACATGGCCCTGCAACGAACGTCAGCCTCTACCTCAAACGGAAGCACGGGGACAACGTACTTGATGCCCATCTTCACAATCCTGAACATCCCATCCCGGTCCTCGCCATCGCGCATGAGCTCGAAGCCGCCGCCGAATGCGACGTCGCCCATGAAGTCCACAGTCAGGTAGTTGCACCACTCGGCCAAGTCGACTGGCTTCTGCTCTGCGGCGAAGCCATCGAAGCGCTCGAGCATCAGCGTCATGCGGAGCGAGAGGATGGCTTCGAAGTCCTTGAGCGACGAGGCGGTCATGCCGCGGTTCCAGATGCGACGACGATGCGTGTGCGGCTCGCCGGTGAGCGTCAGGAGGTTGCCGGCGGGGAAGGTTGGGTCGCCCCAGTACTTATAGACTGAGAGAAGCGTAAGCGGAAGGACGCCGCAAAGAGGATGCGGGCACGCACAAGGTCCTTTGGGATAGCCGCCTGCACCAAGGACAGAGGTAATTGCCTCGGCGCTGGCAATGGAGACTTCGTTGGGACCTGCGCAGCGATGAGACTTCAATGGCCGAAGGACGAAGGTAACGACGCACCAATCCGGACAACCTCGCCGTACTGGTCATGCAGCGCCTTGAGCACCTTCGAGCGTTGGCCGGTGACTGCATGGCGGAGCATGTAGACCTTGGAGAGCTTCGCGCCGAGCGGACCCGGGACATGCGCCAGGGGGTGCCATGGGGCGAGACGGTATGTGAAGATGGATGCAGTGAGGGTTGACACCAAGACGAAGAAGGCGGTAATGTAGTCTCGCAGCGCCGAAAAAAGCGTCAAGGGACGCTCGGGGTCGAGGTAGTGAAGAGCCCCAACGAGAAGGAAGGATTGAAGGACAACGGTGATGACGGGGTGGTGCGCGTTTCCCGGCTCGAAGCGCCTGAAGTACGCATGGTTGGCCTGCGGTGGTTTCAGCGGACGAGGCGAGGCAAGAGAAACAAGGCACGCACCAGACCGAGGGCAGCAGCGCCCACAATTAGCTCGTTGGAAGACATGGGGAATGGGAAACGAGTTCCTGTCGAGCACCGGGTTGCTTTTGTATAAGGTCCTCGAGCGGCGCATTTGGCCGGCTAGCCTTGAGTCGGAAACGACATTTCGCTCCCCGGGAGAAGGGATGCCGTTATGGACGTGGCGTGGGTCTCCGAGGCCCGAAGGCGCAACCGAAGGCACAGTCCACCAATCCAGAGATACGAGGTCGGTGGTGGGATGACGACAAGCCCGCACATGGAAGGCTAAGCGAAAGAAGGAAATCCGTTGATGGGTACGCTCTGTCACTGGCATTGATCACCTGTCGATCCCAGTCAACCTTTCGTTCTCCCGCTTGCGCTCCTCAACGTTGCAACCCGCAAGTTCCTGTTGCTGGAGAGGAGGCTGTATCAACGGTAAGCTTATAAGCACCTAGACAGACTGGTTGTCCTCTCCCGCAGCGATTCATGTGTGATGGTGACAATTTTAAAGTTGCCAACGCTTGTTCCTCAGTCAAGTCCTAATCTGGGCAGATCGGGAAGAACGAATGCACCGAGTAAAAGAGAGAATGCGGGGATCTTTGTCTGCCAAGATCTGTCGAAGACTCCCATCAAAATATGATGACTTCGAAGTTTGGACTGAAAGTCAGCACAGGCTCGTCGAAGCAAGTTGCATGAGCATTTCGTGACTCTGCATGTCCAGCTCAGAGTGGAACGGAACATCTCTTGTGCTTTGGGTGTAGATGTCGTGCTATAAGTCCCCGAAGACGCGTCAATTGACATCCCGCGTCTCCATACCTGTGCCATCCGAACGGTCTACGGGACGTTGCTTCGAGACGCCGCTGACAATCACCTCGACTAAGACGGCGACTCGGGATCTTCTAAAATCAGCGCATTGGCTTAATGAAGAAGGAGCGGGGATTTTACTGTACTAGGTCGATCCGCTGAGCTTGATGTCGAGTACTTATCGCGCTCTGTCGTCCTCCCGACCTTCAGAATAAGTATACAGCTTCAAGTTGTCCACGATCTGTTTTCACATTTGGCTCCGCTTCCTCTCCCTCAGGCAACTCGATGAAATAAAATAAAAAATGCAGCACAAGAAATATGTCGCGCAATGCCAACAGGACCGTCAGGCCAACGAAAGTGGCTCCAGTGGGGCTCGAACCTGGGACTCGGGCATCCACAGCCACGCCGAATTTTGCTTGATCGACGCAAACAGTGAAAACTCCGGTGGCCACAGCCTAAATTATAAACGTTAAGGACGGTGCGATATGCAAGTACTTTGTGATCCAGGATCCAGGAATCAAAAGATTGTGTGGTGCAGATTGCAAGTGCCAGCGTAGGATGCGAACCCGCCGCCGCTCAACTTGAAGTCTCTTCCAAGTATTTAGCCTCGATAGGTGGTAACCTGCCGTTCAGCTTTACGATCGCTCAACACGCTCAGAAAATCTCTCCTAATCCGATGTTCGCGCTGTATTGAGAGTGATCGGATCACCGCTCGCGGCCGCCATCATCTGTCAATGCCAAATTACTCCTTGCTCTTGACTTCCACGACGGATTCGTATTACCCTTCGTGAATGCCCTAGCTTCACTCGCACACGCCAAACAGACAAGTATCAATTCGAACCAAATTCAAATTTCAAACCTCGTCATACACCGTCTCCCGAGTCCCTACGAAAAAACCGAAGCCAGACACGCCGTACAATCCACCTACATCCGAACGCTCGGTTCAGCCAGCGTTCCAGACAACGGTGGCACGAGACTTACGATACTCTCCGCCGTCTCCTCGATGCACTGCAAGTCAGCCGAAAAATCTGCCAGCGTCCGAGTCGTCAGCTCAGTCGATCGAAGAAGGAAAGACTCTCAAAACTCACTCAATCCACAAGATTTGATCGCCTTGGCACAAGCCACGTCGAGGGCCTGGAGGTCGGAAATGCACGCTAACAGAAAAATCAGCCAAGTAATCCATGCCTCAGACTCGGAACGCACCACAGCACGACGCGCTCGCCGTCGAAGTGCTCGCCGCAGAAGTGGTCTTGCTGGTCCCCGTCGTGCCGACGGTAGTTGTTGTGGTACTCGTTGCGCGGGGTATGACGCGGCGCGCCTGGAAATCGAGGCGACTGGCATTTCGCGCCGATGGAAGAGCCTAAGAGGGCGACGGAGAGAGTGGCGACGATGAGCTGCATGTTCAAGTTCGAAGTAGAACCGCTGGCTCTGCTGTTTACTGGGTCTCAGCCCAGGTTTTACATCCTCTCGCACTCAATTCCAGCATCGTTAAGGCTATAGCGGACTCAATCAACCTTCTGGTCGCTTATCACGACAAGTTGAACATGGCTGATGGCACTCGGACGTTGACACACACACACGACGGTGTCGCCTTCCAACTCACTCGCGGGTCTCAAGCTGTTGCTTGGCGTCTTCGAATGAGATGTGCCTGGAGAGGACACCGAGAATTCTATGCATTTTCAGCCTCGAGTGCGCCACCGCGTCCGCCTCCAGCTGCACTGTCGTGCGCATATGGCCCGGGATCGTAGCCGATGTCCTTTGCTTGTGTTGCCCGTTGATGCTAGGAACAATGTCTCCGATGCGGTGGTTGGTACCTGCATCAGACGGCGACGACCTCGGCGACAACATCGGAAATATTCGGCCGAACCACCCTGCGCACGTTTGATCACCTTATTTGGTTTCCACTGCCCTCGGAAAAGGTTCTTCTTGACGAGCCAGTGGAGCGTACCTTCATCTCCCTGACGATGGGCTGGATGGACATCCAAACGCCGTGCAACGCGCCTTGTTCCCGGTTAAATCCGACCTTGTCGGGTTTCATTTCAAGTTCCCAAAAACTAACAGGTCCCGGTCCGCTATAAATATTCTTCGCCGAACGTCGAGCATTCAGACCTTCAAATGGTCACGAACGCTCGCACGCTCTCGAGATCTCGACCAAACAACGCCGCCGACTCTTCCGTCTCTTCCGAAACGATGTCCTTGGACCTTGCGTGGCTTTGTTGCCTGCGGAATCGAGCGGCTGCCGAGCCGTGGATTGGTGATTTCAACTGCACAGAATCGTCAGAGAAGTACCTCATCGCGCTCGACCCTCTTCCCTACGGATTCCCCTTCAACTTGGAGCTGATCCGGAGGAAGTTTCCCGTTTCGGATAATCGCAAGCGCGAGCGGCGGATCGATTTCGCGGTGGAGATTGAATTTCGGGCAAGGAAGGATGTGCGGGAGCCGATGCCAGTGGTGCGTCGTTGTGCACTTCACATTTTCGTGAGGAATAAACTTCAAGTTCTTTTGCAGAGGCAGAGTGGAACGACTTTCACGAGCCCAGCTCGGAGCGCCAAGCCCATCTTCTCGGGAGATCCCATTATCGACCATCGAAGACTCGCTTCGCGGCTTCCCCATCGACACGGACTTGGTGTTAGAAGGGATTTCGTGCAGCATCGCCGATGCAGATTGTGTGTGCAAACGCAGCGAGCTGGACGACGTCAGGGAGAGCAGAGATACACGAGGATCATGCCAGCGGGGTTTGGGATAGAGACGTAGCTGTTTCAGCAAGAGATGGACATTTGTAAAGTCGGGGAGGGCCCCGACGTCAACGTCGCGTCATCGAGGACTGATCTCTGATCCGAGGGCCGCATTCCAACAGAGTCGGGGTGATCGTTGTGTTCCGTGAATAGGCAATCCACGTGGCGCTCGCTGTCTTTCCTTCCCACCATCGTTCAGTCTGCGCTTCTCCGAAGTTCTCGCCACATCGCAACGGCGATCGAACTTGTTCCGCTGTGGAGACCTGTTCGGGCGTTGCTGGCAGCGGCGAGAAAGCCTCGTTCGGGACTGGCACCGATGAACGATTGGCTCCCAACTCGTCGCCTACCCGCGACAATTTCCGAGGCTCTCGTCGATATGTGGCGGAAAGTTCCTGCGTCGGCAGTCGATGTCCTTGTGATCACCGCAACGTCGCCGGACATATCAAGGTTCTATTCAAATCGCTGCCTATCACATCTTACGAGCGAGATCGATTCCCACCAATCCATTCCTTGCCCTCAAGTTCCTCCGCCCATTCTTATCCCCGCAGCGCACCCACGCTCCCGCCCTTCCTTTCCCCTCCCAGAACAAGGGCGCACGGGTCGCGCTTGAAGGCTCCACAGACGACTGTGCAAACACCGCGACCATGGGCGCATGCTTCTCGCAAGAAGCCGCAGAGGGTGCTGGTGTCACCGAGGTCGACCGAGCGCTGCATCGTGCAGCGGAGAAGGAGCTGAGGATCGCAAAAAATCGAATGGCGCACCAAGCTAAGGTGCGTTTCCAGCAGCTCTCTCTCGAGATCCAGCTAGCAGCGTCTGACGCCTGACTCACAGGTTCTGCTCCTCGGTGCCGGCGAGTCCGGCAAATCCACCATCCAAAAGCAGATGCGCCTCATCCACAATGTCCCCTTCTCCGATCAGGTGTGTGTATCGTCGTTCGTCCGTAGGTAAACCCCGAAAATAACCAACCCGCGTCGTTCGCAGGAAACGGAGCACTTCCGGCAGCTCGTCTTCGACAACCTCGGACGGGGGATTTTAGCGGTCATCGAGGCGCTCCCGGATATGGGTCTGGAGTTGATTCCCGGCCGCGGAGAGGACGAAGAGGGTGGTGGTCCCCGGACAAGTGTCGCCGGGAGCGACGCCGCGTACAGCCCTGGCTGCGTATACCCGGAGTCTGATCCCGAGGGACGGGGTGGGTTCGTCAAGGGCTGGGCGCCGGGCGAATGCGGTGGGGAAGAGATCGCGAAAGTCTGGCGGGAGAGGCAGGCAGAGGCTCGCGCGGCGCGCTCTGGACCTTCCTCAAGCTTCGACGACTCGGACTCGCCTAGGATGGGTCTGGACGATGCGCAGTGCGACGACGACAAGGGCGTGACGCCCGACCGCCTCGCCGCGGACGTCGCGCTCATCGAGAACACACCTGACCTCCGCGCTGGTCAGCCGTTCCCGCTCGCATACCTCGGGGTACGTGGTCCCTGCGTCGCTGTATTCGATTTTTCCGGAGTTGATCCCGCCTGTCTAGGCTGTCTTGCGACTATGGGACGAGCCGATAGTGCGCGAAGCATGGACGAGGGCTAACGAGGTGGCTCTACCAGAAAAGTGCGCGTTCTTGCCTCGCGTCTTCCCTCACACTGACTTACCCTTCTTCGTCGCAGCCTCCCGTACCTGATCTCCTCTATCCCGCGCCTCTTCTCCTCGTCCTACGTCCCCACATCCTCCGACATCCTTCGCACGCGTGCACGTACCATTGGGATCACCGAAACGGCATTCAAAGTCGGGACGGAGGAGCTCCTGATGGTAGATGTTGGCGGGCAGAAGACTGAACGTCGCAAGTGGATCCACAGCTTCTCAGATGTAACGTCGGTCTTGTTCCTCGTGAGCTTGAGCGGGTATGACCAGTGTCTCGTGGAAGACCGGGGAGCGGTACTTTGCGTTCTTCTGAGCTTGACGCGTGGACTGACGGGAACGTGCAGAACCAGATGGAGGATGCGATGACCATCTGGGATTCGATATGTCATTCAATGTGGTTCAGAAGGACTTCGTTGGTGCGTATTTCGTCGCGTTGGAGAGCATTGGCTTAAGCAGGACCAGATCCTCTTCTTGAACAAGGACGACCTCTACCAGAAGAAGATTCACGGCGGCAAGTCGCCCATAAAGAACTACTTCCCCGTGCGTGTTATCGTTCCTTCCCCGTCGCTTTCCATTCACTAAATGCCCTCGCATGTAGGACTACGACGCCGACCCGCTCTCCGCCACCGCCGGCCGAGAGTACTTCAAACGGCGCTTCGGACGTATCGCGCATAAAGCCTCCACGATGGCCTCTGCCCGTGCAGGCACCGCTGGGTCGGCGCCCGCTGCGGGATCAGCGTCCCTGGGAGGCGCGACGAGCCCGTTGGCGGCTGCGACGGAGAAGGAACGGGAGCGGGACGATATGAAGAAGCGGAGCTTGTATACCCAGTGCGTGCCTTTCGTCGCCTGAGTGCGCTTGCTACTGACGAAGCCGTGCAGTGTCACTAATGCGACGGACACGGAGATGGTTCGGCTGGTTATGGCGGCGGTGGAAGAGTGAGTTGCTTTTCCTTTTCTTTTTTCCTTTTGATTCTAGGGACGCTGACGGATTGTTAGTATGATCTTGCGAGCCAATTTACAAGGGGCTGCGATGATCTAAACTTGAAGCTTGCGCCGCGGAGGAATGTACTTAATTATGCTTTCGAATTATTTGCGTGCTGTTGTTGTACATATTTTGTCGTCGTGTAATTTGTGCTTTCGAGCTCTACACATGCTTGGATGACAACCAGTCTTGAATGTGGCCCGGGAAGGACCTGGTCGGTGACTGTCAATCGCGGATCCGCGGAGCGTGGAGTGGGCGCTCGAGCGCGGCGCGGCGCGGCGCGGCGCAGCGCTACGCACTGCATGTCAGCGCTTATCTGCTGCTTAAATAGCGCGGCACTGCCCTTTGGCGCTTGGATACAGCTTGGCTCTTACCCTCATCTTGCGCTTGACCACCCCCGATTTGGCAACTGTTCCGACACACTCCATGTTTCATCGCGCGAAGAACACGGCGATAACCGGCGGCACGTTCATTGTGAACAACTACAGCAGCGTTAACAATACCTTTGCCTCCGAGCCTGAGGAAGGTGAGCAGCGTCCGCCACGTGCGCGTCCAAATTCGCTTGCTGATTTCCACGGCACAAGACTACCGCAGGATTCGTCTCGGAGACATCAACATCCTCAAACTTGTCAGCGAAGTCGAGCTGATTGAAGATCGGGTTATCCGACGGAGGAAGCGACGCGGCCGAGAGAACACCGTGAAGGTGGTCGTGGGGCTTCAAAAGGCATACCATGCCAAGATTTTTGGCAGCCCTGACATATTTACTGTTGTTGCCTATGAGGGGGATCTCTCTCAGGTAAGTTCTGAAGAGACTCAATTACTTATTGTCTCATTGTTCAATTCTTCAGTGGCACAGAAAATCAGCTCCAGACATCATATGGTACGGCACCTCATTGAATAATATCCCTGTGCTTCATGATAATGATGATTCCAGGGACCCAATATTGGTTCAATTATTTGGGGTCACCAACTCGCCCAAAGCACACGCTCTCATTTATCACAATGGCAATATTTCCCTAGGAGAGCAGACATTTTGCTAAAGTATGCGCAGAGCTGGTCCCAGCCATGCTTGTTATGATGAATGCACCAACATATTTAATGAAGGAAATTGTGAGGTACATTTTGGTAAGATTCATAATTCCATATGAACTCAGTGTGAAGGTCATTGCTCATGTCTTGAGAAGGGAGAACAATTATTGGTTATTGGGTTCAGTGAATTTTCAATGATAAACAATCTGATCCTATCAACCAGGATGCCCAACTCTACCTGAAGCAGAAATTTGCTATCTCGTTCGATGCGAAAGAGCTTGACGGTTGGTTCAATGTCAAGGAGGAGAAACTACTTTTGGAGCTCCACTCTCAAAATCTACCTCATATGGACTTTGACGTCATCGTAAGGTCGCAGTCCATTCTCCACTACTGTAGTATTTCGTTCAATTAGGCCGGCCTGTGACCTGTGACCCATTGGCAGAAAATTGCAATTGGGCCGGAGGCCCGGCCCGGCGTGACAGTTGCCTTATATGGCAATGATGCGCGCCGCAGGCGCGGAAAATTGTGACAAATTACCTTATTTGGACAGTTTGGGACCAAAGATTTTCGCTGTGACCTGTGACCGGCCGAAAAATTTGGGCCAAAAAAGTCAGTGTGACCGTGACCGGCCTAATTGATTGAAATACTACAGTATTTCTACACGGCCGCACACCTTAAGTAGTGAATTCTCAAAATCTCGGCTACGCCGAATTTTGAATCCAATCGTCCGATATTCGTAAAATCCAATAAGCATAAATCTTAGGGCTCGGCACCGTACCCGTAATCATACGGGTGTACGGGCCCGTATTTACGGTACGGGACCCGCTGTTTCTGGGTCGTCATGCGGGACGGGTCCGGGACGGGCTGCCGCATGTTACGGGTGCCAGTGCTCGGGACCCGTAATGACCAATTGACTGAGTATATCGATGCGTAGAGGCTTCTGCCAGTAGAGGGACATCGGCAAGACTGTTACCTCCGCAGTTGAGCTCTGATACTGGCCAGAAAGTCTCGGCAGCGCCCATTGACTGCTACTATACGGCCGTATACTGTACGGGTGTACGGTATTACGGGCCCGTACCATAAACGACCCCGAAAGGACTCCTTACGGTAGGGCAGGCCCGGCCCGATGCCTCAAACGGCCGTAAATTCTTACGGCCGTCCCCGTATACGGTACGGCGCCGAGCCCTAATAAATCTCTTAAAACTGATATTCTTCTGGGTTTCTTAAGATTGATGGGCCTTTCCGTAACTTACTAAACGGTATTGAATGCTTGCTTTGGGCTATATACTGCCTATTTAGGCTGGCTTTGGGTTCCGGTCGGCGCTCGCGCTCAAAATAGAAACAAAATGGAAAATAATATATTCATGCGACTAATCGAGGACTATACGAGCAGGGAGTGGCTCCCTGAAGCCGCAAAGACTTCCATGCAACCTCCACTACCGGATAAAAAAGAAAAAGACCAACGTACATATTGAGCGTCGATGGCGGCGGCGACGGCGGCTGCTTCTAGAATAGTGCTGTCCAGATACAGATACGATACGAATTTTGCGTATCGTATCGTATCGATATCGTATCGTGCTGCTCAGCGGCGTATCGTATCTGTATCACGGCGTATCGTGGGGGTATCGTGACTATCAGAAAGCCCTTGTTTGCATCACTGTGATGTATGATGTCATTTCTTTTGCCTCGGAATAGGTACTGGAGGTCATCCTGAGTGAAGCAGCTACCATACATGTCGAAAAACGAGCTTTTGATGGTTCTGATCACGATATGATCGTATCTCAGACGATACGATACGATACGCGCGTCCCAGCAGCGTATCGTATCCGTATTATCGCCGATATATCGTAGATATATTTTTTTGTATCGTATCGTTGGACAGCACTATTCTAGAATTCTTTCTGATACATCCAAGGCAGTGGCGATGTCTTCGAGTGGTGGCGAGTGCTGTTGGAGTGGGGGGCGGTCTTGGTAGTTGCATGTAGTGCGGCGTCTTGGAGATGTGCGAGGTCTTAAGCAGCTTGAAGTTTATCTTCGTCCTGGACTTGGGTCGAATGGGCTCTGGCGGGTGTTGTGGTTCGCAGATCGTGAGGGAGAGTGGTGTTGACTTCTCGAGGGAAAAGATGAGGTTGTCGGAGGGGCAATGTGCATGGGCGGCGCGGCGGCGGTCGGACGGCAGTCGCGGTGGGCGGCGCTGACGCGTCGACGGTGAACGGAGCGGCGGGTGGGGACGTGGGTGCTGAGTGCGACATCTTTGGAGGACTTGAGGCCGGCGAGCTGATGGATGGGGCGGCGGCACGGGGGCGGGTTGAAGGTCGAGTCGGGGAGATGGAAGTGGGAAGAGAAGAAGAGACGGTCAACCACGCGTGACTTGCTCCCAATTTGGCGACAGATGCGGGCGGCTGATGGCGGCTGAGCGGCGGCTGGGTGGTCTGGACCACTGGCTGTGCTGATTGCTCCGTCTGGGTCTCAAAATTCTCAAGAAACTACGGAACGTAAGAATTTGGACAGGTTTTAAAAACTCTGAGGAATCCGTCTGAAAAACTTCTTAATCAGCTGAGAACGGGGCTGCTCTTAAGAATCCGGTTTGGCCGTGTAGAGGAACCTGGAACAATGAGCTTCCGTTCTGACAAAGATATTCTCTCGAAGATGTCACTGGCAAGTTGATATCATGTGCCTTTATATGACCAGCTTAGTTCGGAGGGAATTTCTGTGGCATAGCCTGAACCCCTTGAGGTGCTATACCTATATGTTTTTTTATCATGTAAATAGTGCGGCACCACACACATCATGATGAAACCACTTTATTTTACTGTGTTCTGGTGTCAGAAGCACTGTTATACAATGTGAATACGTCTTTGACATATTTATCGATAAGCTTCAGTTTCATTGGACTTGGCTGGGGAATGCCTTTAGGGCGTGGTTTAATGAAAATTTTGGCCTATTGAAACCGGTTTTATGAACCACCGGTCGTGGGCTGTTTATAAACCGGTTTTTAAACCCAGTTGCCCGAGATCGCCGAAAGGCCCCAAAATTGCCTTTTCTGGACGATTTTTCGCCCAGATCCACCCAGTTGAGTGATTTTGGAGTCTGTGGATGCACGAGAATGGGAAATTACATCGCTTCTAGTAGGTAATATCATCTGCATCGTCCACCACCTCAATAACCTTCCGCTTGCGAGGTACCTGCACAGCACCACTCGATGACATCAACGTTGCAGGAGCTACAACGGAACGAAGGCTTTCGAGTCTTGAAGTTAGTTGACTCTGTAGGTTCGTGCCGGAAGCTCCCTACCTGTTCTATTCCTGCTGACTGTCCTGAAGGATAGATTGCTGGTCCCTGTCCTTTTTTTTTTTTGTTATCCAATGCTTCCATCCATTTTGAATGGACCCTTGCCTCTGAGGACGCGAACGGCTCTCCGTCCCGTGACTCTAACTCGATCACGAGGACACGATCAACAACTCCAACGCGTCCTTTCATTGTCTCCCTCTATCCTCATCGTCTCACTCATGCGCGTCAACGCGAAGGATCGTGAAGCGGCCGCGAGCCGTACTTCTCAGAACCCCACCGGTGGACCTAAACTTATCCCCCGGACCTCGCGAGCCACATCTCAACAAAAAACTTCCGCCGCACCTCAGCACTCGGCCCGACCTCTACATCGGTGCTGGACGGACTTTCGTCGAGTCGCAGCGACTCGTCCCAAAGGGCCGACAACTCCTTCGAGAGATTGAGAACTCGAAGACAGGTCTAAGTGGGGCGGCGGTCGAGCAGACCAATAACTACACCGACGCTCTCAACGTGTCGGAGGAATTTTACTCCCCGTTCTCTGCCGACCTCCCTGCGCCCTCTTCATATACACAGAAACGTCAAATCCAGTGGGAACGGTGGCAACTGGTCGTTCTTCCCAAACTCCAGCCCGCGTACATCGAGCTCCTGCACCGTTCGAAGTCCCTGCGTAATCTGGATGAGCTCAGTCTCGAGCATATGTGGAGCTGCCCTTGCGTCAAACGCGAGCAGCGGCTCACTGTCGCGATTATTCGCTTCCACCGTACGTCGACGACGTGTCGCTCTTTCAGTCAATCTAATCCTGTCCAGGTATTGACGATGTCACTCTAACGGTCAAGGCCTGCGACTGTGCATCTGCCGCACGACAGCTTCTACAACTTGGCGCCTTTCCATGTGCTCCGGTCCTGCCGACACTCGCAGTTGACCTCCGCGTGCTCGAGTTCGCGGCGACGCTGTTCCTCCGCGTCGCTCCAAATAACTCGGCTTTCAGTTCGGCCCTCGAGACCGTTTTAACTGGAATGGGGTATAAACTCGAAAACCAGGTGTGTGGTTTTCCTTGAAACTTGATAGAACGATTTCCTGAGTATGTCTTCAGGACTCGCTGCGGCGTCGTTTCGGGAATGCACTTCAGTGGTATATCCAGCTGAAGGACCAAACGCGCGATCTTCTTCGCCGGAAGCTCGATGACCTGCGGCCCGAGATTGTCGGCGAGGCTACGGGCGGTCATGAGGAGATGGGGGACGGCTCTTCCGCACCAAATCCACCCGATCCAAACGAACCGCACTCGGAGTTATCCGCCGAGACCAGCCCGCAGCCCTCACCGAACAAGGGCAAGAAACGCGCGCACGACCCCGACTCGGACGAGGACACGACGCCGAGCACAGCGTCGCCGTTCTCGGACCCACAACCGCGCGCGCGCGCGTCCCAGTAACTGGCTGCGGTCATGTTGCCCAGCTTGCTTCGGAAATCTTACAGCAGACGGGATGATGAGGTCTGGTTCGATTTCTTGTTTTTTTGTGAGCTTCAAAACTAATACTACGGTTCAGAAACGCAGCTGCTTCACTTTAGTTCACACATGAAACGTCCGGTGACCTCCGGCATATGCGATGCATAAAACCCCGCCATTCCACCGGCGGTTCCGGGTCACGTGATTATCTTCTGTGGCTGGCGCGGGGCCATCATCCTATCACTCGGCAAGTATTTGATGCAATCAATCAGCCCCCGTCGTCATTATTAAATAAATGTTCCAAATTTTGTTGTTCAAATATCCAAATAACCAATTAATGAACAAATATTAGGACATTAATCAAAAAAAAGGGCAGCAAAACGGCCATTTTCGGAATGCTTCGAGGGCCCCGAAGATGCCCGACAGAGCCCAAAACGCGCGCCCTGTCCCGGCATAGGCGCACGGACCAGGTCACGTGCACGCGCACACCAACCCCACCGTCGCGCGCCGACCTCCGCCAGCCCAGCCGCCCCATCCCAACTTGCCACCCACGGCATCCCGACTCCCAAACCGCTCCTCTCTCCCCATCGCCTCCGTAGATCCTTAAATTCGGCTTTTGAGGGATCCTGCCCGAGAGCGCGAGCGCGATGCCGAAGACGGGAATATTGACATGCAGATGTCGTGGAGCTCATCGCGAGCGTCATCGCCAACCTCGTCGAGGGCGAGATCCTGCAGATGAAGTACGTCGTCGCCACGCCTACGGTCAACACCGAGGCGTGGAGCGTGTATCTCAAGAAGACGTACCTCATAGGGCTCGGCACCGCACCCGCACTTGTACGGGTATACGGGCCCGTAAATACGGTGCGGGACCCGTACCGTACACGGGGTTTGAGCTGAACTTACGGGACGGGTCCGGGACGGCCACAGACCATTTACGGGTGCTCCAAACCCGTAATGGCAATATATGCACATTTAATGGTTCCCGCCGGTGCTCTCGAGCACATGGAGGTCAGGCATACAACTCCCGAGGCTCTCGAGGTCGGCTACCAGCCATCCAGGCCCAGATGCCACTGATGCTTGCTGTTGTACGGCCGTTTACTGTACGGGTGTGCGGGCTTACGGGCCCGCACCGCACACGGCTCCGAGGCATCCTCTTACGGCACGGGGCTGCCCGTCTCGGCGCGCGCAAAACGGCCGTATGACTGTACGGCCGTCCCCGTATACGGCACGGCGCCGAGCCCTAGTACCTCAAGACCGCGAGTCTGATGGCTAAGGTGTGTCGCCCAGGTGAATCTTCGCGTCGTTCTTCTGTTCCTGCACAACGCTGACAATTCCTGTCAGGTTTCAAGCCTCGGGTCAAGTTGCAGCCTTACCCGTTGGTCCTGGAACGGACCGGGTACGTGTTCAGGCTGCACTGTTCTTGCTCGATGCTAACCGCAAGCTCATTAGCATCGAGTCGAACAAGAAATATCGCCATAGCGCACCTCTGGTTGTTGGTTGGGTAGGTCTTTGCGCCATTCGGTGGTACCAGCACGACGCTGACGACGAGCTCAGTTAGATGGGAGCTCCAGCTGAAGAACACGCCGTACCTCCATCCATAATATGCTTCATCGCCCTTGTCGAGCATCCGCAGACATCTTCGGCGTCTAAGACCGTCGCCGGCGTCGTCGTCGTGGCGGTAGAGCGAGTACGTGGTTCCGCTACCACATTCTTGCTCGATCCTGGCCAGAAACCCGTCAGCGTCAACTCGGCTGGCAAACACAATCGCACACCTCGCGTATCGACCCAGGTCGGTACCTTCTTTTCGCTGGTGACCCGTCGTCTGAGGGTGTTATGCAGCTCTCTGGCCAACGGTTAGTGGTCGTTTTACGTCGGAGAGAACGAATGCTGACAGACCTTCTCGTTCAAGGTTACTGAGCGACGATGGTGGGGTTGGCCCGTCGTGGGAGGCGCGTTTTTGGTTGCGGATCCGTGTTGACCCTCGTCGTAGGTGCAGTCGTGTGGTGCGAATGAGGAAGGAGACGGCCGTAGAAGACCGACTAGAGAGAGTAAGATGCGTCAGTGTTGCGCGGGAGCGAAAGAACATAGGCAGACGCACGCGTGGTCCGTCTTGCCCAGCCAATGTATTTGGTCCCGGCGTTCGACTGCGTGGTGAGGGCTAGCCGCACACCAAGCCCGCGGGGTCATGGTGAGCGGTGTTGGGTCGAGACGGTCAACTCGAGGACTGCGGGCTTGTCTGTGCCGGATGAGGGATGGGAAGGAGGAAACAGTGGCGCGGGGCATGGTGGAGCGTGGGCAGACCTAAGGTAGACCCAGCCGAGGACGGACGGAGCGAGGTTGGTGGCCGCAGAACGTGTTTAGCATCGGCTCGACCAGCAAACAAGACAGGCACGCACCTCGTATAAGGCTCCACGGCTGCGAGCAGGCTTTGTGTCTGGTGTGGGCCGAAGAGGAGGCGGAAAGGAGGAAGCACCGGCGCGGGGCAGGGAGGAGCGTCGGCAGACCTGGCTGCGGAAGGACGAGAGGGAGGTGGTGGCCACAAACAGGTTGTTCTTCGGTCTCGTGAGAGGTAACGAGTGACTTGCGCTATAAATCTCGGGCACAATATTTGACCAACTGCGAGCTCAGTCTTGGAGCTGCTGGGCTCGGAATAGGACGGTAGGACGCAGAAAGCATGCCCCTATGTATTGATACTAAAATTTTTGCCCGTCTTCCAGGCTGGGGTTTTCCAATTGGGGACGCAAGGTCGAAGGAGCTCCAGTCGGCGTTCGGCTCGAGCTCCGAGTTGCGCCATGTATTTGAGGTCAAAAACTCAAACATCATAGAATTTGCTGATTTTCGCTGTAGGGAAAGCCACACGCATTACAAGTTGATCCCTCTTTTTTACAAGTCCAAAGACACCGTAGACATTGAGATATAACGAAAACAATACGCCATCAACAGGCGCTTAAGGCGGGCGCTTCACCACTACCACCTCCCGCTCGTTCTCCACAACCACCCGCCGGATTTACGCCAAACAACCTGCAATGCGCTCCTACGATCAGCATCCATCCGTCCACCACCGCGATTATGCGGTTTTCGCCTTGGTCGTCGGTACCAACACCTGCATGCCCCAGCGCCTCGCGCCCTCGATTTCGGGATGGGACAGTGTTGAATCGCCCGAATGGCGCTCTACAGCTTACTTAGCCTCAGAGGTGCGTAATCTCGTTCTTTTCTCGCTGCTGTGGACTGAAATGGCTTCAGCATTCTTCAGACCCGCCAGCAGACTCGACTCGACGATGGAGCGCGGGCTTGCCGGGCCACAAGGTGTGTAGTCAACCTCTGCTCGCTCCTCCACGCTCCCAGAGACGCGTTGCCAAAGAGCGGCGCCCCCGCATCTCGGCGGTCGACGCGTCTCGTCCCTCTCTTCCCTGTCTCACCCAACGAACGTACTAACGGCGAACACAGATGCTCCCCAACGCGAGACTTCACTTTCCGGCATGCCAAACCGGCATGCGTCAGCGCAAAGTGGCTTTTTTCGGCATGGGCATGGATTTGGCTGACCATCACGGATCCATCATGCCGGCGTGCATGCCGACATTTTGGCTTGGCATGCCGATTTGCCCCATCACACCAGCTAAATTCTAACTGCGGCATGGCCGTATTCTAAGTCACTGTCCGCATATCTGGGGTGAGGAATAGTCTCCTACGACATTTCTAAGCCATGGCAATGTGTCGAAAGCAGAAACTCGCGCCTCCGTAGTCAGTCTCTGACTCTCTGCGCCCGTCAACATCGGTGCCGGCTTCAACGCCGCAGAAGGCCCTAGTTGGGTCATATTGCCTTAGATATGCTCTCTAGAGAGTCTTTTATATCTCCTGAACCGATTTCTAACTGCGCCTTGCGGCCTAAAGAGTCCACCGATGCATTAGTAGGCCTACAGGACTTGAGTAGCGCTGGCCGCTGTTTCCACACCGAGCTGAGGGAGAACCAGGGCAGAAGGGAGTATCTGTGGCCGTCTGAGACTATGATGAACATCCTACACCACCCAAACGGTCTCGGGAATGGCGCTGGGTATGCCTCGGACCCAAATGCGGCAAGATCAAATAATGATGGGATTTCACTCACAAACCCTAGGCGCCCGCACGTCCCGGAGTGCGTAAATAGCCGCGAGGGGGCTTTATTTCATGCATTCATGCACTATATAAGCTCCTCAGATGTCATCAAAGGTAGGAGCAGCGCCGAAGGCAGGCTCGCTGACCACCAAGAACTCTGTTTTGATCGTATATTCCGTGAGGGGGCTTTTGACCTATCTGGGACCACTTATGCCAGAGCATGTGTCTGGGAAGTTGATATCGGAGGGTATGAACGTCCATAGGCCTGATTTAACCCAGAATAATGATATTAATGGTGTGTTTCCTACGAAAAACTGGGTTGATTGGCCTTGACATTTTCTCCATCTTGACTCAAACACTTCAAAAGGAGCAATTTGAACACTCATGTCTAGTAAAGGGACTATGGAGGGATGTAGCAGAGGCAGAATCTCAATTTTGGTGGAGTTAAGTAGCAAGGAATTTTGCTCGTCGAGATGGTGGCTGTGCGGCATTGACAGGCGACAAACCGGCATGCGCCATCAATGCCGGACACACCAGAGAAAGTACTGAGGCAAAGTCTGAAATATCATGCTAATGTACTGTAAAGTGTAGAGGAAGGTTCTAATGGACCCTCTGGATGTGTCCAGGGCACAGATTGTACAACATACACACACATTTTATTTCTAGTCATCGGCGCCGACAACGGTGATGAGCAAGTTGTCTGCCAAAGTGCCTCCGTGTCGGCGACAGTGAGCATGTCATCCATCCATACCCAGAACACTCAGTCTCACCTTGAACGGACCCCGCCAACGGCGCCGAGATACGCATGCCGGGCACATGCCAAATGCCATCCATCACATGCCGATCAACTGGCATGTGGCGGGGCATGCCGATTTGCCATGCCAGTATGTCTGGTCTCCTTTCGCGCGTCTGCAACGGATGCATGTTGCTCCGCGGCCAGCGTGCCACCCACCACCGCGTACCCGCTCCGCCAAGCACCCCCGCCGCTTCTCTCGACATGCACACGCTGAGCCAGGAGCACATCGACACGACCGAAATTGATGTTTTCGCCTTCGACTAGCCCGAGCTCGACCAAGACGACCTGCTCTACGACGTCAAAGAGCGTTCTGGCCTTTCTCGCCTCCGCTACCTCCCAGATCCACCAACCCGCCACTCACCGTGCGCAACGAAAAAAGACTACTCGCAAGGCAAAACTCAAATCCGAGCTCGCGGCCAGCAATGACAATGACCTTCCCAACCTCAAGCCAGTCGCTGAGAAAACGGCGACACGAGGCTCTTCCTCCCGCCGTCATCTCGAATGGCGACGCAGTTGAGCTGGACAACGACC
This sequence comes from Mycena chlorophos, assembly GCA_014461115.1. Classification (NCBI taxonomy): domain Eukaryota; kingdom Fungi; phylum Basidiomycota; class Agaricomycetes; order Agaricales; family Mycenaceae; genus Mycena; species Mycena chlorophos. The sequence goes on along the minus strand of JACAZE010000002.1, from coordinate 493,087 downwards.
ACGCGACGACTGCGATATGCCCCTGAAAGCGCATGCACACAGCTCGTACTCTCTCCAAACATATCGCGGATTCGGCTCGTCAAGGATGTACCGGCAGAGTTTGTCGAGCACGGACGTTCGGTCGAAGGTCCACCGCCTCTCCACCTCTTCTCGGGACTCATTCTTTGCATCTCACAGGCTTCAATCACTCGACTTCCGAGTAAAAGCCCTGTCCGACGACGACGCCGCGACGGTCAAATTCCGCCTCACGGACGAGTGTCTGGGGCTCGAGCTGTTCGACTGGGTGGCGAGGTGCGTCCATGTCTTCACCATCGGTCCGCTATTGCTGAGACCGCACGCAGATGCGAGCTGCAAAGAGCTTCCCTACAACAACCCATCCATCGGGCACTTGCTCAAATCCGACATCGAATGACCGACCACTGAAGCCAGGACTGGCCTGGCTGACGCGTAAATGGTGCGGACGTGAGACTAAAGGGCGCTGCGAGGGCGGACACGACCCCAAAACGGACGCGCGCACGTGTCGGGCCGAGGGAGTCGCGTAAGACGGTTGTGGACGCGGGCAACCCAGGTGTGGTGCATGGAGCAGGGTGACCACGGCCGCAGGGTGCAAAGACGGCGTGGATGTGTTGGCGGTCCGCCCAATGTTGCGCCAGGGTATGATTTTTGTGTTTGGTGGGGTGTATGTTGTAGTTCTTCAGGTAGGAGCAGCGGCGCGACGGGTAACGGATATGTATATTAGCACGTGTGAAAACGTGTTTTGCTAAATAAAGCAATATTTGATTGTATCATGATCTGATCATTCCATCAATTTTATTCTACATTTGAGACAGGATGCTTAAGCTAAGATGCGGCCGATTTGAGAGGTCACGTGACTTGATATAAGGCATAAAGAGCATGTGACTTTGATCAAGTGTCAATTTAAGGTAGCATGTCCTAAATTGGACACTGCCGGCCGCTTCCGAGGGTCCCATCACAGCATATATGCTTGCCATCAGTCATCATCAACATGATCGGACATGCCATCAATTTCTCATCAATTTGCCGAGGCGCCGGGCCTCGGCTGTGTTGATGGCAGCCCGTTTTTTTGGCTGCACCCAATTTCATGCATCGCACTGGTGGCTACTCACCAGGGTCTCATGTGTGAACAGGAGTGCGACCCTTGAGAAACGACGTCAACGTATCGCTCGACGCGTGTTTCGGTCACAAGCGAAATGCAGGCAAGAAGGACCCACCGCGAACGCATCCACAGACGCACTTTATACCCGAGGGAGTTTGCGAGCGGATGGAGCGACATGTCGATGAGGCTCGCGAGCCAAAACCTACTCGTTCGAAACGACGTCGCACCGCGGCTGTTGTTGAGGACGACGAAGAGGATTCCATCGAGCCAGGCATGAAACTCCCGCGCTCCGTCCTCGATGGCTGCGAGGCCTCTTTCAAGGCGGCAGACGAGAAGCGCCAGCACTGCAATTGTGACCCACTTTCAGCTCGAGCTGAAAACTTGCCTAAAACAGATGTTTTCTGTAACCATGTTCACCGGAGCTAAAATCAGGACTTTTCACTAGGCTGAATTGCTCCTTAAAACAGCTATTTTTAGTGGGCATTTTCACAGGTGCTGAAATTTCTAGTTTCAGCCGCTAGCTGAAAGAGCCACTGAAGTCTTGGGTTTTTGCCTTGCTGAAATGCAAGCTGAAAGTAGCTCTTTCAGCATGCCTGAAAGAGCAACCAAAATAATGGATATCTGATGGCAATTCAGTTGCAGAGAAAGCAAAGGTTTTTGCCTGGCTGAAATTTCCCTTTGTTCAAACAAAGGGAAATTTCAGCGGGATTAAAAACAGTCATTTCTGATTTGCAGAACCGCCAGCAAAAATCCAAGCTTTCAGCCAGCCTTTTGGAAACTCTGACAGGGCTATTTTTGGTTTGCATTCTGGCCAAGCTAAAACACCTTGTTTCAGCAGACATTTCAGATGCCTGCTAAAATGAGGAATTTCAGTGCACATGAAAAGGTGCGCTAAAAACAGCCCTTTTAGGCACCATTTCAGACTAACAAGAACTACTGATTTTGTCCAGATCTAAATTGCCTACAAAAAAACAAACATTTTTTGTGGTATTTCAGTCCGAGCTGAAAGCAGGTCACTTTCGCAGTGCAGAAGGCGAGCACAAGCTTCTTCGACGACACTGGCCTCATGGTCCTCACCTGCCGCCACGACACCGTCTTATTCGCCGTCAACATGCACTCCGCAGGCGAGAAACAATTCTATGCGTTGACGCTGCTCGAATCGCTCTTCCAACATCTCCAAATCGACATCAAAGTCGGTACACTCTATGATGTCGCGTGTGCTCTCGAGCGCGCGTGCAGGAAATGGGGGTTTTTGGAGCGCTACTGGGATCGAATCTCATTCGCTGTGTCGATCTTCCACGCGTTCGGCCACGAGTGGGTGTGCCAGCTGCTGAACAGCCCGCGGAAGAAGCCCGGCTTTGGATTTACAGATGGCGAAGGGTGCGAGCGGGTCTGGAACTCACTGAAGCATCTGATTGCGGCGATGCGCGTCACGGGGGTATGTGTATCGTTCTTTTTGTTTCCTCGCGTCGTTGACATTTGGTTCAGTACCACAACCGCCTTTACACGCTTGACCGCCAACTCACGTACAACCGAGACAACTCGCTCTTCCGTCTCGGGGAGTGGTTGCTCCGTCGGCATCGCCACTCAGCTCGACAGCGCACGACAGCTGAGAACGACCTCCAGAGTGCACGAGAGATGTGCGGAATGTCGGTCACACAGCTGCGCGAGCAGTGGCGACTCCAGATCCAAGCACAAACACGTCCTGTGCAGCGTGAGCTCTTCTCTTCGCTCTTCACAACTCAATCTCAATCTCAAACTTAATTTCTAGGTCGATCGAAGAAGATGGGCGAGAAAGCGGTCGAGCACGTGATGCAGCTTCGACGCTCCGTCAAAGCTAGCGAAGCCCGCATCGCGACTCTGCGTCGCACGATCACAACTCAGTCCGAGATCGACGACGCGGAGCTCGACGCACTATCACTCGAGCTCACGGAGGCGGAAGCTGCTCTCACGACAACCCAAACACAGTTGCGTCGGAAAGAACAGGCACTTGGCGCATCGGGCAAGACATTATTGAACAAAATTTCGCGCAACGAGTACTTCGGGCTTCGGGTCAGCGCTCGTGCGCTGAAGAGAAGGTTGCGGGACCGCCTCCGTTCACGGAAATTCGAGCTCGACCGAGTCGAACGCAATTTCCGCCATCTCGTAAATGGTAAGATAGCATTCACAGTTCTGAATTCCAACTTAATCTTATTAGAGAAAAAATTATACGACCATACCGAAGCAGCAGTGAAGCGCCGCGAGCCGACTCTCCGTGCACAAAACAAACAGTACAACGACCTCTGCACAAAAATCAGCAAACTCATCAGAAGCGATCCCAACCTGAAGGACATGACACCTCCTGTTCCGATAGATCCGAAGAAGCTGTGGGCGCTCGATGTGGACGATGACATCTGGGAAGATGTCGGTCTTGATGATGATGAGCTTGGTGGGCCCGTTCCGGATTGGGCAGGGAACGAGGATGTTCGTCTTGGCATTCGTGCCACCTGTAGCTGTAGCCATTTGCCTGAAGCACTAGCTGCAGCTAGTGGTGCGTTTTCCATTCCACCTAGCTCCAGCTAGGCCCAGCCGCAGCTAGGACGTTTTCGAACCCACTGCTTGCAGGATTCTGTGGCGCCATCGGCATGTCCTAGATGACTGATGGCCATCACTGGCGATCAAAAACATCAACCTCGATGTTCCCCATCAAATTTGATCAACCCCAATTAGGAAACCATGTCTTATACATCAGTTTTCATGCTCCCTTATCGGCAGACATTGTTCCCATCACAATGGTCCGCCCATCACATTTGTCACACCATGTTACTCTGCCACTGTCAGCGGCTTAGCCTCTGCATCAAATACCTTGTAAATTATGCATTAATTCTCCTCAAGGTACAGGCTGCTAGTAAATATGAGGCCATGGGCATAAATGCATGCCACACCATAATATACCATCAATACATCAAAAACAAATCCGCTGGCAGCTCTGCATTATTACTCCATAAATTCTCTCAATAATTCAGTGTGGGCCTCAGTTCCTGGAAAAAAATATATCTTGTGCATGAGTAAGGTGGATAATCTGCACTTTGATATATATCCATCACCAACCTGCACAATTACGCTCTAGAAACGTCTAGAAATAGTAAATAATAGGAAATACCCTCCAGAAACCCAGATAAAGCAGCAAAAAAATATAGGCATTCAAATATGGTACTCCAGGCCGTCAAGCAATGTTATCTACATATATCCTGCCTGTGTGGATCATCTCTGCAGGGTACAGGCCTTTCGCGACGCTCCGCATCGAAGTCACGTGATCGCCAACTTGGCGCACTTGGGCTGGCTTTCGCTTCACAACCATGAAGATTACATCCGCTATGGTACTACACTAGTCGTCTCTACACCGGTAGCCAATAGCGAGCGATATATATGTCCATCTTCAGCGACCGCTACCTTAACCGCATCCAACGCCGATCCGCTCCATGCCCCATAAAAAGAGCTGCCGATACGCTGGTGCACGACCCGCTGCCGCTCCGCATACGCATTCATCCCCGCCGCTATACCCACCTCCAGATCCGGACGCTCCCGGATCCGCGTCGCCCACGCATTTTGAATGGAGCGCAGGCTGCGCAGCACACGTTTCATTTCTTCTCTCGTCAACTGCACTTCCTCGTCCCATCGCGTCAAACGCGCAAACGCCTTCGACCATTGCACGCGAAAGCCTAAGCCCATGGTCCAGTATCGGCATTGAATATAAGAAAGCACTTACTGTCGTGCATTTCCCCGTCTTCCGCATTCCCCACAAACCATATCCACGAGACCGACGTGGCTTCCTTTGCTAAACCGGGCTGCGTTCGCACGCGTCTCGCGCCACCTCGCGACAAGGCATCCCTCGCCGCGGCATCGCTCTCCTCCTCCATTCGCGTCGAGAGGTCCTCGTCCGTCAACGGCTGCAGCTCCCCGGCAAAGTCCCCGCCCTCCAGCTCCAGCATCGCGTCCCATGCATTCCTGTATCGCGCCGCGTCGTCGTTCCTCCGATCCGTCATACGCCCGATCAATGTGGCAAAGCGCGTCGACTGCCGCTGGCCAGCAACTTGCGAGTTCCGATGCAAGATCAAATGGATGAGCGCGTGCAGGCGCGCGCGGATTGCCGCCACCGCCCCGCGGCACTGCGCCCGTCGCAATTCAGCCTCCATCCGCGGGAGCCCGCGAATGCAGACGACAGCCCTCAGCTCCCTATCCTCGCCCTCATCCGACAGCACCGTCTTCGGGACCTGCGACGGCAGCCACAGTTTCACCTCCTCGGCCTTCGGCGCTGGCAAGTCGGAATCACGGAACTCCTCCTCCTCGGCGCGCAATTCGGCGACCCCGGGCATATAGACCCGGTTTGTCCTATGTTCTTGCTAAAGTTAAGATGGTCGATCTTGTCTTCGATAGCGTCGTGACGCGCCCCCTCCCCCATTTCCTTCGTCGCATATGCCAGGGGGTTGAGGACGGCCCACGTTCTTTCGATTCCCTCTCCGTCCGTCCGTCCCACACCCTCGAGATACGTCAGCGAGTTTTCCGCCTGACAGGACGGCTCGTGCGCGACAGCATGCCAGACAGGCAGCGCGAACTCGAGCTTCAGCGTCGATAAGTCGTTTGGCAGGTTGGTCTTCTTTTTGATACTCGCGGCTCGTTCCAGTAGATGCACCTTCCATTGACACGCTATATCGTACGACAATACGACGTTGGGTACGCCGCAGTCGCGGAGGGCCGACATGATGATATAGTCCATGTTAGAGTAGCTGGTACACAGTCAGTGATCGCGACCGACCGGAAAGAAGCACGCACCGTTCGCCCTTTTGAAGATCACCGACACCAAGCCGCTGAACGACGCCGTGTCTCGCGCAAACACATCCTCCAACCCCGATGCTCGAAGGCCGGTCGTCATCCTCGTCTCCTTCTGCATCAGCGCAGCGGCGGCGATACAAGTACTGACCTGCTCGTGGTCAGAACTCAGAATGGACGCCAGCAAACACTCACGTCGACCTCGGAGACGTAATCCCGGAGATGGTTCTTGTACTCTTCGAGGGCAACGAAGTACCCATGACCGTTGCGGAGGGAAAGGTCAAGTCGCTCGTTTCGGCGCTTTCGGTTCTTCAAACGGAAATTCGCGTCGAGAGCGAGTATCAGCTTGTACAAGAAGCTATCCGGGTTGTTAGCGCGAGTCCAAAGCCGCCGAGAACGTCCACGTACCGTGCCTCCCGCTCCTCCCAGCCTTCCGGTAGGTTGAAGCCGGGTCGGGGACATGCCCAACACCGCACAGCCAGCTGCCCGGTTTGGCGAGCCTCCATACCATCCTCGTCGTGTCCGACACCGGCGCGCTTCAAGGTTTTGATGAAGTCGTACTGGCGCGCCATGCGACCGAACTCTTTGTAGCGGTCCTGGTATTCATGTATCAGCACGACCCGGGCTTCACCATAACTACGTACCGGCGTATTGCCTGACGACGTTGGATCCGTCAACTGCTCCAGGGACTTCACGAAGCTTTCGACGGTGACGTTGCCGACCACGTTGAGCATGTGGAAGAGCTCGAGCGTACTCAGAGTCGCGCAGGTTGCCGGTTGCCCGACCGTGGCAGGGTACCAAGCGTTGCCAAGGAGCTGCGCGAGGTGGTTGTGTTCTTGCAGCGACTTCATGCAGCCACAATAGCGAATGTTGAGCACGAAAACACCTCGCACATCCAGAACGACCATGGTGCGGACGAGCGTCTCCGGCAGCACACACTCGCGGCCGTGGTGTCCGAGTTGGAATACCATGCCCAACCCTCTTCCCAGCATCTGGGACAGACGCGCGATGTAGCCAGGCCTCCTCCCAGCACTTTCCTGTCCATTCCTGCATCGAGAATTAGACCCACACCAGCAGCAAAAGTACGACAGAACACTTACGCGTATCTGGTGTAGCGGCGATAGTCGGTGTCGCGGCGGCGTATGCAAGTCTCGCACTGCCTTGCTCGTATTTCCCACCACAGACGCCGCATGCAGGGTCGTGCGTGTAGTCCCCGAGACCGTCGCGTCGCAGATCCTGTTGGGCAAAGAACTCCGCTAACGGGCGCCATGAGCGCATTGGATTATCCTAGCTTTGGGGTCAGCGCATAGCAAAATGGGAGAAAAAATGTAGACGCACCACGTTTTCCCAGCGTTTTCTCTTCCCGGCGCCTCCGGCGGAATTTCCCATTCCAACATAGACACCGTCGCAGCTACCGCATCCAGATCCTCGCCCTCCGCAATCTGACCCGGAGTCCATTGTGCGAAGGCGTCTGTTGCGGTTGTAGGATCCAGGCGCCGCTTGGTCATGGGCTCTATGTTGACCATGCGCGAGTGGACGCGAGCACCGTCGCGGCTGAACTCGATGGCGGAGTCCGCCTCGACCTCGTCGTCATCCTCGAGACCCATATGAAAACGGCCATCTTCTCGGGGTGGCATGAGGACAGAGATGCAAGTGTAGGACGTTACCACATACCTGCGGTTGTCTTCTCGGATTGATTTGCGAGGATCGATGATTGAGGATGCCAGAGGATGACAGTCGAGGTCGAGACGAGGAAAGCTCGATCACGTGTTTCATTTCGCTCGAGCTAGCCTCCTATTTTTTCCTCCACCCAGCGTTCCAAATATTCATCCCAGCGAGTGCATGCATTCATAATTGGACATCTACGACTGGGACCACAGGCTACATACATTTTCAAAGCTGCGCGCACCACCGCACCATCTGTACCCAGAATAATTAGTCGCCATCATGCAAAAGGTCATGACAACCCCTACCGTGGTGTTGTTCGCGTTCGCAAACCGAAGTGTGGGCCCAAGCGCGTTCGACCCCCTCTCCATCTAGCAGAAATGAGGATGGAATGGCTCAAGAAACTCGCCGCTTGCCTGTGATCGCGTTCTGGTGAATCATCTGCGTCTGCCTGTGCCAATGTAGTGCGTGGTTGATAAAGTGCCATTTGGGGATGCTCCATGGGCAGCTCCAATCGTAGGAGACCGTGATGATACGACTGAAAGAGGACACCACGTGGCGCGAGTGTCGGTCCATGGCCCGAACATACGCGGGATGGTGGTATGTTTCGCCTTTGTCTTCTTGGATGTCAGAGCTCCATGCCGAGGAGACTTGCTACAGCAGACGCACCAAGATCGACCGACGTGCTGTTTGCAGACACGACGAGAGCCATAGCTCGAGCTCGTTTGAGATTGCAAGTCGTGGGCTCGTTCTTGAGCAAAACGATGAGCGGAAAGATGGCGTTTGAAACCATAACGACGCCGCACCCGATCAAGAAATGGGCCCTGTGGTTGCATGCCCTTGTCCAGCTGATATCCAGCACCACGCGAATCGCACGTCAAACCAGCCCTGGCTCAAGCACGATTCGCCTCCGTGAGAGTTTGTTTTCCGAGACGCGATGGGCGTCCAGTTCAGCGAGCGGCAGGCGCAATAGTGAAGGTTTAGGCAGTGAAGTACGATGCGGGCGTAGGCGTCGAGAGCCCGCAGTGGCGGCTTGTGGGCGAAGTGAAGGGTCAGGACGTGATTGACAGGACATTAGCCGGAAAAGGCAACACCCTCTTCTGCCTTTGCTTTTATCATGGCGTCGCTTGCGACGCGTATCGCATGGCTCACAGCCTCGATTCCACCCACCTACACGCCGGAGCCCCGGAGTCTCTTCTTGGCGATACCGAAGACCAGCAACTCGATGCGCGGTCTTTCTCAAGAATCGGGGTGGATGTGCCTCAAGACGCGAGCATTGAGGTCGAAACGGGGTCCGCTGCGAGTCCACCCGAAGTCATCGACCTCACCGACGAGTCGGATGAGGACGACAACCACCAGTCGAGCGACCTCCTTCCATGTCTGTGGACGAATGCGTTGAGCTGTGTGCGTCTTGGCTTATCGTGGGACGATTCAGACACTCGGACCCGGTCCTGACCAACCTGCTCAGTCGAAATCTTAGCCCGCGGCGCCAGTCGGGCTACGCCATCTACGGTCTGCGGTATTCAGCTCTATGGCGCAAGAAACCCAATGAAATAAGTCCTTTAAGCAGTCTCAGTGCGTCTCAATACCTTCGCCCAGTGTCTGTCGCTGACCCAATCGAACAGGATACAGTCTTGGCACTCTCGTGCGGTTCGAGGTGCCTGTCGCCGTCCTCAAGCGACTCGCCCTCGTCGCGGACATAGTTTCCTGGGACCTGTTCGACGCTGTGCTTGAACGGGAGCGCAGTCCGGCTTTCCGCAAAGAACTATTCCGCGTGTTGCGCCTACGCAAGCAGATGGAGCTGGACGAAGTCACCTTCCCGGACCGTGAACCTGCGCGTGTAGTTCTCGAGGACATCTACCGCCCTACCGTCGCCTCCAATGACATCCCCACCCTTCGTCTCGGGGGTCGCCAGGAGGATACAGAGCCCATCGACACTCCCGTCCTCCCCACCGTGCGCCTCCATAAACTGGGCGCTTCAGAGTCTGCGGCCCTGCGTGCGCTCGTGCGCATTCTGGTTTCTGTGGCGGACCATCTGTCCCCGACGCCGCCGCCGTATGCCGTGAAGCTCGAGATGAGCGAAATCCTGGTCCAGCTCCAAGACGACTCGCCGGCCACGACGGATATTGCAGGGTATTGGATCTGCCGCGTCTGCGACCTCGTCAAGTCGCATCCAGTTGAGTAAGCTTAGCTGTCCTGCCCAGAGAAAATGCTGATGCCTCCATCTCAGATGGTCCTGCTGGCATTCCTTCTGCTACTCGTGCTCACGCCTGCGTGTCGCCGAGTCGTTCCAGTGCCCGTTCCCCGACTGCGAGTCGGTGCAATGCAAGCCCCCGAGGCGTCTGCGTGTCGAAGCGGAGGAGATTGCAGGGCTGATACTGCCATTGAAGGATCTTTCCGTGGTCCAACTGGAGCTGGGATGGCGTTCGTTGGCCGGCGCCAGATGGTGGTCTTCAGTCTGGGTAGCCGCCTAGTTTTCTGCAATGAATACATGCTTCATTTTGCCTCTTTCTTCTATTTGGCGGCGGAGAATTGAATTTCAGTATCACGCACTCTTGGAGGTATCACGCACCCTTGGACGATCCGCTTGCGGGATTGTGGATGCTGCAGTGGGTCCACAGGTCTCTGGCGCGTCGGGTATACGCGTAAAACCCCATTCTGTGTCGCCCCTAGCCTCAGGGTCAAATATCCAGAGAACGGAAGCGCGACCAGCCGTGCACTATCACGCACTCTTGGCGGGACATATCACGCACTCTTGTCGGGTAAGGCGTGAAGAGATGGTGTCGGTGAGCCCCAACAGGGGACTTTCTGCCTCTGCTGGTCGTTTAGGCTCAGAGTGTCAGCGATCGTCGGATCGCGGGGTTCGATAACGCTGGAGCGGGGTCCAAAGCCGGCTTCAGTGGGGTTCTCGACAGGCGTCGCTCTTCACGGACGCGGGGGAAAAGGGGGAAAACGGACGAGAACGATCTATCGAATACAGATACAGGTACGCTATTTATCCTCCCGGGAATTGGACCCGGGATCTTCGGGAACACGCGGTGGGCGCTGATGAAACAAGGTCGACATGGGAGAACGGGTCATGGGGTACCTTGACGGCATGTGGCGTTAGAGTTGGACGTGTGGGCGTCAGGGGTAGAAGCCTCGGGGTTAGGCCGAGGGCGGTGTCATGACATCACCCCCCTCTAGCCGCGTGTCGTCCCGACAACGCGGGGTTCTACCCCGTTGCCCACGGGGTTCAACGCCGTTTACGCGGTGGGGGTCTTGTCCGCGGCGTGGGTGCGGCGCGGTCCTTGGCGGTTCGCTTCTTCGTTGGCTTCGGTCTCCACGATTCGGGAGTTCGGCTAGTGGCGGTAGTCGCCACCCGCTCGTTGAGGTCTCGCGGGTACGTCGGGGTTGCGCTCGTAGAATTCTTGCAGCATCTCTTCCATCTGTTCGAAATTCCTTCGTGGTTCCCAGCTGGCCTCCTCGCGAGGGTAGCCCTTCCACTTGATGAGGAAAAGCGTTGACTTCGAGCCTCGGTTAGGCTTCGCGCCGAGGATCTCCTCCACTTCCCACACCGGTTGTCCGTCGATGACGTCCGGCGGCGGTGGTGCTGGTACTCGCTGGTGTTCGCGACTGGTTCCGTGAACGGTCGTAGCAGGACGGTGTTGAACACCGGGTGTATGTCCCACGAGTCTGGTAGCTCGAGTTCGTACGAGATCGCCCCGATCTTGCGCTTCACTTTGAACGGTCCGAGGCGTTTGTCGTCGAGCTTTTTCGTCGGTCGGTGCGTCGTCAGGTTTTCGGCGCTGAGCCATACTTTATCTCCCGGCTCGTAGCCGGGGTCTGGCTGTCGCTTGGCGTCGTAGAACTTCTTCATGACTTCGTTCGCGTGTCGCAAGGCCGCGGCGGCGTCTGCCCGTGTGTTCTCCATCCTGACGGCGAAATCCTTCGCCGCTTCCGACGCGACTTCCAGTCGAGGCTCGTTGGTTTTTCTCGGGTGGAAGCCGAGCGTCGTGAAGAACGGGGAGAACCCCGTCGCGGTATGCGTCTTGTCGTTGTAGCAGAATTCCGCCATCGACAGCCAGTCCTCCCAGTCGTCTTGTCGGAAGTTGCAGAACACCCGGAGGTACTGCTCCACCTCCTGGTTTACTCGTTCCGTCTGGCCGTCTGTCTGCGGGTGGTACGCCGTCGACGCGTTCACTTCTATGCCGAGTAACCTGTTTAGGTCCCGCATGAAGTTTCCGACGAATTGCGACCCCATGTCGCTGATGACCCGTTCCGGGTATCCGAAGTCCTTCCAGATGTGGTCCCGATATAGCCGCGCGGCTCCTTCGCCTGTTAACCGATTCGTGCAAGGTAGCACTCGAATCCCTTTCCCTAGCCGGTCGACCGCGACCAGGATTGCGTTGTACCCATTCGACTCTGGTAGGCCCGTTATCAGGTCGACGGAGACGAATTGCCAAACCCGCTCCGGCACGGCGTTTGGTTCCAGGAAACCCCGCTTCCGTGCGGGGAAGATCTTCGTCCTCTGGCAAGTCGGGCATGCCGCCACGTACTTGCGTGCGTCCCTCGTCACGGACGGCCACCAGTAGTTGCGCGTTATCGCCTCTGCTGTTCTGTACCCCCCTGGGTGTCCCGCCAGTGCGGTGTCGTGGTGGTGTTTGAGCACTCTGTGTCGGAGTGCTCCGTCGTTCGGGACATATATGAGCCCCTTTGGGGTATAGAAGCCGTCCTTCTTTTCCCACTCGTCGCTCCCCGCTTCCGCGGGGATCCCTTCTTTCGTCTGTGCTTCGCGGATCGCGTCCAGGATCCGATCTCCTTCCGTTTCCTCTAGGGTCACCATCGTGGCCCTGATTGCCTCCCGCACTTCCGTCGCGACGGGGTCCAACCCCGCTCGCGCGGGGTCGAACCCCGCGGCACCCCCGTCCCGGCCACTGAGGCTGGCCACGGCGCGGCGGAAGAAGTGGTGCGGCAGTAGGGTCAGGTTCTGGTTGTCTTGCTTCCCATCGTCATGTCCTCCTCGTCGTGAAAGTGCATCCGTCTTGCCGTGCTCCTTGCCCGGTTTGTGGATCAGCTTGAAGTCGTACTCGCTCAATTCCAGGGACCATCGCGCTTGTCGGCGGTTTAGCTTCTTGCTCGAGGTGAAGTACTCGAGGTTCTTGTGGTCCGTCCAGATTTCGAACGTGTCTTCCGCGCCCTGTAGATACGGACGCCACTCGGCGAGGGCGCGCATGATGGCCAGCATCTCCTTGTCGTGGATGTCGTAGTTGCGCTCGGTGTCGTTGAGGGATTTCGACATGAACGCGATGGGCACCCAAGTACCGCTCTGTTCCTGGGACAGCACCGCGCCCGTGGCGTAGTCGGAGGAGTCTGCCTCCACTCGCCAAGCCCCGCGGTCAGCGGGGAAGTGCAAGACGGGCTCCGTCGTGACGAGTTCTATGAGGTTGCGAAACGCCGTCTCCTGTTCCGCCCCCCAGTGCCAAGGGGTGTCCTTGCGCGTGAGCGAGGTGAGCGGCTTCGCGTGTCGGCCGAAGTCGCGGATGAAGCGTCGGTAGAAGTTGAGGAAGCCGAGGAAGCTCTGGACTTCCTTTAGGTTTCGCGGGGTTCGCCAGTCTCGTACCCCAGCCACCTTGACCGGGTCCATACGGATTTTACCGTTCCCAACGATCACTCCCAAATACTCCACCTCTTCCCGCTCGAACTCGCACTTCTCGGGTTTGAGGTAGAGGTCGTGCGCTTCGAGAATCTTCAGGACCTCACGAACTGTGGCGCGGTGTTTGTTGAGCGTCTCCGAATATATCAGGATGTCGTCGAGGTACACGATAACCCGTCCCGCGGCGATGAGATCCGCGAAAATCTCGTTCATCATCGTCTGGAATGTCCGGGGGAGTTCGTGAGGCCGAAGAACATGACGAGTGGCTCCCGCAGCCCGCGGTTGGTGATGAAGGCGGCTTTCTCCTCGTCTCCCTCTCGGATGCGGATGTTGTTGTACCCCCACCGAACGTCCAGTTTGGTGAACCACCGGGCTCGCCGCAATTTGTGCATGATGTCGGATATGAGTGGGATGGGGTACCGGTTCTTGATCGTCAGGTCGTTGAGCTTCCGGTAGTCTTGAACCGGGCGCAGCTTGCCGTCTTTTTTCTTCACAAAAAGAACGGGGACGCGAACGGGGACTTGGAGGGCGAATCCGTCCCGTCTCGAGGTGTTCCTTGATGAAGGCGTCCAGCTCTTTCTGTTCCGCGGGGGACAGAGGGATGTTCCGGCCCTTCACGGGCTCGGCGTTCGGTATGAGTTCGATCGCGTGGTCCCACTTCCGGCGTGCGGGGAGCTTGTCAAACTCCTGCTTTTGAACACCTTCCGGAACTCCTCCAGGTAGTGGGCGGGGACCAGTTCCTCGACGGTCTTCGCGCCCATCTTCTCCTGCGCTGCCGCTGCCAGCTTGGTGGCCACACTGCCCATGGCGCGAATCAGGGCGGGGTCCGGACCCGCGCATCGTTGTCGGCTGCGGCGTAAATCCGGGTTACGAAGATTCGGTCCCCGCTTCCAGCGGGGCGTTGTCTTCTTCCTCCCATTCCTCCTGGAGGCGGGCCCGCTTGCACTCCGGCGGGCAGCGCGTGAATCGGAGCGTTTGCGCCTGCCAGTCGACCTCGGGGTTGTGCTTCTTGAGCCAACTGAAGCCGACAATAATGTCGCTCTTCCCCGTGTCGGTCACCGCGAACGGGAAGACTTCCGTGTGGTCGTGAATGCGGAGCCGCAGATGCACTACGTGCGTGATGAGGCCGTTCGCGTTCGCCCGATCCGTCCGCGTTGTAGACAGGCACCGGCACGGGGAGCTCCTCGCGGTCCAAGCCGTGGCGTTCGACGAATTCGAGTTGATGAACCCGTTGGTCGCCCCGCTATCCAGCAAGCCGACAACAGTGTGTCCACGCAAGTTGCTGAGCTCTTCGACGACCATTGGGAGGAGCATCGGTTCTCGGCCACTGCTTTGGTGAATGCTGGCGCCTCCTGTAGGCTTCGGAGCGCCAGGAGGGCGTCGGGTTCGACGCTCGTTTGCAGCAGGTGGACCACCTCAGGGGTTATCTCCTCTCGCCGTCGTGGGTGCACCCAGTGTCGAAGCCGCTCTGTGCTAGTGTGAGGTCGGGTTCCAATCTGGGAGAGCACTCGCTCCCCCGATCCGTCGGGGAGCCTTCTCCATGCGGCCGGTTCTTGATCCGTGCCCTTTGTCTTCGGTTTTCGTCTAGCGGGGTTGGATCCGGCCACCGCGGGGTTGAACCCCGCTGCAGCGGGGTTGGATCCCGTGTCCCCGGCTTCGGGCCGGGATTCTTCTTCTTCTAGCGCGTTTGTTTCCCCAGGATCCGGTGTACGAAAAACGGCAAATCGATTGTTGTGCAGTACAGTGGTACTGGGGGGAAGGGCTCGTGGGGACGCGTTCCTCACCCGCGGCGGCTTGAAAATCCCCCCCGCCTCGGGCGCGGGGTCCTCCTTCGGTTCAGCAACCTGGCCGCGCACCCACTGCGCGGCGGGAGTCGTGCAGTTACGACCGATGTGTCCCTCGAGTCCGCAGCGATAGCAGATGACCTTGCGCGTCTGGCGCTCGTTCGCCGCCGCCCGGTCTACCTCCATCGGCACTGGGGCTTGCACGGCTACCGCCGGCTGTGCTGGCGCGAGGTTGCCCGCCGGGACGACGGCTCCCGTGGTTGCGGTCGTCGGAGCCCGGTTCCAGGTGTTGGTGCGACGGGGTTGTTCTTCGCCACCGCGGGATTGGCTGCGCGGTTTCCCTGCAGGTTGGCAGCCCGGTTCGCGTTTCGCTGGGCGGCTTGTTCGGCTTGGATGGTCGCCGACCGCCGCCCACTCTTGGAGCAACCCGTCGTGTTTGAGCGTCCCTCTTCCACTGGTCGTGCGTGACGGGTTGAGTGCTCTGCCCGTAGATGCCCTTGATGATGCGTGGATCGAGAGCCCGGCGCAGAAGCCGGGTGAGGTTGGTGTCGTCGTACTTGGCGACCTGGTTGTACGAGTCCAGCAGGGTGAAGTAGTTCATCGCCGGTTCGCCCTTGCCTTGACGCAACGTCTCCATCTTCTGGATGGTCAACTCCACGTGCGCGGGGCTTCGGAACGTGGCGATGAACCCGTCCTCGAAGTCCTTCCACGTCTTGAAGGACCCCGTCCCGGTTCCATTACGCATGGACTGGACGATCGTATCCTTCCAGACTACCGCGGGTCCTTCCTTGCAGTACGACAGAGCGTAGTTGATCTTCGCGGTGTCGCCCGCGTAGAGCGGGTTGCCGTTGAAATTGAGGAAGCAGTCGGCCAGGAAGGAGTCGACTGTCGTGGCGTCGCCGTTGAAGTCCTTGGGCGCGGCGACGCGGGGTTGTTTGCCGCCCGACGCGGCCTTCCCAGCTCCTTGCTGGGCTCTGAGGTCGTCGCGCGTCGCAGAGCAGATCATAGCTCGTGTCGAGCCGCGCCCGGCCTGGCGGACTTGGTTCTGGAGTGTGATGACCAGGGCATCCGCGTTGTCAAGTTGTAGACGCATATCGCCCATCGCTACCTCGGCTCTTCCGAGGTTTTCGGCCAGTTGGAGTTGTCCAGCTTCCGCCGCGTGGGTGCGTCCGTTGATCTCGAGTAGCAGCGTCAGAATGCTACGCTCGCGGTCCTCCGCGGACATCCTGAGGTAGTCGGCGATGTCCGAGGAGTAGGGTTCCCGCTCGAGGCGGGGTGGTTGTCGGGGTTGTCCATGGGGACGACGAGTGTCAGAGTAATGAGAGATCGTTCTTCTGTCAGCGATCGTCGGATCGCGGGGTTCGATAGCGCTGTAGTGGGGTCCTAAGCCGGCTGCAGCGGGGTTCTCGACGGGCGTCGCTCTTCACGGACATGAAAACGAAGGGGGGAAAACGGACGAGAACGATCTACCGAATACAGGTACGAGGTACGCTATTTATCCTCCCGGGAATTGGACCCGGGATCTTCGGGAACGCGGTGGGCGCTGATGAAACAAGGTCGGCATGGGAAAACAGGTCATGGGGCGCCTTGACGGCATGTGGCGTTAGAATTGGGCGTGTGGGCGTCAGGGGTATAAGCCCCGGGGTTGGGCCGAGGGCGGTGTCATGACACGTAGAGGGATCCTTGCTGCATGAGTTTAGCGCAGTTCCGAAGGCGATAAAGTATTCCATTACTTTGAGATAGGCTTCGTCTTCAAACGACTCAAAAACCCAGATTTCAGCCTAGGAACTCAGTCAGTTCCTTGCACTTTTGTACTCATATTTACCAAACTTATTGTATTGTGCTTGAATTTACTTCCACCTTACGCTAGAGTATCCCAATGTCTTGGGAACTCTTTCTAACGACGGTAAACTGGCAATCTAGGTCCAGAACTCGGATGTTAGGATCGTGATCGCTCTTGGCTTAAACCACCACCATGCCCTCCACTGCTTCCGCCGACGACTGTCTTAGCACGCCATCTAGCTACAGTCGCCTATCGGACACCGCCAAGGAAGCCCGCCGACGCGCTTCCGCTAAATATCGCGCCCCGGTACGACAAATACACGACACTGAAGCAAGCTGACAGCACCACGCTCACAGGCCCTTTAAACCCTCTAAACAAGGCTTTTTTTGGCTGAGAGACGAATTAATGCGAAACCTCCCAGGGCATGTCCCTCCAATTATTCCATAACATTGAGTGAACCAGGTGAAGCTGATGCGTTTATCAGCAAGAGCGAAGAAGTACGGGCCAAGGGTCGTCAGCGCATGGCTCGCCTGCGGAAAGAGAGTAAAGCCGACCCAGCATTGCGCGAGGACATGCAGGAACGCGTGAAGAGGACGAATCGGACGTACCGAGAGCGGCACGGAGATCGTTTGCGACAACACGATCGACAGAGACGAGCACAGTGAGTTTATTCCTTACTCGTAGGTTAACTGGGTTATCTCACGGCGGCCAGAGCGTTTGTGGAAAAGCACGGCTCCGCCGCGTACATAACGCGGGCGCAACATCGGGAAGAACGGCAAGAGCAGCAGTATATCCACGCCGCCGCAGCGCCGAACACGCCAGCGCCAGCAAGCGCCAGGTAGAACAAAAGAAACGTCGGGAGGGGCGGGAGGCATTGCTTGCGGAGATGCGGCGCGAAGACGCTAGTCGCACACGTTGTAGCAAAGCAGCGCTTAGGTGTACCCATTTTAGACGATCTCGGTGCTAGCGATGAAGACGGTGGCGGGAAACTTAGATTACTTGGCAAGGCAATGTTTTTAGCAATGCACATTCTCCCACTACCAATAACAACGAATAAATCTACAGCGCCCTTTGACGAGGAACGACTGCTTCGACATCCCCCTCCCGCAAGGCTCCTTGGAACTCCCGTTCTGCCTCCGCGTACGTGTCCCAGGAGTCGTAGGAGGGCTCCGGGATGCCGAGTACGTTGAGCAGGGCCTCGACGCTAAGCACAAAACGGTGAGCGAGTGAACAGTACGAGGCAATGACATACTTACCTAGCGGGATAGATCCCGGGATGAATGCCAACGTACACGACATACCACGGATCGCGTGGTTGCCGCGGGCAGTGTCCTTCGAGATCATCTTCGGCGTTCACCGGCCACGGAACCCGCTCTGGTGGGATTGGGATCAGGAGATCCTCGGCCGTCGACGTCCACCCCTGCGAGCTAGCGAAGTCAAAGACAGCATGCGCGTCTGATAGACGCGAAAAGCCGCTCTGAAGATTGAACCGGAAGCCAGAGGTGGCTTCACGGGTCTCGTCCCTGGATATCGGATGACGATGAGTTTATAAACTTCATGCAGTTGGACAGGACAAGAAACCCACCAAGTGAGCTTGACGCCGATGCTGCGTCCGCGTAAGACGACATACGCTGCGGGCTTCGGGCCACGCCGCTTGCGGGGCCGGCGTATTCGGCGTACCTTGCCACCAGGAACACCCTGGGAGCCCGCCGCGGCCCGAGACCAATGTGAGGTGTACGTGAGCGGGGTAGTTGCCGACTTGAATGCGTACAATCGGTTGGATGGTGGTGGTTGTGGGAGGCGGTCGGAAATCGAAGGCTCAGCGGAGGACAAAGTTGAGGTTGAGCTCAAAAGGGTCGACAGTGAGCTCAGGCTCGATGGCACTGTCGCGTCGGGTCGATCCCGGCGACGGCAGCGGCACAGAAGTAGTTGACGCGGTGATACGCCGGGAAACGGAATACGCCTGAAATTGAGCGATTTTGGCGAATATTTGCGCGGTGGAATCAACTCGAATAGGGCTAATCGGTGCTGTACCCGAGCATTGGATTAGGCTTGAGCGAAGGGTGGATTAGCAGCCCCGACGCGTGTCATAGCGCTTAGGGCCGGCTAAGACAGAAGTAGAACCTTAATCGGTTCCGCCTGGACAAGCGATGGGTGGCCAATAGCCTCGTTGGACACCGAGCACACCAAAAGGGAAGGAAACGGATTAGGGCCGATCCATAGGAAAAGACTGGTTCAGCTGTCCAGGGAGTTCGACATCTGTGATTAAGCCGCGTGGAGCTTAGGCACTGGAGTCCCGTGACCGCGAAACCTCGGATTAGCCGGTGGAGACTCGGCAGCCTAGCCCGACCCATCGGGCTAATCAACGACGACTAATCGGACTGAGATTCCCCGGACATGGGAATCCATCAAGGATCGATAGCCGGTTTCAGGAACATTTTCCGAGCTGGCTTTTCCCTACACACACGACATGGAAGGCACCACTGGAGTCGGCTTACCCATGGCTATCGACTACTGGCCAGGGGGGACTGCCGGGCAAACGGGATAAGACTGCCAAGCTATCCGGCAGCAGTCCAGTCAAGATCGACACTCGGCAATTGATCGGATTAGCGGCATGACGACGCCGGACAAGGATTTGCGCCGGTAGCCAATAAGAGGAGGCGCTTTACGGATTATCTGGATGTGTTTTGTTTGTTTGGTTGTGTTTGTACGCTACTCAGTGATGTATTTAACCAGCGTTTGGGGCCCTAGGTCCCTACGCAAACAGTACCCATCATATTTTGATTGCTATTTTGCGGGGCTTTGGAACAGAAGGCGAAGCGCCAGAAGTTGCAAATCCTAAGTTGGATTGACGGATCGGGATAAGAATCATTGAATTAAGCGATCGGACTTAGGTCCTCGTCTTGGTTACGGTGATTAATCGAGGTTGAGCGTACTTTGGTGCTCCCTCTAAGCGGACTCGGCGGATTGGATTAAGGAAGTTGAGCTAGCTCCGGCGCTCCTTGGATAAGGATTGGGACTTCGGGTCGAGCGTACTGCGGTGCTCTCCGGTGTTAACTAAACGAGATCGAGCGTACTCCGGTGCTCTCTCGGCTTCGGTGTTTTGTGGTTAAGGATTAGATTAAGGGAACGACCCTTGAGTTTTTGGCTTTGTTGGTTGGGTTCGGACAAACCGTCTGGGTCTGGTCGATCGAGTTGGGAAAAGCTCTCAAATCGAAACTACACAAGACAATAATCACTCCGTGATTATCCTTGAATCAAACACTCGGATTAGCATCCGCCTTCGGTCTATCCAAGACCGAACCCGCTTAATCGGTTTCCCGCGAAACGTCGATTAGTGAAATCTCTGATTAAGGAGTTTTCCAAACTTCTGATTAGTGTTCAAAGTCTCCACACCCCTTGTTGGCTCTGTACCTTGGGGCCGATACTCGTATTGGTGATAGCTGCTAGGAACGCTTTTGGTGGTCTTTTGCTTGGTTGGTTTCTTCTGCTATTCAGCAAAAGTCTCTTTTCCGGGTGTTGGCGTTTTTCCCGCTGCTAGCCAATAGCTCGTCTATCATCTGGAGCCCACCGCGAGGGGTTGTGGATTTATTTTGAACCTTCTCTGGATAAGGATTATTCCTGATTAAGAGAGAAAACAATCGACACTAGGTTTGGTTCGGCAGAATCATTCCACCCGCAAAGAAACCGGATTATACGGATTCAAAACCTTCGGACTTCGCTTCTCTCCTTCGGGGTAAAGGGGAGCTTAGACCAACACCTTTGGACAACACGGATACTGCAAGAGGCCGGCGTGTTACGCGTCAGAACCCTACGGGACAGCCAGTAGCAGGACCATCCAAACCGTCCAAACCAAAATCCAAATCTATCCAAGTCCAGTCCACGGCCAAGGGAAAAGCTAAAGCCCAAGAGTCTTCTGGTTCTGAACAAGAGGACACTCTCGAGCAGCAACTTAACTCCCAACCACTATCCATATTGGACATTCCGGTTAACCCCGTTCTGATAAATTTTTGGGCTTATACACATCAGCCAGTCATGGCTCACCACGCAAATCAACAACAGAACGCGCAGCAAGGGGCGGCTGCTCAGGGAGGACCTCAATTGGCGCAAGGGCCTAATCCAGGTGGTGTTAACCCACCGCCAGGACAGGACAAGGAGCTGGCGCGCCACCAGCACAAGGAGGAGCCGTACCGGCTCAAGGGCTTAATCCGGGTCAAGCTCAGGCTCCGCCGGCGCGCCAAGGATATAAGTATGGGGGGCCTGTACAAGGCTATAAGATACCCGCGTCATGGAGTCGGGACCGACCAGGGTTCGACGGACGCAAAGCAGAGACGACGTTGTTGGAGTTCATTGAATGCCTAAGGGAGGTATTCGAAAAGGCACGGTGACCGAGGAAGCGGCCAAGAAATCAACAACGATTGGTTTCCTGGATACGCTTCAATTGAAGGAGCAGTGGCGTGAGATTAAGGGCTACGATGACAATACGACTTGGGAAGAATGGATCGAACGCGTCCAAGGATTATCCGGAAGTTCGTGATCGGGACAACGGGTCGGTTTCGGCATTAGAGACCTTAATCAAACAGGACGGTGGGATTCGGTGACGGGATGAGGAACCGCTTAGGTGGTTCGTTGTTTCCTTCCTTCACATAGTGAATAAGCTGATGAAGGCGCCGGCCGTTCTCACTAATCGAGATGCAGTGGCGTATTTTCTTCGAGCATTGGATGCCGATTTCTCTAGGGAAATGACCGAGTGCATGGGCGGATTATCGTTGACCCCTTGGCTGGGGCAGCCGGCTAATCCGCATCATGTCTGCCGAAAAGACGATCCCTATTCAATTGAAGACGTAACCAAGCTAGCCGTCGCGTTAGCCGAACAGACGTTTGGCACTGTCAATGAACGTGGCGGATTATTGGGTAGTGATCCTAGCCAGTCCGGAGCTAATCGCTGGGCGGTTAAGCGAGAGGAAGAGGCAAGGGATCACCTTGGACAACAGATGGCTCAAATGCGAGACATTATGGATATCCATGCGTCAAAAATGGAGAGGGATATGAAGTCGTTTCAGGCTACTGTCGAGTCGGCAACCCGGGTTATGCAACAGAACCTTAACCCGGTTCGGAGGGAATTTACGGGGGAACCCGCGGAAACGGATCACCAACATGTGGGGAAACCGTTTGGCGGGCCTTGTTCCTTCTGCAAAGGACCTCATGGCTGGGGTGTGTGTGAGATTAAGAAGAAGAAGTTGGCGAATGGGGAGATCCTACTCGAAAACGGATACCTAAACTTACCTGGAGGATTCAAGATTCCGTCTTACTCTCCGGATTGGTCGAGGCTTCAAAACGTGGAAGAGTATTGGAGACGGACTAAGGCTGGCGAACCAACCTTAGCCCAACCCATTCCTAGACGACGACAGGCGGCTTTTATGATGGATATTGACGACGAACGGAACGACCACATCGGACAGTGGGAAGACACTTCGTACGACGAGCTAGTATCCAGACATGTGCAGCAAAATCTGCAGCAAGGGCGCGTCTACGCCGGGTCTTCATTAGGGCAATTGCAATCGCAGTTGTACTATGGAGGCCCTAGCCAGCATCTTAATCCAGGAATGCGGGGGTATCCGCCGCACCTACAACCGTGGGAGATGCCTAATCCGCATGGCATGGGGACGATGTTTAATCAGACTCCGATGACAGGGCCTGGAACGGGCCAGCATCACCATGCCGGGCCTGCAAATCCGGTTAACGAATTGGCCGAACAACTTGTTCAAATCATGAACTTGGGGAGGCGGCCTAATCAAGGACCGGATCACGGACGGGTTAACGACGCAAAGCAGAGACGACGTTGTTGGAGTTCATTGAATGCCTAAGGGAGGTATTCGAAAAGGCACGGTGACCGAGGAAGCGGCCAAGAAATCAACAACGATTGGTTTCCTGGATACGCTTCAATTGAAGGAGCAGTGGCGTGAGATTAAGGGCTACGATGACAATACGACTTGGGAAGAATGGATCGAGAACGTGCCTAAGGATTATCCGGAAGTTCGTGATCGGGACAACGGGTCGGTTTCGGCATTAGAGACCTTAATCAAACAGGACGGTGGGATTCGGTGACGGGATGAGGAACCGCTTAGGTGGTTCGTTGTTTCCTTCCTTCACATAGTGAATAAGCTGATGAAGGCGCCGGCCGTTCTCACTAATCGAGATGCAGTGGCGTATTTTCTTCGAGCATTGGATGCCGATTTCTCTAGGGAAATGACCGAGTGCATGGGCGGATTATCGTTGACCCCTTGGCTGGGGCAGCCGGCTAATCCGCATCATGTCCGCCGAAAAGACGATCCCTATTCAATTGAAGACGTAACCAAGCTAGCCGTCGCGTTAGCCGAACAGACGTTTGGCACTGTCAATGAACGTGGCGGATTATTGGGTAGTGATCCTAGCCAGTCCGGAGCTAATCGCTGGGCGGTTAAGCGAGAGGAAGAGGCAAGGGATCACCTTGGACAACAGATGGCTCAAATGCGAGACATTATGGATATCCATGCGTCAAAAATGGAGAGGGATATGAAGTCGTTTCAGGCTACTGTCGAGTCGGCAACCCGGGTTATGCAACAGAACCTTAACCCGGTTCGGAGGGAATTTACGGCGGAACCCCGGAAACGGATCACCAACATGTGGGGAAACCGTTTGGCGGGCCTTGTTCCTTCTGCAAAGGACCTCATGGCTGGGGTGTGTGTGAGATTAAGAAGAAGAAGTTGGCGAATGGGGAGATCCTACTCGAAAACGGATACCTAAACTTACCTGGAGGATTCAAGATTCCGTCTTACTCTCCGGATTGGTCGAGGCTTCAAAACGTGGAAGAGTATTGGAGACGGACTAAGGCTGGCGAACCAACCTTAGCCCAACCCATTCCTAGACGACGACAGGCGGCTTTTATGATGGATATTGACGACGAACGGAACGACCACATCGGACAGTGGGAAGACACTTGCACGACGAGCTAGTATCCAGACATGTGCAGCAAAATCTGCAGCAAGGGGCGTCTCACGCCGGGTCTTCATTAGGGCAATTGCAATCGCAGTTGTACTATGGAGGCCCTAGCCAGCACCTTAATCCAGGAATGCGGGGGTATCCGCCGCACCTACAACTGTGGGAGATGCCTAATCCGCATGGCATGGGGACGATGTTTAATCAGTCTCCGATGACAGGGCCTGGAACGGGCCAGCATCACCATGCCGGGCCTGCAAATCCGGTTAACAATTGGCCGAACAACTTGTTCAAATCATGAACTTGGGGAGGCGGCCTAATCAAGGACCGGATCACGGACGGGTTAACGACGCAAAGCAGAGACGACGTTGTTGGAGTTCATTGAATGCCTAAGGGAGGTATTCGAAAAGGCACGGTGACCGAGGAAGCGGCCAAGAAATCAACAACGATTGGTTTCCTGGATACGCTTCAATTGAAGGAGCATGCGGGAAAAGACGACGCCGCTGGCTGGCGTCGCCCACAAACAACTGCTCCGCCGCGACGTCGGGGACAAAATATGTCCAATCGCCTCGCGCCCACAACTGCGGCACCATTCTGACACAAGGATGAGCGATGTGAGGAAGAAGGGCGACATAAGGGAACTCACCGCGCGATCAGCGCGTCGATGTGCGGGACATCCTCAGGTTGGACGGGGATGAGAGGAAGAGCGCGAATGTTATCGGCGGTGATCTCACCCTCGATGGGGTGAGCGTGCTTGACGACAACGACGTTGCCGAGAGGGAGTTTCGAGTCGAGCTGGCGGGCCTCGTAAACCGCCTCCACGGACTCGTTTGGGTCGACGGGATCCCCCTCTCGGAGTCATCCCAAGCGAAAGCCGATTCATGCAAACGCATAAACTCATGCGCGAGTTTCCGTTCCTCTTCGGTTAAGAAATCCCCTGCATGAGCCTTGTCTATGATTGCTTTCCTCTCCTCGGTGTACCTCCCTGTCGGCACGAAATCCGGAGGCCGCTCTGGCAGCTTCGGCATATCCTTAAGCGGATCTCCCTTGATTTCCCGCTTAATCCGAAATTTTTCCGGCAAGTCCGTGTAGACCGGACGCACTTTGAGCGCTACCGGTTTGTACTTGGTGGCGAACGCTGCCCGTATCTTTGTTGATTTGGGCAGGTTCCTTGCCTTATTCCGATAGGCGCGCATCGCCGACTCCTCCTTACGAACAATATCTCTTTTGCTCATTAACACCCGCTCATCGAATGTGAATACCTCCATGATTCGTCCGTCATCAAGGGACTCTTTCGGTTCAAGACCCACAAACTGGTTGAACAGTTGCGCCGCTTCTTTGTCCTCCTCCCGGGCCTGGCAGTCCTTCGAGGCTAGCAAATAGGCTTGTTTAATCTCATCCCCTTTGAAATTCCTCCCATTCCGCGGACCAATCACGGCTTCGATTACGACCTCCCCGTCCTGATCCAACCCGAATTGCACTGCCGCATCCTTCAGATTAGCGTCTAGTCCAAGTGTCTCCTCTATCTCCTCCCAGATTGACGAAAATCCTGTCCCTTCCCATTCCATTGATTATCCGGTAAATGGCGGGAGTATACATTCGGATCTTCTTCTTCAGATGAATCTTCGCTCTCCCCTTCCATGCGCCTTAATCGGCGTCGAACAGCTTCCGGATATGGTTCCTTCGTGGAAGTCTCCGGCCGGGACTGTCTATCCCTCGGCCGTCTGTTTCCGGCACCATCCGTATAGGGAGTTGAATCCCTGGTCTGCTGGGCTACGGGTTTAGCCGGAGTGGAATCCTTGGCTTCCCTATCCCTTCGTTCGCGGAAGTCTCGCTCGTATTCATCTTCCACTTCCTCCACCGACACCTTCCTGCGTATCCGATTTGGCTGTCGTGGGTTCGAATCCGAGTTAGGCCACTTTTCCCGGATAGGGTCTTTCGGGAAGTTTTTCTCGAATAGTCCCTTGACCGGTCCTCCAGCCCACTTCGTCCTTCCTTCCCAATTCGATCCCACCTTAGCAGCTAGCGCTTGCGAAAGTGGCTGAATGTCCCGATTAGGACGCGGGCCGTCTATCTCTGGTTTAGCCTTAACCGTTGCCGAGAACTTCCCCCGTGGGAAAGTAGGAATATCCAGACGCCGGTCCGAGTTCGGATCGCGTATCCGGACAGTCTGTCTTCCATCTCGGTGATTAGCGATTACCGACTCGGTAACCACGTCAAAAGGCCTCCCCAATAGTACATCGTACGCCGCACCCTCGATTACATGCACCTGCAAATAGACCGCAATGTCCCCGAATAAGAACGGCACATTCCGCACTAGGCCGGCCGACTTCTTAAGCTGCCCATTCGCGCTCTGCATGTAAATCTGGACTTCGGGGTCCCAAGACAATCCCAAATCCTCAGCCATCTCCAATGACATGGATACGATTTGTGATCCGCTATCCACCACGCATTCCACTTGGCGCATGGCGTTGACCGTCGGATAAAGCACCCTCAGCGAGGTGGACTCTTTGCCAGCGAAGACTTGTTTAGGATCTCTTCGGTCGGGAACTGTGGAGATGTATTGCAAAACCGGATCCCCACAGATAATCCCTCCCGGGTCAACTCCGACGTCTTCTTGGGTTGCCAAGTAACACCAATCTGCTTCCGGCAAATCCGTCAGTGATACGGCATCTTCGTCTAGGAAGATTGTCCCTTCATCCTCCAGGAACGGGTATCCGCCACCATGATTAAGCATTGCTTCCATGGTCGGTGGATTAATCTTCCGGCGCCGCCTAGACAGTACATTCCTTAAGCTTTTCGCAAATCCGGGCGCCATGGCCACCAGTTCCTTAACGGTCATTGGTGCCATGGGCATATTTTCCACCCGATTAACGACGGCTTCCAAAATGCCTTGGTCATCGTACCGTGAGACTATCCGCCAAGACCTTTCCGTGATCCGGTCCTTGATTAGGCCGCCTCCCCAAGTTCATGATTTGAACAAGTTGTTCGGCCAATTCGTTAACCGGATTTGCAGGCCCGGCATGGTGATGCTGGCCCGTTCAGGCCCTGTCATCGGAGACTGATTAAACATCGTCCCCATGCCATGCGGATTAGGCATCTCCCACGGTTGTAGGTGCGGCGGATACCCCCGCATTCCTGGATTAAGGTGCTGGCTAGGGCCTCCATAGTACAACTGCGATTGCAATTGCCCTAATGAAGACCCGGCGTGAGACGCGCCCTTGCTGCAGATTTTGCTGCACATGTCTGGATACTAGCTCGTCGTGCGAAGTGTCTTCCCACTGTCCGATGTGGTCGTTCCGTTCGTCGTCAATATCCATCATAAAAGCCGCCTGTCGTCGCCTAGGAATGGGTTGGGCTAAGGTTGGTTCGCCAGCCTTAGTCCGTCTCCAATACTCTTCCACGTTTTGAAGCCTCGACCAATCCGGAGAGTAAGACGGAATCTTGAATCCTCCAGGTAAGTTTAGGTATCCGTTTTCGAGTAGGATCTCCCCATTCGCCAACTTCTTCTTCTTAATCTCACACACCCCAGCCATGAGGTCCTTTGCAGAAGGAACAAGGCCCGCCAAACGGTTTCCCCACATGTTGGTGATCCGTTTCCGCGGGTTCCGCCGTAAATTCCCCTCCGAACCGGGTTAAGGTTCTGTTGCATAACCCGGGTTGCCGACTCGACAGTAGCCTGAAACGACTTCATATCCCTCTCCATTTTTGACGCATGGATATCCATAATGTCTCGCATTTGAGCCATCTGTTGTCCAAGGTGATCCCTTGCCTCTTCCTCTCGCTTAACCGCCCAGCGATTAGCTCCGGACTGGCTAGGATCACTACCCAATAATCCGCCACGTTCATTGACAGTGCCAAACGTCTGTTCGGCTAACGCGACGGCTAGCTTGGTTACGTCTTCAATTGAATAGGGATCGTCTTTTCGGCGGACATGATGCGGATTAGCCGGCTGTCCCAGCCAAGGGGTCAACGATAATCCGCCCATGCACTCAGTCATTTCCCTAGAGAAATCGGCATCCAACGCCCGCAGAAAATACGCCACTGCATCTCGATTAGTGAGAACGGCCGGCGCCTTCATCAGCTTATTCACTATATGAAGGAAGGAAACAACGAACCACCTAAGCGGTTCCTCATCCCGTCACCGAATCCCACCGTCCTGTTTGATTAAGGTCTCTAATGCGAAACCGACCCGTTGTCCCGATCACGAACTTCCGGATAATCCTTAAGTGCGTTCTCGATCCATTCTTCCCAAGTCGTATTGTCATCGTAGCCCTTAATCTCACGCCACTGCTCCTTCAATTGAAGCGTATCCAGGAAACCAATCGTTGTTGATTTCTTGGCCGCTTCCTCGGTCCCGTGCCTTTTCGAATACCTCCCTTAGGCATTCAATAAACTCCAACAACGTCGTCTCTGCTTTGCGTCCGTCGAACCCTGGTCGGTCCCTACTCCATGACGCGGGTATCTTATAGCCTTGTACAGGCCCCCCATACTTATATCCTTGGCGCGCCGCAGGCGGAGCCTGAGCTTGTCCTGGATTAAGTCCTTGAGCCGGTACGGCTCCTCCTTGTGCTGGTGGCGCGCCAGCTCCTTGTCCTTGTCCTGGCGGTGGGTTAACACCACCTGGATTAGGCCCTTGCGCCAATTGAGGTCCTCCCTGAGCAGCCGCCCCTTGCTGCGCGTTCTGTTGTTGATTTGCGTGGTGAGCCATGACTGGCTGATGTGTATAAGCCCAAAAATTTATCGGAACGGGGTTAACCGGAATGTCCAATATGGATAGTGGTTGGGAGTTAAGTTGCTGCTCGAGAGTGTCCTCTTGTTCAGAACTAGAAGACTCTTGGGCTTTAGCTTTTCCCTTGGCCGTGGATTGGACTTGGATAGATTTGGATTTTGGTTTGGACGGTTTGGATGGTCCTGCTACTGGCTGTCCCGTAGGGTTCTGACGCGTAACACGCCGGCCTCTTGCAGTATCCGTGTTGTCCAAAGGTGTTGGTCTAAGCTCCCCTTTACCCCGAAGGAGAGAAGCGAAGTCCGAAGGTTTTGAATCCGTATAATCCGGTTTCTTTGCGGGTGGAATGATTCTAACGAACCAAACCTAGTGTCGATAGTTTTCTCCCTTAATCAGGAATAATCCTTATCCAGAGAAGGTTCAAAATGAATCCACAACCCCTCGCGGTGGGCTCCAGATGATAGACGAGCTATCGGCTAGCAGCGGGAAAACGCCAACACGAGAAAGAGACTTTTGCTGAATAGCAAAAGAAACCAACCAAGCAAAAGACCACCAAAAGCGTTCCTAGCAGCTATCACCAATTCGAGTATCGGCCCCAAGGTACAGAGCCAACAAGGGTTGAGTTGTGGGGTTTGTGGAGATTTGAACACTAATCAGAAGTTTGGAAAACTCCTTAATCAGAGATTTCACTAATCGACGTTTTGCGGGAAACCGATTAGCGGGTTCGGTCTTGGATAGACCGAAGGCGGATGCTAATCCAGTGTTTGATTCAAGGATAATCACGAGTGATTATTGTCTTGTGTAGTTTCGATTTGAGAGCTTTTCCCAACTCGATCGACCAGACCCAGACGGTTTGTCCGAACCCAACCAACAAAGCCAAAAACTCAAGGGTCGTTCCCTTAATCTAATCCTCAACCACAAAACACCGAAGCCGAGAGAGCACCGGAGTACGCTCGATCTCGTTTAGTTAACACCGGAGAGCACCGCAGTACGCTCGACCCGAAGTCCCAATCCTTATCCAAGGAGCGCCGAAGCTAGCTCAACTTCCTTAATCCGATCCCTTGAGTCCGCTTAGAGGGAGCACCGAGGTATGCTCAACCTCGATTAATCACCGTAACCAAGACGAGGACCTAAGTCCGATCGCTTAATTCAATGATTCTTATCCCGATCCGTCAATCCAACTTAGGATTTGCAACTTCTGGCGCTTCGCCTTCTGTTCCAAAGCCCCGCAAAATAGCAATCAAAATATGATGGGTACTGTTTGCGTAGGGACCTAGGGCCCCAAACGCTGGTTAAATACATCACTGAGTAGCGTACAAACACAACCAAACAAACAAAACACATCCAGATAATCCGTAAAGCGCCTCCTCTTATTGGCTACCGGCGCAAATCCTTGTCCGGCGTCGTCATGCCGCTAATCCGATCAATTGCCGAGTGTCGATCTTGACTGGACTGCTGCCGGATAGCTTGGCAGTCTTATCCCGTTCGCCCGGCGGTCCCCCTTGTCCAGTAGTGGATTGCCACGGGTAAGCCGATTCTAGTGGTGCCCCCCATGTCGTGTGCGTAGGGAGAAGCCAGCCCGGAAAACGTTCCTGAGACCGGCTGTCGATCCTTGATGGATTCCCATGTCCGGGGAATCTTAGTCCGATTAGTCGTTGTTGCTTAGCCCGATGGGTCGGGCTAGGCTGCCGAGTTTCCGATTAGGCCGAGCCGGCTAATCCAAGGTGTCGCGGTCACGGGACTCCAGTGCCTAAGCTCCACGCGGCTTAATCACAGATGTCGAACTCCCTGGACAGCTGAACCAGTCTTTTCCTATGGATCGGCCCTAATCTGTTTCCTTCCCTTTTGGTGTGCTCGGTGTCCAACGAGGCTATTGGCCACCCATCGCTTGTCCAGGCGGAACCGATTAAGGTTCTACTTCTGTCTTAGCCGGCCCTAAGCGCTATGACACGCGTCGGGGCTGCTAATCCACCCTTCGCTCAAGCCTAATCCAATGCTCGGGTACAGCACCGATTAGCCCTATTCGAGTTGATTCCACCGCGCAAATATTCGCCAAAATCGCTCAATTTCAGGCGTATTCCGTTTCCCGGCGTATCATCTCCCCCGTTTTCAAATCTCGACTGCCCCCAGTCGATTAGGCCATCCATAGTACTCAGAAAATTTTTCAGCTCTAAGTCCTTCGCTGATCCCATCTGCGTCTCTGCCTGATTTAAGCTTAGCCCCTTTCATTGCCCCAGCGCCCCTGCTCCAAATTCGGCCAGCCAACTCCTTAGCCAGTGCTCTTCCTAGGGGAACTCCTTCCACCGCATTAAGGGATAGGGACTTTGTAAAATTTTTGTGCCCCGTCCTTAATCCGATTCTCCACGCCCTGACAACCGCCCTGAGTTTTAAGCTCGGTTTTTCCCAGCGTTTAGATTGTTCTTCGCCCACGAGGCCCATCTGTCATTCTAAACGCCGCACGATGACTCCGCGGAAGCTTCTTTAGCTTCAATTCATCGGCAAGCTTCTTTTTAGTCTAGAAAATGCTGCGCTTTCCGACCCCTTGTAAAACTAACTGGGCGTCGGAAAACAAGGCATTTCCCCCTTGCTTTCCCCCTTCATGTCGTCCCCCATCGTCCCCAAACGCCCCTCTGGCCTCCGTGCCGACGGCCTCAAACGCATTAAGCCCAGTCACCATCCCGCCTGGCGTGCCCTCAACGCTCCCTTGGCCAACCCCCTTCTCACTCTCATTCGCGGCCACTTCGCCGGACGCGCGGCCCCCGTCGACGACGCTCGGTTTGCGCTGCAACAAGGATTGCTGGCCGTGGTACGCCTCCCTCATTTCCGTTGCTAGTTCCCTTTTTGACCCACTCTTAGCGCTACCTTGTCGCCCGGACTAACCGCTTCCAAGACTCCTCGTCGCACTCCAACGGCCTCTACGAGATCGGCTGCGCAATCTACCAGGTGATCATCGACGCCAACGACGACGAGCTCAAGTTCATCCCGCCCGAATACGGTTTCTTCCCTTGCCTGGAACTTGACAAGGTGCGTTGTCAAAATTTTTGCCGATGTCCAAGGAACTGACTACAATCCGAATAGTTCGTCCTTCCGATCTGACTTCACTATTCCTACTCCCAACGAAGACCGGATCCCCTCCATCGTCGAATTCTTCGTTCCTCACAAACTCGAATTTTTCCGCTACCGCAATCCCGACCCGTCTGAGCCTGTAATGCCCGGACGTCGACTCGGACGACCCGGATTACGGTGTCTCGGATAGCGAACGCCCGACTAAGGCTCAGTTGGGTTGGCCCGAGTCCGACGCTGAAATGGACGTCGACGGCGAAGGCGAACCCGACGAAGAATCCGGTCCGGAGACCGCGGTTTCGCCGGTTAGTCAGCCTGTCCTGCTTAAACGCCCGCCGGTAAGCCCATTTCTGTTGACACTTGATTTTGCCACGCTAATCAAGTTTTTTCCAGCTCGCCAACTCCTCAACCAGCCGTTCCGCCCGAGAACATCAAGAAGGCCAAGACCGCCGCCCCGATTAAGCCTGGCCCTTCCTTCGCCAATCAGCTTAATCCGGGCTCGGAGTTCTCTGACCCTAAGGTTCTCCAGCGCCCGCGTGCGACGTATCGCAATCCGTAAGTCCTATCCCGGTCTTGAATAGCTCCAAACCTGCTTAATCCGTTTCCCTTCCTAGCGTTTCCTCTGCCACAGTCGACAATTCGGACGAGGAAAGTCTGTTTCCCCTGCCCCATCCGGCTCTCGCCCGTTCTAAGCCCGCCGCTCAGCCGCTGACTACCTCGTCCTCGGCTTCGGCTAAGGGCAAAGAGAAGGAGACGCTGGATAAGGCCGAGAAACCGGCTAAGCCCAAGAAAGTCGCCGAGCCCAAGAAGAGCGTCGAGAAGTCCAAGACCGACGAGAAGCCGAAACCGGCCGACCCGGCTAAGCTCGTTGTCCGAGTCGTTGATAAGCCAGCGGGCAGTGACGACTCTATCCGGATCACTGGATCTTCCCGCGCCGCGGGTAAGCGAGCTTATCCCGTCCCATCTTCTCGTCGGCTGATTACCCGAACTGTCGTCGGCTCCGGCGACGATCGTCTTCTCCATGGAGTGTCGGTCAAGCAGATCAAGAAGGACACGGCGGCCGCCGTCGACTACCTCGTCGGCGCGATCAACAAGAAGGACGAGTCGCACTGGATAAGTTCGTCTTGTTCGCTTCGCCGTCTCCTAAATACTAATCCGTTTCTCTCTTCCTCAGCTCAAGTGTCTATGCACCCGAACGCTGGCGAGGGCGAGGGCAAGATTAACCTCTCGCTCTCTTTCCAGCAAGGCGCATACCGCACCGACATGGCCTCGTCGTCCGTTCGCCGCAAGTCCGCTCGGCTAACCGAGCCACTCTGGGCCCCAGCAACGCCCAAGATCGACCTCTCGGACTTGGAGTCGAAGTTCGGCGCTCGGCTGTCCAAAGACGGGGACGAATTACGTCCAGCTCTTCGTAAGTCCGATCATCTCCGATTAACGCATCATCTGCTAATCCGATTGATCCCTAATCCGTAGTCCCGGCGCGCCTTGCTTGTCCTGTGTCGCCGCGGCGGCAGCTCTGTGTCCCAAACGGGTACGGAGCTTGCCAACGTTGCATTCGCATCAAGTCCGATACATCGGCTTGTTCGCATATGCTGTCGTTGGAGGAGCGCAAGCAGCAGATGCAGAACCTCAAGGTCGCGTTCGACCTGTACGGCCCGGGTAAGCCCTCCTCGCCTTAACCCGTGGTTTTTTTTTTTTTTCGCTAACCGAATTTGGCAGAGATCAACAGCCGCTTCGGCGGTTTAATCAGGCGCGACGACACCCTGATGGCCGTTGACGTCGGATTTACGACCGCCCGCAAGGCTGCCATCGAGGCCGCCAGCGAGGTCGAGCTCTGGATCCGGGCCCAAGTCGAAGTCAACGGTCCTGAGGTCGCCGCCAAGTTCTTCGAGGCTGGCGCCAACAAGCCGGACGTCAAGGACCTGCTCGAGGACTGGCTTGACTCGTGGAACTTCGCCGGCAGCTCGACTGGGGTCATTCCCACTGACGATGCAGAGAACCCCAACTCTGCCGACTAGTGGGCCGAAAAAAAAACTTCGTATAAAATTTTTAATCCATCCATCCAACGCGCTCCGATTAGATAGCCTCTGTATCTAATCGTGTATCTTCTGTACCCGCCGTATTTACGGCTAAACGAATCCAACGGGTGTTTACCCGATTTAACACGCACTGGCTGATTAAGACCGAGGCCTCCCGCCTGATCAGCGTTCACTATTCAGTTACCCACTAATCCGGGAGCCTTGTCTCGCCGATCTTCGTGATGTAAGCGTGCCTTCGCAAGATGGCTAATCCGGATCTTTGGTTGCTCAGCGCCAAGCGATTGACGCATCTCCGATCAACAGCTTCCGATTAGCGCCTTGGTTTTTGACAGCTTGCGCCCACTCTGATTAGACCGGTCCTGCGTCCGCATCCTTAAGTGCCTATTCAAGGTCCTAGGTCCTGTACTTCGATTACAGGAAATATGCATCCTCCGCATAAGCCACGAGACGTTAATCCTGGTCGTTAATCCAACCACCCCTGTCAGCATGATCGGTTTCGAGGAGAAAACCCTTCGCCAGGTTTGTAACCGGACGTTTGATTTTCTCTTATCCGCATGCGTCCAGCGTGTTCTGTTGATTATCTCCATGCACACCGCGAAAAATCTGGGTCTCATGGGCTTGCGCCGCATGGGTGTAGTAGTCTCATGTGTGGCTAGGCTCCCTCCCCCGTTCTCAAAAGGTCGCCGCCCTCTGCGACATAAAAGCCAGCCATGGACCACTGTTGCCCCCATACTACCCACTCCTTCTCCGATTGCATGGCCAGCAGTCTCAACAACCAAGTCGTTCCTCTCGACCAGGACATCTTCGACGACCACGTCGCCAAGTTTGGTGCTCGTATCTTCACCAAGCTCGTCGACCGCGCTCGCATCGCCGTTAAGACGAAGCTCAGCTCGAGCGACCCTGTCCAGTTCGTCTACGACGTTGACCGCCTTGGCGCGGTCTTGGTACGCCTTCCTCCCTCCTTCTTCTCCTTATTCAACTTCCCTTAGTCGTTGAACTTCTCTCCTGCTCACTTCGATCATGCTGCGCATGTTCCCGAAATCGTCGAGTGCCTTAACTCGGTTTGCAACAAGCTTAATCAAGTCATCGCGGTTATCCTCAAGCACCACCCGAACTGGGTTAAGCCCGACACGGTCGGCGAGATTTACCGCAAGATTGCTCGGTTGGTTGCGAACTCGTCCGTGCCTTACGGTCTCGAGGTTCGTTATAACCCTGATTAAGCTCGTTGGCTGACCGCATCATCTCCAAAATGGAGGCAGGTGAGGAGAATGGTGAATGTACCCGCTGCGACAGTGCGATGCGGCCACGGGTGGAAGGCGCAGCAAACACAGCGTAAGGGGTTATCGTCGAAGAACGGGAGCCGCTCTGGGTGGTTGACCTCGACTGCGTCGGCGAGCGTCGGATACGGCCACTCGACGAGGCGCTTGACGTTCTCGTTGTCGACGGCCTGCGGGTACAGCAGGGCGAGGGTGGTACCTGCGGGAAGGTCACCGGCAACGGGCTCGACGCCGACGGAGGCGGGCGCGGGGCGCGTTTTGGGCAACGGGAGTGGACATGGTAGGTAGATAGAGCAGCTGACCCATTTGCGCGATCGACGATAAGGGCTCGAAACCCGTGAGGGAGCCGGAGCACGCGGTTGCGAGGTGTTCGTGGTGATGTATCTGATCTTGAAGCGAGGACCCTGCGTACTTATTAGTGTGACTGGAAGGTGCATTTTCAAAAACACCACCCACTTCTTGCCTTTTTTTGCTCTGCGCCAACGCGCACTCCGTGAACTCGGTGAGCCGGCCTCATCTTTGCGCTATGGCTCTGGAAGAGCTGAACCGGCACAGCGTCTCTTCTGTTGCCACGAGCTCGCGGCTCGACACGCTCGACGCTCACGAGCACTGTTCACCAAGTGAGTTTCCTTATTCTTTTGCGGCCGGCCAAACACTGACCTGGAAGCTAACAGCCTACACACACTTGCCTTTGTTGTACTCGACCTTGATACCGGTATGTTGCGGGGCCGAGTGCGTTAACGTCGAGCTGACGTGGGCGCAGGATGGCGTGTGACGGAGAAGTCGACCAAGTTGCCGAAGAAGAACGCCGGTGGGAACACCGGCTCACGAAAAGTGCCGCTCGCCGCCGCGGCTCCTCGGACTAAAGACGAAGTCCTCGGCGTCAAGAAACGTAAACGCGACGCGCGTCTGGTGCCCGCCGAGGACAAGAAAAACAACAAGAATTGGGCGAAAGGTGTTCGCGAGGACTATATTCTCGCGAAGCACATCGAAGGCTTCCGGACGGCGCGCGAGCAGGGCCGAGAGAAAGAAGACAGCTATCTCGCAGACGTGGTGAACGAGTACATGTTCTGCGTGGACTTCAAGCTGCGCCCGTGGGAGCAGCCGATGCTGCCTTTGCCGTTGTGGAAGAAAGGCATGGTAGCCGACGACAGTCATCTTGACGACGATGAGCGGCACGAGAAGGCCCAAGTAGCGGCGAAGGTCAAGAAGGTGTGTGAAGTCAACTGGGAGCGAAGGCTGAGCGCTGACGTGTGACGTTTTCCTCTTCAGCAAATACAGCGATGGCTACGCTACCGCGTCGACACCACTCGCCGTCCAGTCGTGAACACCAACGACCCGTACCGCATTCTCCTCGCTAGGCTGACCAACACGCATCCCGTCCATAAAGCCCGCCAAGGCTATCAGCAATTCATGCACGAGGATTACGCTCTCCTCATCGATCCCGATGTACAGCGTCGGTGGGCGGCTGGAGAGCGAATCAAGAAGGACGAAGAAGAAGATGAGGAGGACGAGGACGACGAGTTCTTCAACCTCGGAGACGATTCGGGCGATACGAGTAGCCCAACACCCGCCTTCCGCGCCAAGGTCGCGCGAGAGCTTTTCAAGGAGCTGCCGGAGGACGTGCAGAAGGCTTACAAGGAGCGGGCGGCGGCTGAAGCGAAGGAGAAGCGAGAGAAGTACAAGGCGTTGCTGAAGG
Organism: Mycena chlorophos; assembly: GCA_014461115.1. NCBI lineage: Eukaryota > Fungi > Basidiomycota > Agaricomycetes > Agaricales > Mycenaceae > Mycena > Mycena chlorophos. Next base: position 456,509 of record JACAZE010000002.1, on the reverse strand, counting down.
CATGGCCACCGACGTCCCCTGCGGCGCTACAAGAGTGCGTCGTGTGTCTGTCTCCTGCGAGTTACGACTAACTGACTTTTCTACTAGGGCCATTAACAACCTCGGCCATTTCCTGCGTCCCATTCTCAAGGGTCTGGCTGATGCGACGGGCCTGCAGTTCTTTCTGATGGGCGGTGGGCCCATGCCACAGTATGGTGGCGCGTTAAGGACGGTCTAGTACGTGGCCCTTCCGAATGCCGTGTTGCGCGGATACTAACGGACAATCCAGTCTCTCTTACGGGGTCAACAACGCGCCGTCGCCAGTCTCCTTCCACAACTACAACAGAGACGCATTCAAGACGGGCGTTATGGGTCTGATGAAGGATTATTTGAAAACGGCGTACAGTGCGTATTCGACTGTGTGTATATTTCGACTTGCTGAAACACGTTCAGCACCGGCTCAGTGCGGCTGTGGCTCTGACGCAGGAGCGCGAAGAAGAGGCTCGCTCGAACCCGACTCATTCGATGGGATAGACGGGGCGAGGGACCATCGTCGCAGCAGGGTCTCGACCTCGAGTCTCTGTTGCCTCTCGATGAAGAGAAGGCGAACTCGGCGAGTGGATCGGTTACGGGCGACGCAGAGGACGACGACGACGACGACGCTCTGTTGCTGCGCAGCGACGAGGACGAGCCCGAGGTCAACGAGGAAGAACGAGCTGATATGGGCTTGTCCAAGGCCGGCTCGTCGTCAAGGCTGGCTCGTCCAAGGCTGGCTCGTCCAAGGCGGATTCGTCAAAGAATGGCCCGTCGGGCGCATCGAAGGGCAAGAGGAAACGCGACGAGGCAAAACCGCCACCAAAGCCGAAGCCGACGGGAAGGATCAGGATCTGCACCCAGGTTTGCGTGCAAACTCCTGGGCTTCTCCACAAGCCTGATGCGCGGAAATTCATGGGTTACCCACCAATTCAGTTCTGGGCTCCGGCTTGAGGCTAGGATCAACTTCCGGCAACCCGGCAGCTGTGACATTTGTGACATCTTCGCCCAAAAAGAGAAAAAAGGCCGATCTCTACTTGGAAACTCCCAAAAAGGAAGTGAAATCAGCCGATGTAGCCCAGAACATGACATAGGTGACCTATTACCCAAAAAGGAAATTTTCCGTAGAATATCACGATTTTGAGATCCCATCACTGCCAACCAAAAAAGGCAATTTGTGCAGGTGACTATATACAGTTGGTCACATCATCACGGAGTTGATGGAAATCAAAGTTGTAGAGATTTGTAATCTGAACAATGTTTCTGTTTTGACTTTAGCCTGATTCATGCTAGTTATAGTGCTATTCAGGAAACAATATGCTGATTTGGCTGATTTCAGTCTGATTGCCATATATGTTGGCTTACAATAGGCCGTTTGAGCTGATTTTGGTACTCTTAGAAAGTGATTATTTTTCCTGGCGAAATGACATAGTGGCATCATACATACTATGATTTTGATCAAGGATCAAAAATAGAGATTAGATGATATTTTGTGCAAATCTTGGTCAATTTCAGTACTTAGTAGCTTAATATATGCCAGAGGACTGCTCCTTTCACTTTATCATTAAGTCCTACTCCTAGCATATGGATATGCATCTCTAAAGCCAGAATGACCACAAAAACAGTGAAAAAAAAGCTGATCCCTTCCTGATTGTGCAATATCATTGCCAGTTCTCGTCCGATTACATCAATCTCTGCAATTCCTAACGGTCCTATAACCTGACCTTTAGAAATGTCATGAAGTCTATTTTTAAACCCTTTCTCTACTGCATAAATCATAGATTACCTGGGCGGGCAAACTACACCGCCAAAGTGCCTCCAGACGTCAATCAGGCCGAGCGTCCAGCTGGTCGCCAGCTGGCGCGCTATCTGGACCCGGCCGGAGATCGGCTGGCAACCGGGTGATCGGCCCAGATCTCATTTCCAGGTGGCCGAGAGCTGACAGCGTACATCTCTGACAGCTGTTCCGCTCGGCCAAAACTTGGCGGCCGCGGAACTTAGAAAACTTTCCATCTTTGCTGCGACAGGCAGCAGCGCTAGTCAGCGGCGACATGCTCCAGGTTTCAGAACCATCAACACCTCCTTGATTCGTCACCCTATATAGCGCTGGCATTGGCGTCGGCGGTGGTGTCTTCTTTCCCTCGCCCACGCCGACGTTGCCCTTGTGTTCCCTCTAAACCTCAGAACCACCTGCCGACCCACTCACCGCGCTTGCCTCTGCCGCCACCGCACTCGTCTCTGCCGCCACCGCACTCGCCTCTACCGCCACCGCACTTGCCTCCGCCGCCTCGCTTGCCACCGCCGCCACCTCACTTCGCGCCGCCTCGCTTGCCACCGCCGCCAACTCACTTCGTCTGCACGTCGCCTCACTCTCGCTGACGGCCATGCACCTCCCGCTCCCGCCAACTCTTCATCCAGCATCCCAACGCCCGGCGTGCCGCCCATTTTCCCCAAGCCCGGCCCCCATCCTACACCATCTCGACGTCATCCGCCTACAACAAGATTTCTCATGGTGCGTTGCTCATCTGCGCCTTCCTTGCCCTTTACTGAGGCGCTCTATAGGTTTGGGTCGGGAGTCCTTCATGCAAATCCCGTCGACACCGAGGAGGTAAGCATCATCGGCCTGTTTCTTCCCATTGACTGACGACGTCGGAGACTGCGCTGTCAGCGTCGAAATATGCGCGCGGGTATGTCTGTCATATCTTCGTTTTTACTTCTGTTGACGCTCTCTTGCAGCGGCAGGTGTGGGTTGAGAGGACTCGAAGGCGGACTACTGGAAGGAGGTCGATGGGTGTTCGCGGAGCTCTGCTGTTGAGGACGTGGCGATGGACGCGGCGGGTGACGATGTTGACCGAGGGCTGGTTACCGTGCTACAGTACATACAATGGCGGTACACAACCTGAATGCATTTATTTTGCCATTTATATTCTGCGCGAGAAGCCCCGAACTGCCCCGAAACCACCCGAGGATGGCGCTGAGAGGTCACGCCCACCAAGCACTTCGGCTGGCAGCCAGCGGCGTTCCTACCTGGGAGCCAGCTGGCGGCGCAGGTGGATTGATGGAATCTGGATCCAGACCGGATCTATTGTCGATTTGGCCTGGAAACCATGTCGCAACCGGCCCGAGTCCAGGTGCCGATCACCACCGCTCCATCACGCCGATCCCAGGCGATTGACACCTGGGCGCGCTGGCGGTGTAAATCCACTGTGCATTCAATTCTTAATACATTCGCATGAAGTTTGGGTGAGACACAATATATAGTGCTACATTATCTCGTCTCAGAATATGAGGCCATTATCTGCTCTGGAAGCCCGGAAAAGCAGCTTGAAAATATTAGATAAAAAGAGCTGCAGTATTTTCTATGGATATGGAGCAAATGTAGATGGATAATAATTCTGAGGATGCTGAGTAGTTAAGATGAGTCTTATATAGCTTCCCACCCTAGTTGTAGGAAGATCGGATTGCCTCACAGCACAGAAATGCGATGGTATTTTGTTCCATACCAATGGTCATTAGCTTAGATAAGGTCCTACATGCATTTGGAGGTGTTTTGAACAATCCTACCTCAGATTCTGGCCAAATTATCTGAGCTGCTCAAGAGTTCAGGCAAGATGGGGTAGGTATGCACAGGCCCAAATGTTTAGGCTCTAGCAATGCACTGGCCGAAACACTTTTTTTTTAGAGCGCTCTTGGTGTCTTGAGGAAAGTTGTAGATACTATCCAAAGGCACTGTAAGGCATTGAAAGCAACCTTATCACTACAGTGGATCCCCGACAATTTCCTAATCAGTGTTATCTAGACCAAACAAGATTCACTTGTAGCGTCACCAGTCCTCGATATTTCTGGATACTTGAGGTGTGGTTGGAAAGAGGTTCACTGAAGCTTCCTTAAATAGGTGAAAATACCAAAATCTATAATGGTCTGCCAGCTAAATTGCAGGTACAATATTCAATCGTACGCTGGTCATTCTATGAGCAATTCTGAGGCTATCAAGATGCTCTTATGCTTAAAGGGTAGCCCTGGATGGCCCCTACATCTAGGTTCCAAGATCAACATTTTTGGATGAGAATCAAGGAAGCTATCACCTACATCGCTATTTTGCAATGTAGCCATTGAAAACAAAGTATATCTCAAGATCTACTACAGCTACATGAATGAGCAGTATAGCAATGGAACCATGCTATCCATATGAACAGTATGAGCCCATAGGCAAGTTGATTCATAAAGCAGACCCTGCTTTATAGACAAATCAGTGAGATCATGAATTAGACTTGAAATTGATTTGCCCATTGTGAGCTCAATTATGTACAGACAGCTCTAAAACTTTGCTATACTGGTCTCCTAGGGTGTTTCTTCAGCTAGTCAGTGCTATCTGTCAGATATGAGCAAGGGATCCCATGGCTATATAGAGCTAAATTAGTAAATGCAGGATATCTCCACAGGGGCTGATCCTAAGCTCATGAAGGTAGGTTCATCTTGTTTAGGCAACTCATCCCTACCTGCCAGTTTTTGTTTCATTCCATACAGCCAAGGGGCTGGCAAGAACCAGCTACATTTTTTTGCGCTATAACGGATATGAATCAGGCTAAAGTCAATTGAGAAACATTGTAGAGCTCAACGAGGGCTGCAACTTTCGTTTCTATGACAGCTGTGACAATGTCACATCTTCCCGGAGTCATCCGAAGAAATTTCCATTTTGGGAAAGTAGTCATATATTGTGACAACAGTAACATATGTGACATATTTCTATTTTGGGTAATAGATGACAAATGTCACAAATATTCACCAGTCACAGTGTAAAAACGCGATTTTTTTCTTCAGGCCATCACTGGATCATCAAGGGCAGCCAACGCTTGGAGCTGCCAGATGTAAGCATGATTAATCAGGATCACTGATGTGAGAAACCCATGAATTTCCGTGCATTGCCCTGTAGGAAAGCCTAGGGATTTACATGCAAAGCTGGGTGCATGAGCTGGTAGGATGGCGACCAACACAGGTTACGACTGCGCCTGCCCACACTCCCGATCCGACTTCGGCTTCCGCATCAACCTCGTCGTTGACGAGCGCGCCCGCGAAGACCCCGTCTCCATCGACATCGCCACCCGCCCAGGAACCGACGGGTCAAGCTCCGCGCTAACTCCGCAACCGCCCAACCCTGCAACGTCGCTGCCTAACCCCACAGCGTCGGCAGCACCGCCTCGAGTAGCAGCCAACTCGTGTCCCCGCCAACGACCACTTCCGCGACCGCCTTGACAACGACAGCAACGGCGCCAGCGACGACGCCAGCGGCGACGACGACAGCAACGAGGGCGGCGACGACGACGCGAACGCGAGGCGAACGCGAACACGAACGCGATGGAGGTTGACGATGTGCCCGCACCAGTCCCTATGGACTTGGACATCGTCGTACCGGACCTACCGTCAGATGCGGCGAAGTGGATGCGCGACGCATGGCCGGAGATCGCCAGCGAGAGCTTGGGCCCCACCCCACGCGCAGGTCTTGAGCTCGCTGGTGCCTCTCGAAGGATTATACAACTGGCGTAATGGCATGGGTCGACTGGATTCAGAATGCGCGAAGGTCGACACCCGCGCGCGTCGCTATCACTGACGTGGACGCATTCGGGAAGCAGTGGTGGGCATGGTGGACTGCAAACCAGCCCGGATGGAGGGAAAAGGGCGAGAATGGCCGGCCGCGTCGGGATAGCATGCCTCCTGCGGACAAGGAGTACGGCAAGCTGGTCGTGCCGGGCCAAAACGGCATGCTCAGTTTTGTGGCGGCGCTATTCTGGTGGGGGTGCGCCGCAAAGAGGATTGGGGCGCTCAGTGAGGAGTGGCTTGACGCGGCGGCAGACGTAGAGTGGATGATGCGTGGCCTGGCGGCAGCGTGGGTTGAAAAGGCGGAGTAGACTATATCATTCGAATTTCGATAGTAAAGGTCCTTACTTTATACGCGAGTGTTCTGTCAGTAGGTGTCCTGTGGAATTAGCTCCGTCTGGTCGATCTGGCTGTGCTGGCGATCACCTCATATGCGCATACACAGTCGGACTTGGTGATTTTGCATTCGAGTTGGAGGCACGTGATCACTGGACTTAGACGATTCTGCGGAGTCGACTGGGGTCTGATACTGATCATACGGGGTCCGCGACGCTGCTGGCGTCTTGCGCTGGGTCAGGTTGAAGAAACTGTGTGTATCTGAGCCATTATCAAGAGAGAAATCAGAGAGAAATCAGACATGGGAACTATAAGAGGACAGGTATTACGAGGGAGCAGTGTTGGTGCTTCGAGACACTATCCAAAGAGGTATTTCAATAGGCATAAGATAACCTTTACAAAACCAGGAAATACAGGCTGTTGAAATTGCTATTGCTCAGATACACTAAGTGCATAATGAGCAGGCTACTGGGGTGGGTGGTTGTGACGGGCGGGACGGCGGGCGTGACGGGCGGTATGACGGGCCACCGGCGCGTGATAGCGGGCCCGACGCTGGAGCGGGGCATGACAGATGGGCCCGACAATGGCCGAGGCCAGATGATGTAGGAGAAGGATCACAGGATCAGATATTGATGAAGGCCGAGCAGCCTTTTTAGGCAAGATCATTTGAAACAAACAAAAACATCCCAAAAAGGCAGGATACAATCAATCAATCAATAAAGCATCAAGCGCATCACAGATCGACCCAAATACAATCAAGCCATCAGTAAACTATCAATCCCATCAAGAACGATCAGTAAACTATCAATCCCATCAAGATCAAGCCTAATTAGGCAATTTGACCCGGCCGGCAGCTGCTTTAGGCGGGTAGCAGGATGATTGCAAAACGCCCCAACAGAGACCCTAGCTAGCTGCAGCTAGCACATTTGTAAACCGCTCCCCTAGCTACAGCTAGGGTCATTTTACAAAAGAGTACAGCTAGGGCTCTTCGTGCTATGTTGGTGCTGGATCGCTGTGAGGAGGAGGACGTGCGGCTGAGGAAGGAGCGTATTGCGCTGCAGGTTTGGTTTGCGGAGGAATGGAAGGTGATGGCTTTGGCCATGTCACAAGAAGGTACGCGCTTGATGGGGTTCATGATGATCATCAGTTTTTTGACTTGCAACACAGAGTCTGAATCACATATATTCCAGCTCCGTCTTCACCGCGACCATCTTTTACGACTCTACTCAACCTGGATCAAATCTCTACCCGATCTTGGGATTGATTTCTCTACTATCCCAGAATGGGGTCCAGATGATATGCAGCTTGCAGCTGCAACTGTTGCTCAGCAACAACCTGCTCGGGGCGAAGACGATGATGAGGATGGTGATGACCGGGATGAGAATGCGGATGATGAAGACCATGAGCATTTGGATGCTCTTGCACTGGTGGATAGCTACCGCAATGAGGGTTTTGATGATATGTATTATTAGTTTTTGTATTATATCTCTAACGTTTCAGCAACTTGACTCAAGCCTGAAGTAAGTCAAGCACTGTCACATTTAGATAGCTACAACAAGGACATTTTTTTTTTATATAATAATATGTATTTTGAGGTTCACTTCATCTGGAGCTTATATCTTATATTACCTTATGACCCTGAAGGCATAAGTGTAGGATAAAATACTACCAGATTCACCCCTTATGTAATCACTACAACTGATTCCTAACTAGAAGAACTTGTGTCTACATCTCTGGCCTAGGAATGAATGAGAGTTTCAATTCAAATATTTTACAAACAACTATACTTCTAAAAGGAATGGTGACATGTTTCAGGTACATCGCCATGTTAATCATTATTTCGAAGTTTTAAGTATCTTCCACTCAGATCTTCTATGGATCATATACTGATGCAATGACTTATCTAAAATTCTGGTCGCCATCAACGACCCAAATCGGGACGCCCCACTTGTCTGACAGGACCCGACACTTCCGACCCGACAATCACAAGCCCCATAGTAGGGGCAGACTCAGTCTCAGTGTCCGTTGGTATTACAATTGAATAAACTATCTGCGCTTGCCCCGTCCACCACGTCCGCCCCGACCCCGTCCACGTCCCCTGGAGCTTGATTGCGGCTGCCCCGCTGTTGTCGATGTTATGGCTCTCCCGCGCGTCAGTGATGCAACGGGAGATGTTGCTGCTGCGGGAGCTGGAGCAGCAGGCGTCAATACAGACGCGACGACGGCACCACTCTCCGAGCCTGAGAGGCTATCTTTGTTGCGCCGTTTCCGCGCCTGCCCACTGCCGCCTCCCTTGCCCTTTGCCCGGTTCTTTGCATCGGGCATCACCCGCTGTCAGCTTATTCAGTTGAGTTCATGAAAGGAATCCCGGGAGGCTGCCCAGGAATTCCATGCATGGAATGTGGGCCATGGCCACTAAGTGACAGGATGTCACTTGCAGGTCACTTGCAAGCCCGTTGGCGGTTGCGGAGTTGTGATCCCATCAAACCTTCACTAAATTTAATATCTGTTTGTGTGTTTATTTTGTCTATCTGGCACGTGTGATGCCGGCTAATCGGTGGAAACCTATTACCTCATATGTTAGACGAGTCCGTTATGTTTTGATGCGATCATCTGAAAATGATGAATTGATCTAACATGTTTTTAACGTTCTAACGCAGTTTTGTCTGTGTATGTTTTATGTCTTGGGCATTTGATGGAGATTGATGGCATCAGAAAACATAAACTTTATTTTGCACGCTACTACACAACCAGACACCGATAAGAGAGGATCGAGGCACGGCGAGAGTGTAGAAAAATTTTCAGCCGCCAAAATCACGGCTCTGATGAGCTCGGCCACGTCAAGAAGGCGTCAAGGCGCGTCTCTCTTTTCTCCCAGCCACGACTCACAATTGGTCCATGCACCAGGCAACTTCCCTCACCAAACCCTTCCACTTCTCGTCCACACTGCCCAAAGCCGCCGCCCACCAGCGCAATCCAATGAGGATGGTCAGGAACCCGTTCGGCCCGGGAACGTCCAGCGAGGAGTAATCGCCTGGTACCTGACTCAGGGCTCCCCCAGGCTGCTGACGCCAGTCCGGGTTCACACCGTACCACCACGCTGCCAGCGCATCGCCGAAGACAGCTGGGTCACCGATTTTCGGCTTGAAGCTGCCAGCGCGGCGCCGTCGTCCCCATTCACCGATACACAGCGGGCGTGTGGCGTCTTTGGAGGAGCGGAAGGATCGTATGTCGCTCTGCACATCCGGTCGCTGGGTCGTCGGTGAGTAACCATCAGGGCAGACTGGACTCTTTCACTCACCGGTGCTTCCGCAAAGCCTCGCGCCTGCTCGCGCGCGTACCATTTCCCTATGATCTCCGCCCAATCGCTCCCCAGCTCCGCGTCCTCCAGCTGTTTCCGCGCATTATCGGCCCATCGGGCAGGGTCTGGCTCCTCCTGGTCCAGGGCATCCGCCCCGCCGCGCGGCTTGCGCGCTTTTGGTGCCTTGCCCATGCCGTCCTTGTCCTTGCCCGTGCGCTCCTTCTCCTCTGCGCCTCGCTTCTTCGTTGCCGCTGGAGAGGGAGCAAGGGGATCGACGTCCATGTCGTCCGAGCTCTGCGTCGCGTTTTTCGCGTTGCGCGACACATCGTCCGGCTGCGCAGTACTCGCCGTCGCCGTCGCCGTCGCCGTCGCACTCGCCATTGCCACTACTGCCGTACTCGCGCCACTCGTCTTGAGCTTTGACGTGGAATCCAGTGCGTACTATCTTGCCTTGATCGTAGTCCTTTGTGCTCGTTTTGATCACCGGGGCAGACGATCCCGACGCGTGGTTCATTCGCCGTGCGGCAAACGCGGAGAAGACCGCTGAATCCAACCTCGCGCGCGCGGCCGCGATTTTGAAGGAGAAGGAGGGGATTAACGCGCAGCTCGCGCAGTGGGAGTCGAGCAAGAGACTGTTGGTCATCGTTATGCGCGCCTGCACGTCCGGCGGCACTCCGAGCGCCGTCGCTTCCCTCGTCGACAAATCTATCACTGCCCACTTAGTCGAGCTGGAAAAAGCCACCTCCCATCTGAGCACGGCATTCGCTGCGGCATTCGAACGTGTCGACGAGGCACGGGAGCAAGCCGCCGATGCTAATTATGTTCTCCAAAAGCGGCAGGAATTACGGGATTACGCAGCTGCAGTATACGGCGTGTAAAATTACCATAACTTTTCTTGATCCACATCGTTCCGAGTCCTCGTTTGAACCTTCCTCCTTCCTCTTCGCGTCCATGGCCGAGTCCCATCATGAGCACGATCCTGCCTGGTGCCGTGCCCTGCAGTTTCTGGTAACCAACCTCCACGTCAAAATATGCGCTGCGTGGGATGGACGCGAGCCAAACCAGGATTCAGGTCAGTGTCTCAGCTGAAAGCTCCTCGGTGTCGCTCACGCTGGATTGCAGTAACCGAAGATCTGGTTCACAAATATAATACGATGGCGACGGAGAAGGCCGACGAAACAGAAAAACTGGTCTCGGAACGCGAAACTCACGACGCGTCTCTCATTGCCGTCGAAAAGGTCATCGCGTTCGCCCGGACCGCCTACAACGATGCCATGACCCTCGCGGACGACTGCGACATTGCCCAAGAGCAGCACGATCGCAAAACGGCGGCCGCAGCTGCCGACATGGCGCGCTTCCACACTATGACCTCTTTGGCACGGCTTTCCGCGAAGAAGGGCCTGCAGCCGCCATATCCGCACCGCTGGACACAACACAGAATTCTACTCCGCACTCATCGGCGGCGCATGCACGCAATCTACGTGCAGCTCGCCCGTCGCGCTTCGAAGTCCTACTACGCTTCCGTTCGTCGCTCAACGCGTGTGCTCAACGCGTCCACGGAGAACATCCTCGAGCGCGCCCGGTATTCCGGGAGCGTCTCGCGCAACCACACCATTGTCTTGGTCTTCAAGTTGATCAAAATACACCTCGAAGAGGAGGCGGCGGCTTTGCGGGATGAGCATGCAGCTGCGATTGAGGATTGGTTGGTCTACACGAGCCGTTTGGAGATCCTGTTGACGGGGTTCAATTGATTATGTACATTGACGGGTGACATAATGAGAAACAAACTTTGCTCTCAACCATCTCACTGCCGACGACGTCGCTCTAGCAAGCCAACCTCGCCGCCCTCCGACGACATCGCTCTCCGCCAGTACCATTTCTCGACCCGCGCCGTCAAACGCCTTCTTCATCCGCTTTTTGTTCATCCGCTTTTCCCTCCGAGACCGCCGCACCACGCAGCGCCACAGATGCCAGCAAGCACGGATGTTAGTCGCAGCTACGACGGAGAAGTACAGCATCGGCTCTAGAAACGTAATCATTCCCATACGCCCACGCGGCGACGAGGCGCAAATTGGTCGACCCGCGGATCGCGTCCCGACTGAGCTTGCGGAATGCGACATACGACAATGCATGCTTTCTGGGCGCCATTAACGCTGCGTCGCAAATATGAAAAGTACTCTCACAAGGATTGGAAGATGCGCGTCGATTCCGGAACAGTCCAGTACGTCCGCACCGGCGGTGGAGGCAAGGGATGCTGAGTGATGATCGCCTCCACGTTGGGTGACGAGGTAGAAGCGAACTAGCCGTCCTGTAGGAGGCATCTCACAGGAAATTAATCAACATGTCCCTGAAAAATTATGCAAACATACCGGGTCGGTCCACATGGGCGGCGTTGAGGGCAAGGCGGCGGGAGTGGAATCGACCATATTTCCGGGGCGGGGACCTCGTAGTAGTCAGAAGCCAACGAACAGAGTCACAACTCGGACCCAACGAGGTGAGTGACATGACGGCGCCACCACACCTCAGCGGGTGCCGCCATGGGCCGCCACACAGTATACGCGACAGACGAAGAACGGGTCAACGCAGCCCAGGAATCTCGCCGTCGGTACGACGAGAGTGCTAGGTACCGACCATTCTCGTTGGATGCCGTTCGTTGTTGATTCACGAGCCCCACAGAGGCCAACGCGTCCGGCAAGCCTACGCCGCAAAAAGACGACGCGGCCGTAAAGGGGCAAAGATCGACTTCACTGGAGTCCCCCCGATCTGCTCCGAAGCCGACGCCGACGCAGCCTTCCGCCTTCCCACCGAACATCCACTTTTCCAAAGCACATTCGAAGACCCTCACCTGGCTCTAGACCCTTCCATGGCGGCATACACTAAGCCTCCGCCGTTCGCGGCGCCTTCTCACTCGATTGACGATATATCCGCCTTGGAAGCTTCGATTTACGGCTATCTGGCGAGGGTGGCCAGCGACGGCGAAGAGGACCTGCGAGCAGAGGTGGAACGTTACGGAGCGCGAGCTGCGTCTAAATTGTGCGCGAGAGCGGCCAGGTGCGAGAGGACGATATGGACGAACGTCAAGGCGTACGAGCGCGAAGCCCAGCATGCGGAAGCCGATGAAGTTACTAGAGCGATGGTCGCGTTGCATCGAAAGTGGGCGGCAAGGGAGTTTGTACGCATTCGTAGCTTGGCGTTCATGGAAACCCCCGCTTAGTTGCTGGTGAGATGGGCGTATAGCAAGCTAATATCGATTTTTTGAGACAACACAGATAGCTAAGATTCGTGGTTGATTGTCGGGGAGCGCACTGAAAACAATCACCAATACGTCAGAGACGACGGACGAAAGATCCCGTACCGCAAGCACCGGTGGATTGGTCATCCCGTTTTCAAAGCTTGGGCGGCACATAGAAGGTCCTGGATGTTCGGGGTGAAATCGAGTACCGGAACGGATGCATATGCTCACCACCTATGGTAAGTCTGAGTCAAGGGAGCGAAGAACGAGCAATGATGACTCACCCACGCTCAATATTCTCTCCGTCGGTGCGAGACCCTTTGGTAAACGGGCATTGGCAGGCCACGTCGTAGGACACGAGCAGTCTTTTACTCGAAGCGTGGCCAGCATTCGCGTTGCGGTAAGGTTCTCCCTTGTGTAGCGTCGGCGTGGTCATTGGGATGGGCGTAGCACAGCGCGCAGGGACGGGCACGGGCATGGGAACCGGGCTCGGCGGAGGGTTGGGCGCGGGTTTGGTCGACATGGAAGTTGCTGTCAAGGACGGATGATTAACATCTGGGTGGCTGTGTGACGTGTAAATCCCACCCTGCGAGAAACCTCCATGCCCAAACGAGCTGATCGCTTTGCCGCCGTTCCTGCGGGGACATCGCGCCAAACATTTTCCCTCTCCAGCCTAATCGAGTCGGACCACACTACGCTTGCATCCGACGAACGCCCCATGAATTCGGTAGTCGATGTCGTCTCAGCTGATGGACGTCGAGCGCGGCGCACGGAGGTTCCCCTCGGTCCGCCGCCCTCTCCTGTGAAAGCCGCTCGTCAAAGGCAACGCGAAGAGCAATCTCACACGTCGATGCCGTTCGCGCCAATTGCCGCAGACACCACGAACGCCGAGCTTTCTCCGCCTGCCAGTGCTCAGATGGTGGAAGTCGACGAGTCGTACAACATGGTCTTATGGTTCGACGGCGCCGATGCGCCGATGCTCAGCTCTGGTCCGTCGCAAGAGGAGCAGCCGGGCAAGGAACTGAGGACAAAACCACCAACCAAGGTGCCTCCTGCCGTGCGTAATCGTTTACGTGTTGCCCCCGGCGTGTCGAGTTAATTTGCGCCTAGGATCCCGCGTTGGCATCCTGGGCAGAAAGCGACCGGGACGATTTTCTCGACTTGTTGCTTTGGAATGATGGACGAGGACCATTCAAAGATGCTGAGCGCTGTCCAAGATGTAATGCAGCCGCGACGGATTCACCCCCGATTTATCGCTGTCGCGACTGCTTTTCTGGAGAAATGACGTGTAAGGCATGCTGTGTTGCCGCTCACACGGAGAATCCCCTCCACTGGGTCGAGGTAGTCGCGCTTTCTTCTCATTTTCAGATACATTTGGCTGACTTGATGCCCTGACAGTTCTGGAACGGGAAATTCTTCAAGCGCTCGTCACTAAAAGCCCTAGGACTTCGCATCCAGTTCGGTCATGCCCCACGAGAACGGTGTTCCGTACCTCACCCCAGCCATTCGGAGTTCGTTGTCATCCACACCAACGGCATCCATAGAGTGGCCGTCGATTTTTGTGGCTGCCATCGGCGCAAGGATGCTCATCACATCCAACTCCTCCGCCGCCGCTGGTTCCCAGCTACGTCGGATCAACCCCGCACCTGCGCGACCTTCGCGTGCCTGGACGCGATGCATTGCCACGCTCTCGAGTCGAAGAGCACACCTCGCGGTTATTACGACTCGCTGGTCATTCTTACCGACGGGTCCGGGCAGAAGCCGCCGGATCGCTACAAGGCGCTACTGCGGATGTTGCGTGCCTATCGGCATCTGCTTTCGCTCAAGCGAGGAGGTCGCGGCCACGATCCGGGCGGCGCCAAGGCGACTCGGCCCGGGGCGTTAGCTATCTTGTGCCCCGTTTGCCCAAGACCAGGAGTTAATCTCCCATCTGACTGGCGCTCGGCGGCTCCCGGCAAGCAGTAAGTGGACGGACCGCATCCCCGCGCTACTTCCCGCTCATGATGTTTAGATGTATCTACACGCTTTTCCTCGCTATGGATGCTTGCTTCCATCTGAAGCGCGGCATGATCTCAAGCTGGCTGAAGGACCCCGGCTTGGGCACCGGCATGTCGTACATGCTGGAGTGGATTCCTTATCGCGACTTCCTTCTCACAATAACGGATCAGCAAGAGGTATGGCTTCTATTTTGTGGTGGCGCCGGCGCTAACGGGCGAACAGATGAGCTCGTGTAGTGGCCTTGCGGCTCTGGATCACGCGAATACGAAATTCTCGCGTGGGTACAGTGTCACCGGTGTCGGCATGTGCGTATGTGCAAGGCATGAATTTGTTTTGCCCAACGCTGTGGGGGATCTGCAAAAGGGCGAAAGGTACAGCCCGTCGCACTTGGCAACTCACGACTAATGATCCGCGCCAAAGATACGGCAACATGGACTATATTCTGGCGTCTGCTCTTCGACACGTCTCCGGTGATCTACACAAGATAATATCTTACGACATCGCCTGTCAGTGGTGGAAGGACCTTCGCCAACGGCTCGCTCAGCTGCCGAAACTGGTTCGACTCAACATCATTCTCGCGATGTTCCGCTTTGTCGTGCCAAAAATGCACATCAAGGGACATACGCTCGCATGCCAGCTCCTCTACTCGCTATATCTCGCCGTTGGTAGTGGCCAAACAGACGGCGAGGGCATAGAGCGCCTCTGGTCGCTCATCAACGGTTTGGGGCGCAGTACGAGGATGTGTGGGCCCGGCGCGCGCGCGGATCAACTTGACGATCACTGGGCTTACTCGAATTGGCGCAAGCTGATTGGGTTAGCCGCGATTCTGCGTCGACGGCTAGACACGGCACGCCAAGAATTCCAGAAGCAAACAGAAGCATTCGAAGCGCTGAGCAAGCAGCAGGAACAGCGTGTCCCGATTTGGCAGAAGATGGTGCAGGATTTCGAGGCAACGCGCGTCGAGGGCGAGCCAGAGCCGCAGAACCCGTACGAGGCCACGGTCAAAGGTACGCGCCTCGACTTTTGTTTGATTTTACTAGTCGAGACTCGAGACGCTGAATATCTGAAGGCAAAACCGAGCAAGAAGTGCGCCAGGAGCTCTCCGACCTCGAGGAGAAAGAGGCGCTCGCGGGTGTTCCGACTATCCACGAGGTCAGTCCTAGCTCGTTCATTGCATACGCGCTCGAACTGGAGGAGCTGCAGTGAGTGAAGCTTTTAGTGCTTTTCTTTCGCTCACACGCCAAGACGTCGAACGCGTATCCAAGCCGAACTCAAAAAGGCTAAATCAACCGCCACGAAAATTAATCTCGGCAACATGCGCCGCAAGATTGAGCAGATGCTGGCCAAGCTGCGCTCTCTCCAATCGACCTACACCCCCGCCGCGCTCGTCCGCCTTCAGCACCAGGAGAAGAAGGACGAGATCCCCTCCGACGTGCTCCCAGAGAACATCCCGCTGATACTGCCATCGGCGTTATCGCCCGAACAGCGTCGGAGCGGCTGTACTGCGGGAATCGCGGAGGTGGAGATAGCGCTGCGCCAGGCCCAGTGTCGCGTGGCGTTGCCCTTGCTCCGGAATCAGCTCCACGTCAAATCCCGACTACTGCTCTACAAGGAAATCAGCTCTCGTCATCAAGCTATGAATACGCGTTCACGAACCCTCATCAATCGGAACGAAAGCCAAGTCAAACTACATGCCGAAAAATACCAAGCGGCATGGCGGGCTTTGCGTGCGTTGCTCGGCGACGAGAAGTTGGATTTTCAGCGTCTGCGTGTCGAGGACATCAGATGCATGGAGGACGCAGAGACTGTAGATCAGAAACTCGCCAAGGAAGCGCGACGGCTAAAGGCGCAGGCTAAGCTGATTGCCATCGGCGAGCTCCCTCTCGTGGATACAGCCGAGGAACGGCTTCGTGCGGATGACGACGACGACAGCATCTCAGTCGCGGCGCCGTCGGCACAGCACGGAGCAGCGAAGAACCTCAAGAAGCCTGGAGAAGGCAAGCGGATCATGTCATGGATCTGGAACACGACGCGCGTCAATGGATCAGAAGCGGAACTAGAAGATGGCTAGTCTTGTTCTCTTTTCTTCCGTTTATGTCGCTGATTAGGTCATACAGCTCTGCGTATTGAGTGGTGTAAGGCACTGGCCCGAACTCGGCGTTGGAGCGAGGAAGTCCGCATTTTGGAAGAAGAATGGCGGCGCTTGCCGATCTCTCTCCAGCACTGGGTCGCCAAATGGGCGGCACGCGGAATCGCCGTGCAAGACGCAATCAAGGACCAACAGCTGTCACCGGCTGCGGAAGAGGTAATGGAAGGAAAGGCTGCATATGCCGCGAAGCAGTGCGACGTGTTCTTGAACCTTATTGGGCGCGCGGAAGAGGTCAGAACGGCGCCAAAGCTTAAACGCGGCAGTCGGAAGCCGAGACCCAGCGTGCCGACAGGTGCGGACTCAGAGTCAGAGCCAGTTCCGCATCCCGACGAACCCGACGACGAGCCAGAGTCGAGCGACGACGAGGGAGTCGGGGAGAAAGCCTTCGGAGACGCAGAGCAGCCATTGGAGGCGGGTGATGCAGAGGATATGTACTAATGTACTAGACTACTTCCCGTAGCGCACGCGCCGGCCCTCGCGATCCGAGTCGGCCACAGCTATGTTTTTCTGTTAATTACCTCCGAAAAAGACAGTGGCGGGCGGCGGAAACAACCGCGCGCAGACGTTGACACACGATCCGCTCGTATGTTTGATCCGCCCGCGCGTTTTCTGGGAAACAACCGCCGCCACATAATTGAATGGATGTTTGATCCGCGCTCGTATGTTTTCTGTCGAATACCGCTGGCGCGGAAGGCGCGGAAGATCACATGATGACTTACATTAGACTTAGTAGGCGCAAAGGATCACATGATGAGACTTAGTAGGCGCAAAGTCGGCAGGATTAACTTGACCTGTCCTAAAATGGATGTTAAGCAATCAGCATCAGAGCTTAGAGGCATGCCGGGCCCGGCAGTGACGCCTAAAGACTCACCCGAGGTCACCCGGAGCCGGAATGCAGCGGAAAAGATTCCATGCATGGGACTTTGGGGCATCGGCCCGGGTTCCATGCATGAGATGGGCTGCGCATAGTGCCGCTGTGTCTCGTTCCAGCTACTCTGGTGCGGCGGAAGGCGCTCCCGTGGAGGCAGAACAGCGTCGCCACCACGCGCAGATGTATACTCCATCATGTCCGACACGGCATGCTCCAAACCCTCCAACTCCGGCGTCGAGTTCACATTCGTATCCGGGGCGGCTTCCAAGCGCGCTGTCAAGATCCAGAGCTGGGCACAAAGTCGAGAAATACGGGCCGGGTCGTGTTTCGGAGAGACGGGGACAGGACTGGGACTAGATGGTGATAACGACACGGGATCGCTTGCCCAATACGAGGCCTCACGCTCGGGGTCGGACGCCGTGGTGGACTTGCTCAAGTTGGATGAGAGCGAGACATTGAGAGGGTCGAGTTCTTCGCGAGGCCCAGACGTAGTCGCAGTCGATGTTGCTTTTGCCATCGGGAGAGGGATAGAGGGCGCGTTGTTGGACTCAAAGTGGGTCTGGACAGCACACAGGTGCTTGCACAACGACACGAGTGGGAAGTCGGGGCAGCTGCAGGTCAGCGCTGGAGTCGACCTCGTAGGAGATTCCGGCACGCGCCCCGACGCGACGAGGCACGACGATGCTCCTTCGGGGGTGATATCTTGTGCGGTGATGGACTCGGGCGTGCTCGACGATCATCCGGCGCTTCTCTGTCTGCAGATCGTCCTCCCCAAACCCGTGCTCGTAGCGATGTTGTTTGCGGACGTAGAATGGGAGAACCTCGTAGATGAGAACGTGGAGCAGGTGGTCCATGCGCCTGTTGCGAAGACCCAGCAGGAATTTCGTCTTGAGGACGTGATGCCAACTAGAGAAGGACTGTCAGCGGAATTTAACCAACCAGAGGGATTAACGCACGCTTCGACTAACATGTTCGTGTCAATGTCGGTGAAGATCTCCCGTTTCGTTCGCCAGATTGCCGACCACATCTTGACGACCTCGTCCTTCATCCACAACTTGCGGAAGTAGTCTTGGAACGACTCGCTTGTGAGCTCCGCCACCTGGCTCCACAGATCGTCGAACTCACACTGCGTCGTCACCCGCAGCAGTCGGTGCAACAATGCCCATGCTTCCGGGTATGTCGTCTTCCCCAAATGTTTTCCCCCACGCGCGGAGAACATGCCACCAGCACAGAAGAATAAATGCGTCGGGGAATGCACGCCGGCACGCGCGTTGATCTGCGCATCGTCGAAGTCGGTCATGATAAACTCGGGGCGGATCGTGGGGTTGTGCTTGATGACGGTCTTGAGGAAGAAGAAGATCGTGGACTCGGTCCCGCGCGATGCAAGCAACCATGCGACCGGAATCCCGTGGCCCCAGTTATCCCAAACGACGAGTGTGAAGAGGAGCAGGTTGGCGTAGACGGTAGTGTTGTGTGTCGCGTCGATGTAGAGCAGATGTGATGCATATTTCGTGTACATGCGGCGCTGCCATGGTGTTTGGATCGCAAGGAAGAAGACGTCGGAGTCGAGATCGGAATCGGGTGGTGGGGCTTTGGCGCGAGGCTTGAAGAAAAGAACGGTGTTATTCCATCCGAGCTCTTCCACCACCTTGAGCACCGACTTGCCATCGTCCCGATGCTTGCAAATGCGTTCGGCGTCGACGCGCTTTCGGATGAGGGAGATGTCGGCGGTCTCGATAAAGTCCTTCCGAACGCTTGTCGTGCTCGTGACGCCGTCAAATGGCGAGTACGTCTCGCTGTGCAGCTTCTTCAAGATCATGTCCGTGGACAGCCCGTCGCGAATGTAGCCCGCAATCAACTCCCGCACCTCCTCCGACAGTCGCGTAAATGGCAGGTTTTTCGCGCCTGTGTCGTGGTTGTGTTCGGCCGCGCAGCCAACCGAGGACCCGCGAGTTGCCGTCGTAGGCTTTGACAATAAGGGCGACGCGGCATTTTGTGACTTTGCGGGCCTTCTTTTTCTTGCGGTCGGGGAACTTCTTCGGGTACCGTTTGTCACCTGTACCCGCACGGCTGCAAATGTAGCGCATAGCGACAGTGCCGGACTTCGACGCTGGATATCCATGTCGCCGAACGAGCTGGATGCTGGTTTCCGCCTCAAGTCCTGCAGCCACACTTCGAACTCGGGCCATGAATCCCAAGAGTGAGTGTACGTCCGCTGCTCCAGATCGTATGTGAGCGTGGAACGCGTCGAATTTTGGCGTTGTGCGGGTGGCGGGATGTGGTCGAGTGCGATCTGGAAGGTGAATTGCGAGCTTGTCGGGGGATTTGCCAATGGACTGGCTGAAGACGCGACAGGTCCTGAAGACGCGACAGGTCCAGAACCCAGGCAAAAGACGCCACAGCCTGGCAAAAGCGCAGGCGCGGGCCGTGGTGCTGGCGGCGGAGGCGGCGGATGTGGAGTGGGGTTTGCTTGGTGGCGAAAGGGTGGATTGGATGGGAGAGAGATCGGCGGCAATGCAAACGGCTGCCAACGCGGTGCTGGCCCGCCGGTAGTGTTGAGGCTCTTGCAGCTACTGGGGCAGATAGTACGGCCCTGGGACAGGCGCGCCAGTCAGCACTCGGACAATTCGCTGTCGCATGGTCGCACACCTGTATCAAACACGTCCCATGGCCTTGGCTGCGTTTGCGCGTCATACGACTAGTTCGGAGGATTGGGCGGCGACAGATTGAGTGGTTGCAAGTACAGTGGCGGGTACTGCGGCTGAGCTGAGTGAGGTGGTGGGTGCATCGACGGCGAGGGCGAGAACAAGCGTGAAAGACTCACATGCAGGCATCGGTTGCAATTCCTTTGCATCGTTTTCAAGCAAGATATAATACAGAAGAGTACGATGATATAGTACATGCAATGCTACAGCGAGTCAATGAGAAAATGCTAGTGATGTAAGGTGATACAGACGGGTCAAACAGGCGACAAACTGAATGACGATGTAGACACAGATGTCAAGGGTGGGGTAGACAAGGAGGAAGGGTTGAGGGAGGAAGCGCGAGATGGGATGGTGAGCGAGAGCCGAGGTCTTTTGTGGGTCTTCGGCAAACAGACACGGGGCTCGTCGCAGTCTTCGTCGTCGGTGTCGAGGATCTCGAGCGTCTCGTCGGCGTGACGTTTGACGCGAACCATCGGTGCTGCCTGCCTCGTTCGCGAGGCCATTTTCGTCATCCTCATCGACAACAACGACCTCGGGCTCGGGTTTGGGCACATCGGGCGGGAGACGGTCCAGGAAGCGATGGAAGACGTCGCAAGCGTCAGGACACTCAGCACCGAGGTCGCGAACGATGACTGGCTGGCCAGCAACGAGACGGTGCGCGTAGGTTGCCTCGACCTCCATCCAAACGCTGTACGTGAACGAGAAGGCCTCGTAGCGCTCGTTTTGGTTGCGACGGCGCCACAGCGGGTACTCCGGCGGGTCCTGCACCATGGAGATCGTTGCCGCACCGCGGATGGCCCACAAGATGAGCAGGAACTCGAAATGTTGCTCGGGGGACGGGGATGGGGTTGCAACAGCGGGGAGGGAGGGTAGGGAAGCTTCGTAAGCTGCGCGGTTCTCACGGATGGAGCGGGCAAGGTCGAAGTTGCGGGGGATACGGACTGCGGCTAGGTGAGCGAGTGGCTGGTGGTCGGTAGCGTCGCTGCAGCCACCGTGCTTGCTCAGGCAGCAGCCGCGGCACATGTTGTGCGTGCACTCGCGGTCAAACTCGTCGTCGTCAATGTGGACCTGGCAGTCACGCCCGGCACATCAATAGGCTTGCTCGGCGAACGCTAGGTCTCGGTGTCGCTTCGGGCGAGGAAAGCGGGCGTCGTTGACAGGACGCTGACCCAGCCTGTATCCGCCGAGGAAATGCCACTTGTTGCACTAAGAGAGGTCAGCGAGGTCACACAAAGGGCGAGCTCGACGACGCACGGCGAGAAAAAAGCAGTACGACCATAGCTTGCCGTCGGTGTCGCAGTAGCGCAGGGTAACACGCGTGTTGCAGTTCGGCTTCGTGCAGCGTGTGGGGGGATTGTTGATGTCATGTTCGCAGTACTTGGACTTGGCCATGGTGGGAGGGGACGCAGGCGGGAGGAGATGGTGGTGGAGGGGAGCAAAGGAGTGGGCGGGTCGACATGGCGAGCTTGGCGTGCTGTCAGCCAAGCGGGTCGGAAGCGTCGGGTCCTGTCAGACGTGGGGCGTCCCAATTTGGGTTGTTGATGGCGACCGGGAATTCTAATAGTGGATGCAATGTATACTGGTTTACGATGACAAACATATGCAAACATGCATTGTGAGATGCTATTCTGAAATTTACATTGAAGTCAATATATTTGAAAATTATTGGAATGTCCCAGCTAGAACTCTTTCAAAATGGGATATCCCTCTCCACCAACACCAGCCAGTGGGACATCCCACATCCTGGGACATCCCATAGCTGGGTACTGCCTTGCTGGGTGGGATATCCCATAGTTGCTCAATATAGAAATTAATAACAATTACTTTAATAGGTATTTGCTGATATGTAAACCCTGGCCAGGGATGTCCCATAGGTGGTCTTGGCCTCTGTACCTGGGATGTCCCAGGTTGTGGGATGTCCCACTAAGGACCTATGTCCCAGGTAGATCCAGGTCCCTTAGGGTGTAGTGTCTCATAGTCCCACTTACATCCATAGGGTATAGATTAGGGGGTGACTGAGGTGATTACTTCTTCTATAACACATGTCTCCCCATCTAAATCAAAT
Source organism: Mycena chlorophos (assembly GCA_014461115.1). Lineage (NCBI taxonomy): Eukaryota > Fungi > Basidiomycota > Agaricomycetes > Agaricales > Mycenaceae > Mycena > Mycena chlorophos. Next base: position 434,245 of record JACAZE010000002.1, on the reverse strand, counting down.
CTAGATCCATTTGGAGACTTTCCAGTCATCGACTGAATCGCGCTCCACTGAGCCACGTTGGCCACGTTGTCGCCACGTCGGGTCTTGGCCATGTTGCGGAGTCTCTTCCACGTCGCCTCCGAGTCATCGTTCCTCAATCGCCCATCATAAAACTTACAATTTCATGTTCACGATCCTGCCTATCATTTCAGTCTTGCTCATTGGTGGGGCTCGCGTCGAGTATTTCAAGTTTCATGCCGGAGCGGAGCGACGGCCTGCCTAGTGTCATCTCAAGATGTCACATGGGACGGTGCTGCCCCAGACAATATCCCTCATTGCCTCATGCACCCATCATTCATTCAACTATTTGGGGTCACCAACTCCACCAAAGTTCATGCTCTGATTTATCACAATGGTAGCACTCATCTTTATCCAGCAGGCATTCCACTAAGCTACTTACAGAGCTACTCCCAGCTTTCCTTGCCATTACAGGAGCACCAACATATTTGACCAGACAGCTCTTACATTTCCGCCTGGTAAAACTTTTGTGTTCACAAAATACAGAAGTGATCGACTCATGTCTTGTGTAGAGGGGTCAACTAGCGGTTATTCGACACATTCTCAATCATAAACAAGCTGATCCCATACCTCAGGATGCCCTGATTTATTTAGAGCAGAAGTTTGCCATCTGGTTTCCACCTCAGAGCCTTGATGGATGGTTCAACCCCAGGGAGGAGAAGCTCATCTTAGAGCTCCAATCACAAAGTCTGCCTCATTTTGACTTGGACTTAATGTTCAGGCCAAAGGACAAAATCTTGCCTTCTCAACTACTTCTGAAAGAACCTGAAACTCTGGGTTTTTGTTCTGATGAACATATTCTATCGAAGATGTCGCAAGATAATATCCTGCACTTCATCACTCGCCAGTGGACTATGGAGTGGGTTCCGGATCACCACAGGTAGGGAACATCACGGGTATGGGTAACCCGCACGGGTATGCGGGTAAAACCCGCGCGGGTACGGGTACGGGTAGCTGCTCGGCTACCCGTGAACCCGTGGGTCGGCCGGCCCACGGCTGTCCCTCCGCCGAGCATAGTTCTGACAGCACCAACGGGGCTTCGGTGGCCTGTTTGACTGTTGCAAACAGTCAAACACGGCATAAAACTGTCAAGGTAGTGCCAATCCCTCGGCAAATGACCGGCGCCGAGCCACGGGTACCCGCGGGTAACCCGTACCCGTACCCATGGGTCACGGGTATGTGGCTGTGCGGGTACGGGTACGGGTAGGCCCTGGGGTACCCACGGGTTTACCCGTGATGTTCCCTAACCACAGGCAGCTGGGTGCAATATATAAACAACAAGAAGCCAGGCAGCCTGCCTGTGCAGGGATCATTGCATCTCTCGGCCCTGGCAAGAGGAAACTAGGCTATCAATTTGTAGCAAAGGAGGAGTTGACCCTTAGAAGGTCTGTATGCTTCATTTTTTTTAGGCTGCCATGATCACTGAAGGTGATTACAATAGATGGCGAGCTTCGGAACTTGACTTGAGCGACGGAATATTCTACCTCCTCATTTCATTCGAGTATTCCAACTTGGTTCAATATTCAATAAGCAAGTTATTATCCTTGCGTAGGTTTCAGCATATAAACTTTTGACTTTCACCCCGAGCTGACACGGGTCTTATTTCCAGGCCTTGATCAGGGTTATTGTAGGGAGTGTCCCAAAACTTTCCTTCCAAACAACTGATTCTTTTGCAAGTCATCTGCACTGAATATTATTTGAACTTCAGCCACCATGCCAAGAAATCCGAGTCCCCTTTCCACACATATGATCCATACACTCTGGCAGGAACTTTTATGGCAAGCTCCGAGCCACTGGATGAACTGTACCTCCTGGTTTCTGTCCCAAATAGATTTCTGGACAGCAGCACCACTCACATCACAAAACCTGACTTGACTGCATTTTGGTCCCAGGATCCCACTGGTGCTGAACCTCTCACACAAGAGCGCTGCGATGAACTGCATCTTCCACATATGTTTGTGCATCTCTCATATTTGGGAATATGTCTGCAGCCACAGAGTTTGCAACTGCTGCATCAATGGTGGGATATTCAACGGGCGAGGAAGTAGGACTATCATATACAAGATATTATGTTATGTATACTTTACCCCTGCGCCTCATATGAATTGCTCCGATGCTTCGGCGTAAACGACCAACTCTCTGGCGCAGGACCCAAAAAACATCTCCGAGATGCGCACCCAGTCACGGCTATCCGCACTCGCAAGCAGTGTCTCTGCGCAACTAACATCAGCAACCACATAAAACAGCAGAACCAAGGACGCACCCAAATCATCCCGCCCGCGAAATGCCCCCGGGCGCTCATTCATCCGCGCCGGCAACCGCTCCAGGATCCCCAGCGGGACGTAGCGGTATTGGAACGAAAGGCTCTCGCAGACGTAGCGGCGCGTAGTGTTGACGCCAGCGGTGTCAGTACCAAAGTGGCTGTGCGTTTGGCGATGTAAGTGTTTGCTCACGTGACCAACCCGTATTGAGAGGGAAAACGTACGAAAGACCGAATTCAGCTAGCTTGCGGATGCCATCGAGCCGCTCGCGAGAGCTGATATCCCATTCGCGCCGCTCTTGGATCTCGGTGAATAGCCACGGCTTGATCAGTGCCCCGCGAGCGACCATGACCCCGTCGACGCCATAGTCGCGGACCGTGTCCCAGTAGGCCGTGCCGGAGAAGCAGTCGCCGTTACCGAAGATGGGGATGCGGGGGACTGCATGCAGCGTTAGTACTTGTCGGTTGAATGGGGAGCGAATAGAAAACGAAGTGCAGGGGCGCAAAGAAGGAGACACTCACGGCCTTCGTCCGCCTCCCTCTCCCGAACCGCGTCGACACACATCTTGATGTAATCCCAGTCTGCGAGCTTTGTATACCGCTGCTGCCGGGTGCGTCCATGCAGCTGCACGACACTGGTCAGTCTTGCAGACAGCAGATCCAGCAAACGTACCGTCATGGCGCTAACACCCGCCCACCCGCGTTCCCCAAACGTTTCGCTGGTACTGGTACCCTCTCCGAGCAAGCGCGGCATGAGTTTATGCACCGTATTTCGTCCCTCTTTTACGCCCGTACGCATCTTCACCGTCACGGGCACTTCGCCCAAGGCGCGGGACATGCCTGCGACGAGACGCGCGAGGCGGGACGGGGTGTCCAGTACTGCACGAACGGGGACATTAGTGCCAAGGCCAGACACAGGGACAACGAAAACGAAGACACGCACGCGCACTCCCACTCCCGCTCTTGAAGACCAAGTCAATCGGGCATCCACAATTGAGGTCGACAAAGTCCACCCCGCCACTATCCCCGATCTCTCTTGCGAGCAGCTCCGTCGCGCCGACAAGGGCGCCGACTTTAGAGCCCGCGATTTGCACGCCGAAGGTCCGTTCAGAGGGATGTCGCCGGACGAGGGACCATTCCTCGCGAGAGCCAGTGAGGAATGACGTCGCGAGGCCCACTGCGAAGGTATTCTTGTGAGACTGGCATGGACTGGGAAGTAAAGACAGACGCACTCTCGCCGCAGGTGATGTCCGCACCGTACGAGACGCAGAGACGGCGGAAGGGGAGATTGCCGACGGTGGTTAACGGCGCAAGGTCTGTTTAAAATCTCAGGGTCTCGTGAAGGAAGAGACGGTCGAAAACGCACACGTCTTGCCCTCCCAGTGTAACCGCTTCCGCTCAACCGCGCGCATGGGTACATCCGGCGTGTCCTTGCTGGCGTCGGCTGGCCCTGAGGCTGGCCCTGCTGTCCGCTTCGCGACGATGTCTGCTGCATCGATGACCATTCCGTCCTGGTCTTGGTCCACCTCGCCAAAGACCAGACCGCCCCCCGCTAGCTTCTCGACCTTCGGCGCCGGCGCGTTGGGTGTCCGCTTAGCGAGGTCTTGTTCGTCGGCCTTCTTGTATTCGTCGGTAATCGGTAGTGGGTACTGCGCGCCGAGTGAGCAAGTGAACGAAGAAATGAGAGCTCGGAGACACACACCTTGCGCGCCTTGAGCAACTTCTGCGTCTCCACCGACAACCGGTTCACCTCCGCGCCCGCCACTGCCATCCGCGCGCGCTTCTCCTCGTCCACCACCAGTTGCAGAACGCCATTCTCGTCCAGCTTCGAGTGCGCGGAAAGGTATCGACACCGGAAGCCGAACCTGCAGAGCAGATCGAGTCATACGTCGGCACAATGCAGGAAAGAGGCCGAGGGACAACGCACCGGCAAACGCCCATCTCCTCGAAGATGGGGCACACCGTCTTCCACTTGTATGCGCCTGCATCCACCGGCGCTCCGCTCTCCACTGGCGGCGGCACACGCATCGTCGGAACGTCCTCCGCAGCGGCCAGTCCGAGGTCCGGGGGCTGCGATGCGAGGTAGGCAGGCACGTCGTGGCTCAATCGGCACCTACTCGCCCGTTAGCTCTCCACCGCGAGAAACAAAAGAAGCGCGAAGGGACTCACTTATCTCCCCAGTCGCAGACACTCCCAGTAGCCACGGGATAACACAGCGCAACCTCGTCCTTCACCGTCCCGAATCGCCGACCCGTATTCATCCCGCTGCGCGCCTTCTTCTCGGCCTTCTTCTCCGCTTTTGTCTTTCTCCTCCCGTTGGAGTCTTGGCCGTTGCCGTTGGCGTTGCGATCCCGAGCATCCCGACGCGCTGGGGCGCCTTCCGCTGCGTCGTCGTCCGGCTCCGGTGCTGCGCCATCTTTTTGCACGGGGAGGAGAAACCTGCGCGGTAACGGGTAAGCTGCAATGGTGGGATGGCGAGGAAGAGCGACTCGGGTTTTATGGGCGCGATTCCCGGCGCGTGCGTCGCCATCGCCTGGCCTCGGAGCGAGCGATGAAGAGTTTTTGCAAGATGACGTCGCGACTAGTCACCCCTTGTTGACGCCAGATTCTGTTCTGTTGTCCCAGACTCTCATCATCCGCTCGCGGCTTGCGTTGTCTTCCTCGTTGCTCCCTCCGTAGGCGCTGTTGTTCCTCTTTTAGTGCGTTTTGTACCTCACCACCAAATGCAGAACAATAGGTTGATGGTTGCGCGGCCTTTGGTTGTCGCTCTCGCGCTAGCAGAAGGAAGACAAGGCCTGCAGCGCCGCATCTGCAGATCCTCCAATAAGGAATTTGCCTCCGCTTTTTGGACTCCGCGGCGCATAATGGACAATGTCTCAAGCCGTAAAGGCGCCGACGCGTACATATACACGTTGTGCGCCGTCGCCGCTCCCACCTCTCCCCTCTAAACGCCTCTGGCCACGATGGCCGTTTCTGCTCCTCAATTTCCATCCCAAATCGCCGAGCCATGGGCGGCGGAAGGCGTTAATGCGCGAATCGACCACTCCGCGTTCACTGCTGTCTACGAAACGAGGGTACTTATCGACAGTCGAGCTGGTACGTGGTCCATTCCGTCCCCGCCTTCTCGAGCTGTGGCTCAACCCTCACTGGTAGCCGTCGAGGCTCTTCGCCGACACCACGTTGTTCGTCAAGCAGTGCACGATTCGCGCGAGCTGAGCTGCCTCCCGCGGTGCCATCCCGGGACGCGGAAAAACGCCTTCGACGAGCTCCGAGCATGGGCCAGCGACGAAGCTGGGGACGAAGCACCCATTCTATGGCTCAATTCCTCAAACGGCTGGGGCAAGACGACGTTATTGCTCAGCGTCGCCGACGAATGCTCCCAGCTGGGCTGGCTGGGCGCCTCGTTCTTCTTCAAGAAGGACGACAAGCGGCGCGGCTCTGCTGCGGGCTTGGCGTCAACGCTAGCTTGGTCACTTGCACAGCACTGGCCGGAGTACTGCGAGGCCTTGGAGCTCGTGCTACGCTCGGATCAGTCGATTCTTGGTCGCTCCGTGCAGGCCGAGTTTCTCGCGCTGCTCGGCAAACCCACTTCCTCGTTGCGGCCTCCGCAAGGGATCGGGAGCTTCATCTTCATCATCGACGGGCTGGACGAGTGCAATCCGCAAGACAAGCACAACGTCGCGCAGGCTGTCCTCCAGCTCGTTACAGCGTATCCCGATCTCCCTATTCGGTTCATCCTCTCGAGCGTGGAGGACTTCGACCTCAAGACAATTCTGCAATCTCCGCAAGCGCAGAACAACGTTTGCTCCTTCGAGCAAGACAATTCCACGTGGCCCCAGAACTACGAAGATATTCGTCGCTTCCTCACCGACTCTGCGCAGCGCATTCGCAGCGCCTTCCTTCCCCACATCGTGCTTTCGGATGAATGGATGTCCTCGGACCAGATCGACCAAATCACAAGTCGCTGCGCCGGCTTATTCCTCCCTGCGGCTACGGCGATCGCCTATCTGGAGACAGCGCGCGGCCACCCGCAGGACCATCTCCCCGCTGTCCTCGCTATGGACGCCCACAGCACCCACCTGCTCGACAGTTTCTACTTCGGCCTCATGAACACCGAATTCCCAGCTTCGCACCCGCAGGACAGCGCGCATTTGCACATCGTCCTCTTCCTCCTGCTCCATCCGCGTCATCAAGTCGGCCTGCAGCTCGCAGACGTCGACGATGTGCTCGGTATGAGCCGCGGCAGAACGTGGCTCATTTTGCGTTCGCTGAGCGTGGTGCTAATTATGCCCGACGCGCATGTTCCGCCGGTCGTGGAGAACTACGTGGAAGCGCGGCATACGACGTTTGTCGAGTTTCTCCTGGATCTCGAGCGGTGCAAGTCGCCTCGGTGGTGTATTGGGTCGGAGGAAGTGCATCGCGACGCTGCCATCGCAATGGCAAACTTCCTCATCCGGGCTCATCGTTCGACTGCGACTGGACTGCGCAGGTACGCATACAGCCCGACGAATCTCGTTGCTTGAACATATGATAAATTTCTCTTAGAACGATCACTGCTTCGCTCTCCTCGCTTCTCAACAACGTACCGCCGGACGAAGAGCTCATCTCGCTCCTTCAAAACACCGATCTTCCCGCATCCATGGCGGTCTACCCATTCACCACCTTAGCTGACGACGGCAAACCCAACAACCACCAATCGCTCTGGAGCTCTCCGATCTCCCTGTCGACCTCCTTCCTCCGACGATATACGTATCCGGACTCCGTCCTGCGGAGCTGGGAAATCCAGCTGTGGACGGGACAGCTCTGCAAGATGCTCCTCTATCGTCAACCTCTCAACCCCGCTTCTACACCGTCCCATCCATCCACTCAATACGACGACGCCTATCGCGCCATCCTCTCTCATAATCCACGCACCTCCTTTCTTCTCCGTCTCATTAGCCACTTCAGACGCCTTCTCCCCTTACGCGCGCCGCCAGAAACCCACGGGGATTGGAAAATTCCTTCTATCGAAGAAGCTTGGGGCTTTCTTGGTGACGATGTCGACCATACGGCTCTTCTCCCGCTCGCGGAGATGGCGTCGTTGGGCGATTTGGGGGCCATTCTTCTGGGAGTACAGACTTCTCCGTTCGATTTCTTAGGCGATCGTAACCGCTGTGGGGATATCTTCGTTTCTGATGCGGAATTCGCTGAGCAATTGATACTCCGCTGGGCTAATCGGATGGGCGAAACAAGACATTTCACCGCTGATATGATGAATTGGGTCCAGTGCGTCGCTCTTTTGTTCTTTCACTGAACCTCCTCGTTGATTCTTCCCTTAGATTTGGCCTATTCAACATCGCTTATGTGCCTCCAACAAGTCTTGTCGCGTTGCAAGCCATTCAGAATCTCGATTTGGCGCGGACATGCCGCGATCCTCTAACGGTGGACCGCATCGCACACGAAGTCATGCATTTCAAGTACCTCAAGCCCACGGAGATGCAACATGTGGTCGATTGGTGCGAGGTTTGTCTACAGTTTATCTTGAAATCAGTTCAAGATTCTCATTACATGATGCGATTCGTCCAGCGAGCCGGTCCTCCAGCGAATGCTGCGTGTATATTTTGGGAGGAACAAATCGCGCAGGTGCGCCAGTGCACCGACGTGAGCCAGCATCTGCTCGGTCCTGTGGAGTTGGATGCCGACGACGCAGACTCAGAGACGTATTTGGCCAAGGGAATCAGGCATTTACCAGTTGACTGGAAGCCAGTAAAGCTACTTACTACCGTATAATATGTGTGTCGACCTAACACATACTAGTACTTAGTACTTACTTCCTTTAAACCAATCAAGAAATGAGAGCACTAGCCCAGCCTGGGTCCGATGGCAAGGCCCAAGTTTTTGAGGACCGCCCCTGGGCCTTGTTGCAGAATCTACTTCGGTCCCAGCCGTAGATACTCGTCCGTAAACGCTACAGAAATACGGATGAACAACAGCTACAGCTACACTGATAATTGTCCGTCGAAAAGCAGCGAAACAACAGATAGCCCGAATAAATCGAAAAATAAAGTAAGGCATCATAAGAGGTGCGGCGCGCTAGCACCCTGCAGGCTCGAGTGAGTTCTTTGGCTTGGGCTGGCCAAAGTCGTCCGTCCATGTGGTGAGATTGGGGTTGGTGTAAGCCTCGATATACCTACATCGTCCTCCGGGTTAACAACGATAACTCGGGAAGACCCAGAAGAAAGCGCACGTATTGATGTAATCCTGCGTCGGCCGATCGCTGGGGTCGCAACCGATGTTAATGTTCTTCGGGTCTTGATAAACGCGAACCCAGTCGATGCGCATAGTCGTGGGCAGGATGCCGTCGATCTCGGTGAGGCTGAGCGACGGAACGAAGCCGTATGAGAGGCCGAGGTTCATGAGAATATACTGCGGAAACCCATGAGCAAGGGACGCGTTTGGGAACGAGACGCACCATAGGTTCCTGAGTAATCTCACGAGCGCCGATTTGTGTTGCGTTGTTAGGACCCACGCCAGCTGCGTTGAGTGTCCAAGAAATCTTTGAGAAAACGTCCGTCAGTCCCTGTGCCAGACGAAGTCCTCGCAACGCACTTGATTGTTCGTCAACCAGGTGATATACTGCGCAACACAGCGTCAGGATCGCGCGATGGCATGGGAGCGGAGAGGCTACTCACGGCGTTGTCGTATCCCGGGACGTACTCAAACCCATGCGTAGCATAGCACGACGAGATGCCTTGGTAGCAGGTCTGGTCTGGCGGCGCGTGAATATCTCTGCTTCGAGAAGAGCGGGCGTTGGGACGTACTGGTAGTCGTGACGACCGACGCCGCCTCTTGGTAGATCCCTCCGGCGTACCCGTTCTGGTGCTGCATCGTCGGCTGCGCGAGCACCATGTTCTCCGTCGTGTTGAACCAAAGGTAGCTCGCGTCGAACGGCGCCCATTGCGCGCTTTGACTGTCGCCTCGTCAGTAACCGACCGCCCCAGAAGAAGAGGAAGCGCACCTAACGCGTCCAATATTCGTATCCTCGATCTGCGCCTCGAACATGTCAATCTCTGGCGCGCTCCTTCCAACGTAGCTCCCATCTTCACTATGCACCGGCCCCGGATGGCTCTCGCCTTTACACGTACACCGGCTGAGGCGCTGGCCGGGGAGGTACGACAGGATCCCGTTGTTGGAGCCGGTGTCCAGGGCCGCTGCGGGGCCGGAAAGGTCGGGGAGAGTTTGGTTGGGGAGGGTCCCAACGTCGCAGTTGTCGTAGCTGTAGGGCCACATGCCTTCCAGCGTCGCGCCGTAGCCTGCCCGTCCAAGGTTGCCCCTGCGCTGCGTCAGTCGAGAGAATACGAAGCAGGGAAGTGACAGACATAGTCCAAATTGCTGGCCACAGCCCCAAGACGTCCGTATTTCCAGGGAGGTTCACGCTCGCCAGAATCAAACCACCGGAGAAGCAGAACTTGTTCCAGGAGCTGACCATCCCGCTCCGGTACGAAAGATTGTGGTTTAGGGTGATGTCGTCCACTTTCGTGAGCTTGAGTTCGAGGGCGCCGTTGCGAGTGGTGACGGCGGCGGGGTCGTACCATTCGAGGTCACCCGTCGACCTGGACAAGGATGAGAACGATCAAGGAGGAAACTGGACGACGCACCAGTAATGCAAGTCGACGGCTTCCCAGTATGGGTCGTCGCCGGGGTAGAAGGACCGTCCTTCGACCTCGAACTCGTCGCTAAAGACGAGCTGCAGCTCCTTGGTCGGGTCCGCGTACGAATAGATTTTGTGCATTTCCTGCGTTGCTCGAGTCAGACGACCGCGCGCCAAACAGACAGACAAAACCTACCTTGGGCGTGGCCTCGTCAATAACCGCCCAATTCGAGATATTCGGCAGTGCTTGCGGCGCAGCGGAGGTGTTATTTGCGATGGCATTCTGGTCATGGGGCTTGTTGGCAAAATGCGACGCGAGGGGATATCCGAGGCTGTGGCGTTGGTTTAGCTGTCCAGCCAGGTGGGAAATGGACGAAGGCAACGCACAAAACACCAATAACCACCATTCCCAACAACGCTATGCACCCAATATTCCTGATACCGCGTCCCGTCCATATGCTCCGCCGCGCGTCGGGTTTCTCGCCGATATTTGGGTCATGTAGGGCGTCGTCAGCTTCAGGCCGGAAGACGTCGGCACCCCAGTCTGCGGGGTCAGGCGAGAGGTGGTACTGTCGTCGTGGATGCGTTTAGTCTTGCCGTAGAGTGAGACAGTCGAGACACACCTGATCAGACAGCGTCCCCTTGCTCGACCTCATCGATCCCCCGTCGCCCATTCCCGCCGTGAGCGGTAGACTGGTCGAGCTGCCTTGCGGCGTGCGGAACGGCGATAAGGACGAATGGGCTGAACTGCGCGATGGTGGTGTCCTCGGTGTATTAGGGAACGACGCGAGGTGAGGCGAGCTGGGGTTGGAGTTGGAGACGGCCTGGTAACCCCGTCGTTGGCCAAAGTCGGATTGCATGGTGGGTCAGCGGTCGAGGAGAGGGAGTCAGAAGTGGGTTAAGGGTATGAAGCAGCGAGTGCGAGGTCAAGGAGCGGAGTCGCAGCCTCGACGAAGAGGCGCGATGGTCGGGAAAACGGGGAGCGGATTGGTGGGAGTCGGAACGAAGAGGGAGCAGATGGTGATTCTGTGCGCACACGGTACTGTATTCCCCGCGAATTTGCCAAGCCATCAACACTCACACAACGGCCATTCAACACCGCCCCGCAACGCCACTCAAATGTCCAGGTCGAAAAGGACCGAGGTCGCACAAGTCTTGATACCATTGGGGAGGATACATTCCTACGCCGTCGGAAAAAAAAAAGTCGTATCCCGTTGAAGGACACAGGGAGGAGGAACTGGCAGTTCGGAAGTCAGCCAAGAACATGGCGATCGGCGTCGAGCGCCCGTCGCGTTTCGACGGGCCGATGATCCGTCCCGCCCATCCTCGTGAATTAAATTGTCGCCGGAACGCCATCGGAACGTGATTAAGGTGGTTACTTGCTCCTCAAAGAACAGAGTCCGCATTCGAATATTCGCCTTGCATGAATCCTTGCTCATCGTTATAAAAACAACTCATACGGTCTGCACATGTCCGACGCGCCGTGGCCCGTGGGAGCAGCACACCTCTCCCGCGGGTACGTCGCCGCTGACAGGTACTTGGCGCTATGTAGTATGTACGGGTTTGGGCGGCCTTGCTAAGAAAAGGCCTGAAACCACAGCACTGTATGTTCGCCATCTTGGGCATGAAAAATGACGAATCACCAAAGGACTCATACATTGTGGATGCCTTACAACATAAGCTCTTATTTCAACGATTTTTTGGCCGTCATGGTCATGACTTTCAGGATGAACCTGCCTCTCCATTTTTTCATGCGCTTGGAAACTGAGTTCAAAACATGTTTTGACTCATTCATTTCTCGCAGCACCCTAGCTCTAAAATTCTTCTAGTTTTTATGGGTGCCTTTTGGTTACCGGTATACAACAGCATCTTTCAGAAAAGGCTATATGTTACACCCTCATTTAAGTCAAAATTGGAGGCAAGCATTTCTAAAGTACTAAGTACTATCACTCATAGACGGACTGACCACTACAGACCATGCCAGCAGATACAAAGAAACAACATTGTCTGTCCATACATACAACACTGTACTCAGAACAGCGTAATAAAATTACTCGGGAAGATATGCCTCCCCTCCTCCCTCCTTCTCTCATCCAACAACTCGCCGCTCCACCACCCATCGTCGGGCGTCGCCCGCACGGCGATGACGTCCCCGGCCTCGAAGTCGAATTCTTCGGACGTGGTGGCGGCGTAGTCGTATAGCGCTTGCACTGAAGAGTGAACGTCAGCGTGGGTTCGAGCAAGCACTGCGACAAAGAGGTGTTTTCAGGCCGAGCTAAAACTACACGTTTTAGCTCGGGCCGGGCCGGACCGCCCCGGACCGCCCCGGGCCGAGCTAAAACGTGTAGTTTTAGCTCGACCTGAAACCAGTCCATTGTCATTGTGAAGAGAAGAAACGAGCGCAAGTGTGATGGTCACGTGATGAAGAAGTGCATGCAGCCTGGCGAGCGACTGGATGGTGGTAGCGCAGGAGGTGTGTACGAAGTGTGTCGTATGATGGAGAAGATGGGCAGGATAAGGAAAGAAAACGAGACATAAGGAGAAAGAGCATCGCCAGGGGCAGGTAGGTAAGAGTATGTGGAGCAGCGAAAGAATACGAGGACGGCGACATCAGCAAGAGGCAAACACGTACCAAAGAAGAGAATCCGCTCCCCGTCCGCATCTGCATCTCCCGTTTGCGTCTGCGCCTGCGGCAAAGGCGGCACCGCCGGAATAGGCGCCGGCGTCGGGCTCCGCGTACCCGTCCCGGGCTGCGCAGGCAACGGACCCGACACCCTCCGCAGGCTCGCCTGGCTGGACGACTTGCGCCGGTTTGTGTTGGTCGTGTTGCTCGCCGACGACGGAGGCGGTGACTGCGACTGCGAAGTGCCGGGGTACGAGCCTGGTGGTGGGTTGGGGGAAGGCGTCGGCGGCACCGAGGCCGGTATTTTGGGGGTCGACTGCGAACGGGTACGCGAACGCGAACGGGCTCGCCCGTTGATGCTCGGCGTACTGTCTTTGCGCGTCCGGATCTGTTGTGTCGTGCCCATGCTCCCCGACCGCCGTGGTGTGGGTGGTACACTGCCGGCGTCGTCATGCCCTACAGTGGTCGGTGGCGCCACAGGCATCGGCGGCCTGCTCGACACGCGCGAAAACTCGGCAGGCGTCGTGCTGGTGCGTACACTAGCCGAGTTGGCGTCGAAGGGCATCCAGGTCGGAGGCTCCGGGACGGCGTTGCCCGTGCCGTATTCGTCAACGAAGATGTCGAGGTCGGCGACTGTGTCAACGTTGTCGAGTGCGACGCGGATGCGTTCGCAAGACTGCGGGAGCATATCAGCAACTGTCCCGGGGAGGGCGACAAGATGAAACGCACCTGGTCATCCGCAACACAAAGCGTCGAAACGGCATTGGCATACCCCCCATACCACATCCTTCACAAACTCGAGCCGCTCCTCCTCGCTGTCCTGGCAGATATCGCAGAACGCCTTCCAGTCCCTCTGCCAGCGCACCGTCGCCTCCCGTATCGCACCCACCGCCTGCGCGAGCTCCTTCTCGTTCGCCGCGACGGTCTCCTGGCTCTTCTTGATCTTGGCTTGCAGCCGCTCGACCTGGGCATCGCGCCCCGGGGAAGTGACCGACAGTTGCTGCGTGTGCGACGCCAAGCGCAGGCAGTTGCTCTCGTACTTTTCCCGTGCCTTGGTTATCGCCGCCTCAGCAGCGTGCTTCGTCCCGCACCGCGCCTCGAGTGGCGCCTGCAGCGCCGCGTCGTCGTCGGCTTGCTTTTGCGCATAGGCGCCGATAGGTGCTTGTAGCTCTTCGCGCACAAGCATGGCGAATTGCGAGTGCGCAGTGGCTTGCGTTTTCGTTTCGGAGATGAGCATTGCCAAGGCGCGTTTGAGTTCGCTGCCGGACGGTTAGTGAGTGTCGTGTCGGGAGGGGGTGAAAGTGACGGCACGCACCCAGTCTCCCCATCTCCGAGCTCCAGACTCGTCTTCGCGAGGCTCAATAGCCTCTTCGCGTACTCGTCTTCGATCGCGGCCCTATAGAGCGGAAGTAACATCAGCTTGCTGGTCCACGGAAGCACCGGAAATGGGGACGGGACGGGAACGAAACGCACCTTTCCCGCCAAAACGCCTCCAACGCCCGCATCCCCGCCCTAGCCGTCCTCATCCTCGCAAATAGCACACCCGCGCCAGCGTCGCCGGAGCCCCAGAACGAGTTGCAGAAGTCGGACGCGGAGGGTGCGTAGGTGTAGACGCTGCCCGCACCGTTTGGGTCGCCGTCTGGGTTCCCGGTGGAGCCATTCGGGTTGGGAGAGGGAGGCGGTGGAGATGCATGAACACCATTGCCGTTGCCGTTGATGGTCGGCGATGAATTCGTCGTCGTCGACGACGAGGTGGATACGGAGCCTGAGGCCGAGGCGGATTGCGCTACGGACGTCGGCATCGCGGTGGGGGTGGGTCGTTAACCTCTGCGCTCTGCTCCTGTTCTTGCCAAGGTGTTGTTCGCGTCCTGGGCCGACTAGGACGCTAGTGGTGCTCCGGGCGACGATGGCCTCGGGAGGGAATGGGTGTGCGATGAAAAGAGCTCGAAGCCGTGTCGTCGCCGTCAGAGCATGTCATCCCCAAACACAGCTTTGATCAGCGTCGTGAATGTGTTTCGGCCCGCGCCACTGATGGATCTCGGCCCGATGAGTTGAGGTGTAGGATTGCGCGTTGAGCAGAAGGAAGAACTTGTATGGCCGTGGCTCAGCCAACGGAATCGAATGGTGCCGAGTATGTTTTTTCTCTGTCTCACGACTTCGCTTCCTGCCCGAACAGAAATCAAGCTTCCATACGAGATTAGAGATGGGCAGCCGCCGGAGGAGTAAATTAACGTGTCGGATGCCTGGGATCTGCCAATTGCTGTGTTCGTTGCCAGGCGTTCGGCTGTTCGGCATTCCCGAAAGCGGAGGCAATCAGGTGGAAATCTCGAGCGGGAGATCGGGAGACCACTCAAACCACTCGTAAATCTTCGTCCGATCATCGACAAGCTTAAGGAACCGCACCAGACCGCACCGCATCGTATGTACGGTTGCCGCAGCGGAAGGCTGTGATCACGGCCTTGTAACTCGGAGCAAGCTCAGCGGGGTCTATTTTCGTTGATGACCAGTGGTACAGCTCAGAAGCTGTTAGTTAATCTTGCAGCGCGGGACGCCATCATCCTCGACGACGGCTTACAGCTTTCCGCAGTCGTCAGCGCACGCTTGCCTCCTGCGCTCATCTCTGCCCCTGGCCTACACCCCACTCTGCCCTCTCGCCGAAAGACTGCCGTCCGGATTCCGCTTCCCAGGATTCAACTTCAAGACTGTGTGCAAAACACGCTCCGCATTACTGGCCTCTGCAAAGACGCCGAATTTACCCGAGGCACAGCCTACAGATCCGGATTGCAGCGGGCACAATATTGACATGCAAGCCATCACCATGCAAGCCCTCCAGTCTGCTAGCCAGTATGCAACAAACCCTGTCGCAATGTTCAATAACTGTGAAAATATAACAATCACTGGCGGCACATTCATCCAATATAACCGGAGTTTGCCCCGCCGTAGTTTTGGGCAAACTCCGGATGAAGATTATCACCGGATCCGGCTCGGCGACATCAACTTGCTAAAACTTGTGTATGAAGGGGGCAAGATAGAGAATTGGGCCACTCATCGCAAGAGACACCGTGGTCACCTCACTTCAAAGAAGACCATGGTGAAGACACCACAAAAAATCTATCTTGCCAAAGTCTTTCCTAGCTCAGAGATTTTTACTGTAATGACATATGATGACAATGTTCCTGAGGTTGGTGGCCACCTTGTCAATTGAGATGCAGTGCTAACCTGTTGAAAGATGCCATTCAAAGGCAATAAACTGGGGTGAGCATTATTAAAATCAGCTATGAGGAGAATGTGATCAATGTCGTCCAGGAGCCCTGGGGTCTTACAACTATTTGGCATCACTAGTTCATATCGACTTGGATTTCATGCTTTAGTTTATAACAGTGGTAGTTTGTGTTAACATTTCACCTATACTATTTATGCAAGTTTACACAGGACTCATTCCAATTATGCAACTCGTCAAGCTAGCTCCAACATACCTCACAAGAGAACTTATGAAGTTGACACTGGTGTGTTCACTTCTCTGGGTTTATCAATTACAACATCTGAGAAGAAAAAATCTAGGCACAGAAACAGCAGGTATAATCACATCATCCAGTAGTTCATTCCTCACCATGACCAGGCCACTAAGGAGTCAGTATCTGCAGCTCTAACTACCAAGATAGACATCAGATCCATTAATGTCTGGGTCAATGTCTCTAATGAAGAGCTCATATGCGAGCTAGAGCCTCCGACAATGCCCATGTTTGCAAGCGTACATACAAGTACTCAACTGGTTGGGCTTCATTTTCTACGCCCTCAGCTGCAGCTAGCATTTTGCTCAGATGATGACATGCTGAAACAGTTATCTTTGTTGGGCTTGGTTTCTTTCATGAGCAGGCGAAGCAGTAACAGAGCTGATTGTCAATGCAACCATCTTAATTGCCAACTAGGTGGAGTATATACTAGCCATCATGACCACTTGCAGAACAATATTGGAGCAATCCCTCTCAAAATTAGGCTATTGTCTTATGTTGGCTGTTCTCCAACTGTTCAAGTGGGAAGCTTTCTGCTCAGGTAATGCCAGTGAAGCACTAAAAGACCAAGATATACACACTCACACTCATGACAGAACATCAGCTGCAGAGATGGTCCACAGGCAAGAAATGCTTGTGATCCAGAGAGAGGTTGAGGATGGTGGTGACCTACAGACTTGGCTTGATGTGTTTTTGTCTCTAGGTATGGTTTTTGTAGAAATGGAGTGCGGAAGGAATGCCTTCCAAACTACTACAGTACAGATTAAATACCTACAGACTAGAAATCTAGATACTATCTAATGAGCGTGTCCGCCGAGTACATACGGCGCGTGAAACATATCAGAAAGTTGGCGCGGGATGGAAGGAGTGTGTAGCGCAGTTGCGCATGCGGGAACAGGCAGGTTTGCCATGTTCCGGGTTTGGCGCGTCAAGGACGCGTCGTGTACGTGTTGCGGATGCAACGCCGTTCACAACAGTTTTACATTGCCTCAAGCTTTACAAAAAATTGACGCTATATTTATTTATATAGATGCATCTCAAGACTACTGTGAGTACAAATTCATCTAATTAAGTATTATTATACCCATAATGCAGTCATTGTCACAGAGCTAGCCATAGTGACATATCCTGATCCATACATGCTGGCTGGCAGTTTCATGGCTCCATCAAGCAGCATAGATGATCTATACTTTTTCATCTCCATCAATAATGGAGGTGTAAATTCTGGTGAAGGGGGACCATTGTCATGTTTCTGGTCAAGAGATCCTGCAGGGAGTCCAGATACCCGACTAGGAAATGAGGAATGTGAAGACCTTTGCGTTCCTCACTTTGACCTCACTCATAATATCTTGGGAATTTCGGTGCCTAGCATTGATTTGCAGCTGCTACACCAATGGTATCATTTACACCCACCACCAAGCACTGCATAGCAGGGATTCTATGTATGTCCAACTCGTGAAAGTAGAAATCACTGTATGTTAGTATCTAAGAGGTTTTTGTTGTTTATACACGGATTGCTTCAATTTTCCTGGATGTAATTTCATGATTATACAGAGCCCGTGACAATTTGCTCGCTTGAGTCCATTTCTGGCCCGTTCAACCTGAAATTTTGTGGGTTCGTAGTCCTGCCTAAGGACCATCCTTCAACAAATTTTCACTGAAATTGAACAAATATTAGCTTCGCAATTTGCCGCACAGTAAGTTTGTTTCGGAACTGGGTTAACTACTGTACGCAATATAATCATGTGCATCAGATTCATTGGCATGATGACCGAGGTTTCCTACCTAAGGCTCTGCCAATTCACAGAGAATAAAGTCAAAAGATTCGCAAAATTACAGAGCTGCGCTATCTTACAAACTATTTAATATTTGGCTATGTTCTCTTTGATTTTTTCTTCTTCGACAGTGTACTATTATGTAAGACCTTGTGTTCATCAAAACATATGTAATTTCTTTCTGTTTTGGGTGAATTTTGCACAAAGGTAGCCATAATGTCAGAATGGTACAATATGAAGTTACCTTCTGTGAGCCTTTACCCAGGGCCATCTGACCTGTGATGCACCGCATGTCAGATACGTGATTCGGACCATCCGGGGATTGAATGAGTTGTCCGGAACGCCGCGTGATGATGCGTGCCTCGTGTTGTTCGGGTGAAAGAACAGGCGGTACCTGGTCTACTCCTTGTACGCGCCGTTTCTCTGGTCGTGGACTTTCTTGGACTTTCGAATCGCCAGCTAGAAGCGGCGTGTATTCCATCGTCCGCAAGCCTTGCGCCAAAGCCAAAGCTGAGGCTGAAAACCCCGGCGCCAAGGATCGATCACCCCACCGCCACGTCAATTGCCGAGGAGCGTGTGACGACGCACTGCCCTGTTTTTCCGGATCCCTATCATCAACTTCTGATTTTTCATCGAGCGATGTGAGTGGAGGGCCTCGCCCCTTGCCTGTCGTCAGGAATATCCCGATTGATCGTGGACCTCGTTTCTTTCTCTCTTTACCCTCGTCGGTCCACAGGTCACCGTCGCCGCTACTCGCGCCAAAGAACGAGCCCCTCGAGCCGGAGCGAGACGAGCTCGCAGACGACATCGAGAAGAACGACTCGCAACAGGACACGGACACGAAAAGCACCGAGACACCGTCAGAACAGACGACGATGGCGCATCGACCAAACTTTGACGGCCGACCAGAGGGCGTAGCCACTCCCCCTGCTCCTGGCTCTGCACCAGCACCGTCGTCTCCTGCCCCTTCCGCTGCTGCCCCAGGCGTGGTCGGCACCCCACCGCCACCCCCACCACCCGGCGCAGGCCCACCCCAGCCGCCTCCGGGTTACGCGGCGTACCCAGCCCCGCAGTACCTCTACGCCCCGTCCGCATTCTTCCACACCGCGCCGCCCGGCGTCGACGGCCAGCCGCCCGGATACCCCATCCAGACACATGACGGCCATGCGGTCTACGCCCCGATGCAGTTCCCGCCACCAATGCATGGCGGCCCTGCGTACGGTGTCCCTTACCCGATGCATATGATGCAGCATGCGCCGCCGGGAAGTGCGATGCATGCTGCGACGCAGGCACACGCCGCGGTGGGTTTGTCGCCAGCGCCGCCCGCCCTGGACCCGGCGAGTTACTCATATACCGACGATGCGTGCGTGCCTAGCTTTCTTCCTTTCGTCTTTGTGCTCATTACTTTGTCGTACAGCGGCACCAAACTCTCCGACCGCGTCCGTCGACGCTGCTTCAACTGCTGTACGACCGAGACGAGTACCTGGAGACGGTCGAACCTCAATGCGGGCAAAGTCGTGCGTGCCAGCATCCCCGGTTCTCTTTCCTTTACTGACGGACGACGAATCCATGCAGCTCTGCAACAAGTGCGGTCTCTTCGAACGCACGCACAACCGTCCCCGTCCGGAAGCCTTCCCTCACAAACGCGCACCGGTGTCAGCGGGAGGTTCGGCGTCGCCGAGGCATCAGGTACGTGGGTCCCACTTCTACCCCCTTTCCTCCCTTTCTCGTTCGTCGGCGCATGCCATTCGACTGTATCTTCACTTCCTCCATAGACGTCTCTCTCTCTCTCCATGGTCATTTTACAGACACCACTACCCCTCCGATCGTCCTACGATTCCATTCGCCCATGGGCTTTCACGCATACCTACTCAGTATCTTCATCGCCTTCGTCTTGTTTTCCTGCGTTGACTACTCGGTCTCATTCGTCTCGTCCTACCACCGGTCTGATTGCGTTTCCTATACGGCGGCACTTACATCGTTCTTTCCTCTTGTCGCGACTACCGTTCCTGCTCCTGCTCCCTCTCCCTTTCCGCTGCTCCTTTCGCGTCGGCCAGTCGCTGACCACTTCCACAGCCCTACCCACCTGTATCCCCCGCCCCCGCCTCGGCCGGCGCGAGTGCAAGCGGCTCAATCTCAGCCCCGGGAACACCAGGCGCCGGTGCCATGCAGCAACAGCCCGCGTTCATGGTGCCTGTCCTGATGCAGCCGCCCATCCCGCCTCAGCACCAGCACCAACACCAGCAGCACCAGCAGCACGTACCGACGCCGCCTCCGGTTTCGACGCCGCCTGTGTCGATGTCGGTCGCCGTCCCGACGGCCGGTTCGGTTGGAGCGCCCGAGCAGCAAGCGCCCGGTCAGCAGCAGGTGCAGCCAGCCCAGCAGCCGCACCCGCTGATGTACCTCCCGCCACCGCCGTTGCCCCCTCCGCATAGTGCGAATGCGCAGAACGCCGCTTCGGTTGCTCATGCTGCTGGGGTCGGTCCGGGCGCGGAGGACGGAACGCCGAAGAAGGGACGCGGGCGGCCCAAGGGAAGCAAGAACAAGTCGCCGGGCAAGAAGGCTGCGGCGGGGGCGAAGCAGGGTTTGGGCTTGGATGCGGTGGGTGGTGCTGGTGGTGGTGGGGAGCCGTTCGATGCGGACCTTGAGGCCGACGAAGATGGCGACGCCGATGCGGATGCGGATGATGGCGATGGGGAGTGGAATGGGCGGGATTGAGCTGAGCCGGTTTGCGTTTTAGTAGTTGTTTACGGTACGGTGTGCGGTGGTCGTATGTAGGACCTTTCTTGGTGCATAGCGTATGAGTAATCGTTGCCAGGCTTCCATACCACGATGTCGATACATGTTCTTGGCGGAATGTATCGGTATGCTTTTGTTTGTCAAGTCCCTCCACAATGCTACCTGAGGCATTTGGTTGTTGTGAGTACGTCGGCCATTGTGTTTCACCAGTGGTTGTCTAGTGGATAATATTTACAAACTATCAGTCTTGTGAATATTACACCAGGCATGCAAGGTTTCCAGCTGCCCCGGGTAGATATGAACCGCATGAAAGACTGGCTCAATTTCAATATTGGGCAAGCCCAGATTTTCACATTCTTGGGCAGTCACTGGACGATTTAACACAGTCCAAGAGTATGTCGGCATGTGAAAGGCTCCGTTCCTCTGTTCGCAGGGAAGACTGAGCACCAAACAGAGTGACTCTGGCATGTGTGGCAACTGATTCGGGTTCGAGAAAGTTGTGTTGGTGTCCCAGGTGAGATTCAAGTAGAAGCTGAGTTGTTGGGGCCAAACTGCCAACATGTCCATTATTATTGCAAAGAAAAATAGCAGCAGTGCCCACCATAATGCTGGTTAATATCTGTTTGAAGAATAAGAAACAAATAACAATCTGAAGACAATTTTACCAAGTTCTAAAAAATGAGGCCACATTTGTGTAAGCAGAGTAGGTAGGGTGATTTTCAGTTTAGGCCCAGGATAGGGGTTCCGTTGGAATGGAAGATGGTCAAATGGAATCCTAGTTTACATTCTAGGCTGTTGTATGCATGTCTAAGCATATCTGACTCACCAGAAGTACAGGGGGGTACTATCTTTGGAGTCCTATTTATGACCATACTCAGAATTGGTTTCTTGATAATACAAACCTCACCTTTAAAGTGTCACCATAGAACAAAGGGATGTGGACATGTGGAAATAGAGCCACATTATCGGTGTGGAGATCTGAACTGATGGTGCGATTTCTCCAAGCCCGGCCAATTCTTTGAGGTTGACGATAAACTGCCCCTGGACACCAAAGTGGCACCCAAGTCTTCATCCCCCGCAGTTCAAAGCCATATGGTGGGAAGAGCAGAGCCAGTAAATCATGTTGCGAAATGTTTGATAAGATTGTTTCATCTGAGGAGACTTCAAGCTCTTGTCCAGTCCTTGGTATGTTGAGGGTATGGTTTGGATTTCCAGTCCCATGCCAAGGACCAGGAAAGTTGATGGAAGGAAAGTGGCAACAATCCGCTTCAAGGATAAGGGTTTTGCGTCTGGTATCAAACCAGGCATCATGGAAGACAGCCATCTTGAAGATGTCTGGCTCTTTCCAAAGGTTCTGGATAAATCATGAAAAAATGTATATTGAACCCTTTTTTAGACTTGGTGTATTTTGTAATTTCTGACCGATTTTGGACCAGTTTTGGGCTTTTTTTGACCTGTCCGAGACCTTTCGTCAGTCCGCGCGGACCCCCGTGACTGACGAAATATTTCGTCGTTCGGCGGGGGTCGTGACGCGTGACTGACGAACCATTTAAAATACTGCAGTACATGTTTCTCGATTTCCTGTGCACTTAGATGAGAAATATAAATCTCTTGCACATTAACCTTGATGTCACCCACCCAGACACATAATAAGAGCAGCTTGCGAAGATAGGTTGATGCTTGTTCAACAATGAGGAATGCAGGAGTGAGCTCTGAAACCGTTGAATATCACTCCCAGGTATTTATTTGGAACATACCTCCATGATATGTGAGTCCATGCATCATGGAAGAATTGGTGATCCCAAAAAGCTGAAGGAAGGCAGGATGCCTGTGCGGATGCTTAGAAACCATATTGATCCTGATAATACATACTTTGGAATGTCCTGGGAATTTTTCTGTCTCCACTAAAACAATAATTCATACATGTGCACAATAAATTGTGATATTGAACATACTGTCAAAGACTCCCTCTTATATTGCATGACAGTGAAAATTTCTTGACTTGGAAAGATTTTTGCGTGATGTTTACTGGTGCTCGGCTGGCTATTGGACAGCGAGAGCAACCAATTGCCTCTGCAAGTGCGAGGCCAGATTCCAATTCACCGTGGCTGACCCCAGTGGCCACACTTGGGTCGGATCTGGCCATGGCAAGCGGCGCACGGGCAGATGGTCCCCCGGATTCGTCTCGGGTTCAGTCGGGAGTTGGTGATGGGGAAGCTGAGAGCTCCCGATCTGAAGGAAGGAAGCGTGCCTTCACGGAAATTGAACAAGATGCTGGGAATGTACCCAAGCGTCGAGCGGTAAGCAATGTAGCTAGAAATGACATTGAAGTATATGATTGGGAGAGTGAGAACCTTGAAATTCGAAGGAAGAATAAGGGGCCATCAAGAATAAAATCAAATAAGAACACACGAGCCGCCCTTTGGACTGCATCACTCAATATGCAAGGACGACAAGCATCTCACTGGCTGGGTGGAGATAACCACAAGTTCAGCTTCATAAAACGGGAAATTGATGAAAACAATATTGGTATTCTTGCAGTTCAGGAAACCCATATGGACAGTGCAGCAGAGGCAGACTGTCAGAAATTCTATCAAAGATGGTTCAAGTTTATTGGCTCTCCCCACCCAGACGATCCTACAGGTACAGCTGGTGTAGGATTTTTTATAAACAAGAAATTTGTCGATGTTGAGAATGTACAGTTGCGGATTTTGATTCCTGGAAGGGCTATTATGCTAATTCTGCCATGGCATGATAAGTTGCCCTTGGTAATTTTGAACATATACGCTCCAAATATCCAACATGAGCGGGCCTTATTTTGGACTCAATTATGGGAACAATGGAGAAGTAACCCCCATTTACCTTTCCCGGATGAGTCTATGGGAGATTGGAACTTTGTTTTAGATGGTAAAGATCGCAACTCTGGTAAGGCTGATGCTGTTCCCAACACGTTTAATCGATTAAAAGATTTACTGAGGTTGACTGATGGTTGGCGAGAGACATATGAAAATGAAAGACAGTATACCTGTGTTCAAAGGAAAACTGTTAATGGTGTTATCCAGATCTCTTATTCAAGATTGGATAGAATATGTGTAGACGGCACTAGACTGGAAAAGTACAGAGACTGGAAAATTCAAAGGCATACAGTGAAGTCTGACCATCATATGGTAATGGTTCAGTTAGTGTCACGTCCAGAACTTAAGCGGGGTAAAGGAAGATGGTGTCTACCAACTTATCTCTTGAGAACAAAGAAGTTCATGAACAAAGTAACAGAACTCGGCTGCGAAATGGAGCAGAAAGCTGAACTTCTGGATCCTAATGATAGACTGGCTGACTATAACTACCAAACATTATGGGAGAACTTCAAGAAAGAAGTCACAGAGTTTGCTAAGACATGTACACAACATAAACAAACAGAGTCACAACGTAATATTAAAGCCTGGCAAGTACAGCTTGATCTAGTCCTGCATGATGACTCCATCTCACAGGAAGATCGTTCAATGAGTGCATTTCTTTTAGAGGAGAAAATTAAACAGTGCCAGACTGAAGAAGCTGAACAAAAAAGAGAACTCAGGAATGCACATGCTCATGTGGAAAATGAATCTCTCAGAACAAAAAAATGGACGTCATCTATGAAAGGCTACTCTCTGAGAGAAGATATCTTTGAATTCCGCATTGAGGATCCCTCTATTCAAGGACAGCAATTTGAAGATGAACCAAGGAAAATGGCAGAAATGATGAGGGATTATCATGAAAAAGTCCAGACAATTGGATTAGACGATGATGATGATGGTGGATATGGAAAAATACTAGCCACTGAAGTTGTTCTGGAGCAGTGTGATGTTCGGCTTACTCAAGAAGAATATGTAAAAATGGATATTGAGATTATTAAAGACAAGGTTGTGAATTCACTTAAACTCTCCAACAATGGCAGATCACCTGGGATTGATGGATGGTCATATGAATGCTATAAAATGATGGATATATGGTATAAAAAGAAGAAAGGAAGGGATAAGCCAGGCTTTGACATATTAGGTTTTGTCACCAAGGTATTTCAAGATGTGGAAGCATTTGGTATTAATAAGAACTCTGACTTTAATACAGGATGGATGTGTCCAATTTTCAAAAAAGGAGATAGAACAAAAATGGCTAATTATCGTCCAATTACTTGCTTGAACACTGATTATAAACTACTTACAAAAATGTATTCTCTTCGCCTTATGGAGGTAGCAGGATCCTTGGTTCATCCTGATCAAGCTGGTTTTATGAAAGGACGGAGAATTGAAGACCAAGTAAAGTTTGCCAAATATCTACTTGATTATGCTGATGCAACAGAAGAAAATGGTGTCTTGGTTGCATTAGATCAGGAAAAGGCTTACGACAGGATTGATCATGAATACCTGCAGCGAGTTTTGAAGCATATGGGCTTTCCACCTAGGTTTTATGACACAGTTAAAAAGTTGTATACTGGTGCACAAACTATGGTTATGGTTAATGGTCATATGAGTTCACCTTTCCTTGTCATTCGTGGGGTTAGGCAAGGTGATCCACTTTCTTGTCTACTATTCAACCTGGCAATAGAACCCCTTGCCTGCATGCTTCGGAAATCAAATCTGAAAGGAATAAATATTCCTGGCACAGACCGAAGCAAGTTAATTTCTCTCTTTGCTGATGATGCTACAATTTGCCTTGCTGCTGAAGATTCCTGGCAAGAGCTGTGGCAGATTTTATATACTTGGTGTAAAGCCTCAACCGCTAAATTCAATATCTCTAAAACAATGGTTGTCCCCTTTGGAAGTGGGCAATATCGCACTATGGTAATTACTGAGCGAAGATTGAACCACATGACCCCCAGAAACACAATCTCACTTGACATTAAGATTTTGGAAGATGGTCAATGTTTCCGCTTACTAGGCGCATATTTAGGAAATTGTTTGCCAAATAAACCAATAGCCCCTTGGCCATTGGTTGAGGATAAGATTCGTGCAGATTTTGCAAGAGCCCTGTGGGCCAGTCCTGGTATTGAAGGCAAGAGACATGTAATCAATATGTATGCTTGAGGGCGAACTCAGTACCTCACTCGAGTTCAAGGTATGCCTGATGAAGTCAGAAAGACACTTAAAAGAATGATACATGCTTTCCTCTGGGACGATAAAAATGCCAGGGTAGCACATGAAACTATGAGGCTACCGGTTGACCAAGGAGGTCGTAATATCCTGGACCTCCAAACAAGAAATGAGGCAATCGATTTATGGAACTTGAAATCTTACCTTACAATGGGTACTGAGCGTCCTTTGTGGTGTTATTTGATAGATGAATTGATTATACGTGTTTGGGAAGGTCCCTCTGTGAATAAACCTGAGGGTACGATGATACAGTTGTTCTCACAATCAATGAGATTGCCTGTTTCAAACAGGACTAAACTTCCCTTGGAAATTAAGCAAATGCTAACAACAGCTAGGAAATACAACTTCAAGATTGCAGGCCTAGCCATTGAAGAAGATCTTAAGCTTCAGATGCCTATGTGGTATCATGTTTCCGTTAATAAAGAAGCATATAAGTCAGCTTGTCTTCGGCACTCTGCACGATGCTTGAGAGAAAATCATGGTGTCAGAACAGTAGCAGATACATTAAAGATTGCAAATAGGCAATCAAATGCAATTCGTCGACCACATACTGTGAACCCTAGTGGCTTAGGTAGAAAAAATTGTGGGTGTCCAGAATGCTACTATGATAGATATACCTTAGGTTGCAAAGATCCTGGGCAATGTATTGAAACAGCAGGAATGCTAATTGTCAGTATTACCCAGAAATGGAGTCCACTTTGTGATCTTAATGATGCTCTGAATACTCTGGCATTATCTGAAGAGGAAAGAAGGAAGAATATGCTTCCTATAGAGAGTGGTAATAGGTTTACATTTGATCCTGACTATCGTGCGAAGAATATAATGGATTTATGCCGAATATTTACCAATGATGTCTACATGCAGGCAGTCCCTGCCTCTCGAGCGTTAAGCAATACTTTTATTGTCCATAATGAGACTGTGGTCTATTTGGATGCCAGAGTAACTCATCCTCATGAAAATGACCCAGTGATTCAAGTAGCCTTGCTGCATAGTGCACATGTGCAGAATATAACTCAACGGTATGAGATACAGTTTTTAGATGAGAATATTGTCCCAAATATCAAGGTTGCATGGCTGGCTGCAATGTATGTAATACTAGAAGTCACTCATAGAAGTGTACCTCTTGTTATTCGCACTCGTAGTCCTTTGTTAGCTAGCATGTTTGTATCCCAACGAGCAAAAATTGAGAACAATGTCGCTGATCCTGCATTCAAAATATATACTACTGTTTTATCACTTATAAAAGAACGAACAGGTAGAACTTGTTTTGAAAAGGTAGATGATGTGCCAGTGTGGACTGGAGCTGAAGATGCCAAGTACATTTTCCAAGTGGATTGTCAACCTGATCTTGTGTTTAATAATCCAGGAATCTCTGTAGCCAGTGGCTCACAGAGATCATTTGCAAAAGCTATAAGTGCACAATATCATATTCCTGAGCGTAGTTGGACCTTCAGGAATGTTGAGCGCGTCCGCGCTACTATTCAGGATGTTTTTGGTTGGAGCCCATCTAATGCAATCATTTGGAGAACTATAAGATCTTTCATTTTGCCTTTAAACGTCCGGGACTTGTTATGGAAGACTTTACATAATACTTTCCATGTTGGACTATTCTGGGACCATGTTCCAAACATGGAGATACTAGGAAACTGTCCATTGTGCAATGTACCCGAAACTTTGGATCATATTATGCTCGAGTGCACTGCACCAGAACGTGTATTAGTCTGGCAATTAGTGGAACAATTGTGGAAGTTAAAATATTCAGACTTCCCAAAACTTGAATGGGGTGTTGTACTGGGTTCTAATATGGCAAGATTTACAACAAAGGCTGGAAAGCCTATGAAACAGAAGAATCGTTTATTCAGCATATTAATGCCTAATTCATGGCATTTAATTTGGAATATGAGAGTAGAGAGACGAATACGTAAACCAGGGAAGGTCTTTACTGCAACTGAAATTTATAAAAGATTTACTAGAATGATAAATGGGATCTTTCAAAGAGACAGGATATTAACAGACAAACTCAAGTTTGGTCCCTTGAGCATTGATAAACAGGTTGTGTTGAACACTTGGAGTGGATTATTACTGGATGAAGACCGATTGCCGAATGACTGGATTAATGAAAGGGGGGTTTTAGTGGGTATGCTGCCTCTGAAGAAAGGTGTTGGATAGACCACACCAATTGCAGAAGTCCCACACTGGTTTAACGTGCGTAAGGCATTTCCTCCCAAGCGGCTTATTTCTCCGGCAAATACTGGTTATTTTTCCAGTGACCCAGCGGATGTAAATTGGAAAACAATGTTGCCCTGTTTACATTACACCAAACGCTTTAAAAAAAAAAAATGTCTTCCTCTTTCCTAGTTGCACAATCTGCCAATGCACCTGGCCAGATTTTCTCTGTACAATTGCCTGATTCTCAACAATTGTTGCTTCATGAACCAGCTTCAAGAGGTGAATGTCTCCAACACGAATCTTGCGGAAATTATCTATTTCAAATGTCAATTGACAAGCTTGCAGTGTAAGGAAATACCAACCATCTGTGTTGTCATCTTCAACTGTGTCTGGGTCTGGTGGGGCCTGGACGTTGATGATGAATTTTCCACCAGTAATTGTCACATTATTGGACTGGTTAAACATTGCTATCGTCTGTTGCTGGCTGACGGCCATAACAGCTTGGGCACTCTCCAAGGAGGTCTCACCAGGAATGACCGCAAGAGAGCTGGTGGTGCGATTAGCCATGGTGAGGACGGAGGCAGAGCGCAAGCACCAAAGATGTGTATATGGCTGAGCTTTATATGTAATGGTGCCACGGATGATTTGAGGAATGGAAGCGGCTTCACATCCTATAGCAGACTCCGCCGGCGTGTGATCACCATTGGCAAGTTCCCGCCAGATTGTATAATTTGTATCACTATCTCAAGTGCACTTTTAGCTCGAACCCACGCTAAGGCCGAAGGCACAGACAGTCATGTTGTCTTTGGGGTTATGGGCCTATACTGGGCAACATCTGGTATTCTCTTCTCTCTTGGAGAGAAAAGGAGGAGACCACGGACCGATGGGGGACACGACGGGTATTCAGACGGATAGTCGACTGGGGGGAGCGAGATCAGGATTGAAGTTGGCGAACTCAGGAGTTAAGAGATGAGAACTCAACATCATCCAAGGAGAAGAGTTGGCAGGAGTGAGATAGCCAAGCTGGCATCCGCTCATGGATGGAAAGGAAACGGCGTGGCCAAAGTGGAAGTGAGGGTGCAGGCAGCTTGAGATTGGCCATCCGACAAGTTGCGGAGAGGGTAGAGGAAGAGATGTGGACGGGTTTGGAGCACTCGAGGACGAGTGCTATAAGAGGGGGGGTGATGTCATGGAACGCCGCTCGGAACACTCGGAACAGAGCCCGGACCACTCCGGGTCGCATGGGAACTTGAGCCGGGTCAGGCACGCCCTTTTTGGGCTAGCCTTCCCCGGCCATACGGTCATGTGCTTGGCGGTGTCAAGAGGCGCATGGTGGATGTGGTGCATCACTGATTGCCCTAGAGATTGGTGCAGGATCTGCGCCAGGGATGGTTACAGATGGACAGATGACAAATGGCGGTTACTGATGGCTTGGCAACCCCAGACCTATATAAGTCGTAGCCAAATCCCTTGTACAGTAGATTTGGCATTAACTTTGGGACGCCCATCTTGGCTGACAGCTGCCTACGGCAGTGTCCCATGCTCTCACGATCTCATTGGCTTGGAGCGACTCCTACCACTTGTTTCTATGGACCCTCGCCTCTTATTGACGTTTCTTGGTACATGACCCACTTCCGCTACTGTCCAGTGCACGACCCCTGTCTAGCCCTGCGGCTATCCAAGACATCGGGGTCTGAGCTGTGACAGTCACGCGTGACATCGGGTTGTGACATCGGGTTCTGGAGTGTGATGTCACACGTCACATCGGGTTCTAGAGGCCGGGTTCCCTGGCTTCTCCTGCCTATCACCCGGCCTCCCTATGCTACTATCGACCTCTTGTGTTACTACCCCACCCTGGCGACTTCTACCTGGCGACCTCCTTTCCCTTTCACGGGGGTCCTCGGTCTGCCTAGCCCCACGTTGCGGCTGTACCAACTTTCAAGCGTATTCTCCAACACATGACTCCGCGCACTTCTGGTCCTCCTGAGGATCCTACTCTTTGCCATGATCGCTACCGTGGCCAGTCAGGAGCTCGTCCAGCACCTTTCACGTCGAACCTACTCCTTGGCCCTTATGGGCCGCTCCTTGTGTTCATTCCCGGGTGGACGGTGTTGCAGTTGTCAGCCGGATCCGCACAAGATCCTGACAGCACATTCCACGATCCCAAATCTGGACAAATTTTCAAGTGTCCTTGGTAATCCCGAGTGTTGCCTACCCGAAATTGCCACAAATTGACTGTTGAGTCAACAGTTTCCAGGGGCGGTGGATACTTAACGATGGATTTCCAGGCTGATCTCACCCAAAATGGATCGCTGATAGCTCAGTACCTTGATTTGATGTATCTACATCAAACTCACAAAAAAAATCAATATAAGCCAGTCTGTACTAGAGACTAGATTTGATGGGAATTGATATTTGCATAATTAGCCTATAATTCTGCTCTTCTCCGAGTACTAGTTTCCTGAAACTTTGCATCGGCCTTAGACTTGAAACGGTCTTGCGCTGGCACTCCTCTATTAGAAAGAAAGTTCTTTCGAGTGAGTGAAGTGGGTTCAACTCCCGCTCGATCGATTCGACCAGCGTGCTAGCATCACTTTTTTTGGCACGGCGATCAAAGGTTTAAGCTGTGCACTGTGTGGCCACTGGCATTGTTATCCACTCTCTTTTGAACTTTTCCATGCAGAGTGTGGCCACACAAAGACAACCTCTTCCGCCTCACGCAACTCGGACTCCGCAGGCCCGCAGCGTCAACGCTGGGATCTACACCCCATGGCATGACCCGCCACTGGAGGATCCTGACGGGCTCGGTCCTGAGCTCAAGAGCGAAATCTCCCGCATCCTTTGGAGGTATGTTCATGAAATGTGTGCGCATGCATTTGTGAGATTGACCACTAGCGGACGTCTTTAGTCCCCAATGGGACGGAAACTTCAAACGCGTTCGCCCTGAGTCGACGCCGGCCGCGGCGAGTGGAGATTTTCGACTAGCATGGGCCAATAGAGCATTGCAGGAGAGACGAGTTAAATGGGAAGATTTGGTGTCGCGGGAGGAACGAGCAGAGCTTGCGATCCAAGTTGCGGGGAAGCTTAAGCTACTAAACGCGAAGAATACAAGCAAGAGCAAATGAATGTACATGGCGAAAGGGACAGAAAGAAAGAAATCATACGCCAAATACACGACCGAAAAACTCTTTCATCGGACTTTTAGCTTTCTCTTCTTCCACTTCGTCGTCAAACTGGACCCATACCCTTCCGTCATGCGTGATGATGTCGACCTCGTCACCTCCCCAGGCCCCCGGCGCGTCCGCCCAGCCCGAATGAGCAAGGTTCCCGACGAAGCAACGAGTGACGCCGCGGGAATCGCTGAATATGGTGGTCACTGCGCTGAGCGCGGGCGAAAAGCGGTAGCGCGCGTCTTTGCGGGTTATGGTGAGTGGGCCCACGAAGGTGCGAGGGAGGGAGAGGCGGAGAGAGCCGTCTTTGGTTTTCATGAACAGTGAGATGGGTGTGCGTGGGGCGGAAGGAGAAGGCGCCAGTGAGTGCTGAAACCGGTGTTCGTTAGCCTGCTGAGAGAAGAGAGGGAGAAAGCGACGCACGAGGCGGAGGCAAACGCGCCCATCCTTGGTCTTCACGCCCAGCTTGGCCTTTTGGCGATCTTTCCATTCCGTCCCGTCGCCACCCCCACCCAGCACCCACACGTCCGCGTCCACCGACCCGTCCTTCGTCCGCAGCCATAGGTTCTTCCTCGTCTCCTCTGTCTCGTACTTCTCCAGTGGTGCAAGCATTTGCAGCGGCACCCTAATCTTCGGATCGATGATGTACTGGCCACGGACGGCGCGGTCGCGCGTGGCCACGGAGAGGAAGTTCGTCGGGCGGACGTCCGCGGGAGGTAATGGTGGGCCTTGGAACACTGGCAGCTGTGGTTGCGGCGGCGGTAGTTGTGGTGCGACAAACGAGGGACCTTCAAGCTCATACGCAGGGGGCGGGTCGGCCTAGACGACGCTGAGCAGGGAAATATGTGGGTTAGACGGCCCCCGGGTAGGCGCACCTCCATCCGGTTGACCGTTAGCGTCCGTGCCTCGACTGCCTTCGGGTTGCTGGGCCCTTCGGTGTCGTCGGGTAAGAGAATCATCGCGCGGGGGGTAGCAAGATGGCGGGCAAGACGGAAGCGTAGGCCGCTATAAGCTGCGGAGCCGACTGCGCAGGTGCCCACAGCCGACGCCGCAGCACCTGCCAAGGCTTAAATTGGAACGGCGCCTGGGCTGATGCCCGTCGACGTCGACGACGGCGCTCCGTCGGGTCATTGACAGTGCGGCGCCGACGAGCTCGTGGCCATGCATGGCCGGAGGTTTGTTGTGCCTGGCGTCGTCGTCGGAAGCAAAATGGCGCTGACACCAATCCCCAAAAGTCGCGACGGCGCGGGCCGAAGTACATACCAGCTCCGGAAAAGCCGAAAGCCGAGCGGTTCTTCTCCACACCGGAGGGAGATTTAAAGCCCGGCCTACGTCTTCTCTCCAACCCTCACCCGATGTCCGGTATCGTCTTTTACGACCTTGATTCGCAGCGCACGGGCGTCTGCTGGTCCCCGAACACGCTCAAGACACGGTGAGGCCAAGTTTGAGACCTACTGGCCGCAAAATCAACATATCTTTCCTAGATATGCACTGAACTTCAAACGACTGAATTACACGACGAAATGGATCGAGTACCCCGATATCGAGAACTTGTGCAAGGAGATCGGATGTCCGCCATCTCGCAACAAGCCCGATGGTCGTCCGCACTATACTCTGCCGTTGATTCACGACCTCGACACCGGTGCGTATCGCACTTCTCTCCCTTCAACCGGACATTTAATGCCAGCCTCTGTAGGCGCCGTCATCACCGATTCCTTCAAAATCGCCGTCTACTTGGACAAAACCTACCCAGCTCCGGCGCATCCGGCTCTCACCGGCATGCCGCCGGAGGCGAACGGATTCGCCCTCATCGGCGCCTTCGAGGAAGCAATGCAGCCGATCGTCGCGACCCTCTACCCGTTCACCATCCCGTCCTCGCAGGCGATCCTCAATCCGCCCAGCGGGGAATATTTCCGCGCTACGCGCGAGGTGACGTTCGGGATGACGCTGGAGGAGCTGTTCCCCACGCCGGGCTCGGAGCGCGAGGCGACGCTGTGGAAGAAGGTGTATGATGGGTTCACGACTGTCGATGGGTGGCTCCGTGCCGGCGTCGATGGAGACAAGGCGCAGTTCTTCGGCGGCAAACAGCCGAACTACGCGGACCTCTTCGTCGCGTCGTATCTTGTGTGGATCAAGACGGTGTTGAAGGAGGATAAATGGGAAGACGTGAAGGGATGGCATGGAGGGAGATGGGCGAGGTTTTTGGACGCAATGAAGGAATATGAGTGACTGGTGCAAGAGTCTCTGGGGCGCTTCGAGAGTAAGAGTACGAAACGAATATCTTTTCGCCTGGTGTGCCAATTGTTTGCAAGCTTGCCAGTGCCTCCGGTAGCAGGCTTCAAGCGGCTGGTCGGTCGACCCGAGCCCTCGCAATCATGGAGTTCGGACAGAATCCTTTTTGCTCGGCTTTAATCGGCCTATAGGCCGATGTCAACAGAAATCAGCGGAGTGACTGAGCCACGTCATTCAGTCTGCTCTTGACGGCCATGTCCTTGCTTGCAGGCTGATTTGCGCCCCAGCTTCGCCCGCCCTTTCCTTTTCGGTACCAAGACCGGCGCACTCCTTCATCAAACCGTGGACCGTTCTTAGAGATGGTGGTCGACATTCGCTTCCGGTCGCCTTCGTCTTCGCTTCACTAGCAAGAGTAGCGCCCTGTCCTAATGGTCGAGCTCAACTTAAAGACGGCGGATACAGCTGGATACCTGAAGAAGAGTTGCCCCAGGTACGCCTGCTCAATCCTTTCCAGATACCGTTCAATATTTACGCGTCGCCTCCGCAGCATGCATCATCGCGCTTCAAGTTTCCTCGCCGTTTTCTTCTCCACGCTCGGACTCGGCGCAATTGCAACCACCCCGGCCCCGGAGATCCTCGCCTTTCAAGGCCCGCAAACTGTCTCTCCAGGCCAAGTTATAACGCTCACTTGGAGCGCGACGACGATCCCGGGTCCGCTGGAGGTAGCAATGGCCGGCGATACATTCGTGCGTTCTTTTCCGCCGGCGGTCGACTCCGAGTCTGACTTGGGGGTAGTCCGGATGGCTCGCTCTTGCGAACGACATCGACCCGCGCGCGGGTACTGCGAGCTTCACCGTGCCAGACGCACTTTCCGGGTTCGTCACGGTTTTCCTGCATCCCTCCGGTCGGCTGTCGCTTCGATCTCATATGTTGCTACCACAAAGCAGGTCGTATACCGTGGCCCTGCTCAGCCCTTCTGATGGTAAAATCGCTGCTCAATATGGACCGTTCGATATCGGCGATGCAGCAATGGCGGAGGGGACAGAAACTCTGCTGCCGAGTCGGACGTGCGTTAATCTCAAATTCTTGACCTCAGTTCGCTTCGAGACTCTGAAACCCGCTCCAGCGCTCATCTCAGTAGCGTCCCAGCATCGAAATCGTCGTCTCAGAGCGCTAGCGCGAAGCCCAGTAGCCTGTTAAGCAACTCACACCGGAGTGCTAGTTCCTCGAAAAGCGCCGCTACAACAAGTGCCCCGGCCAGCGCTACCAGTAGCACGACATCGCAGTTTCAGTCCTCCACCAGCACAGTCTACGCGTCGGGATATACTGGGTATCCGAGCAAGAACGCCGCGGCGTCGGCTGCGACGATGATGAAGCAGGGATGCGCCACGGTTTTCATGGCGATATTGGCGAGCGTCTCGGTGATATTGGCTTGTTCGTAGTCAGAAAGTCTCGTTTTACGCTCTCTCGTACTCCTCCAGACTATCCAACAGCTTCGCCCACCGTCCCCCGTGCCAAGTCTTCATATCCGCCCACTTATCCTGGGACACCACGACCGAGAGCCACACCACCGTAGCCGCCACGTAAAAATCGGCATAATTCGGGGCTTGCCCTCCAAAGAACTTGTTCTCCGGCCCGCCTGCGATAATCCACGCGTCGATCGTGCCGAACGACGCCTTGACTTTAGCCCACTGCGTCTTCTCGTACTCGGACCCGGGAGGTGGGAGGTACTCCTCGAGCGTCATCCCGAGCTTCGATTCGCGCTCTTTGCGGAAGAAGTCTGCGGTGGGCGGGTTGAAGAGCGCGTGCGTGCCGGGGAAGGCGAAGGGGAACGCCGCGGCGAGGAGCGGGCCCATCGCTGCGTCGAATGCCGCGATGAGCGCGAAGCCGCCTGAGTTTGGGGGCATGGAGAGGGGGGGTATTCCGGCGCGGGGTACGTTTTGTCGAGGTAGACTGCGATGTCGAACGAGTCTGTGATGACGGCGCCTGGGGAAGTGAACAGTTGGACTATCAGACGACTTGAAGGACAGAACGCGGATTGGATTGCGCACCGGTGTTGAGATCGTGAATCATCGGCAGCGTGTAGAGCGGAGTGCCATCGGGCTTGTTCCGTGTCGGCTTGCCTCCGATGGCCTTGCACGCGTCCTCGATTTCCGGGTACTCCAGCCACATGGTCGTATACTCCAGCCCTTTGAAGTTGAGTGCGTACCTTATGTGCGAGCGTCGTGAGCCTCCGAGCGAGTGGGAAAGGCGAGAGGCGTACTTACCGACTCTTGAGTGTGTGAGGCGAGCGGCACGCGCCGACTTCCTTCAGTGCGACGTCGTAAAAGACGATGCCGGGCATATCGAGCGCCTAGTCGGAGACGAAGATGTGTAGGGCCGCTTATGAATGAGTGTGTTGCGGTGGAAACGGAGCATACGGCATTATGGCAACTCCCGGCCGGCCGACGGATGATGTCGCGTCCGCCGTCAATACGTGGCGCCACACAGCTAATTGAATTTGCGGAACACAAAAGTAACCAGAGTCTCGGATCGGCACGAGCACTGGCCATGTCGCGCAGCCCCTTAACCTTTAGCACGTCTTTTTCTTAAAATTCTTTACCTTCCCTCGCGGCAGACTCTACCTAACACCGTCCTGAGTAGGGAACTTCCAAGCCTATGCGACCCGTACCCCCGCCGTTCGATCTGGGTGTATCACCATTCATTATTGCAGGTGGGCGGTGCTCGAGTCTCCGGTTCGTCCCGGGCAGAGGCATGCGCAGTTCTCCAAGCCGATACCATTTTTGTGCCCCGGCTCTGTCCTACGTCGTCTATCCAGCGGCGCGGCTCGTATCAATACAAGCTTGTGTTGCGTTCACACTCGCATCCTGTAATCGCGCAAATTACTCCAATGCGAGGACAATGAACGTTTGAACCCGCGGATCGACCCCGGCGCAGGCGATAGAAAGATTCCGTCCCCTTTTTATTGAAGATATTTTACACGTACAAGCAAACAAACAAACAAACACAACTTGCAACGATAGCAATGAGATAGCAGTCGGTCCAGGAACCCAATAAACAAATAAAACCAAAAAAACTAACGCAGTTACTACCTCGCCTCCCAAAGAGGCTCGCCCTGCAAATAATCAACCCTCCGTGCGCCTTTCCCGACCTCCTCACCCACCCAGTCCTCTGCTACGCCTACGCCATCGGGTCCGCCACGCAGCGTCACCGTCCCGCCATCTCCGTGCAATCCGGCAGTCACGTGATCCGGCATCTGGTATCGCGCGGCGTGGGCTTGGACGGCGACGTGACGCGCCCGAGGGACCATCGGGGCTCGTTGTTGTTGGTGGTGTTGGTGATAGTGTTGTTGCGGGAGAAAGTCTTGAGGAGGGGCAGGCACAGGATGTGAATGCGCGTGCCGTTGTCGGTGCTGACGAGGATGTGATGTCTTCGCGCCTCCGCTGTGTGTTCGGCGCATAGCATGCGCGACTGCGGTGTAGTGAGCGTCGCCCCACCCGCCGCTAAACACGCTGGCGTCGCGGAGGTGTACGCCGACCTGGGTCGGCAGCCTGCCTGCCCTCGCGATTGGCGCCTCGTAGTCGTATGACTGGTCGCGATCTTCGGGATGTGGGATTCGTGTGTGCGCCGTGTGCGACTTATGCCTGAGCTGCGAGGTGTGCCCATGTACATGGCGATGCGTCCCGCCTGCGCAGCGCCGCCAGAAAGACCACCACTCCAGCCAGCAGACGGGAGCAGCAGACGTCGGCGCAGACACGGGTGGGGAAGCCATCGCGCTGAATCCGCTCGCATGCAATGCGGCCTCAAGCTGTTGCGCAGCGCCACCCCAGGGATCGTGTGCTTGCGCTTGGGGGTTAAGATGGATGCTTGGGCGGGGGATGTTGCCCAGCTGGCTGCGGTGCCGAGTACTCGAGTTGGGCGGGGCATGGGGCATGGGGTGTGCCTATGGGCAGCGGCTGCGCCTACGCTTGCTGGTGGGCCCGGGCTACGAGACGTGTCGTCAGCAACAGCTTTCCATCGTGTTGTGAAAGAAGAGCACAAAGGCGTCGTCGCGAAGAAGCGAGGAAGAAAGCGAAAACAAAAAGAGAGACGGTAGCCCCGTCGCGGAAGAGGACAAGCAACCCCAAAACAAGCCCAAAGGAACGAGAATGGAGCACTCACCCCGCAAGCCATCCACCGCTCGCCGCTCGCCGCTGCCGCTGCAGCCTCATTCTCCATGCCCCGTCCCAAACAGACCCTCAGCGCTGCCCAGTGTCCGCCCGTAATCGCCTCGGGCTGTGGCGGGATGTCCGATGTACCCGCCTCCCGAGATATCTAGATGCACGCAGTGAGAAAGTTGGCCCTGGCTTGGGTTCACTGGCATGCGCCAGCGCCGGAGTTAGCGCCTGGGACCCTAGGTAGCGAGTGAGTGAGTGTGAGCGCCGAAGCTGGAGCTTGAAGGGGTGGCGTACCATGTCGAGATGGGATGCCTTGTGTACGACGAGTTGAGCTGGTTGATGGTCGGGACGAAGGAATGGAGCCACCAGCCACACACACAGCTGTGAAAAACAATCGGCGCTCGGAGGGGGAGACGGTGGAAGAAGGGCTTGCCAGCGTGTGACCCCGGCCGAGTCTGTCGTGGCCTTGCCAAGTTCCTGGGTCGACAACGGTAGTGAAAACAGAATCAAATGTCCACTGAAGGAGGCCAGCAGTGCTGTGAATGTGAGCTACCGCTCAATATTCAGACACAGACGGAATGTGTGCGGTTGAGTACTGTACTGTATCCCCGATCGACTCGGTCGCTGGCTTTACGCCCACAGCCCGGGGATACCGATTTTTTTTTTCAACACTAAACTCGGATCGGCGCATGATGCGAGTGTTAGAGGGATTGTACTGAGTCTCTTGCCGCACCAATTAAAGCGGCCGTGCTTTTCGACACTGTGTGGCTGCAAATCACTATCAGGTTGATCCGACGACGTCATCCGTCGCTGCTTGCTCTCGACTCTCATGTCGAACTGGGCGGTCTTCGTCACCGCGTACAATATTCGCCCAAAGGCACGCACGCTGCATTCCCCCTTTTGATTCAGCTCTGTCTCTCAACCTCCGCGCCACTGGCACTGGCAGGCACTCACGCGCGCCCTCCTCCACCTGCACGACTTCGAGTTCGGCGAATACCCACCCGACTACGGCTTCGTCCTCCTCACCTCAAAAAACCCTGCCCACGGCGCAGACCAGCCCAACGCCGCTTCCCCTCCCGGCGGAACTTGAACACCCCTCCGCGCGAAGCGACTTCGCCGGGATGTCAATCGCGGAGATCAACGACTACGTCCGCGCGCACGAAGAGGCGCTGGGCGTCGCCGGGCTCTCGGCCGGCGAATGGGTCATCATCGACCAGCGCGGGCTCGAGTCGCTCACGTGTCTCGCCGCCGAGCGGTACTACGATCCCGGCCAAGACGGGGACGGGGACGACGGCGGCGGGATGAGCACCGCGGGGCGCGCGTTTCGCGCGCCGTGCGAGCAGGCGCATGCCGTGATGGCCAACCTCTCCATCGCGAACATGAGCTGGGAGGACTTTGTCGACGAGCAGGCGGGCGAGGATGATGATGGGGCGTGGCGCTGGCTCTCGTTCTTTCCCGTGAGCGAGGTGAAGGAGTATGGGCTGAACGTGGACGAGAAGCGCAGACAGGTGGGAGAGAAGCTGAGGGAAGGTGGGTATATGGATTGAGGATGAAGGTGAGTTTATTCGTCCATATGTTGTACAAATATATCTGGTTCTACGCTGATATCGGCGCGGTAGAGTCATCCTCATCCCAACGAGGCAGGTGTTTTGCTGTCTGTCCCCCGTCAGGACCAGTCATTGCAAAACTCACCGACTGTGCATCCAACGACGGCCACCTCTCTCTAGAAGTCAGGCTTCCAGAACCAAAGCCTGAGGACGCCGAGCTGTGATGCTGAACATGATTTGCAAGTAGAGCTGCTATGGCTGGCGGCGGGTTGAATGGATTGGCTGGGCTACTCTGAGAGTCGGAAATTTCATATGTTGAGTTGGATTGAGTTGCTGTTGCAATATCGTTCCTCCAGGATTGGATCCAAGGTGATGGCTCGATTACAATGAATGGTTGTGGTTGTGTGTCCGGTCTGGTCTGAGAGCGCCGGCGGCGATGGAGGCAGTAAAGTGCAAAAGCCAGTGCTACGAGCAACACCAGGCCAAAAACTCCTCCCGCAATGGCAGCATTCTTTCTAGCTGAATGAGCCTGGGTAGAGCTTGAAGATGTTGCAGTGCTCGTGGTAGAGGCTGGGACAGCATTGGTCACATAGAATGTCCCCGTAGGTACCACGGTATACAGCGGATTGCCATCATATGTGATGACCAAGGTGTGTTGCTGATCAGAAGCAAGTTCTGCAGCTTGCAGAATAACCACATTTGTGGCATCCACAAGGCTGCTTGGGCTGATAGCTGGAAGTTTGAAGGGTATAGCAGGATGGGAGTCAATCTTGTATTGACCAACGGTGCCAGCATCAGAGAGAGAGACTGATAGATCACCCAACATGGTGACTGCAGTTCCTATTAAGCAACGTTAGGAACAGATATGAACTGTATATACAGAGATGAACTGTATATCATAGAACACAACATACCCCAGAAATCAAAGGTGACCTGGGTACCATTTGTATCTGCAACCTGGCCATTCTGCCCACTGACATGAACGGCTGGATCTGTTGGCAAATATTCCACAACCACTCCATCGAGCAGTGTAGGATCCACTGTAGGTGTATACAGGATGCTGTCCAGGTAAAAGGGTCTGCCTTGAGTGGTGACTGTGATCTCCAAGGTATGTGCAGAGGGAGTGAGTGATGAAAAGTTGCAGAGGATCTGGTTATTCTGTGGGTTGGAGGAGGCAGATCCAAAGTCTGGCTCGGAAATCATGACACCATCAACCATACAGGTCCAAGTTGGGTCATGAGCACCACTAGCAAGTTGTTCCACAGCCATAGTTCCAGTCACCTCCAGTGTGGTACCTAATCTTCACGTGAGGTGCATGCACAGTGAATAAACTCACCTGTAAAAACAAAGTTTAGCTTGGTTCCATTTGTTGTCGTTGCATGAGTTGTATCATTGTAGACTGGGCCAGAGTTGCCGAGCAAGTTCAACATTGATGTGTTTGCAATAAACCAACCACTGGGATCATAGAGAACCGCTGGATTGGGGTCATCAACGACAATGCGACGGCTCATAGCAGTGGATGAGGAGTGTAAGGATGACGGAGTTGCAAGACTCCCGCCTTTTTGAAGTAGCTGGATAAACTGTGGTGGCAGCGAGTAAGCATATGGAGAAACTGTATACACTGCCCGCTTCCGCCGAGAGCAAATCTTGCAATAGGAAGCCGGTATATCAAGCTAAGAAGCGCATGCTAACATGGTGAAATGCACATGCCCCTGTGGAACTTGACATTGCAGAGCCATGCGGCTCAGGTGAGCTATGCAGCAATCTTGTTGCCAACGTGGCGACAAGATGGTCGTCATGAACCTGGAATGATCATGAATCATGATCATTCCAATCATTATCATGATTCATGATAATGATTGAGAGCCAGTTTAGACTGATGAATATGATAAGTTACAGCGGCAAACTACAGTGGAGGCTTTACACAACAAAATGAGATCACTCCTCATAAAATAAATACCCATCCTTCTCATCTGGAAATTCCCCCTTCTGCATTGAGCCGTCCGCTGCAAGCAGCTCATCATTGGTCAGCGTGGCCAATGAGTCACGATGGTGCGGTGATGGCCTCGATAGTTCACCGGCAACAAAATGACTCCCGGCAATCACAAGTTCATGTGGTTGAGGCTGTTGTCGCTCCCAAGCGATGCGTTCCCTTGTGTCTGCAGCTTTTCGCCGTCTACCGCGGAGCCAGATAAATCCCCCGCCGAGTAAGAAGAGCAGTAAGAGGAAGCCCACAATGGCACCGGCAATGGTGTCCGTTGAGTTTTTTCGAAGAGAAGCAATGGCTGTGATCGCCGCAGATCCGGATGGCGCCCGAATCGGCGGCACTGGAACCGGTGTTACCAGCGGCTACCCCACCAGGGCTCGCACTTGCTCTGGCAAGGGAACTTGTCGCAGAGGCAGAACTCGTCCAGGCAGCGCCCTTTGTAGTGGCTGCAGACAAAGATTCCGATCCTGAAGCACCGCCCATCGTTGGTGTCCCGTCTAGAGTGGTTGTCAAGCCCATGCCTGTCGCGCTCCCTGTTCCAGAGCCAGTGCTGATGACCGTCCCGCCTATCAGCAAGAAGTAATCCACACCCAATTGCGGGCCGCTTGTGTAGATGAAGTCGAAGCTGTGGGTGCCAGCATTCTGAGGAGGGGATTGATAGATCAGGTTATTTGTGGAAAGGGTGCCTGGATCAGCAGATATGGGGTTAACTGAAGACTGGGAGGCGCCGTCGATGGAGACCAGAAGGGACAGCACAAGGTTGGAAGTTTCGGAAGAGGAGCCAAGAGCCCCGTAGAGGTAGAGTTTGTCACCTATATAGCAAATGAATGAGTGATGATAAGGAGGAAGAAGCAACGCACCATCTGCGAAATCCAAGACCATGCTCATTGAAGACCCGCCGCTCGTCGTCGCATGATGTGTGTGCTTGAAGAACGAGTCGCTCGAGTTCCCGTTTATTGGAGTCCAAGTTCCTGAATACGGTCCCACATCCGCATCATCAAGGAAGACCGTCTGTCCGGTCTTCCTTGTGCTTGTGTAATAGATGATGTAGTCGAAGAAAAATGAGCTTTGCCCTGCCCGCGAGTCGGTATTTGTTATGGTGAGAGTGTGCTCGGCTTCAGGCAATGTGGGGGGAAATGTACACTTGCTGTTGGTGGATTTCGGGATGCGTGGGTGAGATCGTGATAGGTACAGGATCAAGGCCGCCAATGGTTGCCAAAAGACTAAGTGTTGTGTCGCCAAGAGTGGCAAAGACAGAGATTTGAGTGCCTTGACCACTCAGCCTATGCATCTGAACCCAGAATGAGACGATACTCACCTGTAAAAGTGAAACTGAGTGAACTCTCTTCCTCCGAGGGCTGCTTTGTCGTAGACTGATACTCGGCGGGGGTTCCCAGCGACTGGCCTTGCGAGTTGGTCGTTGCCCAGGCACCGGAATATTCAATGGCCGGGTCGCGGTCGTCGACGATAATGCTGACCATTGTGTGGATACAAAGCAAGCTACAAGAGGGAGTGGAAGGCCGGGCGCGAAGCCGCGGGAGGGAAAGAGCGTGTAGCGGAGCAGTGAGAGCGGGAGCCAAGCACGGAAATGACAGCTGAAACGATAGGAAGCCGCTGATTGTGACTAGAGGGCGGATAGTGACCCACCGCCTTCGACCTTGCTTTGATATCTCGGAGGCCGTCGAGGTTGCAAGAAATCAGAAGATGATTAAGCAGACTCAGAGAAGCCGGTGGCAATCAGATTACATTGAAGGCGTGGAGCCGGGAGTCGATACCGGCCGAATGATAACCAGATAGCCGACTGTGGGCCGATAACGGCAACGAGAGGTAATGACCCCGGCGGTGGCCTAATCTCGCGGCGGCCCGAAGCCTTGGCAAAAGGTTTTGTCTTAGGTTGGATGGACAAACCTGGACCCACCCCAGATTCCTAGTGCACTGAGCGTTATCAAATGGCTCATGCTGCTAGAGCATATAAACAGCCAGAGGAACACCAAACAAGAATTTCGGAACAAAAAGTGAGAAAGCCGACCGAAGCACAGCATGACATTTACACTTGTTTACACCGAATTATGGACAGACGAGTCCTCAGAGCTACAAGACATCATATCTCACGTAGTGGCATGAGAACATCAGCTATAATTGAGAGAGTGGGAGACCTTGGCAAAGCAAGGTGATTGATAAAGGATTGCAGATTTGTGTCCTGATTCCTAAGCGATGCCGTTGCCGAATAATCTCCGCAAGACGGGAATGGCTGTTGTTGAATGCAACATGTTCTCGATACCAGAACAGTATGCCTTAAGTTCCTATAATGTGTTACAGGGGCCTTAGAAGTTGTGAGAACCATACTCCAGCAAATGTGTTAAGCCTGTCAAATTCCCATCAAAATTTGCGACCGGCTTGCCTTATAAGGTACTTTGATGATATCAACTGGTACAGTATAGGGTAAGATTTGAGTGATCCTATTTCCTGACTTGTTGAATGTCCCACCACCGATGCAGCAATTGCAAATCTGCTGGCCACAGATATATCCCATAAAATGTTGCTTTCAGAAATATATGCGGAAGATGTAGTTCTTCACGTCTCTCTTCTGACAGAGGTAGAGCACCACTAGGGTCCTGGGACCAGAATGAAGTCAAGTTGGGTATTTCCATGTGAGTGGTGCTGTACTGTAGGTGTGTGTTTGGCACAGAGACAAAGAGATACAACTCCTTTGATAGCTCAGGGCTTGCCATAAATGTTCCTGCCAGCATGAATGGATCATATGTGCGTTCTTGAAACGCATCTACATCTGCATGGCGGCTGAAGGTCACAAGATATCCGGTGAATATGACTGTAGAGATTGTCAACTGCCTAGAATTCAATGACTTGGAAGGCCACCCTACAGTAATGTTGATCAATACCTATGAGAGCTTTGTCAGTTGCAGGTAAATGTGAACTGCCTGCCAGTGGAGACCTACGTAGGGATAATAATTGATTTAATGAATGTTGAACCAGGTTGCTATGCTTCCATGAGATGATGTGCATGGATGTGCGGCCTTCCAATTCAAGTTCAGAGGCTTTCCATCTGTAATAGTTTATTAGAGAATACTCAAGTAAGCTAGTGTTGAGAGTCACAGAGACTCACCTGCTGAGAGTAGTCTCTGCCTTTGACAGAAATGGATACCGTGGTCTCCCCTCACTAGGGCCCAAAGATACAATAATTTTTGCAGGCATCCCAGCTTCTAGCGCATATATTGCACCTAGCTTCCAGGGGCCATCTAAAGCAAAGCCACACTGATAACGAGTTGTGAAGTGCAGTATATCATCCTGCGACATCCTTGATAGAATATCGTTATCAGAGTAGAATCCCAGACTTTCGGGTGTTGCCAAAAGAAGCTGAGAAGGCATAGCTCTTCCGTGGTTAGTAAAGCCTTGTGGCCGATTTGGTGGTTTCAGCTCCAAGATGAGTTTCTCTTCCCTAATACTGAACCATCCATCAAGATCTTCTGGGTGGAACCAGACAGATAATTCTTGGCTGAGATGTAATTGTGCATCCTATTTGACTTTAGTGAGATTATTATAATCGGAAATATATCAATGCAATAACCC
Source organism: Mycena chlorophos (assembly GCA_014461115.1). NCBI lineage: Eukaryota > Fungi > Basidiomycota > Agaricomycetes > Agaricales > Mycenaceae > Mycena > Mycena chlorophos. Next base: position 389,673 of record JACAZE010000002.1, on the reverse strand, counting down.
ATAGTTGACCACCCTAATATTATGTAAGTGGTTCATATTTTTTTTAGTTGCCTAATGTGAAAACTTACCAAACTGTACATTAACAGCTCCTTGCCTAGATGTGTAGGTGCATTCTCAATGACAAGGGCAGCTAGGATAAGCTCTGGGAATCGTTAGAGGAGTTGGTGTTGTCGGGGAGATACAGTACTGCTACCATTGTGGTATATGAGAGCATGCGCCCGAGGAGAGTTGGTGACGCCGAATAACTGAACCAATGACGTATTCCTACGACGATGAAGCACAGAGTATCATTCGATCGGGCGCCGTACCATATGACTTCGGGAGATAACTTCCTACGCCACTGGAGAAATTATTGGTGAGACAACGGGTGGGTGACGTGCACGATTGCAAATCGTACCTGAGTGAGATCTCCCTCATAGGCGATCACCGTAAAGATGTCCGTGCTCCCGAAGATCTTGGCGTGGTATGTCTTCTGTAGACCCACCACTACCTTCACGGTGTTCGCTTGGCCGTGTCGTTTCTTCAGTCGTGTGGCCCGATCTTCGAGCAGCTCGACTTCACTGATGAGTTTGAGGATGTTGATATCTCCGAGACGGATCCTTCGGTAGTCTTGGTCCGTGGAGCTCAGCAAATGAGTTCAGACGCGCATGCGAAGGCGCCCACCGTCCTCAGGATCGGAGGCAAAAGTATTCTTGTGCCAGTGGTTGTTTACGACGAATGTGCCGCCGTGAATCGTCGTGTTCTTCGAGCGATGGAACATCGAGTTTGCGGAAATGGGGGCCGGATGCTCGAGATGAGGGCAAGAGCCAAGCCGCAATTTAAGCGCGCAATGCGGGTATCACGTTCACCTGTCGAATTAACTGCGCTTCTACAGCGTCGGCGATATCTTTGCCCGAACATTGCATACGAAGTTCGGGTCCCCGCCCGGCCCCGCATCCCTAAGAAGAGAAAGAGAACGACCATCCGCAAACCACCCATGGAGTTTACCAGTCCATTCACTAGGCGCGCAGACCGCTAACTGTCCGGGTAGTACAAATATCGCGACTTGGGGCGTCCACCGTCCAGATCACCGACACCCTTCTCCGCATCCTCGACGCGTATCGCCGGCGCGACCCCATGCTCATTCGTGAGCGTCATCATCGAGTCGCGGTACCCGCCGGCGGGATACGCCGTCGCGCCTTTGCCAGCCCATTGTGTGATTGACGGTGTAGCAGCGACGAAGTCCGCGCCTGAAGTAAGATGAGAACGGAACGGAGGAAAGCGACGGCAATGGTGGGACGTACGCTCGTTCATCTCGCGTTGCTTCCTGCGCCGTCGAAGGCAGAGGACCACACCGAGCATGATGAGGAGCAGGAGGACGAATGCGCCTGCAATGGCGCCGGCGATGGCGGCGATGGAGGGGCCACTCGACTTGGCCGAGGTGGGGCTGACCGACGCAGCGTTGGTGGAGCTCGCAGCTGCTGCTACACTACTAGCCCCGCCGTTTGCATCGGAGTCGGAAGCGCCGGCGGAAGAAGAGGTTTCCTGCGATACGGACGCAGGGGTGACGAGGAAGTAGTCGACATTGAAGGGCGTGCCCGCCTCGTAGGTGAAGTTGAACGAGTGCGAGCCAGGGGAGAGTTGCTCGGAGCGGAAGAGGAGGGTGTTTGTCGCAGTTGCACCAGCGGAAGGAGGATCCGACGCGGTGATCATCTTCGTGTCCGCAGCGCCGTCGATGGAAACCTGAGTAGAGAGTGGGACTTGGACGGGTTGGACGCCCAGCGCCGGAGCGGTGAGGGAGCCGTATAAGCTCAGAATGTCGCCTGGTAAGGGAACGAATGAGCTGGGGCACTAGCGAGCGAGCCGTCGCCACGCACCTTGCAGGAAATCGAAGGTTATCGCCGTCCACGACCCGGACAGTGTGGTCTGGTGGCTCGTGTGCTCGAAATTGGAGTCCGTTGCATCTCCGCTCTGCGCAGCCCATCCCTCAGAATACTGGATGCCCTCATCTGCGTCGTCAATGAACACCCTTTGGTCGGCCTCGCGCGTGCTCGTCGTGTAGATGATGTAGTCGAAGTCGAAGCTGCTCTCGTTGACACGAGAGTCTGCGTTCGTGACGACAAGGGTGTGTGGGCCGTCCGTGAGTTGCCCGAACGAGAAGACCTGCTGCTGGTTGAGTGCAGGATTCGCGGGCGGATGAGTGGCCGTCTGCGGCGCGCCATTGTCGATGCTCCCGGTCAGACTCAGTGTAGTCTGCGTGAGTGTCGCGTAGACGGCGATTTGAGTTCCTGGAAATGGCCTTGGGTCAGTACCCCTTGGTGCAGCGCCGACGGAAGACACACCGGTGAAGTTAAACGTGAAGGAGCTGTCCTTCTCCTCGGGTATCGTCGCCGTCGAGTTATACTGCGCCTGCGAGCCCAAGGCAGCCCCCTTGCTGTTCACTGTCCTCCACGCCGGCGCCGTCGAGTACTGTATCCTCGGGTCGCGATCGTCGACGATCACATTGACTGCCATACGTCCTGCGAGAAGAGAAAAGCCGAAAAGAGAAGAAGCCCGGGAGGGAGTATGAAGGAGGAGCGATAGAAAGACGAAAAAAAGAGCGCAAAGCCCGCCCGCTGTGTGGGGCCGAAACAGAACGAAGAGGCGAGGGAAGAAGCGAGGGAAAGCACAGCCGCTCTCCCGTCGATTGCGTAGCTACCAAACGTGATATGAGAGATTGACAGCGGCGTTGTTGGGCAGTTTATTCAAATCTTCGATGCGATCGCGGGCGGAAACTGTGCGGAACCAGATCGTTTCTATTTGCATTATCACGGAGACGACTGGCTCCCGTTGCGATCCCGTTGCTTGTTCAACAGCGGTAGATCATCATCTGGGTACCTACCAGGCAAACACTACTCACACTCTTTGTTGCAAGAAACAAGAAACACAACCTCTAGATCTGAAAGAAGGCAAACTGGGTCTTCCTTCAAATGTTTGCTTCAAATTGGGGTTCATGTTCAAAGGCCTAAGTACCACGCCAAATTTGAAAACACTGGACTTGATACTGGCAAAGTATCCTCCGGCAAATTGAAGCAATCGTCTTACAGTAAATGTGTACTTGCCCAAGAAAATAAAATAAAATCAGTTACAGTACTAGTAAATCAGTAGACCATCGGATTTATCATCTCAACATCAGTTTGAGTCTGTGGAGTGCCACTATGATAACTTGGTGGCGGAGCTGTGCTTCCGACGCTTTGCAGCGAATTTTGTCGCGAAACAGAATCAGCCAGCTGAACCTCGGCGTCCGAGTCCGGCGCAATTTCGAGTTCCCGCGCGAAACCATGACCACCCTGATGCTCGTTAGATTCTCGGTGTTCCACCTTGTAACGTACGTACCTTCTCTGAGCCGAAATTCAATGGGCCTGGGACAGGCACAATAGAGCCTCGCGCTGAGTACGGGGCGACATCCGGGCTCTCATCCGTTGTGAATCGAGGAAGAAGTGAAAGAGCCGCCCGGGAGCTTCTTCCGCGCCGGAAACCCCAGGCGCAGCTCAGGCCACCGATTAGGATTAGTAGGAGGACGAATGCGCCTGCAATGGCGCCGGCGATGGCGGCGATGGAGGGGCCACTCGACTTGGCCGAGGTGGGGCTGACCGACGCAGCGTTGGTGGAGCTCGCAGCTCCCGCTGTCAATGCGCTAGCGGCGTCAGAAGCGCCGGCAGAAGAAGAGGTTTCCGGCGATACAGACGCAGGCGTGACGAGGAAGTAATCCACATTGAAGGGCGTTCCGGCTTCGTAGGTGAAATTGAAGGAATGGGAGCCGGCCGAGAGTTGCTCAGAGCGGAAGAGCAGACTGTTTGTCGCGGTTGCGCCAGCGGAAGGAGGATCCGATGCGGTCACCATTTTCGTGTCGGCGGCGCCGTCGAGGGAAACCTGGGTCGAGAGTGGGACTTGGACGGGTTGGACGCCCAGCGCCGGAGCGGTGAGGGAGCCGTATAAGCTCAGACTGTCACCTGGTAGTAGTAAGGGGACGAATGAGCTGGAGCACTAGCAAGCGAGCTGTCGCCACGGCGCACCTTGCAGGAAATCGAAGGTTATCGCCGCCCACGAGCCAGATACCGTCGTCTGGTGGCTGGTGTGCTCGAAATTGGAGTCCGTGGTATTTCCGCTCTGCGCAGCCCATCCATCTGAGTACTGGATGCTCTCGTCCGCGTCGTCAATGAACACCCTCTGCTCTGCCTCGCGTGTGCTCGCCGTGTAGATTAGGTAGTCGAAGTCGAAGCTGCTCTGGTTGACGCGAGAGTCTGTGTTCGTGATGACAAGGGTGTGTGGACCGTCCGTGAGTTGACCGAACGAGAAGACTTGCTGCTGGTTGAGTGCAGGATTTTCCGGGGGATGAGTAGCCGTCTGCGGGGCGCCGTTGTCGATGCTCCCGGTCAGACTCAGTGTAGTCTGCGTGAGCGTCGCATAGACAGCTATTTGAGTACCTGACAGAACCTCCCAGTGAGGTTTGGCTCGGGCAAGACCAGCGGAAGACGCACCGATGAAGTTAAACGTGAACGAGCTGTCCTTCTCCTCCGGTATCGACCCCGTCGAGTTATACTGTTCCTGCGAGCCCAGGGCAGCACCCTTGGCGTCCACTGTCCTCCATGCCGGCGCCGTCGAGTACTGGATGCTCGGGTCGCGATCGTCAACAATCACATTCACGGCCATCTAGGACTCGGAATGAGGGAGACACTGAGAAAACGGCAGCAAGGTAGTGAGTGTAGTTTTTCGAAACGACCAGCGATAAGGAAGAGAAAGAGCGGGTTTGCCGCAAACGTCAAGCCCCGGCCTAATACAGTAACAAGCTGGGGCAGATTGTTTCCCGCTCGGTATAGCGTCACGAAGCCGCCTACCCATCTATCAGTTGTCGGACATTGTGAGAGCGAATAGGTTTCGATAGCGTTCCGCGACGCCGCCCCCTCGATCGGGCGCGTGAGAGACAGAGTGGCCGACATGGACGTCAAAGACAGGATGCCTCGAGCGTCGTCACGCTTTCCGAGCATCATGGCCGCCGTCGTGGTTCGTTGGTAGGCGCTACCCCGCGCGGGAGCATTGCCTTCTAATAATAATGGCCCTTGCACTGCAACCATCGACATCGCAAGGCGCCCAAGCAAAAAAATGAACGTACAGTATGTACGTAGCATGCAAGGAGCGAGAGTGGATGTAGATGTGAATGTACGCTCGCCAAATAAGTAACAAAATAAAGACAGACAAGAACAGTAACAAAACACGCACACAGAAAGAACACCAAGTAAAGATTAAGAAGTTACTGCGCACTATACCCCGGCGGCAGCTCCTCCACCACCACCCGCTGCTGTACATGCCCCTCAGCATTATACCGCACCCCACTATCCTGGTGCTGCTGCACGATGACCTGCGGCTCCGGCCGATTGGGCGACAGCTTGCTCGGCAGCGGCGGCGCCTGCGAACTCGACGAAGCGCCGTACGCGTCGCCGTACCCCGGCTCGCCGTACCCCGGCTCGCCGTTGACGACGCTGAAGAGCGAGCGCCGGGACGACTGCGTGCGTTGTGTGGATGGGTCTGAGTCCGCGTTGGACGCGGCGCCCAAGGCGGAACCGGAGCCGGTGTGTGTGGCGGAGACGGCGGTGAGTGTGAGGGATGGGTCTCGGGAGTGTGCTGCGTATGAGCCACGGGCGTATGCGAGCTCGGTCGCAGCCGCCGCCGTGGTCGTAGGGTAGTGCGAGCCCGAAGACGCGTACGATACATGTGGTGGCGGTGGAGGCGGGCTGGGGTACGAGAAGTTGGCAAAGTTGTTAACCGCGGCCCCGGCTCCGGCGCCAAGCAGCGCGTGTGTCGACGTGAATGCGGATGCGGTCGCAGGTGGGGTATTGAATGGATTCGAGGGATGGTTGTCAGGAAGGGACGTGGATGTGTGCGGGTGATCTGAGTAGGGGTATTCTGCGCCGGGGAAGTATGCGGCGTTGGCGTAACGCTGCGAAGGAGGTATCCCTTCGTGTCCAATGCTGCTCGACCCTGCGAAACTCGCGCCACCGGGTCCAGCCATGCCCATCCCATCCGTGAATGGCCGTGCCTGGTTTGCCAACGCGTCTTCTGCCCGTTGTCGGGACCGACGTTTGCGGCACCAGAAGAGTAGACCCGCGAGTACAGCAAGGACCAGCAGGGCGGCGACGACGCCGCCCGCGATGGCTGCGGTGGGTTTGGAGGAAGTAGTTGTTGCGGAAGTGTCTTCTTGCGCAGACCCAGAATTGCCCGTCGATGCGAAGGTGCCTGACGGATTCGCGGGGTTCGTGCCCGTGAGTGTGTTGGTGTCGCCCTCGTTTGAAACGGTCCCGGTGACCGGAGCACCGCCCGCGACGGAGGCTTTGCTCGAGGATGCAGGGCCCGATGTCGTCCCGCCAGAAGATGATGTCGTCCCGGGCTGGGTGGCCGCTGTGGTAGCGGGGGCAACGGAGTTGGTGACGTAGAATGCGCCAACGGGAAGCGGGGTGTCTGAGCTGCTGCCCTCGTAGGTGACGACGAGGGAGTGCTCGTCTGCGGACAGTCCATCGGTTTGCATGATGACGACGTTGTAGACCGTCGTGGTGGAGCCGGAGGCTAAGCCGGCAAGCGTGAATGTCGTTGCAGCGCCGTTGTCGATGGAGTACTTGGCCGTGGTAGCGGTATGCGGGAGTTCCTGAGGAACATACGCCAGCAGGGTGACTGCGGTGCCTGAAAAAACGTTCAGCACCAGGAAAACGGCGGAAAAGAGGATTTCGCACCCCGGAAATTCAGAGACACGGTCGCCCCCGACCCCTGCGTAACGTTCTGCGCGCCCCACGGAACCCAGCCCGAGCCGCCAAAGCTCACAGCGCCATCGGTATTCAGATACTCCAAAACGGCTCCATCGATGGTCGTCGCGTCAACCGTTGGCGTGTAGAAGATATTGTCGAAGTAAAAGGCCGTGCCCTTGGTGCTGACGGTGACCTTGAGCGTGTGGGCGCCACCGGACAGGGACGAAGAGGAGCATAACGACCAATTGTTTTCGGGGTACGCGAAAGTCGGATTCGGCTGCGAAATAGCCGCGCCGTCGACGGTGCAAGTCCAAGTCGGGTCGTACGTCCCGTCGGCCAGCTTCTTCACTGCAATCGTGCCCATGACGTCGACGGTGGTACCTTGAAAACGGCGTCAGCAAAAGGCACCACAAGACCAAGGCGGATGGCGCACCCGTGAAGTCAAAGGTGAACGTAGACCCATCCGTCGTCGTCGCATGGCTCGTGTCTTCGAAGATGGGCCCGTAGTTGCCCATGGCATTGAGCGTCGCGGCGTCGGCGACGGACCACCCGCTCGCGCCATACGAGATTTGGGAGGAGGCGTCATCTACAGCGATCCGACGCGTCATCGTGGCGCGCTTGGGTCGCTGGACTGAGCCTGTAAGGAACGGCAGCTGCAAAGGAGCGACGAGCTGACGACGAGGCGGTCAGAGCGGGGAAAGGAAGAGAGTGTGAGAGCTCGAAACGGGATCATAGACACCATGCGGGTCGGCATCTGCATCGCTATCTTGATGGTCATAACCCGATTGGACGGATCCGCAGATGGATTTGCATCCGGAAAATTGCCTGAAACGCGGGGTTGGCTCCTGCGTAAAATATTTTCAGCGCGACTCGTAAGACCCTGGCGCAGTTGAGAGGATACTTGAGAGAGGAAACCTAAACTGAAGTAACCAAAGGAACTCATCCCTCGAAAGGATTTATTTTCCCTAGTTTCAAACGGCGCCTTGAGCGGTCTTCATTTGGCCATCCGTCGGGTCAATCACACTCCTTGCCGTTGCCAAGTCGCCGGCGCGCGCCGGCATCTCGTCATGGGCCAATTTTCACTCGGCTCTTGTTCGGCTCCGTTGGTACCTCGGGCTCACACGTTCCCCGACCTCTTGCCTCCATCGCTTCTCGTGGTATGTTCCCCTTCTGCAATCGCCTTGCCGGCCCGAGGCTCAGAAACACCAAACCAGGGACGACAAAGTTACGATAATCACCGGCGACTGGGCTCGCCCGAGCCGGAGGCAGCAGGGAAAGGAGGATCCAGTGCCTCATGGCAAGACCCGGCACCCGGTCGGGGCTAGCGGATTGCGGGAACACACGGCACTTGGCGCGCGACTTTGGGGGCTAAAAATTGCAGCGACACACGACGTCGACAGGGTCGGACGAAACGCCAACTTTTTTCGGGTGCCCAAAGTGGAAGGGCGCTTTCTGCTCTCGCTTTCACCCGTTGGTCTGTCCTTCGTCGTCGGCCAAGAGGCATGCAGGAGTATACCTTCGACTCGCCCGACGTGCTGCGGTGCGTTTCTTTCGCTTCTCTGCATGCTGAGGCTCCCGGAGCTTGACGCCACACAGGAGTGGCCTGCGCGACAGCTACCTCTCGCGTATCTTCACCACCAGCACGACCGTCGTCTCCGCCGGCTTCCGCGACAACACCACGCTCAGCGTCGAAGCTACCGGCGCGGAAGCCACCATCAACTGGCGGGCAAAGACGTTTCGCATCGGGACGGGCAGCGCGAGTGGCGGCGAGCAGACAAGGCCGGTGGACGGGCTGAAGCGCAAGGCCGGGTTTTCTGCGTGCGTTGTCTCGCTTATTGTTTGGTTCCTTGGGAACGCTGAACGCGCGAAGGGCAAGATATTGGCGCTGGGGCGAGGGCGAGGAGTACAAGGTGCGATATGCGGCCGGCGCATGGGTGGTGCGTTCTTCGCTTCCCGTTTCATTTCCATTCAATTCACTGCGCCACCAGGTGGCATCCACGTCGGGAACCTTCCTCGCCTCCCTCTCTTCCGCAACAACACAGATCCTCCCTGGTCGTCCGGCGCCTGTTCCAGTGGCACCCATGCTGCGGCTTTCGCGGTCGTTGGGCGATGATGCGCAGAGACATTTCTTGGTGCTGGTTCTGTTGTACTCAGAGACGAGGAGATTGGAGCGGATGAATTACTGAGAGTGCGTGCTGGTGAGTCCGCTGCGCAGAACGAGAGGAATGATTTATCTGGCTTTTTTCTTACTAAATTCTTAGGCTTTACTTCTTGTGCAAAACACGACGATAATACACCTACTATAATCTTCCTGTAATCGCAATCTTAGACTACAGCAACTGCGAAATCGATTCGACTCTTGGCTTAAACATCAGATATTTTTTTCTCCTTATGCATTTGGATGGATGAAATCCCTGAGGTGGATATGCGAGTGATACGGGCCGACATGTGTATCGTAGACCGAAGCCGACCCAACGCGGACGGCTGAGCTCTGACTGGCACGTCAATCAGCGGGGATCGACGGTCCCGAGTCCCGACGTTTGACTCGACGTCACCCGTGTTTCTTGCTTCTTGCTCCCGACCACGACCCATGTCGCAGTCCAACCCGACCGACACATCCACGCTCGAACATGAGCTAGACGGCGGAGAGAAGCGGCGTAGGCTAGGCCGTGCGTGTGACCTGTGCCGAAAAAAAAAGAGTGCGTCGTGCTGGACCCCTTCTCTGGAATGGCTGACGATGTGCGGGTAGTTCGATGTACGCGGGCAATGGCGAAAGCGGAACCATTCTGACGCGACTTCATGCATAGGCGACGGCTCGGAGAAAGAAGCGGAACCGTGCTCGACGTGTATCGACGCGAGGGTGGAGTGTACGTTCGTCAACGCGGCGTCGGTGCGTCTCGCCTGCTCTTTCTTGCCTCGGTCCTGCGCTCACATCGCGTAGAAACGCACTCCTCAACGAAGGTACGCTCTCTCGGTACCACGACCGCACCGCTCAAGCACATAAGCACATACATTGCGTCGCTGGAAACGCGGCTCCAAGCCGCCGAAGAGAAGATCAAGCAGCTTCGCGGAGAACTTACTGCGGCACATATTTCCGGGGATTCGTCAATTGCATCGGTCTCAGCGTCCACGTCTCCGAACTCGGGAGGGGATGCCATTGTGAATGACGATACCACCCAGCCGCAAACGGACCCATTTCACGGATCGATCTACATCCTTCGAGCGACGCTGCAAAGTGTCATTAATCCGCCAGCGCCGCCGTCACCAGAGGATGTGGAGGATTTGGGTTTAATCCGACAAGTGCGCCCTCCATCTCATCTTCCGGAGTTATCCTTAACGCGTTGAGCAAAGTTTGTGAAGGTCCATGTCGGGACACAACCAGACGAAACACAGTTTATCGGGCGGTCGTCGGGCATCGGCTACGTGCACGCTGCAATGTCGATGAAGGCAGACGTCGAGAGACGAGAGGGCACGGGGCCGACGATGCTTGAAGCAAAACTCGGACGAACGCGGCGGATGCAGTTTTGGGACCTCAAACCGGTGCGTTGGTGTGCTCTTCCCTAATTATTGCTAAGATGCGCTCCAGTCCGACTGGGAGAATCCCTCCATACGCACACACGACCTCGTCTTCCCTCCCCTTGCGCTCATACTCGAGCTGACCGACCTCTACTTCGCCCATGTGAACATTTACCTTCCGCTTCTTCATCGTCCGACGTTCGAGAAGGGCCTTCAAGACGCGTTGTTCCTCCAGTGCGTTTCGTAACTTTCGTTCTCCTCGTTGCCCGCCACTCACACGCTCCTAGGAACGACCACTTCGCTTCTGTTGTCCTCCTTGTCTGCGCAGTCGCCTCCCGATGGCATCCAGACCCGCAGATCGGCGCACCGGGCGGTACAGGCACCGGCCTCGAAGGCGATCCGTACGGTCCCGGGCTTGTTAGCCCGGCACCTGCGTACCGCGATGCCACTGGCAGCGGTGCTTGTCGACCACCACGGCCAAGCTTTCCGACGGCGATCCAAGCTGCGCAGGCCGCTGCTCTCGCCGCTGCGAAGGGTGAACCAGGCGCGGGGCTGGCGTGTGGGTGGGCGTGGTTCGACCAGGTGCCGCCCGTTGGGAGCCATATGTTTTCGCAGACGACGTTGTGGGGGTTGCAGTATTATGCTGTAAGCTCCGCAGTTGGTGCTTCGACCGTCAAATTGACGAGAGAAAGCTTGCGTTCCAGTTCCTCGAGCGGACGGCGTCGCCGCATATTTGTTGGAATATTATTGGAACGGCGTTGCGCCTGGCACAGGTGGGTGCTTATTACGTTGTTTATGAGGTGGATCTGGAGCGCGGTGTTCAGGACCTCGGCATCCATCGCCGTTCTGCCCGCGTCGAGCCGCCCACCGTCGAGCGAGAGCAGCTCAAGCGCGCCTTTTGGGTGCTATTATACCAGGATCGTCTGCTCAGCTCGGGAATGGGCCGGCAGTGTGTCCTGCAATACGAAGAGTGCGTTCAAGTTCATTCTTTCCCTTTCCTTTCGTACTTCATCACCGCTAAGGAATCCCACTGGCAGCTTCGACATTGACCTCCCCATCGAATGCGACGACGAATACTGGGAACACCCCACACATCCATTTCAACAACCACGAGGGAAGCCCTCGCGGATAACGTTCTTCAACACGATCATGGGCCTCAACCACGTTCTGGCGTTGTCGCTCAAGGTGATCTACTCGCTCGGGAAGTATAACAGCATCTTCCGCGCGTTCAACGCCAGTTGGGCGGAGAGCGTCGTTGCGGAGTTGGATTCCGCGCTAAATATTTGGAGGGAGAAGGTTCCCGAGCATCGTGAGTTCCAGTCCGCTCTTCGTTAGAATTTGTGAGAACGTGTGGTTGATATTTGGCGCGGCGCTAGTGAAATGGGACCCCGACCGACTCGCCAATCCAGTGTTCTTTGATCAAAGCGTCGCCCTGCAATGCGGGTATTATTATGTTCAGATTTTGATACATCGGCCGTTTGTGCCGATTTTGAGGAGGGAACCTACGGTGAGGTTCTTCCTGTTGGCACGAGGCGATGAAGCTGACGCTTCAGCGAAGGCTTTGCCTGCGTTGGCGTTGTGTACTAGTGCCGCTCGTGCCTGTGCCAATATCGTGGATCTTCAGCTCCGGAGGAAGGGCGACGTGCCTATTGCGTTTAATTTCGTGCGTCTTTCTGCTCCCTTTCGAGTGATCTTCTAGAAGTCTAAGGTCTTGTAGTACCCGGTCTTCAGCTCCGCCATCATCCTACTTCTCAACATTTGGAGCAGCAGACGCGCCGGGCTATCGCGGGCTGCGGACACCAACCGCGAGATGGGATACGTGGAAAAATGTATGCATTCGTTGAAGGTCTGCGAAGATCGGTGAGTATGCCGTCTGTCTTTCGGGATGTTTCCCTTTCTTGTGGCTGCCGCTTAAGCGTTGGTGCTGATGCCAGTGGACAGGTGGCAGCACGCTGGAATGCTCTGGGATACACTCGCTGAGCTCGCCGTCCGGCATGAACAACGACAACAGCAGGTGCCCAATCTCGGACTGCGAGTCGCTGACAGCGGCGGCCCCCGCGCGTCGGAAACGACTCTGAGTTCTTTTGCCCCAGGCACAGAATTTCTCTCAAACGGGCATACCAGTCCGCGTGCGTTTGAGCCACCTGTCGATGTCGGATTTTCTCCGTTTTCTATCAGGCTCAGCCCGGGCGCCGATCCCGAGCTGGAGGCGGAGACGGAGAATGAGATGTTCCTCGATCAAATCATGTACGACATGGATCCGCAGACGATGGCGCTCATGGATCCGCAGACGATGGCGCTCTGGACGAACGCGCCTCTCGGTCTCGAGTACGTCTTTTTGCTCGCGCTTTCTCAGGACTTATTTCTCCGAGTAGGGTGGGCGACTGGGAGCAGTATTTCGGTGATGTCGGGTTGCCGCAGCAGCAGCTGGATATCAGGCCATACTGAATGTGACGTGTGAAGCCGCTTGCGCCGAGAGAGCGGCGCAGCGGGGTCTAGTTGCCGAAAGATCGACGGCGGGGATTACTGTAGTGCCCATGGAAAAACTTGAGGCCGAGAAATAGGCTGCGGTCCTTGCTAGAATATTGGTCAGGCTTGAGGATGACCGACAGGCTCGGTATATCAGCATGTAAATACCGCGCAGAAGTGAACACTCAGCCCTGTCGTAGCCTGTTCAGCTGCCGATCTAACGTCGAGCTGTGTGATCACGCCGTATTGCCGCAACTGTCAGCCACACACTCAAATATTGACGTCAGACGTGAGAACCCGTCTCAAGGCTACGCCTTTGGCTCTCCCCGTCATCTTCTACTTTCCTCCAACCTCTCGCGTCCGCATGGAAGACGAACAAGCCTCGAGCTCAAGGACTCGCGGTGGCGCTGACTCGGGCAAGATGCGACGGCTACCAGGAAGCTGTGATAGGTGCTGGCGGAGGAAAGGTGCGCTCCCCACTTCTTTCTGCTTCTTTTTGGGTTTGAGCCTATCTTCCTTAGTCAGATGTACGCTTCCTTCAACCCTCCTACGCTTTGTGCAGCATCCTTACCGTGTCTCAGGCGACCGAGCTACAATGGGCGGCGGAATCTGCACCAACTGCTTGCGCGCAAAGGCAGAGTGCGTGCACACGCGGAGGAAGGTAGATTACCGCGATTCTGCAACCAACTAAGGCTAACAGAAGCAGGAGCCAAAGGAACGCTCGAAAACGTCGATTCAAAGTTTGAAAACCGCCAAAGAAAATGTCGCCAAAATCCTATCCACGACGACTCCATACGCACATTCTCCGGACGCCGCCGAGACGCAGAAGCTCTTGGTCGAGGTCGCGCATTATGCTCGCACGCTGGAGGAGCAGGTGGCTTCGCTCCAGGCGCAGTCGCTCCGGAACACCACACAGTTGCCTCAACAATCTCCGTTGCTGGATGGGACCGAACGACCGAAGGAGAAGCACATTGCGGAGACACCGACCAATCTGGGGTGGCAGTTCACTCGGGTCGCGATGCAATATGTGCCGCCGAGCTCCCGGCCAATGCTGGATTTGCCTTGGAGGCGACCTGAGATTTGGGAACGGCAGCCGGTGCGTTCCTTGACCTCTTCGCGAGCATCCACTAATAATTCTTCAGTGGGAAACCCTCATGCAACCCCAGAGGCCCCGCCTTTCCTTCCCGGAAGACGACCTAATCACCTCCCTCGTCACGCTCTTCTTCCTTAAGGTCCACCCAATCGTCAACATCCTGCACGAAGCGACGTTCCGCACGGCGCTTTTCACCGAACGACTGCACGTCCGAGACCCACACTTCGGCGCTGTTGTCCTCCTCGTGTGCGCGCTGGCGAGCCGTCATTCGGAGGACCCGCGAGTGATGGTGGAGGGCACGACGGACGAGACGAGTTGCGGGTGGAAGTGGTTTGCGCAGGTGCGCCAGATGATGGGTGCGGCCTGTGATTGGGTGTCGGTGCACCCGCAGACGTTGTATCAACTCCAGCTCGTCATCGTGGGTGGCTGTCTTTTCGCGCTCGTCCAATTGAATAACTGGTATCATTACAGTTGTCGATTGCATTCCTCTCCGGAACGGCGATGGGCTCCCGAGAGGAGTCGTGGCTCCTTGCGGGCCAGGGCCTGCGATACGCCGAGGCATGTGCGCTTCATCGGCGGGACGGGTACGGCTACACGGGGCTGCATCCGCTGCAGGCGGAGCTGTACCGGCGCGCCGTGTGGGTCCTACTGCTGTTCGATACTATCGTCGGGGCGCTGCAGGGACGACAGGGGAGGGACGCGGAGATGCAGATTGACGAGTGCGTTTGCCTTTGCGTTTTGCCTTTTATTCTTTCGTTTGCTTATCAGGAGCCCATTATCAGGTTGGACCTCGATTTACCGTCCGCGTGCGACGAGGATTATTGGGGAGAGCCCGGTGCTGTCCAACCGGTTGGACGCCCATCAAGGACGGTATTCCTTCTGGGATGGATCGAGGTGGTCAAGATACTATGGGATATTCAAAATACGGTCGTGCGCCCCGGGCCTCCTTACGCGTGTTTTCTTGGTGCTGATCTGATCTTCTCTAGTTCGCGAACGGACCTGATGGCGCGACGGATGAGGACGTCCATGAACTCGAGTGCGTGGAGAGCATTAGTGTTCATGTTGGCGCTGACGTTTCGCAGCGCACAGCTCAATGTGTGGTTGCAGGAATTACCCGAACATCGTGTGTGGTGGCGCTGTCCTTGTTCTGCCTTCTTGCATTCTGATTTGGGGCGGCAGTGAAATGGAATGCGCGTTTGACGGATCCGGTGAGTACTAGTGCTTGTAGAAAAAAAAGGCTACAACCACTGTCGGCTCACATCCAAGCAGGTATTCCTCGACCAATCTGCGGTACTCTATATCTCCTACTACCACAGTGCGTCCACATCCACGCAGGGAATGACAATTTATTGATGTTTCGCCTTTCCAGCGCAAATAACGCTACACCGCGTGTTCATCCCCGTTCCGGGATCGGACTCGGGTCCGACGTCTGATTCTCCTCAAGTTCGTCTTGCGATCTCACTGGTTAGTTAACGGAGAACTGACAGTTTCCAGCCGCCGGCTCTTCCGCTGGAGATCTGCGCCGCTGCAGCTCGCGCCAACGCCCAGCTTCTACGGGCACACGGAGAGCGGCAAAATGGGTTCCTTAATTTTCCGGGGCTTGTGGTAAGTCATCTATAACGCTCAGTCGGATAATCATAACACGGCAACCAGACTTCCACATTCGACTGCGCGATGGTGCTCCTCGTAAACATCCTCAACGAGAGCAGGCAACAGAGCATACAAACGCAAGACGAGTTTGATGCTGCAACGAGCGACTTGCAGACCTGTTTGGCGATAATGAAGACGTATGAGCGTCGGTACGTCTGCCGTTTTCGCTGCGTGTGGTCATGAATATTCGAGAACAGATGGCGATTCGCCGGGAGACGATACGACAGCATCCGCGCGGGGCTGAACCTCGTCAAGTTTGCCGTACTTTCGAACTCCTCGGGATTGCATGCGGGTTCGGCGGATTCGGAGGCACGGCCGCAGACGGCTTCAACCAGTTCCGGTTCCGGGTCGAGCACTGATTATGAAGGATTTGCAGCTCAGTATTTCTCTCCTTCCATGGTCAACCTGCCCGAGCTTCTCCCGGACAACTTGGATGCCGCCGCGACCTATGGAGCCGAGTTTGATCTCGAAGCGATTTTCGGGTTCGAGGCAGCGGCGATCGGGGCAGGGTCAAGTGTGGAGAGGTTGTGGTCTGCGTCTGCGTCTGCCGCTGCCGCTGCCGCCGCACAGAACGCGATGCCGGTGCCTACGATGACGGAGATCGACCTGCATATGTTCACTCACGCTGGGTGATTTGTTCTGTTTTCGCGGAGTTGACTGTGCTGACCAGTTCTTGGATAGATGGGGTGATTGGACACGATCATAACACTGCAATTGTTGTCAATTCGAGGGCAGTGGTGCTGGAAATTTCGACCCTTATGTTTTGTTCTTGTCGCTCGATGTTCTGAGAGCTGTTTTGTGCACGTTGTTATCGAAGATTAGCTTATAGTGTACCCGAATAACCTCAACCGCGGGCCGACTCATGCCGGCGTCCTGCCGGCAACTTCTTCAGCTCGCCATCCACGCTCGGGATGCAATCAGCCAGCGGCCATCATTGATCTGCCATTGCCGCAGCTCAGCCGTCAAGCTTCGTCAACCAAATGACGGCCTGTCAGCTGTTATTGACCGGATCTTATTGGCTGACATCGGGATGACGTGCGTGAGCGCGGCCGCCATAACTTGTCTTGTCCCTCCACCACAACTCCGCGTATGCTGGAGAACAGCCCCGAATCCTCCGACGAGGAGCGCGACGGAGTTTCCGCGAATGGCAGAAGCACAAAGCGGAAGCTTGGTCGTGCGTGCGACCGTTGTCGCCGAAGGAAACGTGAGCTCCTCACTTTCTTTTGGGCCGCGCGTCCTTTAATCTGAATTATTACAGTGCGCTGTGAGCCTACTTGAGGTCCTATGCCAGCGGCATTCAACTTATTTGCAGGCGATGCGTCGCCGGAGAACGGCGACCGGTGCTCCAACTGCGCCATCCGAGACGACGCGTGCACTTTCTTGCAGACTGTAAAGCGGGTGCGGGTCCATCTTACGAAAAATCTCCCTTTCTACTTAAATTTCTCAGAAACGCCCACCTCCGCGCGAGTATGTTCCTTCCACCTCGCCTCCCCGCAGCAGAACCTCACAGTCCGCAGCAAAGCCTACATCGCATCTCTCGAAGACGAGAACAGGCTGCTGCGGGCGAGGTTAGCCTCCGCTGAGCTCGTGGTTCAGAGCCTCGGAACGCCGCCCGCGCAGTCCCCACCCTCGTCTTCTCCCGAAACCACCCGCGGAATCAATCCATTGGCTAGCTCCCTCTTCATGATGCGGCAATCCCTGTTCACGCAGATTATGCGGCCGCCCCCTGCTGCGCCGGAGGACCTGCAGCATATCGAGCTGATGGAGAAGGTTTCTGTTTTTCTGTCTATTTTACGTTAGGATGTCAGGCTTACTCGTGGTTCCCAGTTTGCAACGATGCACCTCGGACGACCGGCTGACCGCAGCCAGGGACCCGGACGCCGTTTCGTTGGGAAAAGCTCAAATATTGCGGTAATCGGCAGCGTTTTATCACTGAGAGCCGACGTCCACGCGCCGGAGAAGAAGGGCCAATTCGCTGCGAGTTTGCAGTCGATGCGGAGCCAATTCTGGCAACGCAAGCAAGTAAGCACCGTCAGTCACTTCAAGACGAGCGCTCACTTATTTGAATCGTAGTGGGATAACACCTCGATTCGCACGCGCAGGCTCAAGTTTCCTCCGCTGCCTCTCATGCAGGAGCTCGTCGATCTCTACTTCCAGCACGTCGGTATCTACCTGCCCCTTCTTCACCGGCCCACGTTTGAAAGAAATATTCGCGAGGGGCTGTTCCTGGAGTAAGTTTCGGTCCTTGTTCTCTGCGAGTCTCATGTTCTTGGCGTAGGAATGACTCATTCGGCGCAACTGTTCTCCTGGTCTGCGCCATCGCTGCCCGCTGGCATCCCGACCCGAAAATGGGCGCGCCGGACGGAAGCGGTCTCGGCACTGACAGCTATGGCGCCGCCCCGGTCAGCCGGTCCGACCCTCCGCTCACCGTTCCAGATCCGGCGATCGATATCACCGGGCCGAATAATATTGCGATCAAGGAAGCGGCGAAGCTGGCTGCGGCTTCCGGGGCGGCTGGGGCGGGGATCGCTGCCGGGTGGGCGTGGTTTGAGCAGGTTGCTCCGGATGCGAAGCATTTGTATCAACAGCCGGGATTGTACGATTTGCAGTACTACTCAGTGAGTGATTCTCGACTCGAAATCGTTCCGATAGCACTCATGCGAGTTTGCGTTAGCTGGCTTGTCAATATCTGGAGCACATGTCCTCGCCTCACATCTGCTGGAATCTGATCGGGCTGGCGCTGAGACTAGCACAGGTCAGAGCCACCATCATTTTTCTTGTGCCGCTCACTCCGCCGTCCGCATAGGACCTCGGCATCCACCGTCGGACTAAACACGACCAACAAATATCCGTCGAGCGCGAACAGTGCAAACGCGTGCTCTGGGTGCTGCTCTATCAGGATCGCATGGTCAGCTCGGGGATGGGACGTCCGTGTACACTGGGATACGAGGAGTACGTCGAGATCAAACTTTGACGGCACACTAATCAGTGATTTCTGGCAGTCTCGACATCGATCTCCCGGTGGAATGCGACGACGAGTACTGGGAGCATCCTACGCACCCGTTTCAACAGCCGCCGGGTATCCCCTCGCGTATCGCGTTCTTCAACGCGCTGATGGGGTTGAATAACATGTTAGCGGCGAGTATGCGCAGTGTGGTGCGGCCACATTCAAGCTCGGTGACGAGAGCTAACCATTGTAGTATGGACTCGGGAAATTCAAATCGATTCTCAATCAATTCGGTGGCAACTGGGAAGAAAGCGTCATCGCCGAGCTGGATTCGGCGCTCAACACCTGGCGCGATCGGCTTCCTCTCCATCGTGCGTCCTGTATTATCTGCCTCAGTTCGCTGGCGCTCACGCTGCATCGCAGTTCGTTGGGACCCCGATAAACTCACCAAGCCAATATTTTTCGACCAGGCCGCGGCGCTGCAATGTGCCTTTTATCACATGGAGATATTCATCCATCGGCCGTTCATTCCGATCGTCCGAAGTGCGCCGACGGTACGTCATGTAGTTCTTGATCCGGCGGATGTCAATCATAGATTTGAAGGCGCTGCCCGCTTTGGCGATTTGTACGAACGCCGCCCGGCTGTGTGCGAGCACAGCTGATCTACAACGGCGCCGGAAGGACGACGTTCCGGTGGTGTTCAATTTCGTGCGCTAGGTTTTGATCTGCTTGGCTTCTTGCATGCTCACTTTTTGCGCGCAGTATGCGATATTCAGTTCCGCGACGATCCTCCTGCTCAATATCTGGAGTTCGAAACGCGCTGGCTTGGAGGCGAATACGGCTCGCGATATGGGGTACGTCAATCGCTGCATGAAAGCTATCAAGAACTGCGAAGATAGGTACGTTCTTGGACCAGCGTCATGGTTGGCTGCTCAATCTGTTGCGACTAGTTGGCTGCACGCCGGAATGCTCTGGGACATGCTCGTCGAGCTGTCGAGCTCCGGACACGGACCCACCATGGGGCCAGCGCCGCAAGCATCCGGTTCAAACGCGGACACCGACGATCCCTGTTCAAACGCCTTCACGACTGTGCACAGCTCACCGCTCGAAGGCAGCAGTACCAACTCCGACCGTAGCCCTAACGCTAACTTCTCGACTTCTCCTGACATCGAGCGCCTCGGTCCGGAGGTGACGGATATCGACATGTTGCTGGACATGGACGAGGAGACGATGGCTATGTGGGCCAATGCGCCCAACGGGCTTGAGTGAGTGTATCTCTCTGACTCTCTCAGGAGTCGATGATTGGATTGACGCGTTTCGCTAGGGTTGAAGATTGGAGTCAGTATTTTCACAATATGGCAGGGTTGGATGGGACTCAGGTCGATGTCGATTGGCGCTAGATATTTTGTTGTTATCTCCACTCAGCTGCCACTCAAATGTTTTCAAATGCCAGTGTGGGGGCTGCTGACGCGGAACCAATGACGTTTTCGGATCACGAAGATCCGACAGATGACGTGTCTCCACACAAACTTGGTTTCGACCATCACCTCCTTCGGAGGAACGCAGCGATGAGCCCGCGCGACCTCCGCGACGATGAGTCTTCGGAAGACGAAGACATGACCACGAAGAAACCTCGCCGGAGTGGTCCTGCTTGCGACCTTTGTCGCCGCAAGAAGAGTGGGCCGATTTCTTGCACTGTCATCCCGTTAGCCTCCTGAGTCCTGACGTCGATGCCTCAGTTCGGTGTATGTTTGGACGATGTCTCCTCGGCTTGCGACGAGCTCAATCCAGACAGGCAATGCATCTACTTCGAGCGGAAAAAGTTGCTCCAGCTGCGTCCTGGCTAATATCCGGTGCACATTCCCTGCTGTGCGTCCGTTTCCTCTGCCAGCTCAGGATGACCGTGCTCACCATTCACTCGTCAACATCCAGACTCGTACAGCCCTTCGGTCGTGAGCGCCTTCCCCTTTCTAATCAATTGTATAAATGTAAAACAATTTTGCCCCGCCAGCGCCCGCGTCGCGTCGCTCGAATCTCAACTCGAGGACGCCAACGAAAAGATCAAGCAGCTCCGAGCAGAGTTGGCCGCAAGTCAAACGCAAGCTCAAAACAGCGCATCATCTCCGGCACCGAGCTCCGCGCTCGATAGCTCGTTGAGCATGCTTCGAACCTCGTTGCAGGCGCTCATTCGCCCACCGTCTCCGCCGGAGCTCAGCGACGAGTTGGATCATGGGACTATTGTCGATAGGGTAGATCTGGTCATCCTCGAACGAGCACACGCTGAAGATATATTCTAGTTGCGACAACTTCACCTCGGAATGCAGAAGGATGTACGCTTCGTCGGAAAATCAAGCGGATTCGCTCTTGTGTATGGTAAAACGCGAGGTTTTGCGTGAACTCGAAGAAACTGACGACGGAGTTTTGCAGCGGCATTCGACTTGAAAGCACATGTAAGCGACCAGAAGCCAGGGTTAAACAATCCGCGGATGAAGTACTGGAAAGCCGAACCCGTGCGTATTCAGTTTCTACTATCCACTTCTTGCCGAGCAAGGCTTTCCCAGTGGACACATATCTCCAGACGCACACATGCTCTCCGGTTCCCTCCGATGCCGCTGATGCGCGAGCTCGTCGATCTATTTTTCACGCACACGAACATCTACCTTCCGATCCTGCATCGACCAACGTTCGAAAGAGAGATGGAGGCGTTGCTTTTCATGAGGTTCGTCTTGCGCTCAATATTTTCTTGGACGTGGGCTTACTTACCGAGCAATTGACGTACAGAGACGACGCATTCGCGGCCAATCTCCTGCTCGTATGCGCCATCGGCTCGCGGTGGCATCCCGATCCGATGATGGGCGCTGCAGGGCCGGGCGGCACGGGCCTGGGCGATGACGAAGTCTACGGTCGGGGCTTCGTCAGCCCGCCGCCTTCGTCTTCGTCCTCGCATTCCACTCATTCTGAGTCCGACAACACCAGTGAAGCGGCGATAGACTGCCCTGTGGGCTTGAGCTGCGGATGGGCATGGTTCTCGCAGGTGCCACCCGACACGAAACATATCTTCGACAGGCCAACGTTGTATGATTTGCAATATTATCCGGTAGGTCTTGCTTTGTTTTCGCTCAATACTAGATGTGTGGACGGTGTTGACTGTACGGAAAGCTTGCGGTTCAATTCCTCGAACGCGCCGCAACGCCTCATATCTCGTGGAATCTCATCGGGGCCGCGATGAGACTCATGCAGGTCGGTTCCCCTCAAATCTTTGCTCGTAGATTGACTGATTAAAATTCAAGGACGTCGGCCTTCACCGGCGCGGTCCCGAAGATCGGCTTCCGTCGGCCGAGCGCGAGTTGGCGAAGCGCGCGTTCTGGGTTTTGATGCATCACGATCGGTTGCTCAGTACGGGGATGGGAAGGCCGTGTGGGTTACAATTCGAAGAGTGCGTTGTTCTTTTTCGTGCATTTTCTTTGGTGAACCTCATGCCGGATCTAACTAGTTACGATGTCGACCTTCCCATCGAGTGCGACGACGAATACTGGGACGATCCGATACGGCCTTTCCAGCAGCCACCCGGGATTCCGTCGCGCATCACATTCTTCAATAAGTTGACGGAGTTGTATAATATACTCGCAGCTAGCTCTAAGCTCGTGGTGAGCACTGTATGCTTCGATTCCCCGTCCAGCGAGACTGAGGGGTGTTTTTTTTTAGTATTCTCTATCCAAGGCAAAGAAGATTCATCTGGGGTACGGCGACCACTGGGAGGAAACTGTCGTTGCCGAGTTGGATTCTGCATTAAATGTGTGGCGGGATAGCGTGCCCGAGCATCGTACGTGCCTTCAAGTTTCGATTCCAACTGCAAGTCTAAACGAGCTGCAGTCAAGTGGGACGCCCAGCATGCGGGCTCTGACCTCGTGTTTTTCGACCAGAGCGCGGCCCTTCAATGCGCGTTTTACTACGTGGAGATATTTATTCATCGGCCGTTTATTCCGATGATACGGGAGAGGCCGACCGTGCGTTGCGTTGCGTATCAAATCCTACTTCTTCCGATGCTTATTGGGGCACAGGAGTTTCCGTCATTGGCGATTTGCACACAGGCGGCGCGCGGCTGCGCGAATGTCGTCGATCTGCAGCGGATCCGGCATGGCGACGATGTTCCTATCATCTTTAATTTTGTACGTTGTCCACTGCATCGAGGACCCAACACTGATATTCTTCAGCACAACATCTTGAGTTCGGCCATCATCCTCTTGCTTAACATCTGGACTGCGAAGCGCGCCGGTAATGCGGCGGAGGTGGCGCGGGAGCTGCCGCATGTGTACAAATGCATGTCGGCGATCAAGATCTGCGAGGGGCGGTATGTCCTGTGTTCTTCTCTCGCACACGCTGAGCCCTGACATTCGAAGATGGAATCGCGCGGGGATGTTATGGGACGTTCTCAACGAGCTGGCTTCGGTTGGTCAGAGCCAGGTGCCTCGGAAGAACGGGCCCGATGAGCCGCGTGGTGCCGCGATGATGTTCAGTGTACCTCCGTATGCAGCATCCCCGTCTCAAGCAGATCCAGACGGCGCCCATCGCAATCAAGCAGCTGTTGACATTGACATGCTCCTGGAGATGGATCCGCAGACTATGGCGCTGTGGGCGAATGCTCCCAGCGGTTTTGAGTGAGTGCACTTTATCTGATTAATATTCTCGTAATTGATGAAGTTGTCTGGTAGGGTGGAAGACTGGGGACAATATTTCCATGGGTGGGATGGGGCTGGTAGAGGTGCTGATTGGCAGTGATCGGAGAATAAAATTTTTATGTGGCTTGATTGGGCAAGTCCGACGTGATCCGAACATCTCCGGATCCTCGGCATCGTCGGCATCTCGACAGTTCTGACGGCCATCAGCGCTCGTTGACTGGCCGCGGATCAATCTGTCAAGACGTGAGAAATCTTTACCCTCCTTCCATCGTACCAGATTAATTGCGCCAGCGCGTTGCTCGATGGGTATGCGTTCCTTTCACCCATGAGCACCGGAACACTCATTGCCCGTGCGACACTTTCACCCGGCCTTCCCGCACATTGGCGCTCACTGCTTGACCCCCCGACGTGGCTTGGCGCCCCATGCGCTGGCTGATCGTGGGTAGAGTGCCTCGAAGCTGCCACCCACGCACATCTCCGCCCGATGTGGCGCCGGCGTGAGAGGCTAATAAGCAGCTAGTAGGCGCTCAGTGAGCGTCGTCTGTTCGCTGGCCGAGCTTATCCATGTAAGTAGTCGGTCGTTGCCTTCGTCACCGATAAATTCGGCAAGCTCACTTATACCGCCGGCCAGGCTTTCATCGCATTCGCAGGCGTGGCGATTCTCGTTCTGTGGCGCGTGGCGCTGCGCTCCGGGCTCGGTTTCATTTCCCGACAGCGAAGCAGTTCCGGGCCTAGTTGGCAATATATCGCCGGCCACGGTTCCGCTTGGGACCGCACCAATCCCGCGGTCGTTCTTCGGCAGATACATCTACAAAACCAAGAAGGTCTCATTCGCAGACGCTTCTCTTCCCATCTCCGCATGGCCCTCTCGCTGGGTTTGAAGGTCGCCTGGCTGGCGCTCACTGTCGTCGGTGCGTTGGGTTTCAAATCCTTTTCAGAAGGGAGTTTGTGGCCGCTCGGGCTGACGCGACGTCTCGGCCGGTCCTGTAGGGGTATTGGGCTGCTGGGCAGTCCTCTTTACGCTGGCATTCGGGGTATCTCGACTCGGATCCGGAAGGGCCTGGGCCCCGCTGGTCTGCGCGGCAGGGGTGACCCTCTTGGAAGGGATATTTGCCCTTGGTGAGTCGCGCCCCTGCATTTCATACGAAAACGAATTTACCTTGGATAGGCTTCATTTGGCGGATCGAGCCTCAAAGTATGCCGCTCGATTTCTGCATCTGTGAGTAGACGTCGCGCCACCGTATCCTTCTGACCATACCGCTGCATAGTCCAAGTCATCGGCTTCGGCGTCTCGTCATTCTTCATGGCAGGCCTCCTGGCGGCGCTCACCACCGCAACGTCGACTTATATCGCTAAGCCTAAGCTATGGAGCACGATTGAGACGAGTGGGTGCGTCTTCCCACTCTGCCCAGTTGCAGAGCCAATGAATTCAGGACTGATTTACGTCGCAGAGTGCTTCGGTGGCGCACCTACTATCTCCTCCCGTTACTCGTCTTCCCTCTCCTGGCGACAATCGTCCAAGCCACCTTCGTCGTGTCCTTCGCTGACTTTGACCTTGCTGGCGGCTTAGCGTGCGCTCCGCGTCCGCTCTGGTGCGTCTCCGATTTTCCTCTAGTCCTCGCTGGCAAAGAATTAAGCGCCAAATAGGCTCCGCTTCTTGAGCTACGCTGGGCCCCCGCTCCTAGTTAGCCTCCCCTCAGCAGGCTTCACAATCCGCTCCGTCGCTCGGGTGCTCACGACCCACGCACACATCCGGCGCGCCCGGCGGTCGGTGAATTTTGGGAATATCGATAAATTCACTGTGCGACCTACGAGGAAGGCGCAATTCAAAGTTCGCTCGCCGACTTCCGTGGGCTCCCCACCTCCGAGGTCACCATCTCCGTCGGCGTCACCTTCGCCGAGGAGCCCCGGGATTGCGATCGCTGTGACAGCGCCGTCTCCCTCGCAGACGTCGTCCATTCTACGAGCGACATCTCCCCCGATCCAGAAACGCAACCTCAGGACTTTTCACCTGCCGTTTACTCCGACGCCTCCGGGACCGGGCCCGTTTCGAGATTCTTGGGACTCAGAGTCGTTCGAGACGGTTTCCAGCGTGTCGTTCGCTGCGACTTCCGATGCGCAGACGAGGTTGAAGGGTACTGCCAGTGGCAAAGGCGACACGATTCAGACGACGACAGCGACACTCGTTGGGACGGTGACTGGGACGGCATTGGGGACGGGGACGTGGCCGACCAACGGCAAAGCAGCCCGGGGACTTCGTTCGCGCTCGAGGTCACGGTCTCCGATGCCGCAGCTGTCTTCCATATTCGCCGCTGCCCAGTCCCAGACTCGGACTCGAGCCAGGGCTGCAACGCAGAGCTCAGGCGGCAGCTGGGGGCAACACTACGAAGATAATTTGAACTCGGACGACGAAGACGACATGCATACGCCGTTGAGGAGCAGCTCCGCCCGAGGCGATTCCATACGAACGGTGCCGAGGTCGAATTTCGTGCCTACTCCGCCCAGTGTGAGGGTGTCGCCGACGCAGATTGGGAAAGCGTTGAGGGGAGCTGGATCTGGTTGGGAATCTTCGGAAGCAGATCCTGGTTCGCTCGTTTATCGATCTTGGGAGGAACATGCCGGGGTTGCTGATCACCGTATACAGGCTCCGACGTTTCCAGGATACCTCCCTCCGAGTTGCCCGACGTTGAGACGGCCAAATCGGCGCCAAGTCTCGACCTGAGTGCAACCTCGCAGCTGGGGTATGTGGGGTTCCATCCGCCTGCGAAGTTACCCCGGCTGATATGGAGCCTGCTCGCGTTTCAATCGTATGTTGATCCCGCATCAGATGGTGGCCGACTAGCTGATGGCGGCTGATAACTTTGCATTTATAGGCTGCTCGTGGCTGCCAGCGTTCTTGCGGTGATTACCCCGCTAGTTGATGTCGCTCAACAAGGCTCTGACCAGCCCGCGGAGCTGGGGACACAGCAGTTTGCGCTGCTGATAGTGGCGTGGGCTCCCGTGCTCTGTTTCGGTGCGTCTAGTTAGGTTAGATGAATTTGCCGTGATTGCTAAGTTTGCCTTTAATCTTGTAATTCTAGGTCCTGTGGTGTTTGGCTATTTTGTGCGCGGGCCGGGCCGACCGACAGAGAATGGCCGGTGATGTATTGCGGATCTGATTTCGAAAACAACTAGTAAATCCCATGGATCCTGAGCTACTTGAATAACCCTCACTTGTAATATCTCCATGTACACCTACCTATCCGCCACTTTCCTTTTTTTCCCCAGAACTTTACGATAGATATTTCTACTCTACTTAGTCGTGCTTTGTGATTTGATTCAAGCTGTTTAATTGTGGACCTCGTTTTGGCTGTTGTTCTAGCTTGAGAGCATCGTTAATAGAGTGCGTCAGCCAGCAACAAGCGTGCGGGAATCGCCATCTGCTGCGCAACGGCGAAGGGCCGGATGAGATCAGCAGCAGCGCGCCGACCGACAGCTGCCACTGCGGATTTGCACTGCCAAGCTCACCTCTCTTCTTGACCACGACGACATACACGTATGCCCAACCCCGTCGACTCCGCGCCACGCCAGCCGGGGCCAATTGCGCTGCCTTCGGACCCTGAGGCTTTGCCTGCCCCTGCCTCGACACCAACACCGACACCGCTCCAACGATTCCACCGTCGGCTCGCGTATTCCGCGCTGGCGGCGCTCGTCATCGTTTCGCTGGTGCTGGTGGAGCATCCGCCGCGTATCGGGAGAGGGGACGACGAGCTGTTCATCCCAATTGAGATCGACCAGGACTACAGGCCGTGGCCGGGGCTGAGCAGGGCGCGGGATGAGCGGCTTGATGTGCGTCGTCAGCGGCTGAATGTCCTTCTTGCCTTCCATTCGTGCTGACTGCTACGCAGCGCTACTGGACACCGACAAGCCCCGGCGTGCAACACTGCGCAGAGTGGACGCGGCAAGACGACGGCACGGTCACCGCGGCATTCGCCCTCCCTGCTGCGGACCCGGAGCTGACGTTCCTGCTGTCTCGGGCGCCTGTGCACGGGCGCGTGCGTATCATCGAGGACGAGGACTCGCGCGTCCCGTTCACAGTCAACGTCTCCGCGAGCCACGAGGATCCGGAGAAGCTGGCGCAACTCAAGGCATGCCAAGTCCACCACCACGAGTACGCGGAACAAGGCGTCATGTTCTGGGCTCCGAGCGAAGGGAATGCGGAGTACGACTCGGACGTCCGAGTGGATGTTATCCTCTCCGTGCCGCGGACAAGCGGAGGCGAGGAGTACCGCGATTTATCGACGCAGCTCTCCCGTTTCGACCATGTCGTTGGCGAGCTGTTTCATTTCTTCTCGGGCACGAAGTTTAGGACGATTCGGTTGAGAACGAGAGATGCGGACATGAACTTCGGGGTGCGTTTCGTATCTTTCTGCTCTTCCGAGTCAGTTTCTGAAGCCTTGCGCAGAGTATCATCGCTGATACAGCCTTCATCGAGTCAATGGGCGGGGACACGCAGGGCTTTGTCGCCATTGCCGGCTCTGGTGAGCTCGACATCCGCACGAGCAATGGGGTTATCAACATGACCGCCATGATGTTTGGCTGGGAGTCGCCGCGCAACGAGTCGCGCGTCGACGTTTGGACTTCGAATGGGTGCGTGGTCGTCTTAACGACGATGCAATTCTCTGAGTCCTGCCAGTGCCATCCACGCCCGCATCGCTCTCGTGAGCGACTTCCCGGACAACCTCCTCAACGCGCGCCTCCATACGTCCAACGCGGCACTTTCCCTCCAAGCGCGCATGATGGCTGAGAATTCCACCATGCGGATCGACGCGGAGACGAGTAACGGACCTGCTTCGGTGTTGGCGACGGATGGCTTTGAAGGCCGGTACGAGCTGCGGACGTCCAATGCGGACGCGAGGCTGGATGTGAACCCGAATGCGTATGATCCGACGGGGAGGGGACGGGAGAGGGTAGTGCGGAAAGAGGAGGAGGGGGATAGTGAGAAGAAGGGGATGATTTATTGGCAGGACAAGGATGCGGCAGAGGTCCAGGAAGGCTCGGACTCCGGCTTGGTGCGGGTGAGGACGTCGAATGGCCCGGTGGTATTGCAGGTTTGACGCGCTTTTGTCGTGCCATTCTCCGGCGCCAAAGAAATGAATGTAAAACCATCTCCGTATCTATCCCTGGTCTATATCTGTGTGATTGCTTCGGAGAGCGGGTCGCACAAGGCGCCCAGGAGAAGGCACTTCTATCACCACGAGGCGTAGCCTCGTTGATTTCCTGTGCTTTGGTGTATCTTTGCCTCATTGGGCAGCGGATCCAGCTTGACCGATTTCACTCTTCGATGAAGTTTCACTACCACTCATGACGCCCATCGTCAAGGCTGGGGTGCGTGATTCCCCCCATGCGACCAGGGCGTTATGGGCTACATATGTTTGGTTCCAAGCTATGTGTGCCGCCCACATGCATCACGTCTGTCTGTCAAGAACTGCCACCTGTGTCCTCGCCCTTCCCACGCGGCGCTCCTTGCTTCCCACCATGACGACCCCGTCTCCCCTCTCGCCTCCTCAGTTCCCCAGCTCGAACAAGCTATCCAAAGTAGCGAGTGACTCGGCACCGTCTAATCGAGCCAAATTTGATGCTAACAAGCAGGGTGGAGCCGGGAAAAAAAAGGCCACCTTGGTAGAGAAAATACATGCTAGTGGGTCAAGAGTACCGCAGTGTTGGGACATGAACTGACTGGTGGCCTAAATGACCAGAGATTTCAAAAGCAAAACTTAGCATTTGCGCCGGTGAGTTAAGGACAATGTGGTCATTCGTTATAAATATCCCTAATTATCTGATAACAGCACTTTCAAACAATAGACGCAAAAAGAGTGCTAGCACAAGTGCAGTAACCAATGTGATATCCCGTGAGCTGATCATGGAATGTTTGCCTTCGGACTTTCACTGATTCTTGGCTTTGTAGAACCTAACACTTATATCTCTGGAACACTATTAGCAAGTGTAGGAAATCAAAGTACATTGGTCAATCAAACCCCTCAAGGTATGTCTTTATTCTTCGATGGCCCCTTGATATGATCTTAACCATTTGTGATACTTTCTACAGCAGGTAAGTAATGTTGCTCAATCCAATACTGTTTACTTACCCATAGTAGACGAGGATAAGATTTTGACCCTGAAGCATGCTTGGATTGCTCTGAAATTTGCCACCAAAACTGCAGAAATGTTGGCCAATGGTGTTCCATTCACAGGTGTGATCACTGCCTTCAACAAACTTGTGGAAGCAGGGGAGGTATGATGTAGCAACTATAATATCTGCTCAGCTCACATATTGATTTTAGATCATAATTGACAACAAGAGGGCTGTTGCAATGCTTTTGGAGCCGTATACAGATCGTCTTTCTATCCTCCATAATGCTCTGGAAAGCAGCTCTGGAGTTGATAATATGGCAAGTAGCTTTAAACACTTGGAGAAGTGTGTCATCTGTTCATGAAAGCTGTGAGGAATTCTGAAATTATTCATAGGGATTTAGGCGCAACATGCAAGGAGCTTGAGAAAATGTCTCAGGCTCCGCTTGGCAGTCAAATCCTTGACAAAGATGAAATCAAGAAGAAGGTTGAAGATATTTTCAAGCAACTCAACCTTACCACAGAAAATTTTCAGGTACTGGTCCCAGATTCCACTTAAGGATAGTCCCAACTTTTCTCTAGCTTGAGCTAGCCTTGGCCAATTTTAGAAAGACTACTCGTGTGGAAGCTCAGCTTGATCATGTAAGTGCAAATCTTATACAAGTAATAGAAGTAGTGCTCATACAAAAAAAAATTCAGATATTGCTTGAGCATTGTCTTAAGCCTCTCTTTGAAGCTGATTATGGTGGTCAACAGCGCATGACATGTGTAAAAAACACACGTGAAGATATTCTGAAGAAAATTCTCTCCTGGTGCAAGGATCCATCCGAGAACGCTCCTGGTGTATACTGGCTTAGTGGAATGGCAGGGACAGGCAAATCTACAATTGCAGCTACAATCTGTGAACAGCTTCAAGCAGATCAAGATGCATCACGCCTTGTTGCTTCTTTCTTTTGCTCACGCCAGAGTCTGGCAGCACAAGACAGGACCAATATCATACCAACAATTGCCTATCAACTGTCACTCGCCATTCCCCAGTTTGGAGACACAATTTTGAAAAACCAGAGAAATCGTAGGACCCTAGGAGTTCAACATCATCTTAGAGATCTTCTTGTCAAGCCCTGGAAGCTATCAGAGTCTAATCGGACTGGTCTTCCTCCATTGGTAGTGGTTATTGATGCCTTGGATGAGCTCCAAGGCTCAGAGGGCTCGGAGGTTCTTCAGCAGATATTGGAGCACATTGCAGAGAATCAAGATGCTCTCAAAGGACTCAAATTCTTGGTCACTAGTCGTCCTGACCCAGCAATTACTAGAAACACCACGGCTATTCCACCTGAAGTGATATATTATCTGCATGATGTTCCTCAGTGGCTCAACAGACTGAGGGGCTGTTTATCTATGCTGCTACAATCATCCGGCTCATCATACCTGATAGGAATAATACTCCTCCACCTGCTGAGCAACAAGAGATTCTCAAAAGTTTGTTAGATTCTTTGCCGGCTGGAATAGATCGTCCAGTAGATGGCATGCCAATTGATTCACTCTATGAAGAAGTTTTGGGACATTGTTTTCAAATCCATGGAAATACATCAGGTCGCCGACAGCTACAATTTCTCCAGGTCCTTCATTTGATTCTCAGTGTCAAGGAAGCAGTCAAGGTGACTGACATCCCTCATATTCTGAGTGAGAGCCTCCGAGAGGTAGAGGCCATGCAAATTATCCGGTCACTTTATGCTGTAGTCTTTATCAAAGATGGTTATGTGATCTATTATCACAAATCCTTCTATGATTTTGTCCATACAAAGAGTCGGTTTCAAGACCAGAATCTAGGCAACCACTGCAGCCCTCCAGAGAAAATCCACTTTAATCTTGCCCTTTCCTGTTTGAAGATGATGAAATCTCTTAAATTTAACATGTGTGAACTTCCATCATCATATCTAGAGGATTCACAGGTGAAGTGGTCTGGGGAGAGAAGTTTGAGTGAAGTAGTTGAGAGTGGAGTTCCATCTTGGTTGTCATATGCGTGTCGGCACTGGGCTGCCCATCTCTCAGAAATTCCAGCTGAGAAGGTAGAGCAAAGAGCACACATAGCAAAGGAGATTCGAGTCTGGCTTGATGACCGGATGATCTTCTGGATGGAGGCAATTGTTAGATGATCAAGCCTCGGAACACCGGACCTTCGGATTACGGCTAATCGGAATCAAGGCTAATCGGCACCCGGGATCCGCCGCAGTCGGGATCGGATATACACGGAAATAGAATAGATTAGTAAGCGGACTTGTAGGGTATAAAGGCGCGATGTTTTTGAATACAAACCCCATCTCAGACTCTTCCCCACTGCGCGATAGACTTGTGCTGCTAACAGCAATGAGTTTAAAAAAGAGGATGGCAGAATGTAGGGATATTCTCAAAATTGCACAGATCTCTATGAACAAGGTATGTAATAAATAGCTGCAAAGTAAGAATTGAGTTGAGCCTTTGTTAGGACCATGGAAAAGCTACCGCAGATCTCACAACAGACCTTGCAGTGGTAGAGCGGATGGCAGCAATTTTCAGCATAAACAGGATGAGAAATTCAACACCACACCTCTATATCTCAGTTCTTGCATGCTGGTCCCCAGATTGTGATCTCTCACAGAAATGGAAGACTCGTTTTGCAGGAATACCAAAAGTGACAACTAATATCCAAGGAAGAGCTATCTCCAGCTGGCAAATGCAGCAGGCAGTGAACGCAGTAGCCTTCTCCCAGGATGGTGGTAGAGCCATCTCTGGCTCTAATGACACAACTATGTACATTTGGAATCTGGCCACCGGCCAGCAGGAGCAGATTCTGAAAGGGCATATTCAAGGGGTAAACTCTGTTGCCTTCTCCTCTGATGGGACTAAAGTCATCTCTGGCTCCCATGACAAGACTATTTGCATCTGGAATATAGGCACTGGTGAGCAGGAACAGCAGCTCAAGGGCCACAGTGGCTCAGTGAATGCTGTGGCCTTCTCCTCATGATGGTTTCAAAGCTATTTCAGGCTCTAATGACAAAACTGTATGCATCTGGAACATGATAACTAGCAAACAGGAGCTGATAATGAAAGGTCATGGGGCCCGGGTGACATCAGTGGCCTTCTCCCGCAGTGGCAGTAAAGCCATCTCTGGCTCTCTTGACACAACTGTTTGTATCTGGAACCTGAAGACTGGCCAGCAGGAGCAGATACTGGAGGGGCACAGTCGTTCAGTGAACTCTGTTGCCTTCTCCTCTAATGGGAGCAAGGTCATCTCAGGCTCTGATGACTCAACTGTTCGCATCTGGAATCTGGCCACTGGCCAGCAGGAGCAGATTCTGAAAGGGCACAGTAGACCGGTAAACTCTGTTGCCTTCTCCTCTGATGGGAGCAAGGCCATCTCTGGCTCTGATGACAAAACTCTGTGCATCTGGGACCTGGCCACTGGCCAGCAAGAGCAGGTGCTACAAGGGCACAGTCATTGGGTGAGGTCGGTTAGCTTTTCTTCAGATAGTCGCAATGCTATCTCTGGCTCTGCTGACAGAACTGTGCGCATCTGGAATGCAAAAAATGGCCAGCAAGAGCAGATTCTGGAAGGGCACAGCGATTTAGTGACGTCAGTTGGCTTCTCATCTGATGGCAGCAAAGCCATCTCTGGCTCTGCTGACAACACTGTGCGCATCTGGAGTGTGGCCACTGGCAAGCAGGAGCAGCAGATGGAAGGGCATAAGGACTGGGTGAGATCAGTTGCCTTCTCCTCTGATGGCAGCAAAGCTATCTCTAGCTCTGACGACACAACTGTGCGCATCTGGAATCTGGCTACTGGCCAGCAGGAGCAGATACTGGAAGGGCACAGTAGACCGGTAAACTCTGTTGCCTTCTCCTCTAATGGGAGCAAGGTCATCTCTGGCTCTGATGACTCAACTGTGCGTATCTGGAATCTGGCCACTGGCCAGCAGGAGCAAATGCTGAAAGGGCATAGTCAGGCGGTGAACTCGGTTGTCTTCTCCTCTGATGGTAGCAAAGCTATCTCTGGCTCTTTTGACCACACCATGCGTATATGGAATGTGGCCCCTGGCCACGACCATGGCATGTTATGGCACCTAAATGCAAGTGGATGGATCATTTCTCCGAATGGGGAGAAATTGATGTGGCTGCCCGTTGATCTGCAATCTACACTGGTCACTCCACAGTGCCTGGCTGTAATATCTTCTCGTGGCTCGGCAAAAGTAGACTTTAGTCATGCTTACCTTGGAGAAGATTGGGTTAAGATAGCGGGTCATATATGAGACATTTTTTTTGTTGTTTTCACTCTCCTCAGTATACGTGGGATTGCATCTCAGAATCAAAAGCACACACGAAATACAGGGATATATATATATAGTTCGCAGACTGTAATTCCCTTATGTATAATGTTACTTATGATGTCTTTGATGTGCTTGACAAAATTTTGGAATGGTATGTACAATAACTCATATAGCTAGGTAAGTGCTGTACCGTTCCGGTCTTTAAGAGCAACGGTCCCTACCATGTAAGTGCTTGTTGATTGTCTGAGCGGGACAGCAGTATATTCATGTTGGACAAATGGAGATGGCCACAGATCGTCGTCGGTCTGACACAGGGCCGCAGACTAGGACGGATTGTAGTGGAATTTATCTGCTCGCGTCACGAACCTCCCCGCTTTCCGCACACTTGCGGCTAATTCCTGATCGAGCCGGCCACGGCGGGAACTTCGACAACAAATTTTCAGCATGCAAGGCCGAAAGATAGAGGACCGAACCCACCTTTCCCTTCAATAATACCCTCCCGTCCTGCCCGCCGAGAACCTATCCCCCAAGCCCTTCGCCTCCTTGATCATCTTATTCCGCTTCTCTGCGTCCATAAGTCGTCCCCCGAGCCCCATATCGCGGTCTCGGTCCCAAATCGCCTTCGGCTCGCCGTCCTTCTCCGCGCCTTTGCCAGCAGCCGCATGCATATCGACGAGCGCGGCGCCACGCGTCCGACGGGTATGCTCCCCAACGCTCTCACGCAGCTCCGCGTCGACGCGTGCGCGTTTGCGTGCTTCGAGGTCTTCCTCCGGGGCTGAAGATGAATTCGCCAACCGGCGTTTCTTGCCCGCGACCTCGTCTGCTAGGCGTTGCTGCCTCTCCGCGGGCGTCTCGGTCCACAACGTGCTGGCGCCCTGACGCTCGACGACGGTCCCGCGGGAGAACTGGCGTCCTTTGGAGAGCTTCGCTGGGTCGAGCGTGCCGAGCAGCGCGGACGAGGAAGGCGGGACGAGCATCCATTCGTCTCGCTGAGCGGCTTTTGGCTGAGCGGCTTCCTGTTGACAAATTCCGTGAGCAAAGGAACAGGGACGAAGCTGCTACAGAACGCACCTCGACTTGCTTCCTTCGCCGCTCCTCCTTCTCCATGAACTCCGCCACTGCGTCTCGCTCCTCTCGTATCCTAGCACCGGTGCGAAGCGGCTGCGGACCCACATCCTCGTCCGAGTCATCCTCATCGTAGCCTGGCCGTGCGGGGGCAGCGTAGGCGGGTGGCGGCAGACTTGGTCCCTTCACTGGCCCGGCTACCTGCTTCGACGTCGTCGAAGGCTGCGACTTAGATGTACCGGCGTGAGCAACTAGCAGGTCGGGAGGCAGCGCCGGTGCGTACGCGTCTTCATCGTCACTCTCATCGGCGCCCTCTTCTGCGTCTCCGGCGGGCTTGGGCTCCGAGACGTCGTCATCGATGGAAGAGGGATTAAGCAGGTGCGCGGGGATGGTGGGTCCGATGGACGTCATGGCGCCGCTCATGTCGGAGGACGGAAGACTGAGCTGGTCGCAGTCGGGAGCAAGCCCGAATTTACTGTGTGGCAGTGCGTGTGCTTCGGCGAGTCCGGCTAGGAAGAAAGCCGGGTTGTCAATCACGGGCAGTTGCCATCGGCGTCAGATTTCCTCGCTTGGCTTGACCTCATGGCGTCATTACACGCGCTTCCTCTTCTTCCGCTGGCTCGCTTCTTGCCTCTCTTCCACCACGACCCTTTTTACGACCACCATGCCCACGATGAGCGCCAACCCCAACGCGCCGACCATGCTAGCGCAGCACTACGTCCCTCTCACCGCCGTCGACGAGAAGGCCCGCCTTGCTGCACACGAGCACGACCTGCTCGACGAGGGTGCCACCCACGCGCAGTGGTCCCACTCGAGCTCGCACGATTCGCACTCGCACTGCAAATGCCACAACGCCCGCCTGCGCCGGTTCCTCCTCCCTGCTCTCGTCGTCCTGCTCAGCCTGCTGGGCGTCGGTGCGCTCATGTACGCGTCCGTCTTCAGCAGCGGCTGGGGCGCAGAAAGCGTGCAAGACGTCTTCGAGGGGTTATGGGCTGCGAAGCGCGCGGTGGTCGACGGGGACGGTGACTCGACCAGCGGGAATGGGTCGACGTTTACGAAGCATAAACGTGTGTTAGCTTCCCGTGCCTCCGTTTTTCACGGCGACGTGTGCTGAATGGAAGAACAGTGTACCTCATCGTCGTATTCGTCGGCCTTTTCGTGGTGCTGATACTCGGGATCATATTGTCGGCTTGGTGCTGCAGAGGTGCGTTGCCTTGTCGTTTGCCAGTGCCTCTCCCCCTACGACGACCCTTTCTTTATCCCTTTGACTTCGATCGGGTATTACTCGTCGCTACGTCCCGTCCGACCCCTTCTCCCCCAACTTCTCCTCTCCCCCTTGCATGCTAAAAGCCATCCACAGAATCCTTCGAGAACCCACTCTGCTGCCCGTGCTACCTCTGCGCGTGCTGCGGCGGCCTAGCGTGCCTCGAATGCATCGCGTGTGGGCTGTGTGTCGAAGGCGCGGAGCAGGTTTAGGCGCGTCCGCAGTCGATTGCTTTCGTGCTTGTGCTTGGCGCACTGGGACGCAGATGCGGAGCGAGAAATGTCTTGGCGAGGGAGGAAGTTAATGTTAATGACGATTGATTTAACGGACTTGAGCGATGCGTAGTGTGCTGTTATTGCTACCTTTTGCCTACGTGCACGTCAGTTCCGATTTTTGGATGAACTTTTGGGTTTGGTAGGAAACTATATCCCAAGCTATTAGAGCCTCTCTGGAATTAACTAAAATTTAGTAAAAGAAAAATCCAATGCGGGTGTCCGCAGACATGTCCACAGGACGATCCGGCAGCAGCGTCGAACCGGAGGCAGAACTTGAACCGCTTGTTGTATCAAATCACTGTGGGCGTATTGTCAAGTGGGTCTGCTGTCGTCGTCGGGATCCGTGAGTTCGGCGGAGGGATACCTGCGTTAGGTGTCGCATCGTAAACGCGAGGGGCCCCCACACGTAGAGCACATCACATTAATTCTTCGTCTTGTCGAACGAATCCGCGAAACGCGTTGCATGCCTTACAACTTCCCCTTAACCTCTTCATACAACTTCTGCAGCTCCTCCTTCTCCGCCGGCTTCGCAGGCCACCCGACGATGAGGCCTTCCTCCGCGTTGGGCTTGGGGATGATGTGGAAGTGGACGTGGTCGACTTCCTGCGTGACGATGCTTCGTTAGCATTAAACCTTATGGATAGAAAAAGGAAGTGGAGAGGCACCTGGTGCGCCAAACGCCCGTTGTTCTGCAGGATGTTGTAATTTTCTGCGCCCTCTCCGAGTGCGAGGACGATCTTCTTCGCAATGGGCATCGCGTCGGCGAGGTATTCGTCAGGGAGTTCGTGTAGTTTCTGCGCGTGGTCTGAAGGATAAGATATGTCAAATGAAAAGGAGAGTTGACGAAGGTGAGTAAAGCGCACATTTGGGAATAACAAGCGCGTGGCCCTTCGAGAGCGGGCCGATATCGAGGAAGGAGAAGCTGTCGGTGAGCGCGTCATTCGAATTTAGTTCTTGCGAGGTACCGCGGGCTATGCAGGCTCACGAAAATTCGGTCTCGATGAGTTTATAGCTCGGAATATCGCCTATCGCGCAAATCTCGTCGGAAGACTGTCTTTTTTTTTTTCTCGCTCGGTGGAATACACACCCTTGATGATCTTGCAGAAGATACAGTTTGCGAGATGTCTGTGTTGTGTTTAGTATGCAGCCGCGACGAAGCAGGAACCGGACCCACTTTGCCGCCATGAGAGCCGGAAGCAGGAGTGTCACCGCGGTGATGACGTGTGCGGGACGGGGTGCGATCAGTGCGGCGAATCCTCCCCAATTCAGCCGAATATCGTCCCAAATCAAACGGCGGGTCGGGCCCGCTGCCGCGAAACGCCACGTAAGCGGCGCTGAGTAGAGCCGCGAGCAAGACGCCGAGCCTCCGCTGCTCACGGTGGATATTACATTCAGTCCTGACGCTTTGCGGAATGCATCCGCCGACGGAGTCCATGCGATGTCCGCTGAGCCCTCTTTCTGTGTGCGGTCATCTTCGCGAACCTTGGTCCTTGGAAATCTATCTTGACCGCAGCTCAGTGCATTTACTTGGAAGAAAAGACTCCGATCTTTGGCTCAAAGCTCTCCCATTTTCATGTTGTTGCCGTCCGGCGTGTACGCGCAAAACCCCAGGGCTCCCATGCATCACAAAAAATGTCGCAGGCTGATCGCACCCTGGTTGAGCCCTAATCACCTCCACCAGGCTGAATCAGGCTCACTAGGATGGAGGAATACTGGTAAGAGGATTATTGGGGGGTGTGTGAGCCAACCAGCCTGAATGAGGCCCACTAGCCTGGTGGGCCTTATTGAGGCTGGTCGGGGTTGATCATGGCGCGACCAGGGTCTGGTGACCGCGACTAGGCGCCGGGTTCCCACCAGGGTGCTCATTTTGGGTCCGCATCCATCGCAGGCATAATGTTATATACAGTCTGTACTTCATTCATCTGGTCATCTAATACATGAACATTACTTTCGATTCATTTGCGAAACAGTTAGTTGCGATTATAAGCCTGCAGTGTGCGCATTAGCAGAGAACGAAAGCAGAAACACGACGACGTACGAGGTTCAAGGGAAGAGAGACAGTCGCCGCCGAGCAGCCTATCAAGCGAGTCAGTACTCGGCAAATAAGGCTGCAAAGAGATACTTACCGAATCGATACCGCAGGCGCGCGCGCCGCAAGAGAGCGGGGCTGCAATACTCGTCAGCTTCAGGCAAAACAGAGAGGGAGCACCTACAGTGGGGCGTAAACGGAGCAGTGTATGCGGTCTATCTGCGGCGAGTGTTAACATTGGACCAGATCGGCGGCGGCAGGATGGACTTACGAGCAACGAAACAACGCGGAGTTGCCCGATCTGTGAAGGACGTCAGCGTCGGTCAGTGCGCCGAGAAGAAAACAGCCGCACACAGAGTTGGCTTATGCAAGAGTGGTACACCTGCGGAGATGCGTCAGCCCAACTCGGGATCGGAACGCGGACCGTCGACGTACGTGGGTGGAGAGAGGCGATGCTAGAAGAGATTCGTCAGTACTGAAACCCACACTGACAGATACACGCACCAGTCATGAGCGAAAAGGAAAGGAACGTGATCTGAAAACGTGTCAGAGCATCCTCGAGTAGACCGGCACGTCCACGTACTACGAGGCGGCAGCAGCCGCAACGACAATAGGAGCACCCACCGCGGCGGCGGCGGCGGTAGCAGCAGCCTCGAGCTCGGACACAATCGTGGCCCGCTCGGCAGCAAACTTGTCGTCGCTGTTGCCCTAACCCTGCTAACCCTTAGGTGAGTGCGAAAACCACGAAGGAACACTCAACGCACTGTTTGAGGAAGTTGGCACGGGCGGGGAGCGCTACGACGCGCTTGAAAAAGTCGCCGTAGTCGAATGGCTTGGCCGTGGTGTTGCTCTGGCGCGCTGCGGTCTTGGGCTTCGTCGCCGACCAGTCGTTAGACGTGAGCATAACGTGCAGCTGCCTCGACATCAGTGAAATACCCAGGGAAGCAATTCGGGCGCGTACCTGGCAAGCTAGATATCCGCTCCATACGTTCGCCTTGCGTGCCGCCGACCGCGCATCGGGCAGCTTGCCTTGACGCAAGGCCCAGCCAGATCAGACGCAAGCCCTGGCCCATCGTCAGCACGGAGACGGGAATGCGAAGCGGAAGGCACGTACGCGTATGAAGATGTACCCTCGGAACAGGTTTTCGGTCGGCTTGCCCTGGATATACGCGCCGTCCGGGTAGAGGAAGGACGGGAAGGCGTGGGTCTTGAGAATGCATATGCCGTCCGTCGTCCGTGCATCTTCTGCGGCAGTAGACATCTATCGAGGGAAGGATAAGTGGATGTATGCGCGTCGTATGAAGGCCACGCACCCTCTTAACCATGGCTTCGGGTCCAGGCCGCGAAGCACAGGTCAACGTTCGGTGGCAAACGCACGCGCCGTGCGGGCTGGGAGCGACGCGAGGATGTTTCGTGGCGCTTGTTGGACGTATTTGGCGTCGGCCGACATGGAGGAGAGAACGGAGCGGAAGGACCATGGTGGGTGTACTCGTGTATGTGTGGAGCGGAGAGCCTGGTGGTGGGCGTGGACGTCGCCGGCGCGGAGAGCATGGCCGTCGACGGCGTGGGTAGGCCCGGAGGCATGGCTGAGAGTCGATGGTGGACGTCAGGAGCAACGACGGTGAGCGGGGTGACGCGTGACGTGGCGTCTTTTGAAGTGCATCGGGGAGGCTGACGCGGGATGACAGCAAGGTGGTTGCCGAGTGGTGAATCGCTGGCGAGGAATCCACCAGGTTGTGGCGGCCTGGTGAGCGCGACGAGGATGCTCGCGTCCTGACCAGCGCGCGACGAGGCGTCACCTCCCTAGTGGCAGGCTGATTCCGGCTGATGAAATTGACCAGCCGGCATCAGGCCTGCCGCACTTTTCGTGATGTGGATGAAGAGAACGCTCTTCTTCCATCGCCTGGAGTGCAGCACCGCCACCCGACTCCGAGACTTTGCCGGATTGCCTCTCTCGATTGACAGCCTTCGGAGCCATTGATCCAATGATCGTCGCCGGTCTCAAAACTTGGGCACCGCCAATCCACGTTCTGCGATCTTTCACGAGCGCGCCAAATGAACAACGAACAGTCATGGGGCTAAGAATTGTATCTTCGTCTCCGTCGCCTCTTGCACACTGGTAGCACGACCGTCGCGGCATGGGCCGCAGGTGGGGGTAAAGGGGAACGCATCGACTGCAATCTACCGAGGTATTGATCATCAGCATAATTTTTGAAACCTTCCCAGCTGGGAAACGTCTTCCCACAACCTCCGTCCAGAACTGAATTAAGCCCAATCGCGCCACAATCTGCCCCTTCAAGCGCAGAGGAAAATTTTCATCATCTCCCAACTGCCCCGCGGGCGCCGCCTTCCACGATCGGGAGGCTTCTCACTCCATCGCCCATCGCCTTCCGCTCAGCGCTAAAGCCACGTTTCGCAAAGCTGCCCTGGATGCGCGCCCGACTGTGGATCATGTCGGCAGGAAACGCCGACATGCAAATTGACAGATGACCAGCGAAGCCAAGGAAGGCTTCCACTGTAGAAGCACCTCGTCGGTTTTTTCACGAGGCTTGATGGCGGTGGGCAAGCACAAGCTTCGTTACCTCGATGGCGCGCCCAGTCCACGCCACGCCGAGCGACGACGGCAGCCGTCTCCAACAACCACAGCGGCAGCGTCGCTTCTTTTACACTTTTGGCGCGTTGACGCAAAACGCTGATCTCGGAATGAATGCGGTAGCTCATGGAATCATGACGCTGATGCGTGGACGGACTGAATAGTCCGTCTCGAGTCTCGAGATTTGCTGCTGTATTGAATTGAAAAGGCGCGAGGCACTCCCCGCCACTAGTCGCTTCTTATAAGTCACTCGTCCGTGTATCGGCCTCTTGTCTTTTACTCCCACCCACAACCGACACACACACACCGCACAACTTGCACATCGACCCCCCATGTCCCTGCCCGCTGCACCGACGAGTCTCTACACCGTGCAGACACACGACCGGACGCACGTTGCCTGCGTCACCTGTCGGAAGCGGCACATCAAGGTGCGTTCTCCCGTCCATCCATCCGTCTGCGAGCGGTGCTAACGAGGATCCTCCGCTGGCAGTGTGTCCCCGCGAAGAAAGTCACGGAACGCCGGACCTGCGTTAACTGCGTCCGCAAAAACATCGTCTGCGAGTACCTCGAGGTCGCGGAGGAACAGGCACGCGAAGCTGGCGGCTCCATCCCGCTTACCCCCGTCGCCTCCACCTCTGGGTCTACGTCGCCTGCCACGCCGCCGCACACGACGATGCAGCTACCGCAGGTCGGCACCCTCCTCGAGCCCAAGCCGAAATCCAAGCCGAAACCGCGAGGCGCAAGCGTCACCGTGCGGCGTCGTTCCTCCGCCTCGTCCGCGTCTTCTTCAGGATCTTCCTCGAGCTCCAGCATCGCTACCCCTCCCCAGAAGTCGACCTCGCTACCTGCACGGCATTCCGATTCGCGTTCACCGCGGTTCGAGCCGTACCCACCGCATTCTCAGGGGCACTACGTCCATCCGCACCCGGGTCCTGGCATGCACGCGAGCAAAGCCCACTGGCACCCGAGCTTTGCCCCGAACCCACACACCATCGGCGAGGAAACGCAGTTCAGTGGCCACTTCCCCTCAGACTGGGACTCGCACTCGCACGCCTACCGCGACGCAACGCCATACGTCCCCGCCATCTCGCGTATGCGAGGCCGAACGGGCTCGCTCGAGGGCTCGGCGTTGGGGCATTACGGAGAGGCGACGACGCTTCCGCTGGCGGCCATGTACCCGTCGCAGCCTCAGCCCCAGTCGCGCTCCCTCTATGCATACGACGATGCAGCGTACGCCTATGCAGACGCGTGGCGTCCGACACCGGGCCCGATGCGCCGCAACACATATCCGTTCGTCAGTCCAGAACCTAGTCCGCTCGATTGGGAGCACCCTACACACGCTGGATATGCTCTCGACGCGGGGTACGGCCGGGGCGAGTCGCAAATGACGAGCCCGGGCCCAAGCCCTCTTTCTGTGCCGATTTTTGGGTTGCCTGAGTATTAGCTCTTCAAGGTTTCGTTTCGTTTCTTGCTTTCGATGGACTATTCAGCTATTGTACATATCTCGCTATATGTTTTTGCTTTGGATACCTTCTTCCTAATCCTCATACCCTGTAGAAAACGAACAGAGCGGGGCATTAGACACTTTGCGCAGAGCCACCGGAAGCCACCAGGTGGCATTTTGCCGTTGCGCTGCCCGGTGGCTCCGGTGGCTCCAAAACTGGATATTTATTGGACCTGTGTCCTTGAAACTGTGCATGGTGAGAGATGGTAGATAGGAAAATATACTGCCCACTCCAAACACCGCCAAACTCAGATGCAGCGGCACAAAATACAAAATACCATCAA
Organism: Mycena chlorophos; assembly: GCA_014461115.1. NCBI lineage: Eukaryota > Fungi > Basidiomycota > Agaricomycetes > Agaricales > Mycenaceae > Mycena > Mycena chlorophos. Next base: position 347,135 of record JACAZE010000002.1, on the reverse strand, counting down.
ACTTTGATCAAAAGCTCCCGCATTGAGTGTGTGCATGTTTTCCGCACATTCTCTGCATACCCAAGGACTTGTGGACCTAGGACAATGAATCTGACAAAATTTGTCCGAGCCATCGCAAGCCACCCGCCGGTTTGAAGCCACAGGGCGGCGCAACGGCAAAATGCCACCTGGTGGCTTCTGGTGGCTCTGCGCAAAGTGTCTATTCTGTAGTTCGTGAACTAGAAGCGGGGAAAGCAAGACGGTCCCACGCCGCTCCCGCGGCTGTTGCTCAGGAACTACGGCGTCGGCGTCTCTGGAACACGTTGCCGGCACTTCGGTCGCAAGAAATTTCGCCGAAAGTGGGTCAAATGAAGCGAAGAAAGTTGGGCATCAATCTCGCAACGACATGTGACACCGGCAATACGTCTCCTCCCAACCACCACCGACGATGGACTTTCGCGGCAATTCGTCAGATGAAGACAAGTTCGCGTCTAGCTCGACGTCCCACCGCCAGCAGACGCGTCGTCTGGGCCGAGCATGTGATGTTTGTCGGAAAAGAAAGCGTGCGCGGTCTTTTCTCGTCAATTCGCCATTTAATTCAGAGTTCACAGAGAGATGTGCGTCAAGTCAAGCCGTTTGCGCATTTATCCCTGCATCTTTCGTTTAGGTGATGCTACGGACAACGGCAGCTGCTCGACCTGTACAGAGGCAAATACGGCTTGTACATTTTCGGCTACCAATCCGAGGGTGAGACCTTCGCATTCATCCCTCCAGTATTCACTCAAATGAGACAGAGAAAAAATCCACCTCGGCCGCGCGGGTATGTGCCTGCTTAAACCGCTGCGCAGTCGACAGCGATTGATCTCCTTCTGCAGGACTGTCGAGTCTCTCGCCGAGGAGGTCAGGCAGCTGCGCTCGGAACTCGAGGCCACGAAACGCTTGGCCATGTCCAACGGCAGCAGCGGCTCACTATTGACTACGCCTTCGGAGACACCCCCAACGGCTCCGGTACCAAACGTAGCACTTCAAAGCTCCCTTCATCTGCTGCGGCAGTCTCTTCATTCGTTGATCATGCCGCCGCCACCGCCGATGCCGGAGGATTTGCAGCATTTAGCATTGGTTCGGAGGGTGCGTGCTTGACGTTTCAGATTTTCCAAAGCCTGATTTATCGTCTTTTCTGCAGTTTGACCGAATCCACCTTGGGACACGGAGTGAACGCGTCAGTCGACAATTCGTCGGGGCAAGCAGTGGTATCGCTTTAGTTCACGCCGCTCTTGACCTGAAAGCGCATGTCAACAAGCAAGACCAAGAGCCACAGCGATCCTCCGGTCGGGAACGGAGTCCGGCGCTTGGGAGTGCGAGCTCGAGGCGATTGCAGTACTGGATCCTCAAACCCGTATGCTCATCTGTCGCACAATATCAGGTCCTGATCTCTTGTCAGTGGGAGAACACATCCATTCGAACGCACGCCCTCACTTTCCCGCCACTGCCCCTCATGCAGGACCTTATCGACCTCTACTTCATCCATACGAACATCTACATGCCACTGCTCCATCGGCCGACTTTTGAGCAAAGCGTTCGCGATGGCTTGTTTCTACGGTGCGCCTTCTTTTCCGCTGCAGACCACAAGTTCACGTAGAAGAAGAGACGACTCCTTTGCCTCCGTCCTTCTCCTCGTTTGCGCGATCGCCTCCCGCTGGCATCCTGATCCGCATATCGGCGCTCCTGGAGGAACTGGTCTCGGGAAAGACAGCCTCTACGGCGTCGGCTCCGTCAGTCCGCCGACCACTGTCTTGCGCGACGGGGAGGAAATCCCCCGTCCGAGAAACCCGACAGCCGAGCACGCTGCGCGGATGGCCGGCACGGGTACCGGTGCTGGCCTCGCATGTGGCTGGGCCTGGTTTGAACAAGTCCCTCCGGATGCTAGGCATATCTATAGTCAGCCTACGCTGTATGACTTGCAGTATTATTCGGTGAGCCTTGCCTGACTTTTATTCGGACTTTGCCTGACGGGATTTTTAGCTTGCTTGCCAATTTATGGAGAGGGCAGCATCGCCGACAATCTGCTGGACTCTCAACGGGACGGCGTTGAGATTGGCGCAAGTAAATTGAGATTCGTCGTGTGGCTTTCTTCAGTCGAGGTGACAATCGGCTAGGACCTTGGCATCCACCGCCGAACCGCGGAAGACGAGCCTCCCACAGCCGAACGTGAACTGTTCAAGCGCGCGCTGTGGGTCCTGATCTATTACGATCGAATGCTGAGCTCTGGAATGGGAAGACCTTGTTTGTTGAACCACGAAGAGCGCGTCTTGCTTCTCCCTCTTTACTCCGCTTTGGCTAAAAGACCTGCTCAGATTCGATATCGATCTTCCCATCGACTGCGACGATGAGTACTGGGATCATCCGACGCACCCTTTCAAGCAACCAGCCGGAATTCCGTCGAAGATATCGTTTTTCAACCACTTGATGGGTTTGAGTAATATCTTGGCTGCGAGTTTGAGGAGTTTGGTCTGCACTTCGCTCTCATATTTGGGCGAAAGTAGTGCTGATGACGGCGGCAGTATGGGCTGGAGAAATTCAAGAACGCCTTCCGCGCATATGGTGAAAACTGGGAAGAAACCATCACTGCCGAAATCGATTCAGCGCTGAACATTTGGCGGGATCGCATTCCGGAGCATCGTGCGTTCCAAAAAAAAAAAAATCTTATGATTTTCGAGCTCAGTATCAGCGCAGTCCGCTGGGATTCGGACAACATCGACGCCATGGATGCGGTCTTCTTCGACCAGAGCACGGCATTGCAGTGCGGCTTTCATTACATGGAGATGTTTATCCATCGGCCGTTCATTCCGATGATGCGAAAGACTCCGACGGTGCGCGCTCATCTGATGCAGGCTACAGAAATACAAATCATGCGTAGGCGCTCCCGGCGCTGGCGATCTGCACCAACGCTGCCCGCCAATGCGCCACCGCGATTGATTTACAGCGCCGAAGAAAGGTTGACGTCCCGGTTGTCTTCAACTTCGTGCGTTGTCTTTTCTTGATCTTTTGGACTTAATCCATGTTCAGTACTCGATCTTCGGATCCGCTGTCATCCTTCTCCTCAACATCTGGAGCATCAAACGCGCAGCTCGGGGCATGCCTGTGGATCTAAGCCGCGATCTGGCTAGTGTAGAAAAATGTAAACAGGCGATCAAGATTTGCGAGGATCGGTTCGTCCTTTTGCTCCTTTTGCTGGACTTTTCTTTACTTACAAGTTCTGAGCATCTTTCCAGCTGGCTTCATGCGGGCATGCTCTGGGATATCGTGGCTGAACTCTCCGCGGTCGGGCAGGGACAACAGACGCGAACCGGTGAATCCTCAAACACGGCGAACTCTCGCCCGAAGGTCCCCGATGACACGCGTTCGCCGTCGGCGGTGGTTCGGTCCGTGACACCGATCGTCGGCTCGCAATCACCGAACGCGTTTGACCCGCGAACCGCCGATATCGACATGCTTCTCGATATGGATCCGGATACGATGGCGCTTTGGGCCAATGCGCCCGGCGGTCTTGGGTAATACTCTTTATGTCCTCCAGGCTTGCAGTCCACTCAATTTTGGCCCTAGAGTGGAGGATTGGGATCAATATTTCCAGAATCTGGGCGAGTTAAACGAGGGTTCAGGAGATCTTGAGTGGCGGTAGTTGTCTTTCCCATAGTTTAAGTAACTTCCACAAAGTCTCAAGTGGCGGCACTCTCTTCGGAGCCGCCGACGGATCACCGCGGCATTTGTCCGCTCCTCGCTGATTTTTACGACTGACTCAAGTCGATGTTAGCGCTGGGCTAAAAAATATTTCGCTGGTGCTATAGCATGCTATAAAATTCCCGGCCTCCAGACCATATATCTAGCGCAGTTTATAACAAGTTTATAACATTTGTTAAATATCACGCTAAAATGAAGCTAAAAATGAATTTTAGCGTGTAAAAAGGCGCTAAAAACGCGGTAGGCTAATCTTCGACGTCCCAGTCTTCGTTATCATCTAAATCCACCACCACCTCCGTCGCTGACGCCTTGGTTTGCGTGGTGTTTGCCGTGGTTGTCGGTTGAATGAGGCTTGCGAGCGCCTCGCTGTCGAGCTTGATATAGTCCGCGATGGCCCATTTGGCGGAAGTCCGATAGACGACAGGCGTATCACTTGGGGCGGCGGCAATCCCAGCGTCGACACGATCTGTCTCCGCCAAGTCGCACGGGTCCTCCCGCCCAAACAGCAACTGGGCGCGCTCTTCGGCATCGGCCGCCGTTGGTGCAACGTTTTCGTCGTTGAGCAAGTCCATGAGCGACGGCGCCGACTGTACAATGACCGACGCGTCGTGGCGGACCTCCGAGAGCTTGACGTTGGCGGTCGCGATATGGGCGTAATTGCCCTCGGTTAAGCCGTCGCGGTACCACTGCGACAACTGTGCGCATGCGATAAGGTTCTCGGGCGTCATGGAGCTGCGACGAGCCGAGTTGATCCATCCGAGAAGAGACGCGGTGCGTTCGTCGCATATCTCGGAAGGCATGATGGAGAAAATGAGGATGGCCACCATCTATACGCGAATTAGATACAATACGGGTCAATAACGGATACCCTTACCGCGAGAACATCCGCATTGGAGTCGTTGGCAAGGCTGCGCCAGTAGTCGAGTACACGCACGGTCTTGTTGGCGTAGAACACGCGTCGGTCAAACGGCGGAAGCTTGAGAATCCAGCGGAACAGCTGAACTGTCAGCCGTTCCGACTGCGACTTCGACTTCTTGCCTGTTCGTTCCTGCTCGCACATGAGGATTCCGCGGGCAGCCTTCCGGACGATCGTGAACAGCTTCGGCCAAGCTGACTTCGGAATATCGCCATTTGTCGAGTCGGGCAGTACCAGCTGCAGCGCGCCCTTTGCAATGTAGACTTGAGAAAAGGATCAGCCAAAGCCAACACGCAGAGAAAAAGAGAGAGAACACGCACGTGGATGCAAGAAGTAAGCCAGCAGAAAGATGTGGTGCGACGACTCCGACATCATTTGCTCGAAGCGAGCGTTGTACGCGGTGACGACTTGAGGGCGAAATTTGCCGAGTTGCTGGGTCGGGTTCGAGAGGACGCGTTCAAGGTGCCAGGCGATTGTTGTCCAGACGTAAAACACATCGGCGCAGGTAGTGTTCTGACCCTCGAGTGCCGTGATGCCGTTTGCGCCGCTTTCAAGCAGCGTAATCATTGAGGCAAGTTCTGCCACCTGGGGGACCTACGACCTCCCATCAAACTGACCTCTTAGGTCAATCATTTTGTAAGTAATTAAACTACCTAAGAGGCCTCGGGAGGTGGAGGTGTATGATCACCTCTGTTTAGTGGGTGTCAAAAAGAGGCCCTTAAAGCTGGATATGGTCTACGGAGCTCTTCTCTATAGGTTTCTCAGGAAGATTCAATGCTCTGAAGTCCGTGACATTGCTGGTAACTCTCCAGATTGATGTTGTGGAGGACAAACACCACCTAGTGTGAGCTCCTCCACCTGAAAAGGACCCCCTCTTCTGGGCAGTATGAATAGGAAAAACCAGGAGTAAATGTTTGCCATTGAGATCTTTTTTAATAAATGCAATTACGGAGAAGCTTTGCAGACCGGCAAAGAATTCCACAGGTGGCCCATCAGCTGCGATAAAATGCCTCGGCAGACTATGTGAACACAATCGAACTTGAAAGCTTTGAACCTTATGTTTAGTGGCATTCTTGGCGGCAAAAAGAAACTGAAGTGCTAACAAAATCATTTCTCAGTGGCGGCATCAGTAGCCTCCATGTTGCCCCCGCTGAGCACCCGTTAGCCTCCAGCGAGCTCCAAAAAACTCGCATCATGACAAATCACCTCTTTTGTACTCAGTCTGCAACTTATGGCAATTATTTTCAGATTTCCGAGTACAGGAAAGCTGCCCGCAGATGTTCAATATATAATCAAATGCTTTATTGATGAAAAATTGCTCCAAAGGACCTCTGACTGGCTCCTATGGCCTCCCTAAAAAACTCGCCTCATCTTGATGGCCATATTTCAATATCTTATCCTTGAAGTTTCTGCAAACTATTTGCATATACAGTATTCGAAGTACTAATCTGCCCGCTATTGGAGAGACAGCACAAACCCAGACAGATCTGTTTTTCAGAAATTTTTATCTGACTGCAAATATCTCTGTAGACTCTTCATGAGTTCTTATAGCGGGTGGTGGTTCATATATGAGATTATTGAACAACATTTGTAATTTGTGTTTATCTTTGTGTAATCATATTGATAGTGGATTGTTCTCACCTGTGGCTAGCTTAGAACTAAGGAGATAGGAATAAAACAATATTACAGCTCAGCTTGAAGATGAACCTCCTTTGACCTCCTAAAGCTGATTGGTTAAGAAGCACTATAGAACTTATATGTTTAAACAATTTCAAATGAACTTTAGTGTCTGAACATCTGGTGGCTGTATATACAAATGAGCCAACAAAAGAGGCTTTTGCCAAAACCATATTGATGCCCATTTCAGATACCTGAGGTATTTATAGGCTTGATACCCACAAAAGTAATATTGCAGGAGCTATTACTCCTCTCTAAAGCAAACTACGCGGAATCCGCAGTCACGCCACATTCCTGTCCCAGCTAGCACCCACCGCTTGCCCACCGCCTTTCACAGAACATCTGAATTTAAACCCAGAACGGCCTAGACGCTGTTGCTATGATATCATTGCCTAGGCCTTGCCGCACGAGCGGTGCCACAGCCTCACGCCCTGCAAGTTAAGAAGCTGGCTGACATCGTAGGATGTCTTCGCTCCGCGCACCCACTTCCCCGTCCTTTTCCTTTCCGCCTTCATGACGCTGCGCAGCTCGCTGTGCCGCTTTTCACGGCCATTCCCACCGTCTCCAATAGCGCTTGCTGGCGTCTGGAGCTAGCGGTATATAACCATTCCCTCTCGAACGAGCCCACCCACCTACGACTCCGTCATGTCGACCTGCATTGTCCTCGCATTTGTCGCCGTCAGCGGCGGCATCCGCATCGAATCCAAAACCGCGTCGGGCCATTCCGTCCATCATGCCCACTACAACACGGCGCTCAAGACAAACGAGGGCCAGTTCCTCCGCGCAAAGCTGCGTGTCTACTGCGGCCCGTCGCAAACTCCGTTCGCGGACAACACCGTCGCGTTCGTCGTCGCCAAGGTTCACGCGGCGTCGGGCGCTAAGTCCGTCGTCGAGCTGGATTCAATCCAATTCTTCCCGGTCCCTGGAGACCCGACTGCCGATGGATACGATGTGCGTTGCGTAGTTTTTGCGACGCTAGCGTTGGCTCTGATATTTTCATCACAGGATAACATCCCCGACATCCCCGCCTTCATCCACGGTGTCGGACACGTACCGTCGACCCAGCCGCAGGGTATTGCCCTCAAGTCATTCACGCTCGCCATGGCGGAGTATGTGGGCACCGGGATGAAACAGTTTTCTGTTCAGTGCGTGTTCCTCTTGCTGCTTCTCTCCACCTCGGGGCTGAATACTTGATAATGCAGCTGCTTCTATCCAGCCGGGCCCCGCTGGCAGAACACCCCGCTTCCTCGCGCCCTCAGTTGCACCCAGTTCACCGGCGTGTGTAACGGCCGCGGACAACGGTCTGCTTCGCATCGAGGTCGACCACATCACGCTCAATCTTGGACCGCACACGCTGGCGGCTGCGCCCGGCAGTACATCCCCCGCTGTGTCGCCGACGAAGCGCAAGTATCAGGCCGCCACCGACGATAACGACCAGCCCGTAGCGAGCACCTCCAAGGCCGCTCAGTCAGTGACCCGCCCGATTCTTTCGCCTTTTGCTCAAGCTCCGCTTCTGTTTCTGTAGGAGCGCTGCTCCATCCAACAAGTTTGTCGAGCCTCTTTCTACCTCGAACCGTTTGCTGACCTCTCGCCAGGCGCAAGAAATTCGTTCCGCCGTCGCCTGCGCCTGTGGTCGAAGAGGGGGACGAAGACGAAGACGAGGAAGAGCCTGAGGAGGATTTGGGCAAGGGGAAGCGCAAGAAGAAGGCGACGCGCTCGGTTTGAGGTGCCGTGAAGCATCCGATACTGTGTAAATAGTGTACTACCCTCTTTCTTGGCACAAGTGAATGTAACACCACCTTTCGTCGCGCACTATGAGGTTTGAATGCATTTGTCGACGCATTTCCGGTAATCATCGTGTCATGTCAGCCAGCGCATCTTGACCCGAGACGACGACGACCACACTTTCGCTGTAAAGTCCACCCTCATACTCATTCACGGACACGTCCGTCGCGTTTCGTACTGCCGACGCAGTACTCACACCTCGCAGGCGGGTACCCGGGCGACGCATGGGTAGCTGCGGGAGGGCTCCGCCTGCCTTCCAAGCGCTTCCCGGTCCACCGGTGGACCACCCCCACTGCGCGGACGCGGAAATCACCGTACTCTCAGTTCCCCGTTGACTGCATGCGCCCCGCACTCGACGGACATTCCCTCGAACCCCTCAATTCTCCCGCATCGGCTCCCTTGATGCTCCCGCAGCGCTGACTCGGAGGAGCAGCGCAACGGAACCCCCCGCAAGCGCCAGCGCCAGAAGACACCCCGGACGGATCCCAATGACGACGCAGCTCGCCCCCGGGCCCAAGGTTGCTTCAGTTGCGTCCTGCCGATTCCTCCAAATCCAGGCAATCTGCCACGCTATAAAACCTTCGATTTCCGCCAAGTGCTCTCCACACACAAAAAATGCCCTGCATTAACGAAGTCTACTTCCTCCTGCGACCGCTCGCGCATCTACGTACGTGCCGGTGTTATACGCGGAAACCTTCGGTCTAACGCACTCCCAGATCGTCGTCTTTTGCGCGTGCACCCGGAGAGCAACCGTGTCGTCCCACGGACGCGTCTCTGAACGCGCCGACATCGTCCGCGTCGTCAACGAAGTGTGGGATCGCAATATTGAGTACGGAATGCGGCGCCTCCCGGACATTATCGTGGTGCGTCATAATTTCGCGCTCATTTTACATGCGCTCATGCAGTTTAAGCGCGAGAACACTCTGTATCATCGCGTTCTCAACCTGGAGCGCATCCGTCGCGTCAAGTCCACCACTATCCTTTTTGTCTGGCTGCGTGCTGCCCACCTGCTCCATTTCCGCATGCGCGACGCTGCTTACGCCGTCGGATTCGCGATCCCCAGCCACGACAATCTCCATCTCCTCGACCTAGCGTGGGTCCTTTGCCGTTTCATGGACAAATACATCCGCGACGGCGACTACCAACGCTTCCATTTGGTGGATCTGACCTTCCACATCCGCCTCGATGGAAGGTACGGCATCCTTTTCTTCGACGCAGGGCTGCGACGCGCATACAACCTTGCCGCGCGTGCCTACACTTCCCAGCTCCACAAGGTCCCCGTCTCGCTCTGGCATCCCCAGCTCAGTCGACCCAATCAAGGTTGGGACGAGGACGTGTCGAACCTGCTCTGCCGCATGCTGTGTGTCTTCCGTTACTGCGCGCTGCGCTGACTCATAGCTCCGTCTCCACAGGAATTTGGCGTCGTTGTGAATCGGTTCCGCCGAGGTGCGTCGCCTCCACCATTTTACTTCTCGCGCTGATGTCCCGCTAGCGGCATGTATATAATCCCCAGGCAAACACACACTCCCTACTTTGACCTACTGTATCGACTCGATGCTCCCACGCGATTTGTGCGTTTTTTTGCATCCGATATTCTCCTCTTACACCCCGCAGTGACCGCATTGAAAGCTTTCTTGCTCTGCTGTGTTCAGGCGAGTGATTCGTCGCCTGCCAATGTGCGTGTCTCCTCCTGTCAGCGCTATTCCCTTTAACGCTCCTTAGCTTGAAGACGATGACGACGGCCCGCGATTCCCATATCATATCGTGCGACCGACGTACAATCTGTGAGTGCTTCCTGTGTTTGTGCAAATTCCTTCCTGACGCGTCTCGACCAGTGCGCTACTGAATCTCCGCGGCGACGGCGCTCAGATCTACGTCTTTCCGCGGTCCGCTTATGATTGACGCGCCTGACCAGGTACGTTGCCGCAATTCTTTTTTTTCCCCTCGAGTTCTGACTGAACCTAAAGCTTCCCAATCCAAACACGCACACCGACTCCGGGGATATGAATACTGTAGATTAGTTGTATCTCGCATCCAGCCGTGCTTCTTGAGAATGTAATTCTAGCTGTACATAGTGTAACAACACGTTGTCATTTGCTTGCACTGCCAATTGGTCGTTTGCCTTATAAGCTTTTGCGTCCGTCGTCTTCACGCGTCTAAAGGCATCACTGCCATCAAATTCATCAATCAATTCTTAGTCGTGCAAGTGCTTTTCCTGCTGCAGTTTTTGGCATGAGCTGACCTCAAAAAAGGATGCCGCGCCAAACTATCTGGGAAGTTGCTCAATTCCCGAGTGCGCTTGACTTGGGGTGCCGTCCGCAACGGGGTTCAGCACAAGTGTCCAACTTGCGGAATTCTGCTCTTAACCGGCGAACGGGCCGGTTTCTGCTGTGGACCCAACGGCAGCCGATTCCATGATGTCAAGGCCCTTCCTGCGTTACCCCACGAATTCAATTCATTCATCAATGATCGCCGAGTATCCCATCTTTCCCGCCGTCTGAATTTGATCCTGTCGTTCGCATCTCTGGAGACTACGCAGCCTTTCCCGGCAGCCAACGGGCCTCCCGGATTTGTAGCAATTCAGGGACGAGTCTATCACCGCGTGCGACCTTCCCACGAGAATTCAGCTGTTCGCTGGCTGCTATACGACGGATTTGAAGCGGCACACGCACCTCATTCCGCGTCAACGTGGTTCAAGGAAATTCCCTGGGTGGATCGCGAGCTTCCGCTCAGCGCTTCTCCGCGTCAACTCCTTCGCTTCCAGTCTGCGCTTTCTTGGTCAAATTCATGTGGCGGGCACTGCGGCGTCCTTGCTCCTCGAAGACACGGGCACGGCGGAAATTGCTGCAATTATGTCTTATGCCAATACTGTACAAGCTGAGGTGAAAGCCCGGCGACTGATTGTCGTAACGATGGATGGAGAGAATCAGTCTGTCTCCACTCTCAGCCGATTCTGGGAACCACTTGCATATCCTCTCTTCTTTCCGCAGGGTACCCTCGGCTGGGGAGTCCGGGATCATGGTCCGGACGCCAATCTCGCAGATCCGAACCCCGACGCCGACCTGCCTACAACACAGATGTGGTATTACACACGCACGACTCCTTCGCGAGCCTCGATTCCAGATCTTCGGTCGCCTCGCGAATGAATACATGGTTGACATGTTCAGTCGTGACTTGGAATCACGTCTGGCGTATATCCGCGGCAATCAGCAACGCTTGCGTCAAAATGATGCGTTGTTGATGGGATCAATCGACTCGATCGAGCCTTCGGAGAACATATACCTCCTCGGAACAGGTCTCGGACTCGCTTGCGATTGCCGCTGCCTCACGGGCCGCCCGTTCTTCATCACCATGACGTGTGACCCGCAATGGCCCGAGATAGTGACTCAATTGCGGCCCGGTCAGACGTTCGCTGATATCCCTGTCGTCGTGGTCCGCGTCTTCAAACGCAAATTGGTGCTGCTCCTGCAGGCACTCAACGAACTCTTCCCCAAAGTTGGACGACCCGTGTACTGCATCCACTCCATCGAGTTCCAGAGCGAGGGCTGCCCCACGCTCATATTTTGGTAAAGTATCCGGCCATGCATCGAGGCGGCGGATATTGATGCAATCATATCGGCCGAAATACCGGAAGATCCGACAGATGCACAGCTGATCCGACGGTATATGATGCATTCCCACCCTCCTGACACAGCGCCACCATCCAAATACTGCCAGCGGCTGGATGCTGCAGGCGTTCGGAAATGCCGATTCAAGTACCCGTTCCCTCTGCAGGAAAGAACCATCATTGATGTCGAGGGCCGCGTGCGATATCGGCGGCGGCGACCCGGAGACGAGATGGTTGTCCCCCACTGCCTCGCCTTGATCCGCCAGTTTCGCTGCCACATCAACTTCGAGGCGGCGAACACATCACACATGTTCCAATATATTTTCAAGTATATTCACAAGCGTGCGTCTTGCATTCCCCCATTTGTTCATTCTGACTTTTCTGCAGCCGGTTGCTCGACGCGTTACAGAATCACAGCACCTGACAGTGCTCCGATGCCGATTGACGAAATTCGCGATTTCTGGGATGCGCGCTACCTCTCGGCCGGAGAAGCCGCGTGGCGGATCATGGGCTTCCGTGTTTCTCAAAAGACACCTGCTGTCACGGCGCTGTCAATCCACCTTCCGGACTCCACGGCGCATCACCAATATTCACGCGCCAATGCTGCGAGCACCCTCTCATCCCTCGACCGATATTTCCTTCGACCCAATGGAGACTTCACGCTGGAAGGTGTATGTCGCAGCTTTGATGCTTTGACTTATGCCGAGTATTTCAGCATCTTCCGCGTTGCTACTTACGATCCACAGAAAGTCGGCCGCGACAATTACTTTCTCGAACTGCCAAACAACTCGGGATCCCCGCGCCAACATGTCATCCTCAGGTCTTCTGCGCGCTCGCATCTCTCCCGAATCCAGTCTATCCGGCCGTCGCGTGGTGATCTCTTCTACCTGCGCTCAATCCTCCAAACACGTCCATGTCGCTCATTCTTGGATGCTCGGACTGTTCACAACACTGTTTACGCAACTTACCAAGAAGCTGCCAACGCACTCGGTCTCTTTGCGGACAGCAACGAGGCAATGTTCGCTATTTTGGAGGCCGTGCAGTCCCTACGCACTCCCTGCGAGATACGTGTCCTTTTCGTGCATCTTCTCACAAATGAATGTGTCCCCTCGCCGATTAACCTCTGGGAGACATTCCACGAAGACCTTTCGCGAGATTTCACTCTTCGCCATGGAGGTGTCGTCGAAATTGGTCTCAACTTTGCCTTGGACGACATCGGCCGGCTTCTCGAGGAATACGGCAAACAGCTCTCCGACTATGGCCTTCCGGAAGCCACCGTCCACACTGCCGAGGTGCTGCATGAACTGGAGCGCTGGGGACCGGTCGCCGACGAGCTTGAAACTCGCGCTAACACCATGCTCGGGTTATTCAACGCTGAGCAGCGAAATCTACACGACAATCCTCGCTGCGGTTATGGCTCGCCAGCCACTCTGCGCGTTCGTGGACGGAAAAGCAGGGCGAGGAAAGACCGCGATGATCACTGTTCTGTGCGACAAACTCCGCTCCTTCAGCGAAATTGTCATTGCGACGGCCACTTCGGCATTTGCGGCGCAATTATACCCGGGCGGGAAGACGACACATTCCACTTTCAAAGTAAGCGTAGAAGTGTGAATATTCTGTGAGTTAAATATATTCCAGGTTCCTGTCAGCGATCGAAATGAGCTTCTTGAGTCAACGATTAACCCCGAAGGCTCTCGCGCCGAACTCATCCGCCGTGCCGCACTCATCGTCTGGGATGAGGCTCCAACGGCGAACCGTGCCGTACTTGCTTGCGTTGACGATATACTCCGCAAGATCATGCACAACGACACACCCTTTGGAGGAAAAGTTGTTGTTCTGCTGGGAGATTTTCGGCAGACTGGTCCCGTCGTTCGTGGCGGTTCCCGGGCGCAGATCGTTGATGCGTCAATTCGCTCATCCCCGCTGTGGGATCTGTTCACAGTTTTTCGTCTCACCCGCCCCATTCGCAACGCGGAAGACCCTAGAGTTCGCGGATTTCGTTGATAGGATTGGCGACGGTGCTGGACCGAATGTCTCACTCGACCTTCTCCAACGGACCTCATCCGCCGAGTCTCTGCTGGAATTTGTATATCCGGAGGAGGTGCTGAACGACCCCTTAGCGTGTCTGAGTCGAGCTATCCTGGCTCCGACTAATCGACAGGTGGACGCCTACAATGACGCGGTGCTGAAGGCAATCGACGGTGACGTCAACGTCTATCTCTCAGCGGATACCTTCCGTGGAGGGGGATGATGTCGGCGCATTGCCGCCAGCCAGTGTCCTTGATTATGTTGCTCGACGGACCCCGTCCAGGCCTACCGGCACACGCAATCACCATCAAAACCAACTGTGTCTTTCGCTTGCTCCGCAATTTCTCCATCGACCGCGGTTTGGTAAAGAATACACGAGCGGTTGTGACGCAAGTTGGATACCGGCTCATCACGGTGAGAATACTGCGAGCCGGCGACCTCGCATTTGCTGGGGGTGCGGACGATGAAGTTCTCATTCCGCGAATCTGCTTTGACGCCAAACTGCCCTCCGGACACACCCTTCTTCGACGGCAATTTCCTTTGGCCCCGGCCTACGCGACAACCTTCAACAGCTGTCAAGGCTTGACGCTGAACCGCCTTGGCGTCGATCTAACCCGCCCAGTATTCTCGCACGGCCAATTGTACACGGCGCTCTCGCGCATTCGTCATCGATCTCATGCGCAGGTGCGACTCCGAGACGGTGATGAAGCTGTGCCAAATGTAACATATACAGAACTGCTCCTGTAATATTTCTTGACAAACTCATATTGATTGCAATGCCGGAGCGGAGCGACGGCGTGTCTTGTTAAAATACATGCAAAATACATTGTAATCTGAGCTTGCAGAGATGGAGGTAAAATTAAAAGCTACGTAGGCTACTAGAGCCTCCAATATTCTGCATTGCTTTACCTAGGTCAGTGTTCCCCTCACAAACCTTTGAAACCAGTATATGCCAGCAAGGATATGTAGAGAGATCATCCATTGCTCCAAGCAAAATGTATTTAGAGGTATAGCTAGCCATAATAGGAGGTGATAGGAGGCCTAATCGAAATGTCTCAGGAGTGGCTCCGGCTTATTGAGGCAAGCTCCCTTGGTACTGTTGTACTTCCCAGTACTTGCTATCACCCAATTCAAGTGATAATCATGATTAGAGGCCTACCAAGTAGGGTGGAGGTTGATTTGAGCAGGACCATCAGCAGCAGAAGATATGGGATTTTCCACTAAAGATCCAGAGTCACGTATCTCTGGACCAGCACAGAGATACGCATAGTAGCAAGTAAGAATACTGTAGCTTTTTGCGAGCAGTGACCACCTTCCACTGATAATCACCAGTCACACCTCCAAATCATTCTCAATTAGGGAAGTACCTCCACCGGAGGTGGACCTCTTAGGTATATTAATTAGTTACAAAATAATAGACCTAAGAGGTTAGTTTGATGGGTGGTCGTAGGGCCCCGGGGTGAGTTCTGCACGGAAGCCAAAGTGCTCAGCACCATTGGGGTCGAGGTACGGGACGAGACGGCGCGACTGGAGGCAGCTTAGAAGACGCGCCTGATGATAGCGTGAAAAGACGCACCGCAGCAGTCGTGAACTGAATCTTACCGGACTCAACACAAGTGACGATAGCGGGCATACATTTATCGAGGGCCTTGGCCTGGATGTAGCTGGAGCCAAATCGTGTATCAGACGCCGATTTGAGACCGACGCGGATGTCCTGCACGTCCCTCTCCTCGTCGAGGATCCCGCTGCCCAAGTTGGACTGCGCAAAGTAGTTGCAAATAGACGCGACGACGGCGAGTTCCTGAAAAGGATGAGTTGAAGAACCATACATGCATTGCACTGGTGCACGTACAGGCTTGAAGATCTTTCCAATGTCCTTCAGGTAGAAGGTTGAGGTTGTGGCAAGGGTCGTAAATATTGAGCATGTGCCGGTGCTTCGCAACCACAGCCCGACGTGCCGCACGAACGTTCGGGCCCGCCATCACCCGCAACAGCACTGTACGACTTCGCAACATATTTTGCAAAGATCTTGTCCACGATGACGTCGTAAATGGCCTGACCGGTGACCGAGACGCCCTTGAAGACGTGTCCGAGGGTAAATATTGAGCGGCGGCTGGGCAGGGTTGTGTGGAACGTGTATATCTCGTCGCGAGCGCGAGAGCTCCAACCGTCGAGAGATATCGTAAGGTGGATGCGTCCAGCGAGGAAGACTTTGAGATGTTTCAAGAATGCCCCGACTTGGTTTGTGAGCTGTGTCGTGAAGAATGCGGTGCGTTCGGGAGTGATGTAGGTTGGTGCGAGGATGAGGAGGAGGTTGATAAGCCATGGATTCTCGACGAAGGAGAAAGGAAGCGCGGCGCAGATGACGAGTTGGAAGAGCGCCAAATCAATGGCAGCCTGGCGCGTCGCGGTCATCTTGATAGGCTGAAAGTATTCGAGAATGGTACCCGTGATGCTACCCGGCTCGGCCTGGGGCTGGGGAAGCGATTCCTCGCCTTCCTCGCCAGTGACCAAGGCGCCATCAAGGTCCATGTCGATATCACCGCCGTCGGACTCAGCCTCCGAGTTGGCGGACTTGGGAAGCTTCTAGTCTCTCATACAGACTCATACTGCGTGTTGACGTTGGCAAGCAATGTACACTTAGTATAGAGTCTGTCAGTACAACGTCTCGCCTAGGCGGGAACCCAATTTAGAAAGTCTTGGCGTGCACCGCCATCCGCCTAAAAAGGAAATCAATTGAGTCGGTCATCACTGCTGACACGATGCCACGTCAAGCGTCCTGAGCCCTCGCCTCTCTTCCGACCGTCATGAGCGGTCGCGCGCCGTTCCAGTGGCCGATTACCGACAGCCCCAATAACCCATTCATCGCATATGTGCCCCCAGCCCCACACAATCCATCTCCGAACGCGCCGCCGCCGCCGCCGTATCGCTCCCAGAGCTTGACCTTCTCGGACGACCCCCCAGTTTCAGCGGCTCGACGGAGGAAGGAAGCGTCCGCGGGTCATGAGGTCCGCAGAAGCGTTGACCGTCGCATCTGGTCCGTCGTTGCCGTCTGCTCCTTCTGTCGGCCCCACTGCTAGCCCGGTGTTGCCATTCGCAAACTCGAGCCTTCCCTCATCGCCAGCACCCACACCGCTGGCCACCTTCCCCTCTGCGACGAATCCCTCTCGCTCCAGACCCACCCCAGTCCTTCCGAAGCTCAATCTCCGCATGTATCGGGGCTCCGACGCGTCATTCTACATGCCGTCGCCACTGTCGAACCCCCGTCGACCTGCGTGTCGTGCCTGACGATGCCCCGATATCCCCTCTCTCTCTTGATTTTCCGCAAGACATCCAATTCGTCGAGGAGATGCCTGCTATTTCTCCGCAGCACGATCTCTCTGCTTCGGAGAAACTTGACGCGGTGCTTGCATGCATCGATGCTCATTTTGACTCATTCTCTCAATTCCTCGAGTTTGTGTTTGCAGAGCAGCCGCTCGGCAAAACCCTTCGCTCGGTCTGCGCGTCATGTTCGCATTCTCTCTCGCTTTCTCTCTGGACAGACGAAATTCCGGCCGGTGCATCTCGTCGAGGAGATTTATCGGAGCAAATACGCTACGCCGCAGACGCGCGGAACGGATGCCTTCGGAGAGCATGCATTCTACTTTGACCCTCACTGCGACTATCGGAAGCTCCATTATGCTGAGATTGCGCTCTCCTGCTGGGCTTTGCGTACAGTAGGCGCGTACTGTCACCGCGAAGTCTTGGCGCTTGCGAAGGACGATCCGGCCTACCCAGACTTCCGTGTCTGTGTCAAAGCCACTCAGAAGCGCGAAGACTCCCGTTCCCTTGTCTCTCACGCAAACATTCGATCCTTCAGCGCAAAGCGCTCCCTCGAAATCATCCAATCAAGAGCCCCGGCATCGTGTTTCCTCGTGACGCAAATGGCAGCACATCTCGACGAAAACGGCAAGCCGAAACTTTATGCGCGGCGTCCCTACACAGCCGTGAGTGTCTTTATGCTCAGATCTCCGTGAATTAATTGTGGAGTAGACGGTCTTGACCGCGATGAGCTCGTTTGCCCTCTCTCGCAATGCCAGCGCCGTCGGGTATTTTGCGTTGCCGATGGCTGCGCTATTGTTCTCGGTACGGGCTCACAACAGTATCAAGAAGATTCTGTGTCGCACCTCTCAGTCCATTCACGACACCACCATGCGGCGTACTCTCAAAACTCTTGCGCTGGCACGGCTTGCGGACGGTGCTCGCCAAATGGCCGCTGCTCTCGAGAAGGGGACGGTCTCCTCGCGGAAAATCCTGGACAATATCCAGAATTACGCGATCGTTCACGAGTCGGGTGTCGGCAAGACGTCGCAGATGATTGTGGGCACCGCTGCTTCGCGGGTCAAACTCCAGCGACAGCAACCTCATGCTTGGGCTCTTGATCCGTACCAAGAGCGGGTAGTCCGCAACGCAAGCGCAAAGGAAACCACGGGCAGTCTTTTCAACTCCATCAGCTTCCCCCACTTGCGCCGAACTGCTGCTCTCCATGTCG
Organism: Mycena chlorophos; assembly: GCA_014461115.1. Taxonomy (NCBI): domain Eukaryota; kingdom Fungi; phylum Basidiomycota; class Agaricomycetes; order Agaricales; family Mycenaceae; genus Mycena; species Mycena chlorophos. Next base: position 328,874 of record JACAZE010000002.1, on the reverse strand, counting down.
TCCAAGTCCTTTGTGAGAACATCAGCCCTCTGCGCGCCTACCTTCCCGAGATCACCCGTCGCTTCCGCACCGCGCCAATTGCGATCAGTCGAATGCCAGACGACTATCGTACGGATGTCGTCCCGCTCATGGCAAATGGATGTAACGAGATGGAGACTCAGGGCATGAAAGAGGCGCTAACGGATTTCGACACCCAGATGGGACTGACTGCAGAGGCAGTGGCGGATGCTCGTGTGGTGGTGTGGGATGCCGGCGACGTTGGATCATTGCTGTCGGAGGAACGCGTCCAGCGTCACCTGGTAACCCAAGCCGCAGATTCCAACGTGCATGCCACGTTCGAGAATCGCATCAAAACCCCGGGTCTGTTCCATGTTGACCTCAATTTTTTGCAGGTATTGTCCGAAAAATATTTTGGACCAACCACATCCTCCGATCCAGCGACGCTCTCCCACTCGGCGAAAGCCGCGAATCTTCACAATCCCTCAAACCGCTCCAATGTTGACTACTACAAGACCCTTCGCACGATGGATACCATCTTTGATGCCCAGGTTCTCGACCTCTGGGACCTTTTGCTAGCCGGGCACCAGGGATCTCTTCTCGAATTTTTCACCAATCTCAAGACTCGCGATAAGCTTCCGACGCTGAATGAGCTGGTTGACCACGCTACGAAGCTCGTTTCCACACATATGACTTCACGAGCGGCGCATCTCGCGTCGTCTTCTGTCTTACTTCAGCAGTCCGGCCCCGAGAACCAGCTCAAACTCGGGCCGATCTGGGCAACCTCAGCGCCCGTAGCCGCGGGTCATGTCGAGAAGCCTGGTTTCGACGGAGATCGGCCTTTTATCACTGCTACAATGTTCCGACGCGACTTCTTGATCCGCCGGGAGATGGCCCATGCTGTCTCTGAGTGCGACGTTGGTCGAGTATTTGAGGCGCTCAAGGTAATCATTCTTTTTTAGCTAAATCAATAATTGATGATCCCATCAAAGGTCATGATGTTCATGTTTCCTGGCGCAAGCAAGCACAACTACACGTGGGCGCTATACGACCTGTTCTGCCTGTTCACCCACGAGGCTCCGCCAGCGATGAAAGAAGCAATCTGGAACAATTGGATCGTCAATCCGTCGGGCATGCCTGGAAAAGGCTACGGCGATGATCTCCAGCAGGAACATTATAACCGCGAGCTCTCATCCATGCATCCCCGTTCCGCAACCAATTTCGACGCCCAGTCGTACCGAACACTCTCCTCGATGATCGACGTCTTGATGGGAATGCGCAAAGAGATGTTGAGCGCTCTGGGTCTCGGGACGTCGAGCGCAAAGCATACGTCGCCGGACGTGAAGCCCGAGCTCAGGGTGCTGATGAAGACCTATCGAGAACAGAACCTCAATCTGTTTTGCCTTGGACGGACGATGGGTTACGCGGCGACGGATTTGATGGACGACGGGTATCGGGTGCTGGACGGCGGAAAGCTGAAGGAGATGCAGGAAGTAAAGACGGAGCGCGCAAAACTCCTTCGGGACCTGCGGAAACCCACCTTGTCTGCGGATACACCTTCATCTCCCCTGCCCTCCGATTCCTCCGACACGGAGTCTTCTTCCGACACACCTCCCGCCGTGTCGTCTGACCATGATCTCGCAGACGATCTCTATGAAGCGCAGATACCAGCCTACGGAGGGTCAAGCAGTGCTGAAGATGAGGAGCCCAATGAAGCAAATAGCAGTCCGGTTGAGTCGTCTGAAGAGTCTGAATAGTATTTTATGCTACATCTTGTCGTGCTGCTCTACGAGGATTAATCTGCCGTTTTGGACCGTAACCCGCTGCAATTTTCTGCACCAGCGTCTTCTTTGATTTCCCTGCCTCTTCTTCTTCCTCGGACTCAGACTCAGACATCGCTTGGATTGCTGAACGACGCTGCGGCTGCTTTCGCGACCTCTGATTGGTGATATTCTGTAGCGGCCGTTTCTTGCCAGTCCGTACGTTTGCGACAGGTTCCGCGTCGGACTCGTCTGAGAGAAAATAAACACCGGTATGCTGAGGGGTTAGAATCGAAGAGCGCACCTTCCTGTGCGGGAGACGACTCTCCTTCTCCAGCCGCATCCTCGGAACCACTCTCTGCATCCCGTGCGCTCGCCTTCCCACCCTTTCTCGACGTTTTCTTGGTGGGTCGCGTCGCCAAGATCTTCTTCTGCAGTTGCACAATCGTCTCCCACAGTTTGTCGACCCAGGGCCCGCGACGAAAATGCCATTCGGCGGCGTCGAGGAGCTTCTCGAGCGCGGCACGAGTCGTAAGGCGAAGAACGGAGGCGGCGACGGGCTTGCTGAGCGACGGTGGCCAGTACCACACAGGCGGGCGCTCGTCGTAACGTAGAAACTCCGTTTGAAAGACATGTCGACCAAATTCAGCGAGCGCTTCTTCAACAACGGGACGCTCGTTCTTCAGGACACGAGTCCCTCGTACTTGCGGAGTCCGTCGAGACGGCGGAGGCGGTGTGCGGAACGGCGCGTGAGCGGCAGGCGGGGAATCGAATTTGGGAGGAGAAAGGTCGGGATACCGTGCAACGCAAAGTGGGCAGGGATTGGGTCGTTTCGCATCTTTGCAATCGAGGCCCGTAATGTCGAGTGGTGGGTTTTGCCAGGACCGGTTCCGCGCCGCATTCCAGCACCTCTTCTCCAATAACACCTCGGCCTTCGCGGTCTCCATCGGCACTTCCTTCTTCTTCTTCCCCTTCACCAGCGTTTGCATCGTGCTAGCGCCGTTATCCGACCGAGAAGCCGCACCTGCGACGCGTCAAGTAGCGGCCGTGAGTAAGGCGGATGTGAAAGTACGCACCAGCCAAAGCCTTCTTCGCTAACTTGAGCTCAGACTTCTGATAAAACACCACCGCGCGGCCCGTCGCGTCTGGCGCACGTCCGGCGCGACCCGCCTGTTGCTCCGTTTGCGAGAGAGTTGAAGGAAATCCGATGGAAAGGCTGTCCTGAATCGCTGGGCAGTTGATTCCGTTTGCGAGCGCGATGGTTGCGATGATGATTTGAAGCTGAGGGTCGTTCTCCATGAGTGTGAGCGTTTTGGTGTTGTACTCGATGTCGAATAGGGCGGTGTAGACACGAACTCGGCGTCCATGGTCGACGCCTGCTGGCTCCATGCGGAACAGGTACACGAAGACGCGCGTCGCGATCTCGAGCGTCGGGACGTAGATAATGACTTTGCGGTGGGTGTTCAGGTATGGAATGAGCTGCGGGTACGATGGACCGTTGATTCCGTGCGAGAGAGGCTCGAGGATGAACTGCAGGTTCGGCCGTTCGTTGGAGTAACGTGCGATGTGGACTTTGGTGAAGCCGAGCGATTTGATAATGGCGTTGGTTGGCGCTCCGGGCATGACGGTAGCAGAGAGACCAGCGACGGGAACGTTGCGGGGCAGGCGACCGCGGACGAAGGAGCCGATATGGGAGTATGCAATGCGGAAGGTCAAGCCCCACTCCAGAAGGAGGTGCGACTCTTCCATACAGAGCAAGATGAGGTTGGCGCAGAAGACGTAGGAGGCGAGAATTTTGATCCAGGTTTTGCTGCCGAGGTGCTCCGGGTCGACACAGATGAGCTCGTAGTGCTGGCATGAAGAGATAACTTCGACAAGGTCGACGTTGTTGCGTGCAGCAGCGGAGACGGTCTCTCGGTCGAACGGAAGGGCGCGGATGCCGAATTTTGTAAGCTGGTCGCACTAGGTAAGGTGTAAGTATGAGAGCTTGAAGGAGAACGATGATTGCGCACGATATTCCGTCCCAAACCCTTCGTCGGCGTCACCACAATCACCACCGGCCTTGCCCTCACTCCCTGCATCTTCGGATAGGCCTCCGGACGTTGCGACAGCTCGAGATGCGCGAGAATCGGGACCGTAAACGCCGCCGACTTGCCGCTGCTGGTAGCCGTGCACCAGAGCACATCTTCGCCGTCGAGAATCCGCACAATGACATCTTCTTGTTCTTGCCGTAGGCCGTTTTCCCACTTCGTTCGGGCTGTCACGACATCTCGGAGCGCCGTTCTGCCTTGAGGAGAAGCCCACTTGACGGGTTCTGTCGACGGAGCCGGGGCGGACGCGACGGACATGAAGGGAAAAGCAGAGGAAGGCTTTGACAGATGGCTGATGACGCTCGCTGTCATCCAACTCAATTAATTTCCTTTTCCAGCGGATGGCAGTGCACGCCAAGCATTTCTAAATTGGGTTCCCGCCTAGGCGAGATCAACTACTAGAGGACTAGGAAGCTTCGGGCCCGTATGTCCCGGCGCCGCTCTTTTGGCTTTGGTACGGACCGGCGGAAGCTTCTGGCCGCGCGCTTTAGCTCCGTCGTCGAGGACTTCGTTGTATAGCTCGGGGAACATCTTGACTATTTCCTAAATGAGGCTTAGAGAGAGATATAATGCGCCACAAAGAGACAAACTGGGCAATCTGTCGAAGCATGTTTCTTGATGCGCTGTGGGTTGCGGTGCGCCATGCGATGGTCGCATGCAATGCAGTAGGAGACCTTGTGTTGTGATACACGACGCTTCCGCGTCGCGTACACGACGCGTCCATGACGCGCCAACTTCGGAGCATGGCAAACCTGGCCATTTCCCCATGCGCTACTGCGCACCACACTCCTTATGCGCCTTTTACTCACGGCGCCAAATTCCCAGACTATACATCGGCGCTGCATCCACACAGCGGTCCCTTTCATTAGCTAGATCTTAGATATTGCAGCTCCAGTATTTAGGCACACTTGTAGTTGTTAGAACACATTCCTTTCCGCATACTTTCTACAGGTTATGGGCCCTGACCCACAGCCATCTACATCTACGACGACTACTACGAGCACTACCTCAACGCCTTCTCCATCCGTCGCCGCTCCAGCCCCCCCACCACCATCACCATGTCCACTGTCAACGACACACCTTCTTCGCTCTTCCGTATTGAGCCTCTTCGGGACGACAACTGGGTGCCGTACAAGCGCCGTATCATGGCCATTGCCCGGGAGCGCGGACTTATGCCGTACCTCGAGGGCAAGATCGAGCGCCCCGAGCCAGATGACGACGACAATGTGACCAAGGAGGAACAGAAGAAGATGGATGACTGGGACGAGGTCGACGGCAGGGCGCAGACGCAGATCGAGTTGACGCTCAGTGACAGCCAGATGATTCACATCGCTGGCGCCACGACGGCAGCCGAGATGTGGTCGCAGCTCAAGCTGGTGAAGGAGGCGAGTGGGAAACTCGGCATCCTGTCGTGTCGCCGCCGCCTGTACCGCACCATCGCCGACGAGACTACCGACATCGCGGCCCACGTCACCGAGATGCGCCGTCTCCAGGAGGAGCTCGGCATCCTCGGAAGCAACATCCCCGACAACGACTTCCTGATGTTAATCGTCAGTTCGCTTCCCGAGACGTGGGACAACTTCACCACCGCGTACCTCGGCGCCGCCGGCAACAAGCCCACCATCAAGTCGCACGAGTTTATCGCGCTCGTCCTTGCCGAGAACCGCCGCCGGATCGAGAAATTTGGCGAGAGCGGCGATTCGGCCATGTATGGGAAGGGCGGGAGCGGGAGCAAGGGTGGGAGCGGGGGAGGGAAGGCCAAGCGGGACATAGAGTGCTTCAATTGCCATAAGAAGGGGCATATTGCAGCGGACTGCTGGTCTAAGGGCGGAGGCAAGGAGGGCAAAGGCCCAGGCCGCCGCAACAAGGGGAAGGGGAAGGAGAAGGAGCAGGCCAATAAAGCTGCGGACTCAGGCGTAGGCAGCGATTTTGTGGAAGCCGCGTATGTTGCCAAATCCGATTCATTTGCTATTTACTCGTGGATCGTGGACTCCGGCACCACTTCGCACATCTGCAACGACCTATCCGCCATCTCCGACTTCCGACCTTCCGACGTGTCCGTGGAGGGCGTCGGAACGCCGCTACACGCTCTGGGCCGAGGATCAGTACTGTTAGACTGTCAAGTCGACGGGAAAGTCATTACGCACCGGCTTCTCGACGTTATCTACGCGCCGTCTTGCGCGCAGAACCTTATCTCGGTCAGCCGACTCGACGACGCAGGCATCAAGGCCGAGTTCTCGAGCGGCAAGGTCCAATTTGTGCGTTGGAGCGATAGCCGAGTACTGGCGGAAGGAGTCAAGCGAGGGCGGTTATACCACCTTGCTGGCCAGGCCCGGAAGCAGCCGCGCGAGAGCGCACATGCCGCCGCAGATGCGAGCAGCACCACCTGGGACGCCTGGCACGTCCGCATGGGTCATCTGTCCAAAACGGGGTTAGAGACGCTCGTACGGGAAGGGCTGGTGGAAGGCCTGACCGTGGATGAGAACTCACCGCCGTTTACCCAGTGCGAGGCCTGTATCAAGGCAAAGATGACGACAAAACCCTACCCGACTGAGGCTCAGCACCGACGTGAGAAGCCCGGAGAGTTAACTCACACTGACCTCTGCGGCCCATTCCGCGTCCGGTCGCTTCAAGGCCATCTGTACGCGATGCTCTTCACCGACGACGCTGTCCGGCACTGCCGCGCCGAGTTCTTGAAAGCGCGAGGCGAGGCGTTTGGGAAAATCCAAATGCAGATCGCATATCTTGACCGCAAGTTTAGCGGGTCTCGATCGCAGGCGATACGTGCGGATAATGCTAAGGAGATGAAGAACAGTATCAGCAAACAGTGGTTCAAGATGAAGGGAGTAGAGCTGCAGAGCTCCGCACCTTATGCCCATTCGTCAAACGGGGTAGCCGAGCGGTTTAACCGCACTATCGTCGAGCTTGCCCGCGCGATGCTGATCGCGCGGAGCCTCCCCGCGTTCCTCTGGGAAGCAGCCATCGAGTACGCGGTGTATATTCGTAACCGCGCGCCGACTCGAGCGCTGAAGGGAGCTACGCCAGAGGAGAAGTGGACTGGGAGCAAACCCAGTGTGTCGCACCTGAGAGAGTTTGGGTGCGAGGTGTGGGTGAAGCGCGAGCCGGCGCAGAAGCTGTCGAAGTTAGGCGGGGACCACGAGAAGGCGGAGAAATTCACCTTCGTGGGGTTCGGAGAACATCCCGATATCGTCAAATATTTTGACGCCAAGGGACGGATAATCCGCGAGGCGCGAAACGTCGTGTGGGCCCAGCCGAGCCGGAAAGTCGACGCGGTCGATATCCAGCTTGAGGGGGAGTCCACGGCAGCGCCGGAAGGCAAGCTGCAATCGCCCGCAGTCGCCGCCGCCGTTCCCGACCGAAATCCGCCGCCGCCAGTCGCACCGGAAGCCCCAGCACCACCACCAGCAGCAGCACCGCCGTCCGCACCGCAATCCAGCGAGTCGTCGACGAGCCATGCACCTGCAAAACCATCAGCGCCAAATCCCGAGCCCAAACAACCCGATAACGCACCTACTCGCCGCTCAGCGAGAGCCAAGACCGACCACAACTACGCCCGACTCCACAACCCGACATCAAGACGATCACCGGCATCGCGAAATCCACAACCACCTCCCGCAGCAGAGACGGATTCGTCGAGCTCGGAGGAGACGGATGAAGTCGCCGCATTTGCCAGGTTTCTCGAGTCGACGTTCTTGGGCGAGTCCATACTCGGCTCCGCGGATACTCCCAGGTCGTACGACGCGGCGCGTAAATCGGAAGAGTGGCCGGAATGGGAGAGCGCGATGAAGGAGGAGTTGGGGATGATGAGGGAGAAGGGGGTGTACGAGCTTGTTGAGCTGCCGGAGGGGAGAAAGGCCATCGGCAGCATGTGGACCTATGTGAAGAAATCCGACGAGAACGGGTTAGTCGCGCGCTTGAAAGCCAGACTCGTTGCGTTGGGCAACTCACAGATCCCCGGCATCGACTATCTCGAAACCTACTCTCCCGTGGTCCGTCTCGAGTCCATCCGCGCCATCCTCGCCATAGCCGCCATCGAAGACTTCGAGTTGATCCAAATGGATATCCGAGGCGCATATCTGAACGGCGAGCTGAAGGAGGAGGTTTATATGCGGCAGCCACCGGGCTTCGAGGACGGGACGGGTCGCGTGTGGAGGTTGAAGAAGTCGATCTACGGGCTGCATCAGTCGGGCCGCGACTGGAACCGCGAGTTCGACCGCAAAGTGCAGTCTATCGGACTCACCAAGACCGCCGTTGACAACTGCCTCTATTATCGAGAGCGGGACGGCGAGCGGGTCTGGGTGACAGTCTGGGTCGATGACTTGATCATCCTAGCCACGTCGAGGGAAGAGGGGGAGCGGCTGAGAGCTGAGCTGAATGGTCTCTTCGAGATGAAGGACCTGGGAGAACCCCGGAAGATTATCGGCATCGAGGTCACACGGGACCGGGACGCCGGCACGGTATCTCTCTCACAACGCCATTATATCGAGTCCCTTCTGGACCGATACGGCTTCTCAAATCTCAACGCCGTCTCTACACCCTTGGTTCCTGACGCCAACACCAAGATGCGCCAACTTCCTAAAGACGGACCACCGGCAGCGCCATCTGCGCGCGCCGAGTACCAATCCATGATCGGCGGGCTCATGTACGCCGCGATCTGTACCAGACCGGACATTGCCTACGCTGTAGGACGCCTAAGTCAGTTTGCGGCCAACCCCGGACCCGAACATCAGGCGGCCTGCAAGCGGGTATTTCGTTACCTGTCCGGCACCCGCAATTACGGCCTTGTCTATGGCCCTCAGCGCGACGGAGTTGTCTTTGAAGGTTATTGCGACGCCGACTACGCCGCCAACCTCGACGACCGGAAGTCTATCTCGGGCTATGCCTACATGCTCGGAGGAGCTGCATTCGCTTGGAGCTCGAAGAAGCAGACCACCGTCGCTACATCCACCACCGAGGCGGAATTCACGTCTCTTGCGCACGCCGCTCGTTTCGCCATGTGGTGTCGCAATTTATTTGCCGGCATCGGTTATTCTCAAGACGACGCGACAGTGCTCTACGGAGATAATCAGTCCGCGCTCAAGCTCACGCGCAACCCCGAATACCACGCCCAGTCGAAGCATTTCGACGTGTCTAACATGTTCGTCCGCGAGAAGGTCGAACTCGGCATCATCGACACCGTCTACTGCCCTACCGACGAGCAACTGGCGGATATCTTCACCAAGGCACTCGCCGAGCCGAGGCATCTCGAGCTAACGCGCATGCTTGGTCTCTGGCCAGTTTGAGAGGGAGTGTTGTGATGCACGACGCTTCCGTGTCGCGTACACGACGCGTACACGACGCGCCAACTTCGGAGCATGGCAAACCTGGCCATTTCCGCATGCGCTACTGCGCACCACACTCCTTATGCGCCTTCTACTCACGGTGCCAAATTCCCAGACTATACATCGGCGCTGCATCCACACAGCGGTCCCTTTCATTAGCTAGATCTTAGATATTGCAGCTCCAGTATTTAGGCACACTTGTAGTTGTTAGAACACATTCCTTTCCGCATACTTTCTACACCTTGACAGTCTCAGATTGCTTGGTTTTCTTCGACATTTGTTCCTCGTTCTCCTCAATGACCAACCGGTCGGCCAATGTGTCTCGACCACGGCCGACAGCTTTCTTAGCGATGCGAGCAGGACCGACACTGCCTTCCTTAGCAGCACCGTCAAGATCGAGACGGCGCTGTGCACGAATCGCGTCGCGTCGCTCACGCGCCGCATGGAGCTTCGCGGTCAGCTCGTCACGCTCACGACGCGTGTTTGCGTCCGACTCCGAGGGCGCCTTCTTCGGCTTCACGGCAGCGATGCTCGATGTGAGAAGCTCCGGTGTGATTCCCGGCGCCTAAAAGCGTTCAGGAAAGACCACTGGATTGCTCGGAAACAACTTACATCTGGGATATCCTCGTTAGACCTGACGGCCTCGGTGACTGCGTCAATATGCGCCAGCCAAAGCTTCGCCGTGTCGGTGCCAACCCCGACAAGAAGCTCGACCTTGTCAACATAGTCGCTCAGGGAGAAGTCCGGATCGTCGATGTACGCGGAACGAGCATTGAGTAATGCTCCCAAGACTTCGGCGGACAGGGCCATCGACGTCGAGAAAATTTGGTGTCACAATATTGATCTGGGCAGTAACAACACGCCATTCCGGCTCTCCTGAGCTTCAGAAAAATGCATGCAGGCTCAGAACATGATCCTGAAGCCTCACCCAATTTTCCTGCACAATATCGGATTTTTTATCAATTTGTAGCACCAGATTTAGGGCCTCTGATGCTATCAATGTTATTAACACGTTATTAACATGCTAAAAAGGGGCGTGTTATTAACACCCGAGTTTCCACCACAGCGCTAGTCGATGTTAGATCTGTCGGATTCACTCTTCTCAAGTAAGAAAAATGTACTACTGGGATGTCCTCAGAAGTAATAGTGCATGGTCGTTCGAATAAATCAGCGCCCACTCTCATCGATAATCGTCGTCAGAATTATTAACCTAGGGCCCAAACTCGGCGGTTGTCAAGACCTGTCAACGGTCCGATGATGACGTATCCTGCCGACTCTTGTCTCCCACCGTCACCAAGTCAGTCAGCAAACTTTCCAGACGCGATGAGCTTGCGCGACGCTCGCGACGAATCTTCCTCGGACGATGACGATGTCATCCGCGGTCCCACATTGAAGAAGGCGCGCCGCCTTGGTCCAGCGTGCGACCTATGCAGGAGGCGGAAAAGTACGTGGATTGTCCTGCTTGGGTGAGGTTGTTTCCGAGGATAACACCTTCTTTGCAGCCAGATGTATGTTGTCCGTGTATTCCTGCTTCAGCTACACTCAAAGAGCGCAGGCAACGCGTCGCCGGACACTGGGGAAAGTTGTACGACGTGCATCGAGGCAAGCATCCCCTGTACATTCCTCAAGCTCGGTGTGGTGCGTCTATCTGCGAAGGCTCGCATCTACAAGCTCATTTTTTGTCCAGAAGCGACATACCGTGCGCTCGTGAGATTTCTCCCCGCAGTGGCCCTTCATCGTTCCTCATTGTGTACGAGAGCCCATGTCGTCGCCCTAGAGTCGCGACTCGAGACGGCCGAGCAGAAGATCAAGCAACTCCGTGCTGAGCTCGCCGCAGCGCAAAAACAGAACGACTCTGCACCACACTACGCCCCCACCCTCGAAGGCTCGCTGCACATGCTCCGAACGTCGTTGCAAGGCCTCATCCGACCTCCGTCACCGCTGGTGGCGGAAGATTTGGAGCATGTACAGCTGATAGATCGGGTGCGTGTGGATACTTCTCTAAGACAACTCGAATAACGGACTGAAAGCTCGGGCAAATGCATCTCGAGGTGTCTTCGGACGTGCGCTTCGTCGGAAAGAGCAGCGGCTTCGCCCTCGTCACGGCAGGCAGGTTACTTTTGCGCGCCTCGGAGCAATAACTAACGGGTCCCCTACAGCGATGGACCTCAAGGCGGATGTGGATGGCCGCAAAGCGCAGTGCATCCCAGCCAAGGATTACGTCGCCGCCCCGCCGCCGCCCCAGTCGTCGGTGATCTGGAAGAAGAGGCGTCTCGAGTATTGGGTCGAGGAGCCGGTGAGTTGCATCATGGTCGACCTGGATGAGACCCGCTGACGAGGGAGCAGTGGACATACACGTATACACGCAGGCATCCGCTTACATTCCCTCCCATGCCTCTGATGTTTGAGCTCGTCGACCTGTTCTTCATGAACACCAACCTCTACCTCCCGATCTTGCATCGGCCGACTTTCGAGAAAGGGATAACCGACGGTCTTTTCCTTCAGTTCGTTTGGCCTCCGCGTCTTTTGAGCAAAAGCACTAATTGCACCACAGAGATGACGGCTTCGCCGCGGTGCTCCTTGTTGTTTGTGCTGTCGGCTCGCGCTGGCATCCCGACCCAATGATGGGCGCACCCGGCGGGACGGGGCTCGGAAAGGACGATATATATGGGCCCGCGTTGGTTAGCCCGCCGCCCGGGTCTCCTTCTCCTTCCGTTTCCGCCTCTCCCGGTATCGGGCCGTACACGTCTACGCTCGACGGCGGTGACTCCGCCGGCGCCGAAGCTCGGCCGACTGGGACATCGTGTGGTTGGGCCTGGTTTGCGCAGGTCCCACCGGATGCGAAACACATCTGCGACCAACCGACCCTGTACGATCTGCAATACTACGCGGTATGTGGCCTCGTTCGAGTGGGGATGGGTCTCTGAGCAATGTCAGTTGGCAGTTCAGTTTTTGGAGCGCGGCGCGTCGCCGCATTTGTGCTGGAACCTCGTCGGGGCTGCGTTGCGACTCGCTCAGGTAACTTATAAATCTCCTCGGATTTCCGGCTGACCGTCGATTAACAGGATATCGGCATTCACCGACGCACGCTACACGACGAATCGCAGCCGACAGTCGAGCGGGAGTTGTTCAAGCGCGTCTTCTGGGTCTTGCTATACCAAGATCGGATGATGAGTTGCGGCATGGGAAGGCCTTGTATGCTGCAACACGAAGAGTGCGTCCTTCTCTTTCTGGGTCGTCACACAAAGCTTCGCGAATGCTGACGACCAACAACGCTACAGCTTCGACGTGCAGATGCCCATCGAATGCGACGACGAATATTGGGAGCATCCTATTCATCCATTTCAACAGCCACCGGGGCTCCCTTGCCGGGTTACGTTCTTCAATCGACTAACGGAGCTGGGGAATATCCTGGCAGCTAGTTCGAAGCTCGTCGTACGTGCCTTGCTTCGCACAAGTCTCGGTGGCCGAGTTACTTACTTTGCACAGTACTCCTTGAGCAAGTCGAAGAAAGTCTTCCTCGGCTACGGCGATCGCTGGGAGGAGACGGTGGTCGCGGAGCTCGATTCGGCGATGAACACATGGAAGGACGGCGTCCCAGAGCATCGTGAGTTTCCCCAATTTACGTTGATCCTTCGCTCAGACGCATGAACGCAGTCCGATGGGACCCACATCGGGCCAACCCCATCTTCTTTGACCAGAGCGCGGCGCTCCACTGCGTCTACTATCACATCGAGATATTCATCCACCGCCCGTTCATCCCGATGATGCGCAAGACGCCGTCGGTCCTCCCTGCGTGGACGATTTGCACGCAAGCCGGCCGTGCCATCGCGAATATCCTCGAGCTTCAACGGAAGAGGAAGGGCGATGTGCCTGTCATGTTTAATTTTGTACGTTCTGCGCCGCGTTTCTTGTCGTCACCGTTGACCGTGTTGCCAGAATTCGATGTTCGGCGCAGCGGTGATTCTGTTGCTGGGTATCTGGGCGATGAAGCGTTCAGGGCAGACCCGCTCGACGGAGATCACTCGCGATTTCGAGCACGTCAGGAAGTGCATGGAATCCGTGAAACTCTGCGAATCGAGGTATGCTAACATCGCCGTCAATAATGATCTCTTACGCTTTCCTCGTAGATGGCGACGGGCGGGGATGATGTGGGATCTTCTCAACGAGCTCATCCCGGATGCCGATACCGATGCGGAGAAGCCTACACCGGCGCCGGAGACTGCTAAATCGACCTGCAACCAGCCGGGGCTCGGCGTTGGGATCGCGTCTGGAGCGGTCTCGTTGCGCGTTGACTCGACGTACGGGTTTAACGGGAAAGGATTCTTCGGCCTCACACCCGAGTCCGTCGATCCGTACCCGCTCCCGAAGATGCCGACGGCGAATCGAAATACCAGCGGGAGTAGCGGATTCGACGCTATCTCACAGCAAACTCCCAGCGAGATGGATACGGGTCCGGATGCCATGGGCTTGTGGGCGAACGCGCCGGAGGGATTGGAATGGTACGTTCAACCCAAGTCCGACTGTCTCCGACTGTCGATGGCCTGAATTTTGTTCGAAAAGGGTCGAGGATTGGGGTCAATTCTTCCATGGGTTGAACAACGAGTTTGCTGGGGTTGTTGGCCAGGGAATGGATTGGCGGTAGCGAGGAGAAACTGAAGTACCTTTCTTGTCACTGATCAGTTTTGACGGCCGCATAGCTCCCGACCAGCGAGCAAATGGTTCGATGTCATTATCCGAAGATTTGATGCAATTTTTGTCTCGGTTGCCGTCGTTCTGAATCCTCATGGAGATGCGCTGTCCGTCATCGTGCCTGCAAATATGGCGCGCTCTCCTTACTGGTCTGGGTTTATCCCGCATGTTTGCGAACACATCGGGAAATGCCCTGCTACCGTGTGTTGATCCCATGAAACCTCCGCGCCCGACCGGGGATCGGCGTTGGTGGTTTCCACATCTTCGGCACGAGGCGCGCATGTGCGGCGATCTACAACTGTCAAAGTCTCAATCGCTGATCAACGGACGACGCGCGTCATCTGCGCCAGCCGTCGTCGTCGTGATAACGACTGTGTCCGAGAGATCGTGCGTCTTTTTCGCTCCCACTCCTGCGGTCCCTTCCTTTTCCCTTCTTTCGTTTCGCCTTCTTCACGCTGGCTGGCTCCGACCTCTAGTTCTCCTTCATTCTTTCAATGGTGGGTCGGACGGTTTCGGGGGGTCCATGGTCTGACGGGTTTGGGTGTAGGCTGCGATATGGACCGGGGTCTCTACCCTTTGGGTGCGTCGCGCGTCTTGTTCTTCGCCATGCGCATACTCATCCACCTAGGTGTCCACTTTCCTCTACGGTCCGTCTTCCCCCCACTGCTTCCCTGCATCGTCGACCGGCATGCAGGCATCTACGTCACACTCTTCGCGCGTTGTCTGAGCATTCTTATGGGGACTCGTGCCCAGCGGACGTTCGGGCGCATACAAGTGGCCATGATGCTCAACACCGTGTTCATGTTTCTCCTCTCCACGGTCTCCGCTATCATCTTCCTGCTTCAAGGCGCGACGGCGTACGGGAGCTTGAAGCTAAATCTGAACGCGCTTCAAGTAGCCGGGGTCGTAGTATACGTGACGAACAGGTGCGTTTCGTACCTGCTCTAGCTGCGGACAGCGTTAAACTTACTCCGACGCAGCATTCTCGCCGACTCGCTCCTCATTTATCGCTGCTACGTCATCTGGGACACGATCTACATTACTCTGGTCCCGCTCGCGTTGCTGTTAACGACCATGGGTGCGTCCCTCCGTGCTCTTCCCGCTCGTTCTGTCGTTACCGTGCTTCTTCCAGTGCTCGGCTACCTGATCCAACTGCGCCTCTTCTTCATTCTGTCCTTGACAACCAACTTGTTCGTCCCAGCACTTATTGGTGCGTTCACCTTCTTCCAGTTCTGTACTAGAGTTGATGCCACTCCCAGCCGGACGTTTGTGGTGGGTCATTCGACGTTTGCGAGGCAACGCGGCGCTCGCCGCCGCGACGCGTCGTCAGAGTCGCCGAGCGGTCATCATCCTGTACGCCGCATGCTTCTCCCTTTTGATATAGCATAAATTGACAGACCCGACATTACAGCCTTGAATCAGGCCTCATCTACTCCGCCGTCGTCTCCGTACACATGGTCTACTTCCACTACCAAGACCCCATGGACGAAGTCGTCTACGCCGCGCTCTCGCAGATCGTCGGCATCGTCCCGACGCTCATAATCGTTCGCGTGGGGCGTGGCATCAGCCAGGGCTCCGAGCGGACGGCGGTCGGTTCCAATGCGAGCACTTTGACGAGGAAGGCGAGTACCTTCTCGCAGCGCTCGGATGTCGACAGAGACTCGACGATTATTGGGGCGCCGCCCGCGTATATGCCCGGGCGGCACGCCTCCACGCAGATGCAGGAGAAGCAGGGTAACGCATGGGAAGATAGTAGCTCGGTGTAGGATGTATTTTGTCGAAGATTAAAGCCATTGATTGCTAACTGGCAGTTTCATCTTGCATTCGGAAATGTTTCTAGAAGTGACACTAAATTCTCTGCAGCTAGCTCTAGAACCGCCCTTTCGATCCCGCAGTCATGGGCTCCACATGAACTAGTCAGACAAACTTTTCTGCCGACTCGGCTTGACCAGGATTCGCACTCAATACTACGCACTGGACATGGGCTTTTAATCGACGGGCCGCGCTCTCTCCGCTGCGCTCCCTTTTGTTTCTCGCCTCCATCTCCTCTCAAAGACACATGGCCCGGTCCGTGCTCCCTTCGTCTCCGACTTGGTTATCCGCTGATATGATTGATGAGCAGCACGAGATCCTGTCGTGTCTGCAAACCAACTCCGAAGGGCAAGGCATTCCTAGGGTCAATCCCGCTTCCCAAGCGACTGCAAAGGTGCGCAAATGCGATGAATTTGAGAGGATCACGACCAAAGCGCCTGCTTAGAGCGGAAGCGGCACTCAACGGACCACACGCTTCCAACCCTCCCATCTTCGCCATCGTCGCTCTGCCTGATGGCGCGGGATACGCGATCGAGCTGCGCGAAGTTCACCGTCTGGAGCGCGTGGAAACACTCTGCACCGTCTTTGGCGTCAAATCTCTCGACGAGCTCTGCGCTCAGCTCGCTGTGCGTCATAGCACGATCGCACATCAGGCCGCTTCGAAACTGATGCTGGCTCCAGAGCTACGGTTTCCACGAGATCAGAGACGCGGACAAACCTGGGGACGTTATTTTCAGTACGCTTCGATTGCTCTTCGATCCTCTGCGTATCTTTGACGACGCGATTCGCACTCGCCAGCCCACAAGCTCTTCTCGTCGCCAACCTTCCGGCGCGACGCGCTGGGCGCCTATACAAAACAAGCCATGATGGTCGCCGCGGCGCCCGCCCGTGCCGGATTCAAAGCTCCAGCTGTCAGTACGGCTCGCAAGGCGACGAATTCGAAGCTGGCGAAAGGGGCGGCCAAGTCGAAGGCGAAGAAGGGCTTGGCCAACGCTGTCAAACGCGGGCAGAACCAGTCGAAGGCGAAGAAGGCTGATCTGTCGCATTCCATGGATGTGGACAACGCGGAGGAGGAATCAGACGACGAGCTGGACTTTATCCAGGTGCGTGCCGGTGTCGCCGGGCGCCTCGGCATGTTCCTCACAGAGCGGTTGCGAGCAGAAATCGAAGGAAAAGCGCCAGCAGAAAGCCAGCCCAATCGTGTCCAAGATTGTATGTCGGGCATCATGATCTTTCTTTTCAAGTCGTTGCTGCACTAACGATGAATCATCAGAACGTGATTGCGCCTCAGTCCGCTGTTGGAGTCGATGCAACTGGAACGGCGCATCTCTCCGTTCAGTTTAGCGGCATCGCTCAGTTGACTTTGAAGATCGACAACTCCGCTCTGTTCATGGACGGAGATACGCAGGTCGCGGAGAAAATGTGAGTCAGGGGGCCTCAAGATCAAAAAAAAAATCTTGATACTGTAGATATAATATTTTGGCACGAATTCGATGTCGCTACGAACAAACTTGTCCGCACTCCGACGCAATGCCTCCCACTCCAGGACCATGAACTTCCTTCAAGCTCTCGTTCGTGACGCTGCATGAGCTCCGGCGCCGATGCAAGCTCAGTCAAGATCACTCTCAATTTGCTCGTAATGACAGAGCCTCGTGATGAGATCACATCGATGACAGCATATCAGTTCGGCTGATACCGGATCACGTCAGACTTGATGGCAACAAATCTTTTCGCTACTAGTAACTTCGGCGTGGCGCTGTTCCCAGGCCGGCGCCCTCGACCCAAGTCACCCATTGTCCTCAGGTTGGCTTCGTCCCGCGCGGTGTGCTTCTCCCGCTACAGGACAATGTCCCTTCACACCGAACACGTCCGGAAACCTTCTTCAGAGCGCACGCAAACTTGAAGATTTCAAGCTTACCGCGATGCAAGCCCAAGCTGTTTGACAGCACAATGAGTCGCGGAAAGAGAGGAGGGAACGCGTACAGGATCGGCATCAACGCGCGTACACGGGTTACCGACTGGCGAGGATGCGCGCGCCGGCGGAGTGGGGCCAGAAGTTGACTTGGCCTGGACTGAGAGTTTTATCTAGAAGCGCGTAGAGTCAGAGAAGCCGGGGAGTCATCGCCACACGGAGTCATCCGCGTCAGGGCAAGGTAGAATTTTTTTCACTGACGCGTACTTACGCCGATCACTCGCGGAAACGCACACGCGACGCGTCGGGAGGGCAACCAGCGACGCGCGTGTGTATCCGTCGACGCGTTCGACTCATTAGGCCCGATTTGGAGCGCGTTCGACGTTCGATTCAGACACTGTACGTACGCGTCGCGGGGATTCGGTGTCCGACGATATGTATCGGCGTCGGGGATTTGCGGTGACTCGAGGTTAGACTCAGACGGTATTTATTCTCAGGCGGAGGGCTCAACCGCGCGTGTAGCCCAGAAGCTGGATATCTCGTCGCCGCCGAGCCCACCGGCTGGTGGAAGTGAAACCCTTCGCGTGCTGAGTTTGCCTCCCGTCCGTCCGTCCGTCCCTTGGACGAAATCACGCATTGTTCCCTCATCGCCACACTTCCAGTGGGGATGCGCCCACCCACGCCTACACGATTCGGATACCGATTTGGGGGACAATGGGTTTTGAGTTTTTGCGTTGCGTGTGCTTTTTTTTTCTCGCGTCACGGACGTACGGTGCCTGGATGGATGGATGGACGGATGGAGGGCGGCGATGCATATGTAAGTACGAGAAGCGGGGTTGATTGGGTAGACGGAGTGGGTGTAAGTAAAACTTTGCTTGCTTCTACGCGTTTTTCCACAGTGCTGACTCGTCGTGAGCTTGCGAGCGCGGGACGGAACGGAGTCTGAGATGAGGGGGCGGGCTCTCACGGTGTCCTGTGCGTGGGATGGCCCGATTTCGGGTGCAGACCAAATGGAGGGAAGAAGATCGTCACGGTCGTCGTCGGGAGGAAGGATCATTCCCATCGATCGGTGGCGCGGCGGGGCGGGGCGCGATGGCTACGCGTCGGCCAGTGCACGAGCGCATCCTCCTCGTTGCGGCGGGCTCGAGGTCCCGGGCGGTGCGAGGCGTGAGGCCCCTGAGAAGTCTCCTAATGAAAACAGCGCGGGAACGGAGATAGCCTCTGGATTGGCTGGAAGCGACAGGAAGGCGCAAGCGGCGCGCGGTACACGCACACGTGCCCCGGCTGTCAGATGCGGTGTCGGGTTAATTGGAAAACGTGTTTTGATGCCGATGCGAGTGCATTCGAGTGCTGGGCGATTTCCTTGCTTTGTGTGTGCTGTAGGGAGAGCATCGGGTTGAGGACAATGTGTGGCGCTCGAGAGAAGAGTCAGTGAGAAGCGCCGCTAGCGCGAACAGCTGCTGTTATGGAGACGAGGACGGAGAACGGACGACGCGCGTTCGTCCGGCTAGGCTAGCTAGCGCGCGTGGAGCGCGGAGTGTAGCCTCGAGGCACGGTGGGCTGGCTGACTCGCCTACCTATCCGATGGGCGTGCGGAGCGGTGCGGGAGCGTTACCGCGACTTTAGATTTCTGACTCTGGCTGGGATTTTCTTTCAGATGTTGACTCGGAGTTTGGAGGTAAGTTCAGCTCAATGTTGGACGGAGATTTTTACGGTGGGCGCACGGCGCCTAATGCAGCGCACTGCAAAAAGTCAGTTTTGGCGCCTATCGGGCGATCGGCCCGGTGGCGCTGCCGTCTCGGCGTCGGTATCGACGTCCGCCGGTGAACCCGCCGTCTGCGCGCACTCCTCTTCAGAAAAGGGCACGAACAAGAGCGTCGCCGTCCACTCCGAGCCCTCCGCGGCTTCGGGCAGCCCGAGATTACCCCCGCCCGATGCAGAGCATACACGATCGATCAGCTGTCAAACGTCGTCTGCTTGAGCCTTCCCGATTCGGCAAGGACAATGAATCTGCGCGTTCTTTGCGATGATGACTTGCCTGGCGCCTCGGCGCCCTGGGAGCTATTCGAAGCGCACGAAACGAAACGATCGAACAGCGCGGTGTTGTTGTTCTTTTATTATGGACGGCGCGTTATTGTTTTGCGCCCTCTGCCTTTGCCTTGCTTTCTCTCCCCCGACCGGACTGGACTGCCCGTCCCGACGCTGCTGTAGTGAGAGTGTAGAGGATGCCCGCTGTACGGACGCGCCATCCCGCTGCGAGACGTGCGTTGTTGCTTGCATTCGCGCTCTGCGTTCCCTGACTCCATTTGCTCATCCCGTTCTCCTAGCGCACCTCCTCGATCTCTCCAGCATTTCGAATTCTCCCCATGCATCCACATCCACCCCGTCATCCACCTCCGCGTCTTCATCCACATCCAAACCAGAAACACCGCCGGCGCTGACGATCATCGCCCCAACGCCTCGGACGCTCAGCTTCCCTCCCAACCTCCAGCTCCAACTCCCGCTCCAGCAGCGACACAACCTCGCGCAGATCCCACTCGACTCGCCGAGCAGCTCGCCGTTCGAGGCCGCAGCGGGCGTAGAGCAGAGTCTGCGCGGATTGGCGCTGTCAGCGGGGGGTGCTTCGTCATCGCCGTCACACGCAGGGCCGTTCTCTCCCGACTACCATGGCCACGCCTACCCTCAAGCGTACCCGCTTCCGCTTAGTGCGCTCACGAGGACGTTGACGCCGGTGTACACGCCCCTCCCGGCGTCGCCGTTGTCGCCCTCACCCAGTGCCAGCGGAAGTGCCAGCGCGAGCAGTCCGGGGCCCACAACCCCGACGCCGACATCGAGTACCGGCAGCAGGGGCAAGCGGAGAGGCGCCTCCGCCGCTGGGTCTGCAGATGACAGGCCGAAGAAGGGCGACGCGGACTACGTCAAGCGACCCGAGGTGCGTTTTCTCTCTCCCCCCAAAAAGATGAGGGGGTGGACGAGGCTGACGCCGCTTTTTGTCTCGCAGAACGCGTTCATCCTCTTCCGGCGACAAGCATGCGCAGACCGCGCCGCAGGCGAAAGCTCCTCTTCGCCGTCTCCATCCGCATCCACCACGTCTCCCTCTCCCTCTTCCCCACCCACCACCTCTTCGTCATCTGCTACGAACCCAAGCACCCCCGCGCCCATAACCCTCCCCAACCTCCCCGCCAAACCACGCCAAGCCGACCTCTCCAAAGCCATCTCGGCGCAATGGCGCGCCCTCCCGCCCGAGGAGCGCGCAAAGTGGGAGGCGCTGGCGGCGGAGAAGAAGAGGGAGCATGAGGAGCGCTATCCGGGGTATGTGTATCGCCCGAGGAAGAAGGTCAAGGCTGGCGCTGCTGCTGCGGCTGGGGAGGGTGAGGGGATGGACGGGATACCGCCGCCGATGCCGTTGTTGCCTGGGTACGGGAACGCGCATGGGCTGGCGCCGAGCGTCGAGTTCGTGCTTCCTGCGCGCCGCACCACACCAACGCGAACGCGAACGGGCGCTCGAGCTCCGTCCCGCCTGCGCCCGCGGCCATGGCGTACCAGACGGTCGCCATCCCGGACGTGTACTCGGGGTATGCGCACCACCACCATATGGTGACGTACCCGCTGCCGCCCCTGCCACCAAATGCGTTGCCTGATACGCAGCCGGGGTTGTTCGTCCCGCAGCAAGAGCAATACCCTCAGCCCCAGCAGTACCCGCACGACCAGCAAGCCCAGCCGTATCCGCACCAGCAACAACACCCTACGCAGCAAGGAACGCAGGGCTTCTCGCTGCTCCCACTGATCATGGCGAGCGCGTCGCGGAGGGGACCGGAGAGTCAGAGTACGAATTTGGGCGGGTTTGATTATTTGCCTGCTGCCGCGGACGCGCAGGCGGAGGATGGGCGGATGAAGGATTTCGAGGCGAATCTCATGGTGCGTTTTTGCGTTTCGCTTCGTTGGTCTTTGGAGAGGAGGGCTGATGAAGGATGTAGGCGTCGGATTTCTTGCGCTCGATGTTCGCTGGCACCACGTTCCCTTCGACCTCGTCGTCCCTTAGCGTGCCCATCCCCGCGCGGAGGCCGAGTCTGGATACGACTGCCTTGGACCTGTCGCCTGCGTCGTCGCCTGAGCCCGAGTTGGCGACGCCCGGGCCTGCGCCTTCATCGGCGGCTCCGTCGTTTGTGTGCGATGCTAGCACGGCGTGGATCCCCCCGCCGTCGAGTGCGCTTATATCCCCTCCGCCCTCCGCTTCGTCTGCGGCTTCGTCATCGTCTGCACCCAGTCCCTGGCAGCACCCGCACCCACAATACGCGTCGCTCTCGTTGTCGAACGACGGGGTGTCGATCGCGCAGCCTGATGTCGAGTTTGGGCTCGGGCTCGGGCTTGGGTTCGGCGGGGCTGGGTTCGGCGCCGGTGGCGGGCTTGGTGCTGGGTTCGGGTTCGACGGGCCGTCCTCCTCGTCCTCGGTGTTTGGCGGGGACGGCTTTGGCGCCCCCATGTCGATGTCGATGGAAGACATGGACATGGGGATGGGGATGGATTTCGATTTCGATCTGGGGAATGTGCCTGTGCCGAGTTTTGGTGCGTGGGGCGAGGGTGCTGACGAGGGTGAGGGTAACGGGGAGGGCGGGAGTGTGGACCCGATGGTGCTGAGTATGAACGTGTCGTCGCCCGATGCGGAGGGCGGCGCGGCGTCATAGGCCGAGGTGCGTTTGCTTCCG
Source organism: Mycena chlorophos (assembly GCA_014461115.1). Taxonomy (NCBI): domain Eukaryota; kingdom Fungi; phylum Basidiomycota; class Agaricomycetes; order Agaricales; family Mycenaceae; genus Mycena; species Mycena chlorophos. The sequence goes on along the minus strand of JACAZE010000002.1, from coordinate 306,563 downwards.
CTTCCCTTCCTGGAGTCTAGGATGAGTTGTGCTGACGGCGATGTTCTTGTAGGCGCCGAATAAAACGAAATATCTTGGATATACGCGTCGTCACGTGCTCAGCGACGACTCGATATTTATTCCTCTTCCTCTTTTTCTCCCAACTCAGCTGTCATGCTCATCCCAACGCTCAATGTATACTATAATATTCAACGCATCCCCCATCTCTATCTCTATCTCTATCTTCCTCGTATAGGCTTTATGAACCTTTCCCTTTTTCTTGCATACTTTCGGACACACCCGTCTTAGCGGCGCTTGCGCCTCTCCCTCAGATACACACACACACACACCCGAGCTATAGTTCTTGTGTTTGTTTGCTGCTTATTTTGCGCGCTGATATCGGCACTGCACCCCTTCCTCCTGCCCCTCTTATATGGCGAGTTGTTACTAGATGTACGAGTAATGTAGAGCTCTATGTTATGAAGTATGGTTTAATGCAGGTTTGCCGGTGGGCGGTGTGTTGGTGTCGGATCTTGCTTTCTTCATATGCATGGCGCGACTTGCGATGTCTCCCTTCCATGGAATCATTCCATCACTGCAAATATGGGATCTTAATTCCCAACGCAAGGGTACGAGTGCTACCAAGTGCGGATCCAGTTTGATGAGGTGGATATTTGAGTCTTGACTGAAGGATGTTGGCAAGGCTGATCGCGCCGGCCCAGCGCACCCTCTGAATGTAGAAGCGATGTGCTCTTGCCCTTTAATAATGAAAAGGAGGCTGTTCGGAGCGAGGAACAGCCCGGTTAGGGCTATTGTGGAGCAGGGTTTTTTTTTTTTTCCCTGTGGTGACCAGCCCCAACGGACTCGCCGGCGGATGACGATGAGTACAGTAGGATTGGGATGGGGCGGCTGGTAGAGTCTGAGAGCAAGCTGATTGTTAGCCTTAGGCTCGCCCTCTCTACACTGTCAGGAACGCGAAGTCCTTTTTGCGATGCCGCGGTGGTGATATTTGGGACGCGACGGCGCGAGCCTGAAAGCTCGTCGCGATGCCTACTTGTATAGGCTCATCCCGCATCATCTATTCGGCTTCTGAGAAGTTTGCAAATGTACTGGAGAAATCTCGTTCGGAACGGGTGTCAGCCGCTGTGCCGTGTTACCTTGGTTTTACCAGTGTAGCGATTATTTTTTATTCTTTCTACTACTGTACTGTGCCATTTCGACAAGTCCGGCCATTTTGGAATTTTTCCTCTCCGAGAAGGCCGAAAAAAATCTTTTGAATTTAGCAGAATTTAGAGCACATCGTTTTCGAGGACGGGTAAGTAACGCGTAACCGGACTTGTGGTCGAAATGGTACAGTAGTATTTTCTTTTGCCATACATCGCCTCCAAGAAATCGTCGGCGAGCGGACCGAAATTTACTGTATACAATTAGTCTGATTTTTCCGTAGGGCCGCCGGCGTAGGCTGAACTCTGAGTTTCGTAAGTTTGATTCCCCCGGCATTTTCTCCGCAGGGCCGGCATAGCTGATTTGGCTGGGAAAATGTTGCACAATTGCATTTTTGGTACAATTTATTATATACTTACTTCCCAGTCCCTTGCTGCCAGTGAGTGCTCCGCGATCTAACCACACGAGCATTGTCCCCTCAATCGTGCGATACTGCGGGTCGCACCTTCGGATTGTTCTGTCAATCTGCGTTCGAGATCTCGGCAAATTATGTATCCCATGGACAATGAGTGATTTTGTCGAGGTTCGTGGGCGCGAGAAGAAACTGGAATTGGATCGCATTTGATTATGTTTTGCCAAGATATCAAAGTGCAAAAGAATTCGAAATCGCACGACGGAAGCGCAGGCCGAAGACGACTGCCGCAGCCATGAGGGCAATAGCTCCGGGAACCGCGTAACGAGTCGAGGAACTCTGCACCATCACATCCACCACACGTCCAACCATCCCCGTCTGGTAACCATGCCGCTCGCGCCACGATTCCGCCTTTGGGAACGGCATATTCGGCTCTTCCTTGCCCAAGAATGCACACAGCCGGGCCCATCCTTCGCCCACCTTGTATTCCAGCCGTCGCTGCTCGGGTTTGACTCTCTGTTCCCCTTCGATGCGCTCCGCTCTGATCCTCGGCAGCATTTTGCGTACGGCCTCGTAGTGCTTCTCGAACCGCTTCTTCGCCTGTTCCGACACGGGCTGCGGGTGTCCGAACACCGCGCGCAGGACCTTGATCTTGAACTTGCGCTCGAAGAACGCGTCGCGCTGCTTCCAAGGCAGGATGAACGGGAAGCGCGGGACGGGGGTAAGGAAGAGTTCGATCGTCGTCGAGTAGGATTTCCACCATTTGCGCGTCTCGCGCGTTGTGAGGATGATTTTCGCGTTAGGGTAGCTGGCGATGAGGTCCGATGCGAAGATCAGATGCGGGAGATCGGCGATCACGGCCTTGACGGAGAGATCACAATTCTGATGATGCGCAGGCGAAATTGAACTGCCCACCGTTGTTCCCTCAGCAACGCCAAACAACGCATCCCATTCCTCCCGTCCAAAACACCGTCCGCGGCCGTAGAGCTTTGCATCGATGGCACGATTCCACATACTGCGCTCCTCGCGGCTGAGTTGCATCTCGGCAGACGAGTCCGATTTGGGGTTGAATTTGTAGCCGAGTACTCTGAGAGCGTTCCGGAGAGCTGAAAGGCGTTCGGCTATGAGATCTTAGGTGAAAGGCAGGAGAACGCACATGAAGTGCCTGTTCGCGGAAACCCGAGACAAATGACTTGGAGGCCGTCACCATGTTGCGTTGCCTCGGGCAGCTGCTCAGGCTTTTGTTCGTCGTCCGAAGTACGCGCTAGCAGGTGGGACATGAAGGCAAGAGGCAAGGACGAGTCGCCGATATTCGCCATCACGCTAGAAGCGCGAAGTAGCGAGCTTATCAGGCGTTCTTGATGTTAAATCATTGGACACGATGCTGCCCTTCGGGACTCTTCGGCTGACATCGGAGTTGTGGTTCTACTTCAAATCTTCGCATATCTACATGTTCTAATTCCAATCCGTCCCGTACTCCGTCGGACCAAACTTGGGCTGACCATTGAGACCAATGATGAATTGATCCCACTTGTCTGTCCTTTTAAGGATTGCGTTAGCTGGGCATAAACAAGCGGGGAATGTTCACTCAAGTCCTCCTGGCGCGTTTGCCCACATCGCCATCATTTGTGCGTCCATTTCGAGACTCATAGCCGAACCACCGTCGCTAGTGGACGAAAAGCTCAAAGAACCGAATGCGTCTTGGTCGGAAGACGGCGAAAACGGCTGTTCGAACCAGTTCCGAAGGGACGGGATATTGTGGATATCCGAGGCAGCAGCTGATTCGGTGGGAGACGGGCCGTCGCAGCTCGAGCGTGACATGGGCTGTTCGATGGAAGCTAACTCGAGCATGACATCGAGCAGCATCCCCGTGCGTTTCCACCTGAAGAGCCCTTAAGCATGGCGCATTAGTGAAGACGATAAAACTCACCTGCCGTCCACGACCTTGATTACCCGTACGAACTTGTACACGTACTCTAGCTCGCGAGCAACCTCGGCCGTCCGACCCGCGCGTTTCGCGATCCAGATGTTGATCAAGAGGATCACTGCTGCGCTGAACATCGGGTACTGGGCTTTGCATGAGCTAAACGACTACGAACGAAGCCCTAAAAGCGCACGAAGTTGAACACAACGGGGACGTTCCCCTTCCGTAGGCGTTGAATATCAACGATGTTGGCGCAAGCACGAGCGGCTTGTGTACAAATCGCCAGCGCCGGAAGAGCCTGCCGATCTTCAGCAAAACAATTACATGAAATGAACAAATGCACCGTCGGAGTTTTGCGGATGACGGGGATGAACGGCCGATGAATAAACAGTTCGACATGATGGAAAGAACAATACAACGCTGCGCTCTGGTCGAAGAAGACGTCGACACTCCTCTTGGGATCCCAGCGCACTACGAGGTATTCAGCCACATATAACAGGACAATATGAACGCCTTACGGTGTTCCGGGACACGATCTCGCCATGTGTTCAAAGCCGAGTCCAACTCCGCGACGACAGTTTCTTCCCAGCGGTCGCCATAGCCAAGGAGGACGTTCCTCGATTTACTGAGGGAGTACTTGAAACTACCTTAGCATCATACAAACGGGACGGACCAATGGTTCAGTGACGTACCACGAGCTTTAAGCTCGCCGCGAGAATATTATTGAGCTCGACGAGTCGATTGAAGAACGAGATCCGCGATGGTATTCCAGCGGGTTGTCGGAAGGGACGCGTCGGATGATCCCAGTATTCGTCGTCGCATTCGATAGGAAGTTCGGCGTCAAAACTAACCGATGATTTAAGTGCAACATTCGAGAATCGATCAACTATACGCACTCTTCGTAATGCAAAGTACACGGCCGTCCAAGCCCGCAGCTCAGGATCCTGTCGTGGTAGAGAAGGACCCAGAAGACTCGCTTGTATTTCTCGCGTTTTGCGTTTGGGGGTTGGCTATCGCGCGCCGAACGACGGTGAATGCCCATGTCCTGAGTATATTTCGACTCGTAGCGCGTGAGACATCAAAGTACGGACCTGGGCGAGTCTCAACGCTGTCCCGATAATGTTCCAGGCGATATGCGGCGACTCCGCGCCTTGCAAGAATTGAGCTGCAAGCTGGCACACATTAACGTACGGTACAACAAAGGAAAAAAAGAACGACGAACAGCATAATATTGCAGATCATACAGCCTCGGCTTGTCGAGGAACACGCTCTGCTTCAAGTCGGGCGAAACTTGCGCGAACCAAGCCCAGCCACACGATAGTCCCGGCGCTTCGTCGTTCCAGGTAGGATCTCCGGCGAGTGTGCCATCAGCCGAGGGAGGAAGATCAGTGGTTGTGGCGGAAGGCGCTGCCGCCGGACTGACGAGGCCAGGCCCGTAGATGTCGTCTTGTCCGAGCCCTGTTCCACCCGGAGCGCCCATCAATGGATCAGGATGCCAACGGGACCCGATGGCGCAGACCAGGAGAACTGTTGCTGCGAAGGAGTCGTCCCTAAGAGGTGAGCAATCAGAGGAAGAAATGAAGGGATTAAGCGGTCTACGTACTGCAAAAACAGCCCCTCGCGAACCTCTTTTTCGAACGTCGGCCGATGGAGGAGGGGGAGGTACATGTTTACGTGGACAAAGTAAAAGTCAATGAGTTGGTTCATGAGCAGCAAAGGCGGGAAATGGAGGGCATGCATGCGTCGGGGAGCTTGCTTCCACTAAATCGAAGTGCTCGAGTTCTAGTCGCGACGTCGAAAATTGGCTTACGGGTTCGATGGTCCAATACGGCGGCCGTCGACGCGTCCAGAGGAGAGGCGCCGGGATATTGTTTCCGGTTTCGAGTGCATGCAGCTGTTCTCTGGCGCTCACGTCGGCTTTAAGATCGAAACTACGCAAATTAGTATTGTATCTCCGAAGATAATACAAATACGCACGCAGCATGAACAAGCGCCAAACCAGCCGATTGGCCCACGAATCCCAGTTTCTGTTTCTCGATTGGTGTGCCGGTGTTCATCCGGGAGAACTTTACAGAATTTCAACGACTATACTCTCGTCCAAGCGACAAGAAACTTGCCTTCCTAACGAGCTCCAGATGTTCGAGGTCTTCATCAGTTGGCGGGGGCTGCGGCTGGATAAGTGTATGCAACGACGTTCGCAGCATCTGCAGCGAGCCATCGAGGGTGGGTGCATAAGCGGGTGCGGAATGGTTGGCTTGTTGAGCAGCGGCGAGTTCGGCGCGGAGCTGCTGGATCTTACGCTCGGCTTCCTCTAAGCGTGTTTCCAAGACGCTGTTGTGGACCCTGCCGCGGGTCAGCAGCGGCCAAGAAACGTCAGAGCAAAGTTGAGGAACCAACCGATTTGTTGTCCCTGAACGCTTCTGCGCAACTCATCAGCGGGCCGAGCGGCGATAAGTGAGCGCTGCTTACTGGAGCAGGCTGGAACCCACACGCGACATTCAACTCCAGACAGATCGAGCATCGGAACCCATTTTCTGCCGACGCGTCGCCTGCGTCCCGGTAAGCCCGCGGCAAATTATTCCCGAAGATGACATACATCTAACTGAGTAAGCCGGTCAGCCGCGTACGCGCCAATAAATTCGACGCACTCTTTTTGCGTCGGCAAACATCACAAGCTGGACCTGGTCGACGAGTCTTCTTCAATGCGGTTGTGCTCGGGGAGCCGACGGGCTCGTCGTCCGAGTCGGGAGAGGAAACGCTGGGGGCGCTCATGACGGCGAGAAGCAAAACAGATTCGGTGACTCACGCGATGACGTGTGCTACACGCGTATTGATCCGTAGGCAGAACGGGAGTCAACTGCGGGGATCAACGGGCCACGCTCGGCAGCGTCATCGGCAGGAGCCGGAGCCTCTGCCAGGCAACGGCACTGAGTCGGCTGAGTAGGGGTTCGTAGTGTTTATTTATACAGCAAGTCATCATATCTATCGCCAATCCACCGACTGTCCAACCGCCAAATTCGAACCCCAATCTTGAGTGCTAGTCCTGTAGGTTGGTCACCCGGACCACGGCAAGACGCGGACGTACCTAATCGCCGCACTAGGCGCATGCGTCCAAAGCGTCATGATCTCCGGGTCGATGTTAAACAGCATGTCAATGTCAATATCAACGGGCGCCGGATATTGTTCGTCGCAGGGCTGCGGCGGGGTGAACACACTCGGGTCGAGGGATGCCGATGCCGGTGCACTCGCACTCGACGAAGGAGTCGCTGTCGAAGCGGCAGGGGATTTCGAATCTCTTGTCTGCGGCGCGCGACCAACCGCAGACAGCTCCTCCAGGACATCCCATAACGCTCCGGCGCGCTTCCATCTAGACTCAATCAGTCCCGATCGTGGCAGCCGCATGCGAATCAACGCGCCTCCCTTCGGCCAACTTGATGGCCGCTTTGCACTTCTCTATATACGGAAGCTCACGCATCACTTCCGCAGTGTTGCCCGCGCGCTTTGCAGTCCAGAGATTGAGGAGGAGGATCATCGTCGCGGCAAGCATCGCACTCTGGAAGAAAAAATCAGCATAGAACGAACGCACTGTACGACTTGAAGCGCATACGAAGTTGAACATAATAGGCACATCGCCCTCGCGTTCCCTCATCACGTCAGCGATATTCGCGCAAGCTCGAGCGGCTTGTGTGCAAATCGCCAGCGCAGGTAACGTCTGCCATGACTGATCAATCTGGATGCGAAGGGGCTGGGAAACGGCGTACCGTCGGCGTCGTCCGCATCATCGGAATAAAGGGGCGATGGATGAATATTTCCACGTGTGTGAACGCACACTGCAGTGCCGCACTCTGGTTGAAGAACACCTGGTCGGCGCGTTGAGGGTCCCATATTACTGCAACGGCCAAATGTCATCGAACAAACGCGCAGGTTGAAAGGAACACTGACGATGAGCAGGGACGCTGTCGCGCCAGGTGTTCAGAGCGGAGTTCAATTCCGCAACTACCGTTTCCTCCCAACGATCGCCGTAGCCTAGGTAGACTTTCTTGGCTTTGCTTAGCGAATACTGCAGTATTATTTAATCTGAATTCGGGATGGAAAGACGCGTGAGACGCACTATCAGTTTAGAGCTCGCCGCCAGGATATGCGTGAGCTCCATCATCTTGTTGAAGAATGTGATACGGGACGGTAGGCTGGCGGGTTGTTGGAACGGATGCGTCGGATGCGTCCAGTACTCGTCGTCGCATTCGATTGGGGGCTCGATATCGAAGCTGCCAATGAGAGGTTAGCGTAGGAACCACATCTGACGAAGGACAACGCACTCTTCGTACTGAAGCATACAAGAACGTCCCATCCCCGCGCTATACATCCGGTCCTGGTACAACAAAACCCAAAAGACGCGCTTGAAGCCCTCGCTTTCGACGGTGGGTGTTTGAACAACTGACGATCGTCGATGAATCCCGAGGTCTTGCATCAGTCGCAGCGCCGCGCCGATGAGGTTCCAAGCGACGTGTGGTGAGCTTGAGCGTTCCATGAATTGAACTGCGAGCTGTGATAAAGTGTTTAGTTTAGCGCTGCTTCAGAGGGAAAATAAAATCAGTTCATTACCGGGAAGTATTGAAGGTCAAACAATGTCGGTTTGTGGAAGATATGCTTCGCGTCTGGCGCCACCTGTGCGAACCACGCCCATCCGCACTCGAGCCCCTCCATCTCCACCGCAGTCGCGAGAATAGGTCCAGGCACTGCGGGTGTGGTATACGCCGGCGGCGGACTAACGTAGCCGGGCCCATAGGCGTCGTCGTTCCCGAGCCCCGTCCCGCCAGGCGCGCCCATCTGCGGGTCAGGATGCCAGCGCGACGCGACAGCGCAGACGAGAAGGACCACGGCTGCGAAGGAGTCGTCCCTGGGTCTCTGTTAGCCTGAGCAAGAAATGACGACCTAAGCGCACCTCAGGAACAGCACTTCTGAGACAGCTTTCTCGAATGTCGGGCGGTGGAGGATCGGGAGGTAGACGTTGACGTTGGTGAAGAAGAGTTCGATCAACTCTTGCATGAGGGGCATTGGCGGAAATGTCAGGGCTTGGGTGCGTAATGAGCTGTATCTCCACTGGAGAGAAAGCTCAGGACATTACACGCAGGAATAACGTCGCACGCACAGGGTCAGGCGTCCAATACGCCACACGACGATTGATCAGTCTCGGAGCAACGCCAGCATCCACGCCGCGGGTGATCGCGTCCTCTTTAAGGTCGAAGGCAGCTACGAAACACTTGTTAGTCGGATTTCTAAACGATACGATATGTTCCGCACCATTCACTAGTTGAAACCCCGAGCTGGGGCCAACGAATCGCAAGTCTTTCGGCATCCCAATGTGCATTTTTTGGAGCTGTGGCTCTCTGAGTGAATCATCTCAAGAAGGATTAGATTGTGTACCCTCTCGAGAAGCCCAACGTGCCCAAGATCGTCCTGCGTCGGGGGCGCCGGTGGCTGAATGAGCGTCTGCAACGAGGTTCGGAGCATTTGCAGCGAGCCGTCGAGCATCGACGTATAGTGTGGCGTCGACTCCTTATTACTCTGGACGGCAGCGAGCTCGGCGCGAAGCTGAGCGATCTTCTCCTCGGCGGATTCGAGACGAGTTTGCAGCGACGCGACCTGCGGCCTGGAGTGCGATGAGACCCGAAGGGAAAGGATTCGCATGGACATACGACCGCGACGTGGTGCGTTTCTGAACGAGTTGAGGCAACCGAGAGGAGAATTGAAGGCAAAAAAAAACTCACCGTGGTCAATTTCAGAAAAGTGCAAGGCGAATCGGCGTCAAGGCAGTTCGAGCAACTGCCTGGGACATTCGGGGTTGCATTGCCTGCGAGTGAGGTATCAAATCACTTCGTGATTATGAGGAGAGCTGCGTACACCGGACTGGTAGCGCATTTAGTCCGTGAAAAGCGGGGAAAGCAGGAGAATTCGACGCACTCTTCCTCCTTCGACACAGGTCACACGCAGGGCCCAACCGACGAGGCTTCTTGACTCTCGGACCGCTGTCCTCATCCTCCGAGGAAGACTGCGCGCTGCTGGGTCTGTATCCGCTCATCGCCAGAGCTGCTGGTGATGGAAAGAAGCAAGTCGTTTTCGGGTTCGCACGTCTACGTCATCCGACATGCGAGGATCAAGAATTGGTCATCTCTTTCGGGTAATCTACCCTAATAACCGCATCGCCAACCTCTTTGTAAAAACACTGGCTAATCTTCGACTCTGGGCTCACATCAGCGGGGAACATTGATTCTCTGAGAAGAAGACTCACCCAAGACCGCTCGGTGCGTTTGCCCATAGAGCCATAGTCGCGGAATCTATGTGCAAGCCTATTGGAACTTCGGAAGTCCGTTCCGCGATACCCGAGTTGCCGTGATATACATCCGCCGCCGGCGACGCGTCAGCTACCCCGGGCCGAGACCTCCGATGAACGAAATCATCGGCCGGCGGAGGATCTTCTTCTTGCGCTGTGTGATTTCGCGGTGGCCGAGAGACATGCTGGACAATCCAGCAAGCAGGTCCGACCTGCGTAGTCATATTCGAACAATTTCACGCTCAGCCTGCTGCCTGAACACACAAAGAAAAATCCACGACACACCTGTCTTCATAGCACACGTCAGTCTGTCGCAGATTGATGGGGAGGCGGACGTTCGATCCGGCTTGGACCTGGCCAACCTGCGTCGTCGTAGATGCAGTGTTCATGACGTTTTTACTCTACACTTCAACAATTACGCGTAGTGTTAAGCAAAGCGCCATCCAGTGTAATATACTTGAATTGTACAGTATTGACTTTGTGCGGGGTGAAAATCGTCCAGATTAGTCCGTAATAATAATAGTGGATCGAGTCGCGTTCAGCAGCAGCAGGGAATCGGGATGATATAGCAACATCCTCCGTCTACAGGTAAATGTAATCAGCGCAAGCGCGAGGCATATCCGGGGAGCTGTCGCACCTGGACACGGAATACATCCTCCCCGCATCCTCTCCATCTTTTCTAGCCGTCCTTCTCCGACTTTCTCTCCCGCAGTGGCGCCCATCGTCATCGTCGCTGTCTTTGTTGGCTGTGATCGCACAACCTCCTTCGTAGAGACGCGTGCGGTGGGTGGGTAGGAAATTTCTGGTGTTTGGAGCGACGGGGAGGACATGGGGGCCATGCTAGAGAGCTTTCTGAGGTCGTTGGAGCGCGTGCCGTCTTTTTATGCGCGTCGAGTTGCAGACGTAGGTCATGACATCATCCTTGATCGGAGCTCGGGGCGGTATCGTCTCGATTCGGTTAGCCTTGATGACGTGACTGGGCCGAATACAGCTTGCTCCCTCCCGCCACCTCAGACGACGATGCCGCCCGCAGAGTTCTTCGTCCGCCTCCAGCACGGTGCGCCCACCCTCATACACCCTCCTTTCGATGCTCAGACGCGTAGGTATCACCGGTGGATTCGCCCCGCCGACGCCCAGCGCGCTCTACACCCTCGCACAGTCGAGCGGCGCTCCTTCCCTCGCGATAACGGCCGCCGTGCGCGAAGACGGCACCCCGTCGCTTGCCGATGCCGCACCGAAGGCGCTCACACCCGATTCCACCACTGCGGCGCTGGTGGACGAGCTGCACGGTATTTTGAAGACCATCCCCACGGAGAGCCCGCCTGGGAGCGAGGATATCTACGGCTTGGATACGAGCATCGCGTGGGGGAGCGATGACTTGGAGTGGTACAATGGTGGACCCGCTGGGTGTGGTGGAGGGAGTAGCATGGTGAAAGCGAGCGAGGAGGATAAGCGGAAGTTTAAGCGGGCGGTGGAGATTGTGAATGAGTTGGTGGGGAAGGCGCAGTGAAGCAAGCTTGCAAGGTGAGCTCTGCTCCTTGAATACTGCAGCTTTGCTCATCGGGCTGTGTCTACTCTGCGCAGACATAGAAGGAATATGAACGTCTGTAATTCCTAGGGCTATTCAATGCGGAACTAGAGTCCAATATGTAATCGATTCGAATGGATCAGACGCGGAGATAACCTTCAGAAGTTGCTGCAGACCGAGATGAATGAGAACCAGGACCGTAGACGCTAGTTCGGAGAACCTCGGCGATATTTGGCCGAGTCGACATCTCGGCAACGAGGATGACGTGAGACTTCGGCACGCTTCGCGACTTGTCTCCGTTCCACCACGAGCCTCATGAGCGCGTACCGCGAGCCGCACGGCGACTCTTCCGACGAGAATGAAGCAGACACCTCCGCTGGACGCAAGCAAAAGCTGAAGCGTCGGCAAGGTAGGGCGTGTGATGTTTGTCGAGTCCGAAAGTGTGCGTGTCTGCGTTTGCTCTCAACGGTTCTGTCTCTGACTTGGTCGCAGTGCGATGTACGAGTTGGGAAACCTCGTATCCTTGCGCGGAGACTAAATCCACACGTCCACAGGCGACGCGTCTCCGGAAAACGGGGACCACTGCTCAATGTGTCGCGAGGCAAACGTAGAATGCACTTTCAAGGCGAATGTGGTGCGTTCTTCCGCTTCCGCGCGGCTACTACGTTCTCTCACCACCGCTGCTCTTAGAAACGCCCCCCATCCCGAAGGTCTGCCGCCATAACCCCCTTCCTTCTCGCTGAAACGAAGGCTGCGGCGCAGCGCGTACATCATCTCCCTCGAGTCCAGACTCGAAGCCGCCGAGGACAAGATTAAGCGGCTGCGCGCTGAGCTCGCCGCATGTCAGTATCAGCTCGCCACGCAGCAGGCGAATCCCGTCGTCGCCAAATCTCAATCCCCCACGTCCAATGCATATTCCCCAGAGAGGCACCCCCGGGAGAACGTCAACCCAGTGGACGGCATCCTTTACATGATGCGTCAGTCGCTGCACTCGTTGATCATGCCTCCTCCAGCGCCCGTAGTGGAGGATTTGCAGCATGTCGAGCTGCTAAAGCAAGTGCGTGACGACGACTCGGTCCAGCCAAAGACTCATATTTTGGCTTCTAGTTCTCCAAGATCCACATCGGCACGCCAACGAGCCTCAACGACGTGCGCTTCGTGGGTCAAAGCTCCGGCATCTCGCTCGTAAATGCAGCTCTCGACCTCAAGGACGAAGTAAAACAGCAAGAGCGAATGCGACATGGCGGAGCCGGACATGCGCCAGAATTGGGTCGCGAGATTTGGAGATTGCGAAGGATACAGTATTGGGGTCTCAAGCCGGTGCGTCGCTTCGTTCTCGCAAAGCTATCGGTATACTAAGAGGCCAATCGCTAGTGGGAGAATACCTCCATCCGAACACACAAACTCGTCTTCCCTCCTCTGCCGCTCATGCACAACCTCATCGATCTCTACTTTGTCAACGCGAATATCTACCTCCCGCTCTTACACCGTCCTTCGTTTGAGAAATCCGTGCGCGACGGACTTTTCTTGCGGTCCGTCCACTCGCCGTGTCTTCCTGTACTTGTTGTTGATGGTTACTTGCAGGAACGACGGTTTCGCTTCCACTCTCCTCCTCGTCTGCGCCATCGCCTCGCGCTGGCATCCCGATCCCCAAATGGGCGCTCCCGGCGGGACCGGCCTCGGCACTGAAACCGACGTCTACGGCGCCGGCCTTACCAATCCCCCAGACACGCCTCTGTCCCTCCCCGATGACGTGGAGATACCGCGCCCGGTGTGCCCCTCCGTCTCGCAGTCCGCACAGGCGGCGGCGGCAAAGGGGCTCGTTGGGGCGGGGCTGGCATGTGGGTGGGCGTGGTTCGAGATGGTCGTGCCGACGGGAGGGAAGCATTTGTATTCGATGGGGACGGTGTATGATTTGCAGTATTATTCGGTGGGCTTGTCCTTGTGGTTAAAGCCAGTACTGATTGCCTAGCGCAGCTCGCTGCGCAGTTCCTCGAACGTGCTGCATTGCCGCATGTTTGTTGGAATTTAGTCAGTACGGCGTTGAGGCTTGCTCAGGTGCGTTTGAGCCTCGTTCCTCTTAATTCAATCTGAACTTCTTTGAAGCACCTCGGGATTCACCGCCGACGCCCAGGCGACGAAGTACCTACTGCTGAAACGGAGTTGTTCAAGCGCGCACTTTGGGTACTCATCTACCAGGACCGCATGCTCAGCTCGGGGATGGGGCGTCCGTGTTCGTTGCAATACGAAGAGTGCGTTTGCCCATCTAGTTTCCCTCATTATTCCATTCGTTTATGCTCTGTTTGACGCATAGATTCGACACCGATCTGCCCATCGACTGCGACGACGAATACTGGGACCATCCGACGCATCCTTTCCAACAACCGCGCGGTGTCCCATCCAAGATCGCGTTCTTCAATAGCCTGATGGGGATCAATAATATTATGGCGGCGTGTTTGCGCGTTGTGGTACGTGCATTTTCTGCGCTTGGTGGATGTGACCACTCATAAAATGCACTTAGTATAGCCTCGGAAGGTACAAGAAAGTCTTCCTCGAGCACAGCGACAACTGGGAGGAAAGCGTCGTTGCGGAGATGACGTCTGCGATGAACGCGTGGAAGGATCGGGTGCCTGAACATCGTGCGTGCATTCAACCTATCCTCATCTTTTGCACTTTGTCGCGTTTGACGAACACTCGCAGTGCGATGGGACCCAGATCGGCTCTCCGACCGCGTCTTTTTCGATCAAAGTGCAGCGCTGCAGTGTGCATTTTATCATCTACAGATATTTGTTCATCGGCCGTTTATTCCCGGACTTGCCCTGCGCGCCGGGCCGAGGATCCCACCATCAGTGCGTCGGCCCGCCTTGCCGTATCATCGGCCAATTGATCCGCTGTCGGGCAGTCGTTGCCGGCGATGGAGATTTGCACGCAGGCAGCTCGGCTGTGCGCGACGGTGGTTGACACGCGGAAGATAAGGAATGGGAATACGCCGGTTGTGTTTAATCTCGTGCGTCTGGCCTCTTTCTTTGCTTGTGAGCAGAATTGACCAGCATCAGCAGTACTCGGTCTTCGGCGGCGCCATGATCCTCCTCATCAACCTCTGGAGCCAGCGGCGTGCAGGGCACGTTGTGGACACGCGACGCGACCTTGATTACGTGCGGAAATGTATGGACGCACTCAGCATTTGCGAAGATCGGTGCGCCGGCTCGATTCATCAGAATTTGATGAATCTTTGATTAACCCTCGTTTACTGCAGATGGCAACATGCGGGGATGATGTGGGATATTCTCGTCGAGCTGTCTTCCCTCGATCCAGCGGGTGATGTGCCCACTTCGAGTTCGACGCCGAATACTAGCAGCAGCCACGTTCCCAGTCCCGCTCAGTCGTCTGGGTATTCCAGTGCGCCTGCGTTTTACAGCGACAATCTATCGTCGTTTGCACCCCTACCCCCGCAGCAAGCCAACGTTGTCGACCCCGATATGAGTCCGACGGTGGATATTGATACGCTGTTGAACATGGATCAACAAACGATGTCGTTGTGGGCGAATGGTAATCTTGGACTTGGGTGAGTATCATTTCGCCTCTTTGATTTCGGAGATGAGATGCTGATCTGCTTCTAGAGTTCAAGACTGGGGTGAATACGTCGGTGGCTTCACCGGAGTGGCTTCCCAAGTTGACTGGCGGTAGAACAATTTTGTTACAAATAGTACAATACATGGTTACAAAAACTCCTGGTCCTCGTAAACTGTATCCGAATAATCAATCTCCGTAAAAGCGTCCGAGCCCTGCATATCCCTCCGGGAGTGCTTTCGCTTATGTGCCCAACGATCCATGATCAGACCCTTCTTCTGCGAGCCGTTCTAAAGTTTCTTCGGCGGCATCGCTCAAACGCGTCCCTCGGATCCACAGAAGCACTTCCTTCAATGTCCCGGATCGCGTCCGGAGCGAAAGCATCTCCGCGAGGTCTTCACCGTGACGCGTGAAGGTGTGTCCCCGGGAGCACGAGTCGGCGCGAACGACGAGCCTCGTCAACCCCGGGAGGAGAACCTTCCCCGCCCTTGTTGGCGCCGGCGTCCGGGAGTAACGAAGCGAAAATCGCCGAATCATCTTCGTCACGGATGTTGATTTCCAGAGCGCTGATCGTGGGGTTGTGAACGAAGATCTCGCGAATGTCTTCGTCGGGCCACCACCCGAGGATCCGGAGCGTCGTCAGGTTGAAGTTGGAGCGCTCGCGTAGCTCCTCGATGAATTCGCGGTTGGAGAAGGAGTCGGGGCATTGATCGCCGAGGTCGAAGGTGTGTAGTGCGGGGAGGGTGAGGGAGCCGAAGAGCGGATAGTCGAACCACTGCGCGCGGGGCTCGGCGTGCACTGTGACTTCCTCGAGGTGCTCGAGACGGAGTGGATTTGGCAAGTCGACGACGAGGTCGTTGAGGCTGGTGACGGCTTCCGCCGGCGTTCGGACGAGAACGACCCCGCGGAACGTCGCGACGCGCAGGTTCGTGGCTTTTGCGAGGATGGCGTGGACGATGCGGACGTCGGTGGGGACGTGCCATCCGAGACGCTCGAGCCTGTTCCAGGGGAGGGCAAGGAGGCGTTCAGCGAGATCAGGGAGGACGTCTTCCGTGTATGTCCCGACGCGGAGTTCTCGTAAGGCAGGTACGTCGCGCAGCAGGGAAAGTAGGAGCCGGAGATGCGGGGACAACGGGCTGGGGAGGGTGACGGTCAGGGAGTGGAGATGCGACAGGTTGGGCGTCGGAAGACCAGGGACGTCGACGTCCCATTGGGACATGGAGATGATTTCATCGAGGTTCGCAACTCGTGTTTCCGGGTCCTCCTTCTGCTGGAACAGCGCCAACACGTTTCGGGTGTAGCCGGTGCTGCTGCGTCCGCTGCCGATGGTAATATACAGCGGACGCGACTTGGCGCGGGGAAGGATGCGGCTCACCAGCTGCAGCGCGATGCGTCCCCGTGCGCGGAGCACCATGCGATTCCAGAGCGCCGGTGTCTCGAGGGCAACGCCACGCCATCGGACACAGACGTGCGAGAGATCCAGAGCGACGAGCTGCGGCCGGGACGAGGACTGGACGCTGAGTTGCAGAATCTCGGCGAGCACCTCATTCGGCACGCGCCGAATGGGAGCACGAACGTGGTGGAGCCCGGCCAAGTCGGCTTTGCTCTGCATCAACTCGGCGTTGATGAGCAGCAGGGCGGCTTCGACTAGGGCTCGGCGCTCCTCGGCTTGGTCAACGGCGAGGCTCAGGGTGGGGATGAGCTCGGTGACGAGCTGACGCTCGTCGTCGGTGGCAGGCGCGTTGTTGGAGAAGAGATCCCGGAGGTTACCTGAGATCCCTCGAGTAGGAGCGGCCATGGTGGGGTGAACAAAGTGTGGTTGCTGGCCCGTGACCGCCGGGGGCTGGTTGAAATACCAAAGACAATGGGCCGAAGGACAATGCCAGGCGGTCAACGGTCCCGGCGTGCGCGATCAATTTTCGGCTCCGACATTCTTAGGCCCAGGAACCGCCTTGACGCTTTGGTCCCAGTGGCCGGCAAGGGTTCCTATACTCGCGGGCGACGCTGCTAGCCCACCAACGAGCTGCCGTCCGATGCCGACGACCGCCGCTCCAAAGCCGACAATCCGGCGATGATCCGAACCTCGGTCTTTCTCGGCCATCTCAGAATCTCCATTTACACCTCTCGTCAAGTACATCAAAGTCATCCAGGTATGCTCGTACAAAAAAATACACTTGATCTACGCGCTCACTCAATGAGCATGCTCATGGTTACGCTTCCCCAACCCACGCGCCGCGCTGCATCCACAGCTCCCGCCCATCGCCTCCCGCGCAAGCATCTCGCTGCTCTTCGCCGTATGGAATTGCCGTTCGTCGAGCTCGAATTCCGGGGCTTCGACCGATCCGCGCGCGCGCACGACGACATCCCGGCGGCGCGAGGCGATGTTCGCGGCGTAGACCTGGTTGAGCCAGTCGGCGAGGCGGTACCCGCCTTTGGCGATTTGGAGCTCGATTGTGGGGATGACGGAGTCGTAGTAGGTTGGGTAGAGGTCGCCTTTTTGGAGCGCGGCGACGCCGTTGGGCATCACGCTGCAACGCGTCAGCACGTTGGAAATCAAGGGGGAGAGGGAAAGGAAGAGGCACGCACACGCTGCAAACGAAGGCATTGGCATCGCTCGCCCACGCACTGGCGCTAGCCACCACATCCGAGATATCGCTATCCGCGATCCACGACGCGGCGAGGCTCTTGTACGCCCCCGAGTCGATCTCCTTGATGAGCGTGTCCGCCCAGCTCGACGCATCCGCAAGGGTGTCCCCGCCGATGAGCTTCTCGGGCATGTACGTGTCCCAATCCGCGTGCAGGTTATCGTCGTCGTACCCGTCGAACGTGACCGTGATGGTGTTCCCGCCGACGTCGAGCGCCTCGTCGTGCAGCGGCTGCGTGATGTCGCCGAGGAGGTGCACGAGGAATTTCAGTGCTTGTGCGGTGTTGGACGCGGAGAGCCGGCCGTCGCCGACGCGCTGGGTGTAGTTTGCGATGGCGGAGATGGAGCACCCGGCGGAGGTGCAGTCGCGCGTGTAGGAGACGTCGCAGGTCGTGGGTGGGTTGTCCTGCGCGTCGATGAAGTGGAACGGGGCGGACCAGGCGCCGGCGGTGGTTTCGCGGTAGTCGTCGGCCCAGGAGGCGATGTTGGCGAAGTATGAGGAGGAGGTGTCGTCGAGCACCCCTTGGGCCCTGAGCGCGAACGAATGACCGGTGAGCAGAAAGAAGGGAAGGGAAGGGAGGCGACGCACCAGGTAACTACGTCCGAATCGAGGTAGTTCTGCGCGACGTACGCGACTGTAGCGTGGCCGAGGACACCCCAGCCATACACGCTACGCGCAGATGCAAGCGCCAACACGACACTGGGGAGGAGGGCGCCGGCCATGGGTCGTGGTCGTTCGTCAAAGAGTTGGGCTTGGGCTTGAGCTTGGCGAATCGTTAGACGATCTCCCAGAATATAAGCGGAAGAACGCACCTCCCAACGATCCATCCCAGCAACGTTCGTTATCCGAATCCTGGGCGTCGCCAGGAGGACGCGCATGGTGCAGTTGATTGGCAGCAGCATCGCCGAGGCGGCGGATGCTTCCGTGCACCAATCTCACGCCAAGATCAGCGTCTGGGTACGTTGATCGGCATGTGGAATGGCGCCGCTTGGGAGTGAACGTTTATCGGAGCACATCGAGATAAGATGTGCTGGAGGACGCGCATGTGGCGACGACTGAGGGTTGGTCTATTTGGGACCTCAGCTAAAAACAAGAGGTCTAAAAATGGGGCTCACTGGCGGCTCCGAGTCCAAGATGGGAATCGATCTCTAGCTTAAAATAAGCAAGAACGCTGGGACACGAGGAGCATTGCCGAGCAAGGTTACAGTGAGCATGTGTGTGAGTGTACGAACTGTCGGAGTTCAGAGTCGCATGGGTGTCGGACCAAGGCGTGGCGGAAACTGAGATGAGATGTGGGCCAGCGCGAGGTGGAGGCGCCGGCAATGGAGGGTTGGGCAGATATCCAGCGCTAGCGGAGAGAAAACCCATCGTCTTTCCCCCCTCGTCAATGAGCAGAGTCAGAAGACTGAAGACGTGGCGACGTGATGATGGACGTGGCGCCTTGACAGCTCTGTTCCGAAACTCCCCGGCATCTCGCTGACAGAGCAGCCATCGTCAAATCGGCGCCGAGCCGCCTTGTACGGCGCCCCGTCGCGCCCCGCCCACTCAGCGGGCGCACCCCGTTACTCAGCGCTTGGTCATAGGACTACGTCGCTGATTCATGCATGCTGGCCGCGGCGTCGTTGAGGAGTATTTAGCCGTGCGCAATCTCGCATCGCATTCCACACTCTCCACAACCACACCCACGACGACGACGATGTCCCTGCCCAGCAGTTTCAAGCAGTACACAGTCCAAGGGGTGCGTCTTCGTCTTCGAGTGTACGACGGAGAAGGTGGCTGACTACCTACGTGTAGGCCGGAATCGAAAGCCTGACGGTCGTCGACGCGCCGCTCCCAGCCCTCAAGGCGAACGAGGTTCTGGTGAAGATCAAGGCCGTGTCGCTGCAGTACCGCGACCTCATGGTGGTCTCAGGTGGCTACCGCACGCCGTACGCACATCCCTCGTTCCCTCCGGCCCAGACACACATTGACTCCGCACATGCAGCGTCCTCCCCAACGTCGTCCCCTGCTCCGACGGCGCAGGCGAAATCGTCTCTCTCGGCGCAGAAGTCAAGGGCTGGAAAGTCGGGGACCGGGTCCACTTCTTCCTCGACCACCTCGACGCGGAGGGTATGACCCCCGAGATCGCACAGACCGCGCTCGGCGGTGCGGCGCATGGCGTGTTGGCGGAATACCGGGCGTTCCCTGCTCATGTGCGTGTCCCTTCCCTCTCTCCGTATATATCCAAAGATTGACTTTTTATCGTGCAGAGCCTACTCGAAATCCCCGCCCACCTATCCTACGAAGAAGCGTCGACCCTCCCCTGCGCCGCGCTCACAGCGTACACCGCCCTGTCCTCCGGGCCCCATGGCCACCCGCTCAAAGCCGGCGACACGGTGCTCATCCAGGGCACGGGCGGCGTCTCGATCTTCGCGCTCCAGTTCGCCGTCGCCTCGGGCGCCAGCACCATCGTGCTCTCGTCCTCGGACGAGAAACTCGCCTTGGCGGCGAAGCTCGGCGCGAGGCATGTGGTGAACTACAACACTACGCCCGAGTGGGCGAAAGAGGCGAAGAAGCTGACCAACGGACGCGGTGTTGATCGCGTGGTGGATGTGGTGGGGAATGCGACGCTTGCGCTTGGTGGGGTGTTGGGCGAAGAGATGGGCAGCAGGGCCCGCGTCAGGCTTCCGCTCCGCGTCAGGGGACGCCTTCGTTTTATACTGCAGCGGGAGAGAACCTTAGATGCGAACCCTGCACCCTGGATAATAATCTGTAGGCGACTTCGGGGCGGCGATGGGTTTAGAATCAACATGGAGCGAATATTACTGGCTCGGCTTGGTAGACGGCCCGCGCAGCGGAAGAAAAATACGCCTATCTTGTGGCGAAGCAGGGTTTGTGGGCGCCTTCTGTGCACAGCGTTTTGTGGCTATTTCGGGGCTCAGGGTCATAAACCAAAGTGTAATGACGACGCGTACTACAGTAATCTCCAAAAATGCTGCTGAATTGTTTGCCGCTATTTTTGCCGTGGTTGTGAAGGCGGTTCAGTCAACAATACACCGATCTCGGGGCGGAGAAGGTTTGTCGGCGCGTTCCTTGCAGGGTTGATTGTTCGGAATTAAGGCGGTTCTGTGGGTGCGAAGGGTCCGTAGTTATTTCCGGATTCAGCGGAGGATTCGACCAAGTCAAACTCGACACAAGTCTAGCTAACGTAACGACTCGACATGTACGACGCTATGATACCAAATCCAGCAACTCGTTCGCCTCCAGCAGCAAAATCCTAGAAAAAAATGAGCGACTTGGGCACAAAAATGAGGTAGGAATGCACGTACGGGGAACGATGGCGCATCTGATGGCGGTGATGTCGGTGTGATGCGCTGGGCGGGCCGCGCTGTCGGCACTCGGCCGGGTGGGTGGAAAATGGTCAAGTTCAAGTCGGGACTCGGCTTCTTGAGTCGACGCGTTCGTTGGCCTCCGGCGGCAAAAACCTTGAAAATTTTGAGCCTTTTAGTCGTGAAAAAGCAGCAAAAATACCATCAGATGCGCTTGATGGCGGTGATGGCGGGAGCGATGCGCTGTGCGGCCCGGGGGATTCACAGCTCGGCGGGAAACGAGATCCTGGCAGCGCCAAGTCAACATGGCGGGGCAAAAATTCCGGAGCAAAAGCGCCAAAATCCGGGACAAAACACACCTTTGGAAACGGTGGCCGGCGACGCATCGGGAAGCGGCGCCCGAATGCGGCGGCAGCGGCGGCAGAGCGCAGCTGCCAACGCAGCGGTGAAGTCCGAGGTAACGTGCCGCTCGCCGCGGGGCAAAAACCTTGGCGCAAAATGAGGAATTTGGTGGGGGAAAAGCAGTCGCGGAACGCACCTTGAAACAGCCGGAATATGCCGCGTGGAGCCGAGCGCGGGCCGAGAGATCGGATCGGCGATCAGCTGGAGCCGAGTGTGATGCGAGGTGATGGCGGAACAACGGCGCTCGGGCCGGTCCGTGCCCAACCTGAAAAGAACAAGTCAGCATTTCGAGCGTCCACGGAAATGATATCCAACTTGCCTCAAGCCATCCCGGTCAACAGCGGCGGCGGACCGCTGCTGCCCACGTAGCTTTGACAGCCTAGCTGTTCGCCGCTCGCCGTGGGGCAAAAAGGTCAGCGCAAAAGTAGCGTTTTTGGCGCGTTTTTGATGCCCAAAGCACGGTTCTGGCGTGCTCGGAATAGCGCTCGGAAGCGCACAAAACGCAGGGTACGATATGCGCCACAGGAGCAGAGGTCCGACGTCTACAATACCTATCAGACGGAGAATGAAAAACGAGCAGCGGAAACGTACGTGAGGAACGGAGGTAACTTGCAATATGATGCAGCATACTTTCGAGGCACTGAAGCGGGGATGAGCAGGGAATGGGGGAAATGCGCAACAGAAGCGACTCACCGGGACCGTGTTTATTCGAGCATAGTTTCACCGAGCGAGTACGGCGCTGAAACGGAACCGTCGGCGCAAGGAGCACGATTTCCAGACAATCTGCACAAGGAGGATGAGCAACGCAATATCATGAGGATGCAACGACGTACGGAGGGCTTCCCAGCGCGATCATCCGGCCGTGAGCGACGCAAATCAAGTGGTGCTGTGGCAAGTCAGCGAGGCAAAGGGGCAAAAAAACGAGACTACGCACGTTTGTTGTATGCAGTGAGTCGACGAGCACGCCGCCCGCATGCTGGAGAATGAGTCAGGACCGAGGAGAATGATACAAGGCAGAAACGGCTTACCTATGCCAGCGGCGGGCTAGGGAGCGCAGGACGCAGTCAGCGCTTGTACAGCGAAGCGAGCTGGTGGGGGTTTAAGCAAAGAAGACGGCGACGGCGACTTGTTGATGCAAAAGAACGAGTGGCGCAACTACGAGAAGGGTGAGTGCGCGAACGAGTCAGGGTCGGGAACAAACCATGAAGGGCTTGCTCGTCGTACAAGGCCAGGCAAGGAAGACTCTGGCGAAAAATCAGGGTCGGCGGCCGTGTCTGAAAATGAAAGAACTTACGGCTGAGAGAGAAGCGGCTCGAAGTCGGGAGGTGGATGGTTCTTGAGCTTGCGCGCTTGCTGTGAGGCGACGAGGAAAGACATTCGGCTGGAGTCAAGTCAGCGTTTGTGCAAAACAAGGCAAAATTGAATAAACGTACCGCAAAAAGCGGTCGCAGGTGAGCCTCTGGAAGCCCGCGGAGGGTGTGGCGTCGACGCCGAGCAAGCTCGGGAGCTGGAACGACAGCGAGAGCGAAAGGGTGGTGGTGGTTGGGAAGAGAAATGAAACGGGTGACATCTCCATCATTCCCGCTCGGCTAACGACTCGGGGCTTGATGGGCGGCCTTAATCGGGGCTCAGGCTGAGAGCGAGTCAGCGACGGGGAACGACGTGGAGGGGAAAGTACTTGCCGCAGCTGCTCGACGTGGCCAGCGCCGTTGAGCTGTTGGGCGCGCGGAGAAGTATTCTGATTCTCCGCCGATAGCTGGCCGAAGCTGGCTATTATTAGATCTCCTTGACAACGGACGAGTCAGAATAATGAATTGGATGCAGGGTTGTTTGTGGGCGCAATGTGGCGTTTGCTGCGCTTGATGAAATGGAAACATCCACCTTCTGAAGTCGCCGCGCAGGCTTGATGCTCCACCGAGTCCCTTGACGACATGTGGCCCTGAGGCGACGCAATCTATACAGTCTGCTGGCGTAGCGGTATAGTCGGCGTTAGCTCTCGAGTCCGTCCCTCTGCTTTTTGTCCAGTGGGCCGTTCAACCCTCACTTTTGCTCTTTTTCCCTGAAAATTTATTGCAATTTGTTCCGTGTGAGTCCATTTTTACCGTGTATCAAGCGCCGCGCGAGGTGCGCACCTCCCCGCCGTTTTGCACTTTTTCTGCCCGCCCCGCACTCGCGAAGTGCTGAGTCAGACCGCCTGTCCAAAAATGGCAGGTGCGCCTTTCCTCCAGGAACTCGCTCACTCCGCGCCCGATCCTCATCGGATTTTTGACAGCATCCAAATATAGAATTTCCGCAGCCGTTCCACCAATTTCCGAAGCGCGTCTTGCCCGCGATCTCCCTGGAATCTCTTTGCGCCCGTAGCACCCATTCCGGACTTGTACGCGCTGCAAATTCGGTGGATAATGCATCAGACTCTGTTGAAGCTTGCTAAATATGCGTAGGTAACTATATACTCGCGCTTTACCGCCGCACGTTAAGCCTAGGCACCGCGATTGGCTATTTATGCTCAATAGCGTTTTTGATGGACATCTTCCAGACCCTCAAACGCGCGATTCTGACCTTGGAGCACCGCCCGACTTGAGCTTGACAGTCGCCGCGTCCGTGGGAGTGCGTTTCAATGAGGTTGGGTACCGCCAGCGGATTCATTTCGCTTTACCTCGTATTTTACTGACTTGCACTCTACAGGTCCACTGCGGCGTGCATTTCTTCTGGTGAGCACTCCATTACACTCTAAGTATACGCCAAATACATGGCCCACCCTGCGATTTGTCCCTGACGCCGCTCAAACACCGTATTCCAACGCCCGGTTTAACCTTCGCCCACCCTGAAGCGAAGTCCAAACGCCACAGAGCAACGGTATCGAGGTGCGATTCTTATCTGTGGGTGCATCACATCTTCCCGAAGTCGACCCAGCCCTGCCTGTCAACCACGCACCCAGGCTATAAGAACCACGGGCGAGTTGACGTCCGTCAACCACTCTTGCTCTTTCCCCCCATCTTGTTCCTCTACCTCGTCGTCCCGTCGCCCGAAGATCAACCAACACGTGGTGCGTTGTGCATGCCCTCGTCTCCGTCGCTCACTGCTCGCACTCCAGCTCGTGCTCGTCGTCTTGGAGGATGTCGGGGTCGGCGCTGCCGGTGGGGATCGGCGCTGGGGCTGGGGTCGCGATAGAGGTGTGTCGTGCCTCGCCCCATTTGTTTCCTTCCATCCCTAATCTCCCTTTCTTGTTTCGCTGCCCCGCGCTTGCACGTTGCACGCCCTTCCACAAGTCCAACGTCACGTGGCTTGTGGAAGGGTCGTCCACTTACGTTTCCTATCTCTCATCCCTTCCACGTCGCGTCGCGTTTCGAATTCATTCACTCCCGAGTCCACAACACCATGCCCACATTATCCATTTTCTCCTCGTACACACGGCGTCCATGCCCTCGGTAATCCCATCCCCTCCAGCTCACGACTCCCGCAGCCCCTTCCTTCAAACTATGTTGTGTCTGGACTTGGCCTTAAAGTAAGTGGATCTTCTTCATCTGCAGACACGACGCTCACCTCGTCCTTACTTCGCAGGTTCGTTATCCCCGGGCGCTCAAAGCTACACGGCGCGCTAGAAACGAAGGTCAGTCATCTGCCTTCAGACCCGTTCTCTTCAAGACCGCACCCAAGTCGCCGTTCCGCTATAAGCAAGGTCAGTCCCGTCATTGGCTTCATCCAGAATATCCCGCTCACCTCGTTTCCCGACGTCCAGACTCGTTTGCGCTCGATTCGGCGTGAGACTGCGCGTGTCTCGCTAGAAGGTCAGTCTTCGCGTTCTTCGTATCCGACATGAAGCTCACCTCAGCTTTCTTACCAGACTCGCCATCGCCCCCGTCTCGACGTCTCTCGGGGCGCGACAGATCTCAAAAGCCTGAGGTCAGTATCCTCGTTTGGTTTATCCGCACCATGATGCTTACCTCGCTTTTCAAGCCGCCGAGGCGTTTGCGCCAGCCCTGTCCCCGGCCCAGCTGGACGCGTACGTTGTCCCGCTCTCCGTGCCGATCCGGCGCTAACGTGACTTGGCAGTGCTCTCAGATAGCGACCGAGGACGGGAGCCGGGTTTGGGTTGACGCGGCCCGGTGCGGGCTTCAGCGGGATCGGGGCTTGGAGATGGAAAGGCCCGGTGCGTGTTTGTTGACGGATTCTGCCTTTGCTCGTCGCTGACGTCGCTTCGGTAGTTGTTATCGGCGACGTGGGCTCGGAGAAGGACCAGGCTGGCGTCGACTGTGGGCGGAACAGCAGTCGGGACCGAGGTTGTGGAGTAGACGGCGTGTGGGGGCGTGTGGGGATGTACGGGGTAGACGGAGACGCACGCCTTGTTCCCAGACTCGGCACTCTTGACGCCTCTCGACGTGCGGCACCTCTAAAAGGTGAGTTTCCTCGTTTGGCTTTATCAGCGGCGCGCGGCTTACCTCGTTTCCAAGCAGTCGACCCGTTCTCGCGACCGCGTACGTTGTCCCGCTCTCCGTCCTAACCCAGCGCTAACTCGACTTGGTAGCATTCTCTTCCGCGAGGGACTCGGAGCGACGGCTGGGGTCGTGCTCGGTGAGTTTCGTGCGAGTCTCGAGCGTGGGGTGGATTTCAGCGTCGAAGGAACGGGAAGGTGCGGGTGTCGTGACGGAATCTGTCGTCGTGGTGCGGCGCGAACGGAGACGGATATGGGCTGGCGTCGAGGGGCTCGGGGATGGGATGGACTTCGGACGGCGTACAGTGCAAGGTGCGTGATTTCTTGACCCTTGACGGAATCTGCCATTCTGTGGTGCTGATGCCACTTCCGCAGTCTTGACGCTCGGGACGGGCTCGGTGACGACGGGAGAAGACGGAGATGGAGACGGGATTGAGATCGGGCTAGGGACGACCGGAAGTGTGGGGATGTGGGGAAGGACGGGGCTGTGGGGATGGAGAGCGTCGCCGACTAGGCTCGAGTGAGAATGGCGGGGTATGAGCGGAACGGGTGCACGCACTTGTAGGAGTAAACGTGGCGGGATCTGCGGAGGCTGACGAGTGCGGGCAGAGACGGAGACGGCGCAGAGACGGAGATGGCATCATTGGCCGACGGGGTGATTGACGTGTCACAGTGACATGCTGACATCGCAGCTATGGGTTGGGCAGATATCCAGCGCTAGCGGAGAGAAAACCCATCGTCTTTCCCCCTCGTCAATGAGCAGAGTCAGAAGACTGAAGACGTGGCGACGTGGCACCTTGACAGCTCTGTTCCGAAACTCCCCGGCATCTCGCTGACATCGCAGCCATCGTCAAATCTGCGCCGAGCCGCCTTGTACGGCGCCCCGTCACCGCCTTTGCGCCATGCGCCCCCGCCCACTCAGCGGGCGCACCCCGTTACTCAGCGCTTGGTCATAGCACTCCGTCGCTGATTCATGCATGCTGGCCGCGGCGTAAGGCTCCAACCATATAGTATATGTATACCCTGGAGGGGCCTATACTATACATATACATATACTATACAGTATACAGTGTATATATACAGTATATATATGGTTCTTTGCAGACAGGCTCATTTTGATTTGATTTGAGCTTGAAATTTTGAAGTAAAATTTGGGTCAGTTGTTTGGAGCACTGGCACTATCCCAGTGTATACTTTTAGCAATGCTGCAAGCCCAGCAAAGCCGACCATTTCTTTTGGTAAATCAATATTTTGTCTTGCATTGTTCCAAGTCACAGAAAAAAATGATCTGAAGCTTGTAGATAATTATAATATCTGTAATACATGTATAGACCATGTATACACATCCCTGGGTTGCAGAATGCAAAATACAAAATACAGAAGGAAACTGCCTAGCCCGGGGTTTGAACTTGGCACCTGTCAAAGGGGATGCAAGAAGCGGAGGTTTGCGTAGGTTTCCATTGAAAATCACCTCAAGCTTCTCCGAAAATCACCATACAAGACACCTGGCATGCAGGTAGGTTAAATATGAGCCCTCAGGTGGCCCAATATAGCCTCTAGGAGGCCTTTAAGCAATAGTATAGTATACAGTATATATACACTGTATACTGTATACACCCCAAGGCCTATACATATACATATACTGTACGGTTTATACCGTATATATACAGTATACTGTACTGTATGGTTGGAGCCTTACCGCGGCGGCTTCGAGGAGTATTTAGCCGTGCGCAATCTCTCATCGCATTCCACACTCTCCACAACCACACCCACGACGACGACGATGTCCCCGCCCAGCAGCTTCAAGCAGTACGAGGTCCAAGGGGTGCGTCTCCGAGTGTACGACGGAGAAGGCAGCTGACGAGGAGAGTACCTACGTGTAGGCCGGAATCGAAAGTCTGACGGTCGTCGACGCGCCGCTCCCAGCCCTCAAGGCGAACGAGGTTCTGGTGAAGATCAAGGCCGTGTCGCTGCAGTACCGCGACCTCATGGTGGTCTCAGGTGGCTACCGCACGCCGTACGCACTTCCCTCCGACTCAGACACACATTCACTCCTTACAGCGTCCTCCCCAACATCGTCCCCTGCTCCGACGGCGCAGGCCAAGTCGTCTCTCTCGGCGCAGAAGTCAAGCGCTGGAAAGTCGGGGACCGCGTCGTCTCGAACTTCTTCCTCGACCACCTCGACGCGGAGGGTATGACCCCCGAGATCGCACAGACCGCGCTCGGCGGTGCGGCGCATGGCGTGTTGGCGGAATACCGGGCGTTCCCTGCTCATGTGCGTGTCCCTTCCCTCTCTTCCGTATCCAGAGACTGACTGACGGCAGAGCCTGCTCGAAATCCCCGCCCACCTATCCTACGAAGAAGCGTCGACCCTCCCCTGCGCCGCGCTCACAGCGTACACCGCCCTGTCCTCCGGGCCCCATGGCCACCCGCTCAAAGCCGGCGACACGGTGCTCATCCAGGGCACGGGCGGCGTCTCGATCTTCGCGCTCCAGTTCGCCGTCGCCTCGGGCGCCAGCACCATCGTGCTCTCGTCCTCGGACGAGAAACTCGCCTTGGCGGCGAAGCTCGGCGCGAGGCATGTGGTGAACTACAACACTACGCCCGAGTGGGGCAAGGAGGCGAGGGCGATGACGCCGGGCGGGAGGGGTGTGGATCGGGTGGTGGATGTGGTGGGGAATGAGATGATCGAACACCCGTCGTCGGCGCACGAGTCGATGCCTTGTCGTCGAACAGGAACGTCGGTCAAGCTTCGAGTCCACAGCCTGAGCTAGGACGAAGAACTCGACGAAAACTCGACGACAACACCGTAGATAGCCGCGGGTTCGATCCCGGCTAGGCTAGTGTATGGGTAGCCAGCTCGCTAGCGAAGCTTTTTTTTGGCTCTTACGATAAACGAGCTGAGCAATCCTGTGTCATTCGGGAATACATACAATATAGAAAGGGTGTGCGAGAGAACAGCGTGTTACATCAGAGAGAATATCCGAGCAAGTTGTCCGAAGTCCAGCAGGTACTCGGCTTCACTGCAACTCGGGCGGCAAAGCATTATACGCAGCACACAAATCATCCCAATCCTTCGTGGGCTTCGTCTCGTGCTCGACGCTGACTGCGTCTTCGAGCATCACCGAGCCGAGGCCTGCCGCCAGGTGGTAGAAGACTACATGCATTCATTGATGGGATCAGAGAGGAGAGGAGAAGAACGAGGGAGAGGGAAGGACGGGACGTACTGTGACAATGGAAGAACCACGGCCCGGGACGGTCGGTGGTGAAGCGCAGGATGGTGCCGCCGTTCCCGAGGGCGGTGACGTCGCGCCGGAGCGGGTTGGTGAGGTTGATCTCGTCGGATTGGTTTGCCTGATGCAAATAAAATAAAATTGATTGCGGATCCGGGTAAAGAAAGCCGGTACCGTGGGCGCACCTTGATGACGTAGTAGTTGTTGCCGTGCAGGTGGAACGGGTGCAGCTCGTCGTCCGGGTCCGGCGGGAACGTAACCTGCACGACGGCGCCCTTGGGGATGATGAATGTGTTTTCGGTCGAGTTGAACCCGGAGGCGTTGACCACTCCGTCGAGGACTTTGACGAGGGTTGGAACCGTCGGTGAAACTGATTGAAATAACTGAGCGACGGGGTAGAAATACGTCGAGAGACGCAACGCACTGTACTGAGTGTCGCTGACGTTCAAGTTCCAAACGGCCGGGCCGCCAACGTTCATCGCGGGGCTGAGTGTGAAATTGAGTGTCGGGATGGGGGCCTATACGTAGCTTAATCATTGAGGGAAAGATGTGAATCGAATTCTACACGTACAGGCTCAGGGAACAGCGGACGCAGATCACCCTCATTCAAAAAGTTCGGGTTGACAGGACCGAGCGTCATGGGCGTCGTGGGCTCCTCGTTTGGCGCCCCTTCGTAGCGGAACACACCGCGCCCGAGGGTGGCGTTAAGATTCAAGTTGTGAGCGGGGTTACCACCGGAAAGAATTGCGTCTGGTTAAAAAGTGAATACGTAGCTGGCCGAACAAGTATTGGACGCACTGATCCAGTAGTTTCCGACGGGCTGGTTAGCGGTAACCACGACGTCGTAGCGTTGGCCGGCGTGCATGATGAACTCGTTGACTTCATGGGAGACGAGAGGGACGCCGTCAGCCGCGATAATCGTCATGGAATCTGTAGAAGATACGTTTAATATCGCCCCTGGGGCGGAGATCAGCGAAAGCTTACGGTTGTCGATCGACATCGTGAAGGACGAGCGAGTAGAGATGTTGATTATGCGGAAGCGGTAGCGAACTCCGGACTTGACGTTGCTGACGGCGTACGGAACAATTGGACCTCCGTTGTACCGCCCAGCGCCGTTGAACGTGCCCCTGTGGAGAATTATGGGCGCATCAAAATGTGATGGACGAGATGATGAGGCTGATGACGCACGAATCCGAGACCGGGATGAGCTCGGAAGGGATATACGAGGCGAGATTTGCCACTGAGGTGTTGTGCCACCAGTCTCCCACCTGCCAAATCGTCGACTCGTCATCAACGTCGTACAGATGAGCCTGTGGGTCGTCAGGATCTGACTGCGAGTTAGATTCCTTCGATTATCGCACGAGGAGGAATAGCATACCGTAGATGATGAATGGCCCGCGAAGTCCGTCGCCGTACTGGACGCTGAGGTCGCTGTGGTACCAATACGAGCCCGTTTGGACGAGCGGGAGCTCTGGAATCAAGTCCCGTCAGTTTCCTCCTCGAAAGGTGATCGGCAAAGGGAAGCGGTACCGTAGGTATACGAGGTATTGGGTCCAAGTGGGCAGCTTGTAACGAAGGGCGTGCCCTCGTTGTAGGAGTTCTCCGTGTCAAAGAAAATGCCGTCGAAATTGATGGAGGTACTGCGACGCATTGTTGGATCGGTCTACGAAACAAATTAGCTTCACGGGAATGCATAGGAACGTGAGAAAACAGACGAGTTTGTTGTTCACCGTGACACGGACAGTGTCGCCCTTGGTCGCTTTGATCAACGGGCCAGGGAACGTTCCGTTGGCAGTGACCAAGCCTGTGAGCAGCGGTGAGTGTCGCCTACAGAGAAATTCGAAATTAATATTATGCCTACTTCGGACGAAGCCATCAGGGGCGGCGACGACGTTGAAGATATCGAGAGTTACGTCGTTGGTGGCGGCTTGCGCGAAGCCGGCGAGCAACGCGAGTATGAGGGAGAGCGATTTCATCCTAGACGGGGTGAAGGACAAAGACTGGCGCCGTGGAATCGAGGTTTTATACGAGGGTGAACGTCTTGCCGCTCTCCAATAGCGCGAGACATGCTGAGCCTCAGAGCACGAGAGCAACACCAGCAGCATTGTGCAAACATGGAGTGAGAATCGGTACCGAGAGCACGGAGGGGCGAAAACCAATGGCCGAGAGAATACTCGTGCAGTACGAGATTTCCTGCGAATGAGAGTAGTCTTACCGCGGCAAACAAGATGAGGCGAAAGCGCTGGCGAATAGTTCCTCGCGAATATGCTTGTTGGAGCTCAGCTCATGAGGCAAGAGTGCTTGCACCCTCGGCGAGGATTGCAGGTGATCAACTGCCAAGAGGATATGAAACGAAAAATAGCCACAAACAGTCTTCTTTCGCGTGGGCGTTAGTTAGGAACGAATGAGCGGTGATCTATTTTGAGATCGCGCACCTCGGCTCCGACTGTTTTCCCGCTGGTACTGTTGGCACGCAGAGTATGAAGGTCTCTTCGGAGAGATACGACGGGCAGATGAGTCAGAGCGGGTGGGGGACTGTAGCGTATGTATTAGTGGAAGGACAAGTAACAGAACGGACTCTTTCGCACCGCCAACCAGCAGCTACCCTGCCGTCGTCAATGCCAAGACGCGAAACGCAAGTTGAAACGCGCGACGCCACGCTCGTTGCCTTCATCCTGACGGCACCATTCGCTCAGGCGATCGACTTGAGTGGGAGTTGATGCGCGGGACCGCGGCGGAAGTGGCTTCAGTGTAGTCCTCGTCGCGACGGACATTCTGCATCGAGGGTGGGAGTGGGAGTGAGTCTCAAATGCAGGGTCAACAGTGGGCTAGTGCCTAGGCACAAGACCCGAGGAGCACCCACACAGAGAACCCTCACAGAGCGGCGTCGCGTCGTGGTTTCTGGCAACGTGGGACGTGGCGGTGCCCGCCAATCACACCCTGTCTAAATGTCCGAGTCGGCTCCAAAGTCCGAAAGGCCGCTGCTCGGGTTCTCCTCGGAGCTGCATGCCGGAAGCAGCGGCAACTTTCGGCGTTCCGTTCCGCGATGTCGTCTGCGTGAAGAGGCGGGAGCAAATATATCCCCGTTGCATGATTCGACACAATTTCGTTCAAACCTGAATCACAACCTTCCCAACGTGCTTCTGACTCTTCAAATACCCAAACGCGTCCTTAGCCTCGGCGAACGGGAACACCTTATCGATCACTGGGCGAGTGGTCTCTGGGTTGGAGGCCAGAAGGCGATTCATCGCTTGGAACCTAGAATTTTAGGGCATGGTGAGCGGAGGAAAATCGAAAAGGCTTAGGGAGGTCCGAACGCACTGCGACACACTGCCGACGTAAATTCCACGAATCTTGAGCTGTTTGCCGATTGCCGGGCCGATGATGCTTACGGCGGGCGCCTCAGGCTATCAGAGAAAAGAAATTGATCAACAAGCTCAAAATAAGAGGACTTTTTTTTCACTTACGCCTTCGCCGAGCAACCCGATAATGTCGATACTTCCCCCCATCCGCACGGCCTCGAAGCTCCTCGCAAGCGTCGCGTTCCCGACAACCTCCACCACGCGATCAACACCACGTCCGTTGGTCAGCTTCTTCGCCTCTTTCGCCCACTCGGGCGTAGTGTTGTAGTTTATGACGTGCTTCGCGCCCAGCTTGGTCGCAGCCGCGAGTTTCTCGTCCGAGGAAGAGAGCACGATGGTCGTCGCCCCAGAAGCAACGGCGAATTGGAGAGCGAAGATGGAGACGCCGCCCGTGCCTTGGATGAGCACGGTGTCGCCGGCTTTGAGCGGCTCGAAGCCGTAGATGAGGCCGTTGTACGCGGTAAGCGCAGCGCAGGGGAGGGTCGACGCTTCTTCGTAGGAGAGATGAGCCGGAATTTCGAGGAGGCTCTAGGAAAGACAATTTTGTCAATCTTCGGAGAACGGAGACAGGGAAGGGACACGCACATGCTCAGGGAATGCACGGTACTCTGCCAACACGCCATGCGACGCGCCGCCGAGTGCGGTCTTGGCGATTTCGGGCGTCATCCCCTCCGCGTGATGGTGGTCGAGGAAGAAATTGGACACGACGCGCGCGCCGACTTTCCAGGTCTTGACATCCTCGCCGATAGCGACGATCTCGCCTGCGCCGTCGGAGCAGGGAACGACGTTTGGAAGCAGGCTGTGCGGTTATCAGTACCAAGACTCCACGTAAACTGGGGCGCGTACGGAGGTGGATACGTGCCGGACGTGACCATAAGGTCGCGGAACTGGGAGCAAAATGTTATCGGAGACAATCGAGTTTATTAGCCAAGTAACGCGCACCTGCAGCGAGCCAGCCTTAATCTTGACCAAGACCTCGTTCGCCTTGAGAGTCGGCAGCGGCACCTCCACGAGAGCTAGGTTATCGAATCCCGTCTGTGGCCAAATGGCCATGCCAGTGAGTTAACATCTTTGGGCTGCGAGTGGAAGACGCACCCCTTGGACGGTGTACTGCTTGAAGCTCTTCGCCATTGGCGTCGTCGTATGTGGAGAGAGCAGAGGATTGCACCACCGGCTCTCACACAACGGCTAATATATGGTCCAGGGATGTGACGACATGATGGATATGGTCCGCGGACTTGCGGGGTCCCATGCCACTGGATGAGCTGCGCTTGCGGCTTGAATCGGTGTTGATGGAGGCTCAATGGCACGGCGGTAGTAGTGGGGAAGTAAAGCAAGACAACCGCTCCTTGCTCCGAACACCCATCTCTCCTCTTCTCTCCCTCTTCCGAAATCCCGATCATTTGATGGCTTATGAGAAGACAGAATTGGTGATGAACCAATCGCGAGGGTTCCGGCTTGACTTCGGCATTTGCTTGGCCGCGCGTTTGAAGCGTTAAGAGGAGTGTGTCACTCCCCCAGTGCATTGAAAAAATAGGATGTTTTTTGGATAATTGGATTTTTTAGTAAGCATATGTTAGCCCCAAAATAGTCAGCCATTTTGGGCTATACATCTTCGATAAATGTTAGCAGGTTTTAGTGGTCCTGATAGAGTAAGGATCATGAACAAAAACTGTACTCAATATCTAAATAGTATCTATGTCCAAATATGGTTGCTATTTTCCGGTCAAGAAAGCGGTGGAATAATTGTGCCAATTTTGTGCCCAAGATAGGACCCTCTCCCATTCAAAAGCCCAAGATACAATCGAGATGTTGGGCCATTTTTCTGTGTTTATTCTTTCCATATAAATACAAAAAAAAGTCAACTATTGGGGCCAAGATATCAATTATATCCAAACTCTGTTTTCTGACCAAGATCTCCACTCAATCTGGTCCACTATGATGCACTAGCTTCTGGTCAAGATCTATGACCAAAAAGAGGTGTCCATTTCTTGGGCTCATCTAGGGTCCAGGGTGCTAAAAAATCCAAAAATCATCCCGTTTTTTAACTAACTTGCGGAGTGTGTACCTTGAAAAATTCACGGTTAAACGGAGCCAAAGAGAAGGTACCTCCATTCAGTCAAAATTGGATGACAAAACACGTAACCTCATGAGAAAAATTGTGACACGCCTGCTCTCGACACCCATCACCATGGGGCGACGCCTTCTCCTCGACCTACCGCTGGAGATTCTGCACGAGACACTCATGCACCTGCCCCTCGACGCGCTAAAGGCCGTTTTCCGCACGGGAAATCGCGTTTTACGCGACCTCATCTCCACCTCCATCCCGCTCGCGTACAACATCCAGCTCGAGATGTGCGGCGTAGAAGAAGACCGGCGCGCGGCAAGGATTTCGAATGCCACTACTCTCGAACGCCTAGCGAACCTCCTAGTCCGCGAAAAGCAGTGGCTCAGCCTGCGGCCAATAACCGTGGACCCACAAAAACCCGAAGAGTCGAGGATTGAATTTGGCATGCCCGCGGAACCAGTCGAACTCTACGACCTGGTCCCGGGCTCAATGCTCGTCTGCGACACGGAGGACACCAGCTTCAACACTCCGCTACCGACTGCAATCAAGGCTGCCCTTCTCGCTCCGGCGACGAGGGACATAGCCCAGATGCCGCGGCAATTGTGGAACACTGTGTACGAAGGGGACGCTATCGTTGCGTTCTCTGCGCGGCCAGATCAAAATCTACTCGCGATAGCCACTCTGTAAGCTCGTCGACCTCTCATTTATGCAAGGACTCTGACTGAGAGCGATACAGTGCGAGACTCGCGACCGACGCGAACAAAGCTGTGCTCACTCTGCTCTTCCGGAACCTCTCCGAAGGTCTCCCGCATTCATCGGCTGCTCGATCTGCGATCCACATCCGCGAACTGGCAATCGAAGGGGACGAGGACGACTTTTGCCCAGAGGCTTCACTTGAAGTATCCGGCACCGCTGCTGTCTTTGCTTTCGAGTATTTCAGCGTCGACAATAACGAGTATCAGACAGAGATGCATGTTTATGACTGGACCACTGGCCAACTTTTACTTGTAAATAGTTCGTATTTTCTGTGCGTCGTCGCTGACAAAATCGACAGGAACCGATCCCAAACACCAGCGTCGGCTTCGCCTTCCTCTCACCAACGCTGCTCATCATGACTGACCATCCGCGGAACCAACTCACAGTCCTTACTATCCCCCCTTCGCCGGCGACCGCATCGAAGCTTCCCGAGGCACGACTGGTCTCATTCTCCCTACCGCATCTCAAACCCGGCTTCGAGATCAGCGAGGACTCGTTCCGCTTTCGTACCGAGAATCCGCCAGCGGTATCCCTCACCGACCACGCGCCGCCCGTGCTGGGGATCGAAGCACCGCCCTTCGTTCCGCGAGTCGGCGAGGGGATCTTGCTATTCTCGTACGAGACGTTTTTCGTGGAGCCTAGGACGGATGACCTGCACGTCATCAGCGGGAGGCGCGAGCACCTCGTCGTCCTCTCGCGCTCCGCCTTGATTCGCGCGTTACAAGCCGTATCCACAACCACCGACTCGGACGCCACCGGCGTCGTTCCCTGGTCCGACTGGGGCCCGACCTGCGCCAGACTCTTCACTCCCGAAGAAATACCCGGAGCGACGCGCACCGACATGGCCGCAGCCGGCTGGCGCGTCATCAGCATGGACTCGGAAGAAGATACGGATGGCGAGGGGGTGCCGATCCGGGTGCTGGATTTCTCGCCGGGTACTCTCGACAAATTACGCACGCGGAATATCGCCGGCACGGGCCCTCCGAACGCAGGGCTGTTCATCGCGGACAAGACGATCAACATCATCGGCATCGACCTTGTGGAGAACTGCTCGGATGGCACATCCCGCAAGGAGGTGATCAGGCTTGAGAGCGGCGCTCGCGCGCGGCTCGTCGGACCCGCACCCGCATGGAACCGTGACCCCGCCGACGCAGACGCCGAGTCGTCATCGTCCGATTTCGCGGAGCGCCAGGAGGCGTCACCGTTTGTCGAGCATCCCTTCGAGTCCCATTTGGAGTACGCTGAGATCACGTCGTCCGACCGGTATGAGTTTGAAGCAGTGCATATCACGAGCACGATGATAGTGGGGATATGGGTGCGTATTTCGCGAGCCTCGTTGACGCATGACTGAACCCGCATTGCTGTTCTCCAGGAGAATGAAGACGCTTCTATAGAGAGTGCGCAGTTACTTTACTTTGGATAATAGGTTTTCTAGAACCTTGGCCAAAAAGTGGTGATTTATTTATCAATTCGATGGCCAACAGACTACAGTTGGCCCCGGCTAGTGCTAGATGAACAGGCCCGGAATCGTACGTTCCTGAGATACTTAAGTATATACACAGTTTCGACGAGGTAAATACACTGGCATGCAGTCTCTGCAGGACTTCAAGAGAGCGAGCTTTCTGACCACATTTGGACAGGACGGGCTCGATGGCGGAATGTCCTCGGAGTGGAATCCGAATTTGAACTTGAACCGGGACCGTTTGATGTATGGGTAGGAAATTGAAATTGAATTTCCTCCACGGCTTGACCTGAATTGTTCAAAGGCTGAGACTCTTCTGCAGCAGCTTTCCCCAGACTCGGATCTGAGCTCGCTGGAGGACTAGAACTTCTGCTTCGATTTCGTGGTTGTAATCGTCGAGATTTCCGCGCCGCGGACGTTGCCATGAGCCGGGTACCAGACCTTTTCCTCCTACAGCTCCTGCATTCAAAGTCGCAATAAGCTCCGTCTAGCCACTGGTCAAAGTCCGCATCGACAAGCGTCCGTCGGAGACAGCGCGGGCATTGGTACAGGTCCCAAGTGAGATAGTGTGGAGCCGCCGGCGTAGCAGGGTGGACGACAGGTAGCAATTGCAAATTCTGGACCCCTGGCGCCGAGATGCTTTGGTGAATGAATGGTACTTGTGCTACCATCTCTTCCCAAAAAGACTCCGGAGCAACTGGCGCGGCCTCTGCTCATGAAAAAATATCAATGCGCGATTAGCTAGCAAGGTATAGTAGTAGCTGCTTCCAGCACTCACCAGTGTCCCCATCGGCTGGAACGTGTGGACCTGCATACATGCCAGTGGATGCTACTAGTAGGAGGGATATCGTTGGAGATGAGAGTAGAAGATG
The DNA here is from genome assembly GCA_014461115.1 of Mycena chlorophos. NCBI lineage: Eukaryota > Fungi > Basidiomycota > Agaricomycetes > Agaricales > Mycenaceae > Mycena > Mycena chlorophos. The sequence goes on along the minus strand of JACAZE010000002.1, from coordinate 269,115 downwards.
AGAGGGAGAGGGCTGTGTGGAAGCTGTGTGAGCAAGGGTACCCGAGCTGATAGCCGCCTATGTAAAGGAAGCCCGCAGGCTATGCAGGTTTCGACGAGCACAGCGCGCTCATTACTTTTTGGCCAGGATTTCTTGATTCCTCTCTCCCTCGCATCTCGGCAGTAAGCAAAGAGAAAAGGCAAAGTACCAGCCGGTACAGTATACATACACCGATTCGGAATCAAAACATACAACAACGAAGAAGCATACAACAACGAAGAATCATGCAACAACAACCACCCCCTCCTCCCTTCACCTTCTCACAACCACCAACAACCCCGCCATGAACAAAACACCCGCCAAACCACCCGCAGCACCCAGCACCGCCCAACGCGTATACATCGGGAACGCGCCAGCGCCCGTGCCCGCACCAGACGACGAATACGTATACAACACCACCGCAGCTACGAATCCCACCACTGCATACACGAGGAACACCAGCGGCAGCGAGAGGATCAACGAACGAGACTAGACATCGGGATGAGTAAGCGATTACGTCACCAGAAGACCCCAGGAAAGAAGACGCACCGAAACGAGCAACATCCCCTCCCCACGCGCCCCCGCCCCCGCCTGCGCCGCCCCGGACCCAAAACGCACCGCGGCGGGGTCAAACCTCAAAGCGCCCGCGAAACGCGCGCCTTGATCCTTGCCAGCCACTCCCAGCACGCCCAAATCGACGACATCGACGTCGCGCTTGAGCCGGAAAAGCGCCCCGAGTCCCGCAACCACGGAAGCGCCCGCGAGGACCGCGACGACGAGCACGATCGTGCGCGTTGGCGGTAGACGGTCCAGCCCTGGGAGCGACAAGAAGGTTATTGAGGTGCTGAGCAGGATGGCGGCCTTGGTAAAGGGAAGAAGCGCGGAACTTTGAGCATTTGCGGCTCGAAAGAAAACGAAAGGGGCAAGGCGATGAAGGAAGAAGAACAACTCACCAGCAAGCACGTACACGCCCCGACGACGAGGATCGGGAGCAGGTTCTTCCGCAGCCTCGCAACCCCACGTTCCGCATCTCCACCAACACCAGCCCCAGCGTGCCTGTCGTAGAAGAGGAACGGCACACCGAGCAACACACACGAAAGCAGCACGTCGACCGCCTTGCGCGCAAAGCCCGGGGTCCGGAAAGCACTCTTCGTGACGCCGCTGCCGACGAACGAGTCGACGGGAAGCGCCTTGTGCGGGCGGAAGTGGTGCTGGCGCCACAGCGCAAGGCGGAGCATGATGCGCGACACGACGCGCGTGAGTACGACGCTCTGGATGCCGTTCTCCGGCTGCGGGGCGTCTACATAACACTCGTCAGCCCACAAACACCAAGCCGACAACAAAGATAGAAAACACACCTCCGAAAGACCGCAAAAGCGCCAACAACTCCTGACACTCCTCCTGCGTGAACGGTGGCGGCAACGCCTGTTCCTGCGGCGGGAGCAGCCTATCCGTCCACGACCACGTCAACAGATTCATCGCCTCCCGCCGGACAGTATACGGCACGACCGAATGCGCGGGGTGCGACTCCATGTACGCCCAGTATCGGTATTCCATATCCAGGTCTGCGTATCGTTGTCAGCATCAGCATCGCTCAAAACGCGAAGGAAAAACGCACGATCTTCAACCCCAGACACACCATCCCGCGCCGCCACCTCCCGCTTCGCATGATCAATCGACCACCGCGTCAGCCCCAACTCCGCGATACTCTCTCCCCTCCCCGCACGGCCCTTGCCTTTGCCCCCTTTGCCCGTGCCCTGACCCTTCCTCTGCGGCACCGCGACCTCCCGTAACCAAAGCTCCGTCCTGCCAGCGAACACCACTTGCTCCGCGTCCGCAGAGTACCCCAACGCGCGCCCAACCCTTGCGAGCACCACAGGCACACGCAGATCCGCATCGGTGGTCACGCGCAGCGTCGGGTGGACGTAATACACGCCCAGCCCGTCCGGAAGCGCGTAGACGAGCCACCCCAGGTCGTGTAGGTTCTGTCCCTGCGTGGAGGGGTCGTCGTTAACGGCCGTAGAGTGGTATTTCCGGTGGTGGTGGTGGTGGTGGTGGTGGCCGTTAGACGGGGGAGTGAGTGGACGGCCGAGGAGTGGGCGGTGTTCGCTAGGGGTGTGTTAGTCTGGAAGTAGACGACGTGGAGCGTGGGCAAACGTACTCGGTGGACGCCTCCTGCTGTAACATCCGCTCGAAGAACTCGCGATTCGGGCTCTTGTCGCCCGAGTACATGCTATGAATAGACCTTCCGACCCACGTCAGCAGCACATCCGACAGCGGAATACCACACGACGTACCCAAACGGCCCTTGTGGGAACGGTATCCCAACGGGCATAGGGACCGGGAGCGTCGAGAAGCGCGGCTCCTGTACCGGTGCTTGTGCTTGTGCTTGCTGGTCCGCAAAACCCGCACCGTAGCCCGAATCCATGGGCTCTTCGACGTCGACGACAGGAATCGGTCTAGACGGGCGCGTCAGCTAATACGAAGAAGAAGAAGCAAGCAAAGGAATGGGCGGGGCACACGTACACGAGGAACACACCGTCGTCGACGGTCCGTGGACGCATCGGCGGGTCGGCGAAGGGGTCTTCCTCGGGGTTGCTGTATAACTCGGGGTTGCTGTATAACGAAAAACGGTCAGCTCGAGGTAGGAGCGGAAAAAGAAGGAAAGAAAAGGAAGAAGACGCACGCAACAGGCACAGGCACAGGCATCGTCCGCCCAACACCCACACCCTCGTCCTCGCGCCACACATCAGGCACAGGCACCACCTCGTCCATGTCCATATCCTGCAGCTCCTCCACGGGTACCGCAACCGGAGCCGCAGCAGGCGCGTTCGGGATGGGGATGGGGATAGGCTGCGAAGCAGTCGCAGTCGCCGCCGACTCAGGCACCGGCAGAGTGTCCACCGTAACCTCGCCAATGGGCACGGGCTTCGCGTCGTACGGGAACGGCTCCGCCTCCACCTTCGTCGCCGTCGCGCTGCGCCACTGCTCCTCCGCCTCGAGCGCCGTTCGCGTTCCTGGGACGACGGTGATCGTCGAGTTCGGGGAGATATCTTCGGCGGGAGGGGCGGGCCGAGGGACGATGTCGAAGTATGAGATGTTCGAGAAGACGGGTGCGGGTTCGGTGTCGGCATCGATGGCCGGCGCGGGAATGGGCACCGCGATGAGCGTTGCTGGTTCCGGTTCCGGCATCGATGGTGCGGGAGCTGCGGGGGCAGCTTCGGGCTGGGGCATACCGACGGGCGCGGGCGCATCCTCGACGACGACCGGGACCGGGGTAGCGGCGACGACCACGCGCTCGACGACCGGGTCGGGAACGACACCGAGCTGCTCAGCCATGGGCTGCGCACTGGCGACGACAGGCTCGTTCTCGTCCGCATGCATGTGCATGTGCATCTCTTCCGGCTCGTCCGTGAATGCGCCTGGGTTGCTGCTATCGAGGACCACCGCCGGCGGCACGTAGCCTCCCTGTGCCTGGGCTGCAGGGGCGGCATCTTCGACAGCGACGACGTTAGCGAGCGGCGACGGCCCTACAACGGCATCCCTCTGCGCCTTGTCTGCAGCCTCCTGTGCGTTTGCTGCGTCTTCGCGGACGGGCGATTCGGAGATGGGAGATGGGTAGGATTGGTATTGGGACGCGATGGGGAGGAGGCGCTTGATTGCGGGTGAGGGCTTCGGCGACGGGGAAGCGCTGTCGGTGGCGTCGCCGTTGGTCGTACCGTTTGGAGCGGCTTCGGGAGTTGGGGATGGCTCGACGGAAGCGGAAGTGGGCTCGACGACGGTGGGCGCCGGTGCCGCGTCATCGACTGCGGGAGCAGCAGGTGCTTGCTCGACCGCAGGCACGCTTTCCGCAGACGCAGGCGCAGGCGCAGGCGACGCCGCCGTCTGGCCGTTAAGAGACGTGGTGGACTTCTTCGCGTCCGCGTTCCGGGCGATGGAACCAGACCCAGTCGACGAACGACGGGAGGTGTCATCTCCGGGCACCGCCGACGGCGTCGACGGCCGCGAGGTGTTGCCGATGGCCACGACCGACGAGGCGCGGCGCATGACGCCGCCCATGCGCGAGCGGAACGAGGGCTTGGCGGGGCTCCCGGGGCTGGGGGGTGCTCATGGCGGGTGTGTGTTGGTGGTGGGAGGGGAGGGCAAGGGGGGTCCGGGTTGGAGGTGCGTTAGAAACGAGGTGGGTGGGTGTGCAATGGATGCAGTGGGATGGGATGAAGGGCGAGCGAAGCTTGCTTGTTGTGCCCGCGAGCTTGTGTGGGTTATATAACAAGCTGCGCGACGGGGCGACTGCAGCGAGGCGTACGCTCCACGATAATCTCGTCAGGCCGTTTCATAGGAGGATGACGGACACGTGGCGCTGATACTGGGGTGCGAGGCCGTGAAGGACGTGAAGGAGGGTGACCGCGAGCATGGGCTAGCTCAGGCCGAGGTCGACGCCATGCAGCGCAGCCTGGCCACGACCGCGAAAAAAGCGAAAGCGGGGGTTATGCGCTGGCGGAGCAGCGGAGTCGGGGGCGCAGGCCATGAGGCCGACGTTCTCGAGGCGCGTGGGGACAGGTCCGAAGGTGCGTGGTTGCCGACGTGGATGGGAGTGGGAGAAAACGAGGCGCTCGTTAATCAGTCACCGTTACTCTCCGACGTTCGCTCTCTCATGTTGGCACGAAACAGTGCAGCGGAAATCTATCCTGCTGATTCGGATTTGAACCAAGCAACCATCCCGATGTATTCCGCGTATTAGAGAGGGTCGAGGGTCGATGAGGCTGCTGTTCTCCCCACCTTGCTTCCTCCCTCTCCAGTCAGTAATCTGCATCCGTCATGGTCCTAGTGGAGGAGGGTGTGCGGACTACAACAACGGGGACCTTTCCACCCGCTTCAGACACAATCCAATGGGAGCAAATATCGAGAGCATGGGCGGAAATCGGACCCTTGACACCTCGAGCTCTTCCGTACGCAGCACCATGCTCAGGAGATTTAACGCCACTGACACTAGAGTATGCCAGCATAACGCCGGAGCCATACCCACAGACTGTTGTAATGGTCTATGAGCGTGAACCGACGCCCGCGATCTTCGAGCTGGCCACCCTCCCAGGCAAACTTACTACCACTACTACTCGACAGGAAACCGTAACGTCGACTACGACCACTCTAGTCGGAACTACGCCCACCACGACGCATTCCCTGTCGGGGACTACAGGTGCTAACTCCTCCGACTCGGGGCTTGGGTTCCCTGGGCCGACTTTTCCGGCAGTGCCAGTGTCCGCGCTCCAGACGTCCCACGCAATCCCATCTGGCACAGCCAGTTCCTCCCCATCAGCGTCAAACCCGGCATCCACCGGCACTCCCGCAAAATCCATCCCAAATACCACCCACCGGCAGGCCCGGGCCGCACTGATCGGCGGCGCCCTCGCAGCGTCGCTCGTCCTCACCTCACTCCTCCTCATCCTGGGCATCTGGCTCTGGCGTCGTCATCGTCGCAGACAAGCACTGCTCGCTTCAAGTTGGGACGATCTCGAGGCCCGGCCAACCCTTCAAGTCGCTCGCAACAGCGTCGAGCCACGAGCGCCGGCTCCATCCGAGTTGATGGTCGACGCTTCGGAAGAACTCGGAACTGCGGCATCGCGGTTATCCGTCACCTCGGCGGCAGCAGGCGGTACGCCAGCCGAAAAGGCTCCACAATTAATTCCGCCTGAGCCTCAGGCTCTTGATTTTGTCGTCGGACAAATCGTTTCCGCGGCAGAAACGCAATCACCACCGGCAGACTCGAACGCCGACGCAGCCTCTACTTCGAGCGGCTCGGAGTCCGAGCCTCAACCGATCAACCACCGCCAGTTCCGCGCTCTGATACATCGCGTGCAGGAATTGGAAGCGCAGGCTAGGGCGGCGCGTGCTGAGACCGAGATGCCAGTGGAGCCGCCCCCACGGTACACATAAGGAGAGATTATAACCGGCTGGCTATACTGCACCACATTAGTCCGTCACACTGGCAACCCTGATCACTTGTTCAAACTGCTGTATTCTTTTTTCAAAAAGTCCCGGTGCAAGATATGGCCGAGTCGGGCCGAACGAGCCGGACTGATGCCGCAGCCGGCCGAGTTCAGCGGCCAACCAGCCGGATCGGAGTGATTCTCCCGAGGTGATAGCCGCAACATCCTAGCAACAGGTTTCATCAGTGATCGGATTTTAGATTCGGGCCGACTGATGCGGAAGAGCAATCTATCAGACACTTTCAGCAAACGGTGCGGCGGCACCTCAGGCGGGACTGAAACCAGGTAACCATCCTGTTTGTTACCTTACGCCTCATACTACTATTTCATATATTCGAGGGGTCAACGTTAACGAGGCTAGCGCTAGCGCTGCTGCCCTCGCTCTCATCTCGGCCTCCTCTCCTTTCAAGTTCAAGCCTTCCATGGGGTCCCCGAAGTCGGAATCCCCAACCAACGGACCCATTACAACGACAGCAACTCTTCCTCCGGGTTCAAATGTGAAGGAATGGGATCGAATCTCGAGAGATTGGGCGGAGGTCGTATCTACCGCAGATTTTCCGTACGCAAACATTTCAGGAATCGAGTGTTAAAAACACGATTGACGTCCCCACCCAGCCCAACGCCAGAGTCCTACACACAGACTGTTATAATGGTCTACGAGCTTGATCCGGATTTCTCGCTCCTCGAGCTGGACACCCTCCGAGGCGAAACGACTCGGACGACTACGACTAGTACTCAACAGGAAACGACGACTACTCGAGTCGAAACTACTAGGACTTTGGGTATTGGCGGTCCGCATATCTCGTCGTCGCAGTCCCTAACGACAAGTTCCCTGTCGGGTACAATTGGTGCTATCTCCTCGGCCTCGGAGTCCGGGTCGGCAAGGTCCTCCTCGGTTTCTACGGCACTGACAGTGTCAGCGCCTCAGTCGTCGCCACCAAGCTCGTCTCCCCATGAGACTGGCACAGCTAGTTTCTCCCCATCAGCTTCGGCATCCGCTTCTCCCGCCAATTCAAAACCCAGTGCCGCATGGGCCGCACTGATCGGTGGCGTCCTCGCGGCGTCGCTTGTTCTCGGATCAATCACCCTAGCCGTCTTGCTCTGGCGTCGCCACCGTCGTATACAAGCGGCGCGCGCCTTGGATGAGCTCATGGTCCGGCCCAGCTCCCGATTACGCGCCGATGATGCGGCCGAACGCGGGAGCTTTGGGGTCAATGAGAAAGCCGGCGTGCCGACTGTCAATGGCCGGTACACCATGAGTAGCGCTCCGAAAATCCAGCTACGTAGTCCGACTATCGATGCTCGGGCGTCCGCAGTAGAAGCCCAGCCTGTAACTGATGACCACGAGAGAGTGTTTTCGGATTCTAGCAGCGGGGCCGAGCCGAAGCCGATTGGTCATCGTCAATTCCGTGCCTTGGTGCAACGCATGGAGGAGCTGGAAGCTCGGGTCCAGGAGACCGAGATGGAGCTTCCACCTGATTATAGCAGCACGTAGGAGTACCGATCCAAAATTTTGCTTTTGCCTCTGGGCCGAATCCTGCCGAGCTCAGCCGCGATTCGGAGCGTGTTGTCAAGAAGTACGGCATCTCTCGGTTGCCATCAAATGCGACAAGGCTCACAGCGGCAGGTGTCTCCGCATTGATCCGATCCCAGAAAATATGATCCCGGCCGTCGGGTCTTTGCCGGCCCAAAACATCGTGTTCTTCTCCATATAGGCGCAGGTGGGACTCGAACCCACGACTCGGGTTCCCGAAGTGTATCTCATTGATGCATCACGTCATCTTTGCGCCTTCTCTCCGCACTGTCATCTTCCCGTCCCGCGCCGGCGGAGCTTCTCCCTGTGCGTCAACATCTCCATCCATCCAACAACAGCATCTCGACAAGAGGAGAGGCCGTTCTTCGTCTCCCGGGTACGGTGCCAGCCCGGCAGTGCTGACACTGGCAGTTGCGCTCCTCTTGGACTTAAGCTCTACGTGCGTGAAACTTGCACTCCCCCACATAAGCCCACTGTGCATGCTAGTCCCGGCTGCGGAAGATATGCTTCTCTACTCTCGTACACGAAAATCAGCGGCAACCGCGAAGAACTTCTCTCGCCTGGGGTCGCCGTTGATTTCGGTCTCCCCATCTAAACACGTCTTCGCTCCTCGGGTGGATACTTTCATCGTTTCGCTGCCAGATGGCGCGCCCGGTGTTCGTCGCGTTCTTCCTGTCATAAAGAGGCCTACTTAGGCTGATGTCGCCCACACAGGCTACGGAGAGCAGAGTTGCCGTACCTACGGCCTCGACTGACAGTGCGGGGAGCCATACCGTACGGCGGGCATATGATTCCCCGCGGGGCTTCCTGAGGTAGACAACAAAGTTCTCGGAAGACCCTCGCTTATTGGCGGATCCTAACTAGGCAGGTATAAACAGCCTTGTCGTCGTGCATCCTCTCCGTCCTTGGCAATCACCCTCCTCCCTCTTTCGCCCATCCCCAACTAGCGCAGGGTAGAAAATGCCTTCAGGCTCGACGTCCGTCTCCGTCGACATCGCGACCTCGACGCTTGTCGCGCTCTTCGTCGAGTGCATCATCTATGGGATGTTCATCCTCCTCTTTGCACTGGCGATGAGCGTCCTGCTCGGGAAGCGAAAACGCCGGACCAGCGGGACGCGTCCGCTCGTGGGCGTCTCCATTACCATGTTCATATTAGCCACCATTGTAAGCATCTCGTCCCTAGCATAATATTTTCCCGCTGAATACCGAATCTAGCATGTGGGCATCGACCTCCGGCGCGCCATGGACGAGTTCCTGTTCGATATCGACATCTCTCCCGTTGCTAGCGTCAATTATCTCCTCAAGAGTACTGCTTACGCGATGCAAACAATCGTCGGAGACGGCTTCATGGTTTGTAGCTTTTAGTATCTCTTTTTCGTATTAAATAATATCGTTTAGATCTACCGTGTTTATCTTGTCTGGAACGGCGACAAGCGCATCGTCTTCCCTCTCATCGTGTGCCTCATGGGCGGCATCGCCGTCGGAGCCGGCGCTCTCCACTCCTTCGCCGCAACGAAAGGCGACAACGCCGAAAACCCCCTCTTCCTCACAGCCCTACACAACTGGATCGTCTCGTTCTTCTCCATGACGTTGTTTACCAACGCTACCTGCACCCGTACGTTTTCTCCTTGAACGCTCTGCTGGGAGAATAAATTACTGAATTCCTAAAAGTCCTCATCGCCGGCCGAATCTACATGATCGAGCGCGCAACCCGCCAAACCACCAAAGTCTTCGGCAACCGCCTCGGGCCCGCAATCATGATCATCGTCGAATCTGGGTCCATTTACTCCGTCGCCCTTGTGCTCCTCCTGGCGCTGTACGTCAACAATAGCTACGCGCAATACATCGTCCTCGACGCTGTGAGCCTCTTTGAATCTCCATAATTGAGTGAAAACTAACGAACCAGCAGGAAGTCCAAATCGTGGGCGTCGTGTTCACCATGATCATCGTCCGCGTCGGCATGGGGTTGTCGTCGGACATGACGACCTACGCCGCGTCGCAGTCCCAATTTCGCGGTCATGGCACCGGCAAGTCTGGCGCGTCAGGCGGACGTTCGGTCCCTGCGACGTTGGAGCTCACCGCGCGTGGGCCGGGTGTTCATGTGGAGACTTCACGGGAGGTTAAGAGTGACGTCGAGCAGGATGGCGAAGGTGTTTATGCGACAAAGGCGGGGAGTATGTGGGCTGGGGATTCGGAGGTGTAGTGAGATACGCAAATTTGGGTTGTTAATTATTGGATTTTTGCGGTATTCTTTTCTCCATGGTGGGTGCCCGTCAAAAGCAGATTGAGAAGCAGCAGCAGAGGGAATACGCCGTGTATACTCTGAAGACCATTATATTGATTTCGTCTTGAAATACTTTAGATCACCAGCGTGTCAGGCACTCATTCGCAAAGTGTTACCTGCTGGCAATGTGTAAGGCTCCAACCTTTTCCGTGTATACAATTGTATACACGGTTATAAACGTTTAAATGACCTTTTATTGTACGCGGCCGCATACACGATAAAAAGAAACAAAAACAAGGTTTACACAGTTTTGCTCGCTAAGTTCCTCCCCGGCTGATTTTGCTGGGCACATGGCGTCCATTGGCCTCTAGCAAACCTTCCACCTGTACCACAGAGTGTCTTTTCACCAAATAGAAACGCATACGTGGGATCTGAGTCCCATTCCAATGTTAAGAGGCCTGATAAACTGTCCTTCCAGAGGTCCCATCGCGCATACAACGGCCTAATTGCTTCAGAAACCAACCTACACCTCTGCTGGATGAGCTATAAGCATTTCACTAGGTGAGCATCAGTCCAGCAAGGTATTCCAGTGCCAGCATCAGTCATCATCAAAATATGACGGCCCAAACCGTGTTAAACGTTTAAAAACGGTTTATAAACAGTTTTCAACCTTTTCCGTTTGTTTTAGGCCTTCCCATACACGAAAACTAAAAGGTTGGAGCCTTAGCAATGTGTGAAATCGTCGTCTCCATATCTGTAAGAATGTACCAACAATTATGCTGTAGTAGCTTTTCAATTTCCTGAATTTACCTTGTATAATACTGTATTTATAAATATCACCCTCGTCGACATTCGATTGTTTGGCAGTCCCGTACCGAACGACCGCAGTGGTCTACGCGTTCTTTCGATGCCTTGAAGACGAAGAAACCTCGAACAGAAAGCTTCACCCGCATTTTCTCATCGCATAAGCACCCTCACACTAAGCAATACTGTACCAACTACACAAATACTTAACCCCACAGATCGTCTCCCTGGCACCGTCACCAATACGAATACTCCTGCACCCCAACCCGCCCGCCCGCCCGCCCACGTCCACCAACCCCACCACACTCAAGAAGAAAGGAAATACAAAAGCAGCGGCCGCAATCAGCCACTTTTCGCTTCTGTGTATACCAAAATGCGACTATTCGTCCCTCCGAGGAGGGACTACTTCGTCGTCGCTTGTTCCTTTCTCCGTCCTTCCGGGCTTAGCCGCTGGCTCCCGACGCTGCGGCATCGGGAGTGGCGGAGTCGCCGGAAGATGCATTGGAGCTCGAAGGAGTGCTCCCGTTCCCGGGCTCTTTCGGTAACATCCTCGTCGCCCTGACCCCGCCGAGCGCCACCGCTGCGAGCACCAAGAAGCCGGCATAGCCGCGCAGCACGTCGTGCGTCACCGAGAGCGCGAAGAGGGACGTCGCGATGGTGGGTGCGAGCGCGCGGAGGGACGTGCTGAGCGTGGCGGAGAGCCCCGAGACAGCGCCGACGTTGCCTCTGTTGGGGGAGGAGGCGAGCACGAAGAGGGAGGTCACCGCTACGCATGATTCGTTAGTATCTTGAGAGGGCGTGAAGGAGCGAGGGAAGGAACACACAATATGCGAAATACACAAACACCGAGCAGCTCAACTGCGCTGCGATAGCCAGCCAAACGAACGCGTCCACGCGTCCCGCGCGGCGCGCGAGAAGGTTGAGGACCGGATATGCAAGGAGCTCGAGGGTGATTGCGACGAAGCCGGCGGTGAATACCGTGCGGGCGCCGAAGCGGCGGATGGTCCACCCGCCGAGGGAGGCTTGGATGACGGCGTTGACGATGCCGACGGAGCCCATGAGAAGGCCGATGGAGTGCGGGCTGCGGAAAAGACGTATTGGGTAAGTATCGACGATAAGAAGACGAGAACGCGGACGCACAGAAGACCCAGCCCACCGAGCTCAATAGGCGTGGCGTAGATGATGGGGAGCAGCGCCGAGTGGCTCATCTCGGTGAAGGAGAGGAAACCGTGGTTGATGAGGGCGATGACGACGGGGCGCGTGAGCAGGGCGCGGATTGGGAGGCGTTCGTCTTCGTCCTTTGCGGAAGAATCGTTCGCCAAGGCCGTGGTGCTGGAGCTAGCTGAGGATTCCGATGGTGGGAGTAGCGGGGACGTCTCGGTTGGCGATAAATCGACGGCTTTTTTCTTCAAAGCGGAGGGAAGAGACTGATTGTCTGCGTAAACGAGCGGCAGAGAATGTAATAGAGCCAGGCACGCACCTCCTTGAGCCCGATCCAAGCCAGAACGAACGCCGCGAAAGCCACACTCCCAGCGACGGCGCAGGGGAGGAAGTACGGATGGACGCGGAGAAGCTCGATGTGCCCCAAGACAGAGTCAGGCCATTTCGTCGCGGGGTTTGCGAGGATGCCGCCCATCGCTGGTCTATCCACCATGCTCGTCAGCGATACCCTCCAGCAATTGGATAACGGAGAGCCACGCACCCAAGGGTAACCCCCGTACTCCACGTCAACGGCAAAAACGAGAACATGTCCGCGATATTGCTCTCGTCGCTAATCTCGCTCATCGCTGTACGCGCGACGCCGGTGTTGCCGTTGCCCATCCCCTGGACGCAGCGCCAGAAGAGCATGCTCCAGTAGTTGCTGCTCAGCCCGAAGCCGAGCATGGACAGCGCGAGACCGAGCGGGGCGAAGAGCAGGACGGGGCGGCGGCCGTAGGTGTCTGAGAGGCGCCCGAATTGGAAGACGGTGAGGGATTCGGCGAGGAAGAATGAAGATTCCTGGGGGGAGGGTGTTATTGGAGCGAGAAGGTGAAGGACGGAAAGGCAGGCGCACCAAGATGCCTGCGTAGAACCCGACTTTGGTCTCGTCGCCGTGGGTGACACCGATGTCCCGGACGAATTGGACGACGAACGGGTAGATGACGAGTGCTGGCGCGGTGACGTTCAGTGCGGGCCAAGGATGGCAGGCGAGGAGGACACGTACCGGTAACAGGCTCAGCGAACTGGACGGCCAGCAGGATGAAGAGCTGCATTTTCGGCATCGGGGTTCGTTCCTTGTGCGCGTCCTTTGCAGGCGCAGGGTTGTCGGACGCGTCGTTGGCGCCCGAAGACATGATTGTGGTTGTGAAGCTGAGGTCGAGATGGAGGTCAAGAGCAGAAAAAAGGGATGAGTCAGAGGTGGTGCCGAAGCCGCAGCACGCGTCCCTGCCAAGCTCCCCGCGGCCAAGAAGATGTTTATCTTGGGCGGATCGCCGGCAAAAGTAATCAATGCCAATCCAGCAGCCGTGCATGCAAGCACGAGCTCCCAACAAGCATATGTGCGCACGCATCCGTTCGATCCGAACCTTGGCCATCCGCAACCTCGTTACAATTTTGTTGCACATGGACATCTCAGGCCGCCACCGCGGCCTGCCCGCACTATACGAAGAGTCGCTGAAAACATTTTTGGAGGGACCATCAGGGCCGCCGCGGCGATCGCGGTCGCTGACCGATACCAAGTTGAGCTGAAAGCAGTGAAGCGGCAAGCCGAGCTCGGAATTCGTTCATCTAAGTAGTCAATGCCAGATGGAGCTCGTTTGTTTGGAAAGCTGGCTTGGGCTTGTTTAGCCCGGAAACCGCCACTCGACTTCAAGTTTTATCTTGGTGAACCAAAACTGACAATTTTGAGCTGCCACTGGTATTGGAATTACCGCGGCGCGCGCAAGAACACGGGTGTCACCTTGCCGGCCGAACCAGCCGACATTCTGCATCATATATCTGTCAATCTGCACCGCCACGCTGACACGCAATCTTCTCCTTTCCCTTCGCCTCTCAGGCTTTCCCCGCTCCGGTCGCCCGACGACCCAGCAACCAGCAACCCGCCAACCAGCAACCCCATGGCGATAGAGAACCGCGAGTACGACTTCCTAGTAAAGGTACGTCCGTCGTCGTGTGGCGTAGCTAGCTGGAGCCGCGAGCGAGCGAGGGCTGAGCAGGCGCGCAGGTCGTCCTCATTGGCGACTCGGGCGTCGGCAAATCGTGCGTGGTCTCGTCTACTCTTCGCGCTCTCCTACCCACACTGACCTCCGTGCAGAAATCGTACGTCCGAAGCCACGTCCTGCGCAGCTCACCGCGACTGACGTGCTTGGCGCTTGGCGTTGCTCGCTGGCACAGTCCTCTCCCGATTCACGCGCGGCGAGTTCAACCCCGACTCAAAGTCGACCATTGGCGTCGAGTTTGCGACACGCTCGATAGAGGTGGACGGGAAGATCGTCAAGGGTGCGTTCCCGCCTCCTACTCCGCAATACGCGTTGCTGAATATATCGGCTAGGCCAGATTTGGGATACAGGCGCGTCGGTTTTCCTCTCCCTTCCTTTCCTTCCCCCCAGCTCAACGTAACTCGCCCACAGCCGGACAAGAACGATTCCGCGCCCTCACATCCGCGTACGTTGCCCTACCCACACCCATCCCGCCAACCAACCAAGGACTTATCTCCACCAGTTACTACCGCGGCGCCGTCGGTGCCCTGATTGTCTACGATATCTCCAAACACCCCTCATTCGACGCCGTCCCACGCTGGGTACAGGAAATCCGGGACAACGTCAAGACTGCCGACGCGCAGAACATCGTGCTCATGATGGTCGGCAACAAGAGCGATTTGGCGGCGGCGGGGCAGCGCGCGGTGAGCACCGAAGAGGCGACGGCGCTGGCGGCGGAGCATGGGATGAGTTTTATGGAGACGAGTGCGTTGGATGCGAGTGGGGTCGAGGAGGCGTTTGGGAGCATTTTGGGTGGTGCGTCCTTGTTTCTTTTCGTTTTTCTTTTCGTTTCTTTCGGTGCATGGCTGACAAGACGTAAAGATATCTACCGCATGGTATCCCGCCGCCCGCCGGACGAACCCTCCGGTGCGCCGGCGGTGGACGCGTCGAAGTTGGCGGGCACGACGATTACGCCTAGTGTGGATAAGCCGCAGGGCGGCAAGTGTTGTTAGGTTCGGTGTGTGTGGTGTAACTTATGTATGTATCCGCCTCGCTGGCTCGTGTGTAATTTATGATGATACCTTGTCTTCATCCAGTTTTTTAGAGTCGCAACGGTCTTGATGCATGCTGTTCGTCCTGAAGGCAGACCCGGCCGAGTGGGCGCGTCACTTACTGAGCCCGCCATGCATATTCGTTGCTGCAGCATGATCGCATTGAAAGATCCATTCCGTTCGAAACGGGGGCCGGAGTCGTGTTGGTGGTTTAATCTCTTTTAGTGCACCGATTAAATTAAGCCCAGCTCAGACTGTTTTCTTTCAAGGTACAAGACAGGCGTCGCTTCGAATTCGCTCCGCCAACTGATATCGCTCGACTGTTGTGGAGGAAAGGTGTGAATAAGCACATTCAGCGGCTTCTCGAGGCAAAGCAACAACGATCACAGGACTAATGCCCCAGAGAAGGGTAACGTATTTTTTAGATGGGCTAAGTAGCTCCGAGTTGGCCTTCATTTTTGTACTTTGGTCAATTGGCCCAATTGGCCTGGGGCACAGGGGCAGGCGCACCTGGATATGAAGTTTGAAGCTGCTAGCCTGAGTGCTTGCATCCACTCTTTGAACCCATCTTCAAGTTACTCCTGGCAACTTAACGGTGCTCGTATCCCCTCCTCACAACGTCTCGAAGCTCTGTGAGTTAGTCCATGCCGGTGGGTCGATAATGAACGATGTGTTACGAGTAATTGGACGCCTTCGTTCGACGCGAAGGGCGAGACATGTTCAAGTTGTGGCCGCTGACAAGGCCATTTTTGTCGAGTGGGCTTTCCGTACACTGGCATGCGTCCGTTCCGCGCACTTGTAAATATTTTCTGGCGCAGTAAAGCAGAGAAAATGTGGGCTTTATGAAAAGTAATTTACACAGAGTTTCCAAATACACTAGGAACTTGAAATCTGGGAGCCTCCGCCTGTACTAGTTGCAGAGAGTGGCCAAATCCGCCAATTCACCCTGTCTGTCGACCCACTCGAGGCCAACATCTAAACCCCGAGGATTTGACAGCTTTCTGCCGTTCCCGAGCCAGGCAGAAAATGTATTCACAAGACCAGTGTCCTCCGCTCTATGACTTTTCAACGTAGTTCGTTCGGCTGCTTGTATAGCAAGCTCTCAACAGCCTCCTTGAAGTACTTCTGCCTGGTATGAAGCTCTAAGCAAACAAATCCCAACACCCACAGGACCACTCAATGCTGTAGAGAGGGGTGAAAGAAGAGTTCATTCTGTCTAGAGACTGGAGTAATTCTAACCAGGACCACGGAGACGAGTAGCACTGAGTAGAGGAAGGCAAATTTGGGACTCTGACATGGTTCAAAACTCATGGCTACGCACGGGTGATCATACGAGAGGCCAGCTGGTCTGTTGCAAGATTACCGTATCTGTAATTCTCGCGATCACTCAGATCCCTGCGCCTCCAGTAACCTCCAACGTATGCCCCGTCACATATGCAGCCAACGGGCTGGCCAAACTACGACAAAACATCAGCCAGGGCGACAAAAATGCGCGAATACGCACAATAACACCGCAGAAGCAGCCTCCTCCGGCGTTCCGCCCCTGCGCAGAGGGATGTACGGGCTCTTCGACGCAGCCTCGGGCGTCGTGGGCGTGGGCACGCCGAGCGCAACGTCTTTGCCGTCGATTTTGATACTCACTCCGGCGGATTTCTCCGCGGTGAGCCTGCGGACGGGACGGTGAGCCGCTGCGCAGCGCATAGAAGGGAATGAGGACGGCGCACCTCGTGAAGATCAACCCAAACGCAACGGTATTCGCGCGCACACCGAAGGGCCCCCATTCCTTTGCGATGGTCTTGGTGAATCCGGGTATCGCGGCTTTGGCGGCGGCGTAGTTCGCTTGTCCGACGTTCCCGTGTAAGCCCGACGTCGAGGAGACGTTGATGATTGAGCGGTTTTCGCGGGCCTCGGGCTGCAGAGGCGCTTAGCGTCGACGAGCGACAGGTCGAGTGAGTAACACACCTTCAGCCGGAAGTACGGCGCAGCCTGCCTCACGAGGCGGAACGGCGCGCGGACGTGGATATTCATGATGATGTCCCAGGCGTCGTCCGGCGTCGTGTGCAGCATCTTGTCGAAAGTGAAGCCGGCGTTGTTGACGATGTGATTGATTTTGCCAAAGTGTCTGTGGCCGAGGTCAGCGAGGAACATACATTACCGGAGGAAGGAAAGAGGAAGACGCACGCGACGGTCGCATCGACGATTTTCTTGGGAAAGTCGGCAGCCCCGACGTCGCCTGGTACGGCAATGGCTTCGCCTCCTGCGGTTTTGATCTCGGATACGACAGCAGAGGCCTTCTCGCCGTCGATGCTTCGCGGAGGGCAAGCGTCAGCAAGGAGAAATCGGCAAAGAGGTAGCCGGGGAGACGCACTCGCTAACGACGACCTTCGCTCCCTCTTTGGCGAACAGCAGCGCCGTGCTGCGGCCAATGCCCTACGCGATGCTGCCGGTGAGCAAAGTATGGGTACTACTCTAGTAACCCCACCTGTCCCGCTCCTGGTAAAACGCGTCAGCCCGTCGCCCCGAATTCGTTACGTGGCACGTACCGGTGATAATGGCCACCTCTCCAGCGAGCAAGCCGCGGCTGTGCGTGGTGCTGAGATGCGAGGAGACTTGCGCAAGTCGGTCGGCCATGGAGCTGGAAGAGAGGGAAAAGTGGGGACGGGATGAGGGAAAGAAGAGAAGCCGGATAGCCGGTGTCCTCGTGGGAGTGACAGCGGAAATGTGATCCGTTGCCCAGCGCTCGGCGAACTTGGTCGCCGGTCTTGCGCCGATTAACTTGGTCTTGTTCTTGTTCTGCCAGCGCGGTATCCAATATGTCTAGTGTTCTGTAAGTGATACAATTTATTCACCATAATTTACACTATTTCGATCGTAGTACTTGTACAGCGCTAGTGGCATCGCGAGTCCGTATATGCTACAAGAAAGACCTGGCCCGCTCAGACGATCTGCCCGCCGCCGGCACCACCCCCGTGCATAACGCCGGGACCGCCCCCTTGCATACCGCCTGGGCCACCCGCGGTCATCCCGCCAGGACCCCCGTGCATACCGCCGTTCACACCCCCTCCCCCATTCAACTTCTCAGACATTCCAGTGGAATCACGTCGATTCGCGAGCGCTTGCCGTAGCGGCGACAGCCCGGGGACGAGGATGAGCAGCGCGACGAGCAGCTCCGCCAGCGCCGCGAGGGGGTACCAGAAGTGCTCGTTGTTCTGCACCTTGTTGCCGATCCCCGCTGTCGGCGTCTGCTCGCCCGAGGCACGCTGGTGGACAGTCGCAGCGTAGAAGACCATGCGCATGAGTAGCATGGCGGCGACGCCGAGGAGGATGATATGCTGATTCCAACTGCTGGCTGGACGCCCGGATTGGCCGCGGACTGTGGAAAGATTGAGTTAAGGCGCGCGATATTAGATGAGGAACGTACGTGCGCGCTCAATGTGGATGAGCACAAAGGTGAGGAGGACGATGAGGATGGCCACCGCGAGGAAGAGGTATGTTCCCGCGTCGCTCAGCCGATCTCCGAGCTCTGTGCGCGACGAATCCGTCCCGTAGACGTATCCGATTCCAACAGCGCCGACGAGGATCGCGAGGAGCAGCAGCAGCTCCATGAACCGGCCCTTGTGTACACGGCCGAGGACACGGTGTACGGCGTGGTGGCCCTTGTTGCGCGCGCTGTCGATCTTGGCCAGACGACGGCGGTCGTGGAGCAGGCGATATGCGGAGAGGAGGACGGAGAAGAAGCCGATGTTGTAGAGTATGACGTAGGCGATTGCCATGTGCCTGTTAAACGCCGCGTTGTGGTGATTGTGGGCTATCGCTGCGCGTATGCTGAAGGATACAACGCGGAAAGTCGAGAAGATAGCGAGGCCGGCGAAGACCCATTGCCGCCTCCGGATCGTCTGGGCGATGTACCAGACCATGAGGCAGAAGTATAGGACCGCGAAGAGTATCGGGGCCCATTTGTTTTTTATTCCGAGGTCGGCGCCGTAGTTGGTCATGGCGGGCGTGAGGGATTAGTCGCGCCGTATTCTGGAGCGGTCCTTTAAGTATTCCAGTCGGAGTCGATGATGCTGTGGGGTGGTCATACGTGCACGGAGCATGGCGTCGCTCAAGTGGTGGAGCAGAAGAAAGCCTCGGGGCCGGGGATGACGAATCCACAGCTCATTGACAGCTGGCAGCGTGAGAGTCTTTGCCATCTCTTCCACAACCCTCATCGGCAATTAAGCGCCCAGGTACCACGCGCCTACCCGCCTGTATCGACGGCGTCTATATGCGGACAGGCTATCTAAACTTTTCTCTTCCAGTCCCCGTCCTAGGAACGCCATTAGAAGAAAAGCTAGTCTCGAAGTTGCAGCCCCGTCTTCGCATTCAAAGCTTAGACGCCCAAGCCTCGTGTGTGATAAGCGCCACTTCTCATTCAATTAATTGCAGCCTCACACGATAATCGCACAGCCTAAATCGCAATATAAAGCCAGCTTTTGGCGGTCTTCCGTCCCAGGATGCCGCCCCCCGCGCTCGACAAACTCCTATCCATGCTCTCCAGTTTCTCCATGGCCATCGCTGGCTTCGGCCTTGCCATCGCCCTCATATACGGGCACGCGGCGGTTGCGCGTCTCGGCGAGCTGTCGCTCGTCGTCGACGTCGCTCAGGCTCTTCCGCGGGATGCACCTGTGGGGGTCGCCCTCGTCGCTCTAGCTCTGGCCGCGTTCTTTTGTGTCGTGGCTTCCGTCGTCCACATCTGGCTCTGGCTTCGACGCTTGGAGCAGAAAACATACGCCAGTCGTCGCCACGATGTCGAAGCCGGGCCATCGGATGACTCAAACGAAAAAGCACCCGTCGACGCAGTTCCGCAAACATACTACGCTTGTATCGACTGCTCTCGCGTCTTCGACGAAGCCGATCTCCTTGCCGACCACCTCGAGGACGACCACCGCTGGGAACAACGTCCCCTTCCGCCCCCACCCCCACCCCATCGCGATGCGCATTTCAATTGCATGGATTGTCCCTTCACGACATTCACCCCCGCCGACCTGCGCAGCCACATGCAATCGGTGCATTTCTTCCAGTACACCATTGGATTTGCCTGTGTCGACTGTAGCGCGACGTTTGGAGACAAAGTCGCGCTACGGATGCACATGGAGGACGTCCATGCGTGGACCCGGGCTCAGCAACGGCCAATCTCGCCCTTCATGCCTGGAGCTATCCCGCTGAATATCCCTTGCTCGATCCCGGGCTGTGGCAGCATGTGTCTCGGATGGGATGCTTTGGATTCCCAGTTCGTTCCTTTCTCGATTCAGATTCACCATCCTCTGACTAATGGAATTATTTCACAGTATGTACTACCAACATGGAGTGGGCATGCCTGCTACCGACTGGTCCCGGGCCATAGCTGCCAGTGCGGGTGCCGCCGTTCCAAATCCCTCGCCGGCAGCCTTTGCGGCTTCGGCTTCGGCCGAATTTCCGCTGTTCTCGGAGTCGGAGCTCGAAGCACCGATCATATGGGACTCCGAGTCGGATTTTCGGCCGAGCCCGCTGTTAGAACCTTTGGGCTGTAATACCGCCGGAGCTCAAACGACGCGGGCCTGCACACCTCCCGCTCATCCTCAAGCTAGCGCGCACCCCTTGCCTTGGCCCGTCGCCAGCGAATCCTTCGTAGACTCGCGCATTGTGTGTGTCCCGCCGCTGAGGCATCCGCCTATCGCGAGTATCATCAACATGAACGTTAATGGTTTACTGCCGGGGACGCCAGGAAGTGTTGCCAGTCCCACCTCGCGGTTGGATTCTATGCGGAACCCTATGGTGATTTTGCCCGCCGGCGGCCCGGGAACAAGTACCCTTCCGGGTAATGCCAGCGTTGGCATCCCGCAATCGGCGGGATCCGAGCTGCTCGATCCAGTCAAAGACAGAGCAGGAGAATAGCGTCCGACTTCAAGTTGGCGTTCGCGAGTGCTGAGATGAGGAGGAGGAAACAAAAAAAATGGAGAGGTAGATGATTTGAGGTACGAGGCATTTGACAATGGGGGCGGAACTATTCCGTATGTAAAAAAAAGGTATTCATGGTAGCCTGCGAGCAAATCCTGTACCAGAACAAAAGGACCAATAGTTTTTTGTGCTAAAAAGGAGTAGTTTCAAAAAACCCCTAGTGAAATTTTGAGCAGCACTCAAAAGTATAGCAAAGTACCTAAGCAACACCAGCGCCCTTGGGATCAGCAGCTTGGTACGACGTCAGTTAGATGAGAAGGCACAGACAAATCACATACCATAGAAATGATTCACCAAGTTTGAGAGTTCGTTCATCGCCTTGACGAAAGGATCCTGGGGGTCCTGCGACATGGTGTATCGACACGCCATCGCATATTGGGCTAGCGCTTGGGTGGATCCCGTTCCCTCCGAGAAAACCCGTTGCAGAACAGCCAAGCGAGAGGACAGACCGATAATGTTGGGATACTGCGCGACTGAAGACGAGACTGCCTCCTTCCACGCGCGGCTGGCCAACGGGACGCAAATACGGTCATGGATGTGCTGTTGAACGCAGGTGGCGGCGCGAACTTGTACTGATGGGCTGCGCGACGAACGCCGTCCACGAGGCGTTCAGAGACCAGTTCCCGACGAAGATGCGCTGGATGTGGATAGCCTTGAACCCAGGGAAGGAGAGCGGGGTTGTGGGCGTCGGGCTCGCGGGCAGTCGGCGAAGCTCGTGTTCATACAGGGACGAGAGGAACGACCGTCGATTGTGGGATTCGCCAGCGTCGAGTGCGGGCACGATCGGAAGCTCGCCTTTGACGATCCTGCGAACCCAGAGGCTCGAGACCCTGGGCGCCAGCTGTTTGTCGGGGAGTTTGTAGGACAACTCGAAACATTCGACCAAGTCCTCCGAGGAGAAGTTTGCGCCATGGAGCGAGATCAAGGAGCGGAGGGTGCGTCCAGCCCATGCTTGCCAGGTGATCATCTCGTATTTGTGCGCCAGACGAGCGACGCCAAAGATAGCTTGCAGCTCCGAAGCCGGCATGTCTCGATCTTGGAGCACTAGGTTGCAGCCGCTGAGGAGGATGAGTTTGCGCTACGTTGCGGGAAGGACACGAGGGGACGCTGTGGCGGCTGCATCCCCATATTCCGTAGTCACACGCTGTCATACACACAGAATATCACTTGCCTTCCGCTTCCACGAGCCCCGCGCCCCGTTTCCCGCTCCGACGTACCCAACGCACGGCTCATAGAGGTATTTCATGAGCGCACCAAAATCTTTCGCTGAATCTCCAGCCAGGACGATGGGCGCTTCGTCCGACGTTCCCTCCACACACAAATCGCCCTGCGGCAGCTCAAACATACTAGCGAAAACCGGCGATGCCTGGGTAAGCAAGTATCGATGCACCTTTACCAGAGTCAGAGCACGCGGATGCCGGAGGAGATGCTTTTTACGCACTTTGAAAATGGTGTTTTCGACGCGAATGACGCAGAGCGGGTCGGCTTTCAGGTAGAACTCGGGGTGGCGGGTGGCCGGGGGAGGTATCTCTGAGATAGACTCGGATCTGGGTCGCTTCGCTGGGCGGACCGGAGAGGATGCCACTTGGGCGTCTTGCATGGTGACGGGAAGAGGCAAGACGGATCAGTAGTGAGTCAGCGACACTTCGGATCACGGCTGGCTCGTGAGAGATGATGGCCGAACTGATGGTCACACTCGACACAAGTGATTGTGACTGCGTGACTTCGCTTCTTGTCCCGAACTGTCATGCACACATTCGATCCTGAAAACATTCGCAAACTGCCTCAGCGAATTCAGGTCTGTTGCTCAGCATCCTGAGCAAACTGTGTTGACACGACAACAGGACCAGCTTCGCCAAATGCCATTCACGGTGGGACCCGGAATGTCCGGGCCTTTGGCAGCTTTCATGACGTCCGCAATGGCTCCGAACGCGCTCGTTGAGCTCGAAACTGCGTCTGCGGTGGTCCCTCCATCCCTCCGCCCCGAAGCGCTCAGTAAACTGCCGTCGAAGCTCAAGGTGACCTTTCCTCGCTGGCATTCCGCGCTGAGCAGGCCCTTACCAAAAAATTCAGCGACTATTGGAAGCGGCGCGTGAAGGCGCTTCGGGTAGCCTTACGTCCCTCGGAAGAGCCCTCGACCAGCCCAACACCTCACAGTATGCGCTCCCGGTGTTATTCGAGCTCTTGGACCCGGTGCGGATCGACGACTTCCAGTTGCTTCACGATCCCAGTCGCCAGCTTTCGCAAATCGGAACGACGATAAACCTGCTGTCTCTCACTCTCGACAAGTCGACAAGCCACGACATGACTATACTGCATGCTTTCTGGATCCGCACTTGGCAGTGGATCGAGTTCATCGATGGTGT
The DNA here is from genome assembly GCA_014461115.1 of Mycena chlorophos. Taxonomy (NCBI): domain Eukaryota; kingdom Fungi; phylum Basidiomycota; class Agaricomycetes; order Agaricales; family Mycenaceae; genus Mycena; species Mycena chlorophos. The sequence goes on along the minus strand of JACAZE010000002.1, from coordinate 245,975 downwards.
GTACTGGTACCTGGAGATGCCTCGCGAACAAAAGATCTATCTCGATTCCATCATCGTCGAGTTTTTGCAGATCATGGCTCAAAGGCTCTCTATCCATTTCGGCTACGGAGTATTCCACCGCACCGCGGGCCTCTACCGCATTCTCGGACGTATCTGGAAGAATCTCTTGCCGCCCAAAACTTCCGAGCGCGTCCCGCTGAAGCACATCTCAAAGCTGATCGCTTTTCTCTGCTCTTCCTGTGAGCGCTCTCAGTGTCCGACGGAGCCCTTATTCCGTGATCTTGTCCTCGGACTGGGCGGAACGTGGACGCATTTCGCTCGCGCGCTCGTCAGCTACTTGCGCTTGCTTTTCCCCGACGGTCGTGCATCGGTTACGGGAGAGACTTTCGAGGAGCTCTCGCTGTTCTGCTCGTTGTTGCGAGAGTCTGTCGCCAACGACGCACTGTCGGATCTGCGTTTTGCTCTCGCCACGTGCGGTTTGACCGCCCCGCTCGTCCACGCGTGCCGCGCATTATTGCGCGTATCCGGAGACTTGACGTTTGGACTTGGGATCCTTCGAATCAAGCTGCTCCGCAATCTGCACGATCATTTGGACACTCCGCGCCGACAAGAGCGGGTGGTCGAGGCTCTGCAAGCTGGCGTCTTGTTTCTGTTTTTCCGCGGCCACGCAGAAATTTCGCGCGATGCCGAGGTTCTCGAGGCGCTGCGCAGCCTGCTCCAGCGCGTGCTTCAGGAAGGTCTCGTCTATTATTCCGTGCTCTCCCAGCTTCGCCAGAGTCTCGCCGAACTTGCCCATCTGCAGCATCCCGTTGCAGCACTCCGGGCCTACTGGGAAACCTTCGTGAAAGTCGCGCAGGATAAGTTTGTCATCATGAGCTCGTACGACGAGGGCAAACTCAACAAATTTCGCGCCTGCGATAATATTCGGGTATGTATAATACGAGTCTCGATCACCTTTTATTCCCGCTGATGACTCGACGTTAGTGCGGAGCCGTAAAGATCAAGTCGAAGATGTACTGCTGCTCCGGATGTCGCACAGCCCACTATTGTTCTCCGCACTGTCAAAAGGCCGACTACCGCGACGGAGATCATCGCACAAATTGCGCTACTTTGGCAGCGAGACACAAGGGTGAGTAGTACTTCTTCGACTATGTCCTCATTGCGTCGTCTGAGCGCGCGCACTTTATATTTCCAGCTCTATCTGCGGACATCAGCCGCAAGGACCGCGCGTTTCTCCGCGCAATGCTCCTTGTAAGGTCGGCTACTTTTGAAGTAGGGACGACCCCCGAATGCCTTCTAAAATCGCTACAGATCACACCGAGACTGAGTGGATGAAGTGTAGGATTCCGAAAAGCTACCTAACTACGACACTACCTACTCTATATAAAGGCTCTCTCCGCGCACAGACCCCACTGCGGACTACGGATAAACTACTGACTAGGTAAATGACTATGCTACGAGTAAATATGAGTCGGCGCGCAGTTCAAGACTGTGCGCCGCAAAAGAAATGATGCCGCGGCTGCGGCTCGGATGCAGTAGGCGGCCCGGCTATGCCGGCCCCGTTACACTCCTGTCCGAATACCTTTACCACCAAGAAGACATCTGCCGCGGCTGGCTGAACACCCACATCTCGATCAAGCAGTGGCACCAGCGCCGCGGCCAACAGTCGCCGGCGCCGGCTCAGGCTTGCATTCCATACACCATCTTCGACCTCTCCACTGCGGATCTCAGCGGCGGGGGTACGACGCGTACCTTCCCGCCTCAGGAACTGATACCGGAATTCTCGCCGGAGATCGAGCGCCGCCGTCGCGCGCCGGGATCGGACTGGAAGATGGAGATGCACGTCTTGATCCTTCCGGGCCGCCTGCCCGGCACGAAGCGTCATCTGCTGATGCCGTTGCGCTCGTCGAAAGCGCTGATCTACGACGCGTTGTTCGCGCTCTCGACTTCCGTCGCTATGGGGTTTGAACCTGGAGACGACGAGCTGTGCCGCGAACGAGTGAGGAGAATTTTGGAAGTTGCATTGCCGCAGATTCGGCAGACGTATTAAAATGATCAATGTAGTTAATGTCTTGATGCTGTCAGATGATTAATCTGTACAGACTATGGTAGGCACTCATTCAGTCCAATCTCTCAACCGTCGTATCCCCAACTCCACCAACATCAACTCGAACGGGTCCAGATGCCCTTCATACAACTTTCTTAACGACCTCTTCAATAACGCCGCTCCCTCGACGCCGATGCTAAGCTCGCCTACGGCCCGCAGCGCGCCGACGCTTCGCATCCCACTGGTTAAAAACAGCTCATGGTGCCGCATGAGATTCACGCCTTGCGCGAAGCCAGGCATCGGGTGCGCGAGGAAATCCTCTAGCGTAGCTGGCGCGGAAAAGGGCTTGCTTGTGGTATACTCTTCTGCGAGCTCGATCGTGCGGATGGTGTTCTCGAGGAGAATGAGCTCGACGGGAGACAGGCCGTCTTCGCCCTGGGTGTCCGAGTCCGAGTCCGGAGAGGGCCAGTGCGCCAACAGCCTCGTGAGCGTCTCGGAGATCTCAGCAGGCGACCACGCCGTCATTGCGCAGATCTCGTAGAGTCCCAGCCCAACGAGTTGGAAGAGCGGCTTGTGGTGGGCTAGGGAGATGTATGGGGAAATGTCGTGTGCGAGAAACGACTCGAGAACATCCGGGACAGGGGAAGGAGAGGGTTGAGGAGAGGAATCTTCCGGTTCGACGCGTTCGAGGAGCGATGCCGGAGTTGGCGGTCGCACTGGCAGTGGGATTGGGACTGGAGTAGCTACCGGATGTTCCACGACTGGGACAGGCTTCGGCCGAGGTAGAGGAATAGGGTTGCGAACAGGGATTGGAACCGGCGTCGACTGAAGAAAACGTTAACATGAGGCAGAATGTGGCAGTGAGTTATGGGTACGCACCAGGCGACCGCTAGTTTCTCCGTAATCGTATTCCGACAGTGGGCTGTCGAAGCGCGAGATGAAACAAGATTTCGATGGGGGAAGAATCTCGACGTCGTTCTGGGGTATGGCATAATTATATAAGTCAGTCGGCATGAATGGGTCAGGACATGGATGGCGCACCTTGAATTTGAGGTACTCCCTCCGAAACTCATCAGGGACGTATTGAGCGTCGAGTTCCGTGTTGTCCGGGTGGCTATACTCGTTGCGCACCGCGCCTGCAACGACGTCAGGGCTCGCCTTGAGGACGTATCCGATGTCCTCGAAGTTCAGGTCGCAGTCCTTGTAGAGGAACCGCGCCTTTGCACGATCGGGTAGTTCCATTTGACAGCGGACGGGGCCCCCGGTGCGCCTGACTTTGCGGTAAGATGAGACGAGCGAGATATGCGGCGGATATACGCACGAGGAGCCCCCTACGGCGTGCGCTGGTCGGGGTTTGGCTTTGGCCTTCCACTCGCCACTGCTGGTGCGAGGGCGAAACTTGTAGGGTTTCGCTCTCGCACTCTCTGCCTCGACCATCCTAACGAAGACCTCGAGGGCTGGAGCGCTAGAGGGCTGGGTACGGCCTCAGCGAGGTGGGTGTCAGGAGTCAAGCTCCTCAAGCGAGGGTCACAGCCCCCATAAAGGTGATGCGCTGATTGCTTGGGCCGCGTGGCAGATTTCTCATGACTCGACTGCTGATCATTGAATCCAGAACTTGGGGCTTGCGGAATGGCGGTTGTGGGCGCAGTTCCAAATGGGGGGAAGCCGAGATACCGAGAAACGCCGATGGCTTTCCGCGACATGCCCGGGCCGGCGGATCAACGCTGAAAGAACTCAGCCCAACGCGTTTTAGATGGTCTTGTCGCTTCCTTCTCCGCACTCTAGTCGTGCTGGACCTCAAGATACACATAGCGCAATACCCGTCTACATTTACACGGCACGAGGTTTTACATCCTAGAAGGCAAGCCATCCCATATATAGCGAATAATCAGCAAGAGCCCGAGTCCGTTTCCCTCTCTTCCTCCCCCGAGTCCGAGTAGTGCTCAATACCGGATCGGCTTATCCATATCCAGTCGCGACTCCGAGTTGATCTCCAGGTCCGAGTCGCGGTCGTGCGTGGTGTGCACCTCGACGGAGATCATGGGGTTGGCGCCGGCAGTCTGCCTGCCGTATGTTGGGCGCATGTTGAATTGCTAGGTGGCGCGGTGTTAGCTTGAACTTCGGCGATGAAAGAGAAAGGAGAAGAACGAGGTCGGAGGCAGGACTCACGCTGTTGTTGATTGAAACAGCGCCGGTGGCGTCGCGCATTTCGCGGAGGACGGAGCGCGAGTTCAGAGAGGCGAAGAGCGAATTGGAGAAGACTACCGTGAGGGACATCGGTGAGAAGGAGGATAATTGAGATGCGACGTAGGGAATGGCGTACCCCGCGCCTCGACGACGGAACACCCGATCCATATGACTATCGCGGAAACATGTCAGAGAGTTTTTGAGTGACAAGGACCCAGGGGAACAAACACACAGTTATTCGGCATTGTATGGAACTATATTATATCGGCGTTCAGTGACGAGCTTCGGTGCCTGAGAAATGGACACACCAAGAGAACAGTGGATAGGGAGAAAGCGCTGGGAAACCAAGTAAGTACGACCCGCGGCCGAAGAGAGCAGAGACGCACGCTGTGAGGAAACCAGTCTCAAGAGACCAGAGGATAATCTTGTCTATGAAAGCCGTCGTGCTGCTCGAAAGTCAAATTCATCAGTGCGGGGACTAACACGACAAACGCACGTCTTGGCCGCCCTTCCTCTCTGCTGCCACAGCAAAAACACCAGCGTCAACGTAATCGTGACGTCCTCCACCGCGCTGAGCGTCCACATCGTGACGCCGAGCCACTGCCACTTGGTGCTGAACTCCTGGAGCGAGGTAACCGAGTTGCCGACGGCGAAGAGCGAGTAGCCTAGCCCGAGACGGATGAGGGAGAGGAGATAGGTGATCATGGGGACGATGCGCGATTGGGAGAGGACGTAGATGCGGTAGGAGAAGAATACTTGCACTGTGCGCGTGTGTGTGAGCGAGGGAGAGAAGCGGACGGAGGGATTGCATGGAGCGACGCACCTGCGACCGCGATCGTCACCGTGATGAATATGTACCCGACGATAGAGCGAGGTGGCCGGGTGAGGAGCGACTCGGGGTTGCCGTAGTCCAGGACGGTGTACGTGTATAGGGTATTCGAGACTGCGGCCATATGCGCTGCCTCGGCGCACCTGGGACAGGAAATCAGTACTCGTCTAATTAGTTGCGCGATTTGCGTACCAGATGAAGGCCACGGTGGACTTGATCATCCAGTGGTCATCGGGGAATCGTGTCGAGTAGATGTAAGCCTGGACCGTGGTTACGCCGAAGAGGACCTAAGCAGACCCCGGAATTTAACAAAAACTACTCGTCTGGCGAAGCAAGTACTCACCGCGCCACATAGTGTACCAACGAGCAACGCGCCGAGTGTCGGGTTGGGGTCGAACGCCGTCGACATCGTCTTGAAGGAAGGGAGCGACGGTGAGAAACGAAGGGGCGGCGGAAAGGCGAAACGCGGGCCTACTTTACTCGGGGATGGGCTTTATGCACGTCTCCGAGGGCGGGAGGACTGTGTATAGACTGTATAGCTCTTCGAATTACTCTTTGGAAAATCAAGAGAACATGGGGACACATGGCGTGTCGCTGATGTGGTTTCTCTTCCATCGAACGGGATTGGCGACGCCGGCGAGCGGAGGGTGTTGGGGAATGTACTCGAATTGTATTGGCATTCGGTATCCTCGGAAGCGACGAGATAGGTCGATCAGATACCGCGGTCAGTCGGGCTTTTGTGTTGAGAATGTATTGCGAGTGGTGTTCGGATCCGTCGTGGCGCGGGCCACTGAGAAAGCTGACTGACGTTGTGGCGATTGTTGCGAGCTTCCCGCCAAGTGCTGCCGCGCATGCTTCGAGCTACCCGGGGTTCGGTTGGCTTCTTCTTCTCTCGGGCTCCACGGAACACCTAAGGCAGCGCTGGCAACAAGGATGAGTTTTGGCACTGAGTAGTAGGGAGAATGAAGTTAGGAACCACCCTTGTGCGATCAAGAGAAGTTGGAACTATCACAGATACCCTTTAGAGACAGTTCGGACATTGTGGTCGCCCGCGACAGAGAACGTCTGCAGGGAGATGGCCGCGGGAGACAAGACGTGGGGGTCACATCGGATGACGTGGCTCCTGGGTATGCGGCCGTGATCCGAGCGCTACGGGCGGAGATTGCGTTGATAAGATAGCGATGAACATACTGTACCTGGAACCTGTTCTTGCGACAACCGCACGATGAAATTGAAGAAGCACTTTGGTGTCCAATCGGCCAAGAAACTTCTGCAACAGCGATCCAGCCGCGGTCGTTGTTGACTCATTCACTTGCAGAAGGTGATTTTGGTGGTGGGTAACTTTCCTCCAGTTCGATGAGTATTCGCCTTAGACTGTCCGAATCCCTTTGTGAAGGCTTTGGTCAATCGCCGAGCGGGTAAGCATCAAGCAACCCGACCGCCGCGAGAGATCGACGGCTCGTTGCTCCCACAGTACTTCGGCCTCGGGCGTCCTCGCCCGGGACGGGTCAGCGGGAGGGCTGCCCGCCAAACCTCGGTAGGTTGCGCCTGAAAATTCGTCGGCCGTTGTCTGGGGAGAACGAGCATCGGAGATGTATCTCTCGTGTGCGACGGGAACTCACAGCGAGCTTCTCTGGGCAGATATACGCCGTGCGGATCCACTACTTCTGGTTAAACGGATAAGATCTCGTACTCAACTCCAGCTCAGCAAAACGGCGAATCATCTCTCGGCCGATCGCCGACTTGGAGAGGGCGGTTTCTCAGGGACGCTGTCAAAGTGATAGCCACCTTGTCGACACCGCTCACCTTCAAGTACTCGTCCGCGCTATCCGCCGCTCCTTCCCACCTACCCGCTCCTTCCTCACTCTTCCCCCGCCGCAGAGGATGCCCAACTTCAAAGCTCTCGCGGAGGCAAAGCGCGACCAGCGCGCGGCCGCTCTTGACGCCGCACCACCATTCGTTTTCTCAAAACATGCGAAATACCTCGACGCGTCGGCGTCGCAGATTGTCGCGAAGATTGGCGCGGGGGAGTGGACTGCCAGCGAAGTCATAGAGGCGTACATCTCGCGCGCGGCAGAGGCACAGAAGGTGTCCAATTGTACGACGGAGAGTGCGTGGTGTTTCTGGGCTTACTTTCCTGCGAGCTGAAGGGGTTTCCGGTAGTTTTGTTTGCGGACGCTTTGAAGGAGGCGAAGGCGCTTGACGCCGAGTTCGCGAAGACGGGAAAGCTGCGCGGGCCGCTGCATGGAGTGCCCATGAGCTTCAAAGACCAATGTGCGTTTTCTGCACTTCTACCGACGCGTTCTGTCCTCATGTCTACCGTCAGTCGATCTTACGGGCTACGACACGTCCATGGGTTACAGCAAACTACTTAACAAACCCGCGACGACGGACGCCGAGGTCCGTCGTCGAGCCTTTCCACTCTGACATCCACTCCGCGCTTACACGTGTCCTCCAGGTCCCTGCCCTCCTACGCGCCGCTGGCGGCATCCCCATCCTCAAAACCAACATCCCGCAAACCCTCTTCAACCTCGAATGCTCCAACCCCGTCTTCGGGCCCACGACGAACCCGTACTCCCCGCTCTACTCCTCTGGGGGCTCGTCGGGAGGCGAAGGGGCGGTGCTGGCGCAGGATGGGAGCGCGCTAGGCGTGGGTACGGATATCGGGGGCAGCTTGCGCGCACCGACGGCGAGCTGTGGGGTCTATTCGCTGAAGCCTGGCTTGCAACGGGTTAGCTATGTCGGCGTCACTGGTGAGTTTGCCTGATTTTGGAGTGGAATCCGTGCTAATACTACTTTTAGAGCCGAATCCTGGATTGGAGGGTGTGATTAGCGTTGCGGGTCCCCTCGGCCGGTACGTTCCTCTCCGAGTATCCCGAATTCAGACCTAATTCGTCGACAGCTCCATCGATGACTTGGATATCTTCTCCCGGCTCACGTTCGGCGTCCAAGGGAACAGCCTCGCGGTCGCCCCTGTACCATACCGCGAGGCCAAGCTGCCCGAGAAGCTCAAGTTTGGGTATTACACCGGTGCGTGTTTCTTTCCCTGTCCGCTTTTTCGGGCCTGAAAATGGCGTAGACATATACATCAAGTCCTCGCCTGCGACGAAGCGCGCGGTGCTCGAGACCATCGATGCATTGAGGAAGCAGGGACACGAGTGTGTTGAGATCGAGATTCCGACGCGTATGTGCTGCGTTCTTCCTTGTTACCTTATAATCGTGCTCACGCACCCCCGCTCGCAGCGGAGACCGCTTTTAACGCATACTTCGCGCTTTGCTCTGCCGACGGCTACCGTACGATCTTCGACGGGCCAGGGACGGACCCCATCGACGCCGCGCTGGAGCCAATTAAAAACATGCCCCGGTTGCCGAGTACGTTTATCCCCTTCCCCGTTTTTTGGCGCGTGTTCATTGACGCTGTTTGCAGTGTTTATCCGCAACTGTATCGTCTGGGCTGCGAACAACATCTTCGGGGACCCACAGCTTGGGCGATTCCTCAAGGTCAACGGAGATAAGAGCGTGAAAGAGTTGTTCGAATGGACGGTCAAGCGCGATGAGTACGGAGCGCTGTTGTATAAGGAGGTGAGCCTCTGATGCCATGTTCTATTCTCTTCGTCCATGGATAACTGACGTCCGTCCGTCCGTCCGTAGGTCTGGAACAAGCATAACCTCGACGGCATCATCTCCCCCATGCTCGCAATCCCACACATCCCGCTCGGCTCCTGGGCAGGCAACTTCCAGCTCGTCTCGGCGACGTCCTTCTGGAACGTCATCAATTCGCCCGTCGGTATCCTGCCCGTGACGCGCGTCGACCCGAACGTCGATGCGCTCACGCCTGAGTGGACGCAGCCGGGTGCGTTCCCCGAGGGTCATTTCGCGAACCCCAAGACGACGATTTATCGGGCGTTGTATCTCGGTGGGAGCCCGTTGGCGGTGCCGCAGTACAAGAATGTTGCGGCGTACGATCCGAAGAAGAGTGCGGGGATGCCGGTGGGGATACAGGTTGTTGGGAAGAAGTGGGAGGAGGAGAAGGTTATTGCGATGATGAGGGTTGTGGAGGGGGCGCTTGGGGACCCACGGGAGAGGGGCTTTGGGCCGGGGAGTTTTACGAGGGCGCATCATAAAGAGGACTAGGGAACGGTTGACTTTGGGTCTTAGCTTTGCTCTTGGTTTGTTTGTTTTCGTCAGTTATTGGTATCGTATTGTCGATGTTGCTGTACTTAGAATCGATGAGCCTGACCTACACACTGGGATTGTGCATGGATTGTCGTTGTACGTAGTGCACAGGTGCAGCTGCAGCCCAACGCAGGCGCCTCCCAATTTATCAAAAGACTTGATCCAGGCTTTTTGGGAGAGCCCGTTCGTAGCGGGTGGTGGTGCACTGAAGCCAGATGTAGTAATTTCTTTCTTCTTCTCTTTCTGTCCGTTTCATGTGCTCAATGGTCGGGGCATACCCAAACAGCAAGAAATTCTACTCTAACAGACTACGATGTTCTTTCTTCCAGTTGACTTGTAGGCCACGAATCTGTACGGGTACTGTATTTCGAGTTTTCTTCGGCGATTGCAGCTCCAGCCAGCAGCCGCAGTTTCAGCGCAACTCTGCCGTGCCGTGGAGAGCACATTGGGAAGGTTGACTCCTTCTTTTTTCCTGCCCTCCGAAGACACATCGTATTTGGACGCTGCAGGTGAATAAAGAGAGCTGAAGCCCGGAGTAATGAGCGGAGTGATATCAATCGCCGGCCCGCTGCTTACTCATCCTCGAAACGCGTCTTGCATCCCGCCGTATGGCAAAGCAGGCAAGGTATGCTTGCGCGTCGTCCTTCGCGACCTCTTCTCACTCTGCCTAGTCTTTACGTGGTCACCGGCGACGGCGGGCTCACTCACAGCCATGACGCGCAGGCTTACGCGGCGCTTCCCACCACCGTCGACGGAACCCCGCCCAGCTCTGACCAATCTCACTCTCAAAAGCGGACCCCCACCCGCCTCCTCTTCCCCCTTCTCGCTGCGTCGTTCTTCATGCTGCTTGTCCTCACAGGCTTGCGAAGAGCTGGACCCCGTCAGCGGTCCTGCGTTGGCTGGGGCGCGTACCTGGACCGGAAGCTCAGCACGAACCTGACGCTGCCGACGCACTACAGTCTTCCTTCGGGGGATAAGATTCCGGCCGTGGCTCTTGGTACGCGGTCACTTTAGCCCTCGCTGTTGTCGCTGACGAGCTCTGGCCCCGACAGGTGTCTGGAAGGCAGAGCGGAACCAGGTCGGGGAGGCGGTCAAGGCGCGTCTTGTTTTCTTCCCCTTCCCCCTCTTGTCGAACGAGCGTTGCTGACGCCGCTGCAGACCGCACTCAAGGCTGGCTACCGCCACATCGACGGCGCGTGGATCTACCGGGTCAGCTTTTCTCCCTGTCGCTCCACGTTGGCTCCACGCATGACGACGACACTGACGCCACCCACGCGTCGTTCTACAGAACGAGGAAGAGGTCGGGCAGGCGCTGAAGGAGAGCGAGGTCCCGCGCGAGGAGGTCTTCATCACGTCCAAGGTGCGCCGCCTCATCTCCGTAGCCAAGTCTGCATGCTAATCTACGTCTTGCAGCTCTGGAACACATTCCACGACCCAAGCGCCGTCGAATCCGCGCTCGACGACTCGCTCGCCAAGCTCAATACCTCGTACCTCGACCTCTACCTCATGCACTGGCCGCTCGCAGCAGACAAGTCGAAGAAGGGCTACAACGCGAGCCTGACTGAGGACCCGTACCCGACGTGGCAGAAGCTCGAGGAGATGGTGGAGAAGGGCAAGGTGAAGAATATCGGGGTCAGCAAGTACGTTTTCTGCGCGCTCTGATCTTGCTGCGGGCGCTAACGACCCGACGTGTAGCTTTAACGTCCGACGACTTGAGGGTCTCTTCTCGAAACCGCTCAAGATCCAGCCGGCCGTGAACCAGGCGCGCCTCTCTCTCTCTTGTTCCGCTCCCACTTACAAACAGACCTCGCGCAGGTCGAAATCTCCTACCATATCCCCCAGTCCAAACTACTCGCCTACGCCCGCTCCAAGTCGCTCCTCCTCGAGGCGTATTCGCCGCTCGGCGGAGACGGCAAAGTCGGCGAGACGCTCAAGCTGCCGGTGGTCAAGAAGATCGCAGAGGAGACGGGGATGACCCCGGCGCAGGTGGTGATTTCGTGGGCGGTGCAGCGCGGGGTGGTGGTGCTGCCGAAGAGCGTGACGCCTAGCCGGGTGGTGGAGAATTTGCAAGGTGCGCTTTCCTTTTTCTGTTTGGTAAGATGGAGACGACGCTGATGCTTCGACTTTTATCCTAGTGCAAGCACTCCCGCAACACCTTTTCGACGAGCTGGAGGAGGCTGCGACGTCGCATGCGCCGTATCCACGCTTGAATCCGAGCAAAGGGTGGGGATTGGATTTTGATATTTTCGATGGGGATGAAGGGGTGTGAGTGTACGGTCCGTGTCGTGTGTGTAAGTCGTCTTTCTATCGTATAGTACCCCACGGCACTGTAGGTACATGCCCTATAAGTAGCTCCCGCAATTGTATCCTATAGCACGGTGCTCGTTTCACAGCGGGCCCGGGGTTTCAGACGTTCAATGCAATGACCCACTGGCACGATACTACTTTTTCTGCATCGCTAGCTTCATGATGTCTGGCGTTAGTCGTATTATTCTCTAGAATGCAATTCAAAGTGGCCTACTATAGCTCGGTGGCTAGGCTAGCCGGATAAGAGCGTGTCCTTGTGTTTACTCTAGATCTAGTGCCAGTGGGGCGACAAGAAGCTGAACCAAGGCCCTCCGTGTTGCTCATCCGAATCATTGACAGCACTGTACATGTACTGTGCGGTTCGCAGCGAGCGCGGGCGGTATGTTGTATCGTGTATCGACATTTTTTTCCTCTTTGTCTTCGTGTCTCTGTGTAAGTATATCGTGTTCACGGTTTCTTTTCGCCTGTGTTTCATAGGATTCGCATGACGGAAGAGGAGAAGTAAACGGTAGTACTATTCTCGGGTGGGATTTTTGAAAGGCTGAAGGTACCTACTATGCTTTGAGTCGTTCCAAGCAGGCGAATTCAAATGTTTAGGGCGCTGAAGTGTGTGGACTCGTCCGCGGTTTTTGTTTGTGCTTCGAAAACCCTTCGAAAACAATCCACAGTGTGCAGACTGCCGCAGAAAGGGACGCTATCTAGAGGCGCCTCCCATCAAGCCGAAGCAGATAGAATGCCCAGTGTTGCCCTTGCGGGCGTTATCGAGCATAAAAGATACCTCTCGCCGTTTTGCTCCGTTGTAGGCCCACAAGATCTATACATTATTTTTTGTAAAAGAGCGGCGTTAAATACATGCATATGCTTTTCACTAAATATCCAATGTCTATCTCTAACTTGGAAACAAACGCCAACGCAGAACACCTAGTTCCTGTTCGGCACATACGTTGGGATACCAAAGCGCTCTTGGAGCACGATGTAGCTGAGCACGCTCATGAGCATTCCACCGCGGGGGTCGAACGCGCCCTTGGGGAGGAACGCGGGGCGGTCGAGGTACGCGTCGAGCTGCTCCTTGATGTAGTCCCAGCGCACGAAGCCGAGCTTGCGCACGCTCGCCTCGGTGATGCGGTTCTTGAGGTGCTTTTGCAAAGGCAGCAGTTCGGGCGTTGCCTCCTGGATCGCGGCGGGCGCGGGGGGCGGGTTGTAGATGACCTTCTTGCGCTCGTAGACGTCCTTGGAGATGAACGGCCTCGCGGCCTCGCGCAGAATCCACTTCTCGACGAGCTTGTACGGCGGGCCGTGCGAGCCGGCGGGCTGGCGCTGCGGGAGCATCTTAAGCGAGGCGGGGAGGGAGTTGACGTAGTCGACGAGGTGGTGGTCGAGGAACGCGGCGCGCGACTCGACCGAGTTCATCATGTCGGCGCGGTCGCCGACGGCGGAGAGGATGGCGCGGGTGAGGAGGGTCTTGGTGGTGATGTACTGCAACGATAATCAGGTCGATGAAGGAAGGAACGGAAATGGAAGAAGGCACGTACCTGGGAGACGTGCATCGGATGCCACTTGCCAGAGATCGACATCTCACGGACACGGTGGTCAACGCCCTCCTCTGTACGACGACCAACGTCGACGGCACCGTACGCAGCGACGACCTCGGGGATGAGCATCTCGGTGTTGACGCCGTAGAAGACACGGGCCGGGACCAAGTGCGACGCAGTCGTCGTCAGCGGACGAGGAGCGTTGGCGCGGTTGGGCGACATCTCCGCGGCGTGACGAGCAGGCAAGCCGGACGCAGCCTGGTAACCGGCACGAAGAGCAGCACGCTGCTTCTCGTTCGGAACGTCGAGGCCAAGGGACTTCGCCGAGGGATCAGCCGCTTGGAGCAGGTCAATCCCGAACCACGGGTATCCACCGAAGATCTCGTCCGAGCCTTCGCCGGTCAAGACGACTTTGAAGCCACCGGCGGCGACGGCGCGCGAAAGGAGGGTCTTGCCGCAGGCGTGGAACGTCGCGGAAGGCTGCTCGCCGTGGTAGATCGTGTCCTCGAGGACCTCGACGAGGAGGGACTCGGTGGTGGGGACCTTGACGAGGTTGGCACCGATGTGCTTGGCGGTGGCTTCGGCGAGTGGTGACTCGTCGGTGGATGGGTCCTCTGCATACGTCTGTCAGCAACAGAATACAGAACAGACACCGATAAGGAACGAACCAATATAGTGCAGGGTGAAAACGGTGATCTTCGCGTCCGGGTTCTTGTCCGTCAACAGCTTCTGCGAGATACCAGCGACGGTCGAAGAGTCGATACCACCGCTGAGGTAGAACGCGAGGGGAACGTCAGACCGGAGACGGAGCTCCACGGCCTTGACGAGGTGCTCGCGGGTCGTCTTGATCATCTCGTCGATCGTCTGGTTGTAGTTGGGCTTCGTCTCGTCGGAGTAGTTGAGGTCCCAGTACGCCTCGGTCTTGAAGTGGCCAGAGGCGCGGGCGACCATGAAGAAACCGGCAGCGAGCTACGTCGAGGGGCGTCAGTGAGCAGCTCACACGCAGGAAACGCGTTAAACGCACCTTGGAAACGCCCTTGAACGTCGTGCGCTCGTCAACGAACTCTCCGTTGTCGACAATGCTCTCGATATCCCACTCAGGCTTCCATCCCATTGGCAAGAAAGCCTTGATTTCGCTCGCCATCAAGAGGCCGCCATCCGGGAGGAAGGTGTAGTGCAAGGGACGGATGCCCAGACGGTCGCGCGCGGCGAAGACGAGGCGGCGACGCGAGTCGTACAGGATGAAGGCCCATTCGCCGCGGAGGTCGCGAAGGCAGTTGAACCCGTCGCGCTTGTAGCTATTAAAAAGAGTGACATCAGCGCCCACGGAACGCAAACAAGACGAGAAGATGATGGACGCACAGCTGGACGACCAACTCGGAGTCTGATTTGGTCTTGAAGGTGAAGCCCTGCGCCTGCATCTCGGCGCGGATGCGGTCGTGGTCGTAGATTTCGCCGTTGACGATGCAGTGGATGTACTCCTCCTCGTCGGAGAGCGGTTGTTGGCCGGTCGCGAGATCGATGATGGAGAGACGGGTGTGGCCGAAGCCTGTGGAGAAATCGTCTCAGCAACTGCGCCGAGGGAGGATGCGAAAAAAGAAGAGGAACTCACCGATGCGCCCGTCATCCGAAACGTAGTTGCCCTCCTCGTCCGGCCCACGGTGCGTGAGCAGCTTCGCCGACTTGACGAGCTTCTCTCGCGTCTCCTCTACCGGCGGCGGCGTCGTGACCGTGTCGGGATAGAACACCGCGGTAAGGCCACACATAGTCGATTATTCGGGATGAGGGAAGAGGGATCGACGAGGAAGGTTGAAAAGGGACGGGGGGAATACGGAATCCGGGGGAGAGTGAAGAGGCCAGCTCCATTGACAGGAAGCGGATATAAACCCTGAGCGACGACGTGTGCCGGTTACTGACACAGCAACAGCAGAACAACGACGTTTGTTGCGACGAAACGCTCCGAGATGGGTACACCAGAGAGGGGGACCTGGCGATGAAAGCCAGAACGCCGTATCAACTATCAGACGCCAGGATTCGGCGGTCCACCTCGGGCATCGCCTCGGGCAAACAAGATGACGCGTGGCGGATTGAGGATGGCACGGCCGGCGCTGGTAGAAGCCTCCGCGCCTTCGTCGGGGTAGGTCTCCGGAGCAGGAGCTGCAGAGGCGAGGTGAGCGAGAGGACATGGTAAGCGAGAGAGAGGACGTGGCATCCGAGAACACGCGGAATTCATTGTTCCGCAGTTGACGTGATGCGGATGTGCGCACCCGGTCCCCGGGCTTCGAGGACTTCCAAACGAACGGAAGCGGCCGGTACGCGGGCACGGCGGGAGCTGCAGCGCTGGGACGATGAGCAAGCTTTTGTTTTGCTCACCCAGCTTCAGGCCAGCTTTTTTTTCTCCGGGTCTCTCTGGGGTTTGGATGATCGCCGACGCGACCCGCCTTGCCGCCGCCTAACGACGGCAATCACAGATAACCATTTACACCCCGAATCTCCGTCCGCTCGTGGCCCGGAAAGCATTTTCCGAGGCCAAAGACCAGTTGTGAGCTTGCTCTCCCTCTCATAAAAGTCATGCAAGTCCGGTCCCTATGGGCACGAATTAAACAAGAAGGAAGAAGTTGAAAGGAGCAGCACTTGAATGGCAGCGGCGTTCGAGATATCCGCTCCCCCGAGACGTGATCGACGGCCTCCAGTTAACTAGTTTGAAGTGATGTTGAGCGGAAACGCAGGCACCAAGCAGTTTTTTTGGTCTCCGGCCCTGAATTCGTCGCACGCCATAGCCTACAGGTACGACAGGTACCATCGACGAAGCCGATGTACCTCTGCAGCCGGGCCAAGCAGACTTGGGGCCCAGAGTTGCTTGTCCTCGAGAAACTCGTTCGTTGACAATCGCCTATCCCCATCGAGAATATCCGGCCCCGGATCGTCTTGCACATCCTTGGCTCTCCGGATCCACGTGCTTCTCTTCTATAGTTCCTACCCGCCGAAGCGCGCTATCAGTTTCTTGGTCTCCCGGCGATTGACGATCAGGCAACGACGGACGGAGAGATGCTGAATCAGGCGCTCGCTGCTACTGGGGTAGGTGCGCAAGCCGCTCCAGACCGATCCCGCCCATCGGCCCACCTCCCGCCCGTCCGCCCCGAAATCTACCGTTGCCTTGCGGGTTGGGAGCAGAAGCCAATTAATCTTGGTGTGCTTCCGGCGCCGCCCCAGTCCGCATCCAGCGGAGGTTTGCCGCATACCCGACCCCGCCGAGCCGCCTCCCAAGAGCTCTCAGACTCGGAGTGCCAATCCCGACCGATACAGATCTCGCCAGTGATGCATCAACGCGGATCCGTCCTTCCGCCTTATCTTATCTGATGCGACTTAATTGAGTCGGCGACCTAACGAGATGAGTACAGTAGCACACGTTCATTTCGCGCCCGACCCCGACATACAGTATGTACATTCCTCAGGCAAATGGAGTAGCCGCGGAGTTGACAAAGACACTCGCACAAAATTTCGGGCTCGACGGACGAACTCGAAATCTTAATCAAGGATCCGCCTTTCCGCGCGATCTCATCTTATCGGGATCTTATTTCTGGCCATCTTATCTCTGGATTGGTTGATTGGATTTTAGGCGTGGCGGGAGTAACCGAAGGCTGCATCGCAAAGTCGATCGGCAGTGGGGAAATGACATACTTCGAGCCGCTGTACCCCCCGACGCGGGATGCCTACAGGGAACAGATAACACCGCATCATAACGGAGTTTCGGATTTTAAACGCCGCCGCGGCTCGGGGATCGGAGTGTTAAAACTGGCAGCGCTGCGCCCACATGCAAGTTGTATGTGCTTCTTCTGCGTCCGCTGCGTTGGTGATTGATGATGGACAGACGACCCTTTCGTGGTACGCGGCGCCAAACGCAGTCGGGCGCTTGAACTTGATGAGCGCGATCGCAGCGCCTGCGGCCACAACGATTAATTAATACCTCATCTCGTAATGCCACTAGCAGCTTCAAGGGCAGGGAGCTCCGCGAGCGCAAGCGCTGAGCTGCATTTCACGGGAACGCGCTCGAGCTCGGAGATGAGATCGTTGTCCACCGGCCGGCAATGCGCGCTTCACGTAGGCCATCAACAACACACTTGCGCAGAGTATCACTTTGACGAAGGAGAACAACTAGAGCCGTGCCTCCATACCAAGGAGAATTTTACTTGTATTGGTACTGCTGGAAACAAGGATGAAGCGTCAGAATTTATTGCGCATGTTTGTCGACTCCAGAAGAGAAATCCTGCCGTTCTAGTCCTCTTCTACTCGCATCAATGTCAAAAAAAAACAAATGCTCAGAGTGGGATTCGAACCGCCAGCCGCGAGGCCGGAGGCCCGAACTGCATCGGCCGAAATGTCCGACCAGGGTATATAAGCGAGTCCGCCACGTCATGGACTAGCTTGTCTTCTTGCTCTTTGTACGCCGTCGTGAATGGTGGTCTTTCGCGCAAGTTACTCTTCCCGCCGTCGTTTCCGTTTAACTCCTAAATGCGGACTCGGACGCCTTTCAAGTTTCGACCAACGCCCGTCGAAGAATATTCTCTCCTTGACTCGAATCTTTCTGGCGATGTTCCTGCTCTGGACGACATGGTCACCGCCTGCAGCAGCTGCGACGCGACAGTCTGTCACCGGTCATCCTGGCCATGGGAACAAACCGCGAACCAAGCACGAAAATTCGAAGCGCGTTCTCTTCTTAATTAGGCGATCAATGGCGCTTCGACGCAGCACGACTCGGCGCTCAAGCGTTCGCGTCGCCATCAATCACGCTCGTTGGCTCTCGCTCTTAAGCACACCAAGCTCAAAGTCCGAACTTGACCTCCAACTCCTCCTCCGACGCCCTCCCTACTTCGCTCGAGCGCTCAGGTTAGCGAAAGATGCCCAAGGATAGCTCGAAGACGACTACGAAGGGGGCGAAGAAGGGTGGCAAGGTGCGTGTCCTTTCGTTGACGGTCTCCGCTGTGCGACGACGCGCTGACCTCCCGCTCACAGACCTCTGCCAAGGCCTGGAGCCGAGGCGCCAATGGCATGTACGAATGCCCTTCCTGCCACCGTTGCTACACGAGCGAGTACCACCTCCAACGGCACCAAAACGACGTGCACGATAAACAGCGGTGCGTTCATTCAACCACCCATTCATCGTTCGTGCCACTCACTTCCAACAGCCCGTTCGCGTGTCCCTGGACCAGCTCTCCGTGTTTTAAAGACTTCGCGAACAGACAGAACCTGGCGACGCATATTCGGGCAGCACAGTGCGTCCCTTCCTCCCCTCTGTCTTAACCAGTGGCCGTGCCACTCACTTTGCTTCCTCCCTGCCCGACTCTAGCACCCGCGAGACGCCGTACTCCTGCGCGCTGTGTCGCTGGGCTTGCCCGGATATGACGGGGGTAAAGAACCACCTGAGGCGCCACCACGGGAGGAACGCTCGGGCTACGGATATCGTCCACGACAAGTCGATTGGCCTCCGAGCCCAGGCGCTTGCGACGTCGGTTCAAGCTGGAGTGCCGGTCGCTCCGGCTGCCGCGCCGTCAGAGCCCGAGGCGGGCCCGTCGTCGCTGAGCGTCACCCCCGAGACCACGGACGACGAGCCGACTTCCGAATCAGAGGAGAATTTCACGGCGGGCTAGTGCCGTGGCAATCGGACTCAACGAATATCCCTGTCCTGCCGTCGAACGAGTATTGGGTCTCGACGTACCTGGACGAGAGCGAGGAGGGCGCGAGTTGGGAGAGCGCCTGGGTCGGGGTGGTTTGGGTTCGACGAAGGAGGGATGAATGAGAGCGAGTGGAATGTTGCTCTGGGTGATTTGTCGAACTTTATGCAATAGGAAGTGTTCTATGTTAAGTACATGCTGAATCCCGTTTGTTGTGCACTCTCTACCGGTGCCGAGATGCCTCCGACGTGTTCCGGGCGCTGCCGATCCAATGCCGGCCAGCGGCTGTCCCCGGCATCCTGGACATGTGAATGACAGGGGCACAGCCACTGTCTACGTCATGCCCTCTTCCGCTTCCACAACGCACTGTGGGAAGCATCCGCACTCAAGCTGAGGCCCGGCGAAAGCCTCAGCGCAAGGCCGGGAAGGCCTCAGCCCTGAGGCCCTGAAGGCCTTGGGGCTGAGGCCGCCTGCGACATTTTTTTCACTTAGGCCGAGGCCTTTCCGGCCTTAGGGCTGAGGCCTTCGAAGGCCTTAGGCTGAGGCCGGAAAGGCCTCAGCTTGAGTGCTTTGATACATGGGTACCCTTCCCAGCTCCTCCTCGGGTTTCATACAATAAAATGTAATAAAATCGAATTCTATTTACAAGTACACGCAAAATATCGCTAACTTGACCGAGTTCGCACTCCCGCACCCTTGCATCCAAACCCGCGCGCCGAAATCCGCCAAAGTTGCGTTCCAGGGCGCGCGCCGAAGTCCGCCAAAGTCGCCCTGGAACGCAACAAGTCAGCGCCGATTCACGAACCAGCGACAGGACATACCGTTGTCGAAGAGAAGCGCTCGATGTGACGCGCTAAACACGAATCAGTAGAGAGTCGAGCGCAAGAAAATGCGACGCAACTCGGATGGAATTCCAAGGCTGGTCAAAATGGTGCCTGTTCAAAAGTCAGCACGGTGCAGACGGCGAATCAAGTTCTACCTGGCGCAGGAGATCTCGCGGCGACTCGACTCTGTAGTAGAAGCGTTGAATGAAGTCAAAAAAGGGGAGGGGCTGGGAGAGAGCGACGACGAACCTAGACATCCCGTCGAGCAAACGACGAGAATCGACGCGGGGGTAGATGGTGATGCGCCGCAAGCGGTTCCTACACAGTTTGACCATACCTGAGTTGCGTGACGTTGCGCGGCGAAGGAAACTGCTTCGTCGCAGCTCAGTAAGTGAATCAAGCCCAAGAAATCGTACCTAGAGCGAAGAAGGCGCCGAGAGGGATCTACAAGTGCAAACGAGTATGTCGTGCCATGGGCGGCAGCATAACGGCGACGTACCTTGGGCTCCGCAAGCTTTTTTGCGTAGAGGACCTACTAGAGTTAGACGGGTACGACTGCGTGTGGGTTTGACTTGCGCGCGTTTGTGTGGGCATTGCCAGTTCTCCGTTGTGCTTGAAGCTGCGTTCGCCCGAGTGGGACACGCGAATGAGGCGCGGAGAAGAGCTGATATGTGGAGTGAGAGAGACGGGAGAGCACTTCACGGTGAAAGACGAGCAGGGTCCGACGCTGGAGGGGCTCGGAGCGAAGCGTCGCTGAAGCAATTCTGCAGGTATGAGAGGTCAGCATGGACACATATGGGTAAATACGGTGGCGCACTTTGCTCCAGAGACGGCTCACGACCCCTCGCATCATCCGGTGTGTTCCCATATGCACTGTCCCCCGTCCAACCTCCGTTCTCCGTCGTTCTTGAAGCTCCGGGCTTGAAACTCGACGGAGGCGTGGAAGAGACGCCGTGTGGAAGAGGGATGGCGTGCGATGGCTATGCGTGGCAAAGAACAAGAGCGCGAAGGCTCGGAAGTTCGGGTGTGGGCACGGTAGGCTCGGTCTCGGAACTGGAGGGAGGAACGGCCAGAGTTTCACTGTAGGAGGCGAGGGTGAGCACGCACCACTGTCTGGAGGCCCGTTTCGACGCGACGAACACGCTCGGTATCGCCCTAGTCGGCCCTGTTGGTGGAAGACGACACCGCGTCGCTGACGCGTCCGGGTGGTTTGCGCGGGCTGAAACGCGTACGGGGCGTTGAGGGAGTAGGTAAGATGTGCCCGAGATACGCAGAGTTGCGGAGGAGCGGGAGGGAGCGAGTGGGCGATTCGAGATGGTGGCTAGGAGAGACGCGTCATCGCTTACTTAATCCATCAAACGCGTCGAGACACGCTCATTACGCCCCCGCGACGCGATTTCTGTGGATTTTTTGGTCTCAATGTGCTGTAGAGTGTCCCCACAGAGCCTAAAATCTTTTATCAGGAGTTTATCCACGTACGAAACCGACACTGCCTTGTATCAACTCTGTTTTGCCTGCATCTCAGCTGGTGTCGAGAAAACTAGCTGTATGAAGTTCAAAAACCCATGTCTGAGCACACTCAGCATGTCGTTCACGATAGCTATGCAGAAGTTCTTGCCGACGAGTGGAAATTCATATCAGAAAGTGCATCAATCGCAATGTGCCTGCTTTGGGGGTCACCAAGCGCTCTGCATGTACTTCTAAGCTTATGAAAGTTCATGGATAGATAGTATAGCACCATAGGATGATTTTATCTTCAGAAATCCTATACCCCCAGCGTATTTTACTGCCAGTATTCGCTTCACAAGGTGCGATCAAAATATGATGATGATGAATCTCGCGGCGTTCCTCTCTCGTACGACGCGATTCTCGAAGTTCTGGTTTGGTACTGGTGTTTTGGAGACTACTGGGACATGTTTGAGATGATCTAGAATTTCCAGAAAACATGCATCTCAACTGACTCGAGGCTGCGTTCAATGCAATGCTACTTGATACAACTTGTTATTCCTTTACACCGGAGAACAGACCAGTCCATCCGACCCAATACACTCGCCGATCATGGAGGCACCGCCTAGAAAGCCATCAGCAAAAGAAATGCAAAAACAAGAAGGAAATTGACGCGCCTTGTTGCGACGAGTACCATACGAGTGAGCGATCGGAGCGGCCGGTTCGGGATCCTTCTTTTTCGCCTTCTTGGGTTTCTTCGGGCTCATGTTCTCCTGCACGAGATATGTGAATTATGGGCGAGAAAATTAGAGTGCGCGTACCTTCTGCACGTCCACCATCTCAACGTCGTCGTCCTGCACCACCTCCGTCGCCGCCTTCGTCGCTTTCTTCTTCTGCTTCGAGGCATGTGAGTCTTGCGCCGTGCCTGAAACGGAGCGTGGCGCGAGGGAAAAAAAATCTCATACCTTTTTTTCTGGATTTATACAAACGAACACAGGCGGCGCAAGTCGGCAAGAGAAAGCCCAGACATTATACTTGGGGCATGATGACCGAAGAGCGGAAGTACCATTTTTTATACCAGTTGTTTGGAATCACTTCTCGGAGCGGACTCGGAGACTGAAGCAAGACCTTGCCAAGCCATATCGTGCACTATAGGCGACCGAGAATATAGCAGGAACATTGACAGCGACAGAGATAAGCCGACTCAAGACGTAGATTCATGAAGGATTGAAGTCCGGGAGAGTCAAAACAGTCGACGGGATGGTGGGAGGAAGAAACCGGAGCCGCCGTTATGCTCTGACATCGCCCATCACAGAAAATGATTGTTCGGAGCAAAGCGGAGATGTCATAAACCGCCGTCGGCGAAAACTACATACAAGGTCGAAAAGGCATTCCACCTGAGGCCCGGAGGCTAAGGCCCTTGGAAAGCCTCACCCTGAGGCTCTAGGAAGGCCTCAGGCTGAAGGCCTCAAGCTGAGGCCTTCCATTTGGCTGGCTGAGGCCTTCGGGCCTCAGGCTGAGGCCGACCACTTCCCACAGTGAACGCCGCGCGAACGCGACGAGGACGACGGCCTCTAAGTTCCCTCGGCTGGTCGCCTGTCGCCCACTTGACTTCTTCTTGCGCCTTGTCTCCCACTGGCAAATAGGCTCGCCGCCACGGAACATGCTCGTACCCATTGGTATCTCCATCGTCGGGGCTTGTACGACTGCTCGTTGTTCCACAACGAACAAATATCGTCGAGAACATCGCCTTTCGTGTGCACTACACGCGGCCCGGCACCACCACCACTGAGACTCGACGGTCAATCCCGCGTCAGAAATCGCATTGCTGGCACCCTTTTTTCGACGCCGTTTTCAAGCGGGGGCCGTCGCCATCTGACGCTCATCGACCCATCAAGCAGCGGATATTCTGCCTCCGAACATCACCCCACAGGTCGGCAAATCGGCACCGCAAAAGCGCAAAAGTCGAACGATTCTGGTTTTATTTCTTTCGGACACCGCCTCGCTCCCGCGACGAAAGATCTGCATGGACCTCGTCCTCCACGCTTGCGACTCCCTCTTCCTCGACGCGGTATACGCCCGGTTGATACCGTTGCCGGCGCCGGCTGGACTCAACGCCACGGGCACGCTCTCGCTGGGACTGCAAACGGCTTCCCGACCGCAGTCCGCCTGGCCGCGCACGCACCTCCCGCGCCAAATCATCTCCCTCTCGGTGCTCACCCTCATCGGCATTCACCTCCTCTACTTCATCTTCGCGGGCCTCTCGTACCGCTTCGTCTTCAACCCCACCATGCGGCGCCATCCGCGCTTCTTGCCGAACCAGGAACGGCTCGAGATAACGGAGAGCTTAAAGGCGTTCCCCGCTATCGCGGTGTTGATGATGCCGTGGTTTGTCGCGGAAGTGCGGGGGTACTCGAGGATATACGCGGACGTCGAGGAGTATGGATGGGCGTATTTGGTGCTGTCGGCTCCGCTGTACGTTGCGCTTGCTTTTTCTTTCGTTGTTTTAACTTCTGTGTCCACTCAAATTGGCGCAGATTTCTTCTGTTCACGGATTACTGCATCTACAGTACTGGATCCCCCGCTGGCTGCACCTACCCAGCGTATACAAGATAATCCACAAACCGCATCATCGCTGGCTCAGTGCGTCTAAGTATTGTCTATTCTCATGCCTTCGCCGCGTCTCTGACTTTGCCTCACGCTACAGTCCCTACGCCATGGGCCTCACACGCATTCCATCCGCTGGACGGCTACCTCCAAGGCGTACCGTACCACCTCTTCGTCTTCTTCTTCCCCATCCACCGCGTTCTGTACCTTGTGCTGTTTCTGTTGGTGAATGTCTGGGCGATATTCGT
Organism: Mycena chlorophos; assembly: GCA_014461115.1. Lineage (NCBI taxonomy): Eukaryota > Fungi > Basidiomycota > Agaricomycetes > Agaricales > Mycenaceae > Mycena > Mycena chlorophos. The sequence goes on along the minus strand of JACAZE010000002.1, from coordinate 222,100 downwards.
GCGTGTTGTTCCTCGCTTCAAAATTCTTCTCAGCGGACTCGGAGGCTTATAATGGGCAGATCCACGACTCGGACATGGTGACTGGCCATCCGCTCGAAAATATCATTAACGGCCCGGCGCATCATACGCTGCATCATCTGTATTTTACGTGCAATTATGGACAGGTGTGTTCGTTTTTCTGTCTTGCTTATTTATTTCTCTTGCTTTGAGGACTGGCGTGCTAACATCCTGTCCTGTAGTACTTTACCTGGGCGGATCGCGTTGGAAACTCGTACCGGAAGCCCGAGAAGAGCTTGGATCCTTTGCTCCAAGTCGAGGTCGAGTTGCACGAGGGAGATGGCAGAGACCAAGGACAAGGGAGAGGAGAACTACGCAGACGACGCGCCGCCGGAGCGTGAAACTGGACTGAAGAGTTTTTCGGTCGAGACAGCCGATGGAGATTTCCGTAGATTATCTTCTGTAGATCTGATCCCCATCACACAATTAACATCGAGCCACATGGACTCCCGTGGAAAACGGGGTTTTGAATCCGTGCCTGTTCTGAGCGAACGAATTTACCTCCACTGGGCGAACAATGGCGAAACAAATGATTCGGTATCATCTTGGCGTGGTTACCTCTTGCTTTGTGCGTCGCGTAAAGCTGGAAATTCCATAGGCGCGGCGGAGGTTTCCGCGGCCGTTGATTTTGGGGTTCATCGATTGAGGCAGCTTTCTCTTTTTGAGCACAAGGTATCCGCCTCGAGGCTAATAGTCTATCCACGTTGTGGACCCACAGATAGTCACCTTGCCGCCAAAGAATGGTGCGAAATCCCCGCATCAGCAGTCGGCCAATTGAGTGGGTGGCAGTTACCAAACTCGGGGCGCCTTCAATCGCCGCACTTGACGTGATGCGCAAGCGCTGGCGACGGCGTACACACGCGTCTTTTCTTCCTCTTTCACTCTATCACATCCTACACGTCCTCATATACGCCGCTGAGTGGGCAGCAGCGGGAGTCTTGCCCCCCGAGGTCCGTCCCCGATTCCACCCACCCTCCGCCTTGCTGACGACGAAGAAAGAAGCGGATGTCGTTCACTGCGGCCCTCGTCAGCGCGCTACACGATTGGCACGCACGCAAGCCCGCTGCAGTGTCGATGTCGCACATGCCCATCGTGCTCCGCTCCCGGAACCTGCTCGATAGACTCCCGAACGAGCTCTTCACGGCCATCTTCCTCTTTGCCATCGACCACGACCATGACGACCCCTTGACGACTACTCCTACGACCCTCTCACACGTATGTCGCCGCTGGCGCCAGATCGCGCTGGATTCCGGCTCTTTGTGGACGTCCCTCGTCTTCACCTACCCCACGTCCCCTTCCCAAATATCGCGCATCCTCACGTACCTCTCCCGCTCGAAAAACTACCCTCTTGACATTCTTCTCGATGTCAGGGACGAAGGGTGGGATCTCGAGCTAGCGGAGGATCTTGAGCTTGAGCTGACGGAGGAGGACCACGGCTTCCAGCCAGAAGACATGGAGATGGCGCTGAGGCTGTTGAGCGGCGACGGCAACGGCAAGATGCAGCGGCGGTGGCGGTCGGTGGAGCTGTGGGCGGACACCTGGGCGCCAATCCGCACGTTTTTGGAGTTCACCCAGGACTCGGGCGCAGCGCTCTCGATGGGGTTACAGCGGCTCTCCCTCGTGCGCTGCAATGCCTACTTCGCGCGCAAGGGCCAGCGCTTCGAGCCTGCTTCTTTGCAATCACCGTTACCGCTCTTCGGGCGTACCGCCGAGTCCGCCGACGCCTCGACGTCACCGCGGCCATTCCTTCCTCATCTCCGCCACGTCTCCCTCGTTGGCACCCATGTCGACTGGGGCGCAGCGCATCTTGCGCTTGGCCAAAACGTCACGACGCTGGAACTTAAGTACCACGCGTCAGACGTCCGCCCTTCCCTAGCTGAGTTCGCCTCCCTGCTGGAAGCGTGTCCGCTTCTCAAGACCCTGGTCATCGTCGGCAGCGGACCCTGCTTCCCTTCGCCTGCCGATGCCGCGGCGCCGGCGTCATCTTCCACGCTCATCCTGCCCCACCTCCAGGCGTTCACGTTCGGCTTCGTCGACCCCGACGAAGCCGTGTCGCTTCTTTCCCTGCTGCTCCTCCCTGCGCTGCGGACGCTCGATTTGGAGGACCTCGGGCGGGACTTGGAGATGAACCACTGGCACGACGACGGCGATGGATCGCAGCTTCGCGCTGGCGGCGCGCCCGACGAGTCGGCCGCGGTATCTGTCCTCGACGCATTGTCCTCCGGCACCAGTCCCATTACTCTCGCGAAGCTCACCACGCTTTCTTTGCGCGACATCGTCGCCCCGTGTCCCGTCCTCGCTGCGTTCCTTGCTACATGCACGGGGCTGCAAGAGCTATCTGTGGACAAGCGAACGCTGGGACGCGTCTTTGGGCTTCTCGGCGGTGACGACCGCTACGACCTTCCGCATCTCAAGCACGTACGTGTGCTTTGTGCGGGGATGGTGGTTCAACCTGAGTGCTGGCCCGGAGAAGGGGAAGATAGCCTCCTCGAATGAACGAAGGGAGGCTGCGGCGGAGTTTCCTTCTTTGCTTTCGTTTGCTTTCCGCTGCTTTCCTATGCGCTCTCTTAGTCTTTGCTATCCTACTACTCGCTGTCCTTGTCCTTGTCCGCTCGCGCGATGTGCTCGCCATACTATACGTACAGTACAGTACACTCCATACATTCATCCTGTTTTGGAAGTCTCCGACTTCGAGCCCGTTCCAGGAATACTACACATCCTCGTTGCTGGTTACTGCCGCGACTCAGATGCCGGTGCCACTGGGATTGCACGCGCTGGGTGTGGGTGTGGGTATGGGAAGCTGGTCCCACTGCGCCGCAAAACGTGGATACGGCGAATGTCTGTTAAATGTCTGATGCTGCCGTGCATGCGTGTCGACGTCTGGCGTGAGTTCGACGACGATGTTTCCTTCCAGGGACAATAGGCAGTTCCATCGGGGAGCAAGGCTGCAATGCCAGTTCACCGAGGAGATACTACTACAATACTTATCGAGGCTACACCGGCAAATAATGCCCACTTTTCATGGCCTTTCTATACTTATTCCTCGATAAATGATACATTACAAGAAAGCCAGGTGTATATCTTCCAATCTCATCGCATCCTCTCGTGAACCTTGACCAAAAACTGTCGATAACTAGGACGCAAATCGTCCAACCGATCCTGGATCAACATCTGGACCACTTCTTCCCTCCAGTGGGCGCGATCGGGCCCCGGTTCGTCTTTGACCACGATCACATCGGGGTAGCGAACCGCACCGCCAGTGAGACGGTCCCGGATGGCTGCTATGAGCGTGCGCGCGACGCGGGATACGGCCGTCTCGAGTTCGGGGAGGTCGACCTGCAGAAGAAATTATAGAGCCGCCGCGCCCGCATAAAATGCAGCAGAAAAAGTAAAACCAACCTTCCCGATGCGCAATTCATCATAACTCCCCGTCCCCGGGCCAAACACATCTTGCACCAGCTGCGGCACCGCCGTGCGGCCGACCCAAAGGAACACAGACTGCCCATCCGCGGGATCGATGAGGTACAGCCCGTGCGGTTCCCACCAGCTCGATGTTAGCGGAAGCGCCTGCGGCAAACCAACGTCGGACGGCATGTTGTGCAAAGAATAAACCGCGGGGTAGATATATCCGATCAGTTGGTGCAGGCTCGCACCGGTGAGGATCGTGCGTGTGTACGCGGCGACGTCCAATGCTTGTTCGCCGCGGAGCTGCCAGTGGTCTCGGGCGGTTATCTAATCTCCCGGGCCAAATACATCAGATAGGCGCCGCTGACGAACTGAGAGCGTAGTACGTACGCGCTTGTACAACCCCAACATGAGCACGGGCAGCATCTTCATCGCCTCCGGAAGGCGTAGCTGCAGCGAAGCCTGAGACGCGTTAACCGAGGCGATCGCAGCGTAAGCTGCGCAGATATCCTCGACGGTCTTGTAGAGAAGCTTCTCTCGATGCTCCTCCGCACTACGCTGCCGCACAACGGACCGCTGCACCGCCTGCTTCGCATAGATGGCCACGATCGCACGCGCATCCGCACTCGCAAAGACCTCGGCGGCGGTGTGCACGACGGGCAGAGCACTACTCACCACACGAATTGCGCGTCGGCCCGTCGAGGTGGTATGCAGGAGCGCCGTCTGAATCACCACCACACCGGCGCCGGCGGGCGTCTCCCCGAGGGTCATGTCGATCTGAAGCTCAATCATGTACCCCCGGTCGGGCGGCATCGACGCGAGCACCGCGCGGTCTGTGCCCTGCAGGAAGAAGTCGCCGTTCATGCCAGTGGATTTGACGGAGATCCCGCGGGAGCACCGGATGCGGAGCTCGGCTTCGAGGAGGATGGGGAGCGAGAGGACGCGCGTGAGCTCGGTGGGGAATTTCGTTGTTGTTGTTGGTGTTGTTGTTTGCTCCGAGTTGAGGGAGGGGTAGTACATCGTTAGCCCGCCGGTGTAATGCGGGAGCAGCGCCAGAGCAAAAAAAGTGAGCCGAAGATCCGAAGAACGGCGGGTGTTGCACTCACACAGAGTGGATAATCCGACGTATCGTTTTCCGTGGCCGACGAGGAACAAGTCGACGGTGACGCATGCGTTGACGCAGGCGATGGCGAGGTCGTGGTAGAACGATGCGGCGGATTTATCGACGGTGTGTTCTATCTAGCGGCCGCGGATAAGAAACAGGAAAGAGGGCGAGATAGCACGAGGCTTACTTGATCCTGCTTGGGGCTATCCAGCGCGCCACGTCCAAGGTTCGGCGCAGAAGCAGAGATCAAGACGATCTTGCCTCCGCCGCCCTCGGCCTAAGCATGCGTCAATATTCTACTCCTCACGCCGGCGATCGGAATTCGCACCAAAAGAGCCCGAGCAGCGTCTAACGCAGGCCCAGTAGCGCAGTCCCTCGACATGCCAGTGTTCGTCCCGTTGAACAACTCCGGTAGACGTCCGAACAGCTCGTCCAACTGGGTGCGCAGCTCCGAGTCGGAGAGGTTGACGAGCAGGTCGTCGTGGGTACACGGAAGATATGATGGTTCCTCGAGATCGGGGACGACGAGCATCTCGAATGTCTGTAGGTCCGTCAAGACAAGGCCGGGAAGCGGGGCAGAACTTGAAGCGATGGACGCGCCTCGGTGGTGAACTTGAAGAAGTGCAGCGCGGAGTCGAAGCAGATCACTGCTACGCGTGTCCTGCCTTCTGCGTTCGGCAGAGAATCGAGTGACTCGCCTATCGTTCGGACCGCAGTGGCAAATAGGCCTGGTAGATACATATACTGAGCAAGTATCCTCAAGACTACAATCCGAAAACGTGAACGCACCCGAAGTTATCGCGGCTTCACTCACATCCAGCAAAAACGCGAACGCCGGGGCTTGCGGTGGATTCCGGATATAATCCGTCGTCGCAGCAAAATCGACAACGGTGTGCGTCAGCTCCGCTCGGGAGCGGTATTCTGCGCCGCTCATGACGTGGCTGAACCCGAATTCCGGCGGAACGGCGTTGTTGGTGCCGCAGAGTGAACAACGCCATCTGTATCGCTTTCAGAGTCCCAGTGAGAGAAGGGAAAGCAAAGACGGCGCACCGAGTATTGTAGTCGAGGAATCGTACGTATGGGTTGATGTAGGCGAGGCATCGCTGGCATCGAGCGATGATTCCGTCCTCGACGACGGGGATGGGCGTCTCCGAGTCCTCCGCTTTGAGGATTCGGTGGGGCGAGACAATGAACCCAAACGGGAGCTTCGTCTGGTGGAGGATGGTGTCGTTCTTGGGCACGGCGCCGATGCTGGGTTGCTGGTAGAACGGCGCATCGTCCCGTTCGACTAACTGCATGGTGCCTTTGGGAAGAACGATGGCGGGAGGAGGGAGAGCGAGGTCCGCGGGATTGGGTGGGTAAGTCATGAGGTCGGTGTCCCGTCGCAGCTGCGGCCGGGGTTGGAGATTGGCATTGGGTTCTTCCGGCGGCGGGAAGGACAGCGAATCCACCGCTTGTGTGAGCGAATCGAGTGTCGCGCCAGTGCCAGTGTATGCTTGCGTTTGGTCGCTGGCATACTGGCGCCGCTTTGACGCGCCTGGATGGGTGGATGCGTCCATGGTGCAGTTCGGAGATTGCGTGTTCGGAGGAAAACTCCGGTGTATATAGCGACTGGCGACGGGCGTGTCGTGTCGGTGCGTGTCCGTGACGTGGACGCTGTGTACGTGGCCTAGCAGCGGCGGTAACGCGAGTGAATGGGGCCGAAGAGCGTTATCAACGCGCGGGCCGGCTGTTTTCGCGTCGCGCACGCGCTGAGGCGTGAAAGAGGACGAAGACAGTGACGTGGGTGGCTGTGGCATGTCAGCTTTGGCCGATCCGGCAAGTCTGACAGCTCCGGGACGGTCCGGGGCGGTCCGGGCGAGAACTTGCTGTTGCTCGAGGCGTCGCTCAGTACTTATTGCTGGAGGCAAAGGAGGATTGTCTGCAGTCATTCGATAGAAGCCTGGTCACGGAACACCCGTTAAACGCTATCCGAACAGAAGCACATCGGTTCAAGTTTACGTGCAAGTGGCGCCAGGCAGGGTCGTCTTTTGCTTCCCGCCACCATGTCCTCTGTGAGTATGCCTCGTCCCCTTCCGCTCTCCTCGATACATCTGACGGCTTCGGTTCCCTGCAGCCACTCGAAAACATTCCCAACGAACTCATCGTCAAAATCCTCTTCTACCTCCCGTACATCATGATGAACCTTGAGCAAGGTTTACGTCGAGCCGCTTGGGGTTGTTGCTCAAGGGATCGATTTATCGTGGCTCGTACAATGTAGCTACATCGCAAATGTACAACTATAAACGCGCTGTCAGTGGCGATGGTGAGGCGATCATGCCGGAGAAGACTCCAGTCGCGACTAGTTGATGTTGTGTATCGTCCCATACCTGCGGGGGGATAAGGAAAGAGCAAAAAAACGGATCAAGTGCTCCAATACTCACCTCACATCGACAGGATGCGATACCCCCGTCCACGCCCATCGTCGTACTCACGAATCGTAACCTCCCTCCACTGCAGCACCAATCAATAAAAAGCCTCAGAACCTGGAACAAAACGCACAGGAATACCGCATTGTGCCACGTTGTGTTGATACTCAGAGAGACTCCCGTCATTCCCTGGCCACCGAGCGCGAAATCGAGGGTAGCAACGGCGGAGGACACGCATTCGTCGATAATCGCAAACACGAATGAGTTCGAGAGTCTATCCCGCGCGTCGAGCAGCTCTACCCATCTCAGCGCGCCTTCACAAGAGGAAGAAGGAAGACGACGACGCACCGTCTGTGATATCGACCTCACTCACCAGCACCAGCTTCTTCCCCACTCGCCCCTCCACTGGCAGCCCGCGCGCATTCTCGTCGTCGACCAGCGACACTTCCCGCACGACCGTCCTCCTCGTCGACGCACCCGCGAAACACCCCGTCGGGCCCGGCGCGTGGTAGACGTTCAGCCACTTCACGGCCATCGCTTTGACTTCGCTTGGCGCGTTGCCGGCGATTGTGGACAGGTATTCGCTGGGGATGGGCTCTCGGAGGATGCGCGCCATGTTGGCTTCGCGCGCGGCGCCGCCTTGCGCGGCGGACATGGGCGTTTGGGAAGAGCGGCGGTGGTGTGGGTGGGGGTGTCACGTATTTCGGGCTTGCTCCCGACTGCGACCTACTTTGCCTCTCGATGCTACCAGATATGAGCGGCACTAAGGCGCTGCCATATCCGCGCTGCCATCGACGCAGACGTGCTGGAGCACAAACGCAAAAGAGGGAAGCCGAAGCCGGAACCGGGGCCGCTGGTGATGACGATGAAGACGCGTACGCACCGTCGTTGCCTCCCGACCTGCTTGTTGCTCACGCCGGCCTATTTTATCCGCAGCATTCGACGACGGTGGCGTCGAGCCCGAAGCAGGTAGCAGGACCGGTGAAGGGACAAAGTCTCCCGCCCGTCTACGTCGCCCCAGCACGGCAAGGCTACGACGACGACGACTTAGATGACGACGTCGGGCCGCGGCTGCTTTGCGCCAGTACTACGGTACGAGACGACCAAGAAGCAGTAGCGGAATTCATGGAGACGGAAGAGTGGAGAAGGAAGTAGGTCGAGGTGCGTTCCGTATCCCCTTCGTCCCCGTTTCTTTGCTCACTGAGCTCGTCTAGAGGAAGCCGCCCAGCCAAAAGCCGCGACGCGAGACGGATGGATGCTCGTCCCCCCTCCCTCGTCCGCGTTGTTCGGCACGCTCGGTCCAGCGAAGCTCTCCAAGGGACGGCAGTTCTCCCGCGGGACCGTCGTCGAGCGTCAGGGGACTCAGGGCGCTAGCACGTTGTGGACCGAGGCTCGGACGCCTGTGGAGAGGCAGCAACGTCTCGCCAACGACCTCGCGGGCAAGAAACGCCGACTCGTGAATTTGACGTCAGCTTCGGAGGCAGAAGACCTCGAAGCGCGCAAACGCGCAAACGCGCAGAGCTGCGGGAGAGCGTCGCGGAGCATACACTACCCGTCGGACGTGTGGCGTTGCGCTCGTCGATATGCACGCGGCTGCTGGGAAGGGTGCGGCGAAGGACGATGCCCGGGAACCCAAGGCGATTTGGGACCGATCGCGAGATCGGGACATGGGGCTCGGGGGGACGATTTATAGACGCAGAGAAGCGGAATACGATGATGAAAGAAGCGAAGCGGTTCTCTGCGGGCAGCATATGAGTATTGAGGACAGTTACAGTCTGTTCCCTTGTACATACCCAATTTTATTCTGTTTGTTAGTTCCACATGTTACCTGCGTGCTTTTACCACAGGCAAACATCGGTTGCGTTTCTGGCAGCAGATGGGGGTCCTCGGTGAGGCGCCAGCCGCAGGGGTCTGGCCGCTGGCGTCGCACCTCCGAGCTGTTCATGCGAGTACATGAATACATACTTGATGAGATTTCCGCTGACGCGTCGTAGTTGAGCGCGCACTTATCGGGTACTGTACGGGCTATCACTGGAGTTCAACTTACACAAACACTGACAATGAATGCTGCTGCTCAGGGTACAGGGGGACAGGGTTTAATCTTTGAAGCAACTTATCGTATGCGTTGAAATTGTTAGGAAGGCAAGAGGCCCGGCCTGAGCGGGACGCGGCTAAAATAGTACTGCAAGGGTTGTATCTGTAGTCGTGACATCGTGAGGTTAGCGTTTCTCGTGAGATGGATGGCAACTGTCAACTCTCTTCGTGAGATCTGTCAAACCTCGTCGTGAGATCAAATGAATGTGAAATGCTGCCGTCTGAGGCCATCACACTGCGGCCGGCCAAGCCGGCCTTTTTTTAAATATACCTTACTAACCACTAACCTCCTAACCCTAACCGCTAACCAAAACCCTAACACTAACCAGTAACCCTAACACTAACCAAACCCTAACCACTAACCAAACCCTAACCACTAACCAACCCTAACCTAACCTTAACAGGCCGGTCCCGGCCTCACCCGAACCCTAACCAACCCTAACACTAACCGGCAAGGCAATCATCGCATCAGACTCCATCATTCCGCTGCGCGGAATGTGATTTTCACAGCAGCGCAAATCCGCAATGAATCCAACATCTGAGCAACTGAGCATCAAGATAGATTGACACATTTGAATACCGGGTTGACACCTCACGAAAACCGACAACCTCACGACCTCGCGACCAGCGTACACGCCCTACTGCAATGTCGAAACACGGAGAAGTGTTGAATGATGAAAAAGGATATGTATGGCATACAGTACTGACTAGCTACTTTAATACGGCATTGGCCCAATCTTCTCCAAGATGAGCACCATTGAAATCAACCGTGACAGAACCCTGGGAGGACAATACAGCAAGGCATTGTGGAGTGAGCACTACAGATTGCATATGGACTGGCAGCCACATCAATTTTTCCCCATTTGGGGAAAGTATCCAGCCATTGGCATCCATGTGCCACAAGAGGCCATAGTTTTGGTGGGTGGCTGTATCCCAGATCCGCACAGTACAATCAAAGGAGCCAGAGATTGCTGTTCTGCCATCAGGAGAGAAAGCCACTGAGTTCACACTATAGCTATGCCCTTCCAGTTTCTGCTCCTGCTGGCCCATGGTCAAATCCCAGATTCGCACAGTGCTGTCACCTGAGCCCGAGATAGCTTTCCTACCATTGGGGGAGAAGGCCACCGATGTTACACTATAACTATGCCCTTCCAGCTTCCGCTCCTGTTGTCCCAAGGACACATTCCAGATCCGAACAGTTTTGTCACCTGAGCCAGAGATGGCTTTATTTCCACCGGGAGAGAAGGCCACTGACATCACAATAGCACTGTGCCCTTCCAGCCTCTGCTCCTGCTGGCCAGTGGTAACATTCCAGATCCGCACAGTTTTGTCATCCGAGCCAGAGATAGCCTTGCTACCATCAGGGGAGAACATCACTGATGTTACCCCGCCGCTAGAGAAGGCCACTGATGTCACCCAGTCGCTGTGTCCTTCCAGCTGCTGCTCCTGCAGGCCAGTGGCCACATTCCAGATCCGCACAGTGTGATCATAGGCGCCAGAGATCACTTTGCTACCATCGAAGGAGAAGGCCACTGATGTTACCACACTACTATGGCCTTTTAGCTGATACTCCTGCTGGCCAGTGGCCATATTCCAGACCCGCACAGTTTGATCATGGGAGCCAGAGATGGCTTTGCTGCCATCAGGGGAGAAGGCCACTGATGTCACCCAGTGGCTGTGCCCTTCCAGCTGCTGCTCCTGCAGGCCAGTGGCCATATTCCAGACCCGCACAGTTTGATCACCGGAGCCAGAGATGGCTTTGCTGCCATCAGGGGAGAAGGCCACTGATGTCACCAACTGGCTGTGCCCTTCCAGCTGCTGCTCCTGCAGGCCAGTGGCCATATTCCAGATCCGCACAGTTTTATCACCAGAGCCAGAGATGGCTTTGCTGCCATCAGGGGAGAAGGCCACTGACGTCACAGAGTCGCTGTGCCCTTCCAGCTTCTGCTCCTGCTGGCCAGTGGCCATATTCCAGATCCGCACAGTACAATCAAAGGAGCCAGATATGGCTTTGCTGCCATCAGGAGAGAAGGCCACTGAGTTCACAGAGTTGCTGTGCCCTTCCAGCCTCTGTTCCTGCTGGCCAGTGGTAACATTCCAGATCCGCACAGTTGTGTCATCCGAGCCAGAGATAGCCTTGCGACCGTCAAGGGAGAATGCAACTGACATCACCCCACCCCTGTGTCCTTCCAGCTGCTGTTCCTGCTGACCAGTGGCTACAGTCCAGATCCGTACACTCTGATCATGAGAGCCAGAAATAGCTTTGCTACCATCAGGAATGAATGCCACTGATGTCACACCGGCACGGTGCCCTTTCAGCTTCTGCTCCTGTCGCCCGGTGGCCACATTCCATATCCGCACAGTTTGATCACTGGAGCCAGATATGGCTTTGCTTCCATCGGAAGAGAAGGCCACGGAGTCCACAGTCCTACTGTGCCCTTCTAGCTTCTGCTCCTCCTGGCCAGTAGCTACATTCCAGATCTGCACAGTTCCGTCATCAGAGCCGGAGAGTGCTCTTCTACTATCCGGAGCAAAAGCCACTGAGTTGACTGGCATCTTATGCTGCCAGCTTGCTAAGACTTGCCTTTGTGTATTGCTTGTCACTTTTGGTATTCTAGGAAAACAAGCCTTCCACTTGAGAGACAGATGAGTATCTGTTGACCAGCAAGCGAGAGCAGAAATATAAAGATGTGGTGTAAAGTTCCTTATAGTATTCATGCTGAAGCTTGCAGCTAGGTCCTCTACCGCAATGAGGTTGGCAATCACTGGCTCATGGTCCTATAAACTGCTCAACCCTTTTTTTCCCTTCAAATATGACAACTCAAGTACATACCTGACTCATAGACCTTTGTATGGTCTTGAGAATATCTATACATTCTGTCATTCTGTTCTGCAAGCTCATTGCCTCCATCCAGAATAGCACTTTTTCATCAAGCCAAGTCTGAATCTTCTTTCCTACTTCTGCTCTCTGCTCTGACTTGCTGACAGAAATTTCTGAGAAATGTGCAGCCCAGTGCCGGCATGCATATACCAATCCGGAGGAAATGTATCTTTCCACCTCTTCTTTCAGACTTTTCTTCCCAGTCCATGACAGCTCAGAGTCCTTCAGATATGATGAGGGGAGTTCACATATATTGAATTTCAAAGACTCCTCCATTATCCTAAAGCAAGAGAGAGCAAGATCAAAGTGTATGTTCTCTGGAGGACTGCAGTCTTCACCGAGCTTATTATTATTGAACCGAGTCCTCTCGTGCACAAAATCATAGAACGATTTGTGAAAATAGAAGACACGACCCATATCATTAATGTAGAGAACAGCATGCAGAGAGCTCACCCTTTCCAAGACTTGTTCCTCTGCTAGCATATTACTGCCCAGAATGTGAGGAATAGCAGCCACCTCAACTGGCTCTTTAACACTCAGCACTAGATGCAGAACTTGCAGCAGTTGCTGCTGTCTAGTGCCTGATATTTCCCCACTCCTGTTAAGACACTCCCGTAAAATTTCCTCATATAGTAAATTGACTGCTAAGCCATTTACCGGACCATCTGCTCCAGATGGCAAAGACTTCAATACATGTTCAAGGGTCCTTTGCTGGGTGACAGCTGCAGGAGGATTTTCAGAATCAGGTATGACAAGACGTATAATTGTAGCAGCATAGATAAAGAGTCCCTGTGTCTGTACGACAATTTTCTGCAGGTTATCAGGAGGGATATCTTGTAGATGGAATGTCAAGTAAGTCTGAATATCTTTGTTGGCTACATCCAAAGGAACTTCATGCAAATGGTATACAGCCTCATGTGGGAGGCTCATTGCATTTCGAGTGATAGCAGGGTCAGGACGGCTTGTAACCAAGAATCTGAGCCCTTTGAGATTATTTGGACTGCTTTGTATCTCTTTCAATAACTGTTGGAGGACTGCAGAGCCCTGTGAGCCTTCAATCTCATCAAGAGCATCAATGACCACCACCAGTGGAGGAAGGCCATTCCGACTGGACTTTGATGCTTTCCAGGGTTTGACAAGGAGGTCCTGTAAGTGGAGTTGAACTCCTAGGGTCCTGCGGTCCTTGAAATTTTCAAGAAGTGCATGGCAGAACCCAGGAAGTTCAAGTGCTAGCTTGTATGCAATTGTTGGTATTATATTTCTTCTATCTTGTGCTGCTGCACTCTGGCGCGAGCAGAAGAAAGAAGCCGCCAGGCGTGATGCATCTTGATCTGCTTGAAGTTTTTCACAGACTGTAGCTGCAATTGTAGATTTGCCTGTCCCTGCCATTCCACTAAGCCAGTATACAGCTGGGACTGTTCTCTGATGGATCTTTGCACCAGGAGATAATCTTCTCTAGAATCTCTTCACGTGTGCCTTGCACACATGTTGTGCGCTCTGATTTTTGGCCACCATAATCAGCTTCAAAGAGAGGGCTAAGACGATTCTCAAGGGATATCTGTTATAATGTCTCTGAGAACTAGTTCCATTAACTTTACAATATTTGCACTTACATGATTAAGCTGAGTCTCCATGTGATTAGTCTTTCTGAGGTTTGCTAAGCCCAACTCAAGCTGGATGACAATTGAGGTCACAGTTAATCTAAGTAGTAAAGAAGTACCTGAAAGTTCTCTGTGGTAAGGTTGAGTTGCTTGAAAATCTCCTCAAGCTTGTCTGGGATCTCTTGTAGTTCAAGGACTCGATTTAAGAGTGTAGCATCATATATCTTTTCAAGCTCCCTGCATGTTGCATTCAAAGCCCTGTTTATTGTTTAGTTCATTTTTCAGTTCCCTGACAATGATATACTTCTCCAAGCTCTTGAAACTAGGTTCAAAATTGTTAAGGCCAGAACTACTCTCCATAGCTTTGCGAAGAATGGAAAGACGTTCTGTATATGGCTCAAGAAGCATTCCAGCAGATTTCTTGTTATCAATTATACACTAAAAGTAATCTGTGAGTTGAAGAGTTATTGTGGTCAGTGTCACATACCTCTCCCAGCTCCACCAGTTTATTGAAGGCAGTGATTGGAGCCTTGAAGGGAGTACCATCCAGAAATGTTTCTGCAGTTTTGGTGGCAAATTTCAAAGCATTCCATGCATGCTTCCCAACAACTGAAACATTGACCTTGTCTGTTATGCAAAAGTAAAACAGGGTACACATGTTGGCTGGAGCAAAGGTGCTTGCCTGCTATAAAAGATTGAACATTATATAAAAGTGATGTTATCAGTGAAGACATACCTTGAGAGGTGTCATTGGCCTGTGGGCTGAGATTACCCTCTGTGGTCCCCGATGCGGACATAGTAGCAGTAGGTTCTAGGGCTTCGATTTCTGTGAGAATCTACCGGTAAACAGTCCGCAATCAACTCACGGATTGTTGCATCGGAGACTACAGTTGTTTGGGTGTTCTTGTTGCGGGACTTTTTGGAGAGCACTGTTATTTATTAAAATTAGTTGTATTTCAAGTAAACACTTGTCACCCGCCGCGGCAACTTACTAGAGCGAATACGAAGTTTTGCTTTTGCAAGCCCTATCATTTGGGTCAGTCAGTTCTCGTCCCAAGGAGTCATCTCATCAGCATCCGTGACTCACGGGCGTGTATTCTCTCTGCCCAGCTTGCTTTTTTCTTCTTCCCGACTCCGCCCTAATTGCATGCGTCAGACAGATCGGCTCGATTAGACCGTCAATGCCACCCACCATTTTCGACGACTTGTTCGAGGTGGGGGACTGAGGAGGCGAGAGGGAGGACGGGGTCGTCATGGTGCGAAGCAAGGAGCGCCGCGCGTGTGAGGCGAGGACACAGGTGGCAGTTCTCTTGACAGAACCTTGACAGACAGACGTGATGGTGGCGGCGACAGTATCGGTTGCTTATCGGTGCACCACTATCGGCCCACTTGAATTTGGGACACTGGAACGTACGCGTTCAGCTTTTGCTTGAATATTGTTTGACCACCTCAGCCGGAGCGCAAGTCCGCGCGATAAGTGGCAGCAACGGTCGATTAGATAGATGGAGCGGATGGAATCGATGAAGCCGGACACGCGGCTAGATAACAAAAATACACGCACAACACATGAAATGAACGAGGCTACGTGCCTGTGTCTAAGACTACTCTCCGCAGCCATCGCTTCTCCTCAGCTTCAAGAATTCTATGTAGAGCCCTCACACGGCATCGGGATTGAGGCATTGAGGCAGCATCAGTGGTGTCACCTGTGACCTGATGGCCCCGTAAAGGAATTGGCGCAATCGCCGACAGAAACCCATACAAGACTGATCCTCACCTCTGCACGTCAGCGCTATGATTGAGCTCCTCTTCTGTTGGCTAGCCAGCCTAAGTAGCTCTCTTTCCCCCGATATTCTCGCTTTATCCGCATGGTAAGTACTAGTCACGGAGACAGGCAACAAAGGGATCTTAGGTGTCGGCGCATCAGCAACAAAATGTACAGCCGGCGCTGGTAGTCGGGGTTTGTCGACGGAGGAGCTGAAAGAAAACGCTCGGCGCTCAGGAGGATACACAGCCGAGCGCCTCGTTTCGTGGATCGCCAATCACAGAGCCTCGAATGTAACCTTGGCGATGACACGAATTAAATGCGGAGATCCTCGCCACCCTCGTGTTCTTCTCCCTTCGCCCACCAAGGCGCATCTTCCTCTTCGACGCCCACGACCCGGACGAACCCTCACGACAGCATCAGATTCACAGTCCATGGCATCCAACACCGGCCTCGTCGGCATCATCATCTTCCTTCTACTCATCATCCTCGGTGGAGCCGCGGCCGGAACGTGGTGGTACTTGCGACGACGAAAACAGCGACAAAGCGGGGACACCGAGAGTCGGGGTGTTTACGGAGATGTATTCGGGATGGATTACGACGAGGAGGAGAGCCGAAAGGGGACGATGAAGACCGAGGAGAAGGGCTCGTCGGTGTTTGGGCTCAGCGTCGGGCGCCGCAGTGAGTCTCGTTCTCGGGCGGCTACGCCCCAGCCGTCGCGTCGGGTCTCCACATTTTTCGATGATTCCGCGCCGCCGGAGGACGTCGGCCTTCTGTACACCCCACCTGCGTACACCCGCAGTCACCTACGCGTACATTCGGACGAGACGCTCCCGCCCCTGCCGTCGTCGTTCTCATCGGTCGCCTCCTCGTCGCACCTCCGCTCCGGCTCGGAACCATTCATCGCCTTCGGCCGTCCCTTCCCCATTTCGCCACCTACCAGTCGCCCAACGACGCCAGGCTCTGCAGGCCGGCCGTTCACGCCGAATCGCCCAGGCACGCCTCGTTCGGCGGCGTTGTCTCCCAATCGCCCAGGCACACCGACCCGTCCCGGGACGCCGAAGCTCGAGATCTCCATCCCTGCTTCCCCACCAACTTCCGCTCCCTTGCGCATGCCCAAGCCCGTCGCGCAGCCGATGCCCAGTGCCTTCCCCGTCTCGACTGCTCTCCGCGGGTCCGTCGCCCCGTCCTCTGCTGCCTCGGGCAACGACGGCTTGACGCCAATGGCCACTCCGGGACCCGAAGCGTACTTCGCAGCACGACAACCGGGTGCTTCGCAGCATGCCCAGCTTAGGTCTGCGCCAGGGTCGATGCACGTTGCGCGTCAAGCAAGTCTGGGCGACAGACGCGACTCAGTGCTTCCTCTCGTTGGCGGGAAACGCCTCAGCCGTGATGCGGGGATGGTCAAGGGGCCGAGGGCGCCTGCGTTGAGCAAGCGCGGGTCGGGCAGTTCCCGGAGCTCGACCAAGATGGGAGCTACGGCAACAACAAGGCAGGATACTTTGGACGATATCCCAGCATTCACTATCGCGTCACCGCCTTCGAGTTCCCTCAGACGCAAGCCAAGCGTCCCGTTCTCCGCCCGTCGAGCCGCCACCGAGTTATCTGCATTACGAGCCCGACGACGACGACCGGGGATTGGGAACGAGCGTCGGCACGGGCTTCTCCAGCGTGCTCACGCAGTATTTCGCCAACCTCACGTCCTCATCTTCCGCGACGGAAGCCGTACCTCCGCTTCCCCCTCTCCCCGCTGAATACCAACGGCAAAATCACCCCCAGCACCCCGGGTCGCAGCGGTTTCCCTCCTCTGTCGACGATCCCGAATTCGCAGACGATGATTTGGACACGGAACATCTAGCCACGCCTGCCAGCGGCACGGGCAGCGCGACGTCGCAACTCTCGCGCCTCCTCTCGTTCTACCTCGGGCCTAACGGACGTTCGCGCAAGGCGTCCGTCCCGCTCTCTGTCGTTTCGCATGACGAGGATGGAGACCGCGAGGGGCTGATCCCTGGGCCGACGCGAAGCTCGACGAAGTCCTCGCGCGCTGGAGGCGGAGGCGGAGGTGGGGGAGGAAGGAGTCGGCTGGTGTCGACGGCGACTGTGAGCAGCCAGGGAGGGCGCACGCCCGTGAGCGCGGTGCAGGCCATGCGCGATGCGGCTGGGTGGGTGTGGCCTGTGCCTGGACGAGAAACGGCTGCACGGGAGGGCCGTGACGAGGATGGGCATTTGAGTGTTGTGGAATTAATCTCCGCGGGTCCGAACCTCCGAGCGCATAGCTTAGCGCCGCCGCCACCGTAATTGTCTCGAGTCAGAGACGCCGCACGACTCGCTCAGAGTCAGTAAAGAGGACAATAGGTGGTGCAAAGGACAATGTAGAATTAGCGTGGGAATAGATCCTTACCTAGGGTATATAAGGCGAGCGCGAAAAGCGCCACAATATCATCTCTTTTCCCCCACTTTCGTGCTGCTTTCTTCCACAGGTTATGGGCCCTGGCCATACCTGAACACCCCATACATCGCTCTCCGTCGCTACAAGACAACGCCTACTCTGTATCTGTCAATCAGACAGCTGTCAAATCTGACATCTTCTCTATCCCCGCGATCCGCACTCACACATGGCCGAATCCCTTCTTCGGACGAACGTGAAGCATCTCGAGAACGCCGCTGGCTTCTCGACATGGGAGACCAAGCTCAAGGACATACTCACCGACAACGACTACGATGAGTATGTATTTGGGACTAAGACCACCGAGCCCGTGGTCAATGACCCTGCCAACGCCGACGAGGTCAAAGCCAAGAATGAATGGCAGCGCAAGCAGACCAAAGCGCTCGCCATCATCCGGACCCGCGTCGGCGACAGTCCCATGGCCTACATCCGCGGGGCCAAGACCGCGAAGGCAGCCTGGGACAAGCTGCAGTCCATCTACGCGCCAAAAGGCGCCATCACGGTCATCCACCTCCGCCGCCGCTTGTACAGCCTCCGCTGCGGCGAGGAGGAACCCATCGAGGAACACCTGCGTACTCTCGCGACGCTCCGCGCCGATCTCGAGAAGTACTCGGTTACCCTCTCCGAGCCGGACTTCTCAATCATCGTCCTGACCTCGCTCCCTGATTCTTGGGACAACTGGACCGGGAACTTTGATCTCACAAAGCTCGACAACTCGGAGGAGCTCATCGCTCGCGTCATCCAGCACGCGAAACAGCCCACCGCCAAGCCCGAGAACGATTCCAGCTCAACGGCACTTCCGGCATTCAAGGGCAAGCCGGCCCACTCTCACACGCATGACAACTCCCGTCCCGGCGGCTGCTTCCATTGCGGTCGTCTCGGGCATCGTGCTGACGAGTGCCGCGCCAAGCAGGCCGGCAAGTCCTTCTCCGAGAAGGACAAGCAGCGCAACTTCGAGTACTCAAACTCGAAGAAGGGCGGCAAGCACGGATCAAAGGCCAATCTGGCCACGGAAACGCCGACGCAGGACGTCGCGTTCACGGCCCAATCGGGCCATACTCTCTCGAAGAGCTCTTGGCTGCTGGACAGCGGAGCATCTGTACATATCACGAACAATAAATCCATCTTCTCTGCTTTCTCGGCTCTCTCGAGCCATACTGTGGTGGGAATTGGTGCTCAGAATGCGGAGGGAGAAGGCAGTGTCAGACTCCGTCTCACGAACGGCACAAAGCAGAATTACATCACACTCAAGCGTGTTTTGTACCTGCCAAACAGCCCCCACAACTTAATTTCCCTCGGAAAACTACACCGCTCGGGCTATCGCCTGAATTTCCCGATCAACTCTACGGACGTTGATATCCGCAACGCCCGGAACCAGCAACTCGGCATCTGCCGAAATATTGGTGATGTCTACGCCCTCGGCAACGTCACTCCCGTTCTTCCAAATCAACCCGTGCCATCTTCAGAATCCTCGGAATCATTTCTGGCATTTGCGGCGAGCCCGCCGCGGACTCACGACGAATGGCATCGGGTCTTTGGTCATCTCAGCCATGCTGGCATGCAGGAGTTACTCCGGCATGACATGGTTACCGGTCTCAAGCTCAACGGCGACACATCGCACGCACAGTGCGAGGTTTGCATCCAAGCCAAACAACACGTTGAGCCGTTTCCGCAACAGGCCCAACGAAACTTCTCGGAAATCGGTGATATTACTTTCACCGATCTCTGCGGGCCCATGAGCACAACCGGGATCGGCGGTGAACGTTACTTTATGACGTTCACCGATGGCGCAAAGAGGTTCAAGCGGGTGGTTTTTCTCAAAACCAAAGACGAGGCCGAACAACACGTCATGAACCATATCGAGTTCATCCTAACGCAACATGGGAAGCGCTGTAAAGCCTTCCGTTTTGATGTTGGGGGAGAATACTTCTCCCACGCGTTCCGCGCCAAGCTTTCAGCGAAGGGAATAATCGTCGAGCCCACTGCGGGCTACTCTCCCGAGCAAAACGGCGTGTCGGAGCGTCTAAACCGGACAATCCAAGAACGTGCACGGGCGATGCTCATCGCCCAAGACCTCCCTCTGTTTCTATGGCCCGCCGCCATTGCCTACGCGATCTACATTATCAATAGATCACCAACCCGTTCCCTCGCAACTCACATCACGCCGTACGAGGCTTTCTGGAGTCGCAAACCCGACGTCTCCAATATGTATGAGTTCGGAACAAAGTGCTGGGTGCTCACCCAGGCACAAATTAAATCCAAGTGGCAGCCTAGGTCCAAACCGTTCAGGTTTATGGGACTCACGGAGGAAGGACGCGCCTGGCGGTATTACACCGGCCAAACTCGGAAGATTCTCACGTCACGCAACGTGGTCTTCGCAAAGTCTGATGGCACATACGAGGAGTATGTTTCGCCGTCTGACCCGTCGCAGCTCGAGGGGGAGAGTAATGGGAAAAGCGAGCCAGCGCCGGCTCAGCCGCCTCTGACAGGCAATCCCCAAGCACCTCCGCCGCCTTCCGCTCCGGAAGCCCCTCCCGCGACACCCATCCGGCCCGCACCCGCCGATCAACAATCTGCCAATCAAGCGCCCGCTGTCGCGCCACAAGCACCTGCTCTGCCATCTCACGAGCCACGACAAACACGCTCAGGCAACTCACGGACAACCGAGCCCGGTTACTGGCGTACACTGTCCAAGGCCTCTCTGGCCCGAACGGACGAACACCGCCCCCACGTTCCTGCCAATCATAACAGCGCAGATCGTGTCAACGTGGCACTTGACACCGAACCTGTCACTTACCGACAGGCCATCTCCCACGCACGCGCCGAGGACTGGCGCAAAGCTATGGAAGCGGAAATCCAACAGCTCAAAGACCTCGGAACCTTCTCCGTTGTTGAGCTTCCCTCTGGGCGCAAAGCCATTGGGAATAAATGGGTCTATAAGAACAAGCCTGACGCCGAAGGCAATCTTTCCCGCTCAAAGGCGCGGATCGTCATCCTCGGCAACCATGCCATCCCGGGCACAGATTACGACCCAGATCAGATCTCGTCTCCCGTCGTCCGCGGCGAGACAAATCGACTGCTTCTGGCGCTCGCCGCCAAATATGATCTGGAGTTCCGGACCGTTGATGTTAAGGGCGCATACCTTAACGGTGTCTTGACCGAGGAGATATACACCAAACAGCCCGAAGGCTTCTCCGATGGCACACCTCGCGTCTGGCGACTCCACAAGTCCATTTACGGACTTCCCCAGTCAGGCCGTATCTGGAATGAGCGTCTCAATGCTCGCTTCGCCGAAATGGGCTTCCGCCGCCTTCTTACGGACCGCTGCGTGTTCGTGAAGCGGGACGACAGCGGCATCGTGATCGTCGCCGTTCACGTCGACGATATGTCCATCTTCGCATCCAACTCGGACCTCGTCACGCAGACTGAGGACTCACTAGAAGACGCATTCCAAATCACCCGCCAAGGTGAAGCCGAGCAGCTACTCGGGATGGAAATTCATCGAGACCGCACCGCCGGCACGATCACCATTTCCCAGACGCAATATATCAACAAAATTATTGCGCAACACGGGATGGATGCCGCCAACACCGTGCATACGCCCATGGACCCAGATGCCCACTTGCACAAACTACCTCCGGACGAATCTCATCCAGAGATTCGCCCTCTCTATCAATCAATGGTCGGCGGACTTATGTACGCCGCGATAACCACACGCCCGGACATCTCGTTTGCGGTGCAACACCTTTCGCAGTTCAGCTCGAACCCCGGACCTGCGCATTTGACAGCCGTCAAGCGCGTCTATCGGTACCTCCGCGGTACACCAAATCTCGGCATCCGATACTCCGCCGGAGATCCCGACGGCATCAACATGCATGCCGCCTTTAAAGAAGCACCTGCGCTCTTCACAGATGCAGACTGGGCTAACGATCTTGATGATCGTAAATCCATTTCAGGCTACGTCTCCACCCTGGCTGGCGCCGCGATCACCTGGTCGTCGAAGAAGCAGGGCAACGTCGCCCAATCTACTATGGAGGCCGAATACGGCGCATTATCTCATGCAACACGCGAAACGGAATGGTTGATCCATTCCCTCACCGAACTTGGTGTCCAACCTCCCGCGCCGTTCCCCATTTTCGTCGACAACCGCGGCGCAATCGACTTCACGTACAATGCAGGCTATCACGCCCGCTCGAAGCACATTGACGTGAAGCACCATTATATCCGCGATGTAGTGGCCTCTAACAAGGCTGCTGTTCACCACTGCGCATCAGCCGAGAACCGTGTGCTGATATTTTCACCAAGCCGCTCAACCGTGAGCGCCATGAAGCTCAAGTACGCATGCTTGGCATGGTACTAGTTTAGGCTTCTCGGTTCGAGGGGGAGTGTTGAGGAATTAATCTCCGCGGGTCCGAACCTCCGAAGCGCATAGCTTAGCGCCGCCGCCACCGTAATTGTCTCGAGTCAGAGACGCCGCAGGACTCAGTGGGAGTCAGTGAAGAGGACAATGGGTGGCGGAGAGAACAATAGTAAATTACTGTGGGAATAGATTCTTACCTAGGGTATATAAGGACGACGCAAAAGCTGTGCAATCCATTCTTCCTTTCCCCACTTTCGTGCTGCTTTCTTCCACATCTGGGTGTGCCGAGATGATGATGATGATGAGTACTGTACGTCCTTCAAGAATTGTTCATGATTACTGCAGAGTGCAGTTTATAATGTACCCTACTTCCTTTGGAACTTTTTATTCTATAGTAGAGCACTGAACCGGAAATTGGATCAAGACGACTCCGATAAATG
Organism: Mycena chlorophos; assembly: GCA_014461115.1. Taxonomy (NCBI): domain Eukaryota; kingdom Fungi; phylum Basidiomycota; class Agaricomycetes; order Agaricales; family Mycenaceae; genus Mycena; species Mycena chlorophos. The sequence goes on along the minus strand of JACAZE010000002.1, from coordinate 199,541 downwards.
GGCTCTTCATTACTCGAAACTTACTGGTGAAAGTCCACGGAAGGCCTATTCAGGAACAAAAATTCTTTGGAACGCGAATCAACGATATCCGCGTTGAACGGAATGCCACTCCCCTTCATGAGAGCTGGACGGCGGCGTTCATCACACTTCTCCATAGCTCGAGGTAAGTATGAGGTACATCGGCATTATTTCTTTCCCTCGCAGGCGGCATTGAATACAGTACTGTAAGAAGAGGATGCAGGCAATGTCACGAGCCTGAGGGCTGAGGATCGCTGGTGCGTATTTGAGGACGCATCAAGGCATCGGCCCGAGTCGGACAGGCTTCCGACCGGCTGACATCAGCATTCAGGCTTGCTTTCTCACCACGACGATGAATCGGTGCGTCGATTCCTTTGCGGCTTCCTGCAGTCTTTGATGCTTTTTGAAGCGGTCCTATCATCCTTGTGCGTGCAGACACTTGCGAACGCAAGGAGAGCTAACGCGGCGCGGCGCAGACGATCGATGAAGCGGAGGTGCGCAATTGCCGTGTTTTCGTTGCTGCCACGTTAATGATAGTAAAAATCCAGTATCTTCTCGACCAAATGGTGCGCATGGACTGCGCATGGCTTCTCCATCCCAGGCTTATCGACAACATTCTGGCAGCCTCCGCCAAGCGCCGACGACGACGAAATGGTGAAGAAACTTCGCCAGCGGCTGAAGGATCTGTTGACAGAGCTTCGGAGCGGTGCAGAGGGAACAACGAAGACGACTGCTTAGGGCTTAGGTGCTTCTCCGAGTCGACAGCGTTATTCTTCTGGATTCACTCGAAAAATAATACTGTCTTTTTTTCAAACTCCGCCCGGATAACGGCGAACTCCGACGAATCAAACCAAGCGGGTCGGGCTAACAATGCGCGCGTTGCTCTAGACAGGACAATGTATTGCCACTCACTCCCAGGCCCGCGCGTATAAAAGCGCACAGGCACCGCCGATCTCGCTCTTTCCACTCTCATCACGACCAACCGCCACTCACCGAAATGGAAATCGACTCGCCGCTCTTCCCTACAGATACTCCGTGCGGGTTTCTCTTGCCATCGTTTAACAACACATTGATTTACGCCTATGCAGCGGTGGCATGTCGGCCGCATCGGATCCACTTCACTCCCCGAACCCAGACGTTCCGGGTCGCAAACTACCAATGCCGCTGGTTCCCACCGAAGATAGCTTGCAGGAAATTGCGTACCAGCATCGCTTGAGGAAGGCAGCGAGGGAGACGAAGGCTTGGTGTGTCCTGGGCTTGTCCTCTTCTAATTTTGCTTGTTTAACTGACGGAGTGTAGGGTCGACAAGCAATTCGACATGGAGCTGGACGCGGAGACTTTTCTGCCCATAGAGGAACCGCGGACGCCTTCGGTGGAAACCAATGACCCAACTCCCGTCCTACCTTCGACGCCCACGAACTCTCCGGCTATCCAAACTGCGGTTCGGCGAGCGCACTGGCAGCAACCTCCGCGCATCATCCGAGTCGCCGGCGGCACCGTCGTCGTTCCAGAGCGCAAGTCGAGATGCGTCGCCGTTAGTCGGAACCTTTCTCTCCCCGAGATCACCGCAATCGTTGAGGTCGCAAAGACGCAGCGGAAAGTTCGATGTGTGAGCTGCGGGAGGGTGTTTCTTGGGACGAAGAATCTGAGGGACCATTTGTTGGGAGATCCATCGCAGCTTTGAATCGATTTCTTTCTCTGATTATCTTGATGTTAAAGTCCTATCTCAATTCAACCACACCGAGCCTGAGCAACAATTCACGCCCGTAATACTGCAGGAAAATATTTAGCTCGTAGAACGCTTTGAAGAGCGCAACGCACTTGACTTGATCCAACAATACCAACTCCTTTCCCTGCAACTCATACAGCGCCACGAAATCCTTATCCTGATCCGTCAAAATCACCATATCCTTGCTGGCGTCGCTCCACGGCGATACGCTGAGAATATTGCTCGTGCCGCCGGCTCCCGGCGTTCCGATGATGAACAGCGCATCTTGCGAAGCCAGAGCACCATCGGCGTCCAGCGCCCATCCGGAGATGTACCCCGGCGTTGTCGGTCCGGGGACCTTGGAGCGCGTGCTAGCGTAGAGCGTCCGCCCGTCGGACGAGATCACGATCTCGTCGCCCCAGTAGGACGTCGCGTTGGCGGGTGTGAGCCCGAAAGGTGTCACTGCGAGGGAGATGTTTGCGAAGATGAGAGACCCGTCGGCGGGTGAGAGGGTGAAGACGTCGACGCGGAGGCCTTCCTCGTCGATGAGGTAGAAATATTTCCCGTTGGGGGTGATGGCGGCGTGGCGCGGGCCGGCCCCGAGCTCAGACGGCCGGTAGAGCGACGTGGAGTCGAGGGTGCCGTTGTGTAAGTTGAGGGTGTAGCCGTGTACATTGTTGTCCCCAAGATTCTGCAAATAAAAGTCGGATCTTTGCTTGAGCCTGAGGCGAGGAATATTGAAACGCACCATGATGTACATGTACTTCAAATTCGGCGTCGTCGCGAAACCATGCAGAGTGGAGTTGACTTCATACGCCAAAGGCTGGATCTTCTTCTCCAGTGCGCCATTCTCCGTCACGCTCCACACCTCCCCACACGGATCGACGAAGTCCACGCCATAAAACGTGCCGTGCGCTCCGGCTTCCGGAATAAAATCATTCGCAATCGGCTTCGTTCCACACGATACGACGGTGTTGAGCCAGGAAACCGAGAAGTCGGGCTGAATGGTGTACGAGCTAAAGGTGCGCCTGCCGTTGACGGGGTCGGACCACCCGGAGCCGTAGACGACGCCGGCCTTGCGCTTCGAGGTCACGGCATGCCGTTAGCTCAATTGGAAGAACGGGACGGAACGCCGCCCACATTGATAGAAAGCCATGGGTGCGCGGCTTGCGCGAGGACGGTATGCTTCAGAGCGAGAGATTTGGTGTCGGTGTCGATTTCGAGGGTATAGAGGTAGCCCTGACCGACGTCTTGAGTGCCGTCGAGCATGAGAGTCACGTTGTAGACGCTGGGAATCGCATACAGTCAGAGGGAGAATGAAGAGACGTCTGGCGGCGCACCTTCCGAAGTTACCGACAAGGACATGATGTTTTGAGGAACCAGGCTTGGAAGTGAAGACAGAAGTAGCGAAAGCTAGAGAGAGGAAAGTAAGTGAGCGCATCGCGGAGAAACGGCAAGTGACAAACCAAGCCCACCGCAGCTTTATCTTGGAAAGGTCATGAGGTCTTTGCCCCGGCCAGAAGTCGGGCGGGAGGTGCAATTTCTCTGGAGCGCAGATTTCAATGGTGCGGGGTATGCTTCTTCCATAGCTCGTACGTACTCCTGGAGAAGTCTCTGAGCTCATGAAAGAGCAAGCCCCAGCCTGCAGCTTCGAGAGACGACGAGCCGTGTTTTCTTGGTCTCCCGCGCGATAGCCAGCACTGGACCAGCGGTTTTTCCTTGCTGGGATCGGAGCCGAGCTTACCGACGGGGCACTGAACTCGCGGTCGACCTCCGCCGTCGGTTTGCACGTCGTCGTCGTGGTGGGAAAGACACGTTGACGTCGGGAGGTTTCGGGTCTGTCAAATGTGTCAATCAAAGACAAATTGAATTTTTCTTGTCTCCTCCCACATCATGCATTTGTCGTTGCGCGTTTCGTCCGTGTCGCACCTCCCGGCATGGTGCAAGGTCCGTAGTGCTAGTATGCTCCCAATATGCCACTGATGCGCTCTCCAGGCGCTTGCCCTCCGGGCACTGCGTGGCTCCTGGGAAGAAATGCGCACCTTCGTTGATGCCGTCAGCCCAGGCAAGCAGCCGGAACTTCCGGAGAAGAGCCAAGTCAACATCCTCTGCGTCTATTATTCGGTTCTGGACACGGATCCCATCGCATCTTCTGCAGACGACGAAGACGAGCTCGAGACACTACGAAACATAGGGGTCAAGGCCCTGTATGCCTTGCGCGGGCTAACCAACGCAATCTCTCTGACGTCGGCCCGTTGGACCCACACTGTTCCACCACAACTTGGAGAGGTTTTCGCTGAACTTTGGCCACGCGTGCTGGCGTGGATCCCACCTGATATGCCCACCTATCCCCTCTAATAAGAGAGGGTGGGGGGCCCCCACGCCCTCTAATTAGAGGGGATACGGCGGTTTTCACTGCCTTGGTAAACCTCGTTAAAGTCGAGGTCTTCCAAGGCAGGAAGGTAGCGGCAGTGGCCCGGAGACCGCCCCAGAGCCATCACCGCTGTCACCCATCCGCCCGCCGCCGCGCCGCTTCCCGCCGCCGTCACCAGCTTCCCGCCGCCGTCACTGCCTGCCCGCCGCCGTAACCACTTGACGACGCCCATCAGCGCCGACACCACGCGCCCACCCTTGATCCCACGGGATGTTACTGCCATCACGACGCACCCCGCCCATCACCCGCCACTGTCAAATCCCTTGAGCTCGCTGTCGCTGGCGGCGGCGGCGAGTTTGAGGTCATTTCAGCACCAAATTGCTTGGGGTAAAGTGTGCTGTGTAAAGGGCATGAAGGCAAAGCTCTTACCTCAACTACATCATATATAACATCTATGTATCCATGATAGCACAGGTAACACTCGTCATTCACTTACAGTCATTGCTTTACCATGCACTAGGCTCTGGCTTCAGACATGAAGTTGGGCAGTAGTGTGAGGTACTTTATAGCGTCAACCAGAGAGTCTTTTCCCAGTTACTAAATAGGAGCCAGTGTATTACTTGGGGGAAGTAGTACTTGGGATTGAGGCTCTTATCAGGGCTCAGGTCCCTGGAATAAAATTCAAATGAATGTACAACTGGTCAGAGAATGTTGCATAGGTACTATTTGCCCAATTACATCCATACTCCTGCCCATCCCAGTGAATTATGACGAGTTTGATCATTCACTTACCCCATCAATTGCCTTCGAACCTTCCAGAACTCGCGTATAAAGCGTGTTTTTTGTACTTTAAGTCATATAGAGGGTCTGATGCTGTGCATTGACGCGTAAAAAGACGCGCTTTACGCGTGAGAAGGCGAAAAACACAGTACTTTTGAGTAAAGCCAGAAATCTGTGAATTAAATTGTTTATAGGGCCCTGAGGGGTGTTCTTCACAAAGTAAAAACATAGAAGCTCATGGATTACATCTCCCTATAGGTTCTGCATACTGGATATGCAGTATCTTGAGTTCACATGATCTTAACACCTCTTGTGGTGCTTCTCCTGGCACCCCCATGGGTTCCTTCGCCCGGGAGTCTTAGCCAATCTCAATCAATCCACCTTGTGCAACTTCCCACCGAATTTCAGGGCAGCAGCCCATTGCTGTGGGTAGTTATGGGCATCTCAGAAGTTGTGTCACATTGTTACATTTGGGTTTTATAGCCCTAGAAATTGCCTGGCAATGTGAATACTGCTGTAAAACGATGTATCGAAACCTAATGAAGCATCCTTACCCAAATTCCACCACTGGTATAGGCTTGGAGATGTACAGAGGAGTGTTTGACATGAAATGGTCCAAGGTACCTTAAGCAGTTCTGGAAGCCTCTCAGTTGCGCACTCAGAGAACAACAAATCTCTTCTGATCTGGGTAATTTTGGGTAGATGGAGAGGGGCTATGTCCCCTGCCAATATAAAAGTTGTTTCAGCCCTATCGGACACCAAATGAGCAAGATCGAGCACTATCTAATGGGGCCGATCCTTAATTAGCACCGCAAATTACCCAATTTGGCGGTGACATCATTATTTTTGCTGCGCTATATCTTGGGAAGCCCTGCACTGAACACAACGAAATTCGGAGGGTGGTATCGTCCTGTAGGCATTGCACCATCCACAAAGTCTCATGGAATTTGATGCAGTCCTCCATCCGCTGTGGGCTCGGCAATCATCAAGTGCCCAAACTGTGCAAATAGTACATTGTAGGGCTCTCTCTCATAAAGAGACATGTTCATTCCCAATCTTAGACTGTAAGAACACGATAGCCCATGTTGAATGGCCATAAAATGCCGATCAACCTAAGCATAATCTCTCTTTCATTCACTTACACACAAAACACTTTCCCCCGTTATCCTGTAAGCTTTGTGGCTGATTTCATCTGGTATTGTGGACCTTTGACTATGAGTAGACACTGTGAATGGGGAAGAGCAGGTATTCAAGATGTTGAGGCATGTTCTGAGTCTCCTTACATGCAGGGGCACTCTGTATTATTTTTTTAAGGACATTCCTCCCTTGGGTGAATGCATCTATGGCCTAGCCTCCATACTGCAATGGATCTAGCATCTCTGAAGCGCACTCCCATCATAACTTGCACATTTGAGCTTTTCTTGAGCCTGAGGAGGTCAGGGAGATTTGTTGTAAGTGACTGATGATGCTTCTTGTGGCATGCCCCAAGGTCTTCCCTGTTCCTAAAGTATATCCAGTGGCAGATGTGCTGGAGAATGGGAAATGCTGTATAGAATACAGCTATCTCACTTGCATCCTGGTTCTACAGGCTGTTTGCAGGAAAGTGTAAGTGAATGAGGTTCTGTGATACTGCAGTCTGCAGATATGTTATATATAGCATAGTGGAATAAAGAGCTTCGCTTTCATGCTATCTATATGGCACACTTAACCCCAAGCAATTTGGAGCCGAAATGAGCTCAAACGTGCCGCCGCCGCCAGCGACAGCGAGCGCGAGAGAGCTTGACAGCGGCGGGTGACAAGCGGGCATGCGTTGCGATGACGCTGACGGCCCGATGGCGGGCGCGTGGTGTCGGCGCTGATGGGCGTCGTCAAGCGGCGACAGCGGCGGGAAGCTGGTGACGGCGGCGGGAAGCGGTGACGGCGGCGGGAAGCGGTGCGGCGGTGGGCGGATGGCTGACAGCGGTGATGGCTGTGGGGCGGTCTCCGGGCCAACCGGTCCTCCCGCTACCTCCCGCTACCTTCCTGCCTTGGAAGACCTCGACTTTAACGAGGTTTACCAAGGCAGTGAAAACCGCCGTATCCCCTCTAATTAGAGGGCGTGGGGGCCCCCCCCACCCTCTCTTATTAGAGGGGATAGGTGGGCATATCAGGTGGTGGATTTTGTTCTACGAAAGCTTCCACCGTACACTCGATCTTTCGCCTCCTGGGCCAATACCGGTGGTCTACTACGAGCATTTGAGCCTGATCGCAGTATTCTCTAACCTGGCGGCGCTCTACCCGGCTCTCGTGATCGTCGACACCCCTCACGTATGCTCGTATCTCGGGAGCTGCCTCGGCCGACTTCTTCATCGACCGTCGGGCCTGACGCCGGCAAATCTCATCCGACTTGTCGTTTCCAACGCAGAGACTCTGCGTTCAGGAAGAAACTCAGAGATACGAAAGACGCGGTGTTCCGACTTCATATCCGGAGTTGGAGGCAAACGCGCGCTTGCCAAACTGTGCGCCCGAGAACTGGATCTCGCACTTCGAACTCGCGAAGCAGAGCTGCCTCGGCCAGGACTCGCAACAGCAGGCGACCGAGTCAAGGTCCTCGACGCCTGCTTTGACGTCCTTGGGATGATGGATACAACGGGTCTCTTCGACAAAGACCTCCGCGTCGCCCTTGTAGAAGAGGACGGGGTGAAGCGGCTCGTCCGGGCATTCCGCTACCTCTTGTCGGACGGCTCTCGGGAGGATCTCGTCCACTGGTGCTTCATGTGGCTGGTCGAGATCAGCCAAGTGAGCTTCGGGCCGCTACCCGAAATGTTGCGCGAAGGCTACCTCCCTCTCGTGTTACAATACACGCAACGTCCAGTGCGCGACGCCTACGCGTCAAACATCCTACCCGCAAATATCGATCACATCAACTTGAGTTTGGTGCGGGGATTATGCGCGTATGCAATCGTCGCGCAGCTACGGGACTCTCCGGAGGAGATGGACGCTTTAAAGGGTATCCAAGCGAAACACTTTGCCGAGGCTTCACTTTACGAAGCTTGGCAAGTGTTCCTTCACGACGCAACAGAGTCAATCGAATTTCTCGCGGCTTACGAGGCTCAGAGCGCAGATGGTGTCTGCGACGACTTACAGGTTCGTTTTTGTAAATCCTCTTTTCGTCCCGCAAGATTTATTCGTGTACTTTAGTGCAGTCGCATCTGCGCCGTTCAAGGACTGAAGCGCTGCAGTGGTTGCCAGAATCGCCGATATTGCTCCGTGGCATGTCAACGAAGCGACTGGAAACTCGTCCATCGACGGTTCTGTCGACTGCGTACGTTCAACTGTCCACATATCAGGTTTTGCTTACGGTGAGCTGATCGAGTTCAGACACCATACATCGCGGTTTCTCCAGAGAAGCGCGTTACCACCGCGCCCTCATCCACCGAGCGTACCAAGCCAACAAAGAACACATCTGTTGAATAACGATGAGACTGTAGGTAGACAGTAAGTACAGGAAAGGAACGTGCGGAGAGCGGACACACCTCAGTCGTTCTCGGAGAGAGACGAATGAGGTGTGACACGCTGAATAAGGAAATAAACGAGCGTATCTACGGCTATCGTACGGAGTCCGAGTTGGATGTAAGTAAGGAATAGTAAGTAAGGATTTCAACAACATCTACATGGACCTGCTGCTCTTCCTCCTCAAGCACGGAGACGACGAACACGCCGTCATCTGTCCCCAATTCGACTTTTCTCGCGGGCCCAGCCTGAGTCGGGTGAAGGTTACTTTCCTCACCAACCGCCCCGACGTGTCATCATCCGGTAGCCCTTCAGATCTTGAATCTCTTCCCGGCGGCGCCTGGTCTGAAAGCAGGGAGCACGGTCCTGTCGGAGGAGCTGGCGCGGAGGCAGTTAGCGCCAGGCCGGTATGCGCCGCATTTCTTCAAGATATCGGGGGACGATATCGTGGCCGCGTGGGATTGGATCCCGCTGAGATCTACGGGAAGAATTTATAGGGCTGTGGAGGAATTGGCTCGGAGCGTTGAGCTTCCAGCGGACGAGACGCGGGAGATTGATGTTGAGCCATATCGAGAGCAGGTGCGCGCGATTTTGGAGCAGTGTTCAGAGGAATTTGAGGCGCATTAGTTGTTCGCGTAGTACTACATTCGAACTGCATGAGCAGTACAGATCCACCAACGCTTCTCGACGACGTTGCCCGATCCTGATTCTATTACCTTCAAAGTCCGCTATCTATCTTGGCCTACGAGATATTTAGATGGGACAAGTTTTAGCCTACTGGGTCCCTGCAACTTGAAGCTACCTAGACACGAAGAAAACAGACTCGAATGCCGTCTAGCTCACGACGAAGTCTATTCCCCTACCCGACGGGCCAAACATTGTCGGCACCACCACCAACTGCAACAAAACGATCCACCACCCGCGGAAAAGCGTCTTGCGGCCCTCCTCCGCAGACACGGTGCGCAGGCACGCGTGCAGGGAGGGGTACGGGACGTGTTGGTCGCCGTGCTCGGGCTCGGTGCGGAGCGCGATGACAGGTTCGGAGAGGATGAGCGGGGCGTCTGCTTCGAGGGTAGGTGTGGATGCGGACGTGGATGATTCCTCCTCGGGAAGCGCGTCGACCGGTGGGGATTCTCGGCGTTGTAGGGCGAGGCGTACACTCGCAAGTGCCAGCGGGGTGACGACGAACATCAGCCCGACGATGACCAAGAGCCCGCCCAGCACGAGCGGAATGACGAGCTTGGGCGTTACTTCCGGGAAGCGATCCCTTCGGTCGGAGAGCGCTACTGCCAGGATTGGGACAGGCAGGCCTGCGATGGCGCCGCAGAATGCGAGGAGGGTGTTCGCTGCGGCAAGGCCTGGAGTGGCGTAGAGTATGTAGGGCCGCCGACGTTCGGCGGGGGAGAGGAGCGCTGTGAGCGCGGTTTTGGGGGCGAAGAAGGGGAGGTGGTGTTGTATAGTGATTGCACTAGATGCCGAGTGAGCTTGTGCGAGTGAAGAGTGTGTAGGCAACGCACCGGCATGTGAGTATTTGCATTGGGATGAGCAGGAGGGCCGAGGAGAGTGGGAGGATAAAGAAGAATACTACGGGTGCGACGTCAAGAAAAGGCATGGACATGGCTGAAAAAGCACGCACGCAGCGCGTAGAGGACCACGACGGGGTTGATTGCTTCGGGGTCGCCCGCCGATGGGTCGAGCAACGCCGCGACGAGGGACACGGGCATTTGAATGAGCGGGACTAGCAACGACGTGAGGAACGCCGGAGCTGCGAGCTTGTAAGCGAAGAACGAGGCCGAGAGCCTTTGGGTAACGACGCACCAAGACCCTTGTACAACCCCGCCCATCCCTTGCACTCGTTCAGCCCTCGCAAATCGAAGCCAAGTCGCCACACACCTCGATGCGATAGACACGCCTGAATATCCCGAAATACGACCGGACCACGTCGTCCGCAGGCGGAGTCATGTCGTCCTCGGGCAGCTGCAGACGCAGGGGCGTATAGTTGGCGCGGTAGCGGACGAGGACGCTGAAGAAAGGCATCCCGATGGCGAAGCGCAGGGAGGCAAATCTGTCATGGCGTATTCAGCGCCGGGAGGAGGTTTGGAAGGAGTGCGGCGTACACGAGCCAGCGGACTGAATCTGCCAGCAGGCGGTCGACGAGTCCCATGGTGGCGGAGGGTGAGAGGAAGAGGGGGGCGCTGGCACACACAGCCTTGCAGTGACGGGCTTGGTTGATCGGACCTGCCAGCGCCATTCGCGGCGAGCTCTCATTTGTACAACAGTCGAATAGCTATTCTTTCAGCTTTCCTAGGTACAAACTCCGATACACGACCAAGTTCTCATACGACTCGTGGAGGACCCGCGCCATACGGAGGCGGCGCCCGGTCTAGATCCTGGGCATTGTCGCGATGATGACTTGGCTCTCCAGCTGGCCGATCGACGCGTCGGGCAGAGAAGTCTTGTGCTAGGTTCCCCGGCCCAGAATACGACGGGATGCGTTGTGCGGTGGCTAGAAATGTTTCTTCATGGAGGGTCCTTGAAGTAGAGACGCGAGGATCCGCACGTACCTGCCTGATCATGGCGGGGATCGTACAAGTCTGTGTTGCCCGGGCCTTTCATCGCGGCGCCGCTACGTTGCTCGACGTAGCCCGGTTGAGCCGATAGTGGCTCGGCGGGGTCACCTGGAGGTTAAATCAGACAAAATTTTATCGGGAAGGAATCGCGACTCCACGCACCAGCAACACCAAATGCGCGCTCGGCTCCAACGCGTCCTTTCTCCCTCCCACGAGCAGCAACGGCGTCGTTTGCCGTTGAATCGTCATGCAAGACGGTATCGACGCCGCCTAGGAACGTCCCTCGAACGTTCTCCCCCATCCCGTGGATCGCCTGAGCGGCGCCTCTGCGCGGCGGATGGAAACAGTGAGCGCAAGTTTTCCTAGTTAGGCGCCGACGTACCGGATTTTGGTCCCGAGGCTCGGTTGCGAGTTCTGGTTTGACGTGTTGTTTGGGTTCATGGTGTTGGTTCAGTGAAAGTAAGCGGGATGCAAGCGCCTCGAGTATATATGCGCTTTCGTAGCCGCCGAGTCAGAGATGAGCTCATTGGAGCAAGCGCTGGCTCCAATGTCGCGTACGTGATCAACCTAATGTCAAATCTTTTCGGCCGATATATTTGGGCGAGATCTACCTTGATAAGGAGTTTATGGTCGAAGATCTGTATCGCCGCCATCTGTCATGATCATCTCGGCCGACGTCTGTTGCCTCCGACTCTCATCTCTGGCCTATGTCGCAGCTCCCGCCGGAGCTGTGGCTCCCGAATCCTGCACCATCTCCCTCCTGACGCCATTCAGCACATCACTCTCACCTCTCAGCACTTCCGCACCATCGCCCAGCCGCTTCTCTTCGAGCACCTCGTCTACCATCCTTACGCGGTTCCCTGGATTTCGGAATCCGTGCAGCTGGTGGAAAAGGACACGGTCGACCACGCGTTGGCAAGGTTTCGATTCTGGCGTCAACGGCGAATCGCGCCGGGCGTCAAGAGCTGCCGGGTATCCCCTTGGGATCAGCGGTGGGACGACGATGGGACCATGAGCCATGCCCTTCCGTATCTGCTCCGAGACGAGTTCATGGCCGGCCTGCATACATTCGCGGGCCTTCGACGGCTTGTGCTCGTTCAGTTCCACATCCCACACGCCGCAATGGTCGAATTCGCGCGGTTGCAAAGCCTCCAATCGCTAGAAATCGAGTACTGTTCGGTGCATAACTTCCGCGGAGAGACGATTTCCGGATCGAAATCCACTCTAACGAACTTTAAAATCGTGGACGACTTACACAATCGCTCTGCGCTAACGCCCTGGCTGGAGCTCCTCGACGCTTCGCGAATCTACTCCCTGTATCTCGCATACGACCTCGCGGAATGGGGTACGAAATCCGACTTGGATAGGCTGCCGAGGTTCCCTGCTCTCCGCAGGCTGACTCTGGAAATCGTGCGCGACAGCCTTCTCTTCACCTCGGGGTTCGACTTCCTCGTGAGCCACTGTCCCGCTTTGGACGCCCTCGTTATCGACGGGGATTACAGGAATAAATTCATTCATGAACCGATGGGGCTACCAGATGCCAGTGGGGTCACGGTCCGGTCGCTGAAGCTCCATGCGACTCTCATACCCTTCTTCTGCCCGATGGTCTCAGTCACGGAGGTGTCGCTGTGGTTGGGTATCGCGCAGAGCCTCATCGCCTCCGTGCGCGGTTTAAATCTTTCCGGAATCGAGTCACTTTCGATCAGCCTCGACTATACGTCTGAAAGGCGGCTCGACCCTCAAGAGATGATCGGAGACGTTAATTGCGTCTTGGATTGGTTCCCTCGGCTACAGAAGTTCGAGGTGCAGTTTGTTGTTGATGTCGATAGCCAGTGGGCCCGGCATCATGATTACGGGTCGTTCGAGGAGACTAATTCGGCTCACGGGGTAAGTATGTTCAAGTTCGACTATCTCGAGCTTGTGGAACGAGTTCGCTGATCCATCCTCGGCTGGCCCCAGCCGACGGAATTCTTCCTGTCGTTGTCGAAGATCTCCTTCTCGTCCACACTCCGAGCACTGGCGATTCACTGGAGGATTGACATCAACGCCTGGTCTTCGTCTTATCCGGAATACACCGCAGCCGCGCTCGACCCGTACGTCCTGCAGGAGAAGTTGGTGGAGAAGTGTCCACAGCTTGAGAAGATGTGGCTCGATGCGTGGGTGTATCTTATTGATTGGCGCAGAGAGACGGGGTCGGCAAGACTGCAGACGCTTCGGAGTACCAAGAGTGAGTTGGTGCTCCTTTTGCTGATTTGATGGAAATTACGCTGATGCGGATGATTTTCCAGGACAGGAAGAAGAGTGGGGGCGATTTGAAGACTTTTGGCGAGGTTGACAGAGTTCTGGCGGGCACCGTAGCCTCTCGCACTTGCAGCCCATCCGATTCTTCAGAATATAGAATCTCGTGTCGTATTCCAACTGGAATTACCAACAAACACCGTGCCGCCCATTGGCGCCTTCCATCCGCAGTTGAACGTCAAACTTGGATAAGAAGCCGCCGAAGAGATTGCAATTGCGTCCAGAAGGTGGTCCATTCTCGATATCTTGAGTGCCGCCCCTCTGCGATAGGAGAACAGAAAAAAATCCACCCAACCCAGCATCCCGGTCCGAATCGACATCCTGCCCGATTCCTTGTCTTTTCGCGCACGGTTCTCCGCTTCTTGGGCTTCGGAATCTCCACTTGGATAGCTTGAAGGGAATCGGAAGAGGTGTCACTCTAAGTCGGTCAGCACGAATGTGGACGCGTCTCGAGTTGAGGCTGTTGAGCTGGCGGCGGGGCGCGACAGAGGGATTGCATTCGAAGACTTGGAAGAGAAGGGCGCCAACTTGAGGAAGGTTTGCGTCGCCGCTGGTGATAACGCAGCAAATATTGGGTAGAACTTGTGTTTTGCTGGTTTGCCGAGGATGGATATGATTTCACGACCGAGCAGGCACTGAGGAGTGATTTCTGGGGCGGCCTCCAACGGAAGAGCTACTGTAACCGGACGTGGGCGGCTGTTTTAGAGTTTCCTCCCCAGTCGTTCGCCTTCGTTCTCGGAGGTGCTGGGAGAAACGCGGCCGGCTTCGGGCGGGTAAGAACCCACGCGCAGGATAATCGGACGACTTTTTAGAGCGGACGCGAGAAACAGATGAAGATCGTCTTGACGACCGAAGCGCATCAGGGTTCTCGGGTTCCTGGACACGTTTTTTTAGTGGCGGCCGGAACGCACCTGCCGATCACGACGCGACGTGTTGGGCTCGGAGGAAATAACGTCGGGTCATCTGGGTGCTGCGGAGGGGCGGAATCGATTTCAGTCTCGGAGGGTTGGCGGAGTTCGTTTTACCGCGAATTGGAGCTGGTGGGCGCGTGAGCCTGCGCGAGGGGTTTGTTTTTAGCTGTTGAATTGTTTTGGACACTTTAGACTCAATTTTGCGTGTGAGGGGACGACATGGGAAATGAAACGGAACGTGGAAACTATCCGGAGTGTTCTTTCGCGCGTCGACTCGGATTAGTATTCGGAAATTTGTGGACTTGACTGCCAGACGGACGAGGCCGAGTTGGGCGTTGCTTTGGGATTGGCTAGGATCTTAATGCGGAAGACTTTAGGTTTGCTTCAAGCAGAAATATCTTCCCTGCACCTCCGGAAGTCTGAGAAGAACACGCTGAACAGGCGATCGAATGGAAGTTTAATTTATCTCACTGACGTCAGTATTGTACGCTGTATCAATGTTTGTTCCCGATGTGGATCTCGTTGCGACGGCGCCGAGTAGACGCGCCAGCGTCGAGCTCGTGAACGAGGACGAGGGCTGGAGAAACTTTGGTCGGAGACAATCGGCAAAAGTGCAGCAGAAGCAGTGACGTAGTCCGGCGAGGATGGTCCCAGTAAATACATGTAAATTGGTGACGTCTACGGTGGAATGACGGCACAGCCAGCGAAAATCCGCCTGAATCGCCTGTTTGCTCCACACCACCACGACCACCCTCGTCTCGTCTCGTCCCTCGTCGACGAGCCTTTCTCTGTCCTCTACGACCAAGACCACGAACGAGCCGACCACCAATACACCGGGCAACGCGAACGCCGAGCACCCGACTCCACTGCCTCGCGTTTCCGCTCCCAAGCGACGCACCACCGCACTCCACAGAGACGAATTACGCTACGCCAACCCCACATTCCCGGTGCGATACCACTAGAAGATTGACGACACGAAAAACGATGGGAGGAGACCACAAATGCCCTGTTTGCCAGGCGACGTTTACGAGGCCGCAGCATGTCGCGCGGCATATGCGCTCTCGTGAGTGGCTTCTTCTCGTCTCTTCTCTTTTTCGTTGGGTTGCTGCGCTGCGTGGATTGGTGGTGCCGGCCAGTGGCGAAACCGGAAAGCCGGAGGCTGAATGTGGAGCGAACCCCAAGATGGTTTCCGTCTTCGTCGGCTCGAAACGCATACATCTCTTTGCTTGGGTTCGCCACTAGGCAAAGCCGCAGGCGCCATTCTTGCAGTCGTCACGTCGCCAATCGTTTTGCCTCTGACCACAATGACGCCAACGCTGACGACGCCCTTTGTCCAGATACTGGCGACAGGCCGTACAAGTGTGTGCATTGCGGAGACCAGTTTGCTCGCAGGTGCGTTGTTTCTCCGTGTTTCCGACCGCGGGTGTTGCTGACCGCCTTCTGCTGCAGCGATCTTCTCTCTCGACACGTAAACAAATGCCACGCAGGGGCATCGAAGCCGAACGCTACTGCTGGCGGACGACGGAAGGGGACGACGGCTGCGTCTCGGGCGACGACGAGCAAGCAAGCATGCGACCAGTGCGTGCAAAGCAGCTTACCTTGCGACGGGAGTAATCCTTGTGGTGCGTTTCTGCTCGTCGTTTTTTGCCCTCGCTGACGCCATTGGAGGCAAATGCATCTCCCGCAAGACCCGCTGCACCTTCGTCAAGTTCCACCGCCAAACAGCGCCCGTCGGGCCCGGCCACGCAACCTCACTTTCCGCTTCCTTGCCCACCCCGTCGAGCCTCGCAAACTATGGTCTCCATGGTCCCGGTTCTGGCGCCCCACCTCCGTTCCTATATGCCCAGAGTGCTGCAAGCGGGGCCGGCTTTGCGTACTCCTCGCCTGCGCCATTGAATGCGAGCCCGACTGCGACGAATGCGCCGCCATACCCCGTCCCGCCAGGCTCTCGCGAAGGTGCGCCTTCCTTCGTCTTCGTTTCCAAGCTGGCTGTCGCTGACGATATTTGTGTCCTCGAAGGTATCCCATTCGCCCACCAACCTCACGGGCATGGGCACTTCGCCCCCGACTACCGGGACGGTTACGACTACGACCGATACGATTATGACAACGGGCTCGACGCGTCGAGTGAGCATTCGGGGAGTGTTAGTACCGGGAGTCGACCGGCGAGTAGTGCGGGTTTGAGTGTGAGTTTCTCTCTTCTTGCCTGCATCGATACCGCGCTTTCTTTCCGAGGACTGGGCTTGCTTCAGCGCCTGCTCTCTTCGCCCAGTCCTCTCACGTGATCTCCCGCTTCCCAAACTCTTCGCTGACCATGACCACCAGGACTACGCCGGTTATCACCACAACCTCCAAGGATCCCACAGTCGCCAGGCATCCCTCGACATGCACTCTCACCACTCCGCGCTGGACATGCAGCACCATCCGCATTCACGTCCACCCGCACACGACCCTCACAGCCGACCGCCGGAATTCTCCAGCGCGTTCGGGCTCATGTCGCTCGACGATCCGAACGTGCTGGCAGGCTTGGCCAACGACGGCGTGCCGTTCTTCAGCACCAACAGCCCCGTCGCGGCCCACGCGCAACCGCACGATAAACGCCTGCCACCACCCATTCCGCTTCAGCTCCCGCTCCTCCCTGCGCCGCCGCCGCTGCAGTTCCACCCGCAGTCGCAGTCGCAAGCGGGAGGCACCCGCGAGGCCGAGACGCGTGAGCTGCGCGAGTTTTGGAAGGCGTATATGCGGACGCCGTTGACGGGGCCTAGCCCGGGGACGGCTGCGCCGAACAACGATCCGTTGGCGCATGGTTTGAGTTTAGGTCTGGGTCTTGGGATGCAGACGCCGAGTGCGAGTGCGAACAACGCCGCTGTCGCTGCTGCTGCCGCCGCCGGTGGGATGCTCGCTGTACCCAACTCAGGAACAGCGTATGCTGGGGGTGGACCGACGCCGCGGAGGCACCGCGTGTCGAGTTTGCCGAGCGTGCGGACACCCGAGGGCGAGATTGACGCGCGGATGGTGTTCCCTGCGCTGCCGCCGACGCATACGCATCACCAGCACCCGCCGATCCCGCCCCCGCCTCCCGTGTCCGTGGCGAGGACGATGCATAATGCGGATGATTTGAGGAGTTATGAGGCTGCGGTGCTTGCGAGGAAGGCGCCTGAGCTTGTGTTGCGCAAGCCTGCGAAGAGGGATCGCGGGTCGCCGCCCACTACCAACAACAATAAGAACAACGCCACTGGCCAACCCCCAGCACCGCCACCAGCACAGTCGCAATCGCCGCCGCAGCCGCATAGTCAGTTTGACTTTAACGCCATGTCGCGCGAGTCGTCGTCGTTGGCGGGGGCGTTTGGTGGCAAGAGCTTCGGGTATGGTGGTGGGGCGTTGCCGCCGCCTCCGCGAACGGGGTCTGCGTCGAGTACGAGCAACCCTGCGTCGCCGCTCCCGCATACGCCTTCGTCGTCGGATGACGGCGACCGAGATCGCGACCATGACCGAGAACACGAACACGAGGTGGAGAGCAGCGTTGGCAGCGCGCATGACGACTCTGATCACGATAGCGGCGCGAGCAGCATTGGCCGTCCGTCGTTCAAGCGTCTGCCGAGCCAGACGCTGGAGCCTGTGTATGCGAAGCG
Organism: Mycena chlorophos; assembly: GCA_014461115.1. Taxonomy (NCBI): domain Eukaryota; kingdom Fungi; phylum Basidiomycota; class Agaricomycetes; order Agaricales; family Mycenaceae; genus Mycena; species Mycena chlorophos. The sequence continues at coordinate 181,758 of JACAZE010000002.1, read as the reverse complement.
CCGGAAGGAGTATGTGCCCCGTCACGGCCCGGGTGGGCTGACGCTTGGGTTGGATACGCCCACGCAGGATGGTGCTGGGGGTGGGGGTGCTGCGTCGGAGGGGTTGCTGGGACATGCTGCTGCCGGCGCGTATGGGTATGCTGCTGCCCATGAGCGGCACGAAAACGGCAAGCCGCCGAGCTCGAGACAGCGCGGGCGGCGGTTGAGTGCGCCTGCGAGCCCGACTGCGTTGGGGTTCGTTATCAACTAGACGGCGAAGACCAAGACCAAGACGACGAAGACAATGCAACGCAGAAAGAAAGAAACGCGCGGGCCTGGTAGTCGCGCTGCCCTCGATCCATCCCAAGGATACCCTCCAAGTTGCTCTCGAATACGACTCTTTTGTGTTTGTGTACTTGCTGTATCACCACCACCACCTCGTTCGCCTACGTACATACCTCACTCCCTCCCGATAATCCCTCCCCTTCCTACTATTTTCTTCCTTTCTCTCTCTGAATCCTCGAATACCACCTACCCAAACCCCTGTATTTTTGGCAGCGCTCTAGTTACTTCTTGTACCACTACCATATACGATCTTGCTCTCGCTTTCGTTCCTTTACTAGTCACTAGTAATACCTTTTCTTGTTGTTAATCCGATATTGGATGCTCTACTGACGGCGTTTTACTTTCGTCGAGGCGAAGTACCCATTTTTCACGTGACCTTAGACTGGAAAGGCAAATGTGGAATACACCGTAACGGAGAGAGAGAGAGCGTAGAGGATAAGTAAGAGAGTAAGTAGGATACAGGTAACGAGTGGATGGTCTTCAGTTCCAGGAAGACTGGGTAAAGAGAGAACTCGAACTTGGAGGTGTAGCAATACTTGAACGAAAGCCACAGAGGCATCGTGGTAGGGAGAAATAGGACAGAGGGAATTGTAGGCAGCGCCAGGTCAAGGTCCCTCTTACGACGACGACGGCTTGGTCTGCAACGAGCGTCAGCAAAGCGACAACGGGTTCAAAGCGAAGATGGCACGCACACTCGACGCTCACGCAATCGTCCTTGTCCTCGTCCTCGTCGAGCCATCACCACCACCACTACTTATCCCTCTTCCCCGATCGCGGAAAATACCCCTGCACACCCTCATCCGCGCGCAGACAATCCACCGGGATCAACCCCGGCTCTTGCTTCTTGTCGAAACCGGCCCAAGACACTGGCCCCGGCAGCTTCTCGACCATCGCCCACCCATCGTCATACACCTCCACCACGCGCACTTGGTCCCCCGCGCGGAGGCTGAGCTCGTCGGGGCGCGTGCTGTCGAAGGGGCGGTACACCATTTGTGTGTGTGTTTGCGTTTGTGTTTGCGTTTGCGTTTGCGTTTGCGTTTGCGTGGAAGCGTCCGCAGAAGAAGCAAATGTGTCGGAGAACGGGTTGACGCTACCGCCGGTGCCGGTGCCAGTGCCTGCAACAGCGTTGGCCTCGAACGACGTTGTCGAGTATAAAGAGGATGCCGCGCTCGTCCGTCGATCTGCTCCTCCGTACGCGCCAGAGTCCGTGCCCACATCCACGAGCGGCGGACAGGTTGGGATAGGCGAGCTCGACGCGCCAGCGAACGCGATAGTGGAGACGAGCGAGAACCTGGAGTCCACGCTGATCGGGGAGAGCGGGCCCGAGGGTACAGGCGAGCCTGAGGTGTCGCCCGCCGACGACGGTCTGAGGCTCAACCGCGTCCCGTCCCGTATCTGTGCCATGGGCGGAAGCTCCGGAGTCTGTCCATGACGACCCCGCGGGTTTTCGTCCGAGTCGTCTGCGAGCCAAGTGATACCTGCGAAACGGACGAAGAGCAGTCAGTCCGCAGGGTGGTGGCACGTGATCAGAGAGAGAGAGAGAGGGAAAGGAAACGCACTGTGGTCGAAGCTCGTGCCGAAGCTGCTCCGTATGCTCTTCGTGTCAATCGTCGCGTCGTCTGTCGCGGAGACGCGGAGGTCGCTGCTGCCGGTGCCGGTGCTTTTCTCGGATAGAGACTCGGAGCGACTCTTCCGCCTGAGCGTTGCTGCCCACCAGGTCGATTGTCCAGCGCGTTTCGCTCGCCGACGGGCGTAGAAGACTATGACAGCGCAGATCCCGAGAGCGAGGAGGACGCCGAGGGCCGCGAGTCCGCCGGAGTGGGTCGATTTGGATGACGGACTGCTGCCCGTCGTGGTCGTCCCGTTTGCGGAACTTGAAGTCGATGCGGAGGATGGCCCTGGTCCAAGTCCAATGCTCGTAGGTCCGCTTCCGATGACGGGGACGGTGTTCGAGCCAAGGACGACGAAGGCAGTCGAGCCTTGGGTTGACGATGCGGTAGAGGTGGCGCCAGTGGTAGATGCGGACTCGGATGCGAGAGCTAGTGCGGTGCTGGCAGTGGGCTTGTCCTCGGAAGAGGTCGTTGACTGGGAGTGCGTGTTGGCGATGGGGGCGTCCGAGTCGTTGCCCGGGCCTGAGCTCGATTCGCTCCTTGTCGTCGGCGAAGCCCCTTCCGTCTCCTGCTCCGTAGCCTGGCTCCCGCCGGCGGCTTTCGTAATCGTCGGAAGACGTCGTAGGTGTAGGCGACGAAGCACTCGTCCTCGTCGCGGTGCCAGTGGTTGCTCCGCCCACGCCTTTGAGCGCCGTCGCGACGTTGGTGACAACAGGAAGCCCCGCGACGGTGCCTACGAGCCCCCCTTCCGAGTCGTTCGTCCACGACACTGGCATGCGTATGCCCACGGACTTGACGACGAAGATGCTGGGGACCGAGTCCGAGTCGATTGCGGTGCCACTTGGGCATGGTGGGCCGCGGTTTCTCGTCGACTCGAGGGTGCGAGAACGACTCGGAGAGAAAGAGCCGAGGAGTGAGGAGTTCATCTATCGTTTGTGGTTGTCGGAGAGGAGAGTGTCAGCGACGACGACTCCATCCGTATCGGTGTCCATTTCTCCCTATTTAAGGATCGATAGATAGCCCCGTGCTTCAGCTCCTGGACGACGCCCCTCAACTTCCGGCTTCCGGCTTTCCGCTGCCTCAGAAGTTGGGGCATGTTCGAGCCTCCATGCGTCCGGGCAGCGGATCCATTATTGCGTGAAGGGAGTACAGTAGCGGGTCGAAGTCGGTACGAAGATGACAGTCGGGGTCAAGGTTGTCAAGGATCATGTGATCTTTCACGTGATGATGGCTGGATACACTTCGTCTTCATGCAGCGCCAGATTGCAGCGCCAGAGTTGGATGGCTGTGGACAAGTAGCACTACAGTACATGTCTAGTATACAGAGCACAGCGTCCTTCAAGTTGCAATGAGTAAGTTAACACGATGCATCCGTCCCTCTCATTGCAAGTATTTTTTCAAGGCATGATCTCCACCAGATTTGGTTCACTGTCAAGCAACGTTTTCCGGCCGATATTTGCGGCATAAAAGGGCGGGATGGCTCCTCTATAAATTCACCGTCACCGAAGGGTACTTAGGCAAACAAAAATACTTACCCCGAGAAGGCTAGCGCTACCGCTTCGAGTTCTTCCCGTCGGCGAATCCCGAGCTAGCTGTTCGCCGCGCCGTCCGTGTTGGAGGTGTAAAGGATTTGTTGGTCGTGTGCTGATCGCCGGGTTCCTGAGACAGCTCGGGACGGAGCTCGGAACAAGGTGAAGAAACAGTGACGTGCTCCTGACACGGATCCAGGCCTGATTCGCATCGCCGAGCTTTTCTCTCCTCCTCCTCCTCGTCGTCGTCGTCGTCGTCGTCGCCAGCCCGAAAGCAACCTCTTCGGTGAATCCAAAGACGAGAAGCGGGCATAGAGCGCGGAGCATCGAACGCTAGCGTGAGAGGCCGCGTGTGAGGTGCGTCGGCCACGGGGTCATGCGGGCGTGTCAGCTGGGCTTGTCGATGTCTCTGACTCTCCCACTATAGACATCCCCCGCCTTTCGCTCTTCCTTCCTTCATCTTCATGTCGCCGCTCGACATCCTAGACGCTAGACTCTAGACGACATAGAACGCATAGACTCTAGACCCGCTAGACACCAGGATGGCCGACGATAACGCCAACACCACCAACAGCGGCAACGGCAACGGGAGCAGCAGCACCACTGCGCAAGCTCCGAGCCAATCCCCAGGCCCAGGCGAACAGCAGCGCCGGCACCGATTCCTCCCACCGACGTCCCCCGTCGAGCCCGCGCGCCCACCTTCGCATTCCCCACTCAGCCACGGTCATCGGGCGGCGTCGCAGCCCCCACACCCCGCCAGCGGGTTCGCCTCACCGCCGCTCGTCCCTGCGTCGCTCAGCGGCGACGGCAGCGGCAATGCGTCGACGCGGAGCCCATCTGCCTGGAGCCACGGCCAGCAGCAGATGCTCTCCTCCTCCGTGCGCAGCGCATCCTTCTCCTCCTCCGGCGGCGGCGGCGGCGGCGGGCGCGGGACCTTCGGGAGCACATTTGAGGACGACGAGCTGGTGGACCCCGACGACGAGCTGTACGACGCGCGGTACGGGTCCCCGTACGGACGCGGGCGCAACCCGGCTTCGCATACCCCCATCGACCTCTCCCGCTCCCGCTCGCACAGTCTCGCCACGACCGGCGCCATCGTCGGCGCAGGACGGTTCGACTCGTTGTCGTCGTCTGCGTCATCGGGCGTGGGAATCGGCATCGGGGGTAACGCCGGCGTTGGCGTTGGCGGGGGAAGCGTGGGCGGCGGCGGTGGGTACAATCCCAACGCGAACTTTGGGCGTGGAATCGGGAGCGCGGCGAATTCGTTCGTGACGAGCAACCTGTACGGAAACAACGCGTACGCGGGGCACAATAACCTGTACCCCGGCTCGCGCTGGGCTCGCCGACGCGACGACCACGGGCGCGACCGCGAGAATACGTCGCCGTTCATGCGGGATGTGGGCAGTCTGGTGTTGGATGACGGGCCGGGGAGCAGCTTCCGCGAGCTGTGGGAGCGCGAGCGTGCTGGGTCTTCTTCGTCTGGACTGGGGCTCGGGCTTGGCGGGGGCGGCAGCAGTTACGGGTCGTCGTCTGGCGGGCGCTATGCGCACCAGTACGGCGAGTACGAAGACGATTATGGGATTGGGGACGATGGTGAGGAGGACGAGTATGACTATGGGCCTGGTGGATGGGAGAGCGGGGCGACGAGTCGGCGGCATAGCGTTTCGGGCGCGGTTTCTGTGCCGCCGCATGCGCATGGGATGCAGTATCAGCAGCAGCAACACCAGCCGGTGCAGCAGCTGCAGCCCCGTGCGAGGGTGTCTGGGTTCAACGCGCCGGAGCAGCCTGCGACGGGGCCGATGGATTCGCCTGGTGCTGGATATGGGAGACGGGGCGGTGCTGGTGGTGGGCTGTTGTTGAGCGACGACGATTTGGAGGGCGCGTTGGGCCACTTGTCGCTCAACACCAACACCAATCCCGCGCATTCGCAGTATCCTGCTGCCGGTGCCGGTCCACTTTCCCCACTGTCGCCGACGAACGCCGGGCGTGGGCGGTACTTTGACCAACAACAGGCCGAACACGAGCAAGGCCTTCCGCGGAGTTTGTCGCAGCAGCGCAGCCAGGGACAAGGGCATGGTGTGGGCAAGGATTGGGCCGATGCGTATTTCAGCCCGCAGGCTGGTGGTGGACCGCTGAGTCCTGTTTTGGGAAGGGGTGGGGCACCGACTAGGGTGAGTGTTTGCCGTTTTACATCGTTTTCTAGCGCTCGCGCTGTTTTTCCTTTTTTGCACGTGACCCTGCTTGCATACTTCCTTTCGTTGTTATGCCTCTTGTGGATATCATGCTGACTACTGTCTACCTCTAGGCGTCGTACACTGCGCACCCACATGCGCACCAACCCCATCCTGCGCATCTGCCGCACCAACAGCAGCATCTTCCTCCGCATGCTGCTCACCCTGCGCAACACCAACACGCGCCTCCGCAGCAGCAACAACAGCAACAGCCACAGCAGTCGCACCAGCCGCAGCTGCAGGGCAAGGGCATCCCGCTGCACGCGGTTCCGCCCGACTGGCCGCTGTACATTGTCGAGTTCAAAGCCGGACGGACAGATTTGTTCTATTTGCCGCCTGGTGAGTTGTCTCGCTTCTCTCTTGTTCCGTACTCTCTTTTCGTTCATCTTCTTCATCCGCGTTCTTGTCTTTTGCTCGTTTGGTGTCGTTTTGGATGCCCGTCGACTGACACGTGACTTTTTTTTTTTTTGCAGACAGCAAAACCGGCGCAGAGCCGGCGTCGATCCGGGTGGGCGACCTCGTCATCGTCGAGGCGGACCGCGGTAAGGACCTGGGCAAGGTGATCAACGATAGTATCACCATTGGCGAGGTCGAGGCGTATTGGGCGCAAGGCAGGGGAGGTACGTTTCTTCTTTTGCATCTCGTTCTGTTCGCCCGCGTGCTAACCAGCGCCGTTACTTCTTCGCAGGCCCACAACCCTCTTCATCTCCACCCACATCGCCGACCGATCCCTCGGTCGTCGTCGTCGTCGAGCAAGAAGGAGATCTCGCCAAAGATGATCTACGGCAAGGCGGGCGCGGGCGATGCGCAGTTGCTCGTTGCCAAAATGCAGGACGAGCTCAAGGCGCTGGCTTTGTGCCAGACGAAGGTCCGCGCGAAGAAGTTGCCGATGGAGGTTGTGGATGCGGAGTATCAGTGGTGCGTTTTCGTGTTTCTTTTTGCGTTCCTTCTTCCCTTTTGTGTGTACGGGTGCGCTTCTGCGGAGCCGATGCGCTGGGTTCGCGGCTGTGTCGTGTTACCTGGACCTTTTACTCTATCGTTCTTTGACCTGCTGCCTACCCATCGACTCTTTCTCTCTTCCTCCTCGTCACTATCCGTTCACGTCAACCATCCGCTAACACACTCTATCTGCAGGGACCGCCGCAAACTCACATTCTACTTCGTCGCCGAGAAGCGCATCGACTTTCGCGAGCTCGTGCGGGAGCTGTTCCGCCTGTACAAGACGCGTATTTGGATGGCGGCGCTGTCGGGGAGTGTGGGTGGGGGCGGGTTCGAGGCGTGAGGCGTGGGGCGGGGCGGGGCGCGAGGCGAGGCGCGATGGCCGTGGCAGGCTGAAAACGGCGAGGTGGACGACGCCGACGAAGAAGAAGAAGAAGAGCGAAGCCAAAACGAACGGACCGTCCCGCGCGAGTGAAATACGAATACGAAGACACCACAAAAGGCGAAAAGCGACGTCCATCTTATCCATCTCATCCCAATCATCTGAAATGTGTACTATTACTTACTTATGACCCAGCATCCTATGGACTGCGACAGATACCTACATCCTCTCTGACTCGCTTGCGTTTTTTTACTACTTGTCTTGTTTACTTGCTTGGTGTATTTGTGTACGATACGTTAAGTACGTCGTATGTAGCGCGTTTTTATTTCGTTTGGTTCGAATTCGTGCTGGGCAGGTTTGTTGGCGCGTGTGTTCATGGATGAATTGGCGGGCATCCATACTTAGCTGTTGATACGTGCGGAAGTCGGAATTCTCGAGGCGGAGGCTTTTCATAGACGCAAGCGAGACGTCTGTCGCAACAAAGTCGTATCACGGATCTGTCATCCGCCAATTCCCCAGACCATTCTCCTAGCGAATGTTTCCGTCTTCGCTCCCGCTCCCTCGTGCCCTCATGTCCGAGGCTACCCCTCGTCCTTCCCGCCTCGTCCTCCACCTCAAAGCCGCCCTCGCCGGCCTGATCCTTGGCCTCGGGCTTAACTTCGCTCCCGCCCTCGCGTTCCTCTCCATCTCCCACCTACGCAATGATACGATGACCAATCGCATGCGACGGCTAGCCGAGCAGTGGGCAGTCGGGTTCGCAGCCTTGCTCGTGTTTTTGCAGTTCCTGCGGCTGCTGGGACATATTCACGACTATTACTACCGCCCGCCCGCGGTCCTCCCGATGGACGAGCCCAAACCCGCCGGCGTTATCGAGCCTGAGCCTGAGCCAGAGAAGCCGGAGGTCGAATTGTCCACGTCCAACGTAACCCCAGAAGCGATGAAGCCACTCGTCGAAGCTATCTTCCTCTACCAGGGCCGCGCCGTCCCAGGCGAACCGCTCATGACGGGCTACCACATCTACCGCACCCGACCGCTGCTCGTCACCTCCGTCAGCGTCCTCGTGCTTACTTGGGCCTTCCTCCTTGGGACCCCGAGCTCGATGGATGCCTCCACGGCCTTTCGCTTTGTCGGGCGCGGATTCGTGCTCGCGTTTGGGACACTGATTTTCCTCGGGACCCTGCGTTTGATGGTACTGATAGTCAAGGTAAATTGGAGGATTTATATTAGCCGCGGCGGTGGGCCTGCGGCTGGTGTTGCAACTGGTGTGTGAAGTCAAAACGTGTGTGTTCCTCGCTACTTTCTTTCTCTGAGTCTGATAGCATGCATGACAAAGCTTGAAACCCACCTTGTTGCGCTCTCGCTCAAACTACATCATCCTCTCAGGACATCCCGCTTGCCTCTTAACGCCTTGATTCTGAATCGCGATTTCAGCCAAACGCGCGGCGGCGTCGTACTTACCGGCATTCCCGCGTACACTTGCCAGTACCACTGGCCAGAAACGCAGTCACGGTTTCCTTAGACCTTTAGTACTTGCCATACTAGTACTAGTAGTCGAGTCTATAGACGTGCTTCTGAGCGCAGGTTTTCTTGAGAAACAAGCAAGCAAGACATCAGCGCCGACTCGGCGCCAACTGGCTGATACCTTCCCGCCCCGGCGTCTTCTTTGATTGCCTCACGCACGTCATCCAAAGTATCTCGTGCCCATCTCGTCTTTGCTCCGCTCCCTCATGTCTTCCACCGCCAGTCCTCCTTCCCGCTTCCAGACTATTACCGCCTTTGCGGGTCTTGCCTTTGGGCTCACCTTCGGTCCCGTCCTCCTCCTCCTCTACGTTTTTGGCCCGGGGGACGATACGATAGCCATTCGCACCCGACGGCTCGCGGAGCAGTGGACAGTCGGCTTGGCCGCCGTGCTGGTGTATTTGCAGTTCCTGCGCGGCTTGGGTGCACTGGTGCGAGGCATCGTCGCCTATTACCGCCCGCCCGCGCCCACCACCGAGGTCCTTCCGACCGCGGAGCCCAAGCCCATCATCGAGTCGGAGAAGGTCGAGCCGCCACTCGAAGCGCCGACATCTGCGTCCGAGGCGGAAGTGCCGACTACGACACCAGTTCAACCTTTCGGCTACGAAGGACATGCCGTCCCAGGCGACCTGCTCATCACCGGCTACCACATCTACCTCACTCGACCGCTGCTCGTCACCTTCGTTAGCGCCCTCGTCATCACCTGGGGCCTCCTTCGCGGAACTCCGAGCTCGATGACTGCGTCCAAGGGCTTCAACTTCATTCTGGGCGGATTTGGGTTGGCGTATTGGACGCTGGTTTGCCTCGCGAGCTTGCGTTTGGCCACAATGGCCGTCAAGATGCGATGGAGAAACTACCGCAGCCGCGGCGATGGGCGTGCTGCTAGCGTTTGAAGATACTACAAAGATGTGTGTTCCAGCTACTTATCTCTTTACTTCGATTCTGATCCCTTGACAGAAACTTGAATCGTCTCTCTCTCGCTTTCTCCCCATTGTTGTGTCCACTGCTCTGAATACACGATCCACTGCCTTGTCTGTAACACTGCCTTCTGTAACTCTCTAAGCTCAATGAGAACCCGTCCATAAGAGCAATCCCGGAGCGTTCAGAAACTCGCGTTAAGAAACTCGAAGAGCCTGAAGAGATCAAGCCTCGAGCAAAATTTGAACTGTCTGTCATGAATTATGGAGAAAATACACAAGTTACAGCGTGTCATGGCACAACTTGGTCGTCCCGAGCAACCAAATCAGTAATACCAAATCCTGTGCAGTACTAAAAAATCTGGTCTCTGAGATCAAGAGACGATTTTTGCGCTTCCGATACTCAACTTGAATTTGAAGGTTCCTGATACCACCTCGACCACGTCGCCGCCGCCTCCCTGCGCTCCGTCAAATCAATTAAATCCGCGTCGCGTCCTCGTGTTTCCGGAATGAGGAACGTGAAGGGGATCGCCAAGACAGCGATGCCGCAGAAAAGCCAGAGCACGAATTGCGGGCCGACGTTGGTCGCCATGAGGGAGACAGCGAGCGAGGCGATGATGGCGCCGCATTTACCGCAGGCTGCGGAGAGCCCGTGGGCAAAGCCGCGGACGCGTGTCGGAAAGGCTTCTGCAGGTACTGAAAAAAAAGAAAGAAAGCGATATCAACGCAAATCCACCCAAAAAGGCCAGCAACTTACTGATGAAAGTCGTGGCGTTGGCACCAAAGTTGAAGAAAAATTGGAGGAAGATGAAGCACGCGATGAGCGGGCTGTGGTGTGTTTTAAGCATCTCGTACCGACCCGCCATGACAGCAAAGATCAGGACATTAAACGAGAGGCCCATGATCTGGATAGGTTTCCGGCCGATAATCTCGATGAAGAACATCGTGAAATAATATCCTGGGAGGAAGCCCGCGGCGGCGATGATTATGTTGGCAACGCCCTGCTGCCAGAGGAACTCCCAGGGGTCGGTGGACGACGCGAGGCCGAGCGCGGAGACGAAGATCGCTTGGTTGACCGCGATACCGTAGAAGATGATGTCGAGGAGGAACCAGGATGCGGTGGTGCCCAGGAGGATCTTGAGGTGCCGCCACTCGGAGAAGTATTCGCGCGCGTCGGCCCAGGCTTGGTCTCTGTCCGCGCCGATACCATTTGCCTAAAGGAGTCGTCAGATAATTTATTTGGATACAAATTGGACTTACCTGCCAGTGCGCTTGCGCAGCGTTGTCGACCTTTACATCCTGCAGCGCGGCATGGTTAACCACTCCCCGATGGATGAGCGACGGGTCCGCGCGGACGGCCTGCACGCTCCGCATCCGCGCCGATTCGGGAAGCATCATCCGCTGCGCGATGGTAATAACAGCCGGGATGATGATCAGCCCGGTGTAGATCCGCCAGACGGCATTGAGCTGCCCAGTGTGCCCATCCTGTTGGATTCCCTGCTTGAAGATGCCCATGAGGATGAGGAACACCAGCCCGCCCATGAACGAGCCCCATCCCTGCATCGCAAAGACGAACGCGACCATCGTCCCGCGGCGTTTGAGATCGGCGCGGTCGGCAACGACGCATGCCGACATCGGGTAGTCGCCGCCGATGCCGATGCCCATGAAGACGCGCAGGACGGTGATGTATGTGAAGAAATTCTTTCCTAGCGAGAGTGGGCCGGAGATGATGAGAATGGTGGCGATTGTGGTGATGACCATCTCGACGGCGTAGACGATTTTGCGCCCGTAGACGTCGCCCGCGAGCCCGAAGACGATTTGGCCGATGACGCAGCCAATGTTGGCCGCTGCTTTGAGTACGCCGCCTTGGAGCGACGCATTGGCAATGGAACCATTCAGCTCTTTGTTGACGACGTAGCTAGTGGAAAGCATGAACGCAAAACTGGGATATCAGAGGGCTTTGTACGCACTTGAGAATAACGACGACAAGGTTGATATTGAAGAGGTCGTACGCGTCAATGAAGAATCCAGCTGAAAATTAATGAAAAAGATGGCGGAGAGAACGCTTGAAAACCCACTGGAAGCAATGAGCAGCAACTTGAGTTCGCTCCAGGTCAACTTCCAGCGCGACTGGTTCCGGTAGAGCTCCGGACGTCGGCTCCCGGCATCGTATGCGTCCCGCACATGGATGGCCATGTCGGGAGGCGCGAGCGGATTCGGTGGTCGTGTGTTCCTGGAAGCCTAGGATACCTTAAATGGCCACCGACGAGGCGCACGTTCGTCCTCAGCTGGCAGGGAAAACATCAGCCATGCCACTGGGTCTTCTGCCTGCAACTGCCGGCCAACGCTGTTCACCCGCGTACAAGAAGCAAGATTGAGATGCCTTCAGAGGTAGACATTGGCGGAGGACGGGGGAGTCAATGGCGACAGACGGAAGATTATCGAGAACCGAGAGAGACCATGACGGTTGGGAACAAGAAGAACTGTGGAGTGATGCGGAACCGGCTGATGACAACGCGAGAAATCCCACGCGACGAGTGAGCTTCTTTGGGTCGTTTTGTCGCGGAAATGAGCGGTTTTACCGAGGCATGACTGTAGCCGCAAGATTCATCACCCTCTTTTCACTCACTCTATCTTCCGCCACTCAAGCCTGCGCTTCCCTAGCTGGTCCACCCCGCCAGTTTCGAATTCGAGTTTGCTGCAACAAGAACGGGCGCACTCCTCGGTCAAGCCGGCCACTGCATGCATACTATGTCTACGGTCGATGGATGATTTTGCTCCACTGCCACTGGCCGCGGACCACTCTAAGGTGACAGACTGCACCTAAGTACCCAAGAAATGCCTTGCATTGCATCCCTCCCTGCTCGTTTCGTTTCAAAAATCAGTCGATCCATGGCCAGTGGACCGGTCCAAACCGATCAGTCCGCGCGGAGACGATGACCCATCCATAACGCAGCACGTTTTTATTGTCTTCCAGTTCTTTTCTTCTCGATCCCATGTCGAATGCAAACATTCATTCATTACTATAAACGCCTCCTCACCACGGCATACTTATCCCGCCAATAATCTACAACTATTTACAAAGTATGATAATTTTCTCTGACCCTGGCACCGAGGGCTACCTAGTCGGCAGCGGCGGCATCGCCCCTCCCGCACTTGCAGCGCCGAACCCAGCACTCGTCGGTGCAGGCGTCGGCGGCACAGGCAGCGATCGCCCATGTGCGTGGCCTTGTCCGTGGCCAGGCAGTGGACTACTCCTTCCGTCCACGTGACCGCCCAGCAAAGAGGCTGAAGGCACAGGTGGAACGGGAGGAACAGGCGGTACCGGCCCCGCCGCCCCAAACCCAAACCCACTAGCGAACCCAGGCGTGGGTAACGGTCTCGCGCTGGGTAGCGGCTTCGGCACCGACGCCAGAGATGAGTTGGATGGGGAGGAGGATAGTGGAAGGGGGAGTGGTTTGCGCCGGGTCGCGCCGTAGGATGTGGATGTAGATGAGGAAGATAAAGAGGATGAGAGAGAGGATGAGGAAGGTGGGGTAGAAGGAGCGGAGGAAGTCGACGAGGATAATGACGAAGATAACGAGGAAGATGAGAAAGATGAAGGAAGGGCAGGATGCGGCGGCGTAGCCGGCGGTGGTATCGACGGTGGTGGTGGTATTGGCCCATGCCCAATCGGCAAAGGTCCAGAATAAGGCGGCGTCGTCTTCATTGACGACGCGGACAGCGACCTTGAATGCATCGAGTGCAGCCCAGTCGCGCCGACACCGAAACTCGACCCAGCTACCAAGAACAACGGCGTCTCGGGTATCGCCACGCCCGACCCGCCAGGCGCAGGACTCGACACGTCGCCATACGCCGAAAAGATGTCCACTTCGAGCTCGAACGAGGAGGAGGGCGACAGCGCAGATGCCGGGGACCACACGGGCGGTGGGGAGCTCGGGATGGGTTGATGCGGTGCATTGCGCGTTGTTTGGATCGGAGGCGGTGGTGGAGGTGGTGGGGTAGACGAGGATAAGGACAGGGAGGACGATGCTGCGGAAGACGACGAGGAGGCAGACGACGACGCCAGAACCAACGGCGACGGTAATCTCTTCGGCGCCAACGGCTCTAATCCAGGCGCAGTAACCGTCGTCGTCGCGGCGCCGGGCAACGGCTCGGTAACCGATCGCGCCACAGCCAACAACCCTACACCGACACCCGCCGGAAGCGGTGGTCGTGAAACGGGTACGATCGTATCGCTCCTCGGGCGTGTCGGCCTCGGGCGCTCCGGGTCGATGTCGAGCTCCAATTCCAATTCCAATCCCAGATCCGATTCCGAATACTCGGCGGACACGGGCATGGGCTCTGCGACGACATGGGCGCCAGCGCCAAGGACGGCAACGTCACGGTCATGCTCGGCGTCATCCCCATCGCCACCCTCGACGCTCCGTGGCGAAGGGTACCCCATCCCAAACGACGCGTACTGTTCGGTAGGGAACGCAGAGGACGGCGACTTGGCCGCGCGTGCTGTGATCCGTGTGTATTCCGCTCTTCTTGGGGGTGAGGCAGAAGATGGGGCCGCAGTGGGTGTTCGTGTGGGCAGGTCTGGCAATGCGTTGCCCGTTCCGTATGTCTGGACAAACGCAGCGAGTTCGCGTTCGGGGGAGATGGAAGAGACGGCAGTGCGTACGCGGGCGGCACTCTGCAATACACGGGTCAGCATACCGACACACGAGAGAAACGAAGGGAAGGAAAACGCACCTCGCCATCTGTCTCGCCAACAGTCCTCACCGCATCCCCAAACCGCGCAATCGCATCCCGCACAAGCTCAATCCGCTCTTCCTCGACATCCTGCGCCAAATCGCAAAACAACTTCCAATCGGCCTCCCAGGCATGCGTGCCTTCAAACGACGCGTCACCATCCGCAAGCAGCCCGGCGACCTCCCGTTCTGCAACGCTCACAGCCAGCCGCGCCTTGCGTACACTCGCGTCAGGCACGGCGCTCGACACCGTGCGCGGTTCCTCCGACTCGGAAGAGGCAGCGCGTAACCGTGCTTGTGCGTCAGCGAGCTTGGTGCGTGCGGCGTCGAGCAGGCCGGCTTTGGTGTGTCGTGCGGCGAACCGTTCCGCCAGCGGGTCGAGGCTGTCTTTGCGGAGCCCGATTTGCATTTTGAGGAGCGCGAGGAGGGGCGCGTGTCGGAGGGTCGATGCCAGGTGGAGATGTGCGGTGGCTTGGGTGGCTGTTTCGAGTAGGAGGGTGTCGAGGGCGTTGCGGAGTTGTCTGTGAGCGTTGGCGTCATGAGTGTCGGGAACAAGGAGTGAAGGAAAAAAGGAAAAACGCACCCGGTCTCTTCCCGGCCTAACCGTCCTCCGCCTTTCGTCGCGCCATTCGCGAGTTCCATGAGCTTGCCGGCGTATTCCTCCTCGATGCCCGCGCGCGCCTCCCAGAAACGCCGGATCTCGTCGGTGGATTTGATTGCGCCGCGTAGACGGGCGAACAGCACCGGCACGCCGCCGGGCGGGGAGGAGCCCCAGAAGGCGTTGCAGAAGTCGATTTGCTGGTGTTGGGATGACGAGGATGTGGAAGAAGATGTGGAAGAAGATGAGGAGGATGGTGGTGTGGGGTAGGCATTCGAAGACAGCGGAAGTGCGGGGGCGAATGACGGGGAGAAGACCCATCGCTCGACGGGCTCGACGCCCTCGGGCACGCGGTACACGAATCGATCGAGCCCGCCGCTGCCTACGTCTTCGCCTCCGACGCCGCCGCTACCGAGGCTCCAACTGGAGCGCGCCGACCCGGAGCCAGACCCAGAGGCTGACGGTGCAGGCGAAGGCGGGAGAGCAGGGAGCGGGACGACGGGCGGTGGTGTTGCCGATGCTACAGCTGTAGCCATTCCTTCTCTCTACGTCTGTCGTCGTCCGTCGTCGTCGAGACGAGGATGGTTGGTGGTGGCGGGGAGGAAGAGAGCAAGCAGGCCGACAAGACGCCGCCGATATGTTACATTCCATTACACCAACAACGCGACATGGAGCGCTGACATGCATCACGACACGACACGAAGCACTGCACGTCGGATCGGCGAGCTGCGATCGCGTCGCGACTCGACTCAATGGTCTGCGCGTGTGAACCGCACGGAAGGGATGATGCGACGGACGGCTTGCGTAGAGTCGCCGTCGACGCAGTGCCTGGGATGGCCGGCTGGCGGTGTTTGTTCGTTGGGTATGAGTTTGAGGGGAGACTCGAGAGTTGGCCAGTCCATTCGAACCACGAAAGCGCACCCAGAGCCCTAGACTGACAACGGGACGCACGTCTCGCAGGATTCCCACCCCTTACGCGTTCCAGCTTCCAGCTACGCGGACAGCGGAGCCTCCGAAGCTCACAAATGGAGCTAATGTAAATCCTCATCGGCGCCCACTAAGCGAGTCACCAGACCGCAATTATAATTGACTGAACGCCGAGCGCAAAACGGCGCCGGAGTCGGGTCAGTCGGTCGCCGACGTCATTTCTCTGTAAGACGAAAAATTCAGTCGCGTCGACGGCGACGTATGTATCTCCCAAGCACTCCACAGACGACATCCCCGACGGACGCCGAGCGCGACACGCAGCTTGCTTGCACGCCCCAACACCA
The DNA here is from genome assembly GCA_014461115.1 of Mycena chlorophos. Classification (NCBI taxonomy): domain Eukaryota; kingdom Fungi; phylum Basidiomycota; class Agaricomycetes; order Agaricales; family Mycenaceae; genus Mycena; species Mycena chlorophos. The sequence goes on along the minus strand of JACAZE010000002.1, from coordinate 165,700 downwards.
ACACAAACACGCAGTCAGCCTGAAACCCTAACACTGGCTCCATCAGTTCATCAAACATCATCATATGAGCCGTCGGCGGCGGCGGTGTGCCTGCGTTGATCCGCCGGAACGCATGTTGCGTGTTCTGGTTTGGTTAAAAGTCATTAGACACTTGTTAGACAACAGGAAAATATACGGATTGCGATTGCGTCGAGCTACGAATCTTTTTGGGGTCAAAAACATGGGGTACTGCCGATGATCGCGGCGCCCCGTTCGATCGAGGCTCCTCGCAGCATCCAAATTCGCCTAGATCCATGATTTGCGAGTGGCGGACTGTCCCGCCGGCCGGGTTCGAGTAATACACATTGCAGGGCATGATGTGTTACGGTCTATCCAAGCAAGGCTACAAGATGCTGTTTCAAGCTCGATTACAAGTTCGTACAACGTGCAACACGACCCAAAAAATCTACTCGTTTTTTTCTTGGCCATCTGGTTGGAAAAATGTGAGCTTATAATAAAAGCTTGCCAGATTTTATTTAGTGACTAATATCAATGCAAAAATTCCAGCAAAAAATACTTATGGATCCTTGAGTTTTCGCCCGGCTGTGCTTGCATGAACATGAAAACTCGGATCGAAGAAAGAGCAAAAAGACCTGACATCAATTACGATGTGATCCGAGGTCGATCAAGACTGATGTATCTGATGTGATCTTGTTTTTGATCCAATACTATGGTCCACCGAATTACATAGAGCATAATTCTATCTACGATGCAACAAAACGAAGAGTCCGACCAGGTCTGTAATTTTTTGTTCTTTTCTGAGAATCCGCTCACGGCACATGTAGGTCCACTCGGCGCTCCCGGCAGCCGACAAAAATACTCCTTGTGGGCGCTAATCCTTCACCCGCCAAGCGTCATCGCTTTCACTCTGCTCCCCACACTCCCAGTCGCCGAGACAGCCCGGGCCGTCGCGCGAACGACACGAACCCTCCCAGTGACAGGCCGCACTCTCCCAGTGCGCTTCTCGTATTGCCCGCACCTCGAACACACCATTTTCCCGCTCACACACCCGTTGCGCGCCTGCCCGCACTCCGACACGTGGCGCCCACAGTTCGGGCAGTGCGTAAAATGCGGCGGGCGGAAAAGGCGCAAGGGGGACGTCGACGGGGACGCAAGCGGCGTGGTGATGTCAGGCTTGACTTCTGGAAAATGACAGATGGGATGAGCGGTCATGGCAGGCGGCACGAAAGGCGCAGCAGCGAACCTTGTTCCTCTGGAGTAAGCAGCGGAAATCCCGGGGTCGAGGGCGTGTACGAGCCGAAGCGGCTTCGCTGGAGCTCGAGCTCGAGCTCAAGATCTGTTGGGGAACGTGACTCAGCAACACTACCGGCGCAGCATGACTCGATTGCGAACCTAAGTCGACCGATAATCCTGTGCCTTGGTGCGGAAAGCTCCCTGGGTAGCCCAGCGCACGCAGGTCTACGACAGCCGTCAACAACCGTGAACAAATTTCATGAAAGCACACCGCTGCATACCTTCGAGTCCAGAAAGAGGAGGCAAGCGAGCGGAATCTGCAACGAATCAGCTGGAATTTCTCGTGAAGACGGTAGGCGACATACCCTGAGGCTCAGCATTCCAAGGAACAGGCGGCCAGGAATAATATGCCCCAACTGGAGAACTATCCGGCGAAAATGCGACAAGCGCGGAGACGTCGACGGGGACATCAAACTCGGCGAAAAATCCTAAGAAATGTGAGAAGAGCTCCAAGGCACTTGGACTGATTCCAACATACCATCATCGTGGGCTCCAGAGTGGAACATTGTGTTGAAACGCGGGTCCATTCGATACGAAGTATGTGGTGGTTCGAGATAAGAGAGGGGTGCAGTGGCGGGACACGGCTGCTTTGCCTTCTTTTATGGGCGTGCTGCGCGCGTAGATGAACATGGATGAGCTGCAGCTTGCCCTAGCGCACCTTCTACAAAACATGAGGCAAAGTCTAAATCGCGACTGATTCGAGGAGATAATCTGGCTGACAAGTCGGGCTTTGCGGGGCTTCCGGTGAGAAATCACTCGGGCCGGTCCAAAAGCGCTGTTTTCGAGTCATGAAGACGTCGTTGAGCTGATGGACGGGAACGATCTGTCAAGAAGTGGCGTCGGTGCAAGCTTGTAATGGCAAGGCTGTGAATTCGAAGCGGGCGGGGGTGCGGGCAAGGGCAGGCAACGGCGAGGATTTGGGCGCTTGTGGCGCGACATTCGGAGCGGAGCTCTGAAGAGAGTGCGCGTTGCACGGGCGAATGAAGACGGTAAACCGAGAGGAAAATGTTTTGAATGAGACGGAGCTTGTGAATGGATTGATTGTCTAATGTCCACTTCGTCCGTATGAATTTCTGAGCGATGCAGCTCATGAGCGGTACAATTGTGCAGCAGGGCGCGCGGCACGTACCTTTGGAGTATGCAACGAGGCACCGACGCGATCTCGATTCGCCGACCCTACCAGCGCTAAAATTTCCGACCTTGAGGTATTGGTGGCGAGGAGAGAGGGTGGACACAAAACAGCCGAGCGTGCTCGCCTTTTTGTACGTCGAGGCTGAGGGACATCGATGCTCTGTTGAATCGTATCTTCCATTTAGGTCAGCTTGAATCGTTCCTTCCTATCCGAGCAAGAAGTCGCGCACGAGGCAAGCCAAGCCTGTGCATCAGGAACCACACCTGCCAGTATGATCAGACAATCGATCCGCGGGCAGTTCCGAAGTGCGCAGGTCCCACGCACCGTTTGAATGTGGGCGCTTAATACCGCGTGGTCCCCGCGTTGTGCGACAGCACGGATGTATCTGAGCATATGCTTGCAAAAATAAGCTTGAATCTCCGTGCGACTCGTCATACAGCATAGACATGCCTACCCGCCATGAAGGACGGTGTGCTGCATGCGCGCGACGGAAAACAGAAGCTTCCACTGTACGTCGGCGACCGTCGTTGCCAAACTGAGGCGAGCTGTGGTCGCCGAAGACGCCAGTCCCGAGATGGGGAAATGGACAGCGGAGGGATGATCTTCATCGAGCTTCACAGTGTGCAGCGCGTGGTATGTGGGCAGAGAATGTTTCGCCTGGAAGATTTCAGCCAATATAGAGGGGATTTGCAGCAGCGGTCAATCGAAGTCGAGAGCGATTTGTCTCTCGGTGATATTTGCGCTGTAGTACATCGATGGAGGTCCGTGTGGGCGACAACCGGAGCTGCTCGGCTGGACAATTTATGCGCGCGTGGGTCCCGGCGGAAGATCAACACCAAGCCGACGTCGACGCAAGGCATAGCGGGGAGAAGTCGACACGGCTTGTTTACAGCGGACTGGCGGTCTTTCGTTCGAGGTGAATTTGCCCATGAGAGAGGAAGGCAAGGGGTTAAGCGACGTCATCAGTCGAGTCAGCGATCAATTTCGCTTCTGAGTCACGATCAACCTCTCAAAGAGCAACCACGACGACCCAACGACGACCACAACAGAAGACCGTCCGCCGCTGCTTTGTACCCTGAACGTGAAGGGATGCAGGCTCACTGTTATTGCTGGCATTCACGAATGAGTACAGCGACCTGGAATATGGCGGTTTCCCCGAATCGATTCCCAAATCGATAGGTCTTCTCGTGGTGCGTCTGCTACATAAAGGAATCTCTCGTCAGCGGAGCTGAGATCTTCCAGGATTGACGCATAATGTGCTGCCGGGTCGTCCATGTGCTCGTTGTCTCCAAACACTGACACAGGGATCTACGCATACACACTGTGGACCCTGACAGAACACCCGATTGGACGGGATTACACCCATGCGGCGCGTCTTACCCCGTCCAGTGCGCCGTATAAAAGCTAAAAGGACTTCTTCTGCTTACAGTACACTCCTTCCCGTGGACGCGCCCGCACCGCAGAATTAGATTCAGACATGCCGCAAAATCGGCCGCGGTCATCCTCAACATACTCACCCCGGCGACCCGTCACAGGCGGCAACGAGCCCAGCCACAGCCATTCTACTAGCAGTAAGTGGCCTTTTCCTGCTGAAACATTTCCACAATCGATCCCCGCCGGTTTTAGGCCCAATGCCGTTTCAACAGGACCCACGGACATGTTCGGAGCTTTCACGCCCGACAGATTATCCCCGCTAATGGAATTCAGATGCGGGCCCCAGTGGTCAGATACCAGCCAACTCAGCCTACGAATATGGCCTCTATCTCGAGCGGCCGCTCACGGCGATTGACTACCGAACGGGTTCACCTCACGCAACTGGCCAGTGCCCCAGCTCATGAATAGATTTTCAGCTGACTGGTTCAAAAGACCCGCAGTTCGGGTATCACTGTTAAGTTCTTCGTCTCATTCACGGGTACCGAAGGCTCATTTTGCGTCATGATTAGCCCAGCCTTGGCCGCTTCGCAGCCAAACTCCGATCTCTGACCGGCAGAGTAGCTATCATGGTACACCCACCGTACCGCCATATTATTCCCCGCACGCACAGGCATCCGTACCTATGGACTACGCCCGTAAGTCCAAATTGTTCATGCCGAGCACCATGCCAATTGATATGCCTCCAAGCACCGCTCATGCAGCCTGTATCGACTGCCGCGCCACGGCCGGTCCGCTCCGCGCGTCCCCGTGGAACGCGCCAACTACAAGATCCTTTTATCGTCTCCACTCCCGGACCTTCCGCGCCAACAACCCTCGCTTCGGCCTCACATCCGGAGCAGCCACAGCCGGACGCATGTCCAGTCTGCTTTAACCCTGCGCCGGCCGCTTGGCGATTCGGGAAGATTAGCCAAAGGATGGTTTGCCAACCGTGCAGCTTGTATGAGCGCCGACATAATAAACAGCGCTCGCCGGAATTCGAAGCGCAGAAGGTTTTGCGAGCACTTGCGGGAGCTCGGCGCTGAGTTCTGCGTGCCGGTTTTCGGCGATAAATAGAGTTTGAGGGCAATGCAATGCGGTGCACTGGTTTCCTGGCATCGTGGTGCTCCGGGACAACGGTTGTATCATGACCGGACTTTTCTTGTGAATGTTTTGAGTGATGAGGACCTACAATCCATTTCAATTTGTCGTTCTTCATCTAGGTTGCCGGCTCGAGCGGATCAGTCTCCGTGCATTCAATCTTAGAATCGCGTCATCATGTCACAGCGGATTGGTGCCACTCGTCCTTTCCTCCCGCTCTCACACTCAAAATCTACCCCAGCAAACAAAGCCGGGCGGTGGGCGGGCTCCCGCGTATTTGGTATCTATTTTGAGTCTTCGAAAGACTCTTACACTCCTTCCATTGCCTGGACCGCCCGTCTTCGGAAGAAGAAAAAAACTTGAGCGAGGAGGCGCGTCCCTTCTTTCTTGTCCTCTCCTCCTACAACGTCTCATGGAAGGATTACAGTACCATGTCTCGTCGTTCTAAAACGCCTGCGCCATCCAGCGGGCAATACACCGCCGGTCAGTCCTCGCGCGGCGAGCATCCCCTGGCCTGGCCTCGTCGCGGTCTCATCCAATTCAGGAGCGGCACCTTACGGCCAGAGTGGCGCGGCATACCCTGGTTACGACGGTGCGTTCCGTGCCAATGCTCCCCTGCAATCTGTCCGTCAGGGCCGTCGTACGACTTCCTCCATACTCGACGGTGATAGGCACGACCGCCTTTCAAGTTGGCCGTCAGGCCTTTCAGGGCCCGCGCGTCGAGATGGAGCTCAAGTGAGCTGACTTATGTGCCTTGTACGCAGGTTACCCTGCCCAAAATTCCGCCTCTTCCCCAATGTCCTGGTCCAATTCGACGGGCCAGTATCCAACGACGCGTCCCGCCACGTCTGTGGGATTCCGCCCTGAGCCAGGATTCGGTGCGTTTCATGCATCCGTTTTCTCGCTCGGGAAACTCACGCACGAGCGTCGTAGATGGGAATTTCCACGGTACATTTCTCGGTGGTTGTGTTGCGCATAGCCAATCAGCGATATCGGGATAGGTTCGCCAAGAAGCTTCACGCCTGCACCCGGCGTGTGGTCGTATCCACAACCGCCACCCCCGATGCCGCCTCCGTACGGCCAACAAGCAGTTTATGGCTCGGGGCAGTATTATCGTGCGTTCTCCCATCTTCCCTGGTTTTTCATTTTTTGGAGACTGAAGAAATTCAGCGCAAGCGCCCCCACCTCCGGCTGCGCCCATCCGTCCAGTTCAAGCGCCCAACAGACACCGGGACGGCAACTTCGTCAATTGGACTCCCGCAGATATGTCTAGCTCGGATAATCAACCCCAACGCGACAATACGTGCCCGACGTGCCTCAATCCGTTGCCCACCAGCTGGCGCTTTGGGAAAGTTAGCCAGCGGATGGTCTGCCAGCCGTGTAGCTTGCATGAGCGCCGGACTGGGAAGCAGCGTACGCCGGAAATGGAGGCGCAGAGAGTGTTGCGGGAAATGGCGGGGGCGAGGCGTTGAGTGAACTATTTTTTTTAGACACGGTGGATTGTTTCTTCTTTTTTTTTTCATTTACTTGACGTTGGGGACCATTCATTATCAAAGGTGGTGCATATCATACAGAAAGAGAGCAGTAAGTATCTGGAAAGTAAAGATCAGAAGAGAGAGAGGTACGTGTACTATGAGGGCGTAGAGGGTCCGAGATGAGCGTCATAGACACTCGGAGTTACCGACGATGATAGCACTACCTGGTAAGAGCGGATCTGCTAACCGTGATTCATTCGGACCGCAAGACACGCAAGCACAATTGCTTCGCTGCAAGCCACTGGCACAGGCAGGAGTCGCCGCCTCAATCCCTGCCTAAGGCCTAGGCTCTCCCACTCACGTCTCTTCTCCCCCTAGTCCCTTGGCGTTCGCGCTGGCAGACTCAGGCTGACGCGGGCGCCGGGAGATACGCACGCTGTTGCCCAGGGTAGTGGGACGACGGGTGCGCTTCCGCTTCTCGTATTGCCCGCAGCGGTTGCACACCATGATACCGCTGACAGCGCCGCGACGGGGTTGTCCGCATTCAGCCGCGGGACGGTGGCAGACGGGGCATTCAGTGAAGTGTTGGTGACGCGGGACGCGGCGTTTGGGCTTCTGCTTGGGGCAGGACACATTTAGATTCGAGCTGGGAGGATCTGTGTTATGACGGACGAGATGAGCTTGATGGGCGGTGGACGGTGGCGGACGTGGAAGAGAAAGTGATGGGATTGAGGGGCGTACCTCTCGGCTCGAATGCGTTCCAAATGAACGGCCCGGGTGGCTGCGTGGACGGACTCGTATTGGGCAGCAAATTCGGAGGAGCCGGGTCAAACCGGGATGTAGAAGCTGTAAAATGAACGAGTTAGTACCAAACAGGAGCGGAGCCCGTCATCATTGCGTACCGAAGGTCCGCGAAAGCTCGTAGTTGCTGTAGATGTATTGAAGCGGGTGCGGGGGCGCGCCTGGAGAGCACTCATGAGCTTCGAGGACAAACCCGACGGCTGCCCCGAAGACGCACCTGCGAGACCCTGGAGAGGCGGAATCCCTAAATCGTCGTATATATCTGAAGATATGTTGAGGAACTCGACGAGCAAGACGATGGACGCACCCTCGGACTTGAGTGGATACGGTAGGTAGCGCGCCTGGGGGACAGGATGCGAAACATAGTGCGGAGACCATTGCGGTTGTGGTGGAACGAAGCCTGGTGAGAGGACGTCGAGATGCGGGACGGTGTCGCGAGAAAACTGCCCCACGTTCGGATCTTAGAACCCCGCGGTCTGCGGTCGGGAGGAATGTTCGATCCTCAAAGGAGGAAAGTCGCGCACCTGCGCGATTCGGATAAGGTTGTTGTTGCATCTTTGCAGTCGAGCGATAATCCGAGGCGAAGGGAGTCACTCGACAAGAGGACGGTTATATGGCTCCACAGAAGAGAGACGTGAACTAAAGCTCATAGGACTGACTGACTGAGCCTCGAGGCGAATGTGAACGCGTGCAGCTTGGGCTGATGTTAGAATTCCTCGGCCGACGCGTTCGACGTAGCTGTGAGCTGATGCGTGCTGATTAAGGCATTTGTGACCCGCCGAAAAGGCGACCTGGGGGAAGCGGACGCGCTATTCGGAGAAAGATCATCGGGATCTGAACTGTTGTTGCCCGTTGATTGCCCGGTCGCTGGGCGGGGAGCCATCTGTCAAGAGCCGTGGCAGTTTGGAGATGCTGGGAGTCGCTGAGAGAGCGGACGGGGCTGGAAACGGGAAAGCGTAGATGCGGGACTCCGTCGGAAGGAAGCTGCCCATGACGCGAGGATGGCGTGCGAGGGAGGGCGGAGGAGCTGAGCATGAATCCGAGGATGGGCAAGCTTCGAGCGGGGGAGATGACCACGGAGAAATTCAGCGACAGCCAAGAAGAAGAGAATAGCTTTGGGCTTATTTGTACCGCGCGCCCGCGGCCGGGGAACCTTGTTTTAATTCTCCGCTTTGCATTTATTCTGAGAGCTGGTGAGGAACTGTTGAACACGCAAGAGAAATCGATTTGGCGCGCCTCTACCCCAATCCATCATGCTCATGCGCGGGGCCGCTGAGGAGGGAGTCGTGGTGGGGGCAGGAAGCAACTGACTCGGCGATGGCGTCTGGCTTTTATACCTGCGGGCACGGAAGACAGGCGATAGTCTGTTGAAACAGAATTGCCGATTTGAGAGCAGCTTGAACCAAGGTTACCGTATTCGAGCAAAAGGGGGGCAGAACTCCGCCTCAGCATCATCAGTCTAGTGACTCGGCTTCGCGAGCGCCGGGCCAACAACTGCATTGAGAACGTGCCGGAGGTCGGGCCGCTATCTGAAGGGAGTGGGGCTGCATATTGGGTGCAGACGAAAAGAAATCTTGACGACGTCGTCGCCGTCGAGAAGGAAGCCGAGCAACATGTGACCATCCTCCCTTGACTCCCGCCCTCATCTCGTTTCTTCCCCATCCAAATGCGCATCTCTCTGTTGCACCACGCATCGACACCCAACCCCAGGCGCACCATGACGCCCCGGTTCCCTGCGAGCCGGAAGCGGGCATAATGGGAGGCGAAAGCTCCGACAACGACGCTCTTTTCGCATCGTTGGCTGCTCAAGACGCCGAGGTCGGGAGGGATTCATGAGGTGCGAAGTTGCCATGCTTTCTGGTTCTGTATGCTGAAGCCAAGGCACGTACGCATAGCCGGGGACCGACGGACGAATACCACGTCGTCGTTGCCAATCCCCAGCAGGCAGCGCTCGTGGCTTGCGCGGTGGCCATTTTGGACGTCCGGCTCGGTGTTTCCTCGTCGGCGGCGGATGTAGTCCGTCACCAGTGGCTCCTCCTTTCGCCACTCGGAGAAGGTGTGAAGGCCGGAGAGGTCCCCCGGTCATGGGCGACACGAATCTTGCCTCGGTGCGTTTGCAACTCAAGCCCTCCTCGTCCGCTGTTTCTATTCACTTTCTCAAGTTGCTTCTTGCAGGCGACAAGCCACCTACTTTCTCGGCAAAGAACATGGCATAACATCCTGCACCACCAAAGCCCCCGCAATTCGTCGACACAGTGCTGTCCTTTATCAGTGACGACAGACTCCCAATGCGTCCCAGTGGCTTGCATTGTCTTCTCTACAAGCCGATGGCGTCGAGCAAGGTGCGCGACCACTTCTTCCGGCTTCTCAGACGCTCACACTATCGCAGAACTCACGGGCCGCATCGTGTTCCTCAGCTTGAAGGCGGACGGCGCTTGTCGGGACTCGCCACAATTGGGGCCCCTGCCACTCGTGTACGTCGCGCTGACCTTCGCCGGCGAGGACAGACTGTCGAGGCCTGGACAGGGCGTCTCGCATCGTCTTCTCTACCAGCCTACGGCCTTGAGCAAGTGCATACGAAGGTGCGCGACCATTCCTTCTGCTCGTTCAGACGCTCACGTTGTTGCAGACTTACAAACCCCGTCGCGTTCCTCAAGTCAGACGGCGGCTGCATGCATCTTATCCTCCATCGATCGCGATATCCCTTATACCACATCCTCCTTCCGCAACGGCGCAGCAACCCTTCCAACCAACCCACCCCAATTCATCACTTTTTCGAAACCGCCAGCGAACTCCGCAACGACGTCCGGGGCGCGGCCCATGCTCGCATGCCTACTCGGGCGTGTCCGCGGCCTTGTGGATGGATGCGTTCTGTGTCCTCTCTGCGCCGGTACGGGTCGTATGCTCGATGCACGATCATGACGAGCAAATGCGTTTGGCGCGTCTGGGCATTTGGCGGCCCAATCTTGCGACGATGTGCCGCGAGATGTTTGCCGAGCGCCTTGCCGACGACGACCTGACCAGGTGGACGCCTTCGGCGTCGGTCGCCACGCAAAAACACCTTCTGGCATCCACCCGCAATAAACGTCCACCATACACATGCATCTTCGAGCTGCCGCCTCGTCGCAGCTCGGCGCGACTGAATGCAACGCGTCGCTCGCGCCATTAGGCCAGTCCGCGCTCGTCGTCTTGACACGGGATGGGCAATCTACGCGTCCGCCGATGGCTATGGTCCCGGGTGGGCAGGCAATGGCCCTCCCGCCGCCCGACCCTCGTGCAGATTCGTTCTCGTTCGTGCCTGCGATCGCGAATCGCCAGTGGCTCGTCGGCCGGTCCTCGATTGACTCTGGGCGGTCGTCGGAATCACCGTCACCGAATCACCGTCACCGTCGGGCGTTGCGTTACCTCGTCCGGAACCCTGGCGGTATGATACACCGTACGCGATCCGATTGTGCACGAGAGGGTCGTTCTCTCGTTCTCGTTCACGTACGTTCGCGCCTTGTCTTTCCTACCACGCTCCACTATCTACTGTACTGTATGTCATCATGGTAGACTCCCCAAACTTGCTGTATATTCCTTTCGGGTCTTGTTTGTAATGTAATGCCCGCAGCGAATGAAATTTATAATGCGGGGTTCAACCGACTAAGGCACGCATCGGAGAAAGATTGGGGAAGATATCGCCTCGCCAGTCGGGAAATAATCACGTGACTGAAGTCTCCGGGCAACGCCTTTCCCGGGGCAAGGCGAACGAGAGCGAGGGAAGGACGCGTCGCCGTCCTCCGTAGCGTACTCGACCGCAAAAGCGTAGGTACTGTATGCAGACGGCGGTGTCCGTGGAAGGCGCACAGGTCGTACACGGCGGGCGGCGAGAGTACAGTAGACGAAGAAAACGGGGATGTACGTAGATTGGCCATTCGTCGGCGTAAGGAGATCAAGAAGCAAGTAATAGAGTGGATGGGGAGAGCTTGAGAGCGACAGCAAAAGTGATGGGAGAAGAAGAATAAAACGGTGGGTAACAGTATGGAGAATGACCGTCCGAGTCTTTTGGGCAAAGGGAATTAGACTGGGATGGAGAGCAAGGACGACACGGTAGATGACGAGGAGAAGGGCAGTCGAGAAGGTAATGAGGAGGAAGGTTGCGGGGATGAATCACAGTGCTGGAGAAAAGAAAGAGCATCGTCAGCCCACACTCCCAAGAAGCGCAAAGGCCCACTCACCAAGGTAACGCGACGCGAGTTTGGAGCACAACACTCCGAGAGGACGGCGTAACATGATAGTGAGTCCGCCCACGGAGGCGAGCACCGTGCCCAAGCTGCGATCCTTGAGGGAGGTATTTTCGCCAACGCAATGCTGGCAAACGCGCCGAATCTGCGACAGCGACAGGTGCCTCGGACCCTGCGCATGCGGGAGGAGTCACGGATGTGCCGGGTTTGTCGTTGTCCGAGGCCGGCGAAGGACCAAAGGTGGATAACTTGGCCATGGTCCGCCGCCCCAAGCCTGAGGAACAACGAGAAACGCCGCCTCGGAGCTCAGACGGTGCATCAGCCATACGCATCACACCCATTGCATGCGCAGGTAGCGCCGCCACAGCCCTCCGAAGACAGCCTCGCTCGGAAGACGACATCGGGTAGCGTAGGGCCTCCAGCCGGGGAAGACCAACGACGACGAACGGAGGTGGCTCTCGGTGGATATCCGATGGTGGTCGAGGTACAGAAGCCGTATACCAAGCGCCAGAGCCACCCGAGCAGGATGAGTTGAGATATCGCCAAGGCTGTCCGTCGACAAGATGCCGCAAGGCAGTCACGTGCGCAGGAGTCTGCGCCGACGGTCCTCCTCGACGTCGATTGTGGGCTTGTGTCAAATACGAAGGGTCGCAACGGCATCTTCGAAGGGCGTAAGACCGCACTGGAACGTAGCCGATACGTTCTTAAGGCTCCGCGCCTTTGGCTGAATCCGCGATGATTCGCCGACGAAAGACGAAGGCGCGGACGCGAGGATCTTTTGGAGCGGGCTGCTCTTGTCGGCGCACGCACTCGTGCGCTCACGATATGAGAGGTAGCGAGTGGGGTTGGGTCGATGAGTTGCGTGGTGTTGGGGAGGGAGGAAGTGGCCGAAGGGCTGACGGTGACTGGTCTTGGTCTTCCCGAGGTTATCCGCATCTTGTCCCTCAACTGTGGCAACGACGTACACCTGCATAGGGTCAGGGAACGCGTGGACGCGTAGGAAGGACCACACACACCGGATGCTAGCACGACGACAGCATTGTGCCGGCCCCGATCCGAGTCCCGAGCGGTCGTAGTCCCGTATTGGACACCCCAAAGCCTCGTGCTGGCAACAGGGCAAGGCGTCCCGCGACTAGGGCGAGTCGAAAAGCTCTCGTCTTGCCACTGTGACTAGCGCAGAATCGTGGAACTTGAGTGCTGTCGCGGAGATTCCCTGGCCTGTGCCTGCAGCTGGGTCAGCGGCTGTCCGAGTATAGCCCGCGGGCAACAAGCACGCACCGCGTCCGAGTCGGAATCGTCACTAGACTGAGCCACTAGGTCAGCCTGAGCTGCCCTGCCCTGCCCTGCCCGTCCGCCGCGTCGGCAAACGCAGACGGGGGAGCAAACAGCCCGAGCTGGCCTGCAAGCGCTTTGCGAGCGCTGCTTGCGTTGTTGTCCCTTCTTCGAGAAACGTCAGAAGCTGCGTTGCAGCAACGTCCACGACGCACCCGCACCTTCTCGCCTCGTCACGGTCCCCGGGCTGCCGCAGACAACTTGAACGCCGCCGCTGCCCGACACCTCTGCTTGCGATTCCAACCGCTGGCGCTAGTGCAACGAGTCGGCATGCAAGCGCCTGCGCTCTGCGTCCTTTGGCACCTCCATCGACGCCAGACGTGTCGAAAACAGCGGTTTGTCGTCACGGTGCCAGTTTGTAGGTACGGGGCTGAAGCAGTTCGAGAACCCTGAGGAGAATGGTGGACGAGCCGAAGCACTGACAAAGCCATGGATGGTCGAGCTGGACGCCTACATGGATGTCGGGAGGAAGAGCGAGAACGGTTGACAGCAGACGCGTGATCACTCGGAGGCTTGCTGGGAGCACCGACACCAGCCTGTCTTGCTCTGTCGACCTACTTTCCTCCCCGTCTCCAACGCAACGGAATGGAAGCCTATCGCCGCAACGAAAGCCTTGATGTTCTGCCTAGACGTGGGTACTAGCTGAGTCGCATTTAGTTTGCCGATTCGAGTTATCGCTGAAGTCCTTGAAGTAAACCCGGGGTTATCTGGGGATACCCGGCGGGAACGTATCTGTGTTTCTCCACAGTTTGTTCTGCCACCCGGCGGGAGAGGCGCACGCGTGGGGAGCTTCCATGACGGGGACTCGGATCTGCAGGCGAAAAATACAGAAATCCCGGTTGTGTTTTTCTTTGGGCTCTAATCCAGCACGCAGCAAGAGGCTCATGCCGTCCAGTCCATCGCGCAGCCGCCGCAGCCCCGGCGTCTGAGGGCGGCTTGCACTGGCACTGTGGCACGCAAATAGCCATTTCATCTGTTCCCGATACACATGCGTGGAGGCAAGTCTTCATCAAATACTTACCCTTCTTCGAGCCAAATTTATCGCGCGAGGGCTAGGTATTTCAAGTCAAGTTCGAAGCGACTCACCATCGCCGCGTCGCCACTGGCACTCAAGTTCTCCGAGTCCTCCTCTCCAAACCTGATGTCCAACGATACCGCTCCTATCTCTGACCCACTCTCGCCCTCCGACGGCTTTATCTTCTTCGAGCTCGGGTCCGCTCTCATCCAGGAGGCGGTCGGGATTGTGTTCGAAACGTTTTGCATGAGTAAGTACATCTGTTCTTTTAGCCCGTTGGCGTAAGCTGAGGCGACTATTCAGGCATCTACATGGTGGTCTTCGGCCTGGCATTGCATTCCATTCGGTGCGCTCTCAACTGTTACGAGTCTTCCCAGGCCGGAGAGTAATGAACTTACGGGCACGTCTTCCAGCCGCAAGGGCATCCGATCCCTCAGCTCCCTCGCCATGCTCGGTGTCGTGCTATACCTCTTCGCGGCATCATTCACCCTCTGGGCGCTCAACGTCGCCCACTGGTTCCTCTCAGCTCGCGGATTTCTGCTTCCCGGAGACGACACCACGTCCCTTCTCGACAGGGCTGTCGAGAGCAATAACATGAGCACGCCGCTTGGTGTGCCGGAGGAGGCACTCTTCATGTTCAACGTGAGCCTCATCCACCCCACCTTCCAAGCTTTCCAATAATCTGAACGAATGCTTCTTGGCAGCTGATAATCGGGGATAGCGTCGTGATCTGGCGTGTATGGGCCATCTGTCGGACCCGGAGGAAACGCTGGGTCGTCACCATCCCGTGCTTTTTCCTCCTCATCTCACTCAGTGAGTTCTCTTCTCCATCCCGCATAAAACCAGCCTTCACAACTGACGAGTTGCAAACTTGAAGTTTTCATCATTATTGACCTCACCTGTCTCACCGGCGGCGGATTCGCAGAGAGCTCGAGCGTAGCCGGCACAAACGCAGTGTGCAACAACGCGGAGCTCATCTCTTGGGCTGTGTCCTTTGGGACTAATTTATCCTGCACGATCTTGATCGGAATCGAAGCATGGTGTGCCTGGCCTAGTATTAAAGTTCTCCGTTGATTTCTTTCGACAGGAAGCACCGTCGTTTGATGCGCTCCCTGGACCTCCCTTCTCCCGGACGCGGAAGATCCCCGTGCTTCGCCGTCGATCGACTGCTTTCTCTCCTCCTGGAATCTGGATGCATTTACTGTCTGTTCTGGGTACGCCGGCCCGGGCGTCCTCTTCTAAACTAAAAACCACACGGAACTGACCACAAAAAACTCTCAGCTCACACAGGTCATCCTATTCGTCCCCGTCTCGTGGTTCAACTACACAATCTACCTATACAACATCCTTGGAGCGCTCGGGGACCAAATCTCCGGATTATACCCCACCCTCATTATCGTCATCGTCAATTACCATTATACGATCTGGGATGAACCCGGGTCGGCGCAGACCAAGGGGTTCAACTCGTACACCGGCGGCAACATTGGCACCGGCAGTGCGTCGATGCGCAGCCCGGTTGTCGCTGGGAATACAAGCACTATACGCTGGAATCATCGGGCGGATGATCATGAGTCTGGGGAAGACTCGGAGGCGGCTGAGATGGATGTTTTTGGCGGGGCTGGGAGAGAATCAAAGCATCCAATCGTGAATTGACTAGGCTAGCACTGTCTTCATTGGTCTAGTATTCCTGCAGTGTATGCTTAAATAGTGATTTGTTGTTGTACTTGAGTATCGATGGTCCGTCGAAAGACCGAAAACGACAGCGCGGACGAGGCATTGGATCGGAGATTGCGGAATAGGCTAATAGCTATAGATGGATGAGCAAAAGGCGCAAGACGAGAAAAAAAGCGGAGGATCAGACCGAGCAAGGGCGCCGAAGGGCAGCCAGGCAATAGAAAGTGCCATATAGATCACGGCGTGAAAGCACCAAAGGCATCGGAGCAAGCTCGAGCGAGTTCTCGCTCTCCCAATCGGGAGATAGTCACGTGACCATCGCATCCCAGCAACACCTTTCCCTGGCCGAAGCAAGCGGAACCCTAACGTGTCCTATCATTCTCGACCGCACCGTTCCGCGCCCGCATCGTCGAGTGGCCACACGCGTGGGGCAGCCAACATGCAAGGGTGCCAGTGTCGAATCACTGTCGATACCCGTCCTGGCACATCCAGTGCTTGCCTTCCATGGGGCAATCGTCGCCGTACACGCCCAGCAGTACCGTCTTCCTGTCCAGTGGGCGACGGAAGTTCGCGAAGGGTGGCTCCAAGCGCACGCAAGGTACGTAGACCGTGTCCGAGTCCGTGAAAGACATGAAAGGTAGGTTGGGCTGGTAAGTACGCAAGGAATGCAGAGCAGGTGAAGGAAACGGCGAGGAACAGGTGCATAGATTGGCCATTCGTCGGTATCACGGGAGTGAGCGAGCGAGCGAGCTGGTGAATGGTAAAGTGGACGAGGGAAAAGTGAGAACGTATGGGAGTGAGGGTAAGTATGAGGGAGACGACGAAGAAAATGGGATCGTGGGACGTAGATTGGCCCTGGTTAGGGTGAAGGGGATGGGGATTGCGAGCGACGGTGTGGACAGGGAAGAGTGCTATAGGTAAACGAAAGGATGAGGAGGAACATTGTGCTTTGGGTGGTGTTGATTGCGAGAATAAACAGATCTAGACTCGTCAGCGCAATACTCGAAACGACCGTAAAGCGGACACTCACCGAGGCAACACGCATACGCCGCGCGTTTACAACTATCCTCCGCGTACGAGAGGACCCGTGATGGACGGTACTATGCGGCACACGAGGTTCGGGTTCGTCGCGAAGCCGGCGAAGGTCCGAGGTGGATGACTTGGCCAATCGTTCGCCGCCTCGAAAAACGATAAGCGTCGACTCGTAGCGCAGGCTGCTGTTGTTGTCCCTCCCCAGTCTCGCGCGGCGCATGCGTCGGTAGCGCCGCCACAGCTCTCCGACGACCCTCTGACTCGAAAACGTCGATGTGGCATCCAGTGGACGAGGTTCCGTCAAGACCGACGCCGAGGAATGGAGGTGGCTGAAGGTGGATATCGGATCGTGATAGAGGTACCTAAGTCGTGTACGAAGCGCCAGAGCCACCCGAGGGGGATGAGTCGAGATATGCCAATGACGGTCGGTCGACAGGACAGCGCAGGGTGGTCACGTGCGGCCGAGGCGTCCAAATCGGGTAATTTTTGCGGACGTCGATGAGCGTCGATTGGGTGCCTTGGGCGGAAACGGCGAGCATGGAACACGTAAGACCGTGCTTAGACATAGATGGAACGTCCGCAGCACGCAGCGTTTTGGCTGCCAGCGGCGAGAACGAGATACGCAAACGCCGACAGCAAACGCGTTGGCGTTCTCGCAAAACGACACGACCGTGACGCCGCATGCCCGCGCATGCGCCTGCTTCCGGTATTCGCGCTGAGTGTGTTGGCGAAGCGCACAAGAGGAGTGGGCGCATCCGTACTCCGGACTTGGCCAGGCAGGGCCATTGCTAGTGCCTGGTGCATAGCCCGAGCAAGCAAGCGACGGCGTTGGCGCACGACAGGGAGCGCAGAGCGGACTTGCTGCGCTTGGTGCGGCTCCGAAGAAGAACACGACCGCCGACCACGACAGCGGAGACGAATGCGGGAAGATGGTCGAAGACCTCTCGGAAACACGTTCCGGTATCGCGTTCTTCTGCCCGACAGTGTGGATGTAAGTAGTCGACGGGGGGTACGTGGCGGAGTCGGAAAAGGAGGGCTAGCGGAGCCTCGGGTAGGGTTCGGCGGGAACGACTCGGACAAGGACAACCCCAGCCTGAGACCGACTACAGCGGCGGCCCGGGTGCGACCGAGGTTGCCGACGAGGGTGGCTTGAAGAGCATTGAGCTTGAGCTGCGAAGCATGAGCACGGAAGAAGAGCAAACGAGGCATTAGCAAGCGCACCGAACCCAGCCCGAGCTTGTCAATGAGGGGATCCAAACAAAACCTCCCGTTGGCATCTGGCGTCGTCGCGTCTTGCCCGGCGTTTCGTCATACGCGCAGCGTCTCAAGGACTCTGTGAGGTCGTCAGAGAGGACCGGACAAAGTCGACAGACGAAGCAGAAACACACACAGAGACCCGGGCCATCCCGGGCCTGCGTTTTTTCCTCCAGCCATCTCGCACTGGTGGTCCTTGCTCTCTCACCCCGGTTTGCATACGCATTCCGCCATGGCCGCTACGTGCGCGTCTTCGACGTTTCGCGGAAGAACGTGGAAGTGGACGAAGCAAGATGGTGGTTGCGGACAAGCGGGGAATGCATGGTCACGTCGACGTCCATGCGCCGGCCTTCTCCAATGCATCTCCATGGTTCGGCGGCTGCTGGATCTTCTCCTCTACCAAGTAGGAGACGAAAAAAAAAGCGCACTCGACATCTAAAACTTATCTGTATTTATGCATAAACTGCTAGTAGGTGTTATAATTCCCAAAATCCTGTCTCGCGCTCAAACTCAAAGCCGTTCCCGTTTGTAACCGTAATATCCCCGTCCGACCCCGCTTCCCGTTGAAGCGTACACGTCTTCTCGAATCTCTTAATCCACTCTTTAAACTCCGGCTCTCTCATCTCAGATTCGCCTCCCGGGCGACCTTGAAGACTCGCCGCCGCCTCTTTTCTGACCAAACACCCCAACACAACCTTCTTCACACTCGGGTTGCTCTGCATCACCGCGCGTCCAAAGTCCGGCGCCGAAGACTCCAGAGCGAGCATTTGCCAGTGATTCGTTGCATCGTCGATCCACCGGAAGGCGACAATGCTGTAGGTGCACAGAACGAGCGTCTCGAGGCGTCGGAATTTCGCTAGGGACGGGAGCGGGGTTTGGAGTGATTGTTGTGAGATTCCAGCCATATGGGCGGGTTTCCTGCCAGTGCGAGACTTATCAGCGCTAGCTTTGCCTAGTAGTCTGATCGGACAAGGGAGTGACGACTCGGACTCACGAGCTCCACCTTTCCTCCTTGAACCCCAAGCTGCGAAGATCCGGCAGCGCCTCCGCGAGATGAGGGAGCCCCTCCACGAGCACAGCGGAGAGGTGCCGGCTGGTGAAGACGATGTTCAGCATCGTCAGCGTCGCGGAGAAGGCATTCCTCGATGGGATCCGGAGTTGCCAGTTCCGCGTCGACGGAGACCACCAATCCGAGTCCGTGGATGCCAGTGTGTTGCCAGTGAGGTTGAGCTGGATACGCTGCAAGGCCCGGGACACAGGCAGCGTCTCGATCGCGGAGACTTCCAACCCGACGAGAGAAGGGAGTTGCTCGTCGCGCAGCGGACAGGGGCCGCTGGACGCGTAGGCGAGGGATAGCAGGCGGATATCGGTTTGTTTATCCCAGAATTGTTTCCGCGGACCCGCGCTGGCGGGGTATCCGAGCCGGAAGACCGTGAACCGGGCAGCACAGTCGACTGTGAGCCACTTGAGCAGCACCCGATCGTCCCACTCGCGTGGTATGCCACTGGCAGTGGTGTCGTTCCGGGAGTGGTGCACCGTAAAGTGCGTGAGGTTCGTGCACTTCCGGAGCGCAGTCGCAAGCAGCGAAGTGTCCGACCCAAGCCGCGCACTCGGGCTGGCACCCGGCGGCGGCGGAAGCTCCACAACCAACACCCGCACCAATTCCCCAACGCGCGTCCTCCCCGAAAGTGAACCACACCACCTCGCAAGTCTATCCTTTCCAGTGGCAGTGGTGAGGTCAACGGTATGGAACAGGACGCGCTGCGCCTCTTGGCGAAACGCCTTCGTGAGCGTCGACACAGCGCTAAGTGCGTCAGGCTCGAGGAGCTCGCATATCACAGCGCAGATTTCGGGAGGAAGTGCCTGGCGTGAAGAGGATTGTTTGTCGAGAGCAATAGGAAGAGCAGCGGCGCGGCGATTGGAGCGCACTTTCGACCGAGTCATTCTCAGTGGTGGAGGTCGGAAACAAGGAGCGCGAGCGCCGTGATCTTTGGCCGCGCTGACATGACATTGACCGCAGCCTACAAAACTCGTCCAAATTACATTGAACGTTGGAACTGGACAGTTGGACAGACCAAGACGCGGTTTTACTGGCAGCGGGCGCTTGTCTACTGTCCAAAAAGGCAAGAATGGCGATTTAGGCTCCCAGTCGAAGCCAGGCTTCGGATAATTCGAATCCAAGAGAGTCGGCACAAGCTCGAGTTCCTGAAAGAGACTCATATTGTACGTATGGGCGGGGGGGTCCAACGGCCAGCCCCTTCCGCATCCATTCCAAACAACCCCATTCCAGTCACGTGCATGTCCACAGACAAACCGGTTCTCGTATACCACATTCTCCCGCCTACTAAAAACTATACTACCCTACCTAGCCTACCTACAACTATTCAAGAACCGACGTAGTAAGATTCCGTGTACGATATGTATGTAGGTATGTAACCTGAATCCTTCCGGGGCCCGGGGTCAATCAATCATCCGCAGGATCCACCTCCATGCGCTCCTCCCCTTCGCCCTCCCCTTCACCATCATCGGACGACAACCCACCGCGCGCACCAGCCTTCCCCACACGCCTTCTGACCTTCCCACCCGCACCCTCCTGCAACCCCGCCGTCGTCGGCGTCGACACCGACCCAGCACCCGCAGGACCAGAAGCAGCGCCCCCGCCTACATCAGGCAACCCCTGCATCCCAAGCCCAAGCCCAAGCGGCGACGCCGACGCGCGCTCGATAACCCTCCGACTGCGTGGCGACGCGTTAAAGTGGCCGCATTTCGGGCAGCGGTATTCTGCGGAGCGGGGTCAGCATGCAGCAAGGAAAGCAAAGCAAGCAAGCCGAGTAGAGAAGAAGAGTAAGAAGACGCGAGAGTGATCATGCAGGGGGGGAAAGGGCAGACAGGCAAACGCCCAAGGGTAGCAAGAACGAGTAAAGTAATGCGTAGCAAAGGAAAGTGTCCGTGACAGAAACGACCAAACGAAAGATCTCTCGAAGGGGAACGAAGCGAGCCGGAGAGAAGAGAGGAGAATTACGTTCGTAGAAAGCAAGGGGAGGAAATAACCACTCACGAGCATCCGCCCAATCCGCCTCATGCACCAACCCATTATGCGCAAAACACTTCTCGCAAATCAGCGCAAAACGCTGTGACGCAGGCGCAGACTCGGCGTCTTCCGCGCCGATGAGCAGGTCTGCGAGCGCGTCGAAGATCGTGCGCCGGGGTGGATTTTGCTGCTGGGGTGGGTGTTGCTGCTGGGGTGGTTGCTGGGGTTGTTGCTGGCGGGGAGGTGTGGAGGTGGAGATGGACAACGATTGTTGCTGTTGGGTTGGACCGCCGTTTGCGGGGACGGACGGACGCGGGCCTGCACGAAAGGAGTTAGCACACGCCATGACGCGCCAGCAGGACACGCACCCGCACCACGTTGCTGCACCGACCCCGGTCCTCCAGCGCCAACACCCAACTGCTGCCCCGGCCCCGCCCTCTGCGGCGTCCCCGGCGCAGACACCTGGTCATAGCGCGAAAGCAAGTCCCTCGTCGAGTAGAAATTCGTCTTTTTCTTGATCTCCTCGACTTTTTCGCGTTGTTCTTTCATGAGGACTTGGAGGGATTGTTCTGTGTGGGTGTTAGCGAGGGTGTTGCGTCTCCGCGGAGGGGAGGGTGGGTGGTATTGGGGCGAGGAAGAAGAGGCGACGTACCCTCCTGGTTGCCCTTGCGGGTATACCACAGCTGGACGATTCGGCGAATGAATAGAATACTGCTCGCGCACCTCCGTCAGCGCCCGCACCAGCCCTGGCGACACGAACGAAAGCAACGCACAAAACAGGCCCGACAAATACAGGCAACGCCCTCACCGCCCGCTCCGCCGCCGGCACCCCGCCGCCTCCATGCCTGTCCCCACTGACGAAGCCAAAGTACCAGCTCGCGAGGTAGACACCCCAGCCGGCGAGCGTGTAGAGCGTCACGAGCGTGGTGGCGCGGCGCTGGCGCTGCCGGATGTCGGCGAGCATTTGCTGGCGCTGCCGGATGTTGGAGGCGAGCGTGGAGAGGATGGTTTCGTAGTCGTCTGAGGCGGGTTGCTTCTGTGGGTGTGTGTTAGCGTGAGTGAGTGGGTGGCAGGGCGAGGGAGGACACACGGAGCGGAAGAGGCGGAGAAGGAACGACATGGTGGGTGCAGGAGACAAGTCATGACACGCACACATGACTTGGCGTAAACACCCATAGGCGACGGCCTCGTACGATGCTCTGGTGCTGGAAGGCGTAGGCGGGATGGGTACCGCGGGCTCTGAGCCAGATGGGTTCCTGGCGGGATGGGCTTGGTTGTTCTTGGTGCGTCATCGGCCTGGGGCTCGCGTTCTCTTTTTGCTCACTCTGTCTGTCTGTCTTCGTAGCAGCTCGTTGCTCGATGGGCTCTCCGTCGTCTCTTCAATGCCCAGTCGGGGTCGTCGTCGTCGGTGGCTCTGACTCGGCTCGGGTCTCCGCGACTGTGTATCGGGCAGACCGCCTCCTTGTCGTCGACGGTCCCTCATCGGCTTCCACGTCGTTACCGTCGACGTCAACGTCGACCTTGCATGAAGGTCCGCCATAGCCTGCAGTGTCTACAACCGGCATCTCAACTTCTCACGCCGCCTTTCAGCTTCGCGGGGACGGCATACCGCTTCTCCAGCGCTATTCTGCGCGGCTACCACCCTCCACGTCCCTTCGACATCCCTGCACCCCCGCATACTCGCCCACCCGCTCACACTGCACCAATCCCACCCTCTCCCGTTATGAGGAGGCTGGTCACGTGACTTGGCCTTTCCACCACCTTGGTTCAGCGAAATCGTCAACACCTCCTCCCAAACGTATCGCGCATGGGAGTCTCGTCGCGTGCTGTGGCACTGTACCTCTTCCGCGATACTGGAGCCGCCTCGCCACGGATCCTTCTCGCTATACAGGATCTTCAGCAGGCCACCGGCGCATTCCATCTCACCTCCCTCCATCCACGGCATCGGTGCATCGCCATCCTCATCATCCCAATGTCGTGCATACCTGACACGGACGCGCCGAGCAAGCGGACGTACGACGACGCCATCCTCGCGTCTTTCCTGACGAGTTTCGTCGCCACTTCCAAATTTCGGCAGGAGGTGCTACTTCATATCGTCGGTCCGTCTACACTCAAGCGCACGCTCTAACCTCTCCCGGCCGATACTCCTTCACCTCTTTGTCCGTGGCAACACCACAGTGGGCGCCACCGACCCTCATCGACGCCTTGCAAAAGCTGCCCGATTTGGGCGATTCGCCCGCACGTGACCATTCTGCGCAGACCGACATCGCCATATCTCGAACCCTCCTGCTCCGGTGGCTCCGGCGCCTGGTACAAGACCTCCCCCCATCATCCTCCATCGGACATCCACCGGGAGGCAGCTGTATTCCGGGTCATTGGTGTTACGCGGCTGGAGACCCTGCGCTGCCCGGATGTCGTCTTACGAGCGAGCTGCACGTCGGAGGGCTGCGGTGCTGGTACTCGCGCATGCAGCGGGTGTGGTGGACGTGGTTTGTGCACAGCCTATGCGACGAGTCGACGGCCATCGTTGTTCTTTGGGGCAGCCGGCAACTTGAAGTCGTCGACCACGAACCTTCGTTCTTCTCGCGACGAGCCCGCACTCGTCGTCGACGATGTCCGGCCCATCCCTGGGCCTCCCGCGTGTGCAAGATAATCGGGGTGTTGCGCTCCAAACTCGCCTCCCGTTACCTCGGTGAGCGGTCGCTTTACCGTCGTTTCGAGTATTGGGCTGACGATTCTGTTTCTTCTCTCAAGCAACACCCCAACCACATTATTCCTGCCCATCCTCCTCTGAACTATTATGCTCGCCTCTGTTCACCCTATCGCTCGCTGTCCCCATACTGGCCAATCTACGTACCCGTTCCTTCACATTCTCCGACCTACCATTCCCTCCCATACGTACTCGTCATCCTTCTCACTCTGCCCTCATCCACTCTATCATTCGCGCAGTCGCTTCCGCTATACCGACGTTTCACAAATGGCCAATCTACGCACCCTTTTCCCCGTTTCCTTCACATGCTCTGCATTCCTTGTATACGAGTTTTCTTCCCTTCCACGGACACGGACATCCTCTACGTACCTACCGCTTGGAGACAACCTCTCCGAGTCTTACCGCTGCTTGGAGATCAAGGGTATACGCCGCGCCGGCGACGAGGATCGTGTTATCGACGACTTGGAGCAGAGGCGCTGCGGATATGGGCGGTCCGACGGGACGGGTATCCGAGTCGGCACCCTTGCATGTTGGTTGCTCATGCCTGTGGTCACTCGACGATGCGGGTGCGGGCGATGAGGATGGGAAGGACTCGAGGTCGTCGTTTGCCTTGGCGCTGGAGAGGTGCTGCCGGAATGACTCGGTCACGTGATCATCTCGGGACTGGGAGGGCGAGAACTCGCTCGGGCCTTCTCCAGTGGCTTTAGTATCTTGACCAATCTCCACAGCTATTGCCTGGCTGCCCTTCGGCGCCTTGCTCGGTCTGATCCTCCGCTTGTTCTCGTCTTGCGCTTTTGCTCATCCATCTATAGCTCTACTCTAGTCGAGTATCCCGCAATCTCCGATTGAATGCGTCATCCGCCTTGTCGTTTTCGGGCATTCGACGGTCCATAAATATTCAGGTACGACAACACATTACAATTTAAGCATACAAGAAGTACTAATCTATGGGCTCTATTTCAGGCTGTGTTTCTTCCTTGTTCGCGATTTCTTCTCCCGTTATCTCTGCCAATCCTATCAGCCGGTGTTCCTGCTCTTGCTGTGCTTCTTCGTGTATGAGCTCAGGCTGCACGCGTACGCCCTGGCTCTCTTCGGTCTCCAACTCGAACGACGCCGGCCCGGGCATCGACTGGGACTCAATGTCGGCCTCCGTACGGACATCTTCCCGGGGCGCATTGGCATGTTCTATTAAACTAAGTTCGTCATTCTTAACTCGCCCATTCCAAACAAAAATATTTACCTCATGTAGTTCTGGTACCCTTGCGCATCCCCATAATACGCCTGCTCGTATCCCTGCCCGCCGCCGGCAGCGCCCGCGTAGCCCGAATAATACTGCGACGCGTCCGCCGCGTATCCCTGCATGTTGCCGTAGACGTCGTATTGCTGCTGCTGCTGTTGCGCCGGCGGCTGGACCGGGTAGGGCATCGGCATCCCGCCGCCATATTGCGATTGCGCATGGCTTCCCTGCGCGCCGGCGACAGGGGTAAACGCGCCGTATTCCGCGGATGTCGGCGAGTCCGAGTCCGGCGCGTGGTCTATCGCCTCATATACGCATTTCAAGCCGCGTTGGACGCAGTGCATGCAGGGTCTCGTCGCGCTGGCGTCGGTAATGCACTAGAAAAGCAAACTAGCCTGAGTAAGGGTGGGGAGGAATTTTTAATTCACTGGCACCTTTGTTTTGCGCTTGCGGCAGTTTAAGCAGGCGATATAGGACCGTGTCCGCCGGTCATCGGCGCTCTGTTGCTGCTGGCTGGGATGAGGCATCTAACGTTGCAGTGGTTTAGAGCTACTCCATCTCAGCTCACTGGCATCTTTATACCAAGTCCACAGACGCCCTGGCTGGCAGCACCCCGAAGACAACACGACACAACGCCAACACCAACACTCACACACAGGCGGAGGGACACGCGTGCTTCGCGCTGTTCCCTGTTCGCCGGTGCTCCTTCCTGAAAATTCCAAAAACGATTGGATGAAACAGCATGAAGAGCTGAGCACCGAGAGAGCTTCACACAAACAGCGGTTCCCGATTGAGTTAGTTTGGGTTGAGATTCAACACCGTGAGGGGTACGGGACGTAGAGCACCGGCAGCTGATAATGATGTAGTTGCCGCCTCACCTGTGCAGCAACTCGGATCTCATTGCGGTTTCAGAGGTGATGTGCCGGAGTGAGCCGGAGTGAGTTCGATGCGCAGTCCTCTTCTGCTGACCGACTCTTGTGGGGATGTGCAGCACCCCAAAGTCATTGTCTCGGTGCCCAGAGACGAGGGTCGACTGACCAGCTGGGTTGCTAGCCTGCGTTACGACCACAGGCTGTGCTTTTTTCGACTTTGCTTAGCCTGAGGCTAAGGGTGCACCCTCGTCGACTGGTTTGGTTTGGCGTCGAATCTCGGGGATGGTGGAGCTGTAGTCCGTGTTTGCGGAGGCATCGACGATGATACTTTTCCGTGGCGCGTTGAGGCATCGCCTCGAACAACGATAACAACAGCCGATGCCGAGGCTGACGACGACCGTTGTCAGAGGACGTACGTACGTGCAGCGCGAGGCGCACTCGCCACTCGCCGCCGCCTCGCCGTCTGGCAATGGCATGCTGTGAGCGGGAGTCGTCCATTCGTTTGATGTCCGCGAGTGTATGGCGGGAGAAGCAAAGAGGCGAATGTCAATTTTGCATGGCCACCACCACTGCCACTGCCACTGATCCCGGTGTTATCGGCTTGTTCTCCCCCGTGTTCATGCTCTCGCTCGTACTACGGTCATCTGGATCTCCCCCCGCAGGCCGGTAGATCCCGTAAGATGTTTCCCGAGGGATATTTTCGCTGACTGCGCAAAGGTTCACTAAGCTGTGGGCCCCCGTCTCTCTCCCGGTATCTCGGCATTTCAAGGCACAGGCGAACAGTGAGTAGACTGGATGTCGATGTCAATCTATCCGAGGGCGCTGGCCGCGGCTGGGCTCTTACTACACCCGGACAGCGCCCACATCATCTTCAATTCATACACTGAGTTCATTAAGGCAAGTCCGTATAACCCCGTCTCAATGCGCGGGAAGTATAAACGCGTCCCTGGTAAGACGGATCAAAAACTTGAGCAAACCGCAGCAGCCTGAGGAGCGTTCCCGAGACCCAAGGAATGACGGTGGACTGAAAATACAGTACAGGCGTTTGTTTCAGATCCAGACTACTTACTTACATTATTCCGAGCCTCATTCAGACACCTCGATCTCATCTATACACGGACACCCTGCGTTGAGTTGCTCCAAAGTTCCAACGAGGAACTTAAACCCGAGAAAAAAATCAATCAAATCCTCAAGCTAAAACATCGTTGTGGCCGTCGCCGTCGCCGGCGCAGTACCAGTGCCCTTCATGAACGAGAGCAGTGCATGCGCATCACTCGAGTAATAAAGCGTCGTGCAAAGGCCACACCAAGCTAGAATAAGTAATGACGTCATCAGCTCTACGCGTCCGTGTAACGCGAGGATCAACGCAACTCGTCGTTTCGCTAACGATTGGGATAACCCGAGTTTGGCAGAGACAGGTATACGTGTATGCCGGAGCGGGGACGATGAGCGCGTCCGTCCGAGGCGTGGGGGTTATTTCTTCCGCGTTGCCGGTGCCAGTGGGCGTCCGGTGCGCGTGCGCGTGTGCATGCGCCGCTGCGACTTTGACTGGCTGTTACATCGCATGAGCAAGGGTGCTAGAAGAGGTACGCATACGTTGGCTACCGCGCCTACGATGATCACCGCAAGAAGAGACATGCGGGGATCGTGTGAGTGCTGAGGTCCGAGCCGGAGGTACGTAGGGTCAGGTGAGAATGGGGGTTCGGGAGTAGGGAAGCCAATATAGGTCAACGGATTCTGGCTGTTGATAGGTCTAGAATATTTGGATAAACGAATAGTCGAGAGCCAGCATGTAGCAAAGAGAAAGTAAGTGCAGGTGGTACCGGTATTCGAGTGAAGGAAGCAAGAGATGAAGGTACAGTGCACAGAATGAAGTGGGTTGGGTATAAGTATATAACCAGAGGAGCAGCAAGAACGGCCACATCCACCGTGGTCATACGTTGACGCGTCGATCCAAGGCCCACACGCAGCACCAACAACACCGAAAGCATCCAGCGCGGTGTTCTGCAAGCGCTACCGACGCTCCAAACACTGGAAACGAAGCGACAACCGCGCCACAGGCCACTACGGACGCGTATAACGACGCCGTCCCGGAGGTGGGCGACCAGAAAACGCGCATCGATGGCGGCAATTAGTGCTTTTCCGCGCGCATATATATGTTTGGAGCGGGCAAATCGCCAAGCGACCGAGGCTGGACGATTAGGGTTGGCGATTACCCCAGCAAATTGACGACGAGCGTGAATTGAGGGCCACCGGGTCATCGTACAATGCATTGGTTGGTGCTGAGGCAATATGACACTGCCAAAACCGCGCGCGCAGGCATGCGATAAGCCTCCAGTCGCACCGGCACGCAGCGGCTTTGGGGCTCAGCCAGGTCACGTGATCCTTCTGGCTGCGCAAAAGGACTATGCGTCTGCGTCTGCGTCCCGATGGGAGAGTGGCAGGGCAAGTGGGTGGTTGCGGGCGATGAGGGAGGACGGGGAAGGATGTTGATGACGGTGGTTATGGCCGGACGTGAAGCGCCGCGCTCCCGACCGTCGACGCGCCGTTGGAGGCAAGTCCGACTGCGGAGCCTGAGGTCTGAGCGAGGGTCCCGTCGTGCAAGGGAAGAGCCTACGGCGGACGAAGACGGGGATGCAGAGGTCATGCCGGTACATGAGCCTATACTCGATGGCGGTAGGCCACTGCCAGGCTGGCGCTGGAGCTTTCTGGGCACCGCAAAGCCGCCAACGACAAGGCTCCTCAGCATGGTGCAAAAACGGCCCTTCGACGCGAGTTAGAAAGGCTCAGCGCGGAGTATGACGACGCACAGTAGATTGACACCGAGGGCGTTGCGGTTTTGCCAATGACGCTGCGACTAGCTCTTTCTAGTCGACCTATCCATCGCTCTCTCCTCCTCGGAAAGACACCGAGCTCCGGCCGTCGTCGAGCATTGTGAGGACGGCAGGCAGTGCGAAGATGGAGATGTCTGCGGGCTGGGGCTGGGATCGGAAGGGACGGACGAGGTGGTCCCGGAGTCAGCGCCAAGCGCTAGCTCGTCGTCTCCACTCTCGCGTCGCGCAGATGCGCAAGGGCTCGGAAGGGCTCTGGAGTCCTCGCGTTAGAGCGCCGATGGCACAGTTTGCCAGCGAAGCACGTACATGCAAGACCTGCCTACTCCTCACAGCGACAGCCCATTCCTGGCTACCCGCTTCCAATCCTCGTCTCGACAGCTTGGGGTGTTGTTTCTCGTCGGGGGGAATGTCGATGACAGCGCGAGCAGCGAGAATGTCTTCGCACTGGAGGTGGATGTCGTGTCGACCATGGACGTCGGGAGCAAGAAGCGTCGGTGCCAGATGACGCGGCGCATCACCAACGCCCGGCCCCTCGTGCTCCCGCCATCATGTCGCTTCAGAGAAGCTGTTAATCCCTTGGCGGTGGCGACGCGATCTGGGCAAACCTTGCCGAGAACCTCCATGTCGAATCCGCGTCCGCTGCTCGACATCCTCCCCGTCGAGCTCTGGGAGATTATCCTCGCCGAAATGTCCGACGAGGACCTGCTCCGCTTCTCGGGGGTCAGCAGCCAGCTCAACGAGCTGTGCATCCGGCTATACCTTGCGCGGCACCGGCTGCACTTGGATGATGCGCTCGGGAGCGCGCTGAACATCTCTGGACAAGACCACTCTATCCTCCTGCGCGCGCTAGCGCGTTACCGGCAAATATCCGTCGAGCGGCTGAACGTCAAGTTCCCCGAAAGCGGGCACAAGGACCTCGAAGGGGTGCGGTTACTGCTGGGCAAGGCGCGCGAGCTGCAGCACTTGACGCTGACGTTCCCTGACGCACACCTCGTCAGTCGGGATCCGGAGGTCATGCGGGGCTTGCGCGTCGCTCTTGCGCAGGCCGCTCTGCGGACGGAGATCGTCATCGTTTACTACCGGCACGCATTCTTTACGTGCCTCCCGCTGGATGTCGCCCATTGGTCGATCCACAACAATAGGTTCAACCCGCCCAGCCTCGACCCGATCTTCAATACGCAGAAGAAGCTGCATACGACGTGGCATACGACGACGGTTTGCCATGACGGGACGCTCGTCACTGTGCCTCAATTGCGCAATATTCGGACGGTGGATTTGGACGTCGTGGCTGCTGAGGGCGTCAGCATTATCATGTTCGACGCGCCAGCGGTTGCAGAGTTTGTCCTCGCGGACGGGCTGGCGTCATCGCTGCATCCGTACATGGCGACGTTCCTTCGCCATGGGATTCTTCCTCGATTGAGGAACGTCAGCATTACCACCCCGAGCGTCGACGCGGGGGCGTTGAGGGCATTCCTCACCAATCACCCGTGGGTGGCGACCATCGAGTTTACTGGCCGCGGCAGCGGCAGCAAGGCGCGGCTGCTGGTGGACCCGCCGCTCGAACATCCAGGCATCCGAGAAATTCATACGCGGACGGAGATGGGCGCTACGAGCGTCGCAGGCGGGCTCCTCCGTGGGCTGTGTCTGTCGCCCAAACTCCGAATCGCGGGGTTCCATTTCGAGCTGCCTCACAGCGAGAACTCCGCCCCGGACACGGACTCGCTGCTCGAGGATTTCGAAGCTCTCGCGCGTAGACCGCCGGAAGCGGGGTACCAGCCCTGGGGATTTGAGCTGCTTATTGCGGTGAACGAGGAGACGCCGGATACGACGCGGATGTCGTCGACGTTGTTTTCTTCTTGGTCGATAATGCGATCGCAGGAAGCGGCGCGGCTTGGCGCGGTGTTGGCTTGGACGAGTCAGATTGCCTTCATTGGGGTCGCTGCGCGTTTGAAATGTGTCAGAGCCGTGCGGTTGAAGCTGCCGCGGGCTCTTAATTCGCAAGATATTGTCGGGATCGCGCGTTGGTTGGCGAGTTTGCCGGGGCTTGTGGAGTTGGCGTTGCAATATCCACGGAAGGCGGGCCAGAGTGTTGGGAAGAAGGAGCTGGAGGCGCGTGAGAGGGTCTTGCGCGAAATGAAGGACAGACTACAGAATATCCACTGTACCTCTACGGTTGCCTAGACTCTTGTGATAAGAATAAACTCTTTGTGATTTGATTGGTAATCAACGTCAACGTCTCTCTCTTCCTCCGCTCATGACAACCGCACCCCCGAGCTTCAACTGCGGGTCTACTCCCAATGCCTTGCTCAAGGCTCAACACTCATGCTCGCCGCATCGCAAGTGCGGTAGTTATCCGTAGTGCTAGCGTAGCTCGGGATCCTGATCGCCGTCGAGGTGCTGGCGCCTTCGCACGGCGACGTTCCTTAGCGATGATCCCGAGCTGCTGCTCGGCTTTTGTGCGCGTCTTAGCCCGAGTGTGGGCTATTTGCCGGCAAGCGCCACCGACTTTGAAGCATGTCAATACTGACTCGGAGGGCGCGGTGATTGTCGTGGGTCGGTCAGTGGAGCAGCGTCGGCGCGGTAAGCCTGTGTCTCCACAGCGGTCGCTCTCTGACGAAACACCAGCTGTATTGTATGGAACACTCTCGCGAGCTGTCTTCTCCAGCCGAGCTAAACGCTCCGCAAGCTTCCTGAGGTACCGACGTCCGCGGGGAGTGAGGGAATCGCTTCGCTTGGACCTGCCTGCCAACGAGCGACGCCAGTTCTAGTCGCTCGCGCCAAAGTCAGGTGCGCACACGCACCTGCTCCTCGCCCACCGACTGCGGCCCTGGGGGATCGAAGCCGTGCTGCTCGACTGGAACGCCATGCGCCTGGCCGACGAGACGTTTGCGCGAACATCGAACCTCCGACCTTACCGGGAGTCCGCGCAGTTTGCGAGCGTTTGGAGTCCTCGCAAGAGGCATGCCGTCTTCGCCCGCCACGGTGACGAAGCCAAAGTGAGCTCATGCTTAGCTCTTTCATTAGTCTGCTCACACACACACCTTCCGGCGGTAGGTTCTTGCTCTGGGGCTTATAAGCAGCGTGGGGCTCGTCCTCCGAGACGATTTCCTCCCACCCGCTCCTCACCCCACCATGCCTTGCGACGACGAAAAGCTCGACGAGGCGGGTCCTTCTTGGGAGCTTAACAGGACGAGCAGGACGCCCACGGAAGAGATCCGGCCGTCGCTGGACGGGACGACCGCTCTCAGCCACACACCCACACTCACATCCACGGCCCATCTCACGACGCGTTCACCGACTCCATTCCCAGAGGCATGCACCAAGTCCTACCTTGCCGTATTCGGTGCTTTTTTGGCGCTGTTCGGTACCTTCGGGCAGATGAACGCGTTCGGGACGTTCCAGGCGTGGTACGCGCAGCACCAGCTCAGTCACCTCGAGCCTGCGACAATAGCATGGATCGGCTCGGTGCAGTTGTGGGTGTTTTTCTTCTCGGTACGTTTCGCATGAATGAATGAATTAAACGCCGGATTAATGAAGCTTCGCACTTTTTCAGGGCGGCGTCGTCGGAATGATATTCGATGTGTACGGACCGCGGTGGTTGATGTGTTCCGGGACCGTTGTCTACGTCCTCAGCATCATGCTTACGAGCATTTCGACGCGGTATTACCAGTATATCTTGGCGCAGGGGCTGTTGTTTGGACTTGGGGTGGGCATGCTGTGAGTTCTGCAGTTGGTTGAGCTCTCCGTTTCGTTGACGCAACGCCAAAGCTTCTATCCATCGCTATCAAGCGTCGCAACGTATTTCTCTCGTTATCGCGCTACGGCTCTTGGGATCGCTGCGTCGGGTTCCAGCCTCGGTGCGTTATAATCTACTGCTAACCTTACCTCTGCTGAAAGTCTTTCCTTAGGCGGCGTCATGTACCCGATCATGCTCCAGCGCCTCTTCGAACAATACGGTTTTGCGTGGGGCGTCCGTATATCTGGGCTTGTCTCGGGCGTCATTTGCTGTATTGCTCTTGCGACAGTAACCCGATATACGCCGCCCACGTCGAAGCTGTTTCCTAACGAATCCACGACTTCGACGGCGTCGACGCCATATCGGAAGAGCCCGCCGCCTGCCCTTCTCCATGCGTTTCGCGACGCGCGATTCGTCCTGCTGGCCACGGGTGCTTCCCTCGTCGCGCTCGGCCTCTTCGTCCCGTTCTTCTTCATCGCCTCATACGCAAACACTCTCCCGCCATCCTCTCTCCGCACCGAAACGGGCTTCCTCGTTCTTGCGATCCTGAACGCCGGCGGCGTCCTCGGCCGAATCGCCCCCGCGATCCTCTCCGACGCGTTGGGGAGGTTCAACATCCTCGCGCCCACCGCGTTGATTTCCGGCGTGCTCTGCTTGACGATGTGGTTACTCGCTGGGTCGTCGCTGCCTGTGTTGCTTGTCTTCGCAGCGACCTATGGCTTTTCGAGCGGCGCGTTTATCTCGTTGATTACGCCGTGTGTTGCGCAGATTTCGGATGTGCGTCAGATTGGGGGAAGGATTGGGTTGCTTTATAGTGTTATTTCCGTCCCGTGAGTTTTTGAATCATTTCTTTTTTTCCTCTTCGAGTTGCTGATTTTTTTTTCGCAGTGCTGTTATCGGCCCACCCGTAGCTGGTGTCTTGCTCCAAGCGGGCGACGGCTCGAACTACACGGCGATGATCCTTTTCGCGGGGCTAACGCTCATTGCTGGCTCGGTCTCACTATTCGCTGCGCGGTGGAAGATAAACCCGAAGCTCCTTATTCGTGTATAACTCCAGCAAAGGGCGTGGGTTTCATTACGCTTTGCTGTTGTTGTTGCGTTGAGCGCGGGTGCGGGGCGAATCAGGCGCGCGCCCCGATGTGGTCGGCGCTTCGCCTTCGATGAAAATGGAGTGGAAGACGAAAGAAGAAGCTTGGGTTGGGGAGACGAGAGGTCTGGAAGGCGCGGGAAAGGGATGAACGGTTGGTCATGCATACGTACGAAGGCGAGGCGCAGGCAGACCCGTCCATGATAATCAGGTTCTTAGCTGTACAGTACTCACACACACAGACGAAAAATGTATCACCAGTTTACTGTACCATTAAGACCACAAGTTCCAGTGACGCGTTACGGGACCCTCAGAACCGAACCCTACCAAATCAGTTACGCGTTCGCGCCCGATTTTGGCATCAAAACACGTCCAAATTAGGGAATTATCATCAAAATTTCCGGCCGGCTGACGCCGGCTTACCATATAAGGCAATTTGATGATATCATTGATGAACTGAACTTGCTCAAAACTGAAACAAATGCGTTACGCGTTCCCCCCCGGGAACTTATGGTCTTTTTGGTACAGTACTCTGCTTTAACTCATTTATCTACTTATCAGTAGGAACACGATGTCTAATGCTATCCTTGGACTCGGACTTACCCGATGCTCGCCAACGCATCCAATTATCTGTCAAGCTTGAGCTTGAGTTGTTGCCCTGGCGGGGAATAGCGTGGTTCTCTCCGTGCCTCACGTTGCCTCCCCCCACTTGACTCTGCGCAAAATGCCACCATCCGCAGGCTGTTTCAAGAAATGGCTGGAGGAGCTGATACCTAATCGGAACCCGACAAATAAGGGCTAGGTTAATTGGCCGCCACGGCCGCCACACGGCCGCCACGTCAATGTGCCGCCATGTCACGCTGCCGCCATTGGTCACGGAGGGCCGCCGTTTGTCACACCATCGCCGTTGAGTGTAAGGTATTGAGTTATAAGTTTTCCAATTGTAGTCTGGAGAGATAGGAATGGGCTGTTTCAATCAGTATAAAAGGCAAATGGCTAACAATAACATCATGTGCATGCAAAAATATGATATTTGAACAGGGTCATATTACTCTTCTCTAACGCAGGTCTCCCGATCTAAATTAAATCTTGGAGCTTCACCCATTCCCGATTTGGCTGCGCGCTCCACCCTCCACGTTCGTGCCACGTCCTTAGCCACGTCGCCCAAAGTGTCGTATATCGAGTCCAAATCATACACAGCCTCACATGAGAGACCAAGTCTATGCCGAAACGGGTCGAACTCGGTCCAATGATGTCACTTTCGTCGTGAATGACACGCCGATTCTTGCTCCGACCTCCACGAATCGAGGACGTGGCCGTTCTTCACTACTCCCTGCCTCTTCCCTCTTCCCCTGCCCGGTCCGGTCCTTCGGAGTCCCCCCGTTCCTGTCCTTCATGTGACTTCGCTTCCTCTTCCGTCTCTCAGCTCCCTGAAAACCTGCATCGTCCTCTGGACCGTATCGGTAACATCGACGGAGCGTAGGGTTGCGTGCATGAAGGAGCAGGGATGTAGGTGCGTCGCCGTTGGTCCGCTCACGCGCCAACTCATTCCACTTTTCCTCTAGCCTCCGGAGGTCCCTCCCGCGGGCGCAGAAGCCACGACGCAGAGACACAATGGAACAGCGGAAGGATGGGCTACTACCCGCGCTATAGCGCTATGATAGGCGTTGGTCAACGGTGCGTCGTCGTGTCGTAATCGTCGCCAAGGCTCACAACACAAGATATTACAGAGCCGCAACGCATCGGAACCGGTTCCAGAGTGCAAGGGCCCCGCGGCCGGGCCAACTCCGTAGGTATGCTGTCATAGGATTACATTCGTCAGCTGACGGGAAGGGACGCAGACCTGCCTCGCCCTTCATCGATGCTCAATCCTGTATTCGTCGGCAGCCCAACTACGAAATTGCCAACGCCAGGTGTGAGCAACTTGAGTCCAAACTGGATTATTCTCGGTGTTGACTTTGCCCCACAATCCCTCTCAGCCTCTGCTGCCGCTGACCACTGAGGTCGATGCAGCCAAACAAGTGCGACTTGGCCCGCGATACCAACAGCGATCCGCAGTGTCTCTAAACAGGTCCCGAGCGCTCGAGCACGAGTCGGCATTTTTGCCAGCGACGCGATCTCCGGCCAACTACCGACGATGTACGCTACACGAGCACGTTGCGCGGGGCCTGTCCTACAGAGAACCAAGGTGAGCTTGCCTGCCCTCTTTGATTGGGATGCGGGTTAGCGCTAGGAAAAGGATGACGGAAGGACTGGAACGCGTCGCTATACATGTTTTTAGTCCACCGCATGTCCATGCTTAGGGTCAATTATATCTCTAATACAACTTTTGGGCCTATACTGCTGTTTGAGAGTGTCGACATTGAGGCAGCTTCAAAAGTGGCGGAGCGGAGCGACGCCCTGCCTTGTTTGAGTGATGGGGCTTTTGCCGCCGGTAGAGAGCTTTGCATGAGTTGTATTTGAGTATAAATACTCCCTATATGGTGCTCAAGCCACCTGCATATAATTTCTGCGCTATTAAGATATATTCATTGCAAAATTGAGCGGGTGAATTAAAGTAAAACTACCAAAAACCTGTTGCTCAGTAAAGACACATTCTTGGGATTGAGAATTTCTAAACCCACTTGGAGCTCAAGTAGGAAGTTCTACCATGATGTCCCCTACATATCTTGGCCCTTATACCTACAGTAAATTGCGGAAGAGCACAAATACCAGCCACAAGGCTGATTGTGATGCAAGGAAGACATTGCTCTTAAATGGCCAGGGAAATATCTTGGGGGGATAGAAGGATAACTTTTAGGTAGAGAAACTAACCAGTATTTGACCAGATTCAATGGCCCAAAACTTAAAGTTGGTAGTGGCGCTCGGTATTGTGACTGGCGGCCGCGTTACTCAAATGTGTGACGTGGCGGTACACTGCCGCCATGTCATGTGGCGGCCATTTTGCCAAAGATGCCCAAGTGCCGCCATGAGTGCCGCCAAGTGCCGCCGTCTGAGCCGCCAATTCCCTTCATAAGCCAAGGTATGGCAGACACACTTAATTGAAGTTTTATTCTCCTAGCCATTTTTCTGGCGGATTTTCACTGAAAACAATGTCATTGTGTGTGTTCTAGGTGTACACTGCTATAACAACCTCCCAGACCCTCCCAAAAGCTCAGAAACACCAGGGCTGCCCTGTGGCTGTGCAAAGTGCCGCCGCGGCGGCCAAATGGCGGCCATGCGGCGGCCAATTAGCGTGGCCCGACAAATAATCAAACAATGAAAACAGTCATCAGCGATCGCCGACCACGGAAGAGACGGCAGCTCTGATGTGATCATATATCTGGATGCTCGGCATATTGCTAGTCTTAGAGGCATCACTGGTGAAATGTCGAGCGGCAGCCTGATGATGTAATCAGGCTGCCCTGCGGCACTCACTGGGTCTCCTGCCCCAGTTTTTGTCTCAAACTAAGCCGAGGCCTCTTGAGATGAGTTGTAGCAAATTTCATGGCGAACGGGGCAACGGTGGTGGAGAACGAGCGCGCGCAATCACGCAATGATTTTGGCTGGCGGAATGAGGCGGGCAAGGCGTTGGCGGTTTCCCGCACGTACTGGGCGGATTTCAGTGTCAATTCCGGGGTTTTCGTGGTCGGCGAGCACGACTGTGGTGTTTTTGGAAGCGCCAGAGACTCGGGGTATCGCCCAGCGTCGATTTTGATGGTCTAGAGATTAGGTAATCTGTCGGCCGACTGACAGCTGACATCAGTTAGCCAACAGACTTTATATTGATCTACATCAAATTCACAAAAAAAGATCAATATAACCAGTCTGTCCCAGAGACTAGCATATCGCGGCATTGCCGCATCACGTCTGAGGAGCCCTCGGCATCTCGGCAATGACTGACATCTCCGATGCGGCAATCTGCCAGGCCGTCTGATTAATATGGAGAGATCACGTAACTAGGAGTCACCATGACTGCGGCGGTCGCAACTCGTCCCAAACGGTCACTGGCGGCCTGGCACTGCGTCTTCTGCCCCGCAATGCATTCTCTTCGTACTATCGATTCCCATCTTCAAGATACGACGCAATTGCGCGCAACGCAACTGTCGCCTGCCACTGGAAGTGTTCCGCGCGCCCACAAACCCTTCACGTTCTGGCTTCCTCCGTTCCCGACCTTGTCCACGGATCGGTATCCAGCATCCCACATACAAGAGCGAGCTTCGCCCGCGTCTGTTCACTTGCAGAGGAGTAGCGTGCCTCCCGCCGGACACGTTGCATCGCGCGGCAGGAAGGTCGTCATCGATTTGGAAACTGGGATAACTCGAAGAAGCCAGATGTCGCTTTGCTTCGCGGGTGCCTGCCTGCCTTGCTTTCACAGGGGAGCCTCTGGAGATATCGATGGAACTCGCTGGGACCGGAGGGCTGGCGCTGGCAAAGGAATGCTCCGAGGCCGAGTCGTAGATGGAGGAAGATGAAAGACACGAGGTGTTTTGTGGGCGCACCTGGCCACCGAGTAAGTCTCCCTAGGCGTTCCGCAGTTCTCCATCAATGAACTCGATTATACAGTCAAACACAGGAATAATACTGTGCTCATCAGCAAGCAACGAGCGCCTGTTTTGTGGCGATGTCTTTTCGTGGGCGCCGGCGTCTCTATATTTCGTCCACGGAGCATGCATAATTAAATCCTCCGAGGTGAGACCAGACCTCTGTTCTCCTCGCGTATCAAAGCTGCGGCTCATCACCGTCTGCATCTGCCAGTGCCTTGCTCCATTATCATGCGGCAATTGCGCGACGGTCCACGGACATCCAATCGCAGTCTCCACGACCTTGTTCACAAGACCGGTTTTCCGTCTCACACGCCACCGCCGCCACCGCAGAGATTATCCCTGGACCCTGCGCCAGAATCCCGGGCTCGCTCTCACTCGCACATACGCACATACCGGATCCCATACCCGAATCGCGTGTTCCGGAGGCAATCCAATCGACCTGTCGTTATTCCGGGGTCGCCTCAAGGCTCGTCGTGCTAGCACTGCGCTCTCCGCGGATGGGCTCCAAGCCCTTCTTCTCCCACCCCATCCATGCAATTACCATTCCGAGCCCAAGCAGCCTCTGTTTTCACGCTGTCTTCGCCAAACGGCTTTTGCGATGGGTACCGATGTGGGCATATG
The DNA here is from genome assembly GCA_014461115.1 of Mycena chlorophos. Classification (NCBI taxonomy): domain Eukaryota; kingdom Fungi; phylum Basidiomycota; class Agaricomycetes; order Agaricales; family Mycenaceae; genus Mycena; species Mycena chlorophos. Next base: position 127,304 of record JACAZE010000002.1, on the reverse strand, counting down.
GGCGCTTGTTTTGCGGCGAGGCTTGGAGGCTACTCCTCCGCGAACCTTGGAACATGGGCATGACTCGCAGAGACGTTCCAGATGGGTGCTGGATTAGCTTTTCGCGATGTGCCGAAAAGGCGCCACCTTCGCCGGCGATCGTGCTGGTATTATGGGCAGAAAGCGAGCGACTCTGGCGTCGATAGCCTCCCAAACCATCTTCTACCCACCCTCAGATACAGACAAAGCAATCCCTGCGACGTTGCCCAGCCTCACCCAGGAAAATACAAGAAAGCTCCCGAAAAGAAGATCAGAACTTCTTTTGAATTACGGCCCCCGTTATCCGACCTCGCCGTTTTCTCCGGTGGCCTCGTGGACACACGGGGCTGGCACCAGGTAGAGCTTCTGGATCATGACGGCACGGCGTAACCGCTGTCTTTTTTTCTCTCTCCGGCCACCATCATCTTTTGGGCGCTTGTTCGTGGCCACGACGGTCTTTCGTGCACCCAAACCTGCAGAGGACACCAACCTCGTTCCCTCGAATCGCCTCGATTCGGGATCGGAACCCCATCGCAATCGACCACCCACCGGCTTCCTTCCTTTGCCCTTCCCCACGTCGAGTCCCTCAAAAAGCACATTCCCGCGTCCCATGGCTGCTTTCGCTTCTTGCGCTTGAGCAACCACTTCCTCCGACGCTACCTACCGATTATCGTGCATGGGCTGGCTCTCGTTTGGCAACAGCAACGGTCGCAAGAAACAACCTCGTCCCCCGAATCCCAATCCGATGATGTCCACGTCGTACGCCGCGTCGGACCCGTATTCCTACAACACATACCACCAGTCCCAGCACTCGCGTTCGCCGATGATGTCGCCGAATACGGCGACGCGCCTGCAGCAGGCTCCGCGGATGCCGAACGTTTCGCTCCCGGTGACGACGCCGTCGCCAGCGGGCCATCGGCAGCCGTCGTTTGGGGCGGCGGCGGCGCAGTGGTACCAGAGTCCGCAGACACACTCGCGCGGAGCGTATACCCAGCAGCAGCACCAAGGTATTCGGGCTCCTGTACCTTCGAAGCCGACGGGCGCGTCGACGGCTGCTCGTGCGTTGTCTCTCCACTACGTGTTCTGTTCCTGCTAATATTTGATGTAGGTTTACAAGCCTCCGTGGCCAGTCCGGTTGCGCAGCCGGCCCCGCTTACCCATACCCAGTCGAGTCGCGGCCGTCGCTCGTCCGTCACGCCCGGGCCGCCTCCAGCTCCGGCGCAATACCCTCAGCAGCGCTCGACCAGCCACGGGCGGACGCTCCCCGCACATATCCCGATGCGCCCTCCGCCGCAGCAGGGATACCAACCACAACCACAACAAGCATTCCCGCATCAGCAATCGTACGGGTCTTCGTATTCGACGTCTGCACATGGGCATGGACATGTCAGGCACGATAGCGGGTACGAGAGCGACGCGACGCGCCCAGGCACGTCGCACAGTCGGCGGAGCAGCCGGAGCTACACGCAGGCGAAGCCGCTCCCGCCGCGCCCCGGCTCGTCACGGTCGCAGAACGCGTCCTCGTCCTCGTCGGGACCGTCTCCCGTCGCCCCGCCCCTTGGGCACGACCCGATGGCGCACACGGATGGCCCGAGGTCTATCTTGAAGACGTCTGCGAATCGCGGGCAGCGGCTTCCCGGCGGCAGTTCATGTGCGTGTTCTTCTCTGTCTTCTTCGTCTTCATGAAGTAGCCGAAATGAAAAACGATCGCTGACTTGACTACAGCCCGACGCGGGTCCTCTGCAAGCACGCGCTCCGTCTCCGCCGGGCCTCCAGAACGTCTGGCGACGGTGATCAGCAGCGAACGCAAGCCGCTGGCCGAGGAGTCGATCATCCTCGCGTGGCCGCTCGCGCAGAGCTACGGTCGGCCCGGGAAGCCCGGGTCTTGCCAGCCATGTATCCGGTACGACATTGGGCGTTCGCCGCGCATGTCGTTCGCCGTGCTCGACCTGCGTCCGTCTGCGGACGGCCGCAGCAGGTTCGCGGCGCTCTCGGACGTGGATCTGCGCCAGCCGGCGAGCACGCATTGTGTGCTTACGCAGATGCGGATCCAGGCGAGGTTCGTCGAGGGCGGGTGGATCGTCATTAAACGCGCGGGGCCTGTGGGGATCCGGGTGTTGGATGTGCTGGAGGGGATTTGGCAGGCGTATAGCTATGCGCTGCCGGATCCGGGCAGCGTGCCTCCGGAGGTGTTGGCTAAGGGGTGGGGCGCGTTGATCCAGGCGCTTGATTTGAGGGCGACGGCGGCGCCGGACGGAGTGCGCCAGGGCGAAGGCGAGGCCTATGAGGTGCGCGATAAGGGGATATGTATTGTGGATTTGTTGCTTGGGGAGCGGATGTTTGCGGGGTTGGAGAGGTCGGGTGCGGATTGGAGATTGAAGACGGCCATGCCACCAACGGGGACGCGGTAGGCGCGACGGACGTTGGTTTTCTTGGTTTCTTGGGTTTGGTTCTCTCATGTTCTACGACTGCTCGCATGTATCCCTCGCTCCATCCATTTGTACATCTCTCTGCACACTATACCTCATTCACGACTCGTTGCATTATGGACTATTTTACGCACCTTTACGACCTTGTTTCTTGCTGTTTGTTGTACATATGCCCACTCGTGTATTTCTTGTCATCCGAATCGATTGTGTGTGTTTCTTGGAGAAATTCTTCTTGAAGGGATACTAAAGAAGACGAATGAAACGGGCTACAGTATTTCTTGACCAAGGAAAATACTTGCCTCGGGTGCAAAATGAACATGGAGATTGGACTCGGCGGACCAATGCTGGTGCCGGACCGAACCAAGTGCAGCAGCGAATCGGGTGACCAGGATCTTGACTATTAAGCAGCCTGCCCTCAGCCGACGATGACATGGCTGACCCGAATCCGAATACAGAATACGAGTCGCTCAGTCAGCCCTGAGCTGCATGAGCTTGCAGCGGCACAACAAAAGAACTTGGTTACAAACTAGTGGGAAAGTGGCGTTGCTCGTGTCGAACGGAGACAACGCTGTATGGGCTGCGTGAGACGGTGCCAGTGGAGAAGGCTCGAGTGGATGGTGTACCTCTCCAAATGTTTTGAGCAGGGCAATGGCCCATTCTCCAAGGGCGGCGTACAGATTTCAGTCGTCAGGGGTGCTCGTCGTGGTTTGCATGAAAGCGGCGTTGGACTCGGTTGTGTGTTGGTGGTTGTTTGGGAAGAGCTTGTCGAAGTGGCGTGACCGCGTCTTCCGACTTTCTTCGCCACGACGACGACCATGAGCCCCGGCTGCACGATGGCGACGGCGACGGCGAGCAGCATTGCGTTCCGCAGATGCCGGCTGGGCTGGGGGGAAGGCTGACTGGGTCGAGGCTGAGGGTGGGGTGGTCAGAGGGTGCCTGTGGTGAGTGGTCCGCTGTCGGGAATCGGGATGGCGCTCACACTAGTGCTCCCAGCAGGAAGACGAGGCTGATATGCGCCCCTTCGTCGACTGCAGGGACTCGCTCAGCATAGACTGGAACTCTCTGCGTCGGCACTGGCTGGGAGAGACGACCGCCGTGACTCAGACGGCGACGGATGGTGCGTCTCCTTCCGCTCGTCCTCTCCGCAATGCTGACGTGTGTTCTTTGCGCCCAGTGGCCCTGGCTCGCTCCTTGCTGTCGTACACAGTGTGGTCAACGCCCCAATACGCTCCCGTTGTTCTAGGGAAGCAGGTGGCCGCCGTACAGAGTTTTTCGCTCGAGGTGCGTGTCCCACCAGCAGCATTCGCACCTCTTATTCGTGAGGCTCATACGCATACGCAGGGCTCAGCGTACGGGAACGTACGGGATGTGCTGCATCTCCTGCACAACCACACCCTCCGTCGCGCTTCCCTCTTGTGCATACGACCATTCCGCGGACACGCTACTCCATGCACCATACTCTATACACCGTTGTCGTCGTCGTCCGTGCCTGCTTCGCCGCTCACCACACGCGTATCCTTCGTGGACAGCGGCGTTGACTGGCAAGAGTTGACTGGCAATCGCGTCGTCGGCGGGTTGGCAGCGTCTTGGAGACGAGTGGGGCGTACGGCTCCGGCGGGACGTCGTCCGACCCAGGCGCCGGCGTGCGACTGCGTCTCTGCTATCACACTCAGGCTCGGTGTGGGGATGAACGGATATTCTCCCGACGACGACGACGACGACGGCAGGCACGGCGACGACTGCCAGTGCAGGCACAGCCAGTGTAGTCGCCGCCGCCGCGGGTGGCGGCTTGGGGTGCCGTTCGGATTTGGTTGGCTTCATCGCATCGTCGACTCGCATGCCGCATGCGTACGCGGTGTACGCGACGCCGCTACCGATCTGCGTTTTTTCGGGGAGCACTTGACTCACACCAATAGACGACGCCTTGGGCGCTTGTTCTTTTTTCAAGGTGTGTATGTCTTTGCGGGTGTCGTTGGGTACATAGGCTTGATGTAACAGAGGAAAAAGAGTTAGACATGTCCATGCTGGATCGACCGGACTCGGATTGAACGAGAGCTGGCTGAGAATCGGAGTTGAGCGGCCCGTGGGGTGACTGTCATTGGGTTGCATTGTAAAGGTCGTCAGGGTGCACTACTCTGAGATATATGTTGAGAAAAGAGAGGAAATATTTACTAGAGTAGCTCCACTGAGAGCACAATAAAGAATAAACAAGAAACACTACAGAACATGCTGAGCAGCCGAGCTGTGCCAGTTGATCGTCCGGAGTCGGGACGGCCGAAACTCGATGTTTGCTCATCTAATCTAAGTTATCTACTTAGACAATATACAGAGTGACCATTTCGACTCGGACGGACTCAACTCGGTCAACTCGAGCACCACGGCGTAGCCGGAAATCAGAATTAATTCACGAGACAAAAAAAAAACTTGGAAACTCCGAAACCGCTCTATGTCGTTTAATCCCAGAGTCCGCTGCGAACGGACTAGTAGCATCCATTTGACTCCTAAGTGGTATCATTCATGAATCTTAAGGGTTCAAGCGTGAACTTTAAATTGAGCGCTAGGCGTGCCAGTGGACCCACTGGCAAAAAATGAGTGCTATTCAAGCTCATAAGCTCATCACACACGAACGCGATTCGTCTCGAACGAATCGCCTGGTCCGAGGTCCGAGCTCGAGAACTAGCCAAGAGACGGACTCGGAGGAAATCGCTCCACATCGTGGAGACTCTGAGAGGCGCCGCGGCGGCGCCGGCGGGTATCTGCCAGTGATTCAACTTTTTTTTTTTTTTTGGTTTCTTGCGGCTGCAAACTTCGAAAAGAATCCGAGCCGGGTTCGGATTCCTTTGGTTCTTCAGCGCCGACTTGGCGCCGACATTTAATTGGCTGACGCGGAAGAAAAAGACACATGAAAACTGAAGCGGCGTTGCCGGATTCGATCGGGCTACATGATGTCAACGACAATGAGCTGAGCACGGAGTACGGAGACGAGCGTTGATAGAGGTTGCTCGAGGGACGCCTTGGAGGGAAGCTGCAAGTTGGGCGGCATGAGTAGGCTTTTGGCTGAAATGCTTCGAGGAGGAGCTGGGCTCGGGCTTGCCAGTTGACGTAGCCGGAGACGGTCGGACGGCGACGGGGACGACCAGGAGCGAGTTTCGAGCCGAAGTTCCGCGAGGCTGCTGGTGGCGCTGATACAGGCGCTTGATTTGCAGTCGGTCGGAAGTCTTCTTGTGCGAGTAATTCTTTGAGAAAACATCCAGCGCGGCTCCGGGTCCAATGGCGAACTTTCGTCAAGCTCTTCAAGTTGATCCACTGAACCAGCTGCCAGTGCAAAAAAATGCTGACTCTATGCAATTCTCTAATGGCTGGCGCCGGACCGAACCGAACCGAGTTCCAGCCAGTGTGTACCAACAAGCAGAGTTGGACACTGGACAGATGACGAATCCAGTCAAGCAGGTTGAGCTCGCGAAGGATGGCGATGCTCTGGCAACAAAAAAATGCCATACGAGATCCTTATCCTAGGGCGTTGGCCCGTTCCGAACGGAGACAACGTTGAGGTCCGCAAATTTGACCGCAGCGCTCATCTTCTGTGCGAGATGCGCAGCCCAGAAGTTGCCTGAAGATGCACATGCACGCGGGATGGTGTAGCCAGCCAGTGAGCTCTCCGTTGTGCGGACGAACGAGGCGTGTTGGTGATTGTTTGGGAAGAGCTTGTCGAAGTCACGTCTTGTGACTCTCTTCTGCAGCACGATGACCAACGCCAACTAACGCCGGCTGGGCTAGCGAGCGTTGGGATGGCGTCGAGGGTTACATTGGGCACGCTGTATCTTGTCCTCGACGCCAGAGCATTGAGTCTTGACCCCAGACTCTCGCTAGGCTGGAGAGCTTCCAGCCCCTGCGCCGACGTTGGATCTCGAATGGACGGTCCAGATCGCGGGTGGGGTCGGTTGTCAGTGGTGCGTCTCCTGCCGCTTGTCTTCTCCGCCATACAGCACTGACGTCTATCCGTCGCTTCCAGCACATGAGCATATCCCTGCTTCTTGTCCGGCGCATGGTCGAAGCCTCACTGCTCGCATTCCCGCTGCGTTGTCCGGGACGTTGTCCGGGACGCGGTACCGCGTCCACAATGGACGACCACGCTGCGTCTTGCCAGCGTTGCTCCTGGTGCTTCAGCCGGGCGTTGTGGAGGGAAAGCAGGGACGGACGTGTGAGGAATACCATCGCCGGCGGTCGAGGTGAAGGTGCGTGTCCGCAGGCATTCGTGCCTCCTCTTCGTCGTGCTCATGCGCACACGCAGCCAGCGACGCATGGCTTGTCTTCTATCTCCCGTATACATATAACCCCTCACTCACGTAGCGCGACACACCCCGTACCTGCTCTACAACATCCCCTTCGCCACCAGACACCATCGTCCGGCTCGTTCCTCTACCTCCCGCACCTACGCGGACGTGGACCTGCAGCCAGCCATGCCGGGTTTGGACCCGGAGATGCTCCCGCGTCCACGTTGCTCCACCATAACCCATGCCTTCTCGAAACCGCCCTCGACGACGACGACGTTCACTCGCCGGCACGCTGTCCGCGGGTTGGTCATCGTCGGTCGTCGTTGGCAAAGCCGGTGCCCACTGGCAGCGCTAGCGGACGCCGGCGGCTACGGAGGAACATCTTCACCATTGCGGTTCTGCTCTCCAAGTCGATAGCACGCGCCGACACCCAGGCCTAGGCTGCCGTCGACGACGACGACGCGATGACGTTCATTCGACGGCGCGTTGTTCATCGCCGGGTTGCTGGGGTTGGTCGGGGTTGGCAAAACCGCCGGTGCCCAGCGGACGGCTACGGAGGAATATCGTCCCCACTGGCACTGCGTTTATGCTGCCAGAGCCCGCGTCGAGGTTCTCACGACAACTCGGATAATGGCGACGGCAGGCGCTGCGGGCGGCGACTGCAGCCGGGCTGGCAGTCGGGATGGTCAGTTTGTAGGCGCATGCCAGTGGCTTCCCGCTGATCGTCGACGGTACTTAGACGGCACTGGTGCCAGTGGGCAGTGGGACGACGACGACGTCGTCGTTGTTGTCCATACCGCGACGATTACTCGTGTGCCTGCTGGACACAGAGGGTCGCTGTCTCGGTGTATCTCCGGCGGGGTTGGCTGGATAAGTCGAGATTTTTCGAGAGGCACGTGACTGGGAAGAGTCGACGCTCGTGGACGCTTAAGTATTCGAGGAGCGTACTGTATGCAATTGCAATGCGCATGTGCTTTGCTGGCGAATAGGAATGGGATATCACGGATGTGGTTGTATGCCAGTGGGTAGGCTTGGTGTAACACGAGAAAAAAACACATGGTGAAACCGACGGTATCGGCCGGACTCGGGTCGAACGAGAGCTGGCTGGGAGTGCTAGTGGGAGGTGAGACTCGGACACCTTCGGAGCCTGAGGTTATTCGGCGATGCCATGTGGCTGAGAACCGCTGGCATTTACTAGGCTACGGGCTGGTATGTACTACTACAACTTGGAGTTGTAATCAAGCTCGACTTGGAGTCAGCCTCAGGCCTGAGCCTCGGGAAATTCTGCCAATGCCAGTGCCAGTGCCAGTGGGGTGGAAAAAATGACTCGGAGCTTGAGGCAGTGCCACAGTGGTGAGCGCGAGAGTCCGCTGCGAACGGCGCACCGGGGATGATTCACTGACAGGTGCCAGTGAGCACCTGGAGGGCCAGCTCAGCCGCTTCAAGCCACGATAGTATGTAGTACTACTGTAACAAAAAGACCTTACGTTCCCTGTTTTCGAATTTTTCGTCTTCGAGGAGGCCGATAACTAAATTCTCTTTTGATTTTTCAGAATTGATCCGGGGACTTTTTTTTTGCCCGGGATGTAACACGTAACGGGAACTTAAGGTCTTTTTAGTACAGTAGTAGCGGTGCTACAGAAGGAAAAAAAAAAAAAATGTGTGCTGTGCACAAAACTTGCTGGATTACAGCCCTTTGCATAATTGATGAGACTTGTCAATTTTTTTGATCAAACTAGGTTGCTGATCTTTTCTCTCATTGTGTGCCAACGGTTAGTCCAATGAGCATGAAACCAAGTGATTCATGCGCCGTTTTGTGCTGGCTTTCATCTTCTATATTAATTGGCTCTCAATTAGCACCCAATCTGGCTGAGTTTCCAGCCTGCATAAAAAATCAAATTTTATTTAGCAATAATTCGGACCTCATTTATGTAGCAGATGAAAGCCGGCTCAAAATGGGGCTTAAATCACTTGGTTTCATGTCCATCGGACCAGTCGTTGTCACACAATAAGGGAAACTATCAGGCAACTAAGTTGATCAAATTTTTGACAGGTCTCATCAATTCTGCAAAGGGCTGTAACTAAGTAGAACTTGAACAAAATTTGAAAATCCCTTTTGCCGGTATTACAGTACCGTGGTCCGTTTCGAACGAATGCCCCTAGCGACGTGTTCGCAGCAACCTTCGAGATGACGGGGAGGGGATGCGGCATGCCGGGTGTGCGCGCGCCGACGGTTCGTCGGGTTCTCTTCACGGTGGGTAGTAAGGCTCCGAGTCAAGCAGTGGAATTCATGAAAAGTACTGTGCGAGAGCTGTCACATTGATAACATTGCCGCCGTCCGCGTCGAGCGGATGTTGGATATCCACCGCGATTGACCATGACTGTCTAGAGCAGGGCTGCAGGAGCCGCGGCCGGAAGTTAACTCGGCATAGGCTGCTACTGGTAAGTCTCCACATGGAGATAAGAATCTGCACGAGGAGCTTAAGCTTGGGCTTGAGGGTTTACGCCAGTTGTAATCCAGCCATCGCGTGATTTGGGGCGTCCCGTCGCCCGCATCACACTCAGACATCACCCTGCGGTTTTTCAGGACCCCCGAAAGTCTGATGGGAGCATTGGTCAAAAAAGTTCCAGAATCCGGACCTTCCATGTCCGGAAGAGCCGAGTGATCCGAACGTGATTTGGAGGCGATCCGATGATGCCGACATCTGCCGCGCCTGATTTGGTGACGAGTCACGATCAAAAGTGGCCTAAAAGGGAATTTGTCACAACGGACGGGCACAAATCGACCCGGATAAGGTCCAAGATGAGAAGCCCAAATCGGCGGACTCCATGCGCGGAAGACAGCGCATATTTCTCATCAGACTTACGGGGGTCCATTTCCCGTCAATTTTGCCATCAGGTCTGCCTCGGATCACCGGGTACTGTACTCCGGAACCGGCGCTGCCCGCGCGCAGCGCGCCAGGGGAAAACTGCCTGAACATATGATCTCAGAATGCTATACTGTACAGCACTTGTAGTAAGTATTGAAGTTTGAGACTCGGTACTTAGCTCTCAGCGCCGGCGACAGAGGCATTGGAATCGGAGTCTATATCCAACTCTGAATCCCATTCCACGGACAGCCACTGACTGAGAGCGTCGTCCTGCTGATCCCGACCCTCGTCCACGAGGCTATACACGCTGGCCCACCGATTCGTCAATTCGTTGTGGGTATAGCCCAGATCGGCGTCTATAGTGAGCCTCCAAGTTGTATTTGGCGCTTGGGCCTTGAAGTAGTCCGCGACGGCCTCCGCGTCGGATATTGGGGAGGGCGGCAGCACCCGGAGGCGGACTTGTCGGCCGGTCTCGGTCCATGGCCAGGCGGCTGCCAGTGGTCCTGGTTCCGAGTCTTGTTCCGGCCGGCGCGTGGGCGCAGCGGGAAGAGGGGGAACGACGGAAGCGTCGATGGAGAGAGTGAGCGATTTGAGGGCTTGGCACACTTCTGCGATTGCGATAATGCTGGCGAGTGTCGGTCTACTCAGGCTAAGCTGAGCTTGCACATCCTCATCAATATTCCTCATCCCAGATAAACTGAGTTCCTCGAGCCGCGGCCAGGCCATGGCTACTTTTGCAAGAAACTCGTCGGTGAGGTCCACAAGCGCGACGTACTGGATGGATATGCGGGTGATATTCGGAAATGAGAAGAGGATTTCAAGGGAATGGAAGTTGGTTTTTGTTGGTTGTGCAGGCCAGTGAACTTGAACGTAAAAATGGAGAGAAAGTTGCGAGAGGGCTTGGGGAGCACAGTGCGTCGATATTGAGCGGAGAATTCTGTCGGCGTCATGGTTGCTAGTGAGCGAAGACGCCTCGAGTTCGCTTGTCATGTGGACTCGATGGATGGGGACGTTGTCCAAGCTCTGGATGACACGCAAGCAGCCCTCGAAAGGTCCGAAAAGCGTCACATCCCGCAGTGAGGAGAACATCGGGGCGCGTAGATCCATCGGCACCTCTCCGCGATGCAGGTAAAGATACAAGTCGCGAAGTTTCGGAAGGTTCCCGAGATGCACGATGGCCTCTGGGATAAGGATAGTCTGAAAGTGCCCCGTCTCTAGATCCTTGAGCGAGAGGACCATACGGGAGCGGAGTTGGATGGGATAGCGGTCTTCTTGGTCGTCTGAGAACTCTTTTTCTTCGATTCGGAACGTTCGCAGCCGGCGTAGATGCACGCTGGTGACTTGCTCCATGACTGCCGCGCAGGGAGATGCGCCGAGCTCGAGGTCAACCACTTGCGGCGAGAGGAAGAGAGCTAGGTATGGCGCGTACACGTCATCACAGCACCAACGCAGACGCTGTACGTTCGGCAGGAGGTTTTCTCCTGCACCGAACAAGGGACGGAGCGCCGCGAGGACCGGCCGTATGCACGGGGCCGTCTGCGTAGGGAGTATGGGGTCGTTTAAGTCGATGGAACGGATACGAGCAGCGTATAGTTGGAGACGCGCCAGGTCCTCGACGAGAATTGGTCGAGTTAAAGTCTACATTTTGTCAAACCTGGACCGAGAATGCATGCTACACAGGACTTACCATGGTATATTCTGTTGTGCGAAGGACATCATTATACGTCTCGTCTATATCGACGAGATCGTACGGACGACTATGGTGCGTCTGGCCAACCTCAGGCTTGCTCCCGGTATCTCACCTCATGGACCGTAGAGTGTCGATCGCGCGTCTAGGGAGGGACGTGGCCGGGATACCGTCGTCAAGGTGCGTCTCCCTCTGGTTCTTTCGGTCGTTCCTGGCGCTCATATGCAGCCAGCAACAGACGGGTTGTGCTGCGTCTCCCGGGCATCCTATACGTCTGTGGACTACCTGGACATAGCCCACCAAGCAACTCGCGTATGCGCCACAGCACCTCCTTCGCAAGCTTCCAATCCGTGCATCTGGCCAGTGCGCATTCGCGATGATTCGCCGTCGGGCATGCTACCCCATACCCCATACCCCCCCCGTCGTCCATGCATACCGAGCCGTCGCTGCTTAACCCACACACCATTGACGACCGAACGGGCGCCGCTTGAGTCGTTGGCGAAGTCAGCGACGAGTGTTGCATACGGCTACGGGGGAACGTCGTCTATTCCGCGTCGCGATGACGTTCACCTGAGCCGGTATGTACGACTCGGAGGTCCACCTTACCCCCAGGTTCTCCCCGAAGAGGACGACGAGCAGGCACGGTGCGCGCAGGCTCTGCGGTGGCGACTCCGAGTCCGAGTCGTCTGCGTTGGCCCGGGCTCGTCCGCTCGTCGGCGCGTTGCTTCACATCGTCGACGGGCAGGCCTACAAGCGATGTCGTCCACCGATGGTCCCCGCAACAGGTCGTTGTCGTTGTCGATACCGTGACGACCTCAACTGTCCGACTCGGAGGGACGTTGCTCTGCTCATGCACGCCGTGCACGCGCCGCGGCTACCGCTGGGTGGATAGGCGATTCGCAAGCACGTGACTAGGACGAATACTAGCTAGACGCCCACGGGCGCTTATTCGGAAATATTTGCAGATATTTCATTGCTTAGTGTAAGGGAATATACAGGCTCGGTGAACCACAAAAAATGGATATGACAACCAATTTATTCACCGGACTCGAATCAAACGAGTGCTGGCTGGAGGTTACTTGAGGTCCGAGTCGCGCCGGAGCGGTGGCCGCAGATCATATACCGGCTGGATGCATGCTCAGCGCCAACGGTTCGTCTGATTATTTTAGCATGCTAATTATTTTGGGATTGAGAAGCATGGGCAAAGAAAAGCTACAGACAAGCCCGTCACCGTCAGTATATAGGCTCTGCCCGCGTCGAACGGGCGCTGAATATCTATTATCCACCAATGACTAGAGAAGAAGCAGGAAGTTTCTCGCTTGGTGTAATCACTCGGCGGCTGGCTGAGGACTCGGAACGACTCCTGAAAGGGATTCAGCGGCCATCCCAATGGCAAGGAAAGTGCCTCAAAAATATTTACCGACTTCCACACAGACGTCCGCTTCGAGTTGTGCGCGAGCCCGCGGTGAACGGTGCTCGATTGCTGTGTCAGTGGACTCGGAAGCCGGACTCGGACCGACGGTGTGCTGCGATGTGCACGTCCTTTGCTTTGATGTATAGTGTTGGTGGCAGGAATATCGTCGAACGGTGCGTGGTATCTCGAATCGTACGCTGCGGTGGAACCCTACTAGCAGATACTTGACTTTGGATCCTGTGAAAGAAAAGAGTTCACCCTGATGCGTGTAACGCTAACCACTTGCTAACCACGAGGAATAAGAGAACCTAGCGGCCATTGTATGCCAGTGCCTGGCGCGGGGTCGAACGGACCCATGAGCTGTGATGTAGTGCGGATTTCGCAAATGTCGACGTCAAGCCCACCTGAAGCTGTGCTGCTGCTACTAGCCTGCTAGTGCACGGCTGCATGCAGCCGGAGTGAGCGCTGACGGGACTCACGGGAGTGATCGTCGTTAGCGCTTCCGAATCGAAGCCAGGTGCACGAGTGGTGTTCAAAAACTTGAAGACTCGAGAACAAAAGAACGCCATCGCATTTGTCTACCGGCTTAGTCCGATTCGATCTGGCTAAGCAGAGGAAGGAGTCAGTTTGCTTGACCCCGAAGATGATATCATGATGAGCCTGAGCGCACCTGATGCTCCAGGTAACGCGGCCTCTCCACGAAGCGAGAGGCGGGCCATTTGAGAGAAGACTCGAGTTGGGTGGCGTGCAATGCTGTGCCATTGCTGTCAAGGCCGAGGCGGTGTGTGTATGCAGCTCGCAGGCCGCCCAGATGCAATGCGTCGCGGCCGGTTCGGAGAGCAATTGCGCAAGGGTGTATGGGCTCTATTGCTGCGCCGAAGAGGGGGTCGCTGCGGCGTCTTTCTCGCCGATTCCCTTTGCTGCTGGACTGAACCCGTTCGGGCAAGCCGCCGTTGACGACGACAACGATCTGTGGCAGCAACGAGCGGGAACGGAGCAACCAGCGAAATGCCAGCTGTCACCTACTCTACCCGAATAACCCGGCTAGTTAGCCTGGAGTGTGGGGGCCACACTTGCGGCTAAGTGGCCTCAGCCGGGAGCATGCCGGTGCGCGCACGGCGTGCACCCTGATGCACCTCCTAGCCGATCAGCTTCTTGGGCGCTTGATCGGCGGAGTGGGGCATGCGACTGGACGGCACGCGTGCGATTGACAGCCTAAGTGACGGGCGTCAGCGACCCGTCAGGCAACCGTCAGGCGACCGTCAGCGACCCGTCAGGGAACCGTCAGCCGGCAACGCGTTAGACACGCGTCAGGCTTGCGTCAGGCTTGCGTCGGCGACCTTTGACTCTATCACACTCCAGGCTAACTAGCCGGGTTATTCGGGTAGAGTAGGTGTTTACCGTAGTGTAAACAATGTACACAGGTATACATACACACTAGAATGCCACGTACAATGCGTACTCCATGCGAGCTGGATGTGCAGCTCACGGACTCGTCGCAGAGGGCGACTGACGCATCATCTCTGAAACGCGTCACTCATACGAAAAAAAACCACAACCACTATGCATCCTTCCGAGGCCGCGCAGACACCAAGCGGCCCGCACGCAGACCGTAACGCTTCTTCGACTGTTCAGACTGCGGACGGACCGACAGCGGGGTCGCAAGATGGGTCGGAACCAGCGCGGACCCTCAGCGACACGATAAAAAAGCTCCAGGCAACAGTCCAAGGCGCACTCGCAACCGCTTGCGCGGAGCAGCCGGGCGCGGAAGACATGCTACGGGCATATACATTCCACACCCTTCCGAAGAAGCGGGACACGATCTTACGGAACGCGCTCCTCCACCACTTGGCGGTGGAAATGAGGGAGAGGGGTGCGTGCCTCTACCTCTCGTGCTAACGCCGTCTGACGGAATCAGGTGAGACACCTAAGCAGGGTATTCTGAACAAAGTGTACGCAAGGAACACCGCGGAGGGTGGGATCTGGGACGACTACAAGACCTGGCCGGATAAGAAAAAGGACTCATACATTCAAGCATTGAATGAGTTCAACCTCGGCCGGAAAGGACCAACCCGGAATACAAAGACGAAGTCCAGCAAGCAGAAGCAGAAGCAGATAACGGAGACGCTCCAGAAAATGCATGAGCTTGTGAGTTACAGCACGTTGACGCGACTATGTTGTCGCTGATGCGACGCATCGCTGACGCGACGCATCGCTGACCCAACGACGAGTCATGCTGACATAAAGACAGGGCGTGCAGTTATACCGGACAACTGGGGCCCCGATGGCCGCGTTCATTCCGCGCCAGGACCTCAAGCGCCCCGGAAGAGCGGCCATCGTCACTACGGGCGGCCTCGAGAGGTACTGGGACGTGAAGAACGAGGGAATGATGGCCAAGTTGCCCAGCAACAACATTGACGACGAGGCCAACAAAATTGCGCTGTTCGCCATATATCAGGATCGCGAGCAGCAGCCGGCCCAGGGCCTCTCGGCAATTCGCACGGAGTGCTCGCGAGCACTGAACAGAATGCTAGGTGAGTCAACAACCCGGCGCTGACGCGTCACTCTGGCGGATGATACGTCTTTGATGTATCGCCCGACGCGTCAGCGCCGCATCAGCGACGGCGTCAGAGTCCCGCCGACGGGTCTGACGGTCCTTACAGAGGACGCCGCGATTGGGACGACAAAGCCTTCGATGTCCTTCAAGGATGCCACACTCGATGAGCACTTCAAGAAATTCAATGTCCGCCTTATCCGGCCGGAGGGCTTCACATTCGACAACAAGAGCACACGGGACTGGAACATGCCCTTTGCTACCCGAGTGCGCTCGCTAATCCGCGGGGGCGAGCTGAAGTTTATTCAATTGGAACCTGAGCTGGGTTCTGTTGATGGAGCTCAGCGGCCGGGTGCTACACAACAAGGCAGGGGCCGTGGAAGCAACATCAGGCGCACTGCGGGCTCTCCTAGTGCTCCGTATGTGGCAGGGCCGACGCGTCAGTCGCCCGACGCGTCAGTCGCCGACGCATCAGTCGCCGATGCATCAGTCGCCGATGCATCAGTCGCCGATGCATCAGTCGTTGGGGCTGCCGCGTGAGTTCCCGACAAATTGGCAGCCGATTCAGCCAATGCAGGCATACTATGAGCCTCCCACCCAGCGGCCGTGGGGTGACCAATCGCAGATGCATCAATCTCCGATGCCTCAGTCAATGACGTACGGTATGGGTCAGTCGCCGATGCATCACCAGTCGCCGAGGCAGCCGCTGATGCAGCCGCCCGACGCGTCGTCAGTCGCCCGATGTATCAGCAATGGTCTCCCTTGCAGTCTTACACTCAGAGCATGCCAACATCCAGCGGCCATTCTGCCAGCATTGACTACCTGATGAATGACCCACAGTAGCTTCTTCTTACACAGGTTTCTTTCCCTGAACATGTTCTAGCTGCTTTGTATCTTTTTTTTTGCATTGCCCCCACTTATTGCTCTATGCTTCAATATGCCTACATATGCTTAGACCTAGCCATGCTTATATATGCTTTATATGTTTGACTTGTGTTCAGATATGATTGATGAATGCCTGCAACGGTGCAAGACCGCGAGTCGGCGACAGTCAGACGACGCATCAGCAACACGTCAACGACCCGTCAGGTGATGCGTCAGCGAGCGCTCGCGTCTACACATCAGCGATAGTCAGGCGCACGCGTCAGCGACTCCGTCGACGAAGACAGAAGAGAAAAACCATCACACTCAGAGATTCATAGTGAAATAAATATACAAATACATATTGTACAGAGCGCGCATTATGGAGATCATCGTAAAAAAAAGAAATGCAAGTCCGTCTACTGCCCCCACTTCACATCCTTCAACCAAGCAACACCCGCGGCAATAACATGACCCTCGGCATCCGCCACAGTACGCCACGCGGAGCCGGCCTCGTCGTGAACCTCGAGCAGCAGGCCGTCGGGGTTCGACATCCAATTCCGACCGTTGCGGGTCCAGATCGTACCGCGGTTCTTCGCCGGCAGGAGGAACGGGCGCGGGTTGATGCGCGTGCCGATGGGCAACCGGTTGTCAGGGCCGATTGTCTGGCCCTGTGGCAGCGTGAGCGGCGGGTATTTGGCACTGAAAGTAGTCAGCGATACGTCAACGGTCGCTGATGCGGCAACACTTACGCTTTGCGTTTCTTGCCCGGTACGTCAGCGACCTGACTGACGCCAGGGTCAGCGATATCGCTGACGGCAGCGTCAGCGACCGTCTGACGCGTCAGCGACGCCGTCTTGCCGCTCTTCCGCTGCTCGTTGCCCGCGTCGTCAGCCTGCTTGGAGGCCTTGGAGGATCCCGCCGCGTTGGCGTTGTTGGTGCCCTTGGACGAGCCGGTGGCGGTGTTTGACGGCCCAGGCCCCAGCGCCGTGCCGTCGTCGCGGTCGTGGGGCGAGCTCTGGTCGGCGTTGTCGTCCTCCTCGGGGGGCAAGACGGTCGTCCGGCGCGGGAAGCGATGGTTCGGGATATGGAACCTGCCCCCGAGCACCCGGGTTGCGCCGGTGATCTTCTGCCCGTTATGCGTCGCAAAGTGGAACGAGCCGCGATCTTCCGGCAGCCAGATCGAGTACCCGTCCTTGTCCGCAACGAAGAGCTCCCCTTGGTCATACCAGGAGTGCTCGCTGGTGTCGTTGGGCGTGGGGAAGGGACAGTCGTCCGGCAGGACGAAGATGCGGCTCGCGGCGACGGGATCCCAGGCAGCGGCAGCTTTCTCCTTGCCCTTGTCGATGGGCTGCTTGCTGCTGCTCGGCTTGGACTGCGGCGCAGCCGTCATTGCTGCATCGGCGTCGCTGTAAATGCGTCAGTGAAAGGTAGGACATCAGGCATACGACGCGTCAATCGCTGATGCGTCACTCGCTGACGCGCGTCATGGGAGTGGCGCGTCAGCGACTGACGCGTCAGCGACTGACGCGTCGGCGACTGGCGCGTCGGCGAAACACTTACTCGTCGCTGTCGTTGACGTACTGGGCCGACTTGAACCGGGAGGGCCCGGCCAGAACCGATGCAGCGGCGCGTTCGTCAGCTTCAGCTTTGACCCGGCGCTTCACCTGCACCTCCGCGGCACTCTGGATGACCGCGCGCTGCTTCAGCATGTCGACGCCGCAGGTTGCTAGCACGTCGGCACGGATCTCCTTGATTGGCCTTTGCTTGCCGGCGACATGGGTGACGATCTTCTTGCTCTTGGCATATTGGACCTGATCGCGGATCCATTGCGAGCGACGCATAATGCGTCGCTGACGCGTCGTGTCACTCACTCTTGCCAGTCCGCTGGAAGTTGGCGCTCCTTCGCTTTCCCCTTCGACCGCAACGAGATGTCCGCTGCGTCCACGGTCCAGGGAGAATCCAGGTGCTCGAATCGGATGACGGGCTCGTAATTGGCGGAGTAAACCTCGCCGTCGAAGTCATCCCAACGGCGCCAGTCCAGCCGCTGCGGGTCCCAGTAGCTGCTAAAGTTATCGCGCGCGTACACTCGGTCTTGGTGGGACCAGCGGCCGCCCGAACCGCCAGGGCTCGGAGCCGTTGTCCTCCTTGACCGAGGCCGCCCGACCGGCCAGGCGTCAGGGGTGGCGGAGTGCGGGCAGGTTGCTGCGGCGCGACGAGCTTGGGCGCCGGTGCGGCTTGCTTGGGACGCGGGTGCTGCCTTCTTCGGCCCGACGTCCTCGTCGCTCTCCTCGTCCTCGCTCTCCTCGTCCTCGCTCTCCTCGTCCTCGCTCTCGTCCTCGCTTTGCTCGCCCTTGCCGTCCGGTCCGTCGTATTCGCTCCCCGAACTGCTGTCGTTGTCGCTGACGTTGCCGCCCGACGGGAGCTTCCGTCATTGTCGCTGACGTCGACGGGGTCGCTGACGTCGACGGGGTCGCTGACGTCGACGGGGTCGCTGACGTTGACGGGGTCGCTGACGTTGACGCGCGATCGCCGACTTTGACGCGATCGCCGTCGCTGACCTTGACCGCAGGCTCGACGTTGACACTGCCGCTGTCGGCACCGTCGTCGCTGAGGGGAGGCGTGCAACGCTCAATGTAGCGCTGCTCCAGCGTCACCGAGTAGTCATCGGCCCGGTCGATGACGGACAGCGCGAGAGATCGCACGCTCTTGTCGTCGTCGACTGCGAACTCGTCCACGGCCATCTCGTTCATCGCTTCATCCAGGTCGACGTCGCGCGGCGGGCTACCCGGGGTTGAGTCAGGACTCGCAGGCGATTCCGAGATCGCTGGCACCCCGCTGCGCTCCATGGGAGGCAGCGGCGCCGCGTCGACCATCGCGACGTCGGGCTCGGTGACGGTCGTCGCCCGGGAGAACCGCTGCCTCGACGGCGGTGGGCTCGACGACGGTGGGGTCGAGTTCCATGGGTTGGGCCGACGCGTCATCGGCAGGTGCGTCAGCCACCCTCGACGCGGCAGCGAGATCGAGACTGGGAAGGTGAACGCCGGTCGCCGACGCGTCAGGGGCAGGGGCGTCAGCGACAGTAACCGCGTCAGCGATGTCGAGACTCGTGCTCTCCTCGTTGCCAGGGGACGATGGTCGTCGACGCGTCAGGGTCAGGGGCTGGAGCGTCCGCGAGATTGAGATTTTTGAAGAAGCCCCTTGACGTTGACGCGGCAGCGATGTCGAGACGGGGGCTCTCTTCGGCACCAGGGACGAAAGTCGCCCGACGCGTCAGGGGCTGGAGCGTCAGCGACTGTAGAGGCATCAGCGACCGCCCGACGCATCAGCGACTGCCCGCCGCATCAGCGACTGCCGACGCATCAGCGACTGCCGCCGCATCAGCGACTTCGACGGGATTGCCGGACGGCGCTGCCAGTGTGGCCGACGACGAGCCTGCCCCTTCGCCCTCTTGGACTGCGAGCTCTGCTTCGGTGACCGGGTTCGCTTCGAGATCTTCGTCGTCGTCTTGGGATGTCAGCGGCGACTCAGAACCGTCGACGCGAGCCTTTTTCGACGGCTGAGCTGCATCGTCGTCTGCCTGTTCGACCGGCGCCCGCTTGGATACAGGCGGCTTCTTTGCCTTCTTTGCCTTGCCCTTCCCTGCGCGCGGTTTGGTCGGAGCGGCCGGGACACTATGGGCTTGTTAGTAGGGACCGACCAAAGGAGTGCCGGGGCGTACGAGGATGTGTCGGTGGTATTGCGTTTGCGCTTGCGGCTTTCCGGTTGCTGACTGGGAAAATGTCAGCGCGTGTTTTCGTCGAAAAAGCCAAGTCGCGTACCCAGCTGACGCATCGGCGTCTGCGTCAGCGACGCGCTGGCGACGAGTAGCCGGGCGTTGAGAGGAAGACGCGGCCGGAGCATCAACGGAAGCGGGTTTGCTGCGGGTGTTGACCATGTTTTTTGGCGGTTTTTCGTCGACGCTGTGGTTGAGAGGCAAGAGTGTTTGGTCACGCTGACGCATCACGTCGCATGAGCGACTACACGGACTTGTAAATCAAACAATAACACACAGCCCGTCATTGATGCGTCAGCCACTGCTCGCTAGTCGGACGCGTCAGGTTGCCCGTCAGCGGCTGCGTCAGCGATCCCTGTCGCATCACATTGAACTCATCATCGCTGCCCTCCTTCGCATTCTCTTGCATGTCCTGCGGGTTCCCGAGTCTTCTGGGACCTGCCCGGACCTGCTACACCCTTAGCCAGCTACAGAGATGGCAGGCAGAGCGGGAAAGCAATTGGCGTGGCCTCAAGCATCCTGTCGCATCACATTGACGCGGCCCCAAAAGCTCGTTCTCTCGGATCGGGAGCTCATGCATCGTTTTCCGCAGCTCCTGGGGCCCGCCCCAGACGCACTGTACAGCTCTCCAACGTCTCAACACGGGCGATGAAATTCATGACCGGTGAGAGGGGTGAAGGCAATTGCCTGTCCATGGAGAACTTGGTTCGACTAAGGATGAAAGTAATTTGTTGCACATTTCAGTTCGGATCGACATGCAACTGCTGGGACACCCCCCCGGGACATGTATGAGGCCGCCAGGAGACCCTCAAGCGCGAACACCAGCACCCAATCGCCGCCAAATGAGACTTAACGCTGACGTATGTCTGACGCGTCACCCCGGGTTGCTGACGTGCGCCTGACGCGTAGCTGAGATTCGCTGACGCGTGACCGACATTTCACTGTCGCGTCGGCGATCCGCTGAGACTTCGACGCTGGTGCAGTGGTACTCGCTGATGCGTTATCGACTTCGTGCACGACGCGCCAGCGACCACTGACGCATCGTCAGACATCTATTCTAACTAAAACGCGTAAATAGATCCGCGTGGTAGGTCTCGGGGCGGTCCATCGTCGTAAGATACTTTATCCTCCGTGCTAGGGATTTGAGATGCGCTGTGAAGGCCTCGCCTTCCCTCGTCGCGGGGGGGTAGTCCTCTGACGCGGAAGATGACTGACGCGACCGATCGCTGACGCGACGCATCACTGACGCGTCAATTTGTCTATTACGATGCAGCTACAACTGCTGCTATTCCGTCTGCAATCGCTTCCTCGCTAACATCGTCCCCATCCTCAACATCCTCCTCATCTAACATCGCTACATCATCATCCTCCTCCTCTGGCGGCTCCTCGGGGATAGGGGCAAGAGCACGGGTAAATGGAACTTCATGGCGACTGCGGTCCACGCTCTCGCCAGGCACGAGCCACGCGGGATCCAGCCCAGCATCCTTCACAAGCTTTCGCAACTGCCAACGATGTCCGTCGTCGAAGCGCTCCCGCGCCACGCGCTGGAGGCGCACGTGGAACGCAAGGGACGGGTTGCCACTGCGGCGCAGATAGTCCTCGTAATTTTCGAGGAACTTGCTCTCATCCGCCATCCAGGTGCAGAAGCGCTTGATCTCAATTTGCAGGCGGGTGATCTCCTCGTCTGCGCGCTTGAGCTTGAAATCCAGGTCCATGGCTATCCGCGCGGCCCCGCCCGGCTTGGCCCATGGCTGGTCGGCAATGTTGACGCGTGATGGGCGCAGTAGAGCAAGCTCAGCGACAAAGTTCTCGTTGGCGACGTCTTGCTCGCTGAGGAGTGGCCGTCCAAGTGCAGCGGCACATTTATTGAGGGTGACTCGGCGGGTGTCAATTGTTTTGGTACGGCGCCGTATGGCATTCTGGATTTGGCCACGCAGGTTGAAACCTGTCGCGTCGTTAGCGCACGTCTCGCATCAGCGACGCATCAACGACGCGTCAGCGACCCGTCAGTCAGCGATCGGGTCAGCGATAGTCTCTAACGCCGTTTTGTTCATCTTTCCGACGCGATCTGACGCGATCGGACATTTTTGGCGAGGATCCGATGCGATCCGAGGGCGATCTGACGACTTTTTGGGTTAAATCCGATGCGATCCGAGGCGATCTGACAACCCAAAAGTCGTCAGATCGCCTCGGATCGCATCGAACTGTGATGGTCTAGTTAACCCAAAAGTCGTCAGATCGCCTCGGATCGCATCGGATCCTCCGGGGATCGGCGCAGATCGCGTCAGATCGCGCAGGATCAGGCCAGATCGCTCACATCAGCGCACAATCGCCGACGCGCGTCGTGAACGATCACTGACGCGCCGCTGACACATGTCGCCGACGCGTCACATGTCGTCGACGCGATTGGTCATCTTTCCGACGCGATCTGACGCGATCGGACATTTTTGGCGAGGATGCGATGCGTTAACTAGTTAACCCAAAAGTCGTCAGATCGCCTCGGATCGCATCGGATCCTCCTAGTTAACCCAAAAGTCGTCAGATCGCCTCGGATCGCATCGGATCCTCCGGGGATCGGCGCAGATCGCGTCCAGATCGCGCGGGATCAGGCCAGATCGCTCACATCAGCGCACATTCGCCCGACGCGTCGTGAACGATCACTGACGCGCCGCTGACACATGTCGCCGACGCATCACATGTCGTCGACGCAGCAGCGACGCGCGACGCGTCGTCCGCGCGTATATGCGTGATGAAACACCGAATCCGATGAGAAGAACGCACCGGTGCCTGGAACATAGAGCCTCTCCGACTCGAAAGCCTGGGAAACCACTGCCATTTCCAACTCATCCAATGCCCTGTGGAAGTTTCGGTGCTTCACAAGCTCGGCTGCTTCCTGGTATTCCTGGCTGTCTGAGGTCCACCGATCCAATATGTTGAGGACTTGTTCAAGTCGTTGAACATCGTCAAGGGCTATGTCGTACTTCTCCTTTGCATGGCGCCGCCGTGTTTCAAGACGCTGTGTGGCTGCAACCGATTCGCGGTACTCGTCGTCGCCCTGTTCCATGATTGTGTCGTCTGGGGTCTCTGCCTTGATCTTGTCCCAAGTCATCCTGGCAGAAGGGATGAGTGCATGCGGGGATGACAACGAGCAGGTCAAACTTCGTGGATGAAAGCGTGCATAGGGCATGATAATACTCCATTTGCGTTGTCTCCACTGGGGGTTCAACCTGCAGGCCAGCGAGGAAGTCGTATTCAGTCCCACTCCCGTCCCTGTATCTGGGCAGATTGAGGCATTGGCAAATGCGTGAGTGGCCGGCTCCATGGAAGGCCCCAACAAGGAACGAGATTCGCTGCTTGCGTGTGAGGGGCCCCAGCACAGGGTGGCGGCGAACAGCTCTGCCAAAGGTGCAGCCAATATCATAGCCAAACAGAACAGACTTGCGAAGTGTCCGTGCGAGGTGGTTGACAATGGCAAATCCATATTTGAACCTGAGAGCCTGGTTAGCAAGGAAGGACAACAAGACATTTGGTCGCTGACGCGTCAACCGCGCGTCAGCGGCGACTGACGCGTCAGCGGCGACTGACGCGTCAGCGGCCATTGACGCGTTGAGAATGGATGATGCGTCAGCGACCGTGATGACTAGCCACTCACATCTCACCGCTGTGCACCATGTCAACCAGGATCAGAACAAAGTTGTGACGACAAAGACATGGCATGATTCCAGTCTCGTCGTATGCCTGCATGGCCGTGGCAGTCAGATTCTCCTGCATGTTCTTCCAGCGCTCGTCGGGGCAGTGCGGCGGCTCAACACCCGGCGCAAGGTTGGCCTCCTGCAACTCTGCAGCGTACTCCTGTTTGAGGAGCTCAATGTTCTCCTTGGCCCATTTGTCGACCGCCTCGCGTGTGAGGTAAAAGTCCCCTGGTGCCTTGCGGTCATCAGCCCGCACCTGCCGGCTTCCCACATCCAGGCGCTTGGCACTGTTGTTCCCATCAAGCGTAGCCTGCATTTCAGGGTCCAGGGGTGTCTCGTCCTTTAACGGATACTGGCAAGGGGGGCAGGTGTTCTGGATGCGCCAGTTGGGAGTATCCCGGCCGAGAGCAGCCGCAGCACGGCGGTCGGCATTGGCGAGGATGTCCAGGTATGCATCAAGGGCAGTGCGAAAAAGAGCGTCCATGTTGTGGTTGCGAGGGATGAGGTGCAGGTCGGAGAGGGCAGAGCAAAAGGCCTGAATGCCAACCTTCGGACAACGAAGGAAGAGGTTGCGATAGAGCTCAAGGGTGCGGACAGTGATGGCGTGCTTGATGAATTGGACTGTGCATGGAATCAGCCCCATCCGCACCAAGCACACAGCAGGGCTGGAGCCCCTCTGCACAGGCAGGACCATCTCGTTGGTTCCTTAGGGGCCCATGAGCCAGGCTGATAGGTGGACAGGACCTACAACTCACCAAAGATGTCAACCACATGAACCTTGATCTGCTGGTTGCCATCCTGAAGCGTCCAGGGTTGTGCCCAGGGTGTACCACAGGTGTTGGGGTCCGCCCTCCAGTCAAGGAAGGCAGTTGTCAGGGGTTCTCGCACACGCCGGAACCCATTGATGATCTTCTGTACACGGTCGCTGCGGTCCCGAGTGTCCTTTCTAATGCAAGTTGTGAGATTCGAAAAAATCAGACGTTAAGTCAGCGTCACGTCAGCGATCGGCGCGAGATCGCGTCAGCGACTGCGTAAGACGACCTTGACGGGTCGCTGACGCCGCCGTTGACGCATCGCTGACGCTGACGTTGACGCGTCGGAGTTGGAAACACGCACGGTAAGTTGGCCATCATCGTCTCCAGGAACGCTCGCCTCTCCTCTTCCTGGTCTTGGGCTCGATTGTTCTCTTCGGCTGCGAGCTCCTGCATGACGTGTTCCATGTCGACATCGGCATCGATCCAGGGCTCCTCATGCCCCCCACTGGCCTGCATGCGCTGGATCTCTTGACGAGCCCTTTCTTCTCGTTCTGGAATGCCATGTCAGTACGTGTCGCTAGTGATCACTCTGAACTTCCTCACCTGCTTCCCGCGCCGCCCTGCTCCTTGCTGAAGCTTGGCTCTTGGCACCAACTTGGTGTGCTGACAATTTGCGCGGCCCCACACCGCGGCCTGCGCCCACCCCACCGCGGCGGCGCAGCTTGATTGGAACCTCGTCGGTGTAATGCTCAGTTCCACCGGTGTACCCGCTGGAATTGGTGGCGGGCATGAAGGGCTTGTTTAAAGATGGAGATTATCAAGCGATCAGCCTGACGAGTCAGATGCGTCGCTGATGCGATGCATCACTGACGCGACGCATCGCTGACGCAGAAACTTCATCGCTGACGCGCGCATGGTGACTGACGCATGAATTACTTGTAATGTACACGCTCAACGCCTCCCCCAACCCCGTCCGGATTGCCCTCGTGCGCCTTTCGCGTCCCGGAGCCGTTCGACCTGCTGCTCAAGGCAGTCAAACGCGTCGTCGTACGAATTGGCTTCAAAGAAGCCAATGAGCTGGCCCGCCAGCTGCAACTCATATGCTGCATGCTCTGCGAGATCCCTGAACGGTCATATCAGCCAGAGGTGCACAAATGGAAGAAGCTCACTGGTCGTGGAGGAAGCGTGCCTCATGCTCCCCAGCAACCACCCAAAGGCAAGCCGGGTGCAAAGGCGTTGCGACTGGCAAGGGACGCTGGGCATCCGCACCAGACCGAGGGGATGGCGGAGGTGTCGAGGTTCCGGCGACAACGGGGGAGCGGTGGGGATACGTCGCGGGCGGGCGCACGTTGCCTTCCATGATTTCCCGAAGAGCCGCGGGAACCGGGCCGGGATGTCTCTCGGTGAAGAGGGCGCGGGCAACCCCAGAGACTGCAGAGTCGCGGTCGATAGAGTGGGCCATCCTGGCTCCCGCCGGCTGCGCCGAGAGCGCCCGATTTGCTACAAGGTATTAGAGCAGGCAGCATTGCGTAGAGCTAACTTACAACGACGTGTACACCCCGGCCTGCGGGCCCTGCGTGACCTGGTAGTAGACGCCCAGAGGCCCTGGGCTTCCGTACGTCCTGCTATCGCGGACCTCATCCCAGGTGGTGAGGTAGCTTCGGAGGAGCTGGTCGTTGGTAGTGGTGGGAGTATTCATGATACGTGTGGCAGTCGTCATCAGTCGTTGGGTCGCCGACGCAAGCCTGACGCGTGTCTAACGCGTTGCCGGCTGATGTTTACCTGACGGTCGCTTAACGGTCGCCGACGTAAGCCTGACGTGTGGCTAACGCGTTGTCGGTTGACGTTTACCTGACGGTCGCTCGACGGTCGCCGACGCAAGCCTGACGTGTGGCTAACGCGTTGTCGGTTGACGTTGGAGTACGCATTGTATGTCGTATTTCAGTGTGTATGTATACCTGTGTACATTGTTTACACTACGGTAAACACCTACTCTACCCGAATAACCCGGCTAGTTAGCCTGGAGTGTGATAGAGTCAAAGGTCGCCGACGCAAGCCTGACGCAAGCCTGACGCGTGTCTAACGCGTTGCCGGCTGACGGTTCCCTGACGGGTCGCTGACGGTCGCCTGACGGTTGCCTGACGGGTCGCTGACGCCCGTCACTTAGGCTGTCAATCGCACGCGTGCCGTCAGTCGCATGCCCCACTCCGCCGATCAAGCGCCCAAGAAGCTGATCGGCTAGGAGGTGCATCAGGGTGCACGCCGTGCGCACCGGCATGCTCCCGGCTGAGGCCACTTAGCCGCAAGTGTGGCCCCCCACACTCCAGGCTAACTAGCCGGGTTATTCGGGTAGAGTAGGTGCAGCTGTCACGAGCCGTCCCTGGCTTAGCCGCCAACAGCCACGACGACGTCCACCGCAGCCACCAGCGCGTCGCCGTGGGCTCTGCTGCTGTTGCTCGCCGCCGCCGCGTACACATTGCTCGTCGTGCGTAACTCCCGGTCCGTTCCGCTCCGAAGTAATCCGCGGCTGACGCATCGCCGATAATCCTCCCACTTCTTGCCTCCCGCTGTCTCCGTCCGTCTTCTACATCCGGCGCAATCGCTTAGCGCTCGCGAGGCCACCGTACACACCGTAACCAGCAGAGCCCCAAGCAGCCGCTTCCCGGCCCACACCCACATCCACAGAGCATGCCGGATCGGAAGATGGAGGAGAATATCGCCCAGTTTTGTGGCGTCACCGGCGCTTCGTGCGTTTCTCCTCCGTTTCTCGCCGTATGTGTACTGACTGGCATGCACACACAGAGTCAAAGACGCCAAGAAGTTCCTCGAAAAATACAAGCGCGTAGACGTGGCCGTCGATGCCTACTACGGCGACGGCGGCAGCGCCTCCTCCGCCCCGTCGTCCCCGGCGCCGCGCCAACAGCAGCACGGCGCGAGCACGTCCAAGCTCAACGCGCTGTTCGACAAGTACAAGGACGCGGACGGCGACGGTGCGGGCGAGGAGATCATCGGCGTCGACGGGACGATTAAGATGTGCGAGGATCTGGAGGTGGACCCGGAGGATGTGGTGCTCCTGGCGGTGGCGTATGAGCTCAAGAGCCCCCGGATGGGCGAGTGGAAGCGTGCGGGGTATGTCGATGGGTGGAAGGCCCTTGGGTGCGTTTTTTGCTGCGCTTGTCCGCTGGTCGCCGACGGCTCGTGCTGACTCGCGTTGTGTAGGGCGGATAACCTCGCTTCGATGAAATCCGCGCTCGCGCGCCTCCGCACGCGGCTCACGTCGGGCTCGGACGCGGCCTACTTCCGCAAGGTGTACAACCACACATTCGATTTCGCGAAGAGCGAGGGGCAGAGGAGCATTCGTGCGTTGTCTGAGAGTTCTCTGCGTGTGTGCGGGCGCTTATCGATTGCAGCGATGGACACGGCGTCGGCGTTCTGGGCGCTGTTGTTGCCGTATGCGACGCTCGGGGCGCGGGTCGACGAGAGTGGGGATACTGTTATGGGTGCGTTGCTTGTCTTGTCTTTCGTTCCCCGTCCTTCTATGCCCTTCCTTGCTCTTCTTTCCCGTGTACCTTTGGCCTACGCTTTCGCGCCTCGTCACTATCGCTGGCCCGTATCGACGGCGACGACGACGACGACGACGACGACGGGACGGGACGGGATGGCGTTACCATTGTCGGCGATGGCGACGATGCCCGATGATGCCCGACGAGCAACTGTCGCGCCGGTGTTGCTGTCGTGCGTCAGCGGGCTTGTGTTCGTCGTCGCTGGACGCCGATTCCTACGATATCGTACCTTGCTTTCTCGGACACTTTTCTTGCTACACACTCCCTTGGTTGTGGTTTCTTTCCTTCGTTATATCTGCGATGTCCGTGAGCCCGATACCGGCGCGTTGTCGTCGTCTCCGCTACGGGCTCTGGCTGGCTCGTCAAGTCGAAGCTGGCCTTGGCCTTGGCCATAGCGCAGCTGGACATGCGGCTTTTGTTCCCTGCGCTACGTTTGTCTACTTACTCGACACAAACCGCTCCTTTCCCGTATAACCTCCACTATCACTGCTGACGCTTCTTCACGTAGACTCTCCCGCAGCAGGCGAAGGCTGGCGTCCCGAGTACAACGACTGGTGGATCGAGTTTATGAACGAAAAGGGCGGCAAGGGGGTCAGTAAGGATACGTGGGTTATGGTGCGTTGCATTTCCTTTCTCTCCCATCACCACCCATCCACTCCCTTGATTCCCTTTCTCGCTCTCTTCCTCGCACCTGCGCTATCGCTCCTGATCACGTGACCCTTCCTCTTGCTAACGCATACGCCCGCTAGTTCCTCGATTTCATCCGCACGACCGACGCGCGCTTTTCGAACTATGATATCGACGCTGCGTGGCCTTCGACGATTGATGATTTTGTTGAGTGGGCCAAGGGGAGGGTGTAAGTCGTTGTGTTTTGAATGTAGAAGAGTGGGAAAGAGTGGCACATTACTAGCTAGCTGCGCAGGTGATACGATATAGGTTGTGGGGAGTGTATATACAGAGGAGAAAGAGTACAGAAGAGTACAGAAGAGAATATTGTTTTGTTTTCGTTTTGTTTTCGTTTTGTACTGTAATTCTTGGTTTGCTTTGCTTAGCACGAGCGGACCGCCGGGTTGGCGGGGGCAAAACGCCTAAAATTGATCCTTGCTCTCCCCTTCTATACGCCGTGTCCGTGTCGAACGAACTTGAAGGTAGTCTTACTTCTTTTGGTGTTTGCCAGTGACCGTTGAGCGTTTTCTTCCCCCACTGATAATGCTTCCGTCTGAGCCTTAGACTGAGCGGGCACGGACAGCAAAATGATCATATGAGTCCGGCTTGGCGAGTACGGTACTACTAAAACTTCAAGTACGGCCCGGTGCCAGTGGCAAAAGTACTAGGTCTACTAGTACTGGCTATGACCACGGCCCGTATTGAACGAGTTCTCTCTTCTGTCAAGGATTTCAGAGTGATGCAATTGTAGAGAGAATGCACACCGCCTAGAGGTGTGCGCCGAGGCATGATTGTACTGGAGTCGAGTCCGGTGAGGACTCGGACAGAACGGCTCAGGAATTCAAGTAAGCACTGTATTTAACAATACAGCATTAATAGTCCTTCTGTATGGCGCGGCCACGAGCAACAGTCCTCATCCATCGAGTTTGCCAACTCATGCGACCTCGCGGACCTCCGTATTAAATATATAAAGGTATGGTACTGTATGTAGCAAAATAATGGGTCTTCGCCCTCAGGCTGCGCGTGGCGTCATATGGCGCGGCTCGCGACGAACGAGGTCTCTCTTCTTAGGCTGCTAGAATGGTGCAATTATAGAAAGAATGCACACCGTCAAGAGGTGTGCACCGCGACCTGATTTCTTGGGAGTTCAGTGCACTTAAAATTTTCGCTAGCAACTACGTAACTTACTGAAGTATGTAGTCCTCATCCATCGAGTTGGTCTGAGAGTCCCGTCAGCCATGGTACGCTTCCAAAACCTGAAACTTGACTGTACGCACAGACTTTGAACCCTCGTTCTAGAGCTGGATCTAAGAGCGACTGCACATACGACAGAAGCTTCGGACTCGCAGCGCTTTCTTGGACTGCGATGGCGACCCGCTTCAAGCGTCCCGTCCCGGCGATCCCTCGCTCTTCAACGAGTGAAACCAGACCAGTCATGTCCATGCCATGAGGAATGCCCTCCAGCGTCAGCTCCTCTACCGCGGCGAGGGAGTGGTTCAGGTAACCGAACGAGTCAGCTTTCCACGCGGAGGAGCGCACGGTGAGCAAGGACGCGTACGGGAACCGATGCAAGAGCCACCCTAGTCGATAAGGGTCCGCTTCTCGAATGTCGACGGATTCAACTCGACATTGGGAGCGATTGACAAGCTCCGCGAATATGTCGCCGTTTTGCCCAATGAAGGAATCGGGCACTGGCATGCCGTCGCAGATGAGTTTTTTGAGAACGGGGAGGAACAGCTCCGGGATTATGCTCATCGCGTTTGCCGCCAGTCCCAGTGTATGAAGCTGCGCGAGACGAATCAGGGTACCGGCGGGAAGTGGGTCGAAATCGTAGTTGACGAGGGAGAGATGTAGTTCTTGCAATGTGGGGCAGCGTTGCAACATATTTCGGACCTCAAGAGCGGAGTAAGAGTCCATCTTGAGGTAGGTGAGATTATGGAATGACGCGCAGAGTCCGGACGGCTTCGTCTTGTTCGTGAGGGACATGCGGCGGAGAGCTGGCCACTGGCACGAGACGATGGGAACGTCGGAGTGAGCGAAGAGGACGTCCATGGAGAGGTTTTCGAGAACTGGCAATGAGCTGGGAAGATCTCGAGTCTTGAGCTCCGTGAAGTTCAAGTTGGATGCCAGCTTCAGAGACCGCAGACGATGAAACGAGGGGTTGAGAAGGCGCAAAACGGTCCTGCATCCTTCCAAATCGTCCGGAAGAGTGATTGATAGATCGATACGAAGGCGCCCAGAGCGACAAACGAGGCGAAGAATCGCTTCATCGCTCCTCCCTGACTCGAGACGGCGACAATCGAAGTCAATGTGCGTCCACAGGCTCGGCCATGCGAGCGCGACGTCACGCCAGTGGCGACAGACCAACAGAAGGGTATTCCGAGCATGGTGAGCTGGTGAAGCCACCAGAACGAAATGGCTGAAGATCTCGCCGAGGACTTCTGCGGGAACGCGGCGGATTGGGAAGAAGACGTTGCGCAGTTTGTCTTCGACGCTAGCTTTGGCTCGATGGAGGTCGTCAAGGGTGCATTGTGCTTGGAGGATAGCAGACTGCAAAGCGGCAAGCTCGCAGCGTAGGGCAGCCGCCTCGGTTTGAGGTGGTGGCATAAGACAAGGGGCGCTGACAGCGATGACAACCCGGAACACCTCTCTCGCAACGACGATGACGACGCCCTCCCACGTTTCCGGACTTGATGTCCTCCTCTTCCGTCGTCAGCGCTCTCGCCCAGGAGCTTCTCGACGCCGTCCTCGACTTCCTCTGGGACGACCGGCGCTCCCTTCTCGCCAGCAGCCTCGTCGCAAGGAATTGGGTCGCAGCGACTCGGCACCACCTCTTTGAGCGCATCGTGCTCAGTCTCGTCGTTCACGCGCGAGGAGTCCGGGACACAGCCCTGCCGTTCATCGAGCTATGTCGGTCGCCACTGTGTACCGTCCTTCCGGGGATCCGCGACGTATTGATTGTGGTGGAAGACGCGGAGGGGGAGGTCGTGAAGGATTTGGTGGACTTGCTCGGGTCGTCGCCGGTGCGCAGGCTCTCCTTCATCGATAGAGCAAAAACGCGCCAGTCGTTGGCTTGGATCGTCCCCAGCTTCCCGCAGCTCCGACACTTCACGTACAATGGAGCGGAAGACGCATTCACGACTGACATGCCGGCCCTCGTCGCCGCCTTCCCACATCTCCGCAGCTTATCGCTGTTCTCCGCCGACAAGGAGCTCAATCTCTTCATTCCCGACGCTCCCGCACCCGCTTTCATTCATCTCACTACGCTGAGATTGCGGTTCCTTACCGACGTGGCCGACGCCGTTCTCGGATGGCTGCTTCCCGTCGGAGAGCGGATGCGCCTCGAGACGCTGGATTTGGTGCTCTTCTTCGAGTACCACTCTGGCTGGGGCCCAGTGGACAACCTCAACGCGCTGCTCCGCACGCAAGCAGCTTCCCTCAAGACGTTTTCGGTGCAGGTCACCTACGGCGAGAAGAACTCGGACATAGACGACTGGGAGCGGGTCGCGAATACGAGCCTGGGCGACAGTGCGTTTGCTATCCCGTCTTCCTCTAGTCCGCGAAACTAACACATATACTTCAAGTCGATCTGAGCCCACTCACCGCGCTCGAAACACTCTACCTTGCACAACACCACGTCGCCGCGCTCCTCAGCACCCTCTCCTCCCTCTCCAGTTCCGCCACGCGCATCCGCTCCGTCGAGATCGCGTTCAAAGAGTGGCTTTACTGGTACGACATCCCCTGCAGCTGCAACGCCGCCGTCCAAGTCGTCGAGTTTGCCGACATCATGGCGCATCAGCGATTTCGGGACCGCCTTGCGCGCTTCGTTATCCGCGTCCCTGCGTTTTTCGGGAGTCAAGGGATTGAGGAGTTGTGGAAGTACTTCCCTACGTGGCGGGATCATCCCGGGACGGAGATTTTGTTGAGGGAGGAGGACGAGGTGTATCCGGAGGGTGCAGTGGAGAGATACGATGTGAGGAGGGCGGTGTTTGGATTGCTCGCGCCCGAGGACGAGTCGGATGAGGAGGCAATCGTGGGTGGAATGGAGGGTTTTAACTGGGACGATTCGGATGATTCGGACTAAGGAATTATGCCAGTGAGTGGCAAAATTGTGTCGCGCATTTTTTTTATCGAGTTTTATGATGCTCAGAGTTTGTACCAAACCCTGCCCTTCGTTTCGGCTTTCTACCTCATATAAAACACTATCATACAGGACACAGTCCGCTCCATCTCGTAGACTTTTACATAGTACAAACAACGCATTCCAGGGCAAACAATGAAAGGCATCAACAACAATTTCAATGTTGCCCTCTCAAAAGCTCTTAAACATCACCCCTCGCCCAGTTAGCCCCGTCCGCCGCGTGGTCTTGCTTGTCAATGACCCATCCGCTCGTATAATCGGCATCGGTCTTGACCTCCTGCGTCGTCGTCACGCTTACCCCGCCACGGATCTGCGTCGGGGAAAGCTCCAGTGTCGTCGTCTGGATCCTTTGCCCAGAGGTCGCCGAGCGAAAGCCGCCGCCGAGGCGCGCGCCGGAAGCAGAGCCATGGGTACTAGCATTTGTGTTGCGGGTCGTCTCGCCTGGCGCGGCCCCAAGGCCCATTCCGACACGTACGATGATCATGGTGAATACGACGCCGACGATTTGAACTTCCTGGAATAACAAGACAAGAACCCGTTAGCGACAGCCTCTCCAAGGCAGAAATGCTGAAGACGAACTGCATCCAGTAAGATATACTGCGCGTAGCTGTTGTTCACGTATAGCGCGAGCAGGATGACGAGCGCTACCGAGTAGATCGCGCCAGACTCGACGATGATGAGGATCGCAGGTCCGAGGCGCCTTCCAAAGACCTTCGCGGTGTTGCCCGTCGAGCGGTCGATGAGCCAGATGCGTGCCGCAATCAACACTGTTCCGTCGTAAGCACATAGCCAGCGCGCAAATAGAGACGTGACAAACACGTCGATGTAGCGTTGGTTACAAGTGTTATGGAAAAGAACGAGACAATCCAGTTGTGTAGATTGATCAGGAAGATGGGGTTCCCCGTTGTAGCGTGCTTCGTAGCGGCGAAGGCTTGAAGTGCCCCGGCGCCGGCGGTGATGCCTCCGCAGAGAAGGAGGACGAGCGGGAGATAGACACGTTTGTCGCCGTCCCAGACGAGATAGACGCGGTAGATCTACGACGGGGTAAGTATTATTGTTTCTGTGAGGAAGGATAAACGGACCATGAACGCATCTCCAACAATCGTCTGCATAGCGTATGCCGTGCTCTTCAATAGATAGCTGGCGGTCGATACCGGTGCGATGTTGACTCCGTAAAGGAAGCCCTGCATGGCACGCTTCAAGTCAATCGCGATATGCTGTTCGCAATTCTATCAACATCTTTGCGGAGAAAGGTAAAGGCGACACCACTTACGATAGTCGAGAGAATAAACATGACCACACTGGCCACAATCATTGGCATAGTGCGCCCGCCACTTCTTCCCCGTTTATTCGCCCGTCGCTTGCCCAAGAGGACGCTCATCGCCAGCGCGAAGAGCAACACGAACATCCCGTACAGGACGGACTCGACGAAGAGCGCGACGAGCGTCGATGTTGCGATGTCGACGGCGGAGGGGGCCATGGCTACCTTGCGTCAAGCCACTGGCGAAAAGGAGGGAGTGTGGGCGGTTTCGACAGATTCGAAAGCGCGTCGTTGCATGTCGTTGCGGTATTTATCGAGACGAGATTGAGCCTGATTGCGCAGAGGGACTTCGGTCCACGAATGCGGCATCTCGCGTGGGCGGGCTTCGACAGCAGCAGATAGATACATTGACAAAGTTCGCCATCGGGCATTGAAATCGTTGTGGAGATGAAGGAGCGACCTCGGTGACTGGCGGCACTGAGAGAATCAGGCGGACTCGGGGAGAAGTCGAGGAGCTCGAGTTCTTGTCGAGTTCACTCGGTTCGGCCTGGAGATCTGCGTCGCAACGACCTAGACTATTGGTGAGCTCGTCGCCAAGAGCTTGGCCAATGAACCACATGCCTAGTCCCAGTGCGCCGCCGTCGCAGTCTGAGTCCTGTTCCGCCTAGCCGGGACCATATTTGCTTCCGACCGCCAAGTCCCGAGCTTTGGATTCCGAAGAACACCGAGCTTGTGCAGATTGGCAGATGGGAACGAGACTCGGAAGCTCCAGGCATTGAGCGGCGCTGATATCGGTGAAGGATCGCCGTCGCTGCCAGTGGTTCGTCGGCTTGACTCGCAGTAGCCGAGGGAATTCCTCGACACAGCTGTAGAGGAAGAGTCGGGGGCCAGCTCGAAGGCAGCCGATTGTTGGAGAGGACCCTCCAAGGACCGCGACAAAAGGGTAGGGCAGTGATCAACGTCGGAAGCAAGAGAAGTTGGAGTGACGTCGTCGCGGCTGTCTATCACTTCTCGGCACAGGGCGATATCATGATTGTGATTGCTCAGATGTTGCCGAGAGCCCAAGTCCTTCGGCGCCTCGACGGACGCCGGTGGACGCACACATTGGAGTACTCCACACAATGGAGTACTGTGCCTGTAGCCTGTCGTTCTCCCTGCCAGCCTCGCGTCTACTTACAGGGTGCATCAACGAAAATCCGATTAGAAAAGAGCGTGGGTACCAAGGAGTGTGCACCAGTTGGCATTACAAAAACACATAGCTAGCTACTCTACAATCCAATCGACCACTGGTATCCAAATCCAGGACCAAAAACAAACAAAACAACAACAAATAATACGTCCATAAACACATTTTTATTTTCTCGGGCGGGCGCGCTGCTCAGAGGCTGTACTCGAACCAAGCACTCTTATCGCCCAAGCCCTCCTCCTCCTCTTCCCTGCTCACGCTCTTCCGCACCTCGGCCTTCTTCTTGTTCTCCCTCTTCAGGTACGCGAGCAACAAGAGCGCGCCGACGCCGATGGAGACGTTGAACGCGAGGAGGATGCGCGTGCCCTCGGTGTACCGCGGCGGCGGGCTGATCGTGCTGAGGAGCCACGTCGAGAGGATGCCGCCCGAGTTGGTGCACGAGAAGACGATGGCGATGGTCGTCGCGCGGCGCGTGTAGGGCGCCGAGTTGTTCGCGGCCCAGGTGGAGAGCGTCGGCGCGATGATGTACGTCCCCGGGATGGAGAGGAAGAGCGAGCCGTATTGGACGTGGTGGTTGGTGCTCTTGAGGAACATCGCGAAGCCTGCGATGCAGAGGAGGGAGCCGATGAAGGTGATGTAGCCGCGCGCGCGGAAGCGGTCCGAGACGATGGCGGTGATGACGGACACGACGAAGGCGACCGAGTATGGCGGGACGGACATGAGCTGCGCCTTGGAGCCGACGTAGCCGAGGGAGGCGAGGATCGACGGGGTGAAGCTACCTACGCGTTAGCGGCAAGGCAAAGAAGAAAGCGATAACAGAACGCACTATGCAAGAGCGAAGAGCGTCGTCCCGCTGAAGAACAGAACAGCGCCAATCAACAGCACATGAAGCGAGGTGAACGCCTTCAGGATCTCGCCCGCTCGGAACCCATCGGCTTCCTCTCGGCGCTGAATCGCACCGTCGACCTTGAGGCGGCCGGTGACGTACTGCTTCTCCTCCTCAGTGAGGAAGTAAGCGCTGGCGACCGACGCGGGCCAGAGGAAGAAGGAGACAACGCCGATGAAGATAGTAATGACGCCCTGCGTGTCGTATTAGAACCACCTAACCAATAGTTGGAGAAGGAAGCGCACCTCAATGATGAAAATCCACTGCCAACCAAGTCGCCCATGGCTACCCGTCAAATGCTTCTGAATCCCGTAGGCCATGATACCGCTGAATGCGCCGCTGAAGGCTGCCGCGCTGAAGAACATGGCAACGCGCAGCTGCAGCTTCTGCCGCGGGTAGAAGTACGAGAGGTACAACACCAGGCCGGGGAAGACGCCGCCTTCGCAAAGTCCGAGGAAGAAGCGCGCGGCGAGGAGACCGTGGTACGACGTCACGGCGCCTTGCGCAGTGGCGACGATGCCCCAGAGTGTGAGGAGGGTGGGGAGCAGACGGTGCGGGCCGACTTTCTGCGCCCGGCGTTAGCCAACGGCCGAGCAACGAGTGTGGAAACGCACCTTGAGAAGCAAGTTGGACGGAAGCTCGGCGACGATGTAAGGCACGTAGGTGACGGTCAGCGCGATAGAGTACTGCTTGGCGTCCATCTTCAGGGAAGTGAGCAGACCGGCGACCTTGGCGTTCCCGATGTTCGTGCGGTCCTACAAACAGCCTATTAGCCTCTGCGCGACCTGAGAGAGACGGCAAGAACGCACCAAGAAGGATAACAGCCAGAACAGCGTCACCAACGGCAAGACATAAAAGTCCATCTTGGTCCAGACACCCTCGAGCGCCGAGTTTTCCGCCACGTCGGACTCGGAATGGTCATCGCCGCCGAAATTGGACGACTGCACCGCGAGCTTCTCGTCGGTGGACGTAGTGGGCGAAGAGGGCTTGTCGACCGGTGCGTCGGCGGACATCGTGCCGGGGAGGGGACGGAGGGAGGGTGGTGGGAGGGAGGGAAAGGGCTGCGGGTGGGGGAGCGCCGAGAAGCATCCCTACGCCGTTTATATCCCGAGCATCTGTTGGGAGTGGTGTGGGTTGTCTGTTCGTGGAAACGGCGAAGCCTAAGCAGGGTCCAGAAGGAACAGAGAGAAGCCACAAAAGTCACGGTGTCGCCGGCTTCTCAAATCAGGGTTCTCTGAATGAATGATCTTGTCCCTGTGCGCCAGCGTGAGAGGCCGCACACGGCTGCGCGACCCCTGCGCCCCCGCGCGCTCGCGTGGCTCGCGTGGCTGCGGGTTTTCCGTTCATGCGTTTAGCTCTGCGCGGCCGCCACCACTGCGCGTGCTCGCGTCGGGTGATATTGGGATTTGCAATTTTCTGCACGCGCGGCGTGGTCGGCCGAACTCCGAACTCCGCCGAGAAGCTTGAGGTTCCATCGCTCCTTGGACACGGAGTCGAGACGCCGGCACATTGCACATTGCGCATGCGACGTGGCTCAGTGGCTGGCTGCCTTGCAGTCGCAGGCGTCGGCGACAGTGAGGATCCATCCGTCAAACGTCCAGCAGGCGTCCAAGGTGGGGCGAATCGGAAGGTCGAGACGAGAGACCGGTCGGTGGTTGTGCCTATGTCCTTGCTATCACCGCAGCCGATCCGCGGGGCAGATGATAAGGTTTCGGCTGCCTTGGGCCGGCGGTTGCCGGCTCTGCGGAGTGTCGGGAGGGTTTGATCCGAGCTTTCGTCCAACGGACTCGATATACGATTTCCACACCAGAAAGCCGTTGAAAGGGACTTGAAGCAGGCCCAATCATTCGGTCGACGTCGCCCGTCCGCTGTCGAATACGCATATCGTCTTTAGAAGCCACTGACAGACAAGCAGGCGACTTTTCGCCACTGATAATATCATGCCGCGTCGATTTCGATGTGCCTGGACTGAGCAGCTTGAGGTCCCACCAAGGATGGATTTAGGTACCGGAGCCGAGGAGATACCTCGGTCGTTCCTGAGTCCGAGGAAGGTGAAGAAGAGGTTTAAAGGAAGGATAAGTAAGGCATCGATGACGCAGAGTTACTGTACTATTTCGATTAATCAAAATCTATGGCCGGCTGGCGCCGGCAGCCTAAATCAGGTAATTTGATCCGTGATGAACCTGTCACAATTTGGTCACAATTCGTACTTCGTAACACCCCGCGAACTTCTAATTGAAATCAAATTGAAATTCTTAGTACAGGAAGAGGCTACATCAGTTTCGAAAGGTTACAAGATCATGAAATTGAAGAAAGGGGGAAATGAGCTACACTGGCAGTCTACGAGCAGAACAAAAATAAACCGCATGCTCCGCCTTACATTCCGCACTTGCAACCTCTGCCTCGTATTCGTCTAATAGCTCCTCCGTGAAGCCCGCCTCCTCGTCAGCGTTTGTATGCCGAGTTGCCGAGCGTTGCGCGACGAGCCGGGCGGTGCGCATCACGAATTGATGGAATTCGGTGCCGAGGTTGGTGAGGGCTTGGTCTGCGCGTGGCGAATATGTAAGTTCAGAATATTCGCATGTTTAGAATGGAAGGGAATGCAACGCACCATCCCCGTTCGAGTGAGCCGGCATGAACAGCACGTATTCCTTCACCTCCAGCGGCAGCTCGGCCCTGCAACCGCGGAGGTACCCGCTCAACTTCGACCCCACATCCGCGTCGGCACACAACACGTGAAACACCCTCCAGAATTTATTCCCCGCGGGCCCGGAGGTCAGGAGGGTGTTAGTCGTGTCGCCCTCTTCTAGGAGGAGCAATCCACCCCCGCCCCCACCGCCACCTGAGGGAGTGAGGAGGCGCGCGGCGGTACGGATGACGGATTGCGCGGTGTGTTGCGGGAGGTGCGTTAGGACGAAACGGATGTGGATTAGGTCGAAGGATATTGGGGAGGGAAAGAGGGACGGCAGGTCTTTGGTCATGTCGGCGCGGATGAAGCGCACGTTTGGGGGGAGGGGTCTACCGAGGGATAATTATGAATGAAGAGGGAATCGAGGGAGCACACCGTTTCGGCGCGTCGGCGATGTCGATGGCGATAATCTCAGCTTCGGGATATTGTTTGGCGGCGTGGATAGCCCTGCCGAGTTTGCGGTGAGGATCTGTCGGACATGCAGTTCGGAAGACGACATACCACGACCCGTGCCCGCATCTGACGTAGTAAGTAAGTACGCTGATCAGGCCGTGCCTCGGACGACTACAATTGCAACACACCCAAGCTCCAAGATCTTCACCGGCTTCCAACCTGGACGATCATCCAGCGGTGGCGGGATGAGATTGCCGCTGAAGTAGGCGGTGAACGCCGTATGCACCGCGTCGAGCCTACAAGGTACAATACTGGTGAGCTTATCGAGAAGACTCCGTTAGTAGTAGGACGGCGTACCGCGCGGACTCGGAATCTTCCTCGACTTCGGACGTCTTCAACGACTGCGGAGCCGCGAGATATGGATCGACAACTTGAAGGAACAGGAGAAGAGAAGGCGTACGTCGAAGACGTATCGGTGGCTCTCAGTCAGTGCCGGTGGGGCTGGCATTCGACGAGACGGAGTGAGTGGGAACGATAGCTCGGGCAAGAGGCCGAGTGCCAGTGGAGCTCAGGCTTTCAAGAAGAGCCTGCGAGATGAGCTAGCACCAAACGAGGACAGATATACTCAGCGGAGCGGGAAAGGAACAATCAGAGACTCACGCAAAACAAGCGCTCATTCCCCGCTAGGTCACGTGACGAATGGCCACAAGACGGAGAAACGCATGTCCAGGGCAAGGATATAGTACGAGTAGCGTAGCAGACAGGGTTGTATGTGCAGGAGAAGTGGGTGGAAGCAGTAGCGAAATATTAATGTCCGTGGAAGGAAGGGTTCGAGATACCAAGATGGGGAACGTTATAAGAGGAGTAAGAGGCCGCACACGTGTGAGACAGCGAGGACGGAGGTGAGGTCGCAGCATGTCCTCCAATGCTCCGCCACCATCGCCTTCACGCACGTCCGAGCAAATGCACGGCGGTATGCGTGTATCGGGCACCATGGTCTTCTGCGGGCGGTCGCCAGCTGGGATGTCGATACGGCGCGCAAGGCGGTCAGCGCGCCGGCGACGGGGAGTAGGGTCGGGCGGGAGTGGAGACATCGAGAGTGTTGCTCCGTCGGCGGACCGTCGCTCAATCCAACCAAGCGACATCGTCGGTGGTGTGGTGTAGTGCGGGTAAAGTGTCGACTTCGTGGTCCGCGGGACCAGTCGCGGGCCCTTGCGCAGCCAAACGTCTGTCGCTGCCGCAGTTGCCCGAATGCAGGCGACATGGACAGAGGGTCCGGCGGCGTTGGGTGCAACTAC
Organism: Mycena chlorophos; assembly: GCA_014461115.1. Lineage (NCBI taxonomy): Eukaryota > Fungi > Basidiomycota > Agaricomycetes > Agaricales > Mycenaceae > Mycena > Mycena chlorophos. Next base: position 86,892 of record JACAZE010000002.1, on the reverse strand, counting down.
GCGTGTATAACGAGGACGAAGGAGGTGTGGCGACGACGAAGGGGTGCTTCGGGCTGGGCGAAAGTGACGCCTGCGACGCGGGCGCTGACGATGGAGGGTTCTGACGACGAAACATGAGCGACCATAGCCAGAGCGCAGGACTATACACGCACCACCCAGTCTGTGTACTCGTCATACCACATCCGCCGCTCCTCTTGTGGCAAACTCGCTCAACAGCGTCGTAGCGAGAACGAGAGAGGACGTTGCTGTTGGCGCTATGAGGGACCAGGCCAAGGGGGAACGAGCGACTGACTCACCGAAGGACGACGACCTCGACGCAGACACTCCACAACGCGTTACGCGACCCGAGGTGGTGCTCCCTCAGACCGACGACTGCTTCGCCTCAGCGCGTACGCAGAGAGCCGGCAGAGGCTCAGTCGCCGGTGCGAAGACCCACGGGCTACGACAGCGCGAATTTAGCGAGAGCCGGGATGCATATGCAGCCGGGGCGGGGACTGGGAAGCGTACCTTCGCGACCACCTACATCGTCTCAGCCCAGCATCGCGCCATGCCATTCCGGGTCGCCTTCATCGGTCGCGCATCGCACCGGCAGTGGGTGGCACGGTGGCGTTGCTCGAGGACGTGGAAGAGTGAAGGCAAGCGCGTCACACTGGCGGCGCCTTGTCTTCCGGAACCACACCTCGCCGGCGGCTTGTTCCTTTTGTGTCTTCTTCTTCCAGCAACGCTTGAACAACGCTAAAAATTCCTCGAGATACGCCATCCCGCGATGGGCTGATTCATACTTCGGCGAAGCGGGGTACAAATCGCGCGCGTCGTCTCTCGCTCTCGATCTCTCTCTTCCCTCACAAGACAACCGAATCTCATGTCCGCCTCCGAGCTGCCTGCATTCGTCTTCGAGAACACGGCAGAGGAGGTCGCTACGGCGCTTAAGGAGGAGATAAAGGGCAAGAATGGTAGGTCTCTCTCTCTCTTTCAATGATTTTGCGCCTGGGCTAACGCGCTCAGTTCTGATAACGGGCACATCGCTAAACGGGATCGGCTTCGAGGCTGCACAGGCCATCGCCAAGTACGCCAACCTCGTCGTCATAACGGGGCACAACGAGGAACGGTGCGTCTACTCTTCCCCCAATGCTTGTCCTCGAGAGGCTCACCAAACGACGCAGCTTGAAACGCGCAGAATCAGCACTCAACGCCTCCCACCCAGCAGCCACCATCCGCACGCTCACCCTCGACCTATCCTCCCTCTCCTCCGTGCGCACCGCCGCCGCCGAGGTGCTCACCTACCCCGAGCCCATCCACGTCCTCGTCAACAACGCCGCTGCGCCCATCGCCCCCTTCGCGCTCACCCCCGACGGGCTGGAGCGCCAGATCGCCGTGGCGCACGTCGGGCCGTTCTTGTTTACGAAGCTCATTACGCCGAAACTCCTCGCTGGGGGTACGGGCTGGACCCCGCGGGTGGTGGTCACCTCGAGCGGTGCGCATCGCTACGGCCCCGGTATCGATCTCGCGCACATTCGTACACCGGAGGCGGCGAAGCATAATCTGGGCGTGGCGTATACCCAGGCGAAGAGCGCGAATATTCTCTTCGCGAGTGAGTTGACGAGGAGGGCGGGTGGGAGGGTCCTTGGGTATAGTTTGCATCCCGGAAGTGCGTTTCTCTTGTGTTTTTTTTTTTCTTTTCTCTCGTGGATTCGATGTTGGGTGCTTACCAGTGCGCGGGTAGTTATCATGACGACGTTCAACGAGCAGCCTGGCGCCATCGAGGTGCTCAAGGGGCTGAAGATCATCAGTCCCGATGGGACGCCGAATACGAAGGACTTTAGGTGGAAGACGATACCGCAGGGAGCGGCTACGTGCGTCCTCTCTTTCCTTCGCATACTGCATGCACTGAACCATGTTTATAGAACCGTCGCGGCTGCCTTTGACCCGCGTCTCGTCGCGTCGCCCGGCGCGTACCTCGATGACAGCAAGATCGCGACGCCGCAGGTTGCGCCGCATACGTCGGATCCGGTATGTTTTCTGTTTTGTTCTCCGTGTTTTAGCCGATTGGCATGCTTTGCTAGGTTAACGCGGCGCAGCTGTGGGCTACTACGGAGGAGATTGTGGGCGAGAAGTTTGAGTTTTGAGACGACTTTTCGATGTTACATGGGAGATGTGGAAATTTTACAGCGCACGGCTGAATTCCGATCTACTCTCCGGCACTGCTACTACTATATGTCTTCCATCCACCTTGGTTTCTGCCAACTTTGGACAAGAAGTTTTCCTCGAGTCCTCTATTGATACGGTCTACCACAAAATCTTGATCACTCACTCTCAGGGAAAACGACCGCAATCTGCGCATCCGTGGCCCCATCCTTCTGCACATCCACACTCAACCCCGGCTGCACCGTCGCATTCGCGTTTACGACCCACTTCACGCCCTTCGGCACCCCCGTCGTCAGCCCGACCCCCACATCCCCAAACACCAGCTCCCCAGCAGGATAATCTGCGCCGCTCAGCACGCCCTCCTCCTGCGCGCGGAAGCGCGGGATGATCGGCGCCACGTTCACCCCGTCCGACTCGAGATCCGAGACAAGGCTGAGGTACGACACGTTCGCCGCCGAGGAGACGATGGCAAGCTCGTACCATGTGAAGTTGGCCTCGGGCGGCGGGTTGGTGTTTATGGTGGTGGAGATGTCGAGGACGGTGCCGGGCTGGAGGACGACGTTGCCGAACTTGAAGCGCAGCTGGCCGAAGTCTGTTCCGGGGAGGTCTTGGAGGAAGATGGTGGGTGTCCAGTAGGAGCCGCCTTGGAGAATGGTTCCGCCGTACTACGGTGAATGTCAGCCGCCGAGTTTGGAATGCGAGCGCTTTTCGACGCACCTGAAGGCCTCCGGCCATGTACAAGAACGGCCCGGTATCATCGACCAGCACGATCCCCGACGTCAGGAATAGCAACTGACTGTCAAAGCTCGTCGGCGCGGGCGGGACAACAACCGACGTGTTGAAGTACTGCAGCGTGTCGTTGAACGCGGGCGAGGCGGAGACGTCCACCGCGAAGCTGACGCTTTGTCGCTTCTCTAGCGGGACGCTCGAGCCGACGCTATGCCGCTCGAAGACATGCACGACGCTCCCGTTCGCGGCGACGACGTTGAATTTGTTGCCCGATTGTTCGAGGTGCGAATCCGCTGGCAAGGAGAAGATGCGTCTGCCGGAGGGGGTGTAGCGTGCTGGCTCCGAGTCCGAGTCCTGCGGCAAAGCCGATGCAAGTGAGGTGACGAGGAGGGCGAGTGCGCAGAAGTCAAAGAGACGCATCTTCTAGGACTATTCCGTTCCGATTCGATTCCGGTCGCGAGCGTGGGCTATATACGTCGAAAGACGGTCCTCCCACGACGGGCTGCAGGTCGCCGAGGGAGCAATAGCCCAATTGTGCAACGAATCCGATGGGCGACGGGCGGCAGGGCTAGCCTCAGGCAAGGGTAATCTACCCTGCGAGCCATGCGACGGGACGGACGAAGAACACCAAAGCCAGGAAGTAGACGTGAGGTCCGACGCTCGTTCGAAGCGGACGTTGTGGCCATACGGTTTCAACTGCACTGATTTTTTTTTTTTGGCAATAATCGGAGAAAATTCTACCAGGGTACAAAAGAAGGAAATCAATCATCTGCTCGCCGGTCTCCTACTAGCAAACGTACAGTAGAGAGTTTGCCGCCCACTGTCTCCAACAAGCAGCCGTCTCGACATCAACAGCCGCGCAAGTGCTGGTACGGTTTGCGCGTCAGCACTCTGCCGCCAGACCAGCGATCACTAATCTGGCGCACGTGACTCCGTGGGCTGCCGCTCCTGCTCGTCCTCCTACAGCTCGTGGCTGCCATCGACATCGCCCGCGCGTCACGCCATATGAGCCTGAGCACGGACAGCAATCGCGTCGTCGCCAGCCCACCCGACGGAAGGTAAGCCAAGTTACGGCCGCGACGACGATGGCGATGGCGAACGCGGGGACGACGAGCGCAAAGACCGCGCAACACGGTGACGAGGATGGAGGCATCCAACGAGGTGACGCGCATCTCCGAGAGCCGCTTCAGCACCAAAAACCCAAAAGCCGTTTCGACCATCGACCGTCGACGGCGATCCGCTCTCCGGACGACCCTGCTTCTGGCAACACGACCTCCGCCTCGCCCAGCAGCCCCAGAGCGACGAACACCGGGTCCGCCAGCGCCACAGTCCACAGTACTTCCACCACGACTGCATTCGGGGTCGAGCTCGTTGCACAGCCACCGCGAGGGGCAAGCAGGGGTCCCGACGGTGGATGCGGGCCCGGGTCGCCGTCTAGCACGCGCGCGCGTGGGCTCTTCGTGGTATGGAAGCGAGGGGTAGAGCGTGGCGAAGTTGCGGTGGATTCTGCGTTGTGTACACGAGTGTACCATCTGTGCCGCGCTTGGGAGACGATTGTCGGACCGTCCTCGTGTCGGAGCAGCCCCCAGAATTGCCTCAGCGCCTTGCGAAGAGGTCGCCCGTCATGCAGAAACGCGCGAAATGGGACGCGTTTGTGGTCTCGACGACATCGGAAGTGCTGGTCCTAGCCCAAGTCGACTCCCACCAAGCGAGGAAACGGCCAACGGACGCACGGCGCGAGCCGCTCGAGTCCCGCGAGGGTCGGGAGCGTTGAAGAGCACGGGGAGCTGCGGTCGAGCATGCCCGAGCAGCAACGCCACCCACCCCCGCAGGGCAACATGGTGCCAGTGCCCTCACGAGCATGATGCTCGTCTCTGCTCCCTGCGACACGACCTCCGCGTGTAAACGATGGCGTATAAACGGGAACGCCAGGCGCGACGGCAACAGCATTCTCGAAGGACGCGGAACGAAAGTGTCTTCGACGACCGCTGCACAGCCACCGCGGACCGGCGCCGCTTCTCGTCGCGAATACGGGCCCGACGCAGCACTGGGGGCGAGCTGGCGCCGATGCGCGGTCGTAGGGAGGTGCAGGGCGTCGTGGACGAGGGGTCTCTGAGACGCCGTGGGTCGTGTCTGTTGTACAAACGAGTGTACAAGCAGGGGGATGTGGTCGTCGGGGTGTGGCCCGGCCATCCTTGTTTCGGAGGTGAGCAAGGGTTGCTCGGATACGTCGCGCGGATGTCGAAGAAGGTCTACGAACGCGCGGAAGAGCAATGGTCTGGACCGCCGCCGTTGCCAGGAAAGGAAGGTCGGTCTCGACATGTGTATTCAGCTCCGCAGCGAGCCAAGACCTCCTGCGCGACGCAGATAAGCGGCGAGATTGGCCGTCGCACGCGCATCCGATGAAGACGGGGAGACGAAGTCGCGGTCGTCCGCAGGTCGACGACCGACACTGTAGCGCCGACACGATGCCTCAGCCTGCTTCCTCGTCCGGCCGGTGTCCATGGCCGTCGACACGACTCGGGCAGGTCGTCGGCGACTCGGCGCAGCATAGTATGTCGCGGAGGAGGACGTTGGACGCGCTGGAGTTGCTCGACAGCAACGCTGCCGCCGTGAGCCCCGTGTCGACAAGACAAGCGTCGTCACCTCGCGAGAGGGACGACAATTCGCAGCAAACGGACAACACGCCGGCAGGCAGATGTGGTTGGTGATTGAGGGAGAGCTTGGTAGATGGCAGAAGGAGGCGGAATGGGAGGTAGGTGCGGGTGATATGGGGGACCAGTGGGGTAGTGGCAATGGCGGCCAATGGGCATCCGTCGGTATCCCGGTGCGGGAACGAAGTGTAGCGGCAGAAGAAGCGCCAGGTCTGGAAAGCGCGAAGACGGGCGTCAGTAAGCATCGAGCGGCGGGAATGCTCCACGCACCGAAGACAATGCCTCCAGCCGCATCCATCCCTCGTTCCACCTCCCTGGCAACGCGCGAGTCGACGTTGGTGGCAATGTCGCCGTACGAGAGGGTCTACAGCGCGGGGATGAACAGGTAAAAGGAAGGGCGGTTACTGTTGCACGCACGAAGAAGGCGTCGTTCGGCGCTTCCGTTGCTCTGGTCTTGCGGCAATAAACGCCTCGCAGGGGAGTCCTATGAGGTTCCAGGTCGGCTTCAGAAGTTGTGAAAAACGGCAGAGACGCACTTTCCGGACTTTGGAGTGCCGTTCTGTCGACGAGCCTAATCTTGACCGTTTCGAGGACGCCGACGAGGACACCTATTCGTCGCCCTGCACCTCAGACGTCGACCTCAATAGGTCGAGAGGAGGACCGTGATGATACGGGGCCTGGTTCGTAGAATGAGCCACGGAGAAGAGGCGTGAATGGATACGCACTTAGGCCGCAGCTCGACCAACCTGTCGGACCAAGGGTCGTTCGGCATTGCTACGGAGACTGCACATCCGAGTCGAGGGCCGCCGTTGAGTTGGGTAGCGTATGTGGCTGCTTGCTCGAGGTCTCCGTCGTCGTTGCTGGCAAGGCGGATTTTGAGGATGAGTCATCGTCACACTCCTTCATGCTCTCAGCGATGTCCAGTGAGATGATTTTGGCCATGCCTAGATTTTGACTACAGTTACATCGTTATCGCCTTGGATATCAGAAACCTATTCCGCCAACGCCAGATTCTTCGTATCCGAGCCTGAGCTTGAATCAAGCAGATTCCTCTCCACCGTTCCTCGAGATTCAAAAGCAGATTGATTCCACTGAATCGGGCTCGCTATCCCTCGCCCAGCGCTATGAGGACTCCGCAACACCAGTGTTTCCCCCCACCCGCACCGAGGTGTTTATCCTCGAGTTAGGGTCCGCGTCCCATATCGTCTGGTGGAAATTGACGATTACGATGATAAGTGTCGGATAGAGCCCAGAAATTTGATCTCCCAGCGCGCCGAGGATGTAGAAAGCGTAGTAGTTGGTGTCGGACTCGGGGAGGAAAAGGACAACTTGAGTGAGCTGGTCCTGTATAAGGAAGCAATTCTAGCTGCGCTCGGAGGAGGGCAAACCAAGAAGAGGCAGTATATACTGCCGGACTCCACGAGCAGCGAAAGCACTCGATCGACCGAGAATCTTGGTGATGACGAGGACATTTGGAGGGTGCGCATCAAGCGGCGGTGTTTCCTAGACTCGGCGGAGTGAGTTCAATCCGACCCGATTAGGTTTGTCTGGCGCGTCAGGACGTACCATGCCTTAATTCCGATCAAGATGGTGCAAGACGCGTTCGTTCCAACAGAGACTGCCCAGGAAATGAGCTCGGCGTTGGGACAAATTGCGCCGCTCCCCGCGACCGTTGAATTTCGACCATAGCCAGAAGTAGTGAGGCAGATTATGTCAGTTATTGTGAATCCTGGAGTACAATGAGCGAATTCGGGACCCAGGTCGAATGCTTACCCAGGGACGCGAGTAAGAACAGTGCCGGAATCGCTATCGCGCGAAGCGATCGCCCGTAGATGGACCAGACGCGCCAGATCACCACGCTGTCTCCAACGATCATCTACACAAAGTTCGTCAGCCCGCAAGAATCGGGAGTTGCTTGAAATCACACATTGAACATGAACAGAGCCTCAACAGGCACAGCAAGTGGCGTAGGCCAGTTATCCATTGCTGTGAGTCTATCCGCAAGCGACATGGTCGTGTTGGAAGGAGTGAGGGTAAGCCGGGTGTACATGAACCAGCCGGAAGCGTTCACGGCCCAGAGGACGAGAGAGGACGAGTAGAGGTAAACAACCACTGCGAGCATGATAAGATGCGTGGCTGATTTCGTGGGCTTGCGACTGCGGAGTGTGGTGTTGAGGACCGTTGAGACTATTACTTATCGGCACTCACTAGATCGAGTATAATGCGAGACCAAAGAACACCGTGTAGATACCTTTGAATACTGGATCAGTCAAAGAAAACATTTTCGAGAGGGACACGCACTCAGACAAAAAGTCTCAAAGATAACTCCAGCAGCATCTTGGATGAGAAACGTTCCGATGCCCGAGAGAAGCAGCCCGTCGGCAACCGAAAGCGGCGATGAGATACTCTCGTTCGCAGTCGACATTGACGCAGCCCGAGAGCGGGGACTGCGAGGTTGTGGCTGGAGGAAGGAAGAGAGGATATTCGTGGTCGCCATTAGGCTCCAGGTTTTGTTTCCTGCGCAAGCCTGAGAGAAAGAATTGGCAGATGTTTGATGCATGGACGGAGACTTCGCAGCCTTCACCCAGCATGCGTTGATCAGCTCCGTTATCGCGCCGAATCAAGTCTTGGACTCAAAACCAGAGAACCGAGAGATGAGCGAGGAATCATGGACTGGCCCTTGACGCAAAGCAAACGAAGATTCCTCAGGCTGGCTGGGGAAAATATAAGTTGTCTAAATTTGCACTTGGGATCGGGAAGACAACAGAACTTTCAAGTTGCGGGACTGCATCAAGCCCATCGCGCAGCTCCCGAACGTGTGAGATACGCAACTCGTCGAGGTTATCCGACTTTGAGTTGTCGAGGTCAAGGACTCGGGTTCTATCCAGGTCTGCCGCCGTCTGCGTTTGAAATTGCGCCTGAATGGAGAAGGGAACGTACCAATTTCTAGGGAGAGGATGATCGTGGGGCAGGAAGTGTGCGACGCGTAGAACGTAGCTGAAGAGAAACCAGAGAACAAGCGGAGATCGTCAGCACGAGGAAGCACATCGAAAAGAAGCACGCACCCCGTCTCGCTCATTCAACGCGTGTGTAATGCTCCGCGTCACAGCTCATCTTCGACCGCACGACCGTCACTGACCGGCTCGCCCTCGGACCAATCGATTCCCGGTGACCAGAAAAGGCAGCAAGCCATGACGGGTGATTCGGAGCCGCGGGGCCGGGCGCCTTCTCGGAGGCTTCTTCGTCACGGTGTCGCTGGATGGAAAGGCCCCATGTTGTATTTTGACAGCGTGCGAACCTCCGAAGCTCGGAGAAGCGCGCCGAAGCGCGCCGAAGGCGCACGAAGATTCTACCCCGCCGACTCAGCGCTCAGTCAGCGCCTCGGGGAGAAAGTACTAGAATATTTAGCACAGTATAAAAGCCTGTCATAATTCGCTCAAATGCATTCCACTATTCTACCATTTACAACACCCCATTGCGAGTCGACGACGTCGAAGGCGCGCCGAAGATACGGCAGCCACTGAGCCACAACGCTGCGGGCTGCGACGGGACGGATGACGAACGCCGAAGGCAAGAAGCGAAAATGACGCGCACCTGCCAATCACCGTGACCTGACAGCCTGAGATCAGATTCAAATTCCGAGTTGAGCGCAAGTTGAGCGACAAGCGGTCTAAGAGAGCACTTGCAGCTGCAAGGTCTCACGTTGACGATGGCCGGCCGGACGTTCGTTCGAAGCGGACGTTGTGCCCTGTTGCTTGACACTGCATTTTTTGCCAGTGGGCCAAATCGAAGGAGAATGCTGCCGTACTCATCTCCCCTGACGGCACCGAAGAAACGAGCAGCATAGGCACTGGCATTTCAAAGTTATCAGACAGCCTTCCTTCTACGAGTATCTGGTTCTGAAACCCCGTTCTCAGTACTTACTTGAGGGTGTTCGTTCGAAGCGGACGCTGCTTCTGACGTCGCACTTGAATTCTTCGAGTTTTTCTTCTTCTTTCTCGAACATCACTTTTTCATGTACTTAACTGTCCTACTATCTGCAGCCAGGAATTCGAAGGAGGGGATGCTAGTGGTATTCTGATGAAGGATACACTGCGAAGCACTGCGAGCTAATACTGTACTAGTAAAGGCTAGACGTTCGTTCGAAGCGGACGCTAGTACTCACAATGATCCGGAAGATTTTTTTTTTTCTTCTGAGGGCAGAGGGAAACCGCTCCTTGATACTGTACCTATAAGTATGCTGGGTTGCTCCCACAGAGTGAGCAGCACACTGGCCGGCGCAGGCATACTGTATAAACACCGCCACCCTGCCTCTCGAGTCTCATCGGAGATTTTGTTCATTAAGTTGTCGTTCGAAGCGGATGCGGCTCCCTGACGAAAGTAGCCGTGACACTCTTTTTTGTCTGAGCTTTGAAGGATATTTTTCATCGTCCCAGCCCAGCTATGGCTGAGAAGGGTTGGATAGTATTACGATACAGGAGGAGTAGGGAGCACAATGAGAGTCAAAAGGGAGGGAGGATACAGCACTGAGTAGTTATTATCTATCGAAACAGCAAGAGGGCGAGCCTGAGGCGAGGTAAGGATACAAGATGGGTTAGATGGGTAGTTCGTGGGGATGTGGATGGACGTGGAAGGTTTCGTTTTGTGTGTGTGGGTGGGAGCGCAGTTGGAGGGGCCGTTGGGGAGGATGCGTAGAAGCAGACGCCGCGGCTCAAGCCCGACGCGTCGACGTCGTCCTTGCGCGCGGACCGAGCATGACGCCGCCGGTCATGACGCGGGTGACGCCGCCTTGGTACTTGTACGCCGTCATCGCCGTCGGCGTCGGGGTGGATGTGGGTGTCTGCATGCCCCGCTTGGAGACAGTCGGGGATGACGACGGGAGGGCACGGACCCGGGACTGCGTCGGGGCGACGACAACGGGGATAGCAGGCAACGGCCGCGGCCGCGGGAGCAAGGGTTCGCCGGGCGCACGACGGGAAGCGCAAAGGGCTTCTGCAGGCCCTTGGGCGAGGCGACGGGGGAGAGGGAGCAGACGGTCGGCGACGAGGAGGCGTCCGACTCGACGTCGGAGAGGTCGCTGCTGTCAGTCCGAGTCCGAGTCCGAGTCCGAGGGGGAGAACAGGGAGGGGATGACGATTCGGCCGGGGAGCGAAGTCTGTACGGTGGCCGTGGGCTTGCGCTGGCGCTGGCGGGATATCCGGACGACGCTCCCCAGGCCCAGGCCCAGGCTGTCCGCGCTCCAGACGTCGACGAACGGACGGGCGCTCCCGAGGCGCGCCTTGACGAAGCCGGGGCCGTAGACGAGGGTGACTTCGTCCACGGCGACGGCGACGTCACCGCCAGTGAGGGCGGCGTACCACGCGCGCCACTCGATGCCTGCGCCGAGGCAGGCTGCGAGGAGCACTGGGGGTGCGTTGGTCGGGGAGAGTGTGAGCAGGCCCGAGTGCGAGGCGGCGCGGGCGAGCGCGGCGTTGAGGATGATTTGCGCGGTGGTGAGCGACGTGGCGGAGGTGACGACGCCGGCGCGCAGGAGGGGCCGGGTGAGGAAGACGACGACGTGCGGGATCGTGCTGGACGTGGACATGGTGTTTGTAGTATCGCGCGGCGATATCTGCGAGGCGGGGTCAGACTGCGAAGCGACGTCGACGACGGGCGGGATGGGCGCACCGAAAAGTCGTCAAAATTCGTGAATAAATGGGTTCTTCCTCCCCGTTGCCGCCTTGGTGCGCTTTATAGAGGCGTCGGGACAATGAGCCCGCCATTAATGCAGCCCTTCATCCGAATGGAGTCGACAATGCGCGGTGGTTGTCGTGCTGGTCGGGTGATGACAAGCATCAGTCGCCTTCTCAATTGTTCCTTCTTCGAGCCCTTGTTCTTTACGCCCTCGCGACAGACGACCAGCGCGACGCGGGCGCCCCTCGATACTTTGTTTTTACGTTCTTCGCGGGTAGCGTGAGTTGTGCATTCCTTGTTTTCGGCATCTTTGCCAGGTAACCCAATTGTAATCCTTGTCTTTGGGAGCATGCGGGTCGTTCTGTTGTAATTCTGAGTTTATAACACGTCGTTTGACGGCTGGGAGGGTCATGGAGGCATAACTAACCCTCATCACGTGTGTGACATAACGCTGACGTAATGCAAGCGATCTTCCTCTCGTCTTCCATCGTCGGTTCCACCAACTGTTCCTCGTTCGGTGCTCGACGAACCGGGTTGGGGCAACCGAGTCGGATGTATACCCAAGCCTCGAACGCATCGCCGCGGCCAGCCCAGTGCGCAGCTAGTCACCGCCAGTGCGAGGCGAGCACGAGCACGAAGAAGAGGGATTGGCAACAGCCTTTAGTGCGACTCTGTTCTCGGTCCCGGCCTCCGAGCGACCCGAGTCGAAAGTGTGGGGATTTAGCCATTAGGCTTTGCATGGTGTTCAAGTTGTTTCGGCTCATGTTTTCGTGGTGAGTTGTGTTCCTTGTTTCGCTGCTGCAGACGGGTATTGGATGACGAGGTCTACAGGAGCGCGCCAACACGGTGACCAAGCCCGCTTCTCGGTCGTTCTCAGGTGAAGCGAGGAAGAAAGACGACGTTCCAGCGCCTTTGTCGTCATTCTCAGGCTGGGCCCGAAACATCGCTCCAGCCTCCATGGCGCGAGCTGCGCTTTCGGGCGTCGGCTCCCGCCGAAACTACTCACCCTCCTTCGTAATGTTCCTAGTCGACCGCCACCATTTTTCGCCAGCATTGCGTGCTGTTTGTACGTCTAGTACGCCCTCGGCTTCGTCGGGGTTGCATCGCTCCCGTGCAGGATTTTTTCCGCGGCGCATTATGCGGACCGACCAGAAAAAAAAAATCCTGCCGACCCTGGGATAAAGCAGTATTAAAGCCTGCGACTTCCTCCACCCGAAGAGAAAACCCACAAACGCAGACGCACTCCAGCCCATGGCCCTCCTCTTCCGCCTCGTCAACGGCGCATTCAACGCCTCCCTCTCAGGGTGGAACTATACCTCGTCGTCTTCCTCGCCTGCCTCCTCCAAAAGCGACCTCACAGTCCCCATCTCGGACACCGACTCCGCCAGCGACGCAGGCTCCGAAAACACCTGCGTCGCCTCCACCGCTGCCTCCCTCGCGGACATCTTCGCCGACACCAAAAGCAGCCACGACGCGGCCACAGCGCTCGCCGCCCTCATCCTCAAATCCGGCGGCGCATGGCCTGCGCGCCCGACGTTCGTCGACTCGTGGCCCGCGGCGCTGCGTCCGTACCACGCGGCGTACGAGGTCGTCGCGCCGCTCTTCCCCGTGCTCGTGTCGTCTACGGACGATGAGGAGAATAGGGCGCGCATCGACGCGATGCGTGCGCGGATTCGGGTCTTGCTCGCCGCCACGGTGGATGTGGATGCGGTTGAGCGCGCGCTTGGGGAGGCGCAGGCGCGGGAGGGATGTTGGGCGGCGTATGATGAGATCCGGATGCATGCTGCGATGCTTGGGTTTTGCGCTTGTGTTTGTTATTTGCGGCATGTCTACCGGTATGCCTTCCTCCATCCATCCTCTCAATACATCTCACTGATTCGTCATCCCGCACACAGATGGGGCGTCTCCCCCGTCGTGCGCGCCGCCCAAATCGAGACCTCCCTCCGCCTCCCGCCCGAACTCGACCGCCCGTGGGCGTTCCTACAGTCTTTCCTCGGGTTCACCTCGCCGGGGGGCAGCCTCTCGAGTTGTTTGTACTTCAACACCACCGGGCCGACGACGAACTATAAGCCGTTTTATACGGCGGTGTATGGGATGCCGGCACTGCATCAGCGGACGGCGGAGTGGGATGCAAGGTTGTTCATCGAGACGGAGGAGCGCGTCAGTGTCTCTTCTTTCTCTTCCCCTCATATGCTTCTTATACGTACGTGTTGATTCTTTGGCAGTCCCTCCCGATGTACCGCCTCCTCGCATCAATCTGCTCCTCCCTCCCCGGCGACCCACCAAGCGCGCTGACACAGCTCAAAGCCGCGAACGCAGCCTTCCAAGCCACGTCGACGTTCTTCTTTGACAACATGAAGGACGCGAATATCTCGCATGCGTATTGGCTGGCGTATTTGCAGGGGTATACCGGGTGGGCGCTCCCCGCTTCGGAGGCTTCGGAGTCTTCGGCTTCGGAGGCTTCGGAGGAGGGTGAGGAAACGGAGGAAGGAGCGGAGGTGATCAGCGGCGTGTCGGGCGGGCAGAGCCTGACGATCCGGACTATGGATGCGTTTTTGAGCATCCGGCCTGCGCCGACGAGGGAGGAGGAGATGTTGCATGTGCCAAAGGCGCAGAGGGATTGGTTGGATGCGTTGCGCGAGGTGGGTGCTCGTTCCCGTCTTCTGTTCCTTTCTTGTGGGATGTGCACTGAGCTGATGACGACGGAGTAGTACGATATCCGCGCCAAGGTCGCCGCATGCATCGAACGCAGCGCGGCCAACGAGAAAGAGCAACAAGTCTGGAAAGACATCGACGCCGAGCTTTCTCGGATGGTGCAAAAACTTCGCGTGAGCCTTCCTCTCTCCGTTCCTTCCCCCTCCATACTGACGGAATGGAGCTCTGGCGCATGGGCCATATGACCCGGATGGTACCGTACGAAGGCGTCCACCGCCCCGAACGCGTGTTCATGACGGCGGGGCGGTCGATCCCGCCGGCTGGCGAGGCGTCGGATGAGGCTGGGATGGTGAAGCATTTGAAGGAGGTGTTGCAGGAGAGGCTGGCGCAGACGATCTGAGTTTGGGGGATTCGTATCCTGGGTAGCTGGTTGGGGATGAGTAACGGGTGTTTTGTTTGTGTAGTGTTGCTTAAAATGCATTGCATGGTTAGGAAACTTTCCTGAATACCATTGCGTGTTTGGAAGGATGCTGGAGTGAGCCGAGAGCAGCCGATCCATCCCGCGACAAGCCGACGTTGACGGAGCATCTGCGGATCAGTCACGTGCCGTCGACCCGAGTTCGATCCCCGTTGGCGCCAAAATATCTCTCGCGATTTATTCGAGATTTCAGTTGCTGCTACATATATCACGACTGTCCATGTGTCTCGAATCCCTGCGGCCTAGGTGGGTAATATTTATGCTTAGCCAATCTGGCAAGCTACAGTACGGTTGCTGAACCGATGCATGAGCGGCAAGAAAAAAAACGAGACTACCGCATAATCTTACCACGCCGTTCGGCCGGCGAGATAAGCGACTCCATATTCGCTGTCGAGGGCCATAGGCTCGACCGAGGACATCCGAGTAATTCCAGGATTTCGCGACTTGTAAACTGGCCACGTCGTGATACGATCGGCTGCGACGCGAGATAACGCTCGGGAGCGCGAACATTAGAACTGGCCTTTTCAGGAACGCTCAAGCGCACCATTAGTTGCTCGGATGTCGAGGTGGGTACCGAAGTAAAAAATGAGGCTTCGATGGTGATCACGGTTTCGAGTAAGTAACGGACGGTTCGCGACTAGCACGGTAGGTTCGAGTTTTGACAGTTGTTAACTCGACTGGTGGCATTTTGGACGGTCTTTACAACGCCTTTGCGAGAGTCCCGAGCAAACTAGGCTCACCATCATCCGCTTGAAACGCCCGAAGCGGGAAGCGGAGGCGTATCCCGGCCCTCAAGGGAGCGCCGAGACCTGACTGGTTGGCCCTTGCAAACTCGCAACACCCTCGCATGCAACATCTTCTTAGTCGGCAGCCCAGCATTTCTGGCTCCTTCATCAGCGCGAGAAACGTTCCAGGCTTTGGACTCAGGTAAGCGAGCCGGGTAGCGTTGAACACAGTTTATATGGACGCACTTCAGGTATAAAAGCAGCCCGAGCTTACCATCCCTCTCCATCGACTCTCGTCCCCCGTCAATGCTCGCTCTCGAGATGCCTCCCGCCAACAACAACGCGCAAAACCAGTGCATCAACACCGCGCTCACGAAGCTGCTCGGCGTCAAGGTCCCCATCGTGCTCGCGCCGATGAGCACCGGCGCCGGCGGGACCCTCGCTGGGCAGATCCACAAGTACGGCGGCTACGGGTTCATCCCTGCGGGCGACGACACCTGCGAGAACCTCAAAAAAGAAGTCCAGCGCTTCAAGGACGTGGTCAAGCCCTCGCCTGCGATCCAAGTGCCCTGCGGTGTCGGCTTCTTGACGTGGTACCTCGAGGCGGGGCATATCGACCTGCTCATCACGGCGCTTGAGTTGAAAGTCCAGGCGGTGCTGTTCACGCATAGCGAGCATATCGACCGTTGGATTTCTTTCGTCCGCGGACACGACCAGGTGAGAAACGCGTTTTTCTTTTTTGGATTCGAGCGGAGGTTTGATGTACGTGTGCGGATGCAGGCTAGCGGGCGCCGCACGCTTATTTTTGTAGCTGTGCATGCGCCCGAGCACGCGAAGGTCGCGGCCGACTTCGGTGCCGATGTCGTCGTTGCGCAGGGTACGTCTGCCTAGATTCAATGGAGCACAATTGACCGAGACAAATAACTTACCCTTCGTTAGGTATCGAAGCGGGCGGCCACGGCGCGAACTATGCTCCCCCGATCCTGGTCCAGCTCACCGCGGTCAAGAACGCCATCCCTGCTCCCGAGGACGGCGGCCCGCTCATCTGCATGACCGGAGGCATCACCACCGGCGCGCACATCGCTGGCTTGCTCGCTGCCGGCGCGCACGGATGCATGCTCGGCACGCGTATGTTGCTTGCCAAGGACAGCTACTGGAGCAAGAGCCAGCGCGAGCTGTTCGTTGCGACCACGGCGAACGATGCGACTATTCGGACGCTCGACTTTGATGTTATGGTTGGCTCGCTTGGGTGGCCTAAGGGTATCGATGGTCGGGCGCTGAAGAACTGTCAGTCGGGCGACCGTGACGTCTTTGCTTGTATTATTCGGCTGACTTTTTTTGGTAGTGACCACGAAGGAGATGGCGGAGGACAAGCCCGTCTACGTCGTCCGAGCCAAGTACGAGACCGCGGCTCGCGAAGGCGATGCGGAGCGTATCGCGACTTGGGCTGGTCTTGGAGTGGTCTTGATCGACAAGCCTGTCGAGACGGCCAAGGTGAGTTTTTACTGCCTTCTTTCGTCGGAGACGTGGGTTTATGTTGTGTGCAGGAAATCATGGACTGCCTGGTCGACGAGTGCATCGATTCGCTGAAGAAGGTCACTCTCTGCATCGAGCCAGCCTGCTAGTGGGAGAGAAGGTGCTGACCGGAGAACTTGCACGGAAAGGTTCATAAGTTCTGGTATAATACTTGTTTTTGGTCGAGAAAAGAAGATTTGGTCGCGAATTGAGAAGATCGGTCGAAGACTCAATGAGATTTGAGCCAGTGCTCGAAGCGTTCATCGGGCAAACCGTTTTCCGATCTTGTAGCGTGTCGTTGATATCCAGGCCGGGACGGACGGCTTTTTGAGGTGGGATCCGAGGAGCAGCTTTGAGAGAAGCGAGGCTGAGCAGCAGGACACAAGGAGTCTCCTTGCAGAGAAGCCCGTATTCGCCGCACATGAGCGCAAGAGGAGAGAGGTTGATCCTTCCGAAAAAGGCAATCGCCCCCTGCTCTCGACCACGACGACGGACGACGACCCGTTTCCACCCTCGGACGATCCGGAGCCTATGCTGCCGATGTCTGGCCTAGCCGCTGTACCGCGTGCCATCTTGTCGGCGACGAAGTAGCCGTTGCCGAGGACATGAACGTCTGCGAGGACAACGACGCCGACTTGCTCTTTCAGAGCCAACTGCGTAGAGGTGGACGCAAAAGTGCGTTCTGCCCGCTCTCCCTGCTATCCTGAGCTAACCTCGTCTATAGCTCGCCGCGCTGGAGTCACTGAAGCCGGTCTCCGTCCCGGGGACGCCAATTGCGCCTGCTATGGGCGGGCCTTCGACCGTGGCTGAGTCCGCCGACATCCCGCGCGCTCGTAGCCACTCCGCGGTACCCGAAGACTACGCGGGCGGTGTTGCTCAGACCGAGAGACATGTCTCGCGGGCAGCATACAACGTTTCCCCACTGGCATTCTTCGGCGGGTGCGGAAGGGGATTTGCTTGGGCGGTGGGTGGCGTCTTGGAGTTGGGATGGAAGGGCCTTGGCTGGGCTATGTCTGCGCAGGCGACGACGGTGTGTCGACCTTGGCTTGCCACTCTGCCCGCACTGACTTTCTGCGCTGCCCAGTTTTCGCTCCAGGCTTCGGCTACAACGTGTCTATCTTCTCATTGTGCTTCCACCACATCCTCACGAACATCCCTCCATCCACATCTCCCCTCGTACCGCTCGCTCCGTCCCCGTATCCACACGTTTGACACATACCTCATACATCGCCTATCTACCGCAACCTCCCTTTCCATCCGCTTCCCTTTCCTTCCTCTCCAACGGTCTCTTTCTCCTTCTCCTCTCGCATTATATACCCTACTGTACACCACTATGCTCCTCGTAATTGTCTTCAAGCCGCCCACCCCTGGACGATACCCAATCCAATCCTCTCTGGACCCTTATCGGTCGCTCACCACAGCCAGCCGCGTCATGCTGGTTGGCCCTACGAGCACTGCGGACGTGCGGGTTCATGGACGAGCACGCGGTTTACTGCACTGCCGCGGCCGCTTTTCCGCGCCGTCGAGGCTATCAGGGTGACGGTCGTCGCGTTTTGCGCGCTTGGCTTCGGGACCGCGAAATCGCAGTGGCGACTTTGGCGACTTTGGCCCTCGTCCTCGAGGCGTGTGCGGATGTTGCCCGATACGCATGGTGTCGCGCTGGAGCAGGCATGTCGGGCCGTCGACGCAAAAACACCAGTTGCACCCATCCACCCGTTCCCTCCAACCCCACCCACACTGCATCTCTCGTCCGACCATCCCCACCTCGTCGCGGTCGCGGTTCCTTGCATACCTTCTGCGGCGGCGGTCGCGTCGCTCTCGGGGAAACCACGCGGGCGACCATTCTCGCAGGCGCATGGGCTATGCGGCTTGAAGCAGCATGGCGAGGTGCTGTCGACGACGAGGGATCCGAGCACCTTGTTACTAGTGGTCTCGTCGTTCGTGCTCGTGTTTCGGCGGTCCAACGCCTGCATGGGAATGGGCTGAGAGCACGGCGATTGTGTGCTGGTCGAGGGACAGGAGCGGCTGCTGGATGGGACGGGTTTTGTGTGTCGCCGCGAGTGGGTTTTTGGCTGCGGCAATCCGTGTCCTGTTGTGCGTCCCGAGATACACGGACGACGTGGGCTCTACCCTTGGTCCGCTGTCTGGGCGGGTTTTGGTCAGAGTACGAGGCACCGACGAGGAGTGGGAGGAGGGAAGAGCGGGGAGGGAACGAGGGTTGCTGATGCGGATGCTGATATCGTTTGGCGCATACCTGGACGGCCATTCCGCATCCTCGCATAACCCTGCGCCACGGTTCACCACTGCTTCGACCCAGAATTCCTCCTCCTTCCTGATCACGTGATCATATCTCGACCACCTCGTCCTCCTCGATTCCGGCCATGTCGGTATCAGCGTCCTGTCCGGATTGCTGTCGTTGTGCCCTTTCGCGCGTCTTGCGAACGGTGTCCGCTTCCTCGTCGCAAATTCGGCTCCGTGATTGGATTGCTTGTCGACGAAAGAGGATGGGGAGGTCTGGTGCGGGACTCGCTGGTGCCGCGCGTAGCATGACTACCGCGTTCGTTATTCTGGGCGCATCTGCAGGCGTCGGTGACGGATGTCGGGCAATGCGCTGGGAGGACGAATCGAGCACCATGCATATGCGCAGCCTTGCGTTTGGCTTGGTGTCCGAGTCGCGACGAGTACTCGAGCAAGTACTGCTGTGGCTCTTGCGCCGATGGGTGCTGTCGGTGTAATGCGGCGCCACGCATGGTGTCGTCGTTGCACCGTCTGTTGGCGAAGTGGCTGAGATACCTCCGGTCGCGTGTGGGTTTTTGCTCCCCGTCCCGGCAAACGTACAAATCGTGCGCCTTGACGTTCTCCGTCCTCGGCACACGAGCTCCGTGTGTTTATGCGACCACGAGAAAGCGGAGACGACGCACCCCCAGCGAACCCCAGAACTCCCGCTCAATCTTCGACCACCCCTCCCGTCGTTCCTTGGCTGGGCAACATAACCCGCGAATGGGCTTGTCTGGGGTTGTGCTCGCTGCCTCTAGCTTGCCAGCTCCCTGCCCTTCCCAGCGACAACCCCTGCCACCGCTCCGATCCATATCCTTCGTCGCCAAAGTCGGAACTGGGCTGGGTGGCTCTCGATCTCGCCGTCCCCTCGACACGTGACCGGCCTCTGGAGGAGGCGACGCCTAGCTCGGGCAGTATCGGTTCAACGGCTTTGAGATTTTGTATACACGTACTGGGAGTAAGCAATGTATCTTACTGTTGGTTAGTGTGCTCGCTGGTGCTCGTGCTTGAGTACCCCTCTCTTCACGTGACCAGTGGCGTTTAAAATTTCCCTTCGTCTGTGTCCAGATCTGCTTCGGGTTGTTTTGGAATCATGAAGCGGGTCGGTATTTTAACGAGCGCAATTCGCATGCCATACAATATCATGTTGAGTGGTGTGGCCGGCAAATGACCGCGATGGATCCTTTTGAACTTGAAGTTGTTCCTGTAACTATTGTGAAAGAGAGACATTGGGACAGCATAGGTCGAGCTAATTACTGCATGCATCGCTTAAGAATTCGAAATGACCAAACGCCCACTGGCAGCCGAGTCGGATGCCAGTGGAGAAGCCAGTCGTTGGAGAGAAAAAGTTCGAAAAAGTAACTCGAAAGTGACTTGGAAGTGCTGGGATGTATACCCTGCGGATCGTGGAGCCTAGCCTATCCAGCGCGGACACGAGACGGACCGTATAATGCCTCAAGACAAATAAGCGCCCATGGCGTCTACCGACTTGATCACGTGGCACCGAGCATTCCGAGCTCCCCGCGCCGAGGCACGCCCGGAATCGCGCTAGGATCACTTCTAGTAGGATATGGCATACGCTCAAGCCGCAAATATTGCGGTTACATGTACATATCGAGGAAATTGAGCTACTTATAGGTACAGGAATGGTGCATGTAAATCGACAAGAGAAGAATTGGAAGTGAGACGATGGCAGTGGACTTAGTAGGTATTGTCCGTGTTGGGCAGTATGGGAGTGGAGGACGGGGAACGAGCTCGCTTGTCCGTGTGTATGGTCGTAAGTAATGCAAGTACGTGGTGACGTGGAAGACGGCGCAGCATGGACATCGCGCATTGCGTCGTTGGTCCGGCGCAAGGACGGGTGTCGCCGTCGCCGTCGCCCCCGGCCCGTCGCGATCGCCAATGGTTCTTCCATCGGCGCTTACCCCAATCTCCGCACCGCCCTCCGAGGGTGTCGTGTCCCAGTAGCTGGTAGCAGGAGTCTGTCCAGGGACGGACAACGCCCTCACGATCGAGTTTCTCCACATGCAGCAGCAGCGCGGACACGTTTTCTCGCCTCGGCATCGCCGTATGTCCCTTGCGGTGGTGGTATCCGGTGGAGATGGGACGAGTATGCTGGCGCGACGTCGAAGGCGGGGACAGAAGGTCGGCCAACAGAATGGTCGACCGACAGCAGGGAGCGGTCAACGAAGTGGACGGCAAAGCCGCTGCTCGTTCGAAGAGAGACAGTGTGTGCTTGGGTGTGGGGTATGGACATGGTGGTCCTTCGTCGACTGGTTGCCCGTCGTCGACCCAGCACTGAGCCGGCCGATATCCACCACGCGCGCCTTCGAGTCCTCACTGGAAAGCCAGCGGCGCAGAGGCACCATTGCCGGACCGTGGACGACTGTGCCAAGACGCCTGCTCCTCTGGGCGCCAGCGGCGAACTCGGTTTGGCCGAGTCGACGGAGCATGCGCGCTCGTGCGGGCACGCGTGGACGTGGCGGAGGTGTGTCGTCAATCGCCAGGAGTAATGGAGAGAACCATGACGGAGCGGACGTGTGGGAGGTGGACGATGCGGGAGATGAATATCGCCGTGTTTTTTCGAAGCCGCGTTTGCGGGAGACACAAGAGGCAGCGCTTGTGTCGCGCTTGTCATCGCGGAGGTGACTTTTGAGGTCGAGGACCATAGCATCTTCAAGCACTGACGATGCGCCTGTAAGTGATATTGATGAGCCGGAAAGTCGGGAGAGAGAGGCGGAAAACGCACCAACTCTGACCACCCCTTCGGAGTGCGGGGACCCTCTGCTTTGCCCCGACGGTGTCTCGGAGAGAGGCTGGGGCTGGCGAATGAGCTGCTGGTAGCGTGAGCTGAGACGCACACAAATGGAACGAGTGCGGGCGTACCGGAACGCTGCTGCCGCCTTCAGCCGCATCCTTTCATGGACCCAGATGGTCCCCAGTCCGCTCACTTGTTGTTCCGACGGCGATTTCGAGATGAGGTCGTCGCACGGTGGTTTGGGTAGGCGTCGAGGTTGCTCGTGGATGCAGTGGGAGGGCAGCATCGAGTTAGAGCAGCCGTCGCCTGGGTCGGGCAGTATACGGCGCAGGTCGTAAGCGCCAACGACGGCCAGAGTCTGCAAGGATACAAAGTCAGCAACACGACGGCGGGTTGAGTAGCTTGAAACGCACCACAATCGGCCTCAACACGAGCTGCGTTATTCTCCCGCCCTTCTATCTCTGGTTGAGCCTCTTCTGAGAGTGGTAGCGGGTATGTTGGTGAGGTAGGTCGACGACATGGAAGAGCGGAGGCAGGCGCGTAACGACTGTCACTGCCAGTGGCCCGGGCTCACTCACGGCTCTCGCCTAACTCTACTCGAAACCTCTATCGCAGGAGGCTCATGCTATCCGCTCCTCCGCGTACAGTGTCGCCCGACTCACCGAGAACATCTCTCGAATCCCAGATGTCCTATTCGGGTTATTAATTATTTCGCTGGCAAGGAACAGTCTGAGCTCCCCCGAATCATGAATGGCGCTGGCACCTTAGACTCGAGGGGAGTTGAAAATTGACAACTGCGAGCCTGCAACGTCAACCCTTATCCCGGCGGCCGTCGTCGGTAATGGGATTGTGGACTGCGGGTTAAAGTCCGTTCGACCCGAGCGCAGGATTCAATTTGAAAACAGTTCTCGTTTTTTTAGCGCCCCACAAGCGCCCCAACCGGTCTGGCACCGGAAACGACTGTAAAATCGCTATGAAGCCGCGCTACCCTTAGAAGAAATGTCAATGTTTTATCAAAGCATAGCAGTTAAAAGCACTGACCACGAAACACATTCGACGACGACGAATGCGCGCGCGGAAAAAGTACACAAACTGCCGCTGCTTATTGTACTAGCACGGAAAATCGCCTGCGAGCAACAGGTCGTCAGCGCACAGCTCTGATTCTGTGCATTCTGCCCACACTCGTGGGCCTATTGGAGATAACCTTTGAGTGCAGAATGTCCGTTCACGACGGGCGACGGCCATGGGCGCTAGTAGACCCTCTCGGGGGAATGTTTTACTTGTTCTTCGCAAGTCAGGGTTCAATGTCTGGGTTTATAGATCCCTCCGACGTCCCTCGACGTTGCTCTCCACATCCCGCAAGCCCCCGACGCTGCAGAAACCCAGCGGCGAATAAGCGCCCGCGGGCGTCTAACCTCTCTAATCACGTGCAGCGACCCATTCCTGCTCTCCCCGCCTCGAGAACCTTACCAATCGGCTTAGAATCACTTCAAGGAACATCGCGCGTACGTATATTCGAGTTCGTAACGAGCGCGGGACATACAGGTGGTGGGTAGTGAGCTCCAGCTACGAGATAAGTATTTAGTGGATACAGTGAATGGTGGGGCCCGTGGGGGTAGTTTCAAGTTGTAGTGTCGTGGTCATAGCGAGCAAAGGCAAAGGTAAAGGCAAAGATCAAGAAGGGGGTCGTAACGCTGGTGAAGCAAGTAGGTAAGTGGGTAGTGTCCGTGAAAGGCGTCGAGCGAAGGTAGGTAAGAGAAGGGAAGGGGACGAGCAAGCTCGTCGCGCGTGAAAAACAGAATGGTAGTGGTAGTGGTAGACGTGTTCGTCGTCGTCGTCGTCGAGCATAACGAGCTCTGAATGAGGAAGGACGCGGAATACGGGGCATAGGTAGACGCCGTTCGTCGCGTCGTTTGCAGGGATGCGTTGATGTGGGTCGTAGTGGGTGGGGTTTTCGTCGTCTTCGGATCGTCGTCTCGATCGTCGTCGTCGTCGCCCATCATCATCGCCGACGCTATACCGAAGTGCGGCTCCGCCCACGAACTCTCGGCGTCTACGCACTACCCCGGGCCGTCGACACCTAACCCGCGGTCAAGTTTCTCGGCATGCGGCAGCGGCGAGTCCAGGCTTTCTCGTCTCGGCATTGCCATCGGTGCATGTTCCTTGCGGTTGTGGTATCCGGAGGAAACGGGAACGAAGATCGCTTGCGCGACGTCGAAGGCGGTGACAGAAGGGTCGACCCGGGCCGACAGCAGGGAGACGGTAGAGATGCAGCCCGTTGGAGGAGAGAGACGGCGTGTGTGGGCCTTCGTCGACTAGTTGCTCCTCGTCCACTCCAGCACTGAGAATGCCAGTATCCACCGCGCCCGCGCCTGCTCTCGAGTTCGGTGCTGCCTGGAAAGCCAGCGGCGCAGAGGGCTCATTGCCGAACGACTGTCCTGGTGCTGTACCAGGCAGCGACGAGCACGGCAGACTCGGCTGGGCGGACCTCTGGAGCAAGCGCGCTTGCGCGGGCATGTGTACATGTCGCAGAGGTGTGTCCGAGGGAGCAGAAATGTAAGCGCGGGGTAGGTGGACGACGTCGGAGGAGGAAGTATGCAGGTGCGTTTCGTCGAAAGAGCGTTCCGCGAGGATACGTGAGACGACTACTGCATCGTGGGGGTGGCTTTTGCGGCTGAGGACGACGCAAACGAGTGCTCTTCAAGCACTGACGACGCGCCAGAGAGGCGGAAAACGCACCGACGTCGTGTCCTCTGACCACTCTTCGGTACGCTGGGACTCTCGAGTGTGGTTTGCCCCCGAATGCGTTTCGGGGCGATGCTGGGACTGGGGAATGCGTTGCTGGTAGGCATCAGCGGCAAGGCCCACAAGTGGAGCGGACGCGGGCGTACCGAAGCGCTGCGCTACGACATTCAGCTGCATCCTGCTATGGAGGAGGATGCACCCGAGCCCGCTTACTTGCTGTTCCGACCGAGGTTTCCGACGGAGCTGGTTTTGGGTAGCGGTCGAAGGTGCTCGTTGGCGCAGTGGGAGGGCAGCATCGTCGTTGTCCGGCAGGTGTCTTCAGCGCCGACAATGGCCCAGACGTGAATCGGCAGGACTAGACCAGAAGGTTAAGCAATACGGACGGCGAGCGCGGGCAACTGGAAACGCACCACGACCGGCCTCGACACGAGCTGCCAGTGTGTTATTCTCCTAGCATTCCATCACCGGTCCAGTATCTCCGGAGCGTGGTAGCGGCCCGGGGCATCTTGGCAAGGTTGGTCGACGAGATGGACATGGAAGAGCGGAGGCAGGAGTGTCACGGCGTCGACACAATCAGGTATCTTTCACCCGAAACCTCTCGTCTACGGCCAACGAGTCTGGTATATCTTGAAATGCCTCACTCATCCGTTAATAACGCTATCAAGAGCTCATTAACGAACGGGCAGATGATGCCTTAACGTGGATTGTAGGCGCGAGATCCGGTTTCTTGGAACCACTGGCAACTTGAATACATATAACGACTGCAAGCCTTCAACCGTTATCGCGGCGGCCGTGGGTAGTATTGAACTGCGAGTCAAGGTCCGTTCGACCTGAGCGCAGGATGTCGGATTGTCCATCATGCACCCCATATTTTTCTCGGCCTTTTCAGGCTACGGACACCCGTTCAAAACTCGCATCATCGGTGGTTCGTCACTGTAAGTTTATTCACGCTGCAACGGCCCAGCTTTTTACGAGCATTACAGTCAAAACTACTCCGACAATGTTCAATGCGAGAGAGATACTTACAAGCTGCGCTATTACTGCGAGCATCTCTGTTACTCAGAGGGAATCCACTTTCAAGTCTAATAAGTTCAATTCAAGTTCCAGCACCAGGCCACCAGCGCACAGTTCTCGTTGTGTGCATGTGGAAGTCCGTTCGTAACGGGCGACGGCCATTAATACGCTCGAGTTCCGGACTTTTTCATACCTAATTTTGCTTAAAAAGTTAATGAAAACCAGGCTTTGTCACCTCTATCGAACCCTCCGACTTGCCTCGACATCGATACCCAAACCAGCAGCACAGAAGCGCTTCAATCCGGCATAGGATCTTCATTGACAAGTTGCAGCGCGTCGTCGACATCGGAGGCTGGGACCGACAATTTTTGAGCCTGAATCCGAGGAACTGAACATACGGCGGCAGGAGACGGAAGCCTGAGCCACAGGTCCAAGAGAGATCGTTGCAGAGAAGCCAGTATTCGCCGCACATGAGCGCAAGAGGAGAGAGGTCGGTGCTTCCCAAAAAGGCAATTGCTCCCTACTCTCGACCGCGATGAGCCACGCCGGCTCGGCTCGTCTCTACTCTCACACACCAGCAATCCGCAGACCATGCTGCCGACGACCATACCATACCGCATGCTGTTCTGTCGCCGCCGACGTCGTGGTCGCCGCTGAGGACTTGAAGTCTGCGAGGGCACCGACGCTCTCTCGGAGCTAGCCCTGTACAAACGCGTGCTACGGTGCGTTGCCCAGTCTCTCGTACCGTGCACAGGGCTGACTTTGGTGAAGGTTAGCCGCGTTGGAAGCGATGGAGACGTTATCGTCCCGCGGACGCCAAATGCGCCAGCTATATGGGCTGGCCGTGGATCTAGGCTGGCTCTCCCGGCTCGCAGCCGCCTAGTGGTACCCGAAGACTACTCGCGCGATGTCGTACGCGCCGAGATTCGTCCCGCGGCCAGCAGACCAGAAGACGTTTCGGGCTGCTTCGGCGGCGTTGCTTACTGAAGGGGTACGGATAACCCTGGCGAGATGGGCGGCATATCGGAGGTTTCGTGGACTCGGTCTGGTGGGGATGGTGTATCTCCGGCTGAGAGAGGAACGTCGGTGCGTCGACCTTGGCTTGCCTCTCTGCCTGCGCTGACTTTGACTTTGGGGGCTATCCCTACAGGCTTGTCCGTCCCGCGACGACGTGTTTATTCTCCGATTCTGCTTCTACTACATCCTCACGAACATTTCCCGGTCCTTGCTTTCCTTCATCTTCGCTTCCCCGTCCACATCCACGTACACATTCCCGGCTTGCTTCGTGTTCCATCTCCCTCACACATCGACGGCCTTTTTGCCTACCTACGTTGCTTGCTTCCCTACAACCTCCCTTTCCTCCACAACATCCCTCTCGTCCACGACATCTACCTCTTCGCACGTTTCATGCCCTGCTACTGTACCCACTATTCCCCACCATAATCCTTGCAATCGTCTTCCTCAGCCGCAACCCACACACGGACGATACCCACCATTATGGACTTCTTATCGTCTCCCTATCGTCGACCGCATGCTGCGAGACGTGCAACTCCAAGGACGACGACGAGCACGCCGTTTACATTTCCGTGGCCGCCTTCTACAATGCCGGGGGCTACCCCGGGCACTACGACATCGCGGTTTTGCCCGCCCCACTTGGGCCGTCGTCGAAACGTGTGCGGATAAAGCGCTCGTCTCGTGCGGAAGCAGGCACGCATCGCTCGTCGTCGACGCAGATGCCCTATTTGCCCACCCACCGTTCCAAGCACACACACACGCAGACACTGCATGCATCTTTCGTCCGACCGTCCTCCGCCTCGTCGCGGCTCGCTGCGTAACTTCGGTGGCCGCGTCGCTCTCGGGAACCAAGCGGGGCCGTTCCTGTCCCGTCGCGCATCCTCGCCAGCGCGTTGTCTGCAAGTTGCTGTCCAGGAGGATGGTCATTCCCGTCCGTCAGCCCCAGCACGCTGGTCCCGTCCTATCGCGCTCCTCGCTCGTGCGCGTCTTGGTGCATGCGCGAACATCGCACCATGCGACGTACGCGATGACGGAGGGCACGGCATTTGTGAATGTTGCTGGTCGGGGAAGGGAAGCGGCGGTTGCTGGATTGCGCGGTGGATTGGCTGTTACCGCCATCGGAAATTTGTGGATCTGCGCGTCATGGGATGGTCGGGACATGTGTGCCTTTGCCCCGTTTGTTTGTTGGGCGGGCTTGGGCTGGAGCGGTGTAGCCGGAGCAGGCGGGATGCCGCGGCAACGAGTGGTGCTGGTACGGCCGCGGTGACGTTGCCCACGGACATCCTCGAGCGTATCCTCGGATCCAATCCAACATCTTCACAACTCCCTGCGACCCGGCCACCGCTGCTCCGGTCCAGAATCCTCGACGCTTTCGTTTCATCACGTGACTCTTCCCTTCCAGTGTCGTCCTCGGAGGCGCCAGCAGCATCCTTCCCGGATTGTGTTCGATGTGCTACTCCGCGTTCCGAACGACTCTTCGCGGCGACGGCTCTTGGCGCGTATGCCTTTGGTGATAGCCCGGCCGACGAGAACAAGACGCTGATGTCGTGCGTCTTGTGTCGGGGACGCCGAAGTCCGAGCAGTCAGGCTGATGGGGCCTGCGTCTGCTCCTCCGGGAGCATGCGCAGCTACTCAGGACGGAGGGTTGCTCGTCCTAGACGAGGACCTGAAGTCATCGGCCCGCCAGCACTCGTTTTTGGGGCTCTGCGAAGTCTCATCCCAGATCCTGGCGTCGAGGTGTTGCTTCCTTTGCTTGACCACCGCTCGGAGGATGGGCTCCCAGGGTCGTTGCGGCGAACACTCGCAGTATGACGTGTCATAACTTGGCGGCTTCCTCGTATGACCATTCTGGTGAGGAGCCGATAGCTAGCTCATGGACTACAGCCCGGTCGCATTCGCTGTTCTATAGTATACCAGTATGTCGTTGCATCTTACTATTGCTTGTATATATACATGGACTGTTTTCACTGGCAACGGGAATTACTAGTACGATAGCGAACGCGAATACCGCGGCGACCTCTCGACAATGGTGATAGCTTTGAAGAAGACGACAGAGTCCTCGTCGAAGTACTTGCGATACGACAGAAAGATGGGCTCAGGGCCCAATTCCCAGCCATCTTCTGTCTTTTCGAACACCACGGTCACGTCTTTGTCTTCGTGTTTGTGGTGAAAGATTGTGACCCCAACGGGAGCGCGTACAACGCTCGTGACGATCATCAGCCCGGTTTCCGCCAAGCTGGGTCGCCTGCGTTTGACATCCTTGTACATCGCCGCCATATGTGGGTCGATGTCCGGCCGTATCGAGTCCTTGAAACACTCGATAGTGCAGCCCTCTGGCATCAGGACTAGAGCGCCGTCCTTGCCTTTGATGACGAAACGCATATCCCTGTGCCGCAATCAGATTCCAAGATGCATTCCCCCACAGGAACACGGACTCGACGCGTTCACCTGTCTGCTCCACGCCTTGCGAGAAGACGCTGACGGTCGGCCCTTTTTCCACCCGTGACGCGAACGGCCTCTCCAACTGGCCTATAGGCGAGTCGCCCATACCTGGGCGGCCGTCATTGTCACCGTAGATATTGTATACGACGCTAAATCTGCCGCCCTCCGGGTAGCCGACGTCGCCTAGCCGAAGGTGCTCCTGCGGAATCAACAAAGCATGGCCGTACCTGCGCGGCGCGAGCAAGAGTGACACGGGGAAAGCGACGTCGTACGGCAAGCCCTGTAGGACTGTGAGCGGACTTCCCGGGCGCGGAGGTCACGCACCGCCAGCGTTGACCCCGGCTGGGGTCTCTGGGGATGGTTGTAATTGTTCGTGGTGTTATTGATGCTTCGACAGTCAGGTAGATTCTATGGCTGGCCGGCTACGCACGTGTTGCCTTCTCCGGTACCTCCTTGCCCGCCGCCGGCGCCGCCGTCGCCGCCCCGACCCCCTAGTCTTGTCCAGCCACGGTGGTATCCGGGAGGAAGGAATTACCTTTCACTTCCATCGGCGAGAGCGACATGAGGGGAGGAGCAGAGGAGCAGACCACGTCGACACCACGTTTCTGTCTTTTACGTTGCCGATCGGCTTCCATTTCCCATGTTACGCTAAAAACACCTAGTACCTTGAAATCCGCTTTCTAGTACTGTACCATTTCGACCACTTGTCCGGCGGGTGTAACGCGTAACATGTCGGACTTAGCTTGCTGCTTGTCCGAATTACCATAAATGGCAATTTGATGCGTGATCCGGCGTTAGCCGGAGCGAAAATTTCCTTTTTTGGCCTGATTCTTGTCAAAATCGGTCTCCGAACGCGTAACGAGGTCCAAATAAGTCTTGTCCGGAGGCGCGTGTAACGCGTAACCGGACTTGTGGTCGAAATGGTACAGTAACAAGCCGTCAGCACACACACATCTTTGGCTGTGTGCATTCTGTCCCTATGCATGGGTCTCATGGCGCGTCGTTTGGGTGCAGAATGTCCGTTCGCGACGGGCGACGGCCATAAGCCCTGCGGTCAAATGAAGTGCAGTGTTTTATTCTTCCGACCTTGAACAAACCCAAAATTACTTCAAGACCAATTTTTGTCGGCTCATATGAGGTCCCTCGACACCATTCTGCACATCCCGCAAGCCCCCGACGCTGCAGAAACCCAGCGCCGGATAAGCGCCCGCGGGCGCCTAACCCGGTCAATCACGTGTCGACATGCTTTCCTCCTCGTCCTGCCTCGAGAACCACACCAATCGGCTTAAAGATGCATCAAGAAACATCGCGCGGCGCGGAAGTATATTCAAGGTCGTCAAAGGCGCGGTACAGACAGATGGTGGGTAGTGAGCTACAGCTACGAGATGTGTAGTGGATACAGTGAGTGGTGGGTGTAGTTTCAAGTTGTAGTGTCGTGGACATAGAGAGCAAAGGCAAAGATCAAGAAGAGGTCGTGGCGTTATAGAAGTAAGGGTCCGTGAAGGCGTCGAGCGAAGGTATGTATATAAGAGGAGGGAAAGAAGGGGACGAGCAAGCTCGTCGTCGTGCGTGAAAAAACGTTGCAAGCAGAGCGGAACAGAGCAGAATCGCTCGTGGTAGTGGTAGTAGTAGTGGACGTGTTTGTCGTCGTCGAGCATAACGGGCTCGGAATGGGAAGGGACGCGGAATACGGGGCATAGATGGATGTCGTTCGTCGCGTCGTTTGCATGGATGTGTGGGTGTGGGTGGGTGTGTGGGGTTTTCGTCGTCTCGTCGTCTCGGTCGTCGTCGCCAATCGTCACCGCCGAGGCTATACCAAGGTGCGGCTCCGCCCACGACCGCCCGTCGTCTCCGCGCTACCCGTCGACGCGGGCCGTTCCCGTTCCCGCATGGACTCCATCGCGAACGACTCCGAGGACGGCGACGGCGCGGGCGACCACGATTGGCGTTCGCGTTCGCGCGCGGGCTCCACCAACGACGAAGCCGTCGTCTGCGCGCCGGCGTACACCGCGGGGTAGGGCCGCGTCGCCCAGCCGAGGTGTAACGGCAACGCGAAGTTGGGCGTTACCGGCGCAGAGTCGTGTCCCGCGGCGGACGGGGAAGACGGCGGGAAGGACGTCGCCGTCGAGGGCGTGTCGATCTCGATCGCGTCGGCAGCCGGGCGCGAGCCGTGCACGTCCATGTAGTAGCTCGGATGCTCGTCCCGCCGACTCGGCTCCTCGAACTTCTCGTCCTCCGGAGGAACGCCCTTCTCGAGGTCGTACACCTCCCCGAGATGCTCGACGAACCGCGAATCGCACCTGCTCCCGTCCACGTCCGGCGAGCCAGCCCCGTCGTAGATGTACCCGTACGTCGCCCGCGTCGAGCCCGAGGCGTACGACGGCGCGCGCTTGAGGTCGGTGAACTCGGTGCTGCTGGGCGACGCGGAGGAGCCGGCGACTTCGGTGAGCGAGCCGGTGCTGTAGAGCGGCAAGGGGAGGGAGATGGAGAGGGCGGAGTGTCGGATGGGAGGGAGTTTGGGCTTGATTGGGGAGGAGGTGACGAAGGATGGGCGGCCTTTGCTCGATGGGGATTTGGTCGTCGACGCGAGGGCAAAGAAGCCCCTGGTCGGGCGCTGGATGCCGACGCGAGCGAGGCACCGCCAGAAGAACGACACGCTGGAGCGGATGGCGACCATGTAGTTCTTGCGCGCCTCGGCAGCAAAACCGAAGAAGAGGAAGAACAGGACCGCGGACAACGGCGCAGCCCATCGTGTGCTCTCCAATCCCGTTGCGAGCAACAGATCCGCCCGCCAGATGAAAGCAGGGTACTGCTCGACGCGACTGTAGTCGAAATGGGTGTCCGCCCAAGAGCGCCACGGACCAAACGGCGTCGCCGTGGCGTTGAGGTAGATGGCGAAGATGCCCAAGGGAGTGGTGATGAGAATGTCGACCGCTGCTAGGGCCATGAGGCGCAGATAGCGAGCGGTCGTGAGGCCGGACGCGTGGCTCGCGTTGGGGGAAAGGAACTGGCTGAATGCAGCGCGTCGGCGGAAGAAGGAGCGGAGGGAGAGGACGCCATAACACGCGGAGATGCAGCCGATGAGCGGCGGCCACATAAGGGTGATGAAATAGACGGGGAGCATATTGACGAGGGCCGTCTGAGGACCAATCTGCCTCAAAGAGGTTGTAGCGATGGCCTTGGACGATGTACTCTGTGGTATGTTGTTAGAAAAGCAAGGAGAATAGTCCACGGCGACGCACGAAGAGACAGGTAAACGAGCGGAAAGGCGACGCAGATGAGAGAGTCCACAATCGCAGCCCGGCGCTTCTGAGGACTCCGGTTAGCGATGGTACGGAATGAGGATCGAATAACTGACTTCGCGGGGTGTAATGCTGACGGATTCTACTTTCGAGATCTGGTAGAGGCGGCGGTTGATACAGAGGGACGCTGCCGGGAGCCCAACCGAGACCGCCATTGTGATTCGGATAGCTGCGGGGCGTGTAAGAGCTACGGAGGATACCGGAACGGAGCAAGCACGCACAGATGTCGCACCAAACGGGCGCCTTGTTAAGGACGTCGTTTGCCCAAACCACGGAGTTGACGAACTGGTTGAGGCAGGCGAGCGCGGACCACATGATGTAGAAACAGGTGCCCGAGTTCCAGGCATGGAGGTGCCATGGAAGGGGAATGAGGACCATGACGAAGCCGAGGAAGGAGCATGCGGAGAAGAGCGGGGTTGGGTCGAACATGGGCAAGTCGTTAGGGAGGCGTTAGCGGGGGCAGCGGGGGAAGGGACGGTGTGGGAAGGACGAAGGGGTTAGGCCGACGACAGCCACTGTGCGCCATCTTAACGGATGGTGGACAAAGGTCCTTTGCGCTGGCACAATGTGTCACGCACAATGCGTTATGCGTGTGACACATGTGACACTTCCTGATTAGGCGATCAATGACTTTCCCATATCCCGCGCGTTCGTACGCGACGTCTTGCTTCATGGACGAGTGTCGGTGGATAATATCAGCAGCCCGCCATTATCGGGCGTCGCTTCACTCTGCCCCAATATTAATGTGCTCCGAGTCCTAGGACTCCGAGTCACTGGCACAACGTGAGTTTCAAGTTGCGTGTGTGTCAATGCTTTCTCTGATAACTCAACTTGAAATGTCGTAGGTGCCGTAGTGCTCTGCGCGTAGCCGCCGTAGCGTACTGTAACTCTCAGAAATTTACACCGAAGATATTCACTATTGTTCGACTTCGCTTCCAGCGAAGCTTGAACTTTTGGAACCAATGATACCGTGACAAGCCGGAACTTGAATGCAGCATGCGGATGAAAACACGAAGGTAGCATATCGATACAGTAGCGTGGTATACATATGTAGGGAAGCTGCTCAGCAGCTGCGGTATCCGGAGGGCGCGCGGCGCGGAGATGAGTCGAGACAGCTCGGGCTGCGTCGAGAGGTAATCGGGACTGAACTTGAAGGGAAGATTCAATTGGCCGCACACGAAACGAAACAACGTAGAACGCACTTTATGCGACGACGCAGACCATCGAGCCTTGTCCGCCAGTGATTTCTTCGGCGTCGACGGGTGACCCGGGCATGGTTTCGCTTGCCGCCGGCGTCGCGTCGCCGTCCAAGGTGGTGGTTGGGGATGATAGAGCTGAAAGGGGTAGGAAGGTGTCCATGGCGTCCTGGATTAAGAGAGGGAGCGTGGTTGTGTGCAGTTCGATGCGAGGATTCGTCCCGTTCTCAGGTTACTTATATACGAGAACAATGGCAATCAAACGCATAATGCAATGCCACTGTCGCGAAGTCCGTCAGTTCTCGATGCGACACTGGCATACTTTTATTACGACGGACCATGGCAAGCCTGAGCCACCTCAGGCTCTCTCTCTCTCCGAGTCGGATAAAACCAGTATTCAGCAGCTGGTTATTCCCGAATGAGAGCGTCGGTTCTTGACGATTTGACCGAGCCGACGTTCCGGGTGTCAAGAACAATGGACTAGGATGATGAAGACAATGCCGCTGCTTTATTCCTGATTCGGTGGTCAATGCAAAGTGATCTCTGAGTGCGAACGATACCGACATCACGAGAACAATGCGGCCCTTCGGTCATACCGAGCGCCATTGTCTTCGCTCTTTTAAGCGGCGTGAGCTGCATCTCGACCTCAACCGCGCCTACCTGTCCCCCCTGTGACAACATCCTTCCCTTCACCATACGCTCACTACCCAATGGACGCTTTCGAGACCAAAGTCTTTCTGCCCACTGCCTCTGCTACCAGCGACGTCGCCTGTGTCGCGGCTTGGCCTCCCGCGGACGCCACCCCGACCGAAGCTCCTGTGAACGAAGAGGCGATCGGAGCCAGCGACGTGGGGGCTTTCTGTGTCGTCGCTTGAGCCTAGTGCGTTCAAGTCCATCGTTCGTTGGTTCCGCACTTACTTTGTTTTCAGTTGCTCGCGTCGAACTTAGCACTTCAAGCCACCACGATCTTTCTGCGCTACCCTCTGCCCCGTCCACAGTTTTCGTCGCATGCTTCGCTAATTCGTGAGTCCGCAGTCTGCGTTATCTGCCAGGGGAGTTGACCCGACGTTCAGGCAGACATACCACGCACATTATCCCCGGGGCTTTGATAGCTCACGGTCGAGCATATACCCATGTCTTGCGCCCACTCGTTCCGTTTATGTCCCCCAGTCGTCTACGCCGTATCAGAACTAGTTTTTTTTCGAGCCGCCCACATGTATCGAATGCCCCACGTACCGCTCTTGCTCAATCTATCATCGGTTCCCTCACAAGTATCTCGCAACATAAGCCGGAGGGGTCTGCGGGCCAGAACGCAATGGGGTTCTCGCCGGAGACGATGCCCGGACTGAGCATGTACTCGAGTTTGAAAAGCTCGCCAGCCGGTAGACGCTTGGTCGCAGACAAGGAGCGTGCGAGGTTATCCCGACATGGTTGTAGGCAAACCCGACGCCGTTGCAGCGGTGACATGGTCGTTTCTGCCAAGGGATGGTCGGTGACGTGATTACTCTTCCTTCCTCCGACCACCGACCCTCACCCGACTGCGCCCTCGTCTGTCGGATCGTCCTTCGAATTCGGACTGCGTAACCCCGGGCTTCCGACTCCCTCACGCGGAGCCGACGTGCCGACGGCGAGCATCTACCAGAAATGGCGGACAATGGGTTTTACGCCTCTTCCGGATTACGCTGCCTTGTCTGGGCTTGCCATTGTGTGAAGGCATAAAGGGCGCTGGCGCACGAAGCAATTCGACTCCTCGCGTACACCTGCGGAATCGCTTCACCACTGTCTTCGTGCCCTTCGAAGCTCAGCTCCGCGACACCCTCCCCTCGCAATGGACACCTTCTCCCCACTCGAACTCGCTTGGTTCACCGCCGAATCCAGCTCGACAGCCGAAGCCTTGCTCCCTGGCGCGGACGCTTGCCCAGCAGACCTGCCTATTGACCAACCCGTCAACGAAGAGCAGCCTGGCACTGGCGACGTTGGCGCATACTGTGTCGTCGCCTGAGGTGCGTATCGTTGCTCCTCACCGTCGGCTATTGTCCTCTGAGCTGCTTATCAGTCGCTCCCTGCCCGCGACCCACCGATTTCACCTCTCTTGGTCCTTCGAAATCCATTTCGTGCGTCGATCCTCCTGCCGTCCAAGCGCTGTTTGCTGACGTCCCTGCCAGGCGTACGCTCTTGTGCCGCTACTTCGATAGTACGCGACCCGCTCCAATACCCGCGTATCTGCGTCCGCTCCCTCTCCTTCTCTCTCTTCTGAATATGCAATGCGTTCCGGTCTCTGGCTCTCTGTATCACACCTACATGTCGCTGTATCGCTATGCCCTCGTTTGTACATGTCGACTACCCGAATGGAATTATCGCAATACGACTCCTCTGCAAGCCTGAGTCCACCACATACGTGCTTGAGAGCCTGATCATCGCGCGTTACGCTTTCTCTTTCGCACCACGATGACCTCAAGCAACACCAAGAGCGACAATCGCTGCTCGCATCGATGAACGGACACCCACCGGCGAGTGGCGGAAAGAGGCCGGGGCTGGGGGCAAAGGAATGCCGAGGGCAGGAAAGGGTGCGTCTCCCGGCTTTCGTCTGCTTCGATTGTCAGCCTGACCCAGAAACGCCAGCTTGTGGTCTTTCGAGTCAACGAGGGTCTTTCTGCGAGCCACGCCGGCTTCCAGCGCAGCGCATTGCCGGCGTTGGTATCGTCGAGGACGAGCTTTTTGCTGGGACGAGTTTTTCGCTCGTCGTCCTTCTTGGCCGACTTCGGTGACGAATCGGGGCGCTCAGACTGCCGAGACGCTGGCTCCGTGCTCCTCATCTTCGGAGCCAACTCTGTTACTGTGCGTCGCCGTCGGCCGCCATCTCGTCGCTCTGACGCTCTCTTTTCAGCATCCACCGGCGCTCTTGCTGTCCAGAGCATCATTACCGGACAGGCTTCCTGCCTGCTGCCGTTGGGCGCTACCTCCAGGAACAACTGCGTCGTCCACCCGAGTCCAGTCTCCGACTTATTGCGTCGAGATGTACCAAAGCGCCGAATGCATCGCGCTCCGGTCAACCTCTTGCGCAACCGGGACCAGCAACGAGATGGGTCGTCGCGCGCGCATACGCTGGAGGCAAGTCGCAGCCGCCTGCGAGGCACGAGGCACTACAATCGGGAACGACGCGCATCTATGCATGGCGGGGGTACCCAGGTTTTTGGGCTCGTCGGTGGGCGAAGCCCTTGCTGTTCCACGCTTTTCCGTACCCTCTCCGACATCTTCGCAACGTATCCAGCCGTATTTCCGAGCGAGGATTACCACGACAAGCCCCGACAACCCTTACCCCCTGCTTGTGCCCTCGTTGGTGCAACAGCTACGAACCACGTCGCCTCAGACACCCTCCCCGCGATACTCCGCACCTCCCTGCAACCGCGCGTTGACGCCAGCCCGCCCCGAAAGCCGCTTCTGGCTCGTATTCGCGACAAGAGGTGGTGCAGGTCCGTGGTGGCTGTGCAGCATCACGAAGAAGAGCATGTCGTTTCGCTCTAGTCGAGCACTTTGTGGCGGTCGCAGTCAGCGTTCCTGCTCATGCCCCATCGTTTGCGTGCGCGGGTTGTGTCCTGGGATATGCAGGTGGGAGGCAGCCGTCGGCAGCGCTCGTGGAGGGTACTGCGACTGGTGCCGTTGGTGCACAGGCGTGCTTTACTGCTGCTGCTCCGCCTCCTGCCTCTCTCTCTCCGATCTGTGCGGGAGTAAGGTGGATCGGCTGCTCGTCCGTGTGTTCCGCAGTTCGGGGAGGACGACTCATCTGCGGCGTCGTTGCGACTTCGGACCCACCCCGTTTGGCGCGTTGACCCCTTTGCCGGTACACCTCCGCCAGAAAGATCGGACAAACCGCAGCCGAGCTTCATGTCGTTGTGTCGGACGAAGGCTGTTCAGTGCGGATCGAGGCGGCGGAGAGGGCGAAGGGATGGGCCCACAGGATCCGTCTTGGGACAAAAACACCTTGTAAAGGCGCGTGGAGCGGCTTTTGTCGGGCCTACTCGTCCTCGGGATGGGACGTCGCTGTGGTACCCCGCTATGCATCCCGGGGAGGCGCTCTCCGTCGTTCCACCGGAGCTGTGGTTGGCATCTGTGCGGGCGCGAGGGAGAGAAGGCCAATGGGTGCGCATAATCGTGAACGGGCGAGTTGGCGGTGGGCGCAAGTTCAGCCAAGCTTGCTGGCGTCATTTGTATGTTTCCGCCCCCACGCAGGGTCTGCATGAGTTCTGTCGTATTCTTGTTCCGTTTTCGCATACCTCGCCGTTCTTATGTCGCTTTACGCACCCGGGCCTTGACGACTCTTACCTACATTCTTCCGTTCTCAGGCTGCAGATATATCATACTGTATACCATTTCTTCGCTGTCATATCTTCCATACGAGCACCTTCTACAATACCACTACCGGCATTTGGGCCAAATCTCGAGGAGGAGGGGAGAATCTTGGAGGCACGTGACCCGCGCTTATTGTTTTGGAGGAATAGAACGGTGCTCGCCATTGCTCCATTTGCTCTGGAAGCTTGTCCATTCCTCGTCGCTTTGATTTCTTGCAGAAATGACCTCATTTGCCTGATACTGTACTAAAAAGACCTTAAGTTCCCGTTACGCGTTACATCCAAAAAAAAGTCCTCGGATTAATTCACTAAAAATCAAAAGAAAATTTATCGGCCATCTCGGAGACGAAAAATTCAAAAAGAGGGAACTTAAGGTCTTTTTAGTACAGTAAGTTGGGAATCTTTGTATGAAAAAAAAGTAGCCTTCAGCGTAGACTGATACAGTACAGTATGCCGCGGTAGATCTTCCTTACAATCCACTCTCATCCGTACCCTACTTTGCGACTCCAAGACCCCAATACCTAGAAAAATGCGAAGGTTTTGAGGGATACCCGGGAAGGCGAGTATCCCAATTCCCGGCCAGCCGCCAAAACCAGACGGCTGCATTGCAGGCAGGGGAGAACGTCGAGAGGTTGCCACAGTACTATTGGTATGAAGACAGAAAGAGTTGCTGTGAAGGAGTGGTGTGCTGTTGTAGGAGCAGGACAAACCGATACCCACGATGATGTCCCGCGCCCACTCCTTTCAACGCGTCCTTACGATCCTCACCTATTTTCTCCTCACTATATGGGAACGAATCCGCTCCGCCTATACCTGTATCATGCTTAGCTCCATCGCCTTGTATCGAACAGCGCCTCACGTACCTGTTACTACCACTCTCGCTCGGCTTGAATTTATACGTCTCTTTCACCTCGCGTTGCGTACGATCACTGGCTTCGCCGTCTGGTACCTTTTCGGTAAGCGCTCGCAGCATTGTTGTCGCGGATCTTCTCTGCTTGCGCTCGGGACAACGCCGACAAAAAAATTGAAAGCGTCCAACGTTAAGCTAAAAGCCGCTGCCCGGCGCGAACCTGGCCGTCCGAAGGGTGGCTCATATTTATAATTTTCGGACCGTGCGTATCCTCGTCAAGAGTTGCGCGAGCGACTTCCAGTCGGGAAAAACATTCTCTATTCCTCGCACCCGTGGCGACAAAGCCGTTTGGAGCAAAAGACACTTGCGAATGGATAACGTGAAGAAGACATCGAATTGCTAGTGGAAGATCCGGGGCGAAAGCTCGAGATTGGCGATGTCGTCTTTGGTGCGGGGAAGATCAGCAAGATATATTCGGATTCGAAGAGGTTGCGGCGATATTGCCGGTCTTTCGCGCGAATGCGGCGCCAGTGTCGGGACTCGGCTCGCTCGAGCAGAAAATAGCATTGTTCCGAAAGTGAAGGCGATCCGTCGGCAAGGTAGGATGCTCGAGCATTCTCGAGGATTATGGAAGAAGCAAGAGGATTCCGGGTTGTATGAGACCACTTTCCGCGTTTGCAGCGGCGCGACTGGTGCAGAACAGGGCTTGGAAAGTCGGGATGCTGGCAATATCTCGTCGAGACGACAACACTGCGGGTTACTCCAGGCACGGCTGTCGCTGGCTCGAGACGACGTCGTAAAACGCGCCGAAGGCTGAGGTTGTAGTGGTGTAGTGGTCGTTTCGGACGAGAGAGCGGATGATCACGAGGGCCCCCACTCTCTTGCTTCTCAACCACGATGACGGCCTCGCTCTACTCGAATTTGCCCACTGCTGCCTCGACTGGGTGTCCGTGCCGGACAGGGTGCAACTGCTAGGCATGCGCAGGGCTCAGAAAATACATACAAGGTGCGTTTCCGCCACTCTGTATCGACTAGCCCGCTCAGCTTCGCGCTGACTGTCGTCGATAGCGTCAACGCCAGCAGCGGCATGTCCTGTATACTGCACCGGGCATGCGCTCTCCGAGGATACGAGAGGAGGCTCATGAGCTTGCTCGGTGCGCCATTCGTTTGGGCCTTGTGCTAGCCAGTATCGTGGCGCTGACCCGTCCACCGCAGCTGCGTCTGCCCTGGTTGTTGCTTCAACCACCCCAGTCCTGCATGCTCCAACGCTGCTGCGAGTACGACGCGGTCACTGTTCGTCTTCCGTCTTCCCAATATGAGAATGCCGCCGGACAGAAGGCATAGAAACGGCGTCCTTTCGCACCCTCGGTGCGTGCTAGTCGCCTCCACTGCGTTGTCGTCACTAACGCAGGTTGCCAGCTCACCGAATACACGCACGAGGCGTGGCTTCCGTCTCCAGCGTCGGCCTCGCTGTCGTCGCCAAGGGTCATTCGCACCCTATGACGCCACGGCTGCCCGAGACCATCCCCACAAGCGACCATTTCCCACCATCGCCCACCGCATCTCATGCCCATGGCCGGCGTTGGCGTCCCGAGCTTATTCATGGCCCTGCCGCACTCACGGAAGGCGGCCGCAAACCCTCAAACCCCCACTGTTTCTGCTTGCCGGCGTGTCGTCCTTGCGCGGCGAACAACCAAGCAGCCTCTCCGACATGCCCTACCGCGCCTACGGCGGGTCGTGCTACGATGGGTCGTGTCGACGGCGGTGGACACTGGGCGACGAAGCAGTCCCGCTATCCGGATTGGCGATACAGCGCCGTGTTTGTCTTGAACCTGGCGGACGGCTGCGACTTCGCATCCGATCCTCTCCTCGGACACGCGCGCGACGGTTAACACACGTCGTTTGTCCGGATCCCGTATGAGGTCTTCGCTGGAGCCATTCGTCAGGTCCAGCTTTCAGGGGCTCGCCAGTGGGCGCAGCCCTTGCTGTTATACACCTTCCCGGACATCCATCGACGTCCTCCCGCCGTATCCGAGCCCCCTTGACGCACTTCCGAACGGAGGACGACCACAACAAACACCGAGGACCATGTTGCCTTGCTCGTACACTTGTTTGTACAGCAGGTACGACCGACGGCGCCTCACGGACACATCGTCACCATAACCCGCACCTCCATGCCGCCGCGCGTCGACGCCTACTCGCCCCGAGTGCCGCGTCGTGCTCGTATTTGCGACAGGAAGTGGCCGCGGTGGCTGTGCAGCCTCCCGTCGATGACCTCCTCGTTTCGCGCCGCTCAAGCACTGTGGTGCGGTCTCGGCCGGCGTTCCTACTCGTGTGCCGTGCTCTGCATGCGCAGGTTGTGTCGCGGGAAGTGAAGGCGGACACGACGCCCGTCGACGGCGCTCGTGTGCTGGGCCGGATGACACCGTCTGGATGGCGGCGTTGCTGCTCGGGCGTTCTCGACCACGTTTCCTCGGCGCTCCTTGGCGCTTTCGACCTTTGCGAGCAACGGGCGGTTGGATCTACGCTGGGACGATTCGGCAATCGTCCGTGGTCCTTTGCATGGCTTTTTGCAGTAATGTGCAAGACGGATATGGCTCGAAACGCCCCAGAAACCTCGCCGCCTCGTGCCCCTCAGCTGCACGCTACGAAGAGCCGACGCGCGTGTGTGCTAGACGGCGACCCGGGCTGGCGTTCACGGTCGGGAGCTACTCGCCCTTGCGGTGGCTGTGCAAACAAGCGCGACAGCGAGGTGTTGCTGGCGGGCGCTGCGATGGCCGTGGCCCTGGCGGACGGGGTGTTTCTCGTTCTGTGGTCGTTGCGCAAGGCGGAGGTTGGGTTGTTGGAGGCAGCGTCGTCCGGAGGACGGATTGTGGTCGACGATTGGAGACCACTGCTTGGTTCGGCGTCAATGAAGCAACCTTCGACTTCGACGATCCGAGTCGTGTACGCGTGTCGCCGCCCTCATTCGATTC
Source organism: Mycena chlorophos (assembly GCA_014461115.1). Lineage (NCBI taxonomy): Eukaryota > Fungi > Basidiomycota > Agaricomycetes > Agaricales > Mycenaceae > Mycena > Mycena chlorophos. The sequence goes on along the minus strand of JACAZE010000002.1, from coordinate 45,396 downwards.
CTACTCATCACCGCGCCTTCGGCGTTCCTCGCCTTCCCCACTTTCCCCATCCGAGTCCTCGATCCTTGGACCGTCCCCGCCGTAACTTGGCGTAACTACCGCCAAGGAGGCTGATCGCGACGCGCTTGTTCATCCGGCCCAAGCCCAACTGGCGGGAAGAGCGGGACTGGTGGGCGGTGGCCACGATGCGTGCGGGCCGACGAGCAGGAGCATGGGCCTCGGCAAATCGTGTGATCCTGATCTGCGGCGACAATCGCTCTTGCTCTTGCTCGTGGAAAGTCCTCGAGTGAGGACTAGCCGGGCTCGTGCTTGCTCGAGCGCCGTGCCGCACCTCGCGACGTTGACGGCCGCTATTCCGACATATTTGTTTTCACCTTCCGCTCATGGTGATTTCCTTTAAATTTACTTTCGGTGCGACGCACCTTCATGGACGATTTATTCCATATACTGTACAATACCTCTCTTCTCAAGTCTCCGTCTGTAACGACAGCCAATCCACGTACATCTCCTGTTAAATTCCTTCTCTTATCCACTTATTTCCTGCACAGCTTGGTCCGCAATTTCCTCCTTTTGCCCCCCACCGTGTTCTTTTCTTTTTGAATCCACAGGGGACGCATGGCGTTGGTGATGTTGGCTTGACGGGCCCGGGCAAGCACAGGTGGTGTATCTCTGTGCTGCTTCGACCCCCAATATTTGTCTTGATAAGACTACAGAAGGGCTCCCTCGCATTCCAGTCCATTGGCCCCCCCCCATTGTTCCGGCTGCATACTGTGTTTTCATCGCCGTCCGCGAGCAACCAGTACATCATTCCGTGCTCCGCATTTCAGACTTCAAATAGTCCAGAACGCGTATCGCCCTTGCTCCGCTGGGTTTGATGCACTCCCGCAAGGTTTTCAAGGCTGAGCTTGTACAGTTATGGTACCGCTATCAAAATGTAGGAAACTTGAAATGGCGGAAACTCCTCTCAGGCTGTTTCGTGTGCTGGATCCCGTAGTGTTCAACGCCTACGACGCCGCCTCAGCGAGATAACGCAGCAAATCAACGTATCCCGGTCGAAGGCGCCACTCGGCCGTCACCCGTCGAGCTTCGACGATCTTCTTCGAAAGCCCATATATCACACATCTGCCAATTCTGTATTTGGACCATACCACTGTATCTGGAGCTCAGCCACGGTGGCGCTCCCCGGTATCCCTCTTCCTTTCTCCAGCTACCACTTCGCGCCGCTCGCGGGCCCTCTTCTGCATCGATGTCGACTACAAACGACAGCATTTCAGAGCCGCTTTCCGCCTCCGATGGGCTCTTCCTCTCAGAAATCGGAACATTGCTCATTCAAGATGCGGTGGGAGTTGTCCTAGTCACGTTTTGTATGAGTGCGTGTGCAGTTTGAGCTTATTTTCTGTAGACTGATATCCAAATTTGAAGGTATCAACACAGTGTTCTTTGGCCTCGCATTATATTCGATCTGGTGAGAGAAGAACTCAAGCCTTTGGTCTGAACAGAACTCCTCGCAGCCGCAAACCCGCGAAATCAGCCATTACTTGCGTCATTCTCGCCGTGGTTCGTCTGCCTGTACGCGACCTCTTTCACCCTCTGGGCCCTGAACGCTTCCGACTAGTTTGTGTTTACGCAATTGCACGGGCTTTGCTCGTCCCTTCCGACGCGACCATGTCGCTCGCGGACAGAAATACGGCAGCGAACGGCGAATAACGTGTCCGAGCCACTTGTTGTACCCGAAGAGGCTCTCTTCATGTTTAATGTCCGTCCATCTCAGGCAATTTCCCGCGAGCTCACGAACTTTGTGCAGATGATCGTTCGAGACAGCGTGGTGATATGGCGCGTCTGGTCGATATACGGGAGATCTCTTCGGGCAATAGCGATCCCAGCGCTCTTCTTACTCGTTTCGCTGGGTACGGCTCTTATCCATTGATCGTAGCTTCAGGATTCGCTCATCGGAGGCTCAGGCTTCGCAATTACGGACACCGTCTGCCTCACTAGGTCCGGCTATGCTGCAAGTTCCACCATCGCTGGAAGCGGCGCGATTTGTCCAAACGCCAAGCTCACTTCATGGGCCGCCGTCTTGCACTCTCTTGATTGGAATTAAGGCGTGGTACGTCCTCCGGCACCGAATGAATTTCAAAACTCAATCGAGTCCAGGAAACACCGCCGCTTGATGCGCACTTTGGCAGCCTCATCGTCATCAAGATTCTGGGTCGATCGAGTGCTCTCGCTGCTCGTAGAGTCAGGCAGTATATATTGCGCCTTCTGGGTTTGCTGTCATCTCGGCGCCTCGTGATTTGCATGCTCACACAAGACTACTCAGCTCACGCAGGTTGTCCTTTTCATCCCTACCACCAACAACTACGTTTTCTACATCTTTAGCGCGCTGGGCGATCAAATCTCCGGGCTCTAAGTATCCGACACTGATCATCGTCATCGTCAACTTCCACCAAACGATATGGGACGCGGACTCTGATTCGAGGATTGACGCTTCGGCAACTGGAACATTGTTGGCTAGGAGCCCCCAGGACTATGGCGGTGCGCGAGGGATGGCGAGTGCGATTCGCTGGAATCATTCCACTTTCGAGTCGTCTAGAGGAACGGAGAGTTATATGCTAGATTCGGGTACGGATATGAAAAGTCTTCCAGTGGCGTTGGCGGAATAACAGCCGCGAGCACCCACTAACATCGGCTACACTTTACAGTACTGTGCAAAATAACCTGTACCATGCTTAGCTCCGTCGCCTTCAAGTTGTATCGAACAGCGCCTCACGTCCCTGTTACCTCTCTCGCTCGCCTTGAATGTATATGTCTCTCTCACATCGCGTTGTGCACAATTACTGGTTTCGCCGTCTGGTGCCTTTTCGGTGGACGCTCGTAGTATTCTTGTCGTGGATCCTTCGCTCCCACCCAAAAATTTAAAAGCGTCCGACGTGGAACAAAGCTTTTCAAGCCGCTGCTCGGAGCGAACCTGGCCGTCCGAAAGTTGACGCACATAAACTTAATTTTCGGATCGTGCGTATACTCGTCGAGAGTTGCGCGAGCGACTTCTAGTTGGGGAAGAAGCATTCGCCGTTACTCAAACCCCACCCGTGCCAACAAAGCCGTTTGAAGCGAAAGACTCTTGCGATTGGATAAGAAGAAATCGAATTGCCAGTGGAAGACCTGGGGCGAAAGCTCGAGATTGGCGACGTCGTCATTGGTGCGCGGAGAATCAGAGGTGTTATTGAGGATGCGGATGCGGATGTGAAGGGGTTGAGGCGATTTTGCCAGTCTTCCGCGCGATGCAGCGCCAGCGCCAGCTCAGTCCAGATCGCAGGATTATTTTGCGAAGGTGAAGTGGCCGAGTCGGAAATGAAGTATACTTGAGCATTCTCGAGGATTATGGAAGAAGCAAGAGGATTCCGGGTTGTATGAGACCACTTTCCGCGTTTGCAGCGGCGCGACTGGCGCAGAACAGGGGCTTGCAAGTTCGGGTTGCTGGCGATATCTCGTTCAGACGACGATAAGGTCGATTATTCCAAGTTCGACGGTCGCTGGGTCGGGAGATGGCGTAAAGTTTCTCGAAGGGTGAGTTTGTGGTGGTCGTTTTGGATGAGAGAGTGAATGATCACGAGGGCCCAACCGTGACTCTTTTGCTTCTCGACCACGATGACGGCGCCGGTCTACCCCAATACGCACACCATGGCCTCAACTGGGTTCTCGTTCTGGGCAGGGCAGGGCCTCTGGGCATGAGCAGCGCCCAGAAAACCCACAGAAGGCGCGTTTCCGCCACTTTTTGGCGACTACGCCGCTCATCTTCGCGCAGACGGTCGTCGCTAGCGTCAACGCCAGCAGCGGTATGTCCTGCTATATACCGCATAGCGCGTGTGGTCTGCGAGGCTAGGAGAGGAGAGCTGTAAGCCTACTAGGAGCGCCATCCAGCTGGGCCTTGCGATTGCTTGCATTCTGGCGCTTACCCGTCTGCCGCAGCTGCGCCTGCCTTGGATGCTGCTTCAAGCAGCCCAGCTCTGCATGCTCCACCGTTTCCGCGAGTATGACGCAGTCCCTCGTCGCTCTCTGACTACGAGCACGCCGCCGGACAGAAGGCACATAAGTCCTTTCGCCCCGTCGGTGCGTGCTAGTTGTCCCCCCTGCCCCATCGTCACTAACGCGGGTTGCCAGCTCACCGAATACACGCACGAGGCGTATCTTCCATGTCCAGCGCCGTCGTCATCATCGTCTCAATGGGCCATTCGCGAGGAGGCTAGCATAGCCCTAGTCCATGCCCGCGAGCGGCTCTCTCCCACCGTCGCCAACTATACTCCATGCCCATGGCTGCCGTTGGCGTCCTCGAACCTATTCAAGGCCTACCGCACTCTCGGAAGGCGGCCGCAAACCCTGAATCCCCAGCCGTCTCTTGCGTCTTCCTTGCGCCGCGAACAGACAAGCATCCTCTCCGCGGCATGCCCTGCGGCGCCTGCGACGGGTCATGCTACGACGGGTCGTGTCGACGGCGGTGGACATCGGTCGACGATGTAGACCTGCTGTCTGTATTGCCGATGCAGTGTCACGTCGGTTCTGCACCTTGCGGACCGGTACGACTTTGCCTGCGGTACCTTCCTCGGATGCGCGTGCGACGGCCAACCCTCGTCGCTTTTCCGCGTCGTGTAGGAGGGCTTGGCCGGAGGTGGATACATCGGTGGCAGACCCACATCTTCGTGTTCGCCAGTGGGCGAAGCCCTTGCCGTTGAGCACTTTCGTCAACCTTCTTGGACATCCCTTCGACGTACCCGAGCCACCTTTTGTCTTGAAGAAGCGAGAATGACCACGAAACACACCGACGACCAGATTGCATTGCTTGTACAGTCGTTTGTACAACAGAGACGACCCACGGCGCCTCGGGCACCCCTCCCCGCGATACCTCGCACCTCTCTGCGACCGCGCGTTGACGCCAGCCCGCCCCGAAAGCCGCTTCTGGCTCGTATTTGCGACAAGAAGTGGTACATGTCCCGCGGTGGCGGTGCAGCATGCCGTCGAAGGACTTCGTTTCGCGCCCCTCGAGCATCTTGGTGCGGTCGCGACCGGTGTTCCCTTTTGTTCGCTATCGTATGCATGCGGAGGTCATGTTCACGGAAGCTCAGCCGGGAACGCCGACGGTCGTCGTCGGCGCTTGGGGAGGGTACGATAGTATCCTTCGCCCGGTGGCCTTGCTGCTCGGGCTTGCGCGACTACGGCTTCTCGTGCTCCTTTGTGCGCGCGATCTTCGCGGGCAATCGGTGGCCAGGGTGCTCGTCGATGGGCTCTGCTGTTCGTCGAGGACGACTTCGACCGGGAGGGCCATCCGCGATGTCGTCGTGACCTCAAGCCCGCCCCATTTGGCACGTTGCTGCATGACCGGCGACCTCTCCTACACCTTCCCAAAAACAACCCCACAAACGACTGCCGAGGCTTGTATTGCTGGGGTATTTCGTTTGCGCAATCGACACGTCCCGTAACAGCCCACGATCGCCCTACCCCACCCCTCGCTTTCATACGACGTAATATCAACGCGCGTATGTGCTCGACGGCGATCCGGGCTCGCATTCGAGGTCGGGAGCCGCTTCGCCTTGCGGTGGCTGTGCCACGAGCGACACCCGAATGCGTTCGTGGCGAACGCTCTGCTGCGGATGTAGCCTACGGGCGTGTTTTCTCGTGTTGTTGTGAAGGTGGTTGGGTTGTCGGAAGCGCTGGCAGCGTCGCCCGAGAACGAGACACGGCCGACGGTCGAAACGACTTCTGGGTTCTGGGTTCTGTGCCCAAGGGCCCCTAACTATTGGAAACCATCCCTAGCCCGCCCCAGGGAATACAATTTCTGACACCTGTCCAACGCCACCGAGCGGCCATTCAGTCGCTATTCAGTTCTATTCATTCGCCATTCAGTTCGTTCGGATCGCCGCATCTCCGACACCCACGGCCTGTCAAACACGGTGGCTGTAGCCCCCCCCCCCCCCCCTTCCCCTAATTCGACTCTGGTCCCGTGACGCAGTGGCTGTAGCCCCCCCCCCCCCCCTGGGGATCCGGCGCTGTAAAAACTCCGCTGCCGGCATCAGATCAAACTCCGCAGGTTGGCAGGTGCGATCAATGCTGCCATAGCTAGTCCCCCCGCGCTCAGATGGCTACGAAACTCGGCGCAAGTCTCCTCCCTGACCTCGCGCCCTGATGCACCCGCCCCATCAATTGATCCGCCCTCCCACCGCCCCGCCATCACCGCTTCTGCCCCTGCACCTTGATGCCCCCGTAGTGCCCGCCCCCCGCCCGCCTCTTGGCCCCAAATTTGAGCAGCGCATAGTCCTGAACACTCCCACGCTTATTCCGCTCTCATCGTTCGGCTCATTTACCCGCCCAGCGCCCGTGTCCCGTTTTGGAAAAGTCAACCACCTACCTGTTTTGGTAATTGCGTACCGCCTCAGTGCCGCCCCCAGCCCCCAAGCATGGCCAGGGTAGGTGGGGTACATCCACCTCCCAATCGGACCCCGCACATAGCGCCCGCACTAGTACTCATAGCACCGCCCATCGTCATCCACAGCTTTCTTTGTTCTTGGCGTGTGCCATCAATACCGCCGTAGCTCCATGGCTGATGCTTCGATCACTCTGAAATGCCGTCGGTCACTTATTCCCGCTGCTCGCTGCTGATGCGACAGGCGCATCAATTGATGCGCCTCAGCGCCACGCCACCATCATCGCCGTCAAGGCTACTCGCTGATGCTGCCATAGCTTCACTCCCTGGCCTCCGTCGCGCTGATTTTCGAGCTCAGTATTTGACCCTCACCTGTAAGTCCGCCCACGAAATTTGGACCCCATCCGACTGCTGCTGTGCTTGCTATCTCTTTTTTTTAATCTCCATCCAAATCTGGCTGGAACGTCCTGTTCGTAGTTGATGACGCCATTGCAAATCTCAGAGATCGGAATCAGGCATTTGGAAAGTAAGGTATCAGATGTCATGAAAGTAAGGTATCACCCGATTCGAAAGTAAGGTATCACCCGATGCATCTGCCTCAAACAGTATAAGCGATCAGGTCTTTTGTGGCGCAGTATTTAAGGCGTCTGGTTCCCGTTCCCACCAATTCGTTCCTTTCCCTCCCCCCCTCACTGCTAGGCGTGTGGCCAAATTCCCCCTGCTGCTGGCCGAGTAGCGATGTCTGGCGATCTGCCCTTTCCACGGAGGGCGGGACACGGGTCGCTACTCGTGCTGGAGGAGGTTCTAATGGCTGAGTAGCGATGTCTGGCGATCTGCCCTTTCCACGGAGGGCGGGACACGGGTCGCTACTCATGCTAGTGGAGGTGCGACGCTGAGTGGCGATGTCTGGCGGTCGTCCTGACCGGGCGAGACACGGTCGCTGCTCAGTTTTGCACCACCATCTGCATTGCCCCAGATGGGAATCAGGCGCTGCGCTCTTATCCCTCAAGTTCTCGCCATCAATACTGCATCACAACAGTCCCTGCTCGCAGAACTTCTGTCCAAGCATATCATTTCCACTCCCAACACCCTCGAGGACTGAATACTAATCGCTCTGCAGCTTAATACACCTGCTGCTAGACGAATATCAGCAAGCATTTGCGAGGAGGCACCACATGTGGCGTAGCAATTTTGATCCCTTCCCCACTCGTCCTCCGGCGATGACTACCCTTCTTCCTGCACGGACAGCCGGCTATGCTGCCTTTAGGGTGTGGTCAGCCCAGCGCATACAGAGGAGAGAGCAAGCTGGATTTGAGCTGCGCCAGGTATGAGTAGAAATGCTAGGTGTACATACTTGTGATAGCGGGTGTATCGTGCGGACGCGTACCCTCAGCATAGCTGGCGTATGTACTCAGCATAGCTGGCAGAGCACCAAGACAGCTGGTGTACCCCCAGCATAGCTGGCGTATGTACTCAGCATAGCCGGCGTACCCTCAGCATAGCTGGCGTATGTACTTAGCATAGCCGGTAGAGCACCAAGACAGCCGGCATAGCTGGCGTATGTACTCAGCATAGCTGGCAGAGCACCAAGACAGCTGGTGTACCCTCAGCATAGCTGGCGTATGTACTCAGCATAGCTGGCGTACCCTCAGCATAGCTGGCAGAGCACCAAGATAGCTGGCGTATGTACTTAGCATAGCCGGTAGAGCACCAAGACAGCCGGCATAGCTGGCGATGTACTCAGCATAGCTGGCAGAGCACCAAGATAGCTGGCGTATGTACTTAGCATAGCCGGTAGAGCACCAAGACAGCCGGCATAGCTGGCGTATGTACTCAGCATAGCTGGCAGAGCACCAAGATAGCTGGCGTATGTACTTAGCATAGCCGGTAGAGCACCAAGACAGCCGGCATAGCTGGCGTATGTACTCAGCATAGCTGGCAGAGCACCAAGATAGCTGGCGTATGTACTTAGCATAGCCGGTAGAGCACCAAGACAGCCGGCATAGCTGGCGTATGTACTCAGCATAGCTGGTAGAGCACCAAGATAGCTGGCGTATGTACTCAGCATAGCCGGTGTACCCTCAGCATAGCTGGCGTAGGTACTTAGCATAGCCGGTAGAGCACCAAGACAGCCGGCATAGCTGGCGTATGTACTCAGCATAGCTGGCAGAGCACTCAGATAGCCGGCGTATGTACTCAGCATAGCCGGCAGAGCACCAAGACAGCTGGCGTATGTACTCAGCATAGCCGGTGTACCCTCAGCATAGCTGGCGTATGTATTCAGCACAGCCGGTAGAGCACCAAGACAGCCGGCGTACCCTCAGCATAGCTGGCGTACGTACTTAGCATAGCTGGTAGAGCACCAAGACAGCTGGTATATCACTGGGTACAGTGCAGACAGCCAGCGTGCTCTCGGACAGCCAGTAGAGCACCAAGACAGTTGGTATATCACTCAGATAGCCGGCGGACAGTTGGTATATCGCCCAGATAGCCGGCGGACAGTTGGTATCTTGCCCAGATAGCTGGCAGACAGTTGGTATATCACTCAGACAGCCGGCGGACAGCTGGTATATCACTCAGACAGCCGGCGTACAGTGCAGACAGCCGGCGTACAGTGCAGATAGCCGGCGTACAGTGCAGACAGCTGGTGTATGTACTCCGCATAGCGGGCAGATCACTCAGATAGCTGGTGGACAGCCGGTAGATGACTCAGATAGCTGGTATATCACTCAGATAGCTGGTACACACCACAGACAGCCAGCGTATGCACTCCGGACAGCTGGTATATCACTCGGACAGCTGGTATATCAGCTAGATAGCTGGCGTACAGTGCAGACAGCTGGCGTATGTACTCCGGACATGTAGATACAGGATAATTGGGATCTCACCCAAATAGCCGGCATAGGGTTATGCTCGCCAGGGTACCTTCAGGATAATCCAGCATGCAATTGTCGTGTGCATTATAAGTCCTGTGTAGTCAACACAAGTGACTTAGATTCGAGGCTACAGTACAGATAGATGGCTTGCACACTTATTACAGATATTTGCAATTCAGTGTGTATCATACAATGCAACATAATTCAGAGAGCCGCAATCTGAAGTGAAGGCAGCTGGATCGAAAGTGCTTGGACTACTGCTCAATTGGACCAGGACTTGCCTCAAGCGGGAGCTGCTTACATAAGCATAGACATGATACAATGTGAGGATAATATTGTATCGGCCGGCGATACAATGTGAAGGTAATATTTTATCGTCGCGCGGTGGCCGATACAAGTTGAAGCTAAGATTGTATCGGCTGGCGATACAATGTGAAGCTAGTATTGTATCGTCGCGCGGTGGCCGATATAATTTGAAGCTAAGATTGTATCGGCTGGCGATACACTCTCAGCCAAGGATTGTATCGGCAGCGATAAAATCTGAAGCTATGATTGTATCGCTGCCGATACAATCCTTGGCTGAGAGTGTATCGCTGCCGATACAATTAGCAGTCGACATTTTATCGCTCACTTACGATAGATGGAATCTCCCCAAATGAGTCTATTGCCAAGTTGAATACAATTTCGTTTCAACATTGTATCGACAAAATTCCACGGCTACGTAGTGCTTGGCCCAGCCTGATTCGCATCCGCACCGGTCTTGCGCGGCGGGTTCCTTCGGAGCGGGGGTTCCGCGGGCTTCGCCTTCTTCGACTTGTGGCCGTCCTTCTCCTTGCGCCCCTCGTTCTTGCCCTCGTCCATATTCGCTCCGTCCACCTCGAGGTTCATGTCGGAATACTCGCTGTCCGAGCGTTGGTGCGTCGTGCCCGCCAGCACCTTCGGGTCCGAGGTTGAAGGCACCGGCGGTGGCGGCATACGTGCATCGTCTCCAGCCTGTGCATCGCCCGCGGGGACGACGGGTTGCAGATTACCCGCCGGCACGACAGGCTGCTTGGGAACCTCCGCCATCTCCCCCATCTCCGCCGTCTTGCTCTCGTCCACATCCATCTCTTCGCCTTGCTCGAACCCCCGCAAAACGGCGCATAAAGCTGAGCAGGATGTCGAGCTGGCCCGGCGCGTGAACGTTGCTGAGGATGGGGCCCAGAGCGGCGAGGCTGCCTTTTCGCGAGCAGGTCGCTGACGAACGCCGCATAATCTTCATGATCGTCGTAGGGATCGGCGGTGAGATCGTCTGGCAGATCGCCACCCGCCTCCTTCGCCTTCTTCAGCTGGGCGGCCTTTCGCCGCATGGCGAGCTCCTTAGTGACCAACTGGCCAACGAGCACGGGCTTGAGACCCTGGATGGTCATTGGCTCGGCCTTGTCGTCGAGCCAGCGCGTGTCGGGCTTCGCGTAGGCATTCCCAACGAAGTGCTGCAGCGTTGTCCAAACGGACTGGACGAGCGCGAACGCCGCCGGTGTGAGGGCGCGCACCTCTTTCCCCCTCCCGTCGCGTCTGAGGTCCGAGAACGACTCGTGCTTCAGCAAAACGTTGCTGAAGTTGCCCATGAGCTTCACGAGCTCGGCCGACCCCCGTGAGATCCTTCGCTTTCGTTGCCTTACTCTTCTTCCGGGCTGGTGCCTCGTCCGGCGTCGGAGCCAGCATCGTCGGGAGTATCGTCGACAGGCGAAACGAGGTCCTCGGGCGCGAAAGCTCCGGACAGCTTCCCGGTACCAGTTGGGAACGTGCTCAATCCCGGTGTCGTAGCGACAATCTTGAACCAGCTGTCGACGAGTCTGGCGAAATCCGGGTTGGCTTTGACGAAGGGAAGGAGGTGGCCGTCGACGAAGGTGATATCCTGCCACAACGCTTTGACCCAGCGCCCGGCTGTCCCTGCCAGGTTGTCCCCGGTCCCGCCACTGACGACGTCCTCGTGCTGTGCGATTGCGGCCTACGGTGACTGTCAGCATCTGGGCGGAGACAGCGGACACGGGGATGAACGCACGTCGAGAACGCGATTAATCGCTGCGTGCGGGGCGGAAGGGGTCTCGCCGAAGTCCGGACGCTCCGTGGGCGCATGACAGAAGCGTTTGTCGAATACATTGGCGTTAGGCTTCGACTTGAAGCTGGGAACGTTGTTTTGCAGCGCCTTGTAAGCTGCAAGACTCTCTGCTCGCCATGCTGAGAGCACCGCGGCGCCGCCGGAACTCAGCTTCGCCGGGATCGCCTTCTTGACGCCTTTGCCTTTCGCGACGCCCTTCGCCTTCGCGCCACCCTTCCCTTTACCCTTCCCCGTGCCCCGCGCTTTGGGCTCCTCGTCGCCCCCGCTCTCGTCGCCAGCGTTGTCGCTCGTCGAGTCGATCTCCACGAAGTCGATCTTCATCTTGTACAACTCGTTACAAGCGTCGAGGTGCCTGCGCAGCACGGGTTCATGTTCGAAAGCCTTGACGACGAGCTACAGACGATAAGAATGCGAATGAAAATTGTATCGGACGCCAGAACGCACCGCGGTGAATGTGTTCTCAACCTTCGCGGTGTAGTCGCCATGCGGGATGTTCTGCATCCACTCGTCTAGGTGCGCGGGGTCGAAATCCTCGAAGTAGGCGAGAAATTCCTTTGCCCGGCACGACTGACTCGGAATGGTCCCAACCTGGTTTTGTTTCGCCGTGCGCCGCAAGAACCGCCCGGGGAAGAGGAAGGTGAACAGCTGGAGTGGATATAAGATTTCATTCCCATTGTATTGAACACGCAGGGTGCTCACCAGACTCAACGGGGCCTGCCTCTCCAAGATGGAGCGGAAGAGATCAAGGAACAGCGACGGGCAGAGCTGGGGCAACCAGCAACCAGTGCGCGGGTTCGACTTGTTTAGCATCTCGTTCAGGGCCTCCGCTACCCGCCTCTTCGCTTCGTTGACGACGGCGTGCCGCGCCTCGCGTTGGACTTGGCGTTCCTCGCGCGTCGACCCTCGACTATGATCTCTGGCGGCAGAGTCTTTCTCGAGATACTTTTTCCAGCCGCCATCGTATCGCCGGATGAGGTTCTCCGAATAGTCGGCGCAGCGCTTGGCGTAGCTCTCGTCGCGCTCGAAGATGAGGTGCGTCTTCCCTGACGGGGAACGCCGAGCGGTACGCCTCCTCGAACACGAGAAGCAGGTGCGCGACCAAGGACGGGTGCTCGAAGCCGTGGGCGGTAAGCTCCTCGACGTGGTGTTCGAGCGGCTGCAGGATCTCGACGACCCTCGTTGATGAGCGGGGAGAGCAAGTGTTGGAAGATCTAAGGACGCGCGCGGGTCAGGCAGTGCTATATGTGCTGGAAACGAGGCTCGGCGTACCTCGAATACGACGTCGCAGGACGCCACGAGATCTTTGACCTTGGGCATGAAGCTCTCGCTGAGCATCCCCGGAATAGGCGCCAGGCGAGCCATGAATTCCACCAGCTCCGCGTGGCGCCCGAAGAGCGACTTGAGCGTTGGCGACGACCGCGCGTGTGCCATGAACCTAACTCTCTGCTTCTCAAACCTGGCGCCAGGTTTGATATCATCAGTGCCAAGAGTTTCCTTTTCAGGACGCATGCCGTCATTAACCTGGCTCCATCGTGATCAACCTGGCTCCATCGCGATGTAACCTGGCTCCATCATGATCAACCTGGCGTCATCATCATAACCTGGCGTCATCATGATCAACCTGGCTCCATCATGATCCATGAGTCATTTTTTGCCGAAATGCAAATGTCGGTGCCAGGGTTCGAACCCGCGACCTCCAAAATGACATCACTAGCAACGACTACGTGATCTGCTGTTGCCGTTACGCCAAGCACCTGTTCCTGTCTAGACCTGATACTGCGCTATGCTATGCCCTCAACGCCACCTTATGCCGACAAACTGTGCGGTGTTGTTCCCCTTTGGTATAGCTAGATGAAGGGTAGATATAATCTATTGAGTAACAAGATATTTTCCAGGTAGGAGATGTCAATCTAGCTGAGCCTCCAAGTCAGCATCCATTCCCAAGCTGACTCTCATATTGTAGACTGCTTTGTCCAGTTGCGCATTGGTGTACTGTGTCTGGTTTGCTGCCCATTCTACAGCATTGCAAGGGGGCCAGTAGCTGCTCTGGTTTTCCAGCTCCATGCAGAGACCATGCCATCTGAAGAAGTGGTTGATGATTCTGTTAGGAATGCTGCATGATTCAGCAAGGTGGCCACTTACAACTGCTGAAAACCTACTGAGCATTGCTCAACTCTCTCACAAGAATCTGCCTCTTCATTTCGTCGACCAGCTGGGTGAGGCTGAGGTTCTGCTCTGTAGCCAGCGTCATCATGACCTCGGCATAGGTCTCCACAGTGAGGTTGTTGAGAATCGCCATTGTGAAGAAAGCTGAGGAGTTGAGGAGCCTCCCGAAACAGTGCCTGCTTTATATCAATTGGGTGGTCTACTTTGGGAAGTATAACGGCTTGCACCTGTCATTTACATAACTGTACAACTGTTCAGCACAAACATTAAAAGCGATTCTGGATGAAGCATTGAATGAAACAACAAACTCAGGTGCTCAAAATTCGTTCTATTCAGGTCTATGGCTATGGTACAGGAAGGCCTGCCACTCCTAGGCATCGTCAATCCTAGGCTGTTGAATGTAGTGTGCTTCTATGCCGAGGTAGCTGAGTATTATATTCTTGAACAGCCAGTATCTTGGCGGCCCACCTGTGGAAAATGCTGGTACATTGGGAGTCCATTATTCTTGACTGACTAATGCTATATATCCGAAATTGCTCCCATCTTACGGTTGAGTCAAGAGAAAAGTCATTGTTACACCAATCACTGTACAGCAGTTTCACAAGTGTGCCCCAACAGAATCTGTGACATTCTACGTTGAGGCAACTTCGGACGGTCAATATCTTCGCGGCCCAGCTGTAGAAAATTCTGAGATGTTGAGAGTCCATTATTCTTGACTGAATAAGGCAACATATAAGAAGTTGTCCGTATCATGCGGTTGAATCAAGTAAAAACAGCAACTCTATATTACAGGTCATTATCTTACAACAGAACCTGCAACAATCGTATGCCAAAGCAATCGAGTGTTACATCCAATTGTATCTTAAACGGTCAATATCTGGGCTGCCCAGCTTTGAAAAAAACCTGGCTTTTGAGAGTGCATTATTCTCAACTGAGTAATGGTAGGTGAGCAAAATTGCTTATATGATGCGGTTGCATGAGGAGAAAACCTATACTGAAGTCGGCACAAGGATTTCTTCAATGAGTTTCAAATATAGGATGACACTTCTACAACGTTTCTTCACTACTGAAGCATCGTATTTGGAGCGAAAGAAAAACAATCAATTAATGAATCACATTCCTGGGAGTAATCAGAGATGCCTCTCTGTATATAAAGACTGCTTTTCTGGCATTTCCCCTCCCCCCACCTGGCGCCTCCTATCGCACTGGTCACGCCTCCAATATCTGGCTCACTTTGGATATATCAAAATGACTCCACTGGAACTCCCTGAACCAGCGGAGTTCACTACTATTGCACAATTGCATGTATGTAGAGCTGTGTACTCTTTGGCTATTTCTTAATGAGTTCAGGCTATGAAGGAAGGCACACACATTGCAGTATCTCCCAACAATCCAGAAACCAATGCCATTGCTGTGAGCAAATGAATACACTCTTTCTGTGTGCAACATATTGAAGTCAATGTCCAGTCTCTCATCCTCCGCCCAGTTCTACAGAAAAACACCCTCTTCACATCGGATGGTCTTGACCTTATTGGTGTAAAGTTCAACAAGGAGTTGGGCCTCTTTGTCTGTTGTGGAAGTGCACATTTGCATTCTGGAATCCTCAACCATGTCAAGCGCAGTGGCTCACAAGAGTCTAAAAATGCGTGTTCCCGATGCAAGTGTGCAGGATATCCTTGCCCTTGTACAGTCTGGCCAGACTGTTGATGAATTTCCGGAGCTCACACCCAACCAGTTGGAGGTTGAAGGAGTAACCATTGTCACAACAAATGGTTGCTCCAAGTGCACCATGACCAGCAAGCTTCAGACTATCACTGCCCATATTCAAAGCAACACACGGTGCCACAATGCAGAAGTCCAGTCTGTGAAGGCTCAGTGCTTAAATACTGGAATCACCAAGAAATATGTTCGCATCACCCCACGGCCCACACCCCCAATACTTGCTGCAGCAGAAGCTCCAACAGATCCTCTGGTTATTCTCCTGGCATCTGGCTGGGTAAAGCCAGAGGATCTTGTGGTTATTCCTGATGCACGCCTTATTGGTCCACTATTGCATCGAACACAGTGGCATCAGCACGTCAATGTTACACACGCTAGGGAGCTGCATCGGCTGGTTCAAATGCCCAAGGACGAGGAATTTCCTGGGCTCAGCAAGCGGGTGTTCCGCTACTTTCAACGGGCAACCCAGCTGTTTGCGCAGACTGACCCACTGGTGCTGCAAGTCCTGAACACTGATGATGAGGATCATGAGTACGCAAATCTTTGATATTTTGTGACTTTTGCTAAAAATCAAACTCTAGTGGAATCAATCATACACCTCTCCATGAACACCATCGACAAGATAACACTCTTCGTGCCTACTCCAATGTTGTTGCTCGGCTCATTGCTGCCTTGAGCCGGCCCCCCGAACACTACACCTTCCCACTGGATGATAACCAGAAAATTGCTCTGGAGAAAGTTCTCAATGAACCATTTCCTTCAGAGGAAGAGGTGGACATCAAGCTACACTGCTTTTTTACCAAGCTGTGGCTGGTGAAACGTGGACAGGATACACCTGGTGGCATCAATGATTGTACCATGGCTTTCCTAATGCTGGATAGCCTAAAGCCTACTGGCCAGTTTGCCGAGGCCAAGCAGATCACTCCAACAATTGCCAAATTGTGCCGCGCCATACTCCTCACAGTGCTCACAGAGGTTCATCTCGAGGCGGCTAGTACATGCAGTGAGGATCAGCTGGATACTTTGCGGCAATACACGGAATTCACACAAGAAAATCGTCTTACCACCTACGCCTCCCTTCGTTCACTCCAACACTATGCGACCAGCATTGCATACAATATGCTCAGTGATCAAAAGGTCATTTGGCTGGACCCCAAACCCAAGGGAACTGGAAAGCATCATACAGCAATGCTTTACAGAGGCCAAAAGGTTACCATTGGACAAATTGGAGAAGTCGTCGACAATCTCGAACACCGGGCTATGGAGCTCTGGGATAAGCTCACCTATGGTCTTGATGTTCGCATCGACTATGACGAGCTGGCCGACGATATGCTGGATAGTACACCACACACCTCGGTGTTCGACCATCCCAGCAACCCATTTGCATCGCAGGCCAACAAACTTGCCCAAGCAATCATGGGTGATGCTGTTGCACGCAAGGCACTACTGGACAACTTGGGAAAGCTGAATATTGCGGCCTGTCGTCACTGGCTTTTCGAGCTTTCAGAGCTAGAACGGATTATAGCTCTTATCATCCATATATGCGGCGGATCCCCAAGCCGTGCTGAGGAGTTCATGGCAATGCTTGCTAGAAACACTCATTTCCGCACCCGCAACCTACGGGTCATCGGCCCCTATATCACCTTTGTCCGGCAATATAACAAGACGTCAAACCTCAAGCAGAATGATACAATCATTCCACATGCAATCCCGGCCTTTGCTGCAGACTTTGTGTTGCAACTACATGGGGTTCTCCGGCCATTTGCCCGCTCCCTAACCAAGATTGTCTTCAAAGATGATTCTGCAGCACTCTACAACTACGGTGTCATGCTTTTCATGAACTACGGAAAGCCCTTCACTGGAGACGACCTGGCCAAAGCCATTTACAAGTGGACTTTACCTGTTCTCAAGTGGGGAATGAAAGTCAACTCCTATCGCCATACTGCCATTGCTATTATCCGACAGCATGTCCATGACGACACAGAGGATGAAGATGACCCATTGGAAGTTGCTGCAGCAGAACAAGCAGGCCACAGTGTTCACACAGACCGCATACACTACGGTCTTGGAGGCTTGGCATTCTTGGGTGCCCACAAGGATGTCATTGACTTGTTCATGAACAACAGTGTCACATGGCAGAACACTCTGCAGGTTCCCACTGCTGGCTCTCGACTGCCCTTCAAACAGTGCAAGCGATCCACCTACACACCAGCACTTGCCGTCATTAACCAAGGCAAAGCTATTGACTCTGCTACAACGGCTGTCATGCAACAGATACTGGATGCTCAGCAAAAAATAATCATGTTGCAGGAAGATGGTAATAGCAAACTTGTTGGACTGGAGAAGGACATGAAAGATGTCAAAATAATGCTAGAAGGTGAGTGAATTCCGGCTACACTCTGATATATATTCATGAGCTCCAGTATTGATGTCTGGTAAATCCCAAGATGTGGCATCTCAGACAACCGTGTTCCCATCACCCCTGGTTCAAACACTGGCATCATCACCTCCCCAGTACACATTCAACATGCAGAGTTCTGCAGATGAACCAACACAATCTACATCAACTCCAATACCGGCAGTTCCTTTAACACCTCTCGCTGCAATGCCTCCACAAAGTGGTAGATGGCCATACACTAATATTCATGGACAGTGCTGAATCTCCACTATAGGTTCAGGAATTGCTGACATGCGCACAGTCCTACGGCAACTCTATGGTGCCGATAAGGACTGGTCAGAACCTGCTCAAATGGAGGCAGTCCAAGCTATTCTTGCTCTACAGCAAGATGTCTTTGTTGGAATGCGCACAGGTGGTGGCAAGTCTGCTGCAGTTCTGTTGGCCGTCCTGGTGGAAATGGGCTACACTGTTCTCATTCTTCCACTGCTCTCCTTACTGGAGGATTGGATGCGGCGGGCAGCAGCATTAGGAATTCCACACGAACGCTACATGGGCCAAGAACTTCTTGGCAACAGCAACCTCATCATCACCACCTCGGACATGGCAATGAATGAAGACTTTGCTCGTCATATGGGGATCCTCAACCATCGCAAGCCTGTGCTGCGCTACGTTTTCGACGAACCTCAGTACTATGCAACGGATGCCGACTTCCGCAAGCATGCATTCGAAGCTCCCTATCGAGTTCGTCGTCAAGACTGTCAAATGGTCTTCCTCTCGGCTACAATGCCTCAAGGAATGTTGCGCTTCCTTGCAGATGCATTCTGCTGCAACAATCCCAAAATCATTACCTCCAGCATCCACCGGCCCGAGCTCAGCATCCAGATCCAAAAGTTTGCTGGCATTAGCAACATCTACGATGCAGTCATTTCTTTGGTTCAGAAGGCTAAAACAGAGTTCAAGCCAAATCAACGGTGGATTGTCTTTGTGACTCGTTGGGAGGAGGGAGAGATCCTGGCTGAAAAGCTGGGTGTGGACTTCTACCATGGCAACAGCGAAAAACATCCCATCAGCGATGAAGAACGGCAACAATACTACTTGGACTGGACCAGTGGCCAGAAGCAGGGCATAGTGGCCACCAATTCTGTGTCAGCCGGCACAGATTATCCCCATGTGCCATTCACTATTCATGTTCAGCCTCCCTTTGATGCTGTAACATGGGAGCAGCAGCGCGGGCGCGGCGGCAGAGACAAAACACCTTGCATCAACTATCTCTTCCGCCTGGACAGAGAGATGAAGCCTGTTCCCAAGAAATACATCTCCAAGGTGTTTGGGGATATGTCGGGCCGGCAGATGATGAACAAGCTCGTCTACTCCAACCCTCGCATCTGCTACACCTTCCTCCACACCGAGCTTTTTGAAGGTACTGGCAAGACTTGTCAAACACTGCATTCTCCAGCCTGTGAAGTGTGCAAAGCCAGTAAGTACCACAGAATCATTGATATTTGAGTTTTGGCTGAAATATTTACAGACAAAATTGACATTGAAATGACGGAGACTACTGTGGATGTCGCTGCCCTTCCCGCAGCACCATACAAGCCGCAAACTGCAACATCTCTCAAGCGCAAGCTGCAAGATGCATTTGGGCCAAGCACGGAAAATGCCAACAACAAACGCATTGCATGGGATCTCAATAACATTGAGCATGTCACGACACTGAAGGAAATGTTGGCTGCGCTCAAGCTGACCTGTGGATTATGCCTTGCATGTGGAGACACCGACTGGCCAGAGCATGAGATTGCCAAATGTCCTCGGCTACAAGGACGTCTTGCCGCTCAGTGGAAGACCATGAAGTACAAGCTCAAGCCAGCACTGGGAGCTTGTATGAAGTGTGGAATTCGCTCATATGGTGGAGACCAGCTACATCCATCGTTCAGCGAGCGCTGGTGTCCCAACAAAAACCTGCTCAATCCACTGGCCTTAGGACTTTACATTCACCATCGTGCAGAGTTGCAGGAATTTTGTGATCCTCCTCCAAATACTTGGGACACCATCACACTATTCACAAACTGGCTCAATACCGCGAAGTCAGCTGGACAGGCTGGACTTCCTGCTCCGATTGCAATTCTTACCTTCTTCCGTGATAGATTCTATGCTGAGATGATGTAGAGAAAATTATGGTGTAGTTTGTTTGCAAACAGTGTTACTATGAGATCGGTTAATGAGGAAGTTGGGGACAACATGGATTGATTTGATTGCCTCATGGGGCCACTGCAGAAAGAGATGATTGCAGCACATGGGCCCACTTGTGGAAATTTATGCTCTATGGACCGGCAGTAGGGTACGACTGTTAGAGCCTACTTCTGTA
Source organism: Mycena chlorophos (assembly GCA_014461115.1). Taxonomy (NCBI): domain Eukaryota; kingdom Fungi; phylum Basidiomycota; class Agaricomycetes; order Agaricales; family Mycenaceae; genus Mycena; species Mycena chlorophos. The sequence goes on along the minus strand of JACAZE010000002.1, from coordinate 25,356 downwards.
ATAATCTCCCAGATCTTGCGGTTGGAGGTTGAGATTTTGAGCAAATGATTTGGATGGCATAAAAAATTTGATTGCCTCATGGAGCCACTGCAGAAAGAGATGATTGCAGCACACGGGCCCACTTGTGGAAATTTATGCTCTGTGGACCCGCAGCAGGGTAAGACTGCTAGAGCCTACTTCTGTAATAATCTCCCAGATCTTGCGGTTGGAGGTTGAGATTTTAAGCAAATGAGTTGGATGACAAATCAGGAAGCCTTCCCACGGGTCCAGAATCTTGCCGTTGATATAAAACATGATGTCTAGCTTTCCGACGGTACCAAATTCAACAGGCTTTGCATAGGAAATGCCCGAGTTTGAATAGAAAGTGCTCTGGGGTAGATAGGTTTTTGAAAGCTAACGGAACAAAGGCAAAGTTGCTTGGATTGGGAAGGTCAAAAGGAGAACCCTGCCTCGATTTTTGAGGGGAATGCATATCTTGCATGGGAGCTCACATACACATCACTGTTAGCCCAATATGGGAAGAAGTCTGAATTCTGTGAAGCATTGAACATTGCACTTCTCCCTGGCCCAGCTGTAGAAAGTTCTGGCCTTTTGGGGGCTGGTCCATAGCCAGGGACACGTTGCAGAGCGAGCAAAAGCGCTCACATCATGCGGTTGAGTTGAGAGGAATTCGACGAGGACATGAACTGAGCACCTACCTGCTGACCATCAACGGACGATCACAGGTCTCCGGGAAGGAAATTTTGATGACAAAAGGAAAGCTTTCGAGTGGGGAGGAGTGCAGAATGGAAGCTCTGTTGAGAGGGGGTGGGGCCAAGAAGGCTGGATGCAGGTCTCAGCACCGAAAAAGCAGCAATCTCAGGACAGAGTCGGACGGGTCGGATTTCGAATGTTTACTAGGGTTATCAATGGGTGCGGACGCAATGGCACAAAAATCAGAATGTGTTTCTTTCATGGTTGGCCCAGGATGCAGGCATCGAAGGTTGCTTGGAGAGTGATGTGCCTGGTGAAGGAGAATGGGACGAGATATGGCTTTGGCTGGAGTGCCAGAGTGTAGATATGAGTGCCGGGCAGGTTCCTACCAAAAATCAGCACCCTATCACGTACGTCCGTGGAAGGGCAGTCAAGATCGTGTTGAATTCCAGTGCTTGAGCGCTGGCGGCCTTACGGGTGATTGGGTGGGGCTGAGAGCGAAATTTTGTTGAGAAAGTCGATGATTTCGAGTCCGATGATGCTAGACCTGATACAGCGGCGGACGTACGGTGGGCGGTAAGTTAAGTAGTGGCGTGAACTTATGAATGGAATTGAACATTGGAAGCTGGGAATTAGCCTGAGTGAACGGAACACCGGTTAGGGTTAGTGGTTAGGGTGGTTAGTGGTTAGCGGTTAGGGTTAGTGGTTAGTGGTTAGGCAAGGAACGTATAGAAAAAGGCCGGCTTGGCCGGCCGCATTGTGAATTTCTAGTGGAAGTAACGGTGAACTTGGATAATGTCATGGGACGGTATTTGAATGAATGTTATGAGTGGTGAAGTTGACCATCTTCTTATGCGCTGGCCGAGCACTCGGCTGCACCGACTGCTGAATGCTCAGTTTGAAGCGTCTCTGCTGCCCTGGCCGAGCGCTCGGGTAAAATGGGTCAAAGACTTCTTCATGGATGGGGCCATGGGACGACCATTAGCTTGTCTTTGCAGGCAACATTGGGTGCTCCCAGCCAATGTAAGTAGGGTTACCTTCAACTGTTGTAGCCCATGCAGACCAGGGATGTGTTGGCTGCATTCGTCTGTTGAGTCTGCCACAACACCTGTCGAACGGGGTATTCTGATGATGGAATCTGATGTCAATAGTCATGGGCTATGAAATCGAACAACCATTGGCCATATTGAGCACTCATACCGCCTTTGAAAGTGCTCAACAAGTCAAATTGAGAGTTTGATCCACATCAAATCAGGAGTAGGCCGTACGGGTCCAGGATTTTTCCGTCAATATAAAACATCCATGCTAGCTTCCCAACGGTACCAAACTCGACATATGTTGCATAGGAAACGGCCGACTTTCAATAGGAAGCATTCCAACTTGGATAGGTTTCGTATCCTAATAGCAAAAGTCGAAGTTGCTCAGAATCCGATGGTCAAAAGGTGAACCTAGGCTCAATTTTCGAGGAGGACACGGATTTTGCATCAGATGTCATGTATCTGTCACGGTCACTGCCCAATATGGCCAGAGCTGCGAATTGAGCTGCGAAATAGTGCCAGGCCGCGTGCAGGCCTTGGGCATGGAACCCCATTGCAAGAGGCTTGGAAACGGTCCATAGCATCCAGCCACCGATATTGAATGAGCCTGGAACTTCTCGGGAATGCAAAATGTAGCGCAAACCCAGCGACTTGGCATGGACGTGCATTTGGCTTCAGTAGGTGGTCAGATATGTGTAGATCTTGGCCAGGTCAGCCAGGAATTATGTGGAATTGTATCCCGGACGATGCCTGATACACCATCAATCGACCCGGAAAAGGCATCAGACGTACACTGGGCGGACGATGCTGGCAGTGCTGGGGAGAAGTAAATTCATTGCGGAGGGAGCACTGTATAGATTGACGAGGTTGAAGTTGGAGGTTGTAGGGATATTCCAGGGCGATGTTCCCTCCGAATATGACACATCACGGACAAGAGGCTGGGACACAGCGGCATGGCTGCCGATGAATTGAGTGCCGTGGGTTGAGCCGGTTAGGGTTAGCGGTTAGGGTGGTTAGTGGTTAGTGGTTAGGGTGGTTAGCGGTTAGGGTTAGTGGTTAGTGGTTAGGCACGGAACGTATAGAAAAAGGCCGGCTTGGCCGGCCGCTTTTGAATTTCTAGATATTTGGAAATGGGTGTCAAGTTGACCACTCTAGGGCTAAGCTGAACGCTGGGTTGAGCTCTTGGCCACATGACAGACAAGGATTCCACAGCGACAGGTACGGAGCCGTCTTATGCACTTGCCGAGCGCTCGGCTGCACTGGCTCAGTGCTCGGGTGAAGGCTGAGCAACACCAGGTCCAACGGGGTAGTCTGGGCATGCTATGTGACATTCATGGTCGTTATCCATGCACCCAAGGTCATATAGAGGGCATTGAACAGCTGGGCAGCCTTTGAATCTAGCACACTAGCTGCCTAGGCAAGTAATTCCATATTAAATCAGGAAGCCTTCCCACGGGTCCAGAATCTTGCCGTTGATATAAAACATGATGTCTAGCTTTCCGACGGTACCAAATTCAACAGGCTTTGCATAGGAAATGCCCGAGTTTGAATAGAAAGTGCTCTGGGGTAGATAGGTTTTTGAAAGCTAACGGAACAAAGGCAAAGTTGCTTGGATTGGGAAGGTCAAAAGGAGAACCCTGCCTCGATTTTTGAGGGGAATGCATATCTTGCATGGGAGCTCACATACACATCACTGTTAGCCCAATATGGGAAGAAGTCTGAATTCTGTGAAGCATTGAACATTGCACTTTTCCCTGGCCCAGCTGTAGAAAGTTCTGGCCTGTTGGGGGCTGGTCCATAGCCAGGGACACGTTGCAGAGCGAGCAAAAGCGCTCACATCATGCGGTTGAGTTGAGAGGAATTCGACGAGGACATGAACTGAGCACCTACCTGCTGACCATCAACGGACGATCACAGGTCTCCGGGAAGGAAATTTTGATGACAAAAGGAAAGCTTTCCGAGTGGGGAGGAGTGCAGAATGGAAGCTCTGTTGAGAGGGGGTGGGGCCAAGAAGGCTGGATGCAGGTCTCAGCACCGAAAAGCAGCAATCTCAGGATGGAGTCGGACGGGTCGGATTTGAATGTTTACTAGGGTTATCGATGAGTGCGGACGCAATGACACCAAAATCAGAATGTGTTTCTTTGATGGTTGGCCCAGGATGCAGGCATCGAAGACTGCTTGGAGAGTGATGTGCCTGGTGAAAAGGAATAGGATGAGATATGGCTTTGGCTGGAGTGCCAGAGTGTAGATATGAGTGCCGGGCAGGTTCCTACCAAAAATCAGCACCCTATCACGTACGTCCGTGGAAGGGCAGTCAAGATCGTGTTGAATTCCAGTGCTTGAGCGCTGGCGGCCTTACGGGTGATTGGGTGGGCCTGAGAGGGAAATTTTGTTGAGAAAGTCGATGATTTCGAGTCCGGTGATGCTAGACATGATACAGCGGCGGACGTGCGGTGGGCGGTAAGTTAAGTAGTGGCGTGAACTTATGAATGGAATTGAACATTGGAAGCTGGGAATTAGCCTGAGTGAACGGAACACCGGTTAGGGTTAGTGGTTAGGGTGGTTAGTGGTTAGCGGTTAGGGTTAGTGGTTAGTGGTTAGGCAAGGAACGTATAGAAAGGCCGGCTTGGCCGGCCGCATTGTGAATTTCTAGTGGAAGTAACGGTGAACTTGGATAATGTCATGGGACGGTATTTGAATGAATGTTATGAGTGGTGAAGTTGACCATCTTCTTATGCGCTGGCCGAGCACTCGGCTGCACTGACTGCTGCCCCTGCTGCCCTGGCCGGCGCTCGGGTAAAATGGGTCAAAGACTTCTTCATGGATGGGGCCATGGGACGACCATTAGCTTGTCTTTGCAGGCAACATTGGGTGCTCCCAGCCAATGTAAGTAGGGTTACCTTCAACTGTTGTAGCCCATGCAGACCAGGGATGTGTTGGCTGCATTCGTCTGTTGAGTCTGCCACAACACCTGTCGAACGGGGTATTCTGATGATGGAATCTGATGTCAATAGTCATGGGCTATGAAATCGAACAACCATTGGCCATATTGAGCACTCATACCGCCTTTGAAAGTGCTCAACAAGTCAAATTGAGAGTTTGATCCACATCAAATCAGGAGTAGGCCGTACGGGTCCAGGATTTTTCCGTCAATATAAAACATCCATGTTAGCTCTCCAACCGTCCCAGACCCGACATATGTTGCATAGGAAACGGCCGACTTTCAATAGGAAGCATTCCAACTTGGATAGGTTTCGTATCCTAATAGCAAAAGTCGAAGTTGCTCAGAATCCGATGGTCAAAAGGTGAACCTAGGCTCAATTTTGGAGGAGAGCACGGATCTTGCATCAGATGTCATGTATCTGTCACAGCCACGGCTCAATACAGCCAGAGCTGCAAATTGAGCTGCGGAATATTACCAGGCAGTGTGCAGGCCTTGGGCATGGAACCCCATTGCAAGAGGCTTGGAAACGGTCCATAGCATCCAGCCATCAACATTGAATCAGCCTGGAACTTCTCGGGAATGCAAAATGTAGCGCAAACCCAGCGACTTGGCATGGACGTGCATTTGGCTTCAGTAGGTGGTCAGATATGTGTAGATCTTGGCCAGGTCAGCCAGGAATTATGTGGAATTGCATTCCGGACGATGCCTGATGCGCCATCAATCGACCCGGAAAAGGCATCAGACGTACACTGGGCGGACGATGCTGGCCGTGCTGGGGAGAAGTAAATTCATTGCGGAGGGAGTAGTGCATAGATTGACGAGGTTGAAGTTGGAGGTTGTAGGGATATTCCAGGGCGATGTTCCCTCCGAATATGACACATCACGGACAAGAGGCTGGGACACAGCGGCATGGCTGCCGATGAATTGAGTGCCGTGGGTTGAGCCGGTTAGGGTTAGCGGTTAGGGTGGTTAGTGGTTAGTGGTTAGGGTGGTTAGCGGTTAGGGTTAGTGGTTAGTGGTTAGGCACGGAACGTATAGAAAAAGGCCGGCTTGGCCGGCCGCATTGTGAATTTCTAGATATTTGGAAATGGGTGTCAAGTTGACCACTCTAGGGGCTAAGCTGAACGCTGGGTTGAGCTCTTGGCCACATGACAGACAAGGATTCCACAGCGACAGGTACGGAGCCGTCTTATGCACTTGCCGAGCGCTCGGCTGCACTGGCTCAGTGCTCGGGTGAAGGCTGAGCAACACCAGGTCCAACGGGGTAGTCTGGGCATGCTATGTGACATTCATGGTCGTTATCCATGCACCCAAGGTCATATAGAGGGCATTGAACAGCTGGGCAGCCTTTGAATCTAGCACACTAGCTGCCTAGGCAAGTAATTCCATATTAAATCAGGAAGCCTTCCCACGGGTCCAGAATCTTGCCGTTGATATAAAACATGATGTCTAGCTTTCCGACGGTACCAAATTCAACAGGCTTTGCATAGGAAATGCCCGAGTTTGAATAGAAAGTGCTCTGGGGTAGATAGGTTTTCAAAGCTAACGGAAAAAAGGCAAAGTTGCTTGGATTGGGAAGGTCAAAAGGAGAACCCTGCCTCGATTTTTGAGGGGAATGCATATCTTGCATGGGAGCTCACATACACATCACTGTTAGCCCAATATGGGAAGAAGTGTCTAACTCTCTGCTTCTCAAACCTGGCGCCCGGTTTGATATCATCAGTGCCAAGAGTTTCCTTTTCAGGACGCATGCCGTCATTAACCTGGCTCCATCGTGATCAACCTGGCTCCATCGCGATGTAACCTGGCTCCATCATGATCAACCGGGCGTCATCATCATAACCTGGCGTCATCATGATCAACCTGGCTCCATCATGATCCATGAGTCATTTTTGCCGAAATGCAAATGTTGGTGCCAGGGTTCGAACCCGCGACCTCCAAAATGACATCACTAGCAACGACCACGTGATCTGCTGTTGCCGTTACGCCAAGCACCTGTTCCTGTCTAGACCTGATACTGCGCTATGCTATGCCCTCAACGCCACCTTATGCCGACAAACTGTGCGGTGTTGTTCCCCCTTTGGTATAGCTAGATGAAGGGTAGATATAATCTATTGAGTAACAAGATATTTTCCAGGTAGGAGATGTCAATCTAGCTGCGCCTCCAAGTCAGGATCCATGCCCAGGCTCCTTCTCATATTGTAGACTGCTGTGTCCAGTTGCGCATTGGTGTACTGTGTCTGGTTTGCTGCCCATTCTACAGCATTGCAAGGGGGCCAGTAGCTGCTCTGGTTTTCCAGCTCCATGCAGAGACCATGCCATTTGAAGAAGTGGTTGATGATTCTGTTAGGAATGCTGCATGATTCAGCAAGGTGGCCACTTACAACTGCTGAAAACCTACTGAGCATTGCTCAACTCTCTCACAAGAATCTGCCTCTTCATTTCGTCGACCAGCTGGGTGAGGCTGAGGTTCTGCTCTGTAGCCAGCGTCATCATGACCTCGGCATAGCTCTCCACAGTGAGGTTGTTGAGAATCGCCATTGTGAAGAAAGCTGAGGAGTTGAGGAGCCTCCCGAAACAGTGCCTGCTTTATATCAATTGGGTGGTCTATTTTGGGAAGTATAACGGCTTGCACCTGTCATTTACATAACTGTACAACTGTTCAGCACAAACATTAAAAGCGATTCTGGATGAAGCATTGAATGAAACAACAAACTCAGGTGCTCAAAATTGTTCTATTCAGGTCTATGGCTATGGTACAGGAAGGCCTGCCACTCCTAGGCATCATCAATCCTAGGCTGTTGAATGTAGTGTGCTTCTATGCCGAGGTAGCTGAGTATTATATTCTTGAACAGCCAGTATCTTGGCGGCCCACCTGTGGAAAATGCTGGTACATTGGGAGTCCATTATTCTTGACTGACTAATGCTATATATCCGAAATTGCTCCCATCTTACGGTTGAGTCAAGAGAAAAGTCATTGTTACACCAATCACTGTACAGCAGTTTCACAAGTGTGCTACAAGAGCATCTACGACATTCTATGTCGAGGCAACGGAGTATTACATTCTTGAACGCTCAATATCTTGGCGGCCCGGTCGTAGAAAATCCTGAGACTTTGGGAGTCCATTATTCTTGACTGAATAAGGCTGCATACAGAAAATCGCTTCCATCGTGCGGTTGAATCAAGAGAAAACAGCAACTCTATATTACAGGTCATTATCTTACAAGACGGCCTGCAACAATCTATGCCCAAGCAACCGAGTGTTGCATCCAATTGTATCTTAAACAGTCAATATCTGGGCTGCCCAGCTGTGAAAAAACCTGGAGTTTTGAGAGTGCATTATTCTCAACTGAATAAGAGTAGGTGTACAAAACTGCTCATATCATGCGGTTGAATGAGGAGAAAACCTATACTGAAGTCGGCACAAGGATTTCTTCAATGAGTTTCAAATATAGGACGACACTTCTATAATGTTTCTTCACAACTGAAACATCACATTTGTAGCGAAAAAAACAAACAATTAATGATTGACATTCCTGGGAGCAACCAGAGATGTCTCTCTATATATAAAGACTGCTTTTCTGGCATTTCGCCCTCCCCCCACCTGGCGCCTCCTATCGCACTGGTCACGCCTCCAATATCTGGCTCACTTTGGATATATCAAAATGACTCCACTGGAACTCCCTGAACCAGCGGAGTTCACTACTATTGCACAATTGCATGTATGTAGAGCTGTGTACTCTTTGGCTATTTCTTAATGAGTTCAGGCTATGAAGGAAGGCACACACATTGCAGTATCTCCCAACAATCCAGAAACCAATGCCATTGCTGTGAGCAAATGAATACACTCTTTCTGTGTGCAACATATTGAAGTCAATGTCCAGTCTCTCATCCTCCGCCCAGTTCTACAGAAAAACACCCTCTTCACATCGGATGGTCTTGACCTTATTGGTGTAAAGTTCAACAAGGAGTTGGGCCTCTTTGTCTGTTGTGGAAGTGCACATTTGCATTCTGGAATCCTCAACCATGTCAAGCGCGCAGTGGCTCACAAGAGTCTAAAAATGCGTGTTCCCGATGCAAGTGTGCAGGATATCCTTGCCCTTGTACAGTCTGGCCAGACTGTTGATGAATTTCCGGAGCTCACACCCAACCAGTTGGAGGTTGAAGGAGTAACCATTGTCACAACAAATGGTTGCTCCAAGTGCACCATGACCAGCAAGCTTCAGACTATCACTGCCCATATTCAAAGCAACACACGGTGCCACAATGCAGAAGTCCAGTCTGTGAAGGCTCAGTGCTTAAATACTGGAATCACCAAGAAATATGTTCGCATCACCCCACGGCCCACACCCCCAATACTTGCTGCAGCAGAAGCACCCACTGATCCTCTTGTCATTCTGCTGGCATCGGGTTGGGTCAAGCCAGAGGACCTCATTGCTCTGCCAAATGCACGGCTCATCGGACCGCTTCTGCACCGTACTCAGTGGCATCAGCATGTCAACCTTGCACATGCTAAGGAACTGCATCGCCTAGTACAAATGCCAAAGGATGAAGAGTTTCCTGGGCTCAGCAAGCGGGTCTTCCGCTACTTTGCCCGGGCAACCAAGCTATTTGCAAAGACGGATCCCCTTGTCTTGCAGTTGCTCAACACAGATGATGAAGACCATGAGTAAGTAGTAGCTGCTTGAGGTTTCGGTGTTTGCTAATAAAAGCTTGAAGGGGAATCAACCATACACCTCTTCATGAGCACCACCAGGAAAATACCACTCTCCAAGGCTACTCAAATGTCATTGCTCGACTCATTGCAGCCTTGAGCCGTCCACCGGAACACTACACATTTCCATTGGACGACAATCAGAAGACTGCTCTAGAGGCAGTTTTCAATGAGCCATTTCCTTCGGAAACAGAGGTGGATATTACGCTGCACCGCCTGCTCACCAAACTGTGGCTGGTTGAGCGTGGACAGGAGGTTCCTGGTGGAATCAACGACTGCACTATGGCCTTCCTCATGCTGGACAGCCTGAAGCCTTCTGGCCAGTTTGTCGAGGCCAAGCAGGTCACACCCAAGATTGCCAAACTATCCCGGGCAATACTCCTCACAGTGCTCACGGAGGTCCATCTCAAGGCAGCCAGTCTGTGCAGCGAAGATCAGCTGGCTACCTTACGACAATATACCCAATTCACGCAGGAGAACCGCCTCACCACCTATGCATCCCTTCGATCACTCCAACACTATGCAACGAGCATTGCATTCAATATGCTTGGTGATCAAAAAGTCATTTGGCTAGATCCAAAGCCAAAGGATACTGGAAAGCATCATACTGCCATGCTGTACCGGGGACAAAAGGTTACAATTGGACAACTTGGACAAATCATCGACAATCTGGAGCACCGCGCCATACAGCTATGGGATGAGCTCACCTATGGTCTTGATGTTCGCATCGACTATGATGAGCTTGCCGATGATATGCTCGACACCACACCCCACACTTCGGTCTTTGACCATCCCAGCAACCCTTTTGCAACAAATACCAATAGACTTGCCCAAGCAATCATGGGTGATACTACTGCACGCAAACAGCTTTTGGACGATCTGGGAAAGCTCAATATTGCTGCATGTCGCAACTGGCTCTACAAACTCTCAGAGCTTGAGCGTGTTGTTGCTCTGATCATCCATTTTTGTGGTGGATCTCCAAGCCGTGCAGAGGAGTTCATGGCCATGCTTGTCCGAAATACCCCATTCCGCACACGCAACTTCCGGGCTATGGGAATCTACCTCACCTTCGCACGGCAGTACAACAAGACCTCCAACATCAAGCAGAACGACACTATCATTCCACATGCTATACCAGCTTTTGCAGCGGATTTTGTCATGCAACTACATGGTCTCCTCCGACCCTTTGCTCGCTCTCTCTGCAAGATTGTCCTCAAAGATGATTCTGCAGCACTGTATAACCACGGTGTCATGCTCTTCATGAACTATGGCAAGCCCTTCACTGGAGAGGACCTTGCTAAGGCCATCTACAAGTGGACTTTACCAGTGCTCAAGTGGGGAATGAGGGTCAACTCCTACCGTCATACTGCCATTGCGATTATTCGCCAACATGTGCATGATGATGCTGAGGATGAGGACGATCCATTGGAGATTGCTGCAGCAGAACAAGCTGGCCACAGTGTTCGCACAGACCGCATACACTACGGTCTTGGAGGCTTGGCATTTTTGGGTGCCCACAAAGATGTCATTGATCTGTTTATGAACAACAGTGTCACCTGGCAAAACACACTACAAGTTCCCAACGCTGGCTCTCGGCTGTCATTCAAGCAGTGCACCAGACGAACCTACAAACCAGCACTAGTTGACATCAAGCACAGCAAGGCCATTGACTCTGCTGCAACAGATCTCATGCGTCAGATCCTGGAGGCTCAGCAAGCAGCAGTCAACTTGCAAGAAGATGGCAACAACAAGCTTGTTGGATTAGAGAAGGACATGAAGGATGTCAAGGCAATGCTGCAAGGTAATTGGCCTTGATATTAACTGCAGACTGGCAAATATTAAGTCAATTTCAGAGTTGATGACCAGCAAAGATAAATGCAGCACCTCTCATGAAGTGGCAGCCTCATCGTCGCCGCTAACCATATCATCACCACCTCAGTACACATTCCGCACAGCAGCACCATCTGCATCTGTTCCAAGAGCAGTCTCAAATCCAAAGACTGCATCCAATCCAAAGGCTGCCTCTGTTCACAAGGCTATAATTTCCCAGCCACCAATTGCTCCAACTACCGAGCCGGTCACCCCATTGCAACCTCTGCCTACAGGTAAAGTGACATTCATTGATATTTGCAGATGTAACTAAATATCAGATGCAGGTGCTGAAATTGCTGACATGCGCACAGTCCTACGGCAACTCTATGGTGCCGATAAGGACTGGTCAGAACCTGCTCAAATGGAGGCAGTCCAAGCTATTCTTGCTCTACAGCAAGATGTCTTTGTTGGAATGCGCACAGGTGGTGGCAAGTCTGCCGCAGTTCTGTTGGCCGTCCTGGTGGAAATGGGCTACACTGTTCTCATTCTTCCACTACTCTCCTTACTGGAGGATTGGATGCTGCGGGCAACAGCATTAGGAATACCACACGAGCGCTACATGGGCCAAGAACTTCTTGGCAACAGCAACCTCATCATCACCACCTCGGACATGGCAATGAACGAAGACTTTGCTCATCATATGGGGATCCTCAACTATCGCAAGCCTGTGCTGCGCTACGTTTTCGACGAACCTCAGTACTATGCAACGGATGCCGACTTCCGCAAGCATGCATTCGAAGCTCCCTATCGAGTTCGACGTCAAGACTGTCAAATGGTCTTCCTCTCGGCTACAATGCCCCAAGGAATGTTGCGCTTCCTTGCAGATGCATTCTGCTGCAACAATCCCAAAATCATTACCTCCAGCATCCACCGGCCCGAGCTCAGCATCCAGATACAAAAGTTTGCTGGCATTAGCAACATCTACGATGCAGTCATTTCTTTGGCAGAGCAAGCCAAGACAAGCTTCAAGCCTGAACAGCGGTGGCTCGTCTTTGTAACCCGGTGGGACGAGGGAGAACTGCTGGCTCAATTGCTGGACGTCGACTTCTATCATGGCAATAGCGACACACATCCTATCTCAGACGATGATCGCCAGAAGATTGCGTCGGACTGGAGAAGTGGAGTGAAGCAGGGAATGGTGGCAACAAACTCCATATCGGCGGGGACAGACTATCCACATATTCCGTGGACAGTTCATGTGCAGCCACCCTTTGATGCCGTTACATGGGAGCAGCAGCGTGGGCGAGGCGGCAGAGACAAAACACCTTGCATCAACTATCTCTTCCGCTTGGACAGGGAGATGAAGCCTGTCCCCAAGAAATACATCTCCAAGGTGTTTGGGGATATGTCGGGCCGGCAGATGATGAACAAGCTCATCTACTCCAACCCTCGCATCTGCTACACCTTCCTCCACACCGAGCTTTTTGAAGGTACTGGCAAGACTTGTCAAACACTGCATTCTCCAGCCTGTGAAGTCTGCGAAGCCAGTAAGTATCATAGAGTCTTTGATATTTGAGTTTTGGCTGAAATATTTACAGACAAAATTGACATTGAAATGACGGAGACTGCTGTGGATGTCTCTGCCCTTTCCGCAGTACCATACAAGCCACAAACTGCAACATCTCTCAAGCGCAAGCTACAAGATGCATTTGGGCCAAGCACGGAAAATGCCAACAACAAACGCATTGCATGGGATCTCAATAACATTGAGCATGTCACGACACTGAAGGAAATGTTGGCCGCGCTCAAGCTAACCTGTGGATTATGCCTTGCATGTGGAGACACCGACTGGCCAGAGCATGAGATTGCCAAATGTCCTCGGCTACAAGGACGTCTTGCCGCTCAGTGGAAGACCATGAAGTACAAGCTCAAGCCAGCACTGGGAGCTTGTATGAAGTGTGGAATTCGCTCATATGGTGGAGACCAGCTACATCCATCGTTCAGCGAGCGCTGGTGTCCCAACAAAAACCTGCTCAATCCACTGGCCTTAGGACTTTACATTCACCATCGTGCAGAGTTGCAGGAATTTTGTCAGCCTGGGGCGCAAGCATGGGACACCATCACACTATTCACAAACTGGCTCAATACTGCGAAGTCAGCTGGACAGGCTGGACTTCCTGCTCCGATTGCAATTCTTACCTTCTTCCGTGATAGATTCTATGCTAAGATGATGTAGAGAAAATTATGGTGTACTTCATTTGCAAACAGGCTTACTATGAGATTGGTTAATAAGGTGGGGACAATATAGATTGATTTGATTGCCTCATGGGGCCAGTGCAGAAAGAGATGATTGCAGCACACGGGCCCACTTGTGGAAATTTATGCTCTGTGGACCGGCAGCAGGGTAAGATTGCTAGAGCCTATTTCTGTAAGAATCTCCCACATCTTGCGGTTGGAGGTTGAGAATTTGAGCAAATGATTTTGATGCCAAATCAGGAAGCCTTCCCACGGGTCCAGAATCTTGCCGTTGATATAAAACATGATGTCTAGCTTTCCGACGGTACCAAACTCGCCAGGGTTTGCATAGGAAACCCCTGAGTTTGAATAGCAAGTGTTCCAAGGGAGATAGGTTTTTGAAAGCTAACGGAACAAAGGCAAAGTTGCTTGGATTGGGAAGGTCAAAAGGAGAACCCTGCCTCGATTTTTGAGGGGAATGCATATCTTGCATGGGAGCTCACATACACATCACTGTTAGCCCAATATGGGAAGAAGTCTGAATTCTGTGAAGCATTGAACATTGCACTTTTCCCTGGCCCAGCTGTGGAAATTTCTGGCCTTTTGGGGGCTGGTCCATAGCCAGGGACACGTTGCAGAGCGAGCAAAAGCGCTCACATCATGCGGTTGAGTTGAGAGGAATTCGACGAGGACATGAACTGAGCACCTACCTGCTGACCATCAACGGACGATCGCAGGTGTCCGGGAAGAAAATTTTAATGACAAAAGGGAGCATTCCGAGGTGGGGAGGAGTGCAGGATGGACGCTCTGTCCAGAGCGGGTGGGGCCAAGGAGGCTGGATGCAGGTCTCAGCACCGAAAAAGCAGCAATCTCAGGATGGAGTCGGACGGGTCGGATTTCGAATGTTTACTAGGGTTATCAATGGGTGCGGACGCAATGGCACAAAAATCAGAATGTGTTTCTTTCATGGTTGGCCCAGGATGCAGGCATCGAAGGTTGCTTGGAGAGTGATGTGCCTGGTGAAGGAGAATGGGACGAGATATGGCTTTGGCTGGAGTGCCAGAGTGTAGATATGAGTGCCGGGCAGGTGCCTACCGACAATCAGGACCCTGTCACGTACGTCCGTGGAAGGGCAGTCAAGATCGTGTTGAATTCCAGTGCTTGAGCGCTGGCGGCCTTACGGGTGATTGGGTGGGGCTGAGAGCGAAATTTTGTTGAGAAAGTCGATGATTTCGAGTCCGATGATGCTAGACCTGATACAGCGGCGGACGACGGTGGGCGGTAAGTTAAGTAGTGGCGTGAGCTTATGAATCGAATTGAACATTGGAAGCTGGGAATTAGCCTGAGTGAACGGAACACCGGTTAGGGTTAGTGGTTAGGGTGGTTAGTGGTTAGCGGTTAGGGTTAGTGGTTAGTGGTTAGGCAAGGAACGTATAGAAAAAGGCCGGCTTGGCCGGCCGCATTGTGAATTTCTAGTGGAAGTAACGGTGAACTTGGATAATGTCATGGGACGGTATTTGAATGAATGTTATGAGTGGTGAAGTTGACCATCTTCTTATGCGCTGGCCGAGCACTCGGCTGCACCGACTGCTGAATGCTCAGTTTGAAGCGTCTCTGCTGCCCTGGCCGAGCGCTCGGGTAAAATGGGTCAAAGACTTCTTCATGGATGGGGCCATGGGACGACCATTAGCTTGTCTTTGCAGGCAACATTGGGTGCTCCCAGCCAATGTAAGTAGGGTTACCTTCAACTGTTGTAGCCCATGCAGACCAGGGATGTGTTGGCTGCATTCGTCTGTTGAGTCTGCCACAACACCTGTCGAACGGGGTATTCTGATGATGGAATCTGATGTCAATAGTCATGGGCTATGAAATCGAACAACCATTGGCCATATTGAGCACTCATACCGCCTTTGAAAGTGCTCAACAAGTCAAATTGAGAGTTTGATCCACATCAAATCAGGAGTAGGCCGTACGGGTCCAGGATTTTTCCGTCAATATAAAACATCCATGTTAGCTCTCCAACCGTCCCAGACCCGACATATGTTGCATAGGAAACGGCCGACTTTCAATAGGAAGCATTCCAACTTGGATAGGTTTCGTATCCTAATAGCAAAAGTCGAAGTTGCTCAGAATCCGATGGTCAAAAGGTGAACCTAGGCTCAATTTTCGAGGAGGACACGGATTTTGCATCAGATGTCACGTATCTGTCACAGCCACGGCTCAATACAGCCAGAGCTGCAAATTGAGCTGCGGAATATTACCAGGCAGTGTGCAGGCCTTGGGCATGGAACCCCATTGCAAGAGGCTTGGAAACGGTCCATAGCATCCAGCCATCAACATTGAATCAGCCTGGAACTTCTCGGGAATGCAAAATGTAGCGCAAACCCAGCGACTTGGCATGGACGTGCATTTGGCTTCAGTAGGTGGTCAGATATGTGTAGATCTTGGCCAGGTCAGCCAGGAATTATGTGGAATTGTATCCCGGACGATGCCTGATACACCATCAATCGACCCGGAAAAGGCATCAGACGTACACTGGGCGGACGATGCTGGCAGTGCTGGGGAGAAGTAAATTCATTGCGGAGGGAGCACTGTATGGATTGACAAGGTTGAAGTTGGAGATTGTAGGGATATTCCAGGGCGATGTTCCCTCCGAATATGACACATCACGGACAAGAGGCTGGGACACAGCGGCATGGCTGCCGATGAATTGAGTGCCGTGGGTTGCAGTAGCCGGTTAGGGTTAGCGGTTAGGGTGGTTAGTGGTTAGTGGTTAGGGTGGTTAGCGGTTAGGGTTAGTGGTTAGTGGTTAGGCACGGAACGTATAGAAAAAGGCCGGCTTGGCCGGCCGCATTGTGAATTTCTAATAAAGGTTACGGCGGAGGATGATATTTGGAAATGGGTGTCAAGTTGACCACTCTAGGGCTAAGCTGAACGCTGGGTTGAGCTCTTGGCCACATGACAGACAAGGATTCCACAGCGACAGGTACGGAGCCGTCTTATGCACTTGCCGAGCGCTCGGCTGCACTGGCTCAGTGCTCGGGTGAAGGCTGAGCAACACCAGGTCCAACGGGGTAGTCTGGGCATGCTATGTGACATTCATGGTCATTATCCATGCACCCAAGGTCATATAGAGGGCATTGAACAGCTGGGCAGCCTTTGAATCCAGCACACTAGCTGCCTAGGCAAGTAATTCCACATCAAATGAGGATGGTTTCCCACGGGTCCGGCACTTTGCCGTTGATATGAAACATAACATCCAGCTTTCCAACGGTACCAAACTCGCCAGGGTTTGCATAGGAAACGCCCGAGTTTGAATAGAAAGTGTTCCAAGGGAGATAGGTTTTCAAAGCTAACGGAAATAAGGCAAAGTTGCTTGGATTGGGAAGGTCAAAAGGAGAACCCTGCCTCGATTTTTGAGGGGAATGCATATCTTGCATGGGAGCTCACATACACATCACTGTTAGCCCAATATGGGAAGAAGTCTGAATTCTGTGAAGCATTGAACATTGCACTTTTCCCTGGCCCAGCTGTGGAAATTTCTGGCCTTTTGGGGGCTGGTCCATAGCCAGGGACACGTTGCAGAGCGAGCAAAAGCGCTCACATCATGCGGTTGAGTTGAGAGGAATTCGACGAGGACATGAACTGAGCACCTACCTGCTGACCATCAACGGACGATCACAGGTCTCCGGGAAGAAAATTTTAATGACAAAAGGGAGCATTCCGAGGTGGGGAGGAGTGCAGGATGGACGCTCTGTCCAGAGCGGGTGGGGCCAAGGAGGCTGGATGCAGGTCTCAGCACCAAAAAAAGCAGCAATCTCAGGATGGAGTCGGACGGGTCGGATTTGAATGTTTACTAGGGTTATCAATGGGTGCGGACGCAATGGCACAAAAATCAGAATGTGTTTCTTTCATGGTTGGCCCAGGATGCAGGCATCGAAGGTTGCTTGGAGAGTGATGTGCCTGGTGAAGGAGAATGGGACGAGATATGGCTTTGGCTGGAGTGCCAGAGTGTAGATATGAGTGCCGGGCAGGTTCCTACCAAAAATCAGCACCCTATCACGTACGTCCGTGGAAGGGCAGTCAAGATCGTGTTGAATTCCAGTGCTTGAGCGCTGGCGGCCTTACGGGTGATTGGGTGGGGCTGAGAGCGAAATTTTGTTGAGAAAGTCGATGATTTCGAGTCCGATGATGCTAGACCTGATACAGCGGCGGACGTACGGTGGGCGGTAAGTTAAGTAGTGGCGTGAACTTATGAATGGAATTGAACATTGGAAGCTGGGAATTAGCCTGAGTGAACGGAACACCGGTTAGGGTTAGTGGTTAGGGTGGTTAGTGGTTAGCGGTTAGGGTTAGTGGTTAGTGGTTAGGCAAGGAACGTATAGAAAAAGGCCGGCTTGGCCGGCCGCATTGGGAATTTCTAGTGGAAGTAACGGTGAGCTTGGATAATGTCATGGGGACGAATGAATGTTATGAGTGGTGAAGTTGACCATCTTCTTATGCGCTGGCCGAGCACTCGGCTGCACCGACTGCTGAATGCTCAGTTTGAAGCGTCTCTGCTGCCCTGGCCGAGCGCTCGGGTAAAATGGGTCAAAGACTTCTTCATGGATGGGGCCATGGGACGACCATTAGCTTGTCTTTGCAGGCAACATTGGGTGCTCCCAGCCAATGTAAGTAGGGGTTGCCTTCAACTGTTGTAGCCCATGCAGACCAGGGATGTGTCGGCTGCATTCGTCTGTTGAGTCTGCCACAACGCCTGTCGAACGGGTATTCCGATGATGGAATCTGATGTCACTAGTCATGGGCTATAAGATCGAACAACCATTGGCCATATTGAGCACTCATACCGCCTTTGAAAGTGCTCAACAAGTCAAATTGAGAGTTTGATCCACATCAAATCAGGAGTAGGCCGTACGGGTCCAGGATTTTTCCGTCAATATAAAACATCCATGTTAGCTCTCCAACCGTCCCAGACCCGACATATGTTGCATAGGAAACGGCCGACTTTCAATAGGAAGCATTCCAACTTGGATAGGTTTCGTATCCTAATAGCAAAAGTCGAAGTTGCTCAGAATCCGATGGTCAAAAGGTGAACCTAGGCTCAATTTTCGAGGAGGACACGGATTTTGCATCAGATGTCACGTATCTGTCACAGCCACGGCTCAATACAGCCAGAGCTGCAAATTGAGCTGCGGAATATTACCAGGCAGTGTGCAGGCCTTGGGCATGGAACCCCATTGCAAGAGGCTTGGAAACGGTCCATAGCATCCAGCCATCAACATTGAATCAGCCTGGAACTTCTCGGGAATGCAAAATGTAGCGCAAACCCAGCGACTTGGCATGGACGTGCATTTGGCTTCAGTAGGTGGTCAGATATGTGTAGATCTTGGCCAGGTCAGCCAGGAATTATGTGGAATTGTATCCCGGACGATGCCTGATACACCATCAATCGACCCGGAAAAGGCATCAGACGTACACTGGGCGGACGATGCTGGCAGTGCTGGGGAGAAGTAAATTCATTGCGGAGGGAGCACTGTATGGATTGACAAGGTTGAAGTTGGAGATTGTAGGGATATTCCAGGGCGATGTTCCCTCCGGATATGACACATCACGGACAAGAGGCTGGGACACAGCGGCATGGCTGCCGATGAATTGAGTGCCGTGGGTTGCAGTAGCCGGTTAGGGTTAGCGGTTAGGGTGGTTAGTGGTTAGTGGTTAGGGTGGTTAGCGGTTAGGGTTAGTGGTTAGTGGTTAGGCACGGAACGTATAGAAAAAGGCCGGCTTGGCCGGCCGCATTGTAATTTCTAATAAAGGTTACGGAGGATGATATTTGGAAATGGGTGTCGAGTTGACCACTCTAGGGCTAAGCTGAACGCTGGGTTGAGCTCTTGGCCACATGACAGACAAGGATTCCACAGCGACAGGTACGGAGCCGTCTTATGCACTTGCCGCGCTCGGCTGCACTGGCTCAGTGCTCGGGTGAAGGCTGAGCAACACCAGGTCCAACGGGGTAGTCTGGGCATGCTATGTGACATTCATGGTCATTATCCATGCACCCAAGGTCATATAGAGGGCATTGAACAGCTGGGCAGCCTTTGAATCCAGCACACTAGCTGCCTAGGCAAGTAATTCCACATCAAATGAGGATGGTTTCCCACGGGTCCGGCACTTTGCCGTTGATATGAAACATAACATCCAGCTTTCCAACGGTACCAAACTCGCCAGGGTTTGCATAGGAAACGCCCGAGTTTGAATAGAAAGTGTTCCAGGAGATAGGTTTGAAAGCTAACGGAAATAAGGCAAAGTTGCTCGGATTGGGAAGGTCAAAAGGAGAACCCTGCCTCGATTTTTGAGGGGAATGCATATCTTGCATGGGAGCTCACATACACATCACTGTTAGCCCAATATGGGAAGAAGTCTGAATTCTGTGAAGCAATGAGCGTTCCACTTCTCCCTGGCCCAGCTGTGGAAAGTTCTGGCCTGTTGGGGGGTTGGTCCATAGCCAGGGACTAATTGTAGAGTGAAACCAAGCTCTAATCTCGTGCGGTTCAGTCAAGCAAAATTCGACGAGGACATCGACTGAGCACCTACCTGCTGACCATCAACGGACGATCACAGGTCTCCGGGAAGGAAATTTTGATGACAAAAGGAAAGCTTTCCGAGTGGGGAGGAGTGCAGAATGGAAGCTCTGTTGAGAGGGGGTGGGGCCAAGAAGGCTGGATGCAGGTCTCAGCACCGAAAAAGCAGCAATCTCAGGACAGAGTCGGACGGGTCGGATTTCGAATGTTTACTAGGGTTATCAATGGGTGCGGACGCAATGGCACAAAAATCAGAATGTGTTTCTTTCATGGTTGGCCCAGGATGCAGGCATCGAAGGTTGCTTGGAGAGTGATGTGCCTGGTGAAGGAGAATGGGACGAGATATGGCTTTGGCTGGAGTGCCAGAGTGTAGATATGAGTGCCGGGCAGGTTCCTACCAAAAATCAGCACCCTGTCACGTCACGGCCGTGGAAGGGCAGTCAAGATCGTGTTGAATTCCAGTGCTTGAGCGCTGGCGGCCTTACGGGTGATTGGGTGGGGCTGAGAGCGAAATTTTGTTGAGAAAGTCGATGATTTCGAGTCCGATGATGCTAGACCTGATACAGCGGCGGACGTACGGTGGGCGGTAAGTTAAGTAGTGGCGTGAGCTTATGAATCGATTGAACATTGGAAGCTGGGAATTGGCCTGAGTGAACGGAACACCGGTTAGGGTGGTTAAGGTTAGGGTGGTTAGGGTTAGCGGTTAGGGTTAGTGGTTAGTGGTTAGGCAAGGAACGTATAGAAAGGCCGGCTTGGCCGGCCGCATTGTGCTTCTAGTGGAAGTAACGGTGAGCTTGGATAATGTCATGGGACCGAATGAATGTTATGAGTGGTGAAGTTGACCATCTTCTTATCGCTGGCCGAGCGCTCGGCTGCACTGACTGCTGAATGCTCAGTTTGGCGCCCCTGCTGCCCTGGCCGGGCGCTCGGGGTAAAATGGGTCAAAGACTTCTTCATGGACGGGGCCATGGGACGACCATTGGCTTGTCTTTGCAGGCAACATTCGGTGCTCCCAGCCAATGTAAGTAGGGTTGCCTTCAACTGTTGTAGCCCATGCAGACCAGGGGATGTGTCGGCTGCATTCGTCTGTTGAGTCTGCCACAACACCTGTCGAACGGGGTATTCTGATGATGGAATCTGATGTCAATAGTCATGGGCTATGAAATCGAACAACCATTGGCCATATTGAGCACTCATACCGCCTTTGAAAGTGCTCAACAAGTCAAATTGAGAGTTTGATCCACATCAAATCAGGAGTAGGCCGTACGGGTCCAGGATTTTTCCGTCAATATAAAACATCCATGTTAGCTCTCCAACCGTCCCAGACCCGACATATGTTGCATAGGAAACGGCCGACTTTCAATAGGAAGCATTCCAAGTTGGATAGGTTTTCGTATCCCAATAGCAAAAGTCAAAGATGCTCAGAATGGGATGGTCAAAAGGTGAACCTAGGCTCAATTTTGGAGGAGAGCACGGATCTTGCATCAGATGTCATGTATCTGTCACGGTCACTGCCCAATATGGCCAGAGCTGCAGTTGAGCTGCGAAATAGTGCCAGGCAGTGTGCAGGCCTTGGGCATGGAACCCCATTGCAAGAGGCTTGGAAACGGTCCATAGCATCCAGCCATCAACATTGAATCAGCCTGGAACTTCTCGGGAATGCAAAATGTAGCGCAAACCCAGCGACTTGGCATGGACGTGCATTTGGCTTCAGTAGGTGGTCAGGCGTGTGTAGATGTTGGCCAGGTCAGCTAGGAATCATGTGGAATTGTATCCCGGACGATGCCTGATACACCATCAATCGACCCGGAAAAGGCATCAGACGTACACTGGGCGGACGATGCTGGCAGTGCTGGGGAGAAGTAAATTCATTGCGGAGGGAGCACTGTATGGATTGACAAGGTTGAAGTTGGAGATTGTAGGGATATTCCAGGGCGATGTTCCCTCCGAATATGACACATCACGGACAAGAGGCTGGGACACAGCGGCATGGCTGCCGATGAATTGAGTGCCGTGGGTTGCAGTAGCCGGTTAGGGTTAGCGGTTAGGGTGGTTAGTGGTTAGTGGTTAGGGTGGTTAGCGGTTAGGGTTAGTGGTTAGTGGTTAGGCACGGAACGTATAGAAAAAGGCCGGCTTGGCCGGCCGCATATGAATTTCTAATAAAGGTTACGGCGGAGGATGATATTTGGAAATGGGTGTCAAGTTGACCACTCTAGGGCTAAGCTGAACGCTGGGTTGAGCTCTTGGCCACATGACAGACAAGGATTCCACAGCGACAGGTACGGAGCCGTCTTATGCACTTGCCGAGCGCTCGGCTGCACTGGCTCAGTGCTCGGGTGAAGGCTGAGCAACACCAGGTCCAACGGGGTAGTCTGGGCATGCTATGTGACATTCATGGTCATTATCCATGCACCCAAGGTCATATAGAGGGCATTGAACAGCTGGGCAGCCTTTGAATCCAGCACACTAGCTGCCCTAGGCAAGTAATTCCACATCAAATGAGGATGGTTTCCCACGGGTCCGGCACTTTGCCGTTGATATGAAACATAACATCCAGCTTTCCAACGGTACCAAACTCGCCAGGGTTTGCATAGGAAACGCCCGAGTTTGAATAGAAAGTGTTCCAAGGGAGATAGGTTTTGAAAGCTAACGGAAATAAGGCAAAGTTGCTCGGATTGGGAAGGTCGAAAGGGGAACCCTGTCTCAATTTTTGAGGGAATGCAGATATTGCATAGGGACTCACATTCATATGGCTGTTAGCCCAATATGGGAAGAAGTGCAAATCGGTGAAGCAATGGCGTTCCACTTCTCCCTGGCCCAGCTGTGGAAAGTTCTGGCCTGTTGGGGGTTGGTCCATAGCCAGGGACTAATTGTAGAGTGAAACCAAGCTCTAATCTCGTGCGGTTCAGTCAAGCAAAATTCGGACGAGGACATCGACTGAGCACCTACCTGCTGACCATCAACGGACGATCGCAGGTGTCCGGGAAGAAAATTTTAATGACAAAAGGGAGCATTCCGAGTGGGGGAGGAGTGCAGGGATGGACGCTCTGTCCAGGCGGGTGGGGCCAAGGAGGCTGGATGCAGGTCTCAGCACCGAAAAGCAGCAATCTCAGGATGGAGTCGGACGGGTCGGTTTGAATGTTTACTAGGGTTATCGATGAGTGCGGACCAATGACACCAAAATCAGAATGTGTTTCTTTGATGGTTGGCCCAGGATGCAGGCATCGAAGACTGCTTGAGAGTGATGTGCCTGGTGAAAAGAATGGGACGAGATATGGCTTTGGCTGGCATGCCAAAGTGTAGATATGAGTGCCAGGCAGGTGCCTACCGAAAATCAGGACCCTGTCACGCGCGGCCGTGGAAGGGCAGTCAAGATCGTGTTGAATTCTAGTGCTTGAGCGATGGCGGCCCACGGGTGATTGGGTGGGGCTGAGAGCGAAATTTTGTTGAGAAAGTCGATGATTTCGAGTCCGGTGATGCTAGACATGATACAGCGGCGGACGTGCGGTGGGCGGTAAGTTAAGTAGTGGCGTGAGCTTATGAATCAATTGAACATTGGAAGCTGGGAATTGGCCTGAGTGAACGGAACACCGGTTAGGGTTAGCGGTTAGGGTGGTTAGGGTTAGCGGTTAGGGTTAGTGGTTGAGTGGTTAGGCAAGGAACGTATAGAGAAAGGCCGGCTGGCCCGGCCGCATTGGAATTTCTAGTGGAAGTAACGGTGAGCTTGGATAATGTCATGGGACGAATGAATGTTATGAGTGGTGAAGTTGACCATCTTCTTATCGCGCTGGCCGGCGCTCGGCTGCACCGACTGCTGAATGCTCAGTTTGAAGCGTCTCTGCTGCCCTGGCCGAGCGCTCGGGTAAAATGGGTCAAAGACTTCTTCATGGATGGGGCCATGGGACGACCATTAGCTTGTCTTTGCAGGCAACATTGGGTGCTCCCAGCCAATGTAAGTAGGGTTACCTTCAACTGTTGTAGCCCATGCAGACCAGGGATGTGTTGGCTGCATTCGTCTGTTGAGTCTGCCACAACACCTGTCGAACGGGGTATTCTGATGATGGAATCTGATGTCAATAGTCATGGGCTATGAAATCGAACAACCATTGGCCATATTGAGCACTCATACCGCCTTTGAAAGTGCTCAACAAGTCAAATTGAGAGTTTGATCCACATCAAATCAGGAGTAGGCCGTACGGGTCCAGGATTTTTCCGTCAATATAAAACATCCATGTTAGCTCTCCAACCGTCCCAGACCCGACATATGTTGCATAGGAAACGGCCGACTTTCAATAGGAAGCATTCCAAGTTGGATAGGTTTCGGATCCTAATAGCAAAAGTCAAAGATGCTCAGAATGGGATGGTCAAAAGGTGAACCTAGGCTCAATTTTGGAGGAGAGCACGGATCTTGCATCAGATGTCATGTATCTGTCACGGTCACTGCCCAATATGGCCAGAGCTGCGACTGAGCTGCGAAATAGTGCCAGGCCGCGTGCAGGCCTTGGGCATGGAACCCCATTGCAAGAGGCTTGGAAACGGTCCATAGCATCCAGCCATCAACATTGAATCAGCCTGGAACTTCTCGGGAATGCAAAATGTAGCGCAAACCCAGCGACTTGGCATGGACGTGCATTGGCTTCAGTAGGTGGTCAGACGTGTGTAGATGTTGGCCAGGTCAGCTAGGAATCATGTGGAATTGCATCCCGGACGATGCCTGATACACCATCAATCGACCCGGAAAAGGCATCAGACGTACACTGGGCGGACGATGCTGGCAGTGCTGGGGAGAAGTAAATTCATTGCGGAGGGAGCACTGTATGGATTGACAAGGTTGAAGTTGGAGATTGTAGGGATATTCCAGGGCGATGTTCCCTCCGAAATATGACACATCACGGACAAGAGGCTGGGACACAGCGGCATGGCTGCCGATGAATTGAGTGCCGTGGGTTGCAGTAGCCGGTTAGGGTTAGCGGTTAGGGTGGTTAGTGGTTAGTGGTTAGGGTGGTTAGCGGTTAGGGTTAGTGGTTAGTGGTTAGGCACGGAACGTATAGAAAAAGGCCGGCTTGGCCGGCGCATTGTGAATTTCTAATAAAGGTTACGGCGGAGGATGATATTTGGAAATGGGTGTCGAGTTGACCACTCTAGGGCTAAGCTGAACGCTGGGTTGAGCTCTTGGCCACATGACAGACAAGGATTCCACAGCGACAGGTACGGAGCCGTCTTATGCACTTGCCGAGCGCCTCGGCTGCACTGGCTCAGTGCTCGGGTGAAGGCTGAGCAACACCAGGTCCAACGGGGTAGTCTGGGCATGCTATGTGACATTCATGGTCATTATCCATGCA